>CM068386.1:74035973-76706307 GCA_034770075.1 Aralia elata | reverse complement strand
ATCGGATTAACTTGTAGAATAATAGATAACTCTGTTAAACGAATTGGAAAAGTTATAGCCTGACGCTATTAACGAGAATGGTACTAGGAAATAGTACGATGAAAACGCAAGAAGATAGTTAGAGTATGATCAAATAACGATTAAAGAAAATTCGTATTGAGCAAAGAGAGGACAAAAATTTTAATGGTGATTTCCAATTGAGGACACATGTGATTAGCTGAGTTGTAACAAGCCTTTGTATGGCCAGAGGGTTTTGTGCTTGGTTTAACGACTACTACAGCTTGTTCACATTGATTATATCCGTTGAAATATTGTATCTCAAGCGCTATCAAATGTATGTATGATGAGAAGGGGTGATTCTTTTTCTCATACTCTATATTTGAATAGTTTAGAGAATATTAATATTAGGTGCGAGTTTCCTTGAAACTCCATGCTTAAGGTAAGTTTGTGACTCATAATTAGTACGGTATGTTTTGAGGCCCCTTAGCCGTATGGACAAGTCCCTGATTTGTTCTTGAGAACTAATACTATATTTAATTAGGACAAGTTCCTAAACTCATATTGTTGTGGCAAGTTCCTGAACGTCCTAATGTGTGGTAAGTTTGATGAACTACACTAGGGTATAGAAATGTTGTGAATTGAGGAAATGAGAATTCTTAATGTGATGAGCATTGGTGATGTTAGAAATAGATAGAATTATTAAGTAATGATGCATTGAAGAGAAATTAAAGTTGATGAGCAGACATGGATATTCCAAATCTTCTAGCTATGCTAGATTTTGAATTTATTGACATCGTGCTGATATTTGCACTTTTGTGTTTTTGAAATATATGTTGGAATCAATTTTTGAAACAATAAGTTTTAAAAAAAAGATCCTATGATTCATATGTCTATGTTTAATTGCTCCAGCTAGGCAAAATGATTTGAGAATATAAAAATGTATTTTTAAACAGTCATCAATGCATCATGAAACGTGGTGTAGAATGACAGATGATAGAGTCATCAATGCAGATTAACTTAGTATTGGATGTGGATCATAGGATCGTCAGCCCCACTATGGTAGGATGTAGTATGACAAAGTCACAAAATGACGGAATCCTCAATGGACTGTAGAAACAGTACGGTATCATGACATCATAAAATGATTTTTGTTTTCTTTAAAGTATGAAAAAGTATGCCAATTGAGTTGGCTAAAATATTTCGATTGATGTCGAACCGTTGATGTGAGTCTGAGCTATTTTGATTCGGCTAGACGAATGTTGAAATATGATTTTGAAATTCAAGAATTCTTTGAGAATGTTTTCCAAACCAAATTGTTTTGGTGCGGGCTTTTATATCTGCTGAGATGAACAACCCTCATAGAAGGGGTAATATTTTTAGAGGGACAGGAAAATCCGACTGCGCCCATGCGAACGAGTAATGTAAAAGGGGTTATGCATGACCTCAGGTACATTAGGCTAATCACCTATTTGTATTAGTATGTTGGGTTATCAGATGAATTTCTGGTGATTCTAGTAAAAGGTTATTAGTCCTTAGTGACCTACTCAACTTTGGGATATCATTGGATGTAAGTGCTATGATGGCTACTCAGTGATTCCTTCATCCAATATTGGTAATTCATGTAAGAGGTAAGTGCCATGGTGGCCACTCAATGATTCATACTGCTTCACAATTATCGAACAATTGTTGTAGACTCCTGAAATATATTCCATGATTCTGCAAACTGAATGTGAAAAGGGTAATTTTCCCTAGAAAGAAGTAGTCGTAGAATGCGACAATTTTAAATGAATCCTTGGAAGAGGAAAGCGTAAAAGCTTTGTTGAAAGTCTGTATGAATGAATGATATGAGCATGATAGTAATTATGGGATTAATATTTCCCTGGAAGAAACAAATGAAATTCCGAAACTAAAAAGTAAAATTCTTAGAGAGAATGATGGGTAGAATGAGCAAAGATGAATATGTTGTAATTTCGAGGATGAAATTCTTAGAAGAAGGGATGAATTTCATTAAGGTAATTGATGGGTTAAAGGAAGAATGATACTCTCATATAATTGAGTTTGATAAAGGTTATAGAATAAAACCTATAAGAATTTATTAAGGAAGTGGATGAAATAGGTAATATATAACCTATGTTATAGTAATACGTTGAAATGTTCAACTATAAAATTTCAGAAGAAGATTTATGCGGACCGAGTAAGGATGTTTCGGTGATTCCGAGGACGAAATCCTTATAAGAGGGGAAGAATGTGACAACCCAGATTTTTCGAGAATAAAATTGAAATAAGGATTTAATAAAATTCTTATTATGAGGTGTAGCGGGTTGAATGTAAAATATATATGTGCTATATATTTTTTATGTGACTTATGTGATAAGAGAATAAATATATGTATGTTATATATTTATTATAGATTAAGCGATGAGATAAGGTCTAATAGTTAGCCAAAACTAAGTAATTTGATTAGTATGGACTAACTGTCGAAGCGTATAATTGTATAGAAGGAAGTCAAAACTCGAATTTAAGTTTGGAGTGAGCTATAATGACAATGAGGAAGAAAGAAAGAAGAATGTAACGATTGTGAGTCGTGGGTAACTTGGTAATTCGAGCTTATGAATATTATTGAATAAAATAGACTTTTATTAATAATAGACTTTTATTAATAATATTATGTGTTAAGCGTTTAAAGGTTATATTATAACCTAGATTATGTGTACGCGATGATTAGTAAGTATGAAAGTTTTCGTATAACCTAATATGGTGGTTTCAAAAAATATCGCTAGAATACTATTTATTGGATTAAATAAATAGTTGAAGAATATTATTATTGAACGAGTTATTTGCCGTAAGGCATTAACCCAAATATGGGTGTGATATATGTACGTTGATGTATATGATTATGGGGATTTAATCGGGAAGAGTAGCGATCGCGAATCGTGAATAGACTTGTAATTTGGGTTTATTAATATTATTAAATGGATTTAATATTATTTTTATGAGAGGTATTTTGAGGTTATTTTATAACCTGGATTATGTGTAAGTATTGGTTTTAAGTGTTGTTGTCGCGTGAGAGCGAATAGATTGATCTCGTGAAAAATCGCTAAATCACTATTCACGGGGCACGTTTCTCGAGGCACTATTCACGCCAAATATTTTTTTATGTCTTTTTCGATTTTTATTAATTTCATTAAGACGTGTACGCGAAGAAATAATATTTCCAAGCGACGGAAATTTTATTTGAGCCCGAATGAAATTTATTTCGTATCCGAAATGTTTTATACGAGTGTTCCGAATAAATGGACATAGTTAGAATACTTGCACATAGTTTAAAGGAATAGAAGACTTATCTTGTATATCTTTTTACAGTTAATATAACGGTCTAAACGTTCGTCATAAATCCTACACGATTATAATTTCATGTAGACAAATAAGCGTTTAAGGATTAAATCTTTTAAGTTTTATTTCGGGTATTATAACCGCTTATAAATAAGACTCCTTCTACTATACATCAAATAATTTCAACAGTATAACTGCATATAAAATGAATATTCATCAACTATATTTAAAATAAATTAAGCATTATAACTGCTTATAAAATGAATATTCGACTATTATATTTGAAATAATTCAGGCATTATAACTGTTTATGAAATGAATATTCTTACTAAATTTTTGAGGAAAATCAGACATAATAACTGCTTATAAAAGTATATTTTCAACTTTATAAGAGAAATAAATCGGACATTATAATTGTTTGTAAAATGCATAATTAGCTATAACTACAAATTGAAATCCAACATTCTAACTACTAAGATGATTACCCCTTGAAGTTGTAAGCTTTAACTATTTCTTTGCAAGGCTTCAACACCTTAACTCACAAGAACTTTCTCTAAAGATTATACTAGCTTCTCAACCTCTTGAAATACTTGTGAATTCTCAAAAATTTAGAAGAGAATGGCTTGCTATTTATAGAAAACCAAGAGTTGGGGCATTTTGGTCATTTCCCATCTCAACCATGGCTTATTACTATTTTACCCAAGAATATTCTTGGCATATTCTCCCAAAATATCTACCAAGCTCGACAATGCAGCTTGCAACTGAAAATATCTTCTAAGCTCAACAATGCAGCTTGCAACTGAAAATGTCTTCTAAGCTGGACAATGCGGCTTGCAACTGAAAATATCTTCTAAGCTCGACAATGCAGCTTGCAACCGAAAATATCTTCTAAGCTCGACAATGCAGCTTGTAACCGTAAGCACGACAAAGCAACTTATCGCCGTAAGCACGACAAAGCAGCTTGTCACCGTAAGCACGACAAAGCAGCTTGTTATTACGGATATATCCCCAAGCTTGTCGGTAAAAAATTTCTAAGCACGACGTTTTCTGCGTTTTCCTCGAAAATATTTTCAGATATAATTCATCGTTATACCCGAATAATCACATAATACATAGTTTTGGGTCACTGAATTAAGCTCTAACCATATACGATCGTATTTATAAGCCTCATAAATATTCGGGGTATTACAATTCGGGGTCGCCCGAACAAGGGTCGACGTTACCTCGTAATTCTATCGTAACTTAACCAATGATCCCATAATCATATTGGTTGAATTAGTCTATTACAGACTATAAAATCATAAATTTCTTTATCTTCATCCCTATTTATAAGAATTTCGTCCTCGAAATTAACTTTACAAATAACTTTAGTCATTCAATATCATATTTATATGTTATATAAATATTTAGGATATTACATTCACCCAGTAGTACTTTCATGTCAGTTTGTCAGGGTTGATTGCTCTACGATTATAGGAGCTCGTAGTCTTGGTCGTTCTCGATCGAAAGACGACTTTACGATAAGTCAAGAACTCTATGAATGTGTTAGGTTTGTATATAACACAAGCATGCAATCAAATTACATAAATAAAGCGGAAGCGTGATAAAACGGATTTTAAAAATTTTAATACAAACCATCACCATGATCTATCCTTGTGTTCAATTATCAATTAAACGAAAGAGAAAGAGAATAAGAATTATACCCTCGTAGATCAAAGCTTCCTTGGGTACACGTTCAACTACTAGTCCTTCGTGTTCTCGTCGAATTCCACCGATGAGATTCCTTCCTTTGATCAACGTTAGCCACCCAAGTGTTTGGCCTCTAGAGGTGATCCACCAAGGAAGAATAGTTATTCAAGAAGTTGGGTATTGGTAAAACCCTAGTTTCTATCTCTATAGAAATTGCAAGTACTCTTCACAATCTAATGTAAGAGTGTGTAACCCTAATCTATGATAAGACTTCTCTTATTTATAGATGTAGGAATAACCATTCCCTAAACTATTTAGGATTAGGGTTTCTATTATAATTAAACTCCTTTAATTAATTATGCCCCTAATCCAATTAGAAATTCATGTGAGAGTACTTCTATTAATTAATTCTCAATCCCTATTAGGAATTAAATAATAGTAATAGTAATAATAATAATAATAAGACTCCTCTTATTAATTTATATTTAGTATTTTTAAAATATTAAATAATAAATATTAAGCTATTTAATTTATTCTATCTCCATAGACTAAATTAAATGCACGTAACTTATTATTACAGTTATGTCATTTACTTCTTAAATAAATATTTTTTCTTTTGCGGTGTGACCCTTTAGGTTCTCCATATTAAACCGGTTGTGAATAAATCAATTAGAACAATTCTAATTATGTTTAAATAAATAAATTAAACTATTTAATTCATTTAAATAAATAATATTTATTCTACAATAAGGGTAAGCCCCCTTAGCGATCAACGACTTTCTAGATAATATAGATTTCAACTTTAATCACAAAAGAACCTTTCAGTGCATAGTTACCGTACAATTCAATCCTTCTACCATACAATGTCCCAATTAAATATAAGACATGAATTTCCTGTCAAGTCTTATTTTATTTAATTATATGTATTTCGATTCCCAAATGCACAACTCTAAATAATGCAAATTAGAAACTCCTTTCTAATTTCATTCTGCCTTGGCCAAGGACTACTGAGTTGTCATTTATCGAATCACATAGGACATTCACATCTTTTACTAGACGTGGTAGATTCTTTGTTGATCATTCACCTATCTCCATGTACAACTTATTATACCCAATCATACCCTTTGATATACCCTAAAGGTCTTCAGGGACATGTCAAAGTATAACTCATCATACACAAGATAATATGATGATCTCAAGTCCAAGGATCACTTGTACTACTATCACTAGAGGAATTTATGTTGACAGCCGAGTAAAACTCCATTATGTATTCCTTAGCGAGCCACGTTCAGTGTACTTATTCTCCAATAAGCACCTACATACTTGCTTTAGTGTCTCCACACATTTTATGAGATCAATCATCCTCTTCCTAAGAGCAAGCAACGTATGTACTAATCTATTCGGATTCACTAATCCCCTTTTTAGTAATCCAACGATTAGGAACGATTTTAGTTTGTGAGCTATCTAGAATTTCGATCTCATTAGCATGATCACCATCATGATTCTAAAAGCATTGCTCAAAACTATGGGTTTATCACATTTAATATAACAGCACTATGTAGATAATGTAAAATGCCTTTTAAGAAAATCAATTCTTTTATTAATAAATGAATAAGATTACAAAGTATATGTTACATCATATCAAATATGATTGGCTTGTGTGCATACTACTTTCAGAATGTTTCTTCAGCTGAACGATTTAGGAGGTGCATTACTATTTGACTTTAGCCTTGCGATTCTCTGAAGCACTCTACGTTCAGTCCTTGCTGAGTGAGCTTTGCTTGGCTTTACGATTCTGTTCACTTTACGATAGAAGCATCAGCTCTGCGATGAGTCTAAAGCTTTATGATATACAAATCAGCTCTACACTTTCTCTGAAGCTTTACGATAGGAGATTTAAGGCTGCGATCAGACTAAACTTTACATACATATTAAGCCTATGCTTCATATTAACTTAAAGAGATCAACTTAACAGGTTTAATCATTTAACTTTAAGTCCTTGTACATTGAATCATTAAGAAGGACTTTACAGAAAAACTAACTGATACAACTATACATTAAGATCTATCATTATCAAATCAAATATACAAATCATGCAGACTCCAACAATCTCTCCCTATTTGATGATGACAAAACTAGCAGTTTCATATGACAATTAAGAATGCATTGACACTATGTAAATATGACTTAAAATATAGTAAGCCACTGTATTGCTAGATTAAAAAGATGAATTTATTGATGATTAAAGAGTTTTACACAATTCATCAGATTTTCAAACATTCTAGCAAGAAATAGATAAAATTAGCTTACTATTTTCTTCTCTTTCTTGGCTTTTCCAAAGCAAGCCATTTCTTCTCAGCTTCCCTTCTGCGATTTGAAGCTTCTTGTTGCTCAGCGTTTTTCCTTCTAATTTTTTCAATAGAATCCCTTGGGCCAAGATTGGGAGTGAAAGAGGCGAATGTCCTTTCTTTTCCTACAATATGAGAGCCTTGAAGGTTTCTGTTCAGATACGTCTGATCTCTAGATGGAATTCTTACCCTGGTTGGCGTTACTGCACTCAACGATCCGATCTGTCCTTGGCCACGCTCTATTGGTAAGGCTCGAGGGGATGTCCAATCTTCCCTTTGTGAAGCTGCTCCTTGTCTCCCCCTATCTCCCTGACTCCCCCTATTTCCCTGACTTCCCTTCTCCCCTTGCCTCTTTTTCTCCCCCTTTTTGTCATCATGCACCCGTGAGAGATGCCGGACTGAGTCAACTAACTCTTGGATCTGGGTGGAGTTCATGGCAATATCATTACGAATTTCTCATTGCCGATCAACAGCATGTTCATTTTGCTGTGTTACTAAAGTAGTTGTGTTATTGACATACATCTCCATCTCATGTTTAAATGAATATAAGCCATTGCTGAGCTCAAAAACTTTAGCGGTCAGTGAGTTGATAGACTGCTCATTCTGCTACTGAAGGGTCTTCATGGTCTGTTTGTGCTCGTCAAGAACTTTGAGAAATATTTTATCTCTATCATGAAGACGCTCATACATGTCCTTGAACATAGATTTTAATTGCTTTTGAATCTCTCTTCCCGAGTCACAAGGTAAATGACCAGCGACAGTAGTGATGTCGGCCATTTGATGACGAAGCTCAGTTGAGTTTTGCTCAAGTTTTTCTTTGATGTCTTGAGACATAGTATTTGTCAATGCAGTAGGTTGAGTAGTATTGGGGATAACTTCCAGTCATTCCATGATGCGATCAAGTGGTAGTGCAGGACTGTCTGTAGGACCTTGGGATAGGTGGACTAGTGCAAGAGGTAAATCAAAGAATTCATTCTTGGAAGAAGAAGGAATATCGGAGGGAATAGATGAAGTATATTCTTGCTTGGGAGGATGTATAGGAGAGCTAACTGGTGATGGTTTGGGAGATACAATAATAGAAGCTTTGATTTTATGTGATTGAAGAGTAGTTTGAGAGTGTGAGTGAACGGGTGATTGATTTGGTGTGGCGAGAAAGGTGGATACATGAACAGGAGAGCGAGAACTGGTGTGCTATTATGACGCCCCCGAATTCGGGCGCTGGCGGCCCGAACAAGGGTCCGACGTTAATTCGTACTTCTATCTTAACTTAACCAATGATCCCATAATCATATTGGTTGAATTAGTCTATTACAGACTATAAAATCATAAAGTTCTTTTATTTTCATCCCTGGATCTTAACTTGATCTCGATCTCATTCTTTCTACAAGTATCAACTTGTAGTTCATTCGTATATATGGATAATAACATATATATATCGGTCAAATTTTTAACCTTATGATTTAAACATTCTATACTTCCATATACCCAAGGTTCATAGCATTAATAATAGGATGGTTCTTGGGAAAAGAAGAATCTTGCGATAAATGTTTGTATCTTTATCCGTGACAAGATTCCTTTTCTTTACAGAACATACCGTATTATTCAATACCATCACTTGAATACATATCGGTATAGAGATATCTCTTTATATCAATATTCCCTATCTATTTGAAATTCACAGTATTAATGATAAGATTGTTCTTGGAACCGAGGGGTGCATTCCGGTAAAGGTGGCACCTTACCGGCGCTCATTAAGTGTAACCTCAGTGCTTATAGAACTCCCAATATCATTTAATACTCTCACTCAGATGTATAGTTCTTTATCAACATTATATTAATGTTTTACTATTTATCTGAAATTCAGAGTATCGGCATAACACGATCAGTCCATATTACCAATACCCTCATTCAGATTAATAGATCTTTAACAATTCTAAGTTATATCAAAGTAAATATATAACACCATTTCATGATAATAAATAATATTATTTATAGAACATTCGGTTACAAGGTTTGTTTGTTCGTATTACAACAATCATTATGACTTAATACAAATAACAAGTAATTAAAACATGAAACCTAGTCTACACTTCTTCTTTACGCTCATGATCTTCATAACTGCAAATAAAGGTTTATTTGTAAGAATGAACACTGCGGCTCAACAAGTCTAACTAATAACACATAAACAATTTATGCTTTCATATAAACTTTAACATGCCTTGACATATCACATATATCAATTATATATTACAAATAACTTCTCATTCAACAGTTTATATCACGTTGTCACACAAAGCGTATAAACCACATATATATAACTTATAAAAATAACACATAAGAGTTAGAATACTTGCACATAGTTTAAAGGAATAGAAGACTTGTCTCGTATATCTTTTACATTTAATATAACGTCTAAACGTTCGTCGTAAATCCTACACGCTTATAAGTTCATGTTGACAAATAAGCGTTTAAAACGATTAAATCTTTTAAGTTTTATTTCGGGTATTATAACCGCTTATAAATAAAACTCCTTCTACTATACATTAAATAATTTCAGCATTATAAATGCATATAAAATGAATATTCGGCTATTATATTTGAAATAAATCGGGCATTATAATTGTTTATAAAATGAATATTCAACTATTATATTTGAAATAATTTCAACATTATAACTGCTTAAAAAATGAATATTCTTACTAAATACTTGAAGAAAATCGGACATAGTAACTGCTTATAAAAGTATAGTTTCAACTTTATAAGAGAAATAAATCGGACATTATAACTGCTTGTAAATAGGACTTTTGTACTATATACATAAAATAATTTGGGCATTATAACTGCTTGTAAAAGTATATTTTTACTAATACATACATAAAAATGAAAATTATAACCACTAGAGTATACCTCTTGTAGTTGCTAGCTTTACTTCCAATCGCGAAGTGCTTCAATGTTTCGAAAGTAATTTTTATCTCACAATATCTCTCAGAATATAAATATAGAGTGTTTTTTCTCTTGAATTGCTCTTGAACATAGAATGGAATGAATGAACTTAGCTTGCTATTTATAGGAAAATATAGTTTCGCTAATTACACGTTAGGGGCTCGGCTTATTACACTTTGTACCCTAGCATATTCTTAGAATATTCTTCTAAGCTCCTCAATGAAAATATCTTCCAAGCTCGACAATGCAACTTGCAATTGAACCTATCTTCTAAGCTCCTCAATGAAAATATCTTCCAAGCTCGACAATGCAGCTTGTCACCGTAAGCACGACAAATCACTTTGTCATTCCCAAGCACGACACAACAACTTGTCAAAAATAATTTGTCGGGATGCTTCTTGGTGAAATCGTGGAAAGCACGATAAATCATTTTGTCAATGTAAGCATGACTAAGCAGCTTGACAAAATTTTTTTATTTGACCTAATTCATCGTTTACACTATAAAATCACAAAACACCTGGTTTGAAATATCAATTCGATATTTATTAAGCACATATGTTACCAAATTCGAAATCTCATTAGGGCTTAAGGTTTATACGTTCTAATTTTAAACGTATACGATCGCATTTACAAGCCTCATAAATATTCGGGGTATTACATTCACCCCTACTTAAAAGAATTTCCTCCTCGAAATTAACTCTAACTTAGTCTTCAATATGAATTTTCTGAATTCATCCTTTCTCACATCAAATTCTTAATATTTAAATTAGGTAAAAATGTTCAATCTAAACCTTTCCTTACACCAGGTTTTAAACCTTTAATCATACTCGACTTCTAGTTTTATTCTTCTCTTACTGAGAATTCTTCTAATTTATACCCAGGGGTCAATCAAGACCTTGAACTGTTTCATATTCTATGGGTACTATATGATCCACAAGTTTAACAATCACTAAGATTGAAAAACACAATAGTCAGTACGTCAGGTGATCAACCTATCGTACCACATGTGACATATAACATAATAGTTTAAAAGGCATTGTATGTTGCGTCTACCAGAATCATATGTCCATTCCAAATTTTCCTTATTAAAAGGGTTGTCTAACCGAAATAATTGGCATTGACTCACCTTTAAACCATTCAAATTTTTTGAAAACGATTGTATGCCGCACCTTGCAAGAGTACGTTGATGACTGATCATTTATCATACCACACCAGGTTAAACAGTGTGTTGATGAAAAATTCATTTTTATTTTTCATATTAAATCTGTCTAGCCAAAACAATTAGCAAAGATTTATGAATAACATAGCTAAATCAATTTTATGATTTTATCATGTCCACACAGATAACAATGTGTTAATCTTCACACCTCAGGTTACCGTGTATTGATGATAAAAATCATTTTATCTTTTTCAAATTAACCATGTCTAGCTTGAAAAATTAGCATAGACACAGGTTCAAAAATTTTCCAGTTCAATCGTTTGTGAAAATCCGATAAGCACACTTAGAAGGGGGGTTGAATAAGTGTGAGAACAAACGATATCAAACTTTTCTAATTAAAGTAATTTGTTAATATCAAATCAAAGTATGTAGTGAGCAATTAAAGCAAAACAATTTATAACATGAACACAAGGAATTTTTACGTGGTTCGGCCCTTAACCTCTAGTCTAACGGCCTAATCCACGTCTAATACCAACTAGTATTGGAGACTCTTTTATTAATAAACTTGGTTTACAATTAAACCCCTTTACAAGACAAGTTCCACAACCTTTGAGTATTTATACTCCCCGAGCACCTTAGCTCCCCGTGCACCTATGCACCCTTAGACACTTACGTCTCTTTGAACTTGCTTGTAAAACCCCTAATCCAACCCGAATTAGAAACAATAGATTAACAACTGCTTTAAAGAATTTATCAAGAGATGATAACAAGATAAACTATGATCAAAGCACTAATTATATCAACAATTTTAAGGCTCAACTAATATACAATGATCAAAGAGTTAGATGAAGATATCACCAGTTTGAGTGTAGTGAATACAAGCTGAAATTAATTGATACTTGATGAAGTACAGCAGCCTTTAAGTAATTCTTCACAATAGAGAAATGGACAACCTTCTTTAAGTGTTTGTGAAGAGATTAGAGATCAGAATATGAACTGGAAGTAGATAGATACTAGATGAAGCACAACAACCTTTAAGTAATTCTTCACACTAGAGAAATGGACAGCCTTCTTTAAGTGTTTGTGAAGAGATTAGAAATCAGAATATGTTCTTATTGTTGTTCTCTAACTTCTTCTTTTCAAGCTACTGTTGGTATGCTTTTATAGTAGAAGAATAGTAGCTATTTAGACATTTGAAATGATGTGGGAGTAGGTGAGATGGGCAGCAATGTAATGAATACCATGTGCCATCAATATTCTTGAGATGATATGGGAGTAGTTGAAATGGACAACATTACACTTAATGTAATGAACAACATGTGCTAGCAATACTCTTATGATGGTGTGGGAGTAGTTAAGATGGGCAGCAATGTAATGAATAACATGTGCCATCAATATTCTTGAGATGATATGGGAGTAGTTAAAATGCACAGCATTACACTTAATGTAATGAACAACATGTGCTAGCAATACTCTTATGATGATATGGGAGTAGTTGAGATGGAGAGCATTACACTTAATGTAATGAACAACATGTGCCATCTTGAGATAATGTGGGAGTAGTTGAAATAGGCAGCATTGTACTTAATGTAATGAACATCTTTAGTATGAAAGGATAGCATGGACAAATTCAGCAAAATACTAAGTAATGGGATTAGGAATCATGCTAAAGTAGTGGACAGCTTTAGTAAACTTAATGGGATTAGTTTCAGCAGAATATTCAACTTATTAATTAACTACTACCATGATTGATTCCATGCAATGTAAATCCTATAGCCTTGATTGAGATAATAAAGCTAGGACCTTGCATTAAATTCCTAAAGACTCAATCATTTCTTCAAGCCTTCATGTCTTCAATTCTCTCTTTCCTTTAAGAACCAAGACTTTAAGAAATCTTCCATATCTTCAATATCCTGAAAATGTAATAACACTACAAAAACAACTTGTCATCATTAAAACCAAGATAGTATAAACCAACATTCTCCCCCTTTTTGATGATGACAACGAATAATATATTACTCCCTCAAAATATATGGCTCCCCCTAAACCAATGCATATAATTACTAAGCCACTAAAACCATGCATATAATTACTAAGCATAAGTTGATTTATTGCATATCAATTTAGTAATCTCTCTCCCCCTTTGTCATCAACAAAAATAGTTCATAAGAGACAGTTAAAGCAAGATAGATTATTGATACCAACTGTAGGATCAAGCGCTTACCATTGCACCAACATTGATATGTTATGCACATATGGTCATGCCTAGTTCTCTTCTTAAGGTGCAAAACCGTTCTTCACTTAAAGGTTTTGTAAAAATGTCAGCCAATTGATGCTCGGTTGGGACAAATACTAGATTAATTAATCCTTTAGCAACATTATCTCTCAAAAAATGATGTCTAACCTCAATATGCTTAGTTCGAGAATAAAGCACATGATTTTTAGATATATCTATTGCACTAGTATTATTACAATAAATTGGCACATTGTTGCATGTAATATCAAAATCACACAATGTTTGGCGCATCCATAAAATTTGAGAGCAACAACTTCCTGCAGCTAAATATTCACCCTCAGTGGTTGATAGAGCAACTGAAGTTTGCTTTTTACTATGCCAGGACACTAAACTTTGTCCTAAAAATATACAAGCACCACTTGTGCTTTTTCTATCTATTTGACAACCTGCATAGCCTGCATCTGAGTATCACATTAGTTCAAAATTATTGTAAATAGGATAATATAAACCAAAATTGATAGTACCACATAAATATTTAAGAATTCTTTTAACAGCTTTTAAATGTGATTCTTTTGGTTTTGCTTGAAATCTTGCACAAAGACAAACACTATACATAATATCGGGTCTTGACGCAGTTAAATATAACAAAGAACCTATCATACCTCGATATTTAGTTAACTCTACGTCTGTACCTTTGTCATCGGATGTAAGCTTGATTGTCGTACTCATTGGCGTCACCTTTGATTTAGATTTTTCAAATCCAAACCTCTTGAGCAATTCCTTTGTGTATTTGGTTTGATGTATATAGATACCATCCTTTGTTTGCTTTATTTGGATTCCCAAGAAATAGTTAAGTTCTCCCATTAGGCTCATGTCGAACTCCTTATGCATACACTTAGAGAACCACTCACAAAGAGAATCATTAGTAGCACCAAATATTATATCGTCTACGTATATTTGTACAATGATAATATCTTTATTTTCATGTTTAATAAATAATGTAGAATCGATCTTACCTCGAGTGAAACCATTTGTGAGAAGATACTTACTTAACATCTCGTACCAAGCTATTGGGACTTGTTTGAGTCCATAGAGAGCCTTTTTGAGTTTATACACATGATTTGGATATTTTTCATGTTCAAATCCGGGAGATTGTTTTACGTACACTTCTTCATTTATGTATCCGTTGAGGAATGCACTTTTTACGTCCATTTGGTGAAGCTTGAATTTCTTGTAACAAGCAAAAGCTAGCAAAATTCGAATAGACTCCAACCTTGCTACCGGGGCAAATGTTTCTTCATAGTCAATCCCCTCTTGTTGGTTGTATCCTTGAGCTACCAACCTTGCTTTGTTGCGAGTAATTGTACCATGCTCATCAAGCTTATTTTTGAATACCCACTTTGTTCCAATAATTGAGGTTTCTTTTGGAGGAGGAACTAATTCCCATACTTGACATCTTTCAAATTGTTGGAGTTCCTCTTGCATTGCTAACAACCAATTTTCATCAAGGATAGCTTCCTTAGCATTCTTTGGTTCAACTTGTGATAAGAATGCTGAAAAAGCACATAAGTTTTGTGTCCCTCTTCTTGTAGTTATTCCTCTATTAACATCTCCAATAATATTTTCAGGAAGATGATTTTTCATATACTTTGCAGTTTTTGGCATTGTAATGTTGTCTATGTGCTCTTCCTGTTGGATAGAATCATATTCTGTAACGTTGTCTTTTTCGATTTTTAATAATTTCGTTAAGACGTGTACGCGAAGAAATAATTTTTCCAAGCGACGGAAATTTTATTTGAGCCCGAGGAAATTTATTTCGTATCCTAAATGTATTATACGAGTGTTCCGAATAAATGGACAAACCCCGTATTTATTATGTTTACTCATCCCAATATTTTATGGTAATGCCCATTTTAATTATGGGTAGAGTTATTGAGCAATTTTGGCACAAAAGTGGGAGTATTCGGATATATTCTTGTGTATATGTGTACTTATTTTTGCATGTTACTCCAAGAGGGAACCAACCAAACATTTTGGACCAATAAGAATTGATGAAGGAGGGAGTGGTCGGGCGTGCTAATCATTTCCGAGCAATGCATTGAGTTTCCAAACCTTGCAACATTCTTCTTGGATAATCACATTCAATTTTCATTCTCCCATTCATTCCTTCTCTCCCATTCCATTCTAAGTTGCTGCAGAAAATAGAAGGGAGGAGAGAGAGAGAAAGGAAGAAGAAGAATAAGAAGAAGAAGAAGAAACGAGGTTCGGGAGGAAGAAGGAGAAACCAAGGTAGGAGATGAGGAGCTTCAAGCGACCATAGCAAGCTTCTCTACAATCTAGGAAGGATTTACAGAAGTAAACCTTCTTCTTAAACCATTTTCCATTGATTTTGGTTAGGTTTTTCCAAGTTTTTAGTTTTTGGAGCTTTTTAGCTCACAGATGATTTTCGAGCGATTTCTGTTGTTGTTGATGGTGGTGATTGGTTGTATATGTTGTTAAGAGGTTATGTAAGCCATTAATAACATTAAAGTGGAACAAAAAGGAAGAAAAATCTGTACCTTGGCTTAAAGGATGAACTTTGGACATTTTTGGACAAATGGACCTTCGGACGGTTTAGAGGACTGTAAACCTATGATTACTTGATTGTTTAATTTGTTTGTTGTTGTAATATTGTAGTTTCATGGGTTACGAAGCTAACCCAACTGGAACGGATTAAAAAGATGTAAAAACAAAGATTTGGTGATGATTTTAGTGAAGAATACTAAGAACACTCAAACAGAATAATAACTCGGTACTTTGGCTTAGGATTTGAACATGTTAATGTTAATGGGTAGCTCTGAATTTTGGATATGTTGTAGCCCCATAAGTTAGGAGTCCATAGAGTCCAAAATGGACCAATTTGGACGTGTATTGAAGGAGATATGAAGATCGGAAGGAGGAGAGGTCGGATTGCTCGCGCTGGAGAAGCCTAGAAATCTGGGTTCAGTATGAATGGCGCTGCGGCGCCGTTCATAAGGCAAAAATAGGTGCTGCGGCGCTGGACACATGTCAGGCGCAGACATGTCTGAGTGGACTGTTTTGACCTCCTGTAGTAAAATAGCCATAACTTTCTCATACAAACTCGGATTGCGGTGATTCGGAAAGAGGAAGAGTATACCTACAACTTTCTTTCTTTAAGTGTTTCAATTTGAGGTCTGTATCATGGTCTAAATTGGCCATTTATAGGACTGATGTATAATTGGAGGCAATCGGAGAGTGTCGGGCATGCACGTAAGCACGTGTAATGCTCCCGACAAGGTAAAGTGATGTTCTAATTTTTAAAACATGATTATTATGATTTATAATGATACTTAACATTAACCATTGAGTATTAGATAATTCGAGTGGGCGTGTTAAGCGTACGCAATCACGTGTCACTTGGGCGTTCGAATAGGCAAGTGTGGCGTACGGACGTGCAAACGTCGTAACGCCGTAACAAGTGTATATAACCTTGTTTAATATTTTGTTTTTAATAATAATGAAACCTGATAGAATGTTATAACCCAATGTATAAGCATGCTAAGCACATGCAAAAGAGACGAATTAGGTGTGTGACGTGTAAACGTCGAAACGCCGCGTAACGTGTTAATGACCTTAAATAATGTTTCAATTTAAACAAAATGAACATTATAAGATATGGAGTGGGATTATATTAATGTGAACCAATATATGAAGCCTTTTTAGTGACTAATTGGTGTTTTATTGTTAAATAAATTGTGTAGGATATTTGAAAGACGAGCCATCATAATTTGGCAAGGAACGCTTAAGGCAAGTCCTTTCAGTAACTTGTTGACTTGTTTAAATGTATTGATGTACATGAGTTGATTGCTAAATCTTCTACTGTTATGTGAATTATACGTGAGCATGATTAAAAATGCGCACGTTGTGCAACTATGTGATTTATGTTGTTTTATGTGGACCTTGAAATATTATAAATGTGCAGTATGAGATATATGATGCAAATGGAACTTGCATATTAAGAGATGTATGATGCATGTGTAGATGCATTGCATACAATTTATGATGCTTATGTAAGATGCATAGTATGAGAATTATGATGCATAAATAAAATATAAACTTGTATGTTACGTGAAGCATGAAAGGTGAAAACTGTTAGTTCTTGCTGAGCCGTCGTGCTCATACTTGCAAAAATAAAACTTTTGCAGATTTACGATGCAATGCAATTATCTTGATATCGTGGTGATAAGGATTAGAGATGCATGGAAACAGGAAGGTTGGTAAATATTTCTTTATTGTAATTATTTAGCCGTGATAACGGTATGCAATGTATGTGAATTGGATGTGTGAACCTTGAGTTAAAAGTTAAGGTTATCCATTATAATAGTTATGATGCGATTATGTAATTTAATCGCTTAGTAAACTAGAAGGATGATGATGTTGTATAAATGATCATGGTATTTATTTAACCTTGATCATAAGTGTAGTATTTAAAGGTTACGAAATTCGAATTTGTAACAAAGAGTGAAATAGTAAGTTTTAATGTGTATTATTGTAAAGTACTGTTATGTATAGTATGAATAGCATTAAATTTGCAGTATTTATTAAATGATGTATTAGTTAAGGTCTTCGTACCTGAGATTAGATAGGAACATGTTGTAATAATCTTGTAATTGCATTCATGTAGTAAGATTATGTTTTAGTTATGATTTCGAGGCTTGGGACGACAATATTTATATTGTATCAATGTAAATATTTTATTATTCCGCAATGAGTTGTTAATAGTATGATGTACGAGTTGCATAGTGATGCACCGAATTCGAGGATAAGGTAACCCGGATTTGGGGGCATCACATGTTGGTATCAGAGCTATAGGTTATAAACCTTAGATAAGAGAACCTTACGCTATAATCTGAGGGTAGAAAGATGATAATGATAAAGAATAAACTCGGATAGAGTTTGACCGATAAGGGATAAATTTAGAAAATTCCTAAAGAAAGGAATTAAAATATATAGATGAAGATTCAAGGAAGAATCTTAAAGAGTTATAAAAGATTAGAATTAGGAGTTACTTGACTCCAATAATAAAGATGACAAATGTTGATAACTAGACGATAAGATGAAGATGCATAAAAATCTTATAATATGATTAAAGAGCGGAGTAAGGAAGATCGTAATGTAAAACGATTAAGGAATAAGATCACGACGTGATCGGATTAACTTGTAGAATAATAGATAATCTGTTAAACGAATGGAAAGTTATAGCCTGACGCTATAAAGAGAAGGTACTATGAAATAGTACGATGAAAACTCAAGAAGAGTTAGAGATGATAAATACGGATTAAAGAAAATTCGTATTGAGCAAAGAGAGGACAATAATTTAATGGGATTTCAATTGAGGACTCATGTGATAGCTGAGTTGTACAAGCCTTTGTATGGCCAGGGGTTTTGTGCTTGGTTTAACGACTACTCAGCTTGTCACATTGATAATCGTTGAAATATTGGTATCGCGCTATCAATGTATGTATGATGAGAAGGTGATTCTTTTCTCATATCTATATTTGATAGTTAGAGAATATTAATATTAGGTGCGAGTTCTTGAAACTCATGCTTATGGTAAGTTTGTGACTCATAATTATACGGTATGTTTTGAGCCCCTAGCCGTATGGACAGTCCCTGATTTGTTCTTGGACTACATATTAATAGGACAAGTTCCTAAACTCATATTGTTGTGGCAAGTTCCTGAACTCCTAATGTGTGGTAAGTTTGATGAACTACACTAGGGTATAGAAATGTTGTGAATTGAGAAATGAGAATTCTTAATGTGATGAGCATTGGTGATGTTAGAAATAGATAGAATTATTAAGTAATGATGCATTGAAGAGAAATTAAAGTTGATGAGCAGACATGGATATTCCAAATCTTCTAGCTATGCTAGATTTTGAATTTATTGACATCGTGCTGATATTTGCACTTTTGTGTTTTTGAAATATATGTTGGATCAATTTTTGAAACAATAAGTTTAAAAAAAAGATCCTATGATTCATATGTCTATGTTAATTGCTCCAGCTAGGCAAAATGATTTGAGAATATAAAAATGTATTTTTAAACAGTCATCAATGCATCATGAAACGTGGTGTAGAATGACAGATGATAGAGTCATCAATGCAGATTAACTTAGTATTGGATGTGATCATAGGATCGTCAGCCCACTATGGTAGGATGTAGTATGACAAAGTCACAAAATGACGGAATCCTCAATGGACTGTAGAAACAGTACGGTATCATGACATCATAAAATGATTTTTGTTTTCTTTAAAGTATGAAAAAGTATGCCAATTGAGTTGGCTAAAATATTTCGATTGATGTCGAACCGTTGATGTGAGTCTGAGCTATTTGATTCGGCTAGACGAATGTTGAAATATGATTTTGAAATTCAAGAATTCTTTGAGAATGTTTTCCAAACCAAATTGTTTTGGTGCGGGCTTTTATATCTGCTGAGATGAACAACCCTCATAGAAGGGGTAATATTTTTAGAGGGACAGGAAAATCCGACTGCGCCCATGCGAACAGTATGTAAAAGGGGTTATGCATGACCTCAGGTACATTAGGCTAATCACCTATTGTATTAGTATGTTGGGTTATCAGATGAATTTCTGGTGATTCTAGTAAAGGTTATTAGTCCTTAGTGACTACTCAACTTTGGGATATCATTGGATGTAAGTGCTATGATGGCTACTCAGTGATTCCTTCATCCAATATTGGTAATTCATGTAAGAGGTAAGTGCCATGGTGGCCACTCAATGATTCATACTGCTTCACAATTATCGAACAATTGTTGTAGACTCCTGAAATATATTCCATGATTCTGCAAACTGAATGTGAAAAGGGTAATTTTCCCTAGAAAGAAGTAGTCGTAGAATGCGACAATTTTAAATGAATCCTTGGAAGAGGAAAGCGTAAAGCTTTGTTGAAAGTCTGTATGAATGAATGATATGAGCATGATAGTAATTATGGGATTAATATTTCCCTGGAAGAAACAAATGAAATTCCGAAACTAAAAAGTAAAATTCTTAGAGAGAATGATGGGTAGAATGAGCAAAGATGAATATGTTGTAATTTCGAGGATGAAATTCTTAGAAGAAGGGATGAATTTCATTAAGGTAATTGATGGGTTAAAGGAAGAATGATACTCTCATATAATTGAGTTTGATAAAGGTTATAGAATAAAACCTATAAGAATTTATTAAGGAAGTGGATGAAATAGGTAATATATAACCTATGTTATAGTAATACGTTGAAATGTTCAACTATAAAATTTCAGAAGAAGATTTATGCGGACCGAGTAAGGATGTTTCGGTGATTCCGAGGACGAAATCCTTATAAGAGGGGAAGAATGTGACAACCCAGATTTTTCGAGAATAAAATTGAAATAAGGATTTAATAAAATTCTTATTATGAGGTGTAGCGGGTTGAATGTAAAATATATATGTGCTATATATTTTTTATGTGACTTATGTGATAAGAGAATAAATATATGTATGTTATATATTTATTATAGATTAAGCGATGAGATAAGGTCTAATAGTTAGCCAAAACTAAGTAATTTGATTAGTATGGACTAACTGTCGAAGCGTATAATTGTATAGAAGGAAGTCAAAACTCGAATTTAAGTTTGGAGTGAGCTATAATGACAATGAGGAAGAAAGAAAGAAGAATGTAACGATTGTGAGTCGTGGGTAACTTGGTAATTCGAGCTTATGAATATTATTGAATAAAATAGACTTTTATTAATAATAGACTTTTATTAATAATATTATGTGTTAAGCGTTTAAAGGTTATATTATAACCTAGATTATGTGTACGCGATGATTAGTAAGTATGAAAGTTTTCGTATAACCTAATATGGTGGTTTCAAAAAATATCGCTAGAATACTATTTATTGGATTAAATAAATAGTTGAAGAATATTATTATTGAACGAGTTATTTGCCGTAAGGCATTAACCCAAATATGGGTGTGATATATGTACGTTGATGTATATGATTATGGGGATTTAATCGGGAAGAGTAGCGATCGCGAATCGTGAATAGACTTGTAATTTGGGTTTATTAATATTATTAAATGGATTTAATATTATTTTTATGAGAGGTATTTTGAGGTTATTTTATAACCTGGATTATGTGTAAGTATTGGTTTTAAGTGTTGTTGTCGCGTGAGAGCGAATAGATTGATCTCGTGAAAAATCGCTAAATCACTATTCACGGGGCACGTTTCTCGAGGCACTATTCACGCCAAATATTTTTTTATGTCTTTTTCGATTTTTATTAATTTCATTAAGACGTGTACGCGAAGAAATAATATTTCCAAGCGACGGAAATTTTATTTGAGCCCGAATGAAATTTATTTCGTATCCGAAATGTTTTATACGAGTGTTCCGAATAAATGGACATAGTTAGAATACTTGCACATAGTTTAAAGGAATAGAAGACTTATCTTGTATATCTTTTTACAGTTAATATAACGGTCTAAACGTTCGTCATAAATCCTACACGATTATAAGTTCATGTAGACAAATAAGCGTTTAAGGATTAAATCTTTTAAGTTTTATTTCGGGTATTATAACCGCTTATAAATAAGACTCCTTCTACTATACATCAAATAATTTCAACAGTATAACTGCATATAAAATGAATATTCATCAACTATATTTAAAATAAATTAAGCATTATAACTGCTTATAAAATGAATATTCGACTATTATATTTGAAATAATTCAGGCATTATAACTGTTTATGAAATGAATATTCTTACTAAATTTTTGAGGAAAATCAGACATAATAACTGCTTATAAAAGTATATTTTCAACTTTATAAGAGAAATAAATCGGACATTATAATTGTTTGTAAAATGCATAATTAGCTATAACTACAAATTGAAATCCAACATTCTAACTACTAAGATGATTACCCCTTGAAGTTGTAAGCTTTAACTATTTCTTTGCAAGGCTTCAACACCTTAACTCACAAGAACTTTCTCTAAAGATTATACTAGCTTCTCAACCTCTTGAAATACTTGTGAATTCTCAAAAATTTAGAAGAGAATGGCTTGCTATTTATAGAAAACCAAGAGTTGGGGCATTTTGGTCATTTCCCATCTCAACCATGGCTTATTACTATTTTACCCAAGAATATTCTTGGCATATTCTCCCAAAATATCTACCAAGCTCGACAATGCAGCTTGCAACTGAAAATATCTTCTAAGCTCAACAATGCAGCTTGCAACTGAAAATGTCTTCTAAGCTGGACAATGCGGCTTGCAACTGAAAATATCTTCTAAGCTCGACAATGCAGCTTGCAACCGAAAATATCTTCTAAGCTCGACAATGCAGCTTGTAACCGTAAGCACGACAAAGCAACTTATCGCCGTAAGCACGACAAAGCAGCTTGTCACCGTAAGCACGACAAAGCAGCTTGTTATTACGGATATATCCCCAAGCTTGTCGGTAAAAAATTTCTAAGCACGACGTTTTCTGCGTTTTCCTCGAAAATATTTTCAGATATAATTCATCGTTATACCCGAATAATCACATAATACATAGTTTTGGGTCACTGAATTAAGCTCTAACCATATACGATCGTATTTATAAGCCTCATAAATATTCGGGGTATTACAATTCGGGGTCGCCCGAACAAGGGTCGACGTTACCTCGTAATTCTATCGTAACTTAACCAATGATCCCATAATCATATTGGTTGAATTAGTCTATTACAGACTATAAAATCATAAATTTCTTTATCTTCATCCCTATTTATAAGAATTTCGTCCTCGAAATTAACTTTACAAATAACTTTAGTCATTCAATATCATATTTATATGTTATATAAATATTTAGGATATTACATTCACCCAGTAGTACTTTCATGTCAGTTTGTCAGGGTTGATTGCTCTACGATTATAGGAGCTCGTAGTCTTGGTCGTTCGATCGAAAGACGACTTTACGATAAGTCAAGAACTCTATGAATGTGTTAGGTTTGTATATAACACAAGCATGCAATCAAATTACATAAATAAAGCGGAAGCGTGATAAAACGGATTTTAAAAATTTTAATACAAACCATCACCATGATCTATCCTTGTGTTCAATTATCAATTAAACGAAAGAGAAAGAGAATAAGAATTATACCCTCGTAGATCAAAGCTTCCTTGGGTACACGTTCAACTACTAGTCCTTCGTGTTCTCGTCGAATTCCACCGATGAGATTCCTTCCTTTGATCAACGTTAGCCACCCAAGTGTTTGGCCTCTAGAGGTGATCCACCAAGGAAGAATAGTTATTCAAGAAGTTGGGTATTGGTAAAACCCTAGTTTCTATCTCTATAGAAATTGCAAGTACTCTTCACAATCTAATGTAAGAGTGTGTAACCCTAATCTATGATAAGACTTCTCTTATTTATAGATGTAGGAATAACCATTCCCTAAACTATTTAGGATTAGGGTTTCTATTATAATTAAACTCCTTTAATTAATTATGCCCCTAATCCAATTAGAAATTCATGTGAGAGTACTTCTATTAATTAATTCTCAATCCCTATTAGGAATTAAATAATAGTAATAGTAATAATAATAATAATAAGACTCCTCTTATTAATTTATATTTAGTATTTTTAAAATATTAAATAATAAATATTAAGCTATTTAATTTATTCTATCTCCATAGACTAAATTAAATGCACGTAACTTATTATTACAGTTATGTCATTTACTTCTTAAATAAATATTTTTTCTTTTGCGGTGTGACCCTTTAGGTTCTCCATATTAAACCGGTTGTGAATAAATCAATTAGAACAATTCTAATTATGTTTAAATAAATAAATTAAACTATTTAATTCATTTAAATAAATAATATTTATTCTACAATAAGGGTAAGCCCCCTTAGCGATCAACGACTTTCTAGATAATATAGATTTCAACTTTAATCACAAAAGAACCTTTCAGTGCATAGTTACCGTACAATTCAATCCTTCTACCATACAATGTCCCAATTAAATATAAGACATGAATTTCCTGTCAAGTCTTATTTTATTTAATTATATGTATTTCGATTCCCAAATGCACAACTCTAAATAATGCAAATTAGAAACTCCTTTCTAATTTCATTCTGCCTTGGCCAAGGACTACTGAGTTGTCATTTATCGAATCACATAGGACATTCACATCTTTTACTAGACGTGGTAGATTCTTTGTTGATCATTCACCTATCTCCATGTACAACTTATTATACCCAATCATACCCTTTGATATACCCTAAAGGTCTTCAGGGACATGTCAAAGTATAACTCATCATACACAAGATAATATGATGATCTCAAGTCCAAGGATCACTTGTACTACTATCACTAGAGGAATTTATGTTGACAGCCGAGTAAAACTCCATTATGTATTCCTTAGCGAGCCACGTTCAGTGTACTTATTCTCCAATAAGCACCTACATACTTGCTTTAGTGTCTCCACACATTTTATGAGATCAATCATCCTCTTCCTAAGAGCAAGCAACGTATGTACTAATCTATTCGGATTCACTAATCCCCTTTTTAGTAATCCAACGATTAGGAACGATTTTAGTTTGTGAGCTATCTAGAATTTCGATCTCATTAGCATGATCACCATCATGATTCTAAAAGCATTGCTCAAAACTATGGGTTTATCACATTTAATATAACAGCACTATGTAGATAATGTAAAATGCCTTTTAAGAAAATCAATTCTTTTATTAATAAATGAATAAGATTACAAAGTATATGTTACATCATATCAAATATGATTGGCTTGTGTGCATACTACTTTCAGAATGTTTCTTCAGCTGAACGATTTAGGAGGTGCATTACTATTTGACTTTAGCCTTGCGATTCTCTGAAGCACTCTACGTTCAGTCCTTGCTGAGTGAGCTTTGCTTGGCTTTACGATTCTGTTCACTTTACGATAGAAGCATCAGCTCTGCGATGAGTCTAAAGCTTTATGATATACAAATCAGCTCTACACTTTCTCTGAAGCTTTACGATAGGAGATTTAAGGCTGCGATCAGACTAAACTTTACATACATATTAAGCCTATGCTTCATATTAACTTAAAGAGATCAACTTAACAGGTTTAATCATTTAACTTTAAGTCCTTGTACATTGAATCATTAAGAAGGACTTTACAGAAAAACTAACTGATACAACTATACATTAAGATCTATCATTATCAAATCAAATATACAAATCATGCAGACTCCAACAATCTCTCCCTATTTGATGATGACAAAACTAGCAGTTTCATATGACAATTAAGAATGCATTGACACTATGTAAATATGACTTAAAATATAGTAAGCCACTGTATTGCTAGATTAAAAAGATGAATTTATTGATGATTAAAGAGTTTTACACAATTCATCAGATTTTCAAACATTCTAGCAAGAAATAGATAAAATTAGCTTACTATTTTCTTCTCTTTCTTGGCTTTTCCAAAGCAAGCCATTTCTTCTCAGCTTCCCTTCTGCGATTTGAAGCTTCTTGTTGCTCAGCGTTTTTCCTTCTAATTTTTTCAATAGAATCCCTTGGGCCAAGATTGGGAGTGAAAGAGGCGAATGTCCTTTCTTTTCCTACAATATGAGAGCCTTGAAGGTTTCTGTTCAGATACGTCTGATCTCTAGATGGAATTCTTACCCTGGTTGGCGTTACTGCACTCAACGATCCGATCTGTCCTTGGCCACGCTCTATTGGTAAGGCTCGAGGGGATGTCCAATCTTCCCTTTGTGAAGCTGCTCCTTGTCTCCCCCTATCTCCCTGACTCCCCCTATTTCCCTGACTTCCCTTCTCCCCTTGCCTCTTTTTCTCCCCCTTTTTGTCATCATGCACCCGTGAGAGATGCCGGACTGAGTCAACTAACTCTTGGATCTGGGTGGAGTTCATGGCAATATCATTACGAATTTCTCATTGCCGATCAACAGCATGTTCATTTTGCTGTGTTACTAAAGTAGTTGTGTTATTGACATACATCTCCATCTCATGTTTAAATGAATATAAGCCATTGCTGAGCTCAAAAACTTTAGCGGTCAGTGAGTTGATAGACTGCTCATTCTGCTACTGAAGGGTCTTCATGGTCTGTTTGTGCTCGTCAAGAACTTTGAGAAATATTTTATCTCTATCATGAAGACGCTCATACATGTCCTTGAACATAGATTTTAATTGCTTTTGAATCTCTCTTCCCGAGTCACAAGGTAAATGACCAGCGACAGTAGTGATGTCGGCCATTTGATGACGAAGCTCAGTTGAGTTTTGCTCAAGTTTTTCTTTGATGTCTTGAGACATAGTATTTGTCAATGCAGTAGGTTGAGTAGTATTGGGGATAACTTCCAGTCATTCCATGATGCGATCAAGTGGTAGTGCAGGACTGTCTGTAGGACCTTGGGATAGGTGGACTAGTGCAAGAGGTAAATCAAAGAATTCATTCTTGGAAGAAGAAGGAATATCGGAGGGAATAGATGAAGTATATTCTTGCTTGGGAGGATGTATAGGAGAGCTAACTGGTGATGGTTTGGGAGATACAATAATAGAAGCTTTGATTTTATGTGATTGAAGAGTAGTTTGAGAGTGTGAGTGAACGGGTGATTGATTTGGTGTGGCGAGAAAGGTGGATACATGAACAGGAGAGCGAGAACTGGTGTGCTATTATGACGCCCCCGAATTCGGGCGCTGGCGGCCCGAACAAGGGTCCGACGTTAATTCGTACTTCTATCTTAACTTAACCAATGATCCCATAATCATATTGGTTGAATTAGTCTATTACAGACTATAAAATCATAAAGTTCTTTTATTTTCATCCCTGGATCTTAACTTGATCTCGATCTCATTCTTTCTACAAGTATCAACTTGTAGTTCATTCGTATATATGGATAATAACATATATATATCGGTCAAATTTTTAACCTTATGATTTAAACATTCTATACTTCCATATACCCAAGGTTCATAGCATTAATAATAGGATGGTTCTTGGGAAAAGAAGAATCTTGCGATAAATGTTTGTATCTTTATCCGTGACAAGATTCCTTTTCTTTACAGAACATACCGTATTATTCAATACCATCACTTGAATACATATCGGTATAGAGATATCTCTTTATATCAATATTCCCTATCTATTTGAAATTCACAGTATTAATGATAAGATTGTTCTTGGAACCGAGGGGTGCATTCCGGTAAAGGTGGCACCTTACCGGCGCTCATTAAGTGTAACCTCAGTGCTTATAGAACTCCCAATATCATTTAATACTCTCACTCAGATGTATAGTTCTTTATCAACATTATATTAATGTTTTACTATTTATCTGAAATTCAGAGTATCGGCATAACACGATCAGTCCATATTACCAATACCCTCATTCAGATTAATAGATCTTTAACAATTCTAAGTTATATCAAAGTAAATATATAACACCATTTCATGATAATAAATAATATTATTTATAGAACATTCGGTTACAAGGTTTGTTTGTTCGTATTACAACAATCATTATGACTTAATACAAATAACAAGTAATTAAAACATGAAACCTAGTCTACACTTCTTCTTTACGCTCATGATCTTCATAACTGCAAATAAAGGTTTATTTGTAAGAATGAACACTGCGGCTCAACAAGTCTAACTAATAACACATAAACAATTTATGCTTTCATATAAACTTTAACATGCCTTGACATATCACATATATCAATTATATATTACAAATAACTTCTCATTCAACAGTTTATATCACGTTGTCACACAAAGCGTATAAACCACATATATATAACTTATAAAAATAACACATAAGAGTTAGAATACTTGCACATAGTTTAAAGGAATAGAAGACTTGTCTCGTATATCTTTTACATTTAATATAACGTCTAAACGTTCGTCGTAAATCCTACACGCTTATAAGTTCATGTTGACAAATAAGCGTTTAACGATTAAATCTTTTAAGTTTTATTTCGGGTATTATAACCGCTTATAAATAAAACTCCTTCTACTATACATTAAATAATTTCAGCATTATAAATGCATATAAAATGAATATTCGGCTATTATATTTGAAATAAATCGGGCATTATAATTGTTTATAAAATGAATATTCAACTATTATATTTGAAATAATTTCAACATTATAACTGCTTAAAAAATGAATATTCTTACTAAATACTTGAAGAAAATCGGACATAGTAACTGCTTATAAAAGTATAGTTTCAACTTTATAAGAGAAATAAATCGGACATTATAACTGCTTGTAAATAGGACTTTTGTACTATATACATAAAATAATTTGGGCATTATAACTGCTTGTAAAAGTATATTTTTACTAATACATACATAAAAATGAAAATTATAACCACTAGAGTATACCTCTTGTAGTTGCTAGCTTTACTTCCAATCGCGAAGTGCTTCAATGTTTCGAAAGTAATTTTTATCTCACAATATCTCTCAGAATATAAATATAGAGTGTTTTTTCTCTTGAATTGCTCTTGAACATAGTAAGGAATGAATGAACTTAGCTTGCTATTTATAGGAAAATATAGTTTCGCTAATTACACGTTAGGGGCTCGGCTTATTACACTTTGTACCCTAGCATATTCTTAGAATATTCTTCTAAGCTCCTCAATGAAAATATCTTCCAAGCTCGACAATGCAACTTGCAATTGAACCTATCTTCTAAGCTCCTCAATGAAAATATCTTCCAAGCTCGACAATGCAGCTTGTCACCGTAAGCACGACAAATCACTTTGTCATTCCCAAGCACGACACAACAACTTGTCAAAAATAATTTGTCGGGATGCTTCTTGGTGAAATCGTGGAAAGCACGATAAATCATTTTGTCAATGTAAGCATGACTAAGCAGCTTGACAAAATTTTTTTATTTGACCTAATTCATCGTTTACACTATAAAATCACAAAACACCTGGTTTGAAATATCAATTCGATATTTATTAAGCACATATGTTACCAAATTCGAAATCTCATTAGGGCTTAAGGTTTATACGTTCTAATTTTAAACGTATACGATCGCATTTACAAGCCTCATAAATATTCGGGGTATTACATTCACCCCTACTTAAAAGAATTTCCTCCTCGAAATTAACTCTAACTTAGTCTTCAATATGAATTTTCTGAATTCATCCTTTCTCACATCAAATTCTTAATATTTAAATTAGGTAAAAATGTTCAATCTAAACCTTTCCTTACACCAGGTTTTAAACCTTTAATCATACTCGACTTCTAGTTTTATTCTTCTCTTACTGAGAATTCTTCTAATTTATACCCAGGGGTCAATCAAGACCTTGAACTGTTTCATATTCTATGGGTACTATATGATCCACAAGTTTAACAATCACTAAGATTGAAAAACACAATAGTCAGTACGTCAGGTGATCAACCTATCGTACCACATGTGACATATAACATAATAGTTTAAAAGGCATTGTATGTTGCGTCTACCAGAATCATATGTCCATTCCAAATTTTCCTTATTAAAAGGGTTGTCTAACCGAAATAATTGGCATTGACTCACCTTTAAACCATTCAAATTTTTTGAAAACGATTGTATGCCGCACCTTGCAAGAGTACGTTGATGACTGATCATTTATCATACCACACCAGGTTAAACAGTGTGTTGATGAAAAATTCATTTTTATTTTTCATATTAAATCTGTCTAGCCAAAACAATTAGCAAAGATTTATGAATAACATAGCTAAATCAATTTTATGATTTTATCATGTCCACACAGATAACAATGTGTTAATCTTCACACCTCAGGTTACCGTGTATTGATGATAAAAATCATTTTATCTTTTTCAAATTAACCATGTCTAGCTTGAAAAATTAGCATAGACACAGGTTCAAAAATTTTCCAGTTCAATCGTTTGTGAAAATCCGATAAGCACACTTAGAAGGGGGGTTGAATAAGTGTGAGAACAAACGATATCAAACTTTTCTAATTAAAGTAATTTGTTAATATCAAATCAAAGTATGTAGTGAGCAATTAAAGCAAAACAATTTATAACATGAACACAAGGAATTTTTACGTGGTTCGGCCCTTAACCTCTAGTCTAACGGCCTAATCCACGTCTAATACCAACTAGTATTGGAGACTCTTTTATTAATAAACTTGGTTTACAATTAAACCCCTTTACAAGACAAGTTCCACAACCTTTGAGTATTTATACTCCCCGAGCACCTTAGCTCCCCGTGCACCTATGCACCCTTAGACACTTACGTCTCTTTGAACTTGCTTGTAAAACCCCTAATCCAACCCGAATTAGAAACAATAGATTAACAACTGCTTTAAAGAATTTATCAAGAGATGATAACAAGATAAACTATGATCAAAGCACTAATTATATCAACAATTTTAAGGCTCAACTAATATACAATGATCAAAGAGTTAGATGAAGATATCACCAGTTTGAGTGTAGTGAATACAAGCTGAAATTAATTGATACTTGATGAAGTACAGCAGCCTTTAAGTAATTCTTCACAATAGAGAAATGGACAACCTTCTTTAAGTGTTTGTGAAGAGATTAGAGATCAGAATATGAACTGGAAGTAGATAGATACTAGATGAAGCACAACAACCTTTAAGTAATTCTTCACACTAGAGAAATGGACAGCCTTCTTTAAGTGTTTGTGAAGAGATTAGAAATCAGAATATGTTCTTATTGTTGTTCTCTAACTTCTTCTTTTCAAGCTACTGTTGGTATGCTTTTATAGTAGAAGAATAGTAGCTATTTAGACATTTGAAATGATGTGGGAGTAGGTGAGATGGGCAGCAATGTAATGAATACCATGTGCCATCAATATTCTTGAGATGATATGGGAGTAGTTGAAATGGACAACATTACACTTAATGTAATGAACAACATGTGCTAGCAATACTCTTATGATGGTGTGGGAGTAGTTAAGATGGGCAGCAATGTAATGAATAACATGTGCCATCAATATTCTTGAGATGATATGGGAGTAGTTAAAATGCACAGCATTACACTTAATGTAATGAACAACATGTGCTAGCAATACTCTTATGATGATATGGGAGTAGTTGAGATGGAGAGCATTACACTTAATGTAATGAACAACATGTGCCATCTTGAGATAATGTGGGAGTAGTTGAAATAGGCAGCATTGTACTTAATGTAATGAACATCTTTAGTATGAAAGGATAGCATGGACAAATTCAGCAAAATACTAAGTAATGGGATTAGGAATCATGCTAAAGTAGTGGACAGCTTTAGTAAACTTAATGGGATTAGTTTCAGCAGAATATTCAACTTATTAATTAACTACTACCATGATTGATTCCATGCAATGTAAATCCTATAGCCTTGATTGAGATAATAAAGCTAGGACCTTGCATTAAATTCCTAAAGACTCAATCATTTCTTCAAGCCTTCATGTCTTCAATTCTCTCTTTCCTTTAAGAACCAAGACTTTAAGAAATCTTCCATATCTTCAATATCCTGAAAATGTAATAACACTACAAAAACAACTTGTCATCATTAAAACCAAGATAGTATAAACCAACATTCTCCCCCTTTTTGATGATGACAACGAATAATATATTACTCCCTCAAAATATATGGCTCCCCCTAAACCAATGCATATAATTACTAAGCCACTAAAACCATGCATATAATTACTAAGCATAAGTTGATTTATTGCATATCAATTTAGTAATCTCTCTCCCCCTTTGTCATCAACAAAAATAGTTCATAAGAGACAGTTAAAGCAAGATAGATTATTGATACCAACTGTAGGATCAAGCGCTTACCATTGCACCAACATTGATATGTTATGCACATATGGTCATGCCTAGTTCTCTTCTTAAGGTGCAAAACCGTTCTTCACTTAAAGGTTTTGTAAAAATGTCAGCCAATTGATGCTCGGTTGGGACAAATACTAGATTAATTAATCCTTTAGCAACATTATCTCTCAAAAAATGATGTCTAACCTCAATATGCTTAGTTCGAGAATAAAGCACATGATTTTTAGATATATCTATTGCACTAGTATTATTACAATAAATTGGCACATTGTTGCATGTAATATCAAAATCACACAATGTTTGGCGCATCCATAAAATTTGAGAGCAACAACTTCCTGCAGCTAAATATTCACCCTCAGTGGTTGATAGAGCAACTGAAGTTTGCTTTTTACTATGCCAGGACACTAAACTTTGTCCTAAAAATATACAAGCACCACTTGTGCTTTTTCTATCTATTTGACAACCTGCATAGCCTGCATCTGAGTATCACATTAGTTCAAAATTATTGTAAATAGGATAATATAAACCAAAATTGATAGTACCACATAAATATTTAAGAATTCTTTTAACAGCTTTTAAATGTGATTCTTTTGGTTTTGCTTGAAATCTTGCACAAAGACAAACACTATACATAATATCGGGTCTTGACGCAGTTAAATATAACAAAGAACCTATCATACCTCGATATTTAGTTAACTCTACGTCTGTACCTTTGTCATCGGATGTAAGCTTGATTGTCGTACTCATTGGCGTCACCTTTGATTTAGATTTTTCAAATCCAAACCTCTTGAGCAATTCCTTTGTGTATTTGGTTTGATGTATATAGATACCATCCTTTGTTTGCTTTATTTGGATTCCCAAGAAATAGTTAAGTTCTCCCATTAGGCTCATGTCGAACTCCTTATGCATACACTTAGAGAACCACTCACAAAGAGAATCATTAGTAGCACCAAATATTATATCGTCTACGTATATTTGTACAATGATAATATCTTTATTTTCATGTTTAATAAATAATGTAGAATCGATCTTACCTCGAGTGAAACCATTTGTGAGAAGATACTTACTTAACCTCTCGTACCAAGCTATTGGGACTTGTTTGAGTCCATAGAGAGCCTTTTTGAGTTTATACACATGATTTGGATATTTTTCATGTTCAAATCCGGGAGATTGTTTTACGTACACTTCTTCATTTATGTATCCGTTGAGGAATGCACTTTTTACGTCCATTTGGTGAAGCTTGAATTTCTTGTAACAAGCAAAAGCTAGCAAAATTCGAATAGACTCCAACCTTGCTACCGGGGCAAATGTTTCTTCATAGTCAATCCCCTCTTGTTGGTTGTATCCTTGAGCTACCAACCTTGCTTTGTTGCGAGTAATTGTACCATGCTCATCAAGCTTATTTTTGAATACCCACTTTGTTCCAATAATTGAGGTTTCTTTTGGAGGAGGAACTAATTCCCATACTTGACATCTTTCAAATTGTTGGAGTTCCTCTTGCATTGCTAACAACCAATTTTCATCAAGGATAGCTTCCTTAGCATTCTTTGGTTCAACTTGTGATAAGAATGCTGAAAAAGCACATAAGTTTTGTGTCCCTCTTCTTGTAGTTATTCCTCTATTAACATCTCCAATAATATTTTCAGGAAGATGATTTTTCATATACTTTGCAGTTTTTGGCATTGTAATGTTGTCTATGTGCTCTTCCTGTTGGATAGAATCAGATTCTGTAACGTTGTCTTTTTCGATTTTTAATAATTTCGTTAAGACGTGTACGTGAAGAAATAATTTTTCCAAGCGACGGAAATTTTATTTGAGCCCGAGGAAATTTATTTCGTATCCTAAATGTATTATACGAGTGTTCCGAATAAATGGACAAACCCCGTATTTATTATTTTTACTCATCCCAATATTTTATGGTAATGCCCATTTTAATTATGGGTAGAGTTATTGAGCAATTTTGGCACAAAAGTGGGAGTATTCGGATATATTCTTGTGTATATGTGTACTTATTTTTGCATGTTACTCCAAGAGGGAACCAACCAAACATTTTGGACCAATAAGAATTGATGAAGGAGGGAGTGGTCGGGCGTGCTAATCATTTCCGAGCAATGCATTGAGTTTCCAAACCTTGCAACATTCTTCTTGGATAATCACATTCAATTTTCATTCTCCCATTCATTCCTTCTCTCCCATTCCATTCTAAGTTGCTGCAGAAAATAGAAGGGAGGAGAGAGAGAGAAAGGAAGAAGAAGAATAAGAAGAAGAAGAAGAAGAAACGAGGTTCGGGAGGAAGAAGGAGAAACCAAGGTAGGAGATGAGGAGCTTCAAGCGACCATAGCAAGCTTCTCTACAATCTAGGAAGGATTTACAGAAGTAAACCTTCTTCTTAAACCATTTTCCATTGATTTTGGTTAGGTTTTTCCAAGTTTTTAGTTTTTGGAGCTTTTTAGCTCACAGATGATTTTCGAGCGATTTCTGTTGTTGTTGATGGTGGTGATTGGTTGTATATGTTGTTAAGAGGTTATGTAAGCCATTAATAACATTAAAGTGGAACAAAAAGGAAGAAAAAATCTGTACCTTGGCTTAAAGGATGAACTTTGGACATTTTTTGGACAAATGGACCTTCGGGACGGTTTAGAGGACTGTAAACCTATGATTACTTGATTGTTTAATTTGTTTGTTGTTGTTGTAATATTGTAGTTTCATGGGTTACGAAGCTAACCCAACTGGAACGGATTAAAAAGATGTAAAAACAAAGATTTGGTGATGATTTTAGTGAAGAATACTAAGAACACTCAAACAGAATAATAACTGATAGGTCTCCAAATCATTTAGTTAATTTTGATGATAACAAAGTTGTAAATTAGGATTAAAAAGATAGAATCCTCTCCATAGGATTTTATATAAATTATTTTAATATATCCTATTTACTTTAACCAAAAATATTTTTCATCTTAAAAATTGAATACACTTTATTGACCTTGATTATTTAATATCAAGTGTTAAAGAAAGTAATTCAAATAGTAAACATTTCCTAAGGCAAGGAGATTCCTATTTCTTTTTCAAAATAATTTTGAAAATTCTTTTCGGGCAAAAAGAAAAATTACAAAATAAATATATATTATATATACCGAGTATATTTATATGCATAGTAAATATATATGTATGTACTGTGCATGTGTGTGCACAAATGGGCTAAACATTTAAATATATATGTGCTGTGTGTGTGTGCCGTGAGTATGTATGTGTGTGTGCTGGCAGCCCATGCAAGGAAAACGGAAACTAAGGCATTACTTGCCTTGCCCAAAAGCTGGCAGCCTAAGTTAGAAAACTTTCTTGGGTTAACATAACATGTAAATGTTGACAAACATTTTACATGGACCAAAAATTTGAAAAGTCTCAGCAAAAGATTTTTTTGGTCCAATCCGTGTACCTCATCCGAGCCTTCAAATTTTTTTTTAAACAAATCCGGGCCTTTAAATTTCAAAACGAAATTTACAAATTACATGTTTATCCTCGGTCCAAAAATCTTCTATAAATAGGAAAGCTTTTCTTTTATTTCAACTTACCAATTCCAAAAGAATAGAAAAGCTTATACTCTCCTTGCCTACATTCTCTCTACAACAAAAAGCTTTCAGTCTCTCTTCTATCAAAAGATATTATTTTCTAAAGAAGAGAAAAATTGGTCACAAGTATTATTGATATAAGTTATCAAAATTGTTGTATTTACATTATTTCATACTTGTTAGAAATTATAGATATATCCAATATCAACTGTTATACATATTTATATTTATATCTATATTTCATCTATTCTTATCAGTTTAAGGATCAACTGTAGATACCGATATTTAGGAATATTCCTTAAACAAGAATATTATCTGAACGGTGTTTGAAGTTCTAAGTGATCCTTATTGATATAAGTTATTTATATAAATATCGAAAAATAGATCATCTGTAGATACCGATATTTGGAAATAATCTTTAAACAAGAATATTATCTGAACGGTGTTTGAAGTTCTAAGTGATCTATCGAAAATATTTATATAAATATAAATTGTGAATCTTTAAAATTTGGTCAACTATAGATACCGATATTTGGAAATATTCCTTAAACAAGAATATTATCTGAACGGTGTTTGAAGTTCTAAGTGATCCTATTTAATTTTCACATCATAGATAAAATATCAAGTATTGCTTAACTAATTCATTTATTATACTTGATTTCTGTCATTACAAGTATTTGATCTTATACTCATAATTATACAATACTTGTTGCATTGATTAAACTGTTATATCTGTTTAAATCCATAGAAACACATTCTTTATTATAAAGAATATATATTTCTTTATAAACAAGCATTAACATTATATATCTGCTTATTCAAGAAGCTTATCTCAGTCAAACAACTCTTTTGTAAAAAGAAAAGGAGTAGTGTTAGTTTATTTTATGTACCTGTGAGAAAGACGAGTAATTCTTTGACCAAGACCAGAGTCATAGAGAGGTCAGCTGGGAGTTGGGTCTCTAGTGTACTTGTGAGGTGAGGAAGAGGCTGTCGTTTCAAAACTAGATCATAGAGTAGAACTGAACTCAAGAAAAGGTGTAACTAAGCTTGAGGAGGGAACTGGGAGTTTGCTGTCCAATAGAGTTAGTTGTGAATAGTTGTAAGTTTATCTCTAAAACTTTGTAAAGGCTTCTCCGCCTATTGAAGGAGTATTTTATTACTGAGAGTAATAGGATCTCAAGTCCTGTAGAGGAGCTTGAGACTGGACGTAGCAACATACCCGGGTTGTATGTTGTGAACCAGATAAATCTCTTTGCATTGTGTGATTGTATTGATTATTAATTTCTTACACTACAAATTAATTAACTAAAAATTGAAAAAAGGCTAAGATAAATTTTTTAAACAGTGATAATCTATTCAACCCCCCTTCTAGATTATTATTGGACTTTCAATTGGTATCAGAGCGGTGCTCTTTAACTTGTTTGTTAAGTGAATACAGGCATATCTAAGAGTAGATCCATCTATGGCCTACAATGCTACTGGTTGCGGAGAAGGACTATCAATGTCCAGGCCTCCACTTTTTGATGGCACAAACTTTGCCACCTGGAAAAATAGATTCAAAATCTATGCCAAATCACAAGGAATCAAAGTTTGGCTTGCAATAGAGCGAGGAGTAAAAATTCCCACAAAAATTGAAGATGAAAAGATCGTGGAAAAAGATGCCGATGAGTTTACCACTGAAGATGAAGAGACTATGAATATAGCCTCCAGAGCCGAACAAGTACTGACCAGTGCTCTCATTGAAAAAGAATACAAAAGAGTTAGCAATTGCAAGAATGCGAAAGAAATATGGGAAAAATTGATTATAACCTATGAAGGAACAAATCATATCAAAGAAACCAGAAAAGATGCTCTAATCCAAGAGTATGAAAGTTTCAAGCTGGAAGAAGGTGAAAAAATCATTGATATGGAAACACGTTTTTCCAGAATCATTGATGAACTGGATCAACTAGGAAAAACCTACACAACTAATGAGAAAAACAGAAGAATTCTCAAAGCCCTTCCATCCATATGGAAAATGAAAGTTACAGCCATCAAGGAAATGCAAGACCTAACTATCTATTCTCTTGACAGCCTCATTGGAAATCTTCGTGCTCATGAAGTTGATATGCTAGTCGAAAAAGCAGGATCAGATACAGACCTCAAGAAGAAAGGAATTGCTTTCAAAGCTCTGCTTGTAGATCAAGAAAGCGATGATGAGGAAACTAAATGAAGAACTCTTGAGTTTAGATACTAATGAAGTTGCCCTGTTATCTAGACAACTTAGGAGAGTAATCCAAAGCAAGGCCAGACAATATGGCAAAGGTTTTCTGAAAACAAATAACAACTTCAACAACTTCAAAGGCAAACAAGTCTTTCGGCCAAAAGCACAAGGAGGAAATTTCAAAGCAAGTAACAACAGCAACTTCAGAAATGCTAATGAAAATTCGAATACATGCTTTGAATGTAACCAGCCTGGACACTTCAAAAAGGACTGCCCAAAACTAGCAAACAACAAAGTGCTAGTAGCTGAGGAAGGCTGGGATCTAAGCGACGAAGAAGCAATTACTAAACAAAAAAACCGAAGAAGTCGCAAACCTGTGTTTAATGGCAGATAATGACTCATCACCAAGATCCGAGGTAAATTCTGAACATCAATTACCTAGCACTTCATTTGTCACACATTCTTTAGATAATATAAATGAAGAACATCATGAACTACAAGAAGCATATAATTGTTTATATGAAGATAATGAAATAATTAAGGAAGATTTTATTAAACTTAAAATTTCATTTGAAAAATTAATTAAGACCAATAGAAATCTTGAAATAGAAAACTCAAGTTTGATTATTGTTAATGAAAGTTTAAAAGAAGAAAAAGAGAAACTAGAAAATGATTCTTCAGAAAATCTATCTCTAAAAGAAGAATTAGAAAAATTAAGAAAAATAAACAGAGATCTTGAGATAGAAAATTCAACACTTATTATTTCTATTGAAAATCTTGAAGTTGAGAATTCAACACTGACTGTAATAAATGAAGATACTCAAATTCAAAATCAAATGTTAACTGAGGATATTAAAAATCTCATGCTCGAAAACTCATCTCTAAAGATAAAATCAAAAACCCAAAATGAAGATTCTTCTTTATTAGAACAAATTAATATACTAACCAAAGAACGTGATGATTTAAATACTATAATTCTTAAATTTACAAAAGGAAAGGAAAATCTTGATGTCATGCTCAATCAACAAAGATGTGGATTTAACAAAGAAGGACTGGGATATATTGGAGAATCTAGTAAAACAAAAGATAAAGGGCTCTATCATGTTAAAAGTACAGAAAAAGATCATATATCTCCCTTCACTAAATGTTCTTACTGCAATAGAAATGGTCATTCTATTTATACATGCAATGCTAAAAATGGAAACTATAAAGGAAAAATGATTTGGGTACCAAAAGGAACTTACACTGCACCTGTTGTCGTAAAGAATACAAGAAAAGAGCTTTATAATGAAAGATCCTACAAAAACTATCGTCAAGGTTTTTCAGGAAAAATAAATTATACATCCTATAGACCTGTCATTCATAGAATGCATGTATCTAATAAAAATGATTATCCTGTACCCAGTTTTGTAAGGAAAAACTCAAATGTTCCTCATACAAAATGGAGAACTCACCCAAAGGACCCTTCTTATTAAAGGGTACCAAGTCGTGAAAGTAATGTATGTTGCAGGTTTGTCTAGCAGCTGAATCTAGTAAAAGTAAGTGGTACCTTGATAGTGGCTGTTCAAGACACATGACAGGAGACAAATCAAAATTGATCGACATACAAACTACAGACTATGGTGAGGTAACCTTTGGAGATAATAACAAAGGTAAAGTAATTGGAATTGGAAGCGTTGGGAATAAACACATAACAATTTCCAATGTACAATTAGTCACAGGACTCAGGTACAATCTTCTATCCATTAGTCAACTATGTGATAGTGGTTTTAGAATATCTTTTAGTCCTCATAACTGTTCAATATTTGATCAAACTGGTAAATTAGTCATATTATGTCCTAGAAATCAGAATGTGTACACGTGTGATCTAGATGCATATTCTCATCTAGACAATGTTTGTCTTGTTTCTGCAAATGACGATCCCTGGCTTTGGCATCGCAGATTAGGACACATTAATATGAAGCTGATCAATAATATTTCTTCTAAAGAACATGTTCGCGGTCTTCCAAAAATAAAGTTTTTAAAAGATCATATATGTGAAGCTTGTGAATTAGGAAAACAAATACATGCATCTCATAAACCTAAATTCACTGTGTCAACTTCTAGACCCTTAGAACTCTTGCATATGGACCTAGTAGGACCTATTCCTAAACATAGCATGGGTGGTGCTGTCTATATTCTAGTTTTGGTTGATGATTATTCTCGATTCACATGGGTTGATTTTCTGAAATTTAAAAATGAAGCTATAAGCTCCTTCACTGCTTTATGTAAGAAAATTCAAAATCAACAAGGAAGCTCTATTGTTTATATTCGATCTGATCACGGAAGAGAATTTGACAACTCTGATTTTATTATTTTCTGTGATGAGCACGGTATAAGTCATAATTTTTCTGCTCCTTACACACCACAGTCAAATGGTGTAGTTGAAAGGAAAAATCGTACGTTACAAGAAATGGCTAATACCATGTTAAATGAATATCGTCTTCCTAAATATTTTTGGGCTGAAGCAGTGGCAACATCCTGTTACATTTTAAACAGAGTATTATTAAGACCTATTTTGCTCAAAACTCCCTATGAGCTGTATTACAAAAGAACTCCAAAAATAAATTATTTTCGTGTTTTTGGGAGTAAGTGTTTTATTCTAAATACCAAAGGACATCACGTAAAGTTTGATCCAAAATCTGATGAAGGAATATTTTTGGGATACTCACTAAACAGTAAAGCTTACAGGGTTTTCAACAAAAGAAGTCTAGTTGTCGAGGAGTCAATGAATGTAACCTTTGATGAATCTAAACCTCCTCCCAAATATAAAGAGTTAGTTGACAGTGATGTTGTCATTGAAGATATTCTCAGAAATATGGAGGAACTAAAATTAGATAATGATTCCCTACCTGTCAATGTTAATCCTCTTGAAAATTCCAACCCTCAGTTAAAAGACTTACCTAAAGACTCACTTGTTATTAAAAACCATCCTTTGGATAATGTAATTGGTGATCTCGAAAAAGGAATTCTTACTCGATCACAAGCACACAACATGGTCAGTCACTCATCTTTCTTATCTCAAATCGAGCCTAAGAATATAAAAGATGCTTTGGTAGATGAAGATTGGATAACTGCCATGCAAGAAGAACTTGAACAATTCACTAGAAACAAAGTCTGGGAATTAGTTCCAAAACCCAAAGAAACTTCCATTATTGGAACTCGATGGGTTTTTCGTAACAAATTAGATGAAAATGGAAACTATTATACGTAACAAGGCCAGACTAGTTGCACAAGGGTATAATCAACTGGAAGGTATTGATTATGATGAAACATATGCTCCTGTTGCTAGAATTGAGTCTATACGTATGTTGTTAGCCTTTGCATGCCATAAAGATTTTAAATTATTTCAAATGGATGTCAAATCTGCTTTTTTAAATGGTGTTATTGAAGAGGAAGTTTATGTTAAACAACCTCCTGGTTTTGAAGATTTTGATCATCCTGAGCATGCTTATAAATTGCACAAAGCTTTATATGGATTAAAACAGGCCCCGAGAGCATGGTATGAACGACTGAGTAAATTTCTACTTGAAAAAGATTTTAAACGAGGTACTGTCGATACTACTTTATTTACTAAGTATAAAAATGATGATATTCTTATTATTCAAATATATGTTGATGATATCATTTTTGGTTCTACTGATATTGTTATGTGCAATGAATTTTCTGAAAGTATGAGTAAAGAATTTGAAATGAGCATGATGGGAGAATTAAACTTCTTCCTAGGATTACAGATCAAACAAGGTGAAAAAGGTATTCATATCTCTCAATCCAAGTATTGTAAGGAAATGATTAAGAAATTTGGTTTAGAGTCTGTGAAACCTCTTAATACTCCTATGTCAACCACTGATAAATTAATTGCTGATGAAACTGGTAAGAGTGTTGACACAAAGAAGTATAGAGGAATGATTGGAAGTCTGCTTTATATCACTGCCAGTAGACCTGACATTATGTTCAGTGTTTGTAAATGTGCCAGGTTTCAATCAAACCCTAAGGAATCACATTTAATTGCGGTAAAAAGGATTTTTCGATATCTTAAGGGAAACTACCAATTTAGGTCTATGGTATCCAAAAGGTCAACCATTTGATCTTGTGTGTTTTTCAGATTCTGACTATGCCGGTCATTATGTTGATCGAAAAAGCACTAGTGGCACGTGTCAGTTTCTCGGTGGATGTCTAGTTTCTTGGTTTTCTAAGAAACAAAACTCAGTATCTATTTCAACCACTGAAGCAGAATATATAGCTGCAGCACGATGTTGTGCACAAATACTGTGGATGAAACAGACTCTTATTGACTACAATATAAAATTTAACTGTGTGTCTATACTATGTGATAACACAAGTGCTATTAATTTGAGTAAAAATACTGTTTTACATGCTAGATCAAAACATATAGATATTAGACATCATTTCTTACGTGATCATGTAAACAGTGGAATTATTAAGTTAGAGCACATTGATACTGAATTAAATATTGCTGATATATTTACCAAACCATTAAGCGCTGACAGATTTTGTAAACTTCGTATGGATTTAGGAATGCTAGATTGTTCTTCGTAATTATCTATGCATTTAAAAATACGTGAGTGCTTATCATCTTGTTATTAATATATAACTATGTATTTAAAAAATTATTATAACAATTTTTTTTACCACTATTAAAATAATTAACATTTAAAAAAAATTTTTTTTATTACTTTAATATAGTTTATTTTTTCAAGAATATATATATATATATATATCTATATATAAATATATGTATATATCGTTATATATATATAAATATAAGTTTTTTATATATATAATTATTTATCAGATTCAATCTGAGCTGTTGGTTAAAACCAAACCAATCTAACGGTCAAAAGCAAAGCAATCCGCGTCATTCTATCTGACCAATCAGGAGCCATCCAAGGAAAGCACACGGATCAAGCCTAGGCGCCGTTCGATCATCAGCTAAAAGCACAAATCCCTCACCATCGTCGGATCAAAAGGTCAAACAGTCAGCCTAAAGTCTTCAAACCCGGACTCATCTCAGCCATCCATCAAATTAGGTTTTTGTTCTCAGCCGTCGGATTACTCTGGTAACATTAAATATAAATTTCAACAAATTTTTTTAATTCATTTTATTTTCTTATTCTCTCTCTCTTCCGCCGCGTCTGTCTTCTCTCTCCCTAAACTCCCTCAAACCCTAGTTTTCGTTTACTCAAATCTTTCACTTCCAGTACATTTTTGAAAAATCTAATCCGATCAAAATGTTTTTAAACATTAAAAATCATATTTCTACCAATTATTTTCTTTTTAACATGTTTTTTTTAAAAAAATCTCATTCGTTTGATATCATTGACTTTTCGATTTTTCTGAAATTGTTTTTCAAAAATGTTGTGAGAGGGTCAGATCCTTTTTATTATACACAATGTTCAAACAATGATTTATCCGGTTGTCTATCCGTGAACCTGCTTGAAGCCTTATAAATGGTATAATGTTGAAGATATGTATTCACTGATATACGGCTCTACTCAGGTACACTTTTTATAGTATTTTCATTTTTTTTCTCTCCATCTCCTCTCTGAATATTGCTATTGATTGCTGGGTTTGACTACTGATGGTCAAGAAATTTCTATGCTAAGTTTTTTTTTCTATGCATGTATTGAGACTAGGACACATTTTTGCTTTGTTGAAATGGGTGTTTCTTATAATTTTCTTTCTCTTCAGACTCTACTCTCAACTGTTATGAATTTTTTTTTAAAAAAAAAGGGGTCACTCCTTATATTTGACTCTTTGAGTTCGGTTGCAATTCTCTTCTTATATTGATGTACTGCTGTCTCTTTTCAAATCTCCAGCCGTCGGTATTTGGATACTGTCATAAGTATCTGAATATTTGTTTTTGAAACAACTTGCAGTATTTGTGAGCTATCAAATTTTTCTGATTAGACAAGCTCAACTCCTATCTGTTTTTATACACACTCGTCTTCTTAAACTATTTGGGATAAACCTTTCATTTTTTATGGTTGTGGTACATTAAATGCTTGATTGGCCATACTTATGCCCCATTTTCTGCTATCTGTTTTGGGCAATAGTCATGAGTATCTGATATGCCATATCTGGCTATATCTGATATATCTCGCCTCATTTACTGGCTATCTGCTTTATATGATAAGACTTGGGTCGCTGAGATTTTTCTTTGCCAAACTGGATACTTTTTATTTTTTTTGACTTTGACTTAAAATATAAAATAATAACCAGTCCTTAGTCTATCTAACTGGGAAACCGTCTCCCTCTGGTATTATTATTTTAAACTAAACCTCTCAAGAGCATTTAATAGAAGTGATAGTATTTCGGCTACAAATCCTTTATTCTCTTAGCATGTACTGCAGTCTCACTTATGACCTGGTTGCTCTATATTCATTTAGTTTGTATGCTCAATGAGTGCCTACACTACTCATTTACTGAATTCATAATTATCTACTACTATAAATTAATGGTTTCCTTACTAAAGTTGCATACTAAACCTACTTCTAAACAATTGCACAATTCACAGTTTCATTGGTCTATTTCCTTGTTTGCATTGTATTCTTCTATCATGGACCTAGTTTTCTCATCTAAACGAAAGAAAACATCACTAAGCTCTGAGATACATCCTGATACTTATAAACCCATGTTAGTTACTCAATCTGCTCAAATTAAGTATAAACACATGAGATATAATCTCATCCCAGGTATAGGAACCTCTTTCAATAGCTTTCCTGAGGTACCTGAAATTTTTAAACATGTAGGATGGGAGTGTCTTGTTTATTTTTTTTCCTGAGAAAATTATTTTTCCTCCACTTGTTGCAGAATTCTACTCTCACATGACTTTCCTTAAAGACTCAAATAATCTTTTAACTGGTATCTGCACTAGTATACAAGGTCAAGAGTATATCATTGATGAATTACTCCTCTTACATGCATTAAAACTGCCACCATGTATGCTAGATTTACCAAGACTCAATGAATATACATGTCCCATAAGCATGACTACAAGTAATTGCATCACCTTCAAGCATAACTTGTCCACTGTCACTGATCAACTTGTACCTGCACAAGTATTTGATTTTCCTTCTAAGATTGGTTTGGAATTTCTGACACCACTTTGTCAATTTATGGGAAAACTGTTTCGTCAAAATGTTATGCCTGTTCGAGAAGATAAACTTCTCCATCCTTTTGATCTCGAACTCATGAAATGTCTTTTGAATAAATGCATGCCTTATAATCTTCCATACTTCTTATTGACATCCTTTGAGTTTTGCTATCATAACAACTGTTTGGGCTATGGTCTTCTTCTGACTTCTGTTTTTAAATACCTTGAGTTCAACCTTCTCGATCAAAAAGGCCAAATTGTGCAAAACAGTAATATAGTCTCTCATCTCACTATCCCACCTAAACCACTCATCATTTTTAAACCTAATGACAATGAGTCCATTGAGACTCATCTAAATCTGTTTTCACAACTAGAAACTCTACAAAGCATGCACCAACTTTCATTACAAAATCACAGTACCATGCTCAATCAAATTGAAATCTTACACCAGTCCATACATCATTTAAAAGATATGATATATGTCTTGATGGAACATCAGAAGGTTTCAATTCCTCCGTATCAGTTCCCTGCCAGCACGAGCTCAGCTCCAGATGACATCCTTCCAACTTTGGGCTTACATTTCTCTCCTGTTGATCTAGGCGAGAACTAACTATTTGGGAGGACTGTACTCATAATATATATCTATACTTATACTAACTATTTGGGATAACTGTACTTAAATACTAACCTAGTAACTACGCTACTACTGCAGGTTCATTTCCTTTCTGACACTTTATCTTTCTTGCAGGTTATTCTAGAAAACTGTCACTAACAATTTTTGCAGGTTCTGAATAGTTTTTCTTTTCCCCATTTTTTTATAATGACAACGGGGGAGAAGAAATATAAATATAACTGCATGTGATGAATGAATTTTATATACTGCTGTGCATGTGATAATAATATACATTGCTGATACAAACTGCCATGATTATTATGTTTTGGTGAAGCTTGAAGCTTGAATTTGGTGAAGCTTGAATTTCTTGTAACAAGCAAAAGCTAGCAAAATTCGAATAGACTCCAACCTTGCTACCGGGGCAAATGTTTCTTCATAGTCAATCCCCTCTTGTTGGTTGTATCCTTGAGCTACCAACCTTGCTTTGTTGCGAGTAATTGTACCATGCTCATCAAGCTTATTTTTGAATACCCACTTTGTTCCAATAATTGAGGTTTCTTTTGGAGGAGGAACTAATTCCCATACTTGACATCTTTCAAATTGTTGGAGTTCCTCTTGCATTGCTAACAACCAATTTTCATCAAGGATAGCTTCCTTAGCATTCTTTGGTTCAACTTGTGATAAGAATGCTGAAAAAGCACATAAGTTTTGTGTCCCTCTTCTTGTAGTTATTCCTCTATTAACATCTCCAATAATATTTTCAGGAAGATGATTTTTCATATACTTTGCAGTTTTTGGCATTGTAATGTTGTCTATGTGCTCTTCCTGTTGGATAGAATCAGATTCTGTAACGTTGTCTTTTTCGATTTTTAATAATTTCGTTAAGACGTGTACGCGAAGAAATAATTTTTTCCAAGCGACGGAAATTTTATTTGAGCCCGAGGAAATTTATTTCGTATCCTAAATGTATTATACGAGTGTTTCCGAATAAATGGACAAACCCCGTATTTATTATTTTTACTCATCCCAATATTTTATGGTAATGCCCATTTTAATTATGGGTAGAGTTATTGAGCAATTTTGGCACAAAAGTGGGAGTATTCGGATATATTCTTGTGTATATGTGTACTTATTTTTGCATGTTACTCCAAGAGGGAACCAACCAAACATTTTGGACCAATAAGAATTGATGAAGGAGGGAGTGGTCGGGCGTGCTAATCATTTCCGAGCAATGCATTGAGTTTCCAAACCTTGCAACATTCTTCTTGGATAATCACATTCAATTTTCATTCTCCCATTCATTCCTTCTCTCCCATTCCATTCTAAGTTGCTGCAGAAAATAGAAGGGAGGAGAGAGAGAGAAAGGAAGAAGAAGAATAAGAAGAAGAAGAAGAAGAAACGAGGTTCGGGAGGAAGAAGGAGAAACCAAGGTAGGAGATGAGGAGCTTCAAGCGACCATAGCAAGCTTCTCTACAATCTAGGAAGGATTTACAGAAGTAAACCTTCTTCTTAAACCATTTTCCATTGATTTTGGTTAGGTTTTTCCAAGTTTTTAGTTTTTGGAGCTTTTTAGCTCACAGATGATTTTCGAGCGATTTCTGTTGTTGTTGATGGTGGTGATTGGTTGTATATGTTGTTAAGAGGTTATGTAAGCCATTAATAACATTAAAGTGGAACAAAAAGGAAGAAAAATCTGTACCTTGGCTTAAAGGATGAACTTTGGACATTTTTGGACAAATGGACCTTCGGACGGTTTAGAGGACTGTAAACCTATGATTACTTGATTGTTTAATTTGTTTGTTGTTGTAATATTGTAGTTTCATGGGTTACGAAGCTAACCCAACTGGAACGGATTAAAAAGATGTAAAAACAAAGATTTGGTGATGATTTTAGTGAAGAATACTAAGAACACTCAAACAGAATAATAACTGATAGGTCTCCAAATCATTTAGTTAATTTTGATGATAACAAAGTTGTAAATTAGGATTAAAAAGATAGAATCCTCTCCATAGGATTTTATATAAATTATTTTAATATATCCTATTTACTTTAACCAAAAATATTTTTCATCTTAAAAATTGAATACACTTTATTGACCTTGATTATTTAATATCAAGTGTTAAAGAAAGTAATTCAAATAGTAAACATTTCCTAAGGCAAGGAGATTCCTATTTCTTTTTCAAAATAATTTTGAAAATTCTTTTCGGGCAAAAAGAAAAATTACAAAATAAATATATATTATATATACCGAGTATATTTATATGCATAGTAAATATATATGTATGTACTGTGCATGTGTGTGCACAAATGGGCTAAACATTTAAATATATATGTGCTGTGTGTGTGTGCCGTGAGTATGTATGTGTGTGTGCTGGCAGCCCATGCAAGGAAAACGGAAACTAAGGCATTACTTGCCTTGCCCAAAAGCTGGCAGCCTAAGTTAGAAACTTTCTTGGGTTAACATAACATGTAAATGTTGACAAACATTTTACATGGACCAAAAATTTGAAAAGTCTCAGCAAAAGATTTTTTTGGTCCAATCCGTGTACCTCATCCGAGCCTTCAAATTTTTTAAACAAATCCGGGCCTTTAAATTTCAAAACGAAATTTACAAATTACATGTTTATCCTCGGTCCAAAAATCTTCTATAAATAGGAAAGCTTTTCTTTTATTTCAACTTACCAATTCCAAAAGAATAGAAAAGCTTATACTCTCCTTGCCTACATTCTCTCTACAACAAAAAGCTTTCAGTCTCTCTTCTATCAAAGATATTATTTTCTAAAGAAGAGAAAAATTGGTCACAAGTATTATTGATATAAGTTATCAAATTGTTGTATTTACATTATTTCATACTTGTTAGAAATTATAGATATATCCAATATCAACTGTTATACATATTTATATTTATATCTATATTTCATCTATTCTTATCAGTTTAAGGATCAACTGTAGATACCGATATTTAGGAATATTCCTTAAACAAGAATATTATCTGAACGGTGTTTGAAGTTCTAAGTGATCCTTATTGATATAAGTTATTTATATAAATATCGAAAAATAGATCATCTGTAGATACCGATATTTGGAAATAATCTTTAAACAAGAATATTATCTGAACGGTGTTTGAAGTTCTAAGTGATCTATCGAAAATATTTATATAAATATAAATTGTGAATCTTTAAATTTGGTCAACTATAGATACCGATATTTGGAAATATTCCTTAAACAAGAATATTATCTGAACGGTGTTTGAAGTTCTAAGTGATCCTATTTAATTTTCACATCATAGATAAAATATCAAGTATTGCTTAACTAATTCATTTATTATACTTGATTTCTGTCATTACAAGTATTTGATCTTATACTCATAATTATACAATACTTGTTGCATTGATTAAACTGTTATATCTGTTTAAATCCATAGAAACACATTCTTTATTATAAAGAATATATATTTCTTTATAAACAAGCATTAACATTATATATCTGCTTATTCAAGATGCTTATCTCAGTCAAACTCTTTTGTAAAAAGAAAAGGAGTAGTGTTAGTTTATTTTATGTACCTGTGAGAAAGACGAGTAATTCTTTGACCAAGACCAGAGTCATAGAGAGGTCAGCTGGGAGTTGGGTCTCTAGTGTACTTGTGAGGTGAGGAAGAGGCTGTCGTTTCAAAACTAGATCATAGAGTAGAACTGAACTCAAGAAAAGGTGTTGTAACTAAGCTTGAGGAGGGAACTGGGAGTTTGCTGTCCAATAGAGTTAGTTGTGAATAGTTGTAAGTTTATCTCTAAAACTTTGTAAAGGCTTCTCCGCCTATTGAAGGAGTATTTTATTACTGAGAGTAATAGGATCTCAAGTCCTGTAGAGGAGCTTGAGACTGGACGTAGCAACATACCCGGGTTGTATGTTGTGAACCAGATAAATCTCTTTGCATTGTGTGATTGTATTGATTATTAATTTCTTACACTACAAATTAATTAACTAAAAATTGAAAAAGGCTAAGATAAATTTTTTAAACAGTGATAATCTATTCAACCCCCCTTCTAGATTATTATTGGACTTTCAATAACTCGGTACTTTGGCTTAGGATTTGAACATGTTAATGTTAATGGGTAGCTCTGAATTTTGGATATGTTGTAGCCCCATAAGTTAGGAGTCCATAGAGTCCAAAATGGACCAATTTGGACGTGTATTGAAGGAGATATGAAGATCGGAAGGAGGAGAGGTCGGATTGCTCGCACTGGAGAAGCCTAGAAATCTGGGTTCAGTATGAATGGCGCTGCGGCGCCGTTCATAAGGCAAAAATAGGTGCTGCGGCGCTGGACACATGTCAGGCGCAGACATGTCTGAGTGGACTGTTTTGACCTCCTGTAGTAAAATAGCCATAACTTTCTCATACAAACTCGGATTGCGGTGATTCAGAAAGAGGAAGAGTATACCTACAACTTTCTTTCTTTAAGTGTTTCAATTTGAGGTCTGTATCATGGTCTAAATTGGCCATTTATAGGACTGATGTATAATTGGAGGCAATCGGAGAGTGTCGGGCATGCACGTAAGCACGTGTAATGCTCCCGACAAGGTAAAGTGATGTTCTAATTTTTAAAAACATGATTATTATGATTTATAATGATACTTAACATTAACCATTGAGTATTAGATAATTCGAGTGGGCGTGTTAAGCGTACGCAATCACGTGTCACTTGGGCGTTCGAATAGGCAAGTGTGGCGTACGGACGTGCAAAACGTCGTAACGCCGTAACAAGTGTATATAACCTTGTTTAATATTTTGTTTTTTAATAATAATGAAACCTGATAGAATGTTATAACCCAATGTATAAGCATGCTAAGCACATGCAAAAGAGACGAATTAGGTGTGTGACGTGTAAACGTCGAAACGCCGCGTAACGTGTTAATGACCTTAAATAATGTTTCAATTTAAACAAAATGAACATTATAAGATATGGAGTGGGATTATATTAATGTGAACCAATATATGAAGCCTTTTTAGTGACTAATTGGTGTTTTATTGTTAAATAAATTGTGTAGGATATTTGAAAGACGAGCCATCATAATTTGGCAAGGAACGCTTAAGGCAAGTCCTTTCAGTAACTTGTTGACTTGTTTAAATGTATTGATGTACATGAGTTGATTGCTAAATCTTCTACTGTTATGTGAATTATACGTGAGCATGATTAAAAATGCGCACGTTGTGCAACTATGTGATTTATGTTGTTTTATGTGGACCTTGAAATATTATAAATGTGCAGTATGAGATATATGATGCAAATGGAACTTGCATATTAAGAGATGTATGATGCATGTGTAGATGCATTGCATACAATTTATGATGCTTATGTAAGATGCATAGTATGAGAATTATGATGCATAAATAAAATATAAACTTGTATGTTACGTGAAGCATGAAAGGTGAAAACTGTTAGTTCTTGCTGAGCCGTCGTGCTCATACTTGCAAAAATAAAACTTTTGCAGATTTACGATGCAATGCAATTATCTTGATATCGTGGTGATAAGGATTAGAGATGCATGGAAACAGGAAGGTTGGTAAATATTTCTTTATTGTAATTATTTAGCCGTGATAACGGTATGCAATGTATGTGAATTGGATGTGTGAACCTTGAGTTAAAAGTTAAGGTTATCCATTATAATAGTTATGATGCGATTATGTAATTTAATCGCTTAGTAAACTAGAAGGATGATGATGTTGTATAAATGATCATGGTATTTATTTAACCTTGATCATAAGTGTAGTATTTAAAGGTTACGAAATTCGAATTTGTAACAAAGAGTGAAATAGTAAGTTTTAATGTGTATTATTGTAAAGTACTGTTATGTATAGTATGAATAGCATTAAATTTGCAGTATTTATTAAATGATGTATTAGTTAAGGTCTTCGTACCTGAGATTAGATAGGAACATGTTGTAATAATCTTGTAATTGCATTCATGTAGTAAGATTATGTTTTAGTTATGATTTCGAGGCTTGGGACGACAATATTTATATTGTATCAATGTAAATATTTTATTATTCCGCAATGAGTTGTTAATAGTATGATGTACGAGTTGCATAGTGATGCACCGAATTCGAGGATAAGGTAACCCGGATTTGGGGGCATCACATGTTGGTATCAGAGCTATAGGTTATAAACCTTAGATAAGAGAACCTTACGCTATAATCTGAGGGTAGAAAGATGATAATGATAAAGAATAAACTCGGATAGAGTTTGACCGATAAGGGATAAATTTAGAAAATTCCTAAAGAAAGGAATTAAAATATATAGATGAAGATTCAAGGAAGAATCTTAAAGAGTTATAAAAGATTAGAATTAGGAGTTACTTGACTCCAATAATAAAGATGACAAATGTTGATAACTAGACGATAAGATGAAGATGCATAAATGTAATGTCCAGGAATTTTCAAACGTTGTATCAAATTTATTTTGATAAATAAAATTCGTTTTATTTAATTTTACAAATTTAATTGGATCCGTGTAGGTATTATTATTATTTAATCATATAAATATGTGGTACACTAATTTTCTTTGCATTAAAGAGGCTCATTAATAGTTTAAATAAATTAATGACTTAATCCCTAACAATTGATTGGTAAGAAAATTTGGGAAGGAATTGAATAAATAATTTTATCATTTTTGGAGTAAATAATTCGAATAAGGAATTGCGATTAAAATAGATATTTTAAATAAATAATTAATTGGTGTAGTTATTTGATTTAGAATTGCAATGTGGTTAATTTAATTGGGTCATTTCTATTATTAAACCCAAATTTTAATTTGAGCCCAATATTCTTTTATTTCTCTATTGGGCCATTTTCCTATTTAATTCAATCGGCCCAATTAAATTGGGGCAATCGGTTGGGTCAGTTGCTAAGAAGCTGGGGAAAACCCAATTGGCATACCAATTTGGGGATTCAACCAAGCCACAACTCACACCCTCAAATCAGTTGTAAATCGAGCATGGCATTAGAAACCTCGAACCAGATACCAGATAGCATCGAGAAGGGAGAATAGGGGGTAGGCTTAGCCAAACCAGCGAAACCCATGCTCTCAAATCAATTGTAACCGAGCAAAAAGGGGGAAACCAAACCCTAGGCCCCTCAAATCAGAACAAAACTAAACGCTGCAAGGTTTCAATCATTCAGGCCATAGAGCGAGCGACGGGAGAAAGGGGGTCGCCAGGCGTACGCCGGCGACGGACTGAAGTAACAAGCAGGCTAACCAAGGGTTTGAAGGAGCGACCGGGAGGTTGGCAAACGGACCGAGGGTCCCAGGTTTCCGGCGACGCGACTGGTGGTGCACACGGCTCAAGAGTTCGGCCGGTGCCAGCTGTGATGGACGAGACTTGATGGGAGACGTCAATCGGTAGCTACTCCTCCGACCATCAGTCCTTGACTGACCTATCAAGGTAATACCCAACTGTTTGGGGTAAATGTCTTGCTATAAATTGAGGCATAAATCTTAGCTAGCTGCCGATTTGGTAAGACGAATTTGAGAGAACGAGAAATCTATTGTCCAGTCGGCGGCGAATTGGGAGAAGAAGGGAGATAGCTAATCAAACGATATTAAGGTATAACCAAGGATTTTCAAGTCACTGTAATAGTGTTGTTTGACTTAGGTTATACATGGTTACTATTGTGATTACTCTGGTGTGAAGTTCGGACATTGTAATAAAATTTTTGGGCTTAAAATCCGGTATTGAATTGACTTGGTTCTCTGTACTGAATTAAATTGTTCCTGGGTATTGCTTGTACTGTGATAATTGGTTGGGCAGTTTTAATTATTCCCATTGTGTTGTTCTGTAGTATGGAATTGAGTTGATATTGAACTATGGTAGTTCTCTGTAGGGTTGTGTACAAATTTCCTTCTTTTGAACTGGGCTTGGTGTTGCCGTTTGTGCTGTGATAGCTTTATGTTAGGTTCTGTGCAAATTTCTTCTTCTGTATTAGGATTTGTATTGTTGACTGTGTTGGTACATTGAGTTGGTTAATATACACAGTATTATATCGTTTGGTTTTAATTTGGGAAAATCTGATATTGTTGTTGGGTTAAATCTGGGATGGAATTGTGTTATTTTGTTTTGGTTGGGTTGGAAATAATTGTAAGGGTTTGATTCAGTGACTGAATTATGCCACAGTTGGACAAATTTTGAAATGGGTTGTGCGATTCATTGGGAATAAATGACCGATAAACCACTTTTGCCTAATGATGATTAAACGACTACTATTGGTTTAATTGTTGATATTTAATTGAGTTAATATACTAAATTTTTATCAATGCATAATAAATAAAGTTAACAAATATTTAATTATTATTTAATTAATGTTAAATAATAATAAATGAAATTAATAAAGTAATTGTTTATTATTTATTTTTATCAATAAATAATAAATAAAGATAATAAATATTTAATTATTGTTTAATTAATATTAAATAATAATTAAGTATGAATATAGTTAATAAGCCACTTATTTATTATTCTTCAATAAATAATAAATAAAGATAATAAATATTATCAAATAATAATGAATGCAGTTAGTAAGGTAATTATTTATTGTTATTACTTAATAATAATAAATAAAGGTACTAAATATTTAATTAAGTATGAATAGAAGTAATAAAATAATAGCCTTATAACATTTAATATGCTTTTCATATATAATAAATAAATTATTAAGGATAACTAAGAATTGTAAATTTATTATTAATTATTCGATTAAGTAATAAATAAACCTAATTAGTTATTGTTTATTATTAAATAAAGATAATTCTTACTCACTAATTAATTATTTATTATTTGATTATCTTAAATAATACATAAACCTAGTTAATTATTATTTCCTCCTAAATAATAATTAAAGACAATTAAAATTTATAATTTGATTATTATTTAATTAATAATTGAATAATAAGTGAATATAATTAGTTATTATTAATAATAATAACGAAAGATAACTAATTAATTACTATTTAATAGTAATTAAATAAAGATGGAGTTAATAAAATAGAGAGAGTTGAAATAACTCATTTATTTAAACAATTATTAATTGTTTAAGGATTTAATAAATGAATATTAATTAAGAAAAAAACAATGTTAATTAATTACACAATTATAAATTAATTGTTTAAGGGATTGATAAGTGTTTATTACTTAAGGGATACATGGTTGATTTATTTAAACCATCAACCTAAAAGCCAATTAAGTGCCTTATGAAATTTGCTATAGTTTATTTACTGTGTGCTATGTGAATTTCTTAAATTGTTAAATAAATAGCATAAGTAAGCGTATCGGCGTACAACTACGCAGTACTAATTGATAGACCGACATTATTTATGTTAGGTTCTTCAAAGGCCAAATAGTTAAAGCTAAAATTATTTGTAGCTGAGCAAACAGGCAAGTTCCTAAACCTAAACTCCTTACATTATTGCAAGTTCCCTAACCCAACTCGAGTTATTATTTTTGAAGCATGTTAGTGAATAATTATTGTTGATTATTCACCTCTGTACTAGTTATTGAGATTCGCACCCTGTGCAATTGAAATTCCTATTCTATTATAATTGAATTGTGAATTTGGTTAAAGTTCTTTCAAGCATGAATTGTTTATGAGATAGATCTATGCTAATTGTATCAGCTAGATCAAGCATGTCTAATTTGTTAAATCAAAGGTATTTTAAAAGCTGTTCTTATTAAATTGCTATGGTAAGAACTCTTGGCTGAGAAAAGGATAAACTTGTTTAAGGCATGATATCAATGTCGGTTATTAAGTGTTTATGCATAAATCACGGGGTATGAGAGGCTGATCCCCTCGATTACCAACACTTTTTAAGAGGTCCAGCTTACATGCTGAGAACCTTGGAAAACGTCCTTGGTTATTTCAAACCACTCAGTAATTGTCATTCAATTATTCGAATATTCAACTGTTGTTTATTAATTCATGTTCCTTCATACTCTTATACTGTTGTTGAACATTGAAAGCGAAATTTCCTTCTATCATGATATATCTCCTTGTGTATATACTTGCTAAGCAAATTAGTTGCTTACCCTTGCTATATCATGATCTTCATTTCAGCTAAGGCAGAAACGTCTAGGGGAGACAAAGGAAAAGGGAAGGTGCAAGAGTAGATGCCCGATAGTGCCTATATACTAGTTGTTATTGAATGTTGTTTGATTTAGTGAACCTTTATTTGTATTAAGAGTACGTTTTACGTTAAGGTTAAAGAACCTTGGGACCAAAATTGTAAGACTTTATTTCTATTTGATAAACAATGTATGTTTATTATTCCGCATTTAGTTAGAAAGTATGTTTGTCATTGAGTATCGTGAGCACCGAATTCGAGGTTTGGAAGCCTGGATTTGGGGGTGTCACAATAAAAATTTTATAATATGATTAAAGAGCGGAGTAAGGAAGATCGTAATGTAAAACGATTAAGGAATAAGATCACGACGTGATCGGATTAACTTGTAGAATAATAGATAATCTGTTAAACGAATGGAAAGTTATAGCCTGACGCTATAAAGAGAAGGTACTATGAAATAGTACGATGAAAACTCAAGAAGAGTTAGAGATGATAAATACGGATTAAAGAAAATTCGTATTGAGCAAAGAGAGGACAATAATTTAATGGGATTTCAATTGAGGACTCATGTGATAGCTGAGTTGTACAAGCCTTTGTATGGCCAGGGGTTTTGTGCTTGGTTTAACGACTACTCAGCTTGTCACATTGATAATCGTTGAAATATTGGTATCGCGCTATCAATGTATGTATGATGAGAAGGTGATTCTTTTCTCATATCTATATTTGATAGTTAGAGAATATTAATATTAGGTGCGAGTTCTTGAAACTCATGCTTATGGTAAGTTTGTGACTCATAATTATACGGTATGTTTTGAGCCCCTAGCCGTATGGACAGTCCCTGATTTGTTCTTGGACTACATATTAATAGGACAAGTTCCTAAACTCATATTGTTGTGGCAAGTTCCTGAACTCCTAATGTGTGGTAAGTTTGATGAACTACACTAGGGTATAGAAATGTTGTGAATTGAGAAATGAGAATTCTTAATGTGATGAGCATTGGTGATGTTAGAAATAGATAGAATTATTAAGTAATGATGCATTGAAGAGAAATTAAAGTTGATGAGCAGACATGGATATTCCAAATCTTCTAGCTATGCTAGATTTTGAATTTATTGACATCGTGCTGATATTTGCACTTTTGTGTTTTTGAAATATATGTTGGATCAATTTTTGAAACAATAAGTTTAAAAAAAAGATCCTATGATTCATATGTCTATGTTAATTGCTCTAGCTAGGCAAAATGATTTGAGAATATAAAAATGTATTTTTAAACAGTCATCAATGCATCATGAAACGTGGTGTAGAATGACAGATGATAGAGTCATCAATGCAGATTAACTTAGTATTGGATGTGATCATAGGATCGTCAGCCCACTATGGTAGGATGTAGTATGACAAAGTCACAAAATGACGGAATCCTCAATGGACTGTAGAAACAGTACGGTATCATGACATCATAAAATGATTTTTGTTTTCTTTAAAGTATGAAAAAGTATGCCAATTGAGTTGGCTAAAATATTTCGATTGATGTCGAACCGTTGATGTGAGTCTGAGCTATTTGATTCGGCTAGACGAATGTTGAAATATGATTTTGAAATTCAAGAATTCTTTGAGAATGTTTTCCAAACCAAATTGTTTTGGTGCGGGCTTTTATATCTGCTGAGATGAACAACCCTCATAGAAGGGGTAATATTTTTAGAGGGACAGGAAAATCCGACTGCGCCCATGCGAACAGTATGTAAAAGGGGTTATGCATGACCTCAGGTACATTAGGCTAATCACCTATTGTATTAGTATGTTGGGTTATCAGATGAATTTCTGGTGATTCTAGTAAAGGTTATTAGTCCTTAGTGACTACTCAACTTTGGGATATCATTGGATGTAAGTGCTATGATGGCTACTCAGTGATTCATTCATCCAATATTGGTAATTCATGTAAGAGGTAAGTGCCATGGTGGCCACTCAATGATTCATACTGCTTCACAATTATCGAACAATTGTTGTAGACTCCTGAAATATATTCCATGATTCTGCAAACTGAATGTGAAAAGGGTAATTTTCCCTAAAAAGAAGTAGTCGTAGAATGCGACAATTTTAAATGAATCCTTGGAAGAGGAAAGCGTAAAGCTTTGTTGAAAGTCTGTATGAATGAATGATATGAGCATGATAGTAATTATGGGATTAATATTTCCCTGGAAGAAACAAATGAAATTCCGAAACTAAAAAGTAAAATTCTTAGAGAGAATGATGGGTAGAATGAGCAAAGATGAATATGTTGTAATTTCGAGGATGAAATTCTTAGAAGAAGGGATGAATTTCATTAAGGTAATTGATGGGTTAAAGGAAGAATGATACTCTCATATAATTGAGTTTGATAAAGGTTATACAATAAAACCTATAAGAATTTATTAAGGAAGTGGATGAAATAGGTAATATATAACCTATGTTATAGTAATACGTTGAAATGTTCAACTATAAAATTTCAGAAGAAGATTTATGCGGACCGAGTAAGGATGTTTCGGTGATTCCGAGGACGAAATCCTTATAAGAGGGGAAGAATGTGACAACCCAGATTTTTCGAGAATAAAATTGAAATAAGGATTTAATAAAATTCTTATTATGAGGTGTAGCGGGTTGAATGTAAAATATATATGTGCTATATATTTTTTATGTGACTTATGTGATAAGAGAATAAATATATGTATGTTATATATTTATTATAGATTAAGCGATGAGATAAGGTCTAATAGTTAGCCAAAACTAAGTAATTTGATTAGTATGGACTAACTGTCGAAGCGTATAATTGTATAGAAGGAAGTCAAAACTCGAATTTAAGTTTGGAGTGAGCTATAATGACAATGAGGAAGAAAGAAAGAAGAATGTAACGATTGTGAGTCGTGGGTAACTTGGTAATTCGAGCTTATGAATATTATTGAATAAAATAGACTTTTATTAATAATAGACTTTTATTAATAATATTATGTGTTAAGCGTTTAAAGGTTATATTATAACCTAGATTATGTGTACGCGATGATTAGTAAGTATGAAAGTTTTCGTATAACCTAATATGGTGGTTTCAAAAAATATCGCTAGAATACTATTTATTGGATTAAATAAATAGTTGAAGAACATTATTATTGAACGAGTTATTTGCCGTAAGGCATTAACCCAAATATGGGTGTGATATATGTACGTTGATGTATATGATTATGGGGATTTAATCGGGAAGAGTAGCGATCGCGAATCGTGAATAGACTTGTAATTTGGGTTTATTAATATTATTAAATGGATTTAATATTATTTTTATGAGAGGTATTTTGAGGTTATTTTATAACCTGGATTATGTGTAAGTATTGGTTTTAAGTGTTGTTGTCGCGTGAGAGCGAATAGATTGATCTCGTGAAAAATCGCTAAATCACTATTCACGGGGCACGTTTCTCGAGGCACTATTCACGCCAAATATTTTTTTATGTCTTTTTCGATTTTTATTAATTTCATTAAGACGTGTACGCGAAGAAATAATATTTCCAAGCGACGGAAATTTTATTTGAGCCCGAATGAAATTTATTTCGTATCCGAAATGTTTTATACGAGTGTTCCGAATAAATGGACATAGTTAGAATACTTGCACATAGTTTAAAGGAATAGAAGACTTATCTTGTATATCTTTTTACAGTTAATATAACGGTCTAAACGTTCGTCATAAATCCTACACGATTATAAGTTCATGTAGACAAATAAGCGTTTAAGGATTAAATCTTTTAAGTTTTATTTCGGGTATTATAACCGCTTATAAATAAGACTCCTTCTACTATACATCAAATAATTTCAACAGTATAACTGCATATAAAATGAATATTCATCAACTATATTTAAAATAAATTAAGCATTATAACTGCTTATAAAATGAATATTCGACTATTATATTTGAAATAATTCAGGCATTATAACTGTTTATGAAATGAATATTCTTACTAAATTTTTGAGGAAAATCAGACATAATAACTGCTTATAAAAGTATATTTTCAACTTTATAAGAGAAATAAATCGGACATTATAACTGTTTGTAAAATGCATAATTAGCTATAACTACAAATTGAAATCCAACATTCTAACTACTAAGATGATTACCCCTTGAAGTTGTAAGCTTTAACTATTTCTTTGCAAGGCTTCAACACCTTAACTCACAAGAACTTTCTCTAAAGATTATACTAGCTTCTCAAGCTCTTGAAATACTTGTGAATTCTCAAAAATTTAGAAGAGAATGGCTTGCTATTTATAGAAAACCAAGAGTTGGGGCATTTTGGTCATTTCCCATCTCAACCATGGCTTATTACTATTTTACCCAAGAATATTCTTGGCATATTCTTGGCATATTCTCCCAAAATATCTACCAAGCTCGACAATGCAGCTTGCAACTGAAAATATCTTCTAAGCTCAACAATGCAGCTTGCAACTGAAAATGTCTTCTAAGCTGGACAATGCGGCTTGCAACTGAAAATATCTTCTAAGCTCGACAATGCAGCTTGCAACCGAAAATATCTTCTAAGCTCGACAATGCAGCTTGTAACCGTAAGCACGACAAAGCAACTTATCGCCGTAAGCACGACAAAGCAGCTTGTCACCGTAAGCACGACAAAGCAGCTTGTTATTACGGATATATCCCCAAGCTTGTCGGTAAAAAATTTCTAAGCACGACGTTTTCTGCGTTTTCCTCGAAAATATTTTCAGATATAATTCATCGTTATACCCGAATAATCACATAATACATAGTTTTGGGTCACTGAATTAAGCTCTAACCATATACGATCGTATTTATAAGCCTCATAAATATTCGGGGTATTACAATTCGGGGTCGCCCGAACAAGGGTCGACGTTACCTCGTAATTCTATCGTAACTTAACCAATGATCCCATAATCATATTGGTTGAATTAGTCTATTACAGACTATAAAATCATAAATTTCTTTATCTTCATCCCTATTTATAAGAATTTCGTCCTCGAAATTAACTTTACAAATAACTTTAGTCATTCAATATCATATTTATATGTTATATAAATATTTAGGATATTACATTCACCCAGTAGTACTTTCATGTCAGTTTGTCAGGGTTGATTGCTCTACGATTATAGGAGCTCGTAGTGTTGGTCGTTCGATCGAAAGACGACTTTACGATAAGTCAAGAACTCTATGAATGTGTTAGGTTTGTATATAACACAAGCATGCAATCAAATTACATAAATAAAGCGGAAGCGTGATAAAACGGATTTTAAAAATTTTTAATACAAACCATCACCATGATCTATCCTTGTGTTCAATTATCAATTAAACGAAAGAGAAAGAGAATAAGAATTATACCCTCGTAGATCAAAGCTTCCTTGGGTACACGTTCAACTACTAGTCCTTCGTGTTCTCGTCGAATTCCACCGATGAGATTCCTTCCTTTGATCAACGTTAGCCACCCAAGTGTTTGGCCTCTAGAGGTGATCCACCAAGGAAGAATAGTTATTCAAGAAGTTGGGTATTGGTAAAACCCTAGTTTCTATCTCTATAGAAATTGCAAGTACTCTTCACAATCTAATGTAAGAGTGTGTAACCCTAATCTATGATAAGACTTCTCTTATTTATAGATGTAGGAATAACCATTCCCTAAACTATTTAGGATTAGGGTTTCTATTATAATTAAACTCCTTTAATTAATTATGCCCCTAATCCAATTAGAAATTCATGTGAGAGTACTTCTATTAATTAATTCTCAATCCCTATTAGGAATTAAATAATAGTAATAGTAATAATAATAATAATAAGACTCCTCTTATTAATTTATATTTAGTATTTTTAAAATATTAAATAATAAATATTAAGCTATTTAATTTATTCTATCTCCATAGACTAAATTAAATGCACGTAACTTATTATTACAGTTATGTCATTTACTTCTTAAATAAATATTTTTTCTTTTGCGGTGTGACCCTTTAGGTTCTCCATATTAAACCGGTTGTGAATAAATCAATTAGAACAATTCTAATTATGTTTAAATAAATAAATTAAACTATTTAATTCATTTAAATAAATAATATTTATTCTACAATAAGGGTAAGCCCCCTTAGCGATCAACGACTTTCTAGATAATATAGATTTCAACTTTAATCACAAAAGAACCTTTCAGTGCATAGTTACCGTACAATTCAATCCTTCTACCATACAATGTCCCAATTAAATATAAGACATGAATTTCCTGTCAAGTCTTATTTTATTTAATTATATGTATTTCGATTCCCAAATGCACAACTCTAAATAATGCAAATTAGAAACTCCTTTCTAATTTCATTCTGCCTTGGCCAAGGACTACTGAGTTGTCATTTATCGAATCACATAGGACATTCACATCTTTTACTAGACGTGGTAGATTCTTTGTTGATCATTCACCTATCTCTATGTACAACTTATTATACCCAATCATACCCTTTGATATACCCTAAAGGTCTTCAGGGACATGTCAAAGTATAACTCATCATACACAAGATAATATGATGATCTCAAGTCCAAGGATCACTTGTACTACTATCACTAGAGGAATTTATGTTGACAGCCGAGTAAAACTCCATTATGTATTCCTTAGCGAGCCACGTTCAGTGTACTTATTCTCCAATAAGCACCTACATACTTGCTTTAGTGTCTCCACACATTTTATGAGATCAATCATCCTCTTCCTAAGAGCAAGCAACGTATGTACTAATCTATTCGGATTCACTAATCCCCTTTTTAGTAATCCAACGATTAGGAACGATTTTAGTTTGTGAGCTATCTAGAATTTCGATCTCATTAGCATGATCACCATCATGATTCTAAAAGCATTGCTCAAAACTATGGGTTTATCACATTTAATATAACAGCACTATGTAGATAATGTAAAATGCCTTTTAAGAAAATCAATTCTTTTATTAATAAATGAATAAGATTACAAAGTATATGTTACATCATATCAAATATGATTGGCTTGTGTGCATACTACTTTCAGAATGTTTCTTCAGCTGAACGATTTAGGAGGTGCATTACTATTTGACTTTAGCCTTGCGATTCTCTGAAGCACTCTACGTTCAGTCCTTGCTGAGTGAGCTTTGCTTGGCTTTACGATTCTGTTCACTTTACGATAGAAGCATCAGCTCTGCGATGAGTCTAAAGCTTTATGATATACAAATCAGCTCTACACTTTCTCTGAAGCTTTACGATAGGAGATTTAAGGCTGCGATCAGACTAAACTTTACATACATATTAAGCCTATGCTTCATATTAACTTAAAGAGATCAACTTAACAGGTTTAATCATTTAACTTTAAGTCCTTGTACATTGAATCATTAAGAAGGACTTTACAGAAAAACTAACTGATACAACTATACATTAAGATCTATCATTATCAAATCAAATATACAAATCATGCAGACTCCAACAATCTCTCCCTATTTGATGATGACAAAACTAGCAGTTTCATATGACAATTAAGAATGCATTGACACTATGTAAATATGACTTAAAATATAGTAAGCCACTGTATTGCTAGATTAAAAAGATGAATTTATTGATGATTAAAGAGTTTTACACAATTCATCAGATTTTCAAACATTCTAGCAAGAAATAGATAAAATAAGCTTACTATTTTCTTCTCTTTCTTGGCTTTTCCAAAGCAAGCCATTTCTTCTCAGCTTCCCTTCTGCGATTTGAAGCTTCTTGTTGCTCAGCGTTTTTCCTTCTAATTTTTTCAATAGAATCCCTTGGGCCAAGATTGGGAGTGAAAGAGGCGAATGTCCTTTCTTTTCCTACAATATGAGAGCCTTGAAGGTTTCTGTTCAGATACGTCTGATCTCTAGATGGAATTCTTACCCTGGTTGGCGTTACTGCACTCAACGATCCGATCTGTCCTTGGCCACGCTCTATTGGTAAGGCTCGAGGGGATGTCCAATCTTCCCTTTGTGAAGCTGCTCCTTGTCTCCCCCTATCTCCCTGACTCCCCCTATTTCCCTGACTTCCCTTCTCCCCTTGCCTCTTTTTCTCCCCCTTTTTGTCATCATGCACCCGTGAGAGATGCCGGACTGAGTCAACTAACTCTTGGATCTGGGTGGAGTTCATGGCAATATCATTACGAATTTCTCATTGCCGATCAACAGCATGTTCATTTTGCTGTGTTACTAAAGTAGTTGTGTTATTGACATACATCTCCATCTCATGTTTAAATGAATATAAGCCATTGCTGAGCTCAAAAACTTTAGCGGTCAGTGAGTTGATAGACTGCTCATTCTGCTACTGAAGGGTCTTCATGGTCTGTTTGTGCTCGTCAAGAACTTTGAGAAATATTTTATCTCTATCATGAAGACGCTCATACATGTCCTTGAACATAGATTTTAATTGCTTTTGAATCTCTCTTCCCGAGTCACAAGGTAAATGACCAGCGACAGTAGTGATGTCGGCCATTTGATGACGAAGCTCAGTTGAGTTTTGCTCAAGTTTTTCTTTGATGTCTTGAGACATAGTATTTGTCAATGCAGTAGGTTGAGTAGTATTGGGGATAACTTCCAGTCATTCCATGATGCGATCAAGTGGTAGTGCAGGACTGTCTGTAGGACCTTGGGATAGGTGGACTAGTGCAAGAGGTAAATCAAAGAATTCATTCTTGGAAGAAGAAGGAATATCGGAGGGAATAGATGAAGTATATTCTTGCTTGGGAGGATGTATAGGAGAGCTAACTGGTGATGGTTTGGGAGATACAATAATAGAAGCTTTGATTTTATGTGATTGAAGAGTAGTTTGAGAGTGTGAGTGAACGGGTGATTGATTTGGTGTGGCGAGAAAGGTGGATACATGAACAGGAGAGCGAGAACTGGTGTGCTATTATGACGCCCCCGAATTCGGGCGCTGGCGGCCCGAACAAGGGTCCGACGTTAATTCGTACTTCTATCTTAACTTAACCAATGATCCCATAATCATATTGGTTGAATTAGTCTATTACAGACTATAAAATCATAAAGTTCTTTTATTTTCATCCCTGGATCTTAACTTGATCTCGATCTCATTCTTTCTACAAGTATCAACTTGTAGTTCATTCGTATATATGGATAATAACATATATATATCGGTCAAATTTTTAACCTTATGATTTAAACATTCTATACTTCCATATACCCAAGGTTCATAGCATTAATAATAGGATGGTTCTTGGGAAAAGAAGAATCTTGCGATAAATGTTTGTATCTTTATCCGTGACAAGATTCCTTTTCTTTACAGAACATACCGTATTATTCAATACCATCACTTGAATACATATCGGTATATATAGAGATATCTCTTTATATCAATATTCCCTATCTATTTGAAATTCACAGTATTAATGATAAGATTGTTCTTGGAACCGAGGGGTGCATTCCGGTAAAGGTGGCACCTTACCGGCGCTCATTAAGTGTAACCTCAGTGCTTATAGAACTCCCAATATCATTTAATACTCTCACTCAGATGTATAGTTCTTTATCAACATTATATTAATGTTTTACTATTTATCTGAAATTCAGAGTATCGGCATAACACGATCAGTCCATATTACCAATACCCTCATTCAGATTAATAGATCTTTAACAATTCTAAGTTATATCAAAGTAAATATATAACACCATTTCATGATAATAAATAATATTATTTATAGAACATTCGGTTACAAGGTTTGTTTGTTCGTATTACAACAATCATTATGACTTAATACAAATAACAAGTAATTAAAACATGAAACCTAGTCTACACTTCTTCTTTACGCTCATGATCTTCATAACTGCAAATAAAGGTTTATTTGTAAGAATGAACACTGCGGCTCAACAAGTCTAACTAATAACACATAAACAATTTATGCTTTCATATAAACTTTAACATGCCTTGACATATCACATATATCAATTATATATTACAAATAACTTCTCATTCAACAGTTTATATCACGTTGTCACACAAAGCGTATAAACCACATATATATAACTTATAAAAATAACACATAAGAGTTAGAATACTTGCACATAGTTTAAAGGAATAGAAGACTTGTCTCGTATATCTTTTACATTTAATATAACGTCTAAACGTTCGTCGTAAATCCTACACGCTTATAAGTTCATGTTGACAAATAAGCGTTTAACGATTAAATCTTTTAAGTTTTATTTCGGGTATTATAACCGCTTATAAATAAAACTCCTTCTACTATACATTAAATAATTTCAGCATTATAAATGCATATAAAATGAATATTCGGCTATTATATTTGAAATAAATCGGGCATTATAATTGTTTATAAAATGAATATTCAACTATTATATTTGAAATAATTTCAACATTATAACTGCTTAAAAAATGAATATTCTTACTAAATACTTGAAGAAAATCGGACATAGTAACTGCTTATAAAAGTATAGTTTCAACTTTATAAGAGAAATAAATCGGACATTATAACTGCTTGTAAATAGGACTTTTGTACTATATACATAAAATAATTTGGGCATTATAACTGCTTGTAAAAGTATATTTTTACTAATACATACATAAAAATGAAAATTATAACCACTAGAGTATACCTCTTGTAGTTGCTAGCTTTACTTCCAATCGCGAAGTGCTTCAATGTTTCGAAAGTAATTTTTATCTCACAATATCTCTCAGAATATAAATATAGAGTGTTTTTTCTCTTGAATTGCTCTTGAACATAGTAAGGAATGAATGAACTTAGCTTGCTATTTATAGGAAAATATAGTTTCGCTAATTACACGTTAGGGGCTCGGCTTATTACACTTTGTACCCTAGCATATTCTTAGAATATTCTTCTAAGCTCCTCAATGAAAATATCTTCCAAGCTCGACAATGCAGCTTGCAATTGAACCTATCTTCTAAGCTCCTCAATGAAAATATCTTCCAAGCTCGACAATGCAGCTTGTCACCGTAAGCACGACAAATCACTTTGTCATTCCCAAGCACGACACAACAACTTGTCAAAAATAATTTGTCGGGATGCTTCTTGGTGAAATCGTGGAAAGCACGATAAATCATTTTGTCAATGTAAGCATGACTAAGCAGCTTGACAAAATTTTTTTATTTGACCTAATTCATCGTTTACACTATAAAATCACAAAACACCTGGTTTGAAATATCAATTCGATATTTATTAAGCACATATGTTACCAAATTCGAAATCTCATTAGGGCTTAAGGTTTATACGTTCTAATTTTAAACGTATACGATCGCATTTACAAGCCTCATAAATATTCGGGGTATTACATTCACCCCTACTTAAAAGAATTTCCTCCTCGAAATTAACTCTAACTTAGTCTTCAATATGAATTTTCTGAATTCATCCTTTCTCACATCAAATTCTTAATATTTAAATTAGGTAAAAATGTTCAATCTAAACCTTTCCTTACACCAGGTTTTAAACCTTTAATCATACTCGACTTCTAGTTTTATTCTTCTCTTACTGAGAATTCTTCTAATTTATACCCAGGGGTCAATCAAGACCTTGAACTGTTTCATATTCTATGGGTACTATATGATCCACAAGTTTAACAATCACTAAGATTGAAAAACACAATAGTCAGTACGTCAGGTGATCAACCTATCGTACCACATGTGACATATAACATAATAGTTTAAAAGGCATTGTATGTTGCGTCTACCAGAATCATATGTCCATTCCAAATTTTCCTTATTAAAAGGGTTGTCTAACCGAAATAATTGGCATTGACTCACCTTTAAACCATTCAAATTTTTTGAAAACGATTGTATGCCGCACCTTGCAAGAGTACGTTGATGACTGATCATTTATCATACCACACCAGGTTAAACAGTGTGTTGATGAAAAATTCATTTTTATTTTTCATATTAAATCTGTCTAGCCAAAACAATTAGCAAAGACTTATGAATAACATAGCTAAATCAATTTTATGATTTTATCATGTCCACACAGATAACAATGTGTTAATCTTCACACCTCAGGTTACCGTGTATTGATGATAAAAATCATTTTATCTTTTTCAAATTAACCATGTCTAGCTTGAAAAATTAGCATAGACACAGGTTCAAAAATTTTCCAGTTCAATCGTTTGTGAAAATCCGATAAGCACACTTAGAAGGGGGGTTGAATAAGTGTGAGAACAAACGATATCAAACTTTTCTAATTAAAGTAATTTGTTAATATCAAATCAAAGTATGTAGTGAGCAATTAAAGCAAAACAATTTATAACATGAACACAAGGAATTTTTACGTGGTTCGGCCCTTAACCTCTAGTCTAACGGCCTAATCCACGTCTAATACCAACTAGTATTGGAGACTCTTTTATTAATAAACTTGGTTTACAATTAAACCCCTTTACAAGACAAGTTCCACAACCTTTGAGTATTTATACTCCCCGAGCACCTTAGCTCCCCGTGCACCTATGCACCCTTAGACACTTACGTCTCTTTGAACTTGCTTGTAAAACCCCTAATCCAACCCGAATTAGAAACAATAGATTAACAACTGCTTTAAAGAATTTATCAAGAGATGATAACAAGATAAACTATGATCAAAGCACTAATTATATCAACAATTTTAAGGCTCAACTAATATACAATGATCAAAGAGTTAGATGAAGATATCACCAGTTTGAGTGTAGTGAATACAAGCTGAAATTAATTGATACTTGATGAAGTACAGCAGCCTTTAAGTAATTCTTCACAATAGAGAAATGGACAACCTTCTTTAAGTGTTTGTGAAGAGATTAGAGATCAGAATATGAACTGGAAGTAGATAGATACTAGATGAAGCACAACAGCCTTTAAGTAATTCTTCACACTAGAGAAATGGACAGCCTTCTTTAAGTGTTTGTGAAGAGATTAGAAATCAGAATATGTTCTTATTGTTGTTCTCTAACTTCTTCTTTTCAAGCTACTGTTGGTATGCTTTTATAGTAGAAGAATAGTAGCTATTTAGACATTTGAAATGATGTGGGAGTAGGTGAGATGGGCAGCAATGTAATGAATACCATGTGCCATCAATATTCTTGAGATGATATGGGAGTAGTTGAAATGGACAACATTACACTTAATGTAATGAACAACATGTGCTAGCAATACTCTTATGATGGTGTGGGAGTAGTTAAGATGGGCAGCAATGTAATGAATAACATGTGCCATCAATATTCTTGAGATGATATGGGAGTAGTTAAAATGCACAGCATTACACTTAATGTAATGAACAACATGTGCTAGCAATACTCTTATGATGATATGGGAGTAGTTGAGATGGAGAGCATTACACTTAATGTAATGAACAACATGTGCCATCTTGAGATAATGTGGGAGTAGTTGAAATAGGCAGCATTGTACTTAATGTAATGAACATCTTTAGTATGAAAGGATAGCATGGACAAATTCAGCAAAATACTAAGTAATGGGATTAGGAATCATGCTAAAGTAGTGGACAGCTTTAGTAAACTTAATGGGATTAGTTTCAGCAGAATATTCAACTTATTAATTAACTACTACCATGATTGATTCCATGCAATGTAAATCCTATAGCCTTGATTGAGATAATAAAGCTAGGACCTTGCATTAAATTCCTAAAGACTCAATCATTTCTTCAAGCCTTCATGTCTTCAATTCTCTCTTTCCTTTAAGAACCAAGACTTTAAGAAATCTTCCATATCTTCAATATCCTGAAAATGTAATAACACTACAAAAACAACTTGTCATCATTAAAACCAAGATAGTATAAACCAACATTCTCCCCCTTTTTGATGATGACAACGAATAATATATTACTCCCTCAAAATATATGGCTCCCCCTAAACCAATGCATATAATTACTAAGCCACTAAAACCATGCATATAATTACTAAGCATAAGTTGATTTATTGCATATCAATTTAGTAATCTCTCTCCCCCTTTGTCATCAACAAAAATAGTTCATAAGAGACAGTTAAAGCAAGATAGATTATTGATACCAACTGTAGGATCAAGCGCTTACCATTGCACCAACATTGATATGTTATGCACATATGGTCATGCCTAGTTCTCTTCTTAAGGTGCAAAACCGTTCTTCACTTAAAGGTTTTGTAAAAATGTCAGCCAATTGATGCTCGGTTGGGACAAATACTAGATTAATTAATCCTTTAGCAACATTATCTCTCAAAAAATGATGTCTAACCTCAATATGCTTAGTTCGAGAATAAAGCACAGGATTTTTAGATATATCTATTGCACTAGTATTATTACAATAAATTGGCACATTGTTGCATGTAATATCAAAATCACACAATGTTTGGCGCATCCATAAAATTTGAGAGCAACAACTTCCTGCAGCTAAATATTCACCCTCAGTGGTTGATAGAGCAACTGAAGTTTGCTTTTTACTATGCCAGGACACTAAACTTTGTCCTAAAAATATACAAGCACCACTTGTGCTTTTTCTATCTATTTGACAACCTGCATAGCCTGCATCTGAGTATCACATTAGTTCAAAATTATTGTAAATAGGATAATATAAACCAAAATTGATAGTACCACATAAATATTTAAGAATTCTTTTAACAGCTTTTAAATGTGATTCTTTTGGTTTTGCTTGAAATCTTGCACAAAGACAAACACTATACATAATATCGGGTCTTGACGCAGTTAAATATAACAAAGAACCTATCATACCTCGATATTTAGTTAACTCTACGTCTGTACCTTTGTCATCGGATGTAAGCTTGATTGTCGTACTCATTGGCGTCACCTTTGATTTAGATTTTTCAAATCCAAACCTCTTGAGCAATTCCTTTGTGTATTTGGTTTGATGTATATAGATACCATCCTTTGTTTGCTTTATTTGGATTCCCAAGAAATAGTTAAGTTCTCCCATTAGGCTCATGTCGAACTCCTTATGCATACACTTAGAGAACCACTCACAAAGAGAATCATTAGTAGCACCAAATATTATATCGTCTACGTATATTTGTACAATGATAATATCTTTATTTTCATGTTTAATAAATAATGTAGAATCGATCTTACCTCGAGTGAAACCATTTGTGAGAAGATACTTACTTAACCTCTCGTACCAAGCTATTGGGACTTGTTTGAGTCCATAGAGAGCCTTTTTGAGTTTATACACATGATTTGGATATTTTTCATGTTCAAATCCGGGAGATTGTTTTACGTACACTTCTTCATTTATGTATCCGTTGAGGAATGCACTTTTTACGTCCATTTGGTGAAGCTTGAATTTCTTGTAACAAGCAAAAGCTAGCAAAATTCGAATAGACTCCAACCTTGCTACCGGGGCAAATGTTTCTTCATAGTCAATCCCCTCTTGTTGGTTGTATCCTTGAGCTACCAACCTTGCTTTGTTGCGAGTAATTGTACCATGCTCATCAAGCTTATTTTTGAATACCCACTTTGTTCCAATAATTGAGGTTTCTTTTGGAGGAGGAACTAATTCCCATACTTGACATCTTTCAAATTGTTGGAGTTCCTCTTGCATTGCTAACAACCAATTTTCATCAAGGATAGCTTCCTTAGCATTCTTTGGTTCAACTTGTGATAAGAATGCTGAAAAAGCACATAAGTTTTGTGTCCCTCTTCTTGTAGTTATTCCTCTATTAACATCTCCAATAATATTTTCAGGAAGATGATTTTTCATATACTTTGCAGTTTTTGGCATTGTAATGTTGTCTATGTGCTCTTCCTGTTGGATAGAATCAGATTCTGTAACGTTGTCTTTTTCGATTTTTAATAATTTCGTTAAGACGTGTACGCGAAGAAATAATTTTTCCAAGCGACGGAAATTTTATTTGAGCCCGAGGAAATTTATTTCGTATCCTAAATGTATTATACGAGTGTTCCGAATAAATGGACAAACCCCGTATTTATTATTTTTACTCATCCCAATATTTTATGGTAATGCCCATTTTAATTATGGGTAGAGTTATTGAGCAATTTTGGCACAAAAGTGGGAGTATTCGGATATATTCTTGTGTATATGTGTACTTATTTTTGCATGTTACTCCAAGAGGGAACCAACCAAACATTTTGGACCAATAAGAATTGATGAAGGAGGGAGTGGTCGGGCGTGCTAATCATTTCCGAGCAATGCATTGAGTTTCCAAACCTTGCAACATTCTTCTTGGATAATCACATTCAATTTTCATTCTCCCATTCATTCCTTCTCTCCCATTCCATTCTAAGTTGCTGCAGAAAATAGAAGGGAGGAGAGAGAGAGAAAGGAAGAAGAAGAATAAGAAGAAGAAGAAGAAGAAACGAGGTTCGGGAGGAAGAAGGAGAAACCAAGGTAGGAGATGAGGAGCTTCAAGCGACCATAGCAAGCTTCTCTACAATCTAGGAAGGATTTACAGAAGTAAACCTTCTTCTTAAACCATTTTCCATTGATTTTGGTTAGGTTTTTCCAAGTTTTTAGTTTTTGGAGCTTTTTAGCTCACAGATGATTTTCGAGCGATTTCTGTTGTTGTTGATGGTGGTGATTGGTTGTATATGTTGTTAAGAGGTTATGTAAGCCATTAATAACATTAAAGTGGAACAAAAAGGAAGAAAAATCTGTACCTTGGCTTAAAGGATGAACTTTGGACATTTTTGGACAAATGGACCTTCGGACGGTTTAGAGGACTGTAAACCTATGATTACTTGATTGTTTAATTTGTTTGTTGTTGTAATATTGTAGTTTCATGGGTTACGAAGCTAACCCAACTGGAACGGATTAAAAAGATGTAAAAACAAAGATTTGGTGATGATTTTAGTGAAGAATACTAAGAACACTCAAACAGAATAATAACTCGGTACTTTGGCTTAGGATTTGAACATGTTAATGTTAATGGGTAGCTCTGAATTTTGGATATGTTGTAGCCCCATAAGTTAGGAGTCCATAGAGTCCAAAATGGACCAATTTGGACGTGTATTGAAGGAGATATGAAGATCGGAAGGAGGAGAGGTCGGATTGCTCGCGCTGGAGAAGCCTAGAAATCTGGGTTCAGTATGAATGGCGCTGCGGCGCCGTTCATAAGGCAAAAATAGGTGCTGCGGCGCTGGACACATGTCAGGCGCAGACATGTCTGAGTGGACTGTTTTGACCTCCTGTAGTAAAATAGCCATAACTTTCTCATACAAACTCGGATTGCGGTGATTCGGAAAGAGGAAGAGTATACCTACAACTTTCTTTCTTTAAGTGTTTCAATTTGAGGTCTGTATCATGGTCTAAATTGGCCATTTATAGGACTGATGTATAATTGGAGGCAATCGGAGAGTGTCGGGCATGCACGTAAGCACGTGTAATGCTCCCGACAAGGTAAAGTGATGTTCTAATTTTTAAAACATGATTATTATGATTTATAATGATACTTAACATTAACCATTGAGTATTAGATAATTCGAGTGGGCGTGTTAAGCGTACGCAATCACGTGTCACTTGGGCGTTCGAATAGGCAAGTGTGGCGTACGGACGTGCAAACGTCGTAACGCCGTAACAAGTGTATATAACCTTGTTTAATATTTTGTTTTTAATAATAATGAAACCTGATAGAATGTTATAACCCAATGTATAAGCATGCTAAGCACATGCAAAAGAGACGAATTAGGTGTGTGACGTGTAAACGTCGAAACGCCGCGTAACGTGTTAATGACCTTAAATAATGTTTCAATTTAAACAAAATGAACATTATAAGATATGGAGTGGGATTATATTAATGTGAACCAATATATGAAGCCTTTTTAGTGACTAATTGGTGTTTTATTGTTAAATAAATTGTGTAGGATATTTGAAAGACGAGCCATCATAATTTGGCAAGGAACGCTTAAGGCAAGTCCTTTCAGTAACTTGTTGACTTGTTTAAATGTATTGATGTACATGAGTTGATTGCTAAATCTTCTACTGTTATGTGAATTATACGTGAGCATGATTAAAAATGCGCACGTTGTGCAACTATGTGATTTATGTTGTTTTATGTGGACCTTGAAATATTATAAATGTGCAGTATGAGATATATGATGCAAATGGAACTTGCATATTAAGAGATGTATGATGCATGTGTAGATGCATTGCATACAATTTATGATGCTTATGTAAGATGCATAGTATGAGAATTATGATGCATAAATAAAATATAAACTTGTATGTTACGTGAAGCATGAAAGGTGAAAACTGTTAGTTCTTGCTGAGCCGTCGTGCTCATACTTGCAAAAATAAAACTTTTGCAGATTTACGATGCAATGCAATTATCTTGATATCGTGGTGATAAGGATTAGAGATGCATGGAAACAGGAAGGTTGGTAAATATTTCTTTATTGTAATTATTTAGCCGTGATAACGGTATGCAATGTATGTGAATTGGATGTGTGAACCTTGAGTTAAAAGTTAAGGTTATCCATTATAATAGTTATGATGCGATTATGTAATTTAATCGCTTAGTAAACTAGAAGGATGATGATGTTGTATAAATGATCATGGTATTTATTTAACCTTGATCATAAGTGTAGTATTTAAAGGTTACGAAATTCGAATTTGTAACAAAGAGTGAAATAGTAAGTTTTAATGTGTATTATTGTAAAGTACTGTTATGTATAGTATGAATAGCATTAAATTTGCAGTATTTATTAAATGATGTATTAGTTAAGGTCTTCGTACCTGAGATTAGATAGGAACATGTTGTAATAATCTTGTAATTGCATTCATGTAGTAAGATTATGTTTTAGTTATGATTTCGAGGCTTGGGACGACAATATTTATATTGTATCAATGTAAATATTTTATTATTCCGCAATGAGTTGTTAATAGTATGATGTACGAGTTGCATAGTGATGCACCGAATTCGAGGATAAGGTAACCCGGATTTGGGGGCATCACATGTTGGTATCAGAGCTATAGGTTATAAACCTTAGATAAGAGAACCTTACGCTATAATCTGAGGGTAGAAAGATGATAATGATAAAGAATAAACTCGGATAGAGTTTGACCGATAAGGGATAAATTTAGAAAATTCCTAAAGAAAGGAATTAAAATATATAGATGAAGATTCAAGGAAGAATCTTAAAGAGTTATAAAAGATTAGAATTAGGAGTTACTTGACTCCAATAATAAAGATGACAAATGTTGATAACTAGACGATAAGATGAAGATGCATAAAAATCTTATAATATGATTAAAGAGCGGAGTAAGGAAGATCGTAATGTAAAACGATTAAGGAATAAGATCACGACGTGATCGGATTAACTTGTAGAATAATAGATAATCTGTTAAACGAATGGAAAGTTATAGCCTGACGCTATAAAGAGAAGGTACTATGAAATAGTACGATGAAAACTCAAGAAGAGTTAGAGATGATAAATACGGATTAAAGAAAATTCGTATTGAGCAAAGAGAGGACAATAATTTAATGGGATTTCAATTGAGGACTCATGTGATAGCTGAGTTGTACAAGCCTTTGTATGGCCAGGGGTTTTGTGCTTGGTTTAACGACTACTCAGCTTGTCACATTGATAATCGTTGAAATATTGGTATCGCGCTATCAATGTATGTATGATGAGAAGGTGATTCTTTTCTCATATCTATATTTGATAGTTAGAGAATATTAATATTAGGTGCGAGTTCTTGAAACTCATGCTTATGGTAAGTTTGTGACTCATAATTATACGGTATGTTTTGAGCCCCTAGCCGTATGGACAGTCCCTGATTTGTTCTTGGACTACATATTAATAGGACAAGTTCCTAAACTCATATTGTTGTGGCAAGTTCCTGAACTCCTAATGTGTGGTAAGTTTGATGAACTACACTAGGGTATAGAAATGTTGTGAATTGAGAAATGAGAATTCTTAATGTGATGAGCATTGGTGATGTTAGAAATAGATAGAATTATTAAGTAATGATGCATTGAAGAGAAATTAAAGTTGATGAGCAGACATGGATATTCCAAATCTTCTAGCTATGCTAGATTTTGAATTTATTGACATCGTGCTGATATTTGCACTTTTGTGTTTTTGAAATATATGTTGGATCAATTTTTGAAACAATAAGTTTAAAAAAAAGATCCTATGATTCATATGTCTATGTTAATTGCTCCAGCTAGGCAAAATGATTTGAGAATATAAAAATGTATTTTTAAACAGTCATCAATGCATCATGAAACGTGGTGTAGAATGACAGATGATAGAGTCATCAATGCAGATTAACTTAGTATTGGATGTGATCATAGGATCGTCAGCCCACTATGGTAGGATGTAGTATGACAAAGTCACAAAATGACGGAATCCTCAATGGACTGTAGAAACAGTACGGTATCATGACATCATAAAATGATTTTTGTTTTCTTTAAAGTATGAAAAAGTATGCCAATTGAGTTGGCTAAAATATTTCGATTGATGTCGAACCGTTGATGTGAGTCTGAGCTATTTGATTCGGCTAGACGAATGTTGAAATATGATTTTGAAATTCAAGAATTCTTTGAGAATGTTTTCCAAACCAAATTGTTTTGGTGCGGGCTTTTATATCTGCTGAGATGAACAACCCTCATAGAAGGGGTAATATTTTTAGAGGGACAGGAAAATCCGACTGCGCCCATGCGAACAGTATGTAAAAGGGGTTATGCATGACCTCAGGTACATTAGGCTAATCACCTATTGTATTAGTATGTTGGGTTATCAGATGAATTTCTGGTGATTCTAGTAAAGGTTATTAGTCCTTAGTGACTACTCAACTTTGGGATATCATTGGATGTAAGTGCTATGATGGCTACTCAGTGATTCCTTCATCCAATATTGGTAATTCATGTAAGAGGTAAGTGCCATGGTGGCCACTCAATGATTCATACTGCTTCACAATTATCGAACAATTGTTGTAGACTCCTGAAATATATTCCATGATTCTGCAAACTGAATGTGAAAAGGGTAATTTTCCCTAGAAAGAAGTAGTCGTAGAATGCGACAATTTTAAATGAATCCTTGGAAGAGGAAAGCGTAAAGCTTTGTTGAAAGTCTGTATGAATGAATGATATGAGCATGATAGTAATTATGGGATTAATATTTCCCTGGAAGAAACAAATGAAATTCCGAAACTAAAAAGTAAAATTCTTAGAGAGAATGATGGGTAGAATGAGCAAAGATGAATATGTTGTAATTTCGAGGATGAAATTCTTAGAAGAAGGGATGAATTTCATTAAGGTAATTGATGGGTTAAAGGAAGAATGATACTCTCATATAATTGAGTTTGATAAAGGTTATAGAATAAAACCTATAAGAATTTATTAAGGAAGTGGATGAAATAGGTAATATATAACCTATGTTATAGTAATACGTTGAAATGTTCAACTATAAAATTTCAGAAGAAGATTTATGCGGACCGAGTAAGGATGTTTCGGTGATTCCGAGGACGAAATCCTTATAAGAGGGGAAGAATGTGACAACCCAGATTTTTCGAGAATAAAATTGAAATAAGGATTTAATAAAATTCTTATTATGAGGTGTAGCGGGTTGAATGTAAAATATATATGTGCTATATATTTTTTATGTGACTTATGTGATAAGAGAATAAATATATGTATGTTATATATTTATTATAGATTAAGCGATGAGATAAGGTCTAATAGTTAGCCAAAACTAAGTAATTTGATTAGTATGGACTAACTGTCGAAGCGTATAATTGTATAGAAGGAAGTCAAAACTCGAATTTAAGTTTGGAGTGAGCTATAATGACAATGAGGAAGAAAGAAAGAAGAATGTAACGATTGTGAGTCGTGGGTAACTTGGTAATTCGAGCTTATGAATATTATTGAATAAAATAGACTTTTATTAATAATAGACTTTTATTAATAATATTATGTGTTAAGCGTTTAAAGGTTATATTATAACCTAGATTATGTGTACGCGATGATTAGTAAGTATGAAAGTTTTCGTATAACCTAATATGGTGGTTTCAAAAAATATCGCTAGAATACTATTTATTGGATTAAATAAATAGTTGAAGAATATTATTATTGAACGAGTTATTTGCCGTAAGGCATTAACCCAAATATGGGTGTGATATATGTACGTTGATGTATATGATTATGGGGATTTAATCGGGAAGAGTAGCGATCGCGAATCGTGAATAGACTTGTAATTTGGGTTTATTAATATTATTAAATGGATTTAATATTATTTTTATGAGAGGTATTTTGAGGTTATTTTATAACCTGGATTATGTGTAAGTATTGGTTTTAAGTGTTGTTGTCGCGTGAGAGCGAATAGATTGATCTCGTGAAAAATCGCTAAATCACTATTCACGGGGCACGTTTCTCGAGGCACTATTCACGCCAAATATTTTTTTATGTCTTTTTCGATTTTTATTAATTTCATTAAGACGTGTACGCGAAGAAATAATATTTCCAAGCGACGGAAATTTTATTTGAGCCCGAATGAAATTTATTTCGTATCCGAAATGTTTTATACGAGTGTTCCGAATAAATGGACATAGTTAGAATACTTGCACATAGTTTAAAGGAATAGAAGACTTATCTTGTATATCTTTTTACAGTTAATATAACGGTCTAAACGTTCGTCATAAATCCTACACGATTATAAGTTCATGTAGACAAATAAGCGTTTAAGGATTAAATCTTTTAAGTTTTATTTCGGGTATTATAACCGCTTATAAATAAGACTCCTTCTACTATACATCAAATAATTTCAACAGTATAACTGCATATAAAATGAATATTCATCAACTATATTTAAAATAAATTAAGCATTATAACTGCTTATAAAATGAATATTCGACTATTATATTTGAAATAATTCAGGCATTATAACTGTTTATGAAATGAATATTCTTACTAAATTTTTGAGGAAAATCAGACATAATAACTGCTTATAAAAGTATATTTTCAACTTTATAAGAGAAATAAATCGGACATTATAACTGTTTGTAAAATGCATAATTAGCTATAACTACAAATTGAAATCCAACATTCTAACTACTAAGATGATTACCCCTTGAAGTTGTAAGCTTTAACTATTTCTTTGCAAGGCTTCAACACCTTAACTCACAAGAACTTTCTCTAAAGATTATACTAGCTTCTCAAGCTCTTGAAATACTTGTGAATTCTCAAAAATTTAGAAGAGAATGGCTTGCTATTTATAGAAAACCAAGAGTTGGGGCATTTTGGTCATTTCCCATCTCAACCATGGCTTATTACTATTTTACCCAAGAATATTCTTGGCATATTCTTGGCATATTCTCCCAAAATATCTACCAAGCTCGACAATGCAGCTTGCAACTGAAAATATCTTCTAAGCTCAACAATGCAGCTTGCAACTGAAAATGTCTTCTAAGCTGGACAATGCGGCTTGCAACTGAAAATATCTTCTAAGCTCGACAATGCAGCTTGCAACCGAAAATATCTTCTAAGCTCGACAATGCAGCTTGTAACCGTAAGCACGACAAAGCAGCTTATCGCCGTAAGCACGACAAAGCAGCTTGTCACCGTAAGCACGACAAAGCAGCTTGTTATTACGGATATATCCCCAAGCTTGTCGGTAAAAAATTTCTAAGCACGACGTTTTCTGCGTTTTCCTCGAAAATATTTTCAGATATAATTCATCGTTATACCCGAATAATCACATAATACATAGTTTTGGGTCACTGAATTAAGCTCTAACCATATACGATCGTATTTATAAGCCTCATAAATATTCGGGGTATTACAATTCGGGGTCGCCCGAACAAGGGTCGACGTTACCTCGTAATTCTATCGTAACTTAACCAATGATCCCATAATCATATTGGTTGAATTAGTCTATTACAGACTATAAAATCATAAATTTCTTTATCTTCATCCCTATTTATAAGAATTTCGTCCTCGAAATTAACTTTACAAATAACTTTAGTCATTCAATATCATATTTATATGTTATATAAATATTTAGGATATTACATTCACCCAGTAGTACTTTCATGTCAGTTTGTCAGGGTTGATTGCTCTACGATTATAGGAGCTCGTAGTGTTGGTCGTTCGATCGAAAGACGACTTTACGATAAGTCAAGAACTCTATGAATGTGTTAGGTTTGTATATAACACAAGCATGCAATCAAATTACATAAATAAAGCGGAAGCGTGATAAAACGGATTTTAAAAATTTTAATACAAACCATCACCATGATCTATCCTTGTGTTCAATTATCAATTAAACGAAAGAGAAAGAGAATAAGAATTATACCCTCGTAGATCAAAGCTTCCTTGGGTACACGTTCAACTACTAGTCCTTCGTGTTCTCGTCGAATTCCACCGATGAGATTCCTTCCTTTGATCAACGTTAGCCACCCAAGTGTTTGGCCTCTAGAGGTGATCCACCAAGGAAGAATAGTTATTCAAGAAGTTGGGTATTGGTAAAACCCTAGTTTCTATCTCTATAGAAATTGCAAGTACTCTTCACAATCTAATGTAAGAGTGTGTAACCCTAATCTATGATAAGACTTCTCTTATTTATAGATGTAGGAATAACCATTCCCTAAACTATTTAGGATTAGGGTTTCTATTATAATTAAACTCCTTTAATTAATTATGCCCCTAATCCAATTAGAAATTCATGTGAGAGTACTTCTATTAATTAATTCTCAATCCCTATTAGGAATTAAATAATAGTAATAGTAATAATAATAATAATAAGACTCCTCTTATTAATTTATATTTAGTATTTTTAAAATATTAAATAATAAATATTAAGCTATTTAATTTATTCTATCTCCATAGACTAAATTAAATGCACGTAACTTATTATTACAGTTATGTCATTTACTTCTTAAATAAATATTTTTTCTTTTGCGGTGTGACCCTTTAGGTTCTCCATATTAAACCGGTTGTGAATAAATCAATTAGAACAATTCTAATTATGTTTAAATAAATAAATTAAACTATTTAATTCATTTAAATAAATAATATTTATTCTACAATAAGGGTAAGCCCCCTTAGCGATCAACGACTTTCTAGATAATATAGATTTCAACTTTAATCACAAAAGAACCTTTCAGTGCATAGTTACCGTACAATTCAATCCTTCTACCATACAATGTCCCAATTAAATATAAGACATGAATTTCCTGTCAAGTCTTATTTTATTTAATTATATGTATTTCGATTCCCAAATGCACAACTCTAAATAATGCAAATTAGAAACTCCTTTCTAATTTCATTCTGCCTTGGCCAAGGACTACTGAGTTGTCATTTATCGAATCACATAGGACATTCACATCTTTTACTAGACGTGGTAGATTCTTTGTTGATCATTCACCTATCTCCATGTACAACTTATTATACCCAATCATACCCTTTGATATACCCTAAAGGTCTTCAGGGACATGTCAAAGTATAACTCATCATACACAAGATAATATGATGATCTCAAGTCCAAGGATCACTTGTACTACTATCACTAGAGGAATTTATGTTGACAGCCGAGTAAAACTCCATTATGTATTCCTTAGCGAGCCACGTTCAGTGTACTTATTCTCCAATAAGCACCTACATACTTGCTTTAGTGTCTCCACACATTTTATGAGATCAATCATCCTCTTCCTAAGAGCAAGCAACGTATGTACTAATCTATTCGGATTCACTAATCCCCTTTTTAGTAATCCAACGATTAGGAACGATTTTAGTTTGTGAGCTATCTAGAATTTCGATCTCATTAGCATGATCACCATCATGATTCTAAAAGCATTGCTCAAAACTATGGGTTTATCACATTTAATATAACAGCACTATGTAGATAATGTAAAATGCCTTTTAAGAAAATCAATTCTTTTATTAATAAATGAATAAGATTACAAAGTATATGTTACATCATATCAAATATGATTGGCTTGTGTGCATACTACTTTCAGAATGTTTCTTCAGCTGAACGATTTAGGAGGTGCATTACTATTTGACTTTAGCCTTGCGATTCTCTGAAGCACTCTACGTTCAGTCCTTGCTGAGTGAGCTTTGCTTGGCTTTACGATTCTGTTCACTTTACGATAGAAGCATCAGCTCTGCGATGAGTCTAAAGCTTTATGATATACAAATCAGCTCTACACTTTCTCTGAAGCTTTACGATAGGAGATTTAAGGCTGCGATCAGACTAAACTTTACATACATATTAAGCCTATGCTTCATATTAACTTAAAGAGATCAACTTAACAGGTTTAATCATTTAACTTTAAGTCCTTGTACATTGAATCATTAAGAAGGACTTTACAGAAAAACTAACTGATACAACTATACATTAAGATCTATCATTATCAAATCAAATATACAAATCATGCAGACTCCAACAATCTCTCCCTATTTGATGATGACAAAACTAGCAGTTTCATATGACAATTAAGAATGCATTGACACTATGTAAATATGACTTAAAATATAGTAAGCCACTGTATTGCTAGATTAAAAAGATGAATTTATTGATGATTAAAGAGTTTTACACAATTCATCAGATTTTCAAACATTCTAGCAAGAAATAGATAAAATAAGCTTACTATTTTCTTCTCTTTCTTGGCTTTTCCAAAGCAAGCCATTTCTTCTCAGCTTCCCTTCTGCGATTTGAAGCTTCTTGTTGCTCAGCGTTTTTCCTTCTAATTTTTTCAATAGAATCCCTTGGGCCAAGATTGGGAGTGAAAGAGGCGAATGTCCTTTCTTTTCCTACAATATGAGAGCCTTGAAGGTTTCTGTTCAGATACGTCTGATCTCTAGATGGAATTCTTACCCTGGTTGGCGTTACTGCACTCAACGATCCGATCTGTCCTTGGCCACGCTCTATTGGTAAGGCTCGAGGGGATGTCCAATCTTCCCTTTGTGAAGCTGCTCCTTGTCTCCCCCTATCTCCCTGACTCCCCCTATTTCCCTGACTTCCCTTCTCCCCTTGCCTCTTTTTCTCCCCCTTTTTGTCATCATGCACCCGTGAGAGATGCCGGACTGAGTCAACTAACTCTTGGATCTGGGTGGAGTTCATGGCAATATCATTACGAATTTCTCATTGCCGATCAACAGCATGTTCATTTTGCTGTGTTACTAAAGTAGTTGTGTTATTGACATACATCTCCATCTCATGTTTAAATGAATATAAGCCATTGCTGAGCTCAAAAACTTTAGCGGTCAGTGAGTTGATAGACTGCTCATTCTGCTACTGAAGGGTCTTCATGGTCTGTTTGTGCTCGTCAAGAACTTTGAGAAATATTTTATCTCTATCATGAAGACGCTCATACATGTCCTTGAACATAGATTTTAATTGCTTTTGAATCTCTCTTCCCGAGTCACAAGGTAAATGACCAGCGACAGTAGTGATGTCGGCCATTTGATGACGAAGCTCAGTTGAGTTTTGCTCAAGTTTTTCTTTGATGTCTTGAGACATAGTATTTGTCAATGCAGTAGGTTGAGTAGTATTGGGGATAACTTCCAGTCATTCCATGATGCGATCAAGTGGTAGTGCAGGACTGTCTGTAGGACCTTGGGATAGGTGGACTAGTGCAAGAGGTAAATCAAAGAATTCATTCTTGGAAGAAGAAGGAATATCGGAGGGAATAGATGAAGTATATTCTTGCTTGGGAGGATGTATAGGAGAGCTAACTGGTGATGGTTTGGGAGATACAATAATAGAAGCTTTGATTTTATGTGATTGAAGAGTAGTTTGAGAGTGTGAGTGAACGGGTGATTGATTTGGTGTGGCGAGAAAGGTGGATACATGAACAGGAGAGCGAGAACTGGTGTGCTATTATGACGCCCCCGAATTCGGGCGCTGGCGGCCCGAACAAGGGTCCGACGTTAATTCGTACTTCTATCTTAACTTAACCAATGATCCCATAATCATATTGGTTGAATTAGTCTATTACAGACTATAAAATCATAAAGTTCTTTTATTTTCATCCCTGGATCTTAACTTGATCTCGATCTCATTCTTTCTACAAGTATCAACTTGTAGTTCATTCGTATATATGGATAATAACATATATATATCGGTCAAATTTTTAACCTTATGATTTAAACATTCTATACTTCCATATACCCAAGGTTCATAGCATTAATAATAGGATGGTTCTTGGGAAAAGAAGAATCTTGCGATAAATGTTTGTATCTTTATCCGTGACAAGATTCCTTTTCTTTACAGAACATACCGTATTATTCAATACCATCACTTGAATACATATCGGTATAGAGATATCTCTTTATATCAATATTCCCTATCTATTTGAAATTCACAGTATTAATGATAAGATTGTTCTTGGAACCGAGGGGTGCATTCCGGTAAAGGTGGCACCTTACCGGCGCTCATTAAGTGTAACCTCAGTGCTTATAGAACTCCCAATATCATTTAATACTCTCACTCAGATGTATAGTTCTTTATCAACATTATATTAATGTTTTACTATTTATCTGAAATTCAGAGTATCGGCATAACACGATCAGTCCATATTACCAATACCCTCATTCAGATTAATAGATCTTTAACAATTCTAAGTTATATCAAAGTAAATATATAACACCATTTCATGATAATAAATAATATTATTTATAGAACATTCGGTTACAAGGTTTGTTTGTTCGTATTACAACAATCATTATGACTTAATACAAATAACAAGTAATTAAAACATGAAACCTAGTCTACACTTCTTCTTTACGCTCATGATCTTCATAACTGCAAATAAAGGTTTATTTGTAAGAATGAACACTGCGGCTCAACAAGTCTAACTAATAACACATAAACAATTTATGCTTTCATATAAACTTTAACATGCCTTGACATATCACATATATCAATTATATATTACAAATAACTTCTCATTCAACAGTTTATATCACGTTGTCACACAAAGCGTATAAACCACATATATATAACTTATAAAAATAACACATAAGAGTTAGAATACTTGCACATAGTTTAAAGGAATAGAAGACTTGTCTCGTATATCTTTTACATTTAATATAACGTCTAAACGTTCGTCGTAAATCCTACACGCTTATAAGTTCATGTTGACAAATAAGCGTTTAACGATTAAATCTTTTAAGTTTTATTTCGGGTATTATAACCGCTTATAAATAAAACTCCTTCTACTATACATTAAATAATTTCAGCATTATAAATGCATATAAAATGAATATTCGGCTATTATATTTGAAATAAATCGGGCATTATAATTGTTTATAAAATGAATATTCAACTATTATATTTGAAATAATTTCAACATTATAACTGCTTAAAAAATGAATATTCTTACTAAATACTTGAAGAAAATCGGACATAGTAACTGCTTATAAAAGTATAGTTTCAACTTTATAAGAGAAATAAATCGGACATTATAACTGCTTGTAAATAGGACTTTTGTACTATATACATAAAATAATTTGGGCATTATAACTGCTTGTAAAAGTATATTTTTACTAATACATACATAAAAATGAAAATTATAACCACTAGAGTATACCTCTTGTAGTTGCTAGCTTTACTTCCAATCGCGAAGTGCTTCAATGTTTCGAAAGTAATTTTTATCTCACAATATCTCTCAGAATATAAATATAGAGTGTTTTTTCTCTTGAATTGCTCTTGAACATAGTAAGGAATGAATGAACTTAGCTTGCTATTTATAGGAAAATATAGTTTCGCTAATTACACGTTAGGGGCTCGGCTTATTACACTTTGTACCCTAGCATATTCTTAGAATATTCTTCTAAGCTCCTCAATGAAAATATCTTCCAAGCTCGACAATGCAGCTTGCAATTGAACCTATCTTCTAAGCTCCTCAATGAAAATATCTTCCAAGCTCGACAATGCAGCTTGTCACCGTAAGCACGACAAATCACTTTGTCATTCCCAAGCACGACACAACAACTTGTCAAAAATAATTTGTCGGGATGCTTCTTGGTGAAATCGTGGAAAGCACGATAAATCATTTTGTCAATGTAAGCATGACTAAGCAGCTTGACAAAATTTTTTTATTTGACCTAATTCATCGTTTACACTATAAAATCACAAAACACCTGGTTTGAAATATCAATTCGATATTTATTAAGCACATATGTTACCAAATTCGAAATCTCATTAGGGCTTAAGGTTTATACGTTCTAATTTTAAACGTATACGATCGCATTTACAAGCCTCATAAATATTCGGGGTATTACATTCACCCCTACTTAAAAGAATTTCCTCCTCGAAATTAACTCTAACTTAGTCTTCAATATGAATTTTCTGAATTCATCCTTTCTCACATCAAATTCTTAATATTTAAATTAGGTAAAAATGTTCAATCTAAACCTTTCCTTACACCAGGTTTTAAACCTTTAATCATACTCGACTTCTAGTTTTATTCTTCTCTTACTGAGAATTCTTCTAATTTATACCCAGGGGTCAATCAAGACCTTGAACTGTTTCATATTCTATGGGTACTATATGATCCACAAGTTTAACAATCACTAAGATTGAAAAACACAATAGTCAGTACGTCAGGTGATCAACCTATCGTACCACATGTGACATATAACATAATAGTTTAAAAGGCATTGTATGTTGCGTCTACCAGAATCATATGTCCATTCCAAATTTTCCTTATTAAAAGGGTTGTCTAACCGAAATAATTGGCATTGACTCACCTTTAAACCATTCAAATTTTTTGAAAACGATTGTATGCCGCACCTTGCAAGAGTACGTTGATGACTGATCATTTATCATACCACACCAGGTTAAACAGTGTGTTGATGAAAAATTCATTTTTATTTTTCATATTAAATCTGTCTAGCCAAAACAATTAGCAAAGACTTATGAATAACATAGCTAAATCAATTTTATGATTTTATCATGTCCACACAGATAACAATGTGTTAATCTTCACACCTCAGGTTACCGTGTATTGATGATAAAAATCATTTTATCTTTTTCAAATTAACCATGTCTAGCTTGAAAAATTAGCATAGACACAGGTTCAAAAATTTTCCAGTTCAATCGTTTGTGAAAATCCGATAAGCACACTTAGAAGGGGGGTTGAATAAGTGTGAGAACAAACGATATCAAACTTTTCTAATTAAAGTAATTTGTTAATATCAAATCAAAGTATGTAGTGAGCAATTAAAGCAAAACAATTTATAACATGAACACAAGGAATTTTTACGTGGTTCGGCCCTTAACCTCTAGTCTAACGGCCTAATCCACGTCTAATACCAACTAGTATTGGAGACTCTTTTATTAATAAACTTGGTTTACAATTAAACCCCTTTACAAGACAAGTTCCACAACCTTTGAGTATTTATACTCCCCGAGCACCTTAGCTCCCCGTGCACCTATGCACCCTTAGACACTTACGTCTCTTTGAACTTGCTTGTAAAACCCCTAATCCAACCCGAATTAGAAACAATAGATTAACAACTGCTTTAAAGAATTTATCAAGAGATGATAACAAGATAAACTATGATCAAAGCACTAATTATATCAACAATTTTAAGGCTCAACTAATATACAATGATCAAAGAGTTAGATGAAGATATCACCAGTTTGAGTGTAGTGAATACAAGCTGAAATTAATTGATACTTGATGAAGTACAGCAGCCTTTAAGTAATTCTTCACAATAGAGAAATGGACAACCTTCTTTAAGTGTTTGTGAAGAGATTAGAGATCAGAATATGAACTGGAAGTAGATAGATACTAGATGAAGCACAACAGCCTTTAAGTAATTCTTCACACTAGAGAAATGGACAGCCTTCTTTAAGTGTTTGTGAAGAGATTAGAAATCAGAATATGTTCTTATTGTTGTTCTCTAACTTCTTCTTTTCAAGCTACTGTTGGTATGCTTTTATAGTAGAAGAATAGTAGCTATTTAGACATTTGAAATGATGTGGGAGTAGGTGAGATGGGCAGCAATGTAATGAATACCATGTGCCATCAATATTCTTGAGATGATATGGGAGTAGTTGAAATGGACAACATTACACTTAATGTAATGAACAACATGTGCTAGCAATACTCTTATGATGGTGTGGGAGTAGTTAAGATGGGCAGCAATGTAATGAATAACATGTGCCATCAATATTCTTGAGATGATATGGGAGTAGTTAAAATGCACAGCATTACACTTAATGTAATGAACAACATGTGCTAGCAATACTCTTATGATGATATGGGAGTAGTTGAGATGGAGAGCATTACACTTAATGTAATGAACAACATGTGCCATCTTGAGATAATGTGGGAGTAGTTGAAATAGGCAGCATTGTACTTAATGTAATGAACATCTTTAGTATGAAAGGATAGCATGGACAAATTCAGCAAAATACTAAGTAATGGGATTAGGAATCATGCTAAAGTAGTGGACAGCTTTAGTAAACTTAATGGGATTAGTTTCAGCAGAATATTCAACTTATTAATTAACTACTACCATGATTGATTCCATGCAATGTAAATCCTATAGCCTTGATTGAGATAATAAAGCTAGGACCTTGCATTAAATTCCTAAAGACTCAATCATTTCTTCAAGCCTTCATGTCTTCAATTCTCTCTTTCCTTTAAGAACCAAGACTTTAAGAAATCTTCCATATCTTCAATATCCTGAAAATGTAATAACACTACAAAAACAACTTGTCATCATTAAAACCAAGATAGTATAAACCAACATTCTCCCCCTTTTTGATGATGACAACGAATAATATATTACTCCCTCAAAATATATGGCTCCCCCTAAACCAATGCATATAATTACTAAGCCACTAAAACCATGCATATAATTACTAAGCATAAGTTGATTTATTGCATATCAATTTAGTAATCTCTCTCCCCCTTTGTCATCAACAAAAATAGTTCATAAGAGACAGTTAAAGCAAGATAGATTATTGATACCAAATGTAGGATCAAGCGCTTACCATTGCACCAACATTGATATGTTATGCACATATGGTCATGCCTAGTTCTCTTCTTAAGGTGCAAAACGGTTCTTCACTTAAAGGTTTTGTAAAAATGTCAGCCAATTGATGCTCGGTTGGGACAAATACTAGATTAATTAATCCTTTAGCAACATTATCTCTCAAAAAATGATGTCTAACCTCAATATGCTTAGTTCGAGAATAAAGCACAGGATTTTTAGATATATCTATTGCACTAGTATTATTACAATAAATTGGCACATTGTTGCATGTAATATCAAAATCACACAATGTTTGGCGCATCCATAAAATTTGAGAGCAACAACTTCCTGCAGCTAAATATTCACCCTCAGTGGTTGATAGAGCAACTGAAGTTTGCTTTTTACTATGCCAGGACACTAAACTTTGTCCTAAAAATATACAAGCACCACTTGTGCTTTTTCTATCTATTTGACAACCTGCATAGCCTGCATCTGAGTATCACATTAGTTCAAAATTATTGTAAATAGGATAATATAAACCAAAATTGATAGTACCACATAAATATTTAAGAATTCTTTTAACAGCTTTTAAATGTGATTCTTTTGGTTTTGCTTGAAATCTTGCACAAAGACAAACACTATACATAATATCGGGTCTTGACGCAGTTAAATATAACAAAGAACCTATCATACCTCGATATTTAGTTAACTCTACGTCTGTACCTTTGTCATCGGATGTAAGCTTGATTGTCGTACTCATTGGCGTCACCTTTGATTTAGATTTTTCAAATCCAAACCTCTTGAGCAATTCCTTTGTGTATTTGGTTTGATGTATATAGATACCATCCTTTGTTTGCTTTATTTGGATTCCCAAGAAATAGTTAAGTTCTCCCATTAGGCTCATGTCGAACTCCTTATGCATACACTTAGAGAACCACTCACAAAGAGAATCATTAGTAGCACCAAATATTATATCGTCTACGTATATTTGTACAATGATAATATCTTTATTTTCATGTTTAATAAATAATGTAGAATCGATCTTACCTCGAGTGAAACCATTTGTGAGAAGATACTTACTTAACCTCTCGTACCAAGCTATTGGGACTTGTTTGAGTCCATAGAGAGCCTTTTTGAGTTTATACACATGATTTGGATATTTTTCATGTTCAAATCCGGGAGATTGTTTTACGTACACTTCTTCATTTATGTATCCGTTGAGGAATGCACTTTTTACGTCCATTTGGTGAAGCTTGAATTTCTTGTAACAAGCAAAAGCTAGCAAAATTCGAATAGACTCCAACCTTGCTACCGGGGCAAATGTTTCTTCATAGTCAATCCCCTCTTGTTGGTTGTATCCTTGAGCTACCAACCTTGCTTTGTTGCGAGTAATTGTACCATGCTCATCAAGCTTATTTTTGAATACCCACTTTGTTCCAATAATTGAGGTTTCTTTTGGAGGAGGAACTAATTCCCATACTTGACATCTTTCAAATTGTTGGAGTTCCTCTTGCATTGCTAACAACCAATTTTCATCAAGGATAGCTTCCTTAGCATTCTTTGGTTCAACTTGTGATAAGAATGCTGAAAAAGCACATAAGTTTTGTGTCCCTCTTCTTGTAGTTATTCCTCTATTAACATCTCCAATAATATTTTCAGGAAGATGATTTTTCATATACTTTGCAGTTTTTGGCATTGTAATGTTGTCTATGTGCTCTTCCTGTTGGATAGAATCAGATTCTGTAACGTTGTCTTTTTCGATTTTTAATAATTTCGTTAAGACGTGTACGCGAAGAAATAATTTTTCCAAGCGACGGAAATTTTATTTGAGCCCGAGGAAATTTATTTCGTATCCTAAATGTATTATACGAGTGTTCCGAATAAATGGACAAACCCCGTATTTATTATTTTTACTCATCCCAATATTTTATGGTAATGCCCATTTTAATTATGGGTAGAGTTATTGAGCAATTTTGGCACAAAAGTGGGAGTATTCGGATATATTCTTGTGTATATGTGTACTTATTTTTGCATGTTACTCCAAGAGGGAACCAACCAAACATTTTGGACCAATAAGAATTGATGAAGGAGGGAGTGGTCGGGCGTGCTAATCATTTCCGAGCAATGCATTGAGTTTCCAAACCTTGCAACATTCTTCTTGGATAATCACATTCAATTTTCATTCTCCCATTCATTCCTTCTCTCCCATTCCATTCTAAGTTGCTGCAGAAAATAGAAGGGAGGAGAGAGAGAGAAAGGAAGAAGAAGAATAAGAAGAAGAAGAAGAAGAAACGAGGTTCGGGAGGAAGAAGGAGAAACCAAGGTAGGAGATGAGGAGCTTCAAGCGACCATAGCAAGCTTCTCTACAATCTAGGAAGGATTTACAGAAGTAAACCTTCTTCTTAAACCATTTTCCATTGATTTTGGTTAGGTTTTTCCAAGTTTTTAGTTTTTGGAGCTTTTTAGCTCACAGATGATTTTCGAGCGATTTCTGTTGTTGTTGATGGTGGTGATTGGTTGTATATGTTGTTAAGAGGTTATGTAAGCCATTAATAACATTAAAGTGGAACAAAAAGGAAGAAAAATCCGTACCTTGGCTTAAAGGATGAACTTTGGACATTTTTGGACAAATGGACCTTCGGACGGTTTAGAGGACTGTAAACCTATGATTACTTGATTGTTTAATTTGTTTGTTGTTGTAATATTGTAGTTTCATGGGTTACGAAGCTAACCCAACTGGAACGGATTAAAAAGATGTAAAAACAAAGATTTGGTGATGATTTTAGTGAAGAATACTAAGAACACTCAAACAGAATAATAACTCGGTACTTTGGCTTAGGATTTGAACATGTTAATGTTAATGGGTAGCTCTGAATTTTGGATATGTTGTAGCCCCATAAGTTAGGAGTCCATAGAGTCCAAAATGGACCAATTTGGACGTGTATTGAAGGAGATATGAAGATCGGAAGGAGGAGAGGTCGGATTGCTCGCACTGGAGAAGCCCAGAAATCTAGGTTCAGTATGAATGGCGCTGCGGCGCCGTTCATAAGGCAAAAATAGGTGCTGCGGCGCTGGACACATGTCAGGCGCAGACATGTCTGAGTGGACTGTTTTGACCTCCTGTAGTAAAATAGCCATAACTTTCTCATACAAACTCGAATTGCGGTGATTCGGAAAGAGGAAGAGTATACCTACAACTTTCTTTCTTTAAGTGTTTCAATTTGAGGTCTGTATCATGGTCTAAATTGGCCATTTATAGGACTGATGTATAATTGGAGGCAATCGGAGAGTGTCGGGCATGCACGTAAGCACGTGTAATGCTCCCGACAAGGTAAAGTGATGTTCTAATTTTTAAAACATGATTATTATGATTTATAATGATACTTAACATTAACCATTGAGTATTAGATAATTCGAGTGGGCGTGTTAAGCGTACGCAATCACGTGTCACTTGGGCGTTCGAATAGGCAAGTGTGACGTACGGACGTGCAAACGTCGTAACGCCGTAACAAGTGTATATAACCTTGTTTAATATTTTGTTTTTAATAATAATGAAACCTGATAGAATGTTATAACCCAATGTATAAGCATGCTAAGCACATGCAAAAGAGACGAATTAGGTGTGTGACGTGTAAACGTCGAAACGCCGCGTAACGTGTTAATGGCCTTAAATAATGTTTCAATTTAAACAAAATGAACATTATAAGATATGGAGTGGGATTATATTAATGTGAACCAATATATGAAGCCTTTTTAGTGACTAATTGGTGTTTTATTGTTAAATAAATTGTGTAGGATATTTGAAAGACGAGCCATCATAATTTGGCAAGGAACGCTTAAGGCAAGTCCTTTCAGTAACTTGTTGACTTGTTTAAATGTATTGATGTACATGAGTTGATTGCTAAATCTTCTACTGTTATGTGAATTATACGTGAGCATGATTAAAAATGCGCACGTTGTGCAACTATGTGATTTATGTTGTTTTATGTGGACCTTGAAATATTATAAATGTGCAGTATGAGATATATGATGCAAATGGAACTTGCATATTAAGAGATGTATGATGCATGTGTAGATGCATTGCATACAATTTATGATGCTTATGTAAGATGCATAGTATGAGAATTATGATGCATAAATAAAATATAAACTTGTATGTTACGTGAAGCATGAAAGGTGAAAACTGTTAGTTCTTGCTGAGCCGTCGTGCTCATACTTGCAAAAATAAAACTTTTGCAGATTTACGATGCAATGCAATTATCTTGATATCGTGGTGATAAGGATTAGAGATGCATGGAAACAGGAAGGTTGGTAAATATTTCTTTATTGTAATTATTTAGCCGTGATAACGGTATGCAATGTATGTGAATTGGATGTGTGAACCTTGAGTTAAAAGTTAAGGTTATCCATTATAATAGTTATGATGCGATTATGTAATTTAATCGCTTAGTAAACTAGAAGGATGATGATGTTGTATAAATGATCATGGTATTTATTTAACCTTGATCATAAGTGTAGTATTTAAAGGTTACGAAATTCGAATTTGTAACAAAGAGTGAAATAGTAAGTTTTAATGTGTATTATTGTAAAGTACTGTTATGTATAGTATGAATAGCATTAAATTTGCAGTATTTATTAAATGATGTATTAGTTAAGGTCTTCGTACCTGAGATTAGATAGGAACATGTTGTAATAATCTTGTAATTGCATTCATGTAGTAAGATTATGTTTTAGTTATGGTTTCGAGGCTTGGGACGACAATATTTATATTGTATCAATGTAAATATTTTATTATTCCGCAATGAGTTGTTAATAGTATGATGTACGAGTTGCATAGTGATGCACCGAATTCGAGGATAAGGTAACCCGGATTTGGGGGCATCACATGTTGGTATCAGAGCTATAGGTTATAAACCTTAGATAAGAGAACCTTACGCTATAATCTGAGGGTAGAAAGATGATAATGATAAAGAATAAACTCGGATAGAGTTTGACCGATAAGGGATAAATTTAGAAAATTCCTAAAGAAAGGAATTAAAATATATAGATGAAGATTCAAGGAAGAATCTTAAAGAGTTATAAAAGATTAGAATTAGGAGTTACTTGACTCCAATAATAAAGATGACAAATGTTGATAACTAGACGATAAGATGAAGATGCATAAAAATCTTATAATATGATTAAAGAGCGGAGTAAGGAAGATCGTAATGTAAAACGATTAAGGAATAAGATCACGACGTGATCGGATTAACTTGTAGAATAATAGATAATCTGTTAAACGAATGGAAAGTTATAGCCTGACGCTATAAAGAGAAGGTACTATGAAATAGTACGATGAAAACTCAAGAAGATTGGCTAAGTGGTTGCCTGTCTGGTTTCCTGTAGTAGTGGTTTGATTTCGCAAGGCTTCTGCCATCATGTTCACAAAATCTTGCATTGGGTTTGGTGGAGTTTCCTCTACATTGTTAACTGACTCTTCGATCCCATGATTTCGTAGGATTCGTCTGGGCGGCATTATCTGTTTAAGCAAACCCTAACACGTTACTCGGGCTTTCTTAAAACATAAGTATTCAGCATGTATACAATAATCACATGACTCTTGTGTGGGAGTTTTAGATTACCCAACCTCGGAAATTTTTGCTTTCCCGATTAGTGATTTAAGTTACTAAGATACCGATTCAGTCTCACTGAATTAACATAATCATTGCATAAATGGTATATCAAGTAAAATTCTCAAGCACATACCATAATAATGCATCTATATTCATATACCGACTTAAGCGTCTTACACGTTTATCACAAGCATATTGTCATAATTGCTACCATCCCATTTAATATAACAAAAGGTGGGATTCACTTAAACCATTCTTTCCTACCTACATAATTGGGAAGTACATCCTACATACGAACTACCTCGCACCTTGCTGAGGTTAATACAAACTCTAGTAAATCAAATGATGGTACCAATAACACTGCTCCAGGCATAACCACCCACTTCTAACTATCCTCTAAGGGACACAAGGTGAATGCAACTCAACGCTTGCTCTCGCTACTGGAGGGCAGATTCATCCATCTAGCATCGAACTGCATCCAGACAATGTCTAAGGCTCGCTCCAATTCAACTATCTTCGCATCCTTAGCCTTTACCTCATCCTTCAATTGTCCTAACTGCAGCTTCCTTAGCAGCAGCCTACCTCGCAACTCGGCTAACTCAGCCTGGGCCTCGTAAGCAGCGTCCTTGTACTGCTATTCAGAAATATGGTGGATGTGGTTCTGCGCCTCTAATTGTTTAGCCCTAACCTCTAGCTCGGCGTTCCTCGCCAGCAAACCTCCTATCACATCAGGCTCTATGGGCTCCTGGTTCACTGGACAACTATCTTGACTCTCGTCCGACATCCTACAAATACCACACAAATAAATCAACATCAGTACCACAATAAAATATATTCATTGATGAAATGAAATGATATTTTATTCGGTACAACTAGAACTCTATGAATCTCCCCGACCCATCACCTACATACTCTATGTGAGTTTTCTACTAAGGTTATAACCTAGGTTTCTTATTCCTAACGTTTATAACCTACAGCTTTGATACCAACCTGTGACACCCCCAAATCCAGGTTTCCAAACCTCGAATTCGGTGCTCACGATAATTCGACGACAAACATACTATCTAACTAAATGCGGAATAATAAACATACATTGTTTATCGAATGGAAATAAAGTCTTACAATTCTGGTCCCAAGGTTCTTTAACCTTAACATAAAACGTACTCTTAATACAAATAAGGGTTCACTTAATCAAACCACATTCGGAAATAGCTAGTACATAGGCACTAACGGGCATCTACTCTTGCACCTTCCCTTTTCCTTTGTCTCCCCTAGACGTTTCTGCCTTAGCTGAAATAAAGATCATGATATAGCAAGGGTAAGCAATTAATTTGCTTAGCAAGTATATACACAAAGAGATATATCATGATAGAAGGAAATTTCGCTTTCAATGTTCAACAACAGTATAAAAGTGTGGAGGAGCATTGAATTAATAAACAACAGTTGAATATTCGAATAATTGAATGACAATTACTGAGTGGTTTGAAATAACCAAGGACGTTTTCCAAGGTTCTCAGCATGTAAGCTGGACCTCTTAAAAAGTTTTGGTAATCGAGGGGATCAGCCTCTCATACCCCGTGATTTATGCATAAACACTTAATAACCAGCATTGATATCATGCCTTAAACAAGTTTATCCTTTTCTCAGCCAAGAGTTCTTACCACAACAATTTAATAAGAACAGCTTTTAAAATACCATTGTCTTAACCAATTTAGACATGCTGGATCTAGCTGATACAAATAGCATAGATCGATCTCATAAACAATTCATACTTGAAAGAACTTTAATTAAATTTACGGTTCAATCATAATAGGATAGGAATTCATTTGCACAATGTGCGAATCTCAATAAATAGTATAGATGTGAATAATCGACAATAATTATTCACTAACATGCTTCGAAAATAATAACTCGAGTTTGAGTTAGGAAACTTGCAATAATGTAAGAAGTTTAAGGTTAGGAACTTGCCTGTCTGCTCAGCTACAAATAATTCTAGCTTTAACTATTTGGCCTTGAAGAACCTAACATAGATAATGGCGGTCTATCAATTAGTTCTGCGTAGTTGTATATCGATACGCTTACTTATGCTATTTATTTAACAATTAAGCAATTCACATAGCACACATAAGTTAATAAACTATCATAAATCCTATAAGACACTTTAATGGATCTCTAGGTTGATGGTTTAATTAATTAACAATGTTTCCCTTAAGTGATAAACACTTATTAAACCCTTAAACAATTAGTAATAATTGTTCAATTAATTAACATTACATTTTTTTAAGTAATATTCATTTATTAAACCCTTAAACAATTTGTTATGATTGTTTAATTAATGGGTTATTAAACTCTCTCTATTTTATTAACTCTATCTTCATTTAATTACTATTAAATAGTAATTAATTAATTATCTTTAGTTATTATTAATAGTAATTAATAACTAATTATATTCATTTATTATTTAATTATTAATTTAAATAATAATCGAATTATAAATTTTTAATTGTCTTTAATTATTATTTACGATTAAATAATAATTAATTAAGTTTATTTATTATTTAAAGTTTAATCAAATAATAATTAATTAGTGAGTAACAATTATCTTTAGTTATTATAAAAAAAATAATTAATTAGTAAATATGAATTACCTTTAGTTATTATTTAATAATAAATAATAACTAATTAAGTTTATTTATTATTTAAAGTTAATCAAATAATAAATAATTAATTAGTAAGTAATAATTATCTTTAGTTATTATTTAATAATAAATAATAGCTAATTAGATTTATTTATTATTTAAAGTTAATTAAATAATAAATAATTAGTTAGTAAATATGAATTATCTTTAGTTATTATTTAATAATAAATAATAACTAATTAGATTTATTTATTATTTAAGGTTAATCAAGTAATAAATAATTACTTAGTGAATAAGAATTATCTTTAGTTATTATTAAATAAATGATAACTAATTAGGTTTATTTATTATTTAAAGTTAATCAAATAATAAATAATTAATTAGTGAGTAATAATTATCTTTAGTTATTATTTAATAATAACTAATTAGGTTTATTTATTATTTAATGTTAATCAAATAATAAATAACTAATAAGTGAGTACTAATTATCTTTAGTTATTATTTAATAATAAATAATAACTAATTAGGTTTATTTATATTTTAAAATTAATCAAATCATAAATAATTAATTTACAATTCTTAATTATCATTAATCATTATTTAATAATAATTAATCAATTACTTAACTTTATTTATTATTTAAACATAATTAAATAACAAATAGTTAATTGTTTTTTTCTAATTTTCGTTCTTGATTTCCAGATTTGGGGTCTTTCACCAAAACCTTCATAAAACGAAATCTACAACTTCGATTTACGATCCGTCGATTTTGTTGGATTCGTATCTTCCTGAACTACACTTTTCATTTATCAAACATCAAATTTGGTTATGTTTAAGTCTCGGAAAACAGGCTCAAAGTCAAGGGTCAGCAAGGTTGTTCAATAGTTGGCATGCTTTGGTAATAAATTCATGGTTTGCTCATTTTTCAACATATTTGAGTGATTCAAAAGGGATTTTGTCCCTAACCTATGGATCTAGCATATCAAGAAAGAAAATCACAAGATCCCTTTATAGATTTCAAAATGACAAGCATATAACAACCTTTTTCAAACAAAATTTCCGGAAATCTCCTTTACTTCCTTTCTTCTAAATTTTTCCAACATAAACTCACACATATGAACAAGCAAAACATTATATATTCAAGATCTAACCTTATCATAAGGTTCTAGCCATCAAGAACATAAAACTTCAAGGATCTATGTCCAAACACATTAAAATAGCTTAAAGTTTGGAGTTATACCTTTTTGATTTCTTCTTCTTCTTTTCCTTCCCAAAATAGGTTGTGAATGGGGATGGCCTAAATAATCAAGACCTTCTTCTTTCTCCCACAAGATTTGCTCTTGCTTCTCTCTTCAAAACTCTCTCAAGCTCACAAACTCTCTACTTGGTGAATAATAAGTGAGCCAACCCTTGTTAACTTTGGTGAGGGGTCCTATTTATAGGAAAGTAGAGACCATGGGCAAAATAGTCATTAATCATGACTAGGCAAGGGCAATTTGGTCAATTCATCAATAGTAGGAAGTTTCCTAGCAACTTCCTCAAGGGTATTTTAGTCCTTTCCCAACCTCTTTCAAGGTTAAAATAGTCTTTTCGCAAAATCTTAATTATCCATTAGTTATTACCCATTCTTCATTGGTTATTAGACATTGGTTATTATCTTGCCATCATTACATTGGTTAAACACAATGGTTATTATCCCGCCATCATTTCATTGGTTATTAACCACTTGGATATACAATGGTTATTGCCCTTACATAATTACCTTGGTTATTAACCACTCTTGGCCATTTTAGTCATTACCCACCAATTCCTACACTTGACTCACCTATGGTTATCTCTTAACCATAGTTATATCATACCTGCCAACACGAGTATAGACACATCTTATACATCTCCCACCAATTAACCCAAGCTGATTTAAATAGAACACAACGTTAACTCATTGAATTAAATTAGATTTAATTAATAAGGACGTTCAAAATTCACGGGCATTACATCCCTCTCCCCTTATAAAAATTCCGTCCTCGGAATTGCAAAAATAGGGTTACTCAAATAAGAACGGATAATTCGCCTTCATTTTCTCTTCGAGTTCCCACGTAGCTTCTTCGACTGCGTGATTCCTCCAGAGAACTTTGACGGAATGTATGGTCTTGTTTCTCAGCTTCTGTTCCTTCCTATCGAGAATCTGGATAGGAACCTCCTCGTACGATAAGTCCTTCTCGACTTGAATTGGCTCATAGGAAATAACATGCTTGTAGTCTGGCTTATATGGACGTAACACCGATACATGAAACACGTTGTGAATGTGCTCAAGCTCAGGGGGTAATGCTACCTCGTACGCCACTTCGCCTATTCTCCTTAATATTTCGAAAGGTCCTATGAATCTAGGGCTCAGCTTGCCCTTCTTCCCAAAGCGGATCTTCCCTTTCCAGGGAGATACCTTCAAAAATACATAGCTGCCAACTTCAAAGTCTCGCTTCTGACGATGTAAGTCGGCATACTTCTTCTGACGATCCTGGGCCGCTACTAACCGCTGCCTTATTACTTTAATGATTTCCACGGTTTGTTGTACCAATTCTGGTCCCAACAATCTCCGTTCACCAACTTCATCCCAACACAACGGCGTTCGACACTTCCTTCCATATAATGCTTCGTACGGTGGCATACCAATGCTAGCGTGGTAACTATTGTTGTAAGCGAACTCTACCAAGGGCAAATGATCGTCCCAGCTGCCACCTAAGTCCATCACAACTGCCCGGAGCATGTCCTCCAGGGTCTGAATTGTTCGCTCGCTCTGACCATCGGTCTGAGGATGATACGTCGTACTCATTCTCAATTGTGTTCCCATTCTTTCCTGTAGACTTCTCCAAAAATTTGACGTGAAGCGCGGATCTCTGTCAGATACAATAGACACCGGTACTCCATGTCGCGATACTATCTCCTTCACGTAGAGTTTCGCCAACTGTTCCAATTTGTACCTGATCTTGATTGGTAGAAAATGGGCAGACTTGGTCAACCGATCTACGATCACCCAGATGGCGTCTAGACCCTTTTGTGTTGTCGGGAGTCCTACCACAAAATCCATAGTGATGTGCTCCCACTTCCACTCGGGAATCTCTAAGGGCTGCAACAATCCGCTCGGCCGTTGGTGCTCTGCCTTGACCCTCTGACAAGTTAAACACCGGCTGACGAATTCTGCAACTTCCCCTTTCAAATGCGGCCACCAATAATGTTGACGAAGATCTTGATACATCTTGGTGCTACCCGGATGTAACGAAAATCTCGTATTATGGGCCTCCTGCAATATTTCTTCCCTTAAGTCTGGTACATAGGGTATCCAGATCCTTCCCTCGAATCTCAGCAGACCCGTGCTGTCAACCTTGAACTTCAACGTTTTTCCTTCCGATAGTTGCTTCTTAATGCCAATGCATTCTTCATCAAATTCTTGAGCCTCCTTTATCTTATCCAGTAGAGTCGGACCCACTGTCACGGTGAACAATTTTTCGTCCGTCTCCATTGGATACTTAACCTCCAGTTCCAGGCGTCCAAAGTCCCTTATCAGCTCTGCCTGAGTTGTAAGCCTCATCAACTTCTCTCTGCCTTTCCTACTCAGGGCATCTGCCACTACATTTGCTTTGCCCGGATGGTACAAAATCTCACAATCGTAATCCTTGATTAATTCTAACCATCGGCGCTGCCTCATATTCAGCTCCTTCTGAGTGAAGATATATTTCAGACTTTTGTGATCTGTATATATCTCGCACTTCTCTCCATATAGGTAGTGCCTCCAAATCTTCAAGGCGAACACTACTGCTGTTAATTCCAGATCATGAGTCGGGTATCCCTTCTCATAGTCCTTCAGCTGGCGTGAAGCGTACGCAATGACCCTGTCGTGCTGCATTAGTACACAACCAAGGCCCTTGTGTGACGCATCACTGTATACTACAAAACCTCCAGTGTCGTCTGGTAATGCCAACACTGGTGCTTGGCTAAGTCTCTTCTTCAACTCCAAGAAACTCTCCTCGCACTTCTCTGTCCAGACGAACTTTACCGTCTTTCTAGTCAGATTGGTCAACGGTGATGCTATCTTCGAAAAATCCTGGATGAATCTCCGATAGTATCCCGCTAACCCTAGGAAACTCCTGATCTCCGTTGGCGTCTTTGGCTGCTCCCAGTTGATAATGGCTTCCACCTTTGCTGGGTCTACCGAAACACCATTACTGTCAATGACGTGTCCAAGAAACTGCACCCTCTGCAACCAAAATTCACACTTTGAAAACTTCGCGTATAGCTTCTCCCTTCTTAATGCCTCCAAGGCAATCCTTAGATGTTCAGCATGTTCTTCCTCTGACACTGAATACACCAAGATGTCATCGATGAATACTACCACGAACTTGTCCAAATACTGCTTGAACACTCTGTTCATCATATCCATGAATGCCGCTGGTGCATTTGTCAGTCCAAATGACATAACCAGGAACTCGAAATGTCCATAACGAGTTCTGAATGCCGTCTTCGGGATATCCTCCTGCCTCACCCTTAGTTGATGATAGCCCGTCCTTAAATCGATTTTCGAAAAGTATTTCGCTCCCTTAAGTTGATCAAACAGATCGTCTATCCTGGGCAGCGGATACCTATTCTTAATCGTAACTTTGTTCAACTCACGGTAGTCGATACAAAGTCTCATCGAGCCATCCTTCTTCTTTACGAACAAAACTGGCGCTCCCCATGGTGACACGCTCGGCCTGATATAACCCCTGTCTAACAGTTCCTGCAGTTGAACCATCAGTTCTTTCATCTCTACTGGTGCCATTCGGTAAGGCGCCTTAGATATCGGTGTCGTCCCGGGTACCAAGTCGATTGCAAATTCTATCTCTCTATCCGGCGGCAGTCCCGGAAGTTCATCTGGGAAGACATCAGCGAATTCCCTTACAACGGGTATCTGACTCAGTTCACCCTCGACCCGTCGAGTATCTACCACGTGAGCCAAATAACCTATACAACCCTTCTTAAGCAATCTCTTCGCTTGCATCATCGTCAGACAACAAGATTGTCTCGGCGATTTACTACCATAGAACACCACCTTCGACTTACCCGGAGTCTGCAGGTGTATGCACTTTTTCTTACAGTCAATGACCGCCCCGTGGCTCGCTAACCAATCCATCCCAAGGATTACATCGAATTCTCCAAGACGAATCGGCAACAAGTCCACGTTAAGCTTAAACCCTCTCACATCAGCACAACAATTCTTATAAATGTAGTTCACGGGGATAATCTCTTTGTTCGCTACTTCTACATTCATCGGGTGTTCTAACAGTTCACTAGGCAATTTAAATCTTTGAGCAAATTCATCAGAAACAAAAGAACATGAAGCACCCGAATCAAATAGCACATAGGCATCTATGTTGTTGATTGGAATAATACCTGACACCACCTCTCTGGATGCCACAGCATCTTGTACTGTCATGTTGAAGGTCCTTGCTGTTGGCTTATTTGGCTGGGCTGGTCCTCCACTGATTGCCCTCAAGTTGTTGCCCCTATTGCCGTTTCCGCCATCCATGTTTTTCTTCCTTGGACAGTCCTTGCTTCGATGTCCTATCTCTCCACAATTGAAGCAACCTCCTTTCTTCGCCTTAGGACAATTGGGCGAGATATGCCCTTCCTGTCCACAGGTATAACAGACCATTTTCCCCTTCATACACTCTCCCGAGTGACCCTTTCCGCAATTCCCACATACCGGCCTTTTCTGCTGCGTGTTCCCTTTCTGCATTTCAGAATTGCTATCCCCACTGCTCCATGGACGCTTCTTGCTGTTGCTGCCACCACTGCTAACGTTTACATTTCCTCCTTCTACCTTCTTCTTGTTCCTTTCCCGATTATATTTCGAAACCGCTTCACTCCCACCTTCAGCAATGAGAGCTTTCTCCAACAAGGTTGAGAACGATGTAATTTGCAAAACCGCTACCTTGCTGTAGATCCACGGCTTTAATCCATTCTCGAATCTCCTGGCCTTCCTCACCTCAGTATCCACCTGATGTGGGGCGAATCTAGCCAATTCATTGAATTTTGCAGCGTACTCCGACACTGACAAATTTTCTTGTTTCAATTCCAAAAACTTGATTTCCATTTTCGCCTGCGTACTCTCGGGAAAGTAATTCTCGAAAAACAACGTCTTGAAAGCTTCCCACGCCACGACTCCAGTTCCAGCTTTGTTCTGATTGGCTTCCCACCAGAAGTTAGCCTCACCTTTCATTAAGTAAGTAGCAAAAACTGTCTTCTGCTCCTCAGCGACTCTCGCAATGACAAAGGCCTTTTCAATCTCCTTTATCCATGACTGGGCCTCTATCGGGTTCGCTGTTCCTATAAATTCCGGAGGCCCTACTGCCTTAAAGTCTTTAAAATTGGCTAAGTGGTTGCCTGTCTGGTTTCCTGTAGTAGTGGTTTGATTTCGCAAGGCTTCTGCCATCATGTTCACAAAATCTTGCATTGGGTTTGGTGGAGTTTCCTCTACATTGTTAACTGACTCTTCGATCCCATGATTTCGTAGGATTCGTCTGGGCGGCATTATCTGTTTAAGCAAACCCTAACACGTTACTCGGGCTTTCTTAAAACATAAGTATTCAGCATGTATACAATAATCACATGACTCTTGTGTGGGAGTTTTAGATTACCCAACCTCGGAAATTTTTGCTTTCCCGATTAGTGATTTAAGTTACTAAGATACCGATTCAGTCTCACTGAATTAACATAATCATTGCATAAATGGTATATCAAGTAAAATTCTCAAGCACATACCATAATAATGCATCTATATTCATATACCGACTTAAGCGTCTTACACGTTTATCACAAGCATATTGTCATAATTGCTACCATCCCATTTAATATAACAAAAGGTGGGATTCACTTAAACCATTCTTTCCTACCTACATAATTGGGAAGTACATCCTACATACGAACTACCTCGCACCTTGCTGAGGTTAATACAAACTCTAGTAAATCAAATGATGGTACCAATAACACTGCTCCAGGCATAACCACCCACTTCTAACTATCCTCTAAGGGACACAAGGTGAATGCAACTCAACGCTTGCTCTCGCTACTGGAGGGCAGATTCATCCATCTAGCATCGAACTGCATCCAGACAATGTCTAAGGCTCGCTCCAATTCAACTATCTTCGCATCCTTAGCCTTTACCTCATCCTTCAATTGTCCTAACTGCAGCTTCCTTAGCAGCAGCCTACCTCGCAACTCGGCTAACTCAGCCTGGGCCTCGTAAGCAGCGTCCTTGTACTGCTATTCAGAAATATGGTGGATGTGGTTCTGCGCCTCTAATTGTTTAGCCCTAACCTCTAGCTCGGCGTTCCTCGCCAGCAAACCTCCTATCACATCAGGCTCTATGGGCTCCTGGTTCACTGGACAACTATCTTGACTCTCGTCCGACATCCTACAAATACCACACAAATAAATCAACATCAGTACCACAATAAAATATATTCATTGATGAAATGAAATGATATTTTATTCGGTACAACTAGAACTCTATGAATCTCCCCGACCCATCACCTACATACTCTATGTGAGTTTTCTACTAAGGTTATAACCTAGGTTTCTTATTCCTAACGTTTATAACCTACAGCTTTGATACCAACCTGTGACACCCCCAAATCCAGGTTTCCAAACCTCGAATTCGGTGCTCACGATAATTCGACGACAAACATACTATCTAACTAAATGCGGAATAATAAACATACATTGTTTATCGAATGGAAATAAAGTCTTACAATTCTGGTCCCAAGGTTCTTTAACCTTAACATAAAACGTACTCTTAATACAAATAAGGGTTCACTTAATCAAACCACATTCGGAAATAGCTAGTACATAGGCACTAACGGGCATCTACTCTTGCACCTTCCCTTTTCCTATGTCTCCCCTAGACGTTTTCTTCTGCCTTAGCTGAAATAAAGATCATGATATAGCAAGGGTAAGCAATTAATTTGCTTAGCAAGTATATACACAAAGAGATATATCATGATAGAAGGAAATTTCGCTTTCAATGTTCAACAACAGTATAAAAGTGTGGAGGAGCATTGAATTAATAAACAACAGTTGAATATTCGAATAATTGAATGACAATTACTGAGTGGTTTGAAATAACCAAGGACGTTTTCCAAGGTTCTCAGCATGTAAGCTGGACCTCTTAAAAAGTTTTGGTAATCGAGGGGATCAGCCTCTCATACCCCGTGATTTATGCATAAACACTTAATAACCAGCATTGATATCATGCCTTAAACAAGTTTATCCTTTTCTCAGCCAAGAGTTCTTACCACAACAATTTAATAAGAACAGCTTTTAAAATACCATTGTCTTAACCAATTTAGACATACTGGATCTAGCTGATACAAATAGCATAGATCGATCTCATAAACAATTCATACTTGAAAGAACTTTAATTAAATTTACGGTTCAATCATAATAGGATAGGAATTCAATTGCACAATGTGCGAATCTCAATAAATAGTATAGATGTGAATAATCGACAATAATTATTCACTAACATGCTTCGAAAATAATAACTCGAGTTTGAGTTAGGAAACTTGCAATAATGTAAGAAGTTTAAGGTTAGGAACTTGCCTGTCTGCTCAGCTACAAATAATTCTAGCTTTAACTATTTGGCCTTGAAGAACCTAACATAGATAATGGCGGTCTATCAATTAGTTCTGCGTAGTTGTATATCGATACGCTTACTTATGCTATTTATTTAACAATTAAGCAATTCACATAGCACACATAAGTTAATAAACTATCATAAATCCTATAAGACACTTTAATGGATCTCTAGGTTGATGGTTTAATTAATTAACAATGTTTCCCTTAAGTGATAAACACTTATTAAACCCTTAAACAATTAGTAATAATTGTTCAATTAATTAACATTACATTTTTTTAAGTAATATTCATTTATTAAACCCTTAAACAATTTGTTATGATTGTTTAATTAATGGGTTATTAAACTCTCTCTATTTTATTAACTCTATCTTCATTTAATTACTATTAAATAGTAATTAATTAATTATCTTTAGTTATTATTAATAGTAATTAATAACTAATTATATTCATTTATTATTTAATTATTAATTTAAATAATAATCGAATTATAAATTTTTAATTGTCTTTAATTATTATTTAAGATTAAATAATAATTAATTAAGTTTATTTATTATTTAAAGTTTAATCAAATAATAATTAATTAGTGAGTAACAATTATCTTTAGTTATTATAAAAAAAATAATTAATTAGTAAATATGAATTACCTTTAGTTATTATTTAATAATAAATAATAACTAATTAAGTTTATTTATTATTTAAAGTTAATCAAATAATAAATAATTAATTAGTAAGTAATAATTATCTTTAGTTATTATTTAATAATAAATAATAGCTAATTAGATTTATTTATTATTTAAAGTTAATTAAATAATAAATAATTAGTTAGTAAATATGAATTATTTTTAGTTATTATTTAATAATAAATAATAACTAATTAGATTTATTTATTATTTAAGGTTAATCAAGTAATAAATAATTACTTAGTGAATAAGAATTATCTTTAGTTATTATTTAATAAATGATAACTAATTAGGTTTATTTATTATTTAAAGTTAATCAAATAATAAATAATTAATTAGTGAGTAATAATTATCTTTAGTTATTATTTAATAATAACTAATTAGGTTTATTTATTATTTAATGTTAATCAAATAATAAATAACTAATAAGTGAGTACTAATTATCTTTAGTTATTATTTAATAATAAATAATAACTAATTAGGTTTATTTATATTTTAAAATTAATCAAATCATAAATAATTAATTTACAATTCTTAATTATCATTAATCATTATTTAATAATAATTAATCAATTACTTAACTTTATTTATTATTTAAACATAATTAAATAACAAATAGTTAATTGTTTTTTTCTAATTTTCGTTCTTGATTTCCAGATTTGGGGTCTTTCACCAAAACCTTCATAAAACGAAATCTACAACTTCGATTTACGATCCGTCGATTTTGTTGGATTCGTATCTTCCTGAACTACACTTTTCATTTATCAAACATCAAATTTGGTTATGTTTAAGTCTCGGAAAACAGGCTCAAAGTCAAGGGTCAGCAAGGTTGTTCAATAGTTGGCATGCTTTGGTAATAAATTCATGGTTTGCTCATTTTTCAACATATTTGAGTGATTCAAAAGGGATTTTGTCCCTAACCTATGGATCTAGCATATCAAGAAAGAAAATCACAAGATCCCTTTATAGATTTCAAAATGACAAGCATATAACAACCTTTTTCAAACAAAATTTCCGGAAATCTCCTTTACTTCCTTTCTTCTAAATTTTTCCAACATAAACTCACACATATGAACAAGCAAAACATTATATATTCAAGATCTAACCTTATCATAAGGTTCTAGCCATCAAGAACATAAAACTTCAAGGATCTATGTCCAAACACATTAAAATAGCTTAAAGTTTGGAGTTATACCTTTTTGATTTCTTCTTCTTCTTTTCCTTCCCAAAATAGGTTGTGAATGGGGATGGCCTAAATAATCAAGACCTTCTTCTTTCTCCCACAAGATTTGCTCTTGCTTCTCTCTTCAAAACTCTCTCAAGCTCACAAACTCTCTACTTGGTGAATAATAAGTGAGCCAACCCTTGTTAACTTTGGTGAGGGGTCCTATTTATAGGAAAGTAGAGACCATGGGCAAAATAGTCATTAATCATGACTAGGCAAGGGCAATTTGGTCAATTCATCAATAGTAGGAAGTTTCCTAGCAACTTCCTCAAGGGTATTTTAGTCCTTTCCCAACCTCTTTCAAGGTTAAAATAGTCTTTTCGCAAAATCTTAATTATCCATTAGTTATTACCCATTCTTCATTGGTTATTAGACATTGGTTATTATCTTGCCATCATTACATTGGTTAAACACAATGGTTATTATCCCGCCATCATTTCATTGGTTATTAACCACTTGGATATACAATGGTTATTGCCCTTACATAATTACCTTGGTTATTAACCACTCTTGGCCATTTTAGTCATTACCCACCAATTCCTACACTTGACTCACCTATGGTTATCTCTTAACCATAGTTATATCATACCTGCCAACACGAGTATAGACACATCTTATACATCTCCCACCAATTAACCCAAGCTGATTTAAATAGAACACAACGTTAACTCATTGAATTAAATTAGATTTAATTAATAAGGACGTTCAAAATTCACGGGCATTACATGACTCCAATAATAAAGATGACAAATGTTGATAACTAAACGATAAGATGAAGATGCATAAAAATCTTATAATATGATTAAAGAGCGGAGTAAGGAAGATCGTAATGTAAAACGATTAAGGAATAAGATCACGACGTGATCGGATTAACTTGTAGAATAATAGATAATCTGTTAAACGAATGGAAAGTTATAGCCTGACGCTATAAAGAGAAGGTACTATGAAATAGTACGATGAAAACTCAAGAAGAGTTAGAGATGATAAATACGGATTAAAGAAAATTCGTATTGAGCAAAGAGAGGACAATAATTTAATGGGATTTCAATTGAGGACTCATGTGATAGCTGAGTTGTACAAGCCTTTGTATGGCCAGGGGTTTTGTGCTTGGTTTAACGACTACTCAGCTTGTCACATTGATAATCGTTGAAATATTGGTATCGCGCTATCAATGTATGTATGATGAGAAGGTGATTCTTTTCTCATATCTATATTTGATAGTTAGAGAATATTAATATTAGGTGCGAGTTCTTGAAACTCATGCTTATGGTAAGTTTGTGACTCATAATTATACGGTATGTTTTGAGCCCCTAGCCGTATGGACAGTCCCTGATTTGTTCTTGGACTACATATTAATAGGACAAGTTCCTAAACTCATATTGTTGTGGCAAGTTCCTGAACTCCTAATGTGTGGTAAGTTTGATGAACTACACTAGGGTATAGAAATGTTGTGAATTGAGAAATGAGAATTCTTAATGTGATGAGCATTGGTGATGTTAGAAATAGATAGAATTATTAAGTAATGATGCATTGAAGAGAAATTAAAGTTGATGAGCAGACATGGATATTCCAAATCTTCTAGCTATGCTAGATTTTGAATTTATTGACATCGTGCTGATATTTGCACTTTTGTGTTTTTGAAATATATGTTGGATCAATTTTTGAAACAATAAGTTTAAAAAAAAGATCCTATGATTCATATGTCTATGTTAATTGCTCCAGCTAGGAAAAATGATTTGAGAATATAAAAATGTATTTTTAAACAGTCATCAATGCATCATGAAACGTGGTGTAGAATGACAGATGATAGAGTCATCAATGCAGATTAACTTAGTATTGGATGTGATCATAGGATCGTCAGCCCACTATGGTAGGATGTAGTATGACAAAGTCACAAAATGACGGAATCCTCAATGGACTGTAGAAACAGTACGGTATCATGACATCATAAAATGATTTTTGTTTTCTTTAAAGTATGAAAAAGTATGCCAATTGAGTTGGCTAAAATATTTCGATTGATGTCGAACCGTTGATGTGAGTCTGAGCTATTTGATTCGGCTAGACGAATGTTGAAATATGATTTTGAAATTCAAGAATTCTTTGAGAATGTTTTCCAAACCAAATTGTTTTGGTGCGGGCTTTTATATCTGCTGAGATGAACAACCCTCATAGAAGGGGTAATATTTTTAGAGGGACAGGAAAATCCGACTGCGCCCATGCGAACAGTATGTAAAAGGGGTTATGCATGACCTCAGGTACATTAGGCTAATCACCTATTGTATTAGTATGTTGGGTTATCAGATGAATTTCTGGTGATTCTAGTAAAGGTTATTAGTCCTTAGTGACTACTCAACTTTGGGATATCATTGGATGTAAGTGCTATGATGGCTACTCAGTGATTCCTTCATCCAATATTGGTAATTCATGTAAGAGGTAAGTGCCATGGTGGCCACTCAATGATTCATACTGCTTCATAATTATCGAACAATTGTTGTAGACTCCTGAAATATATTCCATTATTCTGCAAACTGAATGTGAAAAGGGTAATTTTCCCTAGAAAGAAGTAGTCGTAGAATGCGACAATTTTAAATGAATCCTTGGAAGAGGAAAGCGTAAAGCTTTGTTGAAAGTCTGTATGAATGAATGATATGAGCATGATAGTAATTATGGGATTAATATTTCCCTGGAAGAAACAAATGAAATTGCGAAACTAAAAAGTGAAATTCTTAGAGAGAATGATGGGTAGAATGAGCAAAGATGAATATGTTGTAATTTCGAGGATGAAATTCTTAGAAGAAGGGATGAATTTCATTAAGGTAATTGATGGGTTAAAGGAAGAATGATACTCTCATATAATTGAGTTTGATAAAGGTTATAGAATAAAACCTATAAGAATTTATTAAGGAAGTGGATGAAATAGGTAATATATAACCTATGTTATAGTAATACGTTGAAATGTTCAACTATAAAATTTCAGAAGAAGATTTATGCGGACCGAGTAAGGATGTTTCGGTGATTCCGAGGACGAAATCCTTATAAGAGGGGAAGAATGTGACAACCCAGATTTTTCGAGAATAAAATTGAAATAAGGATTTAATAAAATTCTTATTATGAGGTGTAGCGGGTTGAATGTAAAATATATATGTGCTATATATTTTTTATGTGACTTATGTGATAAGAGAATAAATATATGTATGTTATATATTTATTATAGATTAAGCGATGAGATAAGGTCTAATAGTTAGCCAAAACTAAGTAATTTGATTAGTATGGACTAACTGTCGAAGCGTATAATTGTATAGAAGGAAGTCAAAACTCGAATTTAAGTTTGGAGTGAGCTATAATGACAATGAGGAAGAAAGAAAGAAGAATGTAACGATTGTGAGTCGTGGGTAACTTGGTAATTCGAGCTTATGAATATTATTGAATAAAATAGACTTTTATTAATAATAGACTTTTATTAATAATATTATGTGTTAAGCGTTTAAAGGTTATATTATAACCTAGATTATGTGTACGCGATGATTAGTAAGTATGAAAGTTTTCGTATAACCTAATATGGTGGTTTCAAAAAATATCGCTAGAATACTATTTATTGGATTAAATAAATAGTTGAAGAATATTATTATTGAACGAGTTATTTGCCGTAAGGCATTAACCCAAATATGGGTGTGATATATGTACGTTGATGTATATGATTATGGGGATTTAATCGGGAAGAGTAGCGATCGCGAATCGTGAATAGACTTGTAATTTGGGTTTATTAATATTATTAAATGGATTTAATATTATTTTTATGAGAGGTATTTTGAGGTTATTTTATAACCTGGATTATGTGTAAGTATTGGTTTTAAGTGTTGTTGTCGCGTGAGAGCGAATAGATTGATCTCGTGAAAAATCGCTAAATCACTATTCACGGGGCACGTTTCTCGAGGCACTATTCACGCCAAATATTTTTTTATGTCTTTTTCGATTTTTATTAATTTCATTAAGACGTGTACGCGAAGAAATAATATTTCCAAGCGACGGAAATTTTATTTGAGCCCGAATGAAATTTATTTCGTATCCGAAATGTATTATACGAGTGTTCCGAATAAATGGACATAGTTAGAATACTTGCACATAGTTTAAAGGAATAGAAGACTTATCTTGTATATCTTTTTACAGTTAATATAACGGTCTAAACGTTCGTCATAAATCCTACACGATTATAAGTTCATGTAGACAAATAAGCGTTTAAGGATTAAATCTTTTAAGTTTTATTTCGGGTATTATAACCGCTTATAAATAAGACTCCTTCTACTATACATCAAATAATTTCAACAGTATAACTGCATATAAAATGAATATTCATCAACTATATTTAAAATAAATTAAGCATTATAACTGCTTATAAAATGAATATTCGACTATTATATTTGAAATAATTCAGGCATTATAACTGTTTATGAAATGAATATTCTTACTAAATTTTTGAGGAAAATCAGACATAATAACTGCTTATAAAAGTATATTTTCAACTTTATAAGAGAAATAAATCGGACATTATAACTGTTTGTAAAATGCATAATTAGCTATAACTACAAATTGAAATCCAACATTCTAACTACTAAGATGATTACCCCTTGAAGTTGTAAGCTTTAACTATTTCTTTGCAAGGCTTCAACACCTTAACTCACAAGAACTTTCTCTAAAGATTATACTAGCTTCTCAAGCTCTTGAAATACTTGTGAATTCTCAAAAATTTAGAAGAGAATGGCTTGCTATTTATAGAAAACCAAGAGTTGGGGCATTTTGGTCATTTCCCATCTCAACCATGGCTTATTACTATTTTACCCAAGAATATTCTTGGCATATTCTTGGCATATTCTCCCAAAATATCTACCAAGCTCGACAATGCAGCTTGCAACTGAAAATATCTTCTAAGCTCAACAATGCAGCTTGCAACTGAAAATGTCTTCTAAGCTGGACAATGCGGCTTGCAACTGAAAATATCTTCTAAGCTCGACAATGCAGCTTGCAACCAAAAATATCTTCTAAGCTCGACAATGCAGCTTGTAACCGTAAGCACGATAAAGCTGCTTATCGCCGTAAGCACGACAAAGCAGCTTGTCACCGTAAGCACGACAAAGCAGCTTGTTATTACGGATATATCCCCAAGCTTGTCGGTAAAAAATTTCTAAGCACGACGTTTTCTGCGTTTTCCTCGAAAATATTTTCCGATATAATTCATCGTTATACCCGAATAATCACATAATACATAGTTTTGGGTCACTGAATTAAGCTCTAACCATATACGATCGTATTTATAAGCCTCATAAATATTCGGGGTATTACAATTCGGGGTCGCCCGAACAAGGGTCGACGTTACCTCGTAATTCTATCGTAACTTAACCAATGATCCCATAATCATATTGGTTGAATTAGTCTATTACAGACTATAAAATCATAAATTTCTTTATCTTCATCCCTATTTATAAGAATTTCGTCCTCGAAATTAACTTTACAAATAACTTTAGTCATTCAATATCATATTTATATGTTATATAAATATTTAGGATATTACATTCACCCAGTAGTACTTTCATGTCAGTTTGTCAGGGTTGATTGCTCTACGATTATAGGAGCTCGTAGTGTTGGTCGTTCGATCGAAAGACGACTTTACGATAAGTCAAGAACTCTATGAATGTGTTAGGTTTGTATATAACACAAGCATGCAATCAAATTACATAAATAAAGCGGAAGCGTGATAAAACGGATTTTAAAAATTTTAATACAAACCATCACCATGATCTATCCTTGTGTTCAATTATCAATTAAACGAAAGAGAAAGAGAATAAGAATTATACCCTCGTAGATCAAAGCTTCCTTGGGTACACGTTCAACTACTAGTCCTTCGTGTTCTCGTCGAATTCCACCGATGAGATTCCTTCCTTTGATCAACGTTAGCCACCCAAGTGTTTGGCCTCTAGAGGTGATCCACCAAGGAAGAATAGTTATTCAAGAAGTTGGGTATTGGTAAAACCCTAGTTTCTATCTCTATAGAAATTGCAAGTACTCTTCACAATCTAATGTAAGAGTGTGTAACCCTAATCTATGATAAGACTTCTCTTATTTATAGATGTAGGAATAACCATTCCCTAAACTATTTAGGATTAGGGTTTCTATTATAATTAAACTCCTTTAATTAATTATGCCCCTAATCCAATTAGAAATTCATGTGAGAGTACTTCTATTAATTAATTCTCAATCCCTATTAGGAATTAAATAATAGTAATAGTAATAATAATAATAATAAGACTCCTCTTATTAATTTATATTTAGTATTTTTAAAATATTAAATAATAAATATTAAGCTATTTAATTTATTCTATCTCTATAGACTAAATTAAATGCACGTAACTTATTATTACAGTTATGTCATTTACTTCTTAAATAAATATTTTTTCTTTTGCGGTGTGACCCTTTAGGTTCTCCATATTAAACCGGTTGTGAATAAATCAATTAGAACAATTCTAATTATGTTTAAATAAATAAATTAAACTATTTAATTCATTTAAATAAATAATATTTATTCTACAATAAGGGTAAGCCCCCTTAGCGATCAACGACTTTCTAGATAATATAGATTTCAACTTTAATCACAAAAGAACCTTTCAGTGCATAGTTACCGTACAATTCAATCCTTCTACCATACAATGTCCCAATTAAATATAAGACATGAATTTCCTGTCAAGTCTTATTTTATTTAATTATATGTATTTCGATTCCCAAATGCACAACTCTAAATAATGCAAATTAGAAACTCCTTTCTAATTTCATTCTGCCTTGGCCAAGGACTACTGAGTTGTCATTTATCGAATCACATAGGACATTCACATCTTTTACTAGACGTGGTAGATTCTTTGTTGATCATTCACCTATCTCCATGTACAACTTATTATACCCAATCATACCCTTTGATATACCCTAAAGGTCTTCAGGGACATGTCAAAGTATAACTCATCATACACAAGATAATATGATGATCTCAAGTCCAAGGATCACTTGTACTACTATCACTAGAGGAATTTATGTTGACAGCCGAGTAAAACTCCATTATGTATTCCTTAGCGAGCCACGTTCAGTGTACTTATTCTCCAATAAGCACCTACATACTTGCTTTAGTGTCTCCACACATTTTATGAGATCAATCATCCTCTTCCTAAGAGCAAGCAACGTATGTACTAATCTATTCGGATTCACTAATCCCCTTTTTAGTAATCCAACGATTAGGAACGATTTTAGTTTGTGAGCTATCTAGAATTTCGATCTCATTAGCATGATCACCATCATGATTCTAAAAGCATTGCTCAAAACTATGGGTTTATTACATTTAATATAACAGCACTATGTAGATAATGTAAAATGCCTTTTAAGAAAATCAATTCTTTTATTAATAAATGAATAAGATTACAAAGTATATGTTACATCATATCAAATATGATTGGCTTGTGTGCATACTACTTTCAGAATGTTTCTTCAGCTGAACGATTTAGGAGGTGCATTACTATTTGACTTTAGCCTTGCGATTCTCTGAAGCACTCTACGTTCAGTCCTTGCTGAGTGAGCTTTGCTTGGCTTTACGATTCTGTTCACTTTACGATAGAAGCATCAGCTCTGCGATGAGTCTAAAGCTTTATGATATACAAATCAGCTCTACACTTTCTCTGAAGCTTTACGATAGGAGATTTAAGGCTGCGATCAGACTAAACTTTACATACATATTAAGCCTATGCTTCATATTAACTTAAAGAGATCAACTTAACAGGTTTAATCATTTAACTTTAAGTCCTTGTACATTGAATCATTAAGAAGGACTTTACAGAAAAACTAACTGATACAACTATACATTAAGATCTATCATTATCAAATCAAATATACAAATCATGCAGACTCCAACAATCTCTCCCTATTTGATGATGACAAAACTAGCAGTTTCATATGACAATTAAGAATGCATTGACACTATGTAAATATGACTTAAAATATAGTAAGCCACTGTATTGCTAGATTAAAAAGATGAATTTATTGATGATTAAAGAGTTTTACACAATTCATCAGATTTTCAAACATTCTAGCAAGAAATAGATAAAATAAGCTTACTATTTTTTTCTCTTTCTTAGCTTTTCCAAAGCAAGCCATTTCTTCTCAGCTTCCCTTCTGCGATTTGAAGCTTCTTGTTGCTCAGCGTTTTTCCTTCTAATTTTTTCAATAGAATCCCTTGGGCCAAGATTGGGAGTGAAAGAGGCGAATGTCCTTTCTTTTCCTACAATATGAGAGCCTTGAAGGTTTCTGTTCAGATACGTCTGATCTCTAGATGGAATTCTTACCCTGGTTGGCGTTACTGCACTCAACGATCCGATCTGTCCTTGGCCACGCTCTATTGGTAAGGCTCGAGGGGATGTCCAATCTTCCCTTTGTGAAGCTGCTCCTTGTCTCCCCCTATCTCCCTGACTCCCCCTATTTCCCTGACTTCCCTTCTCCCCTTGCCTCTTTTTCTCCCCTTTTTTGTCATCATGCACCCGTGAGAGATGCCGGACTGAGTCAACTAACTCTTGGATCTGGGTGGAGTTCATGGCAATATCATTACGAATTTCTCATTGCCGATCAACAACATGTTCATTTTGCTGTGTTACTAAAGTAGTTGTGTTATTGACATACATCTCCATCTCATGTTTAAATGAATATAAGCCATTGCTGAGCTCAAAAACTTTAGCGGTCAGTGAGTTGATAGATTGCTCATTCTGCTACTGAAGGGTCTTCATGGTCTGTTTGTGCTCGTCAAGAACTTTGAGAAATATTTTATCTCTATCATGAAGACGCTCATACATGTCCTTGAACATAGATTTTAATTGCTTTTGAATCTCTCTTCCCGAGTCACAAGGTAAATGACCAGCGACAGTAGTGATGTCGGCCATTTGATGACGAAGCTCAGTTGAGTTTTGCTCAAGTTTTTCTTTGATGTCTTGAGACATAGTATTTGTCAATGCAGTAGGTTGAGTAGTATTGGGGATAACTTCCAGTCATTCCATGATGCGATCAAGTGGTAGTGCAGGACTGTCTGTAGGACCTTGGGATAGGTGGACTAGTGCAAGAGGTAAATCAAAGAATTCATTCTTGGAAGAAGAAGGAATATCGGAGGGAATAGATGAAGTATATTCTTGCTTGGGAGGATGTATAGGAGAGCTAACTGGTGATGGTTTGGGAGATACAATAATAGAAGCTTTGATTTTATGTGATTGAAGAGTAGTTTGAGAGTGTGAGTGAACGGGTGATTGATTTGGTGTGGCGAGAAAGGTGGATACATGAACAGGAGAGCGAGAACTGGTGTGCTATTATGACGCCCCCGAATTCGGGCGCTGGCGGCCCGAACAAGGGTCCGACGTTAATTCGTACTTCTATCTTAACTTAACCAATGATCCCATAATCATATTGGTTGAATTAGTCTATTACAGACTATAAAATCATAAAGTTCTTTTATTTTCATCCCTGGATCTTAACTTGATCTCGATCTCATTCTTTCTACAAGTATCAACTTGTAGTTCATTCGTATATATGGATAATAACATATATATATCGGTCAAATTTTTAACCTTATGATTTAAACATTCTATACTTCCATATACCCAAGGTTCATACCATTAATAATAGGATGGTTCTTGGGAAAAGAAGAATCTTGCGATAAATGTTTGTATCTTTATCCGTGACAAGATTCCTTTTCTTTACAGAACATACCGTATTATTCAATACCATCACTTGAATACATATCGGTATAGAGATATCTCTTTATATCAATATTCCCTATCTATTTGAAATTCACAGTATTAATGATAAGATTGTTCTTGGAACCGAGGGGTGCATTCCGGTAAAGGTGGCACCTTACCGGCGCTCATTAAGTGTAACCTCAGTGCTTATAGAACTCCCAATATCATTTAATACTCTCACTCAGATGTATAGTTCTTTATCAACATTATATTAATGTTTTACTATTTATCTGAAATTCAGAGTATCGGCATAACACGATCAGTCCATATTACCAATACCCTCATTCAGATTAATAGATCTTTAACAATTCTAAGTTATATCAAAGTAAATATATAACACCATTTCATGATAATAAATAATATTATTTATAGAACATTCGGTTACAAGGTTTGTTTGTTCGTATTACAACAATCATTATGACTTAATACAAATAACAAGTAATTAAAACATGAAACCTAGTCTACACTTCTTCTTTACGCTCATGATCTTCATAACTGCAAATAAAGGTTTATTTGTAAGAATGAACACTGCGGCTCAACAAGTCTAACTAATAACACATAAATAATTTATGCTTTCATATAAACTTTAACATGCCTTGACATATCACATATATCAATTATATATTACAAATAACTTCTCATTCAACAGTTTATATCACGTTGTCACACAAAGCGTATAAACCACATATATATAACTTATAAAAATAACACATAAGAGTTAGAATACTTGCACATAGTTTAAAGGAATAGAAGACTTGTCTCGTATATCTTTTACATTTAATATAACGTCTAAACGTTCGTCGTAAATCCTACACGCTTATAAGTTCATGTTGACAAATAAGCGTTTAACGATTAAATCTTTTAAGTTTTATTTCGGGTATTATAACCGCTTATAAATAAAACTCCTTCTACTATACATTAAATAATTTCAGCATTATAAATGCATATAAAATGAATATTCGGCTATTATATTTGAAATAAATCGGGCATTATAATTGTTTATAAAATGAATATTCAACTATTATATTTGAAATAATTTCAACATTATAACTGCTTAAAAAATGAATATTCTTACTAAATACTTGAAGAAAATCGGACATAGTAACTGCTTATAAAAGTATAGTTTCAACTTTATAAGAGAAATAAATCGGACATTATAACTGCTTGTAAATAGGACTTTTGTACTATATACATAAAATAATTTGGGCATTATAACTGCTTGTAAAAGTATATTTTTACTAATACATACATAAAAATGAAAATTATAACCACTAGAGTATACCTCTTGTAGTTGCTAGCTTTACTTCCAATCGCGAAGTGCTTCAATGTTTCGAAAGTAATTTTTATCTCACAATATCTCTCAGAATATAAATATAGAGTGTTTTTTCTCTTGAATTGCTCTTGAACATAGTAAGGAATGAATGAACTTAGCTTGCTATTTATAGGAAAATATAGTTTCGCTAATTACACGTTAGGGGCTCGGCTTATTACACTTTGTACCCTAGCATATTCTTAGAATATTCTTCTAAGCTCCTCAATGAAAATATCTTCCAAGCTCGACAATGCAGCTTGCAATTGAACCTATCTTCTAAGCTCCTCAATGAAAATATCTTCCAAGCTCGACAATGCAGCTTGTCACCGTAAGCACGACAAATCACTTTGTCATTCCCAAGCACGACACAACAACTTGTCAAAAATAATTTGTCGGGATGCTTCTTGGTGAAATCGTGGAAAGCACGATAAATCATTTTGTCAATGTAAGCATGACTAAGCAGCTTGACAAAATTTTTTTATTTGACCTAATTCATCGTTTACACTATAAAATCACAAAACACCTGGTTTGAAATATCAATTCGATATTTATTAAGCACATATGTTACCAAATTCGAAATCTCATTAGGGCTTAAGGTTTATACGTTCTAATTTTAAACGTATACGATCGCATTTACAAGCCTCATAAATATTCGGGGTATTACATTCACCCCTACTTAAAAGAATTTCCTCCTCGAAATTAACTCTAACTTAGTCTTCAATATGAATTTTCTGAATTCATCCTTTCTCACATCAAATTCTTAATATTTAAATTAGGTAAAAATGTTCAATCTAAACCTTTCCTTACACCAGGTTTTAAACCTTTAATCATACTCGACTTCTAGTTTTATTCTTCTCTTACTGAGAATTCTTCTAATTTATACCCAGGGGTCAATCAAGACCTTGAACTGTTTCATATTCTATGGGTACTATATGATCCACAAGTTTAACAATCACTAAGATTGAAAAACACAATAGTCAGTACGTCAGGTGATCAACCTATCGTACCACATGTGACATATAACATAATAGTTTAAAAGGCATTGTATGTTGCGTCTACCAGAATCATATGTCCATTCCAAATTTTCCTTATTAAAAGGGTTGTCTAGCCGAAATAATTGGCATTGACTCACCTTTAAACCATTCAAATTTTTTGAAAACGATTGTATGCCGCACCTTGCAAGAGTACGTTGATGACTGATCATTTATCATACCACACCAGGTTAAATAGTGTGTTGATGAAAAATTCATTTTTATTTTTCATATTAAATCTGTCTAGCCAAAACAATTAGCAAAGACTTATGAATAACATAGCTAAATCAATTTTATGATTTTATCATGTCCACACAGATAACAATGTGTTAATCTTCACACCTCAGGTTACCGTGTATTGATGATAAAAATCATTTTATCTTTTTCAAATTAACCATGTCTAGCTTGAAAAATTAGCATAGACATAGGTTCAAAAATTTTCCAGTTCAATCGTTTGTGAAAATCCGATAAGCACACTTAGAAGGGGGGTTGAATAAGTGTGAGAACAAACGATATCAAACTTTTCTAATTAAAGTAATTTGTTAATATCAAATCAAAGTATGTAGTGAGCAATTAAAGCAAAACAATTTATAACATGAACACAAGGAATTTTTACGTGGTTCGGCCCTTAACCTCTAGTCTAACGGCCTAATCCACGTCTAATACTAACTAGTATTGGAGACTCTTTTATTAATAAACTTGGTTTACAATTAAACCCCTTTACAAGACAAGTTCCACAACCTTTGAGTATTTATACTCCCCGAGCACCTTAGCTCCCCGTGCACCTATGCACCCTTAGACACTTACGTCTCTTTGAACTTGCTTGTAAAACCCCTAATCCAACCCGAATTAGAAACAATAGATTAACAACTGCTTTAAAGAATTTATCAAGAGATGATAACAAGATAAACTATGATCAAAGCACTAATTATATCAACAATTTTAAGGCTCAACTAATATACAATGATCAAAGAGTTAGATGAAGATATCACCAGTTTGAGTGTAGTGAATACAAGCTGAAATTAATTGATACTTGATGAAGTACAACAGCCTTTAAGTAATTCTTCACAATAGAGAAATGGACAACCTTCTTTAAGTGTTTGTGAAGAGATTAGAGATCAGAATATGAACTGGAAGTAGATAGATACTAGATGAAGCACAACAGCCTTTAAGTAATTCTTCACACTAGAGAAATGGACAGCCTTCTTTAAGTGTTTGTGAAGAGATTAGAAATCAGAATATGTTCTTATTGTTGTTCTCTAACTTCTTCTTTTCAAGCTACTGTTGGTATGCTTTTATAGTAGAAGAATAGTAGCTATTTAGACATTTGAAATGATGTGGGAGTAGGTGAGATGGGCAGCAATGTAATGAATACCATGTGCCATCAATATTCTTGAGATGATATGGGAGTAGTTGAAATGGACAACATTACACTTAATGTAATGAACAACATGTGCTAGCAATACTCATATGATGGTGTGGGAGTAGTTAAGATGGGCAGCAATGTAATGAATAACATGTGCCATCAATATTCTTGAGATGATATGGGAGTAGTTAAAATGCACAACATTACACTTAATGTAATGAACAACATGTGCTAGCAATACTCTTATGATGATTTGGGAGTAGTTGAGATGGAGAACATTACACTTAATGTAATGAACAACATGTGCCATCTTGAGATAATGTGGGAGTAGTTGAAATAGGCAGCATTGTACTTAATGTAATGAACATCTTTAGTATGAAAGGATAGCATGGACAAATTCAGCAAAATACTAAGTAATGGGATTAGGAATCATGCTAAAGTAGTGGACAGCTTTAGTAAACTTAATGGGATTAGTTTCAGCAGAATATTCAACTTATTAATTAACTACTACCATGATTGATTCCATGCAATGTAAATCCTATAGCCTTGATTGAGATAATAAAGCTAGGACCTTGCATTAAATTCCTAAAGACTCAATCATTTCTTCAAGCCTTCATGTCTTCAATTCTCTCTTTCCTTTAAGAACCAAGACTTTAAGAAATCTTCCATATCTTCAATATCCTGAAAATGTAATAACACTACAAAAACAACTTGTCATCATTAAAACCAAGATAGTATAAACCAACATTCTCCCCCTTTTTGATGATGAAAACGAATAATATATTACTCCCTCAAAATATATGGCTCCCCCTAAACCAATGCATATAATTACTAAGCCACTAAAACCATGCATATAATTACTAAGCATAAGTTGATTTATTGCATATCAATTTAGTAATCTCTCTCCCCCTTTGTCATCAACAAAAATAGTTCATAAGAGACAGTTAAAGCAAGATAGATTATTGATACCAAATGTAGGATCAAGCGCTTACCATTGCACCAACATTGATATGTTATGCACATATGGTCATGCCTAGTTCTCTTCTTAAGGTGCAAAACCGTTCTTCACTTAAAGGTTTTGTAAAAATGTCAGCCAATTGATGCTCGGTTGGGACAAATACTAGATTAATTAATCCTTTAGCAACATTATCTCTCAAAAAATGATGTCTAACCTCAATATGCTTAGTTCGAGAATAAAGCACAGGATTTTTAGATATATCTATTGCACTAGTATTATCACAATAAATTGGCACATTGTTGCATGTAATATCAAAATCACACAATGTTTGGCGCATCCATAAAATTTGAGAGCAACAACTTCCTGCAGCTAAATATTCACCCTCAGTGGTTGATAGAGCAACTGAAGTTTGCTTTTTACTATGCCAGGACACTAAACTTTGTCCTAAAAATATACAAGCACCACTTGTGCTTTTTCTATCTATTTGACAACCTGCATAGCCTGCATCTGAGTATCACATTAGTTCAAAATTATTGTAAATAGGATAATATAAACCAAAATTGATAGTACCACATAAATATTTAAGAATTCTTTTAACAGCTTTTAAATGTGATTCTTTTGGTTTTGCTTGAAATCTTGCACAAAGACAAACACTATACATAATATCGGGTCTTGACGCAGTTAAATATAACAAAGAACCTATCATACCTCGATATTTAGTTAACTCTACGTCTGTACCTTTGTCATCGGATGTAAGCTTGATTGTCGTACTCATTGGCGTCACCTTTGATTTAGATTTTTCAAATCCAAACCTCTTGAGCAATTCCTTTGTGTATTTGGTTTGATGTATATAGATACCATCCTTTGTTTGCTTTATTTGGATTCCCAAGAAATAGATAAGTTCTCCCATTAGGCTCATGTCGAACTCCTTATGCATACACTTAGAGAACCACTCACAAAGAGAATCATTAGTAGCACCAAATATTATATCGTCTACGTATATTTGTACAATGATAATATCTTTATTTTCATGTTTAATAAATAATGTAGAATCGATCTTACCTCGAGTGAAACCATTTGTGAGAAGATACTTACTTAACCTCTCGTACCAAGCTATTGGGCCTTGTTTGAGTCCATAGAGAGCCTTTTTGAGTTTATACACATGATTTGGATATTTTTCATGTTCAAATCCGGGAGATTGTTTTACGTACACTTCTTCATTTATGTATCCATTGAGGAATGCACTTTTTACGTCCATTTGGTGAAGCTTGAATTTCTTGTAACAAGCAAAAGCTAGCAAAATTCGAATAGACTCCAACCTTGCTACCGGGGCAAATGTTTCTTCATAGTCAATCCCCTCTTATTGGTTGTATCCTTGAGCTACCAACCTTGCTTTGTTGCGAGTAATTGTACCATGCTCATCAAGCTTATTTTTGAATACCCACTTTGTTCCAATAATTGAGGTTTCTTTTGGAGGAGGAACTAATTCCCATACTTGACATCTTTCAAATTGTTGGAGTTCCTCTTGCATTGCTAACAACCAATTTTCATCAAGGATAGCTTCCTTAGCATTCTTTGGTTCAACTTGTGATAAGAATGCTGAAAAAGCACATAAGTTTTGTGTCCCTCTTCTTGTAGTTATTCCTCTATTAACATCTCCAATAATATTTTCAGGAAGATGATTTTTCATATACTTTGCAGTTTTTGGCATTGTAACGTTGTCTATGTGCTCTTCCTGTTGGATAGAATCAGCTTCTGTAACGTTGTCTTTTTCGATTTTTAATAATTTCGTTAAGACGTGTACGCGAAGAAATAATTTTTCCAAGCGACGGAAATTTTATTTGAGCCCGAGGAAATTTATTTCGTATCCTAAATGTATTATACGAGTGTTCCGAATAAATGGACAAACCCCGTATTTATTATTTTTACTCATCCCAATATTTTATGGTAATGCCCATTTTAATTATGGGTAGAATTATTGAGCAATTTTGGCACAAAAGTGGGAGTATTCGGATATATTCTTGTGTATATGTGTACTTATTTTTGCATGTTACTCCAAGAGGGAACCAACCAAACATTTTGGACCAATAAGAATTGATGAAGGAGGGAGTGGTCGGGCGTGCTAATCATTTCCGAGCAATGCATTGAGTTTCCAAACCTTGCAACATTCTTCTTGGATAATCACATTCAATTTTCATTCTCCCATTCATTCCTTCTCTCCCATTCCATTCTAAGTTGCTGCAGAAAATAGAAGGGAGGAGAGAGAGAGAAAGGAAGAAGAAGAATAAGAAGAAGAAGAAGAAGAAGAAACGAGGTTCGGGAGGAAGAAGGAGAAACCAAGGTAGGAGATGAGGAGCTTCAAGCGACCATAGCAAGCTTCTCTACAATCTAGGAAGGATTTACAGAAGTAAACCTTCTTCTTAAACCATTTTCCATTGATTTTGGTTAGGTTTTTCCAAGTTTTTAGTTTTTGGAGCTTTTTAGCTCACAGATGATTTTCGAGCGATTTCTGTTGTTGTTGATGGTGGTGATTGGTTGTATATGTTGTTAAGAGGTTATGTAAGCCATTAATAACATTAAAGTGGAACAAAAAGGAAGAAAAATCAGTACCTTGGCTTAAAGGATGAACTTTGGACATTTTTGGACAAATGGACCTTCGGACGGTTTAGAGGACTGTAAACCTATGATTACTTGATTGTTAAATTTGTTTGTTGTTGTAATATTGTAGTTTCATGGGTTACGAAGCTAACCCAACTGGAACGGATTAAAAAGATGTAAAAACAAAAATTTGGTGATGATTTTAGTGAAGAATACTAAGAACACTCAAACAGAATAATAACTCGGTACTTTGGCTTAGGATTTGAACATGTTAATGTTAATGGGTAGCTCTGAATTTTGGATATGTTGTAGCCCCATAAGTTAGGAGTCCATAGAGTCCAAAATGGACCAATTTGGACGTGTATTGAAGGAGATATGAAGATCGGAAGGAGGAGAGGTCGGATTGCTCGCGCTGGAGAAGCCCAGAAATCTGGGTTCAGTATGAATGGCGCTGCGGCGCCGTTCATAAGGCAAAAATAGGTGCAGCGGCGCTGGACACATGTCAGGCGCAGACATGTCTGAGTGGACTGTTTTGACCTCCTGTAGTAAAATAGCCATAACTTTCTCATACAAACTCGGATTGCGGTGATTCGGAAAGAGGAAGAGTATACCTACAACTTTCTTTCTTTAAGTGTTTCAATTTGAGGTCTGTATCATGGTCTAAATTGGCCATTTATAGGACTGATGTATAATTGGAGGCAATCGGAGAGTGTCGGGCATGCACGTAAGCACGTGTAATGCTCCCGACAAGGTAAAGTGATGTTCTAATTTTTAAAACATGATTATTATGATTTATAATGATACTTAACATTAACCATTGAGTATTAGATAATTCGAGTGGGCGTGTTAAGCGTACGCAATCACGTGTCACTTGGGCGTTTCGAATAGGCAAGTGTGGCGTACGGACGTGCAAACGTCGTAACGCCGTAACAAGTGTATATAACCTTGTTTAATATTTTGTTTTTAATAATAATGAAAACCTGATAGAATGTTATAACCCAATGTATAAGCATGCTAAGCACATGCAAAAGAGACGAATTAGGTGTGTGACGTGTAAACGTCGAAACGCCGCGTAACGTGTTAATGACCTTAAATAATGTTTCAATTTAAACAAAATGAACATTATAAGATATGGAGTGGGATTATATTAATGTGAACCAATATATGAAGCCTTTTTAGTGACTAATTGGTGTTTTATTGTTAAATAAATTGTGTAGGATATTTGAAAGACGAGCCATCATAATTTGGCAAGGAACGCTTAAGGCAAGTCCTTTCAGTAACTTGTTGACTTGTTTAAATGTATTGATGTACATGAGTTGATTGCTAAATCTTCTACTGTTATGTGAATTATACGTGAGCATGATTAAAAATGCGCACGTTGTGCAACTATGTGATTTATGTTGTTTTATGTGGACCTTGAAATATTATAAATGTGCAGTATGAGATATATGATGCAAATGGAACTTGCATATTAAGAGATGTATGATGCATGTGTAGATGCATTGCATACAATTTATGATGCGTATGTAAGATGCATAGTATGAGAATTATGATGCATAAATAAAATATAAACTTGTATGTTACGTGAAGCATGAAAGGTGAAAACTGTTAGTTCTTGCTGAGCCGTCGTGCTCATACTTGCAAAAATAAAACTTTTGCAGATTTACGATGCAATGCAATTATCTTGATATCGTGGTGATAAGGATTAGAGATGCATGGAAACAGGAAGGTTGGTAAATATTTCTTTATTGTAATTATTTAGCCGTGATAACGGTATGCAATGTATGTGAATTGGATGTGTGAACCTTGAGTTAAAAGTTAAGGTTATCCATTATAATAGTTATGATGCGATTATGTAATTTAATCGCTTAGTAAACTAGAAGGATGATGATGTTGTATAAATGATCATGGTATTTATTTAACCTTGATCATAAGTGTAGTATTTAAAGGTTACGAAATTCGAATTTGTAACAAAGAGTGAAATAGTAAGTTTTAATGTGTATTATTGTAAAGTACTGTTATGTATAGTATGAATAGCATTAAATTTGCAGTATTTATTAAATGATGTATTAGTTAAGGTCTTCGTACCTGAGATTAGATAGGAACATGTTGTAATAATCTTGTAATTGCATTCATGTAGTAAGATTATGTTTTAGTTATGGTTTCGAGGCTTGGGACGACAATATTTATATTGTATCAATGTAAATATTTTATTATTCCGCAATGAGTTGTTAATAGTATGATGTACGAGTTGCATAGTGATGCACCGAATTCGAGGATAAGGTAACCCGGATTTGGGGGCATCACATGTTGGTATCAGAGCTATAGGTTATAAACCTTAGATAAGAGAACCTTACGCTATAATCTGAGGGTAGAAAGATGATAATGATAAAGAATAAACTCGGATAGAGTTTGACCGATAAGGGATAAATTTAGAAAATTCCTAAAGAAAGGAATTAAAATATATAGATGAAGATTCAAGGAAGAATCTTAAAGAGTTATAAAAGATTAGAATTAGGAGTTACTTGACTCCAATAATAAAGATGACAAATGTTGATAACTAGACGATAAGATGAAGATGCATAAAAATCTTATAATATGATTAAAGAGCGGAGTAAGGAAGATCGTAATGTAAAACGATTAAGGAATAAGATCACGACGTGATCGGATTAACTTGTAGAATAATAGATAATCTGTTAAACGAATGGAAAGTTATAGCCTGACGCTATAAAGAGAAGGTACTATGAAATAGTACGATGAAAACTCAAGAAGAGTTAGAGATGATAAATACGGATTAAAGAAAATTCGTATTGAGCAAAGAGAGGACAATAATTTAATGGGATTTCAATTGAGGACTCATGTGATAGCTGAGTTGTACAAGCCTTTGTATGGCCAGGGGTTTTGTGCTTGGTTTAACGACTACTCAGCTTGTCACATTGATAATCGTTGAAATATTGGTATCGCGCTATCAATGTATGTATGATGAGAAGGTGATTCTTTTCTCATATCTATATTTGATAGTTAGAGAATATTAATATTAGGTGCGAGTTCTTGAAACTCATGCTTATGGTAAGTTTGTGACTCATAATTATACGGTATGTTTTGAGCCCCTAGCCGTATGGACAGTCCCTGATTTGTTCTTGGACTACATATTAATAGGACAAGTTCCTAAACTCATATTGTTGTGGCAAGTTCCTGAACTCCTAATGTGTGGTAAGTTTGATGAACTACACTAGGGTATAGAAATGTTGTGAATTGAGAAATGAGAATTCTTAATGTGATGAGCATTGGTGATGTTAGAAATAGATAGAATTATTAAGTAATGATGCATTGAAGAGAAATTAAAGTTGATGAGCAGACATGGATATTCCAAATCTTCTAGCTATGCTAGATTTTGAATTTATTGACATCGTGCTGATATTTGCACTTTTGTGTTTTTGAAATATATGTTGGATCAATTTTTGAAACAATAAGTTTAAAAAAAAGATCCTATGATTCATATGTCTATGTTAATTGCTCCAGCTAGGCAAAATGATTTGAGAATATAAAAATGTATTTTTAAACAGTCATCAATGCATCATGAAACGTGGTGTAGAATGACAGATGATAGAGTCATCAATGCAGATTAACTTAGTATTGGATGTGATCATAGGATCGTCAGCCCACTATGGTAGGATGTAGTATGACAAAGTCACAAAATGACGAAATCCTCAATGGACTGTAGAAACAGTACGGTATCATGACATCATAAAATGATTTTTGTTTTCTTTAAAGTATGAAAAAGTATGCCAATTGAGTTGGCTAAAATATTTCGATTGATGTCGAACCGTTGATGTGAGTCTGAGCTATTTGATTCGGCTAGACGAATGTTGAAATATGATTTTGAAATTCAAGAATTCTTTGAGAATGTTTTCCAAACCAAATTGTTTTGGTGCGGGCTTTTATATCTGCTGAGATGAACAACCCTCATAGAAGGGGTAATATTTTTAGAGGGACAGGAAAATCCGACTGCGCCCATGCGAACAGTATGTAAAAGGGGTTATGCATGACCTCAGGTACATTAGGCTAATCACCTATTGTATTAGTATGTTGGGTTATCAGATGAATTTCTGGTGATTCTAGTAAAGGTTATTAGTCCTTAGTGACTACTCAACTTTGGGATATCTTTGGATGTAAGTGCTATGATGGCTACTCAGTGATTCCTTCATCCAATATTGGTAATTCATGTAAGAGGTAAGTGCCATGGTGGCCACTCAATGATTCATACTGCTTCACAATTATCGAACAATTGTTGTAGACTCCTGAAATATATTCCATTATTCTGCAAACTGAATGTGAAAAGGGTAATTTTCCCTAGAAAGAAGTAGTCGTAGAATGCGACAATTTTAAATGAATCCTTGGAAGAGGAAAGCGTAAAGCTTTGTTGAAAGTCTGTATGAATGAATGATATGAGCATGATAGTAATTATGGGATTAATATTTCCCTGGAAGAAACAATGAAATTCCGAAACTAAAAAGTGAAATTCTTAGAGAGAATGATGGGTAGAATGAGCAAAGATGAATATGTTGTAATTTCGAGGATGAAATTCTTAGAAGAAGGGATGAATTTCATTAAGGTAATTGATGGGTTAAAGGAAGAATGATACTCTCATATAATTGAGTTTGATAAAGGTTATAGAATAAAACCTATAAGAATTTATTAAGGAAGTGGATGAAATAGGTAATATATAACCTATGTTATAGTAATACGTTGAAATGTTCAACTATAAAATTTCAGAAGAAGATTTATGCGGACCGAGTAAGGATGTTTCGGTGATTCCGAGGACGAAATCCTTATAAGAGGGGAAGAATGTGACAACCCAGATTTTTCGAGAATAAAATTGAAATAAGGATTTAATAAAATTCTTATTATGAGGTGTAACGGGTTGAATGTAAAATATATATGTGCTATATATTTTTTATGTGACTTATGTGATAAGAGAATAAATATATGTATGTTATATATTTATTATAGATTAAGCGATGAGATAAGGTCTAATAGTTAGCCAAAACTAAGTAATTTGATTAGTATGGACTAACTGTCGAAGCGTATAATTGTATAGAAGGAAGTCAAAACTCGAATTTAAGTTTGGAGTGAGCTATAATGACAATGAGGAAGAAAGAAAGAAGAATGTAACGATTGTGAGTCGTGGGTAACTTGGTAATTCGAGCTTATGAATATTATTGAATAAAATAGACTTTTATTAATAATAGACTTTTATTAATAATATTATGTGTTAAGCGTTTAAAGGTTATATTATAACCTAGATTATGTGTACGCGATGATTAGTAAGTATGAAAGTTTTCGTATAACCTAATATGGTGGTTTCAAAAAATATCGCTAGAATACTATTTATTGGATTAAATAAATAGTTGAAGAATATTATTATTGAACGAGTTATTTGCCGTAAGGCATTAACCCAAATATGGGTGTGATATATGTACGTTGATGTATATGATTATGGGGATTTAATCGGGAAGAGTAGCGATCGCGAATCGTGAATAGACTTGTAATTTGGGTTTATTAATATTATTAAATGGATTTAATATTATTTTTATGAGAGGTATTTTGAGGTTATTTTATAACCTGGATTATGTGTAAGTATTGGTTTTAAGTGTTGTTGTCGCGTGAGAGCGAATAGATTGATCTCGTGAAAAATCGCTAAATCACTATTCACGGGGCACGTTTCTCGAGGCACTATTCACGCCAAATATTTTTTTATGTCTTTTTCGATTTTTATTAATTTCATTAAGACGTGTACGCGAAGAAATAATATTTCCAAGCGACGGAAATTTTATTTGAGCCCGAATGAAATTTATTTCGTATCCGAAATGTATTATACGAGTGTTCCGAATAAATGGACATAGTTAGAATACTTGCACATAGTTTAAAGGAATAGAAGACTTATCTTGTATATCTTTTTACAGTTAATATAACGGTCTAAACGTTCGTCATAAATCCTACACGATTATAAGTTCATGTAGACAAATAAGCGTTTAAGGATTAAATCTTTTAAGTTTTATTTCGGGTATTATAACCGCTTATAAATAAGACTCCTTCTACTATACATCAAATAATTTCAACAGTATAACTGCATATAAAATGAATATTCATCAACTATATTTAAAATAAATTAAGCATTATAACTGCTTATAAAATGAATATTCGACTATTATATTTGAAATAATTCAGGCATTATAACTGTTTATGAAATGAATATTCTTACTAAATTTTTGAGGAAAATCAGACATAATAACTGCTTATAAAAGTATATTTTCAACTTTATAAGAGAAATAAATCGGACATTATAACTGTTTGTAAAATGCATAATTAGCTATAACTACAAATTGAAATCCAACATTCTAACTACTAAGATGATTACCCCTTGAAGTTGTAAGCTTTAACTATTTCTTTGCAAGGCTTCAACACCTTAACTCACAAGAACTTTCTCTAAAGATTATACTAGCTTCTCAAGCTCTTGAAATACTTGTGAATTCTCAAAAATTTAGAAGAGAATGGCTTGCTATTTATAGAAAACCAAGAGTTGGGCCATTTTGGTCATTTCCCATCTCAACCATGGCTTATTACTATTTTACCCAAGAATATTCTTGGCATATTCTTGGCATATTCTCCCAAAATATCTACCAAGCTCGACAATGCAGCTTGCAACTGAAAATATCTTCTAAGCTCAACAATGCAGCTTGCAACTGAAAATGTCTTCTAAGCTGGACAATGCGGCTTGCAACTGAAAATATCTTCTAAGCTCGACAATGCAGCTTGCAACCAAAAATATCTTCTAAGCTCGACAATGCAGCTTGTAACCGTAAGCACGATAAAGCTGCTTATCGCCGTAAGCACGACAAAGCAGCTTGTCACCGTAAGCACGACAAAGCAGCTTGTTATTACGGATATATCCCCAAGCTTGTCGGTAAAAAATTTCTAAGCACGACGTTTTCTGCGTTTTCCTCGAAAATATTTTCCGATATAATTCGTCGTTATACCCGAATAATCACATAATACATAGTTTTGGGTCACTGAATTAAGCTCTAACCATATACGATCGTATTTATAAGCCTCATAAATATTCGGGGTATTACAATTCGGGGTCGCCCGAACAAGGGTCGACGTTACCTCGTAATTCTATCGTAACTTAACCAATGATCCCATAATCATATTGGTTGAATTAGTCTATTACAGACTATAAAATCATAAATTTCTTTATCTTCATCCCTATTTATAAGAATTTCGTCCTCGAAATTAACTTTACAAATAACTTTAGTCATTCAATATCATATTTATATGTTATATAAATATTTAGGATATTACATTCACCCAGTAGTACTTTCATGTCAGTTTGTCAAGGTTGATTGCTCTACGATAGGAGATTTAAGGCTGCGATCAGACTAAACTTTACATACATATTAAGCCTATGCTTCATATTAACTTAAAGAGATCAACTTAACAGGTTTAATCATTTAACTTTAAGTCCTTGTACATTGAATCATTAAGAAGGACTTTACAGAAAAACTAACTGATACAACTATACATTAAGATCTATCATTATCAAATCAAATATACAAATCATGCAGACTCCAACAATCTCTCCCTATTTGATGATGACAAAACTAGCAGTTTCATATGACAATTAAGAATGCATTGACACTATGTAAATATGACTTAAAATATAGTAAGCCACTGTATTGCTAGATTAAAAAGATGAATTTATTGATGATTAAAGAGTTTTACACAATTCATCAGATTTTCAAACATTCTAGCAAGAAATAGATAAAATAAGCTTACTATTTTCTTCTCTTTCTTGGCTTTTCCAAAGCAAGCCATTTCTTCTCAGCTTCCCTTCTGCGATTTGAAGCTTCTTGTTGCTCAGCGTTTTTCCTTCTAATTTTTTCAATAGAATCCCTTGGGCCAAGATTGGGAGTGAAAGAGGCGAATGTCCTTTCTTTTCCTACAATATGAGAGCCTTGAAGGTTTCTGTTCAGATACGTCTGATCTCTAGATGGAATTCTTACCCTGGTTGGCGTTACTGCACTCAACGATCCGATCTGTCCTTGGCCACGCTCTATTGGTAAGGCTCGAGGGGATGTCCAATCTTCCCTTTGTGAAGCTGCTCCTTGTCTCCCCCTATCTCCCTGACTCCCCCTATTTCCCTGACTTCCCTTCTCCCCTTGCCTCTTTTTATCCCCCTTTTTGTCATCATGCACCCGTGAGGGATGCCGGACTGAGTCAACTAACTCTTGGATCTGGGTGGAGTTCATGGCAATATCATTACGAATTTCTCATTGCCGATCAACAGCATGTTCATTTTGCTGTGTTACTAAAGTAGTTGTGTTATTGACATACATCTCCATCTCATGTTTAAATGAATATAAGCCATTGCTGAGCTCAAAAAATTTAGCGGTCAGTGAGTTGATAGACTGCTCATTCTGCTTCTGAAGGGTCTTCATGGTCTGTTTGTGCTCGTCAAGAACTTTGAGAAATATTTTATCTCTATCATGAAGACGCTCATACATGTCCTTGAACATAGATTTTAATTGCTTTTGAATCTCTCTTCCCGAGTCACAAGGTAAATGACCAGCGACAGTAGTGATGTCGGCCATTTGATGACGAAGCTCAGTTGAGTTTTGCTCAAGTTTTTCTTTGATGTCTTGAGACATAGTATTTGTCAATGCAGTAGGTTGAGTAGTATTGGGGATAACTTCCAGTCATTCCATAATGCGATCAAGTGGTAGTGCAGGACTGTCTATAGGACCTTGGGATAGGTGGACTAGTGCAAGAGGTAAATCAAAGAATTCATTCTTGGAAGAAGAAGGAATATCGGAGGGAATAGATGAAGTATATTCTTGCTTGGGAGGATGTATAGGAGAGCTAACTGGTGATGGTTTGGGAGATACAATAATAGAAGCTTTGATTTTATGTGATTGAAGAGTAGTTTGAGAGTGTGAGTGAACGGGTGATTGATTTGGTGTGGCGAGAAAGGTGGATACATGAACAGGAGAGCGAGAACTGGTGTGCTATTATGACGCCCCCGAATTCGGGCGCTGGCGGCCCGAACAAGGGTCTGACGTTAATTCGTACTTCTATCTTAACTTAACCAATTATCCCATAATCATATTGGTTGAATTAGTCTATTACAGACTATAAAATCATAAAGTTCTTTTATTTTCATCCCTGGATCTTAACTTGATCTCGATCTCATTCTTTCTACAAGTATCAACTTGTAGTTCATTCGTATATATGGATAATAACATATATATATCGGTCAAATTTTTAACCTTATGATTTAAACATTCTATACTTCCATATACCCAAGGTTCATAGCATTAATAATAGGATGGTTCTTGGGAAAAGAAGAATCTTGCGATAAATGTTTGTATCTTTATCCGTGACAAGATTCCTTTTCTTTACAGAACATACCGTATTATTCAATACCATCACTTGAATACATATCGGTATAGAGATATCTCTTTATATCAATATTCCCTATCTATTTGAAATTCACAGTATTAATGATAAGATTGTTCTTGGAACCGAGGGGTGCATTCCGGTAAAGGTGGCACCTTACCGGCGCTCATTAAGTGTAACCTCAGTGCTTATAGGACTCCCAATATCATTTAATACCCTCACTCAGATGTATAGTTCTTTATCAACATTATATTAATGTTTTACTATTTATCTGAAATTCAGAGTATCGGCATAACACGATCAGTCCATATTACCAATACCCTCATTCAGATTAATAGATCTTTAACAATTCTAAGTTATATCAAAGTAAATATATAACACCATTTCATGATAATAAATAATATTATTTATAGAACATTCGGTTACAAGGTTTGTTTGTTCGTATTACAACAATCATTATGACTTAATACAAATAACAAGTAATTAAAACATGACACCTAGTCTACACTTCTTCTTTACGCTCATGATCTTCATAACTGCAAATAAAGGTTTATTTGTAAGAATGAGCACTACGGCTCAACAAGTCTAACTAATAACACATAAACAATTTATGCTTTCATATAAACTTTAACATGCCTTGACATATCACATATATCAATTATATATTACAAATAACTTCTCATTCAACAGTTTATATCACGTTGTCACACAAAGCGTATAAACCACATATATATAACTTATAAAAATAACACATAAGAGTTAGAATACTTGCACATAGTTTAAAGGAATAGAAGACTTGTCTCGTATATCTTTTACATTTAATATAACGTCTAAACGTTCGTCGTAAATCCTACATGCTTATAAGTTCATGTTGACAAATAAGCGTTTAACGATTAAATCTTTTAAGTTTTATTTCGGGTATTATAACCGCTTATAAATAAAACTCCTTCTACTATACATTAAATAATTTCAGCATTATAACTGCATATAAAATGAATATTCGGCTATTATATTTGAAATAAATCGGGCATTATAATTGTTTATAAAATGAATATTCAACTATTATATTTGAAATAATTTCAACATTATAACTGCTTAAAAAATGAATATTCTTACTAAATACTTGAAGAAAATCGGACATAGTAACTGCTTATAAAAGTATAGTTTCAACTTTATAAGAGAAATAAATCGGACATTATAACTGCTTGTAAATAGGACTTTTGTACTATATACATAAAATAATTTGGGCATTATAACTGCTTGTAAAAGTATATTTTTACTAATACATACATAAAAATGAAAATTATAACCACTAGAGTATACCTCTTGTAGTTGCTAGCTTTACTTCCAATCGCGAAGTGCTTCAATGTTTCGAAAGTAATTTTTATCTCACAATATCTCTCAGAATATAAATATAGAGTGCTTTTTCTCTTGAATTGCTCTTGAACATAGTAAGGAATGAATGAACTTAGCTTGCTATTTATAGGAAAATATAGTTTCGCTAATTACACGTTAGGGGCTCGGCTTATTACACTTTGTACCCTAGCATATTCTTAGAATATTCTTCTAAGCTCCTCAATGAAAATATCTTCCAAGCTCGACAATGCAGTTTGCAATTGAACCTATCTTCTAAGCTCCTCAATGAAAATATCTTCCAAGCTCGACAATGCAGCTTGTCACCGTAAGCACGACAAATCACTTTGTCATTCCCAAGCACGACACAACAACTTGTCAAAAATAATTTGTCGGGATGCTTCTTGGTGAAATCGTGGAAAGCACGATAAATCATTTTGTCAATGTAAGCATGACTAAGCAGCTTGACAAAAAATTTTTATTTGACCTAATTCATCGTTTACACTATAAAATCACAAAACACCTGGTTTGAAATATCAATTCGATATTTATTAAGAACATATGTTACCAAATTCGAAATCTCATTAGGGCTTAAGGTTTATACCTTCTAATTTTAAACGTATACGATCGCATTTACAAGCCTCATAAATATTCGGGGTATTACATTCACCCCTACTTAAAAGAATTTCCTCCTCGAAATTAACTCTAACTTAGTCTTCAATATGAATTTTCTGAATTCATCCTTTCTCACATCAAATTCTTAATATTTAAATTAGGTAAAAATGTTCAATCTAAACCTTTCCTTACACCAGGTTTTAAACCTTTAATCATACTCGACTTCTAGTTTTATTCTTCTCTTACTGAGAATTCTTCTAATGTATACCCAGGGGTCAATCAAGACCTTGAACTGTTTCATATTCTATGGGTACTATATGATCCACAAGTTTAACAATCACTAAGATTGAAAAACACAATAGTCAGTACGTCAGGTGATCAACCTATCGTACCACATGTGACATATAACATAATAGTTTAAAAGGCATTGTATGTTGCGTCTATCAGAATCATAAGTCCATTCCAAATTTTCCTTATTAAAAGGGTTGTCTAGCCGAAATAATTGGCATTGACTCACCTTTAAACCATTCAAATTTTTTGAAAACGATTGTATGTCGCACCTTGCAAGAGTACGTTGATGACTGATCATTTATCATACCACACCAGGTTAAATAGTGTGTTGATGAAAAATTCATTTTTATTTTTCATATTAAATCTGTCTAGCCAAAATAATTAGCAAAGACTTATGAATAACATAGCTAAATCAATTTTATGATTTTATCATGTCCACACAGATAACAATGTGTTAATCTTCACACCTCAGGTTACCGTGTATTGATGATAAAAATCATTTTATCTTTTTCAAATTAACCATGTCTAGCTTGAAAAATTAGCATAGACATAGGTTCAAAAATTTTCCAGTTCAATCGTTTGTGAAAATCCGATAAGCACACTTAGAAGGGGGGTTGAATAAGTGTGAGAACAAACGATATCAAACTTTTCTAATTAAAGTAATTTGTTAATATCAAATCAAAGTATGTAGTGAGCAATTAAAGCAAAACAATTTATAACATGAACACAAGGAATTTTTACGTGGTTCGGCCCTTAACCTCTAGTCTAACGGCCTAATCCACGTCTAATACCAACTAGTATTGGAGACTCTTTTATTAATAAACTTGGTTTACAATTAAACCCCTTTACAAGACAAGTTCCACAACCTTTGAGTATTTATACTCCCCGAGCACCTTAGCTCCCCGTGCACCTATGCACCCTTAGACACTTACGTCTCTTTGAACTTGCTTGTAAAACCCCTAATCCAACCCGAATTAGAAACAATAGATTAACAACTGCTTTAAAGAATTTATCAAGAGATGATAACAAGATAAACTATGATCAAAGCACTAATTATATCAACAATTTTAAGGCTCAACTAATATACAATGATCAAAGAGTTAGATGAAGATATCACCAGTTTGAGTGTAGTGAATACAAGCTGAAATTAATTGATACTTGATGAAGTACAACAGCCTTTAAGTAATTCTTCACAATAGAGAAATGGACAACCTTCTTTAAGTGTTTGTGAAGAGATTAGAGATCAGAATATGAACTGGAAGTAGATAGATACTAGATGAAGCACAACAGCCTTTAAGTAATTCTTCACACTAGAGAAATGGACAGCCTTCTTTAAGTGTTTGTGAAGAGATTAGAAATCAGAATATGTTCTTATTGTTGTTCTCTAACTTCTTCTTTTCAAGCTACTGTTGGTATGCTTTTATAGTAGAAGAATAGTAGCTATTTAGACATTTGAAATGATGTGGGAGTGGGTGAGATGGGCAGCAATGTAATGAATACCATGTCCCATCAATATTCTTGAGATGATATGGGAGTAGTTGAAATGGACAACATTACACTTAATGTAATGAACAACATGTGCTAGCAATACTCTTATGATGGTGTGGGAGTAGTTAAGATGGGCAGCAATGTAATGAATAATATGTGCCATCAATATTCTTGAGATGATATGGGAGTAGTTAAAATGCACAGCATTACACTTAATGTAATGAACAACATGTGCTAGCAATACTCTTATGATGATATGGGAGTAGTTGAGATGGAGAGCATTACACTTAATGTAATGAACAACATGTGCCATCTTGAGATAATGTGGGAGTAGTTGAAATAGGTAGCATTGTACTTAATGTAATGAACATCTTTAGTATGAATGGATAGCATGGACAAATTCAGCAAAATACTAAGTAATGGGATTAAGAATCATGCTAAAGTAGTGGACAACTTTAGTAAACTTAATGGGATTAGTTTCAGCAGAATATTCAACTTATTAATTAACTACTACCATGATTGATTCCATGCAATGTAAATCCTATAGCCTTGATTGAGATAACAAAGCTAGGACCTTGCATTAAATTCCTAAAGACTCAATCATTTCTTCAAGCCTTCATGTCTTCAATTCTCTCTTTCCTTTAAGAACCAAGACTTTAAGAAATCTTCCATATCTTCAATATCCTGAAAATGTAATAACACTACAAAAACAACTTGTCATCATTAAAACCAAGATAGTATAAACCAACATTCTCCCCCTTTTTGATGATGACAACGTATAATATATTACTCCCTCAAAATATATGGCTCCCCCTAAACCAATGCATATAATTACTAAGCCACTAAAACCATGCATATAATTACTAAGCATAAGTTGATTTATTGCATATCAATTTAGTAATCTCTCTCCCCCTTTGTCATCAACAAAAATAGTTCATAAGAGACAGTTAAAGCAAGATAGATTATTGATACCAAATGTAGGATCAAGCGCTTACCATTGCACCAACATTGATATGTTATGCACATATGGTCATGCCTAGTTCTCTTCTTAAGGTGCAAAACCGTTCTTCACTTAAAGGTTTTGTAAAAATGTCAGCCAATTGATGCTCGGTTGGGACAAATACTAGATTAATTAATCCTTTAGCAACATTATCTCTCAAAAAGTGATGTCTAACCTCAATATGCTTAGTTCGAGAATAAAGCACAGGATTTTTAGAAATATCTATTGCACTAGTATTATCACAATAAATTGGCACATTGTTGCATGTAATATCAAAATCACACAATGTTTGGCGCATCCATAAAATTTGAGAGCAACAACTTTCTGCAGCTAAATATTCACCCTCAGTGGTTGATAGAGCAACTGAAGTTTGCTTTTTACTATGCCAGGACACTAAACTTTGTCCTAAAAATATACAAGCACCACTTGTGCTTTTTCTATCTATTTGACAACCTGTATAGTCTGCATCTGAGTATCACATTAGTTCAAAATTATTGTAAATAGGATAATATAAACCAAAATTGATAGTACCACATAAATATTTAAGAATTCTTTTAACAGCTTTTAAATGTGATTCTTTTGGTTTTGCTTGAAATCTTGCACAAAGACAAACACTATACATAATATCGGGTCTTGACGCAGTTAAATATAACAAAGAACCTATCATACCTCGATATTTAGTTAACTCTACGTCTGTACCTTTGTCATCGGATGTAAGCTTGATTGTCGTACTCATTGGCGTCACCTTTGATTTAGATTTTTCAAATCCAAACCTCTTGAGCAATTCCTTTGTGTATTTGGTTTGATGTATATAGATACCATCCTTTGTTTGCTTTATTTGGATTCCCAAGAAATAGTTAAGTTCTCCCATTAGGCTCATGTCGAACTCCTTATGCATACACTTAGAGAACCACTCACAAAGAGAATCATTAGTAGCACCAAATATTATATCGTCTACGTATATTTGTACAATGATAATATCTTTATTTTCATGTTTAATAAATAATGTAGAATCGATCTTACCTCGAGTGAAACCATTTGTGAGAAGATACTTACTTAACCTCTCGTACCAAGCTATTGGGACTTGTTTGAGTCCATAGAGAGCCTTTTAGAGTTTATACACATGATTTGGATATTTTTCATGTTCAAATCCAGGAGATTGTTTTACGTACACTTCTTCATTTATGTATCCGTTGAGGAATGCACTTTTTACGTCCATTTGGTGAAGCTTGAATTTCTTGTAACAAGCAAAAGCTAGCAAAATTCGAATAGACTCCAACCTTGCTACCGAGGCAAATGTTTCTTCATAGTCAATCCCCTCTTGTTGGTTGTATCCTTGAGCTACCAACCTTGCTTTGTTGCGAGTAATTGTACCATGCTCATCAAGCTTATTTTTGAATACCCACTTTGTTCCAATAATTGAGGTTTCTTTTGGAGGAGCAACTAATTCCCATACTTGACATCTTTCAAATTGTTGGAGTTCCTCTTGCATTGCTAACAACCAATTTTCATCAAGGATAGCTTCCTTAGCATTCTTTGGTTCAACTTGTAATAAGAATGCTGAAAAAGCACATAAGTTTTGTGTCCCTCTTCTTGTAGTTATTCCTCTATTAACATCTCCAATAATATTTTCAGGAAGATGATTTTTCATATACTTTGCAGTTTTTGGCATTGTAACGTTGTCTATGTGCTCTTCCTGTTGGATAGAATCAGATTCTGTAACGTTGTCTTTTTCGATTTTTAATAATTTCGTTAAGACGTGTACGCGAAGAAATAATTTTTCCAAGCGACGGAAATTTTATTTGAGCCCGAGGAAATTTATTTCGTATCCGAAATGTATTATACGAGTGTTCCGAATAAATGGACAAACTCCGTATTTATTATTTTTACCCATCCCAATATTTTATGGTAATGCCCATTTTAATTATGGGTAGAGTTATTGAGCAATTTTGGCACAAAAGTGGGAGTATTCGGATATATTTTTGTGTATATGTGTACTTATTTTTGCATGTTACTCCAAGAGGGAACCAACCAAACATTTTGGACCAATGAGAATTGATGAAGGAGGGAGTGGTCGGGCGTGCTAGTCATTTTCGAGCAATGCATTGAGTTTCCAAACCTTGCAACATTCTTCTTGGATAATCACATTCAATTTTCATTCTCCCATCCATTCCTTCTCTCCCATTCCATTCTACGTTGCTGCAGAAAATAGAAGGGAGGAGAGAGAGAGAAAGGAAGAAGAAGAATAACAAGAAGAAGAAGAAGAAAAGAGGTTCGGGAGGAAGAAGGAGAAACCAAGGTAGGAGATGAGGAGCTTCAAGCGACCATAGCAAGCTTCTCTACAATCTAGGAAGGATTTACAGATGATTTTCGAGCGATTTCTGTTGTTGTTGATGGTGGTGATTGGTTGTATATGTTGTTAAGAGGTTATGTAAGCCATTAATAACATTAAAGTGGAACAAAAAGGAAGAAAAATCCGTACCTTGGCTTAAAGGATGAACTTTGGACATTTTTGGACAAATGGACCTTCGGACGGTTTAGAGGACTGTAAACCTATGATTACTTGATTGTTTAATTTGTTTGTTGTTGTAATATTGTAGTTTCATGGGTTACGAAGCTAACCCAACTGGAACGGATTAAAAAGATGTAAAAACAAAGATTTGGTGATGATTTTAGTGAAGAATACTAAGAACACTCAAACAGAATAATAACTCGGTACTTTGGCTTAGGATTTGAACATGTTAATGTTAATGGGTAGCTCTGAATTTTGGATATGTTGTAGCCCCATAAGTTAGGAGTCCATAGAGTCCAAAATGGACCAATTTGAACGTGCATTGAAGGAAATATGAAGATCGGAAGGAGGAGAGGTCGGATTGCTCGCGCTGGAGAAGCCCAGAAATCTGGTTTCAGTATGAATGGCGCTGCGGCGCCGTTCATAAGGCAAAAATAGGCGCTGCGGCGCCGGACACATGTCAGGCGCAGACATGTCTGAGTGGACTGTTTTGACCTCCTGTAGTAAAATAGGCATAACTTTCTCATACAAACTCGGATTGCGGTGATTCAGAAAGAGGAAGAGTATACCTACAACTTTCTTTCTTTAAGTGTTTCAATTTGAGGTCTGTATCATGGCCTAAATTGGCCATTTATAGGACTGATGTATAATTGGAGGCAATCGGAGAGTGTTGGGCATGCACGTAAGCACGTTTAATGCTCCCGACAAGGTAAAGTGATGTTCTAATTTTTAAAACATGATTATTATGATTTATAATGATACTTAACATTAACCATTGAGTATTAGATAATTCGAGTGGGCGTGTTAAGCGTACGCAATCACGTTTCACTTGGGCGTTCGAATAGGCAAGTGTGGCGTACGGACGTGCAAACGTCGTAACGCCGTAACAAGTGTATATAACCTTGTTTAATATTTTGTTTTTAATAATAATGAAACCTGATAGAATGTTATAACCCAATGTATAAGCATGCTAAGCACATGCAAAAGAGACGAATTAGGTGTGTGACGTGTAAACGTCGAAACGCCGCGTAACGTGTTAATGACCTTAAATAATGTTTCGATTTAAACAAAATGAACATTATAAGATATGGAGTGGGATTATATTAATGTGAACCAATATATGAAGCCTTTTTAGTGACTAATTGGTGTTTTATTGTTAAATAAATTGTGTAGGATATTTGAAAGACGAGCCATCATAATTTGGCAAGGAACGCTTAAGGCAAGTCCTTTCAGTAACTTGTTGACTTGTTTAAATGTATTGATGTACATGAGTTGATTGCTAAATCTTCTACTGTTATGTGAATTATACGTGAGCATGATTAAAAATGCGCACATTGTGGAACTATGTGATTTATGTTGTTCTATGTGGACCTTGAAATATTATAAATGTGCAGTATGAGATATATGATGCAAATGGAACTTGCATATTAAGAGATGTATGATGCATGTGTAGATGCATTGCATACAATTTATGATGCTTATGTAAGATGCATAGTATGAGAATCATGATGCATAAATAAAATATAAACTTGTATGTTACGTGAAGCATGAAAGGTGAAAACTATTAGTTCTTGCTGAGCCGTCGTGCTCATACTTGTAAAAATAAAACTTTTGCAGATTTACGATGCAATGCAATTATCTTGATATCGTGGTGATAAGGATTAGAGATGCATGGAAACAGGAAGGTTGCTAAATATTTCTTTATTGTAATTATTTAGCCGTGATAACGGTATGCAATGTATGTGAATTAGATTGTGTGAACCTTGAGTTAAAAGTTAAGGTTATCCATTATAATAGTTATGATGCGATTATGTAATTTAATCGCTTAGTAAACTAGAAGGATGATGATGTTGTATAAATGATCATGGTATTTATTTAACCTTGATCATAAGTGTAGTATTTAAAGGTTACGAAATTCGAATTTGTAACAAAGAGTGAAATAGTAAGTTTTAATGTGTATTATTGTAAAGTACTGTTATGTATAGTATGAATAGTATTAAATTTGCAGTATTTATTAAATGATGTATTAGTTAAGGTCTTCGTACCTGAGATTAGATAGGAACATGTTGTAATAATCTTGTAATTGAATTCATGTAGTAAGATTATGTTTTAGTTATGGTTTCGAGGCTTGGGACGACAATATTTACATTATATCAATGTAAATATTTTATTATTCCGCAATGAGTTGTTAATAGTATGATGTACGAGTTGCATAGTGATGCACCGAATTCGAGGATAAGGTAACCCGGATTTGGAGGCATCACATGTTGGTATCAGAGCTATAGGTTATAAACCTTAGATAAGAGAACCTTACGCTATAATCTGAGGGTAGAAAGATGATAATGATAAAGAATAAACTCGGATAGAGTTTGACCGATAAGGGATAAATTTAGAAAATTCCTAAAGAAAGGAATTAAAATATATAGATGAAGATTCAAGGAAGAATCTTAAAGAGTTATAAAAGATTAGAATTAGGAGTTACTTGACTCCAATAATAAAGATGACAAATGTTGATAACTAGACGATAAGATGAAGATGCATAAAAATCTTATAATATGATTAAAGAGCGGAGTAAGGAAGATCGTAATGTAAAACGATTAAGGAATAAGATCACGACGTGATCGGATTAACTTGTAGAATAATAGATAATCTGTTAAACGAATTGAAAGTTATAGCCTGACGCTATAAAGAGAAGGTACTATGAAATAGTACGATGAAAACTCAAGAAGAGTTAGAGATGATAAATACGGATTAAAGAAAATTTGTATTGAGCAAAGAGAGGACAATAATTTAATGGGATTTCAATTGAGGACTCATGTGATAGCTGAGTTATACAAGCCTTTGTATGGCCAGGGGTTTTGTGCTTGGTTTAACGACTACTCAGCTTGTCACATTGATAATCGTTGAAATATTGGTATCGTGCTATCAATGTATGTATGATAAGAAGGTGATTCTTTTCTCATATCTATATTTGATAGTTAGAGAATATTAATATTAGGTGCGAGTTCTTGAAACTCATGCTTATGGTAAGTTTGTGACTCATAATTATACGGTATGTTTTAAGCCCCTAGCCGTATGGACAGTCCCTGATTTGTTCTTGGACTACATATTAATAGGACAAGTTCCTAAACTCATATTGTTGTGGCAAGTTCCTGAACTCCTAATGTGTGGTAAGTTTGATGAACTACACTAGGGTATAGAAATGTTGTGAATTGAGAAATGAGAATTCTTAATGTGATGAGCATTGGTGATGTTAGAAATAGATAGAATTATTAAGTAATGATGCATTGAAGAGAAATTAAAGTTGATGAGCAGACATGGATATTCCAAATCTTCTAGCTATGCTAGATTTTGAATTTATTGACATCGTGCTGATATTTGCACTTTTGTGTTTTTGAAATATATGTTGGATCAATTTTTGAAACAATAAGTTTAAAAAAAAAGATCCTATGATTCATATGTCTATGTTAATTGCTCCAGCTAGGCAAAATGATTTGAGAATATAAAAATGTATTTTTAAACAGTCATCAATGCATCATGAAACGTGGTGTAGAATGACAGATGATAGAGTCATCAATGCAGATTAACTTAGTATTGGATGTGATCATAGGATCGTCAGCCCACTATGGTAGGATGTAGTATGACAAAGTCACAAAATGACGGAATCCTCAATGGACTGTAGAAACAGTACGGTATCATGACATCATAAAATGATTTTTGTTTTCTTTAAAGTATGAAAAAGTATGCCAATTGAGTTGGCTAAAATATTTCGATTGATGTCGAACCGTTGATGTGAGTCTGAGCTATTTGATTCGGCTAGACGAATGTTGAAATATGATTTTGAAATTCAAGAATTCTTTGAGAATGTTTTCCAAACCAAATTGTTTTGGTGCGGGCTTTTATATCTGCTGAGATGAACAACCCTCATAGAAGGGGTAATATTTTTAGAGGGACAGGAAAATCCGACTGCGCCCATGCGAACAGTATGTAAAAGGGGTTATGCATGACCTCAGGTACATTAGGCTAATCACCTATTGTATTAGTATGTTGGTTTATCAGGTGAATTTCTGGTGATTCTAGTAAAGGTTATTAGTCCTTAGTGACTACTCAGCTTTGGGATATCATTGGATGTAAGTGCTATGATGGCTACTCAGTGATTCCTTCATCCAATATTGGTAATTCATGTAAGAGGTAAGTGCCATGGTGGCCACTCAATGATTCATACTGCTTCACAATTATCGAACAATTGTTGTAGACTCCTGAAATATATTCCATTATTTTGCAAACTGAATGTGAAAAGGGTAATTTTCCCTAGAAAGAAGTAGTCGTAGAATGCGACAATTTTAAATGAATCCTTGGAAGAGGAAAGCGTAAAGCTTTGTTGAAAGTCTGTATGAATGAATGATATGAGCATGATAGTAATTATGGGATTAATATTTCCCTGGAAGAAACGGATGAAATTCCGAAACTAAAAAGTGAAATTCTTAGAGAGAATGATGGGTAGAATGAGCAAAGATGAATATGTTGTAATTTCGAGGATGAAATTTTTAGAAGAAGGGATGAATTTCATTAAGGTAATTGATGGGTTAAAGGAAGAATGATACTCTCATATAATTGAGTTTGATAAAGGTTATAGAATAAAACCTATAAGAATTTATTAAGGAAGTGGATGAAATAGGTAATATATAACCTATGTTCTAGTAATACGTTGAAATGTTCAACTATAAAATTTCAGAAGAAGATTTATGCGGACCGAGTAAGAATGTTTCGGTGATTCCGAGGACGAAATCCTTATAAGAGGGGAAGAATGTGACAACCCAGATTTTTCGAGAATAAAATTGAAATAAGGATTTAATAAAATTCTTATTATGAGGTGTAACGTGTTGAATGTAAAATATATATGTGCTATATATTTTTTATGTGACTTATGTGATAAGAGAATAAATATATGTATGTTATATATTTATTATAGATTAAGCGATGAGATAAGGTCTAATAGTTAGCCAAAACTAAGTAATTTGATTAGTATGGACTAACTGTCGAAGCGTATAATTGTATAGAAGGAAGTCAAAACTCGAATTTAAGTTTGGAGTGAGCTATAATGACAATGAGGAAGAAAGAAAGAAGAATGTAACGATTGTGAGTCGTGGATAACTTGGTAATTCGAGCTTATGAATATTATTGAATAAAATAGACTTTTATTAATAATAGACTTTTATTAATAATATTATGTGTTAAGCGTTTAAAGGTTATATTATAACCTAGATTATGTGTACGCGATGATTAGTAAGTATGAAAGTTTTCGTATAACCTAATATGGTGGTTTCGAAAAATATCGCTAGAATACTATTTATTGGATTAAATAAATAGTTGAAGAATATTATTATTGAACGAGTTATTTGCCGTAAGGCATTAACCCAAATATGGGTGTGATATATGTACGTTGATGTATATGATTATGGGGATTTAATCGGGAAGAGTAGCGATCGCGAATCGTGAATAGACTTGTAATTTGGGTTTATTAATATTATTAAATGGATTTAATATTATTTTTATGAGAGGTATTTTGAGGTTATTTTATAACCTGGATTATGTGTAAGTATTGGTTTTAAGTGTTGTTGTCGCGTGAGAGCGAATAGATTGATCTCGCGAAAAATCGCTAAATCACTATTCACGGGGCACGTTTCTCGAGGCACTATTCACGCCAAATATTTTTTTATGTCTTTTTCGATTTTTATTAATTTCGTTAAGACGTGTACGCGAAGAAATATTTTTTCCAAGCGACGAAAATTTCTAAGCACGACGTTTTCTGCGTTTTCCCCGAAAATATTTTCAGATATAATTCATCGTTATACCCGAATAATCACATAATACATAGTTTTGGGTCACTGAATTAAGCTCTAACCATATACGATCGTATTTATAAGCCTCATAAATATTCGGGGTCGCCCGAACAAGGGTCGACGTTACCTCGTAATTCTATCGTAACTTAACCAATGATCCCATAATCATATTGGTTGAATTAGTCTATTACAGACTATAAAATCATAAATTTCTTTATCTTCATCCTTATTTATAAGAATTTCGTCCTCGAAATTACCTTTACAAATAACTTTAGTCATTCAATATCATATTTATATGTTATATAAATATTTAGGATATTACATTCACCCAGTAATACTTTCATGTCAGTTTGTCACGGTTGATTGCTCTACGATTATAGGAGCTCGTAGTGTTGGTCGTTCGATCGAAAGACGACTTTACGATAAGTCAAGAACTCTATGAATGTGTTAGGTTTGTATATGACACAATCATGCAATCAACTTACATAAATAAAGCGGAAGCGTGATAAAACGGATTTTAAAAATTTTAATACAAACCATCACCATGATCTATCCTTGTGTTCAATTATCAATTAAACGAAAGAGAAAGAGAATAAGAATTATACTGTAACGACCGGGAATTCTGAAATTTCCTTGTAATTCGAATATTTGAATATTACCGAATTTATTATATTTTATTAATATTATTTTTGTTGCATGTTTAAAAGTTGTGTGACAACCTGGGTGAAGTGAATGTATGAAATTTTACGAGTTGTAGTTTTGTTTAAGTGAATAATTGATTTCACGTAGCGTCGCTAAATCACTATTCACGGAGCACGTTTCCCGAGGCACTATTCACGCCATATTATTTTTGTGTCTTTTTCGATTTTAATAAATTTCATAAATATGTGTATACGTACGAATAATTTTTCCAATCGTCGAAAATTTTATTTGAGCTGATACGTGATTTTATCCGTATCCGAAATGTATTATATGGGTGTTCCGAATAAATGGACAAATCCCATAATAATTATTTTTATGCGTCCCAATAATTTATGGGAGTACCCGTTTTAATTATGGGTAGAGTTATTGAGCAAATTGGGTACAAATGAGGGAGTATTCGGGCATGGGAGAGACCAAATGGGTGTATTAGTTTGTGTGTTTCTGATATGGGGAACCATCTAACTCTTTGGACCAATCAAAGGAGAGAATGGAGGGAGTGTCGGCTGATGGTGGCATTGTGCCAAGCACAATGCATGGATAATCCCTAATGCCAAACATTCCTTCTTGAGAATTATTCCAACGGAGCTCGGGTCGCGCAACCATTTCCCCCATCTCCCGAAGTCACCCACCAAGTCCTTCACCTCCTCCTCCTTGCACATCTGATCATATCCATCATCCTTTCCCTTGTTGCTGCAAGTAGAGTGAGAGTGCAAAAGAAGAAGGACTAAGCCCCATTGGTTCCCCTCTTCTCTACCTAATTCAAACTTCAACCCATTATCAAGCACACAGAAAGAGAGAGCTAGTGGGGGGGGGGGGCAAGAGGCTCGGGTGCAGCAAGGGAAGAAGAAAGAAGAAGCTCGAGAGGAAGGAGCAGCGGGTGAAGCAAAAAGGAGAGGAGGAGAGGCTCGGGTGCAGCAAGGAAGGAAGAAAAAATGTCTCAAGCCAAGCCTAGCAAGTTCTCTAGCATCTTACAGGGATTACAAGAGGTAAACCATCAACCTAAACCCATCCCAACTAATTTTGTTGCGAGTTTCTAAGTTTTTATGGTTTTTGGAGCTTTTAAGCTTCTGTTGATGGGTTTGAGTTATTGTTGCGATTCTCGTTGTTATTATTTATTTTGGATATTTGTAAATGTTGTTAAGAGACTATGTAAGCTATTAACAACATCAAAGTGGAACAAAAATGAAAGAAATCCTTACCTTGGCTTAATGGAGCAAGAACAATGAACTGTTGAATAAGAACATGGACTGTTGGACGAATTTAAAGGACCATCGTAGATATTTTCATGTTTTATAATTTTGGTTAATGCTATATGTGTATGAATCTATAGGAGTCTTATGGTTCATGTTGTAAGCTTTCCATAGCCTCTAAAATGGCCTAATTCCGAGTTGTAACGAAGAAGTTACGAAAGTTTGAAGTTTGTGTGCCAAAACAGGGCTTGTTGGCGAGCTCGACGAAGAGGAGCCCTTCGGGGGCGAGCTCATTGGCCTAGGGGCGAGCTCAGCCCTTCGGGGGAGAGCTCATTTGGCCTAAGGGCAAGCTCAGCCCTTCGGGGGCGAGCTCATTTGGTCTAGGCGAGCTCGACAGAGAGGAGGCGAGCTCATTTGGCTTAGGGCGAGCTCATCATAAAGTGGGCGAGCTCATCATAAAGTGGGCGTGCTCATCATAAGGGAGGGCGTGCTCATAGAAAGGAGGGTGTGCTCATCAGAGAGTGGGCGAGCTCATCAAAAAGGTGGGCGAGCTCATGGGCGAGCTCATCGGAGAGATGGGCGAGCTCATCAAGAGGAGGGCGAGGAAAGGAAGCTCCGGGGTGAGCACACACCCTCTAGGGCGAGCACAAGCCCTCTAGGGCGAGCACAAGCCCTCTGGGGCGAGCAGAAGCACTCTGGGGCGAGCAGAAGCACTTTGGGGCGAGCAGAAGCACTCCGGGGTGAGCTCGTTATGCGATGCATACCTCCTTTAGTAAAACGGACCTAACGTTCTCATATAAACTCCAAATTGGATGATTCAAGATGTTCCGGAAAGCTTAGAGATAGACCTATAACTTCAATTAATTATAATTGAAATTTACTACCTTGAGTAATTTTGATATTGACCGTTTTTAGGGCTATTGTGTAAACAGAAGGGGGTCGGTCAAGCGCGTGTGCAACATGTAATGCTTCCGACAATAACGACATTGTTCTAAGTCCTAAAACATGAATGTTATGAATTATAATGATACTTAGCATTAAGCAATGAGTATTAGATAAATCGAATGTGTGTGCTAGACGTACGCAATGCGTGTCGCTTGGGCATTCGAATAGGCGAGGTTGGCGTGCGGAATGAAACATTATAGAGTAGTATAAACCATTATTTAGTATCCAGTATGTGACTAATTGTTATGTGAATATGTACTTAATTGTGTAGGACATTAAGGAGCGTGTGTTGTAATATTGTAGCAGCGCTTCAGGCAAGTTTCCCTAACGCTTGTCTAACCCTTGTGTTGGGCAAGTTCCCTAACTTCATTCTTTCTACATATTGAATGCAAGTTTCCTAACGCTTGTCTAACCCTTGTGTTGGGCAAGTTTTCCTTAACCTTACTCGAATTATATTTTGAGCAGGTTTCATATTTTATACAGGTTGTATATTGTTGCAAATTTCATGACTCAAATTGAGTTATTACTTTTGAATCATATTAGTGGATTAATTATTGTCAATTACTCCACCTCCAAGATAATTATTGATATTCGCAGCTTATGCATTTGAATTCATTATCTATTGTTGGATTGTTAAACGTTTAAGTTCTTCATGCATGAACTGTTTAAGGAGATAGTCTACGCCATTTGCTTTGGTTAGACATGTACAGATTATTATTTTAAAAGCTATCCAAACCGATTGTTGGTGCGGATTCTTGGACTGAGAGAGCAACCCTTATTAGGGGATTATAATGTGTCAGTTATTCGATGCAGTCAGAGTTAAATGTTATGCATATACATGGTGTACGAGAGGCTGATCCCCTCGAGTACAACTGACGGGGCCAGGTTTTAAAAGAGTTAGTCGAATGATCGACTCTTTGGCCAAAAGTTCATGGTCGGTTGGACCACTCAGCAGTAAATAATCATTATTCATTGTTTAATTTGAACCTTGATTATGTCATTTCAGCTATTTCATCAATGTTCATAAATTGTTGATCTATGAAGCTATTATTCTTATTCATTCATGATATATCTTCATTCTTGCTTTTAAACTTGCTGAGCAAAGTAGTTGCTCACCCTTGCTATATCATGAACCTATTGCAGTTAAGCCGGGGAGTTCCAAAGCAGACAAAGGCAAAGGAAAGCTTAAGGAATAGTTATATATACTATCCCGTTGTGTAATCGTGGAATAGTTTTGTATTATTAATGTATTCTGCGATGTATTTTTTTAAGGTTGTAGACCTTGGGACCGTAGTGAACCTTTTGTAATGAACAACATATGTTTATTTTATTCCGCATTTGTTGATTTATGTTGTTTAGAGGTGTATGGATGCATTTTATCGTGAGCACCAAATTCGAGGTATTGGTACCTGAATTTGGGGGTGTCACAGGTTGGTATCAGAGCTTTAGGTTATAAACTTTAGGAATGCGAAACCTAGGTTATAACCTTAGTATTAAACTCGTATTGAGTACGCTAGGTGATGGATCACGGAGATTCATTTGATGGTCATGTCTGAAGGTGGATTGTGGAAATCCATCGAGCCGAGTTGTGCATGATAAAATATCATTTCATTTTATCAATGAATATATTTTATTGTGACACTGACATCTTTCTATCTATTTGTTTCTGTTTGTGGCTGTAGGATGTCTGAGATGGGAGAGTTCAGTCCTGCTAGAGAGGTAGAGTTCACAGACATTCATGTGGACGTAGGGCATTTAGTGGAGGTGCAGCCAAGTGAGCCAGAGATGATGGATACTAGGGATGAGTCTGAGACCGAGTATGGTTCTGAGGAGGAGCCAGTTACTGGAGGAGTGCTGAGGCTATTAAGCGATGAGGGGGAGGATGAGGACCCCGAGGAGGATCCAGTGACGGAGGATGAGGACCCCGAGGAGGATCCAGTGACGGAGGATGAGGACCCCGAGGAGGATCCAGTGACGGAGGATGATGAGCCACCTGAGTATACAGATGGCATGGGCACTACTGCTAGTGATATTATGGAAGAGCTGACAAGTAGGAACGAGGAGCTCGAGAATCGAGTAACTCACTTAGAGGAGCAGAACCAGGAGCACCAGGACCGAGAAGAGCAGTACAGGTCATTGGCATATCAGACTTTGGGGGAAAAGACTGAGTTGCCCCAGAAGTTGCAGGAAAAGGACCAGAGGATTGCCGAATTAGAGGCAGAGGTTCACGGTCGCCGAGGGGTTTCTGTTCAGTTTGGTGTAATGGTGTATGACCTCCTAGAGAGGAATGTGATGCTGGTAGGACAGATAGAGCGAGTAGAGGATCAGCTAGAGATTACTCGTCTAGAGCGAGATGAAGCTATGGAGCACTTGGCAGCCCTGACTGCAGAGATTGATTCCCTCAGGTCAGGCTTGACCACTTCTATCGACAGACTGAGGGACAGGGTGAGGAGGTACCCCAGAGATGAGGGGAGCAGCAGGCGCGTGATTAGGCGCCGAGTGGTCGACAGGCTGGCTCGACGGGAGCTTCGAGTTGCACTCCGCCGCAGCAGGCGGTGATGTGTTATTTTTAGCATTATGTTTGTAGTAGGTCCCACTTTTGTTGTATTAGGGGCTTACTTATGTTGTAAATCCCTCTGCTTGTAGCATGCGTGGGATAGTAGTTGAACCCCAATTTTGTTCCTGATAGAGGGGTGTGAGGTTATTATTCCCCAATTTTGTTCTTTAGGGGATAGTTAATGGTTGGAGGCTATGTCATTTAGCATTTTTAGAAGTATGCCACATGTTGAGTCTGGTTGTATTAAGACAGTGACATATGGTTATAAATGCAGTTGTTTTATTTAAATCAAACGTGTTTGATAGATGTTTTTACTTTTAATGGTTGACTTAAATGACTTGTTGCATGAGGCCTAGATCTATTAGTAATAGCCGATGGTTTTCTTTTAGCAGATCATGGCGCCAAGAGGACGACCGCGTAACCAAAGGGTTAAGGAGTCGGTGAATAACGAGGAGGGTCAGGCAGACCCTATGAGGGCTTTTGTTAACTTATTAGCAGAAGCAATGCAGGGCAGATAAGCCGCTGCAGTTGATCAGCCAGGAAGTCACATGGCAAATTTTAAGGACTTCAAATTAGTAGGACCACCAGAGTTTCGTGGGACTACGGACCCGATTGAAGCCCAGACATGGGTGGAAGAAATGGAGAAAGTTTTTGAGGTCGCAAGGGTGGCCGAAGAACAGATGACGTCGTTTGCCACTTTCATGATGAAAGGTGAGGCAAATTACTGGTGGAAGGCGAACAAAGGTCGAGCCGGGGAAGGTACGATTGCATGGGCTCGTTTCAAGGAGCTGTTTTTCGAAAATTACTTTCCAGCAAGCATGCAGGCAAGCATGGAGATAAAGTTCCCGGAACTAAAGCAAGGAAGCATGTCAGTTGCGGAGTATGCCGCAAAATTTAACGAGTTAGCTAGGTTTGCTCTACATCAGGTGGACACCGAAGCTAGACGAGCAAAGAGATTTGAACAAGGACTGAAACCTTGGGTGTATAGTAAGGTTGCGGTTTTGCAGATCAACACATTTTCTACATTACTTGAGAAAGCAATCATTGCTGAGGGAGGAAGCGAAGCTTTGGCCAGGCACAACCAAGATCAGAAAAAGAAAAAGAGCCACGATAGTCATAAGGAAGGTAGCAGTGGGGGAAGTAACCCAAATAAGAGAAGATGGAATGACAGTCAGATGACAGGAAGCAAATCTGGAGGGGATGTAAAGAAGGGGAATAAATGCGAAAAATGTGGAAGGAATCACTTTGGAGAATGCATGAAAGGAAAAGGAGTTTGTTTCAACTGTGGTCAACCAGGGCACTTTGCCCCACAATGCCCAAAGGCAAAGGCAGGAAGTTGTTTTTCTTGTGGTGCTTCAGATCATCAGAAGAAGGATTGCCCAAAGAGGAAGAGTGATGCAGGCAGTGCTAACCAAGGGAACAACAGTAAGCTGGCTATCGGAGGACCAATACAGCAGAACAGGACCAGTAGCACGCACCTTCAACATGACAGTGCAGGATGCAATGGAATCAAAGGATGTGGTGTCAGGTATTATTTCGATCAATAATATTAATGGCATATTGTATTGTTGGATTCGGGAGCTACCTGTTCATTTGTGTCGGATGAATTTGCTAAACGGCTAAACTTACCTCGTGAGAAATTAGAGAATCCAATGAATGTGGAAGTAGCTAATAAAGAAGTTATTCCTGTGGAATACATCCATAGAAATTGTTGTGCTGAGATAAACGGGGTATAAAACTGAGCGTAGATTTAGTTCCGATACGACTAGGAGAATTTGATGTAATTCTTGGGATGGATTGGTTGTCTAGTCACGGGGCTATGATTGATTGTCAGAAGAAAAGTATACACCTAAAGACTCCGAATAAGTCGAAGGTCGTATTCTACGGTAGTAAATCGCCTAGACAATCTTGTTGTCTGATGATGATGCAAGCTAGGAGATTGCTAAGGAAAGGTTGTATAGGTTATTTGGCTCACGTGGTTAATACTCGAAGAGTAGAGGGTGAGTTGGGTCAGATACCTGTAGTAAGGGAATTTCCAAATGTTTTCCCAGATGAGATACCGGGTTTACCGCCGGATAGAGAAGTGGAATTTGTGATCGACTTGGTACCGGGAACCGCACCGATCTCAAAGGCACCGTACAGGATGACACCGGTAGAGATGAAAGAACTGATGGTTCAACTGCAGGAGCTACTAGATAAAGGATATATTCGTCCGAGTGTATCTCCGTGGGGAGCGCCAGTATTGTTCGTGAAAAAGAAGGATGGATCGTTAAGGCTTTGTATTGACTACAGGGAATTGAATAAGGTTACTATTAAGAACAAGTATCCGTTGCCTAGAATTGATGATTTGTTCGATCAATTAAAGGGAGCGAAATACTTCTCAAAGATTGACTTGAGGACAGGATATCACCAATTGAAGGTAAGGCAGGAGGATATTCCAAAGACAGCATTCAGAACTCGATATGGACACTTTGAGTTTTTGGTGATGTCGTTTGGGCTGACGAATGTGCCAGCAGCATTTATGGACATGATGAACAGAGTGTTCAAGCAAAACCTAGATAAATTTGTCGTCGTTTTCATAGATGACATTCTTGTTTACTCGAAGACGGAGGGGGAACACGTCGAGCATTTAAGGATAGCCCTAGAAACGCTGAGAAGGGAGAAGTTGTATGCAAAGTTTTCCAAGTGTGAATTTTGGCTACAAAGAGTGCAGTTTTTGGGGCATGTGATTGACAAGTATGGTGTATCGGTGGATCCTGCCAAGGTAGAAGCAGTAATAAACTGGGAGCAGCCGAAGACACCGACAGAAGTCCGAAGTTTCTTGGGATTAGCAGGTTACTATTGGAGGTTTATTCAGAACTTTTCAAAGATAGCAACACCGTTGACAAATTTGACAAGGAAGACTGTGAAGTTTGTATGGACAGATAAGTGCGAAGAGAGTTTCTTGGAGTTGAAGAAGAAACTTAGTGAAGCACCTGTGTTATCCCTACCAGATAATACAGGGGGATTTGTGGTGTACAGTGATGCATCACACAAAGGCCTTGGGTGCGTACTGATGCAGCATGGGAAGGTCATTGCGTACGCGTCACGGCAGCTGAAGGACTATGAGAAGTGGTATCCGACTCATGACCTGGAACTAGCAGCAGTAGTGTTTGCTCTGAAGATTTGGAGACACTATCTGTATGGGGAGAAGTGTGAGATATACACAGACCACAAAAGTCTGAAGTATATATTCACTCAAAAGGAACTAAACATGAGGCAGAGGCGATGGTTGGAGTTGATCAAGGACTACGATTGTGAAATTCTGTACCATCCTGGTAAGGCCAATGTAGTAGCCGATGCTCTAAGTAGGAAGGGCAGAGATAAGTTGATGATGCTGATAGCTCAAGAAGAACTGATCAAGGATATGGAAAGACTGGAGTTAGAAGTCAAATATCCGACGAATGCAGATGAGAAACTGTTCGCAGTGGAGGCGAGTCTGACTTCATTAGACAAGATAAAAGAGGCTCAAGAAAAGGATGATGAATGTATCGCCATAAAGAAGCGAATCTCAGAAGGAGAGGAATTAAAGTACAAAATTGATGGCACAGGACTGCTAAGGTTTGAAGGGAGGATCTGGATACCGATGGTTCCGGAGTTGAGAGAAGAGATTCTGCAGGAAGCTCATTCTACAAGGTATTCGATACACCCTGGTAGTACCAAGATGTATCAGGATTTACGCCAACACGTCTGGTGGCCGAACATGAAAAGGGAGGTCGCAGAATGTGTTGGGCGATGCTTGACATGTCAGAGGGTAAAAGCAGAACATCAGAAATCGGGTGGACTGCTACAACCGCTGAATATTCCAGAGTGGAAGTGGGAGCATATCACGATGGATTTTGTGACGGGGCTTCCACCAACTCAGAAGGGTTACGACGCGATCTGGGTGATTGTGGATCGTTTGACTAAATCTGCACATTTTCTACCGATCAAGATAAGGTACAGGCTGGAGCAGCTAGCAAAGTTATATGTGAAAGAGATTGTGTCACGACATGGAGTACCGGTATCTATTGTATCTGACAGAGATCCGCGCTTCACGTCCAATTTCTGGAAGAGCTTACAAGAAAGATTGGGAACTCAGTTGAGGTTGAGTACGGCGTATCACCCTCAAACGGATGGGCAAAGCGAACGAACGATTCAGACGCTAGAGGACATGCTTAGAGCATGTGTGATGGATTTTAACGGCAGTTGGGACGATCACCTACCGTTGGTGGAGTTTGCATATAATAACAGTTATCATACAAGTATTGGCATGCCGCCATACGAAGCATTATACGGAAGGAAGTGTCGAACACCTCTGTGTTAGGACGAAGTCGGTGAACGAAGACTGTTGGGACCTGAATTGGTGCAACAGACTGTGGATGTCGTTAAAGTGATAAGAGCTCGATTGGTAGCGGCTCAGGATCGACAGAAGAAATACGCCGATTTACATCGTCACAAGCGAGACTTTGAAGTTGGCAGCTTTGTGTTTTTGAAGGTATCTCCCTGGAAGGGGAAGATCAGATTTGGTAAGAAGGGAAAATTGAGTCCCAGGTTCGTAGGACCATTTGAAGTTTTAAAGAGGGTAGGTGAAGTGGCGTACGAGGTAGCTCTACCTCCTGAACTGGAGCATATTCATAATGTGTTTCACGTTTCTGTGTTGCGGCCATATAAACCCGACTACAAGCATGTGATATCCTATGAACCAATTCAAGTGGAGAATGACTTATCATATGAAGAGATTCCTGTCCAGATATTAGATAGGAAGGAGCAAACGTTGAGAAATAAGGTCATTCATTCGGTCAAAGTACTTTGGAGGAACCACGCAGCTGAAGAAGCTACGTGGGAGCTAGAAGAGAAGATGAGGAAGAATTATCCGCATCTTTTTGAGTGAACCCGTTAAGTTTTCCGTACCTAGACTGTAATTCTGGGGACAGAATTCTTATAAGGGGGGGGGGAGGATGTAACGACCGGGAATTCTGAAATTTCCTTGTAATTCGAATATTTGAATATTACCGAATTTATTATATTTTATTAATATTATTTTTGTTGCATGTTTAAAAGTTGTGTGACAACCTGGGTGAAGTGAATGTATGATATTTTACGAGTTGTAGTTTTGTTTAAGTGAATAATTGATTTCGCGTAACGTCGCTAAATCACTATTCACGGAGCACGTTTCCCGAGGCACTATTCACGCCATATTATTTTTGTGTCTTTTTCGATTTTAATAAATTTCATAAATATGTGTATACGTACGAATAATTTTTCCAAGCGTCGAAAATTTTATTTGAGCTGATACGTGATTTTATCCGTATCCGAAATGTATTATATGGGTGTTCCGAATAAATGGACAAATCCCATAATAATTATTTTTATGCGTCCCAATAATTTATGGGAGTACCCGTTTTAATTATGGGTAGAGTTATTGAGCAAATTGGGTACAAATAAGGGAGTATTCGGGCATGGGAGAGACCAAATGGGTGTATTAGTTTGTGTGTTTCTGATATGGGGAACCATCTAACTCTTTGGACCAATCAAAGGAGAGAATGGAGGGACTGTCGGCTGATGGTGGCATTGTGCCAAGCACAATGCATGGATAATCCCTAATGCCAAACATTCCTTCTTGAGAATTATTCCAACGGAGCTCGGGCCGCGCAACCATTTCCCCCATCTCCCGAAGTCACCCACCAAGTCCTTCACCTCCTCCTCCTTGCACATCTGATCATATCCATCATCCTTTCCCTTGTTGCTGCAAGTAGAGTGAGAGTGCAAAAGAAGAAGGACTAAGCCCCATTGGTTCCCCTCTTCTCTACCTAATTCAAACTTCAACCCATTATCAAGCACACAGAAAGAGAGAGCTAGTGGGGGGGGGGGGCAAGAGGCTCCGGTGCAGCAAGGGAAGAAGAAAGAAGAAGCTCGAGAGGAAGGAGCAGCGGGTGAAGGAAAAAGGAGAGGAGGAGAGGCTCGGGTGCAGCAAGGAAGGAAGAAAAAGAGTCTCAAGCCAAGCCTAGCAAATTCTCTAGCATCTTACAGGGATTACAAGAGGTAAACCATCAACCTAAACCCATCCCAACTAATTTGGTTGAGAGTTTCTAAGTTTTTATGGTTTTTGGAGCTTTTAAGCTTCTGTTGATGGGTTTGAGTTATTGCTGCGATTCTCGTTGTTATTATTTATTTTGGATGTTTGTAAATGTTGTTACTATGTAAGCTATTAACAACATCAAAGTGGAACAAAAATGAAAGAAATCCTTACCTTGGCTTAATGGAGCAAGAACAATGAACTGTTGAATAAGAACATGGACTGTTGGACGAATTTAAAGGACCATCGTAGATATTTTCATGTTTTATAATTTTGGTTAATGCTATATGTGTATGAATATATATGAGTCTTATGGTTCATGTTGTAAGCTTTCCATAGCCTCTAAAATGGCCTAATTCCGAGTTGTAACGAAGAAGTTACGAAAGTTTGAAGTTTGTGTGCCAAAACAGGGCTTGTTGGTGAGCTCGACGAAGAGGAGCCCTTCGGGGGCGAGCTCATTGGCCTAGGGGCGAGGTCAGCCCTTCGGAGGAGAGCTCATTTGGCCTAAGGGCAAGCTCAGCCCTTCGGGGGCGAGCTCATTTGGTCTAGGCGAGCTCGACAGAGAGGAGGCGAGCTCATTTGGCTTAGGGCGAGCTCATCATAAAGTGGGCGAGCTCATCATAAAGTGGGCGAGCTCATCATAAAGTGGGCGTGCTCATCATAAGGGAGGGCGTGCTCATAGAAAGGAGGGTGTGCTCATCAGAGAGTGGGCGAGCTCATCAAAAAGGTGGGCGAGCTCATGGGCGAGCTCATCGGAGAGGTGGGCGAGCTCATCAAGAGGAGGGCGAGGAAAGGAAGCTCCGGGGTGAGCACACACCCTCTAGGGCGAGCACAAGCCCTCTGGGGCGAGCACAAGCCCTCTGGGGCGAGCAGAAGCACTTTGGGGCGAGCAGAAGCACTCCGGGGCGAGCTCGTTATGCGATGCAGACCTCCTTTAGTAAAACGGACCTAACTTTCTCATATAAACTCCAAATTGGATGATTCAAGATGTTCCGGAAAGCTTAGAGATAGACCTATAACTTCAATTAATTAGAATTGAAATTTACTACCTTGAGTAATTTTGATTTTGACCGTTTTTAGGGCTATTGTGTAAACAGAAGGGGGTCGGTCAAGCGCGTGTGCAACATGTAATGCTTCCGACAATAACGACATTGTTCTAAGTCCTAAAATATGAATGTTATGAATTATAATGATACTTAGCATTAAGCAATGAGTATTAGATAAATCGAATGTGTGTGCTAGACGTACGCAATGCGTGTCGCTTGGGCATTCGAATAGGCGAGGTTGGCGTGCGAACGCGCAAGCGTCATAACGCTGTAACTTGTATGTATAATCTTATTTAATATTTTGTTTCTTATAAGAATGAAACATTATAGAGTAGTATAAACCATTATTTAGTATCCAGTATGTGACTAATTGTTATGTGAATATGTACTTAATTGTGTAGGACATTAAGGAGAGTGTGTTGTAATATTGTAGCAGCGCTTCAGGCAAGTTTCCCTAACGCTTGTCTAACCCTTGTGTTGGGCAAGTTCCCTAACTTCATTCTTTCTACATATTAAATGCATGTTTCCTAACGCTTGTCTAACCCTTGTGTTGGGCAAGTTTTCCTTAACCTTACTCGAATTATATTTTGAGCAGGTTTCATATTTTATACAGGTTGTATATTGTTGCAAATTTCATGACTCAAATTGAGTTATTACTTTTGAATCATATTAGTGGATTAATTATTGTCAATTACTCCACCTCCAAGATAATTATTGATATTCGCAGCTTATGCATTTGAATTCATTATCTATTGTTGGATTGTTAAACGTTTAAGTTCTTCATGCATGAACTGTTTAAGGAGATAGTCTACGCCATTTGCTTCGGTTAGACATGTACAGATTATTATTTTAAAAGCTATCCAAACCGATTGTTGGTGCGGAGTCTTGGACTGAGAGAGCAACCCTTATTAGGGGATTATAATGTGTCGGTTATTCGATGCAGTCAGAGTTAAATGTTATGCATATACATGGTGTACGAGAGGCTGATCCCCTCGAGTACAACTGACGGGGCCAGGTTTTAAAAGAGTTAGTCGAATGATCGACTCTTTGGCCAAAAGTTCATGGTCGGTTGGACCACTCAGCAGTAAATAATCATTATTCATTGTTTAATTTGAACCTTGATTATGTCATTTCAGCTATTTCATCAATGTTCATAAATTGTTGATCTATGAAGCTATTATTCTTATTCATTCATGATATATCTTCATTCTTGCTTTTAAACTTGCTGAGCAAACTAGTTGCTCACCCTTGCTATATCATGAACCTATTGCAGTTAAGCCGGGGAGTTCCAAAGCGGATAAAGGCAAAGGAAAACTTAAGGAATGGTTATATATACTATCCTATTGTGTAATCGTGGAATAGTTTTGTATTATTAATGTATTCTGCGATGTATTTATTTAAGGTTGTAGACCTTGGGACCGTAGTGAACCTTTTGTAATGAACAACATATGTTTATTTTATTCCGCATTTGTTGATTTATGTTGTTTAGAGGTGTATGGATGCATTTTATCGTGAGCACCAAATTCGAGGTATTGGTACCTGAATTTGGGGGTGTCATATACCCTCGTAGATCAAAGCTTCCTTGGGTACACGTTCAACTACTAGTCCTTCGTGTTCTCGTCGAATTCCACCGATGAGATTCCTTCCTTTGATCAACGTTAGCCACCCAAGTGTTTGGCCTCTAGAGGTGATCCACTAAGGAAGAATAGTTATTCAAGAAGTTGGGTATTAGTAAAACCCTAGTTTCTATCTCTATAGAAATTGCAAGTACTCTTCACAATCTAATGTAAGAGTGTGTAACCCTAATCTATGATAAGACTCCTCTTATTTATAGATGTAGGAATAACCCTTCCCTAAACTATTTAGGATTAGGGTTTCTATTATAATTAAACTCCTTTAATTAATTATGCCCCTAATCCAATTAGAAATTCATGTGAGAGTTCTTCTATTAATTAATTCTCAATCCCTATTAGGAATTAAATAATAGTAATAGTAATAATAATAATAATAAGACTCCTCTTATTAATTTATATTTAGTATTTTTAAAATATTAAATAATAAATATTAAGCTATTTAATTTATTCTATCTCCATAGACTAAATTAAATACACTTAACTTATTATTACAGTTATGTCATTTACTTCTTAAATAAATATTTTTTTTCTTTTGCGGTGTGACCCTTTAGGTTCTCCATATTAAACCAGTTGTGAATAAATCAATTAGAACAATTCTAATTATGTTTAAATAAATAAATTAAACTATTTAATTTATTTAAACAAATAATATTTATTCTACAATAAGGGTAAGCCCCCTTAGCGATCAACGACTTTCTAGATAATATAGATTTCAACTTTAATCACAAAAGAACCTTTCAGTGCATAGTTACCGTACAATTCAATCCTTCTACCATACAATGTCCCAATTAAATATAAGACATGAATTTCCTGTCAAGTCTTATTTTATTTAATTATATGTATTTCGATTCCCAAATGCACAACTCTAAATAATGCAAATTAGAAACTCCTTTCTAATTTCATTCTGCCTTGGCCAAGGACTACTGAGTTGTCATTTATCGAATCACATAGGACATTCACATCTTTTACTAGACGTGGTAGATTCTTTGTTGATCATTCACCTATCTCCATGTACAACTTATTATACCCAATCATACCCTTTGATATACCCTAAAGGTCTTCAGGGACATGTCAAAGTATAACTCATCATACACAAGATACTATGATGATCTCAAGTCCAAGGATCACTTGTACTACTATCACTAGAGGAATTCCTGTTGGCAGCCGTGTAAAACTCCATTATGTATTCCTTAGCGAGCCACGTTCAGTGTACTTATTCTCCAATAAGCACCTACATACTTGCTTTAGTGTCTCCACACATTTTATGAGATCAATCATCCTCTTCCTAAGAGCAAGCAACGTATGTACTAATCCCCTTTTTAGTAATCCAACGATTAGGAACGATTTTAGTTTGTGAGCTATCTAGAATTTCGATCTCATTAGCATGATCACCATCATGATTCTAAAAGCATTGCTCAAAACTATGGGTTTATCACATTTAATATAACAGCACTATGTAGATAATGTAAAATGCCTTTTAAGAAAATCAATTCTTTTATTAATAAATGAATAAGATTACAAAGTATATGCTACATCATATCAAATATGATTGGCTTGTGTGCATACTACTTTCAGAATGTTTCTCCAGCTGAACGATTTAGGAGGTGCATTACTATTTGACTTTAGCCTTGCGATTCTCTGAAGCACTCTACGTTCAGTCCTTGCTGAGTGAGCTTTGCTTGGCTTTACGATTCTGTTCACTTTACGATAGAAGCATCAGCTCTGCGATGAGTCTAAAGCTTTATGATATACAAATCAGCTCTACGCTTTCTCTGAAGCTTTACGATAGGAGATTTAAGGCTGCGATCTAACATATTTTCTTTACAGCTTCGTCAGACTAAACTTTACATACATATTAAGCCTATGCTTCATATTAACTTAAAGAGATCAACTTAACAGGTTTAATCATTTAACTTTAAGTCCTTGTACATTGAATCATTAAGAAGGACTTTACAGAAAAACTAACTGATACAACTATACATTAAGATCTATCATTATCAAATCAAATATACAAATCATGCAGACTCCAACAATCTCTCCCTATTTGATGATGACAAAACCAGCAGTTTCATATGACAATTAAGAATGCATTGACACTATGTAAATATGACTTAAAATATAGTAAGCCACTGTATTGCTAGATTAAAAAGATGAATTTATTGATGATTAAAGAGTTTTACACAATTCATCAGATTTTCAAACATTCTAGCAAGAAATAAATAAAATAAGCTTACTATTTTCTTCTCTTTCTTGGCTTTTCCAAAGCAAGCCATTTCTTCTCAGCTTCCCTTCTGCGATTTGAAGCTTCTTGTTGCTCAGCGTTTTTCCTTCTAATTTTTTCAATAGAATCCCTTGGGCCAAGATTGGGAGTGAAAGAGGCGAATGTCCTTTCTTTTCCTACAATATGAGTGCCTTGAAGGTTTCTGTTCAGATACGTCAGATCTCTAGATGGAATTCTTACCCTGGTTGGCGTTACTGCACTCAACGATCCGATCTGTCCTTGGCCACGCTCTATTGGTAAGGCACGAGGGGATGTCCAATCTTCCCTTTGTGAAGCTGCTCCTTGTCTCCCCCTATCTCCCTGACTCCCCCTATTTCCCTGACTTCCCTTCTCCCCTTGCCTCTTTTTCTCCCCATTTTTGTCATCATGCACCCGTGAGAGATGCCGGACTGAGTCAACTAACTCTTGGATCTGGGTGGAGTTCATGGCAATATCATTACGAATTTCTCATTGCCGATCAACAGCATGTTCATTTTGCTGTGTTACTAAAGTAGTTGTGTTATTGACATACATCTCCATCTCATGTTTAAATGAATATAAGCCATTGTTGAGCTCAAAAACTTTAGCGGTCAGTGAGTTGATAGACTGCTCATTCTGCTACTGAATGGTCTTCATGGTCTGTTTGTGCTCGTCAAGAACTTTGAGAAATATTTTATCTCTATCATGAAGACGCTCATACATGTCCTTGAACATAGATTTTAATTGCTTTTGAATCTCTCTTCCCGAGTCATAAGGTAAATGACCAGCGATAGTAGTGATGTCGGCCATTTGATGACGAAGCTCAGTTGAGTTTTGCTCAAGTTTTTCTTTGATGTCTTGAGACATAGTATTTGTCAATGCAGTAGGTTGAGTAGTATTGGGATAACTTCCAGTCATTCCATGATGCGATCAAGTGGTAGTGCAGGACTGTCTGTAGGACCTTGGGATAGGTGGACTAGTGCAAGAGGTAAATCAAAGAATTCATTCTTGGAAGAAGAAGGAATATCGGAGGGAATAGATGAAGTATATTCTTGCTTGGGAGGATGTATAGGAGAGCTAACTGGTGATGGTTTGGGAGATACAATAATAGAAGCTTTGATTTTATGTGATTGAAGAGTAGTTTGAGAGTGTGAGTGAACGGGTGATTGATTTGGTGTGGCGAGAAAGGTGGATACATGAACAGGAGAGCGAGAACTGGTGTGCTATTATGACGCCCCCGAATTCGGGCGCTGGCGGCCCGAACAAGGGTCCGACGTTAATTCGTACTTCTATCTTAACTTAACCAATGATCCCATAATCATATTGGTTGAATTAGTCTATTACAGACTATAAAATCATAAAGTTCTTTTATTTTCATCCCTGGATCTTAACTTGATCTCGATCTCATTCTTTCTACAAGTATCAACTTGTAGTTCATTCGTATATATGGATAATAACATATATATATCGGTCAAATTTTTAACCTTATGATTTAAACATTCTATACTTCCATATACCCAAGGTTCATAGCATTAATAATAGGATGGTTCTTGGGAAAAGAAGAATCTTGCGATAAATGTTTGTATCTTTATCCGTGACAAGATTCCTTTTCTTTACAGAACATACCGTATTATTCAATACCATCACTTGAATACATATCGGTATAGAGATATCTCTTTATATCAATATTCCCTATCTATTTGAAATTCACAGTATTAATGATAAGATTGTTCTTGGAACCGAGGGGTGCATTCCGGTAAAGGTGGCACCTTACCGGCGCTCATTAAGTGTAACCTCAGTGCTTATAGAAACTCCCAATATCATTTAATACTCTCACTCAGATGTATAGTTCTTTATCAACATTATATTAATGTTTTACTATTTATCTGAAATTCAGAGTATCGGCATAACACGATCAGTCCATATTACCAATACCCTCATTCAGATTAATAGATCTTTAACAATTCTAAGTTATATCAAAGTAAATATATAACACCATTTCATGATAATAAATAATATTATTTATAGAACATTCGGTTACAAGGTTTGTTTGTTCGTATTACAACAATCATTATGACTTAATACAAATAACAAGTAATTAAAACATGAAACCTAGTCTACACTTCTTCTTTACGCTCATGATCTTCATAACTGCAAATAAAGGTTTATTTGTAAGAATGAGCACTACGGCTCAACAAGTCTAACTAATAACACATAAACAATTTATGCTTTCATATAAACTTTAACATGCCTTGACATATCACATATATCAATTATATATTACAAATAACTTCTCATTCAACAGTTTATATCACGTTGTCACACAAAGCGTATAAACCACATATATATAACTTATAAAAATAACACATAAGAGTTAGAATACTTGCACATAGTTTAAGGGAATAGAAGACTTGCCTCGTATATCTTTTACATTTAATATAACGTCTAAACGTTCGTCGTAAATCCTACACGCTTATAAGTTCATGTTGACAAATAAGCGTTTAACGATTAAATCTTTTTTAAGTTTTATTTCGGGTATTATAACCGCTTATAAATAAAACTCCTTCTACTATACATTAAATAATTTCAGCATTATAACTGCATATAAAATGAATATTCGGCTATTATATTTGAAATAAATCGGGCATTATAATTGTTTATAAAATGAATATTCAACTATTATATTTGAAATAATTTCAACATTATAACTGCTTAAAAAATGAATATTCTTACTAAATATTTGAAGAAAATCGGACATAGTAACTGCTTATAAAAGTATAGTTTCAACTTTATAAGAGAAATAAATCGGACATTATAACTGCTTGTAAATAAGACTTTTGTACTATATACATAAAATAATTTGGGCATTATAACTGCTTGTAAAAGTATATTTTTACTAATACATACATAAAAATGAAAATTATAACCACTAGAGTATACCTCTTGTAGTTGCTAGCTTTACTTCCAATCGCGAAGTGCTTCAATGTTTCGAAAGTAATTTTTATCTCACAATATCTCTCAGAATATAAATATAGAGTGTTTTTTCTCTTGAATTGCTCTTGAACATAGTAAGGAATGAATGAACTTAGCTTGCTATTTATAGGAAAATATAGTTTCGCTAATTACACGTTAGGGGCTCGGCTTATTACACTTTGTACCCTAGCATATTCTTAGAATATTCTTCTAAGCTCCTCAATGAAAATATCTTCCAAGCTCGACAATGCAGCTTGCAATTGAACCTATCTTCTAAGCTCCTCAATGAAAATATCTTCCAAGCTCGACAATGCAGCATGTCACCGTAAGCACGACAAATCACTTTGTCATTCCCAAGCACGACACAACAACTTGTCAAAAATAATTTGTCGGGATGCTTCTTGGTGAAATCGTGGAAAGCACGATAAATCATTTTGCCAATATAAGCATGACTAAGTAGCTTGACAAAAAATTTTTATTTGACCTAATTCATCGTTTACACTATAAAATCACAAAACACCTGGTTCAAAATATCAATTCGATATTTATTAAGCACATATGTTACCAAATTCGAAATCTCATTAGGGCTTAAGGTTTATATGTTCTAATTTTAAACGTATACGATCGCATTTACAAGCCTCATAAATATTCGGGGTATTACATTCACCCCTACTTAAAAGAATTTCGTCCTCGAAATTAACTCTAACTTAGTCTTCAATATGAATTTTCTGAATTCATCCTTTCTCACATCAAATTCTTAATATTTAAATTAGGTAAAAATGTTCAATCTAAACCTTTCCTTACACCAGGTTTTAAACCTTTAATCATACTCGACTTCTAGTTTTATTCTTCTCTTACTGAGAATTCTTCTAATTTATACCCAGGGGTCAATCAAGACCTTGAACTGTTTCATATTCTATGGGTACTATATGATCCACAAGTTTAACAATCACTAAGATTGAAAAACACAATAGTCAGTACGTCAGGTGATCAACCTATCGTACCACATGTGACATATAACATAATAGTTTAAAAGGCATTGTATGTTGTGTCTACCAGAATCATATGTCCATTCCAAATTTTCCTTATTAAAAGGGTTGTCTAGCCGAAATAATTGGCATTGACTCACCTTTAAACCATTCAAATTTTTTGAAAACGATTGTATGCCGCACCTTGCAAGAGTACGTTGATGATTGATCATTTATCATACCACACCAGGTTAAATAGTGTGTTGATGAAAAATTCATTTTTATTTTTCATATTAAATCTGTCTAGCCAAAACAATTAGCAAAGACTTATGAATAACATAGCTAAATCAATTTTATGATTTTATCATGTCCACACAGATAACAATGTATTAATCTTCACACCTCAGGTTACCGTGTATTGATGATAAAAATCATTTTATCTTTTTCAAATTAACTATGTCTAGCTTGAAAAATTAGCATAGACATAGGTTCAAAAATTTTCCAGTTCAATCGTTTGTGAAAATCCGATAAGCACACTTAGAAGGGGGGTTGAATAAGTATGAGAACAAACGACATCAAACTTTTCTAATTAAAGTAAATTGTTAATATCAAATCAAAGTATGTAATGAGCAATTAAAGCAAAACAATTTATAACATGAACACAAGGAATTTTTACGTGGTTCGGCCCTTAACCTCTAGTCTAACAGCCTAATCCACGTCTAATACCAACTAGTATTGGAGACACTTTTATTAATAAACTTGGTTTACAATTAAACTCCTTTACAAGACAAGTTCCACAACCTTTGAGTACTTATACTCCCCGAGCACCTTAGCTCCCCGTGCACCTATGCACCCTTAGACACTTACGTCTCTTTGAACTTGCTTGTAAAACCCCTAATCCAACCCGAATTAGAAACAATAGATTAACAACTGCTTTAAAGAATTTATCAAGAGATGATAACAAGATAAACTATGATCAAAGCACTAATTATATCAACAATTTTAAGGCTAAACTAATATACAATGATCAAAGAGTTAGATGAAGATATCACCAGTTTGAGTGTAGTGAATGCAAGCTGAAATTAATTGATACTTGATGAAGTACAGCAGCCTTTAAGTAATTCTTCACAATAGAGAAATGGACAACCTTCTTTAAGTGTTTGTGAAGAGATTAGAGATCAGAATATGAACTGGAAGTAGATAGATACTAGATGAAGCACAACAACCTTTAAGTAATTCTTCACACTAGAGAAATGGACAGCCTTCTTTAAGTGTTTGTGAAGAGATTAGAAATCAGAATATGTTCTTATTGTTGTTCTCTAACTTCTTCTTTTCAAGCTACTGTTGGTATGCTTTTATAGTAGAAGAATAGTAGCTATTTAGACATTTGAAATGATGTGGGAGTAGGTGAGATGGGCAGCAATGTAATGAATACCATGTGCCATCAATATTCTTGAGATGATATGGGAGTAGTTGAAATGGACAACATTACACTTAATGTAATGAACAACATGTGCTAGCAATACTCTTATGATGGTGTGGGAGTAATTAAGATGGGTAGCAATGTAATGAATAACATGTGCCATCAATATTCTTGAGATGATATGGGAGTAGTTAAAATGCACAGCATTACACTTAATGTAATGAACAACATGTGCTAGCAATACTCTTATGATGATATGGGAGTAGTTGAGATGGAGAGCATTACACTTAATGTAATGAACAACATGTGCCATCTTGAGATAATGTGGGAGTAGTTGAAATAGGCAGCATTGTACTTAATGTAATGAACATCTTTAGTATGAATGGATAGCATGAACAAATTCAGCAAAATACTAAGTAATGGGATTAGGAATCATGCTAAAGTAGTGGACAGCTTTAGTAAACTTAATGGGATTAGTTTCAGCAGAATATTCAACTTATTAATTAACTACTACCATGATTGATTCCATGCAATGTAAATCCTATAGCCTTGATTGAGATAATAAAGCTAGGACCTTGCATTAAATTCCTAAAGACTCAATCATTTCTTTAAGCCTTCATGTCTTCAATTCTCTCTTTCCTTTAAGAACCAAGACTTTAAGAAATCTTCCATATCTTCAATATCCTGAAAATGTAATAACACTACAAAAACAACTTGTCATCATTAAAACCAAGATAGTATAAACCAACATTCTCCCCCTTTTTGATGATGACAACGAATAATATATGACTCCCTCAAAATATATGGCTCCCCCTAAACCAATGCATATAATTACTAAGCCACTAAAACCATGCATATAATTACTAAGCATAAGTTGATTTATTGCATATCAATTTAGTAATCTCTCTCCCCCTTTGTCATCAAACAAAAATAGTTTCATAAGAGACAGTTAAAGCAAGATAGATTATTGATACCAAATGTAGGATCAAGCGCTTACCATTGCACCAACATTGATATGTTATGCACATATGGTCATGCCTAGTTCTCTTTTTAAGGTGCAAAACCGTTCTTCACTTAAAGGTTTTGTAAAAATGTCAGCCAATTGATGCTCGGTTGGGACAAATACTAGATTAATTAATCCTTTAGCAACATTATCTCTCAAAAAGTGATGTCTAACCTCAATATGCTTAGTTCGAGAATAAAGCACAGGATTTTTAGAAATATCTATTGCACTAGTATTATCACAATAAATTGGCACATTGTTGCATGTAATATCAAAATCACACAATGTTTGGCGCATCCATAAAATTTGAGAGCAACAACTTCCTGCAGCTAAATATTCACCCTCAGTGGTTGATAGAGCAACTGAAGTTTGCTTTTTACTATGCCAGGACTGATGAGTGGTTTTTATACCTACGAATTAGGTACTTTCGACTTGATGAATTTGTATGTTCTTAGGTACTTTATGTTTATTTTTATGTATTTTTATCTATTTATTATTCAATATGACTTTATATTACTTTTATATGTTGTTGTATTATTTATATGTGTTTTTACGTTGTTTTCCAGGAGTTGAAATAAAAGCCCCTTGGATCGTTGCATTTTTTGCTTGAATTCGGCATTTCAGCTGCTTGTTTCTCAATTTCACCCATGCTCCAATCCGAATCTCTCAAAACTCAAAGAACGAAAGTTGTAGATCTTCGTCTTAGCTTTCCAGAGCATCCAGAATCATCCAATTTGAAGTTTGTATGAGAGAGTTATGGTCTTTTTACCATCGGATTGTGCATGTATTTTACACATTAGTTGCTTCCCGGCCAAATTGAGACTTGCTCTGGCCATTATCTCGACGAGCTCCAGTTATGAAAGTTGTAGAGCTACTTCTTATCTTTCCATAGCCTCTTTAAACGCCTTAATCCGAGTTCGGACGAAGAAGTTATGGCCATTTTTCCAACAGATGTCGAAACTGAAAAACCTGACTCAGGGACCCTCGCTGCAGCGCGAGTTCCTAGTGTTATTGCCCTCGCTGCAGCGCGAATATGCAGTAGCCAAGGTCATGCTTGACGCTGCAGCGCGAATTTCAGGCCAAATGCCAACGCCGCAGCGCCAAGCACGAATTCTGGGCAAAATTGGGGTGTTAAATGCCTAACCTAAAGACCCAATTCAGAGATCCTTCAATTAATCTGCAGCCTCCTTTTAGAGAGAGCTAGGGGAGACCCATATATTTTCTTTCATCTCCATAGCTTAGCTTAGTTTAATTTCTCTTTAGCTTTGTAAATAGCTTTAGTTAACAACATAGATTAGTGAGAGGATTGGAATTCCTTGGAGCATCAAGAGCACTTGGCAACATGGATTGGAAAGCATTATTGATTGGTTTTCTTGGAGATTGAAGAAGGCTTGATAGAGTTTATTCTTCTCTAGTATTTCCTTTGATGTTGTAATCTATAAATGTTGTATTTATTGCTACTTATGTTTAGCTTAAAAGCTATGAACTAAATATTTGCTCTAAGGTTATAATGAAACCCTTTGTTATTTGAATTGATTAGCTTATCTCTTTGGTTGGCACCATATGGTTTGGTTCAATATATCTATACTTAATGATTCTTGCTAAGGAATTAGTGATTATTTTGGTAATCTATAAGAAATTGAAAAATGGATTGTAGATGTATACCTTGATATATTGGCATGTGATTATGATTTATCTATATCAATGGATTGCATAATTTGTGTGTAAGATAGGAATATACTTATATGCCATGTGTGGCCTATTTGAGAATCTATGCTTTAATTCTCTGCTTTGAATAATTCGCATAGGAATGTGAGGATTATTACCTAGCTTTGATGTTCTTTTCAGTTCTATTCCTTTTCAGGTGGATCTAGAGAGGATATGTTTATACATACCTCGGAAGAGGTGTATGAATACTTGTGAGTTCTCAGTCGACATTCCGTCGTGACCATTAGGCCAAAGAGAGATAGTTATGACGTTCGATAAAACATAGCACACCAAGTATTCGACAGAATGCTTGTGTGGGGAAATAATTATAATCTTAGCTTGCTGCACCTTAGATACCAATCGTTATCCATTTACTTGCTTTAATAATTAGAATTAATTAGATTAATTTCATATCTTTGATTTAACTGTTTAAATAAGATTGAAGCGATATAAAGTCGGTACTTGGTAAATATTAGCTATAATTCCTCGTGGGTTCGACACTCAACTTATCATTATATTACTTGTTAGACCGCGTATACTTGCGCGAGTTTTTAGGTTGTGAAAACCACCAACAAGGACACTAAACTTTGTCCTAAAAATATACAAGCACCACTTGTGCTTTTTCTATCTATTTGACAACCTGCATAGTCTGCATCTGAGTATCACATTAGTTCAAAATTATTGTAAATAGGATAATATAAACCAAAATTGATAGTACCACATAAATATTTAAGAATTCTTTTAACAGCTTTTAAATGTGATTCTTTTGGTTTTGCTTGAAATCTTGCACAAAGACAAACACTATACATAATATCGGGTCTTGATGCAGTTAAATATAACAAAGAACCTATCATACCTCGATATTTAGTTAACTCTACGTCTGTACCTTTGTCATCGGATGTAAGCTTGATTGTCGTACTCATTGGCGTCACCTTTGATTTAGATTTTTCAAATCCAAACCTCTTGAGCAATTCCTTTGTGTATTTGGTTTGATGTATATAGATACCATCCTTTGTTTGCTTTATTTGGATTCCCAAGAAATAGTTAAGTTCTCCCATTAGGCTCATGTCGAACTCCTTATGCATACACTTAGAGAACCACTCACAAAGAGAATCATTAGTAGCACCAAATATTATATCGTCTACGTATATTTGTACAATGATAATATCTTTATTTTCATGTTTAATAAATAATGTAGAATCGATCTTACCTCGAGTGAAACCATTTGTGAGAAGATACTTACTTAACCTCTCGTACCAAGCTATTGGGACTTGTTTGAGTCCATAGAGAGCCTTTTTGAGTTTATACACATGATTTGGATATTTTTCGTGTTCAAATCCGGGAGATTGTTTTACGTACACTTCTTCATTTATGTATCCGTTGAGGAATGCACTTTTTACGTCCATTTGATGAAGCTTGAATTTCTTGTAACAAGCAAAAGCTAGCAAAATTCGAATAGACTCCAACCTTGCTACCGGGGCAAATGTTTCTTCATAGTCAATCCCCTCTTGTTGGTTGTATCCTTGAGCTACCAACCTTGCTTTGTTGCGAGTAATTGTACCATGCTCATCAAGCTTATTTTTGAATACCCACTTTGTTCCAATAATTGAGGTTTCTTTTGGAGGAGGAACTAATTCCCATACTTGACATCTTTCAAATTGTTGGAGTTCCTCTTGCATTTCTAACAACCAATTTTCATCAAGGATAGCTTCCTTAGCATTCTTTGGTTCAACTTGTGATAAGAATGCTGAAAAAGCACATAAGTTTTGTGTCCCTCTTCTTGTAGTTATTCCTCTATTAACATCACCAATAATATTTTCAGGAAGATGATTTTTCATATACTTTGCAGTTTTTGGCATTGTAACGTTGTCTATGTGCTCTTCCTGTTGGATAGAATCAGATTCTGTAACGTTGTCTTTTTCAATTTTTAATAATTTTGTTAAGACGTGTACGCGAAGAAATAATTTTTCCAAGCGACGGAAATTTTATTTGAGCCCGAGGAAATTTATTTCATATCCTAAATGTATTATACGAGTGTTCCGAATAAATGGACAAACCCCGTATTTATTATTTTTACTCATCCCAATATTTTATGGTAATGCCCATTTTAATTATGGGTAGAGTTATTGAGCAATTTTGGCACAAAAGTGGGAGTATTCGGATATATTTTTGTGTATATGTGTACTTATTTTTGCATGTTACTCCAAGAGGGAACCAACCAAACATTTTGGACCAATGAGAATTGATGAAGGAGGGAGTGGTCGGGCGTGCTTGTGACGCCCCCAAATTCGGGTCTCCAAATACCCGGATCCGGTCATCACGATCCAATACAAACATTCACCTCTAACAACATATGGTAACTAAAATGCGGAATATAATAAACATACGTTGTTCATTACAAAGGTGTTACTAGTCCCAGAATACAAAAACCTTAAACACCTACACAAATCCATACCCTAAATAAAAGTTAGGGTTTAAATTACATTAACAGCAATTAACTATACGTAAATTTAAAATCTGCTACATGAAGTCTATTACTTCATCTTTTCTTTTCCTTTGTTCTTCCCTGACGTCTCGGGTTTAGCTGCAATAAAGTCATGATATAGCAAGAATGAGCAACGAGTTTGCTCAGCAAGTTTAAAGTACAACAATAAGGATATATCATGATGAAGGGAATATAGAAGGAAAATTCAGCAATTATCAGAAGCAAGAACATTAAATGCTTTTAGAACAATTGATAGTCAAGTAGACTTTGAACAATAACTTCCAAAGGAGTCAATAGCTAGTTGACCCTCTGGTTACTAGCTACAGAATAAGTACTTGAGGGGATCAGCCTCGCGTACGCTATGTGTATGCATAACATTTAACTCTGCTATTTGTACCTTATTTACGGTACATGGGGTACTCCCCTATAATAAAGGGGTGTTCATACAGTCTAAGAATCCTTACCCTCGATTGGTTCGGATAGCTTTTATAAATTTTTACATACTTGTCTGACCGAACAAGGGTTCAGACTTAATTATGAATAATTCCTAAATCTCGGAACTTTAATAAATATACGAATTCAAATGCACGAATGCGAATGTCAATAAATACATAGAGGTGGAATAATTTTAAAAGTAATTAGACCACTTAAAGCATGCTTGGAGATACGATTCAAGCTTAAAGAATAACTTGCAACAATATATATATACCTGTTTGCACGAATTAAAATAGTGCATAAGGTTTAGAAATTTGCTCAATGTAAAAGTTGAGTAAGAAAGAACTTGCATTCAATATACTGCAAGAATGAAGTTAGGGAACTTGCAAAAATCAAAGTTCGGGATAGAGAACTTGCAATAATGTAAAAGTTAGGGTTAAGAACTTGCCTGTTTGCTCGGCTACAATTTAAACCTTAGCTTTAATTACTTGACCTTGGATAACCTATCAGTTGGTAGAGTTGGTTTATCCATTAGCATTGCGTAATTATACCCACTTATGCTATTTATTTAGCAGATAAACAATTCACCGAATACATTTAATTACTACCTAGCCACCAGCTAAACAGAATTTAATTTTTAATGGCCTCTAGCTATTATTTAAAATAAACAATAGTTAATCATGGTTGCCTATCGTTTGAGTACCCTTCTAAATGTGGGTTAAAATTTCTTATTTATTAGTTACAAAATAATTAATAAATTTAACATGATTTGATAACAACTAAATAGTAGTTGATCTCTTACTTAATCTTTTATTTACTTAATTACTATTCACCATAAGGGTAATTGAGTAATTATTACACTTGGTTCCTTATTCAACAATAATTAAATATTCAATGTATAAATTCTACACACACTTAATTATTATTAAATATTTATTGAATAATTATTGAGTGCTTGTTATCTTTATTTATTAAGGGCCACAGATAATTAACTTATTAATCTCACTCATACTTAATCATTATTTCATTAATGATTAAGTAATTATTATTCTTATTAGCTATATTCATACCTAATTATTATTAATCAAATAATAATTAGATATTTATTATATTTATCTATTATTTATTGACAAATAATAAATAATTATTTAATTAAATTTATTATTTAATATTAATTAAATAATAATTAAAACATTTACTGACAAATATTTAAATTATTAACTTAATTCATATTTGTTTATTATTTAATAGTAATTAAGCAATAATCAACTATTTATTAACCTTATTTATTATTTAGGAATAAATAATAAATAATTAACTTATTAATTTTATCCATACTTGGTTATTATTTAATAGTAGTTAAACAATAATCAAATATTTATTAGCTTTATTTATTATTAAATAATAACCAACTATCTTTATTTATTATTTATTAATAAATAATTATCTCATTGACCTTATTAATAATATTGACAGTTAATAAATAATCATTAGTTTGTTGTTACCCGTTGGCCCAACAATCCCTACCAAAAGCTGGGTTCGATTTCCAGCCATACCAATCACAATAAGGAAAATTTCCAACGATGTATTGACGGGATGCTTACTACTAAATGAACAAGGTTGGTTCAGGCATTACAGCGAACACCTACTGGGCATTTAAAATTCGGAATTTGCCTAGTCTTATGATGTTCAAGGCTGCCGAACCTTATGGTTCTTAGCATACAGAGGCTCAACAACAATAGCACAACCCAAGAAATTACCAAAAACCATTAACCCAATACAGAGGAAAATTACTTCCAATATAGAGAACAATTAATTTCAGTATATAGAAACAGATACCCCAACACAGAGGAAAGTTTCAATCCAATACAATACATACAGTCGACAATACCAAACAAGTATGGAAAAATTCATAAAAACCCAATAGGAACCATCACAGTGGTTCGATAACCCTATGCTATGCCTCAATGTGGTGCGAACGACAGTCCTCCTTCTTCGTCCAAAGTAGTTGACAAAATCGGACATTCACAGCTAGCGACTAACTTTCCCCTGGCTCTCTCTCTCAAAAATTTCTAAATTGGGACTTACAAACAAAGGAAAATCGGCAGCTTGGCTAATTGGAACTCATCAGCTCTGTAGCTCGATTTAGGGTTTGGGGAGGTTCACTTTATAGTGAAATTTTTATCCAAATTAACTGGGTATTACCCCAATTAATTCCTCAATGACCGTCGGTAGGAGAGAGTGGCTATCAATAGGCTGTCTGCGTCAAGCCCATCCAGTTCCAGCGTGACTTGCCGACGGAGCCTCGAGCCGCGTACTCCCGTCGACTTGGTCGTTCGACGCCTAAATCCCCTGGTCCCTTCGGCCGACGCTTGGTCCTTGCCCGCTCCCAGTCGTGCCGTCCCTTCACGCCTTCTCGTCGACCGACGCTCGTCTGGCGTGGTCCGTCTCCTCTGCCCCCGTCTCGTCTGATTGAGAGATTGAAGGGTTGGGTCTGTGCTGGGTCTAGGGCTAAGATCTTCCCCCAATTCGATTTGAGAGGCTCGCTTGGTTTATCTGGTGTGAGGGTTGTGAGTGATTGGCTCGGCTGAACCCCTCAAATTGGGTGTGCCAATTGGGTTTTCCCCAACCCGTAGCAACTGACCCAACCTGACCGGATCAAGGATGGTTTTAAGGGAATGGGCTTAACTTGGGCCGGTTGAAACAAATGGAGAATCAGCCCAATTAGGAAAATAAAAGGGTATTGGGCTCAGCTTAACAAGGTGGAAATTGGGCCAGTCCAATTTAATTTATCCACATTGCATTTCTAATATTTTAAATTTAATAGCTAAACCCATTAATTATTCATTTAATATATTTAATATAACCATAATTCTTCATTTGAATTATTTAAATCCGATAATGAAAAATTTATTTATTAATTTCCCAATTTCTTGTAAATAAATTCTTAGGGTTAACTCACTAATTATTTAACCCATCAGTGAGTCCCTTTAATGCACATAAAAATTATTTGGACCATATAGTTATCTAATTAAATAAGATTCTTACATGGATCGAATTTAAATTCACAATTTATATATAAAATGAATTTATTTATTAAAATAAATTTGATAAAATGTTTAAAATTTTCTGGTCCTTACAGTGCTAGTCATTTCCGAGCAATGCATTGAGTTTCCAAACCTTGCAACATTCTTCTTGGATAATCACATTCAATTTTCATTCTCCCATCCATTCCTTCTCTCCCATTCTATTCTAAGTTGCTGCAGAAAATAGAAGGGAGGAGAGAGAGAGAAAGGAAGAAGAAGAATAAGAAGAAGAAGAAGAAGAAGAAAAGAGGTTCGGGAGGAAGAAGGAGAAACCAAGGTAGGAGATGAGGAGCTTCAAGCGACCATAGCAAGCTTCTCTACAATCTAGGAAGGATTTACAGAAGTAAACCTTCTTCTTAAACCATTTTCCATTGATTTTGGTTAGGTTTTTCCAAGTTTTTAGTTTTTGGAGCTTTTTAGCTCACGGATGATTTTCGAGCGATTTCTGTTGTTGTTGATGGTGGTGATTGGTTGTATATGTTGTTAAGAGGTTATGTAAGCCATTAATAACATTAAAGTGGAACAAAAAGGAAGAAAAATCCGTACCTTGGCTTAAAGGATGAACTTTGGACATTTTTGGACAAATGGACCTTCGGACGGTTTAGAGGACTGTAAACCTATGATTACTTGATTGTTTAATTTGTTTGTTGTTGTAATATTGTAGTTTCATGGGTTACGAAGCTAACCCAACTGGAACGGATTAAAAAAGATGTAAAAACAAAGATTTGGTGATGATTTTAGTGAAGAATACTAAGAACACTCAAACAGAATAATAACTCGGCACTTTGGCTTAGGATTTGAACATGTTAATGTTAATGGGTAGCTCTGAATTTTAGATATGTTGTAGCCCCATAAGTTAGGAGTCCACAGAGTCCAAAATGGACCAATTTGAACGTGTATTGAAGGAGATATGAAGATCGGAAGGAGGAGAGGTCAGATTGCTCGCGCTGGAGAAGCCCAAAAATCTGGGTTCAGTATGAATGACGCTGCGGCGCCGTTCATAAGGCAAAAATAGGCGCTGCGGCGCCGGACACATGTCAGGCGCAGACATGTCTGAGTGGACTGTTTTGACCTCCTGTAGTAAAATAGGCATAACTTTCTCATATAAACTCGGATTGCGGTGATTCGGAAAGAGGAAGAGTATATCTACAACTTTCTTTCTTTAAATGTTTCAATTCGAGGTCTGTATCATGGCCTAAATTGGCCATTTATAGGACTGATGTATAATTGGAGGCAATCGGAGAGTGTCGGGCATGCACGTAAGCACGTGTAATGCTCCCGACAAGGTAAAGTGATGTTCTAATTTTTAAAACATGATTATTATGATTTATAATGATACTTAACATTAACCATTGAGTATTAGACAATTCGAGTGGGCGTGTTAAGCGTACGCAATCACGTGTCACTTGGGCGTTCGAATAGGCAAGTGTGGCGTACGGACGTGCAAACGTCGTAACGCCGTAACAAGTGTATATAACCTTGTTTAATATTTTGTTTTTAATAATAATGAAACCTGATAGAATGTTATAACCCAATGTATAAGCATGCTAAGCACATGCAAAAGAGACGAATTAGGTGTGTGACGTGTAAACGTCGAAACGCCGCGTAACGTGTTAATGACCTTAAATAATGTTTCGATTTAAACAAAATGAACATTATAAGATATGGAGTGGGATTATATTAATGTGAACCAATATATGAATCCTTTTTAGTGACTAATTGGTGTTTTATTGTTAAATAAATTGTGTAGGATATTTGAAAGGCGAGCCATCATAATTTGGCAAGGAACGCTTAAGGCAAATCCTTTCAGTAACTTGTTGACTTGTTTAAATGTATTGATGTACATGAGTTGATTGCTAAATCTTCTACTGTTATGTGAATTATACGTGAGCATGATTAAAAATGTGCACGTTGTGCAACTATGTGATTTATGTTGTTCTATGTGGACCTTGAAATATTATAAATGTGCAGTATGAGATATATGATGCAAATGGAACTTGCATATTAAGAGGTGTATGATGCATGTGTAGATGCATTGCATACAATTTATGATGCTTATGTAAGATGCATAGTATGAGAATCATGATGCATAAATAAAATATAAACTTGTATGTTACGTGAAGCATGAAAGGTGAAAACTGTTAGTTCTTGCTGAGCCGTCGTGCTCATACTTGCAAAAATAAAACTTTTGCAGATTTACGATGCAATGCAATTATCTTGATATCGTGGTGATAAGGATTAGAGATGCATGGAAACAGGAAGGTTGCTAAATATTTCTTTATTGTAATTATTTAGCCGTGATAACGATATGCAATGTATGTGAATTAGATTGTGTGAACCTTGAGTTAAAAGTTAAGGTTATCCATTATAATAGTTATGATGCGATTATGTAATTTAATCGCTTAGTAAACTAGAAGGATGATGATGTTGTATAAATGATCATGGTATTTATTTAACCTTGATCATAAGTGTAGTATTTAATGGTTACGAAATTCGAATTTGTAACAAAGAGTGAAATAGTAAATTTTAATGTGTATTATTGTAAAGTACTGTTATGTATAGTATGAATAGTATTAAATTTGCAGTATTTATTAAATGATGTATTAGTTAAGGTCTTCGTACCTGAGATTAGATAGGAACATGTTGTAATAATCTTGTAATTGCATTCATGTAGTAAGATTATGTTTTAGTTATGGTTTCGAGGCTTGGGACGACAATATTTATATTGTATCAATGTAAATATTTTATTATTCCGCAATGAGTTGTTAATAGTATGATGTACGAGTTGCATAGTGATGCACCGAATTCGAGGATAAGGTAACCCGGATTTGGGGGCATCACATGTTGGTATCAGAGCTATAGGTTATAAACCTTAGATAAGAGAACCTTACGCTATAATCTGAGGGTAGAAAGATGATAATGATAAAGAATAAACTCGGATAGAGTTTGACCGATAAGGGATAAATTTAGAAAATTCCTAAAGAAAGGAATTAAAATATATAGATGAAGATTCAAGGAAGAATCTTAAAGAGTTATAAAAGATTAGAATTAGGAGTTACTTGATTCCAATAATAAAGATGACAAATGTTGATAACTAGACGATAAGATGAAGATGCATAAAAATCTTATAATATGATTAAAGAGCGGAGTAAGGAAGATCGTAATGTAAAACGATTAAGGAATAAGATCACGACGTGATCGGATTAACTTGTAGAATAATAGATAATCTGTTAAACGAATGGAAAGTTATAGCCTGACGCTATAAAGAGAAGGTACTATGAAATAGTACGATGAAAACTCAAGAAGAGTTAGAGATGATAAATACGGATTAAAGAAAATTCGTATTGAGCAAAGAGAGGACAATAATTTAATGGGATTTCAATTGAGGACTCATGTGATAGCTGAGTTGTACAAGCCTTTGTATGGCCAGGGGTTTTGTGCTTGGTTTAACGACTACTCAGCTTGTCACATTGATAATCGTTGAAATATTGGTATCGTACTATCAATGTATGTATGATGAGAAGGTGATTCTTTTCTCATATCTATATTTGATAGTTAGAGAATATTAATATTAGGTGCGAGTTCTTGAAACTCATGCTTATGGTAAGTTTGTGACTCATAATTATACGGTATGTTTTGAGCCCCTAGCCGTATGGACAGTCCCTGATTTGTTCTTGGACTACATATTAATAGGACAAGTTCCTAAACTCATATTGTTGTGGCAAGTTCCTGAACTCCTAATGTGTGGTAAGTTTGATGAACTACACTAGGGTATAGAAATGTTGTGAATTGAGAAATGAGAATTCTTAATGTGATGAGCATTGGTGATGTTAGAAATAGATAGAATTATTAAGTAATGTGATGAGCATTTGCACTTTTGTGTTTTCGAAATATATGTTGGATCAATTTTTGAAACAATAAGTTTAAAAAAAAGATCCTATGATTCATATGTCTATGTTAATTGCTCCAGCTAGGCAAAATGATTTGAGAATATAAAAATGTATTTTTAAACAGTCATCAATGCATCATGAAACGTGGTGTAGAATGACAGATGATAAAGTCATCAATGCAGATTAACTTAGTATTGGATGTGATCATAGGATCGTCAGCCCACTATGGTAGGATGTAGTATGACAAAGTCACAAAATGACGGAATCCTCAATGGACTGTAGAAACAGTACGGTATCATGACGTCATAAAATGATTTTTGTTTTCTTTAAAGTATGAAAAAGTATGCTAATTGAGTTGGCTAAAATATTTCGATTGATGTCGAACCGTTGATGTGAGTCTGAGCTATTTGATTCGGCTAGACGAATGTTGAAATATGATTTTGAAATTCGAGAATTCTTTGAGAATGTTTTCCAAACCAAATTGTTTTGGTGCGGGCTTTTATATCTGCTGAGATGAACAACCCTCATAGATGGGGTAATATTTTTAGAGGGATAGGAAAATCCGACTGCGCCCATGCAAACAGTATGTAAAAGGGGTTATGCATGACCTCAGGTACATTAGGCTAATCACCTATTGTATTAGTATGTTGGGTTATCAGATGAATTTCTGGTGATTCTAGTAAAGGTTATTAGTCCTTAGTGACTACTCAGCTTTGGGATATCATTGGATGTAAGTGCTATGATGGCTACTCAGTGATTCCTTCATCCAATATTGGTAATTCATGTAAGAGGTAAGTGCCATGATGGCCACTCAATGATTCATACTGTTTCACAATTATCGAACAATTGTTGTAGACCCTTGAAATATATTCCATTATTCTGCAAACTGAATGTGAAAAGGGTAATTTTCCCTAGAAAGAAGTAGTCGTAGAATGCGACAATTTTAAATGAATCCTTGGAAGAGGAAAGCGTAAAGCTTTGTTGAAAGTCTGTATGAATGAATGATATGAGCATGATAGTAATTATGGGATTAATATTTCCCTGGAAGAAACGGATGAAATTCCGAAACTGAAAAGTGAAATTCTTAGAGAGAATGATGGGTAGAATGAGCAAAGATGAATATGTTGTAATTTCGAGGATGAAATTCTTAGAAGAAGGGATGAATTTCATTAAGGTAATTGATGGGTTAAAGGAAGAATGATACTCTCATATAATTGAGTTTGATAAAGGTTATAGAATAAAACCTATAAGAATTTATTAAGGAAGTGGATGAAATAGGTAATATATAACCTATGTTATAGTAATACGTTGAAATGTTCAACTATAAAATTTCAGAAGAAGATTTATGCGGACCGAGTAAGGATGTTTCGGTGATTCCGAGGACGAAATCCTTATAAGAGGGGAAGAATGTGACAACCCAGATTTTTTGAGAATAAAATTGAAATAAGGATTTAAAAAAATTCTTATTATGAGGTGTAGCGGGTTGAATGTAAAATATATATGTGCTATATATTTTTTATGTGACTTATGTGATAAGAGAATAAATATATGTATGTTATATATTTATTATAGATTTAAGCGATGAGATAATGGTCTAATAGTTAGCCAAAACTAAGTAATTTGATTAGTATGGACTAACTGTCGAAGCGTATAATTGTATAGAAGGAAGTCAAAACTCGAATTTAAGTTTGGAGTGAGCTATAATGACAATGAGGAAGAAAGAAAGAAGAATGTAACGATTGTGAGTCGTGGGTAACTTGGTAATTCGAGCTTATGAATATTATTGAATAAAATAGACTTTTATTTATAATAGACTTTTATTAATAATATTATGTGTTAAGCGTTTAAAGGTTATATTATAACCTAGATTATGTGTACGCGATGATTAGTAAGTATGAAAGTTTTCGTATAACCTAATATGGTGGTTTCGAAAAATATCGCTAGAATACTATTTATTGGATTAAATAAATAGTTGAAGAATATTATTATTGAACGAGTTATTTGCCGTAAAGCATTAACCCAAATATGGGTGTGATATATGTACGTTGATGTATATGATTATGGGGATTTAATCGGGAAGAGTAGCGATCGCGAATCGTGAATAGACTTGTAATTTGGGTTTATTAATATTATTAAATGGATTTAATATTATTTTTATGAGAGGTATTTTGAGGTTATTTTATAACCTGGATTATGTGTAAGTATTGGTTTTAAGTGTTGTTGTCGCGTGAGAGCGAATAGATTGATCTCGCGAAAAATCACTAAATCACTATTCACGGGACACGTTTCTCGAGGCACTATTCACGCCAAATATTTTTTTATGTCTTTTTCGATTTTTATTAATTTCATTAAGACGTGTACGCGAAGAAATAATTTTTCCAAGCGACGAAAATTTTATTTGAGCCCGAATGAAATTTATTTCGTATCCGAAATGTATTATACGAGTGTTCCGAATAAATGGACATAGTTAGAATACTTGCACATAGTTTAAAGGAATAGAAGACTTATCTTGTATATCTTTTTACAGTTAATATAACGGTCTAAACGTTCGTCATAAATCCTACACGATTATAAGTTCATGTAGACAAATAAGCGTTTAAGGATTAAATCTTTTAAGTTTTATTTCGGGTATTATAACCGCTTATAAATAAGACTCCTTCTACTATACATCAAATAATTTCAGCAGTATAACTGCATATAAAATGAATATTCATCAACTATATTTAAAATAAATTAAGCATTATAACTGCTTATAAAATGAATATTCGACTATTATATTTGAAATAATTCAGGCATTATAACTGTTTATAAAATGAATATTCTTACTAAATTTTTGAAGAAAATCAGACATAATAACTGCTTATAAAAGTATATTTTCAACTTTATAAGAGAAATAAATCGGACATTATAACCGTTTGTAAAATGCATAATTAGCTATAACTACAAATTGAAATCCAACATTCTAACTACTAAGATGATTACCCCTTGAAGTTGTAAGCTTTAACTATTTCTTTGCAAGGCTTCAACACCTTAACTCACAAGAACTTTCTCTAAAGATTATACTAGCTTCTCAAGCTCTTGAAATACTTGTGAATTCTCAAAAATTTAGAAGAGAATGGCTTGCTATTTATAGAAAACCAAGAGTTCGGGCATTTTGGTCATTTCCCATCTCAACCATGGCTTATTACTATTTTACCCAAGAATATTCTTGGCATATTCTTGGCATATTCTCCCAAAATATCTACCAAGCTCGACAATGCAGCTTGCAACTGAAAATATCTTCTAAGCTCAACAATGCAGCTTGCAACTGAAAATGTCTTCTAAGCTGGACAATGCGGCTTGCAACTGAAAATATCTTCTAAGCTCGACAATGCAGCTTGCAACCGAAAATATCTTCTAAGCTCGACAATGCAGCTTGTAAACCGTAAGCACGACAAAAGCAGCTTATCGCCGTAAGCATGACAAAGCAGCTTGTCACCGTAAGCACGACAAAGCAGCTTGTTATTACGGATATATCCCCAAGCTTGTCGGTAAAAAATTTCTAAGCACGACGTTTTCTGCGTTTTCCTCGAAAATATTTTCAGATATAATTCATCGTTATACCCGAATAATCACATAATACATAGTTTTGGGTCACTGAATTAAGCTCTAACCATATACGATCGTATTTATAAGCCTCATAAATATTCGGGGTATTACAATTCGGGGTCGCCCGAACAAGGGTCGACGTTACCTCGTAATTCTATTGTAACTTAACCAATGATCCCATAATCATATTGGTTGAATTAGTCTATTACAGACTATAAAATCATAAATTTCTTTATCTTCATCCCTATTTATAAGAATTTCGTCCTCGAAATTAACTTTACAAATAACTTTAGCCATTCAATATCATATTTATATGTTATATAAATATTTAGGATATTACATTCACCCAGTAGTACTTTCATGTCAGTTTGTCAGGGTTGATTGCTCTACGATTATAGGAGCTCGTAGTGTTGGTCGTTCGATCGAAAGACGACTTTACGATAAGTCAAGAACTCTATGAATGTGTTAGGTTTGGTATATAACACAAGCATGCAATCAAATTACATAAATAAAGCGGAAGCGTGATAAAACGGATTTTAAAAATTTTAATACAAACCATCACCATGATCTATCCTTGTGTTCAATTATCAATTAAACGAAAGAGAAAAGAGAATAAGAATTATACCCTCGTAGATCAAAGCTTCCTTGGGTACACGTTCAACTACTAGTCCTTCGTGTTCTCGTCGAATTCCACCGATGAGATTCCTTCCTTTGATCAACGTTAGCCACCCAAGTGTTTGGCCTCTAGAGGTGATCCACCAAGGAAGAATAGTTATTCAAGAAGTTGGGTATTGGTAAAACCCTAGTTTCTATCTCTATAGAAATTGCAAGTACTCTTCACAATCTAATGTAAGAGTGTGTAACCCTAATCTATGATAAGACTCCTCTTATTTATAGATGTAGGAATAACCCTTCCCTAAACTATTTAGGATTAGGGTTTCTATTATAATTAAACTCCTTTAATTAATTATGCCCCTAATCCAATTAGAAATTCATGTGAGAGTACTTCTATTAATTAATTCTCAATCCCTATTAGGAATTAAATAATAGTAATAGTAATAATAATAATAATAATAATAATAATAATAAGACTCCTCTTATTAATTTATATTTAATATTTTTAAAATATTAAATAATAAATATTAAGCTATTTAATTTATTCTATCTCCATAGACTAAATTAAATACACTTAACTTATTATTACAGTTATGTGATTTACTTCTTAAATAAATATTTTTTCTTTTGCGGTGTGACCCTTTAGGTTCTCCATATTAAACTGGTTGTGAATAAATCAATTAGAACAATTCTAATTATGTTTAAATAAATAAATTAAACTATTTAATTCATTTAAATAAATAATATTTATTCTACAATAAGGGTAAGCCCCCTTAGCGATCAACGACTTTCTAGATAATATAGATTTCAACTTTAATCACAAAAGAACCTTTCAGTGCATAGTTACCGTACAATTCAATCCTTCTACCATACAATGTCCCAATTAAATATAAGACATGAATTTCCTGTCAAGTCTTATTTTATTTAATTATATGTATTTCGATTCCCAAATGCACAACTCTAAATAATGCAAATTAGAAACTCCTTTCTAATTTCATTCTGCCTTGGTCAAGGACTACTGAGTTGTCATTTATCGAATCACATAGGACATTTACATCTTTTACTAGACGTGGTAGATTCTTTGTTGATCATTCACCTATCTCCATGTATAACTTATTATACCCAATCATACCCTTTGATATACCTTAAAGGTCTTCAGGGACATGTCAAAGTATAACTCATCATACACAAGATACTATGATGATCTCAAGTCCAAGGATCACTTGTACTACTATCACTAGAGGAATTCCTGTTGACAGCCGAGTAAAACTCCATTATGTATTCCTTAGCGAGCCACGTTGAGTGTACTTATTCTCCAATAAGCACCTACATACTTGCTTTAGTGTCTCCACACATTTTATGAGATCAATCATCCTCTTCCTAAGAGCAAGCAACGTATGTACTAATCTATTCGGATTCACTAATCCCCTTTTTAGTAATCCAACGATTAGGAACGATTTTAGTTTGTGAGCTATCTAGAATTTCGATCTCATTAACATGATCACCATCATGATTCTAAAAGCATTACTCAAAACTATGGGTTTATCACATTTAATATAAAAGCACTATGTAGATAATGTAAAATGCCTTTTAAGAAAATCAATTCTTTTATTAATAAATGAATAAGATTACAAAGTATATGCTACATCATATCAAATATGATTGGCTTGTGTGCATACTACTTTCAGAATGTTTCTTCAGCTAAACGATTTAGGAGGTGCATTACTATTTGACTTTAGCCTTGCGATTCTCTGAAGCACTCTACGTTCAGTCCTTGCTGAGTGAGCTTTGCTTGGCTTTACGATTCTGTTCACTTTACGATAGAAGCATCAGCTCTGCGATGAGTCTAAAGCTTTATGATATACAAATCAGCTCTACGCTTTCTCTGAAGCTTTACGATAGGAGATTTAAGGCTGCGATCTAACATATTTTCTTTACAGCTTCGTCAGACTAAACTTTACATACATATTAAGCCTATGCTTCATATTAACTTAAAGAGATCAACTTAACAGGTTTAATCATTTAACTTTAAGTCCTTATACATTGAATCATTAAGAAGGACTTTACAGAAAAACTAACTGATACAACTATACATTAAGATCTATCATTATCAAATCAAATATACAAATCATGCAGACTCCAACAGTCTCTCCCCATTTGATGATGACAAAACCAGCAGTTTCATATGACAATTAAGAATGCATTGACACTGTGTAAATATGACTTAAAATATAGTAAGCCACTGTATTGCTAGATTAAAAAGATGAATTTATTGATGATTAAAGAGTTTTACACAATTCATCAGATTTTCAAACATTCTAGCAAGAAATAGATAAAATAAGCTTACTATTTTCTTCTCTTTCTTGGCTTTTCCAAAGCAAGCCATTTCTTCTCAGCTTCCCTTCTGCGATTTGAAGCTTCTTGTTGCTCAGCGTTTTTCCTTCTAATTTTTTCAATAGAATCCTTTGGGCCAAGATTGGGAGTGAAAGAGGCGAATGTCCTTTCTTTTCCTACAATATGAGTGCCTTGAAGGTTTCTGTTCAGATACGTCAGATCTCTAGATGGAATTCTTACCCTGGTTGGCGTTACTGCACTTAACGATCCGATCTGTCCTTGGCCACGCTCTATTGGTAAGGCTCGAGGGGATGTCCAATCTTCCCTTTGTGAAGCTGCTCCTTGTCTCCCCATATCTCCCTGACTCCCCCTATTTCCCTGACTTCCCTTCTCCCATTGCCTCTTTTTCTCCCCCTTTTTGTCATCATGCACCCGTGAGAGATGCCGGACTGAGTCAACTAACTCTTGGATCTGGGTGGAGTTCATGGCAATATCATTACGAATTTCTCATTGCCGATCAACAGTATGTTCATTTTGCTGTGTTACTAAAGTAGTTGCGTTATTGACATACATCTCCATCTCATGTTTAAATGAATATAAGCCATTGCTGAGCTCAAAAACTTTAGCGGTCAGTGAGTTGATAGACTGCTCATTCTGCTACTGAAGGGTCTTCATGGTCTGTTTGTGCTCGTCAAGAACTTTGAGAAATATTTTATCTCTATCATGAAGACGCTCATACATGTCCTTGAACATAGATTTTAATTGCTTTTGAATCTCTTTTCCCGAGTCACAAGGTAAATGACCAGCGACAGTAGTGATGTCGGCCATTTGATGGCAAAGCTCAGTTGAGTTTTGCTCAAGTTTTTCTTTGATGTCTTGAGACATAGTATTTGTCAATGCAGTAGGTTAAGTAGTATTGGGGATAACTTCCAATCATTCCATGATGCGATCAAGTGGTAGTGCAGGACTGTCTGTAGGACCTTGGGATAGGTGGACTAGTGCAAGAGGTAAATCAAAGAATTCATTCTTGGAAGAAGAAGGAATATCGGAGGGAATAGGTGAAGTATATTCTTGCTTGGGAGGATGTATAGGAGAGCTAACTGGTGATGGTTTGGGAGATACAATAATAGAAGCTTTGATTTTATGTGATTGAAGAGTGGTTTGAGAGTGTGAGTGAACGGGTGATTGATTTGGTGTGGCGAGAAAGGTGGACACATGAACAGGAGAGCGAGAACTGGTGTGCTATTATGACGCCCCCGAATTCGGGCGCTGGCGGCCCGAACAAGGGTCCGACGTTAATTCGTACTTCTATCGTAACTTAACCAATGATCCCATAATCTTATTGGTTGAATTAGTCTATTACAGACTATAAAATCATAAAGTTCTTTTATTTTCATCCCTGGATCTTAACTTGATCTCGATCTCATTCTTTCTACAAGTATCAACTTGTAGTTCATTCGTATATATGGATAATAACATATATATATATCGGTCAAATTTTTAACCTTATGATTTAAACATTTTATACTTCCATATACCCAAGGTTCATAGCATTAATAATAGGATGGTTCTTGAGAAAAGAAGAATCTTGCGATAAATGTTTGTATCTTTATCCGTGACAAGATTCCTTTTCTTTACAAAACATACCGTATTATTCAATACCATCACTTGAATACATATCGGTATAGAGATATCTCTTTATATCAATATTCCCTATCTATTTGAAATTCACAGTATTAATGATAAGATTGTTCTTGGAACCGAGGGGTGCATTCCGGTAAAGGTGGCACCTTACCGGCGCTCATTAAGTGTAACCTCAGTGCTTATAGAACTCGCAATATCATTTAATACCCTCACTCAGATGTATAGTTCTTTATCAACATTATATTAATGTTTTACTATTTATCTGAAATTCAGAGTATCGGCATAACACGATCAGTCCATATTACCAATACCCTCATTCAGATTAATAGATCTTTAACAATTCTAAGTTATATCAAAGTAAATATATAACACCATTTCATGATAATAAATAATATTATTTATAGAACATTCGGTTACAAGGTTTGTTTGTTCGTATTACAACAATCATTATGACTTAATACAAATAACAAGTAATTAAAACATGAAACCTAGTCTACACTTCTTCTTTACGCTCATGATCTTCATAACTGCAAATAAAGGTTTATTTGTAAGAATGAGCACTACGGCTCAACAAGTCTAACTAATAACACATAAACAATTTATGCTTTCATATAAACTTTAACATGCCTTGACATATCACATATATCAATTATATATTATAAATAACTTCTCATTCAACAGTTTATATCACGTTGTCACACAAAGCGTATAAACCACATATATATAACTTATAAAAATAACACATAAGAGTTAGAATACTTGCACATAGTTTAAAGGAATAGAAGACTTTCCTCGTATATCTTTTACATTTAATATAACGTCTAAACGTTCGTCGTAAATCCTACACGCTTATAAGTTCATGTTGACAAATAAGCGTTTAACGATTAAATCTTTTAAGTTTTATTTCGGGTATTATAACCGCTTATAAATAAAACTCCTTCTACTATACATTAAATAATTTCAGCATTATAACTGCATATAAAATGAATATTCGGCTATTATATTTGAAATAAATCGGGCATTATAATTGTTTATAAAATGAATATTCAACTATTATATTTGAAATAATTTCAACATTATAACTGCTTAAAAAATGAATATTCTTACTAAATACTTGAAGAAAATCGAACATAGTAACTGCTTATAAAAGTATAGTTTCAACTTTATAAGAGAAATAAATCGGACATTATAACTGCTTGTTAATAGGACTTTTGTACTATATACATAAAATAATTTGGGCATTATAACTGCTTGTAAAAGTATATTTTTACTAATACATACATAAAAATGAAAATTATAACCACTAGAGTATACCTCTTGTAGTTGCTAGCTTTACTTCCAATCGCGAAGTGCTTCAATGTTTCGAAAGTAATTTTTATCTCACAATATCTCTCAGAATATAAATATAGAGTGTTTTTTCTCTTGAATTGCTCTTGAACATAGTAAGGAATGAATGAACTTAGCTTGCTATTTATAGGAAAATATAGTTTCGCTAATTACACGTTAGGGGCTTCGGCTTTTTACACTTTGTACCCTAGCATATTCTTAGAATATTCTTCTAAGCTCCTCAATGAAAATATCTTCCAAGCTCGACAATGCAACTTGCAATTGAACCTATCTTCTAAGCTCCTCAATGAAAATATCTTCCAAGCTCGACAATGCAGCTTGTCACCGTAAGCACGACAAATCACTTTGTCATTCCCAAGCACGACACAACAACTTGTCAAAAATAATTTGTCGGGATGCTTCTTGGTGAAATCGTGGAAAGCACGATAAATCATTTTGTCAATGTAAGCATGACTAAGCAGCTTGACAAAAAATTTTTATTTGACCTAATTCATCGTTTACACTATAAAATCACAAAACACCTGTTTCGAAATATCAATTCAATATTTATTAAGCACATATGTTACCAAATTCGAAATCTCATTAGGGCTTAAGGTTTATACGTTCTAATTTTAAACGTATACGCTCATAAATATTCGGGGTATTACATTCACCCCTACTTAAAAGAATTTCGTCCTCGAAATTAACTCTAACTTAGTCTTCAATATGAATTTTCTGAATTCATCATTTCTCACATCAAATTCTTAATATTTAAATTAGGTAAAAATGTTCAATCTAAACCTTTCCTTACACCAGGTTTTAAACCTTTAATCATACTCGACTTCTAGTTTTATTCTTCTCTTACTGAGAATTCTTCTAATTTATACCCAGGGGTCAATCAAGACCTTGAACTGTTTCATATTCTATGGGTACTATATGATCCACAAGTTTAACAATCACTAAGATTGAAAAACACAATAGTCAGTACGTCAGGTGATCAACCTATCGTACCACATGTGACATATAACATAATAGTTTAAAAGGCATTGTATGTTGCGTCTACCAAAATCATATGTCCATTCCAAATTTTCCTTATTAAAAGGGTTGTCTAGCCAAAATAATTGGCATTGACTCACCTTTAAACCATTCAAATTTTTTGGAAACGATTGTATGCCGCACCTTGCAAGAGTACGTTGATGACTGATCATTTATCATACCACACCAGGTTAAATAGTGTGTTGATGAAAAATTCATTTTTATTTTTCATATTAAATCTGTCTAGCCAAAACAATTAGCAAAGACTTATGAATAACATAGCTAAATCAATTTTATGATTTTATCATGTCCACACAGATAACAATGTGTTAATCTTCACACCTCAGGTTACCGTGTATTGATGATAAAAATCATTTTATCTTTTTCAAATTAACCATGTCTAGCTTGAAAAATTAGCATAGACATAGGTTCAAAAATTTTCCAGTTCAATCATTTGTGAAAATCCGATAAGCACACTTAGAAGGGGGGTTGAATAAGTGTGAGAACAAACGATATCAAACTTTTCTAATTAAAGTAATTTGTTAATATCAAATCAAAGTATGTAGTGAGCAATTAAAGCAAAACAATTTATAACATGAACACAAGGAATTTTTACGTGGTTTGGCCCTTAACCTCTAGTCTAACGGCCTAATCCACGTCTAATACCAACTAGTATTGGAGACTCTTTTATTAATAAACTTGGTTTACAATTAAACCCCTTTACAAGACAAGTTCCACAACCTTTGAGTACTTATACTCCCCGAGCACCTTAGCTCCCCGTGCACCTATGCACCCTTAGACACTTACGTCTCTTTGAACTTGCTTGTAAAACCCCTAATCCAACCTGAATTAGAAACAACAGATTAACAACTGCTTTAAAGAATTTATCAAGAGATGATAACAAGATAAACTATGATCAAAGCACTAATTATATCAACAATTTTAAGGCTCAACTAATATACAATGATCAAAGAGTTAGATGAAGATATCACCAGTTTGAGTGTAGTGAATACAAGCTGAAATTAATTGATACTTGATGAAGTACAGCAGCCTTTAAGTAATTCTTCACAATAGAGAAATGGACAACCTTCTTTAAGTGTTTGTGAAGAGATTAGAGATCAGAATATGAACTAGAAGTAGATAGATACTAGATGAAGCACAACAGCCTTTAAGTAATTCTTCACACTAGAGAAATGGACAGCCTTCTTTAAGTGTTTGTGAAGAGATTAGAAATCAGAATATGTTCTTATTGCTGTTCTCTAACTTCTTCTTTTCAAGCTACTGTTGGTATGCTTTTATAGTAGAAGAATAGTAGCTATTTAGACATTTGAAATGATGTGGGAGTAGGTGAGATGGGTAGCAATGTAATGAATACCATGTGCCATTAATATTCTTGAGATTATATGGGAGTAGTTGAAATGGACAACATTACACTTAATGTAATGAACAACATGTGCTAGCAATACTCATATGATGGTGTGGGAGTAGTTAAGATGGGCAGCAATGTAATGAATAACATGTGCCATCAATATTCTTGAGATGATATGGGAGTAGTTAAAATGCACAGCATTACACTTAATGTAATGAACAACATGTGCTAGCAATACTCTTATGATGATATGGGAGTAGTTGAGATGGAGAGCATTACACTTAATGTAATGAACAACATGTGCCATCTTGAGATAATGTGGGAGTAGTTGAAATAGGCAGCATTGTACTTAATGTAATGAACATCTTTAGCATGAATGGATAGCATGGACAAATTCAGCAAAATACCAAGTAATGGGATTAGGAATCATGCTAAAGTAGTGGACAGCTTTAGTAAACTTAATGGGATTAGTTTCAGCAGAATATTCAACTTATTAATGGGATTAGTTTCAGCAGAATATTCAACTTATTAATTAACTACTACCATGATTGATTCCATGCAATGTAAATCCTATAGCCTTGATTGAGATAATAAAGCTAGGACCTTGCATTAAATTCCTAAAGACTCAATCATTTCTTCAAGCCTTCATGTCTTCAATTCTCTCTTTCCTTTAAGAACCAAGACTTTAAGAAATCTTCCATATCTTCAATATCCTGAAAATGTAATAACACTACAAAAACAACTTGTCATCATTAAAACCAAGATAGTATAAACCAACATTCTCCCCCTTTTTGATGATGAAAACGAATAATATATGACTCCCTCAAAATATATGGCTCCCCCTAAACCAATGCATATAATTACTAAGCCACTAAAACCATGCATATAATTACTAAGCATAAGTTGATTTATTGCATATCAATTTAGTAATCTCTCTCCCCCTTTGTCATCAACAAAAATAGTTCATAAGAGACAGTTAAAGCAAGATAGATTATTGATACCAAATGTAGGATCAAGCGCTTACCATTGCACCAACATTGATATGTTATGCACATATGGTCATGCCTAGTTCTCTTCTTAAGGTGCAAAATCGTTCTTCACTTAAAGGTTTTGTAAAAATGTTAGCCAATTGATGCTCGGTTGGGACAAATACTAGATTAATTAATCCTTTAGCAACATTATCTCTCAAAAAGTGATGTCTAACCTCAATATGCTTAGTTCGAGAATAAAGCACAGGATTTTTAGAAATATCTATTGCACTAGTATTATCACAATAAATTGGCACATTATTGCATGTAATATCAAAATCACACAATGTTTGGCGCATCCATAAAATTTGAGAGCAACAACTTCCTGCAGCTAAATATTCACCCTCAGTGGTTGATAGAGCAACTGAAGTTTGCTTTTTACTATGCCAGGACACTAAACTTTGTCCTAAAAATATACAAGCACCACTTGTGCTTTTTCTATCTATTTGACAACCTGCATAGTCTGCATCTGAGTATCACATTAGTTCAAAATTATTGTAAATAGGATAATATAAACCAAAATTGATAGTACCACATAAATATTTAATAATTCTTTTAACAGCTTTTAAATGTGATTCTTTTGGTTTTGCTTGAAATCTTGCACAAAGACAAACACTATACATAATATCGGGTCTTGATGCAGTTAAATATAACAAAGAACCTATCATACCTCGATATTTAGTTAACTCTACGTCTGTACCTTTGTCATCGGATGTAAGCTTGATTGTCGTACTCATTGGCGTCACCTTTGATTTAGATTTTTCAAATCGAAACCTCTTGAGCAATTCCTTTGTGTATTTGGTTTGATGTATATAGATACCATCCTTTGTTTACTTTATTTGGATTCCCAAGAAATAGTTAAGTTCTCCCATTAGGCTCATGTCGAACTCCTTATGCATACACTTAGAGAACCACTCACAAAGAGAATCATTAGTAGCACCAAATATTATATCGTCTACGTATATTTGTACAATGATAATATCTTTATTTTCATGTTTAATAAATAATGTAGAATCGATCTTACCTCGAGTGAAACCATTTGTGAGAAGATACTTACTTAACCTCTCGTACCAAGCTATTGGGACTTGTTTGAGTCCATAGAGAGCCTTTTTGAGTTTATACACATGATTTGGATATTTTTCATGTTCAAATCCGGGAGATTGTTTTACGTACACTTCTTCATTTATGTATCCGTTGAGGAATGCACTTTTTACGTCCATTTGGTGAAGCTTGAATTTCTTGTAATAAGCAAAAGTTAGCAAAATTCGAATAGACTCCAACCTTGCTACCGGGGCAAATGTTTCTTCATAGTCAATCCCCTCTTGTTGGTTGTATCCTTGAGCTACCAACCTTGCTTTGTTGCGAGTAATTGTACCATGCTCATCAAGCTTATTTTTGAATACCCACTTTGTTCCAATAATTGAGGTTTCTTTTGGAGGAGGAACTAATTCCCATACTTGACATCTTTCAAACTGTTGGAGTTCCTCTTGCATTGCTAACAACCAATTTTCATCAAGGATAGCTTCCTTAGCATTCTTTGGTTCAACTTGTGATAAGAATGCTGAAAAAGCACATAAGTTTTGTGTCCCTCTTCTTGTAGTTATTCCTCTATTAACATCTCCAATAATATTTTCAGGAAGATGATTTTTCATATACTTTGCAGTTTTTGGCATTGTAACGTTGTCTATGTGCTCTTCCTGTTGGATAGAATCAGATTCTGTAACGTTGTCTTTTTCGATTTTTAATAATTTCGTTAAGACGTGTACGCGAAGAAATAATTTTTCCAAGAGACGGAAATTTTATTTGAGCCCGAGGAAATTTATTTCGTATCCTAAATGTATTATACGAGTGTTCCGAATAAATGGACAAATCCCGTATTTATTATTTTTACTCATCCCAATATTTTATGGTAATGCCCATTTTAATTATGGGTAGAGTTATTGAGCAATTTTGGCACAAAAGTGGGAGTATTCGGATATATTTTTGTGTATATGTGTACTTATTTTTGCATGTTACTCCAAGAGGGAACCAACCAAACATTTTGGACCAATGAGAATTGATGAAGGAGGGAGTGGTCGGGCGTGCTAGTCATTTCCGAGCAATGCATTGAGTTTCCAAACCTTGCAACATTCTTCTTGGATAATCACATTCAATTTTCATTCTCCCATCCATTCCTTCTCTCCCATTCTATTCTAAGTTGCTGCAGAAAATAGAAGGGAGGAGAGAGAGAGAAAGGAAGAAGAAGAATAAGAAGAAGAAGAAGAAAAGAGGTTCGGGAGGAAGAAGGAGAAACCAAGGTAGGAGATGAGGAGCTTCAAGCGACCATAGCAAGCTTCTCTACAATCTAGGAAGGATTTACAGAAGTAAACCTTCTTCTTAAACCATTTTCCATTGATTTTGGTTAGGTTTTTCCAAGTTTTTAGTTTTTGGAGCTTTTTAGCTCACGGATGATTTTCAAGCGATTTCTGTTGTTGTTGATGGTGGTGATTGGTTGTATATGTTGTTAAGAGGTTATGTAAGCCATTAATAACATTAAAGTGGAACAAAAAGGAAGAAAAATCCGTACCTTGGCTTAAAGGATGAACTTTGGACATTTTTGGACAAATGGACCTTCGGACGGTTTAGAGGACTGTAAACCTATGATTACTTGATTGTTTAATTTGTTTGTTGTTGTAATATTGTAGTTTCATGGGTTACGAAGCTAACCCAACTGGAACGGATTAAAAAGATGTAAAAACAAAGATTTGGTGATGATTTCAGTGAAGAATACTAAGAACACTCAAATAGAATAATAACTCGGCACTTTGGCTTAGGATTTGAACATGTTAATGTTAATGGGTAGCTCTGAATTTTGGATATGTTGTAGCCCCATAAGTTAGGAGTCCATAGAGTCCAAAATGGACCAATTTGAACGTGTATTGAAGGAGATATGAAGATCGGAAGGAGGAGAGGTCGGATTGCTCGCGCAGGAGAAGTCCAGAAATCTGGGTTTAGTATGAATGGCGCTGCGGCGCCGTTCATAAGGCAAAAATAGGCGCTGCGGTACCGGACACATGTCAGGCGCAGACATGTTTGAGTGGACTGTTTTGACCTCCTGTAGTAAAATAGGCATAACTTTCTCATACAAACTCGGATTGCGGTGATTCGGAAAGAGGAAGAGTATACCTACAACTTTCTTTCTTTAAGTGTTTCAATTCGAGGTCTGTATCATGGCCTAAATTGGCCATTTATAGGACTGATGTATAATTGGAGGCAATCGGAGAGTGTCGGGCATGCACGTAAGCACATGTAATGCTCCCGACAAGGTAAAGTGATGTTCTAATTTTTAAAACATGATTATTATGATTTATAATGATACTTAACATTAACCATTGAGTATTAGACAATTCGAGTGGGCGTGTTAAGCGTACGCAATCACGTGTCACTTGGGCGTTCGAATAGGCAAGTGTGGCGTACGGATGTGCAAACGTCGTAACGCCGTAACAAGTGTATATAACCTTGTTTAATATTTTGTTTTTAATAATAATGAAACCTGATAGAATGTTATAACCCAATGTATAAGCATGCTAAGCACATGCAAAAGAGACGAATTAGGTGTGTGACGTGTAAATGTCGAAATGCCGCGTAACGTGTTAATGACCTTAAATAATGTTTCGATGTAAACAAAATGAACATTATAAGATATGGAGTGGGATTATATTAATGTGAACCAATATATGAAGCCTTTTTAGTGACTAATTGGTGTTTTATTGTTAAATAAATTGTGTAGGATATTTGAAAGATGAGCCATCATAATTTGGCAAGGAACGCTTAAGGCAAGTCCTTTCAGTAACTTGTTGACTTGTTTAAATGTATTGATGTACATGAGTTGATTGCTAAATCTTCTACTGTTATGTGAATTATACGTGAGCATGATTAAAAATGTGCACGTTGTGCAACTATGTGATTTATGTTGTTCTATGTGGACCTTGAAATATTATAAATGTGCAGTATGAGATATATGATGCAAATGGAACTTGCATATTAAGAGATGTATGATGCATGTGTAGATGCATTGCATACAATTTATGATGCTTATGTATGATGCATAGTATGAGAATCATGATGCATAAATAAAATATAAACTTGTATGTTACGTGAAGCATGAAAGGTGAAAACTGTTAGTTCTTGCTGAGCCGTCGTGCTCATACTTGCAAAAATAAAACTTTTGCAGATTTACGATGCAATGCAATTATCTTGATATCGTGGTGATAAGGATTAGAGATGCATGGAAACAGGAAGGTTGCTAAATATTTCTTTATTGTAATTATTTAGCCGTGATAACGATATGCAATGTATGTGAATTAGATTGTGTGAACCTTGAGTTAAAAGTTAAGGTTATCCATTATAATAGTTATGATGCGATTATGTAATTTAATCGCTTAGTAAACTAGAAGGATGATGATGTTGTATAAATGATCATGGTATTTATTTAACCTTGATCATAAGTGTAGTATTTAAAGGTTACGAAATTCGAATTTGTAACAAAGAGTGAAATAGTAAGTTTTAATGTGTATTATTGTAAAGTACTGTTATGTATAGTATGAATAGTATTAAATTTGCAGTATTTATTAAATGATGTATTAGTCAAGGTCTGCGTACCTAAGATTAGACAGGAACATGTTGTAATAATCTTGTAATTGCATTCATGTAGTAAGATTATGTTTTAGTTATGGTTTCAAGGCTTGGGACGACAATATTTATATTGTATCAATGTAAATATTTTATTATTCCGCAATGAGTTGTTAATAGTATGATGTACGAGTTGCATAGTGATGCACCGAATTCGAGGATAAGGTAACTCGGATTTGGGGGCATCACATGTTGGTATCAGAGATATAGGTTATAAACCTTGGATAAGAGAACCTTACGCTATAATCTGAGGGTAGAAAGATGATAATGATAAAGAATAAACTCGGATAGAGTTTGACTGATAAGGGATAAATTTAGAAAATTCCTAAAGAAAGGAATTAAAATATATAGATGAAGATTCAAGGAAGAATCTTAAAGAGTTATAAAAGATTAGAATTAGGAGTTACTTGATTCCAATAATAAAGATGACAAATGTTGATAACTAGACGATAAGATGAAGATGCATAAAAATCTTATAATATGATTAAAGAGCGGAGTAAGGAAGATCGTAATGTAAAACGATTAAGGAATAAGATCACGACGTGATCGGATTAACTTGTAGAATAATAGATAATCTGTTAAACGAATGGAAAGTTATAGCCTGACGCTATAAAGAGAATGTACTATGAAATAGTACGATGAAAACTCAAGAAGAGTTAGAGATGATAAATACGGATTAAAGAAAATTCGTATTGAGCAAAGAGAGGACAATAATTTAATGGGATTTCAATTGAGGACTCATGTGATAGCTGAGTTGTACAAGCCTTTGTATGGCCAGGGGTTTTATGCTTGGTTTAACGACTACTCAGCTAGTCACATTGATAATCGTTGAAATATTGGTATCGTACTATCAATGTATGTATGATGAGAAGGTGATTCTTTTCTCATATCTATATTTGATAGTTAGAGAATATTAATATTAGGTGCGAGTTCTTGAAACTCATGCTTATGGTAAGTTTGTGACTCATAATTATACGGTATGTTTTGAGCCCCTAGCCGTATGGACAGTCCCTGATTTGTTCTTAGACTACATATTAATAGGACAAGTTCCTAAACTCATATTGTTGTGGCAAGTTCCTGAACTCCTAATGTGTGGTAAGTTTGATGAACTACACTAGGGTATAGAAATGTTGTGAATTGAGAAATGAGAATTCTTAATGTGATGAGCATTGGTGATGTTAGAAATAGATAGAATTATTAAGTAATGATGCATTGAAGAGAAATTAAAGTTGATGAGAAGACATGGATATTCCAAATCTTCTAGCTATGCTAGATTTTGAATTTATTGACATCGTGCTGATATTTGCACTTTTGTGTTTTTGAAATATATGTTGGATCAATTTTTGAAACAATAAGTTTAAAAAAAAGATCCTATGATTCATATGTCTATGTTAATTGCTCCAGCTAGGCAAAATGATTTGAGAATATAAAAATGTATTTTTAAACAGTCATCAATGCATCATGAAACGTGGTGTAGAATGACAGATGATAAAGTCATCAATGCAGATTAACTTAGTATTGGATGTGATCATAGGATCGTCAGCCCACTATGGTAGGATGTAGTATGACAAAGTCACAAAATGACGGAATCATCAATGGACTATAGAAACAGTACGGTATCATGACGTCATAAAATGATTTTTGTTTTCTTTAAAGTATGAAAAAGTATGCCAATTGAGTTGGCTAAAATATTTCGATTGATGTCGAACCGTTGATGTGAGTCTGAGCTATTTGATTCGGCTAGACGAATGTTGAAATATGATTTTGAAATTCGAGAATTCTTTGAGAATGTTTTCCAAACCAAATTGTTTTGGTGCAGGCTTTTATATCTGCTGAGATGAACAACCCTCATAGAAGGGGTAATATTTTTAGAGGGACAGGAAAATCCAACTGCGCCCATGCGAACAGTATGTAAAAGGGGTTATGCATGACCTCAAGTACATTAGGCTAATCACCTATTGTATTAGTATGTTGGGTTATCAGATGAATTTCTGGTGATTCTAGTAAAGGTTATTAGTCCTTAGTGACTACTCAGCTTTGGGATATCATTGGATGTAAGTGCTATGATGGCTACTCAGTGATTCCTTCATCCAATATTGGTAATTCATGTAAGAGGTAAGTGCCATGGTGGCCACTCAATGATTCATACTGCTTCACAATTATCGAACAATTGTTGTAGACTCCTGAAATATATTCCATTATTCTGCAAACTGAATGTGAAAATGGTAATTTTCCCTAGAAAGAAGTAGTCGTAGAATGCGACAATTTTAAATGAATCCTTGGAAGAGGAAAGCGTAAAGCTTTGTTGAAAGTCTGTATGAATGAATGATATGAGCATGATAGTAATTATGGGATTAATATTTCCCTGGAAGAAACGGATGAAATTCCGAAACTAAAAGTGAAATTCTTAGAGAGAATGATGGGTAGAATGAGCAAAGATGAATATGTTGTAATTTCGAGGATGAAATTCTTAGAAGAAGGGATGAATTTCATTAAGGTAATTGATGGGTTAAAGGAAGAATGATACTCTCATATAATTGAGTTTGATAAAGGTTATAGAATAAAACCTATAAGAATTTATTAAGGAAGTGGATGAAATAGGTAATATATAACCTATGTTATAGTAATACGTTGAAATGTTCAACTATAAAATTTCAGAAGAAGATTTATGCGGACCGAGTAAGGATGTTTCGGTGATTCCGAGGACGAAATCCTTATAAGAGGGGAAGAATGTGACAACCCAGATTTTTCGAGAATAAAATTGAAATAAGGATTTAATAAAATTCTTATTATGAGGTGTAGCGGGTTGAATGTAAAATATATATGTGCTATATATTTTTTATGTGACTTATGTGATAAGAGAATAAATATATGTATGTTATATATTTATTATAGATTAAGCGATGAGATAAGGTCTAATAGTTAGCCAAAACTAAGTAATTTGATTAGTATGGACTAACTGTCGAAGCGTATAATTGTATAGAAGGAAGTCAAAACTCGAATTTAAGTTTGGAGTGAGCTATAATGACAATGAGGAAGAAAGAAAGAAGAATGTAACGATTGTGAGTCGTGGGTAACTTGGTAATTCGAGCTTATGAATATTATTGAATAAAAATAGACTTTTATTAATAATAGACTTTTATTAATAATATTATGTGTTAAGCGTTTAAAGGTTATATTATAACCTAGATTATGTGTACGCGATGATTAGTAAGTATGAAAGTTTTCGTATAACCTAATATGGTGGTTTCGAAAAATATCGCTAGAATACTATTTATTGGATTAAATAAATAGTTGAAGAATATTATTATTGAACGAGTTATTTGCCGTAAGGCATTAACCCAAATATGGGTGTGATATATGTACGTTGATGTATATGATTATGGGGATTTAATCGGGAAGAGTAGCGATCGCGAATCGTGAATAGACTTGTAATTTGGGTTTATTAATATTATTAAATGGATTTAATATTATTTTTATGAGAGGTATTTTGAGGTTATTTTATAACCTGAATTATGTGTAAGTATTGGTTTTAAGTGTTGTTGTCGCGTGAGAGCGAATAGATTGATCTCGCGAAAAATCGCTAAATCACTATTCACGGGGCACGTTTCTCGAGGCACTATTCACGCCAAATATTTTTTTATGTCTTTTTTGATTTTTATTAATTTCATTAAGACGTGTACGCGAAGAAATAATTTTTCCAAGCTACGGAAATTTTATTTGAGCCCGAATGAAATTTATTTCGTATCCGAAATGTATTATACGAGTGTTCCGAATAAATGGACATAGTTAGAATACTTGCACATAGTTTAAAGGAATAGAAGACTTATCTTGTATATCTTTTTACAGTTAATATAACGATCTAAACGTTCATCATAAATCCTACACGATTATAAGTTCATGTAGACAAATAAGCGTTTAAGGATTAAATCTTTTAAGTTTTATTTCGGGTATTATAACCGCTTATAAATAAGACTCCTTCTACTATACATCAAATAATTTCAGCAGTATAACTGCATATAAAATGAATATTCATCAACTATATTTAAAATAAATTAAGCATTATAACTGCTTATAAAATGAATATTCGACTATTATATTTGAAATAATTCAGGCATTATAACTGTTTATAAAATGAATATTCTTACTAAATTTTTGAAGAAAATCAGACATAATAATTGCTTATAAAAGTATATTTTCAACTTTATAAGAGAAATAAATCGGACATTATAACTGTTTGTAAAATGCATAATTAGCTATAACTACAAATTGAAATCCAACATTCTAACTACTAAGATGATTACCCCTTGAAGTTGTAAGCTTTTGTTAGGTTTTGTATAACGCGAACATGCAATCAAATTACATTAATAAAGCGGAAGCGCGATAAAATCAGATTTTAAAATTTTATACAAACCATCACCATGATATTTCTTTATGCACAATTATTAATTAAACGAAAGAGATGGAGAATAAGAATTATACCCTTGTAGAATTCTAGCTTCCTCAGGTACAAGTTCACCTCCAATTCCTTCGCGTTCTCCTTGAATTCCACCGATTAAATTCCTTCCTTTGATCAACGTTAGCCACCCAAGTGTTTGGCCTCTAGAGGTGATCCACCAAGGAATAATACTTGTTCAAGAAGATGGGTGTTGGCAAAACCCTAGTTTCTATCTCTATAGAAATTGTAAGTACTCTCTACAATTCTTATGTAAGAGTGTGTAACCCTAATCTATGATAAGACTTCTCTTATTTATAGATGTAGGAAAACCCTTCCCTAAACTATTTAGGATTAGGGTTTCTATTCTAACTAAACTCCTTTAATTAAATTAAACTCCTAATCCAATTAGGAATTTATGTGAGAGTACTTCTATTAATTAATTCCCAGTCCCTATTAGGAATTAAATAATAGTAATAGTAATAATAATAATAAGACTCCTCTTATTAATTTATATTTAATATTTTTAAAATATTAAATAATAAATATTAAGCTATTTAATTTATTCTATCTCCATAGACTAAATTAAATACACTTAACTTATTATTACAATTATGTCATTTACTTCTTAAATAAATATTTTCTTTTTGCGGTGTGACCCTTTAGGTTCTCCATATTAAACCGGTTGTGAATAAATCAATAAGAACAATTCTAATCTTATTTAAATAAATTAATTAAACTATTTAATTCATTTAAATAAATAATATTTATTCTACAATAAGGGTAAGCCTCCTTAGCGATCAACGACTTTCCAGATAATATAGATTTCAACATTAATCATAAAAGAACCTTTCAGTGCATAGTTACCGTACAATTCAATCCTTCTACCATACAATGTCCCAATTAAATATAAGACATGGAATTACTGTCAAGTCTTATTTTATTTAATTATATGTATTTCGATTCTGAAATGCACAACTCTGATTAATGCAAATTAGAAACTCCTTTCTAATTTCATTCTGCTTTGGCCAAAGACTTCTGAGTCGTCATTTATCAAATCACATAGGACATTCTCTCCTTTTACTAGAAGTGGTAGATTCTTTGTTGATCATTCACCTATTTTCATGTACAACTTATTATACCTAATCATACCCTTTGATATACCCTAAAGGTCTTAAGGGACATGTCAAAGTATAACTCATCATACACAAGATACTATGATGATCTTAAGTCCAAGGATCACTTGTACTACTATCACTAGAGGAATTCCTATTGACAGGCGAGTAAAACTCATTAGGTATTCCTTAGCGAGCCACGTTCAGTGAACTTATTCTCTAATAAGCACCTACATACTTGCTTTAGTGTCTCCACACAAATGATTATGAGATCAATCATTCTCTTTATAAGAGCAAGTAACGTATTTACTAATCTATCTGGATTCACTAATCCCCTTTTTAGTAATCCATCGATTAGGAACAATTTAAGTTTGTGAGCTATCTAGAATTTAGATCTCATTAGCATGATCACCATCATGATTCTAAAAGCATTGCTCAAAACTATGGGTTTATCACATTTAATATAACAGCACTATGTAGATAATGTAAAATGCCTTTTAACAATCGAATAAGATTAAAAAGTATATGCTACATCATATCAAATATGATTGGCTTGTGTGCATACTACTTTCAATCTCCCACTTGCACTAAAGCCAATCGTCATGGTATCTAATACCCTTCTTCTCTAAGTGACGATCATCCTGCTGTTTGGATAAAGCTTCAGTAAATGGATATGCAATGTTGTTCTTGAGAGTCCACTATCTCTATAGTGACTTCTCCTCTTTCAATGATTCCACTAATCAAATGAAAGTGCCGCAACACATGTTTGAATCCAAGATGAGACTTGGGAACTATTCCTAGTTCCGTGATGAACTTTTCATCCAAACAATCAACTTGTAGCTTCATTTACAACTATATACTTTGTCTGCGTCATTAAACCAGCAACTCTTTGTTGTTTGGAACTTTTCCAATTCACTGCACCCCCTTTCAAGGTAACGTTTTACCATAAAGTGGATTTGTTATTGTGACACCCCCAAATTCGGGTCTCAAAATACCCGGATTCGGTCATCACGATCCAATACAAACATTCACCTCCAACAACATACAATAACTAAATGCGGAATATAACGAACATATGTTGTTCATTCAAAAGGTGTTACTAGTCCCAAGATACGATAACCTTAATACATAACACAAAACATACCCTAAATGGTAATCAGGGTTCAAATTACATTAATAGCAAATTAAACTAAGCATAAAATAAAGCCAGCTACGTGAAGCCTATCACTTCATCTTTTCTTTACCCTTGCCCTTCCCTGAAGTCTCGGGTTTAACTGCAATGAAAGTCATGATATAGCAAGGATGAGCAAACGAGTTTGCTCAGCAAAGTTTAAACTATGACAATAAAAGATATATCATGATGAATAGAATATAGAAAGAAAAAAAAATTCAACAATATAAATATCAGAAGCAAGAACGATTATTGCTTTTAGAACAATTGATAGTCAAATAGACTTTGAACGATAACTTCCAAAAGAGTCAATAGCTGGTTGACCCTCTGGTTACTGGCTACAGAATAACGTACTTGAGGGGATCAGCCTCGCGTACCCTATGTATATGCATAACATTTAACTCTGCTGTTTGTACCTTATATCTGGTACCTGGGGTACTCCCCTATAATAAAAGGGGTGTCCATTTAGTCTAAGAATCCTTACCATCGATTGGTTCGGATAGCTTTTATAAATTCTCAAATACTTGCCTGACCGAACAAGGGTTCAGACTTAACCATGAATAGTTCACAAATTTCTGAACTTAAATAAATATACGAATTCAAATGCACGAGTGCGAATGTCAATAAATACAAAGACGTGGAATAATTTTAAAAGTAATTAAACCACTTAAAGCATGCTTGGAGATAAGATTCAAGCTTAAAGAATAACTTGCAACAATATATACCTTTTTGCACGAATTAAAAATAATGCATAAGGTTTAGAAATTTGCTCAATATAAAAGTTGAGTAAGATAGAACTTGCATTCAATATACTGAAAGAATGAAGTTAGGGAACTTGCCTGTTTGCTCAGCTACAAGTAATTCTAGCTTTAACTAATTGGCCTTGAAGAACCTAACATTGATAACGTCGATCTACCAATTAGTACTGCGTAGTTGTATATCGATACGCTTACTTATGCTATTTATTTAACAATTAAGCAAATCACATAGCACACATAAGTTAATAAACTATCGTAAATCCTATAAGACACTTAATATTATCAATCCTGATAATATTTAATTCACCTCTTGGTATTATTAGTCCACTAATAACACTTTTATTCGTTTACTAATGTTATTAACATCTTAATAATATTTTAATCATCCAATAATACTTTAATCTAATATTATTAATCTCTTAATAATATTTTAATTCTCATATCATTAATAATATTTTAATCTAATATTATTAGTCATTTTAATAACATCTTAATCATTTATTAATGCTTAAAACAAATATTATTACCCATTCAATAATATTTCCATGAAGTTTTAACCTTAATATTTCTTTGTTTACTAAAAAATATCGAATTCTTATATTACAAATATCATAGTAATATTTTAATAAGTTATTAGGCGAATAAACAATTTATTCTAATTGTTTTACCCTTTATTAAACAACTCCTTTACTACCCATAAAAGGTCATAAATATTATTTCTCATTAAATATTACCAAAATACCCCTCAATAGTTAGAATATATAATATTAGGAGTATCCAAGCTTAAAAATCATATTTTCCTTATTTATGACATCATTTAACCATTTATTTTCTTTTAACCATAACTATAACATTATTATGAAAAATAGTAAATAGGCTCTGAAAATTATTATCCTCTGGATCTGGATAGTATATGATCCAACAATGATCCACCAATTTTCCTGGAATTTTAGAAAGTGATTTACTATATTTAAAGTACCCAAAACCTCTGAATCTTGTTACATTTTTCATAAATCGAGTTTTGCTCAGACAATTCTGAAATTTTAAGGGTACACTCTCATACTATACATAAACATACTGTAAAAGTTTCGTATGTTTTCAAGGTATACACAGTGAGAAATCAGGGTATAAATATTTAGGAGTCCTTCACGGTAAAAGCCATTACACAAAAACTACACATCAAAACGTGTTCGTTCTTTTTCCTACTTGTAGATAACTTCTTAAGGTACCTCTGTGATTTTTCCCAGATTTTTAAAAGATTTATAACTGGCCGAAACAACCTTTGGAAAAACGAGGACAGCAAGCTTTTAGGGTTTTAAAGTTTTAAGTTTTATAGCTGGACTACTTTGGGAAAATAGCCCCAAGGCTTCAAAAATTATTGGATTTGTGTTCTACCACTTGGGTTTACTAGCTAACTCATATATCTAGCACCCACCATCGACGGATCATAAATCCAAGTTGTAGATCTCAAGTTTATGGGTGATCCAAGTGAAGAAAAGCTAAGGTTTTTACCCTTTAAGAACATAAGTTCCTTTTCTTCCTTTGAATCTCCATTCTAACACTCAAGAGGATTAGATATATACATAAAGCATGAATATCTAATGATTCTTGAGTCTTAGAACAAAATCTCTCAAAAAATATAAACATAAAACAAAGTAAGAAAGAAGAAAATGATTTAGGGTTTCACCTTGATCTTGTAGCTACTCTCCTTGATCTACCAAAGTATGTGATGAACTTAGGATGCATGAACTATGCTAATCTCACTCTCTTTTTCTCTCTAAGCTCTCACTTTGTGTTCTTGCTTGGGAGAAATGAAAGAAGGAGATGAAAAGAAGAAATGAACTTGAAATGAAATGAAAGGATAGAATACTTGCAAGTATAATGCTAAATTAGAATTCATGCTATTATCCCCCACATCTTTCTTACCCATTGGATATAAAAGTTTCACCTTATCCCTTCCATTTAGCCTTAATCTTATCTTTAAGTGTGCTAATTAGATTTTCCACCAATGGAAGCTTGACAACCTTGTCCTTTGTGTAAGAGTTACCAAATAAAGCAAGTTGATTGACATAATTTCATGCCTTAAAAGGCTTAATAGGGCTTAATAGGTAATAAACATAGTTTAACAATTTTAATATGTATTACCCTAATTGTTTATTTAGGGTTTCTATTTCCAATCTTATGGAATTTAATTACTTACACATATCTCTTTAACTTGTAACCTAATTAGGCTAATAAAATCTAAATCTATTTAATGCAATATTGGGTCATTTAATTTAACCCAATGATTGATTAATTAATTTGCCACACTATTAATTACTACACCCATGATCAAATAAATAATCGGTCTTAGTTCCTTAATTAAATAAGCTAATCAATTAGAAATTGATTACTAATTGAACTATTAAATTTTATTATTCAATGTGACAATATTCTCATTAATTAATACTTTTATTAATTAATTTACTCAATTCAATATACTAAGTATATTCAATTTACTTGCATGATTAATTAGTAACTACTTTATCAATTTAATTGATATTAAACCTTAAGGCTTGTTCACTAATTTAACTATACTATTAGTGACTCCCTTTACTCAACTTAAAACAATTCATCACCTAGTCATGTAGACTACCAATGCACACAAAAAGTTCAAATAAGCACACAAACTAACTCATTAAAAATTTAATTTATATATTTAATTAATAATGACGTTTAAAATTCACGGGCACTACATCCCTCCCCCCTTATAAAAATTCCGTCCTCGGAATTGCAAAATAAGGTTACTCGAATAGAAAAGGATAATTTGTTTTTATCTTCTCTTCGAGTTCCCACGTAGCTTCTTCGACTGCGTGAATCCTCTAGAGAACCTTGACGGAATAGATGATCTTATTCCTCAGTTTCTGTTCCTTCCTATCGAGTATCTGAACAGGAATTTCCTCGTACGATAAGTCTTTCTCGACTTGGATTGGTTCATACGAGATAACGTGCTTGTAGTCTGGTTTATACGGCCGCAACACTGACACATGAAACACGTTGTGAATGTACTCAAGTTCAGGAGGTAACGCTACCTCGTACGCCACTTCGCTAATTCGCCTTAATACCTCGAACGGTCCTATGAACCTAGGGCTCAATTTGCCCTTCTTCCCAAAACGGATCTTCCCTTTCCAGGGAGATACCTTCAAAAACACAAAGCTACCAACTTCAAAGTCTCTCTTCTGACGATGTAAGTCGACATATTTCTTTTGGCGATCCTGAGCTGCTACTAGACGATTCCTGACCAGTTGTACTGTATCTGTAGTTTGCTGCACCAATTCAGGTCTCAACAGTCTTCGCTCTCCATATACCGATACTAGCGTGATAGCTGTTGTTGTAAGCGAACTCCACCAGTGGCAATGGTCATCCCAGCTGCCCTTTAAATCTATCACGACCGCCCGAAGCATATCTTCTAAGGTCTGAATCGTTCGCTCGCTCTGGCTGTCAGTTTGAGGATGACACGTTGTACTCAACCTCAACTGTGTTCTCATTCTTGCATGCAGACTTCTCCAAAAAATTAACGTGAAGCGCGGATCTTTGTCCGATACAATAGATACCGGCACTCCATGACGCGATACAATCTCCTTGACGTAAAGTTTTGCTAATTGTTCCAGATTGTACCGTATCTTAATTGGCAGAAAATGAGCAGACTTGGTTAGACGATCCACAATTACCCAGATAGCGTCTAAACCCTTATGAGTTGGTGGCAGTCCCACCACAAAGTCCATTGTGATGTGCTCCCACTTCCACTCCGGAATCTCTAATGGTTGAAGTAATCCGCTCGGTCGTTGGTGCTCTGCTTTAATCCGTTGGCATGTCAGACATCGGCTGACGCACTCTGCCACTTCTCGTTTCATATTCGGCCACCAAAAATTTCGTCGCAAATCCTGGTACATCTTTGTGCTCCCGTGATGTACTGAGTACTTCGTGCTATGAGCTTCCTGAAGGATTTCTTCCCTCAATTCCAGATCCAACGGTACCCAGACTCTCCCTTCAAACCTTAGCAATCCAGTGCTATCAATCTTTTACTTAAGCTCCTCACCTTCGGCAATTCGCTTCTTTATTGAATCACAATCCTCATCCTTTTCTTGAGCCTCCTTAATCTGATCCAATAGGGTCGGGCTCGCTGTCACTGTGAATAATTTCCCGTCCACCTCCATCGGATACTTAACCTCCAATTCCAGACGTTCGAACTCCTTTATCAACTCTGCTTGAGTCGTGAGCCTCATTAATTTCTCTCTGCCTTTCCTACTCAGGGCATCTGCCACTACATTTGCTTTGCCCGGATGGTACAGAATCTCACAGTCGTAATCCTTGATCAATTCTAACCATCGGTGCTGCCTCATATTCAGCTCCTTCTGAGTGAAGATATATTTCAGACTTTTATGATCTGTATATATCTCGCACCTCTCTCCATATAAGTAGTGCCTCCAAATCTTCAAGGCGAATACTACTGCTGCTAACTCCAGATCATGACTCGGGTATCCCTTCTCATAGTCCTTCAGCTGACGTGAAGCGTACGCAATGACCTTGCCATGCTGCATTAGTACACAACCAAGGCCTTTGTATGACGCATCACTGTATACTACAAAACCCCCAGTGTCGTCCGATAAAGTCAACACTGGTGCTTGGCTAAGTCTTTTCTTCAGCTCCATGAAACTCTCCTCGTACTTCTCCGTCCAAACGAACTTTACCGTCTTTCTGGTTAGATTGGTCAACGACGATGCTATCTTCCAAAAAATCCTGGACGAATCTCCATTAGTATCCCGCTAACCCTAGGAAACTCCTGATCTCCGTCGGCGTCCTCGGCTGCTCCCAGTTGATAATGGCTTCCACCTTTGCTGGGTCTATCGAAACACCATCCCGGTCAATGACGTGACCTAGAAACTGCACCCTTTGCAACCAAAATTCACACTTTGAAAACTTCGCATACAACGTCTCCCTTCTTAATGCCTCCAAAACAATCCTTAGATGTTCAGCATGTTCTTCCTCTGTCACTGAATATACCAAGAAGTCATCGATGAATACTACCACGAACTTGTCCAAGTACTGCTTGAACACTCTGTTCATCATATCCATGAATGTCGATGGTGCATTTGTTAGTCCAAATGACATTACCAGAAACTCGAAATGTCCATAACGAGTTGTGAATGCCGTCTTCGGGATATCCTCCTGTCTCACCCTTAGCTGATGGTAGCCTGTCCTTAAATTAATCTTTGAAAAGTATTTCGCTCCCTTGAGTTGATCAAACAGATCGTCTATTCTAGGTAGCGGGTACCTGTTCTTAATCGTAATCTTGTTCAATTCCCTGTAATCGATACTGAGCCTTAACGATCCATCCATCTTCTTTACGAACAGAACTGGCGCTCCCCATGGTGACACGCTCGGTCTGATATAACCTTTATCCAACAGTTCTTGCAATTGAACCATTAGCTCCTTCATTTCTACCGGTGCCATGCGATACGACGCCTTCGATATTGGTGCGGCTCCCGGCACCAAGTCAATTACAAATTCTACCTCCCTATCTGGCGGTAATCCCAGAATTTCATCTGGAAAGACATCTGTGAATTCCCTTACGATAGGTATCTGACTTGGTTCGCCCTCGACTCGACGAGTATCAACTACATGGGCCAAATAACCTATACAACCCTTCTTCAGAAATCTCTTAGCTTGCATCATCGTTAGACAACAAGATTGTCTCGGCGATTTACTACCATAGAATACTACCTTCGACTTATTAGAAGTCTTCAGGTGTACACACTTCTTCTTACAATCGATGACTGCTCCGTGAATCGATAACCAATCCATTCCAAGGATCACATCGAACTCCCCCAAACGAATCGGTATCAAATCCACGCTGAGCTTAAATCCTCGCAATTCGGCACAACAATTCCTATGAATGCATTCTACGGGGATAATTTCCTTATTTGCTACTTCTACGTTCATAGGGTTTTTCTAACTTTTCACGAGGTAAGTCTAACATTTTAGCAATTCTTCAGAAACAAAAGAGCAGGTAGCACCCGAATCGAATAACACATAAGCATTTATATCATTGATTGGGATGATACCTGACACCACGTCCTTGGACCCCACGACATCCTTCCTTGTGACCATCATGGCTTTTCTGATCTTGGTTGTACTTTGTCAACGCTTCATTTCCTCCTCGGCAACGATTGCTTCCTTAAGTAACGTAGGAAATGTGTTGATCTGCAAAACCACAACCTTACTATACGCCCAGGGCTTCAACCCTTGATCAAATCTCTTCGCTCGCCTAGCTCCGGTGTCCACTTGGTGTGGATCAAACCTAGCTAGTTTGTTAAACTTCATTGCGTACTCTGCTACCGACATATCATCTTGTTTCAGATCCAAGAACTTTATCTCCATACTTGCCTGCGTGCTTTCTAGAAAGTAATTTTTTTTTTTTTGAAAAATAGCTCCTTAAAATGAGTCCACGCAGTCGCACCTTCCCCAGCTCGGCTTCTATTCGCCTTCCACCAGTAATTTGACTCACCCTTCCTCATGAAAGTGGCAAACAAAGTCTTTTGTTCCTCGGTCACTCTTGCGACCTTGAAAACTTTCTCCATTTCTTCTACCCATGTCTGAGCTTCACTCGAATCCATATTCCCACGAAACTCCGGTGGTCCTAGTAATTTGAAACCCGTAAAGTTTGCCATGTGATTTCATGGCCAAACAACCGCAATGGCTGGTCTGCCTTGCATCGTTTCCTCTAACAAGTTCGCAAAGGTCCTCTTGGGGTCAGTCTGACCCTCCTCGTTATTCACTGACTCTTCCACCCTCGTGTATCGGGTTGTCTCCTTGACGGCATTGTTTGTTCTAAACAAAACCTTACATAAATCCTTCTTGTTTTACACATCGTGCAAAATTCTACTGATGTTATCATTTAAGAGTCAAGGCACAAATCGATCACAATCAATCATGTAATAATAATACCACATTTATATTCATACACCCCTTAGTGTGTCAAACACTTATAATTCCGGCATATTCCTATAAATGTTAACTATCCCATTAAGACACAAAAGATGGGATTAATAAGAACTCCATTCCCCTAGATCTGAAAAGTGGGGATGTATCATCATCATATCAACTCAAGGCACCTTTAGTAAATACTAATAAGCTCATCTTAGTACCTCGTACTACTTACATCATATAACATTCCTGATATCCACTTATCCCTCTGTTACTAACAACAAGATGGGATTCACATAACTACTCCACAACTTACACAAAATTGGGACTTACAACAGATATACTGCTAGCTGTACAAAAACTGAGATTCACATTTCTTACATGCATAGGTATACTAGTACATATACATTGACTACTATTCTTTATTCATTACGACTCACAAAGGTCTTATAACTCTCAGACTTAATCTTTCTTTCTTTCATTTCCTCCACTTATTCCTTATATTGGCTCCAATTGATCCTCCTTAGGGATTTCTATTATCTCATCATTCAGTTCCATCTCTAGATACTTTTTCCAGATCAGACACTAAATCTACCCTCGGTTCATTTCTTATAATCTCTCTGTTGTCTCTCCTTTCTAATCATCAAAACAATCTAAATTGCCATCAGTCATCTCTTAATTTTTTTTTTTTTTGCATATAAAATCATTCATCTTAATAATCTCAACTTTTGCTTAACAACTCTATATGAGTTCATTACCTTTGTCTCACCTGGCATTCCACCATAAAGCTTAATAACTTAACTAACACTTCAAAATATCGATATATTCATTATTTATCGAATTAATCATTTCCTTCTTGCAAACCTTAACCCAACAGATTCTAAGGTACCCTCTCTTCTTCACAAAGAAACTCTATACCACATCACTCCAATATCTTATCTAATGAATAGCCACAAAAATTGATCAATAGCCACAGAATTGATCAATAACATCAAATGATTAATCTAATTACCTCGAATATCTATAACTCCAGCTTACAATGGATCGTCCATACTTAATGGTCTTCACTTTACCATATTATCTCATCAATACACATTCCTCAAATTATCCACAAGCTTAATAACACCAACGTATGATCCAAATCCTCAATTTTAAGATCATAATAAATTTCTACCCAAAAATAACTCTATATGAGTTCTATCCTCTTCTATTCCTCTATATTCTCTCAGGTTATAGCCTAAGGACTCTTTCTCCTAAGGGTTATAACCTATAGCTTTGATACCAACCTGTGACACCCCCAAATTCGGGTCTCAAAATACCCGGATTCGGTCATCACGATCCAATACAAACATTCACCTCCAACAACATACAATAACTAAATGCGGAATATAACGAACATATGTTGTTCATTCAAAAGGTGTTACTAGTCCCAAGATACGATAACCTTAATACATAACACAAAACATACCCTAAATGGTAATCAGGGTTCAAATTACATTAATAGCAAATTAAACTAAGCATAAAATAAAGCCAGCTACGTGAAGCCTATCACTTCATCTTTTCTTTACCCTTGCCCTTCCCTGAAGTCTCGGGTTTAACTGCAATGAAAGTCATGATATAGCAAGGATGAGCAACGAGTTTGCTCAGCAAGTTTAAACTATGACAATAAAAGATATATCATGATGAATAGAATATAGAAAGAAAAAAAAATTCAACAATATAAAATATCAGCAGCAAGCACGATTATTGCTTTTAGAACAATTGATAGTCAAATAGACTTTGAACGATAACTTCCAAAGGAGTCAATAGCTGGTTGACCCTCTGGTTACTGGCTACAGAATAACGTACTTGAGGGGATCAGCCTCGCGTACCCTATGTATATGCATAACATTTAACTCTGCTGTTTGTACCTTATATCCTGGTACCTGGGGTACTCCCCTATAATAAAAGGGGTGTCCATTTAGTCTAAGAATCCTTACCATCGATTGGTTCGGATAGCTTTTATAAATTCTCAAATACTTGCCTGACCGAACAAGGGTTCAGACTTAACCATGAATAGTTCACAAATTTCTAAACTTAAATAAATATACGAATTCAAATGCACGAGTGCGAATGTCAATAAATACAAAGACGTGGAATAATTTTAAAAGTAATTAAATCACTTAAAGCATGCTTGGAGATAAGATTCAAGCTTAAAGAATAACTTGCAACAATATATACCTTTTTGCACGAATTAAAAATAATGCATAAGGTTTAGAAATTTGCTCAATATAAAAGTTGAGTAAGATAGAACTTGCATTCAATATACTGAAAGAATGAAGTTAGGGAACTTGCCTGTTTGCTCAGCTACAAGTAATTCTAGCTTTAACTAATTGGCCTTGAAGAACCTAACATTGATAACGTCGATCTACCAATTAGTACTGCGTAGTTGTATATCGATACGCTTACTTATGCTATTTATTTAACAATTAAGCAAATCACATAGCACACATAAGTTAATAAACTATCGTAAATCCTATAAGACACTTAATATTATCAATCCTGATAATATTTTTTTAATTCACCTCTTGGTATTATTAGTCCACTAATAACACTTTTATTCGTTTACTAATGTTATTAACATCTTAATAATATTTTAATCATCCAATAATACTTTAAATCTAATATTATTAATCTCTTAATAATATTTTAATTCTCATATCATTAATAATATTTTAATCTAATATTATTAGCCATTTTAATAACATCTTAATCATTTATTAATGCTTAAAACAAATATTATTACCCATTCAATAATATTTCCATGAAGTTTTAACCTTAATATTTCTTTGTTTACTAAAAAATATCGAATTCTTATATTACAAATATCATAGTAATATTTTAATAAGTTATTAGGCGAATAAACAATTTATTCTAATTGTTTTACCCTTTATTAAACAACTCCTTTACTACCCATAAAAGGTCATAAATATTATTTCTCATTAAATATTACCAAAATACCCCTCAATAGTTAGAATATATAATATTAGGAGTATCCAAGCTTAAAAATCATATTTTCCTTATTTATGACATCATTTAACCATTTATTTATAGGCTCTGAAAATTATTATCCTCTGGATCTGGATAGTATATGATCCAACAATGATCCACCAATTTTCCTGGAATTTTAGAAAGTGATTTACTATATTTAAAGTACCCAAAACCTCTGAATCTTGTTACATTTTTCATAAATCGAGTTTTGCTCAGAAAATTCTGAAATTTTCAGGGTACACTCTCATACTATACATAAACATACTGTAAAAATTTCATATGTTTTCAAGGTATACACAGTGAGAAATCAGGGTATAAATATTTAGGAGTCCTTCACGGTAAAAGCCATTACACAAAAACTACACATCAAAACGTGTTCGTTCTTTTTCCTACTTGTAGATAACTTCTTAAGGTACCTCTGTGATTTTTCCCAGATTTTTAAAAGATTTATAACTGGCCGAAACAACCTTTGGAAAAACGAGGACAGCAAGTTTTTAGGGTTTTAAAGTTTTAAGTTTTATAGCTGGACTACTTTGGGAAAATAGCCCCCAAGGCTTCAAAAATTATTGGATTTGTGTTCTACCACTTGGGTTTACTAGCTAACTCATATATCTAGCACCCTCCTTCGACGGATCATAAATCCAAGTTGTAGATCTCAAGTTATGGGTGATCCAAGTGAAGAAAAGCTAAGGTTTTTACCCTTTAAGAACATAAGTTCCTTTTCTTCCTTTGAATCTCCATTCTAACACTCAAGAGGATTAAGATCTATACATAAAGCATGAATATCTAATGATTCTTGAGTCTTAGAACAAAATCTCTCAAAAAATATAAACATAAAACAAAGTAAGAAAGAAGAAAATGATTTAGGGTTTCACCTTGATCTTGTAGCTACTCTCCTTGATCTACCAAAGTATGTGATGAACTTAGGATGCATGAACTATGCTAATCTCACTCTCTTTTTCTCTCTAAGCTCTCACTTTGTGTTCTTGCTTGGGAGAAATGAAAGAAGGAGATGAAAAGAAGAAATGAACTTGAAATAAATGAAAGGATAGAATACTTGCAAGTATAATGCTAAATTAGAATTCATGCTATTATCCCCCACATCTTTCTTACCCATTGGATATAAGAGTTCACCTTATCCCTTCCATTTAGCCTTAATCTTATCTTTAAGTGTGCTAATTAGATTTTCCACCAATGGAAGCTTGACAACCTTGTCCTTTGTGTAAGAGTTACCAAATAAAGCAAGTTGATTGACATAATTTCATGCCTTAAAAGGCTTAATAGGGCTTAATAGGTAATAAACATAGTTTAACAATTTTAATATGTATTACCCTAATTGTTTATTTAGGGTTTCTATTTCCAATCTTATGGAATTTAATTACTTACACATATCTCTTTAACTTGTAACCTAATTAGGCTAATAAAATCTAAATCTATTTAATACAATATTGGGTCATTTAATTTAACCCAATGATTGATTAATTAATTTGCCACACTATTAATTACTACACCCATGATCAAATAAATAATCGGTCTTAGTTCCTTAATTAAATAAGCTAATCAATTAGAAATTGATTACTAATTGAACTATTAAATTTTATTATTCAATGTGACAATATTCTCATTAATTAATACTTTTATTAATTAATTTACTCAATTCAATATACTAAGTATATTCAATTTACTTGCATAATTAATTAGTAACTACTTTATCAATTTAATTGATATTAAACCTTAAGGCTTGTTCACTAATTTAACTATACTATTAGTGACTCCCTTTACTCAACTTAAAACAATTCATCACCTAGTCATGTAGACTACCAATGCACACAAAAAGTTCAAATAAGCACACAAACTAACTCATTAAAAATTTAATTTATATATTTAATTAATAATGACGTTTAAAATTCACGGGCACTACAGTTATCGTCTTGGTCAGTCTGAAAAACTTGAGTCTGTTTAGCCCTCTAGTTTTAATTCAGACCTACCATGAATTAGTATTACATCTTCAATACCGGTTAAGTACTTAAAGATGTTTATCACTGTCTTACAGTGATCTTCTCCAGAATATGACTGATCAACATCATGCCTTGTATATTCGCTGCATACATGATAGTAACCCATGCGATCTCTCTTTTAATTGGGGATAATTTTAGAGAGATACACTCCACGACTCATCATCATGAGACCTTTCTTGGAGTTTGCCATGCTAAACGCCTTTAGCATCGAATGAATATACGTTCATTGGGTCAAGCCGAACATCCTTTTAAATCTATCTATATAGATTTCTATCCCCAATTTATAAGATGCTCCTCCCAAGTCATTCATGGAGGAATATTTAGACAATTTTATCTTTACTGATTGTAGCATTGGTGTATTATTCCTTGTCGGTAGTATATCAACATATAATACCAAGAATGTCACAGTGCTCCCACTTACCCTTTTGTACACACTAGGTTTATTCTCATTTTTGATAAAATCAAACTCTTTTGATTGTCTCATCAAAATGAATGTTCCATTTTTGAGAAGCTTGCTTCAATCCATAAATGGATCATTATAGCTTAAAACACGATTTGCTTCAACCTTTGAAACAAATTCCTCTGGTTGTATCATACATACATTCTCCTCAAGTTTTCATTGAGGAAGGGTGTCTCCACATCCATTTTTGCCAAATTTCGTAATAAGCTGCAATCACAAGCAAAATCCTAATGGACTTGAGCATTACCCAGTAATAAGGTTTTATCACAGTCAACTCTTTGACTTTATTTGAAACCTTTTAAACAGGTCTGGTCTTATAGTCTCCACCTTGCCATTTACCCCAGTATTTCTCTTAAAGACCCATATTTACACTCTAGGCACTATGCCCTTTTGTGGAGTAACCAGAGTCTATACCTGGTTCTCATACATGGAGTCCATTTCGGATTTCATGGCCATCTGCCATTTCTCTGAGTGTCTTCTACTCATAGCCTCATCGTATATAACTGGATCATCATCCTCTATGATGTGTACCACATCATCATTCTCTATGATGAATCCATACCTCCCAGGTATCTTCGGTACTGTTCCAGATTTACGATTCGGTTGTGGTACAATAGTTCTATCTACAGGTTCCTCGGTTCGACTTAAAATGCTTTGTGGTTCTTGAACTCCTTCAAGATCTGTTACCCTCCCACTAGCTCCTTCAATGATAAACACTTTTATCTAAGAAGGCAGCATGTAGGATTATAGTAATAATACCCTAAACTTTCTTTAGGATATCCCACAAGTCTGCACTTGTCAGATTTCGTCCCAAACTTATCTTTGAAACATTTTCACATAAGCTGGACAACCCCTTATCTTAACATACTTAAGAATACGAATCCTCCCTATCCATAACCTTTATGGAGTCTTGGGGCCAGATTTTTGAGGTTACCTTATTTTTGTAGATATGCAGTCGTTTCTAGGGCATAGCCCCAGATGGATACTAGAATGTCGGTAAAAATCATTATGGAATGCACCATGTCCAACAAGGTACAATTTCTCCTTTTAAATATACTAATCAATTATTGCATATCAGGAGGTTTCCATTATGAGCAAATACCATTTTGAGATGATCTAGAAACTTATTGCACAAGTATTCCTTTTTTGATCTGATCAAAGAATCTTAATACTTTGTCAATTTGTTTCACTTCTGAATTTTTTAAACATTTCAAATGATTCATACTTGTATTTCATCAAATACACACATTCAACTCTTTGAATGACCATCTCCTTTTTCTTTTACTAGTTTGTTCAATTTGCAAAATTATTTTTTTTATGTAAGTCAAGTATACAAAGTCTATCAAGTAATCTTCCAATTTCAAACAAAACATTATCATTATAAATAGAACAACAATTGTTCTTAAATATAATACCAGAACCTTCCTTGTCCAACAACAGAAAGAAATAATGTTTCTAATGAGAACAGGAACATAATAACAACTTATTAACTTAATAGACTTGCCCGTAGGCAATGCTAAACTATAAGTTCTTATGGTTCATGCAGCAACCTTTGCTCCATTCCCACACATAAGATTACTTACTCTTAGTTTAGCTTTCTACTTCTGCTTAGTCTCTGCATTGGATTTTATACGTGAGAACTACAGCCGGTATCCAATACCCAAGTAGAACCTTGATTTACAGAAAAATTTATTTCAATCATGAACAAACCTATATCTGTAACCGAAGCTTCACTAAGCTTCTTCTGGTTACCCTCTGTAAGATTCTCCTTACAGTTTTCCTTTCCAGTATCCAGGCTTATTGCAGTGGAAGCAAACTCCTTTGCTATCTGCATCAGTCTCGTTCTTATTGTCCTTTGTTTTTGCCTTTCCATTTACCTTCTTTGAATTGTTCTTCTTTTAAGAAGATCCTTTGGCCCTCTTCCGCTTCCTGGAAGAATCATCTACCAGTAAGACTTGGTCTTTCTTGGTTGGAAAGTGACTCTTTACAGTTTTCAACATGTTTAAGCAACTCAAGCAGGCTGACATATAGCTTGTTCATGTGGAAATTCACAACAATTTGTGAGAAAGAGTCAGGAAGTGATTGCAAGATCAACTCTCCATCCATTAAAACCTAGTTGTCCCAATTATTCAATCAGATTGATCATTTTGAGAACATTTGTCTATACTGTAGTGCCATCGGTTATTCTAGATCGGAAGAGCTCCTTAGATATCTGATATCTAATAGTCCTACTTTCCTCACCCTTCAACTCCTTGAAGGTGCAGGAGTATAGTAGGAGCATCCATAGTTTCATGCTGACGCTGAAGCTCGTTACTCATGGATGCGAGCATGATACATTGAGCCAACTGTGCATCATCTTGCCACTTTCTAAAAGTAGCAATCTCTTCCTCAGAGGTATTGTCTACAACCATTGCAGGGATAAGCGTATTAAGGACATAAGATAGCTTTTTAACCTTGAGAACTATTCTCAAATTCTTTAACCAGTCCTTTTAATTTGGTCCGATTAATTAGCATCTAATATGCTCCGCATTGATAGTGAATTAGACATCGTAAAATTCTGTAAATGAATTTGTAGTTTAACAACATTTTAGCATACATTCATTTCTTAATTAATTACCAAAATAAATTAGATCTTTATTTTAAATTGGTATCTCCCACTATTTTCATCAAACTATATTACCCTCCCTATATAGTTCGGCATATCTAATTAAAGATTTGCTAGTGAGAATAAGGACCCCATTTCAAATGTATATAGCCTTGTGTGACACAACAAACGATATATAAATAAATAGGTAGACAACTATTGTCAATTACATCACTATGTAACTCCTTTTAATTTGCCTCTTAGATTATTTTGATCAAGTGTGACACATCCGAATCAAAATTATCCAAGTTAAGTCTAACCTAGCACTTCCATATATTCGAAAGAAAAACACTGTCCTTGTGTGACACAACAAAACAACATCGTTCAGTCTATGTATAAGCATCAAATGTGATAAAGCAACATCTTAAATATTTAATACTTGCCTTGTGTGACACAACAAACTCATATTAAATATTTAATACTCTATCGTTTTACCATGCTAGAAGGCGACATTCGATATTCTAAATATCTTTGAACGCTTAGGACTTAATATAATTTCTTTGAGGGGTTTGTTATTATTTGTCTCATCTTGTTTAGCGCGCATGCACATATATATATAAAATACGCGTCATATTATTTTACATGCGAAGCATGTTGGATAATATATAATATATATATAGTAAGCATGCACATATTGAATACTATATTCTACCCGGATTGATTATGGACTTTTATTCTAGTTTGGTTCACTAGAGCCACCAAGTGAACCAAAAGGTCAAACCTAGGGTGCAAGAATTAAATTTAAATATAACTATTACATTTAAACCCGGGCTCCATTACAAACGGGTCTTCAAGCGCTCCTTGCTTCTTTGTCTTCAATTCTTCAAAATTAATTCTAACTAGTCCTATTACAAAAACTATTTACAATAAATAGAAACCTTGATCAGCAGTCAAGGGGAGATACATAGGAGGGAGATAGAATTTACATTAAGAAAAATTAGAGAAGACGAGGTACGCAGACCCCATTTATAAAAAACCCATACATTCAAGCATCCACTAAAATAAATCCAATCACACATTGGTCAATAGTCCATAATCAATCCCTATTTATTATCATACATATCTCTATATGTATCAATAAATAACATTCATCCTATGAATAATAAAACCATTCCATATATGCATTGATATCATTTAATGGGCAATATTAGTTAGTATAAAATTCAATTTCAACTCCAATTAGTTATCATGGAATCCAATTCCAACTCTAATTAGTTATCATGAAATCCAATTTCAATTAAAATAAACTTCTTTATTTTAATCATATTCCAAATCAAAATAAACTCTTTTATTTTAATTTATCCAATTTTTTTTTTGAATAAAAATAAACTCCTTTATTTTAATCAAATTCCAAATCAAAATAAACTCCTTTATTTTAATTAATATGGAAACCAATTTCAAGTTTAAAATAAACACCTTTATTTTTAACTTCCAATTGTTGGAAAATAAAATATATTGAATCCTATTCCTTATCAAAATAAACATCTTTATTTTTAAGGAAACATGAAATCCTATTCCATATGTGAATAAACTCCTTTATTCTAGGAAACATGGAATCCTATTCCATATCAAAATAAAACTTTTAATTTTAATCATATTTCAATTAAAATAAACCTTTTATCTTAATTGAAAATAAATAAAATCAAAATAAAAAAATAAAATAAAATAATTTTACACAAACAATTATGCCCAATTAAATTGTTCTAAACACATATCAATGTATATACAGAATCAAAACAATTAATAATTCGCATAAAGTTTGGCTCTTGATACCACTGTTAGGTTTTGTATAACGCGAACATGCAATCAAATTACATTAATAAAGCGGAAGCGCGATAAAATCAGATTTTAAAATTTTATACAAACCATCACCATGATCTTTCTTTATGCACAATTATTAATTAAACGAAAGAGATGGAGTTTAAGAATTATACCCTTGTAGAATTCTAGCTTCCTCAGGTACAAGTTCACCTCCAATTCCTTCGCGTTCTCCTTGAATTCCACCGATTAAATTCCTTCCTTTGATCAACGTTAGCCACCCAAGTGTTTGGCCTCTAGAGGTGATCCACCAAGGAATAATACTTGTTCAAGAAGATGGGTGTTGGCAAAACCCTAGTTTCTATCTCTATAGAAATTGTAAGTACTCTCTACAATTCTTATGTAAGAGTGTGTAACCCTAATCTATGATAAGACTTCTCTTATTTATAGATGTAGGAAAACCCTTCCCTAAACTATTTAGCATTAGGGTTTCTATTCTAATTAAACTCCTTTAATTAAATTAAACTCCTAATCCAATTAGGAATTTATGTGATAGTACTTCTATTAATTAATTCTCAATCCCTATTAGGAATGAAATAATAGTAATAGTAATAATAATAATAAGACTCCTCTTATTAATTTATATTTAATATTTTTAAAATATTAAATAATAAATATTAAGCTATTTAATTTATTCTATCTCCATAGACTAAATTAAATACACTTAACTTATTATTACAATTATGTCATTTACTTCTTAAATAAATATTTTCTTTTTGCGGTGTGACCCTTTAGGTTCTCCATATTAAACCGGTTGTGAATAAATCAATTAGAACAATTCTAATCTTATTTAAATAAATTAATTAAACTATTTAATTCATTTAAATAAATAATATTTATTCTACAATAAGGGTAAGACTCCTTAGCGATCAAAGACTTTCCAGATAATATAGATTTCAACATTAATCATAAAAGAACCTTTCAGTACATAGTTACCGTACAATTCAATCCTTCTACCATATAATGTCCCAATTAAATATAAGACATGGAATTACTGTCAAGTCTAATTTTATTTAATTATATGTATTTCGATTCTGAAATGCACAACTCTGATTAATGCAAATTAGAAACTCCTTTCTAATTTCATTCTGCTTTGGCCAAAGACTTCTGAGTCGTCATTTATCGAATCACATAGGACATTCTCTCCTTTTACTAGAAGTGGTAGATTCTTTGTTGATCATTCACCTATTTTCATGTACAACTTATTATACCCAATCATACCCTTTGATATACCCTAAAGGTCTTAAGGGACATGTCAAAGTATAACTAATCATACACAAGATACTCTGATGATCTCAAGTCCAAGGATCACTTGTACTACTATCACTAGAGGAATTCCTATTGACAGGAGAGTAAAACTCCATTAGGTATTCCTTAGCGAGCCACGTTCAGTGAACTTATTCTCTAATAAGCACCTACATACTTACTTTAGTGTCTCCACACAAATGATTATGAGATCGATCATTCTCTTCATAAGAGCAAGTAACGTATGTACTAATCTATCTGGATTCACTAATCCCCTTTTTAGTAATCCATCGATTAGGAACAATTTAAGTTTGTGAGCTATCTAGAATTTAGATCTCATTAGCATGATCACCATCATGATTCTAAAAGCATTGCTCAAAACTATGGGTTTATCACATTTAATATAACAGCACTATGTAGATAATGTAAAATGCCTTTTAACAATCGAATAAGATTATAAAGTATATGCTACATCATATCAAATATGATTGGCTTGTGTGCATACTACTTTCAGCTTTAACAATTTCTTTGCAAGGCTTCAACACCTTAACTCACAAGAACTTTCTCTAAAGATTATACTAGCTTCTCAAGCTCTTGAAATACTTGTGAATTCTCAAAAATTTAGAAGAGAATGGCTTGCTATTTATAGAAAACCAAGAGTTATGGCATTTTGGTCATTTTCCATCTCAACCATGGCTTATTACTATTTTACCCAAGAATATTCTTGGCATATTCTTGGCATATTCTCCCAAAATATCTACCAAGCTCGACAATGCAGTTTGCAACTGAAAATATCTTCTAAGCTCAACAATGCAGCTTGTAACTGAAAATGTCTTCTAAGCTGGACAATGCGGCTTGCAACTGAAAATATCTTCTAAGCTCGATAATGCAGCTTGCAACCGAAAATATCTTCTAAGCTCGACAATGCAGCTTGTAACCGTAAGCACGACAAAGCAGCTTATCGCCGTAAGCACGACAAAGCAGCTTGTCACCGTAAGCACGACAAAGCAGCTTGTTATTACGGATATATCCCCAAGCTTGTCGGTAAAAAATTTCTAAGCACGACGTTTTCTGCGTTTTCCTTGAAAATATTTTCAGATATAATTCATCGTTATACCCGAATAATCACATAATACATAGTTTTAGGTCACTGAATTAAGCTCTAACCATATACGATCGTATTTATAAGCCTCATAAATATTCGGGGTATTACAATTCGGGGTCGCCCGAACAAGGGTCGACGTGTTACCCTGACGGGTCGTAATTCTATCGTAACTTAACCAATGATCCCATAATCATATTGGTTGAATTAGTCTATTACAGACTATAAAATCATAAATTTCTTTATCTTCATCCCTATTTATAAGAATTTCGTCCTCGAAATTAATTTTACAAATAACTTTAGTCATTCAATATCATATTTATATGTTATATAAATATTTAAGATATTACATTCACCCAGTAGTACTTTCATGTCAGTTTGTCAGGGTTGATTGCTCTACGATTATAGGAGCTCGTAGTGTTGGTCGTTCGATCGAAAGACGACTTTACGATAAGTCAAGAACTCTATGAATGTGTTAGGTTTGTATATAACACAAGCATGCAATCAAATTACAGAAATAAAGCGGAAGCATGATAAAATAGATTTTAAAAATTTTAATACAAACCATCACCATGATCCATCCTTGTGTTCAATTATCAATTAAACGAAAGAGAAAGAGAATAAGAATTATACCCTTGTAGATCAAAGCTTCCTTGGGTACACGTTCAACTACTAGTCCTTCGTGTTCTCGTCGAATTCCACCAATGAGATTCCTTCCTTTGATCAACGTTAGCCACCCAAGTGTTTGGCCTCTAGAGGTGATCCACCAAGGAAGAATAGTTATTCAAGAAGTTGGGTATTGGTATAACCCTAGTTTCTATCTCTATAGAAATTGCAAGTACTCTGCACAATCTAATGTAAGAGTGTGTAACCCTAATCTATGATAAGACTCCTCTTATTTATAGATGTAGGAATAACCCTTCCCTAAACTATTTAGGATTAGGGTTTCTATTATAATTAAACTCCTTTAATTAATTATGCTCCTAATCCAATTAGAAATTCATGTGAGAGTACTTCTATTAATTAATTCTCAATCCCTATTAGGAATTAAATAATAGTAATAGTAATAATAATAATAATAAGACTACTCTTATTAATTTATATTTAATATTTTTAAAATATTAAATAATAAATATGAAGCTATTTAATTTATTCTATCTCCATAGACTAAATTAAATACACTTAACTTATTATTACAGTTATGTCATTTACTTCTTAAATAAATATTTTTTCTTTTGCGGTGTGACCCTTTAGGTTCTCCATATTAAACCGGTTGTGAATAAATCAATTAGAAACAATTCTAATTTATGTTTTAAATAAATAAATTAAACTATTTAATTTCATTTAAATAAATAATATTTATTCTACAATAAGGGTAAGCCCCCTTAGCGATCAACGGACTTTCTAGATAATATAGATTTCAACTTTAATCACAAAAGAACCTTTCAGTGCATAGTTACCGTACAATTCAATCCTTCTACCATACAATGTCCCAATTAAATATAAGACATGAATTTCCTGTCAAGTCTTATTTTATTTAATTATATGTATTTCGATTCCCAAATGCACAACTCTAAATAATGCAAATTAGAAACTCCTTTCTAATTTCATTCTGCCTTGGCCAAGGACTACTGAGTTATCATTTATCGAATCACATAGGACATTCACATCTTTTACTAGACGTGGTAGATTCTTTGTTGATCATTCACCTATCTCCATGTACAACTTATTATACCCAATCATACCCTTTGATATACCCTAAAGGTCTTCAGGGACATGTCAAAGTATAACTCATCATACACAAGATACTATGATGATCTCAAGTCCAAGGATCACTTGTACTACTATCACTAGAGGAATTCCTGTTGACAGCCGAGTAAAACTCCATTATGTATTCCTTAGCGAGCCACGTTCAGTGTACTTATTCTCCAATAAGCACCTACATACTTGCTTTAGTGTCTCCACACATTTTATGAGATCAATCATCCTCTTCCTAAGAGCAAGCAACGTATGTACTAATTTATTCGGATTCACTAATCCCCTTTTTAGTAATCCAAGGTTTAGGAACGATTTTAGTTTGTGAGCTATCTAGAATTTCGATCTCATTAGCATGATCACCATCATGATTCTAAAAGCATTGCTCAAAACTATGGGTTTATCACATTTAATATAACAGCACTATGTAGATAATGTAAAATGTCTTTTAAGAAAATCAATTCTTTTATTAATAAATGAATAAGATTACAAAGTATATGCTACATTATATCAAATATGATTGGCTTGTGTGCATACTACTTTCAGAATGTTTCTCCAGCTGAACGATTTAGGAGGTGCATTACTATTTGACTTTAGCGTTGCGATTCTCTGAAGCACTCTACGTTCAGTCCTTGCTGAGTGAGCTTTGCTTGGCTTTACGATTCTGTTCACTTTACGATAGAAGCATCAGCTCTGCGATGAGTCTAAAGCTTTATGATATATAAATCAGCTCTACGCTTTCTCTGAAGCTTTACGATAGGAGATTTAAGGCTGCGATCTAACATATTTTCTTTACAGCTTCGTCAGACTAAACTTTACATACATATTAAGCCTATGCTTCATATTAACTTAAAGAGATCAACTTAACAGGTTTAATCATTTAACTTTAAGTCCTTGTACATTGAATCATTAAGAAGGACTTTACAGAAAAACTAACTGATACAACTATACATTAAGATCTATCATTATCAAATCAAATATTACAAATCATGCAGACTCCAACAATCTCTCCCTATTTGATTGATGACAAAACCAGCAGTTTCATATGACAATTAAGAATGCATTGACACTATGTAAATATGACTTAAAATATAGTAAGCCACTGTATTGCTAGATTAAAAAGATGAATTTATTGATGATTAAAGAGTTTTACACAATTCATCAGATTTTCAAACATTCTAGCAAGAAATAGATAAAATAAGCTTACTATTTTCTTCTCTTTCTTGGCTTTTCCAAAGCAAGCCATTTCTTCTCAGCTTCCCTTCTGCGATTTGAAGCTTCTTGTTGCTCAGCGTTTTTCCTTCTAATTTTTTCAATAGAATCCCTTGGGCCAAGATTGGGAGTGAAAGAGGCGAATGTCCTTTCTTTTCCTACAATATGAGTGCCTTGAAGGTTTCTGTTTAGATACGTCAGATCTCTAGATGGAATTCTTACCCTGGTTGGCGTTACTGCACTCAACGATCCGATCTGTCCTTGGCCATGCTCTATTGGTAAGGCTCGAGGGGATATCCAATCTTCCCTTTGTGAAGCTGCTCCTTGTCTCCCCCTATCTCCCTGACTCCCCCTATTTCCCTGACTTCCCTTCTCCCCTTGCCTCTTTTTCTCCCCCTTTTTGTCATCATGCACCCGTGAGAGATGCCGGACTGAGTCAACTAACTCTTGGATCTGGGTGGAGTTCATGGTAATATCATTACGAATTTCTCATTGCCGATCAACAACATGTTCATTTTGCTGTGCTACTAAAGTAGTTGTGTTATTGACATACATCTCCATCTCATGTTTAAATGAATATAAGCCATTGATGAGCTCAAAAACTTTAGCGGTCAGTGAGTTGATAGACTGCTCATTCTGCTACTGAAGGGTCTTCATGGTCTGTTTGTGCTCATCAAGAACTTTGAGAAATATTTTATCTCTATCATGAAGATGCTCATACATGTCCTTGAACATAGATTTTAATTGCTTTTGAATCTCTCTTCCCGAGTCACCAGGTAAATGACCAGCGACAGTAGTGATGTCGGCCATTTGATGACGAAGCTCAGTTGAGTTTTACTCAAGTTTTTCTTTGATGTCTTGAGACATAGTATTTGTTAATGCAATAGGTTGAGTAGTATTGGGGATAACTTCCAGTCATTCCATGAAGCGATCAAGTGGTAGTGCAGGACTGTCTGTAGGACCTTGGGATAGGTGGACTAGTGCAAGAGGTAAATCAAAGAATTCATTCTTGGAAGAAGAAGGAATATCGGAGGGAATAGATGAAGTATATTATTGCTTGGGAGGATGTATAGGAGAGCTAACTGGTGATGGTTTGGGAGATACAATAATAGAAGCTTTGAGTTTATGTGATTGAAGAGTAGTTTGAGAGTGTGAGTGAACGGGTGATTGATTTGGTGTGGCGAGAAACGTGGATACATGAACAGGAGAGCGAGAACTGGTGTTCTATTATGACGCCCCAGAATTCGGGCGCTGGCTGCCATAACTAGGTTCCGACGTTAATTCGTACTTCTATCGTAACTTAACCAATGATCCCATAATCATATTGGTTGAATTAGTCTATTACAGACTATAAAATCATAAAGTTCTTTTATTTTCATCCCTGGATCTTAACTTGATCTCGATCTCATTCTTTCTACAAGTATCAACTTGTAGATCATTCGTATATATGGATAATAACATATATATATCGGTCAAATTTTTAACCTTATGATTTAAACATTCTATACTTCCATATACCCAAGGTTCATAGCATTAATAATAGGATGGTTCTTGGGAAAAGAAGAATCTTGCGATAAATGTTTGTATCTTTATCCGTGACAAGATTCCTTTTCTTTATAGAACATACCGTATTATTCAATACCATCACTTGAATACATATCGTTATAGAGATATCTCTTTATATCAATATTCCCTATCTATTTGAAATTCACAGTATTAATGATAAGAATGTTCTTGGAACCGAGGGGTGCATTCCGGTAAAGGTGGCACCTTACCGGCGCTCATTAAGTGTAACCTCAGTGCTTATAGAACTCCCAATATCATTTAATACCCTCACTCAGATGTATAGTTCTTTATCAACATTATATTAATGTTTTACTATTTATCTGAAATTCAGAGTATCGGCATAACACGATCAGTCCATATTACCAATACCCTCATTCAGATTAATAGATCTTTAACAATTCTAAGTTATATCAAAGTAAATATATAACACCATTTCATGATAATAAATAATATTATTTATAGAACATTCGGTTACAAGGTTTGTTTGTTCGTATTACAACAATCATTATGACTTAATACAAATAACAAGTAATTAAAACATGAAAACCTAGTCTACACTTCTTCTTTACGCTCATGATCTTCATAACTGCAAATAAAGGTTTTATTTGTAAGAATGAGCACTACGGCTCAACAAGTCTAACTAATAACACATAAACAATTTATGCTTTCATATAAACTTTAACATGCCTTGACATATCACATATATCAATTATATATTACAAATAACTTCTCATTCAACAGTTTATATCACGTTGTCACACAAAGCGTATAAACCACATATATATAACTTATAAAAATAACACATAAGAGTTAGAATACTTGCACATAGTTTAAAGGAATAGAAGACTTGCCTCGTATATCTTTTACATTTAATATAACGTCTAAACGTTCGTCGTAAATCCTACACGCTTATAAGTTCATGTAGACAAATAAGCGTTTAATGATTAAATCTTTTAAGTTTTATTTCGGGTATTATAACCGCTTATAAATAAAACTCCTTCTACTATACATTAAATAATTTCAGCATTATAACTGCATATAAAATGAATATTCAGCTATTATATTTGAAATAAATCGGGCATTATAAGTGTTTATAAAATGAATATTCAACTATTATATTTGAAATAATTTCAACATTATAACTGCTTAAAAAATGAATATTCTTACTAAATACTTGAAGAAAATCGGACATAGTAACTGCTTATAAAAGTATAGTTTCAACTTTATAAGAGAAATAAATCGGACATTATAACTGCTTGTAAATAGGACTTTTGTACTATATACATAAAATAATTTGGGCATTATAACTGCTTGTAAAAGTATATTTTTACTAATACATACATAAAAATGAAAATTATAACCACTAGAGTATACCTCTTGTAGTTGCTAGCTTTACTTCCAATCGCGAAGTGCTTCAATGTTTCGAAAGTAATTTTTATCTCACAATATCTCTCAGAATATAAATATAGAGTGTTTTTTTCTCTTGAATTGCTCTTGAACATAGTAAGGAATGAATGAACTTAGCTTGCTATTTATAGGAAAATATAGTTTCGCTAATTACACGTTAGGGGCTCGGCTTATTACACTTTGTACCCTAGCATATTCTTAGAATATTCTTCTAAGCTCCTCAATGAAAATATCTTCCAAGCTCGACAATGCAGCTTGCAATTGAACCTATCTTCTAAGCTCCTCAATGAAAATATCTTCCAAGCTCGACAATGCAGCTTGTCACCGTAAGCACGACAAATCACTTTGTCATTCCCAAGCACGACACAACAACTTGTCAAAAATAATTTGTCGGGATGCTTCTTGGTGAAATCGTGGAAAGCACGATAAATCATTTTGTCAATGTAAGCATGACTAAGCAGCTTGACAAAAAAATTTTATTTGACCTAATTCATCGTTTACACTATAAAATCACAAAACACCTGGTTTGAAATATCAATTCGATATTTATTAAGCACATATGTTACCAAATTCGAAATCTCATTAGGGCTTAAGGTTTATACGTTCTAATTTTAAACGTATACGATCGCATTTACAAGCCTCATAAATATTCGGGGTATTACATTCACCCCTACTTAAAAGAATTTCGTCCTCGAAATTAACTCTAACTTAGTCTTCAATATGAATTTTCTGAATTCATCATTTCTCACATCAAATTCTTAATATTTAAATTAGGTAAAAATGTTCAATCTAAACCTTTCCTTACACCAGGTTTTAAACCTTTAATCATACTCGACTTCTAGTTTTATTCTTCTCTTACTGAGAATTCTTCTAATTTATACCCAGGGGTCAATCAAGACCTTGAACTGTTTCATATTCTATGGGTACTATATGATCCACAAGTTTAACAATCACTAAGATTGAAAAACACAATAGTCAGTACGTCAGGTGATCAACCTATCGTACCACATGTGACATATAACATAATAGTTTAAAAGGCATTGTATGTTGCGTCTACCAGAATCATATGTCCATTCCAAATTTTCCTTATTAAAAGGGTTGTCTAGCCGAAATAATTGGCATTGACTCACCTTTAAACCATTCAAATTTTTTGAAAACGATTGTATGCCGCACCTTGCAAGAGTACGTTGATGACTGATCATTTATCATACCACACCAGGTTAAATAGTGTGTTGATGAAAAATTCATTTTTATTTTTCATATTAAATCTGTCTAGCCAAAACAATTAGCAAAGACTTATGAATAACATAGCTAAATCAATTTTATGATTTTATCATGTCCACACAGATAACAATGTGTTAATCTTCACACCTCAGGTTACCGTGTATTGATGATAAAAATCATTTTATCTTTTTTAAATTAACCATGTCTAGCTTGAAAAATTAGCATAGACATAGGTTCAAAAATTTTCCAGTTCAATCGTTTGTGAAAATCTGATAAGCACACTTAGAAGGGGGGTTGAATAAGTATGAGAACAAACGATATCAAACTTTTCTAATTAAAGTAATTTGTTAATATCAAATCAAAGTATGTAGTGAGCAATTAAAGCAAAACAATTTATAACATGAACACAAGGAATTTTTACGTGGTTCGGCCCTTAACCTCTAGTCTAACGGCCTAATCCACGTCTAATACCAACTAGTACTGGAGACTCTTTTATTAATAAACTTGGTTTACAATTAATCCCCTTTACAAGACAAGTTCCACAACCTTTGAGTACTTATACTCCCCGAGCACCTTAGCTCCTCGTGCACTTATGCACCCTAAGACACTTACGTCTCTTTGAACTTGCTTGTAAAACCCCTAATCGAACCCGAATTAGAAACAATAGATTAACAACTGCTTTAAAGAATTTATCAAGAGATGATAACAAGATAAACTATGATCAAAGCACTAATTATATCAACAATTTTAAGGCTCAACTAATATACAATGATCAAAGAGTTAGATGAAGATATCACCAGTTTGAGTGTAGTGAATACAAGCTGAAATTAATTGATACTTGATGAAGTACAACAGCCTTTAAGTAATTCTTCACAATAGAGAAATGGACAACCTTCTTTAAGTGTTTGTGAAGAGATTAGAGATCAGAATATGAACTGGAAGTAGATAGATACTAGATGAAGCACAACAGCCTTTAAGTAATTCTTCACACTAGAGAAATGGACAGCCTTCTTTAAGTGTTTGTGAAGAGATTAGAAATCAGAATATGTTCTTATTGCTGTTCTCTAACTTCTTCTTTTCAAGCTACTGTTGGTATGCTTTTATAGTAGAAGAATAGTAGCTATTTAGACATTTGAAAATGATGTGGGAGTAGGTGAGATGTGGCAGCAATTGTAATGAATACCATGTGCCATCAATATTCTTGAGATGATATGGGAGTAGTTGAAATGGACAGCATTACACTTAATGTAATGAACAACATGTGCTAGCAATACTCTTATGATGGTGTGGGAGTAGTTAAGATGGGCAACAATGTAATGAATAACATGTGCCATCAATATTCTTGAGATGATATGGGAGTAGTTAAAATGCACAGCATTACACTTAATGTAATGAACAACATGTGCTAGCAATACTCTTATGATGATATGGGAGTAGTTGAGATGGAGAGCATTACACTTAATGTAATGAACAACATGTGCCATCTTGAGATAATGTGGGAGTAGTTGAAATAGGCAGCATTGTACTTAATGTAATGAACATCTTTAGTATGAATGGATAGCATGGACAAATTCAGCAAAATACTAAGTAATGGGATTAGGAATCATGCTAAAGTAGTGGACAGCTTTAGTAAGCTTAATGGGATTAGTTTCAGCAGAATATTCAACTTATTAATTAACTACTACCATGATTGATTCCATGCAATGTAAATCCTATAGCCTTGATTGAGATAATAAAGCTAGGACCTTGCATTAAATTTGTAAAGACTCAATCATTTCTTCAAGCCTTCATGTCTTCAATTCTCTCTTTCCTTTAAGAACCAAGACTTTAAGAAATCTTCCATATCATCAATATCCTAAAAATGTAATAACACTACAAAAACAACTTGTCATCATTAAAACCAAGATAGTATAAACCAACATTCTCCCCCTTTTTGATGATGACAACGAATAATATATGACTCCCTCAAAATATATGCCTCCCCCTAAACCCATGCATATAATTACTAAGCCACTAAAACCATGCATATAATTACTAAGCATAAGTTGATTTATTGCATATCAATTTAGTAATCTCTCTCCCCCTTTGTCATCAACAAAAATAGTTCATAAGAGACAGTTAAAGCAAGATAGATTATTGATACCAAATGTAGGATCAAGCGCTTACCATTGCACCAACATTGATATGTTATGCACATATGGTCATGCCTAGTTCTCTTCTTAAGGTGCAAAACCGTTCTTCACTTAAAGGTTTTGTAAAAATGTCAGCCAATTGATGCTCGGTTGGGACAAATACTAGATTAATTAATCCTTTAGCAACATTATCTCTCAAAAAGTGATGTCTAACCTCAATATGCTTAGTTCGAGAATAAAGCACAGGATTTTTAGAAATATCTATTGCACTAGTATTATCACAATAAATTGGCACATTGTTGCATGTAATATCAAAATCACACAATGTTTGGCGCATCCATAAAATTTGAGAGCAACAACTTCCTGCAGCTAAATATTCACCCTCAGTGGTCGATAGTATTATCTCAAAAAGTGATGTCTAACCTCAATGTTTGTGCTTTTTCTATCTATTTGACAACCTGCATAGTCTGCATCTGAGTATCACATTAGTTCAAAATTATTGTAAATAGGATAATATAAACCAAAATTGATAGTACCACATAAATATTTAAGAATTCTTTGAACAGCTTTTAAATGTGATTCTTTTGGTTTTGCTTGAAATCTTGCACAAAGACAAACACTATACATAATATCGGGTCTTGATGCAGTTAAATATAACAAAGAACCTATCATACCTCGATATTTAGTTAACTCTACGTCTGTACCTTTGTCATCGGATGTAAGCTTGATTGTCGTACTCATTGGCGTCACCTTTGATTTAGATTTTTCAAATCGAAACCTCTTGAGCAATTCCTTTGTGTATTTGGTTTGATGTATATAGATACCATCCTTTGTTTGCTTTATTTGGATTCCCAAGAAATAGTTAAGTTCTCCCATTAGGCTCATGTCGAACTCCTTATGCATACACTTAGAGAACCACTCACAAAGAGAATCATTAGTAGCTCCAAATATTATATTGTCTACGTATATTTGTACAATGATAATATCTTTATTTTCATGTTTAATAAATAATGTAGAATCGATCTTACCTCGAGTGAAACCATTTGTGAGAAGATACTTACTTAACCTCTCGTACCAAGCTATTGGGACTTGTTTGAGTCCATAGAGAGCCTTTTTGAGTTTATACACATGATTTGGATATTTTTCATGTTCAAATCCGGGAGATTGTTTTACGTACACTTCTTCATTTATGTATCCGTTGAGGAATGCACTTTTTACGTCCATTTGGTGAAGCTTGAATTTCTTGTAACAAGCAAAAGCTAGCAAAATTCGAATAGACTCCAACCTTGCTACTGGGGCAAATGTTTCTTCATAGTCAATCCCCTCTTGTTGGTTGTATCCTTGAGCTACCAACCTTGCTTTGTTGCGAGTAATTGTACCATGATCATCAAGCTTATTTTTGAATACCCACTTTGTTCCAATAATTGAGGTTTCTTTTGGAGGAGGAACTAATTCTCATACTTGACATCTTTCAAATTGTTGGAGTTCCTCTTGCATTGCTAACAACCAATTTTCATCAAGGATAGCTTCCTTAGCATTCTTTGGTTCAACTTGTGATAAGAATGCTGAAAAAGCACATAAGTTTTGTGTCCCTCTTCTTGTAGTTATTCCTCTATTAACATCTCCAATAATATTTTCAAGAATATGATTTTTCATATACGTTGCAGTTTTTGGCATTGTAACGTTGTCTATGTGCTCTTCCTGTTGGATAGAATCAGATTCTGTAACGTTGTCTTTTTCGATTTTTAATAATTTCGTTAAGACGTGTACGCAAAGAAATAATTTTTCCAAGCGACGGAAATTTTATTTGAGCCCGAGGAAATTTATTTCGTATCCGAAATGTATTATACGAGTGTTCCGAATAAATGGACAAACCCCGTATTTATTATTTTTACCCATCCCAATATTTTATGGTAATGCCCATTTTAATTATGGGTAGAGTTATTGAGCAATTTTGGCACAAAAGTGGGAGTATTCGGATATATTTTTGTGTATATGTGTACTTATTTTTGCATGTTACTCCAAGAGGGAACCAACCAAACATTTTGGACCAATGAGAATTGATGAAGGAGGGAGTGGTCGGGCGTGCTAGTCATTTCCGAGCAATGCATTGAGTTTCCAAACCTTGCAACATTCTTCTTGGATAATCACATTCAATTTTCATTCTCCCATCCATTCCTTCTCTCCCATTCCATTCTAAGTTGCTGCAGAAAATAGAAGGGAGGAGAGAGAGAGAAAGGAAGAAGAAGAATAAGAAGAAGAAGAAGAAGAAGAAAAGAGGTTCGGGAGGAAGAAGGAGAAACCAAGGTAGGAGATGAGGAGCTTCAAGCGACCATAGCAAGCTTCTCTACAATCTAGGAAGGATTTACAGAAGTAAACCTTCTTCTTAAACCATTTTCCATTGATTTTGGTTAGGTTTTTCCAAGTTTTTAGTTTTTGGAGCTTTTTAGCTCACAGATGATTTTCGAGCGATTTCTGTTATTGTTGATGGTGGTGATTGGTTGTATATGTTGTTAAGAGGTTATGTAAGCCATTAATAACATTAAAGTGGAACAAAAAGGAAGAAAAATCCGTACCTTGGCTTAAAGGATGAACTTTGGACATTTTTGGACAAATGGACCTTCGGACGGTTTAGAGGACTGTAAACCTATGATTACTTGATTGGTTAATTTGTTTGTTGTTGTAATATTGTAGTTTCATGGGTTACGAAGCTAACCCAACTGGAACGGATTAAAAATATGTAAAAAGAAAGATTTGGTGATGATTTTAGTGAAGAATACTAAGAACACTCAAACAGAATAATAACTCGGTACTTTGGCTTAGGATTTGAACATGTTAATGTTAATGGGTAGCTCTGAATTTTGGATATGTTGTAGCCCCATAAGTTAGGAGTCCATAGAGTCCAAAATGGACCAATTTGAACGTGTATTGAAGGAAGATATGAAGATCGGAAGGAGGAGAGGTCGGATTGCTCGCGCTGGAGAAGCCCAGAAATCTGGGTTCAGTATGAATGGCGCTGCGGCGCCGTTCATAAGGCAAAAATAGGCGCTGCGGCACCGGACACATGTCAGGCGCAGACATGTCTAAGTGGACTGTTTTGACCTCCTGTAGTAAAATAGGCATAACTTTCTCATAAAAACTCGGATTGCGGTGATTCGGAAAGAGGAAGAGTATACCTAAAACTTTATTTCTTTAAGTGTTTCAATTTGAGGTCTATATCATGGCCTAAATTGGCCATTTATAGGACTGACGTATAATTGGAGGCAATCGAAGAGTGTCGGGCATGCACGTAAGCACGTGTAATGCTCCCGACAAGGTAAAGTGATGTTCTAATTTTTAAAACATGATTATTATGATTTATAATGATACTTAACATTAACCATTGAGTATTAGATAATTCGAGTGGGCGTGTTAAGCGTACGCAATCACGTGTCACTTGGGCGTTCGAATAGGCAAGTGTGGCGTACGGACGTGCAAACGTCGTAACGCCGTAACAACTGTATATAACCTTGTTTAATATTTTGTTTTTAATAATAATGAAACCTGATAGAATGTTATAACCCAATGTATAAGCATGCTAAGCACATGCAAAAGAGACGAATTAGGTGTGTGACGTGTAAACGTCGAAACGCTGCGTAACGTGTTAATGACCTTAAATAATGTTTCGATTTAAACAAAATGAACATTATAAGATATGGAGTGGGATTATATTAATGTGAACCAATATATGAAGCCTTTTTAGTGACTAATTGGTGTTTTATTGTTAAATAAATTGTGTAGGATATTTGAAAGACGAGCCATCATAATTTGGCAAGGAACGCTTAAGGCAAGTCCTTTCAGTAACTTGTTGACTTGTTTAAATGTATTGATGTACATGAGTTGATTGCTAAATCTTCTACTGTTATGTGAATTATACGTGAGCATGATTAAAAATGTGCACGTTGTGCAACTATGTGATTTATGTTGTTCTATGTGGACCTTGAAATATTATAAATGTGCAGTATGAGATATATGATGCAAATGGAACTTGCATATTAAGAGATGTATGATGCATGTGTAGATGCATTGCATACAATTTATGATGCTTATGTAAGATGCATAGTATGAGAATCATGATGCATAAATAAAATATAAACTTGTATGTTACGTGAAGCATGAAAGGTGAAAACTGTTAGTTCTTGCTGAGCCGTCGTGCTCATACTTGCAAAAATAAAACTTTTGCAGATTTACGATGCAATGCAATTATCTTGATATCGTGGTGATAAGGATTAGAGATGCATTGAAATAGGAAGGTTGCTAAATATTTCTTTATTGTAATTATTTAGCCGTGATAACGGTATGCAATGTATGTGAATTAGATTGTGTGAACCTTGAGTTAAAAGTTAAGGTTATCCATTATAATAGTTATGATGTGATTATGTAATTTAATCGCTTAGTAAACTAGAAGGATGATGATGTTGTATAAATGATCATGGTATTTATTTAACCTTGATTATAAGTGTAGTATTTAAAGGTTACGAAATTCGAATTTGTAACAAAGAGTGAAATAGTAAGTTTTAATGTGTATTATTGTAAAGTACTGTTATGAATAGTATTAAATTTGCAGTATTTATTAAATGATGTATTAGTTAAGGTCTTCGTACCTGAGATTAGATAGGAACATGTTGTAATAATCTTGTAATTGCATTCATGTAGTAAGATTATGTTTTAGTTATGGTTTCGAGGCTTGGGACGACAATATTTATATTGTATCAATGTAAATATTTTATTATTCCGCAATGAGTTGTTAATAGTATGATGTACGAGTTTCATAGTGATGCACCGAATTCGAGGATAAGGTAACCCGGATTTGGGGGCATCACATGTTGGTATCAGAGCTATAGGTTATAAACCTTAGATAAGAGAACCTTACGCTATAATCTGAGGGTAGAAAGATGATAATGATAAAGAATAAACTCGGATAGAGTTTGACCGATAAGGGATAAATTTAGAAAATTCCTAAAGAAAGGAATTAAAATATATAGATGAAGATTTAAGGAAGAATCTTAAAGAGTTATAAAAGATTAGAATTAGGAGTTACTTGACTCCAATAATAAAGATGACAAATGTTGATAACTAGACGATAAGATGAAGATGCATAAAAATCTTATAATATGATTAAAGAGCGGAGTAAGGAAGATCGTAATGTAAAAACGATTAAGGAATAAGATCACGACGTGATCGGATTAACTTGTAGAATAATAGATAATCTGTTTAAACGAATGGAAAGTTATAGCCTGACGCTATAAAGAGAAGGTACTATGAAATAGTACGATGAAAACTCAAGAAGAGTTAGAGATGATAAATACGGATTAAAGAAAATTCGTATTGAGCAAAGAGAGGACAATAATTTAATGGGATTTCAATTGAGGACTCATGTGATAGCTGAGTTGTATAAGCCTTTGTATGGCCAGGGGTTTTGTGCTTGGTTTAACGACTACTCAGCTTGTCACATTGATAATCGTTGAAATATTGGTATCGTGCTATCAATGTATGTATGATGAGAAGGTGATTCTTTTCTCATATCTATATTTGATAGTTAGAGAATATTAATATTAGGTGCGAGTTCTTGAAACTCATGCTTATGGTAAGTTTGTGACTCATAATTATACGGTATGTTTTGAGCCCCTAGCCGTATGGACAGTCCCTGATTTGTTCTTGGACTACATATTAATAGGACAAGTTCCTAAACTCATATTGTTGTGGCAAGTTCCTGAACTCCTAATGTGTGGTAAGTTTGATGAACTACACTAGGGGTATAGAAATGTTGTGAATTGAGAAATGAGAATTCTTAATGTGATGAGCATTGGTGATGTTAGAAATAGATAAAATTATTAAGTAATGATGCATTGAAGAGAAATTAAAGTTGATGAGCAGACATGGATATTCCAAATCTTCTAGCTATGCTAGATTTTGAATTTATTGACATCGTGCTGATATTTGCACTTTTGTGTTTTCGAAATATATGTTGGATCAATTTTTGAAACAATAAGTTTAAAAAAAAGATCCTATGATTCATATGTCTATGTTAATTGCTCCAGCTAGGCAAAATGATTTGAGAATATAAAAATGTATTTTTAAACAGTCATCAATGCATCATGAAACGTGGTGTAGAATGACAGATGATAGAGTCATCAATGTAGATTAACTTACTATTGGATGTGATCATAGGATCGTCAGCCCACTATGGTAGGATGTAGTATGACAAAGTCACAAAATGACGGAATCCTCAACGGACTGTAGAAACAGTACGGTATCATGATGTCATAAAATGAATTTTGTTTTCTTTAAAGTATGAAAAAGTATGCCAATTGAGTTGACTAAAATATTTCGATTGATGTCAAACCGTTGATGTGAGTCTGAGCTATTTGATTCGGCTAGACGAATGTTGAAATATGATTATGAAATTCGAGAATTCTTTGAGAATGTTTTCCAAACCAAATTGTTTTGGTGCGGGCTTTTATATCTGCTGAGATGAACAACCCTCATAGAAGGGGTAATATTTTTAGAGGGACAGGAAAATCCGACTGCGCCCATGCGAACAGTATGTAAAAGGGGTTATGCATGACCTCAGGTACATTAGGTTAATCACCTATTGTATTAGTATGTAGGGTTATCAGATGAATTTCTGGTGATTCTAGTAAAGGTTATTAGTCCTTAGTGACTACTCAGCTTTGGGATATCATTGGATGTAAGTGCTATGATGGCTACTCAGTGATTCCTTCATCCAATATTGATAATTCATGTAAGAGGTAAGTGCCATGGTGGCCACTCAATGATTTATACTGCTTCACAATTATCGAACAATTGTTGTAGACTCCTGAAATATATTCCATTATTCTGCAAACTGAATGTGAAAAGGGTAATTTTCCCTAGAAAGAAGTAGTCGTAGAATGCGACAATTTTAAATGAATCCTTGGAAGAGGAAAGTGTAAAGCTTTGTTGAAAGTCTGTATGAATGAATGATATGAGCATGATAGTAATTATGGGATTAATATTTCCCTGGAAGAAACGGATGAAATTCCGAAACTAAAAAGTGAAATTCTTAGAGAGAATGATGGGTAGAATGAGCAAAGATGAATATGTTGTAATTTCGAGGATGAAATTCTTAGAAGAAGGGATGAATTTCATTAAGGTAATTGATGGGTTAAAGGAAGAATGATACTCTCATATAATTGAGTTTGATAAAGGTTATAGAATAAAACCTATAAGAATTTATTAAGGAAGTGGATGAAATAGGTAATATATAACCTATGTTTTAGTAATACGTTGAAATGTTCAACTATAAAATTTCAGAAGAAGATTTATGCGGACCGAGTAAGGATGTTTCGGTGATTCCGAGGACGAAATCCTTATAAGAGAGGAAGAATGTGACAACCCAGATTTTTCGAGAATAAAATTGAAATAAGGATTTAATAAAATTCTTATTATGAGGTGTAGCGGGTTGAATGTAAAATATATATGTGCTATATATTTTTTATGTGACTTATGTGATAAGAAAATAAATATATGTATGTTATATATTTATTATAGATTAAGCGATGAGATAAGGTCTAATAGTTAGCCAAAACTAAGTAATTTGATTAGTATGGACTAACTGTCGAAGCGTATAATTGTATAGAAGGAAGTCAAAACTCGAATTTAAGTTTGGAGTGAGCTATAATGACAATGAGGAAGAAAGAAAGAAGAATGTAACGATTGTGAGTCGTGGGTAACTTGGTAATTCGAGCTTATGAATATTATTGAATAAAATAGACTTTTATTAATAATAGACTTTTATTAATAATATTATGTGTTAAGCGTTTAAAGGTTATATTATAACCTAGATTATGTGTACGCGATGATTAGTAAGTATGAAAGTTTTCGTATAACCTAATATGGTGGTTTCGAAAAATATCGCTAGAATACTATTTATTGGATTAAATAAATAGTTGAAGAATATTATTATTGAACGAGTTATTTGCCGTAAGGCATTAACCCAAATATGGGTGTGATATATGTACGTTGATGTATATGATTATGGGGATTTAATCGGGAAAAGTAGCGATCGCGAATCGTCAATAGACTTGTAATTTGGGTTTATTAATATTATTAAATGGATTTAATATTATTTTTATGAGAGGTATTTTGAGGTTATTTTATAACCTGAATTATGTGTAAGTATTGGTTTTAAGTGTTGTTGTCGCGTGAGAGCGAATAGATTGATCTCGCGAAAAATCGCTAAATCACTATTCACGGGGCACGTTTCTCGAGGCACTATTCACGCCAAATATTTTTTTATGTCTTTTTCGAATTTTATTAATTTCGTTAAGATGTGTACGCGAAGAAATAATTTTTCCAAGTGACGGAAATTTTATTTGAGCCCGAATGAAATTTATTTCGTATCCGAAATGTATTATACGAGTGTTCCGAATAAATGGACAAACCCCGTATTTATTATTTTTACCCATCCCAATATTTTATGGTAATGCCTATTTTAATTATGGGTAGAGTTATTGAGCAATTTTGGCACAAAAGTGAGAGTATTCGGATATATTTTTGTGTATATGTGTACTTATTTTTGCATGTTACTCCAAGAAGGAACCAACCAAACATTTTGGACCAATGAGAATTGAGGAAGGAGGGAGTGGTCGAGCGTGCTAGTCATTTCCGAGCCATGCATTGAGTTTCCAAACCTTGCAACATTCTTCTTGGATAATCACATTCAATTTTCATTCTCCCATCCATTCCTTCTCTCCCATTTCATTCTAAGTTGCTGCAGAAAATAGAAGGGAGGAGAGAGAGAGAGACAAGGTAACCCGGATTTGGGGGTGTGACATAACTAATAACACATAAACGGTTTATGCTCTCATATAAACTTTAGCATGCCTTAATATATCACACATATCAATTTGATATTACAAATAACTTTTCATTCAACAGTTTATATCACGTTGTCACACAAAGCGTATAAACCATATATATATAACTTATAAAAATAACACATAAGAGTTAGAATATTTGCACATAGTTTAAAGGAATAGAAGACTTATCTTGTATATCTTTTACAGTTAATATTACGGTCTAAACGTTCGTCATAAATCCTACACGATTATAAGTTCATGTAGACAAATAAGCGTTTAAGGATTAAATCGTTTAATTTTTATTTCGGGTATTATAACCGCTTATAAATAAGACTCCTTCTACTATACATCAAATAATTTCAGCAGTATAACTGCATATAAAATGAATATTCATCAACTATATTTAAGATAAATTAAGCATTATAACTGCTTATAAAATGAATATTCGACTATTATAATTGAAATAATTCAGGCATTATAACTATTTATAAAATGAATATTCATACTAAATTTTTGAAGAAAATCAGACATAATAACTGCTTATAAAAGTATATTTTCAACTTTATAAGAGAAATAAATTGGACATTATAACTGTTTGTAAAATGCATAATTAGCTATAACTACAAATTGAAATCCAACATTCTAACTACTAAGATGATTACCCCTTGAAGTTGTAAGCTTTAACTATTTCTTTGCAAGGCTTCAACACTTTAACTCACAAGAACTTTCTCTAAAGATTATACTAGCTTCTCAAGCTCTTGAAATACTTGTGAATTCTCAAAAATTTAGAAGAGAATGGCTTGCTATTTATAGAAAACCAAGAGTTGGGGCATTTTGGTCATTTCCCATCTCAACCATGGCTTATTACTATTTTACCCAAGAATTGGAATATTCTTGGCATATTCTCCCAAAATATCTACCAAGCTCGACAATGCAGCTTGCAACTGAAAATATCTTCTAAGCTCAACAATGCAGCTTGCAACTGAAAATGTCTTCTAAGCTGGACAATGCGGCTTGCAACTGAAAATATCTTCTAAGCTCGACAATGCAGCTTGCAACCGAAAATATCTTCTAAGCTCGACAATGCAGCTTGTAACCGTAAGCACGACAAAGCAGCTTATCGCCGTAAGCACGACAAAGCAGCTTGTTATTACGGATATATCCCCAAGCTTGTCGGTAAAAAATTTCTAAGCACGACGTTTTCTGCGTTTTCCTCAAAAATATTTTCAGATATAATTCATCGTTATACCCGAATAATCACATAATACATAGTTTTGGGTCATTGAATTAAGCTCTAACCATATACGATCGTATTTATAAGCCTCATAAATATTCGGGGTATTACAATTCGGGGTCGCCCGAACAAGGGTCGATGTTACCTCGTAATTCTATCGTAACTTAACCATTGATCCCATAATCATATTGGTTGAATTAGTCTATTACAGACTATAAAATCATAAATTTCTTTATCTTCATCCCTACTTATAAGAATTTCGTCCTCGAAATTAACTTTACAAATAACTTTAGTCATTCAATATCATATTTATATGTTATATAAATATTTAGGATATTACATTCACCCAGTAGTACTTTCATGTCAGTTTGTCAGGGTTGATTCCTCTACGATTATAGGAGCTCGTAGTGTTGGTCGTTCGATCGAAAGACGACTTTACGATAAGTCAAGAACTCTACGAATGTGTTAGGTTTGTATATAACATAAGCATGCAATCAAATTACATAAATAAAGCGGAAGCGTGATAAAACTGATTTTAAAAATTTTAATACAAACCATCACCATGATCTATCCTTGTGTTCAATTATCAATTAAACGAAGGAGAAAGAGAATAAGAATTATACCCTCGTAGATCAAAGCTTCCCTGGGTACAAGTTCAACTACTAGTCCTTCGTGTTCTCGTCGAATTCCACCGATGAGATTCCTTCCTTTGATCAACGTTAGCCACCCAAGTGTTTGGCCTCTAGAGGTGATCCACCAAGGAAGAATAGTTATTCAAGAAGTTGGGTATTGGTAAAACCCTAGTTTCTATCTCTATAGAAATTGCAAGTACTCTTCACAATCTAATGTAAGAGTGTGTAACCCTAATCTATGATAAGACTCCTCTTATTTATAGATGTAGGAATAACCCTTCCCTAAACTATTTAGGATTAGGGTTTCTATTATAATTAAACTCTTTTAATTAATTATGCCCCTAATCCAATTAGAAATTCATGTGAGAGTACTTCTATTAATTAATTCTCAATCCCTATTAGGAATTAAATAATAGTAATAGTAATAATAATAATAATAATAAGACTCTTCTTATTAATTTATATTTAATATTTTTAAAATATTAAATAATAAATATTAAGCTATTTAATTTATTCTATCTCCATAGACTAAATTAAATACACTTAACTTATTATTACATTTATGTTATTTACTTCTTAAATAAATATTTTTTCTTTTGCGGTGTGACCCTTTAGGTTCTCCATATTAAACCGATTGTGAATAAATCAATTAGAACAATTCTAATTATGTTTAAATAAATAAATTAAACTATTTAATTCATTTAAATAAATAATATTTATTCTACAATAAGGGTAAGCCCCCTTAGCGATCAACGACTTTCTAGATAATATAGATTTCAACATTAATCACAAAAGAACCTTTCAGTGCATAGTTACCGTACAATTCAATCCTTCTACCATACAATGTCCCAATTAAATATAAGACATGAATTTCCTGTCAAGTCTTATTTTATTTAATTATATGTATTTCGATTCCCAAATGCACAACTCTAAATAATGCAAATTAGAAACTCCTTTCCAATTTCATTCTGCCTTGGCCAAGGACTACTGAGTTGTCATTTATCGAATCACATAGGACATTCACATCTTTTACTAGACGTGGTAGATTCTTTGTTGATCATTCACCTATCTCCATGTACAACTTATTATACCCAATCATACCCTTTGATATACCCTAAAGGTCTTCAGGGACATGTCAAAGTATAACTCATCATACACAAGATACTATGATGATCTCAAGTCCAAGGATCACTTGTACTACTATCACTAGAGGAATTCCTGTTGACAGCCGAGTAAAACTCCATTATGTATTCCTTAGCGAGCCACGTTCAGTGTACTTATTCTCCAATAAGCACCTACATACTTGCTTTAGTGTCTCCACACATTTTATGAGATCAATCATCCTCTTCCTAAGAGCAAGCAACGTATGTACTAATTTATTCGGATTCACTAATCCCCTTTTTAGTAATCCAACGATTAGGAACGATTTTAGTTTGTGAGCTATCTAGAATTTCGATCTCATTAGCATGATCACCATCATGATTCTAAAAGCATTGCTCAAAACTATGGGTTTATCACATTTAATATAACAACACTATGTAGATAATGTAAAATGTCTTTTAAGAAAATCAATTCTTTTATTAATAAATGAATAAGATTACAAAGTATATGCTACATCATATCAAATATGATTGGCTTGTGTGCATACTACTTTCAGAATGTTTCTTCAGCTGAACGATTTAGGAGGTGCATTACTATTTGACTTTAGCCTTGCGATTCTCTAAAGCACTCTACGTTCAGTCCTTGCTGAGTGAGCTTTGCTTGGCTTTACGATTCTGTTCACTTTACGATAGAAGCATTGACAATTAAGAATGCATTGACAATTAAGAATGCATTGACACTATGTAAATATGACTTAAAATATAGTAAGCCACTGTATTGCCAGATTAAAAAGATGAATTTATTGATGATTAATGAGTTTTACACAATTCATCAGATTTTCAAACATTCTAGCAAGAAATAGATAAAATAAGGTTACTATTTTCTTCTCTTTCTTGGCTTTTCCAAAGCAAGCCATTTCTTCTCAGCTTCCCTTCTGCGATTTGAAGCTTCTTGTTGCTCAGCGTTTTTCCTTCTAATTTTTTCAATAGAATCCCTTGGGCCAAGATTGGGAGTGAAAGAGGCGAGTGTCCTTTCTTTTCCTACAATATGAGTGCCTTGAAGGTTTCTGTTCAGATACGTCAGATCTCTAGATGGAATTCTTACCCTGGTTGGCGTTACTGCACTTAACAATCCGATCTGTCCTTGGCCACGCTCTATTGGTAAGGCTCGAGGGGATGTCCAATCTTCCCTTTGTGAAGCTGCTCCTTGTCTCCCCCTATCTCCCTGACTCCCCCTATTTCCCTGACTTCCCTTCTCCCCTTGCCTCTTTTTCTCCCCCTTTTTGTCATCATGCACCCGTGAGAGATGCCGGACTGAGTCAACTAACTCTTGGATCTGGGTGGAGTTCATGGCAATATCATTACGAATTTCTCATTGTCGATCAACAACATGTTCATTTTGCTGTGTTACTAAAGTAGTTGTGTTATTGACATACATCTCCATCTCATGTTTAAATGAATATAAGCCATTGCTGAGCTCAAAAACTTTAGCAGTCAGTGAGTTGATAGACTGCTCATTCTGCTACTAAAGGGTCTTCATGGTCTGTTTGTGCTCGTCAAGAACTTTGAGAAATATTTTATCTCTATTATGAAGACGCCCATACATGTCCTTGAACATAGATTTTAATTGTTTTTGAATCTCTCTTCCCAAGTCACCAGGTAAATGACCAGCGACAGTAGTGATGTCGGCCATTTGATGACGAAGCTCAGTTGAGTTTTGCTCAAGTTTTTCTTTGATGTCTTGAGACATAGTATTTGTCAATGCAGTAGGTTGAGTAGTATTGGGGATAACTTCCAGTCGTTCCATGATGCGATCAAGTGGTAGTGCAGGACTGTCTGTAGGACCTTGGGATAGGTGGACTAGTGCAAGAGGTAAATCAAAGAATTCATTCTTGGAAGAAGAAGGAATATCGGAGGGAATAGATGAAGTATATTCTTGCTTGGGAGGATGTATAGGAGAGCTAACTGGTGATGGTTTGGGAGATACAATAATAGAAGCTTTGATTTTATGTGATTGAAGAGTAGTTTGAGAGTGTGAGTGAACGGGTGATTGATTTGGTGTGGCGAGAAAGGTGGATACATGAACAGGAGAGCGAGAACTGGTGTGCTAATATGACGCCCCCGAATTCGGGCGCTAGCGGCCCGAACAAGGGTCCGACGTTAATTCGTACTTCTATCGTAATTTAACCAATGATCCCATAATCATATTGGTTGAATTAGTCTATTACAGACTATAAAATCATAAAGTTCTTTTATTTTCATCCCTGGATCTTAACTTGATCTCGATCTCATTCTTTCTACAAGTATCAACTTGTAGTTCATTCGTATATATGGATAATAACATATATATATCGGTCAAATTTTTAACCTTATGATTTAAACATTCTATACTTCCATATACCCAAGGTTCATAGCATTAATAATAGGATGGTTCTTGGGAAAAGAAGAATCTTGCGATAAATGTTTATATCTTTATCCGTGACAAGATTCCTTTTCTTTACAGAACATACCGTATTATTCAATACCATCACTTGAATACATATCGTTATAGAGATATCTCTTTATATCAATATTCCCTATCTATTTGAAATTCACAGTATTAATGATAAGATTGTTCTTGGAACCGAGGGGTGCATTCCGGTAAAGGTGGCACCTTACCGGCGCTCATTAAGTGTAACCTCAGTGCTTATAGAACTCCCAGTATCATTTAATACCCTCACTCAGATGTATAGTTCTTTATCAACATTATATTAATGTTTTACTATTTATCTGAAATTCAGAGTATCGGCATAACACGATCAGTCCATATTACCAATACCCTCATTCAGATTAATAGATCTTTAACAATTCTAAGTTATATCAAAGTAAATATATAACACCATTTTATGATAATAAATAATATTATTTATAGAACATTCGGTTACAAGGTTTGTTTGTTCGTATTACAACAATCATTATGACTTAATACAAATAACAAGTAATTGAAACATGAAACCTAGTCTACACCTCTTCTTTACGCTCATGATCTTCATAACTGCAAATAAAGGTTTATTTGTAAGAATGAGCACTACGGCTCAACAAGTCTAACTAATAACACATAAACAATTTATGCTTTCATATAAACTTTAACATGCCTTGACATATCACATATATCAATTATATATTACAAATAACTTCTCATTCAACAGTTTATATCACGTTGTCACACAAAGCGTATAAACCACATATATATAACTTATAAAAATAACACATAAGAGTTAGAATACTTGCACATAGTTTAAAGGAATAGAAGACTTGCCTCGTATATCTTTTACATTTAATATAACGTCTAAACGTTCGTCGTAAATCCTACACGCTTATAAGTTCATGTAGACAAATAAGCGTTTAACGATTAAATCTTTTAAGTTTTATTTCGGGTATTATAACCGCTTATAAATAAAACTCCTTCTACTATACATTAAATAATTTCAGCATTATAACTGCATATAAAATGAATATTCGGCTATTATATTTGAAATAAATCGGGCATTATAATTGTTTATAAAATGAATATTCAACTATTATATTTGAAATAATTTCAACATTATAACTGCTTAAAAAATGAATATTCTTACTAAATACTTGAAGAAAATCGGACATAGTAATCTGCTTATAAAAGTATAGTTTTCAACTTTATAAGAGAAATAAATCGGACATTATAACTGCTTGTAAATAGGACTTTTGTACTATATACATAAAATAATTTGGGCATTATAACTGCTTGTAAAAGTATATTTTTACTAATACATACATAAAAATGAAAATTATAACCACTAGAGTATACCTCTTGTAGTTGCTAGCTTTACTTCCAATCGCGAAGTGCTTCAATGTTTCGAAAGTAATTTTTATCTCACAATATCTCTCAGAATATAAATATAGAGTGTTTTTTCTCTTGAATTGCTCTTGAACATAGTAAGGAATTAATGAACTTAGCTTGCTATTTATAGGAAAATATAGTTTCGCTAATTACACGTTAGGGGCTCGGCTTATTACACTTTGTACCCTAGCATATTCTTAGAATATTCTTCTAAGCTCCTCAATGAAAATAACTTCCAAGTTCGACAATGCAGCTTGCAATTGAACCTATCTTCTAAGCTCCTCAATGAAAATATCTTCCAAGCTCGACAATGCAGCTTGTCACCGTAAGCACGACAAATCACTTTGTCATTCCCAAGCACGACACAACAACTTGTCAAAAATAATTTGTCGGGATGCTTCTTGGTGAAATCGTGGAAAGCACGACAAATCATTTTGTCAATGTAAGCATGACTAAGCAGCTTGACAAAAAATTTTTATTTGACCTAATTCATCGTTTACACTATAAAATCATAAAACACCTGGTTCGAAATATCAATTCGATATTTATTAAGCACATATGTTACCAAATTCGAAATCTCATTAGGGCTTAAGGTTTATACGTTCTAATTTTAAACGTATACGATCGCATTTACAAGCCTCATAAATATTCGGGGTATTACATTCACCCCTACTTAAAAGAATTTCGTCCTCGAAATTAACTCTAACTTAGTCTTCAATATGAATTTTCTGAATTCATCCTTTCTCACATCAAATTCTTAATATTTAAATTAGGTAATTCATGTTCAATCTAAACCTTTCCTTACACCAGGTTTTAAACCTTTAATCATACTCGACTTCTAGTTTTATTCTTCTCTTACTGAGAATTCTTCTAATTTATACCCAGGGGTCAATCAAGACCTTGAACTGTTTCATATTCTATGGGTAGTATATGATCCACAAGTTTAACAATCACTAAGATTGAAAAACACAATAGTCAGTACGTCAGGTGATCAACCTATCGTACCACATGTGACATATAACATAATAGTTTAAAAGGCATTGTATGTTGCGTCTACCAGAATCATTTGTCCATTCCAAATTTTCCTTATTAAAAGGGTTGTCTAGCCGAAATAATTGGCATTGACTCACCTTTAAACCATTCAAATTTTTTGAAAACGATTGTATACCGCACCTTGCAAGAGTACGTTGATGATTGATCATTTATCATACCACACCAGGTTAAATAGTGTGTTGATGAAAAATTCATTTTTATTTTTCATATTAAATCTGTCTAGCCAAAACAATTAGCAAAGACTTATGAATAACATAGCTAAATCAATTTTATGATTTTATCATGTCCACACAGATAACAATCTGTTAATCTTCACACCTCAGGTTACCGTGTATTGATGATAAAAATCATTTTATCTTTTTCAAATTAACCATGTCTAGCTTGAAAAATTAGCATAGACATAGGTTCAAAAATTTTCCAGTTCAATCGTTTGTGAAAATCCGATAAGCACACTTAGAAGGGGGGTTGAATAAGTGTCAGAACAAATGATATCAAACTTTTCTAATTAAAGTAATTTGTTAATATCAAATCAAAGTATGTAGTTTGGCCCTTAACCTCTAGTCTAACGGCCTAATCCACGTCTAATACCAACTAGTATTGGAGACTCTTTTATTAATAAACTTGGTTTACAATTAAACCCCTTTACAAGATAAGTTCCACAACCTTTGAGTACTTATACTCCCCGAGCACCTTAGCTCCCCGTGCACATATGCACCCTTAGACACTTACGTCTCTTTGAACTTGCTTGTAAAACCCCTAATCCAACCCGAATTAGAAACAATAGATTAACAACTGTTTTAGAGAATTTATCAAGAGATGATAACAAGATAAACTATGATCAAAGCACTAATTATATCAACAATTTTAAGGCTCAACTAATATACAATGATCAAAGAGTTAGATGAAGATATCATCAGTTTGAGTGTAGTGAATACAAGCTGAAATTAATTGATACTTGATGAAGTACAACAGCCTTTAAGTAATTCTGCACAATAGAGAAATGGACAACCTTCTTTAAGTGTTTGTGAAGAGATTAGAGATCAGAATATGAACTGGAAGTAGATAGATACTAGATGAAGCACAACAACCTTTAAGTAATTCTTCACACTAGAGAAATGGACAGCCTTCTTTAAGTGTTTGTGAAGAGATTAGAAATCAGAATATGTTCTTATTGTTGTTCTCTAACTTCTTCTTTTCAAGCTACTGTTGGTATGCTTTTATAGTAGAAGAATAGTAACTATTTAGACATTTGAAATGATGTGGGAGTAGGTGAGATGGGCAGCAATGTAATGAATACCATGTGCCATCAATATTCTTGAGATGATATGGGAGTAGTTGAAATGGACAGCATTACACTTAATGTAATGAACAACATGTGCTAGCAATACTCTTATGATGGTGTGGGAGTAGTTAAGATGGGCAGCAATGTAATGAATAACATGTGCCATCAATATTCTTGAGATGATATGGGAGTAGTTAAAATGCACAACATTACACTTAATGTAATGAACAACATGTGCTAGCAATACTCTTATGATGATATGGGAGTAGTTGAGATGGAGATCATTACACTTAATGTAATGAACAACATGTGCCATCTTGAGATAATGTGGGAGTAGTTGAAATAAGCAGCATTGTACTTAATGTAATGAACATCTTTAGTATGAATGGATAGCATGGACAAATTCAGCAAAATACTAAGTAATGGGATTAGGAATCATGCTAAAGTAGTGGACAGCTTTAGTAAGCTTAATGGGATTAGTTTCAGCAGAATATTCAACTTATTAATTAACTACTACCATGATTGATTCCATGCAATGTAAATCCTATAGCCTTGATTGAGATAATAAAGCTAGGACCTTGCATTAAATTCGTAAAGACTCAATCATTTCTTCAAGCCTTCATGTCTTCAATTCTCTCTTTCCTTTAGTTCAAAATTATTGTAAATAGGATAATATAAACCAAAATTGATAGTACCACATAATAATTTAAGAATTCTTTTAACAGCTTTTAAATGTGATTCTTTTGGTTTTGCTTGAAATCTTGCACAAAGACAAACACTATACATAATATCGGGTCTTGATGCAGTTAAATATAACAAAGAACCTATCATACCTCGATATTTAGTTAACTCTACGTCTGTACCTTTGTCATCGGATGTAAGCTTGATTGTCGTACTCATTGGCGTCACCTTTGATTTAGATTTTTCAAATCGAAACCTCTTGAGCAATTCCTTTGTGTATTTGGTTTGATGTATATAGATACCATCCTTTGTTTGCTTTATTTGGATTCCCAAGAAATAGTTAAGTTCTCCCATTAGGCTCATGTCGAACTCCTTATGCATACACTTAGAGAACCACTCACAAAGAGAATCATTAGTAGCACCAAATATTATATCGTCTACATATATTTGTACAATGATAATATCTTTATTTTCATGTTTAATAAATAATGTAGAATCGATCTTACCTCGAGTGAAACCATTTGTGAGAAGATACTTACTTAACCTCTCGTACCAAGCTCTTGGGACTTGTTTGAGTCCATAGAGAGCCTTTTTGAGTTTATACACATGATTTGGATATTTTTCATGTTCAAATTCGGGAGGTTATTTTACGTACACTTCTTCATTTATGTATCCGTTGAGGAATGCACTTTTTACGTCCATTTGGTGAAGCTTGAATTTCTTGTAACAAGCAAAAGCTAGCAAAATTCGAATAGACTCCAACCTTGCTACCGTGGCAAATGTTTCTTCATAGTCAATCCCCTCTTGTTGGTTGTATCCTTGAGCTACCAACCTTGCTTTGTTGCGAGTAATTGTACCATGCTCATCAAGCTTATTTTTGAATACCCACTTTGTTCCAATAATTGAGGTTTCTTTTGGAGGAGGAACTAATTCCCATACTTGACATCTTTCAAATTGTTGGAGTTCCTCTTGCATTGCTAACAACCAATTTTCATCAAGGATAGCTTCCTTAGCATTCTTTGGTTCAACTTGTGATAAGAATGCTGAAAAAGCACATAAGTTTTGTGTCCCACTTCTTGTAGTTATTCCTCTATTAACATCTCCAATAATATTTTCAAGAAGATTATTTTTCATATACTTTGCACTTTTTGGCATTGTAACGTTGTCTACGTGCTCTTCCTGTTAGATAGAATTAGATTTTGTAACGTTGTCTTTTTCGATTTTTATTAATTTCGTTAAGACGTGTACGAGAAGAAATAATTTTTCTAAGCGACGGAAATTTTATTTGAGCTCGAGGAAATTTATTTCGTATCCGAAATGTATTATACGAGTGTTCCGAATAAATGGACAAACCCCGTATTTATTATTTTTACCCATCCCAATATTTTATGGTAATGCCCATTTTAATTATGGGTAGAGTTATTGAGCAATTTTGGCACAAAAGTGGGAGTATTCGGATATATTTTTATGTATATGTGTACTTATTTTTGCATGTTACTCCAAGAGGGAACCAACCAAACATTTTGGACCAATGAGAATTGATGAAGGAGGGAGTGGTCGGGCGAGCAATGCATTGAGTTTCCAAACCTTGCAACATTCTTCTTGGATAATCACATTCAATTTTCATTCTCCCATCCATTCCTTCTCTCCAATTCCATTCTAAGTTGCTGCAGAAAATAGAAGGGAGGAGAGAGAGAAAGAAAGGAAGAAGAAGAATAAGAATAAGTAGAAGAAGAAGAAAAGAGGTTCGGGAGGAAGAAGGAGAAACCAAGGTAGGAGATGAGGAGCTTCAAGCAACCATAGCAAGCTTCTCTACAATCTAGGAAGGATTTACAGAAGTAAACCTTCTTCTTAAACCATTTTCCATTGATTTTGGTTAGGTTTTTCCAAGTTTTTAGTTTTTTGAGCTTTTTAGCTCACGGATGATTTTCGAGCGATTTCTGTTGTTGTTGATGGTGGTGATTGGTTGTATATGTTGTTAAGAGGTTATGTAAGCCATTAATAACATTAAAGTGGAACAAAAAGGAAGAAAAATCCGTACCTTGGCTTAAAGGATGAACTTTGGACATTTTTGGACAAATGGACCTTCGGACGGTTTAGAGGACTATAAACCTATGATTACTTGATTGTTTAATTTGTTTGTTATTGTAATATTGTAGTTTCATGGGTTACAAAGCTAACCCTGTGACACCCCCAAATCTGGGTACTCAATTCCCCCTGATTTGGTGTTCACTATCCCATTCATTCACATCTAACTACCCATAATTAAGCAATTAAAATAAACTTAATTAATCATCTCCCAAACCGAGTTACATCAATAATTAAAATCCCAGGTCACCACAACCTTAATACATCAAATGCGGAATAAAAATATAGTCTAAAACAAGTCTAGTACAAATGTTCATCAATTAAATAATAAATCTAGAACTATTTCTGCATCTTGCCCTTGCCCTTACTGGTGGACGGCTCGTCCTGCTTCTCGGGCTTAGCTGAAATGTTTAGTGCAAGAGTGAGCAAACAATTGCCCACAAGAATGATAACAATAACTTTTAATTGAAATAGAGTTCAAAAGAGAAGCAATGATTTTCTGAAGTTAATCAATAAGTAATCAAAGTTTGAATATATCTGAGGGTCTCAAGACCTCGAACTATGTCCTAGGTTAACAAGTATTTTTTTTTACCGTAACCTTTAACAGTCTTAAAGACTATAAATGGACCTTCATCTCGTACTCAAGGGGATCAACCCTTTGTACAATGTATTGTGCACAACTATTTTAACGCTAAGCGTAATAATCCCCTATGTTAGGGTTGTTCATCTCAGTTTATTATAAGAGTCCTTACCAAAAGGAACTTGGCTTGGAACAAGTTTAGATAATCTAAGTTTTTGAAACGCTCATCAACTAAGGACTAGCTGAATCAATAATGGTTTGCTAGTCTAGTTCTTCAGTAAAGTTTGTATTCGAAGTTTGAATGATAATCAAAGACTGAATAAATAATATCTGTAACAAAATATAATAATTACTCAACATGATATCAGCCTTGCTTGAATAACAATAAGCTAAGGTTAATTAATTCACTCAAAGGAAGTAAACTTGTTTGAAACAATAACAAGCTTAAGAAAATAAATAACTTGCTGTAATAATTTAACAAGTTTAAAGAAAGAAAACTTGCCTCAAGCGTAGATTACAAATTAAATAATTCACGATCCTTAAATCAACCTATACAATTAATTATAAAAATGGTAACATAAATTAGTTACAAAATTTATAATCACTTTAGGTTCCCTTTACCTAATTATAGTATCTCATTTAGCATACTTTAGACAACAAATGCTAACTAAATAATTATCATGGCAATACATTAATCACTTAATATATATATATATATATATATATATATATATTTAACAGGTCTTAAGTATATATGCATGAAACACCTTAGCAAAACAATCAAAACAATTTAATAACAAATTTTTTTTTTTACTGTTCCCTCGCCGGGGCGAGGAAATCCTATACAAAAACGCTCGTCGGGGCGAGCTTCTCGCTGGGGCGAGGATTCCCTTTGTAAATTTCTCGCCGGGGCGAGCTCTCGCCGGGGCGAGAATTTACAGTTCATTTCTCTCGCCGGGGCGAGAGACTCGACTGTCATCTCCTACAGTCGCGAACCAGTGAAAACTTAGGCCAAATTTTGGCCAAATTTTCCGAATTCTACCATCCAGTACACAAACTAAATATACCCAGACATCATATATGCTAGAAAATAATTACCCAACATGTTTCTAATCAATTTAACAATTATAGAACACAAATTAAACCAATTAAAGCAAGAAATTCCACTGTTTTATAAAATAACTATGTTTTTGCCATTTTCATAAAACAAAGCTCTGTAAAACTAAAATTAAATTCTAAAATATATTTTCATGAATTAAAACCTTCAAATAGAGTTTTAATCATCATATAAACATCACGTAATCATCTAATTCACATAGCTATCAATTATAATCAAAAAAAATCACATATTAAGCCAATGAATATTTTTACAGAGAACCAAATATTAAAATACAGAGAAGAGTATTATACCTTCTATTTGATTAAAAGAGAAGCTTGATTAACACTCTCCTAGCTTGAACTTCTACCTTCAATATATTCTTTTCAAAATTCTCAAACTCTCTTCTTTCTCAAATTTCACAGAACTCTCTCTTTTCTCAAAACTCTCTTCTTTCTCTTTTCTCTCTGTTCTTCTCTTTTCTTTTCTTTCAACTGACGTACTTTTACAAAATAAAAACTGATGATTTTAAAAAAATAAAAACTGTTGTTTTAAATAATAATAACGTATAATTCCTTAAATTGAATCATCAGTTAAGATTTTCAAAAGCCATAAGGCTTTGTTTGGTAAACACTAATAAAAATAACCTATTATTCTTATGTCTTGTTTGGTAAAACACAATTAAAATAACTCATTTTTCCAACCAAAGGTCATAAGGCCTAGTTTGGAAAAACTAAATTAAAACTCCTTTCATTTATTTTAATAAAACATTATAACATATAGTTTTAAATGTCACACATTTAATTTAATTGAACTTATTATTATTAAATAAATTCAATTAAATATAACTAATTCAAATAATAATTTTATTTAACAAAAACACCAAATAAATTATATTATTCAAATAAATTATTTATTAGCATAAAATCAGTTATTCAAATAATTCTTTTCATCATCTAATTTAATTATTAAATTAAATTAGAATAATCATCACAAATCATATTCAAGTAACAATTAACACAATTAACTCAACATAAACTTATTTCACAATAGCTTAATAAATCATCTATTAACTCAATAAATTAACAAAAATATTTATACAACTCAATAAATATTTTTTATTTAATTCTAAAAAAAAATTGCATTTCGTTACATCTTTCCCTCCTTAAAAGGATTCTGTCCCCAGAATCACAACGCAATTAAACTCGTCTGTTACATTCTCCCCTCCTTACAAAGATTCTGTCCCCAGAATCGCAATACAAAAGTTAAACAAATAAGTGAGGGTAATTCTGCATCATTTTATCTTCGAGTTCCCACGTAGCTTCTTCAGCACTGTGGTTCCTCCAGATTACCTTAACGGAAGGTATCACTTTATTGCGAAGCACTTGTTCTTTCCTGTCTACTATCTGTATAGGAACCTCTTCATAGGATAAATCTTGTTCAAATTGTATTGGTTCGTATTCGATTACATGCTTATAATCGGGCTTATACTGTCGTAGCACCGATATATGAAAGACATTGTGGACGTGGCCTAACTCAGGAGGTAAAGCTACCTCATAAGCTACCTCACCCACCCGTTTCAGCACTTCAAAGGGTCCAATGAATCGCGGACTTAGTTTACCCTTCTTTCCAAATCTGATTTTCCCTTTCCAGGGAGATACTTTGAGAAACACGAAGCTGCCGACCTCAAATTCGCGATTTTGTCAGTGTTGGTCAGCATACTTTTTCTGCCTGTCTTGAGCGGCTATCAGTCTGGTTCTTATTACTTGAACAATCTCAGCAGTTTGTTGCACCAGCTCGGGTCCTAATAGTCGACGTTCACCAACCTCATCCCAGCATAACGGAGTTCTGCATTTCCTTCCGTACAACGCTTCGTAGGGTGGCATGCTGATACTGGCGTGATGACTGTTGTTGTAAGCAAATTCGACCAAAGGTAAATGATCATCCCAGTTGCCCTTGAAATCCATGACACACGCTCTCAGCATGTCCTCCAACGTTTGAATTGTTCTTTCACTCTGGCCATCGGTTTGAGGATGATAGGCTGTACTTATTCGCAACTGTGTCCCCAAACAAGTTTGCAGACTCCTCCAAAACTTTGATGTGAACCGCGGATCCCTGTCTGACACTATTGATACTAGAACACCGTGCCTCGAGATAATTTCTTTGACATATAACTTCGCCAGCTGATCTAAAGTGAATCTAACTTTGATTGGTAAAAAGTGCGCTGATTTCGTCAGTCGATCCACTATGACCCATATCGCGTCATATCCCTTCTGAGTAGCTGGAAGACCTACCACGAAATCCATCGTGATATGCTCCCATTTCCATTCCGGTATCTCCAAAGGCTGTAGCAAACCACTTGGTCATTGATGTTCTGCTTTTACTCTCTGACAGGTTAGGCACTTCGCAACACACTCAGCAACCTCTCTTTTCATGTTTGGCCACCAGAAATGTTGGCGAAGATCTTGGTACATCTTCGTACTTCCTGGGTGAACCGAAAATCTTGAACTATGGGCTTCGGTCAAAATCTCTTCTCTGATCTTTAGTTCTGCCGGAACCCAAATTCGGCCTTCGAATCTAAGCAGTCCTTCAGTGTCAACTTTGTATTTAAGCTTTTCTCCCTCAAGCAATCTTTTCCGTATCTCAGCACATTCCTCATCTTTGAGTTGCGCTTCCTTCACTTTTTCCACCAGAGTTGGTTGGGTTTCTATCTGAAATAATTTTTCGGTCAACTCCATCTGATTCTTCACTTCTAGTTCCAACTTAGCCATTTCCTCCACGAGCTTCTCCTGAGCGGTTAACAAAAACAATTTCTCCCGACCCTTTCTGCTCAAAGCGTCTGCAACCACATTGGCTTTTCCCGATGGTATAGAATTTCACAATCATAGTCCTTGATTAATTCTATCCATCTCCTTTGTCGCATATTCAAATCCTTCTGTGTAAAAATATACTTCAGACTTTTATGGTCTGTGTATATTTCACACTTCTCCCCATAGAGATAGTGTCGCCAGATTTTCAGAGCAAACACCACAGCTGCTAACTCTAAGTCATGGGTCGGATACCCTTTTTCATAGTCTTTTAGTTGGCGCGATGCATATGCAATAACCTTTCCATTCTGCATCAACACACAACCAAGTCCCTTATGCGATGCGTCGGTATACACCACAAAATTTCCTGTATCATCTGGTAAAGACAATACAGGTGCCGAACTTAGTCTCTTCTTTAGTTCTTGGAAACTCTCTTCGCACTTCTCCGTCCAAACAAACTTCACTGATTTTCTTGTTAAATTCGTTAACGGAGTGGCGATTCTCGAGAAATCTTGAATGAAACGCCTGTTGTAATATCCTGCCAAACCTAGGAAAACTCCTCACTTCTGACGGTTATGTCTTCGGCTGATCCCAGTTTATCACAGCTTCGACATTTGATGGGTCTACCGATATTCCGTCCTTATCAATCACATGCCCAAGAAATTGCACACGTTCCAACCAAAATTCGCACTTCGAAAATTTTGCATACAATTTCTCTTTCCTTAACGCCTCTAATGTCACCCTCAAATGCTCAACGTGTTCTTCCTTAGTTTTGGAATATACGAGGATGTCGTCTATAAACACCACTACGAATTTATCTAGAAATGGTTTGAACACCCTATTCATTAAGTCCATGAATGCTGCAGGCGCATTCGTTAAACCAAATGACATAACCAAAAACTCATAGTGACCATATCTAGTCCGAAATGTCGTCTTTGGTATATCCTCCTGTCTCACCTTCAACTGATGGTACCCACTTCGTAAATCTATCTTTGAAAAGTATCTTGCCCCCTTCAGTTGGTCAAACAGGTCATCGATTCTTGGCAACGGATACTTGTTTTTAATCGTGACCCTATTCAACTCTCTATAATCAATGCAAAGACGCATTGACCCATCCTTCTTCTTAACAAACAATACCGGCGCTCCCCACGGCGAAACGCTCGGTTGGATATACTTTTTATCTAGCAACTCCTATAGCTGCGCCATCAACTCCTTTAATTCCACTGGAGCCATTCGATACGGGGCCTTCGATATAGGGGCCGTTCCCGGTGCTAAATCAATCACAAACTCGATTTCCCTATCTGGCGGTAATCCTGGTAAATCTTCAGGAAACACGTCTATGAAATCTCTAACCACTGGTATCTCTTCCAGCTTTGCACCTTCCTTTCGTGTATCAACTATGTAGGTTAGATACCCTACACAGCCTTGCCTCAACATCTTTCTGGCCTGCATCATCGTCAGACAACTCGCTTGTCTAGGCGATTTGCTACCATAAAACACAACCTTTGACGGAGTCATAAGGTTTATACACTTCTTTTGACAGTCAATAACTGCCCCATGATTAGTCAACCAATCCATACCCAATATAACGTCAAACTCCCCAAGTCGAATTGGGATCAAGTTTACCGTCGTTATCTGACCCTTAATATCTATTTGACAGTTCTTGTGGATAAGTTTAACAGGAATTATTTCCCTATTCGCAATCTCTATGTTCATAGGGTAATCTAGTTCTTCCTGGGGTAATTCTAAGTTCTTAGCAAAATCATCGGATATAAATGAGCAAGTAGCACCCGAGTCAAACAATACATAAGCATTAATATTATTGACTGGAATAATACCTGACACCACATCCTTTGACTGCACAGCATCCTGCACTGTCATGTTGAATGTCCGAGCAGTAGATCGGCTGGGCTGCGTCGGTCCTGTTATGGTCAGATTGCCACCACCTCCGTTGTTCCCCTTTCCAACACTAGGTCCACCTGTTGCAGTTTTCTTAGGGCAATCCCGTGCAAAATGATCCTTCAGTCCACAAATGAAGCATGCACCCTTCTTCGGATTAGGGCAGTTCGGTGCGACATGACCCTCCTGTCCACAGTTGTAGCACACCCTTTTTCCCTTTAAACAAGCACCCATATGGGTCTTACCACAGGTGCTGCATACTTCCATCTTCTTCTTCAGACTACCCTGTTGACTTCCCGCAGAGTTACCTTCAGTCCACTTCCTCTTCTGGCTATTTCCCCCATGGTTACCACTAGTCTTATAATCATTCTCACTCTTCTTCTTTCTCTGCTCCTGATAATATTTGGTCAGAGCATCACTGCCTCCTTCAGCGATGATTGCCTTCTCCAGAATCGCTGCAAAAGAATTCAGCTGAAACATCGAGACTCGACTGTACAACCAGGGCTTCAATCCCTGCTCGAACCTCCTGTCCTTGCGCTCATCTGTACTTACCTGATACGGCGCAAACCTTGCCAATTCATTGAACTTAGCAGCGTATTCAGGTACCGTCATAGTACCTTGCTTCAGCTCTAGGAACTGAACCTCCATCTGGTTCTGGGCGCTTACTGGGAAGTATGTCTCGAAAAATATTTCTTTAAACCGCTCCCACGGTATTATACCCTGACCACCACGAGTTTTGTTCGCCTGCCACCAGTAGCTGGCTTCTGATTTCAGCATGAATGTCGCAAATGCCGTTTTCTGGTCTTCACCGACTCTGGCGACATCGAACACTTTCTCCATCTCCATGATCTATGTTTGAGCTTCAATCGGATTCATGGAGCCCTGAAATTCTGGAGGTCCGACAGCCTTGAAGTCTTTGAAGGTCGTGGCCTGCGCTTGGGGTTGATTTGCAAAGGCTCCCGTTAACAGATTCACCAGCTGTTGCATTGGGTTGGCGTTAGCTTCTTCGTTATTAGTAGATCCCTCAGGGGTCTGCTGACGTGTTGGTTGTCTTCTTGGCGGCATTTTACTGTTAAGAATTCTCGTTATTAGATTATTACTCAATTACTCAAACATTTAAGTCTTAACTTAAACATTTATAAACAACACTTACACACATAACACATCTGATAAACTTTTCACATTTTATTCATTAACTGTTTCAAAACATAATAGAGATAACATCGTAGTTATTTACATCAAATCATCTATCCTGAAATCACAAAGTTCCAGGATTACATCATTATTCTATCCCATTATAGAAAATTGGGATTTACAAATTATTCACTTCATAAATTTCATAATAACATAACTAATCATAGTCTATGATGACATCCCACGACGCACAGCTTCCTGGCGCTCCTGCTCCATAATGCGTGTAATAATCCTACGGTCCGTCACATCTGGGTGATGATGAACTCGATCCTGAGCTCTATCCACTGTGGTGTGAAAAATATACTCCATCTCGTCAATCTTGGCCTTCTTTGACCGCACCTCACACTCAACACGATCTGCGCGGTTAGCCTCCCTCAGCCAAGCTGTCTCAGCTCTCGCCCGCTCAGCTGACTCCTTTTTCAACTCATCTCGCGCAATCTCATTCCTGGCTATCAGCTGTCCTCGTCGATACTCAGACTGTACTAGCCTCTGCTCAGCCTCTGCAAGACGTGATGAAAGGTCTTGAATCTCAGCATCCTTCTGCTCCAGAGTGGTTTGACGTTCTGCAGCCTGTTCTTCTAACTCCTCCTTTTCACTCTCTACATGAATCAGCTTCCACTCCACGTCTCCAAGACGTATATCTAGCTCCTCTATCTCACTGTTCTTCTGCTCTAAAGCAGTCTGTCGCTCAGCCAACTGCCCCTCTAACTCCTCCACTCTGTCCTGCAACTCTATGTTGCGATCATACACCTGTTCGTACATCTGAACACTTAAAGAAGATAGTGATATCCTCTCAGGGTCTTCCTCCTCCTCAGGATCCTCCTCAGGGTCCTCCTCAGGATCCTCCTCAGGGTCCGTCTCGGGCTCAGTCTCAGGCTCATACTCGCGACCTGTAACTGTAATCAATGGGGACGGCTCCCTCTATACTAGCTGCTCGTGAACTACGTGAATATCTCGGGGCTCCTCCTCCCTAATCTGGCTGGGCTCTCCTCTATCAGTCATCCTGACAACAAAATTTTAAGTTTTAATTACTAATCGATAATACTCGATAGTACTCGCGAGCACATAAGTTTATTATTAAATAAGCACATAGCACATAATTGTTTTATTGTCGTTTATGAATTTCCGTAATCCATTCCTTAGAACTCGATAAGAGTTTATCTCCACTATATTCTCTATCTTCTAGAAGGCTACTACCCTAAGGTTTTCCCCACCTAAAGGTTCATAACCTACGTCTCTAATACCAACCAGTGACACCCCCAAATCTGGGTACTCAATTCCCCCTGATTTGGTGTTCACTATCCCATTCATTCACATCTAACTACCCATAATTAAGCAATTAAAATAAACTTAATTAATCATCTCCCAAACCGGGTTACATCAATAATTAAAATCCCAGGTCACCACAACCTTAATACATCAAATGCGGAATAAAAATATAGTCTAAAACAAGTCTAGTACAAATGTTCATCAATTAAATAATAAATCTATAACTATTTCTGCATCTTGCCCTTGCCCTTACTGGTGGACGGCTCGTCCTGCTTCTCGGGCTTAGCTGAAATGTTTAGTGCAAGAGTGAGCAAACAATTGCCCACAAGAATGATAACAATAACTTTTAATTGAAATAGAGTTCAAAAGAGAAGCAATGATTTTCTGAAGTTAATCAATAAGTAATCAAAGTTTGAATATATCTGAGGGTCTCAAGACCTCGAACTATGTCCTAGGTTAACAAGTATTTTTTTTTTTACCGTAACCTTTAACAGTCTTAAAGACTATAAATGGACCTTCATCTCGTACTCAGGGGGATCAGCCCTTTGTACAATGTATTGTGCACAACCATTTTAACGCTAAGCGTAATAATCCCCTATGTTAGGGTTGTTCATCTCAGTTTATTATAAGAGTCCTTACCAAAAGGAACTTGGCTTGGAACAAGTTTAGATAATCTAAGTTTTTGAAACGCTCATCAACTAAGGACTAGTTGAATCAATAATGGTTTGCTAGTCTAGTTCTTCAGTAAAGTTTGTATTCGAAGTTTGAATGATAATCAAAGACTGAATAAATAATATTTGTAACAAAATATAATTACTCAACATGATATCAGCCTTGCTTGAATAACAATAAGCTAAGGTTAATTAATTCACTCAAAGGAAGTAAACTTGTTGAAACAATAACAACCTTAAGAAATAAATAACTTGCTGTAATAATTTAACAAGTTTAAAGAAAGAAAACTTGCCTCAAGCGTAGATTACAAATTAAATAATTCACGATCCTTAAATCAACCTATACAATTAATTATAAAAATGGTAACATAAATTAGTTACAAAATTTATAATCACTTTAGGTTCCCTTTACCTAATTATAGTATCTCATTTAGCATACTTTAGACAACAAATGCTAACTAAATAATTATCATGGCAATACATTAATCACTTAATATATATATATATATATATATATATATATATATATATATTTAACAGGTCTTAAGTATATATGAATGAAACACCTTAGCAAAACAATCAAAACAATTTAATAATAAATTTTTTTTTTTACTGTTCCCTCGCCGGGGCGAGGAAATCCTATACAAAAACGCTCGCCGGGGCGAGCTTCTCGCCGGGGCGAGCTTCTCGCCGGGGAGAGCTTCTCGCCGGGGCGAGGATTCCCTTTGTAAATTTCTCGCCGGGGCGAGAATTTACAGTTCATTTCTCTCGCCGGGGCGAGAGACTCGACTGTCATCTCCTACAGTCGCGAACCAGTGAAAACTTAGGCCAAATTTTGGCCAAATTTTCCGAATTCTACCATCCAGTACACAAACTAAATATACCCAGACATCATATATGCTAGAAAATAATTACCCAACATGTTTCTAATCAATTTAACAATTATAGAACACAAATTAAACCAATTAAAGCAAGAAATTCCACTGTTTTATAAAATAACTATGTTTTTGCCATTTTCATAAAACAAAGCTCTGTAAAACTAAAATTAAATTCTAAAATATATTTTCATGAATTAAAACCTTCAAATAGAGTTTTAATCATCATATAAACATCACGTAATCATCTAATTCACATAGCTATCAATTATAATCAAAAAAATCACATATTAAGCCAATGAATATTTTTACAGAGAACCAAATATTAAAATACAGAGAAGAGTATTATACCTTCTATTTGATTAAAAGAGAAGCTTGATTAACACTCTCCTAGCTTGAACTTCTACCTTCAATATATTCTTTTCAAAATTCTCAAACTCTCTTCTTTCTCAAATTTCACAGAACTCTCTCTTTTCTCAAAACTCTCTTCTTTCTCTTTTCTCTCTGTTCTTCTCTTTTCTTTTCTTTCAACTGACGTACTTTTACAAAATAAAAACTGATGATTTTAAAAAATAAAAACTGTTGTTTTAAATAATAATAACGTATAATCCTTAAATTGAATCATCAGTTAAGATTTTCAAAAGCCATAAGGCTTTGTTTGGTAAACACTAATAAAAATAACCTATTATTCTTATGTCTTGTTTGGTAAAACACAATTAAAATAACTCATTTTTCCAACCAAAGGTCATAAGGCCTAGTTTGGAAAAAACTAAATTAAAACTCCTTTCATTTATTTTAATAAAAACATTATAACATATAGTTTTAAATGTCACACATTTAATTTAATTGAACTTATTATTATTAAATAAATTCAATTAAATATAACTAATTCAAATAATAATTTTATTTAACAAAAACACCAAATAAATTATATTATTCAAATAAATTATTTATTAACATAAATCATTTATTCAAATAATTCTTTTCATCATCTAATTTAATTATTAAATTAAATTAGAATAATCATCACAAATCATATTCAAGTAACAATTAACACAATTAACTCAACATAAACTTATTTCACAATAGCTTAATAAATCATCTATTAACTCAATAAATTAACAAAAATATTTATACAACTCAATAAATATTTTTATTAATTCTCAAAAATTGCATTCGTTACAAACCCAACTGGAACGGATTAAAAAGATGTAAAAACAAAGATTTGGTGATGATTTTAGTGAAGAATACTAAGAACACTCAAATAGAATAATAACTCGGTACTTTGGCTTAGGATTTGAACATGATAATGTTAATGGGTAGCTCTGAATTTTGGATATGTTGTAGCCCCATAAGTTAGGAGTCCATAGAGTCCAAAATGGACCAATTTGAACATGTATTAAAGGAGATATGAAGATCGGAAGGAGGAGATGTCGGATTGCTCGCGTTGGAGAAGCCCAGAAGTCTGGGTTCAGTATGAATGGCGCTGCGGCGCCGGACACATGTCAGGCGCAGACATGTCTGAGTGGACTGTTTTGACCTCCTGTAGTAAAATAGGCATAACTTTCTCATACAAACTCGTATTGCGGTGATTCAGAAAGAGGAAGAGTATACCTACAACTTTCTTTCTTTAAGTGTTTCAATTTGAGGTCTGTATCATGGCCTAAATTGGCCATTTATAGGACTGATGTATAATTGGAGGCAATCGGAGAGTGTCGGGCATGCACGTAAGCACGTGTAATGCTCCCGACAAGGTAAAGTGATGTTCTAATTTTAAAAACATGATTATTATGATTTATAATGTTACTTACCATTAACCATTGAGTATTAGACAATTCGAGTGGGCGTATTAAGCGTACGCAATCACGTGTCACTTGGGCGTTCGAATAGGCAAGTGTGGCGTACGGACGTGCAAACGTCGTAACGCCGTAACAAGTGTATATAACCTTGTTTAATATTTTGTTTTTAATAATAATGAAACATGATAGAATGTTATAACCCAATGTATAAGCATGCTAAGCACATGCAAAAGAGACGAATTAGGTGTGTGACGTGTAAACGTCGAAACGCCGCGTAACGTGTTAATGACCTTAAATAATGTTTCTATTTAAACAAAATGAACATTATAAGATATGGAGTGGGATTATATTAATGTGAACCAATATATGAAGCCTTTTTAGTGGCTAATTGGTGTTTTATTGTTAAATAAATTGTGTAGGATATTTGAAAGACGAGCCATCATAATTTGGCAAGGAACGCTTAAGGCAAGTCCTTTCAGTAACTTGTTGACTTGATTAAATGTATTGATGTACATGAGTTGATTGCTAAATCTTCTACTGTTATGTGAATTATACGTGAGCATGATTAAAAATGTGTACGTTGTGCAACTATTAGTTGACTTGTATGTTACGTGAAGCATGAAAGGTGAAAACTGTTAGTTCTTGCTGAGCCGTCGTGCTCATACTTGCAAAAATAAAACTTTTGCAGATTTACGATGCAATGCAATTATCTTGATATCGTGGTGATAAGGATTAGAGATGCATGGAAACAGGAAGGTTGCTAAATATTTCTTTATTGTAATTATTTAGCCGTGATAACGGTATGCAATGTATGTGAATTAGATTGTGTGAACCTTGAGTTAAAAGTTAAGGTTATCCATTATAATAGTTATGATGCGATTATGTAATTTAATCGCTTAGTAAACTAGAAGGATGATGATGTTGTATAAATGATCATGATATTTATTTAACCTTGATCATAAGTGTAGTATTTAAAGGTTACGAAATTCGAATTTGTAACAAAGAGTGAAATAGTAAGTTTTAATGTGTATTGTTGTAAAGTACTGTTATGTATAGTATTAATAGTATTAAATTTGCAGTATTTATTAAATGATGTATTAGTTAAGGTTTTCGTACCTGAGATTAGATAGGAACATGTTGTAATAATCTTGTAATTGCATTCATGTAGTAAGATTATGTTTTAGTTATGGTTTCGAGGCTTGGGACGACAATATTTATATTATATCAATGTAAATATTTTATTATTCCGCAATGAGTTGTTAATAGTATGATGTACGAGTTGCATAGTGATGCACCAAATTCGAGGATAAGGTAACCCGGATTTGGGGGCATCACATGTTGGTATCAGAGCTATAGGTTATAAACCTTAGATAAGAGAACCTTACGCTATAATCTGAGGGTAGAAAGATGATAATGATAAAGAATAAACTCGGATAGAGTTTGACCGATAAGGGATAAATTTAGAAAATTCCTAAAGAAAGGAATTAAAATATATAGATGAAGATTCAAGGAAGAATCTTAAAGAGTTATAAAAGATTAGAATTAGGAGTTACTTGACTCCAATAATAAAGATGACAAATGTTGATAACTAGACGATAAGATGAAGATGCATAAAAATCTTATAATATGATTAAAGAGCGGAGTAAGGAAGATTGTAATGTAAAACGATTAAGGAATAAGATCACGACGTGATCGGATTAACTTGTAGAATAATAGATAATCTGTTAAACGAATGGAAAGTTATAGCCTGACGCTATAAAGAGAAGGTACTATAAAATAGTACGATGAAAACTCAAGAAGAGTTAGAGATGATAAATACGGATTAAAGAAAATTCGTATTGAGCAAAGAGAGGACAATAATTTAATGGGATTTCAATTGAGGATTCATGTGATAGCTGAGTTGTACAAGCCTTTGTATGGCCAGGGGTTTTGTGCTTGGTTTAACGACTACTCAGCTTGTCACATTGATAATCGTTGAAATATTGGTATCGTGCTATCAATGTATGTATGATGAGAATGTGATTCTTTTCTCATATCTATATTTGATAGTTAGAGAATATTAATATTAGGTGCGAGTTCTTGAAACTCATGCTTATGGTAAGTTTGTGACTCATAATCATACGGTATGTTTTGAGCCCCTAGGCGTATGGACAGTCCCTGATTTGCTCTTGGACTACATATTAATAGGACAAGTTCCTAAACTCATATTGTTGTGGCAAGTTCCGGAACTCCTAATGTGTGGTAAGTTTGATGAACTACACTAGGGTATAGAAATGTTGTGAATTGAGAAATGAGAATTCTTAATGTGATGAGCATTGGTGATGTTAGAAATAGATAGAATTATTAAATAATGATGCATTGAAGTGAAATTAAGGTTGATGAGCAGACATGGATATTCCAAATCTTCTAGCTATGCTAGATTTTGAATTTATTGACATCGTGCTGATATTTGCACTTTTGTGTTTTTGAAATATATGTTGGATCAATTTTTGAAACAATAAGTTTAAAAAAAAGATCCTATGATTCATATGTCTATGTTAATTGCTCCAGCTAGGCAAAATGATTTGAGAATATAAAAATGTATTTTTAAATAGTCATCAATGCATCATGAAACGTGGTGTAGAATGACAGATGATAGAATCATCAATGCAGATTAACTTAGTATTGGATGTGATCATAGGATCGTCAGCCCACTATAGTAGGATGTAGTATGACAAAGTCACAAAATGACGGAATTCTCAACGGACTGTAGAAACAGTACGGTATCATGACGTCATAAAATGATTTTTGTTTTCTTTAAAGTATGAAAAAGTATGCCAATTGAGTTGGCTAAAATATTTCGATTGATGTCGAACCGTTGATGTGAGTCTGAGCTATTTGATTCGGCTAGATGAATGTTGAAATATGATTATGAAATTCGAGAATTCTTTGAGAATGTTTTCCAAACCAAATTGTTTTGGTGCGGGCTTTTATATCTGCTGAGATGAACAACCCTTATAGAAGGGGTAATATTTTTAGAGGGACAGGAAAATCCGACTGCGCCCATGCGAACAGTATGTAAAAGGGGTTATGCATGACCTCAGGTACATTAGGCTAATCACCTATTGTATTAGTATGTTGGGTTATCAGATGAATTTCTGGTGATTCTAGTAAAGGTTATTAGTCCTTAGTGACTAATCAGCTTTGGGATATCATTGGATGTAAGTGCTATGATGGCTACGCAGTGATTCCTTCATCCAATATTGGTAATTCATGTAAGAGGTAAGTGTCATGGTGGCCACTCAATGATTCATACTGCTTCACAATTATCGAACAATTATTGTAGACTCCTGAAATATATTCCATTATTCTGCAAACTGAATGTGAAAAGGGTAATTTTCCCTAGAAAGAAGTAGTCGTAGAATGCGACAATTTTAAATGAATCCTTGGAAGAGGAAAGCGTAAAGCTTTGTTGAAAGTCTGTATAAATGAATGATATGAGCATGATAGTAATTATGGGATTAATATTTTCCTGGAAGAAACGGATGAAATTCCGAAACTAAAAAGTGAAATTCTTAGAGTGAATGATGGGTAAAATGAGCAAAGATGAATATGTTGTAATTTCGAGGATGAAATTCTTAGAAGAAGGGATGAATTTCATTAAGATAATTGATGGGTTAAAGGAAGAATGATACTCTCATATAATTGAGTTTGATAAAGGTTATAGAATAAAACCTATAAGAATTTATTAAGGAAGTGGATGAAATAGGTAATATAAAACCTATGTTATAGTAATACGTTGAAATGTTCAACTATAAATTTTAGAAGAAGATTTATGCGGACCGAGTAAGGATGTTTCGGTGATTCTGAGGACGAAATCCTTATAAGAGGGGAAAAATGTGACAACCCAGATTTTTCGAGAATAAAATTGAAATAAGGATTTAATAAAATTCTTATTATGAGGTGTAGCGGGTTGAATGTAAAATATATATGTGCTATATATTTTTTATGTGACTTATGTGATAAGAGAATAAATATATGTATGTTATATATTTATTATAGATTAAGCGATGAGATAAGGTCTAATAGTTAGCCAAAACTAAGTAATTTGATTAGTATGGACTAACTGTCGAAGCGTATAATTGTATAGAAGGAAGTCAAAACTCGAATTTAAGTTTGGAGTGAGCTATAATGACAATGAGGAAGAAAGAAAGAAGAATGTAACGATTGTGAGTCGTGGATAACTTGGTAATTCGAGCTTATGAATATTATTGAATAAAATAGACTTTTATTAATAATAGACTTTTATTAATAATATTATGTGTTAAGCGTTTAAAGGTTATATTATAACCTAGATTATGTGTACGCGATGATTAGTAAGTATGAAAGTTTTCGTATAACCTAATATGGTGGTTTCGAAAAATATCGCTAGAATACTATTTATTGGATTAAATAAATAGTTGAAGAATATTATTATTGAACGAGTTATTTGCCGTAAGGCATTAACCCAAATATGGGTGTGATAAATGTACGTTGATGTATATGATTATGGGGATTTAATCGGGAAGAGTAGCGATCGCGAATCGTGAATAGACTTGTAATTTGGGTTTATTAATATTATTAAATGGATTTAATATTATTTTTATGAGAGGTATTTTGAGGTTATTTTATAACCTGGATTATGTGTAAGTATTGGTTTTAAGTGTTGTTGTCGCGTGAGAGCGAATAGATTGATCTCGCGAAAAATCGCTAAATCACTATTCACGAGCACGTTTCTCGAGGCACTATTCACGCCAAATATTTTTTTATGTCTTTTTCGATTTTTATTAATTTCGTTAAGACGTGTACGCGAAGAAATAATTTTTCCAAGCGACGAAAATTTTATTTGAGCCCGAATGAAATTTATTTCGTATCCGAAATATATTATACGAGTGTTCCGAATAAATGGACAAACCCCGTATTTATTATTTTTACCCATCCCAATATTTTATGGTAATGCCTATTTTAATTATGGGTAGAGTTATTGAGTAATTTTGGCACAAAAGTGGGAGTATTCGGATATATTTTTGTGTATATGTGTACTTATTTTTGCATGTTACTCCAAGAAGGAACCAACCGAACATTTTGGACCAATGAGAATTGAGGAAGGAGGGAGTGGTCGGGCGTGCTAGTCATTTCCGAGCAATGCATTGAGTTTCCAAACCTTGCAACATTCTTCTTGGATAATCACATTCAATTTTCATTCTCCCATCCATTCCTTCTCTCCCATTCCATTCTAAGTTGCTGCAGAAAATAGAAGGGAGGAGAGAGAGAGAGAGAGACAAGGTAACCCGGATTTGGAGTAACCCGGATTTGGGGGTGTCACATAACTAATAACACATAAACAGTTTATGCGCTCATATAAACTTTAGCATGCCTTAATATATCACATATATCAATTTGATATTACAAATAACTTTTCATTCAACAGTTTATATCACGTTGTCACACAAAGCGTATAAACCACATATATATAACTTATAAAAATAACACATAAGAGTTAGAATACTTGCACATAGTTTAAAGGAATAGAAGACTTATCTTGTATATCTTTTTACAGTTAATATAACGGTCTAAACGTTCGTCATAAATCCTACACGATTATAAGTTCATGTAGACAAATAAGCGTTTAAGGATTAAATCTTTTAAGTTTTATTTCGGGTATTATAACCGCTTATAAATAAGACTCCTACTATACATCAAATAATTTCAGCAGTATAACTGCATATAAAATGAATATTCATCAACTATATTTAAAATAAATTAAGCATTATAACTGCTTATAAAATGAATATTCGACTATTATATTTGAAATAATTCAGGCATTATAACTGTTTATAAAATGAATATTCTTACTAAATTTTTGAAGAAAATCAGACATAATAACTGCTTATAAAAGTATATTTTCAACTTTATAAGAGAAATATAACTGTTTGAAAAATGCATAATTAGCTATAACTACAAATTGAAATCCAACATTCTAACTACTAAGATGATTACCCCTTGAAGTTGTAAGCTTTAACTATTTCTTTGCAAGGCTTCAACACTTTAACTCACAAGAACTTTCTCTAAAGATTATACTAGCTTCTCAAGCTCTTGAAATACTTGTGAATTCTCAAAAATTTAGAAGAAAATGGCTTGCTATTTATAGAAAACCAAGAGTTGGGGCATTTTGGTCATTTCCCATCTCAACCATGGCTTATTACTATTTTACCCAAGAATATTCTTGGAATATTCTTGGCATATTCTTGGCATATTCTCCCAAAAAATCTACCAAGCTCGACAATGCAGCTTGCAACTGAAAATATCTTCTAAGCTCAACAATGCAGCTTGCAACTGAAAATGTCTTCTAAGCTGGATAATGCGGCTTGCAACTGAAAATATCTTCTAAGCTCGACAATGCAGCTTGCAACCGAAAATATCTTCTAAGCTCGACAATGCAGCTTGTAACCGTAAGCACGACAAAACAGCTTATCGTCGTAGGCACGACAAAGCAGCTTGTCACCGTAAGCACGACAAAGCAGCTTGTTATTACGGATATATCCCCAAGCTTGTCGGTAAAAAATTTCTAAGCACGACGTTTTCTGCGTTTTCCTCGAAAATATTTTCAGATATAATTCATCATTATACCCGAATAATCACATAATACATAGTTTTGGGTCACTGAATTAAGCTCTAACCATATACGATCGTATTTATAAGCCTCATAAATATTCGGGGTATTACAATTTGGGGTCGCCCGAAAAAGGTTCGACGTAACCTCGTAATTCTATCGTAACTTAACCATTGATCCCATAATCATATTGGTTGAATTAGTCTATTACAGACTATAAAATCATAAATTTCTTTATCTTCATCCCTACTTATAAGAATTTCGTCCTCGAAATTAACTTTACAAATAACTTTAGTCATTTAATATCATATTTATATGTTATATAAATATTTAGGATATTACATTCACCCAGTAGTACTTTCATGTCAGTTTGTCAGGGTTGATTGCTCTACGATTATAGGAGCTCGTAGTGTTGGCCGTTCGATCGAAAGACGACTTTACGATAAGTCAAGAACTCTACGAATGTGTTAGGTTTGTATATAACACAAGCATGCAATCAAATTACATAAATAAAGCGGAAGCGTGATAAAATGGATTTTAAAATTTTTAATACAAACCATCACCATGATCTATCCTTGTGTTCAATTATCAATTAAACGAAAGAGAAAGAGAATAAGAATTATACCCTCGTAGATCAAAGATTCCTTGGGTACAAGTTCAACTACTAGTCCTTCGTGTTCTCGTCGAATTCCACCGATGAGATTCCTTCCTTTGATCAACGTTAGCCACCCAAGTGTTTGGCCTCTAGAGGTGATCCACCAAGGAAGAATAGTTATTCAAGAAGTTGGGTATTGGTAAAACCCTAGTTTCTTTCTCTATAGAAATTGCAAGTACTATTCACAATCTAATGTAAGAGTGTGTAACCATAATCTATGATAAGACTCCTCTTATTTATAGATGTAGGATTAACCCTTCCCTAAACTATTTAGGATTAGGGTTTCTATTATAATTAAACTCCTTTAATTAATTATGCCCCTAATCCAATTAGAAATTCATGTGAGAGTACTTCTATTAATTAATTCTCAATCCCTATTAGGAATTAAATAATAGTAATAGTAATAATAATAATAATAAGACTCCTCTTATTAATTTATATTTAATATTTTTAAAATACTAAATAATAAATATTAAGCTATTTAATTTATTCTATCTCCATAGACTAAATTAAATACACTTAACTTATTATTACAGTTATGTCATTTACTTCTTAAATAAATATTTTTTCTTTTGCGGTGTGACCCTTTAGGTTCTCCATATTAAACCGGTTGTGAATAAATCAATTAGAACAATTCTAATTATGTTTAAATAAATAAATTAAACTATTTAATTCATTTAAATAAATAATATTTATTCTACAATAAGGGTAAGCCCCCTTAGCGATCAACGACTTTCTAGATAATATAGATTTCAACATTAATCACAAAAAACCTTTCAGTGCATAGTTACCGTACAATTCAATCTTTCTACCATACAATGTCCCAATTAAATATAAGACATGAATTTACTGTCAAGTCTTATTTTATTTAATTATATGTATTTCGATTCCCAAATGCACAACTCTAAATAATGCAAATTAGAAACTCCTTTCTAATTTCATTCTGCCTTGGCCAAGGACTACTGAGTTGTCATTTATCGAATCACATAGGACATTCACATCTTTTACTAGACGTGGTAGATTCTTTGTTGATCATTCACCTATCTCCATGTACAACTTATTATACCCAATCATACCCTTTGATATACCCTAAAGGTCTTCAGGGACATGTCAAAGTATAACTCATCATACATAAGATACTATGATGATCTCAAGTCCAAGGATCACTTGTACTACTATCACTAGAGGAATTCCTATTGACAGCCGAGTAAAACTCCATTATGTATTCCTTAGCGAGCCACGTTCAGTGTACTTATTCTCCAATAAGCACCTACATACTTGCTTTAGTGTCTCCACACATTTTATGAGATCAATCATCCTCTTCCTAAGAGCAAGCAACGTATGTACTAATCTATTCGGATTCACTAATCCCCTTTTTAGTAATCCAACGATTAGGAATGATTTTAGTTTGTGAGCTATCTAGAATTTCGATCTCATTAGCATGATCACCATCATGATTCTAAAAGCATTGCTCAAAACTATGGGTTTATCACATTTAATATAACAGCACTATGTAGATAATGTAAAATGTCTTTTAAGAAAATCAATTCTTTTATTAATAAATGAATAAGATTACAAAGTATATGCTACATCATATCAAATATAATTGGCTTGTGTGCATACTACTTTCAGAATGTTTCTTCAGCTGAACGATTTAGGAGGTGCATTACTATTTGACTTTAGCCTTGCGATTCTCTGAAGCACTCTACGTTCAGTCCTTGCTGAGTGAGCTTTGCTTGGCTTTACGATTCTGTTCACTTTACGATAGAAGCATCAGCTCTGCGATGAGTCTAAAGCTTTATGATATACAAATCAGCTCTACACTTTCTCTGAAGCTTTACGATAGGAGATTTAAGGCTGCGATCAGACTAAACTTTACATACATTTTAACTTAATAAATATTTTTATCCAATCACAAAAATTGCATTCGTTATATCTTTCCCTCCTTAAAAGGATTCTGTCCCCAGAATCACAACGCAATTAAATCGTCCGTTACATTCTCCCCTCCTTACAAAGATTCTGTCCCCAGAATCGCAATATAAAGATTAAACAAATAATTGAGGAAAATTTTGCATCATTATCTCTTCGAGTTCCCACGTTGCTTCTTCAGCATTGTGGTTCCTCCAGATTACCTTAACGGAAGGTATCACTTTATTTCTAAGAACTTACTCCTTCCTGTCCACTATCTGAACAGGTATCTCTTCATAAGACAAATCTTTCTCAAACTGTATCGGTTCATACTCTATGACATGTTTATAATCAGACTTATACGGTCGTAGCACTGATATATGGAAGACATTGTGAATGTGACCTAACTCAGGAGGTAAAGCTACCTCATAAGCCACCTTGCCTATTCGTTTCAGCACTTCGAAGGGTCCAATAAACCGTGGACTGAGTTTACCCTTCTTACCAAATCTGATTTTTCCCTTCCAGGGAGATACTTTAAGGAACACAAAGCTCCCGACTTCAAATTCGCGATTTTGTCTGTGTTGATCAGCATACTTCTTCTATCTGTCTTGAGCGGCTATTAGTCTGGCTCTTATCACCTTGACAATTTCAGCGGTTTGTTGTACCAGCTTGGGTCCCAATAATCGTCGTTCACCAACCTCATCCCAGCATAATGGAGTTCTGCATTTTCTTCCGTACAATGCTTCATAAGGCGGCATGCCAATACTAGCGTGATGACTATTATTGTAAGCAAACTCGACCAGAGGTAAGTGATCATCCCAGTTGCCTTTAAAATCCATGACGCACGCCCGAAGCATATCCTCCAACGTCTGAATTGTTCTTTCGCTCTGGCCATCGGTTTGAGGATGGTAGGCTGTACTCATTCTCAACTGCGTTCCCAAACAAGCTTGAAAACTCCTCCAAAATTTTGAGGTGAAACGTGGATCTCTGTCTGACACTATTGACACTGGAACACCGTGCCTTGAGATAATCTCCTTTACGTATAATTTCGCCAGCTGATCCAAAGTGAATCTAATTTTGATAGACAAGAAATGTGCTGATTTTGTCAATCTATCAACTATGACCCATATTGCGTCATACCCTTTCTGAGTAGTTGGAAGCCCTACCACAAAATCCATTGTGATATGCTCCCACTTCCATTCTGGTATCTCCAAGGGCTGTAGCAAACCACTTGGTCGTTGATGCTCCGCTTTAATTCTCTGACAAGTGAGACATTTCGCAACACATTCAGCAACCTCTCTTTTCATGTTTAGCCACCAAAAATATTGTCGAAGATCCTGGTACATTTTTGTGCTACCCGGGTGAATCGGAAATCTTGAACTGTGAGCTTTGGTCAAAATCTCTTCTCTGATCTCTGGCACTGACGGAACCCAATTTCTGCCCTCAAATCTCAGCATTCCTTCGGTATCGATTTTGTATTTAAGCTCTTCACCTTCAAGCACTCTTTTGCGTATATTAATACACTCCTCATCCTTGAGTTGCGCTTCCTTGACTTTGTCCACCAGAGTTGGTTGAGTTTCCATCTGAAACAACTTTTCATTAGGCTCTGCCAGACCCTTCACCTCTAACTCCAATTTAGCCATTTCTGCTACGAGCTTCTCTTGAGCAGTTAACAAAAATAGTTTCTCCCGACCTTTTCTACTCAAAGCGTCGACAACCACATTAGCCTTTCCCGGATGGTATAGAATTTCACAGTCATAGTCTTTGATCAATTCTATCCATCTCCTCTGCCGCATATTCAAATCCTTCTGTGTAAAAATATACTTCAAACTTTTATGGTCTGTATATATTTCACACTTCTCCCCATAGAGATAGTGCCTCCAGATTTTCAAAGCAAACACCACGGCTGCTAACTCCAAATCATGGGTCGGATACCCTTTTTCATAGTCTTTTACTTGGCGCGATGCATATGCAATAACCTTACCATTCTGCATCAACACACAACCAAGTCCTTTATGTGATGCGTCGCTATACACCACAAAATTTCTTGTATTATCTGGTAAAGACAACACAGGTGCCGAACTTAGTCTCTTCTTCAGTTCTTGGAAACTCTCTTCGCACTTCTCCGTCCAAACAAACTTCACCGACTTTCTTGTTAAATTCGTTAACGGAGTGGCTATCTTGGAGAAATCTTGAATAAAACGTCTGTAGTAACCTGCCAAACCCAAAAAACTCCTCACTTCTGACGGTGTCTTCGGCTGATCCCAGTTCATTACAGCCTCGACTTTTGCTGGATCCACCGAAATCCCGTCTTTATCAATAACATGTCCAAGAAATTGAACACGCTCCAACCAAAATTCGCACTTTGAAAATTTTGCATACAATTTCTCCTTCCTTAACGCCTCCAACGTCACCCTTAAATGCTCCACGTGTTCTTCTTGGGTTTTGGAGTAAACCAAAATGTCGTCTATGAATACCACCACAAATTTATCCAGAAATGGTTTGAACACCCTATTCATTAAGTCCATGAATGCTGCAGGCGTATTCGTTAAACCAAATGACATAACCAAAAACTCATAGTGACCATATCTAGTTCGAAATGCCGTCTTTGGTATGTCTTCTCTTCTCACCTTTAACTGATGGTACCCACTTCGCAGATCTATCTTCGAAAAATATCTTGCTCCCTTCAATTGGTCAAACAAGTCGTCGATTCTTGGCAACAGATACTTGTTTTTAATCGTGACCTTGTTCAACTCTCTATAATCAATGCAAAGATGCATTGATCCGTCCTTCTTCTTGACGAATAACACCGGCGCTCCCCACGGCGAAACGCTCGGTTGGATATACTTTTTATCCAGCAACTCTTGCAATTGCACCATCAACTCCTTCATCTCTACCGGAGCCATTCTATATGGGGCTTTTGATATAGGGGTTGTACCCGGTGCTAAATCAATTACAAACTCGATTTCCCTATCTGGCGGTAATCCTGGCAAATCATCAGGAAACACGTCCGCAAAATCCCTTACTACCGGTATCTCCTCCAGCTTCACACTCACCTTCCTGGTATCGACTATGTAGGCTAGATATCCTACACATCCTTGTCTCAACATCTTTCTGGCCTGCATCATCGTCAGACAACTCGTTTGTCTAGGCGACTTGCTGCCATAAAACACTACCTTTGACGGAGTCATAAGGTTTACACACTTCTTTTGACAGTCAATAACTGCCCCATGGTTGAACAACCAATCCATACCCAAAATAACATCAAACTCCCCAAGACGAATTGGAATCAAGTTTACTGTCATCATATGACTATTAATATCTATTCGACAGTTCTTATGGACAAACTTAACAGGAATCACCTCCCTATTCGCAATTTCTATATTCATAGGGTAATCTAATTCTTCCTGGGGTAACCCTAATTTATTAGCAAAATCATCGGATATAAATGAGCAAGTAGCACCCGAGTCAAACAATACATAAGCATTAACATTATTGACTGGAATGATACCTGACACTACATCCTTTGACTGCACAACATCCTGCACCGTCATGTTGAATGTTCGAGCGATAGGTCGATTGGGCTGTGTCGGTCCTGTGATAGTAAGGTTGCCACCACCGCTGCTTCCTTTTCCTACACTGGCTCCACCTGTCGTTACTTTCTTAGGGCAGTCTCGGGCAAAGTGATCCTTCGACCCACAGATGAAACATGAACCCTTCTTTGGATTAGGGCAATTTGGTGAAATATGACCCTCTTGTCCACAGTTGAAGCATACCCTCTTACCCTTCAAACAAGCACCTATATGGCTCTTTCCACAGTTGCTGCACACCTCCACCTTCTTCTTCTGATTACCCTGTTGACTTCCCGCAGAGTTACTATCATTCCATTTCCTCTTCTGATTACTGCCCCCATGGCTACCACTTGCCTTATTTTCACTCTCATTCTTCTTCTTCCTCTGCTCCTGATTATACTTTGACAGAGCATCACTGCCTCCTTCCGCGATAATGGCCTTCTCCAGCACCACCGCAAACGAGTTCAGTTGAAACATTAAAACTCGGCTATACAACCAGGGCTTCAATCCCTGCTCAAACCTTCTGGCCTTCCGCTCATCCGTGTTAACCTGATAAGGCACAAACCTCGCCAACTCGTTGAATCTTGCAGCATACTCAGATACCGACATAGTACCTTGCTTCAGCTCTAGAAACTGCACCTCCATCTGATTCTGAGCACTTGCCGGAAAGTAAGTCTCAAAAAACATATCCTTAAATCGCTCCCACGGAATAATCCCTTGCCCACCTCGAGTCTTATTTACTTGCCACCAGTAGCTTGCTTCTGATTTGAGCATGAACGTAGCAAATGCCGTCTTTTGGTCCTCGTTGACCCTAGCGACATCAAACACTTTCTCCATCTCCATGACCCAAGTTTGTGCCTCGATCGGATTCATAGAGCCGTGATATTCCGGAGGTCCGACAGCCTTGAAATCTTTAAAGGTCGTAGCCTGAGCTTGGGGTTGATTCGCGAATGCTCCAGTTAATAGATTCACTAACTGCTGCATTGGGTTAGTGTTAGCTTCTTCGTTGTTTGTAGATCCCTCAGGAGTTTGTTGACGGGTTGGTTGTCTTCTTGGCGGCATCTTACTGTTAAGAATTCGCGCTATTAGATTATTATTCAATTGCTTAAACATTTAAGTCTTAACTTAAAACTTTATAGACAATACTTAAACACATAACACATCTGATAAACTTTCATATTTTATTCATTTACTGCTTCAAAACATAATAGGAATAGCATCGTGGTTATTTACATCAAATCATCTATCCTTACATCGTAAAGTTCCAGGATTACATCATTATTCTATCCCATTATATAAATCTGGGATTTACAACTTATTAACTCATAAATTTCATAATAACATAACTAATCATAATCTATGATGACATCACACGGCGCACAGCTTCCTTGCGTTCCTGCTCTATAATACGAGTCACCATCCTTCGATCCACCATATCTGGATGACGATGAACTCGATCCAGAGCTCTATCCACTGTGGTGTGAAAAATATACTCCATATCATCAATCTTGGCCTTCTTTGACCGCTCCTCACATTCAACACGATCTGCGCGGTTAGCCTCCCTCAACCAAGCAGTCTCAGCTCTCGCCCGCTTAGCTGACTCCTCTTTCAACTCATCTCGTACAATTTCATTCCGGGCTATCAACTGTCCTCGTTATTACTCAGACTGTGCTAGCCTCTGCTCAACCTCTGCAAGACGTGATGAGAGGTTTTGGATCTCAGCATCCTTCTGCTCTAAGGTGGCTTGACATTCCGCAACCTATTCTTCTAACTCCTCCTTTTCACTCTCTACATGAACCAGCTTCCACTCCACGTCACCAAGACGTATATCTAGCTCCTCTATCTCACTGTTCTTCTGCTCCAAGACAGTCTGTCGCTCGGCCAGCTGCCTCTCCAACTCCTCCACTCTGTCCTGCAACTCTATGTTGCGATCATACACCTGCTCGTACATCTGAACACCTAAGGAAGATAGTGATATCCCCTCAGGGTCCTCCTCCTCCTCAACCTCTTCAGGTTCCTCCTCAGGGTCCTCCTCAGGGTCAGTCTCAGGCTCATACTCGTGGCCTATAACTGTAATCAATGGGGATGGCTCCCTCTGCACTAGCTGCTCATGAACTACGTGAATATCTCGGGACTCCTCCTCCCTAGCCTGGCTGGGCTCTCCTCTATCAGTCATCCTGACAACAAAATTTTAAATTTTAATTACTAATCGATAATACTCGCGAGCACATAAGTTTGTTATCAAGTAAACACATAACATATAATCATTTTATTGTCTTTTATAAATTTTCGTAATTCATTCCTTAGAACTCGATAAGAGTTTATCACCTCTATATTCTCTATCTTCTAAAAGGCTACTACCCTAAGGTTTTCCCCACCTAAAGGTTCATAACCTACAGCTCTGATACCAACCTGTGACACCCCCAAATCCAGGTACTTAATTCCCACTGATTTGGTGTTCACTATAACATACATTCACATCTATCTACCCATAAATAAGAACAATTAAATAAACTTAAAGAAACATCTTCCCAAAATGGGTTACATCACCAAACTATTAAACATTCAAATCCCAGATTATCTTAACCTTAATACATCAAATGCGGAATAAAATAATTTTAAACAAGTCTTTGATACAAATAAACATCAAGTGGATGATAAATCTCTTGCTACTTTGGCATCTTGCCCTTGCCTTTACTCGTGGACGGTTCGTCCTGCTTTTCTGGCTTAGCTGCAATGATTAATGCAAGAGTGAGCAAACAATTGCTCACAAGTACGATAACAATAATGTTTAAATGAAATATATTTGAACTGAGGAATAATAGTTTTTTGAATCTCGGTCAATAAATGATCAAAGTCTAAAAGCTCGTTTGAATGCTCGATTCAAAGAAAAATAGATTTCAAGAATTAGAAGTTATATCTGAGGGTCACAAGACCTCGAACTATGTCCTAGGTTAACAGGTATTTCTACTGCAACCTTTAACAGTCATATAGACTATGGACCAACATCTCGTACTCAGGGGGATTAGCCCTTTGTACAATATATTGTGCATAAACATTTTAACGTTGTCGCGTAAGTAATCCCCTATATTAGGGTTGTTCATCTCAGTTTATCGTCTGAATCCGTACCAAAATGAACTTGGCTTGGAACGAGTATAAAAAATAGTTTAAGTCTTTTGAAATCGCTCATTAACCAAGGACTAGCTGAATCAAAAAGAGTTTGCTAGTCTAATTCATCAATAGAGTTTGTTCACTAGAAACTATACTCGAAATTTGAATAATAAACAATGATTGGAATAAAGCTTAAGTACGTAACATGATAGTAACCTTGCTTGAATATCAATAAGCTAAGGTCCATAAGCTCGCTCAATATAATTAAACTTGCATTGAATAAATTAACAAGTTAAAAGCAAAGAACAACTTGCTCAACGTAAAAGTAATAAATTAAGATAAGGAACTTGCCTCAAGTGTAGATTACAAATTAAATATCTCACGATCCTTAAACAACCTAAACATTTAATTGTAAAATGGTAATATAATTAGTCACAAGATTAAAAGCATTCTAAGCTTGCTCTTTTATCATAACATCTCATTTAACATACCATAGTCAACAAGTACTAGTTTAGCAACCATCTTGGAAATTCTTTAGTCATTTAATACATTAATATAAGTTTAATTATGCATCATAACTTCCAAGAAAAAAAAACAAAATAATAATAATAATAATATTTTTTTTACAGCAATGATTCTCGCCGGGGCGAGAAAAAGCTTAACAAAATCGTCGCCGGGGCGAGGCTGTCGCCGGGGCGAGGCTGTCGCCGGGGCGAAGAATCTAGTGCAATTATGCCGCCGGGGCGACAGAACCGCCGGGGCAATAATCCTAGCTCATTTCTACCGCCGGGGCGGTAGACGCAACTGACACCTTCTACAGGTCGCGAACCAGTGAAAACATAGGCCAAATTTGGCCAAAATTTTCCGAATTCTACCATCCAATGAATAATTTAAACATACCCAGACATCATATATGATACAAAACATTTACCCAACATGTTTTCTAAACATTTTAATCATTCTATCACATAAACAACCAATTTACACCTAAGAATTTCACTGTTAAACAGTTTATTCAAGTTTTGGCCATTTTAATGAAATTAAACTTTGTAAACTCATCTTTCAACCAATTAAAACCATTCTTCTTGCATTGTTCTTGTTTTTCATCATATATTCATAATCAAATGATAATTTTACCAATTAACAAACAATTTGAATATTAACTTCATACATATATACCACTCATGAAAATAAACTCTGTAAAACTCAAAAACTCTATTCTAAACATGCTTTTATGGATTAATCATTCAAATTAATCTATAATCATCACATAATCATCTAACACATGCTTTCTAACATTTATATCAAATATTTCATCTTTTGAGCAATTGAGTTCACATATAGAAAACTAGAAACCATATACAGTAAAATAAAACAAAGAGGAAAAGAATTATACCTTCTATTGCTTTAAGAACCTAGAATTCTTTTTAATCACAAACTCTTCTCAAACCACAAACTCTCAAACTCACAATTTCTCTCTATTCTCACTTGATAGAACTCTGTATTTCTCTTTTCTCTTTGAACTCTGTTCTTTCTCCTCTTTCTTTTCTTTTCTTACAACTGACGTTCTTTGAAAATAAAACTGATGCAAATAAAAACAAATAAAAACTGATACTTAATATGATAATAACGTATCATCAGTTATAAAATTTCAAAAGCCATAAGGCTTGTTTGGCAAATACTAAATAAAATAACCCATTATTCTAACTAAAGGTCTTAAGGCCTTGTTTGGTAAAACACAAATAAAATAACCCATTATTTCCAAACAAAGGTCATAGGGCCTTGTTTGGCAAAACACAAATAAAATAACCCATTATAACATATAGTTTAAGATGTCACACTTCTAATTTAATTGAACTTATTATTAAATAAATTCAATTAAACCTTACTAACTAATTAATAATTTCATTTAACAAATAACAATAATACCAAATAAATTCTCTTATTCAAATAAATCATTTATTCAAATAAACCTTTTCATCATCTAATTTAATTATTAAATTAAATTAGAATAAACATAACAAATCACATTCAAATAACATTTAACATTATTAAACTTAACATATACCCATTCCACAAAAACTTAATAAATTATTTATTTAGCTCAATAAATTAATAAAAATATTTATATAACTCAATAAATATTTTTATCCAATCACAAAAATTGCATTCGTTACATCTTTCCCTCCTTAAAAGGATTCTGTCCCCAGAATCACAACGCAATTAAATCGTCCGTTACATCGGCCATTTGATGACGAAGCTCAGTTGAGTTTTGCTCAAGTTTTTCTTTGATGTCTTGAGACATAGTATTTGTCAATGCAGTAGGTTGAGTAGTATTGGGGATAACTTCCAGTCGTTCCATGATGCGATCAAGTGGTAGTGCAGGACTGTCTGTAGGACCTTGGGATAGGTGGACTAGTGCAAGAGGTAAATCAAAGAATTCATTCTTGGAAGAAGAAGGAATATCGGAGGGAATAGATGAAGTATATTGTGACACCCCCAAATTCAGGTACCAATACCTTGAATTTGGTGCTCACGATAAAATGCATCCATACACCTCTAAACAACATAAATCAACAAATGTGGAATAAAATAAACATATGTTGTTCATTACAAAAGGTTCACTACGGTCCCAAGGTCTACAACCTTAAATAAATACATCGCAGAATACATTAATAATACAAAACTATTCCACGATTACACAACGGGATAGTATATATAACTATTCCTTAAGCTTTCCTTTGCCTTTGTCCGCTTTGGAACTCCCCGGCTTAACTGCAATAGGTTCATGATATAGCAAGGGTGAGCAACTACTTTGCTCAGCAAGTTTAAAAGCAAGAATGAAGATATATCATGAATGAATAAGAATAATAGCTACATAGATCAACAATTTATGAACATTGATGAAATAGCTGAAATGACATAATCAAGGTTCAAATTAAACAATGAATAATGATTATTTACTGCTGAGTGGTCCAACCGACCATGAACTTTTGGCCAAAGAGTCGATCATTCGACTAACTCTTTTAAAACTTGGCCCCGTCAGTTGTACTCGAGGGGATCAGCCTCTCGTACACCATGTATATGCATAACATTTAACTCTGACTGCATCGAATAACCGACACATTATAATCCCCTAATAAGGGTTGCTCTCTCAGTCCAAGAATCCGCACCAACAATCGGTTTGGATAGCTTTTAAAATAATAATCTGTACGTGTCTAACCGAAGCAAATGGTGTAGACTATCTCCTTAAACAGTTCATGCATGAAGAACTTAAACGTTTAACAATCCAACAATAGATAATGAATTCAAATGCATAAGCTGCGAATATCAATAATTATCTTGGAGGTGGAGTAATTGACAATAATTAATCCACTAATATGATTCAAAAGTAATAACTCAATTTGAGTCATGAAATTTGCAACAATATACAACCTGTATAAAATATGAAACCTGCTCAAAATATAATTCGAGTAAGGTTAAGGAAAACTTCCCCAACACAAGGGTTAGACAAGCGTTAGGAAACTTGCATTCAATATGTAGAAAGAATGAAGTTAGGGAACTTGCCCAACGCAAGGGTTAGACAAGCGTTAGGGAAACTTGCCTGAAGCGCTGCTATAATATTACAACACACGCTCCTTAATGTCCTACACAATTAAGTACATGTTCACATAACAATTAGTCACATACTGGATACTAAATAATGGTTTATACTACTCTATAATGTTTCATTCTTATAAGAAACAAAATATTAAATAAGATTATACATACAAGGTACAACGTTATGACGCTTGCGCGTCCGCACGCCAACCTCGCCTATTCGAATGCCCAAGCGACACGCATTGCGTACGTCTAGCACACACATTCGATTTATCTAATAATCATTGCTTAATGCTAAGTATCATTATAATTCATAACATTCATGTTTTAGGACTTAGAACAATGTCGTTATTGTCGGAAGCATTACACGTTGCACACGCGCTTGACCGACCCCCTTCTGTTTACACAATAGCCCTAAAAATGGTCAATATCAAAATTACTCCAGGTAGTAAATTTCAATTCTAATTAATTGAAGTTATAGGTCTATCTTTAAGCTTTCCGGATCATCTTGAATCATCCAATTTGGAGTTTATATGAGAAAGTTAGGTCCGTTTTACTAAAGGAGGTCTGCATCGCATAACGAGCTCGCCCCGGAGTGCTTCTGCTCGCCCCAAAGTGCTTCTGCTCGCCCCAGAGGGCTTGTGCTCGCCCTAGAGGGTGTGTGCTCGCCCCGGAGCTTCCTCTCCTCTCCCTCCTCTTGATGAGCTCGCCCACCTCTCCGATGAGCTTGCCCATGAGCTCGCCCACCTTTTTGATGAGCTCGCCCACCTCTCCGATGAGCTTGCCCATGAGCTCGCCCACCTTATGATGAGCTCGCCCTAAGCCAAATGAGCTCGCCTCCTCTCTGTCGAGCTTGCCTAGACCAAATGAGCTCGCCTCCTCTCTGTCGAGCTCGCCTAGACGAAATGAGCTCGCCTCCTCTCTGTCGAGCTCTCCTAGACCAAATGAGCTCGCCTCCTCTCTGTCGAGCTCTCCTAGACCAAATGAGCTCGCCCCCGAAGGGCTGAGCTCGCCCTTAGGCCAAATGAGCTCTCCCCCGAAGGGCTGAGCTCGCCCCCGAAGGGCTCCTCTTTGTCGAGCTCGCCAACAAGCCCTGTTTTGGCACACAAACTTCAAACTTTCGTAACTTTTTCGTTACAACTCGGAATTAGGCTATTTTAGAGGCTATGGAAAGCTTACAACATGAACCATAAGACTCCTATAGATTCATACACATATAACATTAACCAAAATTATAAAACATGAAAATATCTACGATGGTCCTTTAAATTCGTCCAACAGTCCATGTTCTTATTCAACAGTTCATTGTTCTTGCTCCATTAAGCCAAGGTAAGGATTTCTTTCATTTTTGTTCCACTTTGATGTTGTTAATAGCTTACATAGTCTCTTAACAACATTTACAAACATCCAAAATAAATAATAACAACGAGAATCGCAACAATAACTCAAAAAACCCATCAACAGAAGCTTAAAAGCTCCAAAAACCATAAAAACTTAGAAACTCTCAACCAAATTAGTTGGGATGGGTTTAGGTTGATGGTTTACCTCTTGTAATCCCTGTAAGATGCTAGAGAACTTGCTAGGCTTGGCTTGAGACTCTTTTTCTTCCTTCCTTGCTGCACCCGAGCCTCTCCTCCTCTCCTTTTTCCTTCACCCGCTGGTCCTTCCTCTCGAGCTTCTTCTTTCTTCTTCCCTTGCTGCACCCAAGCCTCTTGCCCCTCCCCACTAGCTCTCTCTCTCTATGTGCTTGATAATGGGTTGAAGTTTGAATTAGGTAGAGAAGAGGGGAACCAATGGGGCTTAGTCCTTCTTCTTTTGCACTCTCACTCTACTTGTAGCAACAAGGGAAAGGATGATGGATATGATCAGATGTGCAAGGAGGAGGAGGTGAAGGACTTGGTGGGTGACTTCGGGAGATGGGGGAAATGGTTGCACGGCCCGAGCTCCATTAGAATAATTCTCAAGAAGGAATGTTTGGCATTAGGGATTATCCATGCATTGTGCTTGGCACAATGCCACCATCAGCCGACACTCCCTCCATTCTCTCCTTTGATTGGTCCAAAGAGTTAGATGGTTCCCCATATCAGAAACACACAAACTAATACACCCATTTGGTCTCTCCCATGCCCGAATACTCCCTCATTTGTACCCAATTTGCTCAATAACTCTACCCATAATTAAAACGGGTACTCCCATAAATTATTGGGACGCATAAAAATAAATATTATAGGATTTGTCCATTTATTCGGAACACCCATATAATACATTTCGGATACGGATAAAATCACGTATCAGCTCAAATAAAATTTTCGACGCTTGGAAAAATTATTCGTACGTATACGCATATTTATGAAATTTATTAAAATCGAAAAAGACACAAAAATAATATGGCGTGAATAGTGCCTCGGGAAACGTGCTCCGTGAATAGTGATTTAGCGACGCTACGCGAAATCAATTATTCACTTAAACAAAACTACAACTCGTAAAATTTCATACATTCACTTCACCCAGGTTGTCACACAACTTTTAAACATGCAACAAAAATAATATTAATAAAATATAATAAATTCGGTAATATTCAAATATTCGAATTACAAGGAAATTTCAGAATTCCCGGTCGTTACATCTTCCCCCCCTTATAAGAATTCTGTCCCCAAAATTACAGTCTAGGTACAGAAAACTTAACGGGTTCACTCAAAAAGATGCGGATAATTCTTCCTCATCTTCTCTTCTAGCTCCCACGTAACTTCTTCAGCTGCGTGGTTCCTCCAAAGTACTTTGACCGAATGAATGACCTTATTTCTCAACGTTTCCTCCTTCCTATCTAATATCTGGACATGAATATCTTCATATGATAAGTCCTTCTCCACTTGAATTGGTTCATATGATATCACGTGCTTGTAGTCGGGTTTATATGGCCGCAACACAGAAACGTGAAACACATTATGAATATGCTCCAGTTCAGGAGGTAGAGCTACCTCGTACGCCACTTCACCTACCCTCTTTAAAACTTCAAATGGTCCTACGAACCTGGGACTCAATTTTCCCTTCTTACCAAATCTGATCTTCCCCTTCCAGGGAGATACCTTCAAAAACACAAAGCTGCCAACTTCAAAGTCTCGCTTCTGACGATGCAAATCGGCGTATTTCTTCTGTCGATCCTGAGCCGCTACCAATCGAGCTCTTATCACTTTGACGACATCCACAGTCTGTTGCACCAATTCAGGTCCCAACACTCTTCGTTCACCGACTTCGTCCCAACACAGAGGTGTTCGACACTTCCTTCCGTATAATGCTTCGTATGGCGGCATGCCAATACTTGCATGATAACTGTTATTATATGCAAACTCCACCAACGGTAGGTGATCGTCCCAGCTACCGTTAAAATCCATCACACATGCTCTAAGCATGTCCTCCAGTGTCTGAATCGTTCGTTCGCTTTGCCCATCCGTTTGAGGGTGATACGCCGTACTCAACCTCAACTGAGTTCCCAATCTTTCTTGTAAGCTCTTCCAGAAATTGGACGTGAAGCGCGGATCTCTGTCAGATACAATAGATACCGGTACTCCATGTCGTGACACAATCTCTTTCACATATAACTTTGCTAGCTGCTCCAGCCTGTACCTTATCTTGATCGGTAGAAAATGTGCAGATTTAGTCAAACGATCCACAATCACCCAGATCGCATCGTAACCCTTCTGAGTTGGTGGAAGCCCCGTCACAAAATCCATCGTGATATGCTCCCACTTCCACTCTGGAATATTCAGCGGTTGTAGCAGTCCACCCGGTTTCTGATGTTCTGCTTTTACCCTCTGACATGTCAAGCATCGCCCAACACATTCTGCGACCTCCCTTTTCATGTTCGGCCACCAGACGTGTTGGCGTAAATCCTGATACATCTTGGTACTACCAGGGTGTATCGAATACCTTGTAGAATGAGCTTCCTGCAGAATCTCTTCTCTCAACTCCGTAACCATCGGTATCCAGACCCTCCCTTCAAACCTTAGCAGTCCTGTGCCATCAATTTTGTACTTTAATTCCTCTCCTTCTGAGATTCGCTTCTTTATGGCGATACATTCATCATCCTGTTCTTGAGCCTCTTTTATCTTGTCTAATGAAGTCGGACTCGCCTCCACTGCGAACAGTTTCTCATCTGCATTCGTCGGATATTTGACTTCTAACTCCAGTCTTTCCATATCCTTGATCAGTTCTTCTTGAGCTGTCAGCATCATCAACTTATCTCTGCCCTTCCTACTTAGAGCATTGGCTACTACATTGGCCTTACCGGGATGGTACAGAATTTCACAATCGTAGTCCTTGATCAACTCCAACCATCGCCTCTGCCTCATGTTTAGTTCCTTTTGAGTGAATATATACTTCAGACTTTTGTGGTCTGTGTATATCTCACACTTCTCCCCATACAGATAGTGTCTCCAAATCTTCAGAGCAAACACTACTGCTGCTAGTTCCAGGTCATGAGTCGGATACCCCTTCTCATAGTCCTTCAACTACCGTGATGCGTACGCAATGACCTTCCCATGCTGCATCAGTACCCACCCAAGGCCTTTGTGTGACGCATCACTGTACACCACAAATCCCCCTGTATTATCTGGTAGGGATAACACAGGTGCTTCACTAAGTTTCTTCTTCAACTCCAAGAAACTCTCTTCGCACTTATTTGTCCATACAAACTTCACAGTCTTCCTTGTCAAATTTGTCAACGGTGTTGCTATCTTTGAAAAGTTCTGAATAAACCTCCAATAGTAACCTGCTAATCCCAAGAAACTTCGGACTTCTGTCGGTGTCTTCGGCTGCTCCCAGTTTATTACTGCTTCTACCTTGGCAGGATCCACCGATACACCATCCTTGTCAATCACATGCCCCAAAAACTGCACTCTTTGTAGCCAAAATTCACACTTGGAAAACTTTGCATACAACTTCTCCCTTCTCAGCATTTCTAGGGCTATCCTTAAATGCTCGACGTGTTCCTCCTCCGTCTTCGAGTAAACAAGAATGTCATCTATGAAAACGACGACAAATTTATCTAGGTTTTGCTTGAACACTCTGTTCATCATGTCCATAAATGCTGCTGGCGCATTCGTCAGCCCAAACGACATCACCAAAAACTCAAAGTGTCCATATCGAGTTCTGAATGCTGTCTTTGGAATATCCTCCTGCCTTACCTTCAGTTGGTGATATCCTGTCCTCAAGTCAATCTTTGAGAAGTATTTCGCTCCCTTTAATTGATCGAACAAATCATCAATTCTAGGCAACGGATACTTGTTCTTAATGGTAACCTTATTCAATTCCCTGTAGTCAATACAAAGCCTTAACGATCCATCCTTCTTTTTCACGAACAATACTGGCGCTCCCCACGGAGATACACTCGGACGAATATATCCTTTATCTAGCAGCTCCTACAGTTGAACCATCAGTTCTTTCATCTCTACCGGTGCCATCCTGTACGGTGCCTTTGAGATCGGTGCGGTTCCCAGTACCAAGTCGATCACAAATTCCACTTCTCTATCCGGCGGTAAACCTGGTATCTCATCTGGGAAAACATCTGGAAATTCCCTTACTACAGGTATCTGACCCAACTCACCCTCTACTCTTCGAGTATCAACCACGTGAGCCAAATAACCTATACAACCTTTCCTTAGCAATCTCCTAGCTTGCATCATCGTCAGACAACAAGATTGTCTAGGCGATTTATTACCGTAGAATACGACCTTCGACTTATTCGGAGTCTTTAGGTGTATACTTTTCTTCTGACAATCAATCATATCCCCGTGACTAGACAACCAATCCATCCCAAGAATTACATCAAATTCTCCTAGTCGTATCGGAACTAAATCTACGCTCAGTTTATACCCGTTTATCTCAACACAACAATTTCTATGGATGTATTCCATAGGAATAACTTCTTTATTAGCTACTTCCACATTCATTGGATTCTCTAATTTCTCACGAGGTAAGTTTAGCCATTTAGCAAATTCATCCGACACAAATGAACAGGTAGCTCCCGAATCAAATAATACATATGCATTAATATTATTGATCGAAATAATACCTGACACCACATCCTTTGATTCCATCGCATCCTGCATTGTCATGTTGAAGGTGCGTGCTACTGGTCTGTTCTGCTGTGTTGGTCCTCCGATAGCCAGCTTACTGTTGTTCCCTTGGTTAGCACTGCCTGCATCACTCTTCCTCTTTGGGCAATCCTTCTTCTGATGATCTGAAGCACCACAAGAAAAACAACTTCCTGCCTTCGCCTTTGGGCATTGTGGGGCAAAGTGCCCTGGTTGACCACAGTTGAAACAAACTCCTTTTCCTTTCATGCATTCTCCAAATTGATTCCTTCCACATTTTTCGCATTTATTCCCCTTCTTTACATCCCCTCCAGATTTGCTTCCTGTCATCTGACTGTCATTCCATCTTCTCTTATTTGGGTTACTTCCCCCACTGCTACCTTCCTTATGACTATCATGGCTCTTTTTCTTTTTCTGATCTTGGTTGTGCCTGGCCAAAGCTTCGCTTCCTCCCTCAGCAATGATTGTTTTCTCAAGTAATGTAGAAAATGTGTTGATCTGCAAAACCGCAACCTTACTATACACCCAAGGTTTCAGTCCTTGTTCAAATCTCTTTGCTCGTCTAGCTTCGGTGTCCACCTGATGTGGAGCAAACCTAGCTAACTCGTTAAATTTTGCGGCATACTCCGCAACTGACATGCTTCCTTGCTTTAGTCCCAGGAACTTTATCTCCATGCTTGCCTGCATGCTTGCTGGAAAGTAATTTTCGAAAAACAGCTCCTTGAAACGAGCCCATGCAATCGTACCTTCCCCGGCTCGACCTTTGTTCGCCTTCCACCAGTAATTTGCCTCACCTTTCATCATGAAAGTGGCAAACGACGTCATCTGTTCTTCGGCCACCCTTGCGACCTCAAAAACTTTCTCCATTTCTTCCACCCATGTCTGGGCTTCAATCGGGTCCGTAGTCCCACGAAACTCCGGTGGTCCTACTAATTTGAAGTCCTTAAAATTTGCCATGTGACTTCCTGGCTGATCAACTACAGCGGCTTGTCTGCCCTGCATTGCTTCTGCTAATAAGTTAACAAAAGCCCTCATAGGGTCTGCCTGACCCTCCTCGTTATTCACTGACTCTTCCACCCTTGTGTATCGGGGTTGTCTCCTCGGCGGCATTTTCTGTTTAATAGAAAACACTTAACGTTATAATCCCATCACACCTTGTACGCATCTATTCTAGAGCGACAATAAAGCAACACACGTAACACAAACGTTTATACTCATGTGCTAACGGTTAAAACGTCACACATGATTACTCTATAGCATACCGCTATGAATGACATCATCCATCCCTTCACACCACAAAATGGTGGGGATTTACTACTAACAACCACCCCGAACATATACTAAGGTTGGGGTTTACAAATACAATTCACATACTGCTAGGCACACAACAAAACAGTCTAACCAAGCCTACTGCGCCCCACAACGCTAACATACTTTACCTGCCCCAACTGGGTCACCAACCCTTGACTCAAGGTGAGATGAGTATGTCCCTCCTCAACTGGATGATGGTGCACACCATCCATCCACCTACTACTCGCCATGCTAAATGCATAGCTCATCCTATTCATCCTTCTCTAACTGGGTTCGTCGAGCCTCCACCTCTACCTATAGGCTCGCTTCCCATTGCTCTGACTGCTCTAGTCTACTACTCCACTCAACATCTCTCGCCAAGAGGTGATGTAAGAGGGTACTCAACTAAGTAGGAGCTTACTGCCCCAACTCGACTGGCTAAACTCAGGCATCCTACAGCCACAACAAAGACAAATAGATAGCAAGATGTCAGTGTCACAATAAAATATATTCATTGATAAAATGAAATGATATTTTATCATGCACAACTCAGCTCGATGGATTTCCACAATCCACCTTCAGACATGACCATCAAATGAATCTCCCCGATCCATCACCTAGCGTACTCAATACGAGTTTAATACTAAGGTTATAACCTAGGTTTCGCAAATCCTAAAGTTTATAACCTAACACTCTGATACCAACCTGTGACACCCCCAAATTCAGGTACCAATACCTCGAATTTGGTGCTCACGATAAAATGCATCCATACACCTCTAAACAACATAAATCAACAAATACGGAATAAAATAAACATATGTTGTTCATTACAAAAGGTTAACTACGGTCCCAAGGTCTACAACCTTAAATAAATACATCGCAGAATACATTAATAATACAAAACTATTCCACGATTACACAACGGGATAGTATATATAACTATTCCTTAAGCTTTCCTTTGCCTTTGTCCGCTTTGGAACTCCCCGGCTTAACTGCAATAGGTTCATGATATAGCAAGGGTGAGCAACTACTTTGCTCAGCAAGTTTAAAAGCAAGAATGAAGATATATCATGAATGAATAAGAATAATAGCTACATAGATCAACAATTTTTGAACATTGATGAAATAGCTGAAATGACATAATCAAGGTTCAAATTAAACAATGAATAATGATTATTTACTGCTGAGTGGTCCAACCGACCATGAACTTTTGGCCAAAGAGTCGATCATTCGACTAGCTCTTTTAAAACCTGGCCCCGTCAGTTGTACTCGAGGGGATCAGCCTCTCGTACACCATGTATATGCATAACATTTAACTCTGACTGCATCGAATAACCGACACATTATAATCCCCTAATAAGGGTTGCTCTCTCAGTCCAAGAATCCGCACCAACAATCGGTTTGGATAGCTTTTAAAATAATAATCTGTACGTGTCTAACCGAAGCAAATGGTGTAGACTATCTCCTTAAACAGTTCATGCATGAAGAACTTAAACGTTTAACAATCCAACAATAGATAATGAATTCAAATGCATAAGCTGCGAATATCAATAATTATCTTGGAGGTGGAGTAATTGACAATAATTAATCCACTAATATGATTCAAAAGTAATAACTCAATTTGAGTCATGAAATTTGCAACAATATATAACCTGTATAAAATATGAAACCTGCTCAAAATATAATTCGAGTAAGGTTAAGGAAAACTTGCCCAACACAAGGGTTAGACAAGCGTTAGGAAACTTGCATTCAATATGTAGAAAGAATGAAGTTAGGGAACTTGCCCAACGCAAGGGTTAGACAAGCGTTAGGGAAACTTGCCTGAAGCGCTGCTACAATATTACAACACACGCTCCTTAATGTCCTACACAATTAAGTACATATTCACATAACAATTAGTCACATACTGGATACTAAATAATGGTTTATACTACTCTATAATGTTTCATTCTTATAAGAAACAAAATATTAAATAAGATTATACATACAAGTTACAGTGTTATGACGCTTGCGCGTCCGCACGCCAACCTCGCCTATTCGAATGCCCAAGCGACACGCATTGCGTACGTCTAGCACACACATTCGATTTATCTAATACTCATTGCTTAATGCTAAGTATCATTATAATTCATAACATTCATGTTTTAGGACTTAGAACAATGTCGTTATTGTCGGAAGCATTACACGTTGCACACGCGCTTGACCGACCCCCTTCTGTTTACACAATAGCCCTAAAAATGGTCAATATAAAAATTACTCCAGGTAGTAAATTTCAATTCTAATTAATTGAAGTTATAGGTCTATCTCTAAGCTTTCCGGATCATCTTGAATCATCCAATTTGGAGTTTATTTGAGAAAGTTAGGTCCGTTTTACTAAAGGAGGTCTGCATCGCATAACGAGCTCGCCCCGGAGTGCTTCTGCTCGCCCCAAAGTGCTTCTGCTCGCCCCAGAGGGCTTGTGCTCGCCCTAGAGGGTGTGTGCTCGCCCCGGAGCTTCCTCTCCTTGCCCTCCTCTTGATGAGCTCGCCCACCTCTCCGATGAGCTTGCCCATGAGCTCGCCCACCTTTTTGATGAGCTCGCCCACCTTATGATGAGCTCGCCCTAAGCCAAATGAGCTCGCCTCCTCTCTGTCGAGCTCGCCTAGACCAAATGAGCTCGCCTCCTCTCCGTCGAGCTCGCCTAGACCAAATGAGCTCGCCTCCTCTCTGTCGAGCTCTCCTAGACCAAATGAGCTCGCCTCCTCTCTGTCGAGCTCTCCTAGACCAAATGAGCTCGCCCCCGAAGGGCTGAGCTCGCCCTTAGGCCAAATGAGCTCTGCCCCGAAGGTCTGAGCTCGCCCCTAGGCCAATAAGCTCGCCCCCGAAGGGCTCCTCTTTGTCGAGCTCGCCAACAAGCCCTGTTTTGGCACACAAACTTCAAACTTTCGTAACTTCTTCGTTACAACTCGGAATTAGGCCATTTTAGAGGCTATGGAAAGCTTACAACATGAACCATAAGACTCCTATAGATTCATACACATATAGCATTAACCAAAATTATAAAACATGAAAATATCTACGATGGTCCTTTAAATTCGTCCAACAGTCCATGTTCTTATTCAACAGTTCATTGTTCTTGCTCCATTAAGCCAAGGTAAGGATTTCTTTCATTTTTGTTCCACTTTGATGTTTTTAATAGCTTACATAGTCTCTTAACAACATTTACAAACATCCAAAATAAATAATAACAACGAGAATCGCAGCAATAACTCAAACCCATCAACAGAAGCTTAAAAGCTCCAAAAACCATAAAAACTTAGAAACTCTCAACCAAATTAGTTGGGATGGGTTTAGGTTGATGGTTTACCTCTTGTAATCCCTGTAAGATGCTAGAGAACTTGCTAGGCTTGGCTTGAGACTCTTTTTCTTCCTTCCTTGCTGCACCCGAGCCTCTCCTCCTCTCCTTTTTCCTTCACCCGCTGCTCCTTCCTCTCGAGCTTCTTCTTTCTTCTTCCCTTGCTGCACCCGAGCCTCTTGCCCCCCCCCCCCCCACTAGCTCTCTCTCTCTCTGTGTGCTTGATAATGGGTTGAAGTTTGAATTAGGTGGAGAAGAGGGGAACCAATGGGGCTTAGTCCTTCTTCTTTTGCACTCTCACTCTACTTGCAGCAACAAGGGAAAGGATGATGGATATGATCAGATGTGCAAGGAGGAGGAGGTGAAGGACTTGGTGGGTGACTTCGGGAGATGGGCGAAATGGTTGCACGGCCCGAGCTCCATTGGAATAATTCTCAAGAAGGAATGTTTGGCATTAGGGATTATCCATGCATTGTGCTTGGCACAATGCCACCATCAGCCGACACTCCCTCCATTCTCTCCTTTGATTGGTCCAAAGAGTTAGATGGTTCCCCATATCAGAAACACACAAACTAATACACCCATTTGGTCTCTCCCATGCCCGAATACTCCCTCATTTGTACCCAATTTGCTCAATAACTCTACCCATAATTAAAACGGGTACTCCCATAAATTATTGGGACGCATAAAAATAAATATTATAGGATTTTTCCATTTATTCGGAACACCCATATAATACATTTCGGATACGAATAAAATCACGTATCAGCTCAAATAAAATTTTCGACGCTTGAAAAAATTATTCGTACGTATACGCATATTTATGAAATTTATTAAAATCGAAAAAGACACAAAAATAATATGGCGTGAATAGTGCCTCAGGAAACGTGCTCCGTGAATAGTGATTTAGCGACGCTACGCGAAATCAATTATTCACTTAAACAAAACTACAACTCGTAAAATTTCATACATTCACTTCACCCAGGTTGTCACACAACTTTTAAACATGCAACAAAAATAATATTAATAAAATATAATAAATTCGGTAATATTCAAATATTTGAATTACAAGGAAATTTCAGAATTCCCGGTCGTTACATATATTCTTGCTTGGGAGGATGTATATGAGAGCTAACTGGTGATGGTTTGGGAGATACAATAATAGAAGCTTTGATTTTATGTGATTGAAGAGTAGTTTGAGAGTGTGAGTGAACGGGTGATTGATTTGGTGTGGCGAGAAAGGTGGATACATGAACAGGATAGCGAGAACTGGTGTGCTATTATGACGCCCCCGAATTCGGGCGCTGGCGGCCCGAACAAGGGTCCGACGTTAATTCGTACTTCTATCGTAACTTAACGAATGATCCCATAATCATATAGGTTGAATTAGTCTATTACAGACTATAAAATCATAAAGTTCTTTTATTTTCATCCCTGGATCTTAACTTGATCTCGATCTCATTCTTTCTACAAGTATCAACTTGTAGTTCATTCGTATATATGGATAATAACATATATATATCGGTCAAATTTTTAACCTTATGATTTAAACATTCTATACTTCCATATACCCAAGGTTCATAGCATTAATAATAGGATGATTCTTGGGAAAAGAAGAATCTTGCGATAAATGTTTGTATCTTTATCCGTGACAAGATTCCTTTTCTTTACAGAACATACCATATTATTCAATACCATCACTTGAATACATATCGTTATAGAGATATCTCTTTATATCAATATTCCCTATCTATTTGAAATCACAGTATTAATGATAAGATTGTTCTTGGAACCGAGGGGTGCATTCCGGTAAAGGTGGCACCTTACCGGCACTCATTAAGTGTAACCTCAGTACTTATAGAACTCCCAATATCATTTAATACCCTCACTCAGATGTATAGTTCTTTATCAACATTATATTAATGTTTTACTATTTATCTGAAATTCAGAGTATCGGCATAACACGATCAGTCCATATTACCAATACCCTCATTCAGATTAATAGATCTTTAACAATTCTAAGTTATATCAAAGTAAATATATAACACCATTTCATGATAATAAATAATATTATTTATAGAACATTCGGTTACAAGGTTTGTTTGTTCGTATTACAACAATCATTATGACTTAATACAAATAACAAGTAATTAAAACATGAAACCTAGTCTACACTTCTTCTTTACGCTCATGATCTTCATAACTACAAATAAAGGTTTATTTGTAAGAATGAGCACTACGGCTCAACAAGTCTAACTAATAACACATAAACAATTTATGCTTTCATATAAACTTTAACATGCCTTGACATATCACATATATCAATTATATATTACAAATAACTTCTCATTCAACAGTTTATATCACGTTGTCACACAAAGCGTATAAACCACATATATATAACTTATAAAAATAACACATAAGAGTTAGAATACTTGCACATAGTTTAAAGGAATAGAAGACTTGCCTCGTATATTTTTTACATTTAATATAACGTCTAAACGTTCGTCGTAAATCCTACACGCTTATAAGTTCATGTAGACAAATAAGCGTTTAACGATTAAATCTTTTAAGTTTTATTTCGGGTATTATAACCGCTTATAAATAAAACTCCTTCTACTATACATTAAATAATTTCAGCATTATAACTGCATATAAAATGAATATTCGGCTATTATAATTGTTTATAAAATGAATATTCAACTATTATATTTGAAATAATTTCAACATTATAACTGCTTAAAAAATGAATATTCTTACTAAATACTTGAAGAAAATCGGACATAGTAACTGCTTATAAAAGTATAGTTTCAACTTTATAAGAGAAATAAATCGGACATTATAACTTCTTGTAAATAGGACTTTTGTACTATATACATAAAATAATTTGGGCATTATAACTGCTTGTAAAAGTATATTTTTACTAATACATACATAAAAATGAAAATTATAATCACTAGAGTATACCTCTTGTAGTTGCTAGCTTTACTTCCAATCGCGAAGTGCTTCAATGTTTCGAAAGTAATTTTTATCTCACAATATCTCTCAGAATATAAATATAGAGTGTTTTTTCTCTTGAATTGCTCTTGAACATAGTAAGGAATGAATGAACTTAGCTTGCTATTTATAGGAAAATATAGTTTCGCTAATTACACGTTAGGGGCTTGGCTTATTACACTTTGTACCCTAGCATATTCTTAGAATATTCTTCTAAGTTCCTCAATGAAAATATCTTGAATTGCTCTTGAACATAGTAAGGAATGAATGAACTTAGCTTGCTATTTATAGGAAAATATAGTTTCGCTAATTACACGTTAGGGGTTCGGCTTATTACACTTTGTACCCTAGCATATTCTTAGAATATTCTTCTAAGCTCCTCAATGAAAATATCTTTCAAGCTCAACAATGCAGCTTGCAATTGAACCTATCTTCTAAGCTCCTCAATGAAAATATTTTCCAAGCTCGACAATGCAGCTTGTCACCAAAAGCACGACAAATCACTTTGTCATTCCCAAGCACGACACAACAACTTATCAAAAATAATTTATCGGGATGCTTCACGGTGAAATCGTGGAAAGCACGATAAATCATTTTGTCAATGTAAGCATGACTAAGCAGCTTGACAAAAAAATTTTATTTGACCTAATTCATCGTTTACACTATAAAATCACAAAACACCTGGTTCGAAATATCAATTCGATATTTATTAAGCACATATGTTACCAAATTCGAAATCTCATTAGGGCTTAAGGTTTATACGTTCTAATTTTAAACGTATACGATCGCATTTACAAGCCTCATAAATATTCGGGGTATTACATTCACCCCTACTTAAAAGAATTTCGTCCTCGAAATTAACTCTAACTTAGTCTTCAATATGAATTTTCTGAATTCATCCTTTCTCACATCAAATTCCTAATATTTAAATTAGGTAAAAATGTTCAATCTAAACCTTTCCTTACACCAGGTTTTAAACCTTTAATCATACTCGACTTCTAGTTTTATTCTTCTCTTACTAAGAATTCGTCTAATTATTTATACCCAGGGGTCAATCAAGACCTTGAACTGTTTCATATTCTATGGGTACAATTAGCATTGAACTTTTTCCTTATTAAAAGGGTTGTCTAGCCGAAATAATTGGCATTGACTCACCTTTAAACCATTCAAATTTTTTGAAAACGATTGTATATCGCACCTTGCAAGAGTACGTTGATGACTGATCATTTATCATACCACACCAGGTTAAATAGTGTGTTGATGAAAAATTCATTTTTATTTTTCATATTAAATCTGTCTAGCCAAAACAATTAGCAAAGACTTATGAATAACATAGCTAAATCAATTTTATGATTTTATCATGTCCACACAGATAACAATGTGTTAATCTTCACACCTCAGGTTACCGTGTATTGATGATAAAAATCATTTTATCTTTTTCAAATTAACCATGTCTAGCTTGAAAAATTAGCATAGACATAGGTTCAAAAATTTTCCAGTTCAATCGTTTGTGAAAATTCGATAAGCACACTTAGAAGGGGGGTTGAATAAGTGTGAGAACAAACGATATCAAACTTTTCTAATTAAAGTAATTTGTTAATATCAAATCAAAGTATGTAGTGAGCAATTAAAGCAAAACAATTTATAACATGAACACAAGGAATTTTTACGTGGTTCGGCCCTTAACCTCTAGTCTAACGGCCTAATCCACGTCTAATACCAACTAATATTGGAGACTCTTTTATTAATAAACTTGGTTTACAATTAAACCCCTTTACAAGACAAGTTCCACAACCTTTGAGTACTTATACTCCCCTAGCACCTTAGCTCCCCGTGCACCTATGCACCCTTAGACACTTACATCTCCTTGAACTTGCTTGTAAAACCCCTAATCCAACCCGAATTAGAAACAATAGATTAACAACTGTTTTAGAGAATTTATCAAGAGATGATAACAAGATAAACTATGATCAAAGCACTAATTATATCAACAATTTTAAGGCTCAACTAATATACAATGATCAAAGAGTTAGATGAAGATATCACCAGTTTGAGTGTAGTGAATACAAGCTGAAATTAATTGATATTTGATGAAGTACAGCAGCCTTTAAGTAATTCTTCACAATAGAGAAATGGACAACCTTCTTTAAGTGTTTCTGAAGAGATTAGAGATCAGAATATGAACTGGAAGTAGATAGATACTAGATGAAGCACAACAACCTTTAAGTAATTCTTCACACTAGAGAAATGGACAGCCTTCTTTAAGTGTTTGTGAAGAGATTAGAAATCAGAATATGTTCTTATTGTTGTTCTCTAACTTCTTCTTTTCAAGCTACTGTTGGTATGCTTTTATAGTAGAAGAATAGTAGCTATTTAGACATTTGAAATGATGTGGGAGTAGGTGAGATGGGCAGCAATGTAATGAATAACATGTGCCATCAATATTCTTGAGATGATATGGGAGTAGTTGAAATGGACAGCATTACACTTAATGTAATGAACAACATGTGCTAGCAATACTCTTATGATGGTGTGGGAGTAGTTAAGATGGGCAGCAATGTAATGAATAACATGTGCCATCAATATTCTTGAGATGATATGGGAGTAGTTAAAATGCACAGCATTACACTTAATGTAATGAACAACATGTGCTGGCAATACTCTTATGATGATATAGGAGTAGTTGAGATGGAGAGCATTACACTTAATATAATGAACAACATGTGCCATCTTGAGATAATGTGGGAGTAGTTGAAATAGGCAGCATTGTACTTAATGTAATGAACATCTTTAGTATGAATGGATAGCATGGACAAATTCAGCAAAATACTAAGTAATAGGATTAGGAATCATGCTAAAGTAGTGGACAACTTTAGTAAGCTTAATGAGATTAGTTTCAGCAGAATATTCAACTTATTAATTAACTACTACCATGATTGATTCCATGCAATGCAAATCCTATAGCCTTGATTGAGATAATAAAGCTAGGACCTTGCATTTAATTCCTAAAGACTCAATCATTTCTTCAAGCCTTCATGTCTTCAATTCTCTCTTTCCTTTAAGAACCAAGACTTTAAGAAATCTTCCATATCTTCAATATCCTGAAAATGTAATAACACTACAAAAACAACTTGTCATCATTAAAACCAAGATAGTATAAACCAACATTCTCCCCCTTTTTGATGATGACAACGAATAATATATGACTCCCTCAAAATATATGGCTCCCCCTAAACCCATGCATATAATTACTAAGCCACTAAAACCATGCATATAATTACTAAGCATAAGTTGATTTATTGCATATCAATTTAGTGATCTCTTTCCCCCTTTGTCATCAACAAAAATAGTTCATAAGAGACAGCTAAAGCAAGATAGATTATTGATACCAAATGTAGGATCAAGCGCTTACCATTGCACCAACATTGATATGTTATGCACATATGGTCATGCCTAGTTCTCTTCTTAAGGTGCAAAACCGTTCTTCACTTAAAGGTTTTATAAAAATGTCAGCCAATTGATGCTCGGTTGGGACAAATACTAGATTAATTAATCCTTTAGCAACATTATCTCTCAAAAAGTGATGTCTAACCTCAATATGCTTAGTTCGAGAATAAAGCACAGGATTTTTAGATATATCTATTGCACTAGTATTATCACAATAAATTGGCACATTGTTGCATGTAATATCAAAATCACACAATGTTTGGCGCATCCATAAAATTTGAGAGCAACAACTTCCTGCAGCTAAATATTCACCCTCAGTGGTTGATAGAGCAACTGAAGTTTGCTTTTTTACTATGCCAGGACACTAAACTTTGTCCTAAAAATATACAAGCACCACTTGTGCTTTTTCTATCTATTTGACAACCTGCATAGTCTGCATCTGAGTATCCCATTAGTTCAAAATTATTGTAAATAGGATAATATAAACCAAAATTGATAGTACCACATAAATATTTAAAAATTCTTTTAACAGCTTTTAAATGTGATTCTTTTGGTTTTGCTTGAAATATTGCACAAAGACAAACACTATACATAATATCGGGTCTTGATGCAGTTAAATATAACAAAGAACCTATCATACCTCGATATTTAGTTAACTCTACGTCTGTACCTTTGTCATCGGATGTAAGCTTTATTGTCGTACTCATTGGCGTCACCTTTGATTTAGATTTTTCAAATCCAAACCTCTTGAGTAATTCCTTTGTGTATTTGGTTTGATGTATATAGATACCATCCTTTGTTTGCTTTATTTGGATTCCCAAGAAATAGTTAAGTTCTCCCATTAGGCTCATGTCGAACTCCTTATGCATACACTTAGAGAACCACTCACAAAGAGAATCATTAGTAGCACCAAATATTATATCGTCTACATATATTTGTACAATGATAATATCTTTATTTTCATGTTTAATAAATAATGTAGAATCGATCTTACCTCGAGTGAAACCATTTGTGAGAAGATACTTACTTAACCTCTCGTACCAAGATCTTGGGACTTGTTTGATTCCATAGAGAGCCTTTTTGAGTTTATACACATGATTTGGATATTTTTCATGTTCAAATCCGGGAGGTTGTTTTACGTACACTTCTTCATTTATGTATCCGTTGAGGAATGCACTTTTTACGTCCATTTGGTGAAGCTTGAATTTCTTGTAACAAGCAAAAGCTAGCAAAATTCGAATAGACTCCAACCTTGCTACCGGGGCAAATGTTTCTTCATAGTCAATCCCCTCTTGTTGTTTGTATCCTTGAGCTACCAACCTTGCTTTGTTGCGAGTAATTGTACCATGCTCATCAAGCTTATTTTTGAATACCCACTTTGTTCCAATAATTGAGGTTTCTTTTGGAGGAGGGACTAATTCCCATACTTGACATCTTTCAAATTGTTGGAGTTCCTCTTGCATTGCTAACAACCAATTTTCATCAAGGATAGCTTCCTTAGCATTCTTTGGTTCAACTTGTGATAAGAATGCTGAAAAAGCACATAAGTTTTGTGCCCCTCTTCTTGTAGTTATTCCTCTATTAACATCTCCAATAATATTTTCAGGAAGATGATTTTTCATATACTTTGCAGTTTTTGGCATTGTAACGTTGTCTATGTGCTCTTCCTGTTGGATAGAATCAGATTTTGTAACGTTGTCTTTTTCAATTTTTATTAATTTCGTTAAGACGTGTACGCGAAGAAATAATTTTTCCAAGCGACGGAAATTTTATTTGAGCCCGAATGAAATTTATTTCGTATCCGAAATGTATTATACGAGTGTTCCGAATAAATGGACAAACCCCGTATTTATTATTTTTACCCATCCCAATATTTTATGGTAATGCCCATTTTAATTATGGGTAGAGTTATTGAGCAATTTTGGCACAAAAGTGGGAGTATTCGGATATATTTTTGTGTATATGTGTACTTATTTTTGCATGTTACTCCAAGAGGGAACCAACCAAACATTTTGGACCAATGAGAATTGATGAAGGAGGGAGTGGTCAGGCGTGCTAGTCATTTCTGAGCAATGCATTGAGTTTCCAAACCTTGCAACATTCTTCTTGGATAATCACATTCAATTTTCATTCTCCCATCCATTCATTCTCTCCCATTCCATTCTAAGTTGCTGCAGAAAATAGAAGGGAGGAGAGAGAGAGAAAGGAAGAAGAAGAATAAGAAGAAGAAGAAGAAAAGAGGTTCGGGAGGAAGAAGGAGAAACCAAGGTAGGAGATGAGGAGCTTCAAGCAACCATAGCAAGCTTCTCTACAATCTAGGAAGGATTTACAGAAGTAAACCTTCTTCTTAAACCATTTTCCATTGATTTTGGTTAGGTTTTTCCAAGTTTTTAGTTTTTGGAGCTTTTTAGCTCACAGATGATTTTCGAGCGATTTCTGTTATTGTTGATGGTGGTGATTGGTTGTATATGTTGTTAAGAGGTTATGTAAGCCATTAATAACATTAAAGTGGAACAAAAAGGAAGAAAAATCCGTACCTTGGCTTAAAGGATGAACTTTGGACATTTTTGGACAAATGGACCTTCGGACGGTTTAGAGGACTGTAAACCTATGATTACTTGATTGGTTAATTTGTTTGTTGTTGTAATATTGTAGTTTCATGGGTTACGAAGCTAACCCAACTGGAACGGATTAAAAAGATGTAAAAAGAAAGATTTGGTGATGATTTTAGTGAAGAATACTAAGAACACTCAAACAGAATAATAACTCGGTACTTTGGCTTAGGATTTGAACATGTTAATGTTAATGGGTAGCTCTGAATTTTGGATATGTTGTAGCCCCATAAGTTAGGAGTCCATAGAGTCCAAAATGGACCAATTTGAACGTGTATTGAAGGAGATATGAAGATCGGAAGGAGGAGAGGTCGGATTGCTCGCGCTGGAGAAGCCCAGAAATCTGGGTTCAGTATGAATGGCGCTGCGGCGCCGTTCATAAGGCAAAAATAGGCGCTGCGGCACCGGACACATGTCAGGCGCAGACATGTCTAAGTGGACTGTTTTGACCTCCTGTAGTAAAATAGGCATAACTTTCTCATAAAAACTCGGATTGCGGTGATTCGGAAAGAGGAAGAGTATACCTACAACTTTCTTTCTTTAAGTGTTTCAATTTGAGGTCTGTATCATGGCCTAAATTGGCCATTTATAGGACTGATGTATAATTGGAGGCCATCGGAGAGTGTCGGGCATGCACGTAAGCACGTGTAATGCTCCCGACAAGGTAAAGTGATGTTCTTATTTTTAAAACATGATTATTATGATTTATAATGATACTTAACATTAACCATTGAGTATTAGACAATTCGAGTGGGCGTGTTAAGTGTACGCAATCACGTGTCACTTGGGCATTCGAATAAGCAAGTGTGGCGTACGGACGTGCAAACGTCGTAACGCCGTAACAAGTGTATATAACCTTGTTTAATATTTTGTTTTTAATAATAATGAAACCTGATAGAATGTTATAACCTAATGTATAAGCATGCTAAGCACATGCAAAAGAGACGAATTAGGTGTGTGACGTGTAAACGTCGAAACGCCGCGTAACGTGTTAATGACCTTAAATAATGTTTCGATTTAAACAAAATGAACATTATAAGATATGGAGTGGGATTATATTAATGTGAACCAATATAAGAAGCCTTTTTAGTGGCTAATTGGTGTTTTATTGTTAAATAAATTGTGTAGGATATTTGAAAGACGAGCCATCATAATTTGGCAAGGAATGCTTAAGGCAAGTCCTTTCAGTAACTTGTTGACTTGTTTAAATGTATTGATGTACATGAGTTGATTGCTAAATCTTCTACTGTTATGTGAATTATACGTGAGCATGATTAAAAATGTGCACGTTGTGCAACTATGTGATTTATGTTGTTCTATGTGGACCTTGAAATATTATAAATGTGCAGTATGAGATATATGATGCAAATGGAACTTGCATATTAAGAGATGTATGATGCATGTGTAGATGCATTGCATACAATTTATGATGCTTATGTAAGATGCATAGTATGAGAATCATGATGCATAAATAAAATGTAAACTTGTATGTTACGTGAAACATGAAAGGTGAAAACTGTTAGTTCTTGCTGAGCCGTCGTGCTCATACTTGCAAAAATAAAACTTTTGCAGATTTACGATGCAATGCAATTATCTTGATATCGTGGTGATAAGGATTAGAGATGCATGGAAACAGGAAGGTTGCTAAATATTTCTTTATTATAATTATTTAGCCGTGATAACGGTATGCAATGTATGTGAATTAGATTGTGTGAACCTTGAGTTAAAAGTTAAGGTTATCCATTATAATAGTTATGATGCGATTATGTAATTTAATCGCTTAGTAAACTAGAAGGATGATGATGTTGTATAAATGATCATGGAATTTATTTAACCTTGATCATAAGTGTAGTATTTAAAGGTTACGAAATTCGAATTTGTAACAAAGAGTGAAATAGTAAGTTTTAATATGTATTGTTGTAAAGTACTGTTATGTATAGTATGAATAGTATTAAATTTGCAGTATTTATTAAATGATGTATTAGTTAAGGTCTTCGTACCTGAGATTAGATAGGAACATGTTGTAATAATCTTGTAATTGAATTCATGTAGTAAGATTATGTTTTAGTTATGGTTTCGAGGCTTGGGACGACAATATTTACATTATATCAATGTAAATATTTTATTATTCCGCAATGAGTTGTTAATAGTATGATGTACGAGTTGCATAGTGATGCACCGAATTCGAGGATAAGGTAACCCGGATTTGGGGGCATCACATGTTGGTATCAGAGCTATAGGTTATAAACCTTAGATAAGAGAACCTTACACTATAATCTGAGGGTAGAAAGATGATAATGATAAAGAATAAACTCGGATAGAGTTTGACCAATAAGGGATAAATTTAGAAAATTCCTAAAGAAAGGAATTAAAATATATAGATGAAGATTCAAGGAAGAATCTTAAAGAGTTATAAAAGATTAGAATCAGGAGTTACTTGACTCCAATAATAAAGATGACAAATGTTGATAACTAGACGATAAGATGAAGATGCATAAAAATCTTATAATATGATTAAAGAGCGGAGTAAGGAAGATCATAATGTAAAATGATTAAGGAATAAGATCACGACGTGATCGGATTAACTTGTAGAATAATAGATAATCTGTTAAACGAATGGAAAGTTATAGCCTGACGCTATAAAGAGAAGGTAATATGAAATAGTACGATGAAAACTCAGGAAGAGTTAGAGATGATAAATATGGATTAAAGAAAATTCGTATTGAGCAAAGAGAGGACTATAATTTAATGGGATTTCAATTGAGGACTCATGTGATAGCTGAGTTGTACAAGCCTTTGTATGGCCAGGGGTTTTGTGCTTGGTTTAATGACTCCTCAGCTTGTCACATTGATAATCGTTGAAATATTGGTATCGTGCTATCAATGTATGTATGATGAGAAGGTGATTCTTTTCTCATATCTATATTTGATAGTTAGAGAATATTAATATTAGGTGCGAGTTCTTGAAACTCATGCTTATGGTAAGTTTGTAACTCATAATCATATGGTATGTTTTGAGCCCCTAGGCGTATGGACAGTCCCTGATTTGTTCTTGGACTACATATTAATAGGACAAGTTCCTAAACTCATATTGTTGTGGCAAGTTCCTGAACTCCTAATGTGTGGTAAGTTTGATGAACTACACTAGGGTATAGAAATGTTGTGAATTGAGAAATGAGAATTCTTAATGTGATGAGCATTGGTGATGTTAGAAATAGATAGAATTATTAAGTAATGATGCATTGAAGAGAAATTAAAGTTGATGAGCAGACATGGATATTCCAAATCTTCTAGCTATGCTAGATTTTGAATTTATTGACATCGTGCTGATATTTGCACTTTTGTGTTTTCGAAATATATGTTGGATCAATTTTTAAAACAATAAGTTTAAAAAAAAGATCCTATGATTCATATGTCCATGTTAATTGCTCCAGCTAGGCAAAATGATTTGAGAATATAAAAATATATTTTTAAATAGTCATCAATGCATCATGAAACGTGGTGTAGAATGACAGATGATAGAGTCATCAATGCAGATTAACTTAGTATTGGATGTGATCATAGGATCGTTAGCCCACTATGGTAGGATGTAGTATGACAAAGTCATAAAATGACGGAATCCTCAACGGACTGTAGAAACAGTACGGTATCATGACGTCATAAAATGATTTTTGTTTTCTTTAAAGTATGAAAAAGTATGCCAATTGAGTTAGCTAAAATATTTCGATTGATGTCGAACCGTTGATGTGAGTCTGAGCTATTTGATTCGGCTAGACGAATGTTGAAATATGATTATGAAATTCGAGAATTCTTTGAGAATGTTTTCCAAACCAAATTGTTTTGGTGCGGGCTTTTATATCTGCTGAGATGAACAACCCTCATAGAAGGGGTAATATTTTTAGAGGGACAGGAAAATCCGACTGCGCCCATGCGAGCAGTATGTAAAAGGGGTTATGCATGACCTCAGGTACATTAGGCTAATCACCTATTGTATTAGTATATTGGGTTATCAGATGAATTTATGGTGATTCTAGTAAAGGTTATTAGTTATTAGTCCTTAGTGACTACTCAGCTTTGGGATATCATTGGATGTAAGTGCTATGATGGCTACTCAGTAATTCCTTCATCCAATATTGGTAATTCATGTAAGAGGTAAGTGCCATGATGGCCACTCAATGATTCATACTGCTTCATAATTATCGAACAATTGTTGTAGACTCCTGAAATATATTCCATTATTCTACAAACTGAATGTGAAAAGGGTAATTTTCCCTAGAAAGAAGTAGTCGTAGAATGCGACAATTTTAAATGAATCCTTGGAAGAGGAAAGCGTAAAGCTTTGTTGAAAGTCTGTATGAATGAATGATATGAGCATGATAGTAATTATGGGATTAATATTTCCCTGGAAGAAACGGATGAAATTCCGAAACTAAAAAGTGAAATTCTTAGAGAGAATGATGGGTAGAATGAGCAAAGATGAATATGTTGTAATTTCGAGGATGAAATTCTTAGAAGAAGGGATGAATTTCATTAAGGTAATTGATGGGTTAAAGGAAGAATGATACTCTCATATAATTGAGTTTGATAAAGGTTATAGAATAAAACCTATAAGAATTTATTAAGGAAGTAGATGAAATAGGTAATATAAAACCTATGTTATAGTAATACGTTGAAATGTTCAACTATAAAATTTCAGAAGAAGATTTATGCGGACCGAGTAAGGATGTTTCGGTGATTTCGCGGACGAAATCCTTATAAGAGGGGAAGAATGTGACAACCCAGATTTTTCGAGAATAAAATTGAAATAAGGATTTAATAAAATTCTTATTATGAGGTGTAGCGGGTTGAATGTAAAATATATATGTGCTATATATTTTTTATGTGACTTATGTGATAAGAGAATAAATATATGTATGTTATATATTTATTATAGATTAAGCGATGAGATAAGGTCTAATAGTTAGCCAAAACTAAGTAATTTGATTAGTATGGACTAACTGTCGAAGCGTATAATTGTATAGAAGGAAGTCAAAACTCGAATTTAAGTTTGGAGTGAGCTATAATGACAATGAGGAAGAAAGAAAGAAGAATGTAACGATTGTGAGTCGTGGATAACTTGGTAATTCGAGCTTATGAATATTATTGAATAAAATAGACTTTTATTAATAATAGACTTTTATTAATAATATTATGTGTTAAGCGTTTAAAAGTTATATTATAACCTAGATTATGTGTACGCGATGATTAGTAAGTGTGAAAGTTTTCGTATAAGCTAATATGGTGGTTTCGAAAAATATCGCTAGAATACTATTTATTGGATTAAATAAATAGTTGAAGAATATTATTATTGAACGAGTTATTTGCCTTAAGGCATTAACCCAAATATGGGTGTGATATATGTACGTTGATGTATATGATTATGGGGATTTAATCGGGAAGAGTAGCGATCGCGAATCGTGAATAGACTTGTAATTTGGGTTTATTAATATTATTAAATGGATTTAATATTATTTTTATGAGAGGTATTTTGAGGTTATTTTAAAACCTGGATTATGTGTAAGTATTGGTTTTAAGTGTTGTTGTCGCGTGAGAGCGAATAGATTGATCTCGCAAAAAATCGCTAAATCACTATTCACGGGGCACGTTTCTCGAGGCACTATTCACGCCAAATATTTTTTTATGTCTTTTTCGATTTTTATTAATTTCGTTAAGACGTGTACGTGAAGAAATAATTTTTCCAAGCGACGGAAATTTTATTTGAGCCCGAATGAAATTTATTTCGTATCCGAAATGTATTATACGAGTGTTCCGAATAAATGGACAAACCCCGTATTTATTATTTTTACCCATCCCAATATTTTATGGTAATGCCTATTTTAATTATGGGTAGAGTTATTGAGCAATTTTGGCACAAAAGTGGGAGTATTCAGATATATTTTTGTGTATATGTGTACTTATTTTTGCATGTTACTCCAAGAAAGAACCAACCAAACATTTTGGACCAATGAGAATTGAGGAAGGAGGGAGTGGTCGGGCGTGCTAGTCATTTCCGAGCAATGCATTGAGTTTCCAAACCTTGCAACATTCTTCTTGGATAATCACATTCAATTTTCATTCTCCCATTCATTCCTTCTCTCCCATTCCATTCTAAGTTGCTGCAGAAAATAGAAGGGAGGAGAGAGAGAGAGACAAGGTAACCCGGATTTGGGGGTGTCACATACCTAATAACACATAAACAGTTTATGCTCTCATATAAACTTTAGCATGCCTTAATATATCACATATATCAATTTGATATTACAAATAACTTTTCATTCAACAGTTATATCACGTTGTCACACAAAGCGTATAAACCACATATATATAACTTATAAAAATAACACATAAGAGTTAGAATACTTGCACATAGTTTAAAGGAATGGAAGACTTATCTTGTATATCTTTTTACAGTTAATATAACGGTCTAAACGTTCGTCATAAATCATACACGATTATAAGTTCATGTAGACAAATAAGCGTTTAAGGATTAAATCTTTTAAGTTTTATTTCGGGTATTATAACCGCTTATAAATAAGACTCCTTCTACTATACATCAAATAATTTCAGCAGTATAACTGCATATAAAATGAATATTTATCAACTATATTTAAAATAAATTAAGCATTATAACTGCTTATAAAATGAATATTCGACTATTATATTTGAAATAATTCAGGCATTATAACTGTTTATAAAATGAATATTCTTACTAAATTTTTGAAGAAAATCAGACATAATAACTGCTTATAAAAGTATATTTTTAACTTTATAAGAGAAATAAATCGGACATTATAACTGTTTGTAAAATGCATAATTAGCTATAACTACAAATTGAAATCCAACATTCTAACTACTAAGATGATTACCCCTTGAAGTTGTAAGCTTTAACTATTTCTTTGCAAGGCTTCAACACTTTAACTCACAAGAACTTTCTCTAAAGATTATACTAGCTTCTCAAGCTCTTGAAATACTTGTGAATTCTCAAAAATTTAGAAGAGAATGGCTTGCTATTTACCGAAAACCAAGAGTTGGGGCATTTTGGTCATTTCCCATCTCAACCATGGCTTATTACTATTTTACCCAAGAATATTCTTGGAATATTCTTGGCCCTATTCTTGGCATATTCTCCCAAAATATCTACCAAGCTCGACAATGCAGCTTGCAACTGAAAATATCTTCTAAGCTCAACAATGCAGCTTGCAACTGAAAATGTCTTCTAAGCTGGACAATGCGGCTTGCAACTGAAAATACCTTCTAAGCTCGACAATGCAGCTTGTAACCGAAAATATCTTCTAAGCTCGACAATGCAGCTTGTAACCGTAAGCACGACAAAGCAGCTTATCGCCGTAAGCACGACAAAGCAGCTTGTCACCGTAAGCACGACAAAGCAGCTTGTTATTACGGATATATCCCCAAGCTTGTCGGTAAAAAATTTCTAAGCACGACGTTTTATGCGTTTTCCTCGAAAATATTTTCAGATATAATTCATCGTTATACCCAAATAATCACATAATACATAGTTTTGGGTCACTGAATAAAGCTCTAACCATATACGATCGTATTTACAAGCCTCATAAATATTCAGTGTATTACAATTCGGGGTCGCCCGAACAAGGGTCGACGTTACCTCGTAATTCTATCGTAACTTAACCAATGATCCCATAATCATATTGGTTGAATTAGTCTATTACATACTATAAAATCATAAATTTCTTTATCTTCATCCCTACTTATAAGAATTTCGTCCTCGAAATTAACTTTACAAATAACTTTAGTCATTCAATATCATATTTATATGTTATATAAATATTTAGGATATTACATTCACCTAGTAGTACTTCCATGTCAGTTTGTCAGGGTTGATTGCTCTACGATTATAGGAGCTCGTAGTGTTGGTCGTTCGATCGAAAGACGACTTTACGATAAGTCAAGAACTCTACGAATGTGTTAGGTTTGTATATAACACAAGCATGCAATCAAATTACATAAATAAAGCGGAAGCGTGATAAAACGGATTTTAAAAATTTTAATACAAACCATCACCATGATCTATCCTTGTGTTCAATTATCAATTAAACGAAAGAGAAAGAGAATAAGAATTATACCCTCGTAGATCAAAGCTTCCTTGGGTACAAGTTCAACTACTAGTCCTTCGTGTTCTCGTCGAATTCCACCGATGAGATTCCTTCCTTTGATCAACGTTAGCCACCCAAGTGTTTGGCCTCTAGAGGTGATCCACCAAGGAAGAATAGTTATTCAAGAAGTGGGGTATTGGTAAAACCCTAGTTTCTATCTCTATTAAAATTGCAAGTACTCTTCACAATCTAATGTAAGAGTGTGTAACCCTAATCTATGATAAGACTCCTCTTATTTATAGATGTAGGAATAACCCTTCCCTAAACTATTTAGGATTAGGGTTTCTATTATAATTAAACTCCTTTAATTAATTATGCCCCTAATCCAATTAGAAATTCATGTGAGAGTACTTCTATTAATTAATTCTCAATCCCTATTAGGAATTAAATAATAGTAATAGTAATAATAATAATAATAATAAGACTCCTCTTATTAATTTATATTTAATACTTTTAAAATATTAAATAATAAATATTAAGCTATTTAATTTATTCTATCTCCATAGACTAAGTTAAATACACTTAACTTATTATTACAGTTATGTCATTTACTTCTTAAATAAATATTTTTTCTTTTGCGGTGTGACCCTTTAGGTTCTCCATATTAAATCGGTTGTGAATAAATCAATTAGAACAATTCTAATTATGTTTAAATAAATAAATTAAACTATTTAATTCATTTAAATAAATAATATTTATTCTACAATAAGGGTAAGCCCCCTTAGCGATCAACGACTTTTTAGATAATATAGATTTCAACATAAATCACAAAAGAACCTTTCAGTTTATAGTTACCGTACAATTCAATCCTTCTACCATACAATGTCCCAATTAAATATAAGACATGAATTTTCTGTCAAGTCTTATTTTATTTAATTATATGTATTTCGATTCCTAAATGCACAACTCTAAATAATACAAATTAGAAACTCCTTTCTAATTTCATTCTGCCTTGGCCAAGGACTACTGAGTTGTCATTTATCGAATCACATAGGACATTCACATATTTTACTAGACGTGGTAGATTCTTTGTTGATCATTCACCTATCTCCATGTACAACTTATTATACCCAATCATACCCTTTGATATATCCTAAAGGTCTTCAGGGACATGTCAAAGTATAACTCATCATACACAAGATACTATGATGATCTCAAGTCCAAGGATCACTTGTACTACTATCACTAGAGGAATTCCTATTGACAGCCGAGTAAAACTCCATTATGTATTCCTTAGCGAGCCACGTTCAGTGTACTTATTCTCCAATAAGCACCTACATACTTGCTTTAGTGTCTCCACACATTTTATGAGATCAATCATCCTCTTCCTAAGAGCAAGCAACGTATGTACTAATCTATTCGGATTCATTAATCCCCTTTTTAGTAATCCAACGATTAGGAACTGCGACGCCCCCAAATCCGGGTTTCCTAACCTCGAATTCGGTGCTCACGATACTCAACGACAAACATACTTTCTAACTAAATGCGGAATAATAAACATACATTGTTTATTGAAATAATAATAAGGTCTTGCAATCTTGGTCCCAAGGTTCTTTAACCTTAACATAAAACGTACCCTTAATACAATAAAAGGTTCACTTAATCAAACAACATTCAAGAATAACTAGTACATAGGCACTATCGGGCGTCTATTCTTGCACCTTCCCTTTTCCTTTGTCTCCTCTAGACGTTTCTGCCTTAGCTGAAATAAAGATCATGATATAGCAAGGGTAAGCAACTAATTTGCTTAGCAAGTATATACACAAAGAGATATATCATGATAGAAGGAAATTTCGCTTTCAATGTTCAACAACAATATAGCATTGTGAAGAATTATGAATTATCAGTCAACAGTTGAATATTCGAATAATTGAATGTCAATTACTGAGTGGTTTGAAATAACCAATGACGTTTACCAAGGTTCTCAGCATGTAAGCTGGACCTCTTAAAAAGTTTTGGTAATCGAGGGGATCAGCCTCTCATACCCCGTGATTTATGCATAAACACTTAATAACCAGCATTGATATCATGCCTTAAACAAGTTTATCCTTTTCTCAGCCAAGAGTTCTTACCACAACAATTTAATAAGAACAGCTTTTAAAATACCATTGTCTTAACCAATTTAGACATGCTGGATCTAGCTGATACAAATAGCATAGATCGATCTCATAAACAATTCATACTTGAAAGAACTTTAATTAAATTTATAGTTCAATCATAATAGGATAGGAATTCAATTGCACAATGTGCGAATCTCAATAATCAGTATAGATGTGAATAATCGACAATAATTATTCACTAACATGCTTCGAAAATAATAACTCGAGATTGAGTTAGGGAACTTGCCTGTCTGCTCAGCTACAAATAATTCTAGCTTTAACTAATTGGCCTTGAAGAACCTAACATTGATAATGTTGATCTATCAATTAGTACTACTGCGTAGTTGTATATCGACACGCTTACTTATGCTATTTATTTAACAATTAAGCAAATCACATAGCACACATAAACTATCGTAAATCCTATAAGACACTTAATTGATCCTTAGGTTGATGGTTTAATTAATTACCAATGTTTCCCTTAAGTGATAAACACTTATTAAACCCTTAAACAATTAATAATAATTGTTCAATTGATTAACATTACTCTTTCTTAAGTAATATTTATTTATTAAACCCTTAAGCCATTTATTATGATTGTTTAATTAATGGGTTATTAAGCTCTCTCTATTTTATTGACTCTATCTTCAATTAATTACTATTAAATAGTAATTAATTAATTATCTTTAGTTATTATTATTAATAGTACTTAATAACTAATTATATTCACTTATTATTTAATTATTAATCAAATTATAAATTTTAATTGTCTTTAATTATTATTTAAGATTAAATAATAATTAATTAGTGCGTAACGATTATCTTTAGTTATTATTTAATAATAAATAATAGATAATTAGATTTATTTATTATTTAAAATTAATTAAATAATAAATAATTAATTAGTAAATATGAATTATCTTTAGTTATTATTTAATAATAAATAATAACTAATTAGATTTATTTATTATTTAAGGTTAATCAAGTAATAAATAATTACTTAGTGAATAAGAATTATCTTTAGTTATTATTTAATAAATGATAACTAATTAGGTTTATTTATTATTTAAAGTTAATCAAATAATAAATAATTAATTAGTGAGTAATAATTATCTTTAGTTATTATTTAATAATAACTAATTAGGTTTATTTATTATTTAATGTTAATCAAATAATAAATAACTAATAAGTGAGTACTAATTATCTTTAGTTATTATTTAATAATAAATAATAACTAATTAGGTTTATTTATATTTTAAAGTTAATCAAATCATAAATAATTAATTTACAATTCTTAATTATCCTTAATCATTATTTAATAATAATTAATCAATTACTTAACTTTATTTATTATTTAAACATAATTAAATAACAAATAGTTAATTTTTTTTTCTAATTTTCGTTCTTGATTTCCAGATTTGGGGTCTTTCACCAAAACCTTCATAAAACGAAATCTACAACTTCGATTTACGATCCGTCGATTTTGTTGGATTCGTATCTTCTTGAACTACACTTTTCATTTATCAAACATCAAATTTGGTTATGTTTAGGTCTCGGAAAACAGGCTCAAAGTCAGGGGTCAGCAAGGTTGTTCAACAGTTGGCATGCTTTGGTAATAAATTCATGGTTTGCTCATTTTTCAACATATTTGAGTGATTCAAAAGGGATTTTGTCCCTAACCTATGGATCTAGCATATCAAGAAAGAAAATCACAATATCCCTTTATAGATTTCAAAATGACAAGCATATAACAACCTTTTTCAAACAAAATTTCCGAAAATCTCCTTTACTTCCTTTCTTCTAAATTTTTCCAACATAAACTCACACATATGAACAAGCAAAACATTATATATTCAAGATCTAACCTTATCATAAGGTTCTAGCCATCAAGAACATAAAACTTCAAGGATCTATGTCCAAACACATTAAAATAGCTTAAAGTTTGGAGTTATACCTTTTCGATTTCTTCTTCTTCTTTTCCTTCCCAAAATAGGTTGTGAATGGGGATGGCCTAAACAATCAAGACCTTCTTCTTTCTCCCACAAGATTTGTTCTTGCTTTTTCTTCAAACTCTCTCTCTAACACTCTCTCTATACTTGGTGAATAATGAACCAACCTCACTACCATTGGTGAGGGGTCCTATTTATAGGAAAGTAGAGACCGTGGGCAAAATAGTCATTAACCATGACTAGGCAAGGGCAATTTGGTCAATTCATCAATAATAGGAAGCTTCCTAGCAACTTCCTCAAGGGTATTTTAAACATTACCCAACTTCTTTTAAGGTTAAAATAGTCTTTTCGCAAAATCTTAATTATCCATTAGTTATTAACCATTCTTCATTGGTTATTAGACATTGGTTATTATCTTGTCATAATTACATTGTTTAAACACAATGGTTATTATCCCGCCATAATTACATTGGTTATTAACCACTTGGATATACAATGGTTATTGCCCCTTCATAATTACCTTGGTTATTAACCACTATTGGCCATTTTAGTCATTACACACCAATTCCTACACTTGACTCACATATGCTTATTTCTTAGCCATAGTTATATCATACCTGCCAACAAAAGTATAGACATAGCTTATACATCTCCCACCAATTAACCCAAGTTGGTTTAAATAGAACACAACGTTAGCTCATTAAATTAAATTAGATTTAATTAATAAGGATGTTCAAAATTCACGGGCATTACAGGAACGATTTTAGTTTGTGAGCTATCTAAAATTTCGATCTCATTAGCATGATCACCATCATGATTCTAAAAGCATTGCTCAAAACTATGGGTTTATCACATTTAATATAACAGCACTATGTAGATAATGTAACATGCCTTTTAAGAAAATCAATTCTTTTATTAATAAATGAATAAGATTACAAAGTATATGCTACATCATATCAAATATGATTGGCTTGTGTGCATACTACTTTCAGAATGTTTCTTCAGCTGAACGATTTAGGAGGTGCATTACTATTTGACTTTAGCCTTGCGATTCTCTGAAGCACTCTACGTTCAGTCCTTGCTGAGTGAGCTTTGCTTGGCTTTACGATTCTGTTCACTTTACGATAGAAGCATCAGCTCTGCGATGAGTCTAAAGCTTTATGATATACAAATCAGCTCTACGCTTTCTCTGAAGCTTTACGATAGGAGATTTAAGTCTGCGATCTAACATATTTTCTTTACAGCTTCGTCAGACTAAACTTTACATACATATTAAGCCTATGCTTCATATTAACTTAAAGAGATCAACTTAACAGGTTTAATCAGTTAACTTTAAGTCCTTGTGCATTGAATCATTAAGAAGGACTTTATAGAAAAACTAACTGATACAACTATACATTAAGATCTATCATTATCAAATCAAATATACAAATCATGCAGACTCCAACAATCTCTCCCTATTTGATGATGACAAAACCAGCAGTTTCATATGACAATTAAGATTGCATTGACACTATGTAAATATGACTTAAAATATAGTAAGCCACTGTATTGCTAGATTAAAAAGATGAATTTATTGATGATTAAAGAGTTTTACACAATTCATCAGATTTTCAAACATTCTAGCAAGAAATAGATAAAATAAGCTTACTATTTTCTTCTCTTTCTTGGCTTTTCCAAAGCAAGCCATTTCTTCTCAGCTTCCCTTCTGCGATTTGAAGCTTCTTGTTGCTCAGCATTTTTCCTTTTAATTTTTTCAATAGAATCCCTTGGGCCAAGATTGGGAGTGAAAGAGGCGAGTGCCCTTTCTTTTCCTACAATATGAGTGCCTTGAAGGTCTCTGTTCAGATACGTCAGATCTCTAGATGGAATTCTTACCCTGGTTGGCGTTACTGCACTCAACAATCCGATCTGTCCTTGGCCACGCTCTATTGGTAAGGCTCGAGGGGATGTCCAATCTTCCCTTTGTGAAGCTGCTCCTTGTCTCCCCCTATCTCCCTGACTCCCCCTATTTCCCTGACTTCCCTTCTCCCCTTGCCTCTTCTTCTCCCCCTTTTTGTCATCATGCACCCGTGAGAGATGCCGGACTGAGTCAACTAACTCTTGGATCTGGGTGGAGTTCATGGCAATATCATTACGAATTTCTCATTGCCGATCAACAGCATGTTCATTTTGCTGTGTTACTAAAGTAGTTGTGTTATTGACATACATCTCCATCTCATGTTTAAATGAATATAAGCCATTGCTGAGCTCAAAAACTTTAGCGGTCAGTGAGTTGATAGACTGCTCATTCTGCTACTGAAGGGTCTTCATGGTCTGTTTGTGCTCGTCAAGAACTTTGAGAAATATTTTATCTCTATCATGAAGACGCTCATACATGTCCTTGAACATAGATTTTAATTGCTTTTGAATCTCTCTTCCCGAGTCACCAGGTAAATGACCAGCGACAGTAGTGATGTCGGCCATTTGATGACGAAGCTCAGTTGAGTTTTGCTCAAGTTTTTCTTTGATGTCTTGAGACATAGTATTTGTCAATGCAGTAGGTTGACTAGTATTGGGGATAACTTCCAGTCGTTCCATGATGCGATCAAGTGGTAGTGCAGGACTGTCTGTAGGACCTTGGGATAGGTGGACTAGTGCAAGAGGTAAATCAAAGAATTCATTCTCGGAAGAAGAAGGAATATCGGAGGGAATAGATGAAGTATATTCTTGCTTGGGAGGATGTATAAGAGAGATAACTGGTGATGGTTTGGGAGATACAATAATAGAAGCTTTGATTTTATGTGATTGAAGAGTAGTTTGAGAGTGTGAGTGAACGGGTGATTGATTTGGTGTGTCGAGAAAGGTGGATACATGAACAAGAGAGCGAGAACTGGTGTGCTATTATGACGCCCCGAATTCGGGCGCTGGCGGCCCGAACAAAGGTCCGACGTTAATTCGTACTTCTATCGTAACTTAACGAATGATCCCATAATCATATTGGTTGAATTAGTCTATTACAGACTATAAAATCATAAAGTTCTTTTATTTTCATCCCTGGATCTTAACTTGATCTCGATCTCATTCTTTCTACAAGTATCAACTTGTAGTTCATTCGTATATATGGATAATAACATATATATATCGGTCAAATTTTTAACCTTATGATTTAAACATTCTATACTTCCATATACCCAAGGTTCATAGCATTAATAATAGGATGGTTCTTGGGAAAAGAAGAATCTTGCGATAAATGTTTGTATCTTTATCCGTGACAAGATTCCTTTTCTTTACAGAACATACCGTATTATTCAATACCATCACTTGAATACATATCGTTATAGAGATATCTCTTTATATCAATATTCCCTATCTATTTGAAATTTACAGTATTAATGATAAGATTATTCTTGGAACCGAGGGGTGCATTCCGGTAAATGTGGCACCTTACCGGCGCTCATTAAGTGTAACCTCAATGCTTATAGAACTCCCAATATCATTTTATACCCTCACTCAGATGTATAGTTCTTTATCAACATTATATTAATGTTTTACTATTTATCTGAAATTCAGAGTATCGGCATAACACGATCAGTCCATATTACCAATACCCTCATTCAGATTAATAGATCTTTAACAATTCTAAGTTATATCAAAGTAAATATATAACACAATTTCATGATAATAAATAATATTATTTATAGAACATTAGGTTACAAGGTTTGTTTGTTCGTATTACAACAATCATTATGACTTAATACAAATAACAAGTAATTAAAACATGAAACCTACTCTACACTTCTTATTTACGCTCATGATCTTCATAACTGCAAATAAAGGTTTATTTGTAAGAATGTGCACTACGGCTCAACAAGTCTAACTGTAACGGGACGAGTTAATTGAGTCGTGATTCTAGGGACAGAATCCTTTTAAGGGGGGAAAGATGTGACGAACGAGAATTTTTGTAACTTATTTTAAATATTTATTGAATTAAATAAATATTTTTCGATGATTTAATTCTTGAGTTAATTGATTAATCGATGAATTTGTGGTAGATTAATTTAATTATATGTGTTACATTAATTATATTAATGTAGAGAATTTTTATATTTAAAATATGTGTTTAATTGAATTTATTTGATTAAATACATTATTTAAATGAGTATAATGTTATTCCTAATTAATTTAATTATTAATTAGAGAATTAGTAAATTGTCATTATTAATAAATGAGAATTTTATTTGTATGATTATGTGATTTAATGTAGAATTATTCTGTTTTATATATTTGATTTTATTAAGATTATTTAGTTGATTAAAGTGTGACATGAAACTATGTAATAAGCTAGTTATTAAAATAAACTAGAAGGAAGAATAAAGAGCTAGCCAAACGAGGCCCTAATGGGGCTTGATGTCAGTTAACCCATTATGGGATTAACTGACACCACTAGTCAGATTTAAATCTCACGTATTCTTATTAAGGTATTATTTTCTAAGCCAACTTAGCAAGCACAGAGAGAAAAACTTGAGAATAATTGTGATCTAGAAAGTAGTTTGGAGAATTAAAGAAGGATTTCTAGCAATCTAAACCACCAATCAAGGTAAATTCCTTAAATTCAACTTTGATTTATATTCTTCCAAATTTTATTCCATGAATGTATGCTTCTGAGTTCTCTGTATAGTAAATTCTATGGCCAAACTTTTAATAAATTGATATTAGATGATTGTAAGTATGCTTTGATGTGTTTTGTATGGTTATTATATGATTTAGAGTAGTTAAATCCATGAAATCATGCTTTAATTACAAGTTCTGAAATTACAGAGTAGTTACTTATGAACATGGTTTAAATGTACGAAATTGGTACATGATTTACATGTTAATTGGTTAAATTGATTACTGAATATGTCTATGCATGTAAAAACGAAAAGAATGAAACTTAAACGGATTGATTTGGTTAAGAAATGAATTTACTGCGATTAATTTTGTTAACTGTATCAAAACTTCATAATAAGTATGAACAGTTAGATTTTTGGTCTTTAATTGGGTTGTATAGATTATTTGTGATGCTAAAATCATTGTTTATGGAATGGGTTTTGATTTCATACCATATATGATAATTGGGCATGTTTAATTTGATGTACGAATAACAAAATGGGAAATTTTTGGCCTGTTTCTGCGTTCTTCGCGAACTGCAGAAACTGGATTTCGTAATTCTCGCCCCGGTGAGAATTTTGTGAAGCAATTTCTCGCCCCGACGGGGAGCTCGCCCCGACGAGAATTTTGTGAAGCAATTCCTTGCCCCGGCAAGAGCTCGCCCCGGCGAGATTTTTGTGAAGAGTTTTCCCGCCTCGGCAAGAAATAAAAAAAAAAAAAAAGAGTAAAAAGACAAGAGTAAAAATTTTATTCTTTCTTTGTGATCATGGTATGAAATCGTGGTTATACCTAAAGCTTAGGCTAATGTATAAAATGAATGTTAAATTACTGTGAAAGGTGGTAGCATAAGCCCATTGATTGTTCGGTGTCAACTGAGCTATTAAAATAGAAATTTTAGATGAGAATGAGTTTTGACGTGTTTATAATACTATAACTAATTATTGTTACTGTTTTATAAACGGAATATATAGATTGATTAGAGAACGTGAGTATTAAATTTATAGTCTACGCACGAGGCAAGTATCTTATCCTTACTTTTACGTTTACGCAAGTTTCTAAAATTCATTATCATAGAATACAAGCTTCATAATGCTATTACTTCTTGAGCAAGTTATTGTTTCTATTCCATTCAATTTCATGGATTCAATGAGACGTTTTTAATTTCCTCTTTGTAATGCTTCAGTTATATAGAACGTATTCAATCGTACCTTTTGTGAGATTTAGTTTTGATTCTCGAATTACACCTTTTGAACCTTGATTGACTAGCGAACCCTTTTTGATTCGACTAGTCCATAGTTGATGAGCGTTCTAAATTCTAGAAACATTATTGAAGTAAATCCAAACCAAACTTCCTTTGGTGCGGACTCCGATGTCAAACTGAGATGAATAACCCTTATATAGGGGATTTTCTTTACGCGTTAGCGTTAAGATGTTGTGCACATACATGGTACAAAGGGCTGATCCCCCTGAGTACGAGAAGCAAGGTTCATATAGTCTTACGACTGTTAAAGGTTTAAAGTAGGAATACTTGACAACCTGGGACATAGTTCGTGGTCTTAAGACTCTCAAACGTTCTTTTGAATCTTGTGTTACATTCTTGACTCAAAAGCTAAATCTTCAATTATTCGATATCCGTTGATTATTTCACATGTTATTATTGTCATTGTTGTTATACTTGCTGGGCAATCATTGCTCACTCTTGCATAATAACATTGCAGCTAAAGTTGAAAGAACTGATGAGCCATCCACTAGTAAGGGCAAAGGAAAAGCAAACAAGTGATGAAGACTTGTTGTATTTGCTTTATTGTTGTTTATGTAATAGACTTGATTTATGTTTTCCGCACTGATGTTTATTTAAGGTTAGATGACCTGGGATTTGTTTATGAATGATGTTGTAACCCTCTAATGGGAGATTTTTATTTCTATTCAAGTATTTTCATTTATATTTGAATGGGTAGTTAGATGTGATGTGATGTTTTTGGATTGTGAACACCAAATCCTGAGGAAATGAAGTACCCGGATTTGGGGGTGTCACACTAACTAATAACACATAAACAATTTATGCTTTCATATAAACTTTAACATGCCTTGACATATCACATATATCAATTATATATTACAAATAACTTCTCATTCAACAGTTTATATCACGTTGTCACACAAAGCGTATAAACCACATATATATATAACTTATAAAAATAACACATAAGAGTTAGAATACTTGCACATAGTTTAAAGGAATAGAAGACTTGCCTCGTATATCTTTTACATTTAATATAACGTCTAAACGTTCGTCGTAAATCCTACACGCTTATAAGTTCATGTAGACAAATAAGCGTTTAACGATTAAATCTTTTAAGTTTTATTTTGGGTATTATAACCGCTTATAAATAAAACTCCTTCTACTATACATTAAATAATTTCAGCATTATAACTGCATATAAAATGAATATTCGGCTATTATATTTGAAATAAATCAGGCATTATAATTGTTTATAAAATGAATATTCAACTATTATATTTGAAATAATTTCAACATTATAACTGCTTAATAAATGAATATTCTTACTAAATACTTGAAGAAAATCGGACATAGTAACTGCTTATAAAAGTATAGTTTCAACTTTATAAGAGAAATAAATCGGACATTATAACTGCTTGTAAATAGGACTTTTGTACTATATACATAAAATAATTTGGGCATTATAACTGTTTGTAAAAGTATATTTTTACTAATACATACATAAAAATGAAAATTATAACCACTAGAGTATACCTCTTGTAGTTGCTAGCTTTACTTCCAATCGCGAAGTGCTTCAATGTTTCGAAAGTAATTTTTATCTCACAATATCTCTCAGAATATAAATATAGAGTGTTTTTTCTCTTGAATTGCTCTTGAACATAGTAAGGAGTGAATGAACTTAGCTTGCTATTTATAGGAAAATATAGTTTCGCTAATTACACGTTAGGGGCTCGGCTTATTACACTTTGTACCCTAGCATATTCTTAGAATATTCTTCTAAGCTCCTCAATGAAAATATCTTCCAAGCTCGACAATGCAGCTTGCAATTGAACCTATCTTCTAAGCTCCTCAATGAAAATATCTTCCAAGCTCGACAATGCAGCTTGTCACCGTAAGCACGACAAATCACTTTGTCATTCCCAAGCACGACACAACAACTTGTCTAAAATAATTTGTCGGGATGCTTCTTGGTGAAATCGTGGAAAGCACGACAAATCATTTTGCCAATGTAAGCATGACTAAGCAGCTTGACAAAAATTTTTTATTTGACCTAATTCATCGTTTACACTATAAAATCACAAAACACCTGGTTCGAAATATCAATTCGATCTTTATTAAGCACACATATGTTACCAAATTCGAAATCTCATTAGGGCTTAAGGTTTATACGTTCTAATTTTAAACGTATACGATCGCATTTACAAGCCTCATAAATATTCGGGGTATTACATTCACCCTTACTTAAAAGAATTTCGTCCTCGAAATTAACTCTAACTTAGTCTTCAATATGAATTTTCTGAATTCATCCTTTCTCACATCAAATTCCTAATATTTAAATTAGGTAAAAATGTTCAATCTAAACCTTTCCTTACACCAGGTTTTAAACCTTTAATCATACTCGACTTCTAGTTTTATTCTTCTCGTACTGAGAATTCGTTTAATTATTTATACCCAGGGGTCAATCAAGACCTTGAACTGTTTCATATTCTATGGGTACTATATGATCCACAAGTTTAACAATCACTAAGATTGAAAAACACAATAGTCAGTACGTCAGGTGATCAACCTATCGTACCACATGTGACATATAACATAACAGTTTAAAAGGCATTGTATGTTGCGTCTACCAGAATCATATGTCCATTCCAAATTTTCCTTATTAAAAGGGTTGTCTAGCCGAAATAATTGGCATTGACTCACCTTTAAACCATTCAAATTTTTTGAAAACGATTGTATACCGTACCTTGCAAGAGTACGGTGATAACTGATCATTTATCATACCACACCAGGTTAAATAGTGTGTTGATGAAAAATTCATTTTTATTTTTCATATTAAATCTGTCTAGCCAAAACAATTAGCAAAGACTTATGAATAACATAGCTAAATCAATTTTATGATTTTATCATGTCCACACAGATAACAATGTGTTAATCTTCACACCTCAGGTTACCGTGTATTGATGATTAAAATCATTTTATCTTTTTCAAATTAACCATGTCTAGCTTGAAAAATTAGCATAGACATAGGTTCAAAAATTTTCCAGTTCAATCGTTTGTGAAAATCCGATAAGCACACTTAGAAGGGGGGTTGGATAAGTGTGAGAACAAACGATATCAAACTTTTCTAATTAAAGTAATTTGTTAATATCAAATCAAAGTATGTAGTGAGCAATTAAAGCAAAACAATTTATAACATGAACACAAGGAATTTTTACGTGGTTCGGCCCTTAACCTCTAGTCTAACGGCCTAATCCACGTCTAATACCAACTAGTATTGGAGACTCTTTTATTAATAAACTTGGTTTACAATTAAACCCCTTTACAAGACAAGTTCCACAACCTTTGAGTACTTATACTCCCCGAGCACCTTAGCTCCCCGTGCACCTATGCACCCTTAGACACTTACGTCTCCTTGAACTTGCTTGTAAAACCCCTAATCCAACCCGAATTAGAAACAATAGATTAACAAGTGTTTTAGAGAATTTATCAAGAGATGATAACAAGATAAACTATGATCAAAGAACTAATTATATCAACAATTTTAAGGCTCAACTAATATACAATGATCAAAGAGTTAGATGAAGATATCACCAGTTTGAGTGTAGTGAATACAAGCTGAAATTAATTGATACTTGATGAAGTACAGCAGCCTTTAAGTAATTCTTCACAATAGAGAAATGGACAACCTTCTTTAAGTGTTTGTGAAGAGATTAGAGATCAGAATATGAACTGGAAGTAGATAGATACTAGATGAAGCACAACAACCTTTAAGTAATTCTTCACACTAGAGAAATGGACAGCCTTCTTTAAGTGTTTGTGAAGAGATTAGAAATCAGAATATGTTCTTATTGTTGTTCTCTAACTTCTTCTTTTCAAGCTACTGTTGGTATGCTTTTATAGTAGAAGAATAGTAGCTATTTAAACATTTGAAATGATATGGGAGTAGGTGAGATGGGCAGCAATGTAATGAATAACATGTGCCATCAATATTCTTGAGATGATATGGGAGTAGTTGAAATGGACAGCATTACACTTAATGTAATGAACAACATGTGCTAGCAATACTCTTATGATGGTGTGGGAGTAGTTAAGATGGGCAGCAATGTAATGAATAACATGTGCCATCAATATTCTTGAGATGATATGGGAGTAGTTAAAATGCACAACATTACACTTAATGTAATGAACAACATGTGCTAGCAATACTCTTATGATGATATGGGAGTAGTTGAGATGGAGAGCATTACACTTAATGTAATGAACAACATGTGCCATCTTGAGATAATGTGGGAGTAGTTGAAATAGGCAGCATTGTACTTAATGTAATGAACATCTTTAGTATGAATGGATAGCATGGAAAAATTCAGCAAAATACTAAGTAATGGGATTAAGAATCATGCTAAAGTAGTGGACAGCTTTAGTAAGCTTAATGGGATTAGTTTCAACAGAATATTCAACTTATTAATTAACTACTACCATGATTGATTCCATGCAATGCAAATCCTATAGCCTTGATTGAGATAATAAAGCTAGGACCTTGCATTTAATTCCTAAAGACTCAATCATTTCTTCAAGCCTTCATGTCTTCAATTCTCTCTTTCCTTTAAGAACCAAGACTTTACGAAATCTTCCATATCTTCAATATCCTGAAAATGTAATAACACTACAAAAATAACTTGTCATCATTAAAACCAAGATAGTATAAACCAACATTCTCCCCCTTTTTGATGATGACAACGAATAATATATGACTCCCTCAAAATATATGGCTCCCCCTAAACCCATGCATATAATTACTAAGCCACTAAAACCATGCATATAATTACTAAGCATAAGTTGATTTATTGCATATCAATTTAGTAATCTCTCTCCCCCTTTGTCATCAACAAAAATAGTTCATAAGAGACAGTTAAAGCAAGATAGATTATTGATACCAAATGTAGGATCAAGGGCTTACCATTGCACCAACATTGATATGTTATGCACATATGGTCATGCCTAGTTCTCTTCTTAAGGTGCAAATGTAACGATCGGGAATTTTGAATTTCCTTGTAACCCGAGTTTATGTGTGAATGAAATGAATTTTTATTTTATTTTTATATTATTATGTGTTATGTGCTTAAAGGTTATTTTATAACCTAATATGTGTGCTTGCATTAAATTTTACGTGTTGTAGTGTCGTTAGGGTGAATACTTTGACTTCGCGAAAAATCGCAAATTCACTATTCACGGGGCACGCTTATCGAGGCACTATTCACGCCATAATTTTTTTTGTGTCTTTTTCGACTTTAATAAATTTCATAAATACGTGTATACGTACGAATAATTTTTCCAGGCGTCGGAAATTTTATTTGAGCTGATACGTGATTTTACCCGTATCCGAAATGTATAATATGACTGTTCTGAATAAATGGACAAACTCCATAGTAATTATTTTTACATGTCCCAATAATTTATGGGAGTACCCATTTTAATTTTGGATAGAGTTATTTACCAGTTTTGGTACAAAAGGGAGCGTTTTCGGATGTATTTTTGGTGTTTTCGGGTATTTATTTGACTTGTTACTCCAAGTGGGAGCCACCCAACCACATTAGACCAATCAAAGGAGAGCAAAGAGGGTTGGTGCCGGCAAGAATTTGAAAAAATTGGCCACCTTGAGCCTCACACCCATTTCTCCCACTTCACCCTAATTTACTCCTCCATTCTCCCAAATCAATTATTCATTCACTCCCATTCCAGCTGCAACTAGAGAGAGAGAGAGTGAGGGAGAGCTGCTGCTAGAGAGAGAGAGTGTAGGGAGAAGGAAGAAGGAAGAAGGAAGGAGAAGAAGAAGTCTAGAGAGAGAGAGGTGGTGCACGGGAGAAGAAGAGAAGGAAGCCAAAGCAAGCAAGAAGGACTCAAAGCAAAGCCTAGTAGTCTTCTTAACCTCTAGAAGAGATTTGTAGAGGTAAGCCATCAACCAAAATTGATTTCATTTGATTTTGTGAAGATTTTCGAGTTTTGAAGGTTTTTGGAGCTTTTTAGCTCATGGATGATCTTTGCTGCGATTCTTGTTGTTTTTGTTTGTGTTGGATGTTTATAAATGTTGTTAAAAGGTTATATAAGACATTAATAACATCAAAGTGGAACAAAAATGGAACAAATCCGTACCTTGGCTTAATGGAGCAAGAACAATGGACAAAACATGGACTTTGGACTGTTGGACGATTTAGAGGACCTTGTAGCTATGATTTCGTGTTTGTTTGATTTGTTTGTTGTTATGATGTTGTACTTCCATGAGTTATGAGTTTAACCCAGTTGGAATGGAGTAAAAAGGGATTAAAACAAAGATTTGGTGATGATTTTCGTAAAGAACACGAAGAACACGAAGAACACGAAGAACACGAAGAACACGAAAATATAGCATGAGTTGATACTTTGGCCTAGGATTTGGTCATGTTAATGTTAATGAATAACTCTAAATTTTTGATATGTTGTAGCCCTATGTCTTAGGAGTCAATAGAGTCTAGAACGGACCAATTTGAACGTGTATAGAAGAAGTTATGGAGGTTGGAGTGAAGAAAGGTCGGATTGCACGAAGGTGGCAAGTCTGCAATTCTGGGCATTGGCGCAGCCTCGCTGATCCTCACCGAGGCCTTGCCAAGCCCGCTGGTCATTGGCGCAGCCTCGCTGCTCCTCACCAAGGCCTCGCTGCCCTGATTGGCGCAGCCTCGCTGATTCTCACGGAGGCCCCGCCGACTGCCTGTATCCAAAATTTCCAGCATTAACACCTTTTAGTAAAATGACCATAACTTTCTCATACGAACTCGGATTAGGACGATTCAAGATGATCCGGAAAGCTTAGAGATAGACCTACAACATACATTAATTAGAATTGAAATTTATTACCTGGAACAATTTTTAAATTTACTGTTTTTAGGATTGTTGTGCAAACGGAGGTCGTCGGTCATGCGCATGTGCAACGTGTAATGTTTCCGATAATATAAGACAATGTTCTAAGTACTAAAACATGATTGTTATGTATTATAATGATACTTAGTATGAACCAATGAGTATTAGATAAATCGAATGGGCGTGTTAGGCGTACGCAATTGCTTGTCGCTTGGGCATTCGAATAGGCAAGGTGGGCGTATAGACGTGCAAGCGTCGTAACGCCGTAACTAGTGGGCATAACCTTGTTTAAAATTTTGTTTCTTATATGAATGGGACATTATAGAGTTGTATAAATAAATATTTGGTAACTATTATGTGACTAATTGTTATGTGAATGTGTACCTAATTGTGTAGGATATTAAGGAGCGTGTGTTGTAATATTGTAGCAGCGCTTCAGGCAATTTCCCTAATTCCTTCTTTCTACATATTGAATGCAAGTTCTTCTGTAACCCTTGTTTAACCCTTGTGTTGGGCAAGTTTCTAAACCTTATGCACTACTTTTATTTCGTGCAAACAGGCACATTGTTGCAAGTTTCATGACTCAAATCGAGGTACTACTTTCAATTATTTTGGTGGACTAATTATTGTCAATTACTTCACATCAAAGATAAATTATTGATATTCACCGCTCATGCATTTGAATTCATTATCTGTTGTTGGATTGTGAAACATTTAGTTCTTCATTCATGAATTGTTTAAGGAAATAGTTTACGCCACTTGTTTCGGCTAGACGTATGTTTAATCATCATTGTTGTTAAGTAAAGCTATCCAATCAAATTGTTTGGTTTGGATTCCTATGTAAAGCTGAGATGAACAACCCTCATAACAGGGGAAACAGTATGTATGTCGGGAGACCGACACGCGCGCGAACGGTATGTTAAAGGGGTTATGCATAACACCGGGTACATTAGGCTGATCACCTATTGTATTAGTATGTTGGGTTATCGGATGAATTTCTGGTAATTCTAGTAAAAGTCCAGTGTCATGTTGACTACTCAGTATAGAATATTTCCTCCATTTGGAAACATCGAAATCATTCGGTCCTTAGAGGCCCTACAATTGTGTTAATGAGATCATTCGTTGGGATTATGCAGATTCTTGAGCTATCTTTTATTCTCTTGATTCTTGTAAGCTATAAAGTATTCATTTGATGATTCACGATTATTGTTATTATACTTGTTGAGCAAATTTGTTGCTCACCCTTGCTTTCCTTAAAATATTTCAGTCAGTGGAGCTCGTGGTGAAAGTTCTAGGAAGGATAAAGGCAAAGGCAAAGCTACGGATTAGCTTTGTACCGTTAAGTTCACCATTTTGATTATGTATTAAGACTCGTTGACTCTTGTGATGTATTAAGACTTAATTACCTTTATGTATTAAGTTACGTTTTGTAGAAGTTTTGGTTTCGAGACTTGGGAAAGGATTATTTATGTTATATCAACGTAAATATTCCTTTATTTCCGCTGTAAGTTATCAATAGTATGATGCAGGTATGAGATAGTGACGAACCAGGTCCGCGGTTCAGGTGACCCGGATTTGGGGGCGTCACAGGTTGGTATCAAAGCTTTAGGTTATAAACCTTTAGAGAGAGGTCTTTAGGCTATAACCTTAGGAAGCGTATAGAGAATACGAGTAGATAAAACTCATGTAGAGTTTTGTGGCGATCTTAGATAGACGCATCCTAGATAGTTGTGAAAGGTATTTGCATTCCTTACGATGAAGCTATATTTCATTACTAGCTGCTAATAGAGTGTGTCGCTTTGTGGTCTGCTTGTAGTACTCATGATAGATATTCTCGTAGTATGATAAGATGATGACATTAAGCTTTCTTACGTTTAGCAGAGAATGCCGCCGAGACGCAACGTACCACCCCCAGCGACACCTGAGGGATCAGTTAACAATGGAGGAGGTCCGACGGACCCTATGCAGCGGTTAGCAGACATATTGGAGAGGATGGAAAGGAGAAGTGCGGGAATTGTGAATCCCAACCCACCGGCAGCACCCATAACAAGTTTCAAGGACTTCAAAAGCGTAGGACCCCCAGAGTTCAGGGGAACGACTGATCCGATTGAAGCCCAGTCGTGGGTGAAGGAAATGGAGAAGGCTTTCATTATCGCACGCGTGGGGGATAACCAGAAAACAGCATTCGCCACCTATATGATGAAAGGGGAAGCAAATTATTGGTGGGAAGCTAACCAACAACGAGCAGGCGAAGGAGTGATACTGTGGGACAAGTTCAAGGAATTATTTTTCGGGAATTATTTCCCAAAGAGCATGGAAAGACAAATGGTAGTGAAATTCTTGGAACTGAAGCAGGGAGACATGACGGTGGCTCAGTACGCTGCCAAATTCAATGAACTTGCACGCTTTGCACCGCTTCAAGTAAGTACTGAAGAGCTGAAGGCGCAAAGGTTTGAACAAGGGCTGAAACCGTGGATATATAACAAGGTAGTCGTTCTTCAGATCGAAACCTTTAGTGCACTGCTGGAAAAAGCCATTATCGCTGAAGGAGGGATTGAGGCTCTGAATCAACACAAGAAGAATAAGAATAGTGGAGGAGACTACCGTGGCGGTGGCAGTAGCGGTGGAAGCAATTCAGGAAAGAGGAAATGGGATGGTGGCAACAACAACAACACCAACACTAATCAGATGGGGAATAATCAAGGGGGATTTAAGAAGAGGGTTGAAGCGTGTTCCAAATGTGGGAAGAATCACAAGGGAGAGTGCTGGAAGGGGCGCAATATCTGTTACAATTGTGGCCAGGAGGGGCACATGGCACCAAACTGCACAAACCCAAACAAGAACCGTGGGTGTTATTATTGTGGATCGGTGGAGCATCAGATCAAAGACTGCCCAAAGAAAGGAAGCACTGGTGGAAATGGCAACGGAGGAGGAGGTAGCAAACTGGCAATTGGAGGACCGACTCCGCCAAATCGAACCCCTGCCCGAACCTTCAACATGACCGTCCAGGATGCAGTGATTGCTAAGGACGTGGTGTCAGGTATTATCCCAATCAATAATATAAATGCTTGCGTATTATTTGATTCGGGTGCTACCCGTTCTTTTGTATCTGAAGATTTTGCTAAACGGTTAAATTTACCCCAAGAGCGGTTAGAAAATCCTTTGAGTATAGAAATTGCGAATAATGAGGTTATTCCAGTAGAGTTTATTCTCCGTAATTGTTGCGCTGAGATTAGGGGATATAACTTTTGCGTGGATTTGATCCCAATAAGGTTGGGAGAGTTCGATGTAATATTGGGAATGGACTGGTTGTACGATCATGCGGCGATGATTGACTGTCAGAAGAAAAGTGTGAACCTTCGGACCCCTAACAGGTCGAGGGTAGTGTTTAATGGTAGCACATCGCTGAGACGTTCTTGTTGTCTTACGATGATGCAGGCCAAGAAATTGTTAAAGAAAGGATGTGAAGGCTACTTAGCCTATATTATCGATACAAAGAAAGAAAGTGTAGAAATTAAGGATATACCGATAGTAAGGGAGTTTTCGGATGTGTTTCCAAGCGAGTTACCTAGTCTTCCGCCAGATAGGGAGATTGAATTTGCAATAGACTTAGTGCCAGGGACTGCACCAATTTCAAAGGCCCCGTATCGTATGGCGCCAGTGGAGATGAAAGAATTATTGATACAACTTCAGGAATTGCTGGACAATGGGTATATTCAGCCAAGTGTGTCCCCATGGGGAGCTCCAGTTTTGTTTGTCAAGAAGAAGGACGGATCGATGAGACTCTACATCGACTACCGAGAATTGAACAAATCAACAATCAAGAATAAGTATCCATTGCCAAGGATCGACGACTTGTTTGATCAACTGAAAGGAGCCAGACACTTCTCGAAGATAGATTTGAGGACCGGATATCATCATCTAAAAGTAAGGAAGGAAGATGTACCTAAAACTGCGTTTCGGACGAGATATGGTCATTATGAGTTTCTGGTGATGTCTTTCGGTTTAACTAACGCGCCAGCAGCATTCATGGACTTGATGAACCGAGTTCTGAAGCCGTACTTAGACAAGTTCGTAGTAGTTTTCATCGATGACATCTTGATTTATTCAAAGACAGAAGGAGAGCACGCCGATCATCTGAACAAGGTACTGGAGACACTGAGAAGGGAAAAGTTATACGCAAAATTTTCCAAGTGCGAATTCTGGATGGAAAAGGTGCAATTTTTAGGGCATATGATCGACAAAGACGGTATCTCAGTGGACCCTGCGAAGGTGGAGGCAGTTAGTAGCTGGGAACAACCAAAGACGCCGACAGAAGTGCGAAGTTTCTTAGGGTTAGTCGGGTACTATCGAAGATTTATCCAGGATTTTTCGAAGATAGCAACCCGGTTAACCAATCTAACGAGAAAGACGGTGAAGTTTGTATGGTCTGAAAAGTGCGAAGACAGTTTTCAGGAGTTGAAAAAGAGGTTAAGCGAAGCGCCTGTATTATCCTTACCATATGATACGGGAGGTTTTGTAGTGTATAGTGATGCATCACATAAGGGTCTTGGCTGTGTGTTGATGAAACACGACAAGGTCATTGCGTATGCATCACGACAGTTGAAGGATTACGAGAAGCGATACCCTACTCATGACTTGGAATTGGCAGCTGTCGTCTTTGCATTGAAGATTTGGAGACATTACCTTTATGGGGAGAAATGTGAGATATACACGGATCATAAGAGTCTGAAATATATCTTCACACAGAAGGAGTTGAACATGCGACAAAGGAGGTGGTTGGAATTGATCAAGGATTACGACTGCGAAATTCTCTATCATCCGGGGAAAGCAAACGTAGTAGCAGATGCATTGAGTAGGAAGGGGAACGAGAAATTGTTGATGTTGACAACTCACGATGAGTTAATACTAGAAATGGCGAGACTGGAGATTGAAGTGAAAAGTCCGACAGAGGCAACAGAGAAGTTATTTGTAATCGAAGCTCGTCCGACGTTACTCGACAAAGTGAAAGAAGCACAGGAAAAGGATGAAGAGTGTGAAAGGATACAGAAAAGGATCGCAGAAAATGAGGAAGAGAAATTCCGAATAGACAAGGATGGTATCTTGAGGTACGAGGAGCAAGTGTGGGTGCCAGCCGTGACTGAATTGAGAGATGAGATCTTACATGAAGCACATAATTCAGCATATTCTGTTCACCCAGGGAGTACGAAAATGTACCGGGATCTTCGTCAATATTTTTGGTGGCCCAACATGAAGCGGGACGTAGCAGAGTACGTCAGTAAGTGTCTCACCTGTCAACAAGTCAAAGCAGAACATCAGAGACCGAGTGGATTACTTCAGCCACTGAGTATACCAGAATGGAAATGGGAGCACATCACTATGGACTTTGTGGTAGGACTTCCAGTTACACAGAGGGGCTATGATGCCATTTGGGTTATCGTGGATCGATTGACAAAATCAGCACACTTTCTACCGATAAAGATCCGATTTAATTTGAACCAATTAGCCAAGTTGTACATAAAGGAAATTGTTTCACGACATGGAGTGCCAGTGTCAATTGTCTCAGATCGAGACCCGCGCTTCACGTCAAATTTTTGGAAAAGCTTGCAGGAGAGAATGGGAACACAGTTGCGACTAAGTACTGCTTACCATCCTCAAACGGACGGACAGAGCGAACGAACAATTCAGACACTAGAGGACATGTTGAGAGCTTGTGTGATGGATTTCAAGGGAAATTGGGATGACCACTTACCACTGGTGGAATTCGCCTACAATAACAGCTATCATGCAAGTATCGGTATGCCGCCATATGAAGCCCTCTATGGGAGGAAGTGCAGGACACCGTTAAGTTGGGATGAGGTTGGCGAACGACGACTGTTGGGACCAGAATTGGTGCAGCAGACAGCAGAAGTGGTCACAGTAATCAGGACAAGATTAGTTGCAGCCCAAGACCGACAAAAGAAGTATGCAGATCAACATCGCCAGACGAGAGACTTCGACGTCGGCAATTACGTGTTTCTGAAGGTATCTCCCTGGAAAGGGAAGATACGTTTTGGGAAGAAAGGAAAGTTAAGCCCGAGGTTCGTAGGACCGTTTGAAGTATTGAGAAGAGTGGGTGAAGTGGCGTACGAGGTAGCCTTACCTCCTGAACTGGAGCATATCCACAATGTGTTTCACGTTTCAGTGTTACGACCATACAAGCCCGATTATAAGCACGTGATATCCTATGAGTCTGTCCAAATAGAGAAAGATCTTACGTATGAGGAAATTCCTATTAAGATAATCGATAGGAAAGAGCAAGTACTAAGAAATAAGGTAATTCCTTCTGTGAAAGTAGTGTGGCGAAACCACAATGCCGAGGAGGCTACGTGGGAATTGGAAGATAAGATGAAGGAGAATTACCCTCAACTTTTTGCTTAACCTTGTATTGTGATTCTGGGGACAGAATCCTTATAAGGAGGGGAGAATGTAACGATCGGGAATTTTGAATTTCCTTGTAACCCGAGTTTATGTGTGAATGAAATGAATTTTTATTTTATTTTTATATTATTATGTGTTATGTGCTTAAAGGTTATTTTATAACCTAATATGTGTGCTTGCATTAAATTTTACGTGTTGTAGTGTCGTTAGGGTGAATACTTTGACTTCGCGAAAAATCGCAAATTCACTATTCACGGGGCACGCTTATCGAGGCACTATTCACGCCATAATTTTTTTTGTGTCTTTTTCGACTTTAATAAATTTCATAAATACGTGTATACGTACGAATAATTTTTCCAGGCGTCGGAAATTTTATTTGAGCTGATACGTGATTTTACCCGTATCCGAAATGTATAATATGACTGTTCTGAATAAATGGACAAACTCCATAGTAATTATTTTTACATGTCCCAATAATTTATGGGAGTACCCATTTTAATTTTGGATAGAGTTATTTACCAGTTTTGGTACAAAAGGGAGCGTTTTCGGATGTATTTTTGGTGTTTTCGGGTATTTATTTGACTTGTTACTCCAAGTGGGAGCCACCCAACCACATTAGACCAATCAAAGGAGAGCAAAGAGGGTTGGTGCCGGCAAGAATTTGAAAAAATTGGCCACCTTGAGCCTCACACCCATTTCTCCCACTTCACCCTAATTTACTCCTCCATTCTCCCAAATCAATTATTCATTCACTCCCATTCCAGCTGCAACTAGAGAGAGAGAGAGTGAGGGAGAGCTGCTGCTAGAGAGAGAGAGTGTAGGGAGAAGGAAGAAGGAAGAAGGAAGGAGAAGAAGAAGTCTAGAGAGAGAGAGGTGGTGCACGGGAGAAGAAGAGAAGGAAGCCAAAGCAAGCAAGAAGGACTCAAAGCAAAGCCTAGTAGTCTTCTTAACCTCTAGAAGAGATTTGTAGAGGTAAGCCATCAACCAAAATTGATTTCATTTGATTTTGTGAAGATTTTCGAGTTTTGAAGGTTTTTTGGAGCTTTTTAGCTCATGGATGATCTTTGCTGCGATTCTTGTTGTTTTTGTTTGTGTTGGATGTTTATAAATGTTGTTAAAAGGTTATATAAGACATTAATAACATCAAAGTGGAACAAAAATGGAACAAATCCGTACCTTGGCTTAATGGAGCAAGAACAATGGACAAAACATGGACTTTGGACTGTTGGACGATTTAGAGGACCTTGTAGCTATGATTTCGTGTTTGTTTGATTTGTTTGTTGTTATGATGTTGTACTTCCATGAGTTATGAGTTTAACCCAGTTGGAATGGAGTAAAAAGGGATTAAAACAAAGATTTGGTGATGATTTTCGTAAAGAACACGAAGAACACGAAGAACACGAAGAACACGAAGAACACGAAAATATAGCATGAGTTGATACTTTGGCCTAGGATTTGGTCATGTTAATGTTAATGAATAACTCTAAATTTTTGATATGTTGTAGCCCTATGTCTTAGGAGTCAATAGAGTCTAGAACGGACCAATTTGAACGTGTATAGAAGAAGTTATGGAGGTTGGAGTGAAGAAAGGTCGGATTGCACGAAGGTGGCAAGTCTGCAATTCTGGGCATTGGCGCAGCCTCGCTGATCCTCACCGAGGCCTTGCCAAGCCCGCTGGTCATTGGCGCAGCCTCGCTGCTCCTCACCAAGGCCTCGCTGCCCTGATTGGCGCAGCCTCGCTGATTCTCACGGAGGCCCCGCCGACTGCCTGTATCCAAAATTTCCAGCATTAACACCTTTTAGTAAAATGACCATAACTTTCTCATACGAACTCGGATTAGGACGATTCAAGATGATCCGGAAAGCTTAGAGATAGACCTACAACATACATTAATTAGAATTGAAATTTATTACCTGAAACAATTTTTAAATTTACTGTTTTTAGGATTGTTGTGCAAACGGAGGTCGTCGGTCATGCGCATGTGCAACGTGTAATGTTTCCGATAATATAAGACAATGTTCTAAGTACTAAAACATGATTGTTATGTATTATAATGATACTTAGTATGAACCAATGAGTATTAGATAAATCGAATGGGCGTGTTAGGCGTACACAATTGCTTGTCGCTTGGGCATTCGAATAGGCAAGGTGGGCGTATAGACGTGCAAGCGTCGTAACGCCGTAACTAGTGGGCATAACCTTGTTTAAAATTTTGTTTCTTATATGAATGGGACATTATAGAGTTGTATAAATAAATATTTGGTAACTATTATGTGACTAATTGTTATGTGAATGTGTACCTAATTGTGTAGGATATTAAGGAGCGTGTGTTGTAATATTGTAGCAGCGCTTCAGGCAAGTTCCCTAATTCATTCTTTCTACATATTGAATGCAAGTTCTTCTGTAACCCTTGTTTAACCCTTGTGTTGGGCAAGTTTCTAAACCTTATACACTACTTTTATTTCGTGCAAACAGGCACATTGTTGCAAGTTTCATGACTCAAATCGAGTTACTACTTTCAATTATTTTGGTGGACTAATTATTGTCAATTACTTCACATCAAAGATAAATTATTGATATTCACCGCTCATGCATTTGAATTCATTATCTGTTGTTGGATTGTGAAACATTTAGTTCTTCATTCATGAATTGTTTAAGGAAATAGTTTACGCCACTTGTTTCGGCTAGACGTATGTTTAATCATCATTGTTGTTAAGTAAAGCTATCCAATCAAATTGTTTGGTTTGGATTCCTATGTAAAGCTGAGATGAACAACCCTCATAACAGGGGAAACAGTATGTATGTCGGGAGACCGACACGCGCGCGAACGGTATGTTAAAGGGGTTATGCATAACACCGGGTACATTAGGCTGATCACCTATTGTATTAGTATGTTGGGTTATCGGATGAATTTCTGGTAATTCTAGTAAAAGTTCAGTGTCATGTTGACTACTCAGTATAGAATATTTCCTCCATTTGGAAACATCGAAATCATTCGGTCCTTAGAGGCCCTACAATTGTGTTAATGAGATCATTCGTTGGGATTATGCAGATTCTTGAGCTATCTTTTATTCTCTTGATTCTTGTAAGCTATAAAGTATTCATTTGATGATTTACGATTATTGTTATTATACTTGCTGAGCAAATTTGTTGCTCACCCTTGCTTTCCTTAAAATATTTCAGTCAGTGGAGCTCGTGGTGAAAGTTCTGGGAAGGATAAAGGCAAAGGCAAAGCTACGGATTAGCTTTGTACCGTTAAGTTCACCATTTTGATTATGTATTAAGACTCGTTGACTCTTGTGATGTATTAAGACTTAATTACCTTTATGTATTAAGTTACGTTTTGTAGAAGTTTTGGTTTCGAGACTTGGGAAAGGATTATTTATGTTATATCAATGTAAATATTCCTTTATTTCCGCTGTAAGTTATCAATAGTATGATGCAGGTATGAGATAGTGACGAACCAGGTCCGCGGTTCAGGTGACCCGGATTTGGGGGCGTCACAGCAAAACCGTTCTTCACTTAAAGGTTTTGTAAAAATGTCAGCCAATTGATGCTCGGTTGGGACAAATACTAGATTAATTAATCCTTTAGCAACATTATCTCTCAAAAAGTGATGTCTAACCTCAATATGCTTAGTTCGAGAATAAAGCACAGGATTTTTAGAAATATCTATTGCACTAGTATTATCACAATAAATTGGCACATTGTTGCATGTAATATCAAAATCACACAATGTTTGGCGCATCCATAAAATTTGAGAGCAACAACTTCCTGCAGCTAAATATTCACCCTCAGTGGTTGATAGAGCAACTGAAGTTTGCTTTTTACTATGCCAGGACACTAAACTTTGTCCTAAAAATATACAAGCACCACTTGTGCTTTTTCTATCTATTTGACAACCTGCATAGTCTGCATCTGAGTATCCCATTAGTTCAAAATTATTGTAAATAGGATAATATAAACCAAAATTGATAGTACCACATAAATATTTAAGAATTCTTTTAACAGCTTTTAAATATGATTCTTTTGGTTTTGCTTGAAATCTTACACAAAGACAAACACTATACATAATATCGGGTCTTGATGCAGTTAAATATTATAAAGAACCTATCATACCTCGATATTTAGTTAACTCTACGTCTGTACCTTTGTCATCGGATGTAAGCTTGATTGTCGTACTCATTGGCGTCACCTTTGATTTAGATTTTTCAAATCCAAACCTCTTGAGTAATTCCTTTGTGTATTTGGTTTGATGTATATAGATACCATCCTTTGTTTGCTTTATTTGGATTCCCAAGAAATAGTTAAGTTCTCCCATTAGGCTCATGTCGAACTCCTTATGCATACACTTAGAGAACCACTCACAAAGAGAATCATTAGTAGCACCAAATATTATATCGTCTACATATATTTGTACAATGATAATATCTTTATTTTCATGTTTAATAAATAATGTAGAATCGATCTTACCTCGAGTGAAACCATTTGTGAGAAGATACTTACTTAACCTCTCGTACCAAGCTCTTGGGACTTGTTTGAGTCCATAGAGAGCCTTTTGAGTTTATACACATGATTTGGATATTTTTTATGTTCAAATCCGGGAGGTTGTTTTACGTACACTTCTTCATTTATGTATCCGTTGAGGAATGCACTTTTTACGTCCATTTGGTGAAGCTTGAATTTCTTGTAACAAGCAAAAGCTAGCAAAATTCGAATAGACTCCAACCTTGCTACCGGGGCAAATGTTTCTTCATAGTCAATCCCCTCTTGTTGGTTGTATCCTTGAGCTACCAACCTTGCTTTGTTGCGAGTAATTGTACCATGCTCATCAAGCTTATTTTTGAATACCCACTTTGTTCCAATAATTGAGGTTTCTTTTGGAGGAGGAACTAATTCCCATACTTGACATTTTTCAAATTGTTGGAGTTCCTCTTGCATTGCTAACAACCAATTTTCATCAAGGATAGCTTCCTTAGCATTCTTTGGTTCAACTTGTGATAAGAATGCTGAAAAAGCACATAAGTTTTGTGCCCCTCTTCTTGTAGTTATTCCTCTATTAACATCTCCAATAATATTTTCAGGAAGATGATTTTTCATATACTTTGCAGTTTTTGGCATTGTAACGTTGTCTATGTGCTCTTCCTGTTGGATAGAATCAGATTTTGTAACGTTGTGTTTTTCGATTTTTATTAATTTCGTTAAGACGTGTACGCGAAGAAATAATTTTTCCAAGCGACGGAAATTTTATTTGAGCCCGAGGAAATTTATTTCGTATCCGAAATGTATTATACGAGTGTTCCGAATAAATGGACAAACCCCGTATTTATTATTTTTACCCATGCCAATATTTTATGATAATGCCCATTTTAATTATGGGTAGAGTTATTGAGCAATTTTGGCACAAAAGTGGGAGTATTCGGATATATTTTTGTTTATATGTGTACTTATTTTTGCATGTTACTCCAAGAGGGAACCAACCAAACATTTTGGACCAATGAGAATTGATGAAGGAGGGAGTGGTCGGGCGTGCTAGTCATTTCTGAGCAATGCATTGAGTTTCTAAACCTTGCAACATTCTTCTTGGATAATCACATTCAATTTTCATTCTCCCATCCATTCCTTCTCTCCCATTCCATTCTAAGTTGCTGCAGAAAATAGAAGGGAGGAGAGAGAGAGCAAGGAAGAAGAAGAATAAGAAAAAGAAGAAGAAAATAGGTTCGGGAGGAAGAAGGAGAAACCAAGGTAGGAGATGAGGAGCTTCAAGCAACCATAGCAAGCTTCTCTACAATCTAGGAAGGATTTACAGAAGTAAACCTTCTTCTTAAACCATTTTCCATTGATTTTGGTTAGGTTTTTCCAAGTTTTTAGTTTTTGGAGCTTTTTAGCTCACAGATGATTTTCGAGCGATTTCTGTTGTTGTTGATGGTGGTGATTGGTTGTATATATTGTTAAGAGGTTATGTAAGCCATTAATAACATTAAAGTGGAACAAAAAGGAAGAAAAATCCGTGCCTTGGCTTAAAGGATGAACTTTGGACATTTTTGGACAAATGGACCTTCGGACGGTTTAGAGGACTGTAAACCTATGATTACTTGATTGTTTAATTTGTTTGTTGTTGTAATATTGTAGTTTCATGGGTTACGAAGCTAACCCAACTGGAACAGATTAAAAAGATGTAAAAACAAAGATTTGGTGATGATTTTAGTGAAGAATACTAAGAACACTCAAACAGAATAATAACTGGGTACTTTGGCTTAGGATTTGAACATGTTAAACTTAATGGGTAGCTCTGAATTTTGGATATGTTGTAGCCCCATAAGTTAGGAGTCCATAGAGTCCAAAATGGACCAATTTGAACGTGTATTGAAGAAGATATGAAGATCGGAAGATGGAGAGGTCGGATTGCTCGCGCTGGAGAAGCCCAGAAATCTGGGTTCAGTATGAATGGCGTTGCGGCGCCATTCATAAGGAAAAAATAGGCGCTGGGGCGCCGGACACATGTCAGGTGCAGACATGTCTGAGTGGACTGTTTTGACCTCCTGTAGTAAAATAGGCATAACTTTCTCATACAAACTCGGATTGCGGTGATTCGAAAAGAGGAAGAGTATACCTACAACTTTTTTTCTTTAAGTGTTTCAATTTGAGGTCTGTATCATGGCCTAAATTGGCCATTTATAGGATTGATGTATAATCGGAGGCAATCGGAGAGTGTCGGGCATGCACGTAAGCGCGTGTAATGCTCCCGACAAGGTAAAGTGATGTTCTTATTTTTAAAACATGATTATTATGATTTATAATGATACTTAACATTAACCATTGAGTATTAGACAATTCGAGTGGGCGTGTTAAGCGTACGCAATCACGTGTCACTTGGGCGTTCGAATAGGCAAGTGTGGCGTACGGACATGCAAACGTCGTAACGCCGTAACAAGTGTATATAACCTTGTTTAATATTTTGTTTTTAATAATAATGAAACCTGATAGAATGTTATAACCCAATGTATAAGAATGCTAAGCACATGCAAAAGAGACGAATTATGTGTGTGACGTGTAAACGTCGAAACGCCGCGTAACGTGTTAATGACCTTAAATAATGTTTCGATTTAAACAAAATGAACATTATAAGATATGGAGTGGGATTATATTAATGTGAACCAATATATGAAGCCTTTTTAGTGGCTAATTGGTGTTTTATTGTTAAATAAATTGTGTAGGATATTTGAAAGACGAGCCATCATAATTTGGCAAGGAACGCTTAAGGCAAGTCCTTTCAGTAACTTGTTGACTTGTTTAAATGTATTGATGTACATGAGTTGATTACTAAATCTTCAACTGTTATGTGAATTATACGTGAGCATGATTAAAAATGTGCACGTTGTGCAACTATGTGATTTATGTTGTTCTATGTGGACCTTAAAATATTATAAATGTGCAGTATGAGATATATGATGCAAATAGAACTTGCATATTAAGAGATGTATGATGCATGTGTAGATGCATTGCATACAATTTATGATGCTTATGTAAGATGCATAGTATGAGAATCATGATGCATAAATAAAATGTAAACTTGTATGTTACGTGAAGCATGAAAGGTGAAAACTGTTAGTTCTTGCTGAGCCGTCGTGCTCATACTTGCAAAAATAAAACTTTTGCAGATTTACGATGCAATGCAATTATCTTGATATCGTGGTGATAAGGATTAGAGATGCATGGAAACAGGAAGGTTGCTAAATATTTTTTTATTGTAATTATTTAGCCGTGATAACGGTATGCAATGTATGTGAATTAGATTGTGTGAACCTTGAGTTAAAAGTTAAGGTTATCCATTATAATAGTTATGATGCGATTATGTAATTTAATCGCTTAGTAAACTAGAAGGATGATGATGTTGTATAAATGATCATGGTATTTATTTAACCTTGATCATAAGTGTAGTATTTAAAGGTTACGAAATTCGAATTTGTAACAAGGAGTGAAATAGTAAGTTTTAATGTGTATTGTTATAAAGTACTGTTATGTATAGTATGAATAGTATTAAATTTGCAGTATTTATTAAATGATGTATTAGTTAAGGTCTTCGTACCTGAGATTAGATAGGAACATGTTGTAATAATCTTGTAATTGAATTCATGTAGTAAGATTATGTTTTAGTTATGGTTTCGAGGCTTGGGACGACAATATTTATATTATATCAATGTAAATATTTTATTATTCCGCAATGAGTTGTTAATAGTATGATGTACGAGTTGCATAGTGATGCACCGAATTCGAGGATAAGGTAACCCGGATTTGGGGACATCACATGTTGGTATCAGAGCTATAGGTTATAAACCTTAGATAAGAGAACCTTACACTGTAATCTGAGGGTAGAAAGATGATAATGATAAAGAATAAACTCGGATAGAGTTTGACCGATAAGGGATAAATTTAGAAAATTCCTAAAGAAAGGAATTAAAATATATAGACGAAGATTCAAGGAAGAATCTTAAAGAGTTATAAAAGATTAGAATTAGGAGTTACTTGACTCCAATAATAAAGATGACAAATGTTGATAACTAGACGATAAGATGAAGATGCATAAAAATCTTATAATATGATTAAAGAGCGGAGTAAGGAAGATCGTAATGTAAATCGATTAAGGAATAAGATAATGACGTGATCGGATTAACTTGTAGAATAATAAATAATCTGTTAAACGAATGGAAAGTTATAGCCTGACGCTATAAAGAGAAGGTACTATGAAATAGTACGATAAAAACTCAAGAAGAGTTAGAGATGATAAATACGGATTAAAGAAAATTCGTATTAAGCAAAGAGAGGACTATAATTTAATGGGATTTCAATTGAGGACTCATGTGATAGCTGAGTTGTACAAGCCTTTGTATGGCCAGGGGTTTTGTGCTTGGTTTAACGACTACTCAGTTTGTCACATTGATAATCGTTAAAATATTGGTACCGTGCTATCAATGTATGTATGATGAGAAGGTGATTCTTTTCTCATATCTATATTTGATAGTTAGAGAATATTAATATTAGGTGCGAGTTCTTGAAACTCATGCTTATGGTAAGTTTGTGACTCATAATCATACGGTATGTTTTGAGCCCCTAGGCGTATGGACAGTCCCTGATTTGTTCTTGGACTACATATTAATAGGACAAGTTCCTAAACTCATATTGTTGTGGCAAGTTCCTGAACTCCTAATGTGTGGTCAGTTTGATGAACTATACTAGGGTATAGAAATGTTGTGAATTGAGAAATGAGAATTCTTAATGTGATGAGCATTGGTGATGTTAGAAATAGATAGAATTATTAAGTAATGATGCACTGAAGAGAAATTAAAGTTGATGAGCAGACATGGATATTCCAAATCTTCTAGCTATGCTAGATTTTGAATTTATTGACATCGTGCTGATATTTGTACTTTTGTGTTTTCGAAATATATGTTGGATCAATTTTTGAAACAATAAGTTTAAAAAAAGATCCTATGATTCATATGTCTATGTTAATTGCTCCAGCTAGGCAAAATGATTTGAGAATATAAAAATGTATTTTTAAATAGTCATCAATGCATCATGAAACGTGGTGTAGAATGACAGATGATAGAGTCATTAATGCAGATTAACTTAGTATTGGATGTGATCATAGGATCGTCAGCCCACTATGGTAGGATGTAGTATGACAAAGTCACTAAATGACGGAATCCTCAACGGACTGTAGAAACAGTACGGTATCATGATGTCATAAAATGATTTTTGTTTTCTTTAAAGTATGAAAAAGTATGCCAATTGAGTTGGCTAAAATATTTCGATTGATGTCGAACCGTTGATGTGAGTCTGAGCTATTTGATTTGGCTAGACGAATGTTGAAATATGATTATGAAATTCGAGAATTCTTTGAGAATGTTTTCCAAACCAAATTGTTTTGGTGCGGGCTTTTATATCTGCTTAGATGAACAACCCTCATAGAAGGGGTAATATTTTTAGAGGGACAGGAAAATCTGACTGCGCCCATGCGAACAGTATGTAAAAGGGGTTATGCATGACCTCAGGTACATTAGGCTAATCACCTATTGTATTAGTATGTTGGGTTATCAGATGAATTTCTGGTGATTCTAGTAAAGGTTATTAGTCCTTAGTGACTACTCAGCTTTGGGATATCATTGGATGTAAGTGCTATGATGGCTACTCAGTGATTCCTTCATCCAATATTGGTAATTCATGTAAAAGGTAAGTGCCATGGTGGCCACTCAATGATTCATACTGCTTCACAATTATTGAACAATTGTTGTAGACTCCTGAAATATATTCCATTATTCTGCAAACTGAATGTGAAAAGGGTAATTTTCCCTAGAAAGAAGTAGTCGTAGAATGCGACAATTTTAAATGAATCCTTGGAAGAGGAAAGCGTAAAGCTTTGTTGAAAGTCTGTATGAATGAATGATATGAGCATGATAGTAATTATGGGATTAATATTTCCCTGGAAGAAACGGATGAAATTCCGAAACTAAAAAGTGAAATTCTTAGAGAGAATGATGGGTAGAATGAGCAAAGATGAATATGTTGTAATTTCGAGGATGAAATTCTTAGAAGAAGGGATGAATTTCATTAAGGTAATTGATGGGTTAAAGGAAGAATGATACTCTCATATAATTGAGTTTGATAAAGGTTATAAAATAAAACCTATAAGAATTTATTAAGGAAGTGGATGAAATAGGTAATATAAAACCTATGTTATAGGAATACGTTGAAATGTTCAACTATAAAATTTCAGAAGAAGATTTATGCGGACCGAGTAAGGATGTTTCGGTGATTCCGAGGACGAAATCCTTATAAAAGGGGAAGAATGTGACAACCCAGATTTTTCGAGAATAAAATTGAAATAAGGATTTAATAAAATTCTTATTATGAGGTGTAGCGGGTTGAATGTAAAATATATATGTGCTATATATTTTTTATGTGACTTATGTGATAAGAGAATAAATATATGTATGTTATATATTTATTATAGATTAAGCGATGAGATAAGGTCTAATAGTTAGCCAAAACTAAGTAATTTGATTAGTATGGACTAACTGTCGAAGCGTATAATTGTATAGAAGGAAGTCAAAACTCGAATTTAAGTTTGGAGTGAGCTATAATGATAATGAGGAAGAAAGAAAGAAGAATGTAACGATTGTGAGTCGTGGATAACTTGGTAATTCGAGCTTATGAATATTATTGAATAAAATAGACTTTTATTAATAATAGAATTTTATTAATAATATTATGTGTTAAGTGTTTAAAGGTTATATTATAACCTAGATTATGTATATGCGATGATTAGTAAGTGTGAAAGTTTTCGTATAAGCTAATATGGTGGTTTCGAAAAATATCGCTAGAATACTATTTATTGGATTAAATAAATAGTTGAAGAATATTATTATTGAACGAGTTATTTGCCTTAAGGCATTAACCCAAATATGGGTGTGATATATGTACGTTGATGTATATGATTATGGGGATTTAATCGGGAAGAGTAGCGATCGCGAATCGTGAATAGACTTGTAATTTGGGTTTATTAATATTATTAAATGGATTTAATATTATTTTTATGAGAGGTATTTTGAGGTTATTTTAAAACCTGGATTATGTGTAAGTATTGGTTTTAAGTGTTGTTGTCGCGTGAGAGCGAATAGATTGATCTCGCAAAAAATCGCTAAATCACTATTCACGGGGCACGTTTCTCGAGGCACTATTCACGCCAAATATTTTTTTATGTCTTTTTCGATTTTTATTAATTTCGTTAAGACGTGTACGCGAAGAAATAATTTTTCCAAGCGACGGAAATTTTATTTGAGCCCGAATGAAATTTATTTCGTATCCGAAATGTATTATACGAGTGTTCCGAATAAATGGACAAACCCCGTATTTATTATTTTTACCCATCCCAATATTTTATGGTAATGCCTATTTTAATTATGGGTAGAGTTATTGAGCAATTTTGACACAAAAGTGGGAGTATTCGGATATATTTTTGTGTATATGTGTACTTATTTTTGCATGTTACTCCAAGAAGGAACCAACCAAACATTTTGGACCAATGAGAATTGAGGAAGGAGGGAGTGGTCGGGCGTGCTAGGCATTTCCGAGCAATGCATTGAGTTTCCAAACCTTGCAACATTCTTCTTGGATAATCACATTCAATTTTCATTCTCCCATCCATTCTTTCTCTCCCAGTCCATTCTAAGTTGCTGCAGAAAATAGAAGGGAGGAGAGAGAGAGAGACAAGGTAACCCGGATTTGGGGGTGTCACATAACTAATAACACATAAACAGTTTATGCTCTCATATAAACTTTAGCATGCCTTAATATATCACATATATTAATTTGATATTATAAATAACTTTTCATTCAACAGTTTATATCACGTTGTCACACAAAGCGTATAAACCACATATATATAACTTATAAAAATAACACATAAGAGTTAGAATACTTGCACATAGTTTAAAGGAATAGAAGACTTATCTTGTATATCTTTTTACAGTTAATATAACGTTCTAAACGTTCGTCATAAATCCTACACGATTATAAGTTCATGCAGATAAATAAGCGTTTAAAGATTAACTTTTTTAAGTTTTATTTTGGGTATTATAACCGCTTATAAATAAGACTCCTTCTACTATACATCAAATAATTTCAGCAGTATAACTGCATATAAAATGAATATTCATCAACTATATTTAAAATAAATTAAGCATTATAACTGCTTATAAAATGAATATTCGACTATTATATTTGAAATAATTCAGGCATTATAACTGTTTATAAAATGAATATTCTTACTAAATTTTTGAAGAAAATCAGACATAATAACTGCTTATAAAAGTATATTTTTAACTTTATAAGAGAAATAAATCGGACATTATAACTGTTTGTAAAATGCATAATTAGCTATAACTACAAATTGAAATCCAACATTCTAACTACTAAGATGATTACCCCTTGAAGTTGTAAGCTTTAACTATTTCTTTGCAAGGCTTCAACACTTTAACTCACAAGAACTTTCTCTAAAGATTATACTAGCTTCTTAAGCTCTTGAAATACTTGTGAATTCTCAAAAATTTAGAAGAGAATGGCTTGCCATTTATAGAAAACCAAGAGTTGGGGCATTTTGGTCATTTCCCATCTCAACCATGGCTTATTACTATTTTACCCAAGAATATTCTTGGAATATTCTTGGCATATTCTCCCAAAATATCTACCAAGCTCGACAATGCAGCTTGCAACTTAAAATATCTTCTAAGCTCAACAATGCAGCTTGCAACTGAAAATGTTTTCTAAGCTGGACAATGCGGCTTGCAACTGAAAATATCTTCTAAGCTCGACAATGCAGCTTGCAATCGAAAATATCTTCTAAGCTCGACAATGCAGCTTGTAACCGTAAGCACGACAAAGCAGCTTATCGCCGTAAGCACGACAAAGCAGCTTGTCACCGTAAGCACGACAAAGCAGCTTGTTATTACGGATATATCCCCAAGCTTGTCGGTAAAAAATTTCTAAGCACGACGTTTTCTGCGTTTTCCTCAAAAATATTTTCAGATATAATTCATCGTTATACCCGAATAATCACATAATACATAGTTTTGGGTCACTGAATTAAGCTCTAACCATATACGATCGTATTTATAAGCCTCATAAATATTCGGGGTATTACAATTCGGGGTCACCCGAACAAGGGTCGACGTTACCTCGTAATTCTATCATAACTTAACCAATGATCCCATAATCATATTGGTTGAATTAGTCTATTACAGACTATAAAATCATAAATTTCTTTATCTTCATCCCTACTTATAAGAATTTCGTACTCGAAATTAACTTTACAAATAACTTTAGTCATTCAATATCATATTTATATGTTATATAAATATTTAGGATATTACATTCACCCAGTAGTACTTTCATGTCAGTTTGTCAGGGTTGATTTGTAACGACCGGGAATTCTGAAATTTCCTTGTAATTCGAATTTTTGAATATTAATGAATATTTTATAATTTATTAATATTATATTTGTGTTACGTGTTTAAAGGTTGTGTGACAATCTAGATCATGTGAATGTATGAATTTTATGTGTTATAGTTTTGTTTTAAGTGCATAATTGATTTCGCGTAGCGTCGCTAAATCACTATTCACGGGGCACGTTTCCCGAGGCACTATTCACGCCATAACATTTTTGTGTCTTTTTCGATGTTAATAAATTTCATAAATACGTGTATGCGTACGAATAATTTTTCCAAGTGTCGGAAATTTTATTTGAGCTGATACGTGATTTTATCCGTATCCGAAATGTGTTATATGGGTGTTCCGAATAAATGGACAAATCCCATAATAATTATTTTTATACATCCCAATAATTATGGGAGTACCCATTCTAATTTTGGGAAGAGTTATTTACCAGTTTTGGTACAAAAGTGGGAGTTTTCGGATATATTTTTGGTATTTTCGGGTATTTATTTTGGCTTGTTACCCCAAGAGGGAACCAATCCCTCATTTTGGACCAATGAGAATTGAGCAAGAGGGAGGTTGCCGGCAAGCTCCTTGAGCAACCAACCCCATTTCCATTTTTCTTCCACTTCTCCCTAATTTCCTCCACGTCTCCCAATCAATCAACCAATTCATTTCTCTCTTGCAAGCCATCAGCTACTCATTCAAACTCATTCCCATCAGCTGATAGTGAGAGAGAGAAAGAGAGAGAGAGAGCTGCAAAGAAGGAAGAGAAAGAAGTCGCCGGAAAAGTCGCCGGAAGAGGAAGAATTCGCCGGAAAAGAAATGAGGAAGAAGAAGAAGGCTCGGGTGGAGGAACCAAGCAAGGAGAATCCCCAAAACAAAGCCTAGCCGAGCTTCTTAACATCTAGGAAGGATTTACAGAGGTAAACAATCAACCAAATCCTTTCCATCCGATTCCTTGCCAAGTTTTTCAAGTTTTTCTTAGTTTTAAACTCTTAAGCTTGTGGGTCGGATTTTTGGCGATTCTTGGTGTTTTTGTTTGTTGTGATTGTTTGTAAATGTTGTTAAGAGACTATGTAAGCCATTAATAACATCAAAGTGGAACAAAAACGCAAGAAATCCTTACCTTGGCTTAATGGAGCAAGAACAATGGACTTTGGACATGAACTTGGACATTTGGACTTTTTAGAGGACTGTAAAGCTATGATTTTGTGTTTGTTAATTTTATTTGTTGCTATGGTGTTGTAGTTCCATGGGTTATGAAGCTAACCCAGTTGGAATGGAGTAAAAAGGAGTTAAAACGAGTTCGTAGTAATGATTCTTGTAAAACATGTCAAGAACTCGAAGAACAGAGTATGAACTTTACACTTTGGCTTAGGATTTGACCATGTTAATGTTAATGGGTAGCTCTACATTTTTGATATGTTGTAGCCCCATGAGTTAGGAGTCCATAGAGTCCGAAATGGACCAATTTTCTTGTGTATTGAAGGAGTTATGGAGGTTGGCATGGCCGGAGGTCGGAGTCGCGAACTGGGAAGAAACCCAGAATCCGGCTACTAGAGAGTTGCGCCGCAGCGCCACTCATAAGCCTTGCAGCTCACGCTGCAGCGAGGGGCAAGAAGGGAAAGACCGGGGCTCACGCCGCAGCGTGAGGCCCAAGCCTTAAGGCTCACGCCGCAGCGTGAGGCCCTGTTATTGGGAAAACACGGGACTCACGCCGCAGCGTGAGGCCCAGTGCTTGAGCTTGGCGCTGCAGCGCGAGCTCCGTGTTTGGGCCAGGTTGGGTTAGTCAGACCGGGTCGGATTGGGTCGGACCTAATGAGCCCATTTTAGCAGGGTCCGCTCGCTCACCGGGGAGCGAGACCCCCGACTGGGTAGTCGTAGTGGCAATCAGTGTGTTTTAATGATGCAACGTCCGTTTTTGAACCATTATTTGGTATGTGACTAATTGTTATGTAAATATGTACTTAATTGTGTAGGATATTAAGGAGCGTGTGTTGTATTATTGTAGCAGCGCTGCAGGCAAGTTCCCTAACTTCATTCTTTCTATATATTGAATGCAAGTTTCCTAACGCTTGTCTACCTTGTGTTGGGCAAGTTTTCCTTAACCTTACTCGAATCATATTTTGAGCAGGTTTCATATTTTATACAGGTTGTATATTGTTGCAAATTTCATGACTCAAATTGAGTTATTACTTTTGAATCATATTAGTGGACTAATTATTGTCAATTACTCCACCTCCAAGATAATTATTGATATTCGCAGCTTATGCATTTGAATTCATTATCTATTGTTGGATTGTGAAACGTTTAAGTTCTTCATTCATGAACTGTTTAAGGAGATAGTCTACGCCATTTGTTTCGGTTAGACATGTACAAGTTATTATTTTAAAAGCTATCCAAACCGATTGTTGGTGCGGATTCTTGGATTGAGAGAGCAACCCTTATGTAGGGGATTATAATGTGTCGGTTATTCGATGCAGTCAGAGTTAAATGTTATGCATATACATGGTGTACGAGAGGCTGATCCCCTCGAGTACAACTGACGGGGCCAGGTTTTAAAAGAGTTAGTCGAATGATTGACTCTTTGGCCAAAAGTTCATGGTCGGTTGGACCACTCAGCAGTAAATAATCATTATTCATTGATTCATTTGGACTTTGATTATGTCATTTCAGCTATTTCATCAATGTTCATAAATTATTGATCTATGCAGCTATTATTCTTATTTATTCATGATATATCTTCATTCTTGCTTTTAAACTTGCTGAGCAAAGTAGTTGCTCACCCTTGCTATATCATGAACCTATTGCAGTTAAGCCGGGGAGTTCCAAAGCGGACAAAGGCAAAGGAAAGCTTAAGGAATAGTTATATATACTATCCCGTTGTGTAATCGTGGAATAGTTTTGTATTATTAATGTATTCTGCGATGTATTTATTTAAGGTTGTAGACCTTGGGACCGTAGTAAACCTTTTGTAATGAACAACATATGTTTATTTTATTCCGCATTAGTTGATTTATGTTGTTTAGAGGTGTATGGATGCATTTTATCGTGAGCACCAAATTCGAGGTATTGGTACCTGAATTTGGGGGTGTCACATGATTGCTCTACGATTATAGGAGCTCGTAGTGTTGGTCGTTCGATCGAAAGACGACTTTACGATAAGTCAAGAACTCTACGAATGTGTTAGGTTTGTATATAACACAAGCATGTAATCAAATTACATAAATAAAGCGGAAGCGTGATAAAACGGATTTTAAAAATTTTAATACAAACCATCACCATGATCTATCCTTGTGTTCAATTATCAATTAAACGAAAGAGAAAGAGAATAAGAATTATACCCCCGTAGATCAAAGCTTCCTTGGGTACAAGTTCAACTACTAGTCCTTCGTGTTCTCGTCGAATTCCACCGATTAGATTCCTTCCTTTGATCAACGTTAGCCACCCAAGTGTTTGGCCTCTAGAGGTGGTCCACCAAGGAAGAATAGTTATTCAAGAAGTTGGGTATTGGTAAAACCCTAGTTTCTATCTCTATTAAAATTACAAGTACTCTTCACAATCTAATGTAAGAGTGTGTAACCCTAATCTATGATAAGACTCCTCTTATTTATAGATGTAGGAATAACCCTTCTCTAAACTATTTAGGATTAGGGTTTTTATTATAATTAAACTCCTTTAATTAATTATGCCCCTAATCCAATTAGAAATTCATGTGAGAGTACTTCTATTAATTAATTCTCAATCCCTATTAGGAATTAAATAATAGTAATAGTAATAATAATAATAATAATAAAACTCCTCTTATTAATTTATATTTAATATTTTTAAAATATTAAATAATAAATATTAAGATATTTAATTTATTCTATCTCCATAGACTAAATTAAATACACTTAACTTATTATTACAGCTATGTCATTTACTTCTTAAATAAATATTTTTTCTTTTGCGGTGTGACCCTTTAGGTTCTCCATATTAAACCGGCTGTGAATAAATCAATTAGAACAATTCTAATTATGTTTAAATAAATAAATTAAACTATTTAATTCATTTAAATAAATAATATTTATTCTACAATAAGGGTAAGCCCCCTTAGCGATCAACGACTTCTTAGATAATATAGATTTCAACATTAATCACAAAAGAACCTTTCAGTGCATAGTTACCGTACAATTCAATCCTTCTACCATACAATGTCCCAATTAAATATAAGACATGAATTTTCTGTCAAGTTTTATTTTATTTAATTATATGTATTTCGATTTCCAAATGCACAACTCTAAATAATGCAAATTAGAAACTCCTTTCTAATTTCATTCTGCCTTGGCCAAGGACTACTGAGTTGTCATTTATCGAATCACATAGGACATTCACATCTTTTACTAGACGTGGTAGATTCTTTGTTGATCATTCACCTATCTCCATGTACAACTTATTATACCCAATCATACCCTAAAGGTCTTCAGGGACATGTCAAAGTATAACTCATCATACACAAGATACTATGATGATCTCAAGTCCAAGGATCACTTGTACTACTATCACTAGAGGAATTCCTGTTAACAGCCGAGTAAAACTCCATTATGTATTCCTTAGCGAGCCACGTTCAGTGTACTTATTCTCCAATAAGCACCTACATACTTGCTTTAGTGTCTCCACACATTTTATGAGATTAATCATCCTCTTCCTAAGAGCAAGCAACGTATGTACTAATCTATTCGGATTCACTAATCCCCTTTTTAGTAATCCGACGATTAGGAACGATTTTTGTAACGGACGATTTAATTGCGTTGTGATTCTGGGGACAGAATCCTTTTAAGGAGGGAAAGATGTAACGAATGCAATTTCTGTGATTGAATAAAAATATTTATTGAATTATGTAAATATTTTTACTAATTTATTGAGCTAAATAAATAATTTATTAAGTTTTGGTGAAGTGGGTATATGTTGAGTTTAATAATGTTAAATGTTATTTGAATGTGATTTGTTATGTTTATTCTAATTTAATTTAATGATTAAATTAGATGATGAAGAGATTTATTTGAATAAATGATTTATTTGAATAATATAATTCATTTGATGTTATTGTTAATGGTTAAGTAAATTTATTATTTGAGTTAATAAGGTTTAATTGAATTTATTTAATAATAAGTTCAATTAAATTAAATGTGTGACATTTTAAACTATATGTTATACTGGTTTATTAAAATAAATGAGAAAGTGTTTAATTCAGTTTTACCAAACAAGGCCTTAAGACCTTCAGTTAGAATAATGGGTTATTTTATTTTGTATTTGCCAAACAAGCCTTATGGCTTTTGAATTTTTATAACTGATGATTTAATTAGATTATACGTTCCATCAGTTTTTATTCATCAGTTTTTTATTCTTATTTTATCAATTTATATTTTTAAACTACGTCAGTTAAGAAAAAGAAAAGAAAGAAGAAGAAACACAGAGTTTGAGAGAAAGAAAAGAATAGAGCTCTGTGAGTTTGAGAGTTGAGAGAAAAGAGAGAAATTGTGAGAAAAGCTTGGAGATTGGAGTAAGAATTCAAGCAAGAAAGTTTAATCAAATTTTCTAAGAATTAGAAGGTATAATTCTTATTAGTTTTGTTTTTCATTATAATCTTATTATTTTACTCCTCTGTATATGGTTTTTAGTTTTCTGTATGTGAACTCAATTGTTCAAAAGATGAATTATTTGATGTAAATGTTAGAAAGCATGTGTTAGATGATTATGTGATGATTATAGATTAATTTGAATGGTTAATTCATGAAAATATGTCTTTGAAATTAGTTTTTGGTTTTTACAGAGTTTTATTTCATGAATAGTTTATATGTATGAAAATTGATATTTAATTTGGTTATCAATTGGTTAATTGATAATTGTTTATGATTATATGATGAAAAACAAGAATAATGCAAGAAGAATGGTTTTAATTGGTTGAAAAATGAGTTTACAGAGTTTGATTTCATAAAAATGGTTAAAACTTGAATAAATTGTTTAACAGTGAAATTTTGGGTTTTAAATTGGTTGTTTATGTGTTAGAATGGTTAAAATATTTAGAAAACATGTTGGGTTAATGTTTTGTATCATATATGATGTCTGGGTATATTTAATTTGTTTTCTGGATGATAGAATTCAGAAAATTTGGCCAAATTTGGCCTAAGTTTTCACTGGTTCGCGAGCTGGGAAAGACGACAGTCAAGTCTCTCACCCCGGCGAGAGAAATGAACTGATTTCTTCGCAGCGTCGCCCCGGCGACAAATTTGTTAAGCACATCTTCGCCCCGGCGACAGCTTCGCCCTGGCGACGATTTTCTTAAGCTTTTTCTTGCCCCGGCGAGAAACACTACTGTTAAAAAAAATAAATTTATTTTGTTTTCTTTTCTTGGAAGTTATGATGCATAATTAAACTTATATTAATGTATTAAATGACTAAAAGATTTTCCAAGATAGTTGCTAAACTAGTACTTGTTGATTATAGTTTGCTAAATGAGATGTTATGATAAAAGAGCAAGCTTAGAATGCTTTTAATCTTGTGACTAATTATATTACCATTTTACAATTAAATGTTTAGGTTGTTTAAGGATCGTGAATTACTTAAATTTGTAATCTACGCTTGAGGCAAGTTCCTTATCTCAATTTATTACTTTTATGTTGAGCAAGTTGTTCTTTCTTTTAACTTGTTAAATTATTCAATGCAAGTTCATTTATATTGAGCGAGCTTATCGACCTTAGCTTATTGATATTCAAGCAAGGTTACTATCATGATTATATACTTAAGCTTTATTCTAATCATTGTTTGCTATTCAAACTTCGAGTATAGTTTCTATTGGACAAACTCTATTGATGAATTAGACTAGCAAACCCTTATTGATTCAGCTAGTCCTTAGTTGATGAGCGTTTCAAAGACTTAGAATGTTTTCTATATTTATTCCAAGCCAATTTCCTTTTTGGTATGGATTCAGACGATAAACTGAGATGAACAACCCTAATATAGGGGATTACTTACGCGACAGCGTTAAAATGTTTGTGCACAATACATTGTACAAAGGGCTGATCCCCCTGAGTACGAGATGTTGGTCCATAGTCTATATGACTGTTAAAGGTTACAGTAGAAATACTTGTCAACCTAGGATATAGTTCGAGGTCTTGTGACCCTCAGATATTATTTCTAAATCTTGAAATCTATTTCTCCTTGAATCGAGCATTCTAACGAGCTTTTAAACTTTGATCATTTATTGACTGAGATTCAGAAAATTATTATTCCTCAGTTGAAATCCATTTCATTTAAATGTTATTGTTATCGTACTTGTGAGCAGTTGTTTGCTCACTCTTGCATTAAACATTGCAGCTAAGCCAGAAAAGTCGGACGAGCCGTCCACGAGCAAAGGCAAAGGCAAGATGCATAAATAGCTAAAGATCTGCTATTTACTTGATGATTATTTGTAATAAGACTTGTTCTAGTTTATGTTTTATTCCGCATTGATTTATTAAGGTTTAGATAACCTGGGATTTGATTGTTTAAGAGTTTGAAGATGTAACCCATTTTGGGAAGATGTTTCTCTAAGTTTATTTAATTGTCATATTATGGGTAGTTAATGTGAATGAATTTTATAGTGAACACCAAATCAGTGGGAATTAAGTACCTGGATTTGGGGGTGTCACAATTTTAGTTTGTGAGCTATCTAGAATTTAGATCTCATTAGCATGATCACCATCATGATTCTAAAAGCATTGCTCAAAACTATGGGTTTATCACATTTAATATAACAGCACTATGTAGATAATGCAAAATGCCTTTTAAGAAAATCAATTCTTTTATTAATAAATGAATAAGATTACAAAGTATATGCTACATCATATCAAATATGATTGGCTTATGTGCATACTACTTTCAGAATGTTTCTTCAGCTGAACGATTTAGGAGGTGCATTACTATTTGACTTTAGCCTTGCGATTCTCTGAAGCACTCTACGTTCAGTCCTTGCTGAGTGAGCTTTGCTTGGCTTTACGATTATGTTCACTTTACGATAGAAGCATCAGCTCTGCGATGAGTCTAAAGCTTTATGATATACAAATCAGCTCTACGTTTTCTCTGAAGCTTTACGATAGGAGATTTAAGTCTGCGATCTAACATATTTTCTTTACAGCTTCGTCAGACTAAACTTTACATACATATTAAGACTATGCTTCATATTAACTTAAAGAGATCAACTTAACAGGTTTAATCATTTAACTTTAAGTCCTTGTACATTGAATCATTAAGAAGGACTTTACAGAAAAACTAACTGATACAACTATACATTAAGATCTATCATTATCAAATCAAATATACAAATCATGCAGACTCCAACAATCTCTCCCTATTTGATGATGACAAAACCAGTAGTTTCATATGACGATGAAGAATGCATTGACACTATGTAAATGTGACTTAAAATATAGTAAGCCACTGTATTGCTAGATTAAAAAGATGAATTTATTGATGATTAAAGAGTTTTACACAATTCATCAGATTTTCAAACATTCTAGCAAGAAATAGATAAAATAAGCTTACTATTTTCTTCTCTTTCTTGGCTTTTCCAAAGCAAGCCATTTCTTCTCAGCTTCCCTTCTGCGATTTGAAGCTTCTTGTTGCTCAGCATTTTTCCTTTTAATTTTTTCAATATAATCCCTTGGGCCAAGATTGGGAGTGAAAGAGGCGAGTTCCCTTTCTTTTCCTACAATATGAGTGCCTTGAAGGTTTCTGTTCAGATACGTCAGATCTCTAGATGGAATTCTTACCCTGGTTGGCGTTACTGCACTCAACAATCCGATCTGTCCTTGGCCACGCTCTATTGGTAAGGCTCGAGGGGATGTCCAATCTTCCCTTTGTGAAGCTGCTCCTTGTCTCCCCCTATCTCCCTGACTCCCCCTATTTCCCTTCTCCCCTTGCCTCTTCTTCTCCCCCTTTTTGTCATCATGCACCCGTGAGAGATGCCGGACTGAGTCAACTAACTCTTGGATCTGGGTGGAGTTCATGGCAATATCATTACGAATTTCTCATTGCCGATCAACAACATGTTCATTTTGCTGTGTTACTAAAGTAGTTGTGTTATTGACATACATCTCCATCTCATGTTTAAATGAATATAAGCCATTGCTGAGCTCAAAAACTTTAGCGGTCAGTGAGTTGATAGACTGCTCATTCTGCTACTGAAGGGTCTTCATGGTCTGTTTGTGCTCGTCAAGAACTTTGAGAAACATTTATCTCTATCATGAAGACGCTCATACATGTCCTTGAACATAGATTTTAATTGCTTTTGAATCTCTCTTCCCGAGTCACCAGGTAAATGACCAGCGACAGTAGTGATGTCGGCCATTTGATGACGAAGCTCAGTTGAGTTTTGCTCGAATTTTTCTTTGATGTCTTGAGACATAGTATTTGTCAATGCAGTAGGTTGAGTAGTATTGGGGATAACTTCCAGTCGTTCCATGATGCGATCAAGTGGTAGTGCAGGACTGTCTGTAGGACCTTGGGATAGGTGGACTAGTGCAAGAGGTAAATCAAAGAATTCATTCTTGGAAGAAGAAGGAATATCGGAGGGAATAGATGAAGTATATTCTTGCTTGGGAGGATGTATAGGAGAGCTAACTGGTGATGGTTTGGGAGATACAATAATAGAAGCTTTGATTTTATGTGATTGAAGAGTAGTTTGAGAGTGTGAGTGAACGGGTGATTGATTTGGTGTGGCGAGAAAGGTGGATACATGAACAGGAGAGCGAGAACTGGTGTGCTATTATGACGCCCCCGAATTCGGGCGCTGGCGGCCCGAACAAGGGTCCGACGTTAATTCGTACTTCTATCGTAACTTAATGAATGATCCCATAATCATATTGGTTGAACTAGTCTATTACAGACTATAAAATCATAAAGTTCTTTTATTTTCATCCCTGGATCTTAACTTGATCTCGATCTCATTCTTTCTACAAGTATCAACTTGTAGTTCATTCGTATATATGGATAATAACATATATATATATCGGTCAAATTTTTAACCTTATGATTTAAACATTCTATACTTCCATATACCCAAGGTTTATAGCATTAATAATAGGATGGTTCTTGGGAAAAGAAGAATCTTGCGATAAATGTTTGTATCTTTATCCGTGACAAGATTCCTTTTCTTTACAGAACATACCGTATTATTCAATACCATCACTTGAATACATATCGTTATAGAGATATCTCTTTATATCAATATTCCCTATCTATTTGAAATTCACAGTATTAATGATAAGATTATTCTTGGAACCGAGGGGTGCATTCCGGTAAAGGTGGCACCTTACCGGCGCTCATTAAGTGTAACCTCAATGCTTATAGAACTCCCAATATCATTTTATACCCTCACTCAGATGTATAGTTCTTTATCAACATTATATTAATGTTTTACTATTTATCTGAAATTCAGAGTATCGACATAACACGATCAGTCCATATTACCAATACCCTCATTCAGATTAATAGATCTTTAACAATTCTAAGTTATATCAAAGTAAATATATAACACCATTTCATGATAATAAATAATATTATTTATAGAACATTCGGTTACAAGGTTTGTTTGTTCGTATTACAACAATCATTATGACTTAATACAAATAACAAGTAATTAAAACATGAAACCTAGTCTACACTTCTTCTTTACGCTCATGATCTTCATAACTGCAAATAAAGGTTTATTTGTAAGAATGAGCACTACGGCTCAACAAGTCTAACTAATAACACATAAACAATTTATGCTTTCATATAAACTTTAACATGCCTTGACATATCACATATATCAATTATATATTACAAATAACTTCTCATTCAACAGTTTATATCACGTTGTCACACAAAGCGTATAAACCACATATATATAACTTATAAAAATAACACATAAGAGTTAGAATACTTGCACATAATAACTTCTTAATAAATGAATATTCTTACTAAATACTTGAAGAAAATCGGACATAGTAACTGCTTATAAAAGTATAGTTTCAACTTTATAAGAGAAATAAATCGGACATTATAACTGCTTGGAAATAGGACTTTTTTACTATATACATAAAATAATTTGGGCATTATAACTGTTTGTAAAAGTATATTTTTACTAATACATACATAAAAATGAAAATTATAACCACTAGAGTATATCTCTTGTGGTTGCTAGCTTTACTTCCAATCGCGAAGTGCTTCAATATTTCGAAAGTAATTTTTATCTCACAATATCTCTCAAAATATAAATATAGAGTGTTTTTTCTCTTGAATTGCTCTTGAACATAGTAAGGAATGAATGAACTTAGCTTGCTATTTATAGGAAAATATAGTTTCGCTAATTACACGTTAGGGGCTCGGCTTATTACACTTTGTACCCTAGCATATTCTTAGAATATTCTTCTAAGCTCCTCAATGAAAATATCTTCCAAGCTCGACAATGCAGCTTGTCACCGTAAGCACGACAAATCACTTTGTCATTCCCAAGCACGACACAACAACTTGTCAAAAATAATTTGTCGGGATGCTTCTTGGTGAAATCGTGAAAAGCACGACAAATCATTTTGTCAATGTAAGCATGACTAAGCAGCTTGACAAAAAAATTTTATTTGACCTAATTCATCGTTTACACTATAAAATCACAAAACACCTGGTTCGAAATATCAATTCGATCTTTATTAAGCACATATGTTACCAAATTCGAAATCTCATTAGGGCTTAAGGTTTATACGTTCTAATTTTAAACGTATACGATCGCATTTACAAGCTTCATAAATATTCGGGGTATTACATTCACCCCTACTTAAAAGAATTTCGTCCTCGAAATTAACTCTAACTTAGTCTTCAATATGAATTTTCTGAATTCATCCTTTCTCACATCAAATTCCTAATATTTAAATTAGGTAAAAATGTTCAATCTAAACCTTTCCTTACACCAGGTTTTAAACCTTTAATCATACTCGACTTCTAGTTTTATTCTTCTCTTACTGAGAATTCTTCTAATTTATACCCAGGGGTCAATCAAGACCTTGAACTGTTTCATATTCTATGGGTACTATATGATCCACAAGTTTAACAATCACTAAGATTGAAAAACACAATAGTCAGTACGTCAGGTGATCAACCTATCGTACCACATATGACATATAACATAATAGTTTAAAAGGCATTGTATGTTGCGTCTACCAGAATCATATGTCCATTCCAAATTTTCCTTATTAAAAGGGTTGTCTAGCCGAAATAATTGGCATTGACTCACCTTTAAACCATTCAAATTTTTTGAAAACGATTGTATACCGCACCTTGCAAGAGTACGTTGATGACTGATCATTTATCATACCACACCAGGTTAAATAGTGTGTTGATGAAAAATTCATTTTTATTTTTCATATTAAATCTGTCTAGCCAAAACAATTAGCAAAGACTTATGAATAACATAGCTAAATCAATTTTATGATTTTATCATGTCCACACAGATAACAATGTGTTAATCTTCACACCTCAGGTTACCGTTTATTGATGATAAAAATCATTTTATCTTTTTCAAATTAACCATGTCTAGCTTGAAACATTAGCATAGACATAGGTTCAAAAATTTTCCAGTTCAATCGTTTGTGAAAATCCGATAAGCACACTTAGAAGGGGGGTTGAATAAGTGTGAGAACAAACGATATCAAACTTTTCTAATTAAAGTAATTTGTTAATATCAAATCAAAGTATGTAGTGAGCAATTAAAGCAAAACAATTTATAACATGAACACAAGGAATTTTACGTGGTTCGGCCCTTAACCTCTAGTCTAACGGCCTAATCCACGTCTAATACCAACTAATATTGGAGACTCTTTTATTAATAAACTTGGTTTACAATTAAACCCCTTTACAAGACAAGTTCCACAACCTTTGAGTACTTATACTCCCCGAGCACCTTAGCTCCCCGTGCACCTATGCACCCTTAGACACTTACGTCTCCTTGAACTTGCTTGTAAAACCCCTAATCCAACCCGAATTAGAAACAATAGATTAACAACTGTTTTAGAGAATTTATCAAGAGATGATAACAAGATAAACTATGATCAAAGCACTAATTATATCAACAATTTTAAGGCTCAACTAATATACAATGATCAAAGAGTTTGATGAGGATATCACCAGTTTGAGTTTAGTGAATACAAGCTGAAATTAATTGATACTTGATGAAGTATAGCAGCCTTTAAGTAATTCTTCACAATAGAGAAATGGACAACCTTCTTTAAGTGTTTGTGAAGAGATTAGAGATTAGAATATGAACTGGAAGTAGATAGATACTAGATGAAGCACAATAGCCTTTAAGTAATTCTTCACACTAGAGAAATGGACAACCTTCTTTAAGTGTTTGTGAAGAGATTAGAAATCAGAATATGTTCTTATTGTTGTTCTCTAACTTCTTCTTTTCAAGCTACTGTTGGTATGCTTTTATAGTAGAAGAATAGTAGCTATTTAGACATTTGAAATGATGTGGGAGTAGGTGAGATGGGCAGCAATGTAATGAATAACATGTGCCATCAATATTCTTGAGATGATATGGGAGTAGTTGAAATGGACAACATTACACTTAATGTAATGAACAACATGTGCTAGCAATACTCTTATGATGGTGTGGGAGTAGTTAAGATGGGCAGCAATGTAATGAATAACATGTGCCATCAATATTCTTGAGATGATATGGGAGTTGTTAAAATGCACAGCATTACACTTAATGTAATGAACAACATGTGCTAGCAATACTCTTATGATGATATGGGAGTAGTTGAGATGGAGAGCATTACACTTAATGTAATGAACAACATGTGCCATCTTGAGATAATGTGGGAGTAGTTGAAATAGGTAGCATTGTACTTAATGTAATGAACATCTTTAGTATGAATGGATAGCATGGGCAAATTCAGCAAAATACTAAGTAATGGGATTAGGAATCATGCTAAAGTAGTGGACAGCTTGAGTAAGCTTAATGGGATTAGTTTCAGTAGAATATTCAACTTATTAATTAACTACTACCATGATTGATTCCATGCAATGCAAATCCTATAGCCTTGATTGAGATAATAAAGCTAGGACCTTGCATTAAATTCCTAAAGACTCAATTATTTCTTCAAGCCTTCATGTCTTCAATTCTCTCTTTCCTTTAAGAACCAAGACTTTAAGAAATCTTCCATATCTTCAATATCCTGAAAATGTAATAACACTACAAAAATAACTTGTCATCATTAAAACCAAGATAGCATAAACCAACATTCTCCCCCTTTTTGATGATGACAATGAATAATATATGACTCCCTCAAAATATATGGCTCCCCCTAAACCCATGCATATAATTACTAAGCCACTAAAACCATGCATATAATTACTAAGCATAAGTTGATTTATTGCATATCAATTTAGTAATCTCTCTCCCCCTTTGTCATCAACAAAAATAGTTCATAAGAGACAGTTAAAGCAAGATAGATTATTGATACCAAATGTAGGATCAAGCGCTTACCATTGCACCAATATTGATATGTTATGCACATATGGTCATGCCTAGTTCTCTTCTTAAGGTGCAAAACCATTCTTCACTTAAAGGTTTTGTAAAAATGTCAGCCAATTGATGCTCGGTTGGGACAAATACTAGATTAATTAATCCTTTAGCAACATTATCTCTCAAAAAGTGATGTCTAACCTCAATATGCTTAGTTCGAGAATAAAGCACAGGATTTTTATAAATATCTATTGCACTAGTATTATCACAATAAATTGGCACATTGTTGCATGTAATATCAAAATCACACAATGTTTGGCGCATCCATAAAATTTGAGAGCAACAACTTCCTGCAGCTAAATATTCACCCTCAGTGGTTGATAGAGCAACTGAAGTTTGCTTTTTACTATTCCAGGACACTAAACTTTGTCCTAAAAATATACAAGCACCCCTTGTGCTTTTTCTATCTATTTGACAACCTGCATAGTCTGCATCTGAGTATCCCATTAGTTCAAAATTATTGTAAATAAGATAATATAACCCAAAATTGATAGTACCACATAAATATTTAAGAATTCTTTTAACAGCTTTTAAATGTGATTCTTTTGGTTTTGCTTGAAATCTTGCACAAAGACAAACACTATACATAATATCGGGTCTTGATGCAGTTAAATATAACAAAAAACCTATCATACCTCGATATTTAGTTAACTCTACGTCTGTACCTTTGTCATCGGATGTAAGCTTGATTGTCGTACTCATTGGCGTCACCTTTGATTTAGATTTTTCAAATCCAAACCTCTTGAGCAATTCCTTTGTGTATTTGGTTTGATGTATATAGATACCATCCTTTGTTTGGTTTATTTGGATTCCCAAGAAATAGTTAAGTTCTCCCATTAGGCTCATGTCGAACTCCTTATGCATACACTTTGAGAACCACTCACAAAGAGAATCATTAGTAGCACCAAATATTATATCGTCTACATATATTTGTACAATGATAATATCTTTATTTTCATGTTTAATAAATAATGTAGAATCGATCTTACCTCGAGTGAAACCATTTGTGAGAAGATACTTACTTAACCTCTCGTACCAAGCTCTTGGGACTTGTTTGAGTCCATAGAGAGCCTTTTTGAGTTTATACACATGATTTGGATATTTTTCATGTTCAAATCCGGGAGGTTGTTTTACGTACACTTCTCCATTTATGTATCCGTTGAGGAATGCACTTTTTACGTCCATTTGGTGAAGCTTGAATTTCTTGTAACAAGCAAAAGCTAGCAAAATTCGAATAGACTCCAACCTTGCTACCGGGGCAAATGTTTCTTTATAGTCAATCCCCTCTTGTTGGTTGTATCCTTTATGCTACCAACCTTGCTTTGTTGCGAGTAATTGTACCATGCTCATCAAGCTTATTTTTGAATACCCACTTTGTTCCAATAATTGAGGTTTCTTTTGGAGGAGGAACTAATTCCCATACTTGACATCTTTCAAATTGTTGGAGTTCCTCTTGCATTGCTAACAACCAATTTTCATCAAGGATAGCTTCCTTAGCATTCTTTGGTTCAACTTGTGATAAGAATGCTGAAAAAGCACATAAGTTTTGTGCCCCTCTTCTTGTAGTTATTCCTCTATTAACATCTCCAATAATATTTTCAGGAAGATGATTTTTCATATACTTTGCAGTTTTTGGCATTGTAATGTTGTCTATGTGCTCTTCCTGTTGGATAGAATTAGATTTTGTAGCTTCTTCGTTATTAGGAGATGCTTCTGTCTCTTGTTTGTTGAATCCAATTTCCTGCTTTGCTTTATCTAGCCTGCTGGATGGATTAGTCTGGTTTGTTGGAATTGCAGCAGTCTCTAGAATTTCTGCATCCTCATCTCTATCTTTTGGAAGATCATTGTTAGCCTCATTAAATTTTATATGGACAGATTCTTCAACACATGATTTATTAGCATTAAACACACGATAAGCTTTACTATTTTGAGAATAACCAATAAAAATTCCTTCATATGATCTAGCATCAATTTTTTCCAAATTATTACTAGTATTTAAGATAAAACATTTTGCACCAAATACTTTGAAATAATTTATGTTTGAAATTCTATTATTTAACAGTTCATAGGGTGTTTTTAGTAGAATAGGACGAATAAGTACTCTATTAAGAATATAACAAGAAGTGTTTACCGCTTCGGCCCAAAATTTCTTTGGAAGCTTACTCTCTTGTAGTAATGTTCGAGCCGTTTCTTGAAGCGTTTTATTCTTTCGTTCTACCACCCCATTTTGTTGAGGTGTCCTTGGTGCCGAGAATTCATGACTAACTCCCTTTTTATCACAAAATGGTATGAAGTCTTTTTGGAATTCGCCACCATGATCACTTCTAATCTTTATGAGCTTGAGGTTGTATTTGGTCTCCAAGTTCCTTATAAGTCTTTCAAACTCTCTGAATGCTTCATCTTTGGTTTTAAGAAAGGTTACCCAAGTGTATCTAGAAAAATCGTTAACTATAACAAATGCATAAAATTTACCATTTAAACTAGCATGCCTTTCCGGTCCAAAGAGATCAAGATGGAGTAGTTGTAAGGGAGAATAAGTTGATACCTTATTTTTGGCAATAAAAGATGTTCTTACTTGTTTACCGAGTTGGCATGAGGCACATAATCCTTTCCTTTCATAATTAATTTTTGGTAATCCGTTCACAAGATTCTTTGTAGACAACTTTTTAATCAAGTCCATATGAACATGTCCCAACCTCTTGTGCCATAGATTTGCCTCATCTTGAATTGCTGATAAGCACATCTCTTCATCCTATTGCTCAAAATTAATAGTATATATATTTCCTTCCCTTTGTGCAACTAAGGTAACATTGTTAGTACAATGAAATATAGAGCATTTATCTTTTTCAAATTTCACTTGGTGACCATTATCCATTAATTGACTTATACTTATGAGATTAAATTCAAGGCCTTTGACAAGATGAACATTATCAATATTAACTTTACCATTACCTATTTTACCTTTTCCAATTATCTCACAAGTTTGGTTGTCTCCAAATATAACCGTTCTATTTTTCTTTTTAAGAGATACCTCCAAGAATTTTGACTTGTCACCCGTCATGTGACGAGAGCATCCGCTATCTAATATCCATTTTTGAGAAAGAACCCTTGCCTTGAGACAAACCTAGCAAAAAGAAATTCATTTTATCTTTTTGGTACCCATATATTTTTGGGTCCACTTGAGTTAGTCACATGCAAATCACTATTTTTAATACATATATTTTTAATATTTCTATTCCTTTTATTAGACGAACAGTTAAAATCTAAATGTCCCTTTTTGCCACATTTTTTACAAGTAGTGAAAGGAGAGCAATAATTTAATTTAAAATGTGATCTAGATTTCAACATTTTTACATCACTCTTTTTATGTGTTGAGTTATACCCAATTCCTTGTTTTTCAAACAACATGACAGTTAAATTTTTTTCTCCTTGAACAAATTTAGCTAGTGATAATTTTAGTGAGTTTATTTCTTTTTGTAGTTCATTTGTTGAAGGATGAGAATAATCATTAAAAGCATCAATACAAACATCTCTCATTGCTATTTCTTTGGTTAATTTTTGAACTTCATTATTCAAATCATTAACCTTGTTGAAAAATCTTTTGTTATGATTTTCTAAAAAATCATTTCTAGTCATTAAAATCTTTTCTTCTTGAGATGATGCTTCTTTTTCAATTTCATTCTTTTCATCTATCAATGAATCAACTTCACTCATTAATGTATTTACTAGATCTTTTAAATAGACATTCTTTTCCTTTAATTTTTCATTTTCTTGTTTCAAAAAATTATAATCCAAAATACTTACCTCGCTCGATTCACGTTCAATTCCCATAAAACATACTTGAGCTATTTCATCGCTTGAGTTAACTTCTACATCGGACTCATCATCACTCCAAGTAACAAGAGCTTTGTGATTCTTGTAACTTGATTTGCCTTTATTTTTTAGTTGGAAGCAATCCTTTTTGAAGTGGCCCGGGCGTTCGCATTCAAAGCAAGTGTCTTCATTTTGCTTTCCCTTGAACTTGTTTGGAGTGATAACATTCTTTCTTCTAATCTTCCTTTGTAGTAACCCTTTGAGCCTCCTTGAAATCATTGCAATTTCCTCATCCGAATCATCATCTAGTTCTTCTATATTTCCTGCATTAAGAGCCAAAACTTTCTTTCGAGGAGTTTCCTCCTCCTCATCATATCTCCTTAATTGATGTTCAAATTCTTCTAATTCACTAAACAATGTTAATGTATCCATAGAGGAAATATTAAGAGAATCTTGAAGAGTTGTAACTTTAGAAGCAAACCTCTTAGGCATAGCCCGAAGCAACTTACGGTTGATCTCACTTTGTGGAATTGATTTATCAAGTAGTTTCAAGGAATTCATGAGTACTAGGAACCTTGCTTGAGCCACTTTGATGGTTTCATCTTTTTCACGCTTGAATATTTCATAATCATGCATGAGCATACTAAGCTTTACTTCTCTTACTTTTGATGTACCTTCATGGCTCATTTTTAAGATGTCCCATATCTCCTTAGCCGTGTTGCATGAGGATACTTTGTCAATTTCATATTGCACCATGCCACTAAGGAGTGTGTTCATTGCCTTTGAATCATAGGAGACCATGTAAGTCTCGGTTGAGTCCATCTCCATCAAGGTCTTTGGAGTGCCATCCTTTTTTCTTGGGATAACAGGACCATTCTCCACGACCCACCATTCCCAAGGATCTCTTTTAAGATAGATCGTCATTCGAAATTTCCAGAAGTTGTAATTTTCAGTTCCGTATAGCAATGGAGGTCTATTGGTTGATTGACCTACTTGAAGGTTGTTCCCAAATTGTGCCATATCAGAATATTTCCCTATAAGTCACCTTTAAGACCAAGATAAGTAGAGCCAAGCTTTGATACCAAATAAAAATCTGATAAGCACACTTAGAAGGGGGGTTGAATAAGTGTGAGAACAAACGATATCAAACTTTTCAAATTAAAGTAATTTGTTAATATCAAATCAAAGTATGTAGTGAGAAATTAAAGCAAAACAATTTATAACATGAACACAAGGAATTTTTACGTGGTTCGACCCTTAACCTCTAGTCTAACGGCCTAATCCACGTCCAATACCAACTAGTATTGGAGACTTTTTTATTAATAAACTTGGTTTACAATTAAACCCCTTTACAAGACAAGTTCCACAACCTTTGAGTACTTATACTCCCCGAGCACCTTAGCTCCCCGTGCACCTATGCACCCTTAGACACTTACATCTCCTTGAACTTGCTTGTAAAACCCCTAATGCAACTCGGATTAGAAATAATAGATTAACAACTGTTTTATAGAATTTATCAAGAGATGATAACAAGATAAACTATGATCAAAGAACTAATTATATCAACAATTTTAAGGCTCAACTAATATGTAATGATCAAAGAGTTAGATGAAAATATCACCAGTTTGAGTGTAGTGAATACAAGCTGAAATTAATTGATACTTGATGAAGTACAGCAGCCTTTAAGTAATTCTTCACAATAGAGAAATGGACAGCCTTCTTTAAGTGTTTGTGAAGAGATTAGAAATCAGAATATGAACTGGAAGTAGATAGATACTAGATGAAGCACAACAGCCTTTAAGTAATTCTTCACACTAGAGAAATGGACAGCCTTCTTTAAGTGTTTGTGAAGAGATTAGAAATCAGAATATGTTCTTATTGTTGTTCTCTAACTTCTTCTTTTCAAGCTACTGCTGGTATGCTTTTATAGTAGAAGAATAGTAGCTATTTACACATTTGAAATGATGTGGGAGTAGGTGAGATGGGCAGCAATGTAATGAATAACATGTGCCATCAATATTCTTGAGATGATATGGGAGTAGTTGAAATGGACAACATTACACTTAATGTAATGAACAACATGTGCTAGCAATACTCTTATAATGGTGTGGGAGTAGTTGAGATGGGCAGCAATGTAATGAATAACATGTGCCATCAATATTCTTGGGATGATATGGGAGTAGTTAAAATGGACAGCATTACACTTAATGTAATAAACAACATGTGCTAGCAATACTCTTATGATGATGTGGGAGTAGTTGAGATGGAGAGCATTACACTTAATGTAATGAACAACATGTGCCATCTTGAGATAATGTGGGAGTAGTTGAAATAGGCAACATTGTACTTAATGTAATGAACATCTTTAGTATGAATGGATAGCATGGACAAATTCAGCAAAATACTAAGTAATGGGATTAGGAATCATGCTAAAGTAGTGGACAACTTTAGTAAGCTTAATGGGATTAGTTTCAGCAGAATATTCAGCTTATTAATTAACTACTACCATGATTGATTCCATGCAAAGCAAATCCTAGAGCCTTGATTGAGATATAAATAAAGCTAGGATCTTACATTAAATTCCTAAAGACTCAATCATTTCTTCAAGCCTTCATGTCTTCAATTCTCTCTTTCCTTTAAGAACCAAGACTTTAAGAAATCTTTCATATCTTCAATATCCTGAAAATGTAATAACACTACAAAAACAACTTGTCATCATTAAAACCAAGATAGTATAAACCAACAGTTTGAACAATTCTTTTTCAAAGGCACCTAAGTGCGAATACACGCATGAATGTCTAGCATATCTAGAAGATTTCGGAATACCCCTAATCCTTTATTATTCCGTTTTTCTCTATCCACGACACAAGTTTTGCAAATATATAGTAATATAGTAAACTGATTGGTTGTAAAACCAAGTACAAACAAATATATCAGTTCCCCTTCTCATCAACACGGGATTGAAACTGTCTCAGTGTACATTGATCTTTTTCAACATTACACTGTTTATGACATTTCATAGTCGCATCTCATAAGTCGGTTCAACTGACATATCATAGCCCCCGCCCATACAAGGGTTCATTTGCTCAGTAACTAACATACAAATATCTTTAAAGTACTATAGTTGGACATAACAACTAATAACTAATCAATATACATATGAGAAAAGAATCACCTTCTCAGAATATATACAAGAAATAGTTTGACACAAGATTTCAATCTATTATCATGATACTCAGCTGAGTGTTTCCTCCACCCAAGAACTAATGAATCAGTTCCCCGTCTCATCCACACTATCCCCAAATGATCTCATTCAGTGTGTAACCCGCTTTGAAAATACTGACCACGAATCATTTGTACCAACAATGTAGTTAGATCGGTTCACTTACGCATATTAAACTCCTGCCCATTCAAGAGTCTCGTTCAACTCAGCTAACAACATAAGTTTTCAATTGAAATCCCTACTCATTTCTTAACTATCTGATGAATTTCTTTAATCCAATTTACTTACATTTCTCTATGAGTTTACTCCTCTACTTACCTAGGTTTTACACAAAATAATATAATTTAAATATAATTAGATAACATTTGATTTGTTTCAACGTTACTCTTTAATCAGTATATTTCTTTCACATAATGTTTTTATGTATTACGATTTATTATAATTTCTGCATATATTTTACTTATCTACGGACTCTTCACAAGTCCATTTAATCTTAACTCATCAGATTATACTCCAAGGTACTCGTTACCTCGAAACTATAACATATTGCTCTGATACCAAATATGACACCCCTGAATTCGAGCACTGGCCGCCCGAACAAGGGTCCGACGTTAATTCGTACTTCTATCGTAACTTAACCAATGATCTCATAATCATATTGGTTGAATTAGTCTATTACAGACTATAAAATCATAAAGTTCTTTTATTTTCATCCCTGGATCTTAACTTGATCTCGATCTTATTCTTTCTACAAGTATCAACTTATTGTTCATTCGCATATATGGATAATACCATATATATATATATATATATATCGGTTAAATTTTTAATCTTATGATTTAAACATTCTATACTTCCATATACCCAAGGTTCACAGCATTAATAATAGGACGGTTCTTGGGAACAGAAGAATCTTGCGATAAATGTTTGCATCTTTATCCGTGATAAGATTCCTTTTCTTTACAGAACATACCGTATTATTCAATACCCTCACTTGAATACATATCGTTATAGAGATATCTCTTTATATCGATATTCTCTATCTATCTGAAATTCACAATATTAATGATAAGATTGTTCTTAGAACCGAGGGGCGCATTCCGGTAAAGGTGGCACCTTACCAGCGCTCATTAAGTGTAACCTCAGTGCTTATAGAACTCCCAATATCATTCAATACCTTCACTCAGATGTATAGTTCTTTATCAACATTATATTAATGTTTTACTATTTATCTGAAATTCAGAGTATCGGCATAACACGATCAGTCCATATTACCAATACCCTCATTCAGATTAATAGATCTTTAATAATTCTAAGTTATATCAAAGTAAAAATATAACACCATTTCGTGATAATAAATAATATTATTGATAGAACATTCGGTTATAAGGTTTGCTTGTTCGTATTATAACAGTTATTATGACTTAATACAAATAACAAGTAATTAAAACATGAAACCTAGTCTACGCTTCTTCTTTACGCTCATGATCTTCATAACTGCAAATAAATGTTTATTCGCAAGAATGAGCACTACGGCTCAACAAGTCTAACTAATAACAGATAAACAATTTATGCTTTCATATAAACTTTAACATGCCTTAACATATCACATTTATCAATTTGATATTATAAATAACTCCTCATTCAATAGTTTATATCACGTTGTCACACAAAGCGTATAAACCACATATATATAACTTATAAAAATAACACATAAGAGTCAGAATACTTAATATAACGTCTAAACGTTCGTCGTAAATCCTACACGATTATAAGTTCATGTAGACAAATAAGCGTTTAACGATTAAATCTTTTAAGTTTTATTTCGGGTATTATAACCGCTTATAAATAAAACTCCTCATACTATACATTAAATAATTTCAGCATTATAACTGCATATAAAATGAATATTCGGCTATTATATTTGAAATAAATCGGGCATTATAATTGTTTATAAAATGAATATTCAACTATTATATTTGAAATAATTTCAACATTATAACTACTTAATAAATGAATATTCTTACTAAATACTTGAAGAAAATCGGACATAGTAACTGCTTATAAAAGTATAGTTTCAACTTTATAAGAGAAATAAATCGAACATTATAACTGCTTGTAAATAGGACTTTTGTACTATATACATAAAATAATTTGGGCATTATAACTGCTTGTAAAAGTATTTTTACTAATACATATATAAAAATAAAAATTATAACTACTAGAGTATATCTCTTGTAGTTGCTAGCTTTACTTCCAATCGCGTAGTGCTTCGATGTTTCGAAAGTAATTTTTATCTCACAATATCTCTCAGAATATAAATATAGAGTGCTTTTTCTCTTGAATTGCTCTTTAACATGGTAAGGAATGAATGAACTTAGCTTGCTATTTATAGGAAAATATTGTTTCGCTAATTACACGTTAGGGGCTCAGGTTATTACACTTTGTACCCTAGCATATTCTTAGAATATTCTTCTAAGCTCTTCAATGAAAATATCTTCCAAGCTTGACAATGCAGCTTGCAATTGAACCTATCTTCTAAGCTCCTCAATGAAAATATCTTCCAAGCTCGACAATGCAGCTTGCAATTAAATATATCTTCTAAGCTCCTCAATGAAAATATCTTCCAAGCTCGACAATGCAGCTTGCAGTTGAACCTATCTTCTAAGCTCCTCAATGAAAATATCTTCCAAGCTCGACAATGCAGCTTGTCACCGTAAGCACGACAAATCGCTTTGTCATTCCCAAGCACGACACAATAACTTGTCAAAAATAATTTGTCGGGATGCTTCTAGGTGAAATCGTGGAAAGCACGACAAATCATTTTGTCAATGTATGCATGACTAAGCAGCTTGACAAAAAAAAATTTATTTGACCTAATTCATCGTTTACACTATAAAATCACAAAACACCTGGTTCGAAATGTCAATTCGATCTTTATTAAGCACATATGTTACCAAATTCGAATCTCATTAGGGCTTAAGGTTTTAAACTTATACGTTCTAATTCTAAACGTATACGATCACATTTAAGCCTCATAAATATTCGGGGTATTATAGCTATACAGAAGAGTTAGGGATAGGAACATCGATCGTAGGGTTTTGAGACTCTACGATCGGAGAGGGTGAGGTTTGTGCATCAGGCATACAGTGTGGAAGCTCTACAACTAGAGGATTCGTATTATCGATATTGTAATAAAATAGAGCATACACGCAGCGGATATGAACCAAAAAATTAAAATTTCTTAGTTACATCTTGAAGCATATGCCCACAACAACGAACAGCTAGAATCACGAGCTCAACGAACAATGCTCTCAGCAATAATTTGGACTACGTAATCACGAGTACCAAATACATATCCACAGTTCGAGTAACTACAAATTATTCTCGCTTTACAAGAGAGTACTTCTAATGGCTTATATGACTATAACTAATTTGCTTTGTGTGTTGTGTAACCAAAATGATCAGCAACCCTCCTTTTATACAAGATGGAGAATGTAATTTACATCAAGTATTAATATTGTTAATTATGTAATTCATTGTAACTCCCAAATGAATTACACTAATTACAATATTTATAACTTATGTAACTCCCAAGTGCATAAATGGATAGATATAACTCACATGTTCATTGTACCTAGGCAATGAACCATGTGGATATCCACTGGGTCGTCCGCTCTATGGGCGTACCGGTTTGGGTCCATTAACCACAATCTCCTACTCGCCCATGGCGAGGACGACGTTGTCATCATATAAGCCAATAAAGTTCAAATATGTAAGTCAAAAAATTTGTTTAGTTATCGAACCGTGCGACCGCTGAGTTTACCTGCAATGCGGGAGCTCTAAATCAAACCCGTTAGGGCCAAAATAGAGTCATCAACCCTTTTAACAAAATATATAATATGGGAGCCATCAAGCTAAACTGGTTAAGGTTTGCATTGAGGCTACAACGTCTCAAACTCAGAGTACCCCAGATTAACTTTAATTTTTACCTGGTTAAGTATCTCTCATCCCTCAGAGTGTCGTACTTAACCCCTTTAGGCCTATTTCTATTTTGCATCTCACTTATTACTATATCATTTCCAAAAATGTCATAGTTGTCGATAATAAATGTAGAGCATGGTGAAATTAAGTTATCTTCCCTTTGCCCTAATGTTACTCAAATATGAATCAACTGCTTTCCCAGAATCACCCCATATAGTCTCATAGTCCGGACTTTAGGACATGAAACCAAAGTAGCAACATTAATTCATCTCTTTGTAATATAGTAAAAGATCACAAAGAGTACTTAATAAAAAAAGGATCAAGGAATACCTTATCCTTTAAAAGGACAACACACGGTGAGAAAGTAAGGACTCATTTTCTCACCTCCTTTATTAAGCTAAACTCATGCATGTTATATTTTCACAACATACTAAATAGTCTTGTTGTGTGAATTCCAGTGTGACGCCCCAAAATCCGGATACTCAATTTCCACAGATCTGGTGCTCACTATCTAAAAACATTCACATCTATCTACCCAACAATAAAGGATAATAACATTGAACTTAATAGATCATCTTCCCAAGGGTACAACTTGAACATCTCAATAAATCCCAGGTCATCTAACCCCTAGTACATCAATGTGGAAATAAAACATAAAGTTAAATAAGTCTTTATTACATAAACTTGAAAAACAAAGATAAACTATTCTTCATTAAATCTTCGTCTTGCCCTTGCCCTTGCTCGTGGACGGCTCTTCAGACTTCTCAGTCTTAGCTGCAATGGTTAATACAAGGGTGAGCAAAATAATTGCCCACCAGGGTAACGATTGAAATAAGCAATAAATGAAGTTTGATTGAACAACATAATCTTTTTTGAAGTCTGTCAACGATAAACAAAATCTGATAGCTCAATAGAAAGTTTAGCTTTTGATACAAAGAGTTGAAAATGATATCAACAGAACATCTGAGGGTCACAAGACCTCGAACTATGTCCTAGGTTAACAAGTATCTCTATTGTAACCTTTAACAATCTTATAGACTATATGGACCAACCATCTCGTACTCCGGGGGATCAGCCCTTCGTACAATGTTTTGTGCACAAACACTTTAACGCTACTGCGTAATATAATCCCCTATAACAGGGTTGTTCATCTCAGTACTGTCATTGGATTACGTACCAAAAGAAGTTTGGTTTGGATTAGCTTCAATGAATGTTTAAGTCTTTTGAACGCTCATCAACTATGGACTAGCTGAATCAATAAGGGTTCGCTGGCCACTTAAGAGTTTGATTCAATAATCAACTTGTACAATAAAATTCATGTTCAAATGAGATTAATAAAGAATTATAAATGAATAGCTAAGAATCTCAAACAAAACATAAGGAATGGACATTACTATTACAAACCTTGCTTGAACAGTAATAAATCAAGGTTATAAGGCTTGCTCAATGAAAGAGTACAAGTTAAGAATAGGAAGCTTGCTTAATGAAAAGTAAAGTTAGGGTACTTGCTCAATGTAAAAGTAGGGTTCAGAAACTTGCATCGATATATATAAAAGTAAGTGAGATAGAAAACTTGCTTAATATAGTAAGGCTTGCCTCGATCGCTTGCTACAATTAATATTAACTATTTGCTCTTTGAGTGACCTATACATACAAGTCACATTGAACAATTAATATTCATAGTTCAATTAATTACTTCCTTTTATAAATGATTATTCACTTATAACTTTAACCCACATTTTAAACTCTTGCTAAGACGCCACATATTATCATGTTACTTCATATATGTGAAATTATTCTATTTTAAAATCTGGAAAAATTCCATTTTTTGGGTTTTTGACCCGACCCGGACAGACCTGGTTGACCCGGACCGGCGCTACTGTGCTGGTTTTGAATTATCTTCCGACGCTGTTGCGCCCAATTTTGCCTATCCAGCGGCGCAGCTGCGCCGCGATACAGGCTCAGGCACTCTGTTTCGTGATTCAGTATTTTCAGACCGATTTCTTCCAATTTTCTTCACCCAATCAACAAATTGAACATACCCATACATTATATATGATGTAAAACTAATACCCAACACTTCTAAGTTGATTCTAACAACACCCAAAGCTTCAATAACCAATTTAAAAGCCAAAATTCACTGTTCATGTTTTATTTTCTTATTTGTGACACTTTTAATGAAATCAAGCACCACAAATCCGTTTTTCAACCATTTTAATTCATTCTTTTTGCATTCTTTTCGTTTCTCAGAATACTATAACCATCAATCATCAATTTACAGTTTATAACATGGATTAATAACTAATTTTAACCCTAAAATAGGCCATAATGTACTTGTACCAACAAAAATCAAGTTCTTAATTTTTTATGCATAAACATGAATTTGATTACTGAAACTCAATTACAAACATCATAGAATGGATTATATATACTCAAGAACACAAATATAACAAATTTCTTCAACAAATTAACCATCAAAATCAATTACAGAGAAATAATTTTGAATATCATAAATAAAAATTTTAAACTAAATTATACCTCAAATTTCTTCTTTGCACTTGATTTAGATGATTTGTGTGGCTTAGTTATTTCCCTCCTTTGATTCGTAGAATTCTTCTTTCCAATTTTTAGTAGAGAATTTATTCTCTCTTTTCATACTCTCCCAAGTACTGCTTTGTTTTTTTCTTTAAGCTTTACAACCCACGTTAAAATAAATTGATGAAGTATTAAGAAGAAGTTTCATCAGTTAAATTAACTAAGAGTCTCAAGGTCATGTTTAACTAGACTCAATAAAACTCATTTTAGCCTATTTGAATAATTCCTTTATTATATGTTAAGCCATGTCACACTTATTCAATTAAATTAAAATAAACTTTTTTTATTAATAAATCAAATTAACCTTACCAATTAAATCACAATATTTATTTAGTCAAATATAATTTATTTAATAAATTATTTATTTATTAAATCAATAATCTTCTAATTAATCACTTAATTAAATTATCAAATTATCATCATTATTGCATAACAATGCATAACAAAATGCACACATACAAATTATACCATAATAATTTCTACCAAATATTTATTTAGCAAAATAAACATATCAATTAAAATATTTATTTAAACCAATAAATATTTTAATATTTTACGAAAAACCACATTTGTTACATCCTTCCCTCCTTAAAAGGATTCTGTCCCTAGAATCACAACGCAATTAACCCATTCGTTACATCCTTCCCTCCTTAAAAAGATTATGTCCCTAGAATCTCTATACAAAGATTAAGCAAATAACTCAGGATAATGTTGAATCATCTTGTCTTCGAGTTCCCACGTAGCTTCTTCAGCATTGTGGTTCCTCCATATTACCTTAACAGAAGGTATAACTTTATTCCTAAGAACTTGCTCTTTCCTGTCAACTATCTGAACATGAATTTCTTCATAGGACAAATATTTCTCAACTTGTAAAGGTTTATACTCTATAACATGTTTGTAATCAGGCTTGTATGGTCGCAGTACTGAAACATGAAAAACATTGTGAATGTGCTCCAACTCTGGAGGTAAAGCTACTTCATAAGCGACTTCTCCTACCCTTCGAAGAATTTCGAAAGGTCCAATGAATCTCGGACTCAGCTTTCCAATGAATTTCGAAAACGAAACTTCCGACGTCAAATTCCTGCTTCTGCCGGTGTTGATCTGTATACTTCTTATGTCTATCTTGAGCAGCTACCAATCTGACTCTTATCACCTTGACGATCTCTGCTGTCTGTTGAACCAGTTCAGGACCTAACAGTCGACATTCTCCCACTTCATCCCAGCATAGTGGAGTTCTACATTTTCTCTCATACAACGCTTCGTAAGGCGATATGCGAATACTTACGTGATAACTATTATTATAAGTGAACTCAACCAGAGGTAAATGGTCATCCCAACTTCCTTTAAAATCCATAACACAAGCTCTCAACATATCTTCCAGTATCTAAATTGTCCTTTCACTTTGGCCATTGATGGGTGTATTTTATACACACAATTTGGGTACTTTTGGCCATGATAATTTGTAAGTCTTTGGGTATTTTATGTGGTTTTATTGTATTTTTATCTTATTTTTAGATATTGTTGTTTTAGATTTCTTTTACGTGTTTCTATTGATTTTGTGTATTTTTATTGTGTTTTGAAGGAATTGAAATAAAAATCGTCAGATCGTTGTTTTGTAATGACATAATGCCCGTGTTTGGTTATCCGTGGTTGGCGTGTTTTATTTTGAAAATTAGTGTTTGACGATGCTCGGTATGGAAGTTGATGACATTTACGCTTTGGGTGTGCACGGCGTCGACTAAGTCACAAGAGTGCTGACTTAGGCACCAGCTACAGCAGGCCCGCGGGGCCTCGCCACAAACCAACGGGGCCTCACCAAACAAGCCAGCGGGGCCTCGCGACAAACCAGCAGGGCCTCGCCAAGGCATACAGGGAGTTACAGCAAACCAGCGGGGCCTCACCAGAAAGCAGAAAGGCCTCGCCAGAGCATACAGGGAGTTGCAGCAGGCCAGCGGGGCCTCGCCAATTCGCACTGAGTGCGATCTGTGCGGGTTTTTGGGTCCAAATCCGAGTGGAGGCTAGGGTTTTCATGGGAACATTATAAATAGAACATGTAGCCTCCATTTTGACGGGACCCAGACAGACTTAGACATATTTAGACTTCAAAAATCAGATTTAGAGAGAGAGGAGGCTTGGAGCAAAAAGAGGGAGGCCATGGTTCTTCTAAAGCTTGGAGGAGCTTCAATAGAGGTGCTTCAATGGAGTTTCATCCAACAACAATGGGGAAGCCATCCTTTGTCTTTCTTTATCTTTTTCCTCTATGTAATTAGTTTTTAATCTAAGATTGTAATTGAACCCATTGCTTAATTTGAATTGATTTTCTCTTCGAATTGATTATTGTTGCTCATATGAATTGGTTATCATAACCTATGCCTATAAATTAATTGTTTGGCTAGTAATTACCTTGGGAACCTATATGAACTTGACAAACGAATTATAGTGTTAAGACCTAGTTATGATATCATGCGAAAGTTACAGACTGTTGTGGGTCATTAATTGAGATTAAGTGACGTGTGTCTTATTGATTATCCTCAATAATAGGTAACTTGTTAGTATTAGGATATACATATACCTAGATACCGTGTGCAACCAATTGAGAATCTAATCTTAATGACTTCCTTTGTAAAAGTTGGTAATTGAAAGGGTGATTGATAAGATTTAGTGACATGTGTCTTGTTAATTATTCTTAAAATTAGTCTCTTGATAGTGTGTAGGATAGATATATGCCTCTATACCGCATTAGGAAGATTCGTAATTGACCATCGACAGAGGCTCTTACGTAATTGTGATTTCTCAGATGTCAATTCTATGTGGTTAATTGATCTAAAAGAGGAGTTAAGATATTTGAACAAAGCATTGTATGCCAAGTGTTTGACAAAATGCTTGAATGGGAGAAATTACAATCTTAGACATTTATCTATCTATTTTTGTTATTTATATGTCATGCAATTTACAGGTAACCTTTATCCATCACTTGAATCAAAGAGTTTGATTTAGATCGAGTCGATATTGAGTTAGTACTTAGGGATACATTAGAGTTAATTCCCTGTGGGTTCGACAACTCTATCTTATCATTGTATTACTTGTTGACCGCGTATACTTGCGCGTATTTTTCGGTTGTGAAATCGACCAACAACCATCTGTTTGAGGATGATACGCCGTGCTCATCCGTAACTGTGTTCCCAAGTGTTCTTGCAAACTCTTCCAAAACTTAGACATAAAGCGCGGATCTCAGTCTGACACGATTGACATCAGAACTCCGTGCCTAGAAATAATCTCATTCACATATAATTTTGCCAACTGATCCAAATTAAATCTGATCTTGATTGGAAAGAAATGAGCTGATTTTGTAAGTCGATCAACAATAACCCAGATCGTATCATATCCTTTTTGAGTAGTTGGAAGACCCACCACAAAATCCATTGTAATATGCTCCCACTTCCACTCAGGTATCTCCAATGGTTGTAGTAAACCGCTTGGCCTCTGATGTTCAGCTTTGACTTTCTGACGTGTTAAGCATTTAGTAACACATTCTCCAACGTCACCTTTCATATTCGGCCACCAAAAATGCTGACGAAGGTCTTGGTACATTTTTGTGCTTCCTGGGTGAATTGAGTACCTTGAGCTATGAGCTTTATTTAGTATTTCCTCCTTAACATCTTGTAGTGACGAAACCCAAATTCGGCCTTCAAACCTCAACAACCCATCGATATCAATTTTGAATTTAATATCCTCCCTTTAGACACTCTTTTCCTTATTCTTTCACATTCAACATCCCGGAGTTGTGCTTCTTTTACTTTGTCCAATAAGGTTGGACAGACCTCCATCTGGACTAATTTCTCTTCTGTCTCCTGGGGATATTTTACCTCCAACTCCAATTTCGCCATTTCGGATATAAGTTTCTCTTATGCGGTCAACAACGATAACTTCTCCCATCCCTTCCTGCTTAAGGCGTCGGCAACCATATTTGCTTTCCCCAGATGATAAAGGATCTCACAGTCATAATCCTTGATTAACTCCAACCATCGTCTCTGACGCATATTCAAATCTTTCTGTGTGAAAAATATACTTTAAACATTTATGGTCCGTGTATATCTCACACTTCTCTCCATAGAGGTAATGCCTCCAAATCTTCAGAGTAAATACTACCGCGGCTAATTCCAAGTCATGAGTTGGATACCTTTTCTCGTAATCTTTTAACTGTCGCGATGCATACACAATGACGTTGCCGTTCTGCATAAGCACACAGCCTAGTCCCTTGTGCGATGCGTCGCTATACACCACAAAATTTCCTGTATCATCTGGCAAAGACAACACAGGTGCCAAACTTAACCTCTTCTTCAACTCTTGGAAGCTTTCTTCGCATTTCTCCGTCCAAACAAACTTAACTGCCTTCCTTGTCAAGTTAGTCAGCGGAGTGGCTATCTTAGAGAAATCTTGAATAAATCGTCTAAAATATCCTGCCAACCCTAAGAAACTTCGCACCTCTGACAGTGTTTTCGGCTGATCCCAATTTATCACGGCTTTCACCTTTGTTGGATCCACCGAAATTCCGTCCTTATCAAAATCACGTGCCCAAGAAATTGCACGCGCTCCAACTAGAATTCACATTTCGCGAACTTCGCATATAATTTCTCCATCCTTAACGATTCCAACGTCAGTCTCAAATGCTCCATGTGCTCCTCCTTGGTTTTGGAATACACCAAAATGTCATCGATGAATACCACCACAAACTTATCCAAAAACGGTTTAAACACCCTATTCATGTGACGCCCCCAAATTCTCTACACTCCATGTATTAGATTTGGTGCTCACGTGAAACTATTCAACTATAAATATTCATAATATATGACTTCTATCTAACCAAGGTTCACAGTATCCCATAACAGATAATAGTCCCGACCAGAACGTTAACTGTGTTTGAATACCCTCACTTGGATGTATAGATTCATATCTTATGAATATCTCTTTCATATCGATATTTCCTATCTATCTGACATTCACAGTATTAATGATAAGATTGTTCTTGGAACTGAGGGGCGCATTCCGGTAAAGATGGCACCTTACCGGCGCTCATTAAGTGTAACCTCAGCGCTTACAGAACTCCCAGTATCATTTAAATACCCTTATTCAGATGTATAGTTCATAGGGATACTGTACTAGATCAAATGTTACTTTCTAAGTTAACTAAGAATGTAAATACAACGCAAGAGATGTAACAAAAGATGATATATATTTAATAAGCTTAAGTTTGGTTACAACATTCTCAGTACTATGTCTTTATTACAACAAAAGTCTTACAAGACTTGAAAACATTCACAACAGTAATATAAAACTAATTAACATGGCTTTTTCCCTTGTCTGTCCCTGAGGTACCTGGATTATTATTTAAGACTGCAAAAGAAAGTATATGCAAGAATGAGCTACAAATGCTTAACAAGTTTATTTGAAAATATAAACACAATGTGTTTGAGTTGAAAGATTTCAAAGATGTATAACTGAGGGTTCAGTACATGAACCGTGTGTTTCAATCAGTTCTATCAGTCTTCAATGACTTAGAAAAGCTTGATTTCGGATATCTCGTAGGGGATCAGCCTATCGAATACCCTAGGAGTATGCATATCATCCTACAATTTATGCCAATATATAATTGACGATTTACAACCTTACATCAAGGTGTTTCATTTCTTAATATAAGATGTCTTACCAAAATAATTTGGTTTGACACAACAACTTTAGCTCTAACAAGTAATATATGAATAATGATTCTTTTCTTAAGTTATACTGAACAAGAAGCAATAACTTTACAACAATTGATAACAAGATGTAATATACTTGCTTAAATGTAACAAGGTTAGAAGACTTGCCTTAGTGTAGTTCGTTTATCAAAATTTAACACAATCTGTCAACGTACGTAGTCTACGTATATCAATAATAAGCATTAGAACTTATAATAACATGTATTAAGTTAATCTAGACAAGTTTTGTTAAGGTCCGACATTGATTCGGTATCTCAGTCGTGACTTTAGAGAGTTAAACACATAGGGTTATTCATAAAACGTCATTTGAAAGTTTAAATATTAACTTAGATAATTTATTTATCGATTATAATATTTCTAGGAGCTAAATATTATTTTTAAATAATTTTCACAAGCTTAAAAGTATTTTTAAATAATTTAATTATTATTTAGAATATTTTTAAAATATTAATATGTTATTTAAATGATTTATTTATCATTTAGAATAATTTTTGATATTTATTATTTAAATGATTTATTTATCATTTATAATATTTTTAGAAAGATAGAATATTATTTAAATAATTTCTTTTATCATTAATAATATTTTTAGAATTTATTTTATCATTTAAATGATGTAATTATTATTTATTATAATTTTTAAAACTTAGTTATTATTTAAAATGACTTAGTCTACGTATATCAAAATTTAACACAATCTGTCAACGTACGTAGTCTACGTATATCAATAATAAGCATTAGAACTTATAATAACATGTATTAAGTTAATCTAGACAAGTTTTGTTAAGGTCCGACAAAACTTAGATAATTTAGAGAGTTAAACACATAGGGTTATTCATAAAACGTCATTTGAAAGTTTAAATATTAACTTAGATAATTTATTTATCGATTATAATATTTCTAGGAGCTAAATATTATTTTTAAATAATTTTCACAAGCTTAAAAGTATTTTTAAATAATTTAATTATTATTTAGAATATTTTTAAAATATTAATATGTTATTTAAATGATTTATTTATCATTTAGAATAATTTTTGATATTTATTATTTAAATGATTTATTTATCATTTATAATATTTTTTAGAAAGATAGAATATTATTTAAATAATTTCTTTTATCATTAATAATATTTTTTAGAATTTATTTTATCATTTAAATGATGTAATTATTATTTATTATAATTTTTAAAATTTAGTTATTATTTAAACTTTGTCATTTATAATATTTTCCAATACTTAGTATATTATTTAAAATGATTTATTTATTATTAATAATATTCATAAATATTTAATATTTTATTTAATTATTATGCATAATAATTTTAATTACTTTAATATCATTTTTAAATAATTAATGTAATATTAAATGATTTAATATCATTAAGATAATTATTAAATGATTTATTATAATTATTATTATTATCTAATTAAATTAAATAATAATTAATATTTATGTAAAAATATTAAAAGTTAATTATTATACTTAAAAATGAATTTTAGAATATAATTATTAATTATTAATAAATATTTAATATTTATTTCTAATTTATTTAATTATATATGTTTATTTATATTTAATATGAATAGTAACTGTCGCTATAGGTGAATAGTGACAAAAAGTGTCGCTAGAGGTGTTCTTGGTGTTCTTGAGGCTGAAGAACACGTTGGTCAATGTCGAGTAGTGACCTTTGATCACAAATTTCTCTTTGATGATTTAATGTCTGTGTTTAATTCTTGTTTGTAGTTATACTTAGCATGGCAGTGTCTAACGACATATGAAAATTAAGTTTAAACAACATCAATTGATGCTCTAACAATCTGGTCAAACTAGCTTGGTCGCGGCTGTTCTTGAGTTTCTGGGTTACCAAGAAACTTATCCGGCCTTAATAGTCAACGCTTTTTGACCAAGATTTTTGGCTTAATTATTTATTGTTCAGGGGTTTTGATGTTACCAGATTATTCTCTATATAGCATAAAACAATCCTAAGCATTTACTTTACACAAAACACATCATTTAAGCAAGATCTGGGCAGTTTGAAAACTTGTCAGACCTTGTCAGAACCTTCAAACGAATTCTGGGTTACCCAGAATTCAGTTTTCATGGTAGGTCAATGGGTTTTGACCAACAATATCTTCTAACTGAGAGATATTTTTACCCTTCTACCAATTGGATATTATAGCTAACATGGCATACTATCAATTCATGCTTTAAAACAGATCTAACAAATAGTTTAAGCCGATCAAAAGCTCTGACAAAATAGGCCGTCAGACTGTTCTTGACTGCCAAGAACAGTTTGGGTTTTTCATCAAATTCGACCATTTAAATGTTATGAATCCTTGTTTAACCAACCCAGATCACTTATTTATATGTTAACACATAATCCTAAATATCTAAACACAAAATTTATTGAAGGCTTAAAGATCTAGCATAAAATTTAGGGTTTTGCACCTTTTTTCTCAAGTTTTGATTTCTGACTTTTGATTCTGATCTTTTGCTTGTAGAGGCTTAATATGGTATGATTATAAGTGTATTGGCTTTGTAAATTCGTAGCTTGGAAGATCAGTTTAGTGTTCAATTTATAGAACTTTGTACGTTAGGGTTTTTAGGTCTTTTCTCACATTTTTGTCTCCAAAAATATCTTGCCTTGCTACTTGTACTGCTTCTGATATGATGTTAGTCACCTACTTGTGCTGGAGAGTTGCCAAAATATCTGATCTTACATTCTTATTCCTTTCTAATTGGTTTAAAGTTTTATTTTTGATTTATTTCCTTACCAATTAAACTTAGAGTTTTGCTAATCATGTTTAGTATGTTTAATTAGGTTTAGTAATACCTTAATTAAGCTTATATATCATAATTAAGGTTTAATATTTCATAATTTATAGATTAAGATAACATAATTAGAATTAGAGTTTCATAATTAGGGTTAGGATTTCCTAATTCATGAATTAGGATTTAAATCTTTCAATTAGGGTTTTAATCTAAGTTCAATGATTCATAATTAATGTTATGATTCATGAGACGAACGAGATTTTGTAATTTAATTTAAATATTTATTGAATTAAATAAATATTTTTTTCGATGATTTGATTGTTGAATTAATTGAGTAATTGATGAATGTGTGGTAGATTAATTTAATTATATGTGTTACATTAGTAAAATTGATGTGGAGAATTTTTATATTCAAAGTATGTGTTTAGTTAAGTTTATTTGATTAAATGCATTATTTAAATAAGCATTATTTAAATAAGCATGATATTATTTTTAATTAATTTAATATTAATTAGAGTTTTAATAATTTGTCATTATTAATAAAGGAGAATTTTATTTGTGTGATTATGTGATTTAATGTAGAATTATTCTATTTTATTTAATTGATTTTAGTAAGATTATTTAGTTGATTAAAAGTGTGACATGAACTATATAATAAGTAATTTATTAAAATAAACCAAATGGGAGCTTATGAGGACAACCAAACAAAGCTTAAGTGGGGGTTGAAGTCAATTAACCATTATGGGGTTAACTGACAACCATGTACGCCAATATTATTATCAGTTGTTTCTTTTTCTCTCACGCATTGTGCTTAAACCAACTTAGAGATTAATCAGAGAGAAAAAAGAGAGAAATTTGGAGAATTGAAGAAATCATTCATTTGCTTGCATTATTTAAAGCATCTAATTAAAGGTAATTCTTCTAATTAAGTTTAATTTACGTTTTAAATTCTTCCATGATAGTATTCTCTAAGTTTTCTGATAGTGAAATTTCATGTGTAATTGATTGTAAATTGTTTAAAGTTGTTTAAATATATGTATAATTTACTGTATGGTGTTTATAAATTGTTTAATTGGATTAATTTATGGGATTACACCTTTAATTAGAAGTTCTGAAAGTTACAGAGTAGTTACATATGAGTATGAACTGTATGTATGAAATTGATACTTGTTTTGCATGTTAATTGGTTAAATTAATGGCTAATTATGTTTATGCATGTAAAAATGAAGGAAACAAGATTTAAACGGGTTAATTTGGTGTTATAACGAACCTGTTATATGTGATTTCATGGAAATTGAAGAAATTTTGATAAAATGATAAAAACCTCAAATTTTGATTCTTAGATTCATGGTTTATGCGATTTAATTTGTTAGAATTATGCTAGAAGGCTTGGGTAATGATTATATATGAATTATAGTAATTTGGTATGTTTAATTTGATGTAAGAATAAGAAGATTAGAAAATTTTGGCCTGTTTCTGCGTTCTTCACGAACTGCAGAAACTGAATTTCGTGATTCTCGCCCCGGCGAGCTCAATGAACTGAGGTTCTCGCCCCGATGGAAGCTCGCCCCGGCGAGCTCATTGAACTGAATTTTCTCGCCCCGACGAGAAAACTGTAAAGGAATTTCTCGCCCCGGCGAAGGCTCGCCCTGGCGAGAAATTTTGTGAAGGAATTCTCGCCCCGGCGAGCTCAGTGCAGGAAGAGTTAAAATTTTTCTTTCTTTATATTTATGCTATGTCACCCTATGCATGTTTAAAACTTAGATTAATATGTTGAACGAATACCAAGATGTTGAGTTGGATGCTGAGCATATACCGCTGATTATAAATATAGAGATTGATAAACCCTAACTTGACGTTGAGTTTAGAAAATTCTTAAGTATGATATTGCTATAATTGTTAGGCTTATAATTTCTGAAGTGAGACTGATAACTAGAAAACAGTTTAGATATTAAAATGAAAATTGAATGTGAATGAACCCTGAAGTGTTTATAATACTGTAACTAATTTTGTTACTGCTTTATAAACTGGATGTATAGGTTGATTAAGGAACGTGTATTTTATTTTGTAATCTACGCACAAGGCAAGTTTTTCTACTCTTAATCTTTTATTTTATCGAAAGCAAGTTACTATCTCTAATCTTGTTATTTCATTGAAAGCAAGTATCTTATCCTTATTACTTCTACGCAAGTTCTTGAACCTCATCCTTTTATCATGCAAGCTTCATAATGTTAATACTTACTTGAGCAAGTTCTTAATTCTATTTTATTCAATTGTATCTTTTGTGAGATTCAGTCTTTGATTCTTGAACATTTATTATATCTTATTGAACCTTGATTGACTAGCGAACACTTATTGATTCGACTAGTCCATAGTTGATGAGCATTTTAAATTCTAGAAACGTTATTGAAGTAAATCCAAACCAAACTACCTTTGGTGCGGACTCCGATGTCAAACTGAGATGAACAACCCTTATACAGGGGATTTTATTTACGTGTTAGCGTTAAGATGTTGTGCACATACATAGTACAAAGGGTTGATCCCCCTGAGTACGAGAAGTGAGGTCCATATAGTCTTACGACTGTTAAAGGTTTAAAGTAGAAATACTTGATAACCTGGAACATAGTTCGTGGTCTTAAGACCCTCAGACGTGCTTTTGAATCTTGTCTTATATTCTTGACTCAAAAGCTGAATCTTCGACTATTCAATATCCGTTGATTATTTCGCATGTTATTATTATTGTTGTTGTTGTACTTGCTGGGCAATCATTGCTCACACTTGCATAATAACATTGCAGCTAGAAAGAGTTGACACTCGTCCACTAGTAAGGGCAAAGGAAAAGCAAACAAGTGATGAAGACTTGTTGTATTTGCTTTATTGATGTTTATGTATTAGACTTGATTATGTTTTCGCATTTGATGTTTTATTAAGGTTAAATGACCTGGAATTTATTTATTAAAGATGTTGTAACCCTTTAATGGGAGATTTCTATTTTATTTAAGAGTTTTCATTTATATTTGAATGGGTAGTTAGATGTGATGTGATTTATTTGGATAGTGAACACCAAATCCTGAGAAAATGAAGTACCTGGATTTGGGGGTGTCACAGGATGGTATCAGAGCTGTAGGTTATGAACCTTAGGTGGGAAAACCTTAGGGTAGTAGCCTTTTTAGAGTCAGAAAATATAGTGGTGATAAACTCTCATCGAGTTCTAAGGAATGAATTAAGAAAATTCATTAAAGATAATAAAAGACTTTATGTGCTATGTGCTTATGTGTTAACAACCTATGTGCTACGACTAGTACCGAGTATTAATTAAAACTTAAATTTGTTGTCAGGATGTCGGATATTGGAGGATTTAGTTAGCCTAGGGAGATTGAGCCCCGAGTGGCTGGAGAGGAGGAGCCCCGTGATATCCATGTTATCCGGGGGCAGTTGATACATAGAGAGCCATCTCCATTGATCACGGTTGTGGGTCAGGAGTATGAGCCTGAGTCTGATCCAGAGGAGGATCCTGAGGAGGTAGAGGCTGAGGAGGATGATGAGGATTCCGAGGAGGTACCCCTTACCTCTATCGATGCTGAGATGTACGATGCATTGTACGATCGTACTGTTGAGTTACAGGATAGAGTCAGAGAATTGGAGGGGCTGGAAAATAGACGCCAGACTCTCATAGATCAGAAGAATGAGAAGATCGAGGATCTTAATATACGTCTTAGAGACGTAGAATGGAAGTTAGTTCAGGCAGAAAATCAAAAGGAAGATCTATTAGCTGAGAATGAGAAGATGAAACTTGAAATCGAGAAATTGAAGAATGATCTCAGTGAGGAGACAGCGGAACGTGCTAGAGCAGAGGATGCTTGGATGAATAACGCTTGACGTGTAGAAATTTCTGAAGAAGGTGAACGGGTAAAGAAGGCTAAGATTGAGGAGACAGACTATACTTTTCAGACAGCGATTGAGAGGACCCAGGATCGAGTTTTCCACTATCCAGTTCAGTTTAAGGACTTGCTATCGTACATGTTGGATCGCAGGATGATGCTCCGTATCATGGAGGAAGAACGTAGGAAGGCGGTTCGACGCCTTAGTAGGCCGTGATAGGAGACGTTTTGAGTCATGTGTAAATATTTATGGTAGATTATGATGTAAATTCCAGCGTGATTATACACAATGGAATATGACTATTTAATCCTAAAGATTGTTTGATCTTGGGATAGTTGATGTAAATAGCAGTTATGCTATCTTTCTATGTTTAAGACTTTTGAATGAATGAAATATCAGTTTTATTTGAAGATGTTATGTGTTAAATGTTTAACCTGAATTGTTTGAGTTAAATGTTGAACACTTAAGAAATTGAGTGATGATCTAATAAGCGCACATTCTTGAACAGAAATTGCCGCCGAGACGCCAACCACGTCAACAAGCTCAGGAGCGACGCCTATGATAATCCTGTTCAGCAGTTGGTGAACCTTTTGGCTGGAGCACTTGCGAATCAACCGCAAGCTCAACCAGTAATGTCATTTAAGGATTTCAAAGCGGTAGGACCGCCAGAGTTTAGGGGTTCCCTGAACCCGATCGAAGCCCAAACTTGGGTGATGGAAATGGAGAAAGTATTTGACGTTGCTAGGGTTAGTGAGGACCAAAAGACTGCCTTTACAATGTTCATGCTTAAGTCAGAAGCCAGCTATTGGTGGCAAGCGAATAAGGTTCGAGGAGGTCAGGGTGTAATCGCATGGGATAGATTTAAGGAGATATTCTTTGAGATGTACTTTCTGACGAGCTCGCATAACCAGATGGAGATTTAATTTCTAGAGCTGAAACAGGGTACCATGACTGTACCGGAGTACGCGACGAAGTTTGTTCGCTAGGTTCGCAACTTACCAAGTGAATACCGATGAGAGGAAGGCGAGAAGATTTGAACAAGGATTGAAGTCGTGGTTGTATAGCAAGGTGTCAATGTTCTAATTGAACACTTTTACTGGAGTGTTGGAAAAAGCGATCATCGCAGAAGGTGGGAGTGATGCTCTGACTAAGTATAACCAGGAACATAAGAAGAAAAAGAATGAGAATGAGAATAACAAGACTAGTGGTAGTAGTGGTGGTCACAACCAGAAGAGGAAGTGGAATGATAATGGATCTGCTGGAAATCAACAGGGAGGTCAGAATTAGAAGGTGGAGATGTGTGTTACATGCGGGAAGAATCATATAGGATATGCTTGAAGGGGAAGAGAGTTTGCTGCAATTGTGGTCAGGAAGGCCACATAGCACCAAATTGTCCGAATCCAAAGAAGGGTGCTTATTTCACATGCAGATTGAAGGATCATCTGGCTAGGGATTGCCCCAAGAAAGCAGCAGGAGGAGCAGGATCAGGAGGAAATAAGGGAAACAGTAGTGGTAGTACGTTGACTATAACCGGATCAGCACCAACAAACTGACCTAACGCCAGAACTTTCAACATGACCGTGCAAGATGCCGTGCAGTCTCGCGATGTGGTGTCAGGTATCATTCCGATCAATAATATAGATGCTTATGTATTGTTTGATTCGGGTGCTACTTGTTCATTTATATCCGATGACTTTACTAAAAACTTAGATTTGCCTAAGGAGGAATTAGATTACCCTTTAAACATAGAAATTGCGAATAGGGAGGTAATTCCTATTAGGTACGTACACAAGAAATGTAGAGTGAATATTAAGGGAAACGTTATGACAGTGGATCTGATTCCAATCAAACTTAGGGAATTTGATGTTATTTTCGGTATGGATTGGCTATTCAATTATGGAGCGATAATTGATTACCAGAAGAAATGTATTAACCTTATGACTCCGTCAAAGGTAGTATTTTACGGCAACAAATTGCCTAGGCAAGCGAGTTGTCTGACGATGATGCAGGCCAGGAAGTTGTTAAAACAAGGTTGTGTGGGATACTTAGCCTACATAGTTGATACTCGAAAAGAGAGTCCGAAATTAGAAGAGATACCTGTCGTAAAGGACTTTGAAGATGTCTTTCTAGACGATTTACCAGGACTTCTGCCAGATAGGGAAGTTGAGTTTGTAATCGATTTGGCGCTAGGAACTGTCCCGATATCAAAAGCTCCATACCGAATGGCCCCAGTAGAGATGAAAGAATTGATGGTGTAGCTACAAGAACTTTTAGATAAGAAGTATATTCAGCTGAGCGTATCGCCGTGGGGAGCGCCGGTATTGTTTGTTAAAAAGAAAGACAGATCGATGCAATTTTGCAATGATTATAGGGAGTTGAACAAGGTCACGATTAAGAATAAATACCCGTTGCCAAGAATCGACGACTTGTTTGATCAGTTGAAAGGAGCTAGATATTTCTCGTAGATAGATTTGAGGAATGGGTATCATCAGTTGAAGGTGAGGAAGGAAGATGTGCCGAAGACAGCGTTCAGAACTCGTTATGGTCATTACGAGTTTCTGGTGATGTCATTTGGTCTAACGAATGCTCCTGCAGCATTCATTGACTTAATGAACTGGGTGTTTAAGCCGTTTTTGGACAAATTCGTAGTAGTATTCATTGACGATATTCTAATTTATTCCAAAACCAAAGAAGAGCATACAGAGCATTTGAAGTTGACATTGGAAGCGTTAAGAAGAGAGAAGTTGTATGCTAAATTTTTTAAGTGTGAATTCTGGATAGAGCGAGTGCAATTTCTTGGACATGTGATTGACAAGGATGCGATTTCGGTGGATCCGTCAAAGGTTGAAGCAGTGCTTAACTGGGATCAGCCGAAAACACCATCGGAAGTAAGAAGTTTCCTCGGATTGGCAGGTTACTATAGGAGATTCATTCAGGATTTTTCCAAAATCGCGACTCCGTTAACGAATTTGACTAGGAAGACGGTAAAGTTCGTTTGGACGGAGAAGTGTGAGGAAAGTTTTCAAGAATTAAAGAAGAGATTGAGTACGATGCCTGTGTTGTCTCTACCGGATAGCACAGGAAATTTTGTGGTGTACAGTGATGCGTCGCATAAAGGACTAGGTTGTGTGCTTATGCAGAACGGTAAGGTCATTGCGTATGCGTCATGACAATTAAAGGACTATGAGAAGGGGTATCCTACCCATGATTTGGAGTTAGCCGCGGTGGTGTTTGCTTTAAAGATATGGAGGCATTTTCTTTATGGGGAGAAGTGTGAAATATATATAGACCACAAAAGTCTGAAATATATTTTTACACAAAAGGATCTGAACATGCGTCAGAGGAGATGGTTGGAATTGATAAAGGATTACGAATGCAAAATTTTATACCATCCGAGTAAAACAAACGTGGCGGCCGACGCTTTAAGCAGAAAGGGTCAGGAGAAATTGTCTATGATTACTGCTCAAGAGGAGCTAAGTACAGCAATGGCGAAATTAGAATTGGAGGTAAAATTTCCGCAGGAGTGTGATGAAAAATTATTTCAATTGAGAATCGGTTCAACATTGGTGGATAAGGTTAAGGAAGCATAAATTCAGGACGAAGAATGTGATAGAATCAGAAAGAGAATATCTGGAGGTAATGAAGTGAAATTCAAAGTGGATAACGAGGGAGTATTAAGATTCGAGGGAAGAATTTGGGTTCCGCAAGTACAAGAGGTTAAGGAGGAAATTTTGAGCGAGGCTCATAATTTAAGATATTCGATTCATTCGGGTAGTACGAAGATGTACTAAGATCTCCGACAACATTTTTGGTGGCCGAATATGAAGAGAGACTGAAAGTAGTATGCACACAAGCAAATCATATTTGATATGATGTAGCATATACTTTGTAATCTTATTCGTTTATTAAAGAAATTTTACTTTATTTACATGATGCTGTTATATTGAATATGATAAACCCATAGTTTTGAGCAATGCTTTTAGAATCATGATGGTGATCATGCTAATGAGATCTAAATTCTAGATAGCTCACAAACTAAAATCGTTCCTAATCGATGGATTACTAAAAAGGGGATTAGTAATTCCGGATAGATTAGTACATACGTTGCTTGCTCTTATGAAGAGGATGATTGATCTCATAATCATTTGTGTGGAGACACTAAAGCAAGTATATAGGTGCTTATTAGAGAATAAGTTCACTGAACGTGGCTCGCTAAGGAATAGCTAATGGAGTTTTACTCGCCTGTCAATAGGAATTCCTCTAGTGATAGTAGTACAAGTGATCCTTGGACTTGAGATCATCATAGTATCTTGTGTATGATGAGTTATACTTTGACATGTCCCTTAAGACCTTTAGGGTATATCAAAGGGTATGATTGGGTATAATAAGTTATACATGGAGATAGGTGAATGATCAACAAAGAATCTACCACTTCTAGTAAAAGGAGAGAATGTCCTATGTGATTCGATAAATGACGACTCAGGAATCTTTGGCCAAAGCAGAATGAAATTAGAAAGGAGTTTCTAATTTGCATTATCAGAGTTGTGCATTTGAGAATCGAAATAGATATAATTAAATAAAATAAGACTTGACAGTAATTTCATGTCTTATATTTAATTGGGACATTGTATGGTAGAATGATTGAATTGTACGGTAACTATGCACTGAAAGGTTCTTTTGTGATTAATGTTGAAATCTATATTATCTGGAAAGTCGTTGATCGCTAAGGGGGCTTACCCTTATTGTAGAATAAATATTATTTATTTAAATGAATTAAATAGTTTAATTTATTTATTTAAATAAGATTAGAATTGTTCTAATTGATTTATTCACAACCGGTTTAATATGGAGAACCTAAAGGGTCACACCGCAAAAGAAAAATATTTGTTTAAGAAGCAAATGGCATAATTGTAATAATAAGTTAAGTGTATTTAATTTAATCTATGGAGATAGAACAAATTAAATAGCTTAATATTTATTATTTAATATTTTGGAAATATTAAATATAAATTAATAAGAGGAGTCTTATTATTATTTTTACCATTACTATTATTTAATTCCTAATAGGGATTGGGAATTAGTTAATAGAAGTACTCTCTCATGCATTCCTAAATTGGATTAGGAGCATAATTAATTAAAGGAGTTTAATTAGAATAAAAACCCTAATCCTAAATAGTTTAGGAGGGTTCCCTATATCTATAAATAAGAGGAGTCTTATCATGATTTAGGGTTAGACAGTTACACACTCTTCCATAAGAATTGGAGAGAGAAAGAGTACTTGTAATTTCTATAGAGATAGAAACTAGGGTTTTGCTAACACTCATCTTCTTGAACAACTATTATTCCTTGGTGGATCACCTCTAGAGGCCAAACACTTGGGTGGCTAACGTTGATCAAAGGAAAGAATTTAATCGGTGGAATTCAAGGAGAACGCGAAGGATTTGGAGGTGAACTCGTACCTGTGGAAGCATGGTTCTACAAGGGTATGATTCTCATACTTTATCTCTTTCGTTTAATTGATAATTGAGCACATGGATGATCATGGTGATGGTTGTATGAAAAATTTTAAAATCTGTTTTATTGCGCTTCCGCACTATTTATGTAATTTGATTACATGTTCGCGCTATATACAAACCTAACAGAGACGTTAGGTTTGTGTAGCCAAGTGTTTACATGTCAGAAAGTTAAAGCAGAACATCAAAGGCCAAGTAGGCTATTACAACCGTTAGAAATCCTATAATGGAAATGGGAGCATATCACCATGGATTTCGTAGTAGGTCTTCCGACGACTCAGAAAGGTTTCGACGTAGTATGGGTTATCGTAGATCGACTGACGAAATCAGCACATTTTCTACCGATCAAGATCAGATTCAACCTAGCTCAGTTGGCGAAGTTGTATGTGAAGGAGATTGTTTCGAGACACGGTGTTCCAATATCTATTGTCTCAGATAGGGATCCGCGCTTCACATCGAACTTCTGGAAATGACTACAGGAATGCATGGGAACGCAGTTACGTATGAGTACGGCATATCATCCACAGACCGACGGACAAAGCAAAAGAACGATTCAAACACTGGAAGATATGTTACGAGCTTGCATTATGGACTTCAAAGGAAATTGGGACGATCATATACTGTTGGTGGAATTTGCTTACAATAATAGTTATCACGCAAGTATTGGCATGCCGCCTTACGAAGTGTTGTACGGCAGAAAGTACAGAACTCTATTATGCTGGGATGAAGTTGGCGAACGTCAATTGCTCGGACCAGAACTGGTACAACAGACCGCAGAAATCGTCAAATTGATCAGGACAAGATTGATAGTAGCTCAGGATAGACAGAAGAAATATGTCGATCAACATCGTAAGAATTGAGAGTTTGAGTCTGGTAGTTACGTTTTCTTGAAAGTATCTCCTTGGAAAGGGAAGATTCGTTTTGGTAAGAAGGGAAAACTGAGCCCGAGGTTCATTGGACCCTTTGAAGTGTTAAGAAGAGTTGGTGAGGTCGCATATGAAGTAGCTTTACCTCCAGCACTAGAACACATCCACAATATCTTTCATCTCTCGGTATTACGACCATATAAACCCGACTACAAACATGTAATAGAATATGAACCCCTGCAAGTTGAGAAAGATTTGTCTTACGAAGAAGAGCCTGTTCAGATATAGTTGACAAGAAAGAGCAAGTGCTACGAAATAAAATTATACCTTCTGTTAAGGTGATCTGGAGAAACCACAACGCTAAAGAAGCTATGTGGGAACTTGAAGATCAGATGATGAGAAATTATCCACAGCTATTTGCTTAATCTATGTGTAGCGATTCTGGGGACAGAATCTTTGTAAGGGGGGAGAAAATGTAACGGGACGAATTAATTGAGTCGTGATTCTGGGGACAAAATCCTTTTAAGGGGGGAAAGATGTGACGAACGAGATTTCGTAATTTAATTTAAATATTTATTGAATTAAATAAATATTTTTTCGATGATTTGATTATTGAATTAATTGATTAATTGATGAATGTACGGTAGATTAATTTAATTATATGTGTTACATTAGTAAAATTGATGTGGAGAATTTTTATATTCAAAGTATGTGTTTAGTTAAGTTTATTTGATTAAATGCATTATTTAAATAAGCATGATGTTATTTTTAATTAATTTAATGTTAATTAGAGTTTTAATAATTTATCATTATTAATAAAGGAGAATTTTATTTATGTGATTATGTGATTTTATGTAGAATTATTCTATTTTATTTAATTGATTTTAGTAAGATTATTTAGTTGATTAAAAGTGTGACATGAACTATATAATAAGTAATTTATTAAAATAAACCAAAGGGGAGCTTATGAGGACAACCAAACAGAGCTTAAGTGGGGGTTGAAGTCAGTTAACCATTATGGACTTAACTGACAACCATGTACGCCAGTATTATTATCAGTTGTTTCTTTTTCTCTCACATATTGTGCTTAAACCAACTTAGAGATTAATCAGAGAGAAAAAGAGAGAAATTTGGAGAATTGAAGAAATTATTCATTTGCTTGCATTATTTAAAGCATCTAATTGAAGGTAATTCTTCTAATTAGTTTAATTTACGTTTTAAATTCTTCCATGATAGTATTCTCTAAGTTTTTTGATAATGGAATTTCATGTGTAATTGATTGTAAATTGTTTAAAGTTGTTTAAATACATGTATAATTTACTGTATGATGTTTATAAATTGTTTAATTGGATTAATTTATGGGATTACGCCTTTAATTGGAAGTTCTGAAAGTTACAGAGTAGTTACATATGAGTATGAACTGTATGTATGAAATTGATACTTGTTTTGCATGTTAATTGGTTAAATTAATGGCTAATTATGTTTATGCATGTAAAAATAAAGGAAACAAGATTTAAACGGGTTAATTTAGTGTTATAACGAACCTGTTATATGTGATTTCATAGAAATTGAAGAAACTTTGATAAAATGATAAAAACCTCAAATTTTGATTCTTAGATTCATGGTTTATGCAATTTAAGTTGTTAGAATCATGCTAAAAGGCTTAGGTAATGATTATATATGAAATTTTTGGCCTGTTTCTGTGTTCTTCGCGAACTACAAAAATTAGATTTTGTGATTCTCGCCCCGACGAGTTCAATGAACTGAGGTTCTCGCCCCGGCGGGAGCTCGCCCCGGCGAGCTCATTGAACTGAATTTTCTCGCCCCGACGAGAAAACTGTAAAGGAATTTCTCACCCCAGCGAAGGCTCGACCGGGCGAGAAATTTTGTGAAGGAATTCTCGCCCCGGCGAGCTCAGTGCAGGAAGAGTTAAAATTTTTCTTTCTTTGTACTTATGCTATGTCACCCTATGCATGTTTAAAACTTAGATTAATATGTTGAACGAATACCAAGATGTTGAGTTGGATGCTAAGCATATACCGCTGATTATAAATATAGAGATTGATGAACCCTAACTTGACGTTGAGTTTAGAAAATTCTTAAGTATGATATTGCTATAATTGTTAGGCTTATAATTTCTGAAGTGAGACTGATAACCAGAAAACAATTTTGATATTAAAATGAAAATTTGATGTGAATGAACCCTGAAGTGTTTATAATACTGTAACTAATTTTGTTACTGCTTTATAAACCGGATGTATAGGTTGATTAAGGAACGTGTATTTTATTTTGTAATCTATGCACAAGGCAAGTTTTTCTACTCTTAATCTTTTACTTTATCGAAAGCAAGTTACTATCTCTAATCTTGTTATTTCATTGAAAGCAAGTATCTTATCCTTATTACTTCTACGCAAGTTCCTGAACCTCATCCTTTTATCATGCAAGCTTCATAATGCTAATACTTACTTGAGCAAGTTCTTAATTATATTTTATTCAATTGTATCTTTTGTGAGATTCAGTCTTTGATTCTTGAACATTTATTATATCTTATTGAACCTTGACTGACTAGCGAACCCTTATTGATTCGACTAGTACATAGTTGATGAGCGTTCTAAATTCTATAAACATTATTGAAGTAAATCCAAACCAAACTTCCTTTGGTACGAACTCCGATGTCAAACTGAGATGAACAACCCTTATACAGGGGATTTTATTTACGTGTTAGCGTTAAGATATTGTGCACATACATGGTGCAAAGGGCTGATCCCCCCGAGTATGAGAAGTAAGGTCCATATAGTCTTACGACTGTTAAAGGTTTAAAGTAGAAATTTTTGATAACCTGGGACATAGTTCGTGGTCTTAAGACCCTCAGATGTTCTTTTGAATCTTATCTTATATTCTTGGCTCAAAAGCTGAATCTTCGATTATTCAATATTCGTTGATTATTTCGCATGTTATTATTATTGTTGTTGTTGTACTTGCTGGGCAATCGTTGCTCACCCTTGCATAATAACATTGCAGCTAAAATTGAAAGAGTTGACGAGCCGTCCACTAGTAAGGGCAAAGGAAAAGCAAACAAGTGATGAAGACTTGTTGTATTTACTTTATTGATGTTTATGCATTAGACTTGATTATGTTTCCGCATTTGATGTTTTATTAAGGTTAAATGACCTGGGATTTATTTATTAAAGATGTTGTAACCCTTTAATGGGAGATTTCTATTTTATTTAAGAGTTTTCATTTATATTTGAATGGGTAGTTAGATGTGATATGATTTATTTGGATAGTGAACACCAAATCCTGAGGAAATGAAGTACCTGAATTTGGGGGTGTCACAATTCATTACTTAGAATCTAATTATCTCAATTAAGATTCTTGTGTAACAATTGGGGTTTTGATTCACCAATTCGGACAACTTTTATCAATTAGGGTTTTCTATTTAGGGTTTTATAATTCCATTTATCATTTTAAACCCTATTTAACTTATTTAGATTTTTATCAGTTAATATAATATTATATTAACTCCGAAGCACAACAAATCTCTTCGTTATTTCCAAGCACGACACAACAGCTTACCAAAATAATTTACCGAGACGCTTCTCGGTGAAATCGTCGGAAGCACGACAAATTATTTTGTCCGTGTAAGCACGACTAAGCAGCTTCAAAAATTTTTTTATTTGACCTAATTCTTTAATAAAATATATAATCACATAACACAAAGTCGGAACAAGAAATTTCATTTAATAAACACATAATTTACATATACAAATCTTATTAGGGTTCGGAATATTATAATTCATCATATCCATAAATGCAGCAGGTGCATTTGTTAGACCAAATGACATCACCAGAAACTCGTAATGACCATATCATGTTTTGAACGCTGTCTTCGGCACATCTTCTCTTCTCACCTTCAACTGATGGTATCCACTTCTCAAATCTATCTTTGAAAAATACCTAGCCCCCTTCAATTGATCAAACAAGTCGTCGATCCTTGGCAATGGGTATTTATTCTTGATGGTAACCATATTTAACTCCTTGTAATCAATGCAAAGTCGCATCGATCCATCCTTTTTCTTGATAAACAGTATTGGCGCTCCCCATGGCGATACGCTCGGCTGAATATACTTTTTATCTAATAACTCTTGTAGTTGAACCATCAAATCCTTCATCTCCACTAGAGCCATACGGTACTGGGCTTTTGATATAGGGGCAGTACCTGGTACTAAGTCGATCACAAATTCAATTTCTCGATCCGGCGGAAGTCCTGACAAATCATCAGGAAACACGTCCGCAAACTTTCTAACTACTGGTATTTCCTCCAGCTTCACACCCTCCTTCCGAGTATCGATTATGTAGGCTAGATATCCTACACATCCTTGCCTTAACAACCTTTTAGCCTGCATCATCGTCAGACAACTCGCTTGTCTAGGCGACTTGCTGCCATAAAACACTACCTTCGACTTCTTCGGAGTCATAAGGTTCACACTCTTCTTCTGGCAATCAATTATCGCCCTGTGGTTAAATAACCAATCCATTCCCAAAATAACATCAAATTCCCCAAGTCGAATTGGAATCAAACACACCAACATCACATGACCCTTAATATCTACCCGACAGTTCTTATGTACAAATCTAACAGGAATCACCTCCCTATTCGCAATTTCTATATTCAAAGGGTAGTCTAACTCTTCCGGAAGCAATTCTAATTTCTTAGCAAATTCGTCGGATAGAAATGAAGATTGGTTGGTGTAACGATCGGGAATTTTAGATTTCCTTGTAACCCGAGTTATGTATGAATAAAATGAATTTTTATTTATATTTATATTATCATGTGATATGTGCTTAAAATTGTGTTGCAACCTAGAAAATGTGTATGTGTTAAATTTTACGTGTTGTTGGGTCGTTGGAGTGAATAAATTGATTTTTGCAAAAATTTGTAAAATTAATATTCACGGGGCACGTTTCCCGAGGCACTATTCACGAGCACTATTCATGCCCGAATATTTTGCGTCTCTTTCTATTAATTTTGTTAAGACGTTTATGCGAAGGAATAATTTTTCCAAGTGACAGAAATTTTATTGGAGCTAATACGTGATTTAATCTGTATCTGAAATGTATAATATGGGTGTTCCGAATAATTGGACAAATCCCATAATAAATATTTTTACGCATCCCAATAATTTATGGGAGTACCCATTTTAATTTTGGGTAGAGTTATTTACCAAATTTGGTACAAAAGTGGGAGTGTTCGGGTATATTTATTTGTATATTTTGATTAATTGGAGAGGCAATTAAGCCTCAACCAATCAGGAGAGAGCATTAATTGTATTAGCCAATCACATGAGGGGGAATAAACCATCACAGGACACTAAGCATGGGATTTTTAACTTCACCAAACATCCTCCTCAATTTGGTTTTCAAGAGCTCGGGTGAAGTATTTTCTGCATATCAATACATTCCATCTCCTCCCGAAGCACTCACCTTATCCTCCCATCAACTCATCCTCATTCTCACTTAAACCATCTGCATACTCCTCATTTTGCAAGCAAGGATAGAGAATAAAGAGAGAGAGAACTATAGAGAGAGAAGGAAGAAGATTTGAAGAAGAAGCAAGCTACGGGAAGAAAAAGGGAAGAGGAAGGAGACGCACGAGAGCTAGAGGAAGGGGAAGAAAAATCCTAGTAGCTTCCATAGCAACCTTAGAAGCAAGAGTAAGAGGTAAAAATCATCTTTCCTCCATTGTTAAAGTTTATGAGTTTTTGAAGCTTTCTTGATGGGTTTTACGTTTCTGGAGATTTTTGGTTGTTATTGTTCATTGTGGTTGCTTAATATTGTTGCCAAGACAACTTCTAAACCATTAATACCTTCAAAGTGAAACAAAAACAAAGAATGATTCGGACCCAAGCTTAAGGAGGAAGATAATGGACTGTTTGGACCTTTGGACGATTAGAGGACAGTAAAGTCTTGATGTTGTGATTATTTTGATTGTTTGTTGTTGGAATATTGTACTTCTATCGGTGGTGAAGATATCCCAATTTGAATGAATCAAAATGATACTAAAATGAAGTTATAGTTGCCATTTGTGTGAGATATTTCATGGTTGCGAAAAACAGAGCATGCAGTGTATGTTTTAGCTCAGGATTTGGTCATGTTAGTGATTATGGGTCGTCTTGAATTTTTGATATGTTGTAGCCTCGTGTCTTGGGAATCCATAGAATCCGTAAAGGATCAAATTGATCGAGTATAGGAAGAGTTATAGCAGCTGGAGCAAGGCGAGGTGGCTGTGTCGCGGTTCTGCAGGAACTGAAGTTCGCTACTGCAACTGCTTTTGCATGGCGCCTGGTCCGGGTCGGGTCAGGCCGGACCAGGTCAGGTCAGGCCGGATCGGGTCAGACCCAGTAAATTTTTCCCGCGAGTCTAAAACTTATATTTTTGTACAAAATGATTAGAAATGCTTATATCTGGTTGAAGCCTTATGTGCTTAATTTATACCCGTGGCAACTAAAGCGATGTTGTCTTAAGGCGTAAATTGAATAAACTGATTACAAATTACGCTTAGTTTTCAGGGGCGCTGCCCCCCGACCCCCGACTGGGTAAGCGTAGTGGCAATCAATGTCTTTTAATGATGTGATGACTGTTATGATACTAGTCCTTATGTGACTAATATTTATGGTGATTTTAATGAACTATGTAGGGTATTTTTGACGGACGATTAACGTCAAGATATTAACGCACGTGCAAGGCAAGTTCCTTACTACTCAACCCTTATTTAATTGTGTGAGTTTTCCTTAACTCATTTATCTATCGAGCAAGTCTCCTATCTTATTCAAGTTATTAGTGTGCAAGCTTACTTACCCTTCTCAAATTTATATTCGAGCAAATATTATTTATTGGGCAAGATTTTTGAGTTTCTTGACTCCGTTCAAGTTACTTATCGATTTAGCAATTATTGTGCTAGTATTCATACTTTTATTCAAGTACTGTAATGAAAGCTTTCATGCAGTGTTATATACTGTGTGATTCCAAAGATTATGAATTGTTATTCATTCAAGATATTATTGATGTTATTATACATGCTGTTGAACCTTAAAGTTCTTTATTCCATAAACTGTTTGAAAGTTATGTCAAAGCTAATTGCTTCAGCTAGACACTTATTGATTTATTTATTGAAGTGAGATTAAGTCCTCCAACTATTATTGTTGTTAAGTAAAGTTGTCCGATCAAATTGCTTTGGTTCGGACTCCAATGTAAAGCTGAGAAGAACAACCCTCATAGTAGGGGAAATTGTATAAACGTCGGGAAACCGACACGCGCGTAAATAGAAAATGTAAGGTTTATGCATAACGCCAGGTACTCTAGGCTGATCACCTATTGTACCAGTTTTGTGGATTATCGGATGAATTTCCAGTAATTTTAGAATAGAGTTATGTGCCTTGGTGCTCACTCAGTATTGAATAGTCTCTTTCTTTGGAAAACTTTGAAATCCTTCGGTCCTTAGCGGCTACTATAACGGTGATGAAAGAAGTCGTTTATTTCCTTGTGTTATCTAAATTTTTACTCCTGTGAGCTATAAAGTCATTCATGTGATTATTCACTGCTATAATACTTGCGGGGCAAATTTGTTGCTCACCCTTGCTTTCCTTAAAACATTTCAGCTAGTGCGGCACGTGGCGAGAGCTCAGGAAAAGATAAGGGAAAGGGGAAAGCTACTGATTAGTGTATTTTGTTGTTCTAGAATTACCGTTTGTATTAAGACATATTTCCCTTTTGTATTATGTTATGTTTTGTAATAGTATTGGCTTCGAGACTTGGGACAGGTTTATTTATGTTATATCAATGTAAATATTCCTTTATTCTGCTATAAGTTATCGATTGTATCATTTTGGTTTTAGATAGTGATGAACCAGGTCCGTGGCTCAGGTGACCCGGATTTGGGGGCGTCATAGTTGGCTTGGCTTATCAATGCTCTACTGTGACTTTACGATCCCCAGCGAAGCTTTGCGATCGGGCAGTGAAGCTCTACGATCGGTAGAGTTGACTCTACAATGGCTTTAGGACTAACCTAACTTACTCTACGATTGCGAGTGAAACCACTCTACGATCTTGGACTTACTAGCTGACTTACTTTACGATCTACAGTACGCTCGACAATCGGAGTGAAGCCACTCTTCGATCGTAGAGTCCTCTTCACTACTTACTAAGAATCAAGGTTAATTATGATCTCAGCTTAAGGAACATCCCTTGACTGATAAGTCTAAGGTTATATACATCTGGAAACATAGCTTGGGGTCTGACCAACCCGCTATCTTACTTGGCAAAATTGCAATTTTAGTTATTTTCTAGGTTACTTTGATGATTTTAATGAATTTTTGTGTTAGACTTTTAGACCTGAACTCTGAGCATACTTATATACTATATATCAAAGTATTTTTTTACGGGTTTAGGTTCTCAAGCAAGCCATCTAAGCTTCTTGAAACTGGTGTCCAAACTAGGTTGTTCACCACAGTTTTTAGTTTTACTAACTTTGGTCAATTCTTGCCAAATTCATTTTTGGCCACTTGGGCTCATTCCAACACTTGAGTTACTACTAGTTAAGACTAGTTTTAGCAATCCCCTGACCTTGCTATGCATAGATATGGTTTTGACCCTCCAAACCTAGCATTTTCAAGCTTTTACATACTAATTTCGCATTCTCTTGTATGTATTAGCATTCCATCACTTGAAATAGTCTCACATACATCTAACTCACTTATTTAAGATGTTAAAACTGTTCTTGAAGTATAATAACAAAATCTTAAATTTCACACTCCGAAAACTGTAGAAACTGCAGTTTTAGTGATTTTTTCAAGAAAGTTTGGTGATTTGTTTGAATTTTTGGGTTAAGTTCTTGGCTCAACCACTTAACCCTACTCCTAGACCATATATCAAGGTATTTTAATCAAGGTTTAGGTTTCTTATTCATGTCAGTTAGGCCTCCCAAAACAGGGGCTCAAATTGGACAGTTTAACACTTCTCTCACAAAACTGTTTTTGACACATTTTAAGTTTTTTTCAGTTTTGGCTCTTTAGATAGTCTAGGCATGTGTATTTTAGTTGCCTAAGGCTACTTTTATTATCACCTCACTTTATTTAATCACCTAGCCAAATTTGACCTATTAAAGCTCACTTTAGGCTTATAAGATATACCATAACTTGGTTTTCTTGTTAGCTTTTGTCTTGGCCATGTTTGGGAATCATCACTAGTATGTATTAGCAACCTTGTATAAGCTCATTACAGTCTATTAAGGTCAGGTACTAAGGATTGCCCAAAACAGTCCACTTTTGGCTTTAAAACATGGTTTTTAACAAGTCCAACACTTAAAACAGTCTAGACTTGGTTTTGTTAGCTTGTATAGCTCACTTATGTCATGTTATAGCTAATAAAACCTGCCTACATAGTCCAGGTATTGTATCTCTTTACTTGGGTGTTAGTTGACACCTAAAGCTTATTTTTTATAGCTTTTGAACATGATTTTTGGACAACACATAACCTAGACCCCAACTAACTTAAGGATCATCTTTTAAATGTTATTTATGGACAATGTGTGTACTCCTCCTTGTCTAACAATATCAGTTACACAATTTGGCCATAACAGTTCCCTATTAGGCATAGTTTTGGCTACTAATTCACAAACAGTCCACATTATGATTCAAGGAACCTTTAGGTACTCAAACAATCATTAAAACATGATTATAACATAACATTATATCCATTAGCATGCTTGCAATAGTCAGTTAACATTCTAACATCAAAAACAGTCTATACAAGGCATTTTAGGCATGATTTAGATAAACCAACATAACAGTCCTAAGCCTTCAAGTTATATACATTAATACTTCATGTAATTGCTATATACACTATATTCATGGTTTAAAATACATAGATGCAATGCTTTATGCTTTTATTTCAAAACAGCCCTCTTTAGGCTTTAAATTCCACAAGAAAACATGGTTTAGCAACCTAGTCAGCAAGGATAGCATGGTTATGCAGTATATAAGCATGGACTAACTTTTACATAGCATTTAACATGAATAACATATATCCGGATAGCTCATGCATTCAACACCTTAATCAGCCCACACCCAAGCCTTTTAACTAGCATACTTGTTCATAAGGCAAAAATGGGCGCTGCGGCGCCGGACACGTGTCAGACGCAGACATGTCCGAGTGGACTGTTTTGACCTCCTGTAGTAAAATAGGCATACCTTTCTCATACGAACTCAGATTGAGGTGATTCAAGAAGATTCGGAAAGAGGAAGAGTATACCTACAACTTTTGTTCTTTAAGTTTTTCAATTTGAGGTCTGTATCATGGCCTAAATTGGCCATTTATAGGACTGATGTGTAATTGGAGGCAATCAGAGAGTGTCGGGCATGCACGTAAGCACGTGTAATGCTCCCGACAAGGTAAAGTGATGTTCTAAGTTTTAAAACATGATTATTATGATGTATAATGATACTTAATATTAACCATTGAGTATTAGACAATTCGAGTGGGCGTGCTAAGCGTACGCAATCGCGTGTCACTTGGGCATTCGAATAGGCAAGTGTGGCGTACGGACGTGCAAACGTCGTAACGCCGTAACAAGTGTGTATAATCTTGTTTAATATTTTGTTTCTAATAATAATGAAACCTGATAAAGTGTTATAACCCAATGTATGAGCATGCTAAGCACATGCAAAAGAGGCGAATTAGGCGTGTGACGTGTAAACGTCAAAACGCCGCATAAAGTGTTAATGACCTTAAATAATGTTTCGATTTAAACAAAACGAACATTATAAGATATGGAGTGGGATTATATTAATGTGAACCAATATATGAAGCCTTTTTAGTAGCTAATTGGTGTTTTATTGTTAAATAAATTGTGTAGGATATTTGAAGGACGAGCCATCATAATTTGGCAAGGAACGCTTAAGGCAAGTCCTTTCAGTAAGTTGTTGACTTGTTTAAATGTATTGATGTACATGAGTTGATTGCTAAATCTTCTATTGTTATGTGAATTATATGTGAGCATAATTAAAAATGTGCATGTTGTGCAACTATGTGATTTATGTTGTTCTACGTGGAACTTGAAATATTATAAATGTGTAGTATGAGATATATGATGCAAATGGAACTTGCATATTAAGAGATGTATGATGCATGTGTAGATGCATTGCATACAATTTATGATGCTTATGTAAGATGCATAGTATGAGAATCATGATGCATAAATAAAATGTAAACTTGTATGTTACGTGAAGCATGAAAGGTGAAAACTGTTAGTTCTTGCTGAGCCGTCGTGCTCATACTTGCAAAAATAAAACTTTTGCAGATTTATGATGCAATGCAACTATCTTGATATCGTGGTGATAAGGATTAGAGATGCATGGAAACAGGAAGGTTGCTAAATATTTTTTTATTGTAATTATTTAGTCGTGATAACGGTATGCAATGTATGTGAATTAGATTGTGTGAACCTTGAGTTAAAAGTTAAGGTTATCCATTATAATAGTTATGATGCGATTATGTAATTTAATCGCTTAGTAAATTAGAAGGATGATGATGTTGTATAAAGGATCATGGTATTTATTTAACCTTGATCATAAGTGTAGTATTTAAAGGTTACGAAATTCGAATTTGTAATAAAGAGTGAAATGGTAAGTTTTAATGCGTATTGTTATAAAGTACTGTTATGTATAGTATGAATAATATTAAATTTGCAGTGTTTATTAAATGATGTATTAGTTAAGCTCTTCGTACCTGAGATTAGATAGGAACATGTTGTAATAATCTTGTAATTATATTCATGTAGTAAGATTATGTTTTAGTTATGGTTTCGAGGCCAGGGACGATAATATTTATATTATATCAATGTAAATATTTTATTATTCCGCAATGAGTTGTTAATAGTATAATGCACGAGTTGCATAGTGATGCACCGAATTCGAGGATAAGGTAACCCGAATTTGGGAGTATCACAAGTTGGTATCAGAGCTATAGGTTATCAACCTTAGGTAAGAGAACCTTAGGCTATAACCTGAGGGTAGAAAGATGATAATGATAAAGAATCAACTCGGATAGAGTTTGACCGATAATGGATAAATTTAGAAAATTCCTAAAGAAAAGAATTAAGATATATAGATGAAGATTCAAAGAAGAATCTTAAAGAGTTATAAAAGATGAGAATTAGGAGTTACTTGACTCCAATAATAAAGATGACAAATGTTGATAAATAGACGAGGTCTATAAGATGAAGATGCATAAAAATCTTATAATATGATTAAAGAGCGGAGTAAGGAAGATCGTAATGTAAAACAATTAAGGAATAAGATCACGACGTGATCGAATTAACTTGTAGAATAATAGATAATCTGTTAAACGAATGGAAAGTTATAGTCTAACGCTATAAAGAGAAGGTACTATGAAATAGTACGATGGAAACTCAAGAAGAGTTAGAGATGATAAATACGGAATAAAGAAAATTCGTATTGAGCAAAGAGAGGACTATAATTTAATGGGATTTCAATTGAGGACTCATGTGATAGCTGAGTTGTACAAGCCTTTGTATGGGCAGGGGTTATGTGCTTGGTTTAACGACTACTCAGCTTGTCACATTGATAATCGTTGAAATGTTGGTATCGTGCTATTAATGTATGTATGATGAAAAGGTGATTCTTTTCTCATATCTATATTTGATAGTTAGATAATATTAATATTAGGTGCAAGTTCTTGAAACTCATGCTTATGGTAAGTTTGTGACTCATAATCATATGGTATGTTTTGAGCCCCTAAGCGTATGGACAGTCCCTAATTTGTTCTTGGACTACATATTAATAGGACAAGTTCCTAAACTCATATTGTTGTGGCAAGTTCCTGAACTCCTAATGTGTGGTAAGTTTGATGAACTATATTGGGGTATAGAAAGGTTGTGAATTGAGAAATGAGAATTCTTAATGTGATGAGCATTGGTGATGTTAGAAATAGATAGAATTATTAAGTAATGATGCATTGAAGAGAAATTGAAGTTGATGAGGAGACATGGATATTCCAAATCTTCTAGCTATGCTAGATTTTGAATTTATTGGCATCGTACTGATAATTGCACTTTTGTGTTTTCGAAAAATATGTTGGATCAATTTTTGAACCAATAAGTTAAAAAAAAAGATCCTATGATTCATATGTCTATGCTAATTACTCCAGCTAAGCAAAATGATTTGAGAATATCAAAATGTATTTTTAAATAGTCATCAATGCATCATGGAACCTGGTGTAGAATGACAGATGATGGAGTCATCAATACAGATTAACTTAGTATTGGATGTGATCATAGGATCGTCAGCCCACTATGGTATGATGTAGTATGACAAAGTCACAAAATGACTGAATCCACAACGGACTGTAGAAACAGTGCGGTATCATGACGTCATAAAATGATTTTTTTTTCTTTAAAGTATGAAAAAGTATGCCAATTGAGTTGGCTAAAATATTTCGATTGATGTCGAACCGTTGATGTGAGTCTAAGCTATTTGATTCGGCTAGACGAATGTTAAAATATGATTATAAAATTCAAGAATTCTTTTAGAATGTTTTCCAAACCAAATTGTTTTGGTGCGGACTTTTATATCTGTTGAGATGAACAACCCTCATAGAAGGGGTAATATTTTTGATGTCGGGAAAATCCGACTGCGCGCATGCGAACAGTATGTAAAAGGGGTTATGCATGACCTCGGGTATATTAGGCTGATCACCTATTGTATCAGTATGTTGGGTTATCAGATGAATTTCTGGTGATTCTAGTAAAGGTTATTAGTCCTTAGTGACTACTCAGCTTTGGGATATCATTGGATGTAAGTGCTGTGGTGGCTACTCAATGATTCCTTCATCCAATATTGGTAATTCATGTAAGAGGTAAGTGCCATGGTGGCCACTCAATGATTCATACTGCTTCACAATTATCGAACAATTGTTGAAGACTCCTGAAAGATATTCCATTATTCTGCAAACTGAATGTGAAAAGGGTAATTTTTCCTAGAAAGAAGTAGTCGTAGAATGCGACAATTTTAAATGAATCATTGGAAGAGGAAAGCGTAAAGCTTTGTTGAAAGTCTATATGAATGAATGATATGAGCATGATAGTTATTATGGGATTAATATTTCCCTGGAAGAAACGGATGAAATTCCGAAACTAAGAAGTGAAATTCTTAGAGAGAATGATGGGAATGATGGGTAGAATGAACAAAGATGAATATGTTGTAATTTTGAGGATTAAATTCTTAGAAGAATGGATGAATTTCATTAAGGAAATTGGTGGGTTAAAGGAAGAATGATACTCTGAAATAATTGAGTTTGATAAAGGTTATGGAACAAAACCTACAAGAATTTGTTAAGGAAGCGGATGAAATAGGTAATATAAAACCTATGTTATAGTAATACGTTGAAATGTTCAACTATAAAATTTCAGAAGAAGATTTACGCGAACCGAGTAAGGATGTTTCGGTGATTCCGAGGACGAAATCCTTATAAGAGGGGAAGAATGTGACAACCCAGATTTTTCGAGAATAAAATTGAAATAAGGATTTAATAAAATTCTTATTATAAGGTGTAGTGGGTTGAATGTAAAATATATATGTGCTATATATTTTTTATGTGACTTATGTGATAAGAGAATAAATATATGTGTGTTATATATTTATTATAGATTAAGCGATGAGATGAGGTCTAATAGTTAGCCACTAAGTAATTTGATTAGTATGGACTAATTGTCGAAGCGTATAATTGTATAGAAGGAAGTCAAAACTCGAATTTAAGTTTGGAGTGAGCTATAATGACGATGAGGAAGAAAGAAAGAAGAATGTAACGATCGTGAGTCGTGGGTAACTTGGTAATTCGAGCTTATGAATATTATTGAATAAAATAGACTTTTATTAATAATATTATGTGTTAAGCGTTTAAAGGTTATATTATAACCTAGATTATGTGTACGCGATGATTAGTAAGTATGAAAGTTTTCGTATAAGTTAATATGGTGGTTTCAAAAAATATCGCTAGAGTACTATTTATTGGATTAAATAAATAGTTGAAGAATATTATTATTGAACGAGTTATTTGGCGTAAGGCATTAACCCAAATATGGGTGTGATATATGTACGTTGATGTATATGATTATGGGGATTTAATCGGGAAGAGTAGTGATCGCGAATCGTGAATAGACTTGTAATTTGGGTTTATTAATATTATTAAATGGATTAAATATTATTTTTATGAGTGGTATTTTGAGGTTATTTTATAACCTGGATTATGTGTAAGTGTTGGTTTTAAGTGTTGTTGTCGCGTCAGAGCGAATAGATTGATCTCGCAAAAAATCGTTAAATCACTATTCACGGGGTACGTTTCTCGAGGCACTATTCACGCCAAATATTTTTTTACGTCTTTTTCGATTTTTATTAATTTCGTTAAGACGTGTACGCGAAAAAATAATTTTTTCAAGCGACAAAAATTTTATTTGAGCTTGAACGAAATTTATTTTGTATCCGAAATGTATTATACGAGTATTCCAAATAAATGGACAAACCCCGTATTTATTATTTTTACCCATCCCAATATTTTATGGTAATGCCCATTTTAATTATGGGTAGAGTTATTGAGCAATTTTGGTACAAAAGTGGGAGTATTCGGATATATTTTTGTGTATATGTGTACTTATTTTTGCATGTTACTCCAAGAGGGAACCAACTAAGCATTTTGGACCAATGAGAATTGAGGAAGGAGGGAGTGGTCGGGCGTGCTAGTCATTTTCGAGCAATGCATTGAGTTTCCAAACCTTGCAACATTCTTCTTGGATAATCATATTCAATTTTCATTCTCCCATCCATTCCTTCTCTCCCATTCCATTCTAAATTGCTGCAGAAAATAGAAGGGAGGAGAGAGAGAGAGAAAGGAAGAAGAAGAATAAGAAGAAGAAGAAGAAAAGAGGTTCGGGAGGAAGAAGGAGAAACCAAGGTAGGAGAGGAGGAGCTTCAAGCAACCGTAGCAAGCTTCTCTACAATCGAGGTAGGATTTACAGAGGTAAACCTTCTTCTTAAACCATTTTCCATTGATTTTGGTTAGGTTTTTCCAAGTTTTTGGTTTTTGGAGCTTTTTAGCTCAGGGATGATTTTCGAGCGATTTCTATTGTTATTGATGGTGGTGATTGGTTGTATATGTTGTTAAGAGGTTATGTAAGCCATTAATAACATTAAAGTGGAACAAAATCGAAGAAAAATTCGTACCTTGGCTTAAAGAATGAACTTTGAACATTTTTGGACAAATAGACCTTCGGACGATTTAGAGGACTATAAAGCTATGATTCCTTGATTGTTTAATTTGTTTGTTGTTGTAATATTGTAGTTCCATGGGTTACGAAGCTAACCCAACTGGAACGGATTAAAAAGATGTAAAAACAAAGATTTGGTGATGATTTTAGTGAAGAACACCAAGAACACTAAAATAGAGTAATAACTTGGTACTTTGGCTTAGGATTTGAGCATGTTAATGTTAATGGGTAGCTCTGAATTTTGTATATGTTGTATCCCCATAAGTTAGGAGTCCATAGAGTCCGAAATGGACCAATTTGAATGTGTATTGAAGGAGGTATGAAGATCGGAAGGAGGAGAGGTCGGATTGCTCGCGCTGGAGAAGCCCAGAAATCTGGGTTCAGTATGAATGGCGCTGCGGTGCTATTCATAAGGCAAAAATGGGCGCTTCGGCGCCAGACATGTGTCAGGCGCAGACATGTCCGAGTGGACTGTTTTGACCTCCAGTAGTAAAATAGGCATAACGTTCTCATACGAACTCGGATTCAAATGATTCAAGATGATTTGGAAAGAGGAATAGTATACCTACAACTTTCGTTCTTTAAGTTTTTCAATTTGAGGTCTGTATCATGGCCTAAATTGGCAATTTATAGGACTGATGTGTAATTGGAGGCAATCGGAGAGTGTCGGGCATGCGCGTAAGCACGTGTAATGCTCCCGACAAGGTAAAGTGATGTTCTAAGTTTTAAAACATGATTATTATGATTTATAATGATACTTAACATTAACCATTGAGTATTAGACAATTCGAGTGGGCGTGCTAAGCGTACGCAATCACGTGTCACTTGGGCGTTCGAATAGGCAAGTGTGGCGTACGCCGTAACAAGTGTGTATAACCTTGTTTAATATTTTATTTTTAATAATAATGAAACCTGATAAAGTGTTATAACCCAATGTATGAGCATGCTAAGCACATGCAAAAGAGGCGAATTAGGCGTGTGACGTGTAAACGTCGAAACGCCGCGTAAAGTGTTAATGACCTTAAATAATGTTTCGATTTAAACAAAACGAACATTATAAGATATGGAGTGGGATTATATTAATGTGAACAAATATATGAAGCCTTTTTAATGGCTAATTGGTGTTTTATTATTAAATAAATTGTGTAGGATATTTGAAGGACGAGCCATCATAATTTGGCAAGGAACGCTTAAGGCAAGTCCTTTCAGTAAGTTGTTGACTTGTTTAAATGTATTGATGTACATGTGTTGATTGCTAAATCTTCTATTGTTATGTGAATTATATGTGAGCATAATTAAAAATGTGCATGTTGTGCAACTATGTGATTTATGTTGTTCTATGTGGAACTTGAAATATTATAAATGTGTAGTATGAGATATATGATGCAAATGGAACTTGCATATTAAGAGATGTATGATGCATGTGTAGATGCATTGCATACAATTTATGATGCTTATGTAAGATGCATAGTATGAGAATCATGATGCATAAATAAAATGTAAACTTGTATGTTACGTGAAGCATGAAAGGTGAAAACTGTTAGTTCTTGCTGAGCCGTCGTGCTCATACTTGCAAAAATAAAACTTTTGCAGATTTATGATGCAATGCAACTATCTTGATATCGTGGTGATAAGGATTAGAGATGCATGGAAACAGGAAGGTTACTAAATATTTCTTTATTGTAATTATTTAGTCGTGATAACGGTATGCAATGTATGTGAATTAGATTGTGTGAACCTTAAGTTAAAAGTTAAGGTTATCCATTATAATAGTTATGATGCGATTATGTAATTTAATCGCTTAGTAAATTAGAAGGATGATGATGTTGTATAAAAGATCATGGTATTTATTTAACCTTGATCATAAGTGTAGTATTTAAAGGTTACGAAATTCGAATTTGTAATTAAGAGTGAAATGGTAAGTTTTAATGCGTATTGTTGTAAAGTACTGTTATGTACAGTATGAATAGTATTAAATTTGCTGTGTTTATTAAATGATGTATTAGTTAAGGTCTTCGTACCTGAGATTAGATAGGAACATGTTGTAATAATCTTGTAATTGCATTCATGTAGTAAGATTATGTTTTAGTTATGGTTTCGAGGCTTGGGACGACAATATTTATATTATATCAATGTAAATATTTTATTATTCCGCAATGAGTTGTTAATAGTATGATGTACGAGTTGCATATTGATGCACCGAATTCGAATATAAGGTAACACGGATTTGGGGGCGTAACATAACTAATAACACATAAATAGTTTATGCTCTCATATAAACTTTAGCATGCCTTAACATATCACATATATCAATTTGATATTACAAATAACTTTTCATTCAACAGTTATATCACGTTGTCACACAAAGCGTATAAACCACATGTATATAACTTATAAAAATAACACATAAGAGTTAGAATACTTGCACATAGTTTAAAGGAATAGAAGACTTATCTCATATATCTTTTTACAGTTAATATAACGGTCTAAACGTTCGTCGTAAATCCTACACGATTATACGTTCATGTAGACAAATAAGCGTTTAACGATTAAATCTTTTAAGTTTTATTTCGGGGATTATAACCGCTTATAAATAAGACTCCTTCTACTATACATCAAATAATTTCAGCATTATAACTACATATAAAATGAATTTTCATCAACTATATTTAAAATAAATTAAGCATTATAATTGCTTATAAAATGAATATTCAACTATTATATTTGAAATAATTCAGGCATTATAACTGTTTATAAAATGAATATTCTTACTAAATTTTTGAAAAAAATCGGACATAATAACTGCTTATAAAAGTATATTTTCAACTTTATAAGAGAAATAAATCGGACATTATAACTGTTTGTAAAATGCATAATTAGCTATAACTACAAATTGAAATCCAACATTATAACTACTAAGATGAGTACTCCTTGAAGTTGCAAGCTTTAACTATTTCTTTGTAAGGCTTAAACACCTTAACTCACAAGAACTTTCTCTAAAGATTATACTAGCTTCTCAAGCTCTTGAAATACTTGTGAATTCTCAAAAATTTAGAAGAGAATGGCTTGCTATTTATAGAAAACCAAGAGTTGGGGCATTTTGGTCATTTCCCATCTCAGCCATGGCTTATTACTATTTTACCCTAGAATATTCTTGGAATATTCTTAGCATATTCTTGGCATATTCTCCCAAAATATCTACCAAGCTCGACAATGCAGCTTGTAACTGAAAATATCTTCTAAGCTCGATAATGCAGCTTGTAACTGAAAATGTCTTCTAAGCTGGACAATGCGACTTACAACTGAAAATATCTTCTAAGCTCGACAATGCAGCTTGCAACCGAAAATATCTTCTAAGCTCGACAATACAGCTTGTAACCGTAAGCACGACAAAGCAGCTTATCGCCGTAAGCACGACAAAGCAGCTTGTCATCGTAAGCACGACAAAGCAGCTTGTTATTACGGATATATCCCCAAGCTTGTCGGTAAAAAATTTCTAAGCACGACGTTTTCTGCGTTTTCCTCAAAAATATTCTCAGATATAATTCATCGTTATACCCGAATAATCACATAATACATAGTTTTAGGTCACTGAATTAAGCTCTAACCATATACGATCGTATTTATAAGCCTCATAAATATTTGGGGTATTACAATTCGGGGCCGCCCGAACAAGAGTCGACGTTACCTCGTAATTCTATCGTAACTTAACCAATGATCCCATCCCTACTTATAAGAATTTCGTCCTCGAAATTAACTTTACAAATAACTTTAGTCATTCAATATCATATTTATATGTTATATAACTATTTAGGATATTACATTCACCTAGTAGTACTTTCATGTCAGTTTTTCAAGGTTAATTGCTCTACGATTATAGGAGCTCGTAGTGTTGATCGTTCGATCGAAAGACGACTTTACGATAAGTCAAGAACTCTACGAATGTGTTAGGTTTGTATATAACGCAAGCATGCAATCAAATTACATAAATAAAGCAGAAGCGTGATAAAATGGATTTTAAAAATTTTAATACAAACCATCACCATGATCTATCCTTGTGTTCAATTATCAATTAAACGAAAGAGAAAGAGAATAAGAATTATACCCTCGTAGATCAAAGCTTCCTCGGGTACAAGTTCAGCTCCTAGTCCTTCGTGTTCTCCTCGAATTCTACCGATAAGATTCCTTCCTTTGATCAACGTTAGCCACCCAAGTGTTTGGCCTCTAGAGGTGATCCACCAAGGAAGAATATGTATTCAAGAAGTTGGGTATTGGCAAAACCCTAGTTTCTATCTCTATAGAAATTACAAGTACTCTCCACAATCTAATGTAAGAGTGTGTAACCCTAATTTATGATAAGACTCCTCTTATTTATAGATGTAGGAATAACCCTTCCCTAAACTATTTAGGATTAGGGTTTCTATTATAATTAAACTCCTTTAATTAATTATGCTCCTAATCCAATTAGGAATTCATGTGAGAGTACTTCTATTAATTAATTCATAATCCCTATTAGGAATTAAATAATAGTAATAGTAATAATAATAATAAGACTCCTCTTAATAATTTATATTTAATATTTTCAAAATATTAAATAATAAATATTAAGCTATTTAATTTATTTTATCTCCATAGACTAAATTAAATACACTTAACTTATTATTACAATTATGTCATTTACTTCTTAAATAAATATTTTTCCTTTTGCGGTGTGACCCTTTAGGTTCTCCATATTAAACCGGTTGTGAATAAATCAATTAGAACAATTCTAATTATATTTAAATAAATAAATTAAACTATTTAATTCATTTAAATAAATAATATTTATTCTACAATAAGGATAAGCCCCCTTAGCGATTAACGACTTTCCAGATAATATAGATTTCAACATTAATCATAAAAGAACTTTTCAGTGCATAGTTACCGTATAATTCAATCCTTCTACCATACAATATCCCAATTAAATATAAGACATGGATTTCCTGTCAAGTCTTATTTTATTTAATTATATGTATTTCGATTCCTAAATGCACAACTCTAAATAATGCAAATTAGAAACTCCTTTCTAATTTCATTCTGCCTTTGCCAAGGACTACTTAGTTGTCATTTATCGAATCACATAGGACATTCACATCTTTTACTAGACGAGGTAGATTCTTTGTTGATCATTCACCTATCTCCATGTACAACTTATTATACCCAATCATACCCTTTGATATACCCTAAAGGTCTCCAGGGACATGTCAAAGTATAACTCATCATACATAAGATACTATGATGATCTCAAGTCCAAGGATCACTTGTACTACTATCACTAGAGGAATTCCTATTGACAGCCGAGTAAAACTCCATTAGGCATTCCTTAGCGAGCCACGTTCAGTGTATTTATTCTCCAATAAGCACCTACATACTTACTTTAGTGTCTCAACACAAATGATTATGAGATCAATCATCCTCTTCCTAAGAGCAAGCAACGTATGTACTAATCTATCCGGATTCACTAATCCCCTTTTTAGTAATCCAACGATTAGGAACGATTTTAGATTGTGAGCTAGCTAGAATTTAGATCTCATTAGCATGATCACCATTATGATTCTAAAATCATTGCTCAAAACTATGAGTTTATTACATTTAATATAACAGCACTATGTAGATAATGTAAAATGCCTTTTAAGAAAATCAATTATTTTATTAATAAATGAATAAGATTACAAAGTATATGCTACATCATATCAAATATGATTGGCTTATGTGCATACTACTTTCAGAATGTTTCTTCAGTTGAACGATTTAGGAGGTGCATTACTATTTGACTTTAGCCTTGCGATTCTCTGAAGCACTCTACATTCAGTCCTTGCTGAGTGAGCTTTGCTTGGCTTTACGATTCTGTTCACTTTACGATAGAAGCCCCAGCTCTGCGATGAGTCTAAAGCTTTACGATATACAAATCAGCTCTACGCTTTCTCTGAAGCTTTACGATAGGAGATTTAAGTCTGCGATCTAACATATTTTCTTTAAAGCTTCGTCAGACTAAACTTTACATACATATTAAGCCTATGCTTCATATCAACTCAAAGAGATCAACTTAACAGGTTTAATCTTTTAACTCTAAGTCCTTGTACATTGAATCATTAAGAAGGACTTTACAGAAAAACTAACTGATACAACTATACATTAAGATCTATCATTATCAAATCAAATATACAAATTATGCAGACTTCAACAATCTCTCCCTATTTGATGATGACAAAACTAGTAGTTTCATATGACAATTAAGAATGCATTGACACTATGTAAATATGACTTAAAATATAGTAAGCTACTGTATTGCTAGATTAAAAAGATGAATTTATTGATGATTAAAGAGTTTTACACAATTCATCAGATTTTCAAACATTCTAGCAAGAAATAGATAAAATAAGCTTACTATTTTCTTCTCTTTCTTGGCTTTTCCAAAGCAAGCCATTTCTTCTCAGATTCCCTTCTGCGATTTGAAGCTTCTTGTTGCTCAGCGTTTTTCCTTCTAATTTTTTCAATAGAATCCCGTGGGCCAAGATTGGGAGTGAAAGAGGCGAATGTCCTTTCTTCTCATACAATATGAGTGCCTTGAAGGTTTCTGTTCAGATACGTCGGATCTCCAGATGGAATTCTTACCCTGGTTGGCGTTACTGCACTCAACGATCCGATCTGTCATTAGCCACGCTCTATTGGTAAGGCTCGAGGGGATGTCCAATCTTCCCTTTGTGAAGTTGCTCCTTGTCTCCCCCTATCTCCCTGACTCCCCCTATTTCCCTGACTTCCCTTCTCCCCTTGCCTCTTCTTCTCCCCCTTTTTGTCATCATGCACCCGTGAGAGATGCCAGACTGAGTCAACTAACTCTTTGATCTAGGTGGAGTTCATGGCAATGTCATTACGAATTTCTCATTGCCGATCAGCAGCATGTTCATTTTGCTGTGTTACTAAAGTAGTTGTGTTATTGACATACATCTCCATCTCATGTTTAAATGAATATAAGCCATTGCTGAGCTCAAAAACTTTAGCGGTCAGTGAGTTGACAGACTGCTCATTCTGCTACTGAAGGGTCTTCACGGTCTGTTTGTGCTCGTCAAGAACTTTGAGAAATATTTTATCTCTATCATGAAGACGCTCATACATGTCCTTGAACATAGATTTTAATTGCTTTTGAATCTCTCTTCCCAAGTCGCCAGGTAAATGACCGACGACAGTAGTGATGTCGGCCATTTGATGACGAAGCTCAGTTGAGTTTTGCTCAAGTTTTTCTTTGATGTCTTGAGACATAATATTTGTCAATGTAGTCGGTTGAGTAGTATTGGGGATAACTTCCAGTCGTTCCATGATGCGATCAAGTGGTAGTGCAGGACTGTCTGTAGGACCTTGGGATATGTGGACTAGTGCAAGAGGTAAATCAAAGAATTCATTCTTGGAAGAAGAAGGAATATCAAAGGGAATAGATGAAGTATATTCTTGCTTGGGAGGATGTATAGGAGAGCTAACTAGTGATGGTTTGGGAGATACAATAATAGAAGCTTTGATTTTATGTGATTGAGGAGTAGTTTGAGAGTGTGAGTGAACGGGTGATTGATTTGGTGTGGCGAGAAAGGTGGATACATGAACAGGAGAGCGACAACTGGTGTGCCATTATGACGCCCCCCGAATTCGAGCGTTGGCCGCCCGAACAAGGGTCCGACGTTAATTCGTACTTCTATCGTAACTTAACCAATGATCCCATAATCATATTGGTTTAATTAGTCTATTACAGACTATAAAATCATAAAGTTCTTTTATTTTCATCCCTGGATCTTAACTTGATCTCGATCTCATTCTTTCTACAAGTATCAACTTGTAGTTCATTCGTATATATGGATAATAACATATATATATCGGTCAAATTTTTAACCTTATGATTTAAACATTCTATACTTCCATATACCAAAGGTTCACAGCATTAATAATAGGATGGTTCTTGGGAACAGAAGAATCTTGCGATAAATGTTTGCATCTTTATTCGTGATAAGATTCCTTTTCTTTACAGAACATACCGTATTATTCAATACCCTTACTTGAATACATATCGTTATAGAGATATCTCTTTATATCAATATTCCCTATCTATTTGAAATTCACAATATTAATGATAAGATTGTTCTTAGAACCGAAGGGCGCATTCCGGTAAAGGTGACACCTAACCGGCGCTCATTAAGTGTAACCTCAATGCTTATAGAACTCCCAATATCATTCAATACCCTCACTCAGATGTATAGTTCTTTATCAACATTATATTAATGTTTTACTATTTATCCAAAATTCAGAGTATCGGTATAACACGATCAGTCCATATTACCAATACTCTCATTCAGATTAATAGATCTTTAACAATTCTAAGTTATATCAAAGTAAAGACATAACACCATTTCATGATAATAAATAATATTATTGATAGAACATTCGGTTACAAGGTTTGCTTGTTCGTATTATAATAGTCATTATGACTTAATACAAATAACAAGTAATTAAAACATGAAACTTAGTCTACGTTTCTTGTTTACGCTCATGATCTTCATAACTGCAAATAAAGGTTTATTCGCAAGAATGAGCACTACGACTCAACAAGTCTAACTAATAACACATAAATAATTTATGCTTTCATATAAACTTTAACATGCCTTGACATATCATATATATCAATTTGATATTATAAATAACTTCTCATTCAATAGTTTATATCACGTTGTCACACAAAGCGCATAAACCACATATATATAATTTATAAAAATAACACATAAGAGTTAAAAATACTTGCACATAGTTTAAAGGAATAGAAGACTTGCCTCGTATATCTTTTACATTTAATATAATGTCTAAACGTTCGTCGTAAATCCTACGCGATTATAAGTTCATGTAGACAAATAAGCGTTTAACGATTAAATCTTTTAAGTTTTATTTCGGGTATTATAACATATATAAAAATAAAAATTATAACCATTAGAGTATACCTCTTGTAGTTGCTAGCTTTACTTCCAATCGCTTAGTGCTTTGATGTTTTGAAAGTAATTTTTATCTCACAATATCTCTCAAGATATAAATATAGAGTGTTTTTGCTCTTGAATTGCTCTTGAACATGGTAAGGAATGAATGAACTTAGCTTGCTATTTATAGAAAAATATAGTTTCGCTAATTGCACGTTAGGGGCTCGGCTTATTACACTTTGTACCCTAGTATATTCTTAGAATATTCTTCTAAGCTCCTCAATGAAAATATCTTCCAAGCTCGACAATGCAGCTTGCAATTGAACCTATCTTCTAAGCTCCTCAATGAAAATATCTTCCATGCTCGACAATGCAGCTTTCAATTGAACCTATCTTCTAAGCTCCTCAATGAAAATATCTTCCAAGCTCAACAATGCAGCTTGTCACTGTAAGTACGACAAATCACTTTGTCATTCCCAAGCACGACACAACAACTTGTCAAAAATAATTTGTCGGAATGCTTCTTGGTGAAATCATGGAAAGCACGACAAATCATTTTGTCAATGTAAGCACGACTAAGCATCTTGACAAAAAAATTTTATTTGACCTAATTCATCATTTACACTATAAAATCACAAAACACCTGGCTCGAAATATCAATTCGATCTTTATTAAGCACATATGTTTCCAAATTCGAATCTCATTAGGGCTTAAGGTTTTAAACTTATACTTTCTAATTCTAAACGTATATGATCTTATTTATAAGCCTCATAAATATTCGGGGTATTACATTCACCCTTACTTAAAAGAATTTCGTCCTCGAAATTAACTCTAACTTAGTCTTCAATATGAATTTTCTGAATTCATCCTTTCTCACAACAAATTCCTAATATTTAAATTAGGTAAAAATGTTCAATCTAAACCTTTCCTTACACCAGGTTTTAAACCTTTAATCATACTCGACTTCTAGTTTTATTCTTCTCTTACTGAGAATTCTTCTAATTTATACCGAGGGGTCAATCAAGACCTTGAACTGTTTCATATTCTATGGGTACTATATGACCCACAAGTTTAACAATCACTAGGATTGAAAAACACAGTAGTCAGTACGTCAGGTGATCAACCTATCGTACCACATGTGACATATAACATAATAGTTTTAAAGGCGTTGTATGTTTCGTCTACCGGAATCATATGTCCGTTCCAAATTTTCCTTATTAAAAGGGTTGTCTAGCCGAAACAATTGGCATTTACTCATCTTTAAACCATTCAAAACTTTTGAAAATGATTGTATACCGCACCTTACAAGAGTACGTTGATGACTGATCATTTATCATACCACACCAGGTTAAATAGTGTGTTGATGAAAAATTCATTTTTATTTTTCATATTAAATCTGTCTAGCCAAAACAATTAGCAAAGACCTATGAATAACATAGCTAAATCAATTTTATGATTTTATCATGTCCACACAGAAAATAATGTGTTAATCTTCACACCTCAGGTTATCGTGTATTGATGATAAAAATCATTTTATCTTTTTCAAATTAACCCTGTCTAGCTGAAAAATTAGCATAGACATAGGTTCAAAAATTTTCCAGTTCAATCGTTTGAACAATTCTTGTTCAAAGGCATCTAAGTGCGAATATACGGATGAATGTCTAGCATAGCTAGAAGATTTTGGAATACCCCTAATCCTTTATTATTCCATTTTTCTCTATCCACGACACACGTTTTGCAAATATATAGTAATATAGTAAACTGATTGGTTGTAAAACCAAGTACAAACAAATATATCAGTTCCCCTTCTCATCAACACGGGATTGAAACTATCTCAGTGTACATTGATCTTTTTCAACATCACATTGTTTATGACATTTCATAGTCGCATCTCATAAGTCGGTTCGACTGACATATCATAGCCCCCGCCCATACAAGGGTTCGTTTGCTCAGTAACTAACATACAAATATCTTTAAAACTATAGTTAGACATAACAACTAATAACTAATCAATATACATATGAGAAAAGAATCACCTTCTCAGAATATATACAAGGAATAGTTTGACACAAGATTTTAATCTATTATCATGATACTCAGCTGAGTGTTTCCTCCACCCAAGAACTAATGAATCAGTTCCTCATCTCATCCACACTATCCCTAAATGATCTTATTCAGTATATAACCCGCTTTGAAAATACTGACCACGAATTATTTGTACCAACAATGTAGTTAGATCGGTTCACTTACGCATATTAAACTCCTGCCCATTCAAGAGAGTCATTCAACTCAGCTAACAACATAAGTTTTCAATTGAAATCCCTACTCATTTCTTAACTATCTGATGAATTTCTTTAATCCAATTTACTTACATTTCTCTATGAGTTTACTCCTCTACTTACCTAGGTTTTATACAAAATAATATAATTTAAACATAATTAGATAACATTTGATTTATTTCAACGTTACTCTTTAATCAGTATATTTCTTTCACATAATGTTTTTATGTATTACGATTTATTATAATTTCTGCATATCTTTTACTTATCTACGGACTGTTCACAAGTCCATTTAATCTTAACTCATCAGATTATACTTCAAGGTACTTGTTACCTCGAAACTATAACCTATTGCTCTGATACCAAATATGACACCCCTGAATTCGAGCGCTGACTGCCCGAACAAGGGTCCGACGTTAATTCGTACTTCTATCGTAACTTAACCAATGATCCCATAATCATATTGGTTTAATTAGTCTATTACAGACTATAAAATCATAAAGTTCTTTTATCTTCATCCCTGGATCTTAACTTGATCTCGATCTCATTCTTTCTACAAGTATTAACTTGTAGTTCATTCGCATATATGGATAATACCATATATATATCAGTCAAATTTTTAACCTTATGATTTAAACATTTTATACTTCCATATACCCAAGGTTCACAGCATTAATATAGGACAGTTCTTGGGAACAGAAGAATTTTGCGATAAATGTTTGCATCTTTATCGGTGACAAGATTCCTTTTCTTTACAGAACATACCGTATTATTCAATACCCTCACTTGAATACATATCGTTATAGAGATATCTCTTTATATCGATATTCCCTATCTATCTAAAATTCACAATATTAATGATAAGATTGTTCTTAGGACCGAGGGGCGCATTCCGGTAAAGGTAGCACATTACCGGCGCTTATTAAGTGTAACCTCAGTGCTTATAGAACTCCCAATATCATTCAATACCCTCATTCACATGTATAGTTCTTTATCAACATTATATTAATGTTTTACTATTTATCCGAAATTCAGAGTATCGGTATAACACGATCAGTACATATTACCAATACCCTCATTCAGATTAATAGATCTTTAATAATTCTAAGTTATATCAAAGTAAAGATATAACAGCATTTCATGATAATAAATAATATTATTGATAGAACATTCGGTTACAAGGTTTGCTTGTTCGTATTACAATAGTCATTATGACTTAATACAAATAACAAGTAATTAAAACATGAAACCTAGTCTACGCTTCTTGTTTACGCTCATGATCTTCATAACTGTAAATAAAGGTTTATTCGCAAGAATGAGCACTACGACTCAGCAAGTCTAACTAATAACACATAAAAAATTTATGCTTTCATATAAACTTTAACATGCCTTGACATATCACATATATCAATTTGATATTACAAATAACTTTTCATTTAACAATTTATATCACGTTGTCACACAAAGCGTATAAACTACATATATATAACTTATAAAATAACACATAAGAGTTAGAACACTTGCACATAGTTTAAAGGAATAGAAGACTTACCTCGTATATCTTTTACATTTAATATAACGTGTAAACGTTCGTCGTAAATCCTACACGATTATAAGTTCATGTAGACAAATAAGCGTTTAACGATTAAATCTTTTAAGTTTTATTTCGGGTATTATAACCGCTTATAAATAAAACTCCTTCTATTATACATTAAATAATTTCAGCATTATAACTGCATATAAAATAAATATTCGACTATTATATTTGAAATAAATCGGGCATTATAATTGTTTATAAAATGAATATTCAACTGTTATATTTGAGATAATTTCAGCATTATAACTGCTTAATAAATGAATATTCTTACTAAATACTTGAAGAAAATCGGACATAGTCATTGCTTATAAAAGTATAGTTTCAACTTTATAAGAGAAATAAATCGGACATTATAACTGCTTGTAAATAGGACTTTTGTACTATATACATAAAATATTTTGGGCATTATAACTGCTTGTAAAAGTATATTTTTACTAATACATATATAAAAATGAAAATTATAACCACTAGAGTATACCTCTTGTAGTTGCTAGCTTTACTTCCAATCGCGTAGTGCTTCGATGTTTCGAAAGTAATTTTTATCTCACAATATCTCTCAAGATATAAATATAGAGTATTTTTGCTCTTGAACATGGTAAGGAATGAATGAACTTAGCTTGCTATTTATAGCAAAACATAGTTTCGCTAATTGCACGTTAGGGGCTCGGCTTATTACACTTTGTACCCTGACATATTCTTAGAATATTCTTCTAAGCTCCTCAATGAAAATATCTTCCAAGCCCAACAATGCAGCTTGCAATTGAACCTATCTTCTAAGCTCCTCCATGAAAATATCTTCCAAGCTCGACAATGCAGCTTGCAATTAAACCTATCTTCTAAGCTCCTCAATGAAAATATCTTCCAAGCTCGACAATGCAGCTTGCAATTGAACTTATCTTCTAAGCTCCTCAATGAAAATATCTTCTAAGCTCGACAATGCAGCTTGTCACCGTAAGCACGACAAATCACTTTGTCATTCCCAAGCACGACACAACAACTTGTCAAAAATAATTTGTCGGGATTCTTCTTGGTGAATTCGTGGAAAGCATGACAAATCATTTTGCCAATGTAAGCACGACTAAACAGCTTGACAAAATTTTTTTATTTGACCTAATTCATCGTTTACACTATAAAATCACAAAACACTTGGTTCGAAATATCATTTCAATCTTTATTAAGCACATATGTTACCAAATTCGAATCTCATTAGGGCTTAAGGTTTTAAACCTATACGTTCTAATTCTAAACGTATACGATCGCATTTATAAGCCTCATAAATATTCAGGGTATTACAGCTATACAGAAGAGGTAGGGATATGAACATCGATCGTAGGGTTTTGAGACTCTACGATCGGAGAGGGTGAGGTTTGTGCATCAGGCGTATAGTGTGGATGTGACACCCCCAAATTCAGGTACCAATACCTCGAATTTAGTGCTCACGATAAAATGCATCCATACACCTCTAAACAACATAAATTAACTAATGCGGAATAAAATAAACATATGTTGTCCATTACAAAAGGTTCACTACAGTCCCAAGGTCTAAAACCTTAAATAAAATACATCGCAGAATACCATAATAATACAAAATGATTCCACGAATTACATAACAGGATAGTACATATAACTAGTCCTTAAGCTTTCCCTTGCCTTTGTCCGCTTTGGAACTCCCCGGCTTAACTGCAATAGGTTCATGATATAGCAAGAGTGAGCAACTACTTTGCTCAGCAAGTTTAAAAGCAAGAGTGAGGATATATCATGAATGAATAGGAATAATAACTGCATAGATCAACAATTTATGAATATTGATGAATTAGCTGAAATGACATAATCAAAGTCCAAATGAAACAATGAATAATGATTATTTACTGCTGAGTGGTCCAACCGACCATGAACTTTTGGCCAAAGAGTCAATCATTCAACTAACTCTTTTAAAACCTGGCCCCGTCAGTTGTACTCGAGGGGATCAGCCTCTCGTACACCATGTATATGCATAACATTTAACTTTGACTGCATCGAATAACCGACACATTATAATCCCCTACATAAGGGTTGCTCTCTCAGTCCAAGAATCCGCACCAACAATCGGTTTGGATAGCTTTTAAAATAATAACCTGTACATGTCTAACCAAAACAAATGGCGTAGACTATCTCCTTAAACAGTTCATGAATGAAGAACTTAAACGTTTCACAATCCAACAATAGATAATGAATTCAAATGCATAAGCTGCGAATATCAATAATTATCTTGGAGGTGGAGTAATTGACAATAATTAGTCCACTAATATGATTCAAAAGTAATAACTCAATTTGAGTCATGAAATTTGCAACAATATACAACCTGTATAAAATATGAAACCTGCTCAAAATATAATTCGAGTAAGGTTAAGGAAAACTTGCCCAACACAAGGGTTAGACAAGCGTTAGGAAACTTGCCTGATGCGCTGCTACAATATTATAACACATGCTCCTTAATATCCTACACAATTAAGTACATATTTACATAACAATTAGTCACATACCAAATAATGGTTCAAAACGGACGTTGCATCATTAAAACACATTGATTGCCACTACGACTACCCAGTCGGGGGTCGGGGGGCAGCGCCCCCTGGAAACCAAGCCTAAATTGCAATTAGATTATACAATTTTTGCCTTAAGACAATACTAATTTGGTTGACATTTAATAAATAATTAAGCATTTAGGGCTTAACAAAATATGCTTAGTTAACGTGTCTAATCATTTAATACAAGGAAAAAATATAAGTGTTGGACCATGCTGAAATGGGCTCATTAGGTCCGACCCGATCCAACCCGGTCTGACTAACCCGACCTGGACCGGACACGGAGCTGGCGCTGCAGTGCCAAGCTCAAGCACTGGACCTCACGCTGCGGCGTGAGTCCCATGTCTTCTCCATGACCGGGCTTCACGCTGCGGCGTGAGCCTTAAAGCTTGGGCCTCACGCTGCGGCGCGAGTCCCGGTTTTTCCCCACTTGCCCCTCACTGCAGCGTGAGCTGCAGGGCATATGGGTGGCGCTGCGGCGCCATTATGCAGTAGCCGGATTCTGGGCTTGTTTCCAGAACGCGACTCCGACCTCCGGCCACTCCAACCTCCATATCTCCTTCAATACACAAGCAAATTGGTCCATTCCGGACTCTATGGACTCCTAACTCATGGGGCTACAACATATCAAAAATGCAGAGCTACCCATTAACATTAACATGGTCAAATCTTAAGCCAAAGTGTAAAGTTCATACTCTGTTCTTCGAGTTCTTGACAAGTTTTACAAAAATCATTACTACGAACTCGTTTTAACTCGTTTTTACTCCATTCCAACTGGGTTAGCTCCATAACCCATGGAACTACAACACCATAGCAACAAATAAAATTAACAAACACAAAATCATAGCTTTACAGTCCTCTAAAATAGTCCGAATGTCCAAAGTCCATGTTTTGTCCATTGTTCTTGCTCCATTAAGCCAAGGTAAGGATTTCTTGCGTTTTTGTTCCACTTTGATGTTATTAATGGCTTACATAACCTCTTAACAACATTTATAAACAATCACAACAAACAAAAATACCAAGAATCACCAAAAATCCGACCCACAAGCTTAAGAGCTCAAAACTAAGAAAAACTTGAAAAGTTTAACAAGAAATCGAATGGAAAGGATTTGGTTGATGTTTTACCTTTGTAAATCCTTCCTAGAGGTTAAGAAGCTTGGCTAGGCTTGATTTTGAAGGTCCTTCTTGCTTGGTCCTCCACTCGTGCCCTCTTCTTCTTCCTCCTTCCTTTTCCGGCGAGTTCTTCCTCTTTTCCAGCGACTTCTTCCTCCTTTCCGGTGAGCTCTCTCTCTCTCTCTCTCTCTCTGCAGAATGGGTTTGAATGAAGAGCTGATGGATTGCAAAAGAGAATGAATGTTTGAATTTGGGAGGAGTGGAGTGAATTAGGGAGAAGTGGAAGAAAAATGAAAATGGGGTTGGTTGCTCAAGGAGCTTGCCGGCAACCTCCCCCTTGCTCAATTCTCATTGGTCCAAAATGAGGGATTGGTTCCCTCTTGAGGTAACAAGCCAAAACAAATACCCGAAAATACCAAAAATATATCCGAAAACTCCCACTTTTGTACCAAAACTGGTAAATAACTCTACCCAAAATTAGAATGGGTACTCCCATAATTATTGGGATGTATAAAAATAATTATTATGGGATTTGTCCATTTATTCGGAACACCCATATAACACATTTCGGATACGGATAAAATCACGTATCAGCTCAAATAAAATTTTCGACACTTGGAAAAATTATTCGTACGCATACACGTATTTATGAAATTTATTAACTTCGAAAAAGACACAAAAATTTTATGGCGTGAATATTACCTCGGGAAACGTGCCCCGTGAATAGTGATTCAGCGACGCTACGCGAAATCAATTATTCACTTAACAAAACTATAACACATAAAATTCATACATTCACATGATCTAGATTGTCACACAACCTTTAAATACGTAACACAAATATAATATTAATAAATTATAAAATATTCATTAATATTCAAAAATTCGAATTACAAGGAAATTTCAGAATTCCCGGTCGTTACAGTGGAAGCTCTACAACTAGAGGATTCGTATTATCAATATTGTAATAAAATAGAGCATACACGCAGTGGATATGAACTAGAAAATTAAAATTTCTTAGTTACCTCTTGAAGCATATGCCCACAACAACGAACAGCTAGAATCACGAGCTCAACGAACAATGCTCTCAGCAATAATTTGGACTACGTAATCACGAGTACCAAATATATATCCACAGTTTGAGTAACTACAAATTATTCTAGCTTTACAAGAGAGTACTTCTAATGGCTTATATGACTATAACTAATTTACTTTGTGTGTTGTGTAACCAAAATGATCAGCAGCCCTCCTTTTATACAAGTTGGAGAATGTAATTTACAACAAGTATTAATATTGTTAATTATGTAATTCATTGTAACTCCCAAATAAATTACACTAATTACAATAAATATAACTTATGTAACTCCCAAGTGCATAAATGAACCATGTGGATATCCACTGGGTCGTCCGCTTTATGGGCGCACCGGTTTGGGTCCATTAACCAACATCTCCCACTCGCCCATGGCGAGGACGACGTTGTCATCATATAAGCCAATAAAGTTCAAATGTGTAAGTCAAAAAATTTGTTTAGTTATCGAACCGTGCGACCGCTGAGTTTACCTGCAATGCGGGAGCTCTAAATCAAACTCGTCAGGGCCAAAATAGAGTCATCAACCCTTTTAATAAAATATACAATGCGGGAGCCATCAAGCTAAACTGGTTAAGGTTTGCATTGAGGCTACAACCTCTCAAACTCAGAGTGCCCCAGATTAACTTTAATTTTCACCTAGTTAAGTATCTCTCATCCCTCAGAGTGCCGTACTTAACCCCTTTAGGCCTATTTCTATTTTGCATCTCACGTATTACTATATCGTTTCCAAAAACGTCATAGTTGTCGATAATAAGTGTAGAGCATGGTGAAATTAAGTTATCTTCCCTTTGCCCTAATGTTACTCAAATCTGAATCAACTGTTTTCCCAGAATCACCCCATATAGTCTCATAGTCTGGACTTTAGGAAATGAAACCAAAGTAGCAACATTAATTCATCTCTTTGTAACATAGTAAAAGATCACAAAGAGTACTTAATAAAAAAAGGATCAAGGAATACCTTATCCTTTAAAAGGACAACACACGGTGAGAAAGTAGGGACTCATTTTCTCACCTCCTTTATTAAGTTAAACTCATGCATGTTATATTTTCACAACATACTAAATAGTCTTGTTGTGTGGATTCCAGTGTGACGCCCCCAAATCCGGATACTCAATTTCCACAGATCTGGTGCTCACTATCTAAAAACATTCACATCTATCTACCCAACAATAAAGGATAATAACATTGAACTTAATAGATCATCTTCCCAAGGGTACAACTTGAACATCTCAATAAATCCCAGGTCATCTAACCCCTAGTACATCAATGCGGAAATAAAACATAAAGTTAAATAAGTCTTTATTACATAAACTTGAAAAACAAAAATAAACTATTTTTCATTAAATCTTCATCTTGCCCTTGCCCTTGCTCGTGGACGGCTTTTCAGACTTCTCAGTCTTAGCTGCAGTGGTTAATACAAAGGTGAGCAAAACAATTGCCCACCAGGGTAACGATTGAAATAAGCAATAAATGAAGTTTGATTGAACAACATAATCTTTTCTGAAGTCTGTCAACGATAAACAAAATCTGATAGCTCAATAGAAAGTTAGAAAGTTCAGCTTTTGATACAAAGAGTTGAAAATGATATCAACAGAACATCTGAGGGTTACAAGACCTCGAACTATGTCCTAGGTTAACAAGTATCTTTACTATAACCTTTAACAATCTTATAGACTATATAGACCAACCATCTCGTACTCTGGGGGATCAGCCCTTCGTACAATGTTTTGTGCACAAACACTTTAACGCTACTCGTAATATAATCCCCTATAACAGGGTTGTTCATCTCAGTACTATCATTGGATTACGTACCAAAAGAAGTTTGGTTTGGATTAGCTTCAAGGAATATTTAAGTCTTTTGAACGCTCATTAACTATGGAATAGCTGAATCAATAAGGGTTCGCTAGCCACTTAAGAGTTTGATTTAATAATCAACTCGTACAATAAAATTCATGTTCAAATGCGATTAATAAAGAATTATAAACGAATAGCTAAGAATCTCAAACAAAACATAAGGAATGGACATTACTATTACAAACCTTGCTTGAACAATAATAAATCAAGGTTATAAGGCTTGCTCAATGAAAGAGTACAAGTTAAGAATAGGAAGCTTGCTTAATGAAAAGTAAAGTTAAGGTACTTGCTCAATGTAAAAGTAGGGTTCAGAAACTTGCATCGATATATAAAAGTAAGTGAGATAGAAAACTTGCTTAATATAGAAGTAAAGTTTAAGAAACTTGCCTCGATCGCATGCTACAATTAATGTTAACTATTTGCTCTTTGAGTGACCTATACATACAAGTCACATTGAACAATTAATATTCATAGTTCAATTAATTACTTCCTTTTATAAATGATTGTTCATTTATAACTTTAACCCACATTTTAAACTCTTGCTAAGACACCACATACTTATCATGTTGCTTCATATATGTGAAATTATTCTATTTTAAAATCTGAAAAAATTCTATTTTCTAGATTTTTGACCCGACCCGACCCGGTCGGTGTAATGCCCGTGAATTTTAAACGTCATTATTAATTAAATATATAATTTAATTTTAATGAGTTAGCTTTGTGTTCTTATTTAAACCTTTGGGTGTATTGGTGGATTATGTGACTATGTGATTTATTGATCTAATTTGTGTTAAGGGAGTCACTAGTAGTATATTTAAACTAGTGAGCAAACCCTAAGGCTTTATATCCATAAAATTGGCAAAGTATTTAATAAATTAAATATTCAAGTAAATTGAATATAATTAGTAAATAAAATGTGTGAGTTAATTAATGAAAGTAGTTATTAATGAGATTATTGTCAAATTGAATAATAATATTAATAGTCAATTTAGTAATTTATTTACTAGGTGACTAAGTTATTTAATTAATGGACTAAGACCAATCATTTATTTGACCATAGATATAGTAGTTAATAGTGTGACAAATTAATTAATCAATCATTGGGTTAAATTAAATGATCCAATATTGCATTAAATAGATTTGGTTTTATTAGCCCAATCATTTAATTTTAAAGCCCAATGTGTATTTAACGTGTAGTCCAAAACCTAGCCCACTTGGTAATTTAAAGGTGTAACATTAAATGATTAATTGTAGCATGTTGGGGACAACATTTTTAGGACAAACCCCTAGCATTTTCGGCAATGAGAGAGAGAGAGTGAGAGCAAGTTGCTTTTCAAAATTTATTTTATTTAATTAACTAGCTTGTGTTGGAGGTTGTGTGCTAGACTTGATGGTGTAGCCTCCTAAGTTGTCAATTAACCACCCTAGTGACACAAGGCTACTCACTAGCTCCATGATGACAAAAGGTAGAGGGTTCTTGCTATTATTCAATTAGTAAGCCTTTTATCCAAGGGACAACAAATATATGGAGGATATTAGTAACTCTTACATCAAGTCTACACACTAGCTTAATAATGGTAAAATGTATAGGATTTGATGGGTTAAGCCTATAATGTCACATCGCCACCCTACATCAAGTCTACACACTAGCTTAATGATGGTAAAATGTATACTTACATTTCCTATATGTAATATTATTATAAGTATACCTCCTTTGGTTAGTCATTTGAGAGAGAACACTTGCATTTTATTTCCTTCATCTCCTAAGAGAGTTGAGAGCATTTGAGAGCAAAAATATTTTGAGTCACCAAGTTAGTGAAGGAGTTCTAGCTAGTTCATGTCTCCATTCACAACCTACTTTGGAAAGAAGAGGAGAATAACCATTAAATCTAGGTATGGATCTTCATTTCTTTCAAACCCTAGTTGTTTTGTTGGGATTTTTTTTAATATTTGTTGCTTGATGCTTATGAAAGGAATGGAGTATGTATAGATCTAGGTTTCATTTTGTTAGATCTACATTATTTTAAAAGAATGCTTAACTAATATGATTTAAAACCTAGGTAATAAGGAATATTGATCTAGTATGTTTTATTAATACTATGTTTAAGTTTAAAAGTATTTGTAGCAATTTTTGGTGTGTTCTATATGTTAAAACATGTGTATCATGATATAATGGAGTACAAAATTTATTGATGAAAAATATTGATTTAAATCATAATTATTTTATTTTAATATTAGTAATATTTTTTTGTGTCATGGGTAATTATTGGGAATTTATTTGGAGTATAAAACTTGTTTAAGGATGGTTAGAACTTATTTGATATGCAAAGGAAAAAAAAAGCAGCTGGATCCTCCGAACCAAACCTGGCCGCACATGGCGCGCCAGTGGCGTGCAGCCCTGCTCGTGCATGGTGCGCCAGGGAATAAAAGTTAAGCGCATGACGACTCTCAAACGACGTCGTTTTGGCCGTGATGGGGGGCTCGCGCGCAATGCACGGGGAAGGCTTCGGGCGAGAAATTACGATAATGCCCCTCCGCCCAAATTTCACATTAATTACCAGAATGCCATCCATAATTAGTTTTAATTAAAATTAATGTTTTAAATATTATTACTTAATTTTGTAAAATTAGTAAATGTGCAAAATTAAGTTTTGGGCATAGAATCTTATATTTTCTAAATATATTATATTAATTAATTATTGTTTAATTATTATTAAACAATGATCAAGGATAATTAAGATTTTTAAATTAATTATTTATTATTTGATTAACTTGAAATAATAAATAAACCTAAGTAGTTATTATTTATTATTAAATAATAACTCAAGATATTACTAACTTACTAATTCATTATTTATTATTTGATTAACTTTAAATAATAAATAAACTTAATTAGTTATATTTATTATTAAATAATAACTAAAGGTAATTCTTACTTACTAATTAATTATTTATTATTTGATTAACTTTAAATAATAAATAAACCTAATTAATTATTATTTAATCTTAAATAATAAGTAAAGACAATTAAAATTAATAATTCGATTATTATTTAATTCATAATTAAATAATAAGGAAATATAATTAGTGATTGTTTAAAGGTAATTAATTAATTACTATTTAAAAAATATTAAATAGTAATTAAATGAAGATAGAGTTAATAAAATAAAGAGAGTTTAAATAACACATTAATTAAACAATTATAATAAATTGTTTAAGGGTTGAATAAATGAATAATGTTAATTAATGTTAATTAATTAAACAATTATAATTAATTGTTTAGGGGTTTAATAAGTGTTTATCACTTAAGGGAAACATTGTTAATTAATTAAACCATCAACTTAAAGATCAATTAGGTGTCTTATAGGATTAATGATAGTTTATTAACTTATGTGTGTTACGGGAGATGACTATCTGTTAAATAAATAGCATAGGTAAGCGTATCGATAAACAACTACGCAATACTAATTGATAGATCGACTTTATTAATGTTAGGTCCTTCAAGGCCTATTAATTAAAGCTAGAATTATTTGTAGCTGAGCAGACAGGCAAGTTCTCTATCCCGAAACTTTAATTGTTGCAAGTTTCATATCCTTACTCATATTTTATTGAGCAAGTTCCTTAACCCTACTCAAACTATATTCGAGCAGGATATTATTGTACTGCAAGTTATTTATTTAAGCTTGAACCTTATTTCCAAGCGTGGGTTAAGTGGTTTAATTACTTTATAATTATTCCACATCTATGATATTTATTGATACTCGCACTTGGTGCACTTGGGTTCGTACAGTCTTGGACTTGTACATTATTCAAAGTTCTATAATTCATGAACTGTTTAAGATTGAGTCTGAACCTTCGTTCGGTCAGACAATTGTATGAAATTTTTATAAAAGCTATCCACGTCAATTGATGGTATGGATTCTTAGACTAAAGTGAACACCCCTTTTATTATAGGGGAGTACCCCACGTATCTAATATAAGATACAAACAGCAGAGTTGAATGTTATGCATATACATAGCGTACGCGAGGCTGATCCCCTCAAGTACTTATTCTGTAGCCAGTAACTAAAGGGTCAATTAGCTATTGATTCCATTGGAAGTTTATTATTCAAAGTCTACTTGACTATTATTTATTCTAAAAGCAATTACTATCCTTGCTTCCGATATTCATATTGTTGAATCTCTTGTATATATATTCCGTCATTCATGATATATCCTTTCTTGTTGTATTTAAACTTGCTGAGCAAACTAGTTGTTCATCCTTGCTATATCATGACTCTTATTGCAGTTAAACCCGAAACTTCAGGGAAGGGCAAGGGCAAAGAAAAGATGAAGTAATAGACTTCAAGTAGCTGGCCTTGTTTCATGCTTAGTTTAATTTACTATTAATGTAATTTGAACCCTGAGTAATATTTAGGGCATGTTTTCTGTTATGTATTGAGGTTATTGAATCTTGGGACTAGTAACACCTTTTGAATGAACAACATATGTTTATTATATTCCGCATTTAGTTATTGTATGTTGTTAGAGGTGGATGTTTGTATTGGATCGTAATGACCGAATCCGGACATTTGAGACCCGAATTTGGGGGCGTCACAGGTTGGTATCAAAATTGTAGGTTATAAACGTTAGGATTGCAAAACCTAGGTTATAACCTTAGTAGAAAACTCATATAGAGTATGTTGGTGATGGGTTGAGAAGATTCATCGACTTTTAGTTGTACTGAATAAAATATCATTTCATTTTATCAATGCATATATTTTATTGTGGTATTGATGTTGCTTTGATTGTTATTATGGCCATAAGATGGCTGACGAGAGTTAAGATAGCTATTCAGTGAACCAGGAGCCCATAGAGCACGAGGTGATAGGAGATTCGCTGGCGAGGAACGCCGAGCTAGAGGTTAGGGCTGAGCAAATGGAGGCGCAGAATCACACCCTCCAGATTTCTGAGCAGCAGTACAAGGACGCTGCTTACCAGGGCCACACTGAGTTAGCCGAGTTGCGAGGGAGGTTAGAGCAGAGAGAGCTACAGTTAAGACAGTTGAAGGATGAGGTGAAAGCTAAAGATGTGAGGATATATGATTTGTAGTGAGCTTTATACATCACTTTTCTGCAGTTCGACGCCAACTGGATGGAGCTGCCTTCTAGTAGCGAGAGCAGACGTTGAGTTGTATTCATGTTCGATATAGTTCCCCTTTTTTTCCTAATAGGGACAGTTTAGTTGTTGGAAATCCTTAAAGACTTCAAGGCAATAGGACCGCCGGAGTTTAAGGGAACTCTCGATCCAATAAAAGCACAGACTTGGGTCAAAGAAATGGAGAAGGTCTTCGAGGTCGCACGAGTGGTCGAGGAGCAAAAAACCGGATTCGCCACCTTCATGATGAAGGGTGAAGCTAACTATTGGTGGAAAGCCAATAAGGGGCGAGCAGGCGAGGGAGTCATTCCATGGGACATATTTAAAGAGCTATTCTTCAAGAATTACTTCCCGAAGAATACGAAGCAGGATATGGAAGTTAAGTTTCTAGAACTGACACAGGGAAGTATGACTGTCGCAGAGTACGCGATAAAATTTAATGAGTTGGCTTGATTTGCTCCACATTAAGTGGACACAGAGGCTAGGAAGGCAAGAAGATTCGAATTGGGATTGAATCCATAGGTGCAGAAAGCAGTCACAGTATTGAAGATTAAGAACTTCTCTAAACTGCTGGAAAGGGCTATCATCACGGAAGGAGGCAATGAAGCTATAGCACGATTCAACCAGGACAGAAAGAAAGGTCAGGAAGGACCTAAAGCCGGGAGCAGCGGAGGCAGCAACCCCAATAAGCGTAAGTGGAATGAGAGTCAATCGTCCGGAGGCTACAGATCCGGAGGAGAGGCTAAGAAAAGTGGGAAGTGTAGCAACTGCAGGAAGAATCACTCGGGGGAGTGCATGAAGGGGAAGAGCGTTTGTTATCGTTGTGGACAACCAGGGCACATGGCTCCTCAGTGTCCGAATAAGTAGAAATGAGGGTGTTTCTCTTGTGGAGCACCCGACCACCAACTCAAGGATTATCCGAAGAGGAAGGGTGACGCAGGGAGTGGCAACAGAAGCAACAGCAACAACATCAACAACAATAATAACAGGCTAAGCATCGGGGGGCCAGCCAGTCAAGCCAACAGACTAACAACACGCACGTTCAATGTGACCGTACAGGATGCAGTAGGGTCCAAAGATGTGGTATCAGGTATCATCTCAATCAATGATATAAATGTATATGTGTTATTCGATTCGAGTGCTACCTGCTCTTTTGTTTCCGAAGAATTTGCTAAACGGTTAGACTTACCTCATGAAAAATTGGAATACCCTATGAACGTAGAAGTAGCAAACAAGGAAATTATCCCCGTAGAGTGCATTCATAGGAATTGTTATGCCGAGTTGCGAGGATTTAAGATCAGCGTGGATTTGATACCGATTCGTTTGGGGGAGTTGATGTGATCCTTGGAATGGATTGGTTATCGATTCACGGAGCAGTCATCGACTGTAAGAAGAAGTGTGTATACCTGAAGACTTCTAATAAGTCGAAGGTAGTATTCTATGGTAGTAAATTGCCGAGGCAATCTTGTTGTCTAACGATGATGCAAGCTAAGAGATTTCTGAAGAAGGGTTGTATAGGTTATTTGGCTCACGTGGTTGATACTCGTCGAGTCGAGGGCAAACCGAGTCAGATACCTGTCGTAAGGGAATTCACAGATGTCTTCCTAGATGAAATTTTGGGATTGCCGCCGGATAGGGAGGTAGAATTTGTAATTGACTTGGTGCCGGGAGCCGCACCAATATCGAAGGCGCCGTATCGAATGGCACCGGTAGAAATGAAGGAGCTAATGTTTCAATTGCAAGAACTGTTAGACAAGGATTATATCAGACCGAGCGTGTCACCATGGGGAGCGCCAGTTCTGTTCGTAAAGAAGAAAAATGGTTCGATGAGGCTTTGTATCGACTATCGCGAATTGAACAAAGTCACGATTAAGAATAGATACCCGCTGCCCATGATAGACGATCTGTTTGATCAACTCAAGGGAGCAAAATACTTTTCAAAGATTGATTTGAGAACGGGTTATCATCAACTAAAGGTGAGATAAGAGGATATCCCAAAGACTACATTCAGAACTCGTTATGGGCATTTCGAGTTTCTGGTAATGTCATTTGGACTGACAAATGCACCAGCGGCATTCATGGATATGATTAACAGAGTGTTCAAACAGTACTTGGACAAGTTCGTGGTAGTATTCATCGATGACATCTTGGTGTATTCAATGTTAGAGGAAGAACATGCTGAACACCTAAGGATTGTTTTGGAAACGTTAAGAAGGGAGAAGTTGTACGTGAAGTTTTCGAAGTGTGAATTTTGGTTGCAGAGGGTGCAGTTTCTAGGACACGTCATCGACAAGAATGGCGTTTCGGTAGACCCGACAAAGGTGGAAGCCGTTATCAATTGGGAGCAGCCGAAGACGCCGACGGAGATTAGAAGTTTCCTAGAGTTGGCGGGATACTATCGGAGATTCATCCAGGATTTTTCGAAGGTAGCATCACCGTTAACCAATCTAACTAGAAAGACGGTAAAGTTCGTTTGGACGGAAAAGTACGAGGAAAGTTTCATGGAGCTGAAGAAGAGACTTAGCCAAGCACCTGTGTTGGCTTTACCGGACGACACTGGAGGTTTTGTAGTGTAGAGTGATGCATCACACAAAGGTCTTGGTTATGTACTAATGCAGCACGACAAGGTCATTGCGTACGCTTCACGTCAGCTGAAGGACTATGAGAAGGGATACTCGACTCATGACTTAGAGTTAGCAGTAGTAGTATTCGCCTTGAAGATTTGGAGGCATTATTTATATGGAGAGAGGTGCGAGATATATACAGATCATAAAAGTTTGAAATATATCTTCACTCAGAAGGAGCTGAACATGAGGCAGCGCCGATGGTTAGAATTAATCGAGGATTACGACTGTGAGATTCTGTACCATCCGGGCAAAGCAAATATAGTGGCAGATACCTTGAGCAGGAAAGGCATGGAGAAATTGATGAAGCTAACAACTCAGGCAACGTTAATAAAGGAGTTTGAACGTCTGGAATTGGAGGTTGAGTATCCGATGGAGATGGACGGGAAATTATTTATAGTGACAGCGAGCCCGACCCTATTGGATCAAATCAAGGAGGCTCAAGAAAATGATGAGGATTGTGATTCAATAAAGAAGCGAATTGCCGAAGGCGAGGAGCTTAAGTATAAGATTGATAGCACAGGGTTGCTAAGGTTTGAAGGGAGAGTCTGGGTACCGTCAGATCCGAAATTGAGGGAAGAAATCCTTTAGGAAGCTCATAGCACGAGGTACTCAGTACATCCCAGGAGAACGAAAATGTATCAGGATCTGCGACAGTATTTTTGGTGGCCGAATATGAAACGAGAAGTGGCAGAGTGCGTCAGCCGATGTATGACATGCCAGCAGATTAAAGCAGAACACTAGCAACCGAGCGGACTACTTCAACCATTAGAGATTCCGGAGTGGAAGTGGGAGCACATCACAATGGACTTTGTGGTGGGTCTGCCACCGACTCATAAGGGTTTAGATGCCATCTGGGTAATTGTGGATCGTCTGACCAAGTCTGCCCATTTTCTACCAATCAGGATACGGTATAAGCTGGAGCAGTTAGTAAAAATTTACGTCAAGGAGATTGTATCGCGTCATGGAGTACCGGTATCTATTGTATCAGACAGGGATCCGCGCTTCACGTCGAATTTTTGGAGAAGTCTGCAGGCAAGAATGGGAACACAGTTGAGGTTGAGTACATCGTATCATCCTCAAACCGATGGCCAGAGCGAGCGAACGATTCAGACCTTTGAAGATATGCTTCAGGCGGTCGTGATGGATTTAAAGGGCAGCTGGGATGACCATTTGCCACTGGTGGAGTTTGCTTACAATAATAGCTATCACGCCAGTATCGGCATGCCACCGTACGAAGCGCTATATGGAAGGAAATGCCGAACCCCGATGTGTTGGGACGAGGTTGGAGAGCGAAGACTGCTGGGACCTGAAATGGTGCAGCAGACTACAGATACAGTGCGGCTGATCAGAAATCGACTGGTAGCAGCTCAAGATCGCCAGAAGAAATATGTCGACTTACATCGTCATAAGCTGGACTTTGAAGTTGGTAGCTTTGTATTTTTGAAGGTATCTCCTTAGAAAAGAAAGATCCGTTTTGGGAAGAAGGGCAAATTGAGCCCTAGGTTCATAGGACCGTTCAAGATTTTGAGGCGAATCGACGAAGTGGTGTACGAGGTAGCGTTACCTCCTGAACTTGAGCACATTCACAACGTGTTTCATGTGTTAGTGTTGCGGCCGTATAAACCAGACTACAAGCACGTTATCTCCGATGAACCAATCCAAGTCGAGAAGGACTTAACGTACGAGGAAGTTCCTGTCCAGATACTCGATAGGAAGGAACAGAAGCTGAGGAATAAGATCATCCATTCCGTCAAAGTTCTCTGGAGGAATCACACAGTCGAAGAAGCTACGTGGGAACTCGAAGAGAAGATGAAAGCGAATTATCCGTTTTTATTTGAGTAACCCTATTTTTTCCGAGGACGGAATTTTTATAAGGGGGGAGGGATGTAATGCCCGTGAATTTTAAACGACATTATTAATTAAATATATAATTTAATTTTAATGAGTTAGCTTTGTGTTCTTATTTAAACCTTTGGGTGTATTGGTGGATTATGTGACTATGTGATTTATTGATCTAATTTGTGTTAAGGGAGTCACTAGTAGTATATTTAAACTAGTGAGCAAACCCTTAGGCTTTATATCCATAAAATTGACAAAGTATTTACTAAATTAAATATTCAAGTAAATTGAATATAGTTAGTAAATAAAATGTGTGCGTTAATTAATGAAAGTAGTTATTAATGAGATTATTGTCAAATTGAATAATAATATTAATAGTCAATTTAGTAATTTATTTACTAGGTGACTAAGTTATTTAATTAATGGACTAAGACCAATCATTTATTTGACCATGGATATAGTAGTTAATAGTGTGACAAATTAATTAATCAATCATTGAGTTAAATTAAATGATCCAATATTGCATTAAATAGATTTGGTTTTATTAGCCCAATCATTTAATTTTAAAGCCCAATGTGTATTTAACGTGTAGTCCAAAACCTAGCCCACTTGGTAATTTAAAGGTGTAACATTAAATGATTAATTGTAGCATGTTGGGGACAATATTTTTGGGACAAACCCCTAGCATTTTCGGCAATGAGAGAGAGTGAGAGCAAGTTGCTTTTCAAAATTTATTTTATTTAATTAACTAGCTTGTGTTGGAGGTTGTGTGCTAGACTTCATGGTGTAGCCTCCTAAGTTGTCAATTAGCCACCCTAGTGACACAAGGCTACTCACTAGCTCCATGATGACAAAAGGTAGAGGGTTCTTGCTATTATTCGATTAGTAAGCCTTTTATCCAAGGGACAACAAAGATATGGGGGATATTAGTAACTTTTACATCAAGTCTACACACTAGCTTAATAATGGTAAAATATATAGGATTTGATGGGTTAAGCCTATAATGTCACATCGCCACCCTACATCAAGTCTACACACTAGCTTAATGATGGTAAAATGTATAGGATTTGATGGGTTAAGCCTATAATGTCACATCGCCACCCTACATCAAGTCTACACACTAGCTTAATGATGGTAAAATGTATACTTACATTTTGTATATGTAATATTATTATAAATATACCTCCTTTGGTTAGTCATTTGAGAGAGAACACTTGCATTTTATTTCCTTCATCTCCTAAGAGAGTTGAGAGCATTTGAGAGCAAAAATATTTTGAGTCACCAAGTTAGTGAAGGAGTTCTAGCTAGTTCATGTCTCCATTCACAACCTACTTTGGAAGGAAGAGGACAATAGCCATTAAATCTAGGTATGGATCTTCGTTTCTTTCAAACCCTAGTTATTTTGTTGGGATTTTTTTTAATGTTTGTTGCTTGATGCTTATGAAAGGAATGGAGTATGTATAGATCTAGGTTTCATTTTGTTAGATCTACATTATTTTAAAAGAATGCTTAACTCATATGATTTAAAACCTAGGTAATAAGGAATATTGATCTAGTATGTTTTATTAATACTATGTTTAAGTTTAAAAGTATTTGTAGCAATTTTTGGTGTGTTCTATATGCTAAAACATGTGTATCATGATATATTGGAGTACAAAATTTATTGATGAAAAATATTGATTTAAATCATAATTATTTTATTTTAATATTAGTAATATTTTTTTTGTGTCATGGGTAATTACTGGGAATTTATTTGGAGTATAAAACTTGTTTAAGGATGGTTAGAACTTATTTGATATGCAAAGGAAAAAAAAAAGCAGTTGGATCCCCCGAACCAAACCTGGTCGTGCATGGCGCGCCGGTGGCGTGCAGCCCTGGTCGCGCATGGCGCGGCAGGGAATAAAAGTTAAGCGCCTGGCGACTCTCAAACGACGTCGTTTTGGCCGTGATGGGGGGCTCGCGCGCAATGCGCGGGGAAGGCTTCGGGCGAGAAATTACGATAATGCCCCTCCGCCCAAATTTCGCGTTAATTACCAGAATGCCATCCATAATTAGTTTTAATTAAAATTAATGTTTTAAATATTATTACTTAATTTTGTAAAATTAGTAAATGTGCAAAATTAAGTTTTGGGCATTAAATCTTATATTTTCTAAATATATTATATTAATTAATTATTGTTTAATTATTATTAAACAATGATTAAGGATAATTAAAAATTTTAAATTAATTATTTATTATTTGATTAACTTTAAATAATAAATAAACCTAAGTAGTTATTATTTATTATTAAATAATAACTCAAGATATTACTAACTTACTAAATAATTATTTATTATTTGATTAACTTTAAATAATAAATAAACTTAATTAGTTATTATTTATTATTAAATAATAACTAAAGGTAATTCTTACTTACTAATTATTTATTTATTATTTGATTAACTTTAAATAATAAATAAACCTAATTAATTATTATTTAATCTTAAATAATAAGTAAAGACAATTAAAATTAATAATTCGATTATTATTTAATTCATAATTAAATAATAAGTAAATATAATTAGTGATTATTTAAAGGTAATTAATTAATTACTATTTAACAAATATTAAATAGTAATTAAATGAAGATAGAGTTAATAAAATAAAGAGAGTTTAAATAACACATTAATTAAACAATTATAATAAATTGGTTAAGGGTTTAATAAATGAATAATACTTAAGAAAAAGTAATGTTAATTAATTAAACAATTATAATTAATTGTTTAGGGGTTTAATAAGTGTTTATTACTTAAGGGAAACATTGTTTATTAATTAAACCATCAACCTAAAGATCAATTAGGTGTCCTATAGGATTAATGATAGTTTATTAACTTATGTGTGCTACGTGAGATGACTATCTGTTAAATAAATAGCATAGGTAAGCGTATCGATAAACAACTACGCAATACTAATTGATAGATCGACTTTATTAATGTTAGGTCCTTCAAGGCCTATTAATTAAAGCTAGAATTATTTGTAGCTGAGCAGACAGACAAGTTCTCTATCCCGAAACTTTAATTGTTGCAAGTTTCCTATCCTTACTCATATTTTATTGAGCAAGTTCCTTAACCCTACTCAAACTATATTCGAGCAGGATATTATTGTACTGCAAGTTATTTATTTAAGCTTGAACCTTATTTCCAAGCATGCTTTAAGTGGTTTAATTACTTTATAATTATTCCACATCTATGATATTTATTGATACTCGCACTTGGTGCACTTGGGTTCGTACAGACTTGGACTTGTACATTATTCAAAGTTCTATAATTCATGAACTGTTTAAGATTGAGTCTGAACCTTCGTTCGGTCAGACAATTGCACGAAATTTTTATAAAAACTATCCACGTCAATTGATGGTATGGATTCTTAGACTAAAGTGAACACCCCTTTTATTATAGGGGAGTACCCCACGTATCTAATATAAGATACAAACAGCAGAGTTGAATGTTATGCATATACATAGCGTACGCGAGGCTGATCCCCTCAAGTACTTATTCTGTAGCCAGTAACCAAAGGGTCAATTAGCTATTGATTCCATTGGAAGTTTATTGTTCAAAGTCTACTTGACTATTATTTATTCTAAAAGCAATTATTATCCTTGCTTCCGATATTCATATTGTTGAATCTCTTGTATATATAATCCATCATTCATGATATATCCTTTCTTGTTGTATTTAAACTTGCTGAGCAAACTAGTTGCTCATCCTTGCTATATCATGACTCTTATTGAAGTTAAACCCGAAACTTCAGGGAAGGGCAAGGGCAAAGAAAAGATGAAGTAATAGACTTCAAGTAACTGGCCTTGTTTCATGCTTAGTTTAATTTACTATTAATGTAATTTGAACCCTGAGTAATATTTAGGGCATGTTTTGTGTTATGTATTGAGGTTATCGAATCTTGGGACTAGTAACACCTTTTGAATGAACAACATATGTTTATTATATTCCGCATTTAGTTATTGTATGTTGTTAGAGGTGGATGTTTGTATTGAATTGTGATCACCGAATCCGGGCATTTGAGACCCGAATTTGGGGGCGTCACAATCAGACCCGGTTGACCCGGACCGGTGCTACTGCGCTAGTTTTGAACTATCTTCCGGCGCTGCTGCGCCCAATTTTGCCTACCCAGCGGCGCAGCTGCGCCGCGATAGGCACTCTGTTTCGTGATTCAGCATTTTCAGACCAATTTCTTCCAATTGTCTTCACCCAATCAACAAATTGAACATACCCATACATTATATATGATGTAAAACTATTACCCAACACTTCTAAGTTGATTCTAACAACACCCAAAGCTTCAATAACCAATTTAAAAACCAAAATTCACTGTTCATGTTTTATTTTCTTATTTTGACACTTTTAATGAAATCGAGCACCACAAATCCGTTTTTCAACCATTTTAATTCATTCTTTTTGCATTCTTTTCGTTTCTCAGAATACTACAACCATCAATCATCAATTTATAGTTTATAACATGGATTAATAACTAATTTTAACCCCAAAATAGGCCATAATGTACTTGTACCAACAAAAATCAAGTTCTTCATCATTTATGCATAAACAAGAATTTGATTACTGAAACTCAATTACAAACATCATATAATGTATTATATATACTCAAGAACACAAATATAACAAATTTCTTCAATAAATTAACCATCAAAATCAATTATAGAGAAATAATTTTGAATAGCATAAATAAAAATTTTAAACTAAATTATACCTTAAATTTCTTCTTTGCACTTGATTTAGATGATTTGTGTGGCTTAGTTATCTCCCTCCTTTGATTCGTAAAATTCTTCTTTCCAATTTTTAGCAGAGAATTTCTTCTCTTTTCTCAAACTCTCCCATGTACTGCTTTGTTTTTTTTCTTTAAGCTTTACAACCCACGTTAAAATAAATTGATGAAGTATTAAGTGGAAGTTTCATCAGTTAAATTAACCAAGAGTCTCAAGATCATGTTTGGCTAGACTCAATAAAACTCATTTTAGCTTATTTGAATAATTTTTTTATTATATGTTAAGCCATGTCACACTTATTCAATTAAATTAAAATAAACTTTTTTATTAATAAATCAAATTAACCTTACCAATTAAATCACAATATTTATTTAGTTAAATATAATTTATTTAATAAATCATTTATTTATTAAATCAATAATCTTCTAATTAATCACTTAATTAAATTATCAAATTATCATCATTATTGCATAACAATGCATAACAAAATGCACACATACAAATTATACCATAATAGTTTCTACCAAATATTTATTTAGCAAAATAAACATATCAATTAAAATATTTATTTAATCCAATAAATATTTTAATATTTACGAAAAACCACATTCGTTATATTCTTCCATCCTTAAAAGGATTTTGTCCCTAAAATCACAACGCAATTAACCCATTCGTTACAGCTTGCCCTCCTTAAAAAGATTCTGTCTCCAGAATTGCTATACAAGGATTAAGCAAATAACTCAGGATAATGTTGAATCATCTTGTCTTCGAGTTCCCATGTAGCTTCTTCAGCGTTGTGGTTCCTCCATATTACCTTAACAGAAGTATAACTTTATTCCTAAGAACTTGCTCTTTCTTGTCAACTATCTGAACATGAATTTCTTTATAGGACAAATATTTCTCAACTTATAAAGGTTCATACTCTATAACATTTTGTAATCAGGCTTGTATGGTCACAGTACCGAAGCATGAAAAACATTGTGAATGTGCTCCAACTCTGGAGGTAAAGCTACCTCATAAGCGACTTCTCCTACCCTTCGAAGAATTTCGAAAGGTCCAATGAATATCGGACTCAGCTTTTTCTTTTTACCAAATCTTATCTTTCCCTTCCAGGGAGATACTTTCAAGAAAACAAAACTTCCGACGTCAAATTCCCGCTTCTGCCGATGTTAATCTGCATACTTCTTTTGTCTATCTTGAGCAGCTACCAATCTGCCTCTTATCACCTTGACGATCTCTATTGTCTGTTGAACCAGTTCAGGACCTAACAGTCGGCATTCTCCCACTTCATCCCAGCATAGTGGAGTTCTGCATTTTCTCCCATACAACGCTTCGTAAGGCGACATGCCAATACTTGCGTGATAACTATTATTATAAGCGAACTCAACCAGAGGTAAATGATCATCCCAACTTCCTTTAAAATTCATAACACAAGCTCTAAACATATCTTTCAGTGTCTAGATTGTCCTTTCACTTTGGCCATCTGTTTGAGGATGATACGTCGTGCTCATCCGTAACTGCGTTCCCAAGCGTTCTTGCAAACTCTTCCAAAACTTAGACGTAAAGCGCGGATCTCGGTCTGACACGATTGACACCGGAACTCCGTGCCTGGAAATAATCTCATTCACATATAATTTCGCCAACTGATCCAAATTAAGTCTGATCTTAATTGGCAAGAAATGAGCTGATTTTGTAAGTCGATCAACAATAACCCAGATCGCATCATATCCTTTTTGAGTAGTTGGAAGACCCACCACAAAATTCATTGTAATAAGTTCCCACTTCCACTTAGGTATCTCCAACGGTTGTAGTAAACCGCTTGGCCTCTGATATTCGGCTTTGACTTTCTGACATGTTAAGCATTTAGCAACACATTCTGCAACGTCACATTTCATATTCGGCCACCAAAAATGCCGACGAAGGTCTTGGTACATGTTCGTGCTTCCCGAGTGAATTGAGTACCTCGAGCTATGAGCTTCATTTAGTATTTCCTCCTTAACATCTTGTAGTGACGGAACCCAAATTCGGCCTTCAAACCTCAACAACCCATCGATATCAATTTTGAATTTAATATCCTCCCCTTCAGACACTCTTTTCCTTATTCTTTCACATTCAACATCCTGGAAGTGTGCTTCTTTTACTTTGTCCAATAAGGTTGGACGGGTCTCCATCTGGACTAATTTCTCTTCTGTCTCCTGGGGATATTTTACCTCCAACTCCAATTTTGTCATTTCGGATATAAGTTTCTCTTGTGCGGTCAACAACGATAACTTCTCCCATCCCTTCCTGCTTAAGGCGTCAGCAACCACATTTGCTTTCTCCGGATGATAAAGGATCTCACAATCATAATCGTTGATTAACTCCAACCATTGTCTCTGACGCATATTCAAATCTTTCTGTGTGAAAATATACTTCAGACTTTTATGGTCCGTGTATATCTCACACTTCTCTCCATAGAGGCAATGCCTCTAAATCTTCAGAGTAAATACTATCGTGGCTAATTCTAAGTCATGAGTTGGATACCCTTTCTCGTAATCTTTTAATTGTCGCGATGCATACGCAATGATCTTATCATTCTGGATAAGCACATAGCCTAGTCGCTTGTGCGATGCGTCGTTATACACCACAAAATTTCCTGTATCGTCTGGCAAAGACAACACAGGTGCCAAACTTAACCTCTTCTTTAACTCTTGGAAGCTTTCTTCGCATTTCTCCGTCCAAACAAACTTAACTGCCTTCCTTGTCAAGTTAGTCAGCGGAGTGGCTATCTTAGAGAAATCTTGAATAAATCGTCTATAATATCCTGCCAACCCTAAGAAACTCCGCACCTTAGACAGTGTTTTCGGTTGATCCCAATTTATCATGGCTTCCACCTTTGCTGGATCCACCGAAATTTCGTCCTTATCAATCACGTGCCCAAGAAATTGCACGCGCTCCAACCAGAATTCACATTTCGAGAACTTCGCATATAATTTCTCCCTCCTTAACGATTCCAACGTCAGTCTCAAATGCTCCATGTGCTCCTCCTTGGTTTTGGAATACACCAAAATGTCATCGATGAATACTACCATAAACGTATCTAAAAACGGTTTAAACACCCTATTCATGTGACGCCCCCAAATTTTCTACACTCCATGTAGCAGATTTGGTGCTCACGTGAAACTATTCAACTATAAATATTCATAATATATGACTTCTATCTATCCAAGGTTCACAGTATCCCATAACAGATAATAGTCCCGACCAGAATGTTAACTGTGTTTGGATACCCTCACTTGGATGTATAGATTCATATCTTATGAATATGTCTTCCATATCGATATTTCCTATCTATCTGACATTCACAGTATTAAGGATAAGATTGTTCTTGGAACTGAGGGGTGCATTCTAGTAAAGATGGCACCTTACCGGCGCTCATTAGGTGTAACCTCAGCGCTTACAGAACTCCCAGTGTCATTTAAATACCCTCATTCAGATGTATAGTTCATAGGGTTACTGTACTAGATCAAATGCTACTTTCTAACTTAACTAAGAATGTAAATACAATGCAAGAGATATAACAAAGATGATATATATTTCATAAGCTTAAGTTTGGTTACAACATTCTCAGTACTATGTCTTTATTACAACAAAAGTCTTACAAGACTTGAAAACATTCACAACAGTAATATAAAACTAATTAACATGGCCTTTTCCCTTGTCTGTCCCTGAGGTGCCTGGATTATCATTTAAGACTGCAAAAGAAAGTATATGCAAGAATGAGCTACAAATGCTCAACAAGTTTATTTAAAAATATAAACACAATGTGCTTGAGTTGAAAGATTTCAAAGATGTATAACTGAGGGATCAATACATGAACCATGTGTTTCAATCAGTTCTATCAGTCTTCAATGACTTAGAAAAGCTTGATTTCGGATATCTCGTAGGGGATCAGCCTATCGAATACCCTAGGAGTATGCATATCATCCTACAATTTATGTCAATATATAATCGACGATTTACAACCTTACATCAAGGTGTTTCAACTTCACTCATTAATGTATTTACTAGATCTTTTAAATAGACATTCTTTTCCTTTAATTTTTCATTTTCTTGTTTCAAAAAATTATAATCCAAAATACTTACCTCGCTCGATTCACGTTCAATTCCCATAAAACATACTTGAGCTATTTCATCGCTTGAGTTAACTTCTACATCGGACTCATCATCACTCCAAGTAACAAGAGCTTTTGTGATTCTTGTAACTTGATTTGCCTTTATTTTTTAGTTGGAAGCAATCCTTTTTGAAGTGGCCCGAGCATCCGCATTCAAAGCAAGTGTCTTCATTTTGCTTTCCCTTGAACTTGTTTGGAGTGATAACATTCTTTCTTCTAATCTTCCTTTGTAGTAACCCTTCGAGCCTCCTTGAAATCATTGCAATTTCCTCATATGAATCATCATCTAGTTCTTCTATATTTCCTGCATTAAGAGCCAAAACTTTCTTTCGAGGAGTTTCCTCCTCATTATCATATCTCCTTAATGGATGTTCAAATTCTTATAATTCACCAAACAATGTTAATGTATCCATAGAGGAAATATTAAGAGAATCTTGAAGAGTTGTAACTTTAGAAGCAAACCTCTTAGGCATAGCCCAAAGCAACTTACGGTGGATCTCACTTTGTGGAATTGATTTATCAAGTAGTTTCAAGGAATTCATGAGTACTAGGAACCTTGCTTGAGCCGCTTTGATGGTTTCATCTTTTTCAAGCTTGAACATTTCATAATCATGCATGAGCATACTAAGCTTTACTTCTCTTACTTTTGATGTACCTTCATGGCTCGTTTTTAAGATGTCCCATATCTCCTTAGCCGTGTTTCATGAGGATACTTTGTCAATTTCAAATTACACCATGCCACTAAGGAGTGTGTTCATTGCCTTTGAATCATAGGAGACCATGTAAGTCTCGGTTGAGTCCATCTCCATCAAGGTCTTTGGAGTGCCATCCTTTTTTCTTGGGATAACATGACCATTCTCCACGACCCACCATTCCCAAGGATCTCTTTTAAGATAGATCGTCATTCGAAATTTCTAGAAGTTGTAATTTTCAGTTCCGTATAGCAATGGAGGTCTATTGGTTGATTGACCTTCTTGAAGGTTGTTCCCAAATTGTGCCATATCAGAATATTTCCCTACAAGTCACCTTTAAGACCAAGATAAGTAGAGCCAAGCTTTGATACCAAATGAAAATTCGATAAGCACACTTAGAAAGGGGGTTGAATAAGTGTGAGAACAAACGATATCAAACTTTTCAAATTAAAGTAATTTGTTAATATCAAATCAAAGTATGTAGTGAGCAATTAAAGCAAAATAATTTATAACATGAATACAAGGAATTTTTACGTGGTTCGGCCCTTAACCTCTAGTCTAACGGCCTAATCCACGTCCAATAACAACTAGTATTGGAGACTCTTTTATTAATAAACTTGGTTTACAATTAAACCCCTTTACAAGACAAGTTCCACAACCTTTGAGTACTTATACTCCCCGAGCACCTTAGCTCCCCGTGCACCTATGCACCCTTAGACACTTACATCTCCTTGAACTTGCTTGTAAAACCCCTAATCCAACCCGGATTAGAAACAATAGATTAACAACTGTTTTAGAGAATTTATCAAGAGATGATAAAAAGATAAACTATGATCAAAGCACTAATTATATCAACAATTTTAAGGCTCAACTAATATATAATGATCAAAGAGTTAGATGAAGATATCACCAGTTTGAGTGTAGTGAATACAGGCTGAAATTAATTGATACTTGATGAAGTACAACAGCCTTTAAGTAATTCTTCACAATAGAGAAATGGATAGCCTTCTTTAAGTGTTTGTGAAGAGATTAGAAATCAGAATATGAACTGGAAGTAGATAGATACTAGATGAAGCACAACAGCCTTTAAGTAATTCTTCACACTAGAGAAATGGACATCCTTCTTTAAGTGTTTGTGAAGAGATTAGAAATCAGAATATGTTCTTATTGTTGTTCTCTAACTTCTTCTTTTCAAGCTACTGCTGGTATGATTTTATAGTAGAAGAATAGTAGCTATTCAGACATTTGAAATGATGTGGGAGTAGGTGAGATGGGCAGCAATGTAATGAATAACATGTGCCATCAATATTCTTGAGATGATATGGGAGTAGTTGAAATGGACAGCATTACACTTAATGTAATGAATAACATGTGCTAGCAATACGCTTATGATGGTGTGGGAGTAGTTGAGATGGGCAGCAATGTAATGAATAACATGTGCCATCAATATTCTTGAGATGATATGGGAGTAGTTAAAATGGACAACATTACACTTAATGTAATGAACAACATGTGCTAGCAATACTCTTATGATGATGTGGGAGTAGTTGAGATGGAGAGCATTACACTTAATGTAATGAACAACATGTGCCATCTTGAGATAATGTGGGAGTAGTTGAAATAGGCAGCATTGCACTTAATGTAATGAACATCTTTAGTATGAATGGATAGCATGCACAAATTCAGCAAAATACTAAGTAATGGGATTAGGAATCATGCTAAAGTAGTGGACAGCTTTAGTAAGCTTAATGGGATTAGTTTCAGCAGAATATTCAGCTTATTAATTAACTACTACCGTGATTGATTCCATGCAATGCAAATCCTAGAGCCTTGATTGAGATATAAATAAAGCTAGGATCTTACATTAAATTCCTAAAGACTCAATCATTTCTTCAAGCCTTCATGTCTTCAATTCTCTCTTTCCTTTAAGAACCAAGACTTTAAGAAATCTTCCATATCTTCAATATCCTGAAAATGTAATAACACTACAAAAACAACTTGTTATCATTAAAACCAAGATAGTATAAACCAACAATTTGAACAATTCTTTTTCAAAGGCACGTAAGTGCGAATATACGCATGAATGTCTAGCATAGCTAGAAGATTTCGGAATACCCCTAATCCTTTATTATTCCATTTTTCTCTATCCACGACACAAGTTTTGCAAATATATAGTAATTGTAATGCCCGTGAATTTTGAACGTCCTTATTAATTAAATCTAATTTAATTCAATGAGTTAACGTTGTGTTCTATTTAAATCAGCTTGGGTTAATTGGTGAGAGATGTATAAGATGTGTCTATACTCGTGTTGGCAGGTATGATATAACTATGGTTAAGAGATAACCATAGGTGAGTCAAGTGTAGGAATTGGTGGGTAATGACTAAAATGGCCAAGAGTGGTTAATAACCAAGGTAATTATGTAAGGGCAATAACCATTGTATATCCAAGTGGTTAATAACCAATGAAATGATGGCGGGATAATAACCATTGTGTTTAACCAATGTAATGATGGCAAGATAATAACCAATGTCTAATAACCAATGAAGAATGGGTAATAACTAATGGATAATTAAGATTTTGCGAAAAGACTATTTTAACCTTGAAAGAGGTTGGGAAAGGACTAAAATACCCTTGAGGAAGTTGCTAGGAAACTTCCTACTATTGATGAATTAACCAAATTGCCCTTGCCTAGTCATGATTAATGACTATTTTGCCCATGGTCTCTACTTTCCTATAAATAGGACCCCTCACCAAAGTTAACAAGGGTTGGCTCACTTATTATTCACCAAGTAGAGAGTTTGTGAGCTTGAGAGAGTTTTGAAGAGAGAAGCAAGAGCAAATCTTGTGGGAGAAAGAAGAAGGTCTTGATTATTTAGGCCATCCCCATTCACAACCTATTTTGGGAAGGAAAAGAAGAAGAAGAAATCAAAAAGGTATAACTCCAAACTTTAAGCTATTTTAATGTGTTTGGACATAGATCCTTGAAGTTTTATGTTCTTGATGGCTAGAACCTTATGATAAGGTTAGATCTTGAATATATAATGTTTTGCTTGTTCATATGTGTGAGTTTATGTTGGAAAAATTTAGAAGAAAGGAAGTAAAGGAGATTTCCAGAAATTTTGTTTGAAAAAGGTTGTTATATGCTTGTCATTTTGAAATCTATAAAGGGATCTTGTGATTTTCTTTCTTGATATGCTAGATCCATAGGTTAGGGACAAAATCCCTTTTGAATCACTCAAATATGTTGAAAAATGAGCAAACCATGAATTTATTACCAAAGCATGCCAACTATTGAACAACCTTGCTGACCCTTGACTTTGAGCCTGTTTTCCGAGACTTAAACATAACCAAATTTGATGTTCGATAAATGAAAAGTGTAGTTCAGGAAGATACGAATCCAACAAAATCGACGGATCGTAAATCGAAGTTGTAGATTTCGTTTTATGAAGGTTTTGGTGAAAGACCCCAAATCTGGAAATCAAGAACGAAAATTAGAAGAAAAAAATTAACTATTTGTTATTTAATTATGTTTAAATAATAAATAAAGTTAAGTAATTGATTAATTATTATTAAATAATGATTAATGATAATTAAGAATTGTAAATTAATTATTTATGATTTGATTAATTTTAAAATATAAATAAACCTAAATAGTGATTATTTATTATTAAATAATAACTAAAGATAATTAGTACTCACTTATTAGTTATTTATTATTTGATTAACATTAAATAATAAATAAACCTAATTAGTTATTATTAAATAATAACTAAAGATAATTATTACTCACTAATTAATTATTTATTATTTGATTAACTTTAAATAATAAATAAACCTAATTAGTTATCATTTATTAAATAATAACTAAAGATAATTCTTATTCACTAAGTAATTATTTATTACTTGATTAACCTTAAATAATAAATAAATCTAATTAGTTATTATTTATTATTAAATAATAACTAAAGATAATTCATATTTACTAACTAATTATTTATTATTTAATTAACTTTAAATAATAAATAAATCTAATTAGCTATTATTTATTATTAAATAATAACTAAAGATAATTATTACTTACTAATTAATTATTTATTATTTGATTAACTTTAAATAATAAATAAACTTAATTAGTTATTATTTATTATTAAATAATAACTAAAGGTAATTCATATTTACTAATTAATTATTTTTTTTATAATAACTAAAGATAATTGTTACTCACTAATTAATTATTATTTGATTAAACTTTAAATAATAAATAAACTTAATTAATTATTATTTAATCTTAAATAATAATTAAAGACAATTAAAAATTTATAATTCGATTATTATTTAAATTAATAATTAAATAATAAATGAATATAATTAGTTATTAATTACTATTAATAATAACTAAAGATAATTAATTAATTACTATTTAATAGTAATTAAATGAAGATAGAGTTAATAAAATAGAGAGAGTTTAATAACCCATTAATTAAACAATCATAACAAATTGTTTAAGGGTTTAATAAATGAATATTACTTAAAAAAAATGTAATGTTAATTAATTGAACAATTATTACTAATTGTTTAAGGGTTTAATAAGTGTTTATCACTTAAGGGAAACATTGTTAATTAATTAAACCATCAACCTAGAGATCCATTAAAGTGTCTTATAGGATTTATGATAGTTTATTAACTTATGTGTGCTATGTGAATTGCTTAATTGTTAAATAAATAGCATAAGTAAGCGTATCGATATACAACTACGCAGAACTAATTGATAGACCGCCATTATCTATGTTAGGTTCTTCAAGGCCAAATAGTTAAAGCTAGAATTATTTGTAGCTGAGCAGACAGGCAAGTTCCTAACCTTAAACTTCTTACATTATTGCAAGTTTCCTAACTCAAACTCGAGTTATTATTTTCGAAGCATGTTAGTGAATAATTATTGTCGATTATTCACATCTATACTATTTATTGAGATTCGCACATTGTGCAATTGAATTCCTATCCTATTATGATTGAACCGTAAATTTAATTAAAGTTCTTTCAAGTATGAATTGTTTATGAGATCGATCTATGCTATTTGTATCAGCTAGATCCAGCATGTCTAAATTGGTTAAGACAATGGTATTTTAAAAGCTGTTCTTATTAAATTGTTGTGGTAAGAACTCTTGGCTGAGAAAAGGATAAACTTGTTTAAGGCATGATATCAATGCTGGTTATTAAGTGTTTATGCATAAATCACGGGGTATGAGAGGCTGATCCCCTCGATTACCAAAACTTTTTAAGAGGTCCAGCTTACATGCTGAGAACCTTGGAAAACGTCCTTGGTTATTTCAAACCACTCAGTAATTTTCATTCAATTATTCGAATATTCAACTGTTGTTTATTAATTCAATGCTCCTCCACACTTTTATACTGTTGTTGAACATTGAAAGCGAAATTTCCTTCTATCATGATATATCTCTTTGTGTATATACTTGCTAAGCAAATTAATTGCTTACCCTTGCTATATCATGATCTTTATTTCAGCTAAGGCAGAAACGTCTAGGGGAGACAAAGGAAAAGGGAAGGTGCAAGAGTAGATGCCCGTTAGTGCCTATGTACTAGCTATTTCCGAATGTGGTTTGATTAAGTGAACCCTTATTTGTATTAAGAGTACGTTTTATGTTAAGGTTAAAGAACCTTGGGACCAGAATTGTAAGACTTTATTTCCATTCGATAAACAATGTATGTTTATTATTCCGCATTTAGTTAGATAGTATGTTTGTCGTCGAATTATCGTGAGCACCGAATTCGAGGTTTGGAAACCTGGATTTGGGGGTGTCACAGTAATATAGTAAACTGATTGGTTGTAAAACCAAGTACAAACAAATATAATAGTTCCCCTTCTCATCAACACGGGATTGAAACTGTCTCAGTGTACATTGATCTTTTTCAATATCACACTGTTTATGACATTTCGTAGTCGCATCTCATAAGTCGGTTCAACTGACATATCATAGCCCCCGCCCATACAAGGGTTCGTTTGCTCAATAACTAACATACAAATATCTTTAAAACTATAGTTGGACATAATAACTAATAACTAATCAATATACATATGAGAAAAGAATCACCTTCTCAGAATATATACAAGGAATAGTTTGACACAAGATTTCAATCTATTATCATGATACTCAGCTGTATGTTTCCTCCACCCAAGAACTAATGAATCAGTTCCCCGTCTCATCCACACTATCCCCAAATGATCTCATTCAGTGTGTAACCCGCTTTGAAAATACTGACCACGAATCATTTGTACCAACAATGTAGTTAGATCGGTTCACTTATGCATATTAAACTCCTGCCCATTCAAGAGTCTCGTTCAACTCAACTAACAACATAAGTTTTCAATTGAAATCCCTACTCATTTCTTAACTATCTGATGAATTTCTTTAATCCAATTTGCTTACATTTCTCTATGAGTTTACTCCTCTACTTACCTAGGTTTTATATAAAATAATATAATTTAAACATAATTAGATAACATTTGATTTATTTCAACGTTACTCTTTAATCAGTATATTTCTTTCACATAATGTTTTTATGTATTACGATTTAATATAATTTCTGCATATCTTTTACTTATCTACGGACTCTTCACAAGTCCATTTAATCTTAACTCATCAGATTATACTCCAAGGTACTTGTTACCTCGAAACTATAACATATTTCTCTGATACCAAATATGACGCCCCCGAATTCGAGCGCTGGCCGCCCGAACAAGGGTCCGACGTTAATTTGTACTTCTATCGTAACTTAACCAATGATCCCATAATCATTTTGGTTGAATTTTTAATCTTATGATTTAAACATTCTATACTTCCATATACCCAAGGTTCACAGCATTAATAATAGGACGGTTCTTGGGTACAGAAGAATCTTGCGATAAATGTTTGCATCTTTATCCATTACAAGATTCCTTTTCTTTACAGAACATACCGTATTATTCAATACCCTCACTTGAATACATATCGTTATAGAGATATCTCTTTATATCGATATTCCCTATCTATATGAAATTCACAATATTAATGATAAGATTGTTCTTAGAACCGAGGGGCATATTCCGGTAAAGGTGGCACCTTACCGGCGCTCATTAAGTGTAACCTCAATGCTTATAGAACTCCCAATATCATTCAATACCCTCACTCAGATGTATAGTTCTTTATCAACATTATATTAATGTTTTACTATTTATTTGAAATTCAGAGTATCGGCATAACACGATCAGTTCATATTACCAATACCCTCATTTAGATTAATAGATCTTTAACAATTCTAAGTTATATCAAAGTAAAGATATAACACCATTTCGTGATAATAAATAATATTATTGATAGAACATTCGATTACAAGGTTTGCTTGTTCGTATTACAACAGTCATTATGACTTAATACAAATAACAAGTAATTAAAACATGAAACCTAGTCTACGCTTTTTCTTTACGCTCATGATCTTCATAACTGCAAATAAATGTTTATTCGCAAAAATGAGCACTACGGCTCAACAAGTCTAACTAATAACACATAAACAATTTATGCTTTCATATAAACTTTAACATGCCTTGACATGTCACATTTATCAATTTGATATTACAAATAACTTTTCATTCAACAATTTATATCACGTTGTCACACAAAGCGTATAAACTACATATATATAACTTATAAAATAACACATAAGAGTTAGAACACTTGCACATAGTTTAAAGGAATAGAAGACTTACCTCGTATATCTTTTACATTTAATATAACGTCTAAACGTTCGTCGTAAATCCTACACGATTATAAGTTCATGTAGACAAATAAGCGTTTAACGATTAAATCTTTTAAGTTTTATTTCGGGTATTATAACCGCTTATAAATAAAACTCCTTCTATTATACATTAAATAATTTTTGCATTATAACTGCATATAAAATGAATATTCGGCTATTATATTTGAAATAAATCGGGCATTATAGTTGTTTATAAAATGAATATTCAACTATTATATTTGAGATAATTTCAACATTATAACTGCTTAATAAATGAATATTCTTACTAAATACTTGAAGAAAATCGGACATAGTAACTGCTTATAAAAGTATAGTTTCAACTTTATAAGAAAAATAAATCGAACATTATAACTGCTTGTAAATAGGACTTTTGTACTATATACATAAAATAATTTGGGCATTATAACTGCTTGTAAAAGTATATTTTTACTAATACATATATAAAAATGAAAATTATAACTACTAGAGTATACCTCTTGTAGTTGCTAGCTTTACTTCCAATCGCGTAGTGCTTCGATGTTTCGAAAGTAATTTTTATCTCACAATATCTCTCAGAATATAAATATAGAGTGTTTTTGCTCTTGAACATGGTAAGGAATGAATGAACTTAGCTTGCTATTTATAGGAAAACATAATTTCGCTAATTGCACGTTAGGAGCTCGGCTTATTACATTTTGTACCATGGCATATTCTTAGAATATTCTTCTAAGCTCCTCAATGAAAATATCTTCCAAGCTCGACAATGCAGCTTGCAATTGAACCTGTCTTCTAAGCTCCTCAATGAAAATATCTTCCAAGCTCGACAATGCAGCTTACAATTAAACGTATCTTCTAAGCTCCTCAATGAAAATATCTTTCAAGCTCGACAATGCAGCTTGTAGTTGAACCTATCTTCTAAGCTTCTCAATGAAAATATCTTCCAAGCTCGACAATGCAGCTTGTCACCTTAAGCACAACAAATCTCTTTGTCATTCCCAAGCACGACACAACAACTTGTCAAAAATAATTTGTCGGGATGCTTCTTGGTGAAATCGTGGAAACACGACAAATCATTTTGTCAATGTATGCACGACTAAGCAGCTTGACAAAAAAAATTTTATTTGATAGAACATTCGGTTACAAGGTTTGCTTGTTCGTATTACAACAGTCATTATGATTTAATACAAATAACAAGTAATTAAAACATTAAACCTAGTCTACGCTTTTTCTTTACGCTCATGATCTTCATAACTGCAAATAAATGTTTATTCACAAAAATGAGCACTACGGCTCAACAAGTCTAACTAATAACACATAAACAATTTATGCTTTCATATAAACTTTAACATGCCTTGACATGTCACATTTATCAATTTGATATTACAAATAACTTCTCATTCAACAGTTTATATCACGTTGTCACACAAAGCGTATAAACCACATATATATAACTTATAAGATAACACATAAAAGTCATAATACTTGCACATAGTTTAAAGGAATAGAAGACTTGCCTCGTATATCTTTTACATTTAATATAACGTCTAAACGTTCGTCGTAAATCCTACACGATTATAAGTTCATGTAGACAAATAAGCGTTTAACGATTAAATCTTTTAAGTTTTATTTCGGGTATTATAACCGCTTATAAATAAAACTCCTTCTATTATACATTAAATAATTTCAGCATTATAACTGCATATAAAATGAATATTCGGCTATTATATTTGAAATAAATCGGGCATTATAGTTGTTTATAAAATGAATATTCAACTATTATATTTGAGATAATTTCAACATTATAACTGCTTAATAAATGAATATTCTTACTAAATACTTGAAGAAAATCGGACATAGTAACTGCTTATAAAAGTATAGTTTCAACTTTATAAGAGAAATAAATCGAACATTATAACTGCTTGTAAATAGGACTTTTGTACTATATACATAAAATAATTTGGGCATTATAACTGCTTGTAAAAGTATATTTTTACTAATACATATATAAAAATGAAAATTATAACTACTAGAGTATACCTCTTGTAGTTGCTAGCTTTACTTCCAATCGCGTAGTGCTTCGATGTTTCGAAAGTAATTTTTATCTCACAATATCTCTCAGAATATAAATATAGAGTGCTTTTGCTCTTGAAAATGGTAAGGAATGAATGAACTTAGCTTGCTATTTATAGGAAAACATAATTTCGCTAATTGCACGTTAGGAGCTCGGCTTATTACATTTTGTACCATGGCATATTCTTAGAATATTCTTCTAAGCTCCTCAATGAAAATATCTTCCAAGCTCGACAATGCAGCTTGCAATTGAACCTGTCTTCTAAGCTCCTCAATGAAAATATCTTCCAAGCTCGACAATGCAGCTTACAATTAAACGTATCTTCTAAGCTCCTCAATGAAAATATCTTTCAAGCTCGACAATGCAGCTTGCAGTTGAACCTATCTTCTAAGCTTCTCAATGAAAATATCTTCCAAGCTCGACAATGCAGCTTGTCACCTTAAGCACAACAAATCTCTTTGTCATTCCCAAGCACGACACAACAACTTGTCAAAAATAATTTGTCGGGATGCTTCTTGGTGAAATCGTGGAAACACGACAAATCATTTTGTCAATGTATGCACGACTAAGCAGCTTGACAAAAAAAATTTTATTTGATAGAACATTCGGTTACAAGGTTTGCTTGTTCGTATTACAACAGTCATTATGACTTAATACAAATAACAAGTAATTAAAACATTAAACCTAGTCTACGCTTTTTCTTTACGCTCATGATCTTCATAACTGCAAATAAATGTTTATTCACAAAAATGAGCACTACGGCTCAACAAGTCTAACTAATAACACATAAACAATTTATGCTTTCATATAAACTTTAACATGCCTTGACATGTCACATTTATCAATTTGATATTACAAATAACTTCTCATTCAACAGTTTATATCACGTTGTCACACAAAGCGTATAAACCACATATATATAACTTATAAGATAACACATAAAGGTCAGAATACTTGCACATAGTTTAAAGGAATAGAAGACTTGCCTCGTATATCTTTTACATTTAATATAACGTCTAAACGTTCGTCGTAAATCCTACACGATTATAAGTTCATGTAGACAAATAAGCGTTTAACGATTAAATCTTTTAAGTTTTATTTCGGGTATTATAACCGCTTATAAATAAAACTCCTTCTATTATACATTAAATAATTTCAGCATTATAACTGCATATAAAATGAATATTCGGCTATTATATTTGAAATAAATCGGGCATTATAGTTGTTTATAAAATGAATATTCAACTATTATATTTGAGATAATTTCAACATTATAACTGCTTAATAAATGAATATTCTTACTAAATACTTGAAGAAAATCGGACATAGTAACTGCTTATAAAAGTATAGTTTCAACTTTATAAGAGAAATAAATCGAACATTATAACTGCTTGTAAATAGGACTTTTGTACTATATACATAAAATAATTTGGGCATTATAACTGCTTGTAAAAGTATATTTTTACTAATACATATATAAAAATGAAAATTATAACTACTAGAGTATACCTCTTGTAGTTGCTAGCTTTACTTCCAATCGCGTAGTGCTTCGATGTTTCGAAAGTAATTTTTATCTCACAATATCTCTCAGAATATAAATATAGAGTGCTTTTGCTCTTGAACATGGTAAGGAATGAATGAACTTAGCTTGCTATTTATAGGAAAACATAATTTCGCTAATTGCACGTTAGGAGCTCGGCTTATTACATTTTGTACCATGGCATATTCTTAGAATATTCTTCTAAGCTCCTCAATGAAAATATCTTCCAAGCTCGACAATGCAGCTTGCAATTGAACCTGTCTTCTAAGCTCCTCAATGAAAATATCTTCCAAGCTCGACAATGCAGCTTACAATTAAACGTATCTTCTAAGCTCCTCAATGAAAATATCTTTCAAGCTCGACAATGCAGCTTGTAGTTGAACCTATCTTCTAAGCTTCTCAATGAAAATATCTTCCAAGCTCGACAATGCAGCTTGTCACCTTAAGCACAACAAATCTCTTTGTCATTCCCAAGCACGACACAACAACTTGTCAAAAATAATTTGTCGGGATGCTTCTTGGTGAAATCGTGGAAACACGACAAATCATTTTGTTAATGTATGCACGACTAAGCAGCTTGACAAAAAAAATTTATTTGATAGAACATTCGGTTACAAGGTTTGCTTGTTCGTATTACAACAGTCATTATGACTTAATACAAATAACAAGTAATTAAAACATTAAACCTAGTCTACGCTTTTTCTTTACGCTCATGATCTTCATAACTGCAAATAAATGTTTATTCACAAAAATGAGCACTACGGCTCAACAAGTCTAACTAATAACACATAAACAATTTATGCTTTCATATAAACTTTAACATGCCTTGACATGTCACATTTATCAATTTGATATTACAAATAACTTCTCATTCAACAGTTTATATCACGTTGTCACACAAAGCGTATAAACCACATATATATAACTTATAAGATAACACATAAAGGTCAGAATACTTGCACATAGTTTAAAGGAATAGAAGACTTGCCTCGTATATCTTTTACATTTAATATAACGTCTAAACGTTCGTCGTAAATCCTACACGATTATAAGTTCATGTAGACAAATAAGCGTTTAACGATTAAATCTTTTAAGTTTTATTTCGGGTATTATAACCGCTTATAAATAAAACTCCTTCTATTATACATTAAATAATTTCAGCATTATAACTGCATATAAAATGAATATTCGGCTATTATATTTGAAATAAATCGGGCATTATAGTTGTTTATAAAATGAATATTCAACTATTATATTTGAGATAATTTCAACATTATAACTGCTTAATAAATGAATATTCTTACTAAATACTTGAAGAAAATCGGACATAGTAACTGCTTATAAAAGTATAGTTTCAACTTTATAAGAGAAATAAATCGAACATTATAACTGCTTGTAAATAGGACTTTTGTACTATATACATAAAATAATTTGGGCATTATAACTGCTTGTAAAAGTATATTTTTACTAATACATATATAAAAATGAAAATTATAACTACTAGAGTATACCTCTTGTAGTTGCTAGCTTTACTTCCAATCGCGTAGTGCTTCGATGTTTCGAAAGTAATTTTTATCTCACAATATCTCTCAGAATATAAATATAGAGTGCTTTTGCTCTTGAAAATGGTAAGGAATGAATGAACTTAGCTTGCTATTTATAGGAAAACATAATTTCGCTAATTGCACGTTAGGAGCTCGGCTTATTACATTTTGTACCATGGCATATTCTTAGAATATTCTTCTAAGCTCCTCAATGAAAATATCTTCCAAGCTCGACAATGCAGCTTGCAATTGAACCTGTCTTCTAAGCTCCTCAATGAAAATATCTTCCAAGCTCGACAATGCAGCTTACAATTAAACGTATCTTCTAAGCTCCTCAATGAAAATATCTTTCAAGCTCGACAATGCAGCTTGTAGTTGAACCTATCTTCTAAGCTTCTCAATGAAAATATCTTCCAAGCTCGACAATGCAGCTTGTCACCTTAAGCACAACAAATCTCTTTGTCATTCCCAAGCACGACACAACAACTTGTCAAAAATAATTTGTCGGGATGCTTCTTGGTGAAATCGTGGAAACACGACAAATCATTTTGTTAATGTATGCACGACTAAGCAGCTTGACAAAAAAAATTTTATTTGACCTAATTCATCGTTTACACTATAAAATCACAAAATACCTGGTTCGAAATATCAATTCGATCTTTATTAAGCACATATGTTACCAAATTCGAATCTCATTAGGGCTTAAGGTTTTAAACTTATACGTTCTAATTCTAAACGTATACGATCACATTTATAAGCCTCATAAATATTCGGGGTATTACAGCTATACAGAAGAGGTAGGGATATGAACATCGATCGTAGGGTTTTGAGACTCTACGATCGGAGAGGTTGAGGTTTGTGCATCAGGCGTACAGTGTGGAAGCTCTACAACTAGAGGATTCGTATTATCGATATTGTAATAAAATAGAGCATACACGCAGCAGATATGAACCAGAATCACGAGCTCAACTGTAATGCTCGTGAATTTTGAACGTCTTTATTAATTAAATCTAATTTAATTCAATGAGTTAACGTTGTGTTCTATTTAAACCAGCTTGGGTTAATTGGTGAGAGATGTATAAGATGTGTCTATACTCGTGTTGGCAGGTATGATATAACTATGGTTAAGAGATAACCATAGGTGAGTCAAGTGTAGGAATTGGTGGGTAATGACTAAAATGGCCAAGAGTGGTTAATAACCAAGGTAATTATGTAAGGGCAATAACCATTGTATATCCAAGTGGTTAATGACCAATGAAATGATGGCGGGATAATAACCATTGTGTTTAACCAATGTAATGATGGCAAGATAATAACCAATGTCTAATAACCAATGAAGAATGGGTAATAACTAATGGATAATTAAGATTTTGCGAAAAGACTATTTTAACCTTGAAAGAGGTTGGGAAAGGACTAAAATACCCTTGAGGAAGTTGCTAAGAAACTTCCTACTATTGATGAATTAACTAAATTGCCCTTGCCTAGTCATGATTAATGACTATTTTGCCCATGGTCTCTACTTTCCTATAAATAGGACCCCTCACCAAAGTTAACAAGGGTTGGCTCACTTATTATTCACCAAGTAGAGAGTTTGTGAGCTTGAGAGAGTTTTGAAGAGAGAAGCAAGAGCAAATCTTGTGGGAGAAAGAAGAAGGTCTTGATTATTTAGGCCATCCCCATTCACAACCTATTTTGGGAAGGAAAAGAAGAAGAAGAAATCAAAAAGGTATAACTCCAAACTTTAAGCTATTTTAATGTGTTTGGACATAGATCCTTGAAGTTTTATGTTCTTGATGGCTAGAACCTTATGATAAGGTTAGATCTTGAATATATAATGTTTTGCTTGTTCATATGTGTGAGTTTATGTTGGAAAAATTTAGAAGAAAGGAAGTAAAGGAGATTTCCGGAAATTTTGTTTGAAAAAGGTTGTTATATGCTTGTCATTTTGAAATCTATAAAAGGATCTTGTGATTTTATTTCTTGATATACTAGATCCATAGGTTAGGGACAAAATCCCTTTTGAATCACTCAAATATGTTGAAAAATGAGCAAACCATGAATTTATTACCAAAGCATGCCAACTGTTGAACAACCTTGCTGACCCTTGACTTTGAGCCTGTTTTCCGAGACCTAAACATAACCAAATTTGATGTTTGATAAATGAAAAGTGTAGTTCAGAAAGAGACGAATCCAACAAAATCGACGGATTGTAAATCGAAGTTGTAGATTTCGTTTTATGAAGGTTTTGGTGAAAGACCCCAAATCTGGAAATCAAGAACGAAAATTAGAAAAAAAAAATTAACTATTTGTTATTTAATTATGTTTAAATAATAAATAAAGTTAAGTAATTGATTAATTATTATTAAATAATGATTAAGGATAATTAAGAATTGTAAATTAATTATTTATGATTTGATTAATTTTAAAATATAAATAAACCTAATTAGTTATTATTTATTATTAAATAATAACTAAAGATAATTAGTACTCACTTATTAGTTATTTATTATTTGATTAACATTAAATAATAAATAAACCTAATTAGTTATTATTAAATAATAACTAAAGATAATTAGTACCACTAATTAATTATTTATTATTTGATTAACTTTAAATAATAAATAAACCTAATTAGTTATTATTTATTAAATAATAACTAAAGATAATTCTTATTCACTAAGTAATTATTTATTACTTGATTAACCTTAAATAATAAATAAATCTAATTAGTTATTATTTATTATTAAATAATAACTAAAGATAATTCATATTTACTAACTAATTATTTATTATTTAATTAACTTTAAATAATAAATAAATCTAATTAGCTATTATTTATTATTAAATAATAATTAAAGATAATTATTACTTACTAATTAATTATTTATTATTTGATTAACTTTAAATAATAAATAAACTTAATTAGTTATTATTTATTATTAAATAATAACTAAAGGTAATTCATATTTACTAATTAATTATTTTTTTTTATAATAACTAAAGATAATTGTTACTCACTAATTAATTATTATTTGATTAAACTTTAAATAATTAATAAGCTTAATTAATTATTATTTAATCTTAAATAATAATTAAAGACAATTAAAAATTTTATAATTCGATTATTATTTAATTAATAATTAAATAATAAGTGAATATAATTAGTTATTAATTACTATCAATAATAACTAAAGATAATTAATTAATTACTATTTAATAGTAATTAAATGAAGATAGAGTTAATAAAATAGAGAGAGTTTAATAACCCATTAATTAAACAATCATAACAAATTGTTTAAGGGTTTAATAAATGAATATTACTTAAAAAAATGTAATGTTAATTAATTGAACAATTATTACTAATTGTTTAAGGGTTTAATAAGTGTTTATCACTTAAGGGAAACATTGTTAATTAATTAAACCATCAACCTAGAGATCCATTAAAGTGTCTTATAGGATTTATGATAGTTTATTAACTTATGTGTGCTATGTGAATTGCTTAATTGTTAAATAAATAGCATAAGTAAGCGTATCGATATACAACTACGCAGAACTAATTGATAGACCGCCATTATCTATGTTAGGTTCTTCAAGGCCAACTAGTTAAAGCTAGAATTATTTGTAGCTGAGCAAACAGGCAAGTTCCTAACCTTAAACTTCTTACATTATTGCAAGTTTCCTAACTCAAACTCGAGTTATTATTTTCGAAGCATGTTAGTGAATAATTATTGTCGATTATTCACATCTATACTATTTATTGAGATTCGCACATTGTGCAATTGAATTCCTATCCTATTATGATTGAACCGTAAATTTAATTAAAGTTCTTTCAAGTATGAATTGTTTATGAGATCGATCTATGCTATTTGTATCAGCTAGATCCAGCATGTCTAAATTGGTTAAGACAATGGTATTTTAAAAGCTGTTCTTATTAAATTGTTGTGGTAAGAACTCTTGGCTGAGAAAAGGATAAACTTGTTTAAGGCATGATATCAATGCTGGTTATTAAGTGTTTATGCATAAATCACGGGGTATGAGAGGCTGATCCCCTCGATTACCAAAACTTTTTAAGAGGTCCAGCTTACATGCTGAGAACCTTGGAAAACGTCCTTGGTTATTTCAAACCACTCAGTAATTTTCATTCAATTATTCGAATATTCAACTGTTGTTTATTAATTCAATGCTCCTCCACACTTTTATACTGTTGTTGAACATTGAAAGCGAAATTTCCTTCTATCATGATATATCTCTTTGTGTATATACTTGCTAAGCAAATTAGTTGCTTACCCTTGCTATATCATGATCTTTATTTCAGCTAAGGCAGAAACGTCTAGAGGAGACAAAGGAAAAGGGAAGGTGCAGGAATAGATGCCCGATAGTGCCTATGTACTAGTTATTATTGAATGTTGTTTGATTAGGTGAACCTTTTGTTGTATTAAGGGTACGTTTTATGTTAAGGTTAAAGAACCTTGGGACCAGAATTGTAAGACTTTATTTCCATTCGATAAACAATGTATGTCTATTATTCCGCATTTAGTTAGATAGTATGTTTGTCGTCGATTATCGTGAGCACCGAATTCGAGGTTTGGAAACCTGGATTTGGGGGTGTCATAGGTTGGTATCAGAGCTATAGGTTATAAACGTTAGGAATGAGAAACCTAGGTTATAACCTTAGTAGAAAACTCATATAGAGTATGTAGGTGATGGGTTGAGGAGACCCATCGAGTTCTAGTTGTATCGAATAAAATATCATTTCATTTTATCAATGAATATATTTTATTGTGGTACTGATGTTGTTTATGGTGTGGTGTATTGTAGGATGTCGAACGAGAGTCAAGATAGCTATTCAGTGAACCAAGAGCCCATAGAGCTTGAGGTGATAGGAGATTTGCTGGCAAGGAACGCCGAGCTAGAGGTAAAGGCTGAACAATTAGAGGCGCAGAACCACATCCACCAGATTTCTGAACAGCAGTACCAGGACGCTGCTTACCAGGCCCAGGCTGAGTTAGCCGAGTTGCGAGGGAGGCTGCTGCTAAGGGAGCTGCAGTTAGGACAATTGAAGGATGAGGTAAAGGCTAAGGATGCGAAGATAGTTGAATTGGAGCGAGCCTTAGACATCATCTGGATGCAGTTCGACGCCAGATGGATGGATATGTCCTCTAGTAGTAAGGGCAAGCGTTGAGTTGTATTCACCTTGTGTCCCTTAGAGGATAGTAAAAGTAGGTGGTTATGCCTTGAGCAGTGTTATTGGTACTATGATTTGAATTACTAGAGTTTGTATTAACCTCAGCAAGGTGCGGGGTAATTCGTATGTAGGATGTACTTCCCAACTATGTAGGTAGGAAAGAATGGTTTAAGTGAATCCCACCTTTTGTTATATTAAATGGGATAGTAGCAATTATGACAATATGCATGTGATAAACGTGTAAGACGCTTAAGTCGGTATATGAATATAGATGCATTATTATGGTATGTGCTTGAGAATTTTACTTGATATACCATTTATGCAATGATTATGTTAATTCAGTGAGACTGAATCGGTATCTTAGTAACTTAAATCACTAATCGGGAAAGCAGAATTTCCGAGGTTGGGTAATCTAAAACTTCCGCACAAGAGTCATGTGATTATTGTATTACATGCTAAATACTTATGTTTTAAGAAAGCCCGAGTAACGTGTTAGGGTTTGCTTAAACAGATAATGCCGCCCAGACGAATCCTACGAAACCAAGGGAATGAAGAGTCAGTTAACAATGTAGAGGGAACTCCACCAAACCCAATGCAAGATTTTGTGAACATGATGGCAGAAGCCTTGCGAAATCAAACCACTACTACAGGAAACCAGACAGGCAACCACTTAGCCAATTTTAAAGACTTTAAGGCAATAGGGCCTCCGGAATTTAGAGGAACAGCGAACCCGATAGAGGCCCAGTCATGGATAAAGGAGATTGAAAAGGCCTTTGTCATTGCTAGAGTCGCTGAGGAGCAGAAGACAGTTTTTGCTACTTACTTAATGAAAGGTGAGGCTAACTTCTGGTGGGAAGCCAATCAGAACAAAGCTGGAACTGGAGTCGTGGCGTGGGAAGCTTTCAAGACGTTGTTTTTCGAGAATTACTTTCCCGAGAGTACGCAGGCGAAAATGGAAATCAAGTTTTTGGAATTGAAACAAGAAAATTTGTCAGTGTCGGAGTACGCTGCAAAATTCAATGAATTGGCTAGATTCGCCCCACATCAGGTGGATACTGAGGTGAGGAAGGCCAGGAGATTCGAGAATGGATTAAAGCCATGGATCTACAGCAAGGTAGCGGTTTTGCAAATTACATCGTTCTCAACCTTGTTGGAGAAAGCTCTCATTGCTGAAGGTGGGAGTGAAGCGGTTTCGAAATATAATCGGGAAAGGAACAAGAAGAAGGTAGAAGGAGGAAATGTAAACGTTAGCAGTGGTGGCAGCAACAGCAGGAAGCGTCCATGGAGCAGTGGGGGTAGCAATTCTGAAATGCAGAAAGGGAACACGCAGCAGAAAAGGCCGGTATGTGGGAATTGCGGAAAGGGTCACTCGGGAGAGTGTATGAAGGAGAAAATGGTCTGTTATACCTGTGGACAGGAAGGGCATATCTCGCCCAATTGTCCTAAGGCGAAGAAAGGAGGTTGCTTCAATTGTGGAGAGATAGGACATCGAAGCAAGGACTGTCCAAGGAAGAAAAACATGGATGGCGGAAGCGGCAATAGGGGCAACAACTCGAGGGCAACCAGTGGAGGACCAGCCCAGCCAAATAAGCCAACAGCAAGAACCTTCAACATGACAGTACAAGATGATGTGGCATCCAGAGAGGTGGTGTCAGGTATTATTCCAATCAACAACATAGATGCCTATGTGCTATTTGATTCGGGTGCTTCATGTTCTTTTGTTTCTGATGAATTTGCTCAAAGATTTAAATTGCCTAGTGAACTGTTAGAACACCCGATGAATGTAGAAGTAGCGAACAAAGAGATTATCCCCGTAAACTACATTTATAAGAATTGTTGTGCGGATGTGAGAGGGTTTAAGCTTAACGTGGACTTGTTGCCGATTCGTCTTGGAGAATTCGATGTAATCCTGGGGATGGATTGGTTAGCGAGCCACGGGGCGGTCATTGACTGTAAGAAAAAGTGCATACACCTGCAGACTCCGGGTAAGTCGAAGGTGGTGTTCTATGGTAGTAAATCGCCGAGACAATCTTGTTGTCTGACGATGATGCAAGCGAAGAGATTGCTTAAGAAGGGTTGTATAGGTTATTTGGCTCACGTGGTAGATACTCGACGGGTCGAGGGGGAACTGAGTCAGATACCCGTTGTAAGGGAATTCGCTGATGTCTTCCCAGATGAACTTCCGGGACTGCCACCGGATAGGGAGATAGAATTTGCAATCGACTTGGTACCTGGAACGGCACCGATATCTAAGGCGCCTTACCGAATGGCACCAGTAGAGATGAAAGAACTGATGGTTCAACTACAGGAACTGTTAGACAGGGGTTATATCAGGCCGAGCGTGTCACCATGGGGAGCGCCAGTTCTGTTCGTAAAGAAGAAGGATGGCTCGATGAGGCTTTGTATCGACTACCGTGAGTTGAACAAAGTTACGATTAAGAATAGGTATCCGCTGCCCAGGATAGACGATCTGTTTGATCAACTCAAGGGAGCGAAATACTTTTCAAAGATCGATTTAAGGACGGGCTATCATCAACTAAGGGTGAGACGGGAGGATATCCCGAAGACGGCATTCAGGACTCGTTATGGACATTTCGAGTTTCTGGTTATGTTATTTGGCCTGACAAATGCACCAGCGGCATTCATGGATATGATGAACAGAGTGTTCAAGCAGTATTTGGACAAGTTCGTGGTAGTATTCATCGATGATATCTTGGTGTATTCAGTGTCAGAGGAAGAACATGCTGAACATCTAAGGATTGCCCTGGAGGCATTAAGAAGGGAGAAACTGTACGCAAAGTTTTCGAAGTGTGAATTTTGGTTGCAGAGGGTGCAGTTTCTTGGACACGTCATTGACAGTAGTGGTGTTTCGGTAGACCCAGCAAAGGTGGAAGCCATTATCAACTGGGAGCAGCCAAAGACACCAACGGAGATAAGAAGTTTCCTTGGGTTAGCAGGATACTATCGGAGATTCATCCAGGATTTTTCGAAGATAGCATCACCGTTGACCAATCTAACTAGAAAGACGGTAAAGTTCGTCTGGACAGAGAAGTGCGAGGAGAGTTTCTTAGAGTTGAAGAAGAGACTTAGCCAAGCACCAGTGTTGGCATTACCAGACGACACTGGAGGTTTTGTGGTATACAGTGATGCGTCACACAAGGGCCTTGGTTGTGTACTAATGCAGCACGGCAGGGTCATTGCGTACGCTTCACGCCAGCTGAAGGACTATGAGAAGGGATACCCGACTCATGATCTGGAGTTAGCAGCATTAGTGTTCGCCTTGAAGATTTGGAGGCACTACTTATATGGAGAGAGGTGCGAGATATATACAGATCACAAAAGTCTGAAATATATCTTCACTCAGAAGGAGCTGAATATGAGGCAGCGCCGATGGTTAGAATTAATCAAGGATTACGATTGTGAGATTCTGTACCATCCAGGCAAAGCAAATGTAGTAGCGGATGCCCTGAGTAGGAAAGGCAGAGAGAAATTGATGAGGCTTACAACTCAGGCAGAGCTGATAAAGGACTTTGGACGCCTGGAACTAGAGGTTAAGTATCCGATAGAGACGGACGAAAAATTGTTCACCGTGACAGTAGGTCCGACTCTACTGGATAAGATAAAGGAGGCCCAAGAATTTGATGAAGAATGCATTGGCATTAAGAGGCAACTGTCGGAGGGAAAAACGTTAAAGTTCAAGGTTGACAGCACGGGTTTGCTGAGATTCGAGGGAAGGATCTGGATACCCTATGTACCAGACTTAAGGGAAGAAATATTGCAGGAGGCCCATAATACGAGATTTTCGGTACATCCGGGTAGCACCAAGATGTATCAAGATCTTCGTCAACATTATTGGTGGCCGCATTTGAAAGGGGAAGTTGCGGAATTCGTCAGCCGGTGTTTAACTTGTCAGAGGGTCAAGGCAGAGCACCAACGGCCGAGCGGATTGTTGCAGCCCTTAGAGATTCCCGAGTGGAAGTGGGAGCACATCACTATGGATTTTGTGGTAGGACTCCCGACAACACAAAAGGGTCTAGACGCCATCTGGGTGATCATAGATCGGTTGACCAAGTCTGCCCATTTTCTACCGATCAAGATCAGGTACAAATTGGAGCAGTTGGCGAAACTCTACGTAAAGGAGATAGTATCGCGACATGGGGTGCCGGTTTCTATTGTATCTGACAGAGATCCGCGCTTCACGTCAAATTTTTGGAGAAGCCTACAGGAGAGACTGGGAACACAGTTGAGAATGAGTACGGCGTATCATCCTCAGACCGATGGTCAGAGCGAGCGAACTATTCAGACCTTAGAGGACATGCTCCGGGTAGTTGTGATGGACTTAGGTGGCAGCTGGGACGATCATTTGCCCTTGGTAGAGTTCGCTTACAATAATAGTTACCACGCTAGCATTGGTATGCCACCGTACGAAGCATTATATGGAAGGAAGTGTCGAACGCCGTTGTGTTGAGATGAAGTTGGTGAACGGAGATTGTTGGGACCAGAATTGGTACAACAAACCATGGAAATCATTAAAGTAATAAGGCAGCGGTTAGTAGCGGCCCAGGATCGTCAGAAGAAGTATGCCGACTTACATCGTCAGAAGCGAGACTTTGAAGTTGGCAGCTATGTATTTTTGAAGGTATCTCCCTGGAAAGGGAAGATCCGCTTTGGGAAGAAGGGCAAGCTGAGCCCTAGGTTCATAGGACCTTTCGAAATATTGAGGAGAATAGGCGAAGTGGCGTACGAGGTAGCATTACCCCCTGAGCTTGAGCACATTCACAACGTGTTTCATGTATCGGTGTTACGTCCATATAAGCCAGACTACAAGCATGTTATTTCCTATGAGCCAATTCAAGTCGAGAAGGACTTATCGTACGAGGAGGTTCCTGTCCAGATTCTCGATAGGAAGGAACAGAAGCTGAGAAACAAGACCATACATTCCGTCAAAGTTCTCTGGAAGAATCACGCAGTCGAAGAAGCTACGTGGGAACTCGAAGAGAAAATGAAGGCGAATTATCCGTTCTTATTTGAGTAACCCTATTTTTGCAATTCCGAGGACGGAATTTTTATAAGGGGAGAGGGATGTAATGCTCGTGAATTTTGAACGTCTTTATTAATTAAATCTAATTTAATTCAATGAGTTAACGTTGTGTTCTATTTAAACCAGCTTGGGTTAATTGGTGAGAGATGTATAAGATGTGTCTATACTCGTGTTGGCAGGTATGATATAACTATGGTTAAGAGATAACCATAGGTGAGTCAAGTGTAGGAATTGGTGGGTAATGACTAAAATGGCCAAGAGTGGTTAATAACCAAGGTAATTATGTAAGGGCAATAACCATTGTATATCCAAGTGGTTAATGACCAATGAAATGATGGCGGGATAATAACCATTGTGTTTAACCAATGTAATGATGGCAAGATAATAACCAATGTCTAATAACCAATGAAGAATGGGTAATAACTAATGGATAATTAAGATTTTGCGAAAAGACTATTTTAACCTTGAAAGAGGTTGGGAAAGGACTAAAATACCCTTGAGGAAGTTGCTAAGAAACTTCCTACTATTGATGAATTAACTAAATTGCCCTTGCCTAGTCATGATTAATGACTATTTTGCCCATGGTCTCTACTTTCCTATAAATAGGACCCCTCACCAAAGTTAACAAGGGTTGGCTCACTTATTATTCACCAAGTAGAGAGTTTGTGAGCTTGAGAGAGTTTTGAAGAGAGAAGCAAGAGCAAATCTTGTGGGAGAAAGAAGAAGGTCTTGATTATTTAGGCCATCCCCATTCACAACCTATTTTGGGAAGGAAAAGAAGAAGAAGAAATCAAAAAGGTATAACTCCAAACTTTAAGCTATTTTAATGTGTTTGGACATAGATCCTTGAAGTTTTATGTTCTTGATGGCTAGAACCTTATGATAAGGTTAGATCTTGAATATATAATGTTTTGCTTGTTCATATGTGTGAGTTTATGTTGGAAAAATTTAGAAGAAAGGAAGTAAAGGAGATTTCCGGAAATTTTGTTTGAAAAAGGTTGTTATATGCTTGTCATTTTGAAATCTATAAAAGGATCTTGTGATTTTCTTTCTTGATATACTAGATCCATAGGTTAGGGACAAAATCCCTTTTGAATCACTCAAATATGTTGAAAAATGAGCAAACCATGAATTTATTACCAAAGCATGCCAACTGTTGAACAACCTTGGTGACCCTTGACTTTGAGCCTGTTTTCCGAGACATAAACGTAACCAAATTTGATGTTTGATAAATGAAAAATGTAGTTCAGGAAGATACGAATCCAACAAAATCGACGGATTGTAAATCGAAGTTGTAGATTTCGTTTTATGAAGGTTTTGGTGAAAGACCCCAAATCTGGAAATCAAGAACGAAAATTAGAAAAAAAAAAATTAACTATTTGTTATTTAATTATGTTTAAATAATAAATAAAGTTAAGTAATTGATTAATTATTATTAAATAATGATTAAGGATAATTAAGAATTGTAAATTAATTATTTATGATTTGATTAATTTTAAAATATAAATAAACCTAATTAGTTATTATTTATTATTAAATAATAACTAAAGATAATTAGTACTCACTTATTAGTTATTTATTATTTGATTAACATTAAATAATAAATAAACCTAATTAGTTATTATTAAATAATAACTAAAGATAATTAGTACTCACTAATTAATTATTTATTATTTGATTAACTTTAAATAATAAATAAACCTAATTAGTTATTATTTATTAAATAATAACTAAAGATAATTCTTATTCACTAAGTAATTATTTATTACTTGATTAACCTTAAATAATAAATAAATCTAATTAGTTATTATTTATTATTAAATAATAACTAAAGATAATTCATATTTACTAACTAATTATTTATTATTTAATTAACTTTAAATAATAAATAAATCTAATTAGCTATTATTTATTATTAAATAATAACTAAAGATAATTATTACTTACTAATTAATTATTTATTATTTGATTAACTTTAAATAATAAATAAACTTAATTAGTTATTATTTATTATTAAATAATAACTAAAGGTAATTCATATTTACTAATTAATTATTTTTTTTTTATAATAACTAAAGATAATTGTTACTACTCACTAATTAATTATTATTTGATTAAACTTTAAATAATTAATAAGCTTAATTAATTATTATTTAATCTTAAATAATAATTAAAGACAATTAAAAAGTTATAATTCGATTATTATTTAATTAATAATTAAATAATAAGTGAATATAATTAGTTATTAATTACTATCAATAATAACTAAAGATAATTAATTAATTACTATTTAATAGTAATTAAATGAAGATAGAGTTAATAAAATAGAGAGAGTTTAATAACCCATTAATTAAACAATCATAACAAATTGTTTAAGGGTTTAATAAATGAATATTACTTAATAAAGAGTAATGTTAATTAATTTAACAATTATAATAAATTGCTTAAAGGTTAATAAGTGATTATCACTTAAGGGAAACATGGTTAATTAATTAAACCATCAACCTAGAGATCCATTAAAGTGTCTTATAAGATTTATGATAGTTTATTAACTTATGTGTGCTATGTGAATTGCTTAATTGTTAAATAAATAGCATAAGTAAGCGTATCGATATACAACTACACAGTACTAATTGATAGCTCAACATTATCAATGTTAGGTTCTTCAAGGCCAATTAGTTAAAGCTAGAATTATTTGTAGCTGAGCAAACAGGCAAGTTCCTAACCCTAAACTTCTTACATTATTGCAAGTTCCCTAACTCAATCTCGAGTTATTATTTTCGAAGCATGTTAGTGAATAATTATTGTCGATTATTCACATCTATACTGATTATTGAGATTCGCACATTGTGCAATTGAATTCCTATCCTATTATGATTGAACTGTAAATTTAATTAAAGTTCTTTCAAGTATGAATTGTTTATGAGATCGATCTATGCTATTTGTATCAGCTAGATCCAGCATGTCTAAATTGGTTAAGACAATGGTATTTTAAAAGCTGTTCTTATTAAATTGTTGTGGTAAGAACTCTTGGCTGAGAAAAGGATAAACTTGTTTAAGGCATGATATCAATGCTGGTTATTAAGTGTTTATGCATAAATCACGGGGTATGAGAGGCTGATCCCCTCGATTACCAAAACTTTTTAAGAGGTCCAGCTTACATGCTGAGAACCTTGGAAAACGTCCTTGGTTATTTCAAACCACTCAGTAATTTTCATTCAATTATTCGAATATTCAACTGTTGTTTATTAATTCAATGCTCCTCCACACTTTTATACTGTTGTTGAACATTGAAAGCGAAATTTCCTTCTATCATGATATATCTCTTTGTGTATATACTTGCTAAGCAAATTAGTTGCTTACCCTTGCTATATCATGATCTTTATTTCAGCTAAGGCAGAAACGTCTAGAGGAGACAAAGGAAAAGGGAAGGTGCAGGAATAGATGCCCGATAGTGCCTATGTACTAGTTATTATTGAATGTTGTTTGATTAGGTGAACCTTTTGTTGTATTAAGGGTACGTTTTATGTTAAGGTTAAAGAACCTTGGGACCAGAATTGTAAGACTTTATTTCCATTCGATAAACAATGTATGTCTATTATTCCGCATTTAGTTAGATAGTATGTTTGTCGTCGATTATCGTGAGCACCGAATTCGAGGTTTGGAAACCTGGATTTGGGGGTGTCACATCAACGAACAATGCTCTCAGCAATAATTTGGACTACGTAATCACGAGTACCGAATACATATCCACAGTTCGAGTAACTACAAATTATTCTCGCTTTACAAGAGAGTACTTCTAATGGCTTATATGACTATAACTAATTTGCTTTGTGTGTTGTGTAACCAAAATGATCAGCAACCCTCCTTTTATACAAGATGGAGAATGTAATTTACAATAAGTATTAATATTGTTAATTATGTAATTCATTGTAACTCCCAAATGAATTACACTAATTACAATATATATAACTTATGTAACTCCCAAGTGCATAAATGGATAGATATAACTCACATGTTCATTGTACATAGACAATGACCCATGTGGATATCCACTGGGTCGTCCGCTCTATGGGCGTACCGGTTTGCGTCCATTAACCACCATCTCCCACTCGCCCATGGCGAGGACGACGTTGTCATCATATAAGCCAATAAAGTTCAAATGTGTAAGTCAAAAAATTTGTTTAGTTATCGAACCGTGCGACCGCTGAGTTTATCTGCAATGCGGGAGCTCTAAATCAAACCCGTTAGGGACAAAATAGAGTCATCAACCCTTTTAACAAAATATATAATGTGGGAGCCATCAAGCTAAACGGGTTAAGGTTTGCATTGAGGCTACAACCTCTCAAACTCCGAGTACCCCAGATTAACTTTAATTTTTACCTGGTTAAGTATCTCGCATCCCTCAGAGTGTCGTACTTAACCCCTTTAGGCCTATTTCTATTTTGCATCTCACTTATTACTATATCGTTTCCAAAAATGTCATAGTTATCGATAATAAGTGTAGAGCATGGTGAAATTAAGTTATCTTCCCTTTGCCCTAATGTTACTCAAATCTGAATCAACTGTTTTCCCAGAATCACCCCATATAGTCTCATAGTCCGGACTTTAGGAAATGAAACCAAAGTAGCAACATTAATTCATCTCTTTGTAACATAGTAAAAGATCACAAAGAGTACTTAATAAAAAAAGGATCAAGGAATACCTTATTCTTTAAAAGGACAACACACGGTGAGAAAGTAGGGACTCATTTTCTCACCTCCTTTATTAAGCTAAACTCATGCATGTTATATTTTCACAACATACTAAATAGTCTTGTTGTGTGGATTCCAGTGTGACGCCCCCAAATCCGGATACTCAATTTCCACAGATCTGGTGCTCACTATCTAAAAAATTCACATCTATCTACCCAACAATAAAGGATAATAACATTGAACTTAATAGATCATCTTCCCAAGGGTACAACTTGAACATCTCAATAAATCCCAAATCATCTAACCCCTAGTACATCAATGCGGAAATAAAACATAAAGTTAAATAAGTCTTTATTACATAAACTTGAAAAACAAAGATAAACTATTCTTCATTAAATCTTCATCTTGCCCTTGCCATTGCCCTTGCTCGTGGACGGCTCTTCAGACTTCTCAGCCTTAGCTGCAATGGTTAATACAATGGTGAGCAAAACAATTGCCCACCAGGGTAACGATTGAAATAAGCAATAAATGAAGTTTGATTGAACAACATAATCTTTTCTGAAGTCTGTCAACGATATACAAAATCTGATAGCTCAATAAAAAGTTCAGCTTTTGATACAAAGAGTTGAAAATGATATCAACAGAACATCTGAGGGGTCACAAGACCTCGAACTATGTCCTAGGTTAACAAGTATCTCTATTGTAACCTTTAACAATCTTATAGACTATATGGACCAACCATCTCGTACTCCGGGGGATCAGCCCTTCGTACAATGTTTTGTGCACAAACACTTTAACGCTACTGCGTAATATAATCCCCTATAACAGGGTTGTTCATCTCAGTACTGTCATTGGATTACGTACCAAAAGAAGTTTGGTTTGGATTAGCTTCAAGGAATGTTTAAGTCTTTTGAACGCTCATCAACTATGGACTAGCTGAATCAATAAGGGTTCGCTAGCCACTTAAGAGTTTGATTCAATAATCAACTTGTACAATAAAATTCATGTTCAAATGCGATTAATAAAGAATTATAAATGAATAGCTAATAATCTCAAACAAAACATAAGGAATGGACATTACTATTACAAACCTTGCTTGAACAGTAATAAATCAAGGTTATAAGGCTTGCTCAATGAAAGAGTACAAGTTAAGAATAGGAAGCTTGCTTAATGAAAAGTAAAGTTAAGGTACTTGCTCAATGTAAAAGTAGGGTTCAGAAACTTGCATCGATATATAAAAGTAAGTGAGATAGAAAACTTGCTTAATATAGAAGTAAAGTTTAAGAAACTTGCCTCGATCGCTTGCTACAATTAATATTAACTATTTGCTCTTTGAGTGACCTATACATACAAGTCACATTGAACAATTAATATTCATAGTTCAATTAATTACTTCCTTTTATAAATGATTATTCACTTATAACTTTAACCCACATTTTAAACTATTGCTAAGACACCACATATTATCATGTTGCTTCATATATGTGAAATTATTCTATTTTAAAATCTGGAACAATTCCATTTTCTGGGTTTTTGACCCGACCCGGCTGACCCGACCCGGACAGACCTGGTTGACCCGGACCGGCGCTACTGCGCTAGTTTTGAACTATCTTCCGGTGCTGCTGCGCCCAATTTTGCCTGCCCAGCGGCGCAGCTGCGCCGCAATACAGGCTCAAGCACTCTGTTTCGTGATTCAGTATTTTCAAACCAATTTTCTTCACCCAATCAACAAATTGAACATATCCATACATTATATATGATGTAAAACTAATACCCAACACTTCTAAGTTGATTCTAACAACACCTAAAGCTTCAATAACAAATTTAAAAGCCAAAATTCACTGTTCATGTTTTATTATCTTATTTTGACACTTTTAATGAAATCAAGCACCACAAATCCGTTTTTTAACCATTTTAATTCATTCTTTTTGCATTCTTTTCGTTTCTCAGAATACTACAACCATCAATCATTAATTTACAGTTTATAATATGGATTAATAACTAATTTTAACCCTAAAATAGGCCATAATGTACTTGTACCAACAAAAATCAAGTTCTTAATCTTTTATGCATAAACATGAATTTGATTACTGAAACTCAATTACAAACATCATAGAATGGATTATATATACTCAAGAACACAAATATAACAAATTTCTTCAACAAATTAACCATCAAAATCAATTATAGAGAAATAATTTTGAATAGCATAAATAAAAATTTTAAACTAAATTATACCTCAAATTTCTTCTTTGCACTTGATTTAGATGATTTGTGTGGCTTAGCTATCTCCCTCCTTTGATTCCTAGAATTCTTCTTTCCAATTTTTAGTAGAGAATTTCTTCTCTCTTCTCAAACTCTCCCAAGTATTGCTTTGTTTTTTTCTTTAAGCTTTACAACCCACGTTAAAATAAATTGATGAAGTATTAAGAGGAAGTTTCATCAGTTAAATTAACCAAGAGTCTCAAGGTCATGTTTGGCTAGACTCAATAAAACTCATTTTAGCTTATTTGAATAATTCCTTTATTATATGTTAAGCCATGTCACACTTATTCAATTAAATTAAAATAAACTTTTTTATTAATAAATCAAATTAACCTTACCAATTAAATCACAATATTTATTTAGTCAAATATAATTTATTTAATAAATCATTTATTTATTAAATCAATAATCTTCTAATTAATCACTTAATTAAATTATCAAATTATCATCATTATTGCATAACAATGCATAACAAAATGCACACATACAAATTATACCATAATAATTTCTACCAAATATTTATTTAGCAAAATAAACATATCAATTAAAATATTTATTTAATCCAATAAATATTTTAATATTTTACGAAAAACCACATTCGTTACATCCTTCCCTCCTTAAAAGGATTCTGTCCCTAGAATCACAACGCAATTAACCCATTCGTTACATCCTTCCCTCCTTAAAAAGATTCTGTCCCCAGAATCGCTATACAAGGATTAAGCAAATAACTCAGGATAATGTTGAATCATCTTATCTTCGAGTTCCCACGTAGCTTCTTCAGCGTTGTGGTTCCTCCATATTACCTTAACAGAAGGTATAACTTTATTTCTAAGAACTTGCTCTTTCCTGTCAACTATCTGAACATGAATTTCTTCATAGGACAAATCTTTCTCAACTTGTAAATGTTCATACTCTATAACATGTTTGTAATCAGGCTTGTATGGTCGCAGTACTAAAACATGAAAAACATTGTGAATGTGCTCCAACTCTGGAGGTAAAGCTACCTCATAAGCGACTTCTCCTACCCTTCGAAGAATTTCGAAAGGTCCAATGAATCTCGTACTCAGCTTTCCCTTTTTTCCAAATCTTATATTTCCCTTCCAAGGAGATACTTTCAAGAAAACGAAACTTCCGACGTCAAATTCCTGCTTCTGCCGGTGTTGATCTGCATACTTCTTATGTCCATCTTGAGTAGCTACCAATCTGACTCTTATCACCTTGACGATCTCTGATGTCTGTTGAACCAGTTCAGGACCTAACAGTCGGCGTTCTCCCACTTCATCCCAGCATAGTGGAGTTCTGCATTTTCTCCCATACAACGCTTCGTAAGGCGATATGCCAATACTTGCGTGATAACTATTATTATAAGCGAACTCAACCAGAGGTAAATGGTCATCCCAACTTCCTTTAAAATCCATAACACAAGCTCTCAACATATCTTTCAGTGTCTAGATTGTCCTTTCACTTTGGCCATTGATGAGTGTGTTTTATACACACAATTTGGGTACTTTTGTCCTTGATAATTTGTAAGTCTTTGGGTATTTTATGTGGTTTTATTGTATTTTTATCTTATTTTTAGATATTGTTGTTTTAGATTTCTTTTATGTGTTTCTATTGATTTTGTGTATTTTTATTGTGTTTTGAAGGAATTGAAATAAAAATCGTCAGATCGTTGTTTTGTAATGACATAATGCCCGTGTTTGGTTATTCGTGGTTGGCGTGTTTTATTTTGAAAATTAGTATTTGGTGATGCTCGGTATGGAAGTTGATGACATTTACGCTTTGAGTGTGCACGACGTCGACTAAGTCACAAGAGTGCTGACTTAGGCACCAGCTACGGCAGGCCAGCGGGGCCTCGCCACAAACCAACGAGGCCTCGCCAAACAGGCCAGCGGGGCCTCACCACAAACCAGCGGGGCCTCGCCAAGGCATATAGGGAGTTGCAGCAAACCAGCGGGGCCTCGCCAGAAAGTAGCAAGGCCTCGCCAGAGCATACAAGGAGTTGCAGCAGGCCAGCGGGGCCTCGCCACAAACCAGCGGGGCCTCGCCAATTCGCGCTGAGTGCGATCTGTGCGGGTTTTTGGGTCCAAATCCGAGTGGAGGCTAGGGTTTTCATGGGAACATTATAAATAGAACATGTAGCCTCCATTTTGACGGGACTCAGACAAACTTAGACATATTTAGACTTCAAAAATCAGATTTAGAGAGAGAGATGAGGATGTGACACCCCCAAATCCAGGTACTTAATTTCCACAGATTTGGTGTTCACTACCACATTCATTCACGTCTAACTACCCATAATTAAGAACAATTAAATAAACTTAAAGAAACATCTTCCCAAAATGGGTTACATCACCAAACTATTAAATATTCAAATCCCAGGTTATCTTATCCTTAATACATCAAATGCGGAATAAAACATAATTTAAATAAGTCTTATTACAATCAATCATCAAATAAATAACAGGTCTTTAGCTATTTATGCATCTTTCCCTTGCCTTTGCTCGTGGACGGATCGTCCGGCTTTTCAGCCTTAGCTGCAATGATTAGTGCAAGAGTGAGCAAACAATTGCTCACAAGTACGATAACAATAATATCTAAATGAAATGATTTCAACTGAGGAATAATAGTTTCTGATTCTCAACCAATAAATGATCAAAGTTTAAAAGTTCGTTAGAATGCTTGATTCCAAAAATATAGAATTCAAGATTTAGAAATTATATCTGAGGGTCACAAGACCTCGAACTATGTCCTAGGTTGACAAGTATTTCTACTGTAACCTTTAACAGTCATATAGACTATGGACCAACATCTCGTACTCAGGGGGATCAGCCCTTTGTACAATGTATTGTGCACAAACATTTTAACGCTGTCGCGTAAGTAATCCCCTATATTAGGGTTGTTCATCTCAGTTTATCGTCTGAATCCATACCAAAAAGGAAATTGACTTGGAACAAGTATAGAAAACATTCTAAGTCTTTGAAACGCTCATCAACTAAGGACTAGCTGAATCAATAAGGGTTTGCTAGTCTAATTCAATAGAGTTTGTTCAATAGGAACTATACTCGAAGTTTGAATAACAAACTATGATTGGAATAAAGCTTAAGTATATAATCATGATAGTAACCTTGCTTGAATATCAATAAGTTAAGGTCAATAAGCTTGCTCAATATAAATAAACTTGTCTTGAATAAATTAACAAGTTAAAAGAGAAGAACAACTTGCTATAAATAATTTTCAAGTTTAACGGAAGGAAACTTGCTCAACGTAAAAGTAATAAGTTGAGATAAGGAACTTGTCTCAAGCGTAGATTACAAATTTAAGTAATTCACGATCCTTAAACAACCTAAACATTTAATTGTAAAATGGTAACATAATTAGTTACAAGACTAAAAGCATTTTAGGTTTGCTCTTTCATCATAACATCTCATTTAGCATACCATAGACAACAAGTACTAGTTTAGCAACTATCTTGGAAATTCTTTAGTCATTTAATACATTAATATAAGTTTAATTATGCATCATAACTTCCAAGAAAAGAAAAGAAAATAATTAATTAATTAATTTTTTTTTACAGTAGTGATTCTCGTCGGGGCGAGAAAAAGCTTAAGAAAATTGTCGCCGGGGCGAAAGGCTCGCCGGGGCGAAGATATGCTTAACAAATTTGTCGTCGGGGCGACGCTGTCGCCGGGGCGAAGAAATCAATTCATTTCTCTCGCCGGGGTGAGAGACTTGACTGTCGTCTTCCCCAGCTCGCGAACCAGTGAAAACTTAGGCCAATTTGGCCAAATTTTCCGAATTCTACCATCCAGAAAACAAATTAGATATACCCAGACATTATATATGATACAAAACATTTACCCAATATGTTTCTAATCAATCTAAGCATTATAAAACACATAATCAACCAATTTAAAACCAAAAATTCACTGTTAAAACCAAATATTCAAGTTTTAACCATTTTCAGGAAATCAAGCTCTGTAAATTCATTTTTCAACCAATTAAAACCATTCTTCTTGCATTATTCATGTTTTTCATCACATAATCATAAACAATTATTAATTCACCGATTAATAACCAAATTGAATCATCAATTTTCATACAAATATGCCATACATGAAATAAAGCTCTGTAAAACTAAGAACTCAATTCTAAAGCATGTTTTCATGAATTAATTTTTCAAACTAGTTTATAATCACCACATAATCTCTAATACATGCTTACTAATAATTATAACCAAGTAATTCATGTATTTGGCATATAAATTCATATACAGTGAAGTAGAAATCACATACAGAGAAGTAAAATAATAAAAATATAATTAAAACAAAACTAATAAGAATTATACCTTCAAGTTATGTATATAATTCCTTACTAGCACTTCCCTTCCTTTTCTTTCTCAATTCACAAACTCTCAATTCTCTCTTTTCTCTCAACTCTCAAACTCACAGAGCTCTATTCTTTTCTTTCTCTCAAACTCTGTGTTTCTTCTTCTTTCTTTTCTTTTTCTTAACTGACGTAGTTTAAAAATATAAACTGATAAAATAAGAATAAAAAAAACTGATGAATAAAAACTGATGGAACGTATAATCTAATTAAATCATCGGTTATAAAAATTCAAAAGCCATAAGGCTTGTTTGGAAAATACAAAATAAAATAACTCATTATTCTAACTAAAGGTCTTAAGGCCTTGTTTGGTAAAACACAAATGAAATAACCCATTATTTCCAAACAAAGGTCATAGGGCCTTGTTTGGTAAAACTGAATTAAACACTTTCTCATTTATTTTAATAAATCATTATAACATATAGTTTTAAATGTTACACTTCTAATTTAATTGAACTTATTATTAAATAAATTCAATTAAACCTTACCAACTCAAATAATAATTTCATTTAACAAATAACAATAATACCAAATAAATTCTTTTATTCAAATAAATCATTTATTCAAATAAACCTTTTCATCATCTAATTTAATTATTAAATTAAATTAGAATAAACATAACAAATCACATTCAAATAACATTTAACATTATTAAACTCAACATATACCCACTTCACAAAAACTTAATAAATTATTTATTTAACTCAATAAATTAATAAAAATATTTATATAATTCAATAAATATTTTTATTCAATCACAAAAATTGCATTCGTTACAGAGGAGGCTTGGAGCAAAAAGAGGGAGGCCATGGCCTTTGGCCATGGTTCTTCCAAAGCTTGGAGGAGCTTCAATGGAGGTGCTTCAATGGAGTTTCATCCAACAACAATGGGGAAGCCATCCTTTATCTTTCTTTATCTTTTTCCTCTATGTAATTAATTTTTAATCTAAGATTGTAATTGAACCCATTGCTTAATTTGAATTGATTTTCTCTTCCAATTGATTATTGTTGCTCATATGAATTGGTTATCATAACCTATGCCTATAAATTAATTGTTTGGCTAGTAATTACCTTGGGAACCTATATGAACTTGACAAACAAATAATAGTGTTGAGACCTAGTTATGATATCATGCGAAAGTTAAATATTGTTGTGGGTTATTAATTGAGATTAAGTGACGTGTGTCTTGTTGATTATCCTCAATGATAGGTAACTTGTTAGTATTTAGGATAGACATATACCTAGATACCGTGTGCAACCAATTGAGAATCTAATCTTAATGACTTCCTTTGTGAAAGTTGGTAATTGAAAGGGTGATTGATGAGATTTAGTGACATGTGTCTTGTTAATTATTCTTGAAATTAGTCTCTTGATAGTGTGTAGGATAGACATATACCTACATGTCGCATTAGGAAGATTCGTAATTGACCATCGACAGAGGCTCTTACGTAATTGTGATTTCTCGGATGTCAATTCTATGTGGTTAATTGATCTAAAAGAGGAGTTAAGATATTTAAACAAAGCATTGTACGCCAAGTGTTTGACAAAATGCTTGAATGGGGGAAATTGCAATCTTAGACATTTATCTATCTATTTTTGTTATTTATATGTTATGCAATTTACATGTAACCTTTATCCATCACTTGAATCAAAGAGTTTGATTTAGATCGAGTCGATATTGAGTTAGTACTTGGGGATACATTAGAGTTAATTCCCTGTGGGTTCGACAACTCTATCTTATCATTGTATTACTTGTTGACCGCGTATACTTGTGCGTATTTTTTGGTTGTGAAATCGACCAACAGCCATCTGTTTGAGGATGATACGCCGTGCTCATTCGTAACTGTGTTCCCAAGCGTTCTTGCAAACTCTTATAAAACATAGATGAAAAGCGCGGATCTCAGTCTGACACGATTGACACCGGAACTCCGTGCCTAGAAATAATCCCATTCACATATAATTTTGCCAACTGATCCAAATTAAATCTGATCTTGATTGGCAAGAAATGAGCTGATTTTGTAAGTAGATCAACAATAACCCAGATCGCATCATATCCTTTTTGAGTACTTGGAAGACCCACCACAAAATCCATTGTAATATGCTCCCACTTCCACTCAGGTATCTCCAACGGTTGTAGTAAATCGCTTGGCCTCTGATGTTCAGCTTTGACTTTCTGACATGTTAAGCATTTAGCAACACATTCTGCAACATCACGTTTCATATTCGACCACCAAAAATACTGACGAAGGTCTTGGTACATTTTCGTGCTTCCTAGGTGAATTGAGTACCTTGAGCTATGAGCTTTATTTAGTATTTCCTCCTTAACATCTTGTAGTGATGGAACCCAAATTCGGCCTTCAAACCTCAACAACCCATCGATATCAATTTTGAATTTAATATCCTCCCCTTCAAACACTCTTTTTCTTATTCTTTCACATTCAATATCCCGGAGTTGTGCTTCTTTTACTTTGTCCAATAAGGTTGGACAGGCCTCCATCTGGACTAATTTCTCTTCTATCTCCTGGGGATATTTTACCTCCAACTCCAATTTTGCCATTTCGGATATAAGTTTCTCCTGTGCGGTCAACAACGATAAATTCTCCCATCCCTTCCTGCTTAAGGCGTCGGCAACCACATTTGCTTTCCCCGGATGATAAAGGACCTCACAGTCATAATCCTTGATTAACTCCAACCATCATCTCTGACGCATATTCAAATCTTTCTGTGTGAAAATATACTTCAGACTTTTATGGTCCGTGTATATCTCACACTTCTCTCCATAGAGGTAATGCCTCCAAATCTTCAGAGTAAATACTACCACGGCTAATTCTAAGTCATGAGTTAGATACCCTTTCTCGTAATCTTTTAACTGTCGCAATGCATACGCAATGACCTTGTCGTTCTACATAAGCACACAGTCTAGTCCCTTGTGTGATGCATCGCTATACACTACAAAATTTCCTGTATCGTCTGGCAAAGACAGCACAAGTGCCAAACTTAACCTCTTCTTTAACTCTTGGAAGCTTTCTTCGCATTTTCTCCGTCCAAACAAACTTAACTGCCTTCCTTGTCAAGTTAGTCAGCGGAGTGGCTATCTTAGAGAAATCTTGAATAAATCGTCTATAATATCCTGCCAACCCTAAGAAACTTCGCACCTCTGACGGTGTTTTCGGCTAATCCCAATTTATCACGGCTTTCACCTTTGTTGGATCCACCGAAATTCTGTCCTTATCAATCACGTGCCCAAGAAATTGCACGCGCGCTCCAACCAGAATTCACATTTCGCGAACTTCGCATATAATTTCTCCCTCCTTAACGATTCCAACGTCAGTCTCAAATGCTCCGTGTGCTCCTCCTTGGTTTTGGAATAAACCAAAATGTCATCGATGAATACCACCACAAACTTATCCAAAAACGGTTTAAACACCCTATTCATGTGACGCCCCCAAATTCTCTACACTCCATGTAGCAGATTTGGTGCTCACGTGAAACTATTCAACTATAAATATTCATAATATATGACTTCTATCTATCCAAGGTTCACAGTATCCCATAACCGATAATAGTCCCGACCAGAATGTTAACTGTGTTTGGATACCCTCACTTGGATGTATAGATTCATATCCTATGAATATGTCTTCCATATCGATATTTCCTATCTATCTGACATTCACAGTATTAATGATAAGATTGTTCTTGGAACTGAGGGGCGCATTCCGGTAAAGATGGCACCTTACCGGCGCTCATTAAGTGTAACCTCAGCACTTACAGAAACTCCCAGTATCATTTAAATACCCTCATTCAGATGTATAGTTCATATGGATATTGTACTAGATCAAATGCTACTTTCTAACTTAACTAAGAATGTAAATACTGAAAGTAATATGCCCTCAAGCCAATTATATTTGATGTAATAAGCATTTACTTTGTAATCTTATTCAAATATTAATAATAGAATAAAAGGCATATTTTATCCATGTTAATTAGTTGAATTAATAAATGTGATGAACCCATAGTTTTCGAGCAATGCTTTTAGAATCATGATGAGATCATGCTAGTGAGATCTAAATTCAAGAAAGCTCAAAACTAAAATGTTCCTAATCGTTGGATCACTAATATTGGGATTACTGATCCAGATAGATTAGTACATACTATGCTTGATCTTTAGAAGATAATGATTGATCTCATAATCATTTGTGTGAAGACACTAAAGCAAGTATGTAGGTGCTTATTAGAGAATAAGTTCACTGAACGTGACTCGCTTAAAGAACCCTAATGGAGTTTTATTCACCTGTCAATAGGGAAGTTCTTAAGTGATAGTTGTACAAGTGATCCTTGGACTTGAGATCATCATAGTACCTTGTGTATGTTAAGTTATACTTTGTCATATTCCTTAATATCTTAGGGGTATGTCATAGGGTATGTACGGGTATAATAAAGTATACACGGAGGTAGGTGAAATGATCGACAAAGGATCTACCACTTCTGATAAAGGGAGAGAATGTCCTATGCGATTTGATAAATGACATCTCAAAAATCCCTGGCCAGGGTTGAATGAAAATAAGAAAGGAGGGTCTAATTTACATTAATCGGAGAAGTGCATTCTTAAATCGAAATGCATATGATTAAATAAAATAAGACTTGTCAGTAAATCCATGTCTTATATTTAATCGGGACATTGTATGGTAGAAGGATTGAATTGTACGGTAACTACTACTGAATAGGTTCTATGTGATTAAACATTGATTTCATATTATTCGGATAGTCATGATACATTATCGTAAGGTGTCCCTCATGATGTAAAATAAATATTATTTATTTATGTTTGAATTAAAGGAGTTTAATTCATTATAAATAATATTAGAATTGTTCTAATTTATTTATTCTACTACCGGCATAATATTGAACCTAAAGGGTCACACCGCAAAAAGAATAATATTATATTAGAAGAAATTGGCTTAATGATAATAAATTAAGTATTTAATTTATTAGTTGAATAAATTGAAATGCTTAATATTTATAATGATATATTTGGAGAAATATTGAATTATAAATTAATAAGAGAAATCTTATTATTATTATTATCATTTAATTCTTAATTAGATTAAGAATTAATTTAAATGAAATGTAAATATCATTTAAATTAAATGCAAAAGGTGGGCTAAGCTAATAACATGTGTTAGTTGCTTAAATGCAAAACATGTGGGTTAGGAGAATAATGTTACTTACATATTATGTAAGTATTATTCTTGGTAGTATACTAATTGAATTAGGGTTTTTCTAATTCATTTAACCTAGCATTTATTGCACTTAGAGAAGTGCTAGCCTCCATCTAATGAAAGAGTTCTTGATGAAGGGTTCTTATTATTCTTAAGAGTTAGGAATAAAAGATTTAATTGGATTAGCCATCCAAGATTTCTAGGAAATCAAATATTGTTTCTTGTATAATCATTCTTGGTGGATTACCTCTAGAGTGCTACATACACTTTGTAGCTAGTGTTTAATTCAAGGAACAAAGATTGGAGGAGCTTGAAGAAATCAACAAAGGATTGTAGATTGGAAGAGCTTGAAGAAATCAATAGAGGAGTAGATCTTGTAGCGGTTCAAGAGTTGAATCATCAAAGGTATTATCTCTTGTTAATCTTCATCAATTAATAGTTATGCATAAGGTGATTCATGGATAAGTTGCAAAAATTTTAATTTCCATTTTCCGTTGCGTATTACAATTAGATTGTGATTTTGCAAACTTACAGTGGTATCAAGAGCCATCCTTATGCGTACTATTAATTGTATCAATCATATATATGTTGATATGTGTTTAGAACAATTTTTTGGGTATAATTGTTAGTATGAAATTATGTTTTTTTTTTGGAAAAACATCAAAATCAAAAAAAAAAAAAAAAAAAAAAAAAAACCGGCACTGTTCACTGCCGGGAACTGTTCACTGCCGGAACTGTTCACCGCCGGACACTGTTCACTTCCGGAACTGTTCACCGCCGGACACTGTTCACCGGCATCACTGTTCACCGGGCAGCGTCACTGTTCACCGGGCAGCCTGGGCACTGTTCACTGGGCAGCCCGGGCACTGTTCATTTAAAAAAAAAAATTTGATTTTCCAATTTTACATTTTCAATGTTAAAAATAAAGATGTTTATTTTGGACTTGAAATTGGTTTAAAATAAAGGAGTTTATTTTAATTAATATTGGATTTCAATTTTGAACAAAGATTCTAAATTTTTATAAAGGAGTTTATATTAATTTGGAATAGATTAAAATAAAGGAGTTTATTTTAATTGGATTTTGGATTTCTACTAGTCAATTGCCCATTAAATGATATCAATATATATTGAATGGTTTATTATTCATGAGATGAATGGTATTTATATATGTTGATATATATAGGGGATGATTAAGGACTATTGACCAATGTGATTGGATTTAATTTGAATGGATGCTTGAATGAATGGTTTTATTCATAATGGGGTCTGCGTACCTCGCCTATCTAAATTTCTAAATGTAATTTCTATCTCTCTCCTATGTACTTCCCCTTGACTGTTGATCAAGGTTTCTATTTTGTTAAAATGAATGTAATAGGATTTAATAGAGTTACTAGAGAAATTAGAACCGAAGAGCAAGAGCGTTGAAGACCCATTTGTATTGAAGCCTGGGTTGAATGTAATAGTTATATTCAAATTTATTCTTGCACCCTAGGTTTGACCTATTGATTTACTCGGTGGCTCGAGTGAATCAAATTAGATTAAGTCCATAATCATCCCATATAGAATATAGTATTCTATGAATGCATGCTTATAATATATATATTAAATATATTATTATTCATGTTGATGAATGTTTAATATGACGCGTATTTATATATATACTTGCATGCACGCTAAACAAGATGAGATCATTAATAACAAAACCCTCATTTCAAAATATTAAGTTGAATACGTTTAAAGGTATTTCAAAAATATCAAACGTAGCCTTCTAGCATGATAAAGCAATAGAGTATTAATTATTTAATATTAGTTTGTTGTGCACACACAAGACTCATATTAAATTTTTAAGATGTTGGCTTTATTACATTAAAAATGTTTTATAAGGAATTGAACAATACTAGTTTTGTTGTGCACACACAAGGACTATATTTTTCTATTCGCTTATATGGAAATGCTAGGTGAAACTTAACTTGGACTATTTTAGTTCGGATGTGCACACACTTGACTATTATAATCTAAGAGGCAAAATACAAGGAGTTACATAGTTGATGTAATTGACAAGAGTTGTCTACCCTTTGAATAAATATATGGTTTGTTGTGCACACACAAGGCTGTATATTTATGTCAATAGGATCCTTACTCACTAAACAGATTTTTTAAAAAAAATTTGTCGAACTATATATGGAGGGTCATATAGTTTGTATAAAATAGTGGGAGACACCCTTTTAATAAAGTCCTATATTAAATTGGTGATTAATAAAATGAATATATGCTAATGTTGTTTAAATAAAAATTCATTTACAGATTTTTACAAATGGCCCATTCACTATCACTGCGGAGCATATTGGATGCTAATAAACTAACCGGACCGAACTACACGGATTGGTTAAGGAATTTGAGAATTGTTCTCACCGCTGAAAAATTATCTTATGTCCTTAATTCGCCTGTTCTTGCAACTGTTGCAGAAACTGCCTCTGAGGAAGAGATTGCTACTTTTAAAAAGTGGCAAGATGATGCTATGGTAGCTCAATGCATCATGCTCGCATCCATGAGTAACGAGTTACAACGTCAACATGAGAAAATGGATGCACCTGCTATATTGCTTCACCTGCAAGAGTTGTATGGTGAACAAAGTAGGTCTGGCAAGATATGAGATATCTAAGGAGCTCTTCCGATCTAGAATGACCGATGGCCCTACAGTACAGGCACATGTCCTCAAAATGATCAATTTGATTGAACAATTGGGACAACTGGGTTTTGTAATGGATGGAGAGTTGAGCCAAGATTTGATCTTGCAGTCACTCCCGGACTCCTACTCACAATTTGTTTGTGAATTTTCAAATGAACAAGCTTGATGTCAGCTTGCCTGAATTGCTTAACATGTTGAAAACTGCAGAGAGTCCACTTTCCATCCAAGAAAGACCAAGTCTTACTGATAGGTGACGCTTCCAAGAAAAGGAAGTGGCCCAAAGGAGCTTCTGCTAAGAAGAAAAATTCTAAAAAGGCAAAAGGAAAAGACAGTTGATAAAGGTAATAAGAATAAAACAAATGCGGATAGCAAAGGAGTTTGCTTCCACTGCAATAAGCCTGGACATTGGAAGAGAAACTGCAAGGATTACCTTGCAGAGGCAAAGCAGAAAAAGCTTGTTGAAGCTTCAGCTACGGATATAGGTTTATTCATGATTGAAATAAATCTTTCTGTAAGTCAAAATTCTACTTGGGTATTAGATACCGGCTGTGGTTCTCACATATGCAATTCATTGCAGGGAATAAGCAGAAGTAGAAGGCTAAACAAGGGAGAAGTAACTCTACGAGTGGGAAATGGAGCAAAGGTTGCTGCATTAGCTGTGGGGACTTATTGTTTAGCACTGCCTACGGGAAAATCTATCAATTTAATAAATTGTTATTATGTACCTGTTCTCATCAGAAACATTATATCTATTTCTATGTTGGACAAAGAAGGATTCAATGTTATATTTAAGAACAATGGTTGTTCTATTTATAATAATAATGTTTTGTTTGGAACTGGTAGATTAATTGATGGACTTTACTTACTTGACTTACATGAAAATATTTTTCAAATTGAACAAACTTGTAAAAGAAAAAGAGATGAAGTAAATCATACTTTCATTTGGCACTGTAGACTCGGTCACATCAATGAAACAAGATTAAACAAGTTGCATATTGATGGTCTTTTAGAACCATTCGATTTTGAATCATATCCAACTTGTGAATCATGTCTCATGGGTAAAATGACTAAATCTCCATTTAGTGGACATGGAGAGAGAGTTGCAGGGTTGTTAGAGTTGGTACACACAGATGTATGTGGACCTATGACAACAAATGCTAGAGGAGGGTATTCGTATTTCATTACATTCACTGATGATCATTCAAGATTTGGATATGTGTATTTAATGAAATATAAATCCGAATCATTTGAAAAGTTCAAAGAATTCAGAAGTGAAGTAGAGAAACAAACTGGCAAAAGTGTTAAGATTCTTCGATCAGATCGAGGAGGAGAATACTTGAGCAATGAGTTTCTTAATCATCTCAAAGAAAATGGTATTCTCTCTCAATGGACGCCTCCTGGTACGCCACAATTAAATGGTGTATCTGAAAGGAGGAATCGTACCTTGTTAGACATGGTGCGGTCCATGATGAGTTTCACCGACCTTCCAATATCATTCTGGGGTCATGCCCTAGAAACGGCTGCATATCTACTTAACAAGATTCCCTCAAAATCCGTCCCTAAGACTCCATATGAGATGTGGACAGGGAGGAAACCCAGTTCTTAAGCATGTTAAGATTTGGGGTTGTAACGCTTATGTAAAGAAGTTTACAAAGTGACAAACTTGAGGCTAGATCTGACAAGTGCAAATTTGTGGGGTATCCTAAAGAAAGTTTAGGATATTATTTCTATAATCCTATCGAGCAAAAGGTGTTTGTTGCCAAACACGCTACCTTCTTGGAAAAGGAGTTTATCCTTGAAGGGGCTAGTGGGAGGAAAATAGATCTTGAAGAAGTTCAAGAACTACAAATCACTACAGATCAAGTGGATGAACATGTTCAAGTAGATATAACTTATGTACCACAACTGAGTCGTAAATCTGGAAGAGTGCCGAAAATACCTAAAAGGTATACACTCATCATAGAAGATGATGATGAGGTACGCATCATAACTGATGATGATCCAGTAACATACGATGAGGCTATGAGTAGTAAACATTCTGAGAAATGGCAAAATAGCCATGAAATCCGAAATGGACTCCATGTATGAAAACCAAGTATGGACTTTGGTTACTCCACCTGAAGGCATTGTGCCTATAGGGTGTAAATGGGTCTTTAAGAAAAAGACTGGAGCAGATGGCAAGGTGGAGACCTATAAGGCCAGACTGGTTGCAAAAGGTTTCAAACAAAGACAAGGAGTTGACTATGATGAAACCTTCTCACCAGTAGCCATGCTCAAGTCCATCCGGATTTTACTTGCGATTGCAGCTTACTATGACTACGAAATCTGGCAAATGGACGTGAAAACGGCCTTCCTCAATGGGAAAACTAGATGAGGATGTATATATGATACAGCCAGAGGGTTTTTGTTTCAAAGGTTGGAACAAATCAAGTGTGTAAGTTACAAAGATCCATTTATGGATTGAAGCAAGCTTCTCGAAGTTGGAACATCCGTTTTGAGAGACAATCAAAGAGTTTGATTTTATCAAAAATGAGGATGAACCATGTGGTGTACAAGAAAGTTAGTGGGAGTGCTGTGACATTCCTGGTATTATATGTTGATGATATATTACTTATAGGGAATGACATACCGATGCTACAATCAGTTAAAATTTGGTTATCTAAACACTTCTCCATGAAGGACTTGGGAGAAGCATCCTACATATTGGGGATAAAGATCTATAGAGATAGATCAAAGAGGATGCTCGGCTTGACCCAAGGTGCATACATTGATTCGATGCTAAAGAGGTTTAGCATGCAAGACTCCAAGAGAGGACTCATACCGATGAGTCATGGAGTAAATCTCTCTAAGAAATTGTCCCCAAAGACACCTGAAGAGGAGAGAAACGCATGAATCAAATACCTTATGCTTCGGCAATAGGATCCATAATGTATGGAATGATATGTACCAGACCAGATGTTGCTTATGCACTTAGTGTAACAAGTAGATATCAGTCTAATCCTGGAGAAGAACACTGGAAAGCTGTGAAAAACATCTTGAAGTAACTTGAGAAGAATACTGACCATTTTCGTGCTTCCTAGGTGAATTGAGTACCTTGAGCTATGAGCTTTATTTAGTATTTCCTCCTTAACATCTTGTAGTGATGGAACCCAAATTCGGCCTTCAAACCTCAACAACCCATCGATATCAATTTTGAATTTAATATCCTCCCCTTCAAACACTCTTTTTCTTATTCTTTCACATTCAATATCCCGGAGTTGTGCTTCTTTTACTTTGTCCAATAAGGTTGGACAGGCCTCTATCTGGACTAATTTCTCTTCTATCTCCTGGGGATATTTTACCTCCAACTCCAATTTTGCCATTTCGGATATAAGTTTTCCTCCTGTGCGGTCAACAACGATAAATTCTCCCATCCCTTCCTGCTTAAGGCGTCGGCAACCACATTTGCTTTCCCCCGGATGATAAAGGACCTCACAGTCATAATCCTTGATTAACTCCAACCATCATCTCTGACGCATATTCAAATCTTTCTGTGTGAAAATATACTTCAGACTTTTATGGTCCGTGTATATCTCACACTTCTCTCCATAGAGGTAATGCCTCCAAATCTTCAGAGTAAATACTACCACGGCTAATTCTAAGTCATGAGTTAGATACCCTTTCTCGTAATCTTTTAACTGTCGCAATGCATACGCAATGACCTTGTCGTTCTACATAAGCACACAGTCTAGTCCCTTGTGTGATGCATCGCTATACACTAAAAAATTTCCTGTATCGTCTGGCAAAGACAGCACAAGTGCCAAACTTAACCTCTTCTTTAACTCTTGGAAGCTTTCTTCGCATTTCTCCGTCCAAACAAACTTAACTGCCTTCCTTGTCAATTTAGTCAGCGGAGTGGCTATCTTAGAGAAATCTTGAATAAATCGTCTATAATATCCTGCCAACCCTAAGAAACTTCGCACCTCTGACGGTGTTTTCGGCTAATCCCAATTTATCACGGCTTTCACCTTTGTTGGATCCACCGAAATTCTGTCCTTATCAATCACGTGCCCAAGAAATTGCACGCGCTCCAACCAGAATTCACATTTCGCGAACTTCGCATATAATTTCTCCCTCCTTAACGATTCCAACGTCAGTCTCAAATGCTCCGTGTGCTCCTCCTTGGTTTTGGAATAAACCAAAATGTCATCGATGAATACCACCACAAACTTATCCAAAAACGGTTTTTTTAAAACACCCTATTCATGTGACGCCCCCAAATTCTCTACACTCCATGTAGCAGATTTGGTGCTCACGTGAAACTATTCAACTATAAATATTCATAATATATGACTTCTATCTATCCAAGGTTCACAGTATCCCATAACCGATAATAGTCCCGACCAGAATGTTAACTGTGTTTGGATACCCTCACTTGGATGTATAGATTCATATCCTATAAATATGTCTTCCATATCGATATTTCCTATCTATCTGACATTCACAGTATTAATGATAAGATTGTTCTTGGAACTGAGGGGCGCATTCCGGTAAAGATGGCACCTTACCGGCGCTCATTAAGTGTAACCTCAGCACTTACAGAACTCCCAGTATCATTTAAATACCCTCATTCAGATGTATAGTTCATATGGATATTGTACTAGATCAAATGCTACTTTCTAACTTAACTAAGAATGTAAATACTGAAAGTAATATGCCCTCAAGCCAATTATATTTGATGTAATAAGCATTTACTTTGTAATCTTATTCAAATATTAATAATAGAATAAAAGGCATATTTTATCCATGTTAATTAGTTGAATTAATAAATGTGATGAACCCATAGTTTTCGAGCAATGCTTTTAGAATCATGATGAGATCATGCTAGTGAGATCTAAATTCAAGAAAGCTCAAAACTAAAATGTTCCTAATCGTTGGATCACTAATATTGGGATTACTGATCCAGATAGATTAGTACATACTATGCTTGATCTTTAGAAGATAATGATTGATCTCATAATCATTTGTGTGAAGACACTAAAGCAAGTATGTAGGTGCTTATTAGAGAATAAGTTCACTGAACGTGACTCGCTTAAAGAACCCTAATGGAGTTTTATTCACCTGTCAATAGGGAAGTTCTTAAGTGATAGTTGTACAAGTGATCCTTGGACTTGAGATCATCATAGTACCTTGTGTATGTTAAGTTATACTTTGTCATATTCCTTAATATCTTAGGGTATGTCATAGGGTATGTACGGGTATAATAAAGTATACACGGAGGTAGGTGAATGATCGACAAAGGATCTACCACTTCTGATAAAGGGAGAGAATGTCCTATGCGATTTGATAAATGACAGCTCAAAAATCCCTGGCCAGGGTTGAATGAAAATTAGAAAGGAGTTTTTAATTTACATTAATCGGAGTTGTGCATTCTTAAATCGAAATGCATATGATTAAATAAAATAAGACTTGTCAGTAAATCCATGTCTTATATTTAATCGGGACATTGTATGGTAGAAGGATTGAATTGTACGGTAACTACTACTGAATAGGTTCTATGTGATTAAACATTGATTTCATATTATTCGGATAGTCATGATACATTATCGTAAGGTGTCCCTCATGATGTAAAATAAATATTATTTATTTATGTTTGAATTAAAGGAGTTTAATTCATTATAAATAATATTAGAATTGTTCTAATTTATTTATTCTACTACCGGCATAATATTGAACCTAAAGGGTCACACCGCAAAAAGAATAATATTATATTAGAAGAAATTGGCTTAATGATAATAAATTAAGTATTTAATTTATTAGTTGAATAAATTGAAATGCTTAATATTTATAATGATATATTTGGAGAAATATTGAATTATAAATTAATAAGAGAAATCTTATTATTATTATTATCATTTAATTCTTAATTAGATTAAGAATTAATTTAAATGAAATGTAAATATCATTTAAATTAAATGCAAAAGGTGGGCTAAGCTAATAACATGTGTTAGTTGCTTAAATGCAAAACATGTGGGTTAGGAGAATAATGTTACTTACATATTATGTAAGTATTATTCTTGGTAGTATACTAATTGAATTAGGGTTTTTCTAATTCATTTAACCTAGCATTTATTGCACTTAGAGAAGTGCTAGCCTCCATCTAATGAAAGAGTTCTTGATGAAGGGTTCTTATTATTCTTAAGAGTTAGGAATAAAAGATTTAATTGGATTAGCCATCCAAGATTTCTAGGAAATCAAATATTGTTTCTTGTATAATCATTCTTGGTGGATTACCTCTAGAGTGCTACATACACTTTGTAGCTAGTGTTTAATTCAAGGAACAAAGATTGGAGGAGCTTGAAGAAATCAACAAAGGATTGTAGATTGGAAGAGCTTGAAGAAATCAATAGAGGAGTAGATCTTGTAGCGGTTCAAGAGTTGAATCATCAAAGGTATTATCTCTTGTTAATCTTCATCAATTAATAGTTATGCATAAGGTGATTCATGGATAAGTTGCAAAAATTTTAATTTCCATTTTCCGTTGCGTATTACAATTAGATTGTGATTTTGCAAACTTACAGTGGTATCAAGAGCCATCCTTATGCGTACTATTAATTGTATCAATCATATATATGTTGATATGTGTTTAGAATAATTTTTTGGGTATAATTGTTAGTATGAAATTATGTTTTTTTTTTTTGGAAAAACATCAAAATAAAAAAATAAAAAAAAAAAACAAAAAACCGGCACTGTTCACTGCCGGAAACTGTTCACTGCCGGGAACTGTTCACCGCCGGAACTGTTCACTTCCGGAACTGTTCACCGCCGGACACTGTTCACCGGCGTCACTGTTCACCGGGCAGCGTCACTGTTCACCGGGCAGCCTGGGCACTGTTCACTGGGCAGCCCGGACACTGTTCATTTAAAAAAAAAAATTTGATTTTCCAATTTTACATTTTCAATGTTAAAAATAAAGATGTTTATTTTGGACTTGAAATTGGTTTAAAATAAAGGAGTTTATTTTAATTAATATTGGATTTCAATTTTGAACAAAGATTCTAAATTTTTATAAAGGAGTTTATATTAATTTGGAATAGATTAAAATAAAGGAGTTTATTTTAATTGGATTTTGGATTTCTACTAGTCAATTGCCCATTAAATGATATCAATATATATTGAATGGTTTATTATTCATGAGATGAATGGTATTTATATATGTTGATATATATAGGGGATGATTAAGGACTATTGACCAATGTGATTGGATTTAATTTGAATGGATGCTTGAATGAATGGTTTTATTCATAATGGGGTCTGCGTACCTCGCCTATCTAAATTTCTAAATGTAATTTCTATCTCTCTCCTATGTACTTCCCCTTGACTGTTGATCAAGGTTTCTATTTTGTTAAAATGAATGTAATAGGATTTAATAGAGTTACTAGAGAAATTAGAACCGAAGAGCAAGAGCGTTGAAGACCCATTTGTATTGAAGCCTGGGTTGAATGTAATAGTTATATTCAAATTTATTCTTGCACCCTAGGTTTGACCTATTGATTTACTCGGTGGCTCGAGTGAATCAAATTAGATTAAGTCCATAATCATCCCATATAGAATATAGTATTCTATGAATGCATGCTTATAATATATATATTAAATATATTATTATTCATGTTGATGAATGTTTAATATGACGCGTATTTATATATATACTTGCATGCACGCTAAACAAGATGAGATCATTAATAACAAAACCCTCATTTCAAAATATTAAGTTGAATACGTTTAAAGGTATTTCAAAAATATCAAACGTAGCCTTCTAGCATGATAAAGCAATAGAGTATTAATTATTTTAATATTAGTTTGTTGTGCACACACAAGACTCATATTAAATTTTTAAGATGTTGGCTTTATTACATTAAAAATGTTTTATAAGGAATTGAACAATACTAGTTTTGTTGTGCACACACAAGGACTATATTTTTCTATTCGCTTATATGGAAATGCTAGGTGAAACTTAACTTGGACTATTTTAGTTCGGATGTGCACACACTTGACTATTATAATCTAAGAGGCAAAATACAAGGAGTTACATAGTTGATGTAATTGACAAGAGTTGTCTACCCTTTGAATAAATATATGGTTTGTTGTGCACACACAAGGCTGTATATTTATGTTAATAGGATCCTTACTCACTAAACAGATTTTTTAAAAAAAATTTGTCGAACTATATATGGAGGGTCATATAGTTTGTATAAAATAGTGGGAGACACCCTTTTAATAAAGTCCTATATTAAATTGGTGATTAATAAAATGAATATATGCTAATGTTGTTTAAATAAAAATTCATTTACAGATTTTTACAAATGGCCCATTCACTATCACTGCGGAGCATATTGGATGCTAATAAACTAACCGGACCGAACTACATGGATTGGTTAAGGAATTTGAGAATTGTTCTCACCGCTGAAAAATTATCTTATGTCCTTAATTCGCCTGTTCTTGCAACTGTTGTAGAAACTGCCTCTGAGGAAGAGATTGCTACTTTTAAAAAGTGGCAAGATGATGCTATGGTAGCTCAATGCATCATGCTCGCATCCATGAGTAACGAGTTACAACGTCAACATGAGAAAATGGATGCACCTGCTATATTGCTTCACCTGCAAGAGTTGTATGGTGAACAAAGTAGGTCTGCAAGATATGAGATATCTAAGGAGCTCTTCCGATCTAGAATGACCGATGGCCCTACAGTACAGGCACATGTCCTCAAAATGATCAATTTGATTGAACAATTGGGACAACTGGGTTTTGTAATGGATGGAGAGTTGAGCCAAGATTTGATCTTGCAGTCACTCCCGGACTCCTACTCACAATTTGTTGTGAATTTTCAAATGAACAAGCTTGATGTCAGCTTGCCTGAATTGCTTAACATGTTGAAAACTGCAGAGAGTCACTTTCCATCCAAGAAAGACCAAGTCTTACTGATAGGTGACGCTTCCAAGAAAAGGAAGTGGCCCAAAGGAGCTTCTGCTAAGAAGAAAAATTCTAAAAAAAAAAGGCAAAAGGAAAGACAGTTGATAAAGGTAATAAGAATAAAACAAATGCGGATAGCAAAGGAGTTTGCTTCCACTGCAATAAGCCTGGACATTGGAAGAGAAACTGCAAGGATTACCTTGCAGAGGCAAAGCAGAAAAAGCTTGTTGAAGCTTCAGCTACGGATACAGGTTTATTCATGATTGAAATAAATCTTTCTGTAAGTCAAAATTCTACTTGGGTATTAGATACCGGCTGTGGTTCTCACATATGCAATTCATTGCAGGGAATAAGCAGAAGTAGAAGGCTAAACAAGGGAGAAGTAACTCTACGAGTGGGAAATGGAGCAAAGGTTGCTGCATTAGCTGTGGGGACTTATTGTTTAGCACTGCCTACGGGAAAATCTATCAATTTAATAAATTGTTATTATGTACCTGTTCTCATCAGAAACATTATATCTATTTCTATGTTGGACAAAGAAGGATTCAATGTTATATTTAAGAACAATGGTTGTTCTATTTATAATAATAATGTTTTGTTTGGAACTGGTAGATTAATTGATGGACTTTACTTACTTGACTTACATGAAAATATTTTTCAAATTGAACAAACTTGTAAAAGAAAAAGAGATGAAGTAAATCATACTTTCATTTGGCACTGTAGACTCGGTCACATCAATGAAACAAGATTAAACAAGTTACATATTGATGGTCTTTTAGAACCATTCGATTTTGAATCATATCCAACTTGTGAATCATGTCTCATGGGTAAAATGACTAAATCTCCATTTAGTGGACATGGAGAGAGAGTTGCAGGGTTGTTAGAGTTGGTACACACAGATGTATGTGGACCTATGACAACAAATGCTAGAGGAGGGTATTCGTATTTCATTACATTCACTGATGATCATTCAAGATTTGGATATGTGTATTTAATGAAATATAAATCCGAATCATTTGAAAAGTTCAAAGAATTCAGAAGTGAAGTAGAGAAACAAACTGGCAAAAGTGTTAAGATTCTTCGATCAGATCGAGGAGGAGAATACTTGAGCAATGAGTTTCTTAATCATCTCAAAGAAAATGGTATTCTCTCTCAATGGACGCCTCCTGGTACGCCACAATTAAATGGTGTATCTGAAAGGAGGAATCGTACCTTGTTAGACATGGTGCGGTCCATGATGAGTTTCACCGACCTTCCAATATCATTCTGGGGTCATGCCCTAGAAACGGCTGCATATCTACTTAACAAGATTCCCTCAAAATCCGTCCCTAAGACTCCATATGAGATGTGGACAGGGAGGAAACCCAGTCTTAAGCATGTTAAGATTTGGGGTTGTAACGCTTATGTAAAGAAGTTACAAAGTGACAAACTTGAGGCTAGATCTGACAAGTGCAAATTTGTGGGGTATCCTAAAGAAAGTTTAGGATATTATTTCTATAATCCTATCGAGCAAAAGGTGTTTGTTGCCAAACACGCTACCTTCTTGGAAAAGGAGTTTATCCTTGAAGGGGCTAGTGGGAGGAAAATAGATCTTGAAGAAGTTCAAGAACTACAAATCACTACAGATCAAGTGGATGAACATGTTCAAGTAGATATAACTTATGTACCACAACTGAGTCGTAAATCTGGAAGAGTGCCGAAAATACCTAAAAGGTATACACTCATCATAGAAGATGATGATGAGGTACGCATCATAACTGATGATGATCCAGTAACATACGATGAGGCTATGAGTAGTAAACATTCTGAGAAATGGCAAATAGCCATGAAATCCGAAATGGACTCCATGTATGAAAACCAAGTATGGACTTTGGTTACTCCACCTGAAGGCATTGTGCCTATAGGGTGTAAATGGGTCTTTAAGAAAAAGACTGGAGCAGATGGCAAGGTGGAGACCTATAAGGCCAGACTGGTTGCAAAAGGTTTCAAACAAAGACAAGGAGTTGACTATGATGAAACCTTCTCACCAGTAGCCATGCTCAAGTCCATCCGGATTTTACTTGCGATTGCAGCTTACTATGACTACGAAATCTGGCAAATGGACGTGAAAACGGCCTTCCTCAATGGGAAACTAGATGAGGATGTATATATGATACAGCCAGAGGGTTTTGTTTCAAAGGTTGGAACAAATCAAGTGTGTAAGTTACAAAGATCCATTTATGGATTGAAGCAAGCTTCTCGAAGTTGGAACATCCGTTTTGAGAGACAATCAAAGAGTTTGATTTTATCAAAAATGAGGATGAACCATGTGTGTACAAGAAAGTTAGTGGGAGTGCTGTGACATTCCTGGTATTATATGTTGATGATATATTACTTATAGGGAATGACATACCGATGCTACAATCAGTTAAAATTTGGTTATCTAAACACTTCTCCATGAAGGACTTGGGAGAAGCATCCTACATATTGGGGATAAAGATCTATAGAGATAGATCAAAGAGGATGCTCGGCTTGACCCAAGGTGCATACATTGATTCGATGCTAAAGAGGTTTAGCATGCAAGACTCCAAGAGAGGACTCATACCGATGAGTCATGGAGTAAATCTCTCTAAGAAATTGTCCCCAAAGACACCTGAAGAGAGAGAACGCATGAATCAAATACCTTATGCTTCGGCAATAGGATCCATAATGTATGGAATGATATGTACCAGACCAGATGTTGCTTATGCACTTAGTGTAACAAGTAGATATCAGTCTAATCCTGGAGAAGAACACTGGAAAGCTGTGAAAAACATCTTGAAGTACTTGAGAAGAATACTGACCATTTTCGTGCTTCCTAGGTGAATTGAGTACCTTGAGCTATGAGCTTTATTTAGTATTTCCTCCTTAACATCTTGTAGTGATGGAACCCAAATTCGGCCTTCAAACCTCAACAACCCATCGATATCAATTTTGAATTTAATATCCTCCCCTTCAAACACTCTTTTTCTTATTCTTTCACATTCAATATCCCGGAGTTGTGCTTCTTTTACTTTGTCCAATAAGGTTGGACAGGCCTCCATCTGGACTAATTTCTCTTCTATCTCCTGGGGATATTTTACCTCCAACTCCAATTTTGCCATTTCGGATATAAGTTTCTCCTGTGCGGTCAACAACGATAAATTCTCCCATCCCTTCCTGCTTAAGGCGTCGGCAACCACATTTGCTTTCCCCGGATGATAAAGGACCTCACAGTCATAATCCTTGATTAACTCCAACCATCATCTCTGACGCATATTCAAATCTTTCTGTGTGAAAATATACTTCAGACTTTTATGGTCCGTGTATATCTCACACTTCTCTCCATAGAGGTAATGCCTCCAAATCTTCAGAGTAAATACTACCACGGCTAATTCTAAGTCATGAGTTAGATACCCTTTCTCGTAATCTTTTAACTGTCGCAATGCATACGCAATGACCTTGTCGTTCTACATAAGCACACAGTCTAGTCCCTTGTGTGATGCATCGCTATACACTACAAAATTTCCTGTATCGTCTGGCAAAGACAGCACAAGTGCCAAACTTAACCTCTTCTTTAACTCTTGGAAGCTTTCTTCGCATTTCTCCGTCCAAACAAACTTAACTGCCTTCCTTGTCAAGTTAGTCAGCGGAGTGGCTATCTTAGAGAAATCTTGAATAAATCGTCTATAATATCCTGCCAACCCTAAGAAACTTCGCACCTCTGACGGTGTTTTCGGCTAATCCCAATTTATCACGGCTTTCACCTTTGTTGGATCCACCGAAATTCTGTCCTTATCAATCACGTGCCCAAGAAATTGCACGCGCTCCAACCAGAATTCACATTTCGCGAACTTCGCATATAATTTCTCCCTCCTTAACGATTCCAACGTCAGTCTCAAATGCTCCGTGTGCTCCTCCTTGGTTTTGGAATAAACCAAAATGTCATCGATGAATACCACCACAAACTTATCCAAAAACGGTTTAAACACCCTATTCATGTGACGCCCCCAAATTCTCTACACTCCATGTAGCAGATTTGGTGCTCACGTGAAACTATTCAACTATAAATATTCATAATATATGACTTCTATCTATCCAAGGTTCACAGTATCCCATAACCGATAATAGTCCCGACCAGAATGTTAACTGTGTTTGGATACCCTCACTTGGATGTATAGATTCATATCCTATAAATATGTCTTCCATATCGATATTTCCTATCTATCTGACATTCACAGTATTAATGATAAGATTGTTCTTGGAACTGAGGGGCGCATTCCGGTAAAGATGGCACCTTACCGGCGCTCATTAAGTGTAACCTCAGCACTTACAGAACTCCCAGTATCATTTAAATACCCTCATTCAGATGTATAGTTCATATGGATATTGTACTAGATCAAATGCTACTTTCTAACTTAACTAAGAATGTAAATACTGAAAGTAATATGCCCTCAAGCCAATTATATTTGATGTAATAAGCATTTACTTTGTAATCTTATTCAAATATTAATAATAGAATAAAAGGCATATTTTATCCATGTTAATTAGTTGAATTAATAAATGTGATGAACCCATAGTTTTTCGAGCAATGCTTTTAGAATCATGATGAGATCATGCTAGTGAGATCTAAATTCAAGAAAGCTCAAAACTAAAATGTTCCTAATCGTTGGATCACTAATATTGGGATTACTGATCCAGATAGATTAGTACATACTATGCTTGATCTTTAGAAGATAATGATTGATCTCATAATCATTTGTGTGAAGACACTAAAGCAAGTATGTAGGTGCTTATTAGAGAATAAGTTCACTGAACGTGACTCGCTTAAAGAACCCTAATGGAGTTTTATTCACCTGTCAATAGGGAAGTTCTTAAGTGATAGTTGTACAAGTGATCCTTGGACTTGAGATCATCATAGTACCTTGTGTATGTTAAGTTATACTTTGTCATATTCCTTAATATCTTAGGGTATGTCATAGGGTATGTACGGGTATAATAAAGTATACACGGAGGTAGGTGAATGATCGACAAAGGATCTACCACTTCTGATAAAGGGAGAGAATGTCCTATGCGATTTGATAAATGACAGCTCAAAAATCCCTGGCCAGGGTTGAATGAAAATTAGAAAGGAGTTTCTAATTTACATTAATCGGAGTTGTGCATTCTTAAATCGAAATGCATATGATTAAATAAAATAAGACTTGTCAGTAAATCCATGTCTTATATTTAATCGGGACATTGTATGGTAGAAGGATTGAATTGTACGGTAACTACTACTGAATAGGTTCTATGTGATTAAACATTGATTTCATATTATTCGGATAGTCATGATACATTATCGTAAGGTGTCCCTCATGATGTAAAATAAATATTATTTATTTATGTTTGAATTAAAGGAGTTTAATTCATTATAAATAATATTAGAATTGTTCTAATTTATTTATTCTACTACCGGCATAATATTGAACCTAAAGGGTCACACCGCAAAAAGAATAATATTATATTAGAAGAAATTGGCTTAATGATAATAAATTAAGTATTTAATTTATTAGTTGAATAAATTGAAATGCTTAATATTTATAATGATATATTTGGAGAAATATTGAATTATAAATTAATAAGAGAAATCTTATTATTATTATTATCATTTAATTCTTAATTAGATTAAGAATTAATTTAAATGAAATGTAAATATCATTTAAATTAAATGCAAAAGGTGGGCTAAGCTAATAACATGTGTTAGTTGCTTAAATGCAAAACATGTGGGTTAGGAGAATAATGTTACTTACATATTATGTAAGTATTATTCTTGGTAGTATACTAATTGAATTAGGGTTTTTCTAATTCATTTAACCTAGCATTTATTGCACTTAGAGAAGTGCTAGCCTCCATCTAATGAAAGAGTTCTTGATGAAGGGTTCTTATTATTCTTAAGAGTTAGGAATAAAAGATTTAATTGGATTAGCCATCCAAGATTTCTAGGAAATCAAATATTGTTTCTTGTATAATCATTCTTGGTGGATTACCTCTAGAGTGCTACATACACTTTGTAGCTAGTGTTTAATTCAAGGAACAAAGATTGGAGGAGCTTGAAGAAATCAACAAAGGATTGTAGATTGGAAGAGCTTGAAGAAATCAATAGAGGAGTAGATCTTGTAGCGGTTCAAGAGTTGAATCATCAAAGGTATTATCTCTTGTTAATCTTCATCAATTAATAGTTATGCATAAGGTGATTCGTGGATAAGTTGCAAAAATTTTAATTTCCATTTTCCGTTGCGTATTACAATTAGATTGTGATTTTGCAAACTTACAAATACAACGCAAGAGATGTAACAAAAGATGATATATATTTAATAAGCTTAAGTTTGGTTACCACATTCTCAGTACTATGTCTTTATTACAACAAAAGTCTTGCAAGACTTCAAAAACATTCACAACAGTAATATAAAATTAATAAACATGGCCTTTTCCCTTGTCTGTCCCTGAGGTGCCTGGATTATTATTTAAGACTGCAAAAGAAAGTATATGCAAGAATGAGCTACAAATGCTCAACAAGTTTATTTGAAAATATAAACACAATGTGTTTAAGTTGAAAGATTTCAAAGATGTATAACTGAGGGTTCAGTACATGAACCATGTGTTTCAATCAGTTCTATCAGTCTTCAATGACTTAGAAAAGCTTATTTTCGGATATCTCGTAGGGGATCAGCCTATCGAATACCCTAGGAGTATGCATATCATCCTACAATTTATGCCAATATATAATCGACGATTTACATCCTTACATCAAGGTGTTTCATTTCTCAGTATAACATGTCTACCAAAATAATTTGGTTTGACACAACAATTTTAGCTCCTACAAGCAATATATGAATAATGATTTATTTCTTAAGTTATGCTGAACAAGAAGCAATAACTTTACAACAATTGATAGTAAGATGTAATATACTTGCTTAAATGTAACAAGGTTAGAAGACGTGCCTTAGCGTAGTTCGTTTATCAAAATTTAATACAGTCTGTCAACGTACGTAGTCTATGTATATCAATAATAAGCATTGGAACTTATAATAACATATATTAAGTTAATCTAGACAAGTTTCGTTAAGGTCCGACGTTGATTCGGTATCTCAGTCGTGACTTTAGAGAGCTAAACACATAGAATTATTCATAAAACGTCATTTGAAAGTTTAAATATTAACTTAGATAATTTATTTATCGATTATAATATTTTTAGGAGCTAAATATTATTTTTAAATAATTTTCACAAGCTTAAAAGTATTTTTAAATAATTTAATTATTATTTAGAATATTTTTAAAACATTAATATGTTATTTAAATGATTTATTTATCATTTAGAATAATTTTTGATATTTATTATTTAAATGATTTATTTATCATTTATAATATTTTGAGAAAGATACAATATTATTTAAATGATTTATTTTATCATTAATAATATTTTTAGAATTTATTTTATCATTTAAATGATGTAATTATAATTTATAATAATTTTTTAAAACTTAGTTTTAATATTTAAATGATTTATTTGTCATTTATAATATTTTCCAATACTTAGTATATTATTTAAAATGATTTATTTATCATTAATAATATTCGTAAATATTTAATATTTTATTTAATTATTACGCATAATAATTTTAATTACTTTAATATCATTTTAAATAATTAATGTAATATTAAATGATTTAATATCATTAAGATAATTATTAAATGATTTATTATAATTATTATTATTATCTAATTAAATTAAATAATAATTAATATTTATGTAAAAATATTAAAAGTTAATTATTATACTTAAAAATGAATTTTAGAATATAATTATTAATTATTAATAAATATTTATTATTTATTTCTAATTTATTTAATTATTTATATTTATTTATATTTAATATGAATAGTAACTGTCGCTATAGGTGAATAGTGACAAAAAGTGTCGCTATAGGTGTTCTTGGTGTTCTTGAGGCTGAAGAACACGTTGGTCAATGTCGAGTAGTGACCTTTGATCACAAATTTCTCTTTGATGATTTAATGTTTGTGTTTAATTCTTGTTTGTAGTTATACTTAGCATGGCAGTGTCTAACGACATATGAAAATTAAGTTTAAACAAATCAATTGATGCTCTAACAATCTAGTCAAACTAGCTTGGTCGCGGCTGTTCTTGAGTTTTTGGGTTACCCAAAAACTCATCCAGCCTTAACAGTCAACGCTTTTTGACCAAGATTTTCGGCTTAATTATTTGTTGTTCAGGGGTTTTGATGTTACCAGATTATTCTCTATATAGCATAAAACAATCCTAAGCATTTACTTTACACAAAACACATCATTTGAGCAAGATCTGGGCAGTTTGAAAACTTGTCAGACCTTGTCAGAACCTTCAAACGAATTCTGGGTTACCCAGAATTCAGTTTTCATGGTCGGTCAACGGGTTTTGACCAACAATATCTTCTAACTGAGAGATATTTTTACCCTTCTACCAATTGGATATTATAGCTAACATGGCATACTATCAATTCATGCTTTAAAACAGATCTAATAAACAGTTTAAGCCGATCAAAAGCTCTGACAAAATAGGCCGTTAGACTGTTCTTGACTGCCAAGAACAGTTTGGGTTTTTCATCAAATTCGACCATTTAAATGCTATGAATCCTTGTTTAACCAACCCAGATCACTTATTTATATGTTAACACATAATCCTAAATATATAAACACAAAATTTATTGAAGGCTTAAAGATCTAGCATAAAATTTAGGGTTTTGCACCTTTTTTTCTCAAGTTTTGATTTCTGACTTTTGATTCTGATCTTTTGCTTACAGAGGCTTAATATGGTATGCTTATAAGTATATTGGCTTTGTAAATTCGTAGCTTGGAAGATCAGTTTAGTGTTCTATTTATAGAACTTTGTACGTTAGGGTTTTTAGGTCTTTTCTCACATTTTTGCCTCCAAAAATATCTTGTGTTGCTACTTGTGCTGCTTCTGATCTGATGTTAGTCACCTACTTGTGCTGGAGAGTTGCCAAAATATCTGATCTTACATTCTTATCCCTTTCTAATTGGTTTAAAGTTTTATTTTTGATGTATTTCCTTACCAATTAAACTTAGATTTTTGCTAATCATGTTTAGGATGTTTAATTAGGTTTAGTAATACCTTAATTAAGCTTATATATCATAATTAAGGTTTAACATTTCATAATTTATAGATTAAGATAACATAATTAGAATTAGGGTTTCATAATTAGGGTTAGGATTTCCTAATTCATGAATTAGGATTTAAATCTTTCAATTAAGGTTTTAATCTAAGTTCAATGATTCATAATTAATGTTATGATTCATGTGACGAACGAGATTTTGTAATTTAATTTAAATATTTATTAAATTAAATAAATATTTTTTTCGATGATTTGATTATTGAATTAATTGAGTAATTGATGAATGTGCGGTAGATTAATTTAATTATATGTGTTACATTAGTAAAATTGATGTGGAGAACTTTTATATTCAAAGTATGTGTTTAGTTAAGTTTATTTGATTAAATGCAATATTTAAATAAGCATTATATAAATAAGCATGATGTTATTTTTAATTAATTTAATATTAATTAGAGTTTTAATAATTTATCATTATTAATAAAGGAGAATTTTATTTATGTGATTATGTGATTTAATGTAGAATTATTCTATTTTATTTAATTGATTTTAGTAAGATTATTTAGTTGATTAAAAGTGTGACATGAACTATATAATAGGTAATTTATTAAAATAAACCAAAGGGGAGCTTATGAGGACAACCAAACAGAGCTTAAGTGGGGGTTGAAGTCAGTTAACCATTATGGAGTTAACTGACAACCATATACGCCAGTATTATTATCAGTTGTTTCTTTTTCTCTCACGCATTGTGCTTAAACCAACTTAGAGATTAATCAGAGAGAAAAAGAGAGAAATTTGGAGAATTGAAGAAATTATTCATTTGCTTGCATTATTTAAAGCATCTAATTGAAGGTAATTCTTCTAATTAGTTTAATTTACGTTTTAAATTCTTCCATGATAGTATTCTCTAAGTTTTCTGATAATGGAATTTCATGTGTAATTGATTGTAAATTGTTTAAAGTTGTTTAAATACATGTATAATTTACTATATGATGTTTATAAATTGTTTAATTGGATTAATTTATGGGATTACGCCTTTAATTGGAAGTTCTGAAAGTTAAAGAGTAGTTACATATGAGTATGAACTGTATGTATGAAATTGATACTTGTTTTGTATGTTAATTGGTTAAATTAATGGCTAATTATGTTTATGCATGTAAAAATGAAGGAAACAAGATTTAAACGGGTTAATTTGGTGTTATAACGAACCTGTTATATGTGATTTCATGGAAATTGAAGAAACTTTGATAAAATGATAAAAACCTCAAATTTTGATTCTTAGATTCATGGTTTATGCGATTTAAGTTGTTAGAATCATGCTAGAAGGCTTGGGTAATGATTATATATGAATTATAGTAATTGGGTATGTTTAATTTGATGTAAGAATAAGAAGATTAGAAATTTTTGGTCTGTTTCTGCATTCTTCGCGAACTACAGAAACTAGATTTCGTGATTCTCGCCCCGGCGAGCTCAATGAACTGAGGTTCTCGCCCCGGCGAGCTCATTGAACTGAATTTTCTCGCCCCGTCGAGAAAACTGTAAAAGAATTTCTCGCCCAGCGAAGGCTCGACCGGGCGAGAAATTTTGTGAAGGAATTCTCGCCCCGGCGAGCTCAGTGCAGGAAGAGTTAAAATTTTTCTTTCTTTGTAGTTATGCTATGTCACCCTATGCATGTTTAAAACTTAGATTAATATGTTGAACGAATACCAAGATGTTGAGTTGGATGCTAAGCATAAACCGCTGATTATAAATATAGAGATTGATGAACCCTAACTTGACGTTGAGTTTAGAAAATTCTTAAGTATGATATTGCTATAATTGTTAGGCTTATAATTTCTGAAGTGAGACTGATAACCAGAAAACAGTTTAGATATTAAAATGAAAATTTGATGTGAATGAACCCTGAAGTGTTTATAATACTGTAACTAATTTTGTTACTGCTTTATAAACCGGATGTATAGGTTGATTAAGGAACGTGTATTTTATTTTGTAATCTACGCACAAGGCAAGTTTTTCTACTCTTAATCTTTTATTTTATCGAAAGCAAGTTACTATCTCTAATCTTGTTATTTCATTGAAAGCAAGTATCTTATCCTTATTACTTCTACGCAAGTTCCTGAACCTCATCCTTTTATCATGCAAGCTTCATAATGCTAATACTTACTTGAGCAAGTTCTTAATTCTATTTTATTCAATTGTATCTTTTGTGAGATTCAGTCTTTGATTCTTGAACATTTATTATATCTTATTGAACCTTGATTGACTAGCGAACCCTTATTGATTTGACAAGTCCATAGTTGATGAGCGTTCTAAATTCTAGAAACGTTATTGAAGTAAATCTGAACCAAACTTCCTTTGGTACAAACTCCGATGTCAAACTGAGATGAACAACCCTTATACAGGGGATTTTATTTACGTGTTAGCGTTAAGATATTGTGCACATACATGGTACAAAGGGTTGATCCCCCTGAGTACGAGAAGTAAGGTCCATATAGTCTTACGACTGTTAAAGGTTTAAAGTAGAAATACTTGATAACCTGGGACATAGTTCGTGGTCTTAAGACCCTCAGACGTTCTTTTGAATCTTGTCTTATATTCTTGGCTCAAAAGCTGAATCTTCGATTATTCAATATCCGTTGATTATTTCGCATGTTATTATTATTGTCGTTGTTGTACTTGTTGGGCAATCATTGTTCACCCTTGCATAATAACATTGCAGCTAAAATTGAAAGAGTTGACGAGTCGTCCACTAGTAAGGGCAAAGGAAAAGCAAACAAGTGATGAAGACTTGTTGTATTTGCTTTATTGATGTTTATGCATTAGACTTGATTATGTTTCCGCATTTGATGTTTTATTAAGGTTAAATGACCTGGGATTTATTTATTAAAGATGTTGTAACCCTTTAATGGGAGATTTCTATTTTATTTAAGAGTTTTCATTTATATTTGAATGGGTAGTTAGAGGTGATGTGATTTATTTGGATAGTGAATACCAAATCCTGAGGAAATGAAGTACCTGGATTTGGGGGTGTCATAATTCATTACTTAGAATCTAATTATATCAATTAAGATTCTTGTGTAACAATTGGGATTTTGATTCACCAATTCGGACAACTTTTATCAATTAGGGTTTTCTATTTAGGGTTTTATAATTCCATTTATCATTTAAACCCTATTTAACTTATTTAGATTTTTATCAGTTAATATAATATTATATTAACTCCGAAGCACAACAAATCACTTTGTCATTTCCAAGCATGACACAACAGCTTACCAAAATAATTTGCCGAGACGCTTCTTGGTGAAATCGTCGGAAGCACGACAAATTATTTTGTCCGTGTAAGCACGACTAAGCAGCTTCGAAAAAAATTTTATTTGACCTAATTCTTTAATAAAATATATAATCACATAACACAAAGTCGAAACAAGAAATTTCATTTAATAAACACATAATTTACATATACAAATCTTATTAGGGTTCGAAATATTACAATTCATCAGATCCATAAATGCAGCAGGTGCATTTGTTAGACCAAATGACATTACCAGAAAGTCGTAATGACCATATCAAGTTTTGAACATTGTCTTCGGCACATCCTCTCTTCTCACCTTCAACTGATGGTATCCACTTCTCAAATCTATCTTTGAAAAATACCTAGCCCCCTTCAATTGATCAAACAAGTCGTCGATCCTTAGCAATGGGTATTTATTCTTGATGGTAACCATATTTAACTCCTTGTAATCAATGCAAAGTCGCATCGATCCATCCTTTTTCTTGATAAACAGTACTGGCGCTCCCCATGGCGATACGCTCGACTGAATATACTTCTTATTTAATAACTCTTGTAGTTGAACCATCAACTCCTTCATCTCCACTGGAGCCATAAGGTACGGGGCTTTTGATATAGGGGCAGTACCTGGTACTAAGTCGATCACAAATTCAATTTCTCGATCCGGTGGAAGTCCTGGCAAATCATCAGGAAACACGTCCGCAAACTTTCTAACTACTGGTATTTCCTCCAGCTTCACACCCTCCTTCCGAGTATCGATTATGTAGGCTAGATATCCTACACATCCTTGCCTTAACAACCTCTTAGCCTGCATCATCGTCAGACAACTCGCTTGTCTAGGCGACTTGCTGCCATAAAACACTACCTTTGACTTCTTCGGAGTCATAAGGTTCACACTCTTCTTCTGGCAATCAATTATCGCCCTGTGGTTAAATAACCAATCCATTCCCAAAATAACATCAAATTCCCCAAGTCGAATTGGAATCAAACTCACCAACATCACATGACCCTTAATATCTGCCCGATAGTTCTTATGTACAAATCTAACAGGAATCACCTCCCTATTCACAATTTCTATTTTCAAAGGGTAGTCTAACGCTTTCGGAAGCAATTCTAATTTCTTACCAAATTCGTCGGATATAAATGAAGATTGGTTGGCTTGGCTTATCAATGCTCTACTGTGACTTTACGATCCCAAGCAAAGCTTTGCGATCGGGCAGTGAAGCTCTACGATCGGTAGAGTTGACTTTACAATGGCTTTAGGACTAACCCAACTTACTCTACGATTGCGAGTGAAACCACTCTACGATCTTGGACTTACTGGCTGACTTACTTTACGATCTACAGTACGCTCGACAATCAGAGTGAAGCCACTCTTCGATCGTAGAGTCCTATTCACTACTTACTAAGAATCACGGTTAATCATGATCTCAGCTTAAGGAACATCCCTTGGCTGATAAGTCTAAGGTTATATACATCTGGAAACACGGCTTGGGGTCTGACCAACCCGCTATCTTACTTGGCAAAATTGCAATTTTAGTTATTTTCTAGGTTACTTTGATGATTTTAATGAATTTTTGTGTTAGACTTTTAGACCTGAACTTTGAGCATACTTATATACTATATATCAAAGTATTTTTTTACGAGTTTAGGTTCTCAAGCAAGCCATCTAAGCTTCTTGAAACTGGTGTCCAAACTAGGTTGTTCACCACAGTTTTTAGTTTTACTAACTTTGGTCAATTCTTGCCAAATTCATTTCTAGCCACTTAGGCTCATTCCAACACTTGAGTTACTACTAGTTAAGACTAGTTTTAGCAATCCCCTGACCTTGCTATGCATAGATATGGTTTTGACCCTCCAAACCTAGCATTTTCAAGCTTTTACATACTAATTTCCCATTCTCTTGTATGTATTAGCATTCCATCACTTGAAATAGTCTCATATACATCTAACTCACTTATTTAAGATGTTAAAATTGATCTTGAAGTAAAATAACAAAATCTTAAATTTCACACTTCGAAAACTGTAGAAACTGCAGTTTTAGTGATTTTTCAAGCAAGTTTGGTCATTTGTTTGAATTTTTGGGTTATGTTCTTGGCTCAACCACTTAACCCTACTCCTAGACCATATATCAAGGTATTTTAATCAAGGTTTAGGTTTCTTATTCATGTCAGTTAGGCCTCCCAAAACAGGGGCTCAAACTGGACAGTTTAACACTTCTTTCACAAAACTATTTTTGACACATTTTAAGTTTTTTTTCAGTTTTGGCTCTTTAGATAGTCTAGGCATGTGTATTTTAGTTGCATAAAGCTACTTTTATCATCACCTCACTTTATTTAATCACCTAGCCAAATTTGACCTATGAAAGCTCACTTTAGGCTTATAAGATATACCATAACTTGGTTTTCTTGTTAGCTTTTGTCTTGGCCATGTTTGGGAATCATCACTAGTATGTATTAGCAACCTTGTATAAGCTCATTACAGTCTATTAAGGTCAGGTACTAAGGATTGCCCAAACAGTCCACTTTTGGCTTTAAAACATGGTTTTTAACAAGTCCAACACTTAAAACAGTCTAGACTTGGTTTTGTTAGCTTGTATAGCTCACTTATGTCATGTTATAGCTAATAAAACCTGCCTACATGGTCCAGGTATTGTATCTCTTTACTTGGGTGTTAGTTGACACCTAAAGCTTATTTTTTATAGCTTTTGAACATGATTTTTGGACAACACACAACCTAGACCCCAACTAACTTAAGGATCATCTTTTAAATGTTATTTATGGACAATGTGTGTACTCCTCCCTGTCAAACAATATCAGTTACACAATTTGGCCATAACAGTCCCCTATTAGGCATAGTTTTGGCTACTAATTCACAAACAGTCCACATTATGATTCAAGGAACCTTTAGGTACTCAAACAATCATTAAAACATGATTATAACATAACATTATATCCATTAGCATGCTTGCAATAGTCAGTTAACATTCTAACATCAAAAACAGTCTATACAAGGCATTTTATGCATGATTTAGAACTAAACCAACATAACAGTCCTAAGCCTTCAAGTTATATACATTAATACTTCATGTAATTGCTATATACAATATATTCATGGTTTAAAACACATAGATGCAATGCTTTATGCTTTTAGTTTAAAACAACCCTCTTTAGGCTTTAAATTCCACAAGAAAACATGGTTTAGCAACCTAGTCAACAAGGATAGCATGGTTATGCAGTATATAAGCATGGACTAGCTTTTACATAGCATTTAACATGAATAGCATATATCCGGATAGCTCATGCATTCAACACCTTAATCAGCCCATACCCAAGCCTTTTAACTAGCATACTTGTTCATAAGGCAAAAATGGGCGCTGCGGCGCCAGACACGTGTCAGGCGCAGATATGTCCGAGTGGACTGTTTTGACCTCCTGTAGTAAAATAGGCATAACTTTCTCATACGAACTCAGATTGAGGTGATTCAAGATGATTCGGAAAGAGGAAGAGTATACCTACAACTTTTGTTCTTTACGTTTTTTAATTTGAGGTCTGTATCATGGCCTAAATTGGCCATTTATAGGACTGATGTGTAATTGGAGGCAATCAAAGAGTGTCGGGCATACACGTAAGCACGTGTAATGCTCCCGACAAGCACGTGTAGGATATTTGAAGGACGAGCCATCATAATTTGGCAAGGAACGCTTAAGGCAAGTCCTTTCAGTAACTTGTTGACTTGTTTAAATGTATTGATGTACATGAGTTGATTGCTAAATCTTCTACTGTTATGTGAATTATATGTGAGCATAATTAAAAATGTGCATGTTGTGCAACTATGTGATTTATGTTGTTCTGTGTGGAACTTGAAATATTATAAATGTGTAGTATAAGATATATGATGCAAATGGAACTTGCATATTAAGAGATGTATGATGCATGTGTAGATGCATTGCATACAATTTATGATGCTTATGTAAGATGCATAGTATGAGAATCATGATGCATAAATAAAATGTAAACTTGTATGTTACGTGAAGCATGAAAGGTGAAAACTGTTAGTTCTTGCTGAGCCGTCGTGCTCATACTTGCAAAAATAAAACTTTTGCAGATTTACGATGCAATGCAATTATCTTGATATCGTGGTGATAAGGATTAGAGATGCATGGAAACAGGAAGGTTGCTAAATATTTTTTTATTGTAATTATTTAGCCTTGATAACGGTATGCAATGTATGTGAATTAGATTGTGTGAACCTTGAGTTAAAAGTTAAGGTTATCCATTATAATAGTTATGATGCGATTATGTAATTTAATCGCTTAGTAAACTAGAAGGATGATGATGTTGTATAAAGGATCATGGTATTTATTTAACCTTGATCATAAGTGTAGTATTTAAAGGTTACGAAATTCGAATTTGTAATAAAGAGTGAAATGGTAAGTTTTAATGCGTATTGTTGTAAAGTACTGTTATGTATAGTATGAATAGTATTAAATTTGCAGTGTTTATTAAATGATGTATTAGTTAAGGTCTTCGTACCTGAGATTAGATAGGAACATGTTGTAATAATCTTGTAATTGCATTCATGTAGTAAGATTATGTTTTAGTTATGGTTTCAAGGCTTGGGACGACAATATTTATATTATATCAATGTAAATATTTTATTATTCCGCAATGAGTTGTTAATAGTATGATGTACGAGTTGCATAGTGATGCACCGAATTCGAATATAAGGTAACCCGGATTTGGGGGCGTCACATAACTAATAACACATAAACAGTTTATGCTCTCATATAAACTTTAGCATGCCTTAACATATCACATATATCAATTTGATATTACAAATAACTTTTCAATCAACAGTTTATATCACATTGTCACACAAAGCGTATAAACCACATATATATAACTTATAAAAATAACACATAAGAGTTAGAATACTTGCACATAATTTAAAGGAATAGAAGACTTATCTCGTATATCTTTCTACAGTTAATATGACGGTCTAAACGTTCGTCGTAAATCCTACACGATTATACGTTCATGTAGACAAATAAGCGTTTAACGATTAAATCTTTTAAGTTTTATTTCGGGTATTATAACCGCTTATAAATAAGACTCCTTCTACTATACATCAAATAATTTCAGCATTATAACTGCATATAAAATGAATATTCATCAACTATATTTAAAATAAATTAAGCATTATAACTGTTTATAAAATGAATATTCGACTATTATATTGGAAATAATTCAGGCATTATAACTGTTTATAAAATGAATATTCTTACTAATTTTTTGAAAAAAATCGAACATAATAACTGCTTATAAAAGTACATTTTCAACTTTATAAGAGAAATAAATCAGACATTATAACTATTTGTAAAATGCATAATTAGCTATAACTACAAATTGAAATCCAACATTATAACTACTAAGATGATTACCCGTTGAAGTTGCAAGCTTTAACTATTTCTTTGCAAGGCTTCAACACCTTAACTCATAAGAACTTTCTCTAAAGATTATACTAGCTTCTCAAGCTCTTGAAATACTTGTGAATTCTCAAAAATTTAGAAGAGAATGGCTTGCTATTTATAGAAAACCAAGAGTTGGGGCATTTTGGTCATTTTCCATCTCAACCATGGCTTATTACTATTTTACCCTAGAATATTTTTGGAATATTCTTGGCATATTCTTGGCATATTCCCCCAAAATATCTACCAAGCTCGACAATGCAGCTTGCAACTGAAAATATCTTCTAAGCTCGATAATGCAGCTTGCAACTGAAAATGTCTTCTAAGCTGGACAATGCGACTTGCAACTGAAAATATCTTCTAAGCTCGACAATGCAGCTTGCAACCGAAAATATCTTCTAAGCTCGACAATACAGCTTGTAACCGTAAGCACGACAAAGCAGCTTATCGCCGTAAGCACGACAAAGCAGCTTGTCACCGTAAGCACGACAAAGCAGCTTGTTATTACGGATATATCCCCAAGCTTGTCGGTAAAAAATTTCTAAACACGACATTTTCTGCGTTTTCCTCGAAAATATTCTCAGATATAATTCATCGTTATACCCGAATAATCACATAATACATAGTTTTGGGTCACTGAATTAAGCTCTAACCATATACGATCGTATTTATAAGCCTCATAAATATTCGGGGTATTACAATTCGGGGCCGCCCGAACAAGGGTCGACGTTACCTCATAATTCTATCGTAACTTAACCAATGATCCCATAATCATATTGGTTGAATTAGTCTATTACAGACTATAAAATCATAAATTTCTTTTATCTTCATCCCTACTTATAACAAATAACTTTAGTCATTCAATATCATATTTATATGTTATATAACTATTTAGGATATTACATTCACCTAGTAGTACTTTCATGTCAATTTTTCAGGGTTGATTGCTCTACGATTATAGGAGCTCGTAGTGTTGATCGTTCAATCGAAAGACGACTTTACGATAAGTCAAGAACTCTACGAATGTGTTAGGTTTGTATATAACACAAGCATGCAATCAAATTACATAAATAAAGCGGAAGCATGATAAAACGGATTTTAAAAATTTTAATACAAACCATCACCATGATTTATCCTTGTGTTCAATTATCAATTAAACGAAAGAGAAAGAAAATAATAATTATACCCTCGTAGATCAAAGCTTCATCAGGTACAAGTTCAACTCATAGTCCTTCGTGTTCTCCTCGAATTCTACCGATAAGATTCCTTCCTTTAATCAACGTTAGCCACCCAAGTGTTTGGCCTCTAGAGGCGATCCACCAAGGAAGAATATGTATTCAATAAGTTGGGTATTGGCAAAACCCTAGTTTCTATCTCTATAGAAATTGTAAGTACTCTCCACAATCTAATGTAAGAGTATGTAACCCTAATGTATGATAAGACTCCTCTTATTTATAGATGTAGGATTAACCCTTCCCTAAACTATTTAGGATTAAGGTTTGTATTATAATTAAACTCCTTTAATTAATTATGCTCCTAATCCAATTAGGAATTCATGTGAGAGTACTTCTATTAATTAATTCTCAATTCCTATTAGGAATTAAATAATAGTAATAGTAATAATAATAATAAGACCCCTCTTATTAATTTATATTTAATATTTTCAAAATATTAAATAATAAATAGTAAGCTATTTAATTTATTCTATCTCCATAGACTAAATTAAATACACTTAACTTATTATTACAATTATGTCATTTACTTCTTAAATAAATATTTTTCCTTTTGCGGTGTGACCCTTTAGGTTCTCCATATTAAACTGGTTGTGAATAAATCAATTAGAACAATTCTAATTATATTTAAATAAATAAATTAAACTATTTAATTCATTTAAATAAATAATATTTACTCTACAATAAGGGTAAGCCCCCTTAGCGATCAACGACTTTCCAGATAATATAGATTTCAACATTAATCACAAAAGAACCTTTCAGTGCATAGTTACTGTACAATTCAATCCTTCTACCATACAATATCCCAATTAAATATAAGACATGGATTTCCTGTCAAGTCTTATTTTATTTAATTATATGTATTTCGATTCCCAAATGCACAACTCTAAATAATGCAAATTAGAAACTCCTTTCTAATTTCCTTCTACCTTGGCCAAGGACTACTGAGTTGTCATTTATCGAATCACATAGGACATTCACATCTTTTACTAGACGAGGTAGATTCTTTGTTGATCATTCACCTATCTCCATGTACAACTTATTATACCCAATCATACCCTTTGATATACCCTAAAGGTCTCCAAGGACATGTCAAAGTATAACTCATCATACACAAGATACTATAATGATCTCAAGTCCAAGGATCACTTGTACTGCTATCACTAGAGGAATTCCTATTGACAACCGAGTAAAACTCCATTAGGTATTCCTTAGCGAGCCACGTTCAGTGTACTTATTCTCCAATAAGCACCTACATACTTACTTTAGTGTCTCCACACAAATGATTATGAGATCAATCATCCTCTTCTTAAGAGCAAGCAACATATGTACTAATCTATCCAGATTCACTAATCCCTTTTTTAGTAATCCAACGATTAGGAACGATTTTAGTTTGTGAGCTAGCTAGAATTTAGATCTCATTAGCATGATCACCATCATGATTCTAAAAGCATTACTCAAAACTATGGGTTTATTACATTTAATATAATAACACTATGTAGATAATGTAAAATGCCTTTTAAGAAAATCAATTCTTTTATTAATAAATGAATAAGATTACAAAGTATATGCTAAATCATATCAAATATGATTGGCTTGTGTGCATACTACTTTCAGGGTGTTTCTTCAGTTGAACGATTTAGGAGGTGCATTACTATTTGACTTTAGCCTTGCGATTCTCTGAAGCACTCTACGTTCAGTCCTTGCTGAGTGAGCTTTGCTTGGCTTTACGATTCTGTTCACTTTACGATAGAAGCCCCAGCTCCGCGATGAGTCTAAAGCTTTATGATATACAAATCAGCTCTACGCTTTCTCTGAAGCTTTACGATAGGAGATTTAAGTCTGCGATCTAACATATTTTCTTTACAGCTTCGTCAGACTAAACTTTACATACATATTAAGCCTATGCTTCATATCAACTCAAAGAGATCAACTTAACAGGTTTAATCTTTTAACTCTAAGTCCTTGTACATTGAATCATTAAGAAGGACTTTACAAAAAAACTAACTGATACAACTATACATTAAGATCTATCATTATCAAATCAAATATACAAATTATGCAGACTTCAACAATCTCTCCCTATTTGATGATGACAAAACCAGTAGTTTCATATGACAATTAAGAATGCATTGACACTATGTAAATATGACTTAAAATATAGTAAGCCACTGTATTGCTAGATTAAAAAGATGAATTTATTGATGATTAAAGAGTTTTACATAATTCATCAGATTTTCAAACATTCTAGCAAGAAATAGATAAAATAAGCTTACTATTTTCTTCTCTTTCTTGGCTTTTCCAAAGCAAGCCATTTCTTCTCAGCTTCCCTTCTGCGATTTGAAGCTTCTTGTTGCTCAGCGTTTTTCCTTCTAATTTTTTCAATAGAATCCCGTGGGTCAAGATTGGGAGTGAAAGAGGCGAATGTCCTTTCTTCTCCTACAATATGAGTGCCTTGAAGGTTTCTGTTCAGATACGTCGGATCTCCAGATGGAATTCTTACCCTGGTTGGCGTTACTGCACTCAACGATCCGATCTGTCATTGGCCACGCTCTATTGGTAAGGCTCGAGGGGATGTCCAATCTTCCCTTTGTGAAGTTGCTCCTTGTCTCCCCCTATCTCCCTGACTCCCCCTATTTCCCTGACTTCCCTTCTCCCCTTGCCTCTTCTTCTCCCCCTTTTTGTCATCATGCACCCGTGAGAGATGCCAGACTGAGTCAACTAACTCTTTGATCTAGGTGGAGTTCATGGCAATGTCATTACGAATTTCTCATTGCCGATCAGCAGCATGTTCATTTTGCTGTGTTACTAAAGTAGTTGTGTTATTGACATACATCTCCATCTCATGTTTAAATGAATATAAGCCATTGCTCAGCTCAAAAACTTTAGCGGTCAATGAGTTGACAGACTGCTCATTCTGCTACTGAAGGGTCTTCACGGTCTGTTTGTGCTCGTCAAGAACTTTGAGAAATATTTTATCTCTATCATGAAGACGCTCATACATGTCCTTGAACATAGATTTTAATTGCTTTTGAATCTCTCTTCCCAAGTCGCCAGGTAAATGACCGACGACAGTAGTGATGTCGGTCATTTGATGACGAAGCTCAGTTGAGTTTTGCTCAAGTTTTTCTTCGATATCTTGAGACATAATATTTGTCAATGTAGTCGGTTGAGTAGTATTGGGGATAACTTCCAGTCGTTCCATGATGCGATCAAATGGTAGTGCAGGACTGTCTGTAGGACCTTGGGATAGGTGGACTAGTGCAAGAGATAAATCAAAGAATTCATTCTTGGAAGAAGAAGGAATATCGGAGGGAATAGATGAAGTATATTCTTGCTTGGGAGGATGTATAGGAGAGCTAACTGGTGATGGTTTGGGAGATACAATAATAGAAGCTTTGATTTTATGTGATTGAGGAGTAGTTTGAGAGTGTGAGTGAACGGGTGATTGATTTGGTGTGGCGAGAAAGGTGGATACATGAACAGAAGAGCGAGAACTGGTGTGCCATTATGACGCCCCCGAATTCGAGCATTGGCCGCCCGAACAAGGGTCCGACGTTAATTCACTTCTATCGTAACTTAACCAATGATCCCATAATCATATTGGTTGAATTAGTCTATTACAGACTATAAAATCATAAAGTTCTTTTATTTTCATCCCTGGATCTTAACTTGATCTCGATCTCATTCTTTCTACAAGTATCGACTTATAGTTCATTCGTATATATGGATAATAACATATATATATCGGTCAAATTTTTAACCTTATGATTTAAACATTCTATACTTCCATATACCCAAGGTTCACAGCATTAATAATAGGATGGTTCTTGGGAACAGAAGAATCTTGCGATAAATATTTGCATCTTTATTCGTGACAAGATTCCTTTTCTTTACAGAACATACCGTATTATTCAATACCCTCGCTTGAATACATATCGTTATAGAGATATCTCTTTATATCAATATTCCCTATCTATTTGAAATTCACAATATTAATGATAAGATTGTTCTTAGAACCGAGGGGCGCATTCCGGTAAAGGTGGCACCTAACCGGCACTCATTAAGTGTAACCTTAGTGCTTATAGAACTCCCAACATCATTCAATACCCTCACTCAGATGTATAGTTCTTTATCAATATTATATTAATGTTTTACTATTTATCCGAAATTCAGAGTATCGGCATAACACGATCAGTCCATATTACTAATACCCTCATTCAGATTAATAGATCTTTAACAATTCTAAGTTATATCAAAGTAAAGATATAACACCATTTCATGATAATAAATAATATTATTGATAGAACATTCGGTTACAAGGTTTGTTTGTTCGTATTACAACAGTCATTATCACTTAATACAAATAACAAGTAATTAAAACATGAAACCTAGTCTACACTTCTTCTTTACGCTCATGATCTTCATAACTGCAAATAAAGGTTTATTCGCAAGAATGAGCACTACGGCTCAACAAGTCTAACTAATAACACATAAACAATTTATGCTTTCATATAAACTTTAACATGCCTTGACACATCACATATATCAATTTGATATTACAAATAACTTCTCATTCAACAGTTTTTATCACGTTGTCACACAAAGCGCATAAACCACATATATATAACTTATAAAAATAACACATAAGAGTTAGAATACTTGCACATAGTTTAAAGGAATAGAAGACTTGCCTCGTATATCTTTTACATTTAATATAACGTCTAAACGTTCGTCGTAAATCCTACACGATTATAAGTTCATGTAGACAAATAAGCGTTTAACGATTAAATCTTTTAAGTTTTATTTCGGGTATTATAACCGCTTATAAATAAAACTCCTTCTACTATACATTAAATAATTTCAGCATTATTACTGCATATAAACTGAATATTCGGCTATTATATTTGAAATAAATCGGGCATTATAATTGTTTATAAAATGAATATTCAACTATTATATTTGAGATAATTTCAGCATTATAACTGCTTAATAAATGAATATTCTTACTAAATACTTGAAGAAAATCGGACATAGTAACTGCTTATAAAAGTATAGTTTCAACTTTATAAGAGAAATAAATCGGACATTATAACTTCTTGTAAATAGGACTTTTATACTATATACATAAAATAATTTGGGCATTATAACTGCTTGTAAAAGTATATTTTTACTAATACATATATAAAAATGAAAATTATAACCACTAAAGTATACCTCTTGTAGTTGCTAGCTTTACTTCCAATCACGTAGTGCTTCGATGTTTCAAAAGTAATTTTTATCTCACAATATCTCTCAGAATATATATATATATATAGAGTGTTTTTGCTCTTGAATTGCTCTTGAACATGGTAAGGAATGAATAAACTTAGCTTGCTATTTATAGAAAAATATAGTTTCGCTAATTGCACGTTAGGGGCTCGGCTTATTACACTTTGTACCCTAGCATAATCTTAGAATATTCTTTCTGAGCTCCTCAATGAAAATATCTTCCAAGCTTGACAATGCAGCTGCAATTGAACCTATCTTCTAAGCTCCTCAATGAAAATATCTTCCAAGCTCGACAATGCAACTTGCAATTGAACCTATCTTCTAAGCTCCTCAATGAAAATATCTTTCAAGCTCAACAATGCAGCTGTCACCGTAAGCACGACAAATCACTTTGTCATTCCCAAGCACGACACAACAACTTGTCAAAAATAATTTGTCGGAATGCTTCTTGGTGAAATCATGGAAAGCACGACAAATCATTTTGTCAACGTAAGCACGACTAAGCAGCTTGACAAAAAAATCTTATTTGACCTAATTCATCATTTACACTATAAAATCACAAAACACCTGGTTCGAAATATCAATTCGATCGTTATTAAGCACATATGTTACCAAATTCGAATCTCATTAGGGCTTAAGGTTTTAAACATATACTTTCTAATTCTAAACGTATACAATCGCATTTATAAGCCTCATAAATATTCAGGGTATTACATTCACCCCTACTTAAAAGAATTTCGTCCTCGAAATTAACTCTAACTTAGTCTTCAATATGAATTTTCTGAATTCATCCTTTCTCACAACAAATTCCTAATTTTAAATTAGGTAAAAATGTTCAATCTAAACCTTTCCTTACACTAGGTTTTAAACCTTTAATCATACTCGACTTCTAGTTTTATTCTTCTCTTACTGAGAATTCTTCTAATTTATACCGAGGGGTCAATCAAGACCTTGAACTGTTTTATATTCTATGGGTACTATATGACCCACAAGTTTAACAATCACTAGGATTGAAAAACACAGTAGTCAGTATGTCGAGTGATCAACCTATCGTACCATATATGACATATAACATAATAGTTTTAAAGGCGTTGTATGTTGCGTCTACCGGAATCATATGTCCGTTCCAAATTTTCCTTATTAAAAGGGTTGTCTAGCCGAAACAATTAGCATTTACTCATCTTTAAACCATTCAAAACTTTTGAAAATGATTGTATACCGCACCTTGCAAGAGTACGTTGATGACTGATCATTTATCATACCACACCAGGTTAAATAGTGTGTTGATGAAAAATTCATTTTTATTTTTCATATTAAATCTGTCTAGCCAAAACAATTAGCAAAGACTTATGAATAACATAGCTAAATTAATTTTATGATTTTATCATGTCCACACAGATAACAATGTGTTAATCTTCACACCTCAGGTTATCGTGTATTGATGATAAAAATCATTTTATCTTTTTCAAATTAACCCTGTCTAGATTGAAAAATTAGCATAGACATAGGTTCAAAAATTTTCCAGTTCAATCTTTTTAACAATTCTTTTTCAAAGGCATCTAAGTGCGAATATACGGATGAATGTCTAGCATAGCTAGAAGATTTTGGAATACCCCTAATCCTTTATTATTCCATTTTTCTCTATCCACGACACAAGTTTTGCAAATATATAGTAATATAGTAAACTGATTGGTTGTAAAACCAAGTACAAACAAATATATCAGTTCCCCTTCTCATCAACACGGGATTGAAACTATCTCAGTGTACATTGATCTTTTTCAACATCACACTGTTTATGACATTTCGTAGTCACATCTCATAAGTCGGTTCGACTGACATATCATAGACCCCGCCCATACAAGGTTCGTTTGCTCAATAACTAACATACAAATATCTTTAAAACTATAGTTAGACATAACAACTAATAACTAATCAATATACATATGAGAAAACACCTTCTAAGAATATATACAAGGAATAGTTTGACACAAGATTTCAATCTATTATCATGATACTCAGCTGAGTGTTTCCTCCGCCCAAGAACTAATGAATCAGTTCCCCGTCTTATCCACACTATCCCCAAATGATCTTATTCAGTGTATAACCCGCTTTGAAAATACTGACCACGAATTATTTGTACCAACAATGTAGTTAGATCGGTTCACTTACGCATATTAAACTCCTGCCCATTCAAGAGAGTTGTTCAACTCAGCTAACAACATAAGTTTTCAATTGAAATCTCTACTTATTTCTTAACTATCTGATGAATTTCTTTAATCCAATTTACTTACATTTCTCTATGAGTTTACTCCTCTACTTACCTAGGTTTTATACAAAATAATATAATTTAAACATAATTAGATAACATTTGATTTATTTCAACGTTACCCATTAATCAGTATATTTCTTTCACATAATGTTTTTATGTATTACGATTTATTATAATTTCTACATATCTTTTACTTATCTACGGACTCTTCATAAGTCCATTTAATCTTAACTCATCAGATTATACTTCAAGGTACTCGTTACCTCAAACTATAACCTATTGCTCTGATACCAAATATGACGCCCCCGAATTCGAGCGCTGGCCGCCCGAACAAGGGTCCGACGTTAATTCGTACTTCTATCGTAACTTAACCAATGATCCCATAATCATATTGGTTCAATTAGTCTATTACATACTATAAAATCATAAAGTTCTTTTATCTTCATCCCTGGATCTTAACTTAATCTCGATCTCATTCTTTCTACAAGTATCAACTTGTAGTTCATTCGTATATATGGATAATACCATATATATATATCAGTCAAATTTTTAACCTTATGATTTAAACATTCTACACTTCCATATACCCAAGGTTCACAGCATTAATAATAGGACGGTTCTTGGGAACAGAAGAATCTTGCGATAAATGTTTGCATCTTTATCGGTGACAAGATTCCTTTTCTTTACAGAACATACCGTATTATTCAATACCCTCACTTGAATACATATCGTTATAGAGATATCTCTTTATATCAATATTCCCTATCTATTTGAAATTCACAATATTAATGATAAGATTGTTCTTAGAACCGAGGGGCGCATTCTGGTAAAGGTGGCACCTAACCGGCGCTCATTAAGTGTAACCTTAGTGCTTATAGAACTCCCAATATCATTCAATACCCTCACTCAGATGTATAGTTCTTTATCAATATTATATTAATGTTTTACTATTTATCCGAAATTCAGAGTATCGGCATAACACGATCAGTCCATATTACCAATACCCTCATTTAGATTAATAGATCTTTAACAATTCTAAGTTATATCAAAGTAAAGATATAACACCATTTCATGATAATAAATAATATTATTGATAGAACATTCGGTTACAAGGTTTGTTTGTTCGTATTACAACAATCATTATGACTTAATACAAATAACAAGTAATTAAAACATGAAACCTAGTCTACACTTCTTCTTTACGCTCATGATCTTCATAACTGCAAATAAAGGTTTATTCGCAAGAATGAGCACTACGGCTCAACAAGTCTAACTAATGATACATAAACAATTTTTGCTTTCATATAAACTTTAACATGCCTTGACATATCACATATATCAATTTGATATTACAAATAACTTCTCATTCAACAGTTTATATCACGTTGTCACACAAAGCGCATAAACCACATATATATAACTTATAAAAATAACACATAAGAGTTAGAATACTTGCACATAGTTTAAAGGAATAGAAGACTTGCCTTGTAAATCTTTTACATTTAATATAACGTCTAAACATTCGTCGTAAATCCTACACGATTATAAGTTCATGTAGACAAATAAGCGTTTAACGATTAAATCTTTTAAGTTTTATTTCGGGTATTATAACCGCTTATAAATAAAACTCCTTCTACTATACATTAAATAATTTCAGCATTATAACTACATATAAAATAAATATTCGGTTATTATATTTAAAATAAATCGGGCATTATAATTGTTTATAAAATGAATATTCAACTATTATATTTGAGATAATTTCAGCACTATAACTGCTTAATAAATGAATATTCTTACTAAATACTTGAAGAAAATCGGACATAGTAACTGCTTATAAAAGTATAGTTTCAACTTTATAAGAGAAATAAATCGAACATTATAACTGCTTGTAAATAGGACTTTTGTACTATATACATAAAATAATTTGGGCATTATAACTGCTTGTAAAAGTATATTTTTACTAATACATATATAAAAATGAAAATTATAACCACTAGAGTATACCTCTTGTAGTTGTTAGCTTTACTTTCAATCGCGTAGTGCTTCGATGTTTCGAAAGTAATTTTTATCTCACAATATCTCTCAGAATATAAATATAGAGTGTTTTTGCTCTTGAACATGGTAAGGAATGAATGAACTTAGCTTGCTATTTATATAAAAACATAGTTTCGCTAATTGCACGTTAGGGGTTTGGCTTATTACACTTTGTACCCTGGCATATTCTTAGAATATTCTTCTAAGCTCCTCAATGAAAATATCTTCCAAGCTCAACAATGCAGCTTGCAATTGAACCTATCTTCTAATCTCCTCAATGAAAATATCTTCCAAGCTCGACAATGCAGCTTGCAATTAAACCTATCTTCTAAGCTCCTCAATGAAAATATCTTCCAAGCTCGACAATGCAGCTTGCAATTGAACCTATCTTCTAAGCTCCTCAATGAAAATATCTTCCAAGCTCGACAATGCAGCTTATCACCGTAAGCACGACAAATCACTTTGTCATTCCCAAGCACGACACAACAACTTGTCAAAAATAATTTGTCGGGATTCTTCTTGGTGAATTCGTGGAAAGCACGACAAATTATTTTGTCAATGTAAGCACGACTAAGCAGCTTGACAAAAAAAATTTATTTGACCTAATTCATCGTTTACACTATAAAATCATAAAACACCTGGTTCGAAATATCATTTCAATCTTTTATTAAGCACATATGTTACCAAATTCGAATCTCATTAGGGCTTAAGGTTTTAAACTTATACGTTCTAATTCTAAACGTATACGATCGCATTTATAAGCCTCATAAATATTCGGGGTATTACAGCTATACAGAAGAGGTAGGGATATGAACATCGATCGTAGGGTTTTGAGACTCTACGATCGGAGAGGGTGAGGTTTGTGCATCAGGCGTACAGTGTGGAAGCTCTACAACTAGAGGATTCGTATTATCAATATTGTAATAAAATAGAGCATACACGCAGTGGATATGAACCAGAAAATTAAAATTTCTTAGTTACCTCTTGAAGCATATGCCCACAACAACGAACAGCTAGAATCACGAGCTCAACGAACAATGCTCTCAGCAATAATTTGGACTACGTAATCACAAGTACCAAATATATATCCACAGTTCGAGTAACTACAAATTATTCTAGCTTTACAAGAGAGTACTTCTAATGGCTTATATGACTATAACTAATTTGCTTTGTGTGTTGTGTAACCAAAATGATCAGCAGCCCTCCTTTTATACAAGATGGAGAATGTAATTTACAATAAGTATTAATATTGTTAATTATGTAATTCATTGTAACTCCCAAATGAATTACACTAATTACAATATATATAACTTATGTAACTCCCAAGTGCATAAATGGATAGATATAACTCACATGTTCATTGTACCTAGACAATGAACCATGTGGATATCCACTGGGTCGTCCACTCTATGGGCGCACCGGTTTGGGTCCATTAACCAATATCTCCCACTCGCCCATGGCGAGGACGACGTTGTCATCATTTAAGCCAATAAAGTTCAAATGTGTAAGTCAAAAAATTTGTTTAGTTATCGAACTGTTCGACCGCTGAGTTTACCTGTAATGCGGGAGCTCTAAATCAAACCCGTTAGGGCCAAAATAGAGTCATCAACCCTTTTAACAAAATGTACAATGTGGGAGCCATCAAGCTAAACTGGTTAAGGTTTGCATTGAGGCTACAACCTCTCAAACTCAGAGTACCCCAGATTAACTTTAATTTTCACCTGGTTAAGTATCTCCCATCCCTCAGAGTGTCGTACTTAACCCCTTTAGGCCTATTTCTATTTTGCATCTCACTTATTACTATATCGTTTCCAAAAATGTCATAGTTGTCGATAATAAGTGTAGAGCATGGTGAAATTAAGTTATCTTCCCTTTGCCTTAATGTTACTCAAATCTGAATCAACCACTTTCCCAGAATCACCCCATATAGTCTCATAGTCCGGACTTTAGGAAATGAAACCAAAGTAGCAACATTAATTCATCTCTTTGTAACATAGTAAAAGATCACAAAGAGTACTTAATAAAAAAAGGATCAAGGAATACCTTATCCTTTAAAAGGACAACACACGGTGAGAAAGTAGGGACTCATTTTCTCACCTCCTTTATTAAGTTAAACTCATGCATGTTATATTTTCACAACATACTAAATAGTCTTGTTGTGTGGATTCCAGTGTGACGCCCCCAAATCCGGATACTCAATTTCCATAGATCCGGTGCTCACTATCTAAAAACATTCACATCTATCTACCCAACAATAAAGGATAATAACATTGAACTTAATAGATCATCTTCCCAAGGGTACAACTTGAACATCTCAATAAATCCCAGGTCATCTAACCCCTAGTACATCAATGAGAAAATAAAACATAAAGTTAAATAAGTCTTTATTACATAAACTTGAAAAACAAAAATAAACTATTCTTCATTAAATCTTCATCTTGCCCTTGCCCTTGCTCGTGGACGGCTCTTCAGACTTCTCAATCTTAGCTGCAATGGTTAATACAAGGGTGAGCAAAACAATTGCCCACCAGGGTAACGATTGAAATAAGAAATAAATGAAGTTTGATTGAACAACATAATCTTTTTTGAAGTCTGTCAACGATAAACAAAATCTAATAGCTCAATAGAAAGTTAAGCTTTTGATACAAAGAGTTAAAAATGATATCAACAGAACATCTGAGGGTCATAAGACCTCGAACTATGTCCTAGGTTAACAAGTATCTCTACTGTAACCTTTAACAGTCTTATAGACTATATGGACCAACCATCTCGTACTCCGGGGGATCAGCCCTTCGTACAATGTTTTGTGCATAAACACTTTAACGCTACTACGTAATATAATTCCCTATAACAGGGTTGTTCATCTCAGTACTGTCACTGGATTACGTACCAAAAGAAGTTTGGTTTGGATTAGCTTCAAGGAATGTTTAAGTCTTTTGAACGCTCATCAACTATGGACTAGCTGAATCAATAAGAGTTCGCTAGCCACTTAAGAGTTTGATTCAATAATCAACTCGTACAATAAAATTCATGTTCAAATGCGATTAATAAAGAATTATAAACGAATAGCTAAGAATCTCAAACAAAACATAAGGAATGGACATTACTATTACAACCCTTGCTTGAACAGTAATAAATCAAGGTTATAAGGCTTGCTCAATGAAAGAGTACAAGTTAAGAATAGGATTTTCAGACCAATTTCTTCCAATTTTCTTCACCCAATCAACAAATTGAACATACCCATACATTATATATGATGTAAAACTAATACCCAACACTTCTAAGTTGATTCTAACAACACCCAAAGCTTCAATAACCAATTTAAAAGCCAAAATTCATTGTTCATGTTTTATTTTCTTATTTTGACACTTTTAATGAAATCGAGCACCACAAATCCGTTTTTCAACCATTTTAATTCATTCTTTTTGCATTCTTTTCGTTTCTCAGAATACTACAACCATCAATCATCAATTTATAGTTTATAACATGGATTAATAACTAATTTTAACCCCAAAATAGGCCATAATGTACATGTACCAACAAAAATCAAGTTCTTCATCTTTTATGTATAAACATGAATTTGATTACTGAAACTCAATTACAAACATCATAGAATGTATTATATATACTCAAGAACACAAATATAACAAATTTCTTCAACAAATTAACTATCAAAATCAATTACAGAGAAATAATTTTGAATAGCATAAATAAAAATTCTAAACTAAATTATACCTTAAATTTCTTCCTTGCACTTGATTTAGATGATTTGTGTGGCTTAGTTATCTCCCTCCTTTGATTCGTAGAATTATTCTTTCCAATTTTTAGCAGAGAATTTCTTCTCTCTTCTCAAACTCTCCCATGTACTGCTTTGTTTTTTTTCTTTAAGCTTTACAACCCACGTTAAAATAAATTGATGAAGTATTAAGTGGAAGTTTCATCAGTTAAATTAACCAAGAGTCTCAAGGTCATGTTTGGCTAGACTCAATAAAACTCATTTTAGCTTATTTGAATAATTTTTTTATTATATGTTAAGCCATGTCACACTTATTCAATTAAATTAAAATAAACTTTTTTATTAATAAATCAAATTAACCTTACCAATTAAATCACAATATTTATTTAGTTAAATATAATTTATTTAATAAATCATTTATTTATTAAATAAATAATCTTCTAATTAATCACTTAATTAAATTATCAAATTATCATCATTATTGCATAACAATGCATAACAAAATGCACACATACAAATTATACCATAATAATTTCTACCAAATATTTATTTAGCAAAATAAACATATCAATTAAAATATTTATTTAATCCAATAAATATTTTAATATTTACGAAAAACCACATTCGTTATATCCTTCCATCCTTAAAAGGATTATGTCCCTAGAATCACAACGCAATTAACCCATTCGTTACATCCTGCCCTCCTTAAAAAGATTTTGTCCCTAGAATTGCTATACAAGGATTAAGCAAATAACTCAGGATAATGTTGAATCATCTTGTCTTCGAGTTCCCACGTAGCTTCTTCAGCGTTGTGGTTCCTCCATATTACCTTAACAGAAGGTATAACTTTATTCCTAAGAACTTGCTCTTTCTTGTCAACTATCTGAACATGAATTTCTTCATAGGACAAATCTTTCTTAACTTATAAAGGTTCATACTCTATAATATGTTTGTAATCAAGCTTGTATGGTCGCAGTACTGAAACATGAAAAACATTGTGAATGTGCTCCAACTCTGGAGGTAAAGCTACCTCATAAGCGACTTCTCCTACCCTTCGAAGAATTTCGAAAGGTCCAATAAATCTCGGACTTAGCTTTTCCTTTTTACCAAATCTTATCTTTCCCTTCCAGGGATATACTTTCAAGAAAACGAAACTTCCGACGTCAAATTCCCGCTTTTGACGATGTTGATCTGCATACTTCTTTTGTCTATCTTGAGCAGCTACCAATTTGCCTCTTATCACCTTGACGATCTCTGCTGTCTGTTGAACCAGTTCAGGACCTAATAGTCGGCGTTCTCCCACTTCATCCCAGCATAGTGGAGTTCTATATTTTCTCCCATACAACGCTTCGTAAGGCGACATGCCAATACTTGCATGATAACTATTATTATAAGCGAACTCAACCAGAGGTAAATGGTCATCCCAACTTCCTTTAAAATCCATAACACAAGCTCTGAACATATCTTCCAGTGTCTAGATTGTTCTTTCACTTTGGCCATCTGTTTGAGGATGATACATCGTGCTCATCCGTAACTGTGTTCCCAAGCGTTCTTGCAAACTCTTCCAAAACTTAGACGTAAAGCGCGGATCTCGGTCTGACACGATTAACACCGGAACTCCGTGCCTAGAAATAATCTCATTCACATATAATTTCGCCAACTGATCCAAATTAAATCTGATCTTAATTGGCAAGAAATGAGCTGATTTTGTAAGTCGATCAACAATAACCCAGATCGCATCATATCCTTTTTGAGTAGTTGGAAGACCCACCATAAAATCCATTGTAATATGCTCCCACTTCCACTCAAGTATCTCCAACGGTTGTAGTAAATCGCTTGGCCTCTGATGTTCGGCTTTGACTTTCTGACATGTTAAGCATTTAGCAACACATTCTGCAACGTCACGTTTCATATTCGGCCACCAAAAATGCTGACGAAGGTCTTGGTACATGTTCGTGCTTCCCGAGTGAATTGAGTACCTCGAACTATGAGCTTTATTTAGTATTTCCTCCTTAACATCTTGTAGTGACGGAACCCAAATTCGGCCTTCAAACCTCAACAACCCATCGATATCAATTTTGAATTTAATATCTCCCCTTAAGACACTCTTTTCCTTATTCTTTCACATTCAACATCCCGGAGTTGTGCTTCTTTTACTTTGTCCAATAAGGTTGGACGGGTCTCCATCTGGACTAATTTCTCTTCTGTCTCCTGGGGATATTTTACCTCCAACTCCAATTTCGCCATTTCGGATATAAGTTTCTCCTGTGCGGTCAACAACGATAACTTCTCCCATCCCTTCCTGCTTAAGGCGTCGGCAACCACATTTGCTTTCTCCGGATGATAAAGGATCTCACAGTCATAATCCTTAATTAACTCCAACCATTGTCTCTGACGCATATTCAAATCTTTCTGTGTGAAAATATACCTCAGACTTTTATGGTCCGTTGATGAGTGTGTTTTATATACACAAATTGGGTACTTTTAGCCTTAATAATTTGTAAGTCTTTAGCTATTTCGTTTGGTTTTATGTGTTTTCATCTTATTGTTGTGTAATGTAGTTTTGTATTACTTGTATATGTATTTGTGTGCTTTTATGTGTTTTTACTTTGTTTTGTAGGTATTGAAATAAAGGCCCCTTGGATTGATGCGTTTTTGGCTTGAATCTAGCATTCCCGCTGCTTGTTTATCAATTTAACCCATGATGAAATCCGAATCTCTCAAAACTCAAAGAACGAAAGTTATAGACTTTGATCTTAGCTTTACAGAACATCCAGAATCATCCAATTTGAAGTTCGTATGAGAGAGTTATGGTCATTTTACCGTCTGATTTTGCATACATTTTACGCAGCAGTTGCGTCGGGCTCCATTTGAGCCTTGCTCCGGCCTGTATCTTGACACGCTCCAGTTATGGAAGTTGTAGAGATACTTCTTAGCTTTCCATAGCCTATTTACACACCTAAATCCGAGTTCGGACGAAGAAGTTATGGTCATTTTACCAACAGACGTCAGAGCTGGAAAGTGCAGCAGAACTGCTACCCGGCGCAGCTGCGCCCCTTCCTAGTACAAATTCGGCGCAGCTGCGCCCTTATGCAGAAAACGTAGATTTGGGGCAACGCAGCTGCGCCCGGACGCAAGCCAAAGGCAGCGCAGCTGCGCCCGGCATCCAGGGAACTAAGTATGCAGCGCATCCAAGCGCGCAGCTGCGCCGGATTCGCTAGACTTCGCGTTTTCAGCTAATTTTTGGTCAAAATTCGTGGGCTAAGCTAGGTTTTTGCCTTAGGAACTATAAATACATTATGTAGCCTCCATTTTTGAGGGGCCTAGACTTCTAAAATCAGCATTCTTGGAGGGTGGAAGCTAACCTAGAGCAAGAAGGAGAAAAGGTAGCTCAAGCTCCCCAATGGGGAAGCTTGAGTAACCAACAACAATGGAAGGCTTGCTCCACCAACAAGGGCTGCAATACAAGGAAAGGAGAAGATCAAAAGGGAGTTCATCTCTAATCTTTTCATCTAGCTTTGTACTCCAAGGATGTTAGTTAGGCTTATTGCTTTGTTTATTTATTTTGATTTCAGTGTTTGGTTTGAAATTATAATTGAACCCAACACCTAGTTTGAATTGAGTGATCTCTCTTTGATATTAGTTATCTTGATCATCAATTACCATTGTCGACGCCGGGTTTTTCGTCCCCCTTCGCGATATTTGTCCTTTTCCGATTTTAGCCTTTGTTATTAGATGATGTTTGGAAAAGGTCGGCATTGATGTCGACGGGGTTTTGAAAGATCGTTTTTTATGATGAGCTAATTAACCAGAGTCGCCAGTTGGTATATTTGAAATGGATGTACCAACTCATCTGAGTTTTCGTTTTTTATAAATCGCTGGCTCATATGTGACTCCGAATTAATTGGTCTGCGAACCGAGATTCATAGAGTTCGGGGACTTGCTTAAGCGAGGGGAAGGTGTTAGGCACCCCCCGACTTCCGTGAAACACGGTTACCGCAATCTTGATGCTTTTCCTATCCGTTAATTCTTGAATGTGTGTGTGTATGTACGCGCGTGTGTGTGTGTGCCTATGTGAATGTCGTGGTGAGTTTGCATGAAGAAACCATTTGGGTTTTGATGGAAAAAATCGTGCTTTCTTTTGAGAATTGCTTTAGAATGTCATTTGGCTTAACGAGAAAGCTTTATGAGAAAGGTTTTGATTTTAATTGTCAAAAACTTATGAGATTTTCATTAGGTGTCGTTTTGGCAAAACAAGAATTTTCTAAACCTTCGTCAAAATAGGAATCGAGATCTATACGTTGCCTTGTGAATGTAATGATGGGCAATTTCTAGAATCTCTTTAACCCTATGCACAATGGTTTAGTAAAACGTCATTTTATTTTATAAAACCATTTTTGTGATGTTTGAGAACGATTTTTCCTTTATCCTTCTCGTTAAAGAGGAATCGACATTCATTTAGCACTTCTCATTTTTAGCCTCGTGAATCTAATAACCTAGTTTGATTGATTTTATGAAAATCTTATCATTTAGCTTTGAAATCAATTTCGTGTCATAAATCAAATCAAGTATTAAAATGCGTGGAGCTATTCATGGGCATGTGAGCCATCCGAATAACCCCAACGCCCACAATCACATATTTCACTATTACGGGGCCCTAACCACGATTCTCGCCTTGGCGTCGTTTTAAGGCCCGACGATTACATATTTACAATGAAAGGTACATCGAGTTTATTACATATATCAAAATTGTCCATCATCGGATTTGGACCACGGGGTCGCGCTCCTAGGCTCACATCCAAAATCGCTACACATCCACAAGATCCTAAAAATAACAATCTAAATAAACTATGCATAATACATCATTACAACGAGCTAAAATTCACCAAATGGATATCATCGGGCCATTAGGAAGAATTTCGTTCCATTTGGAACCCTTACTAATAGTCCTCAATCCATGGATCTACAACAATATACAAGAAACACTACATTTCACATAACCCAATTGACAAGAAGATTAACAAAATGATATACAAAAATTGCTATAGAAATGGTCTTTTCACCTTGAAAATAATCCTTACAATGTGTATGAATTTGTATATTGAGTAGAATAGAAAATATATGAAATATAATCTTACACAAAATATATAATTCCTCACTTTTTCTCTCTACTTCTCTTGCAATTTCTGCTGTTTTCTCCTTCTTTTTCGAGCTGCTGCCGCTGCCTTCTTCTTCTCTTTCCGCCGTTGCCAACCCCCTGGATGAAATGAAGAAACTGAGCTGAAATAAGCTGGTTTAGGGCAGCCGCAGATTGATCTGCGGCTGGCTGGCCCACCCCCCATCGCACTCAGCTGGTTTCCTGGTTTCGAGTCCCGTGCGCACCACCATTATTTTAATCGTTTGGCCGCAGATCAATCCGCGGCTGGGTGGGCTGATTTTCTCGATTTCTGTGTCGCACCTCGATTCGCGTGTCGTGACATCGGTTTTCGCCGACAGGTTTGTATTTTGCAGTCCAGGAATCACTGGGAGACGTGCCACATCATTCGGGCATGCTCATTTCGGACGACCCTGCTGTCACGTCGGTTTTGATTTGCAAATCGTTGCGGTGGCGTCGAGTGTTCGCACTTGTGCATCCCTCGCTCTCACAGGCCGGTTCATTTGATGATTTTGCCCTCCTGTCACGGTTAGTATACGAAGCGCAAAATTTGGGTGTCTACAGCTGCCCCTCTTTATCATGTTTATGAAATGTTAAATGAAATGAACATGATAAAGAAGTAGACACACGATGCATGAATGACAGTGCATAAGAATGACAGTGCATACATGATGCAACACATACAACTTATGATGCAACGCAAGATGTAAGGCATGCAACACATTCGTAAAGGTGTCAATGCATCAATCCCTAACCTGTCGCTCGTCTCGTAATCGCCGGGTCTAGTATCCGGTCGATTGTCCTGTGAATGCCGGGTCTCATATCCGGTCACCCCTCTCGTAATCACCTTATTCCATCCCATTGTCATCAAAGGAAGTTATTCTCCTGACTAGCTTTGAAGGGCATCCCTCGAGTTCGTCCTCGTACATCGTTCTTGGCAACCATTGCTCTTGACTCTGATAGGCTCGGACCTTGACACCTAACCTGCATGGATCACGTACAGAATTATCACTTATTCAATGCATGTTACACAACATTTAAAATGAAAAATGACCCCTGTACAGTCTTTTGATACGATTCTACAGGTGTCACCATTTGTCGGAGCCGGTTTTCGTCGCCGGACATCCATCTCGTAATCGCCGGTTATCGTCGCCGGTCAATTGTCTCGTCGGGGCCGGGTATCATCGCCGGTCACCCATCTCGTAACCCCCGGTTATCGTCGCCGGTTGGTTATCTTGTCGGAGCTGGTTTTCGTCGCCGGACATCCATCTCGTAATCGCCGGTTATCGTCGCCGGTCGATTGTCTTGTCGAGGCCGGGTATCGTCGCCGGTCACCCATCTCGTAACCCCCGGTTATCGTCGCCGGTTGGTTATCTTGTCGGAGCCGGTTTTCGTCGCCGGACATCCATCTCGTAATCGCCGGTTATCGTCGCCGATCGATTGTCTTGTCAGGGCCGGGTATCGTCGCCGGTCACCCATCTCGTAACCCCCGGTTATCGTCGCCGGTTGGTTATCTTGTCGGAGCCGGTTTTCGTCGCCGGACATCCATCTCGTAATCGCCGGTTATCGTCGCCGGTCGATTATCTTGTCAGGGCCGGGTATCGTCGCCGGTCACCCATCTCGTAACCCCCGGTTATCGTCGCCGGTTGGTTATCTTGTCGGAGCCGGTTTTCGTCGCCGGACATCCATCTCGTAATCGCCGGTTATCGTCGCCGGTCGATTGTCTCGTCGGGGCCGGGTATCGTCGCCGGTCACCCATCTCGTAACCCCCGGTTATCGTCGCCGGTTGGTTATCTTGTCGGAGCCGGTTTTCGTCGCCAGACATCCATCTCGTAATCGCCGGTTATCGTCGCCGGTCGATTGTCTTGTCAGGGCCGGGTATCGTCGCCGGTCACCCATCTCGTAACCCCCGGTTATCGTCGCCGGTTGGTTATCTTGTCGGAGCCGGTTTTCGTCGCCGGACATCCATCTCGTAATCGCCGGTTATCGTCGCCGGTCGATTGTCTTGTCAGGGCCGGGTATCGTCGCCGGTCACCCATCTAGTAACCCCCGGTTATCGTCGCCGGTTGGTTATCCTATCGGAGCCGGTTTTCGTCGCCGGACATCCATCTCGTAATCGCCGGTTATCGTCGCTGGTCGATTGTCTTGTCGGGGCCGGGTATCGTCGCCGGTCACCCATCTCGTAACCCCCGGTTATCGTCGCCGGTTGGTTATCTTGTCGGAGCCGGTTTTCGTCGCCGGACATCCATCTCGTAATCGCCGGTTATCGTCGCCGGTCGATTGTCTTGGATCTCAGCCCTTCCCAGGGTGTTAGTTGTTTGGATATCAGCCCTTCCCAGGGTTGCTCACCATCTTCTTGTGGTTCGCGTGGATCTCAGCCCTTCCCAGGGTTTGTTGTTTTTTGTCTTTTTTCTTTTTGTGGATATCAGCCCTTCCCAGGGGTTGCTGACCATCTTGTTGTGGTTCGCGTGGATCTCAGCCCTTCCTAGGGTTTGTTGTTTTTGTCTTTTTTCTTTTTGTGGATATCAGCCCTTCCTAGGGGTGCTCACCATCTTGTTGTGGCTCGCTTGGATGCCTTCCCAGGTTCACTTCCTTGTTTGGATACCAGCCCTTCCCAGGGATCATTGATTGCTTGGATACCAGCCCTTCCCAGGGATCGTTGATTACTTGGATACCAGCCCTTCCCAGGGGTCGTCTGTTGATTGGATACCAGCCCTTCCCAGGGGTCATTGATTGGATTTGAGTGATTTTTTTTTATTTTTTTTTGCAATGGGATGTGTGATCGGCTTCATGTCCTGGATCTCCCACCAACATCGTCCACGTACCATGCCACAAAAGCCATCACTCTGATCATTTGTGAGGTTGAAAGCGACGTGCTTGTACTTTCCTGAAGATTTTCATTTTGATCGTACCTGCATGCATGAAAAAGATGTTATGCATGATCTGGCAGATATGTTATGGACAGATGTATGTGCACAACATATGTTTTAGATAGAAATGACCCCTGTTCAGTCAAATGATACGATCCGACAGTCGTCGTTGTTTGCCAACATTTGATTGGATCACGCCTCGTTGTGAAGTGTAGTTTCTAGACTTCAACATTGGTTTTGTACTCTGCATGTTCTTGGTCGTCTTCATTTCATCGAGTTGAGGCCGTCTGTTTCGCTCTCTGTGATGATCGACAGCTATGTTGGGCTCTTTGGCCTTTTGATCATTTCTGTTGGCCGATATGCTGTTGTCCCCACATTATATCATCCTCGTATATGCTCATGCACGGGGATCATTTGGATGTCCAGGCAGTGATAGTCAGGATTGGGGAGAGGCCCAATGACGAGAAGTTCTGTACAGTCTCAGCTTCTTTCCATTTCACGATTCTTAACTGCCCTGCCTTGGCGCGTATCGCTGCCAAGAAATTCTATCGAACACTCGCGATGTTGACCGTGCTGAGTTATCCACAGCTCTGCAAGATCCTGCATATCAGATGACTAACAAATGCCAAAACTTGAAAGCTCGGGCCATTAGTGTTAGTTCAACACAAAGATATTATAATCTCGACAAAAATGCAGTTAAAGCACATGAAATTGAATATCTGTTGATCGCACAAACTAGCAAGTTGTGAACCGTGAATGTACTAGATTGGAAGTCATTTTCAATCCTTCGTGAGTTGATGATTTTCCTTTTGACGAGTTATGAAATCGTAAGAACACCTTCAAGCATTCATGGTCATTGTATGTGAGTAAGGTCGAGTTCGAAAGAACTACCTTCCCTCCTCAAAGGTATTCTGTCTCCATTCGTGACAACGTTCTTAGCAGGATTGACGTCATATGATAAATGCACTGTGCGATGCAGCATTCAGTAGGGGTTTCTCTTTCATGACCCATTGTTTAAGGCCGAGAGTTTTTTTTTTTTCATATTGTCTTTTCTCTTTATTAGCCCACTTCACTTGTCTCGTTTTCTTAGGCTATTCAAAGTTACCCATTTAACGAGTTTTGGACCAATGACTCCCGAACCAGACGGTTTTGGGGCATTAGGTGTACAGACACCCCTTCGGGTTTATTTACTCGAGTAACAAAGGCCACGGTTCGAGACAAGCTGGTAGTCTGCCCCATTCATTCTTTGCTTGACCTTGCGCAAGATTCGTTTTCTTAGGCTTGAGTTACCCATGTAGCGAGTGTTAGGCCGGTGACTCCCAAACCAAACGGCTTTAGGGCACTAGATGCAGAGACACCCCTTAGGCTTAATTACTCGAGTAGCCCATGCCACGATTCGAATCTGCTCGGGCCTCCTCTACTGTAATGCTCGTTTTCTTAGGCTCTGAGTTACCCATGTAACGAGTGTTGGGCCAGCGACTCCCAAACCAGATGGCTTTAGGGCACCAGGTGTAGAGACACCCCTCGGGCTTAATTACTCGAATAACCCAGGCCACGATTCGAGACATTAGCTTGATGATCATTTATTGTCTGACTTCTTGATTTTAGCTTGATAATTATTGACCGTCTGACTACGTGTTAATCGCCATCAACGTCGTCATAGCTTTATACCCCACAACTGAAAGTTTGTGCAAATGCCAAGTGAAGGTTGTCACATGAGGTCGATTCTGTCGCAAACGTTGCTTTGAATTAAGGCTTTGTACCCGATCAAAAGGTTGGATAGCCTTCTTCGTCTAATCATACTCACGATCGTGCTCCACGGTTGCTTGTCAGAATTAATCCGATTCCTATCAAGCCAAATAAAATCCCCTTTCACGCGGATCATCGTATCCCGGGAAAACTATGCTTGACAAATGCCAGATGATCGTACCGTTGAAGATTGAATTGACATGAGGTAGCATTTGATGATGATGGTGCATGTTGATGGGATTGTTGCATGGGTGCCAATTTGCACGTCATCATTTCCTGGGTAGTTGACAAGTGCCCCAGTGTTAAGTTGCTTTTCTTGTGATCTTCCTCGTACCGGTCGCATCGGTATCTCACTGGGCTTGACAAAAGATCCGGTCCTTTGACTTGTTGAAAGGTTCGGGGGATTTTTGATTTTTGATTTTTGATTTTTGATTTTTGATTTTTGATTTTTGATTTTTTTTTTTTTTTCGTGACGGCTCCCTTTAATTTAGAGCGAAATTCCCCATAGCTTCGTCTTGGCAGGGCGCGAGCCTTTTGAGGACTAAATCATTTATTTTGAATTTCCGGGATCCTACCCTCTTGTCGTATGCCCGAGAGATGCGTAAGGGGCTGCCCCTGCAAATGAGCGAACTGAGGTTCGACAGGCAAACAGGGTGAGCGACAATAAATCCGGCCATCCCCGATGATTGGCGGACATTCTTCCCATGATCGTCTTTGTGTTTTATTCGCAGCCCCTACTGCCCCATTCATTTTGGGCCGGTAAATGACTGAATCAAAATGTTTGATCTTGAATTTGTCATATATCTCCTCCTTGAAGGCATCGTTCAGATTTCTATAGTCGATGCGGCCCCTCACTTCTCCTCCAGGCTGTGGTACTGGGATTCTGTCGGAAAGCCATTCAGGGTAAATAGACACCGTGATGATTCTTGCCTTAAACCGCTTGACAATCTTGTCCTTTATTTTCATCCTCCATTCAGGCTTCAACGTTCTCAACTTTTGCTTAATTGGTCGGAACCCTCCTTAATGGGCGGTTGATGTCCTATAACGACTGTGGACAATCCACTCACGTCGCCACGGGACCAAGCGAACATATCTCCATACAAGCTCAACAACTCGGCTATTTTTTTCTCTTTTTTTTTTTTGTGTTCGAATTTGCCCCTACTCCGGGTTCTTTGTGATCGTTAGGGGTTCTGATGTTTGATGGCGATGATTTGGTCTAAGTCGGTTTTGGGTTTACCTTCGACCCATCCCTTGATCTCGTCAGGCGTATTGTCGATATCTGCCTCGTCCTGCTCAATCCCCATCAGATCGAACTCTAGCTTTATACCAAAATCGTGATCCTCCTTCAAATTTGGCCTATTGCTTGTCAGGCTAGAGTGCCTCAAATCGGGGTACCTGACATAAAACAAAAATGCTTGTCATATATATAAAACATTTCAGCACATGATCTTCTTTTGGATAACATGACAAAATGACATGAGCGTGCAGGGATTTGAAATAAAACTCAGAATTTTAAAACCCATTGATCTTCTACTGGCCGGGATTCACTACCATACTCCGGGATTTTTCCCTTCCTGGATATCACCTGATGCACGGTCCAACTGGCCACGGTGAGGTCAAGCAATGGAGCTCATTAGGAGGTGCATGGATCACATTGGTATGGATCTGGCATTGATGGCATTTCCTGACATGGGCATCGCAGTCAGTTTTCATGGTTAGCCAGTAGTGACCCGTTCACATGATTTTCTTGGCCAAAAATGTTCTGCTTATATGGGCTCCGCACACATCACCATGTACTTCGTTCATTTGTCTGTGGCCTCTTCGGCTTCCAGATATCTCAGCGGTCCCGTAGCTTAGGAAGAGTTTCACTGCCCATCTTTGGATTCTCTTTCCTCGGTCAGATCTGCATTTTCGGGAGAGGAGCTGTCTCGAAGGAACTCTTTAATGTTTTGATACAAAGCCCATTCATGGAGGGCGTCACTATGGGAGATCTCTCCGATCTGATCCTCATAGGCCGGATAAGTCTGTACCGCAATTCCCAGGGCTAATCTCAGTCCTAGGATGCATCCCTCATATTCGGTCGTATTGTTGGAGTGGCAGAACTGTAATTTCATGGCTATCGGCCTCTGCCATTTGGATTGATGCAGTATGGACTTTACAGCCTCTTAGTTGGGTCGTAGGGGCAATCTCGCAAAACAAACAAGGGCCGTAGTTTAGTACTGTGCCAGTTACAAGTTGGCAGATGCATGTCAACACTGACGCATAATTATTATATTATTCTTTCTTTTCTTTTTTTTTTCTTTTTCTTTTTCCCTTTTTTTTTGTGGTCGAATATGTCCCTACTCCGGTTCTTTGTGATCGTTATGCACGCTTTCACAGTTCTCTAATCTTATCCTGCAAAACAAGGTCAGTGTTTGATGACAGGATAATATTTAGAAATTTTAGAAAAACCCTGGTACGTGGTATGGATGGCCTTCCTGCAAAACCATGCCAGTATTCTCTTTATAGGTGCAGGTGATGTAATCACATGATACAGGACATATTTATTATGATGATGCCGGTATGACAGTTGTATGCCATTTACATTTATTTATTTGACTGAACGATAAAAGAGCATGAAGAAGCTTCCCTTTCGTTAGGTTTATCAGAGGCTGACCTACCCTAGGGTTACTCTCACGGGTTTTTCGGCATGAAGGTCCCCAAATCTTCGCAATCTACTCGTCTGAATCCTTTCGATTGGAGCGGATTTGGGTGGTGCGTTTCCTGAGCCATCTCCGGGGAGCTCGAGTCCAGTAATAAGCAACCAACAGGTTCGCCTCATGAGGAGGTACTCTCTCAACATACATTCACATTCATCGTCCTCACCGCATGCAAATGATTTCTTTAAAGTAAAGCCATTCCATTCAATCAATCATTCATTGGACAAAAGCACACATTCACACAACAATAAGTAAAACAAGTCAAAATATCGCACATACATACACATTTATGAATTTTTAAAGGGTAGGATAGCATCAAGATTTGAACGCGGCTTAAGCCCTCTAATGTCCCCAGCAGAGTCGCCAGCTGTCGACGCCGGGTTTTTCGTCCCCCTTCGCGATATTTGTCCTTTTCCGATTTTAGCCTTTGTTATTAAATGATGTTTGGAAAAGGTCGGCATTGATGTCGACGGGGTTTTGAAAGATCGTTTTTTATGATGAGCCAATTAACCAGAGTCGCCAGTTGGTATATTTGAAATGGATGTACCAACTCATCCGAGTTTTCGTTTTTTATAAATCGCTGGCTCATGTGTGACTCCGAATTAATTGGTCTGCGAACCGAGATTCATAGAGTTCGGGGACTTGCTTAAGCGAGGGGAAGGTGTTAGGCACCCCCCGACTTCCGTGAAACACGGTTACCGCAATCTTGATGCTTTTCCTATCCGTTAATTCTTGAATGTGTGTGTGTATGTACGCGCGCGTGTGTGTGTGTGCCTATGTGAATGTCGTGGTGAGTTTGCATGAAGAAACCATTTGGGTTTTGATGGAAAAATCGTGCTTTCTTTTGAGAATTGCTTTAGAATGTCATTTGGCTTAACGAGAAAGCTTTATGAGAAAGGTTTTGATTTTAATTGTCAAAAACTTATGAGATTTTCATTAGGTGTCGTTTTGGCAAAACAAGAATTTTCTAAACCTTCGTCAAAATAGGAATCGAGATCTATACGTTGCCTTGTGAATGTAATGATGGGCAATTTCTAGAATCTCTTTAACCCTATGCACAATGGTTTAGTAAAACGTCATTTTATTTTATAAAACCATTTTTGTGATGTTTGAGAACGATTTTTCCTTTATCCTTCTCGTTAAAGAGGAATCGACATTCATTTAGCACTTCTCATTTTTAGCCTCGTGAATCTAATAACCTAGTTTGATTGATTTTATGAAAATCTTATCATTTAGCTTTGAAATCAATTTCGTGTCATAAATCAAATCAAGTATTAAAATGCGTGGAGCTATTCATGGGCATGTGAGCCATCCGAATAACCCCAACGCCCACAATCACATATTTCACTATTACGGGGCCCTAACCACGATTCTCGCCTTGGCGTCGTTTTAAGGCCCGACGATTATATATTTACAATGAAAGGTACATCGAGTTTATTACATATATCAAAATTGTCCATCATCGGATTTGGACCACGGGGTCGCGCTCCTAGGCTCACATCCAAAATCGCTACACATCCACAAGATCCTAAAAATAACAATCTAAATAAACTATGCATAATACATCATTACAACGAGCTAAAATTCACCAAATGGATATCATCGGGCCATTAGGAAGAATTTCGTTCCATTTGGAACCCTTACTAATAGTCCTCAATCCATGGATCTACAACAATATACAAGAAACACTACATTTCACATAACCCAATTGACAAGAAGATTAACAAAATGATATACAAAAATTGCTATAGAAATGGTCTTTTCACCTTGCAAATAATCCTTACAATGTGTATGAATTTGTATATTGAGTAGAATAGAAAATATATGAAATATAATCTTACACAAAATATATAATTCCTCACTTTTTCTCTCTATTTCTCTTGCAATTTCTGCTGTTTTCTCCTTCTTTTTCGAGCTGCTGCCGCTGCCTTCTTCTTCTCTTTCCGCCGCTGCCAACCCCCTGGATGAAATGAAGAAACTGAGCTGAAATAAGCTGGTTTAGGGCAGCCGCAGATTGATCTGCGGCCTGGCCGCAGATTGATCTGCGGCTGGCTGGCCCACCCCCCATCGCACTCAGCTAGTTTCCTGGTTTCGAGTCCCGTGCGCACCACCATTATTTTAATCGTTTGGCCGCAGATCAATCCGCGGCTGGGTGGGCTGATTTTCTCGATTTCTGTGTCGCACCTTGATAAGTAGGTTTCGTACCTACTTATTGGATACTATTTGGTTTCATTTGATGCTTTTCTAATAGCTATCTAGTGTAAATTCATGCATTTCCCCTTTTCGTTCGGTTTTTGATTCACTAGCTTCATTATTCGGCTTTTGCATTGTTTTTGATAATGTTGGCTCGTGGTGTTGAGCATTTGTGGATGGGTGTTATTTGATTGTTTGTTGCTTGTGCAGGTCATAACAGTTGATGAATTTTTGCAATAGCAGCACTGCAGCAAACTGGCACCTGGCGCAGCTGCGCCCCTTTTACAAAGGGCGCCGGCGCAGCTGCGCCCATCTGCCCATGCCATGCCACTCCTGCGCAGCTGCGCCCCTATTACAAAGGAGGGCGGCGCAGCTGCGCCTGTCGCCAGCCAGCCATGCAACACGTTCCTTCCAGCGAAGCAGCATTATCCAGAAATTATGCAATGCCAGATTTTGAGGGATCAGTGGGTTTAGCTTTTATTAGTGGGAATAATAATAAGTCAAAAGAAGACAATTTATGCTTGTATTATTAGCCAATTTTGGGAATTCATTTTGGTAGCTCTGCTCCTACACGAAATGAGAATAGTTACTGTATTCTAGCTAAAAAAGAGGAAAATCATCAGCTGAGCATAATTTGCATTTGGGAACTGAAGAATGGAGCTATATGGATGCTGAAATGGAGATTGGGAGCAAGAAATCAACTATCTACACAACTTGGAAAATCATCAGAAGTTGCAGAACGGAACAGGGAGCTTGAATATTTTCTATTTCTGATTAATTCTTCTATTCTGTAATTATGATGATGAACCAATTGTGCATGATGAACTCTATTATTATTATGAACTAAATCTAATTCTTGGGATTATAATGGATCTTTTGCTTGATTAAGAATTGAAGTGCTCCCTTATTTTTACTAGTTGGTTGTGAAATGAATGTCTAGCATAATCTATACTCCATGTTTAATTGCTTGATCACCAATTACTGTGATAATTTATATGGAATTGAGAAAGGAAGTATAAATTAAGATCTCATTATGCTAGCATATGTTCATAAGTATTACATTCCTCGTGAAATTATGTTTCGTGCTTAGGATAGAGATATACCGAAGCACCATGTGTGGTCATTTGAAAACTTGTTCTTAAACCCGTTTGATTGTAATTCACATAGAAATATAGTGCGTTAGTCATCTAGGGTGTTCACATTCATTCTATCAATTGTGGATTTAATGTGATATGGGTATGGTGCATCGAGAGATGGCCATATTTTACTTTCGTGTTTTCGACCAACATTCCATAATAACCAACTAGCAACAATAGGAAGCATGGAAATCTAAATCGGCATTAAGTGAAATTATAATCCCAAGCCTATAAAATCTGTCATTTTTACCATTAAATTTGTTTTAATTGTTTCATTAGTAATTATCAGACTGTTTCATCACTAAAACCACTTGTTTAAAGAAACCAAACTAATTACAAAATCAGTGTTTGTAGTCATAAATGCAATTCATTTCCTCGTGGGATCGATACTTTACTTACTTTATATTACTTGTGGATCGCGTGCACTTGCGTGTATGAGTTATATTTGTTATACATACAAATATACCAACAAGTTTTTGGCGCCGTTGCCGGGGAATTGCAATTGCGTTTATAACTTTCATCATCAATTTAAATTAGATTGGTTTTAGTTAAACAAATCTGTTCTTATCCTAATTCTATTTTATTTTCTTCTACATTGTGATAGGTACTCTTGAGTAGTGTATGCATACTCGGTCGAAGAATCCTAACCTATTGCCTTTTGTGGACAACATTGAAAAAAGGGTTCAACAATCAAGGAAGTGTGCTGAAAATACTCTGGAGGATCTAGAACAACCTCAACCTATGGCGGGCGAAGCACAAAAAGCCTTAAGAGATTATGCTACGCCAAGAATCAATGATTTGCAATCAAGTATCTCAAGGCCAGCCATAACAGCCAATTCCTTTGAAATCAAACCAGGGACAATCCATATGATCCAAAATTCTGTCCAATTCGGAGGAATGGTGGTTGATGACCCGAATGAGCACTTGATAAATTTCTTGGAGATATGTGATACATTCAAATTCAGCGGGATCTCGGAAGATGCGGTGAGATTGCGGTTATTCCCATTCACATTGAGGGATAAAGCAAAAAGTTGGCTGCACTCGCTACCACCCGGGTCCATTACCACTTGGCAAGATTTGGCCCAGAAATTCTTAGCAAAGTTCTTCCCACCGGCCAAAACTGCTAAGTTGAGAAATGACATATCCTCATATGAGCAACATCATGGAGAATCCTTGTACGAGACATGGGAGCGGTACAAGGAACTATTGAGAAAGTGCCCACATCACGGTTTGCCCCAATGGATGCAGCTTAACACATTTTACAATGGGTTGAATATTCAGACACGAGCAGGCATCGATGCGGCTGCAGGTGGTGCATTCATGGGTAAAAACTATGACGAGGCCTATGAACTTTTGGAGACTATGGCTGCAAACAACTATCAATGGCCATCCTCCAGAACCACTCAACCAAAAGTGGCAGGAATACTAGAGGTTGACACAGCCACTTCACTTCAAGCACAGATTTCAGCTATGGCCAAGAAGCTTGACCACATATGTGAAGGTAAAGGTCAACAAGTTTCCATGATTTGTGAGCTTTGTGCAGGTTCTCACGCTTCGGAGCAATGTGTCATCAACGCTGAATCTGTGCACTTTGTGAGCAACTATCAGCGGCCAGCAAATCAATATCAGAACAACTACACTCCAGGGAATAGGAACCACCCAAATTTCTCGTGGAGCAACCGTCAAGATAATTCACAAGCTCCAAAACCTCTCAATCCTCCGGGGTTCCACAATCAGCAGCAAGTCACAGCCACAGATAGGAAGGTCGCGGAAATGAGTGAGAATTTGGAGAAATACATGGCCAAAACTGACAGGTTGGAGCAAGGCCAAACATTAGGCTTCAAGAATTTGGAAAATCAAATGAGTCAATTGTTCAGTTTGTTGTCTAGCAGACCTCAAGGGGCCCTCCCTAGCGATACAGAAGTCAATCCAAGGAGAAATGGGAAGGAGCAATGCCAAGCTGTTACCACCAGAAGTGGAAAGCAGACCCTGCCAGACAGCGCAGCTGCGCCAATGTCACACGAACAGACAGCGCAGCTGCGCCCGTCATCAGCACTGGAACCTATCGGCGCAACTGCGCCCATTTTACAAAGGGGATCGGCGCAGCTGCGCCCCTCCCCAGAAACTGCCACTGCTGAAATGTTTGAAGAAGAAGAGAGCATTGAGAAATCTGATTCCCCACTCATAAAAAGCACAGAAAAAACTCAACCTTCCCCCACAAGGTATTATCCACCAGTTCCGTATCCTCAAAGGCAGCAAAAGCAGAAAATGGACAAGCAATTTTCTAAGTTTCTTGAAGTTTTCAAAAAGCTTCAAATCAATATACCATTCGCAGAAGCTTTAGAACAAATGCCAAGTTATGCTAAGTTCATGAAAACTATTCTGTCAAGAAAGAAGAAATTGCAAGATTTTGAAATTGTTGCTTTGACAGAGGAATGCAGTGCGATATTACAAAGGAAGCTACCTCCAAAACTAAAGGATCCAGGCAGTTTCACCATTCCTTGCACCATTGGAGACCTTTCGTTCAAGAAGTGTTTATGTGATCTTGGTGCAAGCATTAATCTCATGCCATTGTCCGTGTTTACTCAGTTGGGATTACCAGCTCCCAAGCCAACAAATGTCTCTCTTCAGCTAGCTGATCGTTCAGTCACTTATCCGAGAGGTATTGTGGAAGATGTCTTGGTTAAGGTTGATAAGTTCATTTTCCCAGCTGATTTCATAATCCTAGACTTTGAGGAGGACAAGGACATCCCCATCATACTTGGGAGGCCATTTCTAGCTACCGGGAGAACTCTCATTGATGTGCAAAAAGGAGAATTGACAATGAGGGTTCAAGACCAAGAGGTCACCTTTAATGTCTTCAAAGCTATGAAATTTCCAACTGAGGAGGAAGAGTGCTTCCGAGTTGACATCATTGAAGAAGCAGTAACCAAGGAATTCATTAAAGCCACACATAGGGATTTGCTTGAGCAGACACTAACAGGAGACATCGACTTGGACGAACCCGAGAACTGTGAGTATGCTCATTTTCTAGATGCAATACCCAAGTTGGCAAGATTCAAGGTACCTATTGAGCCCTTGAAAAGCTCAAACGATGCCTCATTTCAATTAAAACCATCCAGTGAGGTACCTCCTAAACTCGATCTCAAACCCCTGCCTAGTCATCTCAGGTATGCATTCCTAGGCATTTCAGATACATTACCTGTCATTATTTCCTCTGCACTAACATCCTTGCAGGAAGACAAACTGATAAGAATCCTCAGAGAATTCCAAGGGGCTATTGGGTGGACCATTGCAAACATAAAAGGAATCAGCCCCGCATTTTGCATGCACAAAATCCTGATGGAAGATGACAGCAAGCCTACCATAGAGCATCAAAGAAGGCTGAATCCTATCATGAAAGAAGTGGTGAAAACAGAAATTTTGAAATGGTTAGACGCCGGAATCATTTATCCCATTTCTGACAGTCCATGGGTGAGCCCAGTGCAATGTGTACCAAAGAAGGGAGGAATAACCGTGGTAAAAAATGAGAACAACGAGCTAATACCAACCCGAACAGTCACGGGGTGGAGAGTTTGCATGGATTATCGAAAGCTCAACAAAGCCACAAGAAAAGATCACTTCCCACTCCCATTCATTGATCAAATGTTGGACCGACTTGCAGGGCATGAGTACTATTGTTTGCTTGACGGATACTCTGGATATAATCAAATTGCTATCGCTCCTGAGGATCAAGAAAAGACCACTTTTACTTGCCCTTATGGAACTTTTGCTTTCAGGCGAATGTCTTTTGGTCTATGCAATGCTCCTGCCACATTCCAGCGATGCATGATGGCAATATTTTCTGACATGGTGGAAATCAACATGGAGGTCTTCATGGATGACTTCTCAGTGTTTGGAAATTCCTTCGACAGCTGTCTTGAGAATTTAGTCATGGTATTGAGGAGATGCGTGGAAACAAATCTTGTGCTTAATTGGGAGAAATGTCACTTCATGGTTCATGAAGGAATAATTTTGGGTCACAAAGTCTCAGCCAAAGGTTTGGAGGTGGACAAAGCAAAGTTGGAAACTATCGAGAAATTGCCTCCACCAACTTCTATAAAGGGAGTTCGAAGTTTCTTGGGCCATGCTGGATTCTATCGGAGATTTATCAAAGACTTCTCCAAAATCACAAAACCCCTGTGCAATCTATTGGAAAAAGATGTTCCGTTTCTATTCGATGAAAATTGCTTAGCAGCATTTGAATTGTTGAAACAAAAATTGACAACAGCACCTGTGATAGTGGCCCCGGATTGGTCTCTTCCATTTGAGCTTATGTGTGATGCTAGTGACTACGCTGTGGGCGTGGTATTGGGACAGCGCAGAGACAAGGTTCTACATGCAGTCTACTATGCCAGCAAAACGCTTTCGGAGGCCCAAATGAACTACACCACCACCGAGAAGGAACTACTCGCGGTTGTCTATGCATTCGACAAGTTCTGATCCTATCTCATTGGAACAAAGGTAGTAGTGTACACTGATCATGCAGCAATTCGGTATTTTATCTCAAAGAAAGATGCCAAGCCTAGATTAATCAGATGGATCCTTTTGCTCCAAGAGTTTGACTTGGAAATTAAGGATAAGAAAGGTACGGAAAATCTGGTAGCCGATCATCTTTCCAGATTGGACAATCCGGATTTAGAGAGCAAAGAGAAGGTTGAGATAAACGATTGTTTCCCTGATGAGCAGCTATTTGCAGTCACATCCGAAATCCCATGGTTCGCTGATATTGTCAACTATCTTGTGAGTCATGTGCTACCACCGGATCTAACTTCTCAGCAGAGGAAGAAATTTCTGCATGATACAAAGAGATACATGTGGGATGAGCCTTACTTGTTCAAACAATGCACAGATCTGGTGATCCGAAGATGCATCCCCGATGTCGAGAGTACCAGTATATTACATGCATGTCATTCTTCTCTATATGGTGGCCATTATGGAACGCAGAGAACAACAGCAAAGGTACTCCAGGCCGGATTTTATTGGCCCACCTTGTTCAAAGATGCACACCACTTCATAAAGAATTGTGATCAATGTCAACGGGTGGGCAACATCTCCAACCGTAATGAAATGCCACTAAATGTGATCTTGGAGGTGGAGATCTTTGACGTATGGGGCATAGACTTCATGGGACCATTTCCATCATCCTGCAACAATCTCTATATCCTTCTAGCGGTTGATTACGTGTCCAAATGGGTGGAAGCTTCGGCGTTACCAACCAATGATGCTAAGGTGGTTTTGAGGTTCCTACAAAAAAACATTTTTACTAGATTTGGCACTCCTCGGGCGATCATTAGTGATGAGGGGAGCCATTTTTGCAACAAACAGATCACAGCTCTCTTGGCCAAATATGGAGTAAGACACAGGATTGCCACTGCCTACCATCCACAGACCAATGGTCAAGCCGAAGTCTCCAACCGAGAGGTAAAAAGAATTCTGGAAAAGATTGTTAATCCTTCCAGAAAAGATTGGTCTCTAAAGCTAAATGAAGCCTTGTGGGCTTATAGAACTGCATACAAGACACCTCTCGGCATGTCCCCTTATCACATGGTTTATGGCAAGGCTTGTCATCTATCGGTTGAATTAGAGCACAAAGCTTACTGGGCCATTAACAAGTTGAATTTTGACCCATCTGCAGCAAGAGAAAGGAGACTCCTACAGCTAAATGAACTCGATGAGTTCCGATTGCAAGCCTATGAGAATTCGAAACTCTATAAAGAGAAGGTAAAAAGATGGCACGATCGAAAAATCATCGAGAGAAAATTTGAACCTGGCCAAGCGGTTTTACTATTCAACTCCAGGCTCAAGTTATTCCCGGGAAAGCTCAAATCCCGATGGTCGGGTCCCTTTACCATCACTGCTGTATTCCCACATGGTGCCATCGAGATTGTTGGAATGGACAGCGAGCAACCCTTCAAGGTTAATGGCCAAAGATTGAAGCACTATTGGGGAGGCGAAATTGATCGCCAAAAATCCTCAGTTAACCTGACCATGGATTGAGCATCAATGAGAGTCGAGCTAACCGACTTTGAAACAAAGCGCTCCTCGGGAGGCAACCCGAGATTACTTTTATTACTTCTATTATTGTGTGATTTTTGTTTAGTTTGTGTGATTTCATTTTAACATGCGTGTTTGTTTTTATTTCAGGTGTCTAATCTTGCCCTCAAGTGTTTGACTTGATCACTCTTTGAGTTTGGGGGTACATTGTTCCATTGCAAACACTTGCTGTTGTTCAGAGAAAGAAAAAGTTTTTCCAGGATTCCTGAGGTCCCGCGCAGCTGCGCCCATTCTTAAGTTCAATATCAGCGCAGCTGCGCCGAGCCACCCTCGTCTGCAGCATCTGAGCAACTGCGCAGCTGCGCCCCCTTCCCAGTATAAATGCGGCGCAGCTGCGCCGATCGCGAAATTTTTTTTTTTTATAAATAGTCGGTCCCCATCAGTCACAATCATCAAACCCTAACTGACTCTCTAGCAGCAACACAAAACCCTCTCCTCTCATCCCTACGCCATTCCGCACGCCTCGATCATCACACGCCTATGCTTAGCAGCAAACGTGGAATGGGGCGAGGAGGCTCTCCAGCTACCTATGCGAGACATCGATAGCGCCACGATCCGAAAGTATAATGTTTGGCGCGGTGGAGAGTCCCGACCAAATGGGTTGGGTTTTATTGTGGCTGATGAGGTGGAGGAGGCCAGCGAGGAGGGCATGCCTGCCCCGCCAGTGCAGCAGAGGGGCGTCGGTGGACATGAGCGCGACATGCGCCGCCTGCAGCGCCGCATGGACGCGTTGCACACGAGCTTCAGGAATTACAGCGTCTCCTTCGCTGGTGCACTATCGGAGGCGTTCAGTCAGCAGGGGGTCCACATTGAGTTTCCCACATTCGGCTCCGGCATCCCTTATCCTCCGCCCGACACGCCGCCTAGCGGCGCCGAGGACGCTTCTTAGGGGAGTACTCTTTACCCTATTATCTCCAATGAGGACATTGCATATTTTAAGTTTGGGGGTATTAGGCTTGCCTAGTTATTTTATGATGCTTTAAATTATCTGTTTTTATTGTTAGTTCTTGTTATTTATTGTCATTTTATTTATTTGTTTCCTTATTTTCGTTAAAAAAAAAAATGGTGAAATTCTCATGCATATCATATCACATCATGTAGTTAGTTGCATGATCCTCTTAGTTTGATTAGTATGCATCCCCACATGCCTATGATGAAAACTTTTGATTTTGCTAACTGTTAAGACTTTGGGTCGGATGCCATGATACATTGCAACTCTTATCTTGCGTTTGCTGTGATGAAACCGGTTTGCACGTTCTCAGTAGTTTTCTAACTATGTAGCCCCAAGATTCGCATAATTGAGTTCTGGAGATAATTAGTTGTGTTAATTGTGGCAATTGTGGGAAATATTAGTTGAAATCATACGTGTTCAAGTTTGGGGGGGTACTTAGTAGATTATTTATGCAACGAAATGGAGCGTAAAACGCATTCGTTAATAAAAAAAAAAATATAAAAATAATAATAAAAATTTTGTGTGTTAATAAAGACTTGGTCAGCTTAGTTTTGTGGCCTTTGATATTCGAGTAAGTACACCCTAGGGGATGTCTCTACACCTAGCGCCCTAAGACCAATTGGTTTGGGAGTCGTTGGCCGAAAGCTCGTTACATGGGTATCATTGAATAGCCTATGGGAACTAGGCATTGCACGACCAAGCGTCATGATCCGAATAATGTCTAAGTCGATCCCCACATTTGGAACATAGCGTGGTTTTAACTATATTTACCCCAATTGTCTTTTAGAGGTTCGATTATATAAATTTTCCCTAAGAAACATATTATGAGAATCAATTGGGATTACTATAGTTTGATGATTGCTGCACACACACACACTTTATCATTCACCACGGAATTTGAGTTGCACGGGTATCACGGTACACGGACCAAGTTTTGATGTGTCGCTAGATTCTTCTGAGGCAAATCTTGTGAATTGCTTGCTAATTGATGAGGGTCATGGTGCATTCTTAGCATTCATATTTGCATTCATGTTTGCATTCATTTCGTTGTATTAGCTTGAGGACAAGCAACAATCCAAGTTTGGGGGTATTTGATAAGTAGGTTTCGTACCTACTTATTGGATACTATTTGGTTTCATTTGATGCTTTTCTAATAGCTATCTAGTGTAAATTCATGCATTTCCCCTTTTCGTTCGGTTTTTGATTCACTAGCTTCATTATTCGGCTTTTGCATTGTTTTTGATAATGTTGGCTCGTGGTGTTGAGCATTTGTGGATGGGTGTTATTTGATTGTTTGTTGCTTGTGCAAGTCATAACAGTTGATGAATTTTTGCAATAGCAGCACTGTAGCAAACTGGCACCTGGCGCAGCTGCGCCCCTTTTACAAAGGGCGCCGGCGCAGCTACGCCCATCCTGCTCATGCCATGCCACTCCTGCGCAGCTGCGCCCCTATTACAAAAGAGGGCGGCGCAGCTGCGCCTGTCGCCAGCCAGCCATGCAACACGTTCCATCCAGCGAAGCAGCATTATCCAGAAATTATGCAATGCCAGATTTTGAGGGATCAGTGGGTTTAGCTTTTATTAGTGGGAATAATAATAAGTCAAAAGAAGACAATTTATGCTTGTATTATTAGCCAATTTTGGGAATTCATTTTGGTAGCTCTGCTCCTACACGAAATGAGAATAGTTACTGTATTCTAGCTAAAAAAGAGGAAAATCATCAGCTGAGCATAATTTGCATTTGGGAACTGAAGAATGGAGCTATATGGATGCTGAATTGGAGATTGGGAGCAAGAAATCAACTATCTACACAACTTGGAAAATCATCAGAAGTTGCAGAACGGAACAGGGAGCTTGAATATTTTCTATTTCTGATTAATTCTTCTATTCTGTAATTATGATGATGAACCAATTGTGCATGATGAACTCTATTATTATTATGAACTAAATCTAATTCTTGGGATTATAATGGATCTTTTGCTTGATTAAGAATTGAAGTGCTCCCTTATTTTTACTAGTTGGTTGTGAAATGAATGTCTAGCATAATCTATACTCCATGTTTAATTGCTTGATCACCAATTACTGTGATAATTTATATGGAATTGAGAAAGGAAGTATAAATTAAGATCTCATTATGCTAGCATATGTTCATAAGTATTACATTCCTCGTGAAATTATGTTTCGTGCTTAGGATAGAGATATACCGAAGCACCATGTGTGGTCATTTGAAAACTTGTTCTTAAACCCGTTTGATTGTAATTCACATAGAAATATAGTGCGTTAGTCATCTAGGGTGTTCACATTCATTCTATCAATTGTGGATTTAATGTGATATGGGTATGGTGCATCGAGAGATGGCCATATTTTACTTTCGTGTTTTCGACCAACATTCCATAATAACCAACTAGCAACAATAGGAAGCATGGAAATCTAAATCGGCATTAAGTGAAATTATAATCCCAAGCCTATAAAATCTGTCATTTTTACCATTAAATTTGTTTTAATTGTTTCATTAGTAATTATCAGACTGTTTCATCACTAAAACCGCTTGTTTAAAGAAACCAAACTAATTACAAAATCAGTGTTTGTAGTCATAAATGCAATTCATTTCCTCGTGGGATCGATACTTTACTTACTTTATATTACTTGTGGATCGCGTGCACTTGCGTGTATGAGTTATATTTGTTATACATACAAATATACCAACACACCTCGATTCGCGTGTCGTGACATCGGTTTTCGCCGACAGGTTTGTATTTTGCAGTCCGGGAATCACTGGGAGACGTGCCACATCATTCGGGCATGCTCATTTCGGACGGCCCTGCTGTCACGTCGGTTTTGATTTGCAAATCGTTGCGGTGGCGTCGAGTGTTCGCACTTGTGCATCCCTCGCTCTCATAGGCCGGTTCATTTGACGATTTTGCCCTCCTGTCACGGTTAGTATACGAAGCGCAAAATTTGGGTGTCTACAACCATGATAATTTATATGTAATTGAGAAAGGAAATATAGATTAAGATCTGATTATGCTAGCATATGTTCATTATTTCTGCATTCCTCGTAGATTAATGTTTCGTGCTTAGGATAGAGATATACCGAAGTACCATATGTGGCCAATTGAGAACTTATGCTTCAACCCTTTTGATTGTAATTCACATAGAGATATAGTGCGTTAGTCATCTAGGGTGTTCACATTCATTCTATCAATTGTGGATTTAGTGTGATATGAATATGGTGCATCGAGAGGTGGCCATATTTTACATTCGTGTTCTCGACCAACATTCTAACATAATAAATTGCGAATTGAATGTCTAGCATGATTTATAATGAAAGTTTAATTGATTGATCACCTATATGAAATTGAAAAGTGGATTATAGTGTTGAGACTTGGTTTTGATATCATACGAAAGTTAGAGATTTTTGTGGGTGATGTATGAGATTATGTGGCGTGTGTCTTATTCATTGTCTTCAAGAATGGATGACTTGCTAGTATTTGGGATAGGGATATACCTAAATGCCGTGTGTAACCATTATGAGATTACAAACTTAATGACTCCCTACACGGAGGTTCATTCGTTTGATGGGTAGATTGACTAAGATTATGTGGCGTGTGTCTTGTTGATTATTCATGGAATTGAATGGATTGTTGGCATGTGAGATAAACATATACCTATGTGTCGTGTATGGGTGATTTTCATATGACCATACACTAAGGCTTATGAATAAGGTGAATTTCTCGGTTAACAATTCTTGTGTATTAACTAGTTGAAAAAGAGAGAGTTAGGTGATTTAAATAAAGTGTTGGGGAAAATTGTAATCTTAGACCTTTATCTATCTATTTTTGTTATTTATATGACATGGAATTTAGATGTAACCTTTATTTATCACTTGAATCAAAGAGTTTGATTTAGATCGAGTCGATATTGAGTTAGTACTTGGGGATACATTAGAGTTAATTCCTCGTGGGATCGACAACTCTCTTATCATTATATTACTTGTTGACCGCGTATACTTTCGCGTATTTATCGGTTGCGAAACCTACCAACATCCGTGTATATCTCACACTTCTCTCCATAGAGGTAATGCCTCCAAATCTTCAGAGTAAATACTACCGCGGCTAATTCCAAGTCATGAGTTGGATACCTTTTCTCGTAATCTTTTAACCGTCGCGATGCATACGCAATGACCTTGTCATTCTGCATAAGCACACAGCCTAGTCCCTTGTGCGATGCATCGCTATACACCACAAAATTTCCTGTATCGTCTGGCAAAGACAACACAGGTGCCGAACTTAACCTCTTCTTCAACTCTTGGAAGCTTTCTTCGCATTTCTCCATCCAAACAAACTTAACTGCCTTCCTTGTCAAGTTAGTCAGCGGAGTGGCTATCTTAGAGAAATCTTGAATAAATAGTCTATAATATCCTGCCAACCCTAAGAAACTCCGCACCTCAGACGGTGTTTTCGGCTAATCCCAATTTATCACGGCTTCCACCTTTGCTGGATCCACCGAAATTTCGTCCTCATCAATCACGTGCCCAAGAAATTGCACGCGCTCCAACCAGAATTCACATTTCGAGAACTTCGCATATAATTTCTCCCTCCTTAATGATTCCAACGTCAGTCTCAAATGCTCCATGTGCTCCTCCTTGGTTTTGGAATACACCAAAATGTCATCGATGAATACCACCATTAACTTATCCAAAAACAGTTTAAACACCCTATTCATGTGACGCCCCCTAATTTTCTACACTCCATGTAGCAGATTTGGTACTCACGTGAAACTATTCAACTATAAATATTCATAATATATGACTTCTATCTATCCAAGGTTCATAGTATCCCATAACAGATAATAGTCCCAGCCAGAACATTAACTATATTTGGATACCCTCACTTGGATGTATAGATTCATATCTTATGAATATGTCTTTCATATCGATATTTCCTATCTATCTGACATTCATAGTATTAATGATAAGATTGTTCTTGGAACTGAGGGGCGCATTCTAGTAAGATGGCACCTTACCGGCGCTCATTAGGTGTAACCTCAGCGCATACAGAACTCCCAGTATCATTTAAATACCCCGATTCAGATGTATAGTTCATAGGGATACTGTACTAGATCAAATGCTACTTTCTAACTTAACTAAGAATGTAAATACAACGCAAGAGATGTAACAAAAGATGATATATATTTCATAAGCTTAAGTTTGGTTACAACATTCTCAGTACTGTGTCTTTATTACAACAAAAGTCTTATATGACTTGAAAACATTCACAACAGTAATATAAAACTAATTAACATGGCTTTTTCCCTTGTCTGTCCCTGAGGTGCCTGGATTATCATTTAAGACTGCAAAAGAAAGTATATGCAAGAATGAGCTACAAATGCTCAACAAGTTTATTTGAAAATATAAACACAATGTGTTTGAGTTGAAAGATTTCAAAGATGTATAACTGAGGGATCAGTATATGAACCATGTGTTTTAATCAGTTCTATCAGTCTTCAATGACTTAGAAAAGCTTGATTTCGGATATCACATAGGGGATCAGCCTATCGAATACCCTAGGAGTATGCATATCATCCTACAATTTATGCCAATATATAATCGACGATTTACAACCTTACATCAAGGTGTTTCATTTCTCAGTATAAGATGTCTTACCAAAATAATTTGGTCTGACACAATAATTTTAACTCTAACAAGCAATATATGAATAATGATTCATTTCTTAAATTATGCTGAACAAGAAGCAATAACTTTACAACAATTGATAGCAAGATGTAATATACTTGCTTAAATGTAACAAGGTTAGAAGACGTGCCTTAGCGTAGTTCGTTTATCAAAATTTAATACAGTCTGTCAACGTACGTAGTCTATGTATATCAATAATAAGCATTGGAACTTATAATAACATGTATTAAGTTAATCTAGACAAGTTTCGTTAAGGTCCGACGTTGATTCGGTATCTCAGTCGTGACTTTAGAGAGCTAAACACATAGGGTTATTCATAAAACGTCATTTGAAAGTTTAAATATTAACTTAGATAATTTATTTATCAATTATAATATTTTTAGGAGCTAAATATTATTTTTAAATAATTTTCACAAGCTTAAAAGTATTTTTAAATAATTTAATTATTATTTAGAATATTTTTAAAACATTAATATGTTATTTAAATGATTTATTTATCATTTAGAATAATTTTTGATATTTATTATTTAAATGATTTATTTATCATTTATAATATTTTTAGAAAGATATAATATTATTTAAATAATTTATTTTATCATTAATAATATTTTTAGAATTTATTTTATCATTTAAATGATATAATTATTATTTATAATAACTTTTAAAACTTAGTTTAATATTTAAATGATTTATTTGTCATTTATAATATTTTTCAATACTTAGTATATTATTTAAAATGATTTATTTATCATTAATAATATTCGTAAATATTTAATATTTTATTTAATTATTACGCATAATAATTTTAATTACTTTAATATCATTTTTAAATAATTAATGTAATATTAAATGATTTAATATCATTAAGATAATTATTAAATGATTTATTATAATTATTATTATTATCTAATTAAATTAAATAATAATTAATATTTATGTAAAAATATTAAAAGTTAATTATTATACTTAAAAATGAATTTTAGAATATAATTATTAATTATTAATAAATATTTAACATTTATTTCTAATTTATTTAATTATATTATGTTTATTTATATTTAATAAGAATAGTAACTGTCGCTATAGGTGAATAGTGACAAAAAGTGTCGCTAGAGGTGTTCTTGGTGTTCTTGATGCTGAAGAACACGTTGGTCAATGTCGAGTAGTGACCTTTGATCACAAATTTCTCTTTGATGATTTAATGTATGTGTTTAATTCTTGTTTGTAGTTATACTTAGCATGGCAGTGTCTAACGACATATGAAAATTAAGTTTAAACAACATCAATTGATGCTCTAACAATCTGGTCAAACTAGCTTGGTCGCGGCTGTTCTTGAGTTTATGGGTTACCCAGAAACTCATCCGGCCTTAACAGTCAACGCTTTTTGACCAAGATTTTTGGCTTAATTATTTATTGTTCAGGGGTTTTGATGTTACCAGATTATTCTCTATATAGCATAAAACAATCCTAAGCATTTACTTTACACAAAACACATCATTTGAGCAAGATCTGGGCAGTTTGAAAACTTGTCAGACCTTGTCAGAACCTTCAAACGAATTCTAGGTTACCCAAAATTCAGTTTTCATGGTCGATTAACGGGTTTTGACCAACAATATCTTCTAACTGAGAGATATTTTTACCCTTCTACCAATTGGATATTATAGCTAACATGGCATACTATCAATTCATGCTTTAAAACAGATCTAACAAACAGTTTAAGCCGATCAAAAGCTCTAACAAAATAGGTTGTCAGACTGTTCTTGAATGCCAAGAACAGTTTGGGTTTTTCATCAAATTCGACCATTTAAATGTTATGAATCCTTGTTTAACCAACCCATATCACTTATTAATATGTTAACACATAATCCTAAACATCTAAACACAAAATTTATTGAAGGCTTAAAGATCTAGCATAAAATTTAGGGTTTTGCACCTTTTTTCTCAAGTTTTGATTTCTGACTTTTGATTCTGATCTTTTGCTTGCAGAGGCTTAATATGGTATGATTATAAGTGTATTGGCTTTGTAAATTCGTAGCTTGGAAGATCAGTTTAGTGTTCTATTTATAGAACTTTGTAAGTTAGGGTTTTTAGGTCTTTTCTCACATTTTTGCCTCCAAAAATATCTTGCCTTGCTACTTGTGCTGCTTCTGATCTGATGTTAGTCACCTACTTGTGCTGGAGAGTTGCCAAAATATCTGATCTTACATTCTTATCCCTTTCTAATTGGTTTAAAGTTTTATTTTTGATTTATTTCCTTACTAATTAAACTTAGATTTTTGCTAATCATGTTTAGGATGTTTAATTAGGTTTAGTAATACCTTAGTTAAGCTTATATATCATAATTAAGGTTTAACATTTCATAATTTATAGATTAAGATAACATAATTAGAATTAGGGTTTCATAATTAGGGTTAGGGTTTCCTAATTCATGAATTAGGATTTAAATCTTTCAATTAGGATTTTAATCTAAGTTCAATGATTCATAATTAATGTTATGATTCATTACTTAGAATCTAATTATATCAATTAAGATTCTTGTGTAACAATTAGGGTTTTGATTCACCAATTCGGACAACTTTTATCAATTAGGATTTTCTATTTAGGGTTTTATAATTCCATTTATCATTTTAAACCCTATTTAACTTATTTAGATTTTTATCAGTTAATATAATATTATATTAACTCCGAAGCACAACAAATCACTTCATCATTTTCAAGCACGACAAAGCAGCTTACCAAAATAATTTGTCGAGACGCTTCTCGGTGAAATCGTCGGAAGCACGACAAATCATTTTGTCCATGTAAGCACGACTAAGCAGCTTCGGAAAAATTTTTATTTTACCTAATTCTTTAATAAAATATAAAATCACATAACACAAAGTCAGAACAAGAAATTTCATTTAATAAACACATAATTTATATATACAAATCTTATTAGGGTACGGAATATTACAATTCATCAGATCCATAAATGCAGTAGGTGCATTTGTTATACCAAATGACATCACCAGAAACTCGTAATGACCATATCGAGTTCTGAACGTTGTCTTCGGCACATCCTCTCTTCTCACCTTCAACTGATGGTATCCACTTCTCAAATCTATCTTCGAAAAATACCTAGCCCCCTCCAATTGATCAAACAAGTCGTCGATCCTTGGCAATGGGTATTTATTCTTGATGGTAACCTTATTTAACTCCCTATAATCAATGCAACGTTGCATCGATCGATCCTTTTTCTTGATAAACAGTACCGGCGCTCCCCATGGCGATACGCTCGGCTTAATATACTTCTTATCTAATAACTCTTGTAGTTGAACCATCAACTCCTTCATCTCCACTAGAGCCATACGGTACGGGGCTTTTGATATAGGGGCAGTACCTGATACTAAATCGATCACAAATTCAATTTCTCGATCCGGCGGAAGTCCTGGTAAATCATCAGGAAACACGTCCGCAAACTTTCTAGCTACTGGTATTTCCTCCAGCTTCACACCCTCCTTCCGAGTATCAATTATGTAGTCTAGATATCCTACACAACCTTGCTTTAACAACCTCTTAGCCTACATCATCGTCAGACAATTCGCTTGTCTAGGCGACTTGCTGCCATAAAACACTACATTCGACTTCTTCGGAGTCATAAGGTTCACAATCTTCTTCTGGCAATCAATTATCGCCCTGTGGTTAAATAACCAATCCATTCCCAAAATAACATCAAATTCTCCAAGTCGAATTGGAATCAAACTCACCAACATCACATGACCCTTAATATCTACCCAACAGTTTTTATGTACAAATCTAACAGGAATCACCTCCCTATTCGCAATTTCTATATTCAAAGGGTAGTCTAACTCTTCCGGAAGCAATTCTAATTTCTTAGCAAATTCGTCGGATATAGATGAAGATTGGTTGGCTTGGCTTATCAATGCTCTACTGTGACTTTATGATCCCAAGCGAAGCTTTGCGATCGGGCAGTGAAGCTCTACGATCGGTAGAGTTGACTCTACAATTGCTTTAGGACTAACCCAACTTACTCTACGATTGCGAGTGAAACCACTCTACGATCTTGGACTTACTCGCTGAGTTACTCTACGATCTACAGTACGCTCGACAATCGGAGTGAAGCCACTCTTCAATCGTAGAGTCCTATTCACTACTTACTAAGAATCAAGGTTAATCATGATCTCAGCTTAAAGAACATCCCTTGGCTAATAAGTATAAGGTTATATACATCTGGAAACATGGCTTGGGGTCTGACCAACCCGCTATCTTACTTGGCAAAATTGCAATTTTAGTTATTTTCTAGGCTACTTTGATGATTTTAATGAATTTTTGTGTTAGACTTTTAGACCTGAACTTTGAGCATACTTATATACTATATATCAAAGTATTTTTTTACTGGTTTAGGTTCTCAAGCAAGCCATCTAAGCTTCTTGAAACTAGTGTCCAAACTAGGTTGTTCACCACAGTTTTTAGTTTTACTAACTTTCGTCAATTCTTACCAAATTCATTTCTGGCCACTGGGGCTCATTCCAACACTTGAGTTACTACTAGTTAAGACTAGTTTTAGCAATCCCCTAACCTTGCTATGCATAGATATGGTTTTGACCCTCCAAACTTAGCATTTTCAAGCTTTTACATACTAATTTCCCATTCTCTTGTATATATTAGCATTCCATCACTTGAAATAGTCTCACATACATCTAACTCACTTATTTAAGATCTTAAAACTGATCTTGAAGTAAAATAACAAAATCTTAAATTTCACACTTCGAAAACTGTAGAAACTGCAGTTTTAGTGATTTTTCAAGCAAGTTTGGTCATTTGTTTGAATTTTTGGGTTAAGTTCTTGGCTCAACCACTTAACCCTACTCCTAGACCATATATCAAGGTATTTTAATCAAGGTTTAGGTTTCTTATTCATGTCAGTTAGACCTCCCAAAACAGGGGCTCAAACTGGACAGTTTAACACTTCTTTCATAAAACTGTTTTTTGACACATTTTAAGTTTTTTTTTAGTTTTGGCTCTTTAGATAGTCTAGGCATGTGTATTTTAGTTGCCTAAGGCTAATTTTATCATCACCTCACTTTATTTAATCACCTAGCCAAATTTGACCTATTAAAGCTCACTTTAGGCTTATAAGATATACTTGGTTTTCTTGTTAGCTTTTGTCTTGGCCATGTTTGGGAATCATCACTAGTATGTATTAGCAACCTCGTATAAGCTCATTACAGTCTATTAAGGTCAGGTACTAAGGATTGTCCAAAACAGTCCACTTTTGGCTTTAAAACATGGTTTTTAACAAGTCCAACACTTAAAACAGTCTAGACTTGGTTTTGTTAGCTTGTATAGCTCACTTATGTCATGTTATAGCTAATAAAACTTTCCTACATGGTCCAGGTATTGTATCTCTTTACTTGGGTGTTAGTTGACACTTAAAGCTTATTTTTTATAGCTTTTGAACATGATTTTTGGACAACACACAACCTAGACCCCAACTAACTTAAGGATCATCTTTTAAATGTTATTTATGGACAATCAGTTACACAATTTGGCCATAACAGTCCCCTATTAGGCATAGTTTTGGCTACTAATTCACAAACAGTCCACATTATGATTCAAGGAACCTTTATGTACTCAAACAATCATTAAAACATGATTATAACATAACATTATATCCATTAGCATGCTTGCAATAGTCAGTTAACATTCTAACATCAAAAACAGTCTATACAAGGCATTTTAGGCATGATTTAGCACTAAACCAACATAACAGTCCTAAGCCTTCAAGTTATATACATTAATACTTCATGTAATTTCTATATACACTATATTCATGGTTTAAAACACATAGATGCAATGCTTTATGTTTTTAGTTCAAAACAGCCTTCTTTAGGCTTTAAATTCCACAAGAAAACATGGTTTAACAACCTAGTCAACAAGGATAGCATGGTTATGCAGTATATAAGCATGGACTAACTTTTACATAGCATTTAACATGAATAGCATATATCCAGATAGCCCATGCATTCAACACCTTAATCAGCCCATACCCAAGCCTTTTAACTAGCATACTTGTTCCCCAAAACAATGGCCTAGTCTAGCCTGTTTCAAACAGGCCCAAACTGCCCTGTTTTGGTCATTTTCCCACTTCCATAGACACACTACAATAAGCCTTCAAAGTTTGGTACATTTAGACAACATATGATAACATGTGAACTACATTAGAAGCATGAATTTTCCAATTATAAACAAGCTCATTAACACAGTCAAAATGAATTTATTTTGTTCATAAACAAAGCTATCATGGTATGTAAGTTACTTTAAAACATGTTATACCTAAGCATAAAAGCATACTTGAGGCATTACTCTTACTATATAAGCAGCTTGACAGGGTTTTGGACTCTATATCACAACTAGCATGTTTTTATACCATAACAGTCCTTACTTGGACATTTAATCAAACAGTTGGAATGCTAACTATTTATGAAACATCTATTTTCCTATCCATTTTCCCAGCCTTTTGGCTTTTAATTTATCAAAGGTTATTAATGATACTCCTTTTCGTCAATCACAACAACAACAATAATAAACACTGTAATACCCGAGAATTTAAATAATATTATTATTGACTTTTCTATTTAAGTTGAATATTTATTCAAATATGAATATATGTGATATGTCACCATAATAGTGATGCAATAAAATGATTTCTTGATTATTTAATAGAGGAGCGATTTAATAAGAAAAGAAATTATTAATGTATCTTAATTAATTATTGTGTGGCTAATAATCTCCTTTCATTTAATTAAATATTATGTGGCATGATATTTTTGTGTGACATTAGCATGTGTGAGTATTCATATAATTCATTAAATAATGTGGAATGTGCGTGGCATTTAAATTGCATGAATATCCTATGTAACACCTTGATGTGTGATGTACATTTAAATTATATAAGATAATTAATATTTGCTACATGATAATTATTTCCATACTTAAATGTTATTACAATAAATGTATTATGAAATAATAATGTATATTGAATATTTGGGTGTTAGCGATTAATTAGATTTCGCTATAATTAATGTACATGGATTATATGATATGTGTACATGTAATGTGGTAGCATTTAATATTTAATGCACCTTATGACTAAATTGCATTATTAAACCTAAGTATACTAGTGGTCTCTATTGCAAAGTCTGAGTTCCTTGTCCCAAATTGTTAGTCACTTGCCCCATTTCCTTCATTTACGTGAATAGCTTGAACCTTGTGGCTGATGATGGGAAAAGGCTACAAGCCTAGACTTCTTCTTCTTCTTCCTTGCAAACCTTGGTTTCATGATGGTGGGGGAGGTGGTCCAAATAGTGCTCCACCACTATTCCACCAAACCTCCATTAACCAAGGATCTTCTTCTTCTTCCAATGGGTGAAACCCTTGAGCAAAGCCATGAACCAGATTTTGAATTCTCTATAAATTGAAGCCTCCTCTACACAAATCTTGTTGCTAGAAATCTGAAGTTAAGCTTCCATTAGAGAGTGAGGTTGAGTGGTTTTCAGTTGGTAGGATTGAAGAATTAAATTAGCTTCAAGAGGTAATTTCTCTTTAATTGTGTTCTTAAGTTCTATATATAAATTTCTAGAATTTTGCCATGAATCTCTTGTTAGTTGGTTAGTAGTTGATGTATATAAGTTGTCAAGTTCATATACATGTTACTAAAGTGTTAATCATGTTTTATGCTATCAAATTGGAGTTTTACGAATTCTCAGAAAATAACATGTATACATGCTTATAATGTACCAAAAATGGTTGAGCTAAGTTGTGATAATCTGTAAGTGGATGATATACATTGTTAGTATAGTCAAATACGAAAACAACGAAAGTTAAATGAATCAATTTGGTTCAGAAACGAGTGCGTAGCATGATCAATCGCTAAGTATGCTAAAATATGAAAAAATAGCATGAATGTTGAACTTAATTCTTGAACTTAGTTATTTACTTGTTTTAAGTTGTTAAAATCATGCTAGGTATGCTTAATATCATGGTTATAAACTTTATGTGAGGTGGGTATACACAGATTATGGTTCGAATTGGTTTTGGTCTTGGAAACTTTCGCTATACAGGGAGTTTCCTGGTTCTGCCGATGAGCAGCGCGGCCGCACTACTCCCCAAGCAAAACCAGGCGCGGCCGCGCCGTGCCCCAGAATGAAACTCCAACTTTTGATTCCTCTGATGTCATGAGCATGTTAGGTTAGCTTAAATAAGCCTATGTGTGTATCTGGTACGTGATCTAGTAGGGTCTTGCATGAAATGTGTTGGGTTTTACGAGATTTTGAACTAAAACTTAGAATTTGAAAACTAAACCTTATGAAAGTGATGCTGATCCTTTGAGCATATGTAACTAGCTTAGACATGTATGAAAACAAGTCCAAAGTATCACCTAGGGTTACCTTGCATGACATGAGTTGTGTTAGCTCAGTTCCAACGACTTTTTAAAAGAAAACTTAAAGTGTTGGAAGTAAAATTTAGCGAACCTTGTATCCTTGATGATCTGAGCTTACAAGCATGTATATATGATCTAATTATATGTGTGAATGCATACGGAAAGTCACGTAGAGATATTAAGCAAGTTTAGTTAGTCTAATGTGAAATTTTCAAGAAAAACTTAAGACGTGAGAACAATTGTTGTCAAACGTTGTGTAAATTTCGTTCCAACCTTGCACGCATGAATAATAGGATTCATTATGCCTCTAGAACATGTTGACATGAGCACCATCTAGCTAAACATGAATTTTACCTATGTACGCATGTTCAAGGAAGTGACATTCCAATTGCAAACTATGTGATTAATGTGTACATGTGTTATATACGCACGAGCATGCTTATTAAGTATGGTTTAGTCTCATTATGTGGTGTCATGACTATAATAGTTGATCCTTTGCGATATGGATTTGATTGGTTTTAAATATAGAAGTTTCTAACATAACACCTTATAACTTTGGATTGAATTTGGCATGAGCATGTTAGGTTTTGAACTCAGACTAATAACCTTATGAGCATGTGTATTTGAGTTATATCAGTTGCCTGAATGTTGGAGAATAGACTTGGATTCCCACCTGAGTAAAATTGCATTTTTGGTCTGCCCAGAGGGTGGCGCGGCCGCGCCACTCCTAAGGCAAAAACCAGCGCGGTCGCGCCGGTCGCCAGAACTGCACAGTTGTTTTAAATTGTAAATAGAGTCTTGCAGCATGTATGTATGAATGTTTTAAGTTGTATTGCATGATTGAACTGATATACTATCTGTTCAAGCTTATGTTGATGCTTAGGGTCGGGGTATTCTAAGTTGCTAACTCATTTAGCTAAAGATAAGAAATTTCGAATATGGACTTAGTAATCTTGATTCCACCTACGTGACTATGTATTAAAACTATGTGGTGCGTAACCACTTGTTATGGATGCTATACTAACTACGGAACCGACTTATTAATGATTAGGTCGTTTCAACGCAATTTAAATTAAAGTTAGATTACTTGTAGCTGAGCAAACATGCAAGTTCCCTTTTTTCGAAACTTTACTTTGTGTAAGTTTCCTTTAACCCTACTCAATTTACATTCGAGCAGGATGTGGTATATTATGCAAGTATTCGAACCCTTTCTCTTTATTGAGCAAGCATGTAAACTTGTATATTCATGTATCATACAAGTATGTGACAATGATTCTTATGCTTTATAAACTGTTATTCACATTCTAAGGATTGGTTTAAGATTAATATCCCTTAAACCTCATTACGAGTATTGGTATTCATTAAATCATTGAATATGATTGTCTAAACCATTGTTCCGGTTAGACTATTATACATGTGTTAGAAAGCCATTCCAAACCAATTGTCTTGATGAGGACTCTTATCTACTGAGATGAACATCCCTAAAAAAAAAGGGGAAATTATATATTGTCGGGGAGACCGACGTGCGCAGTTATAAGCATGTGACAGTTATGCATAATCTGGAGTACTATAGGCTGATCACCTGTGTGCTCGTTTTTATTGGAATTTTCAGTATAATAACTGTTAATTCTAGCAGGAGTTCTTAGTCCTTTAGTGACTACTCAGTATTCATATTCTTGAACTTTGAAATGATTAGACGCATGAATCTTATTGATGTTCTTCGGTCCATAGAGACTCTTATAATTAATTCTTCTTATTATCCTTGAACTATCATTTACTGTCATACCTTTGAAATTTGAACTTTATATTGTTCACCCTCATCGTATACACTTGCTGGGTAAATTTGTTGCTCATTCTTGTTTCTTTAAAACTTTTCAGTTAAGGTAGAACGAGGCGAACCTTCAGGCAAGGATAAGGGAAAGGGCAAAATTACGGAGTAGCTTTGTTCTTTCTTAGAAAGGAGATTATTCACTACGTTGCTTAAGTTTTCTAAATTTGGTTATGTAATAAGGTTAGGCCTGGATTATGTATTAGTACTATGTTTCAGTTAAGTCAAGACTTTTGGATAATATTGTAGCATCGGTTGCGAGACCTTGGGACAAGAATAATTATATTAAATCAATGTAATCTATTCTATCTTTTCTGCTGCATTAGTTTTATGTCATTATTATGTTAGAGCGTGACGAACCAAATTCGAGATAGTGGTGTCAGAATTTGGGGGCGTCACAAGTTGGTATCAAAGCATTAGGTTATAAACCTTAGGAGCGAGAGTCCTTAGACTATAACCTTAGAAGAATTTAAGAACTAGGAGGAGATAAAACTCATATAGAGTTTTCGTGAAGACTTAGTAGCATTATGAAATATATTTTCATTCCATACAATGAACTTATGTTTTGTTTGACCTTCTGATGGAGTTTGTTGTTTTGTCTTGTGTTTGTGGCTGTAGGATGTCAAGCGTGGGAGGTAATGGTTGGATTGTCGAGGAGGAGCACGTGATATACACGTGGTGTATGAGGCACCTATGATAGATGAAGAGGTGGAGTCTGACCCTGAAGAACCAATAGAGATAGAGTCTGACCCCGAGGAAGAACCCCTAGAGGAGGAGCCTGAGACAAACCCTGACGAGACTCCTATCGAGGATCGCATATTGGGAGAGTACGAAGAACGGATCTTAGAATTAGAGACCGAAGCTCAGGATCGAGAGGCGGAGATCCAGAAGTTGAGGGAGGAGAATGTTCAGCAAAAACTAAAGATGCAAGAGATGGAGGTGGAGCTTGCACATCGCAAGGAAGCTAGTATTCAGATGGGAGCCCTTTTTCACCGTTCGGTAGCTAGGAGCGTAGAATTGGTGGGAAAACTGGAAGAGTTCGAGCAGAGGGAGTTGTCCGAGAAGGCAGAGAAGGAAGCCCTTTGTGCACAGTTAGAAATGGAGGTGATGGATAGGATCCACTTCCAGGAAAAGTGGGAGGAAGCCAATGACAGAGCTAACGACTTAGAGGATGAGGTGAGATGCAAGAAAAGGAAGACGAATAAGATGGGCTATACTTTTCGCACAGTTATGGAGAGGTTAGTGGATGGTGTGTACCACTACCCAGTAGAGCAGGGGCAGACCCGATACACTGTGAGCCGGGATTTGGTGGCGCATATCACGCAGCAAGAATTTATCAGCGCAATGGAGCGCGGAATGTTGGGATAAAACCTAGTGATTAGTAGTCTAGTAGTGATAGTGGTATGTCTAGGTGTACATCGTTATGTAAACTCCGATCTGCTGTGAGAGATGCGGAATTGTTATGTGAACCCTTTTGATGTTAAGGGTAGTATGTTGATGTTTTCCCCACCTTTTGTAATATTAGGGGATAGAGGTGACATTTATAGCAGTATGCAAGAAGTCAACATGATGTAACAACTTGGCATATGAATATAAATGTTTTATTTCATCACTGTGTTATTAAATTTCTGCATTAGAGAAATATCTGAGTTATATGCTTAGAAAATAAGAGAAAAATTTTGTCATGCAGAAAATGCTGCCTAGACGTAGAATCGCCGAGTTGGATGAGTCAGTCAATAATGAAAGGAACCAAGCGGACCCCATTCAACGATTAGTAGACTTGCTAAGAGAAGCCCTGCGGGGAAGGAACAACGAACCAGTACACCCCAACCCCCTAGCTGCACCAGTAACAAACTTCAAAGATTTTAAGAGTGTAGGACCGCCCGAGTTTAGGGGAACTACCGATCCCATCGAAGCACAAACCTGGATCAAGGAAATGGAAAAGGCGTTTACTATTGCTCGAGTGGGAGAAGATCAGAAGACGATATTCGCTACTTATATGATGAAGGTTGAAGCGAATTACTGGTGGGAAGCCAATCAACAAAGAGCAGGTGAAGGAGTGATAGCCTAGGATAGGTTTACCACTCTGTTCTTCGAGAATTACTTTCCGAAGAGCATGAAGAATAAGATGGAGGTTAAATTCTTGGAACTGAAGCAAGGTGAGATGACAGTAGCTCAGTATGCGGCAAGATTCAACAAGCTCGCATGATTCGCTACACACTTTGTCGACACCGAAGAAAGGAAGGCTAGACGCTTTGAGTTAGGGCTGAAACCTTGGTTATTCAACAAGGTGTCAGTTCTCCAAATCGATTCGTTCTCCACACTGTTGGAGAAGGCGATAATTGTTGAGGGAGGTAGTGAGGCGTTAAGTCAGTACAACAAGGAGAAAAAGAATAAGAATTCTGTAGGAGAAAGTCGTGGGGGAAGTAGCAGTGGAGGAAGCAATTTAGGAAAAAGGAAGTGGGATAATAACAACAACAACAACCGAGGCAACCAGTCGGGAAGTTATCAGGGAGGATTTAAGAAGAGGGCTGAGGTATGCCCTAAATGTGAAAAGAATCATCAAGGGGAATGTTGGAAAGGACGCAGTGTCTGTTTCAACTGCGGCCAGGAAGGGCACATTGCACCCCATTGTCCAAAGCCGAAGAAAAACCGAGGATGTTTCGGTTGCAGCTCGACTGAACACCAGATCAAGGACTGCCCGAAGAAGGGGAACACCGGGGGAAAAGGCAATCAAGGGGGAAGCAAGCTAATGATAGGTGGACCAGCACAGCCCAATCGCTCGACAGCCCGAACTTTTAACATGACTGTCTAAGACGCAGTTGCTGCGAAGGACGTGGTGTCAGGTATTGTGCCAATCAATAATATAAATGCATATGTATTGCTTGATTCGGGTGCTACCTGTTCCTTTGTGTCTGAAGATTTTGCTACACGTTTGAACTTACCCCAAGAACGTTTAGAGAATCCTTTGAACATAGAGATTGCGAATAAGGAAGTAATTCCCGTAGAGTTCGTTTATCGAAATTGTTCTGCAAACATTAGAGGTCACGAACTAAGTGTAGACTTGATTCCGATAAGACTGGGAGAGTTTGACGTGATATTAGGAATGGATTGGTTATCCAGCCACGCTGCGATGATCGATTGTCGAAAGAAAAGTGTGAACCTTCAAACTTTAAATCGGTCTAAGGTAGTATTTTATGGTAGCTCATCGCTTAAGCAATCCTGTTGTCTTACGATGATGCAGGCCAAGAAATTGTTAAAGAAAGGATGTGTGGGTTATTTAGCCTATATTGCAAATACTCAGAAGAAGGGAGTAAAAGCAAAAGATATATCTGTAGTGAGGGAGTTTCAAGACGTGTTCCCTGATGATGTGTCTGGCCTTCCGCCAGACAGAGAAATTGAATTCGTAATAGATTTAGCACCGGGAACTGCACCGATTTCGAAAGCTCCGTATCGTATGGCACCGGTGGAAATGAAGGAATTGATGATACAATTGCAGGAATTATTAGATAAGGGTTATATTCGGCCTAGTGTGTCTCCTTGGGGAGCACCAGTGTTATTCGTCAAAAAGAAAGATGGATCGATGAGGCTTTGTATCGACTATCGAGAGTTGAACAAAGTAACGATCAAGAATAGATATCCATTACCAAGAATAGATGAACTTTTCGATCAATTGAAGGGAGCAAAGTGGTTCTCTAAGATAGATCTACAAACGGGTTATCATCAACTAAAGGTACGGGAGGAAGATATTCTGAAGACGGCGTTTCGAACCCGATATGGACACTACGAATTTTTAGTGATGTCGTTCGGTTTGACCAACGCCCCAGCAACGTTCATGGACTTGATGAACCTAGTTTTCAAGCCATACTTGGATAAGTTTGTGGTAGTTTTCATCGATGACATCCTAATCTACTCAAAGACCAAAGAAGAGCACGCTGAATATTTAAAAATGGTGTTGGGAGCACTAAGGAAGGAGTAGATGTACGCAAAATTTTCCAAGTGCGAATTCTGGATGGAGAAGGTCCAATTCTTGGGACACGTGATAGACAAGAATGGGATTTCAGTGGACCCTGCGAAGGTGGAGGCTGTTAGTGGTTGGGAACAACCAAGAACGCCGACGGAAGTAAGAAGTTTTCTGGGGTTAACTGGGTACTATCGGAGATTTATCCAAGATTTTTCTAAGATAACGACCTCGTTGACCAATCTAACGAGAAAGACAGTGAAATTCGTGTGGACGGACAAATGCGAAGAGAGTTTTCAAGAACTGAAGAAGAGGTTAAGCGAGGCACCTGTATTATCCTTACCAGATGATACGGGAGGATTTGTGGTGTATAGTGATGCGTCGCATAAAGGGCTCGGTTGTGTGCTTATGCAACACGGCAAAGTCATTGCATACGCGTCACGACAATTGAAGGATTACGAAAAACGATACCCTACCCATGACTTGGAGCTAGCGGCAGTAGTTTTTGCGTTAAAAATTTGGAGGCACTACCTGTACAGAGAAAAATGTGAGATATATACGGACCACAAAAGTCTGAAATATATTTTCACACAGAAGGAGTTAAATATGAGACAAAGGAGGTGGTTGGAATTAATCAAGGATTACGACTGCGAAATTCTTTATCACCTGGGAAAAGCCAACGTAGTAGCTGACGCGCTGAGCAGGAAAGGAAGGGAGAAATTGTTCACATTAACAACTCAGGAGGAGTTAATAAGAGACATGGAAAAATTAGAAATAGAAGTTGGGGAACCTCGATGGCCCAGTGCGAAGTTATTTGTAATGGAAGCTCGTCCAACATTATTGGATCGAATCAAAGAAGCACAAGAAACAGATGAGGAGTGCGAGAAAATAAAGAAGCGGATAACAGGGAGTGAGGAAGAAAAATTTTGAATGGATAAGGATGGTATTTTGAGATTCGAAAATCGAGTTTGGGTGACAGCTATTGCTGAACTAAGGGAGGAAATTTTGCGCGAGGCACATAGCACGATATATTATGTTCATCCTGGAGGAAAAAAGATGTACCGGGATCTACGACAATATTTTTGGTGGCCCAATCTAAAGCGAGAGGCTGCGGAGTACGTCAGTAGATGTCTTACTTGCCAACGAGTCAAAGCAGAACATCAGAGACCGAGTGTGACACCCCCAAATCCAGGTTTCCAAACCTCGAATTCGGTGCTCACGATAATTCGACGACAAACATACTATCTAACTAAATGCGGAATAATAAACATACATTGTTTATCGAATGGAAATAAAGTCTTACAATTCTGGTCCCAAGGTTCTTTAACCTTAACATAAAACGTACTCTTAATACAAATAAGGGTTCACTTAATCAAACCACATTCGGAAATAGCTAGTACATAGGCACTAACGGGCATCTACTCTTGCACCTTCCCTTTTCCTGTGTCTCCCCTAGACGTTTCTGCCTTAGCTGAAATAAAGATCATGATATAGCAAGGGTAAGCAACTAATTTGCTTAGCAAGTATATACACAAAGGGATATATCATGATAGAAGGAAATTTCGCTTTCAATGTTCAACAACAGTATAAAAGTGTGGAGGAGCATTGAATTAATAAACAACAGTTGAATATTCGAATAATTGAATGACAATTACTGAGTGGTTTGAAATAACCAAGGACGTTTTCCAAGGTTCTCAGCATGTAAGCTGGACCTCTTAAAAAGTTTTGGTAATCGAGGGGATCAGGCTCTCATACCCCGTGATTTATGCATAAACACTTAATAACCAGCATTGATATCATGCCTTAAACAAGTTTATCCTTTTCTCAGCCAAGAGTTCTTACCACAACAATTTAATAAGAACAGCTTTTAAAATACCATTGTCTTAACCAATTTAGACATGCTGGATCTAGCTGATACAAATAGCATAGATCGATCTCATAAACAATTCATACTTGAAAGAACTTTAATTAAATTTACTGTTCAATCATAATAGGATAGGAATTCAATTGCACAATGTGCGAATCTCAATAAATAGTATAGATGTGAATAATCGACAAAAATTATTCACTAACATGCTTCGAAAATAATAACTCGAGTTTGAGTTAGGGAACTTGCAATAATGTAAGAAGTTTAGGGTTAGGAACTTGCCTGTTTGCTCAGCTACAAATAATTCTAGCTTTAACTAATTGGCCTTGAAGAACCTAACATTGATAATGTTGAGCTATCAATTAGTACTGCGTAGTTGTATATCGATACGCTTACTTATGCTATTTATTTAACAATTAAGCAATTCACATAACACACATAAGTTAATAAACTATCATAAATACTATAAGACACTTTAATGGATCTCTAGGTTGATGGTTTAATTAATTAACCATGTTTCCCTTAAGTGATAATCACTTATTAACCTTTAAGCAATTTATTATAATTGTTAAATTAATTAACATTACTCTTTCTTAAGTAATATTCATTTATTAAACCCTTAAACAATTTGTTATGATTGTTTAATTAATGGGTTATTAAACTCTCTCTATTTTATTAACTCTATCTTCATTTAATTACTATTAAATAGTAATTAATTAATTATCTTTAGTTATTATTAATAGTAATTAATAACTAATTACAGTTACTTATTATTTAATTATTAATTAAATAATAATCGAATTATAAATTTTAATTGTCTCTAATTATTATTTAAGATTTAAATAATAATTAGTTAGGTTTATTCATTATTTAAAGTTAATCAAATAATAAATAATTAATTAGTGAGTAATAATTATCTTTAGTTATTATTTAATAATAAATAATAACTAATTAGGTTTATTTATTATTTAAAGTTAATCAAATAATAAATAATTAATTAGTGAGTAATAATTATCTTTAGTTATTATTTAATAATAAATAATAACTAATTAGATTTATTTATTATTTAAAGTTAATCAAATAATAAATAATTAATTAGTAAATATGAATTATCTTTAGTTATTAATAAATAATAACTAATTAGATTTATTTATTATTTAAGGTTAATCAAGTAATAAATAATTACTTAGTGAATAAGAATTATCTTTAGTTATTATTTAATAAATGATAACTAATTAGGTTTATTTATTATTTAAAGTTAATCAAATAATAAATAATTAATTAGTGAGTAATAATTATCTTTAGTTATTATTTAATAATAACTAATTAGGTTTATTTATTATTTAATGTTAATCAAATAATAAATAACTAATAAGTGAGTACTAATTATCTTTAGTTATTATTTAATAATAAATAATAACTAATTAGGTTTATTTATATTTTAAAGTTAATCAAATCATAAATAATTAATTTATAATTCTTAATTATCCTTAATCATTATTTAATAATAATTAATCAATTACTTAACTTTATTTATTATTTAAACATAATTAAATAACAAATAGTTAATTTTTTTTCTAATTTTCGTTCTTGATTTCCAGATTTGGGGTCTTTCACCAAAACCTTCATAAAACGAAATCTACAACTTCGATTTATGATCCATCGATTTTGTTGGATTCGTATCTTCCTGAACTACACTTTTCATTTATCAAACATCAAATTTGGTTATGTCTAGGTCTCGGAAAACAGGCTCAAAGTCAAGGGTCAGCAAGGTTGTTCAACAGTTGGCATGCTTTGGTAATAAATTCATGGTTTGCTCATTTTTCAACATATTTGAGTGATTCAAAAGGGATTTTGTCCCTAACCTATGGATCTAGCATATCAAGAAAGAAAATCACAAGATCCCTTTATAGATTTCAAAATGACAAGCATATAACAACTTTTTTCAAACAAAATTTCCGGAAATCTCCTTTACTTCCTTTCTTCTAAATTTTTCCAACATAAACTCACACATATGAACAAGCAAAACATTATACATTCAAGATCTAACCTTATCATAAGGTTCTAGCCATCAAGAATATAAAACTTCAAGGATCTATGTCCAAACACATTAAAATAGCTTAAAGTTTGGAGTTATACCTTTTTGATTTCTTCTTCTTCTTTTCCTTCCCAAAATAGGTTGTGAATGGGGATGGCCTAAACAATCAAGACCTTCTTCTTTCTCCCACAAGATTTATTCTTGCTTTTTCTTCAAACTCTCTCTCTAACACTCTCTCTATACTTGGTGAATAATGAACCAACCTCACTATCATTGGTGAGGGGTCCTATTTATAGGAAAGTAGAGACCGTGGGCAAAATAGTCATTAACCATGACTAGGCAAGGGCAATTTGGTCAATTCATCAATAGTAGGAAGTTTCCTAGCAACTTCCTCAAGGGTATTTTAGTCCTTTCCCAACCTCTTTCAAGGTTAAAATAGTCTTTTCGCAAAATCTTAATTATCCATTAGTTATTACCCATTCTTCATTGGTTATTAGACATTGGTTATTATCTTGCCATCATTACATTGGTTAAACACAATGGTTATTATCCCGTCATCATTTCATTGGTTATTAACCACTTGGATATACAATGGTTATTGCCCTTACATAATTACCTTGGTTATTAGCCACTCTTGGCCATTTTAGTCATTACCCACCAATTCCTACACTTGACTCACCTATGGTTATCTCTTAACCATAGTTATATCATACCTGCCAACACGAGTATAGACACATCTTATACATCTCCCACCAATTAACCCAAGCTGATTTAAATAGAACACAACGTTAACTCATTGAATTAAATTCGATTTAATTAATAAGGACGTTCAAAATTCACGGGCATTACACCGAGTGGTCTACTTCAACCGCTGGAAATACCAGAGTGAAAATGGGAGCACATTACGATAGACTTTGTGGTGGGACTTCCAGTCACACAGAAGGGTTTTGATGTCATTTGGGTTATCGTGGATCGACTAACGAAGACAGCTCATTATCTACCAATCAAGATTCGTTTTAACCTTAATCAATTAGCAAATTTATACGTGAAGGAAATAGTTTCGCGACATGGAGTACCAGTGTCAATCGTCTCCGATCGAGATCCGCGATTCACGTCAAATTTCTGGAAAAGCTTACAAGAAAGAATGGGAACACAATTAAGGTTGAGTGCCGCTTATCATCCTCAGACAGATGGACAGAGTGAACGAACCATACAAACGCTAGAAGATATGCTTCGAGCTTGCGTAATGGATTTTAAAGGGAACTGGGATGACCACTTACCCTTGGTAGAATTCGCTTACAATAATAGTCATCACGTGAGTATCAGTATGCCACCGTACGAAGCTCTATACGGAAGGAAGTGCAGAACACCGTTGTGTTGGGATGAAGTCGGAGAACGATGACTTTTGGGGCCAGAAATAGTTCAACAGACGGCCGACGTGGTGACAACAATAAGAGCCAGATTAGTAGCCGCTCAAGATCGTCAGAAGAAATATACAGATTTGCATCGTCAGGACCGAGACTTTGAAGTTGGTAGTTTCGTATTCTTAAAAGTATCTCCCTGGAAAAGAAAGATCAGATTTGGCAAGAAAAGAAAATTGAGTTCGAGGTTTCATAGGGCCATTCGAAGTTTTGAAGCGGGTGGGCGAAGTGGCGTATATGGTAGCTTTACCACCTGAACTGGAACACATCCACAACGTGTTTCACATCTCCGTGTTACGTCCGTACAAACCCGACTATAAGCATGTAATATCCTATGAGCCGATTCAAGTAGAGAAGAATTTGACTTATGAGAAAATTCCTGTCCAAATACTAGAAAGGAAGGAGTAGACTTTGAGAAACAAGAGTATATCTTCTGTAAAAATAGTTTGGCGGAACCACGACGCCGAGGAGGCCACGTGGGAGTTAGAGAGTAAGATGAGGAGAGATTATCCCCATTTGTTTGTGTAACCTTGTATCAATTCCGAGGACGGAATTTTTATAAGGGAGGGAGGATGTAATACCCGAGAATTTTAAATAATATTATTATTGACTTTTCTATTTAAGTTGAATATTTATTCAAATATGAGTATATGTGATATGTCACCATAATAATGATGCAATAAAATGATTTCTTGATTATTTAATAGATGAGCGATTTAATAAGAAAAGAAATTATTAATGTATCTTAATTAATTATTGTGTGGCTAATAATCTCCTTTCATTTAATTAAATATTATGTGGCATGATATTTTTGTGTGACATTAGCATGTGTGAGTATTCATATAATTCATTAAATAATGTGGAATATGCGTGGCATTTAAATTGCATGAATATCCTATGTAACACCTTGATGTGTGATGTACATTTAAATTATATAAGATAATTAATATTTGCTACATGATAATTATTTCCATACTTAAATGTTATTACAATAAATGTATTATGAAATAATAATGTATATTGAATATTTGGGTGTTAGCGATTAATTAGATTTCGCTATAATTAATGTACATGGATTATATGATATGTGTACATGTAATGTGGTAGCATTTAATATTTAATGCACCTTATGACTAAATTGCATTATTAAACCTAAGTATACTAGTGGTCTCTATTGCAAAGTCTGAGTTCCTTGTCCCAAATTGTTAGTCACTTGCCCCATTTCCTTCATTTACGTGAATAGCTTGAACCTTGTGGCTGATGATGGGAAAAGGCTACAAGCCTAGACTTCTTCTTCTTCTTCCTTGCAAACCTTGGTTTCATGATGGTGGGGGAGGTGGTCCAAATAGTGCTCCACCACTATTCCACCAAACCTCTATTAACCAAGGATCTTCTTCTTCTTCCAATGGGTGAAACCCTTGAGCAAAGCCATGAACCAGATTTTGAATTCTCTATAAATTGAAGCCTCCTCTACACAAATCTTGTTGCTAGAAATCTGAAGTTAAGCTTCCATTAGAGAGTGAGGTTGAGTGGTTTTCAGTTGGTAGGATTGAAGAATTAAATTAGCTTCAAGAGGTAATTTCTCTTTAATTGTGTTCTTGAGTTCTATATATAAATTTCTAGAATTTTGCCATGAATCTCTTGTTAGTTGGTTAGTAGTTGATGTATATAAGTTGTCAAGTTCATATACATGTTACTAAAGTGTTAATCATGTTTTATGCTATCAAATTGGAGTTTTACGAATTCTCAGAAAATAACATGTATGCATGCTTATAATGTACCAAAAATGGTTGAGCTAAGTTGTGGTAATCTGTAAGTGGATGATATACATTGTTAGTATAGTCAAATACAAAAACAACGAAAGTTAAACGAATCAATTTGGTTCAGAAACGAGTGCGTAGCATGATCAATCGCTAAGTATGCTAAAATATGGAAAAATAGCATGAATATTGAACTTAATTCTTGAACTTAGTTATTTACTTGTTTTAAGTTGTTAAAATCATACTAGGTATGCTTAATATCATGGTTATAAACTTTATGTGAGGTGGGTATACACAGATTATGGTTTGATTAGTTTTGGTCTTGGAAAATTTCGCTATACAGGGAGTTTCCTGGTTCTGCCGAGGAGCAGCGCGGCCGCGCTACTCCCCAGGAAAAACCATATGAAACTCCAACTTTTGATTCCTCTGATGTCATAAGCATGTTAGGTTAGCTTAAATAAGCCTATGTGTGTATCTGGTACATGATCTAGTAGGGTCTTGCATGAAATGTGTTGGGTTTTACGAGATTTTGAACTAAAACTTAGAATTTGAAAACTAAACCTTATGAAAGTGATGCTGATCCTTTGAGCATATGTAACTAGCTTAGACATGTATGAAAACAAGTCCAAAGTATCACCTAGGGTTACCTTGCATGACATGAGTTGTGTTAACTTAGTTCCAACGACTTTTTAAAAGAAAACTTGAAGTGTTGGAAGTAAAATTTAGCGAACCTAGTATCCTTGATGTTCTGAGCTTACAAGCATGTATATATGATCTAATTATATGTGTGAATGCATATGGAAAGTCACGTAGAGATATTAAGCAAGTTTAGTTAGTCTAATGTGAAATTTTCAAGAAAAACTTAAGACATGAGAACCATTGTTGTCAAACGTTGTGTAAATTTCGTTCCAACCTTGCACGCATGAATAATAGGATTCATTATGCCTCTAGAACATGTTGACATGAGCACCATCTAGCTAAACATGAATTTTACCTATGTACGCATGTTCAAGGAAGTAACATTCCAATTGTAAACTATGTGATTAATGTGTACATGTGTTATATACGCACGAGCATGCTTATTAAGTATGGTTTAGTCTCATTATGCGGTGTCATGACTATAATAATTGATCCTTTGCGAGATGGATTTGATTGGTTTTAAATATAGAAGTTTCTAACATAACACCTTATAACTTTGGATTGAATTTGGCATGAGCATGTTAGGTTTTGAACTCAGACTAATAACCTTATGAGCATGTGTATTTGAGTTATATCAGTAGCCTGAATGTTGGAGAATAGACTCGGATTCCCACCTGAGTAAAATTGCATTTTTGGTCTGCCCAGAGGGTGGCGCGGCCGCGCCAATCCTAAGGCAAAAACCAGCGCGGTCGCGCCGGTCGCCAAAACTGCCCAGTTGTTTTAAATTGTAAATAGAGTCTTGCAGCATATATGTATGAATTTTTTAAGTTGTATTGCATGATTGAACTGATATACTATGTGTTCAAGCTTATGTTGATGCTTAGGGTCGGGGTATTCTAAGTTGCTAACTCATTTAGCTAAAGATAAGAAATTTCGAATATGGACTTAGTAATCTTGATTCCACCTACGTGACTATGTATTAAAACTATGTGGTGCGTAACCACTTGTTATGGATGCTATACTAACTACGGAATCGACTTATTAATGATTAGGTCGTTTCAACGCAATTTAAATTAAAGTTAGATTACTTGTAGCTGAGCAAACATGCAAGTTCCCTTTTTTCGAAACTTTACTTTGTGTAAGTTTCCTTTAACCCTACTCAATTTACATTCGAGCAGGATGTGGTATATTATGCAAGTATTCGAACCCTTTCTCTTTATTGAGCAAGCATGTAAACTTGTATATTCATGTATCATACAAGTATGTGACAATGATTCTTATGCTTTATAAACTGTTATTCACATTCTAAGGATTGGTTTAAGATTAATATCCCTTAAACCTCATTACGAGTATTGGTATTCATTAAATCATTGAATATGATTGTCTAAACCATTGTTCCGGTTAGACTATTATACATGTGTTAGAAAGCCATTCCAAACCAATTGTCTTGATGAGGACTCTTATCTACTGAGATGAACATCCCTAAAAAAAAAGGGGAAATTATATATTGTCGGGGAGACCGACGTGCGCAGTTATAAGCATGTGACAGTTATGCATAATCTGGAGTACTATAGGCTGATCACCTGTGTGCTCGTTTTTATTGGATTTTCAGTATAATAACTGTTAATTCTAGCAGGAGTTCTTAGTCCTTTAGTGACTACTCAGTATTCATATTCTTGAACTTTGAAATGATTAGACGCATGAATCTTATTGATGTTCTTCGGTCCATAGAGACTCTTATAATTAATTCTTCTTATTATCCTTGAACTATCATTTACTGTCATACCTTTGAAATTTGAACTTTATATTGTTCACCCTCATCGTATACACTTGCTGGGTAAATTTGTTGCTCATTCTTGTTTCTTTAAAACTTTTCAGTTAAGGTAGAACGAGGCGAACCTTCAGGCAAGGATAAGGGAAAGGGCAAAATTACGGAGTAGCTTTGTTCTTTCTTAGAAAGGAGATTATTCACTATGTTGCTTAAGTTTTCTAAATTTGGTTATGTAATAAGCTTAGGCCTGGATTATGTATTAGTACTATGTTTCAGTTAAGTCAAGACTTTTGGATAATATTGTAGCATCGGTTGCGAGACCTTGGGACAAGAATAATTATATTAAATCAATGTAATATATTCTATCTTTTCCGCTGCATTAGTTTTATGTCGTTATTGTGTTAGAGCGTGACGAACCAAATTCGAGATAGTGGTGTCAGAATTTGGGGGCGTCACAAACACAGCCATATTATTCATATAACAGTTAACAATTCAACCAATTCCATGAAACAGTCATAGCCAAACTACCCGACACTAACAGTCCGTTTTGCTATCAACAATGAAATGGAAAAGGAATGGAAAGAGTTTAAATTGGTTTACCTTGCTAGCTTCTAGAGGTTAAGGTAGCTTAGATGCTCAATCTTTCTCCCTTTCCAGCCGGAATTCTACCTCTCCTTCTAACTGTTACTAAATTTTTTATTTTTATTTTTTGGAACTCAGAGTTATTAGGAGAAGTTAACTGATTTTAGGCAATAAGCTTGGCCATTTATGGCTGAGCTTCTACCAGCCATCATTACTTTCATGTCTGCCCTCTTGGCCTCTACTTGGCCTCTACTTGGCCCCTACATTGCACGCTACTACACATAGCAGCCTATATTGTTCCTACAATAGCCCCTAATAAGCTCCCTAACAAGTTTACTTGGCTCTTGGTCTATTAGGCCCCCCTGTATTTGGCCCCCTAGCAGCTCAATAATGCATCTTATAGCTACTAACTAAACTACTAACTAACTCACTATCAGCTTGAAGTAAGGCAGGGACTAATTTTATTTTGGGCTCATTACATTTCTCTTAGTATAGCAAGAGTCCATAATACTACAATTAATGTAACAAACTTGCAAGCATACATAGAGAATTTAATATGGCCCAATATTTAAATATGGACACTCATACATATTAATATACATGTATTTTATCTACCACATTTGTTTAGGCTAGAAAAAATGGTTGGCACATACATCATTAAAAGTGATGGTTCTATGTAATTTAAATAGCTCATGGTAGTACACACCCTTTTTCCTTATTTGTTACTAAAGAACACATTTGAATGAAATTAATTATATTATAATATAATTATTTCATTGATCACATAAGTAGTTTCATGTCAAGAATATTTCACTATTAAGTCATGTTGGCTTTCCTTTTCATTCTTGATAATTATATACCACTATAATAAGGTATATTCATTCTATCTCCTTTACCATGTATGACTTGAGATACTTAATAAATTATTAAGTATTAAATAATTCTAATGCCACAACAATTAAAAATATAAATAAATAAATAAATTATATTAAAAAATAATATTTAAATATTATATGGAATTTTCTGTGTCATTACATCCGTTGTGCTTAACTAAATTTATTTAATTAATAATCTGGTAATACATCATCAAAAAAAAGTTCTTAAAGGATCTATTCAACCTCCCTTCTAGATCTCTTTGTGCCTCTGGGAAGCAACACTCTATTTGCTGCAATTTTTTTAAAAATGGAAGAAATATCAGTGTCAATTTATAAACAAAGTATCCATCATCATAAAGTAACCACACAACACACAAACAAATAAAAGAAAGCAAATTTTAAAGTATAAAGTACAAATTATACTAGGGCCACCAGGGGACAAGAAGCTTTTGGTGAAATAATACAATAAGCAACAACACAACAAGCTAACACTTGAATTTACAAAACCCAAACAAAAAAACAACATTTGCGTCAAATATTAGATGCTAACAGAGGTTGGGTAGGATACTTACAATAATCTGGCACACCTTTGGCACCAAACACATCGTTGTCAGCTGAATCTCTCAAGAATCGGCAATTCGAAATCATTGTGGACGTTGTCAGCCTCAATTTCTTACCAAATTTGCATCTTCTGAAGTTAATTTTACCTCTCTTAATTTGGGAATTATGGTTTGTTAAGGACACACACCACCAAACGTGTTTTGACTTAGGACAAAAGTGTATTACCTCTTTTACTCTTCGATGCAATGGGCTACTTAAACATCTAGTCAGTTTCGACCTGTAAATTGTTAAGAGAGTGCAACTAGAATGTAAACTTAAGACTGGAGTGCAAAGGGACACGTTTTAAATGTTAGGGTGCAAAGCTCACCTGACACACTAAAACTGGAGTGCAATCTGTATTTATCATGCATATCATTCAATATGCTTCAAATATAGTACTCTATCCATCCCATAAAAAAAGTCTTAAGAACACGTACAAATGAGAAATGGAAAAAGTAGAGCAGAAAGTATAAATAAATTTCCACGTTTCCCACAATAGATCCAGGGACGGATCAAAGGTGGGGGGTCATGTGACGACCCCAAATTCAAGTCTCTATTACCCAAATTTGGTCATCACGATCCAATATAACATTCACCTCTAAACAACATGCAATGACTAAAATGCGGAATATAATAAACATATGTTGTTCATTTGAAAGGTGTTACTAATCCCAAGATATGAAAATCTTAATACATAAGTTAATACATACCCTAAATATTAATCAAGGTTCAAATTACATTGATAAATAAACCTAACTAAGCATATAACAAAGTCAGCTACTTTAAGTCTATTACTTCATCTTTTCCTTGCCCTTGTCTTTGCCTGAAGTCTCAAGCTTAACTGCAATAAGGTTTATGATATAACAAGGGTGAGCAACTAGTTTGCCCAGCAAGTTTAAATACAACAACAAAGGATATATCATGATGAACGGAATATGAAGAGAGGAATTCAACAATATGAATATCGAAAGTAAGAATAATAATTGCTTTTAGAACGAATGATAGTCAAGTAGACTTTGAACAATAAACTTCCAATGGAATCAATAGCTAATTAACCATTTGGTTACTGGCTCAGAAATAAGTACTCGAGGGGATCAGCCTCTAGTACCATATGTATATGCATAACATTTAATTTCTGTCCTTGTATCTTATATTTAGATACACGAGGTACTTCCCCATATTTTTGGGATGTTCATGCTAGTCCAAGAATCCGCACCTTCAAATGGTTTGGAAAACTTTTATTAAACATGCTCTTGTCTAGCCGAACAATGGCTTAGACTTAACTTTGAACAGTTCATGCAATTATGGAACTTTAATTAAGGCACAAGTCAAAGACTATACGAATTCAATTGCACCAAATGCGAATCACAATAATAACGATGTGGAATAATTGTAAAGTAATTAAACCACTTAAAGCATGCTTGAGGAATTAAAGGTTCAAGCTTAAAATAAGTAATTTGTAATACAAGAATGGATTCAGGGAAACTTGCAATAATTAAGGCTTCGAGGTAGGTAACTCGCATAATACACCACATCCTACTTGAATGTAAATTCAGTAGGGTTAGAGGAAACTTGCATGATAGCTCAGCTACAATAATCTAGCTTTAAATTAAATTGCGTGAAACTGTTAGGTTTGTATATTACGCAAGCATGCAATCAAATTACACAAATAGGGTGGAAGCGTGATAAAACGGATTTTAAAATTTTAATACAAACCATCATTATGATCTATCCTTGTGTTCAATTATCAATTAAACGAAAGAGAAAGAGAATAAGAATTATACCCTCGTAGATCAAAGCTTCCTCGGGTACAAGTTCAACTCCTAGTCCTTCGTGTTCTCCTCGAATTCCACAAATGAGATTCCTTCCTTTGATCAACGTTAGCCACCCAAGTGTTTGGCCTCTAGAGGTGATCCACCAAGAAAGAATAGGTATTCAAGAAGTTGGGTGTTGGCAAAACCCTAGTTTCTATCTATATAAAAATTACAAGTACTCTCCACAATATAATGCAAGAGTGTGTAACCATAATCTATGATAAGACTCCTCTTATTTATAGATGTAGAAAAAACCCTTCCCTAAACTATTTAGGATTAGGGTTTCTATTATAATTAAACTCCTTTAATTAATTATGCTCCTAATCCAATTAGGAATTCATGTGAGAGTACTTCTATTAATTAATTCCCAATCTCTATTAGGAATTAAATAATAGTAATAATAATAATAAGACTCCTCTTATTAATTTATATTTAATATTTCCAAAATATTAAATAATAAATATTAAGCTATTTAATTTATTTTATCTCCATTGACTAAATTAAATACACTTAACTTATTATTACAATTATGTCATTTACTTCTTAAATAAATATTTTTTTTCTTTTGCGGTGTGACCCTTTAGGTTCTCCATATTAAACCGGTTGTGAATAAATCAATTAGAACAATTCTAATTATATTTAAATAAATAAATTAAACTATTTAATTCATTTAAATAAATAATATTTATGCTACAATAAGGGTAAGCCCCCTTAGCGATCAACGACTTTCCAGATAATATAGATTTCAACATTAATCACAAAAGAACCTTTCAGTGCATAGTTACTGTACAATTCAATCCTTCTACCATACAATGTTCCAATTAAATATAAGACATGGATTTACTGTCAAGTCTTATTTTATTTAATTATATGTATTTCGATTCCCAAATGCACAACTCTAAATAATGCAAATTAGAAACTCCTTTCTAATTTCATTCTATCTTGGCCAAGGACTACTGAGTTGTCATTTATCGAATCACATAGGACATTCACATCTTTTATTAGACGAGGTAGATTCTTTGTTTATCATTCACCTATCTCCATGTACAACTTATTATACTCAATCATACCCTTTGATATACCATAAAGGTCTTAAGGGACATGTCAAAGTATAACTCATCATACACAAGATACTATGATGATCTCAAGTCCAAGGATAACTTGTATTACTATCACTAGAGGAATTCCTATTGATAGCCGAGTAAAACTCCATTAGGTATTCCTTAGCGAGCCACGTTCAGTGAACTTATTCTCCAATAAGCACCTACATACTTGCTCTAGTGTCTCCACACAAATGATTATTAGATCAATCATCCTCTTCCTAAGAGCAAGCAACGTATGTACTAATCTATCCGGATTCACCAATCCCCTTTTTTAGTAATCCAACGATTAGGAACGATTTTAGTTTGTGAGCTATCTCGAATTTAGATCTCATTAGCATGATCACCATCATGATTCTAAAAGCATTGCTCAAAACCATGGGTTTATCATATTTAATATAACAGCACCATGTAGATAATGTAAAATGCCTTTTAAGAAAATCAATTCTTTTATTAATAAATGAATAAGATTACAAAGTATATGTTGCATCATATCAAATATGATTGGCTTGTGTGCATACTACTTTCAATCTCCTACTTTTACTAAAGCCAATCGCCATGGTATCTAATACCCATCTTCTCTAAGTGACGATCAAATTGTTGTTGTGTTAAAGCTTTAGTAAATGGATCTATAATGTTATTTTGAGAGTCCACACGCTCCAGGGTGACATCTCCTCTTTCAATGATCTCTCTAATCAAATGAAACCGCCGCAACACGTGTTTGAATTTATGATGAGACATGGATTCCTTAGGCTGCACAACAGCTCCGATGTTGTCACAGAATAAAGCTACGGCTCCTCTAATGCTAGGAACCACTCCAAGTTCAGGTATGAACTTCTTCATCCAAACAGCTTCCTTTGCAGCTTCACTTGCTTGCAGCTATGTACTCTGCCTCTGTCACTGAATCAGCAACTGTTTGCTGCTTGGAACTTTTCTAACTCACTGCGCCACCGTTTAAGGTAAACACATACCCTGAAACGGATTTATTGTCATCTTGGTCCGTTTGAAAACTTGAGTCTGTATAGCCCTCTAGTTTTAATTCAGACCCACCGTAGACAAGAAATACATCCTTAGTTTTTCTCAAGTACTTTAGGATATTCTTCACTGCCTTCTAGTGCTCTTCTCCTGGATTTGACTGATATCTGCTTGTTACACTAAGTGCATGAGCGACATCTGGTCTAGTACATATCATACCATACATGATAGATCCTATTGCTGAAGCATAAGGAATCTTACTCATACGGTCTCTCTCCTCAGGTGTCTTTGGGGTCTGTTTCTTAGAGAGATGTATTCTATGGCTCATCGGCATGAGACATCTCTTGGAATCTTCCATGCTAAACTTCTTTAGCATCGAGTCAATGGACTTTCCTTGGGTCAAGCTAAGCATCCTTTTAGATCTATCTCTATAGATCTTTATCCCCAAAATATAGGATGCCTCACCCAAGTCCTTCATGGAGAAGTGTTTAGATAACCAAATTTTGATCGACTGTAGCATAAGAACATCATTCCCTATCAGTAATATATCATCAACATATAATACAAGGAACGAAACAGCGCTCCCACTAACCTTCTTGTACACACAAGGTTCATCCTCATTTTTGATAAAATCAAACTTTTTAATTATCTCATCAAAACGGATGTTCCATCTTCGAGAAGCTTGCTTCAATCCATAAATGGATCGTTGTAGCTTACAGACTTGGTTTGTTCCAACCGTTGAAACAAAACCCTCTGGTTGTATCATATATACATTCTCCTCAAGCTCTCCATTGAGGAAGGTCGTTTTCACGTCCATTTGCCAGATTACGTAGTCATAATAAGCTGCAATTACAAGCAAAATCCGAATGGACTTGAGCATAGCTACTGGTGAGAAGGTTTCATCATAGTCAACTCCTTGTCTTTGTTTGAAACCTTTTGCAACTAATCGGGCCTTATAGGTCTCTATCTTGCCATTCGCTCCAGTCTTTCTCTTAAAGACCCATTTGCACCCAATAGGCTTTATACCCTTTGATATACCCTAAAGGTCTTAAGGGACATGTCAAAGTATAACTCATCATACACAAGATACTATGATGATCTCAAGTACAAGGATCACTTGTACTACTATCACTAGAGGAATTCCTATTGACAGCCGAGTAAAACTCTATTAGGTATTCCTTAGCGAGCCACGTTCAGTGAACTTATTCTCCAATAAGCACCTACATACTTGCTTTAGTGTCTCCACACAAATGATTATGAGATCAATCATCCTCTTCTTAAGAGCAAGCAACGTATGTACTAATCTATCCGGATTCACTAATTCCCTTTTTTATTAATCCAACGATTAGGAACGATTTTAGTTTGTGAGCAATCTCGAATTTAGATCTCATTAGCATGATCACCATCATGATTCTAAAAGCATTGCTCAAAACCATGGGTTTATCACATTTAATATAACAGCACCATGTAGATAATGTAAAATGCCTTTTAAGAAAATCAATTCTTTTATTAATAAATGAATAAGATTACAAAGTATATGCTACATCATATCAAATATGATTGGCTCATGTGCATACTACTTTCAGAAACGACCTAACATTAATAAGTCGGTTCTTAATTAGCACAGTATAACTATCATGAGTTTACACTTACAAGAGGTTACACACCGAGTAATCCTAACACATAGACACGTAGATGTAACCATCATTACTAAATCTATAAATTCCCATTTTAGATAAATGAGTTAGCAAGTCTAGAATATCTCGATTCTATGCATCAACGTAGGCTTTGAACACATAGCACACCAATTAAATCATGCAATACAGCTTGAGACTTACATACATACATGCCACAAGACTATGTTTACAAATTAAAACAACTGGGCAAAACTGGCGACCGGCGCGGCCACGCTAGTTTTTGCCTTAGGAGTGGCGCGGCCGCGCCACTCACTGGATAGACCAAGAATGAGATTTCCTTCAGCAAGAATCCGAGCCTATTCTCTTAGCATGCAAGCTACTGATATTAATCATATATACATGCTCATAAGGTTATTAACTAGGGTTTAAAACCTAGCATGCCCATTCTAAATCCAATCCAAAGTTATAAAGATTTATGTCAGAAATTCCTACACTTTAGGCCAAACAAGTCCATTTCACAAATAGTCCGCTATTATGGTCGTAATGTCCTATAATAAGACTAGACAATACTTAATACGCATGCTTGGATGTAAACAACACATGCACATGCTAACACATAGCTTACACTTGGAATTTATGCCTTAAACCTACTCGCACATGCCAAAATAATACTTAGCTAAATGGTGCTCATGTCAATCATGTCTATAGGCATAATGAGTCCTAATAATTATGCTTGTATGGTCAGAACACAAGTTCCACAACATTGGACGATACTCATCCATAAACTCTATATTTTCTCTTGAAAATCATTCTAAAACAACTCATGCCACATGGCTCATGCAAGACAACTTGGAAATCATAACTCGCATGCATTTGAACACATATATAAGCTATATACACATACTCAAATGGTCAGTTTATAAAGAGACGCCCATTTGACAATTTTCATTTCGAAATTCTTAAGTTTTACTTGGAAAATACATGCTAGAACGACGTGTGCAAGTCATGGCACTCACAGGGTCAATTGATAACATAGAAGACCTATTATCATGCATAGATGGACTAAACTAGCATGCTCAAATCATCAAAACATAGCAGCACTTTCTGGAAGCCAGCGCGGCCGCGCTGGTTTTGGCCTTGGGAGTGGCGCGGTCGCGCCACTCCTGCACTGCTTCAGGTTCAGCTCTGCGTCTGCAGAACTCGAAAATTAATATGGCCTAGCCTTTCTAAACGCAATTCAGTGCAACCACATTGGTCCCAACATGAATATAGACCCATATAACATCTTTACACCAATTAATCAAACTAATTAGCAAGAAGCATGGATTTCATAGAATTTCATAAACTAAGAAATTGATAACACAGTGACGAGTTCTTACCTCCAATGAAGCTAACTTGATACTCCTAACTTGCTTAATTTCAGATTACTCTTACTCTCAACAATGCTCACTCACTATACTAACCTATCAGAAGATTTAGCAATTGAATTTATGAAGAAGAAGCTCCAATTTATAGAAAATTTAGTATCCAGACAATGTTCTTACCCAATTTGAAGAACCAACGAGAAGAAGAAGAAGCTATTGGACAATGGAGGTTTGGTGAGTTGCCCATTCTCTCCTTCATCATTCTTACCATCTGAGGCAAGCTAACATAGGCCTCATGCCTATTGCTGAGAAGAATGAGGAAAAGAAGGGATGAGACTCCACTATTCATCTGCTATTTTGATTTCTCTCTTTCTAAATGCAGACCACGGTTTGGAAATAAATGGGATATGTCCTATAACTCTTGTCCCAAACTAATGCTACTTAGGTAAATAAATCATATAATTAAAAACCCAATTAATCTAGTATACATTTATTACCCAATTCGTAATTACATAAAAGATGGAATTAATAACTTATTCTAGTCCACTTAGTATTAAATTACTATATAGACTATTACAGAATAATATCAATATTGCACACATTAATTAATAACTATATTAATTAATCTATGCAATTAAATTCCTCCACTATATTCAAATAAATTGAATATTTAATTAATAAACAACTTTATCAATTCTTCCGGTATTGAACCTTAGGGCTAGTTCACTAATTTAATTAAACCATTAGTGACTCCCTTTAATAACCTGGGCAACTATGCGAAGTCACATAATCACACAGCCAATTAATCACACAAGATTTAAATAAGCGTACAAAGCTAACTCATTAAAAATTAAAATTTATATTTAATTAATAATGGAGTTTAAAATTTCACGGTTATTACAGGTCAAGTGCGGGTCGTTGCCCTGACTAGAACTTCTCTTTTTTTGCCTTCCTGTTTTTTTTTTTTGATCTATGCACATTTTTGTTCATGAGCTGAATTTTTGTGTGTTGGTGAATTTTTTTCACCTCTTTAACTAACTTGAATAGGAAGAAGAGAGACCGGAAAAATGAGTGGTATAAGAGGAATTGAAGTTCCATTACAGAAATGTTAGGTAATTGAAAAGATTTAATTGCTTAAAATTTGAATTTAATAGGCAGATATGATGGTTTTTGTCTTTTTTTTTTTTTTTGGAGTCTATGAAATGAGATGCTCTTGGTTTTCAGCAATTTTATATAGTTTATTTTCAGGCTCATTTTAAAAAACAAAAGGGCATGTTGTCCATTTATTAATATAATGCATGTTATTCAGCATGTTACAAATATAGTAATATCAATTTTAAGGTTTCAAAACCATCTGTCTATAATCAGGTCCTTCTCATATAGTAGATCAACTAAACCTAGAGAATATATGATGCAAATATTTTAATATTTGATCAGATAAGGGATGATGTTGTGTTGGGTTTACGTCTTTTATCCCGAAATAAGAGTCGTATTTGACTAATTGACTTTTATTTATGCATATTAAGGTTTACTTTTGATACGCTCATTAAACTTATTCGTTCTAATGATGGATTAGGTGTTTCCTATGCAGACGCTAATTTGCGAAAGAAAAAAAGGCAATTAAATAGTTTTTGGTTCGCGTAAAATCAATGTAATTGTCTTATAATGCAATAAGTTATTATATTAATACGACACTTCTGTTCGGTTCATTGGTTACCCATCACAGACGTAATAAGATTACATCAATTTGAATGTTTTTCATTACGCATTCTATGTTTGTAATACAATAACTCATAAAAAGACAAAACAATAATTATTACAAATGGTTTAATATTTTGACTTAGAATTTACTTTATTCACTACATACAATAATATATTTAGTAAAACAAACACAATTTTAAACACAATGTAACAATATTACAATTACTACATAAAAATACCAAGTTTGAACCAAATAAATACATCGTAATGACATATTTTCATTACATTACAACTCTGTTGTATTACGTAGACTATTGCGTTGTATTAAAATTTGATTCGACAAACCAAACCTTACCTAAGGGCCAAGTCAAATATGACTCTTTTTCCGGCAGAGAGCGTACTCTATGATAGTTAAACCTCAGTTTCTCAGATCTAATTTTAATTTTCCCCTTCTAGTCTTTATATCTTTTACTCTCAGCCTATATGAATATTACAGCAGCTTCATATTCCACCCTTAAAAACTGCTAAACAATCAGTTTGTAAGTAGCAAAGTTCTGGATCTATTTCTTTTAGATATATTTGACTGGCTTCATAATTTCCTCTTTGGTGAAGAAAAACAGAGTTATTTGTAGCCTAACAGATTGTACATTGTCCATCTACAATCTTTTGATACAAATATACAGTCGGACCATATGAAATTCGGAAAAAAAAATTATATTAAAACAAAAACATGTCAACTTTTGTTACGAGTAGACACATCAATACCCAAGTACTATTTACAGACTCCCACTGTCAGGGGCGGATCTACTATTGGGGCAGGGGGGCACCTGCCCCCACTCAACTTTGAGGGGTACCTGTAAAAAAAAATTATTAAGGGTCCAAAATGAAATTCATGCTTTAGACTTAAATATTCTAAAGTAATAGAGCATTAAACCAAAGTTTGACATTCCCTCATTCCCACTCCCACATCCTGACATTCCCACGTTGGCACATTCCCACAAGAGTGCACATTCTATTTTTATTCTTTCATTCCTTTTGATAGTACTTGTTGTTTTTATTTTAATATTTTTATTCTTTACTTCCTTTTGCTACTACTTTTTGCTTTTATTTTAAAGTTGAAACCAATAAACCAACTCTTCCAGCCTTCCGTTTTCATCTCTTCCATTTTCAGACTTCAGCAAGACAACAACAGATACAGAGGCCTGAGGCGAGAGCAAGCAACACCGTGAGTATATTTTAATTTTAGTTTTTTTAATTTCAGAAATTTAACAATTGTTTTAGGAATTTTTATAATTGCTTATGAATTCTTCTTTTTTGTAATTTTATAAAATTAGGGCTTTTTACTTCTCAAAGCAACATTACAACAATAATGAAGAGAACTCCATCAAATAAAAGTTCTTCAACTTCAAGTATGTGTTCTATTCTATTTTTACTTTCTTTAACTTTTATAATTTATTTTGTAATGTTACATGTTACTTGTTAGTGGTTTAAATTAATTGAGATTTTTCATTGATTGTTTTGATATTAAATTAGTTTTTAAATATTTATTAATTGTCAGGCATGGACATACGTAATTGGGTTATAACAACTACACGTACAATATTTTTGTAACTATTAAAAATGAGGTTATCATGCAACAATTTCAAGCAATGAAACCTCGAAAAATGTTATTGTAATAATATTTAAAAATTATTTAATTTTGTGATTCATTTTATTAAATTTTTATTATTAAAGTTTTTTTTTCCAAATATGCCCCCCCTCAACTTTCAAGCTGGATCCGCCCCTGCCCACTGTGTGTCGCAACATAGAGAAGGAGACTATAAAATTAGGTGACGATGATCTAAATATACACATACTGGATTCCAATCTGCCAAGTGGTAGCTGAAAATTCTTTTAGTTTTGGAATAAACATTAAAATAGAAACAAACAAATTCGGATTGAAATCCGAATTTGTTATCAAGAGACATTCGCTATGAGCGTGATTTTTTCCGGATAGTTGCTGTACAAGTGCATTCCTAAAAGGAAAAAAAAATCAGCAGGATAGCCAGACAAACACATGCATATGATACAACAAAATGAAATTTAAACCAACATAAATTGATTATTTTCAACTCGATTAGAGTAAAGCGTTCAACTGGAGGTGAAATCTCATGAAATTGGCTGGCGTCTTTGGAAAACAAATAGAGAACCTCTGGAACCTTTCCCGAGCCTGATCTTCTCATCTATGTATGTGATCTCAAGCTTAACCTCGCTCTCGCCGCCATACTTGAACTCAAATGCTCCTACTTTAAGTTCTGGTGGCTCAAACACCACTTGTATCCATTTCTCATCTAGAGCCTTCAGTTTTCCTGGAAATGAAAATAATAAAAGATCATCCCCAAGTAACCTAAAGCAAAATAATACGCGCAGCAGAAATCAGAAATGATGTCTACTGGCTTCAAGTTGTCGTTATATTATTGGTTTCTTGACCAGCTAGTGATTTGTATTTATTGTTTGATAAGAATATACACTAAGAAAAGGGTCATGTACTAACAAGTTCATGTTCATTTTCTAATCCTATAAAAGACTAGTTCATGTACTGCCCTTTGAGCTGGTTATATAACTAAAAGAAAAAAAGAGTGAAAGGTTAAAAAAATAAAAATAAAAATAAAAAGACGCGGACATTTGATATTTGATCTACAGCACCAAACTTATTTGGTGGGGGCTAGTTGCACCCCTCATTTTCCCATTCACACCCCATAATTAAAAAACCCCATTAAAAATCATATGATTCTGAGTACACCACTTTTTCATATTTTTTCAAAAAAAGCCAAAGACACCCCGAACACAGTAGAACTACAAAAACAGAGCAAAAATCCTTTACATGAACTGGGAATTAAGTTTTTACATGAACTGGGCATTAAAGTCAGCATTCAACAACAAAAGTAAGCTAAATAACTAAGAACTAAACACTTGCATCAATCGATGAACTCAACAGTTGCTGTTTCGCAATTGGTGGAAGAGGTAAGTATCTTGAACTTCTCCATCCTTGAAGAAAACAACTCTCTCCATCCTGAGGCACTTGCATGGTGATGATCAGACCACATTTTCTGCCCTAATAGCACATTCAGAAATCAATAATTTCATAATCATACCGTATCAGTTTGAAACTGCAGTGTGGTATCCACTTCAATCGTCACAGGAGTGTGCCTCTCGGCAATCAATTTCTACATAATGAGAATATGCAGTGGGCATTTTAACTAAACCCTAGGCAAACCAGTCATTTCAAACCAGAGAAGACGAAGATGAAGGATGGAACTTACCAGGTCTTTTGGATACTCCATCTCTTCTGGATACTCCATCTCTTCGTCGATGAAGTCTCCATAGTCTGGATCGACCTGGTAATCCTCGTCGTCCATTGATACAATGTGGTGGTAGTGGGGGAGAGAGAGGAAACAGAGAGCAAGAGAGAAGAATAGTGGGAAAGGAGGGAGTTGAGCAAATGTTCGCGCCATGGGGTGTTTATTAGCCTAGGGTTTTTTAGTGAACTATGGGGTGTGAATGGGAAAGTAAGGGGTGCGACTAGCCCCCACCAACTTATTTTAATGGTTACCACCAATTGCCACCGCCTTTGCTTCAAGATCCGCCCATTCTTCACCTTTCATAGTAACTGGCTTCTTCTCCTTCCCTTCTAGTGCCTTTGTTAATCCCGGTTGAGCCAGTATATCCTTGACAATACTATGCCAAATGCTGAAATTTGTCCTACCGTCAAATAGTTGAAGTGAGTGTTACCTGGAACACGGTTCATATGGTACACGGTACGAACACGGATACGCGGTACGCTACATAGCTAAAACGCGATACACTAAGGTATCTTTATATAAGTTCTTATAGTTAGGATTTCTCTTAAAATCTAAATGGAATAAACCTAAGTTTTATAGAAAATTTTTAGTTGAATCAACAAGTTGATTATTTTATAAACAAATTATTATAAATGTAATGTTTGAGCATCCAGTACTAAGTTATAATATTGTTATCTTTGTGCAATTATAGGTAAAACAATAAATAAATTTTTTGGTACGCTAAATTTAGATTATTGGTACGTAAAAGTACCTTGTTTGGGTACGCAAGTACCAATATGCGGTTCGCTAGGTCAATGAAAGTATCTGGTAACTCTGGGTTGAACATGGTACTTCATACTTGTTCTTGTGCTGGTCATCTTCGTGTCTGTAATCCGTGAGATTTCTTAGAAGGCCATAACCTAAGCTCTGATACTAATTGTTGAGAAAATTGTCACACAGACACATTGGGATAGTAACACACAAATTCACATGAAAAAACTCATCTGGGAAAAAACACAGGGAGAGATCTCAGAAATCCATTATGAAAAAAAATATATGGAGAATACAACCCTTCCTCGCTCTCTACCACTGAGAGACTACTCTATACAAAATTCTCACAATTAAAGTTACTGTCAGCGAGTATCACTTGCTATTCCTTTCTCAGCTTTGTGGTATTACTTCTCTACTTGGTACATCCCTGAATAGTGAAGCAATCCTTTTATTAACAAATTTTAGCCTAATAAGTTATAGACTTTTGTGGCCTACCAAAAAATTTGCACCAGCCTTTGACAATTTTGCATGGCTGCAATACGAAACCAACAAGCGAACAATTTCTTCTAAGCAGTAGCTGCAATATTGAAATGATGTTTTGAACTGTAGCTGAAATATTAGAACTCCTTTTGCTCCTTAACAAAATAGGAGCCGACCATTTGCTTAATAATGTTGAAACTGAATATGGTGCATGTGAATCCTCTTAGAAATCTAAGTCAATTTTTGATGATTTCTAAGGCACTTTGTAGAACCAGCATTCTCTAGGGCAATAAACTCAAAACTCCATGGTGGAGCGAGTCGCTCAAGTCTTTTTGGGGGATTTCCATGAAATCGCTTCACCGCTCAATGTGAAATATAACCACTGGTGGATTTGGTTTCATCTAAATTAGAGATCCTGTTAACATCACTATAGCCTTCCAATGCTGCAAGAATACCACTATAGTACAAGATAAAATCCATAGCACCTCTCAGGTATCTAAGAACTCGACATAGGCAGTCCAATGATCTTGATTAGGGTATTGAGTGTACCTACCCAATTTATAGCATATGTGACGCAGGAAAGAAGCGATAGAACAATATTAAATATTGTTCTAGTTGATGAGCCAATAATGTTAATCTAATATAGTTAAATGACTCCTACATTTACTAGCTTAAATGTAAAGTACAAATAATACATTTCTATACAAATCCTTCAATAATTCTCTTTATTCATTTCTCAAAGTCATTACAATTTACTTTCTATTACATCAAAAGAAGACAACAATAATAATCTCTCTTGATCTAACTATTCTTCTTTCTTTCACTTTCTCTTTACTGCCAGATTCTGCTGGTAATTCTTCCTTAACTGCAAATAAGATTTTATTCGCAAGAATAAGCACAAATGCTCAGCAAGTCTAACAGATAACACATTACACACTTCTCAAGTTTATACAGATAATAGAGTTCACACTACTCAACCTATAGGGTTCAAACCGCCCAAGTTATAGTGTGAGTTATAGTGTTCACACTATCCAAGTTATAGAGTTCACAATTCTCAGGTGGTAGAGTTCACAGTCCTCAAGTTATACAAGTAATTCACATATCACAATCAACTTCACACAACTGAAATTCAAAACAGTTTTATAGCACATCGTTGCACATAAAGATTTGCACATAGTCCACAAAAAAACTTGCACAAATACGCCAATCAAATAAGAGTTAGAACTTGCCTGGAATGCTCCTTTACCACTTTGCACTAATTCGCCCTTCAAATGTCCTACACATTTTAATTCACGATGACATACCAATTAGCCACATAATGACCCTCTATATTGGTTTATGTTAACTTATTCCATATTTTATAATGTCTGTTTCATTAGAATCGGAACGCTTTTCAAGTTCATTACTACTTGGTACGGTGTTTCGACGTCCGTACGTCGCACGCCCGACTTGCCTAACTCGAACGCCCAAGCGACACGTCCTTGCGTACGCTTAGCACGCCCATACAACTTGTCTAATACTCTTTGGTTAACGTTAAGTATTCTACATCTTTTATAACTTAGAACAATATAGCTTAGCGTCGAAAACATTGCACGTCGCAACGATCGAACGCCCGACATGCACAACGTCACCAAACTGCCCAATTTCGACCTTGATCCAGGCAGTAACTCTCAATTCTTAACAAATGAAAGTTGTAGATCTACTTCTTAGCTTTCCGGAACATCTTGAATCATCCCAATCGGAGTTCGTATAAGAGAGTTATGCCCAGATTACTAAGTGACGTTTAAGCTGTCCAGCCCACTGCACCATTGGCGCGGCAGCGCCCAAAATGGCACTGTAGGCGGCGCTGCAGCGCCTGCCATGCAGTCCACATTCTACCTATTCCGAAAATTTACAGCTTTTATCAATTTTGTCGCACCAACTTCCGAACGTCATAACTTTCTCATCCGATATCGGAATGAGTCCGTTCTTGAGTCATTTTCTTGCTCGTAACACCCTCTACAAATCCCTCCGGACGAAATAATTTTTCAGCTTCCTTAACTAGCCAAAACAGTGGCTCAAAAAGCCTTTGTGGACTAGTTTTTACTACTTGGCGCTTCTAACGTCTATTTTTCAACTCAACGTAACTTACTCATCCGAAGTTGGATTGAGTTTGTTCTTGAGCCTACGGCTCACTTATTCTATGCTCTATCAAACCTCCAGAAAATAACAATTTTCCGAAAGCGTTAACTACCCGTAAGATTGGCCCGAAAGTCATACCAACCTAGGGTTTTCGACTTTCGACATGTTTTACTAGATTCAGTTAGTCTAAATGAGTTTATTAGCTAACTTATCGTACTTCAAGTATTGCTAATATTATCATACAAATCATAACTTCAACATGCTATACATCGTGATCTCTAACATATGAACATTTAATTAACGAAACTACAAGTCGTAAATTACCTCTTGAAGTTGCAAGCTTTACGATTAACTTGGAAAAGCAAGACTTGATCATCCTTCCTCTAAATTATAAGTGTACTTACCATGCTCTCTCTTAGAATTACTTGTGAATTGTTTGAAAGTTAATAAGCATGGTATGAGGGCTTTATTTATAGGCAACCAAGACCTAGGGCATAAGGGTCATCGTATCACAACTCACTAATTTGGGCAACAAGTCCATGGCCTACCACCTTGTCAAGAGGCCACATCTCACCATACATAGAAAGTCAACACCACAAGCAAGAGATGAGGCCACATCTCTCCATTCACAAGTGACCAACAAGGCCAAAAGCTAAGCCACTCACAAGTGACCAACAAGGCCATGGCCTGCCACTTGTGTCTTGCAAAATGACTTCCCATACAAGAGACCACATCTCACCTCTCAAAGCAAGACAACACTACAAGAGCGAGCAAAACTCAAATTGATGACCAACTCTTCAAAGAAAGTATCAATACTTACAAACTTGTAAGTATTACATACTTTCATATTGGCCAAAAAGCCCATACTTTCTCTACACCATAACCGAATCATATTTAGTTTGGTTACTCTAACTAGTTAGTTAGCCGTAATCGTTGACTTTGACTTTTCGTATTTCTACCGTATAATTTTCGTATTATACACATTATTCTCGTATAATATTTCGTATTTATACTCGTATTATTCTCGTATTAGTGAATAATGATTTCGTATCTAGGTTTTAGCCCTTAGGGTTTCAACCCTTAGGTTAATTTATCCAAACTTAGTTTACTTTCTAGTTAGCCTTCTAGTTTGCTTGTTAGTTAGCTTTCTTAACTAATCCGGTTGGTCAAAATTGTTGACTTTCTCAAAGTTGACTTTACGTTTTATGAATAGTGATTTAGCGTTTTTATGAATAGTGATTTCCTAGTTAAGTTTTGCAAAAATGTTCTATAATCATACATATAATGAAATCACACGCATTCAATCACATAACACATAATTTCAATTACCAAAACAACATTTATTAATCATATAAGGTTTCATTACAAATCTTATAAGAATTCGGAATATTACAGGTTTGCCCAAGAGTTTTTAGGCTGAAGCAGTCAATATGGCCTGTTTTCTAATTAATCGATCTCCATCAGCTTGTATAGATTACAAATTCCTAAAGAGGTATGGTCCAGAAACCAATTAATTTTCCTATCATGAAATTTTCTTTTCCAGCTTATGTACATCTGCCAAGTGCCAATCGAGGAGCGACATTCATCCAAAGTTAAAAACAACATATATTCCTTGACTATGAAGATGGAGTTGAAGGATATAGATTGTGGGATCTAGTGACCAAAATAAAGTTGTTAGTAGAGACGTGGTAATCAATGAGAAACATATGCTAGAAAAAAAAATTGAAAAACAAGATTCTGCGGTGAGTGAGATACAAAGACATGTTATGGTGGAGCTTCATGAGCAGGAAAAAGAATGAGCAGAAACTGCCGATGGTTATGTAATGAACGAATGGTGTGCCATCCAACAAAGCATCAAGATGTCACCTATAACCTTATCAGATATAGGGAAAGGCGATTCAGCACACCAGTACAAACCAGTTCGCATAGTTAATGCCGCAAATATGCTGACAAAGTCAATTCCTACAAATAAGTTCAAGCATTACTCAGACTTAATCCACTTCGTAAATTGTTAAGTTCATGGTGGAGTATCCAGGAAACGGGATAAATCCATAGTCTGAAAGAAATTCGCAGTGTTATATTTGGAGAATCCAAGTTAAGTTAGAGATTGTTGAAAATTGACTTAGATTTTCAAGAGGAGCACACAGACACCATATTCAATTTTGGCATTATTAAGGAAGGTGGACTCCTATTTTGCCAAGTAACAAAAGAAATTCTAATATTGCAGCTATGATTCAGGACATCCTTCCAATATTGCAGCTATGGTTCAGAACGAGTGGTTGGCTTGTTGGTGGTTTCACATTGCAATCATGCAAAATTGTCGAATGCAAGTGCGGATTTTAAGGTAAGCTACCGAGAGTTAGTAAAACTAAAATTTGCCTATAAAACGATTGCCCTTTCACCGTTCTGGGATGTACCACACAAAGAAGCAATACAACAAAGTTGAAAAGGCAATAGCAAGTAATACTCATTGGGAGTAACTGTGAGATAGTATTTATGTAATAGAACAAAGGAGGATGAATAGCAATAATAATCTACCTTAGTGTATTATTACTTTCATACTTACAAGAGAGGGCAGTGCTCTCTATTTATACCATTCAAGAGAGAGCACAAATATAAGAAAATTACATTTAACAAATAAAAGGAATCAGACTTTAAAGCCCATTCTCCACTAACTGTTGCACTCCACTAATTGCTGATATATGCTCCATTAGATGCAGCCCATGTGCCTCCACTAACTGCTGATATATGCTCCATTAGATGAAGCCCATGTGCCTCCACTAACTGCTGATATATGCTCCATTAGGTGCAGCCCATGTGCCTCCAGCAACTGCTGATATATGCAGCTCATGTGTCTCAAAACATGTTTTCCAACACTCCCCCTCAAGTTGGTGAATGAATGTTTTTCATTCCCAACTTGGATACAAAACTCTGAAATATTGAGCTACTCAACCCCTTAGTAAGTACATCTACAAGTTGGCCATGTGTAGACACATAAGGGGTACAAATCAGCCCACTCTCCAGTTTCTCCTTGATGAAGTGTCTTGTCAATTTCGATGTGCTTCGTGCGATCATGTTGTACCGGGTTGTGAGCTATACTAATTGCAGACTTATTGTCACAATAAAGTCTCATTGGTCCATCCCACTTGATTTTCAAGTCTTCTAAGATGATCTTCAACCAAAGTATTTCACATACACCTTGAGCCATTGCTCGAAATTCTGCCTCTGCACTAGACCGTGCTACCACATGTTGTTTCTTACTCCTCCATGTCACGAGGTTACCGCCAAGAAATGTGCAATATCCTGTTGTCGACCTCCTGTCAACTATTGACCCAGCATAATCAGCATCCGTATATGCCTCAAGCACCAAACCTCCATTTCTTTTGAACAAAACACCCTTTCCCGATGTCCCTTTGAGATATTGTAACACTCGGTGCGCAGCTTGCAGATGAACTTCCTTTGGGCTATGCATGAACTGGCTAATCACACTCACTGCATATGCTATGTCCGGTCGTGTATGAGACAGATAAATGAGTTTTCCTACCAGGCGCTGATACATTTCTTTATTTATTGCAGCGTCTTCCTCTGCTATTCCAAGTTTAAGATTTTGGTCTATTGGAGTACTTGCTAGTTTGCATGTTGTCTTGCCTGTTTCTTTAAGGAGATCCGTAACATACTTCTGTTGGGAGATAAAAATGCCCTGCCTAGAGTGAGCCACCTCGATCCCAAGAAAATATTTAAGCTTTCCTAATGCTTTGATCTCAAATTCCTTAGCCAAACACTGACTTAGAAGTTGTCTCTCATTATCATCATTCCCCGTCACTATTATATCATCAACATACACTAATAGTGCAGTGACTCCCCCTGAAGGTGAGTGTTTAATGAACAGTGTGTGATCCCCTTGGCTTTGTTTATATCCCATGACAATCATAACTCTCGCAAATCTGCCAAACCATGCCCGTGGTGATTGCTTAAGTCCATACAAGGCTTTCTTCAATTTACACACAGTATGATCACACAAGTTATTCCCATAACCCGGTGGGACCTCCATATAAATTTCTTCTTCTAGTTCTCCGTGCAAAAAAGCATTCTTGACATCAAATTGTTGTAAGTCCCAACCATAATTAACTTCTAATGATAGTAAGATTCTAACAGTATTCATCTTTGCAACCGGAGCAAAAGTCTCTAGGTAGTCAATCCCATATGTTTGAGTATAGCCCTTGGCTACCAACCTTGCTTTATATCTCTCTATTGACCCATCTGCTCTATATTTCACTGTATAGACCCATTTACACCCTACGGGTTTCTTTCCGACAGGTAACTTCACTAACTCCCACGTTTTATTCTTTTCCAATTATTCTATTTCTACATTCATGACTTGTCTCCATTTCTCTTTGGTTAAAGCCTCAGATAAGGTGGTAGGGATGGTAATGGTGTTCAAGTTAACAAGAAAGGCTCTATGTGATGGTGAAAAATGTTTAAAGGAAAGAAAGTGTGCAAGAGGATATAAAGGTCGTTTTGTGCACTCTCTAGTTCCTTTCCTAATAGCAATGGGAAGGTCCTGGTCATTATTATTGTCTATATGGGATTCAGTTTCAACTTGTAATGAAGAATTAGAAATTGTTACCTCGTTCTCAGGATCTGGGTTGGATGATTGGACTTGCACTGATTCAGGGACAATTGTCTTCTTCCTTGAATACACCTTGCCTTTGTCAAATTTCACATTCTCAAGGGCAGAGTTAGGAGTGTTTTGAAATTTCCGGCACGGGTTCAGACACAAGATTTGGTATAGACTCAGATACTAGTTCAGACACAAGATTTGGCATACTAGAAACTGGTTTAGGAATTAACGACAAATCGAACAAGAAATCCCCGTTCTTATCTTCAAGTATTGAATTCTCCCCCTGAAGATAAGGTGAGATGAAGTAAGGTGTTTGCTCATTAAAAGTAACATCCACCGAGACAAAGAATTTCTTCGATGGAGGGTGATAACACTTGTACCCTTTTTGAGTTGAGGAATAACCTACAAATACGCATTTCAACGCTCTTAGGTCTAGTTTCCCCCTATTTCGACTATGAATATGGACAAATGACACGCACCCAAATATCCTAGGGACAAGATTATTTGTAGTATGTATGTTTGGATAGAATGTTGAGAGTATGTCCATTGGACTCTTGAATCCCAAGACTCTAGAAGGCAAACGATTTATAAGATGAGTGGCTGTAAGAACTGCTTCCCCCCAAAAAGACTTAGGCACATTTCTTTGGAATAAGAAGGCTCAGGTTGACTGAAGGAGATGACCATTTTTTCTTTCTGCGACTCCGTTTTGTTGTGGCGTATCGACACAGGATGACTCGTGTACTATTCCTTCCTTTTAAAAATAAGGAGTTAGCACTTGATTGAAATAATCCCTGGCATTATCTGACCTAAACCTTTTGATAGCAACCCCAAATTGGTTCTTAATCATGGAACAAAAATTTGGGAGAATAGTACTGACATCAGATTTATGTTTAAGTAAGAAAAGCCAAGTAACACGAGTACAATCATCAATGAATGACACAAACCATCTTGCCCCAGAGACATTAGGAATAGTAGATGGACCCCAAATATCACTGTGAATGAGATAAAAGGGAAGGGAGCTCCTTTTATCACTACTTGGAAAAGGTACACGTTTGTGTTTGGCAAATTCACATACTTCACAATGAAATTTTTTAACATCTAGACCTTGAAATAAAGACGGAAACAGAATTTTAATGACTCTAAATGACGGATGTCCAAGTCTGCGATAGTGAAGCCAAACTTTTTCTTCATTGGATGAATAAAGTTTTGAAACAAACGAAGAAAGTAACTTGCCCTTAGTGATATTTGACTGGCTCGATGTTTCTAGGTAGTAGAGCCCATCCAGTTCTCTAGCATGTCCAATCATCTTCCCCGAATTCTAGTCCTGAAATACACAATAATTATGATGAAAGATCACACTGCAACATAAATCTTGAGTAAGCTTTTGTATGGAGACAAGGTTTGTGAATAATTTGGGGACATGAAGAACATTTTTTAAAGTCAAAGATGGGCCTATTTTAACATCTCCTACACCTGCTACAGTGGTCAAAGAGCCATCAGTTGTGGATATTTTCTACTGCTTGGGCAGGGTAAGTATGTGGAAAAGACATTTGGTGAGTAGGTCATATGATCAGTAGCTCCTGAATCCATGATCCAGGAGCCGGCAAAGGTTCTATTCGAGACATTTAATCCAACAGAGGATGGAGACTTACCTGAATACGCCAATGAACAAGTACCTGAAGGTTTGTCAAGATTGCCAATTAGAGATCTCACCCTCTCGACCTCTTCTCGGTTAAAACTGCTCGACTCCTTTGGTATTGCTTCATTTTGTTGTGCCGTTGTGACATGAGCCTGACCATTATACCTTGGCGGTTTTCCACGAAGCTTCCAGCACCGCTCACGAGTATGGCGTTTCATCTTGCAAAAAGTGCACCACAAACTGTCACGATAATCAGCCTTCGATTGTTCAGGTTTTTTATCTTCAGAAAATGGTGTTTTTTTCATGTTTGCAGCTGAATAATTTCCACCACTAGCTACCATAGCTGAGCTGTCCATGCTTTGTGGTTCAAGCATAAGTCCTCTTCTGCTTTCCTCACCTCGAACCAACGCTACCACTTCATTAAAGCATGGTACCTCCTGCTTGCCAAGAATCTGGACTCTCACTTGATCAAATTCTGGATTAAGCCCAACAAGAAAATCATAGACTCTATCTTGCTCAATGAAATTCTTTAGGACAGCTGCATCTTCAGGACATTTGGTTTTAATCACCCTATAATGATCAAGTTCTTGCCACAAGGCTTTTAACTGATTTGCATATTCGGTAACTGTTTTACTGTCTTGTTTAGCAGCCATTGTTTTCACCTTCACCTCATATACTTGAGCCGCATCTCTTGCCTTCGAATATGTTTGTTGTATTGCATCCCAGATATCCTTGGCAGTAGCCAAGAACATACAAGTGTCACTAATCTCAGGAACCATTGAGTTCCATAGCCATGCCATAATCATCGAATCTTCTTCGTCCCATGCTTCAAACCTGGGATCTTTCGATTTTGGCCTCGTACCCATAAGATGACTCAACTTTCCCTTTCCTTTAAGTGTGGTACGAACAAGCTGGGACCATTTGAGATAGTTTTTTCCATTCAATCTATAGGCAGCCTGGATATTTTGCAATTCTCCAGGCTGTTGGGATCCAACTACCTCCTCTGACTGTGTTGTAACTTCTGACATCTTCCACAAGTCACAAATTACTGACTATCAAGTCCAATTACTAACAGAATTGCAAAGCTACTTTGATACCAAGGAGTTTTGATTTATGCAAAGCTGCTTTGAAATCTGCTGGAAATTGGACTTCACAGAATTGGAAATCTGTTGAAAAACTGCAGAAAAATCTGCTGGAATATTTTGTTAGAATAGCCTTAGCTTTGATACCATGTGAGATAGTATTTATGTAATAGAACAAAGGAGGATGAATAGCAATAATAATCTGCCTTAGTGTATTATTACTTTCATACTTACAAGAGAGGGCAGTGGTCTCTATTTATAGCATTCAAGAGAGAGCACAAATATAAGAAAATTACATTTAACAAATAAAAGGAATCAGACTTTAAAGCCCATTCTCCACTAATTGTTGCACTCCACTAATTGCTGATATATGCTCCATTAGATGCAGCCCATGTGCCTCCACTAACTGCTGATATATGCTCCATTAGATGCAGCCCATGTGCCTCCACTAACTGCTGATATATGCTCCATTAGGTGCAGCCCATGTGCCTCCAGCAACTGCTGATATATGCAGCTCATGTGTCTCAAAACATGTTTTCCAACAGTAACTTCAAGAGTTGTGAGAACAATCTCTCAATGAGAGATAGATTGAGGAAGAGTTGTATACTTCATATAACTTTTTCATTTTTGAGATATCTCCCCATGGTTTTTCCTGGTTGGGTTTTTTTCACGCACGATGTTCTCAACAAAACCCTTTAGGAAACAATTTGAAACAAACCTTAACCCCTTTGGTCAGCCTTGAAAAGCTAGTTGTTCAAGTGGAGAGGTTAGAGCCTATATCAAGTATTAACCCACACCAAGTTACCCTTGCAACCGTTGGCGTTCGCATCAATGCACCCACCTTGCAAAGTTGATGACCTCGTTGCCCATCTACTTAGCTGATGGCCTCACTCTAACGACACTGGTCCAACGCCCTTTGCACTTTTGCCCACCTTGAAAAGCTAAATGTTCAAGGGAACAGGTTAAGGCCTATATCAATCCACGCCAAGTTAACTTTGCAATCGATATGGGACTATTTCTTACAGTTTAGTTTGGAGTTCACATTAATGATACAAACCTTGACCCCCTTTGTACACCTTGAAAAAGCTAGTTGTCCAAAGGGAGAGGTTAAAGGCTTATATCAACCCACACTAAGTTACTTTTGCAACGGATTATCACTTGCAGTTTAGTTTGAAACAATACATCCACCTTGCAAAATCGACGAAAAACGTCGGTCCATCTACCCAACTATAGCGGCTTCAATCTAACAAAACTAAACCAATGCCCTATGCATTACTGTAGTGACCGAGGTCGAGTCATTTACTCTTGATGTTTTCCATAGCCCAGATTGGGTGTACTTAAGTTGTGGGGTACACTTGATGGAAGCTCCTACATGAGTGAAACTATGGTGTTAGTGTGAAGCCTATAATCTGTATAAAGGAAGGAGGTTCATAGAAATTTTAAGTTTCACCAAGTTCTTGTGTAGGTCATGTTTCATTGCTCTATGCATTGGTTCATAACCCAAGATGCGCCAGTGTTTATGCAATACCTTTTCTTTCGTCTTTGGTCAGATCATTCTCTCCTCTCTATATTTACTCTTCACTTTGTTTTCGCCTTTGATACATTTAGGGGATTGTTGTAATTTTGACTTTTGAGGTTATATCAAAGGCTAGAAGTTTAATCTCAAGCATACTTGTTTTCTTGGAAAACTTGAATTTTTCTCTGAGTCCCACATTGCTTCCATTTTGTTCCTTTATTGGGTTTGTAAGTTATTGCTCTCTTACTTACGGTATCATGCGGTAGAAAAAGAAGTGGGCTCGTTTGCAGTCTTGCGGATGAGATGGGCCAAGGATTTGGGTTAGCCCAATCTTGATTTGGATTTCTGACTAAACCCTCACGGGTGTGACCAAACTAGGTCCACTTTTAGCTTTGCTTTTATTTTTTTTCCTTCCAGATTATTTTCCCTTAATTTCTGCCCATCAGTTGACTAGTTAATTGAGCAATCAAGTATCCGTTTGGTTTTGACTGACTTTGTACATTACTCCACTGTCAATGCAATTACATAATTGTTGTAATTCCTTTCCTTGGGCCTTAATTTGTTCCATTGATTTGCAGAAACATGTGTTATTCTCTCCTATAATTAGAGACTTCTACTCTGTTTATGCACATAAAAATTACAAAGATACTCTCTGAAACTATTCAGGTCTGATCAGGGATGTTGGGTTGACTCCTTGTGCTTCTGCTTTAGTTCCGGTGCTTGGTTAACGCGGAAAAAGGTTGTTGATCCTGGAGGTGTATTACAGCTGAGAATCGACGAGCACCCTGAGTTCAAGTTAGAGGGGGCTGGATATTCCTTAAGCACAGTGCTTGCACGACTCGATCTACACCTTTCTGATAACTCCTTTCCTGCTATATTTTATTTTACTGTTAGTCTGTTACTGTTTATTATCTGCTTCTTTGTGTATACTGGTCCAATAGAGTTTGTTTTTAACTGCTTCGAAAGAGTTTGTTTTTCTGCCTGCCTATTTTCGATAACACTAATGTCTTGCTGGATCCAGCCCAGTGTTGTTAAAGGCGCGCCTAGGCGTGAGGCCCATTCCAGCCCATGTTGGGTGCCTCACCTCCCCTGAGGCGAGACTCCTTCAATGAGGCGCACGCGAGGCGCGAGCCTCATCGAAGTTGTGTAATTTTTTTTCCTAATCAATCTAGACCATCAATTGCAACCTCTTCCTCCAAGTAAGTCTCTCACTTTTCCTTGTTTCTTCTCCTTGTTTTTTTTATTATTATCTTCTCTTACCCAAAAAAAAGGCTATTTTGCAAAATACTAAGGGTTATGCTGCCCAATTTTTTTCCGAAACTTTGAGTACTTTTCTACGCTACTATTCCGGTGTTTACTAACTTATTAAATAATTAAATATGTGTATATAACTTATGAGTTTTTTTTAATATTTAAATATGCATTTATATTGTTGTTTAGTGTTTACTACTTCAATATATATATATATATATATATATATATATATAAGCATTTAACTATTTACTTATGCAGAATATAATTATGATATGATTATATCCGTGTATCACTATACTACTAGGTAAACTTTTTGAACATGCTTAGAAGTTTGTAAAATTACTTGATGGTTGACAAATTTGATAGAGAAATGATTGAATGTTTGTATATATATATATATATATATATATATATATATATATATATACACATTTAATTTTTTTAAAATATGTGTGCCTCACTTCAATGAAGCACGAACCTCGCCTCGCGCCTAGGCCCAAGGAGACCTTTGCACCTTTGTGCGCCTCGCGCCTTAAATAACAATGATCCAACCCTAATTTAATAGATTGAAAAACATTTCTACTACATATTCTCCTATTACCATTTTCGACGTGATCAGGTATGGATGGAGAAGAACGAACTAAGAAGACATCTAGCATTTGATAGACATGAGAAGATTTAACCGCCATAATGTAACAATACTTGTTGAACTCCCAAACAGACTTTTTCTTTATTTATTGTGTTTACGATTGATGTACTACAAAATCATCAATTGGAATTCTAAAATGTCAGTTATGCCTTCGTCCATGTCAGCATGTGGTTAGAACTTAAATCCTCACTAGACATGAGTGATCTGCATTAGACCATGGTTCAAAGCTTCTACCTGTTTCCATCGAAGAGGTAGAAAGTTTCCTTTTTCAATTTTGTTGAAAAAGAAACTCTATGTAGCGAAACCATGACCGTTTAAGGCCCGTCAACCACGCTAGGCCGAGGAAGGTGCAGGCTCTGGGGCTCTGGGGCACTAGGGGCGCTGGGCGCACAAGGCTGGGGGTGTTGGGCGCGACATTAGGGTCGCGCGCTGGGCGCTAGGGACTGGGGGTGTTGCTGCCGCACGCGTGCTGGGGGCTTGGGGAGCTGGGGCCAGGCCCTGACCAGGCCTCAAGCTAGGCCCGGCCTAAACTTTGTTTAGGCCAGACTAGGCCAGATGTTGGGTTAAAAATCGTGGCCTTTTTCAAGCCTTTAGGCCGGGCCTAGACCAGGCTAGGCTTTTTTCAGGCCAGGCCCATGCCAAACAAGGCCAGGCTTCAGGCCTTAGGCTTTTCGTGCATGCCTACCAGGCACGGAAACATCTATATTTTCCATGGTTTTCACCAAAATTAATTTTAATTTTATGCTATTTACCAAAACATACTGCATGCAATCAAAGCCCCTGTACTTTATTTTATGGTTCACCATCTGGAAAATATAAATCTTTCCTAAATCTCTCTTAAATCTTGATAATTATTTTAATATTAGTTATACGAAAAATCCACTTTAAATCAAAATGGATGAATCACTTCAAATTTTCTTTAGGATTTGAAAGACCATTTCCAATAGAAATATCCACAGGCTCTATTTCCAAGAGCCCAAGAATAATTTTACTCTTTCCTATTTATAGTTATTGGAGCTTAATAGTTCTTCTAATAAGTAATAACTGAATTGATTATTTATTTCTTCTAGCAATTATTCATAACTAATATGCTGCATTCTAAATGTTTGATAAGCTAATGACAATATGAGGTCTTCCCAACTAGGTTTGGTGATATGTATATATAGTGACTTTATTACATTCATAAGACTAACTTTTAAATGTTAAATCCCTCTATTTACTTGTATTATTAATTCAATCAATTTCTATTTTATAACTATATATTTGTTACATAGTACAAATGCAGTGTGTTTCTAAATATTTTCATTCGTTTCTTAAAAATGACAATTCTATTGTGTTTCCTAACGTTTCTGAAATGTTTCTATTTTCCAATCACCCAAACATACTTACGAAACAAAACTTTGAACCATGCATTAGACTTTGAAGTAACAAAATAAACTTCAATCAGGGTCTCGCAAGAAAATTGCTAAAGCTGACTAATTGGTTCGGGATTATGAAGCGAGATGCACTCCACTCATAAGCCTTGTAATGTAAGCCAGATTGATGCAGTTCCATTCCTAAGAGATATCATATCATGTAACTCATCTTAAAGTAGTTTGACAAAATGGACTTACCATTCAAAGAGACCTCACCATCAAGGAATCCTAAAGCAGAAAATGCAACCTTGTTTCGCACGATATCAGGAGCTTCAACAGCCTGAATCATTTCCTTTGTCTTGAAAACAATTCGGCCCAATGCACTCCTGTAACCCCCACCAGGTGATGTAGGCACCGAACAATAAACCACATCCCACTCTGGAAAAATTGGTTCACGAATAATAGTGTTAAGAAACAATCCTAAACCTTGCAATTTAAGAACTTCTAAATCAGTTACTTCAATAGTCAACATTAGTACCCTCCATCCCAAAAGAGAGTCCCATTTCCCAAAATGAGTTCCCATCCTAAATATAGACTACAAGATGACATGACATTACAAAATTTCTTGTGATAAAAACTGATTAACCCTAGGATGCATTTGATATCAATATGGACTTTTATAATGTATTAGGAGACTAGGAGGTTAAATGAGAAATTGACAACTTTTCTTCAAATGCTTGGCTTTGTGAAATGGGACTATCATTTTGGGTGGGTGGTCATAAAAATCCGAAGTGATCCCGACCTGAAATGAATGAAGAGTTAAAATTGATGAACTCCTGAATTACTGAATGCGCGAGTATAGAGATAGGGCATGCATGACAGTAAGTTTTGGAACAAAGAGTAGCAAAAGAAAATGCTTCATGCTTCCATAGGTATATTCTACCATTTCTGGGAGTTGACTTTTAGAAGACAAAAGTAAGCAGGTCGATGTTTAGAGAGTACAGTAAATGGCAAGCCATGGCTGAATGCAACACAAAATTGTTCTCTACGAAGTTTTCAACAACCAAATCTGTTTCTTTGTTTAGATGAAGTCATGGAAGTCTAGAAAGGATAGAATCGACAAACAAGATGAAGAAAGAGAACTAATGTAGCAAGGCAAAGCAAATTCCTTGGGGTGCGCTAAGCCCCCAGAATAGAACTTTACCTCCAAATATAAGAGGACATTTAACAGGTTCATCTACACAAAATTCTTTCAGTGCTTCTACCAATTCAGCTACCTCTTTGTGCTCATCCCTTGTCAGCGAAACTCCTCGATCTGTTTCCAGCACCTAATTAAGAAAAATAATTCAGTTCTGTTGATGATTTGGAGTTTGAAACCAAAACATTACAACACTCATAACGCTTGTATTGTATCAAGCCCATTTTCATCTTTTACCATGCCACCATTAGCCATATTCATGATCTCATTTGGAAATAAACCATATCTAGGGGGTTCATCATTTAATCAAACAGATGGCATTTTTTACTACTAGCTGGGATCAGAAATTATTGTTTAATATAGCACCACCACATTAAGATTTAAATGAAAAGTATTACAACTTATATATTGGGCATTACAGAAAATTCTTATAATATTTGGCAGCAGCTTTCAGCTCTGCCAAAATTACACATTATGTCGAAGTTAAACTCCATAAGATGGTGCTAAATTCATCAGAGCAGCATGTTATTTCTATAAATTTATACGTAAAGGTGCTGAACTAATCGTATATAGGCCAAAAAAAACTTGTAGGTTTACGTCAAAAGGATATAGAAATAAAACTAAGTTTATAATCTATCTTAAATCAATTAATCAAATAAATAAAATAAAATCTATCTTGGACCTCTGTTAATCTGATAAAAGGTTGAATTATGATTCTGTCTCTCCAAAGTTCAACAAAGAATAAGGTTAGACCCTCATGTTTCAGTTCTCAATGTATTCAACCTCCGAGTGGATAAACTAGGAAACAAAGAAATACCGAAACTCTAAATTTCATTATTCTACCATTGTGACACAACTATTGAATGCAGTTTAAAATTACTAACAGAGTTAATCACATGCCAGTCATGTGCCGTTATGGACATCTCAAATTGGCTAGCTCCTGATTGGCCCCTGATTGACACCTGATACACTCTTTAATAAGGTAAAAATAGGATCATAGCTCTGAAATGAATTTGAAACTAAAGGGTTGCCTAATAAGGATTCGAGAGGACTCTTATTCCGGAATATAACAAAACCAAAATACAAACTCTTGTGCTCATTTGTTTCAAGCAAAACGTTTTTCGGAAAACATTTTGAGTAAGACAATTTCTGAAAACTAAGCTTGAATGTACGCACTGTCCTTGAAAATGTTTTCTGGCTACGTTTTTTCATGGTCAAACAAAACCTCTGGAAATGTAAAGGGTTTTCCATGAAAAGGGAGCCTAAATCGCAACCTAGAATATTCCCCACCTCTCTCTCACACACTCTCTCTCTCTCTCTTCCTCTCTCTCTCTTTCTAGGATGAGAGTGGCTATTAAAGAAAAATGTTGGTGATATCAATGTTAGTCAATATCTGTAATAACCATTTTAACCACCATTGACTCGCAGAAAGTTTTATCACCTAGAAGGATAACAATAACTAATAAAATCAAATGTCACCTTAAATCAAAGTTGAGGAAATTTTATCAAATAGTTTTAACACAGATACATCAAATAGCTAGTGGACCTCTCCCTCTCCTTATGTAGGATGAAAGTGGTATTACTAAAATCAAAGCACTGGTGGTAATAATATTAGTCAATGAATCAAATCCCACAAAAAGAATTCCAACAACTGTGCAACTAATTAAATTTCCACCACTCAAAAAGTTAAAACCCACTATCAATAAAATATCTCCAAACTCAATAAAATCTATGAACTCCCTTCATCCCACACATCTCCATCCGATAACGAGAATCTCATTTAAATATAAAAAATTAAAAAAAAAAAATATGAAGCATGCCTCAAAACAAATTATAAAAAAAGAAAGAAAGAAAGAAAGGAAAGAACAGTTGCCAATTTCAAGTTTAAATTTCCTAGCTCATTTTAAATAACAACATAAGTTCAATCCACTATCCATTTATGCTACGTTTGAATTGAGGAAATGGAATAGAGGAAGGAATGAAATAAAAATAGTATATTTAATGATCATTTTAGAGGATAAACCATTCCAATGGAATGAAAATTTATTTCATCCCTTTGGTTTTTTATTCCACGTGGAGAATGTAGAATAAAATCTATTCCAATAGAATAGATATATGTGATAATTTTGTCATTATATGACAACACCTACCACCACCAACAACTAAACATACACTTAAAATCATTCTATTACGTCCTCCATTTCATTCCTTCAATCCAAATGCAACATTCCTGTCAATATAAGCATATCGGAACTCTCATTTTGGGATGGGGGAGTTTTACCTGGACCCAAAGAAGCAGAAACTTTGTTCGGGAACTCCAAATGCAGCGCACCGCACCATTTTTTGTGCATTGCATTTGACCCCAAATGCTGTATTTATGAGTTAAGCATTTGAACCCCAAATGCTGTATTTATGAGTTAAACTACGTCTGAAAATTTGGACTTCCAAAGACAATAAACTCTCCAAACTCACTAAACGTTCCAAATACACAAAAACTACAAAGTGAATGCCCAACTAACCAAACCATTGAAAATATGAAGGAAATTTGTTCAATCCCACTCTCCATTACCTGTAAATTGAGGATAATAGGGACTCTCGTTTCGGGACGGTGATATTCTAATGTAACCCAAACACACATAAAAACTACAAATTAAACGCCCAAGTAACCAAACCTTTGAAATAATGGAGAAAACCAAATCATCCGGCTTGGATGAAACCACAGGCGCTGATACCGAAGCATAAATCCCAGTCAATTTCGAACTCCAACGACGACGTATTCCGGGCGAAACTCTGATAAAATTACCAGTTGTATTACTAGTAATATTAGTTGTAGCTACTATAGAGGAAGTTGAGAGTAAAGTGCCTGATGAAGGAGCAGCATAGGCCATGGATTCGTGCTCCGGCGATCTCTAATTTCTTTCGCAAAAATCTTCGGTCACTTGTACTCTGTGTTCTTCTACTTGATCGTCTTATCAGTTTGTGGTTACAGGTTAGTTTGGAAATTGCGTGGGGACCAATTTAGGGCTTATTCGTAAATGTCTTATTTTAAAATCACGTATATAAGCTAAAATATAAGTTGATTAATAAATTATTTTAAGTTGTGACTTATAAGCAAAAGCGTTAGGTATTAATTTGACTTATAAGTCAAAAATTAAGTTAAAATAAATTATGAAGGTTTTCGGCTCATAAACTTATAAGTTAAAATAAATGTAAAGATTACTAAAAAGGACATTAATAAAAAGATGGACAAAATAGAAATTACATTTGGTCAAACTAACTTATTTTAAAATGACTTATAAGTCATTTTTAAATAAGTTACAAATACTTACTTCTTCTTTTTTGACTTAAAATTCAACTTATAAGTAGAAAAATAAGTCATTCCTGAACAGGAGAATAGTAACAAATGACTTATAAGTTGGTTTGACCAACTTATAAGTCATTCCCGAACAGGCTCTTAATTTATGTTCTGGAGTACATGCTACCACGGAGGTAAATGTTTTTTTTGTCTTTCCCAAAAAGGTCAACCAAGCTTAAGTTTTGTTTGATAAAATTGAGTAATTAAGATGTCAATGATTATTATATCTTAATAAATTAGATCATTTGAGTGAAATAACATTTGAACTTAAAAAACCGTTTGGTAACTAAAAAGTATAAAACATCTGAATGACTTTTAAATTTAAAAATATCAATTTGAAATTTAAAAATATTTTAAATTGACTTTTCAAAAATTAATAATGATCTAAAAATTAAGAATGGAGGAAGTACAATAGAGGCTCTATAAATTTAAATTTTTCATTAAGAGGCAGCTCTTGATGGTTTGGATTTATATTTTCTTCCCGATTAAGAGACGATAAGAGGCAAACAAAAATTTACCAAACAACTTTACCCTCTTACCGAATCGGATGTGAAACTATTAAGATGTATTAAGAGGTAAACAAACACCGCCTTAATTTAGTTAGACTAAAATGCAATTTGAACCCCAAAATTTATAGGGTTGTTGAGATTTACACTCCAATATTCAAAACGTATCTAAGTGTACTCCAAAAAAATTCAGTTAAAAAATACAATGTAAACACTCAAAATTTGCACATTTCTTTAAATTTATTATTAAAAAAAATAAATTTGTTGATTAAATTGCAAAATCTCACAATTTAGGAACCTAATGGGAGTTTGGAAAGACCTAGAGTGGCCAAAATATAAAAAATTGGTCCAAACCAATCATTAGAGGCCCTTGAATCTGCACCTCCAACTCTCCACCATAGTGGAGGATTTTTGGGGCCAAACCTCCACTATAGTGGCAGTTGGCAGCCTACCCTACCCCTTTTTAACTCCTTTTTTGCTCATTCCCTATAAGTAGAAGAGATAGCTTGGGCATAGGAATACCTCCTTTTGAAACCTCTTTTTTTAAAGAATACTCCCAAGTAAGATAAAGTATTTTAGAGAGAAAAAATCAAAAACCCAAACACAAAACTACCAATTTAAGTTTCAAATTGAAGAATCTTAAGTATTTAATGCGTGATATCCCTGTTCCAAATCACCTGTATTACGTAACTGTGACGTAATAATGATGCGGAATGATTAATATAATCGTAAATAGAGCGAATCGAAAATTGTCAATTGAAAATCCTAAATTGGTCGATCATTAGTGTTTGTGTGGGCTTAGACGATCGATTATCGTAATTTCGAAGAATTGAAGGTTTGGGTGGTGGAATGGATGTTGAGGGTAGATTTAGAGCGATGAAAATAAGTAGAATGAGCCGAGTCGGGATTTTGGCATGAAATGACCAAAATACCCTAAGGGTTGAAAACTCTAATTTGAGTTCAGAGTTGAATTTTGAGATGCAGACTTTACCGTTGAGCCTGAAACGTTGAATTTAGTATGAAAAAACTGTAAACACGATGAGGTGTAGGGATTGACTTTAGTGGTCAAAGTTAATAGTTGACTTTTAAGGTTAAAAGGTCAAACTTGTTATTCAAAAGAGAATTTGATGAAAAAAGCGTCACCATAGTGGCCGAGACATCAATTTTGGTAGGAATCGACTATAAGTATGAGGGATATAGGAATTAACTTTTGGAGGTTGAAGTCAATAGTTGAGTTTTTAATAATTATAAGTTTCCATTTTTGGAAACTAACCTTAGCCTTATCTTGTTCTTACTAGCTACGTAGTTGTAAGTAGGAGGTGGGAGGCACGGAGGAAATGACATTAGGTGGCTTAGTAGCCACCTCTTATTTATTAATGTATATACCCAAAATTTACACGTATTTTCTGACTATATGATAAGAGAGCAATAATATCAACCATAACGATGCGAGAGTGTCAAAACCAAGATTTAAAGCCCATGACCATTACTTGGAGCCCATACATGAGCTTTGAGGTACTAAAATGCAAAAAGGAATAAGAAGGGGTCAGCGGCACACAAGATGGACTTCTTCCACTTTTCTCTCTCATTTCAGATCCAAACATAAACAAATTATATACCATTGTGAAGGTCTCGAGAAAAAAAATCAGATTTGGGTGGCACGTTTTTAAATTTTATCCAGTTTGAAAGTTATGGATGTTTCAGTGCATGATATGAGAAAACAGACTACGTGGGACCCACACCCTGACTTTTTGTTTCATTTTGCACAAGAAAGAGAAGACAAATAGAGAGAAAATCCAAAAGTGTAGAGAAACTCTCCCTAACTTAAATCAAATCCTTAGTTTTTCAATAAATCATCCATCAATACATAACTAAGAGGCCTTTTGCAAGCTTAGAGAGGAAGAAAACCCACTCTCAAGGTTTATTTCTCATCTTTACACTCGATTCAGCTTCTTTTGTCGATTATATTGTTTGGACTCATTTTGTTTCATCATTTTTAGGCTCTCATAACATCTTAGATTATTTCTAGTGGTGTTTGGATCTTATTTTGGGGTTACGGGTTGTCAAGGAGGATTTCTCATGAATAAAAATTCATCATAACTAACTTAGAAATTCTTTTTCGTGCTTGGACGTTGGTTACATTTTGTTTCTTCATTTCTACGCTACCCAAGCATCCTAGATTATGTCTAATGGTGTTTGGATCCTAGTTTTGGTTGCCGAGGAATTCTCATAAATAAAATTTCCTTATAGCCAATTTCAAAAATATTTTCAATTAGATTTTATTGTCGTTATTGTAGACACCCAAATTTTGCACTTCGTATACTAACCTTGACAGGAGGGCAAATTCGTCAAATGGACCGGCCTGCGAGAGCAAAAGACAGAGAAGGTACGGACGCTCGAAACCACCATGACAATTTGCAACCGAAATCGACATGACAGCGAGGCTATCCGAATTTGGCATTCCCGGAAGGTGTGGCACGCCTCCCAATGATTCCCGGACTGTAAAAAACGAACCTGTCAGCGAAAAGCAGCGTCACGGCACGAAAATCGAGGCGTAGCACGAAAATTGAGAAAGTCAAGCCAGCCAGCCGCAGATTGATCTGCGGCCAAGTGGGTGCGCTAGCACGGAAACCAGGAAATCAGCACTATCAGCTGAGTGCGATGGGAGGTGGGCCAGCCAGCCGCAGATGGATCTGCGGCCAGCCGCAGATCAATCTGCGGCTGGCTCTGGCCAGCCTATTTCAGCCCAGTTTCGTGCAGCATACAGGGAGAGATCAGTTTTGGCGGAAGAAGAAGAAAACATCAGCAGTTTTAGCTCGAAAATAGAGAGAAATAGCAAAAAAATTCTTGTAACAATTGAGAGAAAAAGAGAGGAATTTTCCCTTATTGTGGGATTCTATCAATACATCTCATACTTCACTCAATACACAAGTTTCTACACATTTTGGTATCATTTGCAAGGTGAAAATCTCCTTATTTTTGCAAATTCTATCATGTCATTTGATTAAACTAAATTGTAATTTTCAAGAATATTGTTGAACAATCATGGATTAGGGATTATTGGTGAGGGTTCTATTGGAACAAAATTCTTCCTAATAACCCGATGATATCCAATTGGTGAAATTTCTAGTTTGTTCATGGATATATATTAGGCGTAGTTTAATTGATTGTATTTCTAGGATGTGGTAGGCAATCCACGTTGTCATTATTGTAGTATTCCTTTTGTGAGCGCGTGGTAATCGTGGTTGTGAGCCTAGGAAAGCGACCCCATGGTCCAAATCCGATGATGGACGTTTTCTTATGTAAATAGTAAGAACGATGTAGCTTCCGTAGTAAATCTGTAATCGTTGGGCCTTAAAACGATGCTAAGGCGAGAATCGGATTTAAGGCCCCGTATTAGTGGAATATGTGATTGTTGGCGTGCGGGGTATTTTGATGGCTTACATGCCCATGAATAGCCCTTACGCGTTGTGATGTTTAAATTTGGGTTGTAATATCAAACAAAAGATTTCAAAATCAAAACAATAAAGATTTTTTCTAAAATCAATCAAAGTAGGATATTAGCATCACGAGGCTAAAATTTGGAAATGCCAATGAAAGTTGATTCCTATTTCACGAGAAAGCTAAAAGAGGTTATTTTCAAATGTCACGAAAATGGGTTTTATAAAAGAACGAAACGTTCATTAAACCTTGATACATAGGGTGAAAGAGATCTTAGAAATTGCCCATCATTTATGAAAGCAACGTATAAATCTCGATTCCTATTTTGGTTAAGGTTTAAAGAAAAAACTCACGTTTTATCAAAATGGCGCCTAATGAAAACCTCATAGTTTTGATAAGTAAAATCAAACCTTTCGAATGAATAAAGGGAGCTTTCTCGTATTAATAACGACGTTCTGAAACATTCTCAAATTAAGACAATACTTTCCCTAAAAAAATCCAAAGGATTCTTTCATACCAATTCACTACAACATTCACGTAGGCACACACACACACACTCGCACGTATACACATTTCATGAATCAAAGGATAGGAAAGTATCAAGATTGCGGTAACCGTGTTTTCATGGAAGTCGAGGGGTGCCTAACACCTTCCCCTCACTTAAGCAAGCCCCCGAACTCTATGAATCTCGATTCGCGGACCAATTAATTCGGAGTCACATATGAGCCAGCGATTTATAAGAAACGAAAACTCGGATGAGTTGGTACATCCATTTCAAATATACCAACTGGCGACTCTGATTAATTGGCTCATCATAAAAGGCGATCTTTCAAAACCCCGTCGACATTAATGCCGACCTTTTCCAAAAAATCATTTAATCAAGAAGGATAAAATTTGGAAAAGACTAAAAGGACACGCGAAGCGGATAAAACCGGCGTCGACAGCTGGCGACTCTGCTGGGGACATTAGAGGGCTTAAGCCGCGTTCAGATCTTGATGTTATCCTATCCTTTTAAATTCATAAAATGTGTGTGTATGCGATGTTTTGATTTTTTCTTTTGTTGTGTGAATATGTATTTCTTCGAATAAATGAATGATTTGAATGGAATTGCCTTACTGTTGAGTAATCATTTGCATACGGTGAGGACGATGAATGTGAATGTATGTTGAGAGAGTACCTCCTCCTGAGGCGAACCTGTCGGTTGCTTATTACTGGACTCGAAGGGGCTGCTCCCCGGAGATGGCTCAGGAAACGCACCACCCAAATCCGCTCCAATCGAAAGGGCTCAGACGAGTAGATTGCGAAGATTTGGGGACCTTCATGCCGAAAAGCCCGTGAGAGTAACCCTAGGATAGGTCAGCCTCAGATTAACCCAACGCAGGAAAAGTCTCTTCATGCCCTTTTACATTCATGCGTATAAATGTCATGGTCTCATTCATCTATACCTCCCTTTCTGTCAAAGAATTACTAACCGCTGCGTTTTGCAGGGAACAGCTGGGGAAGCATAATAAGTCATAATGGCATTTATTATCGCAATAAGGGACTACTAACATGCTATTTTGCAGAAAAAGATTAAAAAACCCAAAACGCAAAAGTTACAGCTTTAGCATGCATCCATTTCATTTCCCGGGACTAAACTTCGAACCGTTGTTTCGCAGGATTGCTCCTCAAACCCGTTCGCAGTCTAGGAAAGCCCAGGTCTCTACCTCTGAAATGGCTGATCTTCCCAATCATAGTTCCATCTCTCGGGAGGAGTTTGATGATTTTAAAAGGCAGATGATGGAAATGGCCACAATGCTAAAGGAACAGTTCTTAATCAGACAGGATCCGTCGAACCAGGCACCGCATAATATTCCACCACCCGGGGGTGACCAGAATCAGCCTAAAAATATTACAAACCTGTGTAAGGATGACCAACCCCAACTCAAGGACGAGCCAGTCATTCCGAGGGCCGTTCCCATACTTAGCAGGACAGTGATTACCATCCCAGAGGAGGGGGATACCGACGACCTTCGGAAAAAAATGAAACACATGGAGGAGACCATCCAATCCCTAAGAGGCATAGGCTCCCTGGGTAGGGTTAATTACTCAGATCTGTGTGTCTTCCCCGGAGCCAGATATCCAGAAAAATTCAAAATCCCTGAGTTTGAAAAATACAACGGGAAGGGGGATCCCTACACCCACTTGAAAATATACATTGGAGAACTCGGGTCTTATACCGATGACGAGGGGTTGAGAATGCAGCTATTCCAGAAAAGCTTAACGGGTGAGGAAAGAATTTGGTATGCCCGCCTTGACAACGCCCGAATCCACAACTGGGAAGAATTGGCCCATACATTCTTAACCCAATACAGCTTTCAGACCCAGATGACCCCTGACAGGTATCAAATGACGAAGGTTAAGAAACAACCTAGGGAATCCTTCAGGGAATATGCGCAACGATGGAGGGGCATGGCCGCACAGGTGAACCCCCCGATGACCGAGTCGGAGATGGTGATGACTTTTGTAGACATTCAAGAGGCACCGTATTATGAACGAGTCATCTCGGGGATTGGAAGACCCTTCGCTGAAATGATTAAACATGGAGAGATGGTAGATATGGGGTTGAAATCGGGTAAAATCCGGGATTTTACTGCTTTAGAAACGGCTGCCGAGCAAATACAGAATGGAAACTATGGCAGCACTTCCCGGAGGGTCCAAAAGAAGAAGGAGGAGGATGTATCCCTCATCCTACAGGGGTCATCCAGAAAAACAGAAAGCCATCTCCCGGTACAGGTGCAAAGAGTAGGGCCATCCCGACAGCCAAGCTTCACAGATCAAAGGGCAGAGGGGCGAATAAGATATGAGGCTTCGCAAAATCGAGTATTCACCCCACTCGGGGAGCCTCTCGAGCGGATTTTGGCGGTATTGATGGCCCAAAAGAAGATAATCAATTTGGCTCCCCCAAGTGATCCGAAGGGAAGGAGATTTGACCCAAGCAAACGGTACGCCTACCACTCGGGTTCCCCGGGTCATGATACACAAGATTGTTGGACATTGAAACATATAATTCAGAACATGATCGACAATGGGGAAATTGTGGTGGAACAACCAGACTCCCCGAATGTTAAGGCAAATCCCCTGCCAAGACATGATGGAGGGGGAGTCAATGTGACGGAGGCAAGTGAGGCTGGGGGGCCGCCAAGGTTGAACTATGTGCAGAAAATTGAGGAAATGATCAACGTGATACATGATCATGGGAGTGCACGGGGAGCGCCCATCAGGTTGATAGGGATAGGTACGAATAGCACAGAGGGACCTGTCAAGTTGACGGCTCCAAGGCCCATCATCCTTGCGGCAAGACCGCAACTCCCTGTCAGTAGTCTAAAGACTGTACCCTGGAATTATGGGGGAATACCAGAGGAAGCGGCCAGTTGTGCTTCCGTGACAACAAAGGGGAACCCCTTATATCTTCCCGGGCGAGTCCTTGAGAGCCAAAAGAGAAAAAATGAAGAGGTTTCCGAGGAAAGGGCCATAGAATTTTTGAAACGGATGGATCACCCAGAAACAAGAGAGATCCAGATTTTAAATGAGGAGTCAACCCTAACATCAGTCATGGACTTGGTGTTGTCATCCAGTGAGCATTGCAAAACCCTGGCGAAGGTTCTGGAGGAGGCATACGTGCCCAAAGAAATTAGTAAGGAGGGTTTCGGCCAGCTGGTGGGCCACCTATTGGAAAGCAATGCAATATCCTTTACGGATGAGGACATTCCCAAGGAGGGAAGGGGACATCGGAAACCACTCCATATTGCGGTAATCTCCTCAGGATATGTCATGAATGGGGTGCTGATCGATGGGGGATCGGCATTGGATATATGCCCTCTCAGTACGCTAAAGAAAATGAACATCAATCCCAAGCGCCTACGGGCCAGTCATGTGGTGGTCCGGGCTTTTGACGGATCCCGGAGGGATACCATTGGAGAAATAGAATTGTCGGTGGAGATAGGGCCCTGTACTTTTGACATCTCTTTCCAAGTTCTTGACATCGCAGCCAGCTACAACCTGCTGTTAGGGAGGCCATGGATACACATGGCCGGGGCAGTTCCCTCCACGCTCCACCAACAAATCAAGCTAATCATCGATGGGAATCTGGTAACAATCTCGGCCGAACGTGATGACCCTTCTCCTCCTAGGAGTGACCTGCCAGTGATCAATGTGGATGAGTCGGCAGCACCTGCCAGCTTTCAAGCACTGGAGATCAGCACTCCCCACTATAAATGCCTGGGAGCTCCAACTGTGAAACCTAGGGTCTCTCCCGAACTTACCTTTGTGGCAAAGGAAATGATAAAAATGAACTTCCAGCCTGGGCAGGGGTTAGGAAGGAGCAATCAGGGAATCACCGAGCCCATTCATCTACCACAGCAGATAGGCAAAGCAGGGCTGGGATACCATGAGGACGCAGCACGGAGACACCATCGGGGTGCGGCTCTGATTCGACTAGCTGGCAGTCCAGTGACCAAAGTCGACAATGAGCAGGGGATCAGCGAACCTGTGATTGGGGCAGGGAATGAAGAGTTAACCCCCACACGTAATGAGTCGGCCCGGAGGGAAAGTTTCCTGCAGGAGGTCGCAAAGGAGTTTGAAACCAAATGCTACATCCCCGAACAATCAACAAGCAGTGGGGAGGGGACGAATATTATCGCCCCACCCGGGGCCCAACAGGTTGTGCCTGTCATCGATTGGGCAGGGCTGATCATTCCTGAAGAGAGTAAGAGGGATGACTCAGGCGACGTAGCCGTAATTATCGGGGAAGTGTCCGATGTAAAGCCCCCTTTTCTCCAGCGCATTTCATCTGGTCTGACTGTCGACAACTGGACCATGAAGCCAGTAATATCCAAAAAAGGGTAAAACCCGACGTCAGGGTGGTGGACCCCAGAGGATGGGGGAATGAAGAAGTTTATTTTTGTTGTTGTTTTATTTCTGCATAATTATGTCGTTTCTTCGTGTTATTTTGAAAATGCGACCGTCGTGAAAATGATTTATATATGACAAATATTTTGTTTCATGTCAGGTGTACCAATTTGAGTAATCCTTGCCTAACAAATGGTCTTGCAAATTTGAATGATGATTATGATTTTGACATTGAGCTGGATTTCGATTTAATGGGCATTGAACAAGACGAGACAGATTACGACGATGCGCCTGACGAGATCAAAGGATGGGTCGAGGACAAACCCAAACCCAACTTGGACCAAACCGTCACCATTGATATTGGAACCCCTGACAAGCCAAAAGAACTCAAGATAGGGACAGACCTTACCCCCAGCCAAAAAGCCGAAGTGACTGAGTTGCTAAAACAATATGAGAATGTCTTTGCCTGGTCTCATGAGGATATGATCGGATTGTCCACCGACATTGTGGTACACCGATTACCCATCAAGGAGGGTTTCCGACCTGTCAAACAAAAATTAAGAAAGTTGAAACCGGAGTGGAGCCTAAAAGTAAAGGAAGAAATCATCAAGCAGTTCAGGGCGGGAATCATTATGGTGTCTACTTATCCGGAATGGCTGTCCAATGTAGTCCCAGTGGCTAAGCCTGGAGGAAAAGTAAGGGTATGTGTAGACTACAGAGATCTAAACAAGGCCAGTCTCAAGGATAACTTCCCGGTGCCCTTCATACACATCCTGGTAGATAACACAGCCCAGTACGAAATGTACTCTTTTGTGGATTGCTTCGCGGGATATCATCAGATAATGGTGGCAGAGGAAGATCGGGAAAAGACCGCATTCATCACCCCTTGGGGCACTTTCTGCTATAGGCGATTGGCTTTTGGCCTCACAAACGTGGGGGCCACTTATCAAAGGGCCATGATGGCCTTGTTCCACGATATGATGCATAAGGAGATAGAGGTCTACGTGGATGACATTATTGTAAAGTCGAGGGAAGAATCTGATCATGTAGCCCATCTCAAAAAGCTGTTCGATCGGCTCAGAAAGTATAATTTGAAACTCAATCCAGCCAAGTGTGCTTTCGGAGTGCAGTCGGGTAAGCTCTTGGGTTTCCTGGTTAGTGATCGGGGCATTGAGTTGGACCCAGCAAAGATTAAGGCCATTGTGGATATGCCGGTGCCTCACACAGAGAAGGAGATAAGAGGATTCCTCGGGAGGATAAACTTTATCAGCCGTTTCATATCCCACTTGACGACTACATGTGAGCCCATTTTCAAACTGTTAAGAAAAGGGGTTTCCCAAGAATGGAATGAGCAATGTCAGAGGGCTTTTCAGACCATTAAAAAGCAATTGACTGGAGCACCAGTGCTGGTACCCCCGAGGGATGGGATCCCTCTATTTATGTATATATCGGTAAATGCCATCGCGATGGGATGTATGTTAGGACAGAAAAATGAGGCGGGTAAAGAGCAGGCCATCTATTACCTCAGCAAAAGATTTAGCCAATGTGAACAGAATTACACTCCCATCGAGAAGACATGTTGTGCTCTGGCCTGGGCTGCAAGGAGATTACAGCACTACCTCCAGGGGCATACGACGTACCTGATATCAAGAATGGATCCCCTGAAATATATTTTTGAAAGGCCCATGCTGAATTGTCGATTGTCAAGATGGCAGTTAATCTTACAACAGTTCGACATAGTGTACGTAACTCAGAAGGCCATGAAGGGGCAGGGAATTGCCGACCAGTTAGTGGAAACCCCGTCAGGAGGGATGGAGCCGTTAGAAACTCCTCTTCCGGGCGAAGATATATTTTGGGTATCACACACCAAATGTGATGACGAGGGACAGTTCTGGAAGCTGTATTTTGATGGTGCCATGAATACCGAGGGGGCAGGAGCCGGAGCAGTCCTGGTCTCTATCACCGGCGAACAGTACCCTGTGGCCACTAAACTGCATTTCAGCAATTCAAACAACACCGCTGAATACGAGGGATGTATCTTGGGACTTCGCCTGGCCCGCGACATGGGAGTGAAAAGACTAGCGGTGTTTAGGGATTCGGAATTGGTAATCAGACAGGCAATCGGGGTGTACAACACTAAGGAGCTTCGGTTACTTCCATACCATCGTTATGTTACCCAGTTGATGCAAGAGTTCGAAGATATCGCTTTTCGACATATTCCCCGGGGACGGAATGATTTTGCAGATGCATTGGCAACCCTGGCCTCCTTAATCCATATAATCAAAAGAAAGAACATTCCACAGATTGAGATAGCCGTATAGAGTGCCCCGGCATATGAGGAACATGTGGCAGTGTTATCAGACGAGGTGGTGTTGCCAAAGCAGCCCTGGTATCACGACATAAGGGAATATCTTAGAGATAGATCCGTTCCCGACCAGGCGAGTCAAACTGAGAGGATGAGAATTCAAAAGATGGCGATGAAATTTTACCTGAGTGGGGATTCACTCTACAAAAGGGATGCTGGGTTGGGACTGTTGCAGTGCGTGGATGAAACGCAGGCCCAAAAGATTATGAATGAAATCCATGGCGGAGTGTGTGGGCCACACATGAGTGGACCGATGCTGGCCAGGAAGATTTTGAGAACAGGGCATTATTGGTTGACCTTAAAAGCTGACTGTGATGATCATGTCAAACGGTGTTACCAATGCCAGGCGCACGGTAATGTGATCCATACGCCTCCCAATGAACTGCACTGTATGACGTCCCCTTGGCCTTTCTCAATGTGGGGAATGGATGTAATCGGGCCAATAGAGCCCAAAGCAAGCAACGGGCACCGATTCATCTTCGTCATGATCGATTATTTCACCAAATGGGTAGAAGCAGCCTCTTTCCCCAAAGTCACTCAGGAGGTTATCGTTGGGTTCATCAGGAATAATGTCATTTGTCGATACGAGCAACCTGAGGTTTTGGTCTCCGACAATGCTAAGAATTTGAACAACGCCCTCATGAAGGGATTGTGCGACCAGTTTAAGATCAAGCACCTCAACTCTGTTATTTACCGTCCCAAAATGAATGGGGCGGTGGAGGCTGCCAATAAGAACATCAAGAAAATCATGGCCAAAATGTCTGCTAATCATCGGGGATGGCCGGATTTGTTACCCCTCACCCTGCTGGCATACCGGACGTCAACGCGTACGTCTACAGGGGCAACCCCTTACGCTTTGGTGTATGGAATGGAGGCTGTTCTACCAGTTGAGGTTGAGATGGCATCCCTCAGAGTAATGATCGATGCTCAGATAAGTGAGGAGGACTGGATGCAAAATCGATACGACCAATTGGCCCTAATTGATGAAAGAAGGGTGGCTGCCGTTTGGCACGGTCAATTATATCAACAAAGGATCTCTCGATCATATGACAAAAGGATGAGACCTCGGAAGTTCAAAGAAAATGATTTGGTGTTGAAGAGAGTCATGCCTTGTCAAGACGAGGCCAAGGGGAAGTTCGCCCCAAACTGGGAGGGGCCGTTTGTGATTAAGAAGGTGCTATCCGGAGGAGCCCTCATATTGCAAGAAATGGATGGTGAGGTATTTCCACAACCCCTCAATTCTGACTCGGTGAAACGGTTCTACGCTTGAATCATCAGGTCCTTTTTCCTTGAGAGCGAACTACGTAGGACCTGATCTCCCAACTTGTGGGGGTACGTAGGCAGCCATCCGGGCGCGGTCCGATCCATAAATAAAAATAATTATTTCCCTAACCAAAACCAATTTTCGATAACCAGATAAAACCTACACCCTAAAAAACCTTCCCAAAACTAGCTGCCTAACCAGTTCCATCCCAGGGGACATAACCCTAATCCAACCAAACAGTTATCCAAAAATCTGAGATTCAATCCGATGAAATTAAAAGGTGTGCGACAGTATCTGTCAAATCTCCATCAAGGCTTGAGAAGAGAAGGAAAGCGAAATGTCAAAATCAGGATCAGCTGGATAAAATGGGGATCCAATGAAAGGCAATGATACGACAAAAGGGGAAAATGACTAAATTGAAATGCATGTCTATATATATAGGTCATTTTATTACAAGATTGCTTTTCGATAACTGATGGAACTAACATAGTCTATGCAGGAAATAAAATAATCTACAAATCTGAAACTAGCTGAAGCAGGATGGTCAAGGTGGTGGATAAATCTGAAGCATCAGCATCTCCTGCAATCTGCTGCCCCAGCATATCAATACGATCCAGTAAAGCAGTGGCTCGGCTGACCGTCCCAAAATGAGCATCTACAACTGCCCCGGTCTGAAGTACAATGGCCTCTCTGTCAGCAATGGCAGCGTCTCTAGCCCGAATAGCATCATCTCTCTCGACAAAAGCAGCATCCCTCTCAGCCTCAGCAGTAATCAAGGCCAGACGGAGTCGGGTATCCTCAATAACCCGACTTGGGGCAGAGTCGACAGAGACGGAGTGGTATGTAGTATCATTTGGAGAAATCATCCCCAAGTCATCAGGGCCCCCAGACTGACTCAAACCAGCCGGATCCAAATCTCCGCGTAGCCACTGCACATAAGCAAATGTCTGGAGGTGGCAACCCTCACTATGTTCGGCGGAGATCCTGCGAGACCAAAGATCATATACCCGCAATAGTTCCCTCTCTGTCTGGGATGATATAAGGAATCGGTAGGTGGCTACTCCCGTGAAAGGGTGAAAGTCCTGTGTCTGATCAAACTGCCCTGTAACAGCCAGGGGATGATAAGTGGTCACGCCCCTCAAGCCAGCAATGGGAATGAAGTCCAGGCCAGGCACATGAGTCAAGAAGCTCATAAAGGAGCAATAGCCCGAATAGACCAATAGATGAAAGGGATCCTCAATGACAGACAAAAATGATGTCCAGGAGGCCACATCAGTACAGCTCACGGGACGAAACGAGAACTGCGCGATTATGTCATGGCTAAAGCAAAACCCTTGGCGACGGAAGTGGCCGATGGGACTAAGATGACTCATGAACCACACATACAACAAAGTCGAGCTCCCTCGGAATACTCTGCCTCGGAAGGACTGACAGTATGATGCTGACATGTAAGTATCCGCCAATATCATGGGAAGAATGGTGTGATCCTCCTGAAGGGCCCTAACGGCCGCAACCACCCGCATGTCCAAATGATCGGGTCCTGCGGGCAAGTACAAAACTGAGACGACACATGCCATCAGAACGTCTACTCTCAAGGAACCCCAGCGCTCCTCGGACACGGAAAAATCACCGAAGAAAAAACGAAAGCTGTCGGGTGAACCAAATCGGTCGATCAAGAACTGAAGGGGAACCATATGGTCTGATGTGATCACCGGTAACAAGACAGCCCTCCGCAAACCGGTGAAAGTCAAAAAATGACGGCGCATGGAACCAACTGTAACCCTAGCACAAGGGCCATCTAACGGCAAGCCAGTGAAACGAGCATACTCCTCAAGGGTGGGGGTCAGCTCTACTGTCCCTAACCTAAACACCTGACGGGCAGGGGCCCAATATCTCAAAATACCATCCACGAAGCCCGCTGGCACCTGAAAGGTTAATAAGGACCGAGAGTGTCCCAAAAGACCATCTGCGATGACCCTGTCGGCCGGTGATAAACTGTCTAACCAACGGAGGAGGCTGCCAACCAACCCTGTAGGAGGAATGGATTCCAAGCATACCACGCCATCTGAGGACGTCATCTGTGAAAAAAAAATAGTATCAAAAAGACTGTACAGGGGTCATTTTCTATCCGTGAATAAAAAGCATGCATCGTATAGACAATAATAAAGCAAATGAATTTCATGGAGATAAAAGATAAAGAACTGTGCATAAATAAATAAATGAGTTCAGTACATAGTGCATGAAATGAAAAATAAATCTAAACAGGTACAGGTACAAAAGCCCTATCCTATCCTGATCTAGATAAAGTCAATCTCATCGATGAAATCGGGGTCCTCGAACTGATCCCCTCGGGTCGTCGAAGTCGAGGGCCCAAAGTTCATGTCGGGGATGTATGGCCGAGCGGTGGCATCAGATGAGCTCGGGCCTGCATCATAGCCCGCACCGTCAGGATCGTAGGCGTAAGCCTCCTCCGGGGTCCGGCCTAACACCCGAAGAAATAGCGACAACTGCTCCACCTGGCGGGTCAAGGTGTCTATCTGCTCAGTGTGGGTGGGACTCCGAACGCAGGCTTCCCAGTCAGTCATCATCACCGAGCCGGGGACCATATCCCCGAGGAAGAAGGTAGCCCGGGTCTGGGGACCGATGGTACGAGGTACCCACCAAGTCCTGAAAGCCTCGCTCGTACTGGGGCCTGTGGAAAGCATCCGACCGTCCTCCCCGGCGAGCATGATCTCCGAGGGCTGAGAATCCAGCGGCCAGAAAGTAGTGAAAGAAAGGGAATGCGGGATGCGGATCTCTCCAGTGACGCATCTGAATGCGCGCTCTCCCAGATACATCACCCAGCCTCCAACACTCTGCAAAGTGAGGCGACGGGTGGAAAGCTCGAACTCCGGGCCGGAAGGATGCCCGTCAGCAAACCCCACAGTCAGATGCTCGGAGAGGTAGGGAATCCAGACGACGTCGGCAGCCGTGATCAACTCCAGCTGAATACGACAATGTGCAAAGCTGCCCGACACTGGGACCTCCTCTAAGGTGCTGTGATGCCATCGCCGACCCCGGGGATAAGTGTCCGGGCCAAGGGTGGTGACCGGCCTCAAGCATGGAAAGCGCTCGTAAGCCCAGAACTGTGAACAGAAACAAGGTAGGGCGTGAGTAACTATTAAAGTGCGAAAAGAGAAGTGAAATAAAGATAAGTGCAATAAATCAAAAGGAGGAGAAGACTCACCAACATAAAGTGGTAGAAACCGAGCCAGGCATCGGTCTGTCCCTCTGAGCGTAGACGCAGACCGTGGAGGAAATAAGCGAAAGTGAACGACCCCCAGTCGTAGTCACCAATCCGGTCTACATCTCGAACAGCCCCTACGACGCTGAAATGGATGGTAGATGAGTTGTTCCCTAGGAAACAACCCCTCATGATAGTCAGGAACAAGCGTCGTAGTAGGATGTCACGAGTGCCCTGATCCGCTGGGATAGGCTGTGCGTATAAACCTCCGACAGCATCGACAGCTAACGCTCCGGACCGGATACTGCGGGCCTTGAAGACCCGGTCATCGGATGCAAAGCCCAAAAGAGCGCGGACCTCTGCTGGAGTAATATCGAGGTCCAGGGGGACACGGGACCCGGTGAACTCGATCCCCGTGATATACCGCCAATCCCAAGGGGTCAGCACGACCTCACAGTCCAGAAGATGAAGGGACTGGGTCTGATGAAACCACCTCTCGGACAAAGCCCGCATATAGCCCCAGGGGCACTGGCGGGGAATGATGGTGAAGAAGTGGCGAAAACCCCAGGAGTCCACCACCGCGCGGTAATCATCGTGCAAGGCCGCGTAAAGGGAGTAAATGTTGAACCAGTTACCCCTCGGCTGGGTAAACTCAGGCACCTGTGAAAATCACAAATGGGTCAGTCCAGATAGAACAGAAATTGAGGAATTGAGAGCAAATTCAGAGCAGAGTTGAATATACCTCATTAGCAACAAGGGATGCCGAGGGATGACGACTGAGATCCCGACCCAATAGGTCGGGTATCTGGACAGAAGCGCCAGATAAAGCACGATGAGAATGGGGAGCTGGTGTGCTGGAAGACGGCTCCTCCACCGCAACCTCCGGAGGAACAACCTCCTCAACGTCCGGGTGATCAGGACGGATGACAGCCTCCGCCAAGCGACGAGCCTGACGGGTACGAGGAGGAATAGGGGCAGGTGCAGCCCTACGACGGCGAATACCCGAAGTCCGAGAGGCGGAAGAGCTACTGGGCGCATCACGATCCATAGCTGGAATAGAACGGGCGAGAAAGAAGGTAAGTTCCCTTTTAAAATTGTGTAATGAATATTCTAAATTTCTATCCTCATCATATAATTAATGCAGCATAATGCATGTTAAAAAAAAAAAAAAAAATTCAGCAGAGTTCCGTCTATAAAATGGACATCCCATGTATATCCAAGCATGTTTTTCAAAGAACTCAAGCCACAACAGATCATATTTGCATTCATATGTGTAAATAAAGCGTGTAAGATGCCATAAATGCATGATTTTCTTTCAAAAAGGAGCAAACATATACGTGGGACCGCCTCATGAACATAAAATAGGACTCACACAGTTAATACATAGCATGTATATATGATAATACATTACATAGCATTGTAAAGCATACATTTTGTCTCTAAACATGCAAATAGTCCAATGTATAGCAAAACGTTGACGAAATTGAAAAGTGACCGGTCAAAGTGTTACCTGTAGCGTGTAGATCGATCCTACCGGAGCAGTTTTTGCAGGAAAGTTGAAAAAAAAATCGACAAAAGGCCCTTGCGAACAAGCAAAAATCGCGAGAATCTATGTGAGTTGGAAGTTGAAAGTGATAGATCTGGAAGCGGCGCGCCGCTTATACATCCCGATCTTGGCCGCAGATGTATCTGCGGCTGGCCGCAGATCAATCTGCGGCTGCCCGCAGATCCATCCGCGGCTGGCCCTAGTGGGTCCCACCTTGCTCCCTTGCAGCCATTTGACGTGTTGAGTGAAAAAAGATCACGCGATGGGTGACCGGCGACGATACCCGGCCCCGACGAGACGATCGACCGGCGACGATAACCGGCGATCACGAGATGGATGTCCGGCGACGAAAACCGGCTCCGACAAGATAACCAACCGGCGACGATAACCGGGGGTTACGAGATGGGTGACCGACGATGATACCCGGCCCCGACGAGACGATCGACCGGCGATGATAACCGGCGATCACGAGATGGATGTCCGGCGACGAAAACCGGCTCCGACAAGATAACCAACCGGCGACGATAACCGGGGGTTACGAGATGGGTGACCAGCGACGATACCCGGCCCCGACGAGACGATCGACCGGGGACGATAACCGGCGATCACGAGATGGATGTCCGGCGACGAAAACCGGCTCCGACAAGATAACCAACCGGCGACGATAACCGGGGGTTACGAGATGGGTGACCGGCGACGATACCCGGCCCCGACGAGACGATCGACCGGCGACGATAACCGGCGATCACGAGATGGATGTCCGGCGACGAAAACCGGCTTCGACAAGATAACCAACCGGCGACGATAACCGGGGGTTACGAGATGGGTGTCCGGCGACGAAAACCGGCCCCTACAAGACAATCGACCGGCGACGATAACCGGCGATTACGATTTGGATGTCCGGCGACGAAAACCGGCTCCGACAAGATAACCAACCGGCGACGATAACCGGGGGTTACGCGATGGGTGACCGGCGACGATACCCGGCCCCGACAAGACGATCGACCGGCGACGATAACCGGCGATCACGAGATGGATGTCCGGCGACGAAAACCGGCTCCGACAAGATAACCAACCGGCGATGATAACCGGGGGTTACGAGATGGGTGGCCGGCGACGATACCCGGCCCCAACGAGACGATCGACCGGCGACGATAACCGACGATCACGAGATGGATGTCCGGCGACGAAAACCGGCTCCGACAAGATAACCAACCGGCGACGATAACTGGGGGTTACGCGATGGGTGACCGGCGACGATACCCGGCCCCGACGAGACGATCGACCGGTGACGATAACCGGCGATCACGAGATGGATGTCCGGCGACGAAAACCGGCTCCGACAAGATAACCAACCGGCGACGATAACCGGGGGTTACGAGATGGGTGACCGGCGACGATACCCGACCCCGACAGGACGATCGACCGGCGACGATAACCGGCGATCACGAGATGGGTGACCGGCGACGATACCCGACCCCGAACGAGATGATAGATTGGAAGAGTGAACCTAACGACCAACAAATACAGTCAGAGGGTTGATGCATTGACACTCTTTCGAATGTTTGCATGCGCTACATCTTGTGTTGTACCATAAACTACATGTGTTGCATCGTGTGTGTATTATCATATCTGTGCAGTGTCATTCAAACATCGGGTGTCTGTTTCTTTATCCTGTTCATTTCATTTAACATTTCATAAACATGATAAAGAGGGGCAGCTGTAGACACCCAAATTTTGCACTTCGTATACTAACCTTGACAGGAGGGCAAATTCGTCAAATGGACCGGCCTGCGAGAGCAAAAGACAGAGAAGGTACGGACACTCGAAACCACCATGACAATTTGCAACCGAAATCGACATGACAGCGAGGCTATCCGAATTTGGCATTCCCGAAAGGTGTGGCACGCCTCCCAATGATTCCCGGACTGTAAAAAACGAACCTGTCAGCGAAAAGCAGCGTCACGGCACAAAAATCGAGGCGTAGCACGAAAATTGAGAAAGTCAAGCCAGCCAGCCGCGGATTGATCTGCGGCCAAGTGGGTGCGCCAGCACGGAAACCAGGAAATCAGCACTATCAGCTGAGTGCGATGGGAGGTGGGCCAGCCAGCCGCAGATGGATCTGCGGCCAGCCGCAGATCAATCTGCGGCTGGCTCTGGCCAGCCTATTTCAGCCCAGTTTCGTGCAGCATACAGGGAGAGATCAGTTTTGGCGGAAGAAGAAGAAAACATCAGCAGTTTTAGCTCGAAAATAGAGAGAAATAGCAAAAAAATTCTTGTAACAATTGAGAGAAAAAGAGAGGAATTTTCCCTTATTGTGGGATTCTATCAATACATCTCATACTTCACTCAATACACAAGTTTCTACACATTTTGGTATCATTTGCAAGGTGAAAATCTCCTTATTTTTGCAAATTCTATCATGTCATTTGATTAAACTAAATTGTAATTTTCAAGAATATTGTTGAACAATCATGGATTAGGGATTATTGGTGAGGGTTCCATTGGAACAAAATTCTTCCTAATAACCCGATGATATCCAATTGGTGAAATTTCTAGTTTGTTCATGGATATGTATTAGGCGTAGTTTAATTGATTGTATTTCTAGGATGTGGTAGGCAATCCACGTTGTCATTATTGTAGTATTCCTTTTGTGAGCGCGTGGTAATCGTGGTTGTGAGCCTAGGAAAGCGACCCCATGGTCCAAATCCGATGATGGACGTTTTCTTATGTAAATAGTAAGAACGATGTAGCTTCCGTAGTAAATCTGTAATCGTTGGGCCTTAAAACGATGCTAAGGCGAGAATCGGATTTAAGGCCCCGTATTAGTGGAATATGTGATTGTTGGCGTGCGGGGTATTTTGATGGCTTACATGCCCATGAATAGCCCTTACGCGTTGTGATGTTTAAATTTGGGTTGTAATATCAAACAAAAGATTTCAAAATCAAAACAATAAAGATTTTTTCTAAAATCAATCAAAGTAGGATATTAGCATCACGAGGCTAAAATTTGGAAATGCCAATGAAAGTTGATTCCTATTTCACGAGAAAGCTAAAAGAGGTTATTTTCAAATGTCACGAAAATGGGTTTTATAAAAGAACGAAACGTTCATTAAACCTTGATACATAGGGTGAAAGAGATCTTAGAAATTGCCCATCATTTATGAAAGCAACGTATAAATCTCGATTCCTATTTTGGTTAAGGTTTAAAGAAAAAACTCACGTTTTATCAAAATGGCGCCTAATGAAAACCTCATAGTTTTGATAAGTAAAATCAAACCTTTCGAATGAATAAAGGGAGCTTTCTCGTATTAATAACGACGTTCTGAAACATTCTCAAATTAAGACAATACTTTCCCTAAAAAAATCCAAAGGATTCTTTCATACCAATTCACTACAACATTCACGTAGGCGCACACACACACACACTCGCACGTATACACATTTCATGAATCAAAGGATAGGAAAGTATCAAGATTGCGGTAACCGTGTTTTCATGGAAGTCGAGGGGTGCCTAACACCTTCCCCTCACTTAAGCAAGCCCCCGAACTCTATGAATCTCGATTCGCGGACCAATTAATTCGGAGTCACATATGAGCCAGCGATTTATAAGAAACGAAAACTCGGATGAGTTGGTACATCCATTTCAAATATACCAACTGGCGACTCTGATTAATTGGCTCATCATAAAAGGCGATCTTTCAAAACCCCGTCGACATTAATGCCGACCTTTTCCAAAAAATCATTTAATCAAGAAGGATAAAATTTGGAAAAGACTAAAAGGACACGCGAAGCGGATAAAACCGGCGTCGACAGTTATTTTTATATCTATGGAATTTTAAGTCTATGGGTCTCACTCTCTAAATTTTAAATTCCTTTGATAGATCTATTCGATATATGATAGATTCTCATGATATCGTTATTATTTTGGGTGACGTAATTTGTAATGCCCGAGAATTTTGTAATTTTTATTAGAAATGAAAATGAGTATTTTAAAATTATTTGTGTGCATATATATATATATATATACACACACACACATATACATATATATGTCATGAACCTTAATAATTCAATTCAAATTGAATTGAGTATGTGATAATTGAGAAGTATGGTAATGATAATGGTAAGCTTAATTAAGCTTAAGCGTTATGCCTTATGTGGCATGGTTATTGAGTTGGGTAAATGATAATAATTAGTTCAATTGAATTATGTTACAAATATACAATTTAGCCCAAGTAATTGGTTTGCTAGATTAATGTGCGAGCCCAATGTGTATAAGTGTTTGTACCTAGCCCAAATTCAATTTAACTTGGGACTAGCCCAATGTGTAATGGTAAAATAGAAGACGTGGACATATATATATATATATATATATATATATATTGGTATATATATGTGTGTGTGTGTATGCATGAATTAGCTAGCAAAGGATAAAATTACACAATATATGTATATAATACTTCCTCCTAACCGACCTAGCCCCATTCTTCAAATTCAAAATGCTGAAAATTTGCATTGAGCCATGCAATTAACCCATGCGGGAGCTAATGATGGGGGAATGTAAGAAAAGGAGGAGATTTGGTGAGCTTTTCACCTAATAACCTTTTACCAATGGTTATTACCTAGTTGGATGTATAAAATACAAGTATTATACATGTATTAGTACATGTATTTAGCATATGAGTTTTCCTATAAATAAGCTCTCCTTAATTCAATTGCAAGGTTACTTGCAAAATTCTAAGTGTTAGCAAATAAAGAGAGAGTTAGAGAGAGTTGAGGGCAAAATAGAAGAAACCTAGGAGAACCTTACACTTTGTTTGTTCAAGAGAGATTCAAGGAGGAAGGAGAAAGTGGAGAAGTACCTAAAGTTTATTGCTAAAAGAAAAAGTGCATCAAGAAGGTAAAACCCTAACCTAGCATTATTTTTGTAAGTTAAGTTAGTGTATCATGCTTAAGAGTAGAGAAAATGCATGCTTAGTTGTGGGAGTTTTATGTGTTGTGGGATCATGAAGGATCCGAAAATATAAGGATGGATATTGAAAGGAGAATATGTGATTCATATACCTTGCATGTGATTTTATGTCCAAAAGAAAAAGAAGAATGCATGTGAACACAAAACCTAAACTAGAATACTTAAAAACATGAGATTTGGAGTTAAATAAAATAAAATGTGCAAGTTGTTTGGGTGATCTAAAAATTTGATGTTGAAGAACTATGAAATACGAAAACAACCCAAGTGGAATCGTCGAAAACGGACTTAAAACGAACCCATAGCGAATCATTTCGTAAAACATGTCTAATAAGAACCCTAGACGGGAAAATCAAATTTTTTGATTAAATAAATATTTTGAATGATTAATTAAAAGGTTGAATATTGAAGATGTATGAGTTTATGAGATAATAAAATTTATTTGAGTTCATTTGGGTGTAAAATGAGCAAGATATGAAAGATTGAATCCAAAAGAGGCAAGAAATCAAAAATGTTGAAAAAGGATCAAAATTGGGTCTTCTGCAAGGGAGCGCCTAGGCGCTATCCCTAAGCCAAATCCAAGCGCCTAGGCGCTAGGTCACTTTTGTAGTTGACCCAGATCCGGGTCAAATCGGGTCGGTCAAACCGGGTCGGGTCAAACGGGTAAAAAAAATAAAAATAAAAATAAAATAAATAAATAAAATAATAATTAGAATTTATTAATAATAAATAATTAAAATAATATTAAAATAATATTTTAATTATACATTAAAGATTACTTTAACTATGATTAAATAATAAAAATAATAATAAAAATTATTTTAATTGTGGATTAATAAAATGTAAACAATTAAAATAATAATAAAGATTATTTTAATTAGAGTAAATCTATAGGTACCTCTGATTTACTCTTTCCTTACCGATGCGCATAAAACTTGGTCGTTTTGGGTTTATTATTTATTTTGTATAAATTCTTTGCTCCTCCTCTTCCTCGGTTAACTAACTGTCCTCTGTCCCAATTTCTCTCTCTTCTTCAACCAAATCCAATCATGGGTTTTTAAGCTGATGAAGAAACTGAAACTGGAAACACAAAAATTGATCAAAAATCATCCTATTTTCGCTATAATTCCCCATTAGTCCAAGTGAGACTGATTGGATTGGTCTGTTTTTGTTGTCCTGGTATGTTCAATGCCTTATCCGGCATCGGAGGTGGTGGTCATGTCGATCCCACCGCCGCAAACACCACCTTCGCCATTTTCGGAGTGTTGGGCGGAGGAATCTATAATATATTAGGCCGTCGGCTCAACTTTTTCTCCGGCTGCCCCACCTACATTCTATATGCCGGCTCTTTTCTCTACTATAACCACCACAAAAACCAGGCCTTCGATATTGTCGCCGGCGCCCTTCTGGGTATCGGCGTCGGACTACTCTGGGCCGCCCATGGCGCTATTATGACCTCATATCCACCCCTAGATCGGAAGGGAACTTATATTTCCATGTTTTGCAGGGCCATTTGTGTTGTATTTTGGTTATGGATTATTAGATGTTATGTTCCAGAGCATGGTTTACTGGGTTATTGGGGCTTTGGCTGATGATTCTGCTATCCATAACAGGAAAATGGATAGTGGTTTTTTTTGCTTAACAGAGAATTCATATTTTTGAAACTTGTATTTTCAATTCAAATGTAAATGTAGTTTTTCATTAGTATCAAGAGTATCAATAGATGATTGAACACATGTGTGTAAAAGTTTCTAGCTGGAAAAGAAAGTCATGAATTACATTGGTTTATCTGCATGAAACTTATATTTCTGAAAGCAATATGTCAGTAGAAAAAAATTTGCAGTGAAGAGCCACAGATTATTACCTGTGGATACATAGAAATTTATTGGAACTAAAATTGGTGTTTTTTTAATTGTTGCAGGAATTTATTACATGACTCAACAAGATCAGCCTGTTGAATTTGTCGATTGTTACACAAATAATAATCCTTGTCAAATACACCTTGTGTGTATCAACTTGCCAAGCAACTGCAGCCCCTGCACTCTGCACTCCCTTGTAGAATCCAGTATACCTGCAATATATACGCCCAAAAAGAAATGTTAATCCCCTAGTCCTTCTACTCTTAAAACTAAAATCCATTATATACCCAATCATAACAGACCCAACAATTTGAGCCCCCACATTGTTCATCCTCTAGTCCTCAAAGTGAACAAAATCCCATTCACATTATTGAATTGGTAACTATAAAAGAAGTTACTATCCCAACCTTCATCAACAACATCTTCCAATCCAAAAAATAGTTTCAAAATTGCCACTGTTTCAATGGTAACATTAGAGTACTTCATATTAGTGGTGTAGAGGGCGGTGTTTGCGGCGGTGGGATCGACATGACCACCACCTTTGATGCCGAATAAGGCATTGAACATAACAGGACAACAAAAACAGACCAATCCAATCAGACCCACTTGGACTAATGGGGAATTATAGCGAAAATAGGATGATTTTTGATCAATTTTTGTGTTTCCAGTTTCAGTTTCTTCATCAGCTTAAAAACCCATGATTGGATTTAGTCGAAGAAGAGAGAGAAATTGGGACAGAGGACAGTTAGTTAACCGAGGAAGAGGAGGAGCAAAGAATTTATAAAAAAAAACCATAACGACCAAGTTTTATGCGCATCGGTAAGGAGAGAGTAAATAAGAGGTACTTATAGATTTACTCTTTTAATTATGGATTAATAAAGTGTAAACAATTAAAATAATAATAAGGATTATTTTAATTATGAATTAATAAAGTGAAAACAATTAAGATAATACTGAAGAGTATGTTAAGGGTGGACAATTAAAATAATATTAAAGGTTAATAATTATTTTAATCATGGATTAGTAATAAACAATTAAATAATATCACTCCGTCCCAAATTAATTGCTCAATTTTGACCATTTTAAGTCAAATTGACTATTTTTAGAATTAATAATTAAGCATATATAAATATATTTCTAAAATTATAAAAATTGGAGTTAGTAATAAATTGTATATACTTTCTTTTGGTTATAATCTCTTCACTTATATTTTAGCAAAAATAATAAAAAGATTAGTTCTAAAAATAGTCAATTTGACTTAAAATGGTCAAAATTGAGCAATTAATTTGGGACAGAGGAGTATTAAAAGTTATTTAATTGTGAACTAATGAAATGTAGAGACAACTCTAATTATGGATGAAATAAATAAAGTAATAACTTAAATTATTTTATTTATGGACCAATGAGGTCGCATTATTGATTAAGAAAATTATTTAAAGAATTATTAAATATTAAGAAGTAAAGCAAGAATACTTTACTTATGTAATGAGACATGAATAAATAAAATAAAGTGTGAACAATTAAATAAACAAATAAAATAATAAAGAGGTTATTTTATTTGTAGTAAATGGAGTGAAGATGTGTTAATTGTGAAGACTAAAGGATGTAATAAAGGGAGTAACGACCAAAGAATTAATTAAATAAAGTAAGGGTCGATATTTGTGAACCTAATTGTATAAGACTAATATGTTATCAATTAGGTTTATATTTGAGGGTTAATAGAGATTAACCGTTAGATGATCATGATGAACATAGGTTATTCAAAGGATAAGGAATCAAAGTCGGAAAGAGTCGACTACGCAGACAAGTACCTTAACTTGTACTCTTATTGATCGTACGAGTAAATAATTGTTAGAATAATTCTTGTGACATATATATTCATGAAAAATTAATATTCATATTCTGAAACCTGATTAAATCATGACTATATTCTTGAAATAATTCTTCGAATCTTTTTGCGAAGATTGGACACATTAAATGTTCCCAAGTGTGTTGAAAAGAACATCTACACCATTTGATTCGGCTAGACTAATATCCATGTGTTAGAAAGCTATCCAAACCAATTTCTTTGGTGCGGATTCTTATAATCTGCTGAGATGAATAACCCTTATAGAAGGGGAAATTATATAACGTCGGGAGACCGACATGTGCGCGAACAACATGTTTGAATGTTATGCATAACATATGGTACTTTAGGCTGATCACCTATTGTACTTGTTTATATTGTGGGTTATCAGTGTAATACTGTTCATTCTAGTAGAAGTTCTTGGTCCATAGCGACTGCTCAGTATTAGATACTCATTAACTTGAAATTGTTGAAACCTTTGAATTCCTTTAATATTCCTTCAGTCCACAGTGACTCAATATTTAAATCCAAAGGACTAAATTGGAACTATTGATATGTACTTTGTTCACAACATCCTTATTTAAATTCCTGAGCTATCTATTGTCATTATAACCTTGATATTATGAATTTTATATATACTCGTTCACGTTTATTGTTATATTACTTGTTGAGCAAATTTGTTGCTCACTCTTGCTTTTTTTAAAAATCTCAGTTAAGGCAGAACACGGTGGAACCTCAGGAAAAGACAAGGGCAAAGGCAAGGCTACGAAGTAGCTTTGTTCTATTTTGCTAGGGTGTTACTCTTATGATGTATTAAGACTTGATTAATGTATTAAGCTATGTGACGGATTAAGCTATGTAGTGTGTAGTAATGGTTGCGAGACTTGGGACAAAGATAATTATATTGTATTAATGTAGTTATTTTCAAATCTTCCGCTATTAGTTGTTATTAAGATGTTGTATAAGGTGAATCGTGAAGCACTAGATTCGAGGTACAAGTATCTGAATTTGGGAGCGTCACAGGTTAGTATCAAAGCTGTAGGTTATAAACCTTAGGAAGAGGATCCTTAGGCTATAACCTTAGAGAAAATAGAGGGAATAGAAGAAGCTAAAACTCATGTAGAGTTTTACGTGTTATGGACTGGTTATAGGGAGTTAATAGAGTCGTGAAATATATTCTCATTACATATAATGAATTTATATTTTATTGTGGGGTACTGATAGAGTTTGCTTGTTTATTTTTTTGTTGTGGTTGTATGATGGCAACGATAGGTGAGCCTAGCAGAGTGGAGGATGAAGAGCCACGTGACATCCATGTGGTGTCCGAGACACCCCTTGTAGCTGAACCCATGTCGGCAGTAGCTCCAACCGAAGCAGAGTATGAGATAGAGTCTGATCCAAAGGAGGAACCAATGGATAGTGAGCCGCTAGAGGATCTGGAGGAGGTGCCCCATCCTGACACCACATTTGAGTTTGAGCTATTGAAAGAATATGCTGACCGTATTCTTGACCAGGGGGATAGGATCTATGAGTTAGAGGGTGAGGCCAAAGAGCAACGGGCCAGGATACAGGAACTAGAGACAGAGGTTTTGGAGCGACAGGAGGTCTCTACCTAGTTAGGGGCCATGGTATATCGACTTTTAGCAAGGAATGTGGAACTGGTAGGAAAGTTGGAGTAGACTGAGCAGCTAGCAGAGAGTCTGCAGATAGAGAAGGAGGCTCTATGAGCCCAGTTGGAAGAGGAGGTAGCGGACCGGATCCAGATTGAGGAGCAGCGGGATGATGCCATAGAGCGGGCTGAGGACTTAGAGGATGAAGTGAGGGTGAAAAGGAGGAAGATGAACATGATGGGCTATGCATTTCGCACAGCCATGGGTAGATGGATTGATGATGTGTATCACTATCTAACCGAGGAAGGTCAAACTCGTCATACTATGAGTAGGGATCTGATGGCTTATATGGGACTACTAGAGTACGAGAGCGTTGTGGAGTGCGGCATGCTGGGATAGATTGTTTAGCATATGCGTCTAGTAGTAGGTTATTTTATGTATGTAAATCCCAACCTTTTGTGGGATAGTGATTGTAGACCCTAACATTTGTCTTTGATAGAGGGGTAGTATGTTAGTAAATCCCCACCTTTTTGTTATATTAGGGGATGTGATGACGTTTATAGCAGTATGCTATGATATATTAATGTATAATGTACTAAACAATGACATATAAATATAAACGTTCTTTTATTTATTAAATGTGTTACCTTGTTTATAAATATTAAAGGATGCAATGAAATTATAATATCAAATTTTTGGTTAAGCAAAAAATGCCGCCAAGACGTAGCTAAATAACACCACCTACGCAAGAGGAGTCAGTTAATAACGAGAGAGAATAGATAGACCCCATGCAGCGTCTAGTCAGCTTACTAGAAGGGGCATTCCAAGGAAGAAACAATGGACCCGTAAACCCTAACCCCCAGTAGCTCTTGTAGCAAGTTTTAAAGATTTTAAAAGTGTAGGTCCCCCAGAATTTAGGGGTACCACTGACCCAATCGAAGCCCAGTTCTAGATCAAGGAAGTGGAGAAAGCTTTCACCATTGCTTGTGTCGAAAACGATTAGAAAACTACGTTTGCTACGTATATGATGAAAGGCGAAGCAAATTCTGGTGGGAGGCGAATCAACAGAGAGCTGGAGAAGGAGTCATCCCATGGGAGAAATTTACGGAGTTGTTCTTTGAAAACTACTTTCCTAAGAGCATGCAAAACCGAATGAAGGTCAAGTTCTTGGAACTAAAGCAAGAAGGAATGACCGTGGCGCAGTATGCGGCTAAATTCAACGAACTCGCGCGATTTGCTCCACACCAGGTGGACACGAAAGAATGAAAGGCTCGACGCTTTGAGCAAGGGTTGAAACCATAGCTATATAACAAGGTCTCTGTCTTTCAGATCGATTCGTTTAGTACTTTATTGGAAAAGACCATCATAGCTGAGGGAGGAAGCGAAGCCCTAAGTCAGTATAACAAAGAAAAGAAGAATAAAAAGAGTGGGGAGGATAATCGGGGAGGAAGCAACAGTGGAGGAAGCAACTTGGGAAAAGGAAGTGCGATAACAACAGTAACAATAACGCCAACAAGAGTCAAATGGGAAGTGATCTGGGAGGAGCTAAGAAAAGAAGCGGGCCATGCCCGAAATGCGAAAAAGGTCACCTGGGGGAATGTTAGAAAGGGCGAAGTGTTTGTTATAACTGTAGCCAAGAGGGGCATATTTCGCCGAACTATCCAAATCCGAAGAAAATCCGAGGATGTTTTGCCTATAGATCATCGGAGCATCAGATTAAGGACTGCTCGAAGAAAGGAAGTAGTGAAGGAAGTGGCAACAGAGGAGGAGGCAACAAACTGATGATCGGTGGACCCACTCAATCAGGCCGACCAACTGCCAGAACATTTAACATGACGGTCCAATATGTAGTTGCTTCAAAAGATGTGGTGTCAGGTATTACCCCAATCAATAATATAAATGCTTGCGTATTATTTGATTCGGGTGCTACCTGTTCTTTTGTGTCTGAAGAATTTGCGAAACGACTGAATTTACCCCAAGAACGACTAGACAATCCTTTGAATATAGAAGTTTCAAATAAGGCAGTAATCCCCGTAGATTTTATACACCGTAATTATTGTGTAGAAATTAAAGGTTATAACCTAAGCGTAGATTTGATTCCGATAAGATTGGGAGAGTTTGATGTGATACTGGGAATGATATAACCATGCAACGATAATTGACTGCCAGAAGAAGAGTGTGAACCTTCGGACCCTGAATCGGTCCAAGGTAGTGTTTTATGGTAGCACATCGATTAGACGAACGTGTTGTCTTACGATGATGCAGACCAAGAAGTTATTAAGAAAAGGGTGTGCAGGCTATTTAGCCTCTATTGTAGATACCAAGAAAAAGGGAGTAGAAATGAAGAATATACCGATAGTGAGAGAATTTCAGGATGTATTTCCAAGCGATTTACCCGGTCTTCCGCCAGACAGGGAAATCGAATTCGTAATAGACCTAGTGCTAGGGACTGCACCGATTTCAAAGGCCCCATATCGTATGGCGCCAGTAGAAATGAAGGAATTGATGATACAACTTCAGGAACTACTAGATAAGGGATATATTCAGCCGAGTGTATCTCCATAGGGAGCACCCGTGTTGTTTGTCAAGAAGAAGGACGGATTGATGAGGCTTTGTATTGACTACCGAGAGTTGAACAAAACAACGATCAAGAATAAGTATGCATTGCCAAGAATCGACAATTTTTTCGATCAACTGAAGGGAGCAAGACATTTCTCGAAGGTAGATTTGAGGACTGGATATGATCAGTTAAAGGTAAGAAAGGAGGATGTACCTAAGACTGCATTCCGAACGAGGTATGGACACTATAAATTTTTGGTGATGTCTTTTGGTTTGACAAATGCACCGGCAACATTTATGGACTTGATGAATTGAGTTTTCAAGCCATATTTGGATAAGTTTGTGGTAGTTTTCATTGACGACATTTTGATCTACTCAAAGACTAAGGAAGAACACGTTGAGCACCTGGAAAGTGGTGTTGGAGGCACTAAGGAGGGAGAAGTTGTACGCGAAATTTTCTAAGTGCGAATTCTGGATGGAGAAGGTACAATTTTTAGGACATATGATAGACAAATATGGAATCTCAGTGGATACTGCAAAGGTGGAGGTGGTGAGTAACTGGGAACAACCAAAGACGCCGACGGAGGTGTGAAGTTTCTTAGGGTTAGTCGGGTACTATCGCAAATTTATCCAAGATTTTTCTAAGATAACAACCCCGTTGACTAATCTTACGAGGAAGACGGTGAAGTTTGTTTGGACTGAAAAGTGTGATGAGAGTTTTAGAGAATTGAAGAAGAGGTTAAGCGAGACACCGATATTATCCCTACCGGATAATACTGGAGGTTTTGTGGTGTATAGTGATGCGTCACACAAAGGTCTTGGCTGTGTGCTAATGCAGCATGACAAGGTCATTGCGTATGCGTCGAGACAGTTGAAAGATTATGAGAAGCGATGCCCTACCCATGACTTGGAATTAGCGGCTGTAGTGTTTGCATTAAAAATTTGGAGGCATTATCTTTATGGGGAGAAATGTGAGATATATACGGACCACAAAAGTCTGAAATATATCTTCACACAGAAGGAGCTCAATATGCGACAAAGGAGGTGGTTGGAATTGATCAAAGACTATGATTGTGAAATTTTTTATCACCCAGGGAATGCAAATGTGGTAGCAGATGCGTTAAGTAGAAAAGGGAAGGAGAAATTGTTCGTGCTGACGACTCAGGAGGAGCTGGTACAAGAAATGGCGAGACTGGAGATAGAGGTGAAAAGTCCGAAAGAGGCAGCAGAAAGGTTTTTCGTAATGGAAGCTCCTCCAACGTTATTGGATAGAGTGAAGGAGGCACAAGGAAATGATGAGGAATGCGAGAGGGTAAAGAAACGGATAACAGAAACTATGGAGGAAAGGTTTAGGATGGATAAAGATAGTATCCTGCGATTTGAAGAACAGGTGTGGGTGCCAGTCGTGTCTGAATTAAAAGAGGAAAATTTGCACGAAGCACACAACTCAGCATATTCTATTCATCCGGGAAGCACGAAAATGTACCGAGATCTTCGCCAAAATTTCTGGTGGCCCAACATGAAACGAGAAATTGTAGAATACGTCAGCAAATGTTTAATCTATCAAAAGGTAAAAGCAGAGCATCAGAGACCGAGCGGTCTACTTCAACCATTGGAAATACCGGAATGGAAATGGGAGCTCATTACGATGGATTTCGTGGTGGGACTACCAAACACACAGAAGGGTTATGATGTTATTTGGGTTATTGTGGATCGACTGACGAAATCGGCATATTTTCTACCAATTAAAATCCGATTTGATTTAAATCAGTTAGTAAAGTTGTACATCAAGGAAATTGTGTCGCGACATGGAGTGCCAGTGTCAATTATTTCAGATCGAGATCCGCGCTTCACGTCAAACTTTTGGAAGAGCTTGCAAGAAAGAATGGGAACATAATTGAGGTTGAGTACTGCTTACCATCCTCAAACTGACGAACAAAGCGAGCGAACAATATAGACGTTAGAAGACATGCTTAGAGCTTATGTAATGGATTTCAAGGGAAACTGGGATGATCACCTACCCCTCGTGGAATTCGCTTACAACAATAGCTATCATGCAAGTATCGGTATGCCGCTATTCGAAGCTCTATATGGAAGGAAGTGTCGAACACCGTTATGTTGGAATGAGGTCGGAGAGCGACGACATTTAGGACCAGAGTTGATCCAGTAAGTAATAGATGTCGTGAAGACAATAAGAGCTAAACTGGTAGCAGCTCAAGATCGGCAGAAGAAATATGCAGATTTGCACCGTCAAGGCCGAGAATTTGAAACTGGTAGTTTTGTGTTTTTAAAGGTATCTTCCTGGAAAGGGAAGATAAGGTTCGATAAGAAAGGAAAGTTGAGTCCGAGGTTCATAGGACCATTTGAGGTATTGAGAAGAATAGGTGAAGTGGCGTACGAGGTAGCTCTACCTCATGAACTGGAGCATATCCACAATGTGTTCCATATTTCAGTGCTACAACCATATAAGCACGACTATAAGCATGTGCTATCCTATGAGCCCATTCAAATTGAGAAGGACCTGACATATAAGGAAATTCATGTACAGATAGTGGATAGAAAAGAGCAGGTGTTACGAAATAAAGTTATACCTTTTGTAAAAGTAGTTTGGCAAAACCACAATGCCGAGGTGACTACGTGGGAGTTAGAAGATAGGATGAGGAGGGATTATCCCAATCTCTTTGTGTAACCTTGTATCAATTCCGAGGACAGAATATTTATAAGGGGGAAGGATGTGATGCCCGAGAATTTTATAAATTTTATTAGAAATGAAAATGAGTATTTTAAAACTATTTGTGTATATATATATATATACACATATATAAGTCATGAACCTTAATAATTCAATTTAAATTAAATTAAATATGTGATAATTGAGAAGTATGGTAATGATAATGGTAAGCTTAATTAAGCTTAAGTGTTACGCCTTGTGTGGCATGGTTATTGAGTTGGGTAAATGATAATAATTAGCCCAATTGAATTATATTACAAGTATACAATTTAGCCGAAGTAATTGGTTTGCTAGATTAATGTGTGAGCCCAATGTGTATAAGTGTTTGTACCTAGCCTAAATTCAATTTAACTTGGGACTAGCCCAATGTGTAATGGTAACATAGAAGATGTGGACATATATATAAATATATATATGTATATATGTATGTGGGTGTGTGTGTGTGTGTATATATATATATATGTATATATAGATGTGTGTATGCATGAATTAGCTAGCAAAGGATAAAATTACACAATATATGTATATAATACTTCCTCCTAACCGACCTAGCCCCATTCTTCAAATTCAAAATGCTGAAAATTTGCATTGAGCCATGCAATTAACCCATGTGGGAGCTAATGATGGGGGAATGTAAGAAAAGGAGGAGATTTGGTGAGCTTTTCACCTAATAACCTTTTACCAATGGTTATTACCTAGTTGGATGTATAAAATACAAGTATTATACATGTATTAGTACATGTATTTAGCATATGAGTTTTCCTATAAATAAGCTCTCCTTAATTCAATTGCAAGGTTACTTGCAAAATTCTAAGTGTTAGCAAATAAAGAGAGAGTTAGAGAGAGTTGAGGGCAAAATAGAAGAAACCTAGGAGAACCTTACACTTTGTTGGTTCAAGAGAGATTCAAGGAGGAAGGAGAAAGTGGAGAAGTACCTAAAGTTTATTGCTAAAAGAAAAAGTGCATCAAGAAGGTAAAACCCTAACCTAGCTTTATTTTTGTAAGTTAAGTTAGTGTATCATACTTAAGAGTAGAGAAAATGCATGCTTGGTTATGGGAGTTTTATGTGTTGTGGGATCATGAAGGATCCGAAGATATAAGGATGGATATTGGAAGGAGAATATGTGATTCATATACCTTGCATGTAATTTTATGTCCAAAAGAAAAAGAAGAATGCATGTGAACACAAAACCTAAACTAGAATACTTGAAAACATGAGATTTGGAGTTAAATAAAATAAAATGTGCAAGTTGTTTGGGTGATCTAAAAATTTGATGTTGAAGAACTATGAAATACGAAAACAACCCAAGTAGAATCGTCGAAAACAGACTTAGAACGAACCCGTAGCGAATCGTTTCGTAAAACATGTTTAATAAGAACCCTAGATGGGAAAATCAAAAATTTTGATTAAATAAATATTTTGAATGATTAAGTAAAAGGTTGAATATTGAAGATGTATGAGTTTATGAGATAATGAAATTTATTTGAGTTCATTTGGATGTAAAATGAGCAAGATATGAAAGATTGAATCCAAAAGAGGCAAGAAATCAAAAATGTTGAAAAATGATCAAAATTGGGCTTTCTGCAAGGGAGCGCCTAGGCGTTATCCCTAAGCCAAATTCAAGCGCCTAGGCACTAGCTCACTTTTGTAGTTGACCCGGATCCAGATCAAACCGGGTCGGGTCAAATAGGGTCGGTCAAACCGGGTCGGGTCAAACGGGTAATAAAAATAAATATAATAAATAAAATAATAATTAGAATTTATTAATAATAAATAATTAAAATAATATTAAAATATTATTTTAATTATACAGTAAAGGTTACTTTAACTATGATTAAACAATTAAAATAATAATGAAAATTATTTTAATTGTGGATTAATAAAGTGTAAACAATTAAAATAATAATAAAATTATTTTAATTGTGGATTAATAAAGTATAAACAATTAAAATAATAATAAGAATTATTTTAATTGTGGATTAATAAAGTAAAAACAATTAAGATAATACTAAATAATATGTTAATGGTGGATAATTAAAATAATATTAAAGGTTAATAATTATTTTAATTATAGATTAATAATAAACAATTAAATAATATTAAATGTTATTTAATTGTGAACTAATGAAATGTAGAGACAACTCTAATTATGGATGGAACAAATAAAGTAATAACTTAAATTATTTTATTTATGGACCAATGAGGTCGGATTATTGGTTAAGAAAATTATTTAAAGAATTATTAAATATTAAAAGTAAAGTAAGAATACTTTACTTATGTAATGAGACATGAATAAATAAAATAAAGTGTGAACAATTAAATAAAAAAATAAAATAATAAAGAGATTATTTTATTTGTAGTAAATGGAGTGAAGATGTGTTAATTGTGAAGACTAAAGGATGTAATAAAGGGAGTAACGACCAAAGAATTAACTAAATAAAGTAAGGGTCGATATTTGTGAGCCTAATTGTATAAGACTAATATATTAGATCAATTAGGTTTATATTTGAGGGTTAATAGAGATTAACCGTTAGATGATCATGATGAACATATGTTATTCAAAGGATAAGGAATCAAAGTCGGAAAGAGTCGACTACGCAAGGAAGTACCTTAACTTGTACTCTTATTGATCGTACGAGTAAATAATTGTTAGAATAATTCTTGTGACATATATATTCATGAAAAATTAATATTCATATTCTGAAACCTGATTAAATCATGACTATATTCTTGAAATAATTCTTCGAATCTTTTTGCGAAGATTGGACACATTAAATGTTCCCAAGTGTGTTGAAAAGAACATCTACACCATTTGATTCGGCTAGACTAATATCCATGTGTTAGAAAGCTATTCAAACCAATTTCTTTGGTGCGGATTCTTATAATCTACTGAGATGAACAACCCTCATAGAAGGGGAAATTATATAACGTCGGGAGACCGACACGTGCGCGAACAACATGTTTGAATGTTATGCATAACATAGGGTACTTTAGGTTGATCACCTATTGTACTTGTTTATATTGTGGGTTATCAGTGTAATACTGTTCATTCTAGTAGAAGTTCTTGGTCCATAGCGACTACTCAGTATTAGATACTCATTAACTTGAAATTGTTGAAACCTTTGAATTCCTTTAATATTCCTTCAGTCCATAATGACTCAATATTTAAATTCAAAGGACTGAATTGGAACTATTGATATGTACTTTGTTCACAACATCCTTATTTAAATTCCTGAGCTATCCATTGTCATTATAACCTTGATATTATGAATTTTATATATAATCGTTCACGTTTATTGTTATATTACTTGCTGAGCAAATTTGTTGCTCACTCTTGCTTTCCTTAAACATCTCAGGTAAGGCAGAACACGGTGGAACCTCAGGAAAAGACAAGGGCAAAAGCAAGGCTACGGAGTAGCTTTGTTCTATTATGCTAGGGTGTTACTCTTATGATGTATTAAGACTTAATTAATGTATTAAGCTATGTAACGGATTAAGCTATGTAGTGTGTAGTCATGGTTGCGAGACTTGGGACAAAGGTAATTATATTGTATTAATGTAGTTATTTTCAAATCTTCCGCTATTAGTTGTTATTAAGATGTTGTATGAGGTGAATCGTGAAGCACCAGATTCGATATCTGAATTTGGGGGCGTCACATAATTTGTTTCTTACGATGTCATTAGTGTGATAATTATGATGTTGTTGATATTTTGTGCGATCTATGAGTTTAAGATTTATGCACCCTTTCCTAAACTCTAAATTCCATTTTTAGATCTCAATATTCTGTTAGGTATAATTTCAAATTATGTGAGCTAAAGAATGAATTCAAGGTAATGAGGACATGACATGGGCTGATTCAAACAACACTAAAGGAGCGTGGGGAGATCCAATTCAAGTGTCAGTTGGATCAATTATAAATGTTAGAACTAAAAGGTTCAAGTAAGGCCTCAATAGATTGATCCAAGATGTTTGGGATGAAGCTAACTCAAGGAGACCCAAGGAGGAGGCTAAGGAGCATAAGACACAAGTTTAGATCAGTTTGATACAAGCCCAATTCAGGAATTAGAGAAGATTTTATTTCTTAAAATAGTTGGTAGATTATATTGTATTTTGTTTCCTTTTGTTTTAGGTAATTTAGCATGATTGTAGGGGGGTTATGATTTGTTTAGATTGCAATTCTAGAGACTTCTACTAGGGTAGAATTAGGGCAACACTTTAAGGGTTTTTATTACCATAATTAAGTCCTTGTACTAGTATAAATAGGCCTCAAGGCCAATGGTTTTGGGCACTTATTGATTTAATAATACATCTTTTTTTAGATTACTTGAGAGTATTCTATCCTGGTTATTTTCAAAAACTCTTGATCTTATCGGTGTGTTTGTGGCGATCAATCCGACTTATTAAGCATCAATCCATATGTGTTTGTGGAGTCCTCTACCATACATTAACCGTTGATTGTACCAAGGTTGTCGCTTCAATATAAGCGTGGGGGTTAAGGTGTCATTGATTTTCCACCCATAACCATTGCTAGAACGATCCGAGCGACGACCACCTCACGCAAGCGTGTCGTGGAGTCTATCATTTGCTATCAAGAGTCAAGTTTCTAGCGGGTTACTTATCCTTTTATTGTTCCTGTTGCGTATTATAAAAAAACAATCCGCATATTATTGTTTTGTGTTAATCCAAATTCGCAGCGTCAATCAATTGCTTCAAATCTGCAACTATCAACCATCCTCACATCCGAATACATCATCATCAATTCTGAACAAGTAAAACCATAAAATTCCTCAAGCCTAGCTAGCTTTCCAAGAAATTTAAAGGCATACAAGAAGCAAGCCAGTCTGAAATCAACAATAAACCAAGGCCAACCGAAGTAATTAATCCGAGAAAAGGTGTTCCAGACCGTGTGCATCAAGGTCGCCTAAATACTTTCAATTTAGATTATTTTTGATAAGCTCTTGATTTGTTGTAATATATTACATTGATTAGTAATTAGTTTAAGAAAAGAATATAAAAGAAGAATACTTGAGGGAAAAAAGGCAAGAGAGTTGAGCTCAAAAGAGGGAAAAAGCCATTGGAGTGTATACACGAGCGTTGAGTGAATCATCATTGTAGCGATACATGTGTGGGAGTGGTGAGGAGTTTTTATTTTACTAACTCTTATTTTGCAGCGAAAAATGTCTGACACGAAAAATAAGGGTATTTTTGAAGAACCTCCATCAACATTTAAATTTACAATGGAGGCCACGATGAAGGAGTTTTCCAGGAAGTTAGATATAACAATGAAACAGATGCATGAACGCATTGATCAAATGAGCGTTACACGAAGAGAACAGACTCAAAACACTCCTGGTAGAAGGGGAAGAGTGTGGTCTAGGGGAGCTAGGATGGAGGACGAGGATTAGTATGGAGGTAGGGTCAGTAAGGAGGAGGACCATGATACAGACATGGGCCGCATGAGATATGGAGGATGGGGTAGGACTAATGAGGAGGAGGAGCATGAATAAAGGAGATATGGAGGAAGGATTAAAGGAGATAGGTGAAAGTAATATGCCATCAAGCCAATCACATAGGATGTGATAAACATTTACTTTGTAATCTTGTTCATTTATTAATAAAAGAATTTATTTAAATGCATTCTTTATCCATGTTTAATTAGTTGAATTAAATAAATGTGATAAACCCATAGTTTTGAAGCAATGCTTTTAGAATCATAAGGAGTTCATGCTAATGAGATCTAAATTCAAGATAACTCAAAGCTAAAATGTTCCTAATTAATGGATCACTAATGTAAGATTACTGAATCCGGATAGATTAGTACATACTATGCTTACTCTGTTGAAGATGATGATTGATTTCATAATCATTTGTGTGGAGACACTAAAACAAGTATGTAGGTGCTTATTGGAGAATAAGTTCACTAAACGTGACTCACTTAAAGGAACACCTAATGGAGTTTTACTCGCCCGTTAATAGGAGTTCATATAGTGATAGTAGTATAAGTGATCATTGGATTTGAGATCATCGTAGTATCTTATGTATTCTGAGTTATACTTTACCATATTCCTTAATACTTCAGGGTATATTATAGGGTATGTTTGGGTATAATAAAGTGTACATGGAGGTAGGTGAATAATCAACAAAGGATCTACCACTTCCAGCAAAGGATTCGACAAGTGTTAACTCAGGAATCCTTGGCCAAGGTGAATGGAAATTAGAAAGAAGTTTCTAGTTACATTAACTAGAGTTGTGCATTTTTGAATTGAAATGCATAGGATAAAATATATAAAACTTGACAGAAGTTCCATGTTTTATATTTGATCGGGACATTATGTGGTGGAAGGATTGAATTGTACGGTAACTAATTACTAAATAGGTTCTATGTGATTAAACGTTGATTTCATATTATAAGTGATGAGGACATCCTTAGCTCACAAGCCCTTGACAAAACACAAGTGGATCCATTGCATATGCCACTTGGACCCATTACGAGAACACGAGTTAAACGCTTCAAAGAAGGACTTAACGGGATGATTCATAAATTATGGACCGAGGTTGGATCGAGCATAGAGGTTATAGAGACGGGTTACAAGCACGCGAAGTTCATAAACACATTGGAAGCAAGCATACCCGAACCGACACAAAAGAATCAGCATTTCCGCACTTTTGGACTAGTTTGACATCAGTTCATATTTTGGCCATAACTTGAGTTTCCAAACTCCAAATGAGGTGATTCAAAAGCCTAAATTTGCCTACACTTCTAGGGCTACAACTTTCATGCTTTGCCCAAGTCCAAATTTGGTGGTTTTCAAATGCAAAAATAGCTTGCAATGTGCTGATCATTAGTTGTCAGATTTGGACTTTTTAGCACATCACATGGACATGTTTTTGGGGTGATAAACTCTTTGGATGGCTGATGCATGTGATGTGATTAGTTGTTAGATCTTGACTTATGGTGATGGGTTAGCACACCATGAGTTCCTATAAATACCAAGTGATGTTAGGCTTGTACAACCAACTTCATACCAATTTCCAGCATTATCAATATTATTGTGAGTTTGTTTCTCTACTTGTGGTTCTTTGAGAATTCCTAAGTGTTCCTTAGTTCTTCTTTGAGATTCATAATTGACTTATCATACAACCAATCATAGTTGTGTGTGGCGTCTTCTACCGCATCAATCGTCGATTGTACCGAGGTTACCGCTTCAATATAAGCGAGGGGTCGAGGTGTCGTTGGTGTTCACCCTACGCAAATTTCCTAAGCAAGCAATTGTACCAAGATTACCGTCTACATATAGGCGAGGGGTTAAGGTGTTGCAAGCTATCCATCCTATCAACTTGTTAGAAACGATCCGGGCGACGACCACCTCACGCAAGCGTGCCGTGGAGTCTATCATTTGGTATCAAAGCTAAGTTTCTTATCAAGTTACTTATCTTTACTTTTATTGTTGAAATATAGTCAAAAAAAAAAAAAACTGCATAAAATATATAGCAGAAAATTTGTATTGTTGAATTGCTATCATCGGGATTTTCATTTGCAAGAATCATATTTGGCGTTTGAAAGTCTTGTGGAGAGTCGTACCTTCTATATTGTTTCTTGATAAGTTATTATTGGATTGTAATTAGAGAATTGAGGTAATATTTGTGAGAATTCAAAAAGAACCTATTAGAGAGAACTACGAGCGGAAAAAGGCAAGAGTAGTAAGTTTAATTGAGGGTAAAAGCCTAATTGTGTGATACACGAGCGTTTCCTACTTATGTGGTATATTGTTTGAGTGAAACACGCAAGGGAGTGGTGAGGAACTTGTTTTCTACTAATCTTTATTTTGCAGGAAATATGTCTAACACAAGAGATAAGACAATTGAAAATGAACCTTCTACATCGAATTTTGACCCAAAACTCATGATGGAGGCTATGATGAAAGAATTTTCTAGACAATTGGGGATGGCTATTGAACAAGTGCATGATCGCATCGATCAATTGAGTGTCACTCGAGGGGAACAAACTCAAATCCCTCCGGGTGGGCGCCCAAAAGGAAAGACCCAACAAACGGAAGCAAGGCTAGCGGAGACAAATTACTATGATGAAAGGTTTAGCGAGGAAGAGGATCGGGAAATTGACCTTATCCCTAGGAGACATTTTGCAAAGGATAGAGGCGGCCGAAATCGAGAGGACAACAATCTCGATAGCATCAAAATGAAAATTCCCACATTCCAAGGCAGGAGTGACCCCGAGGAATATTTAGAGTGGGAGAAGAAAATGGAGTGGATCTTTGACTGTCACAACTACTCGGAACTCAAGAAAGTTAGGATTGCAGCTACCGAATTTTCAGAGTATGCAGTTACTTGGTGGGATCAATTGATGACCAGCCGAAGGAGGTGCAGAGAACGTCCAATAGAGACTTGGGCAGAAATGAAAGCTGTAATGAAAAAGAGGTTTGTCCCAAGCCACTACTATCGAGATCTGTTTCGAAACTTACAAAATTTGAGACAGGGAAACAAGAGTGTGGAGGACTACTTCAAAGAAATGGAAATGCTAATGTCTAGAGCTGACATCGACGAGGATAATGAGGCAACCATGGCCCGATTTTCAGCAGGTTTAAATTGGGATATTGCAGATTTGGTGGAGCGCCAACATTATGTGGTATTGGAAGACATGGTGCACATGGCTATCAAAATAGAGAAGCAACTTAAGAGGAGAGGTGGCCAGCGAATAAACACTACCATAGGTTCATCATGGAAATCCAATAATGTGAAGCGTGAGGAAAAGCCAACTGTTTTCAAACCAAAGCCAGAAATCAAGCAGGGAGCGGCTAATCAAGTGGTGCAAGGTAAAACTAATACACCTTCTACTAGTCGTAATCGAGATATTGTATGCTTTAAATGTCAAGGCAGGGGACATATTGCAAATCAATGCCCAAATCAAAGAACTATGTTATTGCTTGATAACGGGGATTTGGAGACCGAGGAAGAAGATAGTGACAATGACTCTATGCCACCGTTGGAGGAAGATAGAGAGGTTGCTATGCATGGCGAAGTGTTAGTTACACGGAGAATGCTTAGTACACAGGTAAAGGAAGAAAGCAGCGAGCAAAGAGAGAATCTATTTCATACTAGATGCATGGTAAATGGTAAGATCTGTTGTGTTGTAATTGATGGTGGGAGCTGTACAAATGTGGCAAGCATCACAATGGTGGAGAAATTGGGACTTACAACATCCAAACATCCTCACCCATACCGATTGCAGTGGCTCAATGACAGCGGCGACATCAAAGTTACCAAGCAAGTATCAGTACCGTTTACAATTGGGAAGTATGTTGATGAGATCCTTTGTGATGTAGTTCCTATGCAGGCAGGTCATTTACTACTTGGGAGACCTTGGCAGTTCGATCGGCGAGTAAAACACGACGGTTTTACTAATGAGTACTCTTTTGTTCACAATCAAAGAAAAGTTACCTTGTGTCCTATGTCACCAAAACAGGTGCATGAGGATCAAATACACTTACAGAGAGATCATGAAAAGAAAACAAAAGAGAGAGAAAAAAAGAAAGGAGAAGAGAGAAAAACAAATATTTTTGCAAAAAGGAGTGATGTAAGGCGAGCTTTGGATTCTAAAAGGCCAATGATTGTACTTCGGTATAGGGAGGCACGTTTGAATACTAACGCTAATAAAACTTCATTGCCTAGTGTTATTTCTACTCTTTTGCAGGATTATCATGATGTATTTCCCGAGGAGGTTCCCCAAGGATTACCACCAATTCGGGGAATTGAACATCAAATTGACTTTGTCCCCGGCGCGACCATTCCAAATCGCCCGACATACCGAAGCAATCCCGAGGAAACGAAGGAATTGCAAAGGCAAGTTAACGAGCTAATGGACAAGGGGTTCGTGAGAGAAAGCATGAGTCCATGTGCGGTTCCAGTTATTTTAGTACCTAAGAAAGATGGGAAGTGGCGCATGTGCATTGATTGTCGAGCGGTAAATAACATCACGGTAAAGTATCGGCATCCCATTCCTAGGTTAGATGATATGTTAGATGAATTGCATGGATCTTGTGTGTTTTCTAAAATAGATTTAAAGAGTGGTTATCATCAAATTAGAATGCATGAGGGTGACGAATGGAAAACTGCTTTTAAAACAAAATATGGATTATACGAGTGGTTAGTCTTACCCTTTGGTTTAACTAATGCTCCTAGCACATTCATGAGATTAATGAACCATGTTTTGCGATCCTTCATTGGAAAATTTGTAGTTGTCTATTTTGATGATATCTTGATCTACAGTAAAGATTTAGGAGAGCATGCATTGCATATAAAATCTGTCCTAGAAGTGCTTCGGAAAGAAAAATTGTATGCTAATATGGACAAATGCACATTTTGTACGGATCGAGTTGTGTTCCTTGGCTTTGTTGTTAGTGCACAGGGAGTACAGGTTGGCGAAGAAAAGGTACGTGCAATCCAAGAATGGCCAACTCCTACGAATGTCAGTCAAGTTCGTAGCTTCCATGGGCTCGCAAGTTTCTATAGACGGTTTGTAAGGAACTTCAGCGAAGTCACAGCACCACTCACCGAAGTAATCAAAAAGAGTGTAGGATTCAAGTGGGGTGATGCACAGGAAAAAGCGTTTAATTTGATTAAAGAAAAATTAACTAACGCTCATTTACTTGTATTGCCTAATTTCACTAAGACCTTTGAAATTGAATGTGATGCTTCAGGATTAGGCATTGGAGCTGTGTTAATGCAAGAAGGAAAGCCAGTGGCATATTTCAGTGAAAAATTGAGTGGATCAGCTTTGAACTATCCTACCTATGACAAGGAGTTATATGCTTTGGTCCGATCATTGGAAACTTGGCAACATTACCTGTGGCCTAAGGAATTTGTGATTCACACGGATCATGAATCATTGAAATATTTGAAAGGCCAACACAAGTTGAACAAGAGACATGCACGATGGATGGAGTTCATCGAGACATTTCCATACGTCATTCGCTATAAGCAAGGTAAGGAAAATGTCGTGGCCGATGCTCTTTCGCGAAGGTATGTGTTGTTAAATACTCTTGACACAAAATTACTTGGTTTTGAACAAATCAAAGAATTATATGATAATGACCATGATTTTTGTGAAGAGTTTAAAAATTGTGAAAAGAATGTTGTAGGTAAATACTTCAAGATGGATGGATTCTTGTTTCGTGAGAATCGATTATGTATACCTGCATGTTCTTTGCGTGAGTTATTGGTTCGAGAGTCACATGGGGGTGGTTTGATGGGACATTTTGGCGTTGATAAGACCTTATCTGTGATAAAAGAACATTTCTATTGGCCCCATATGAAACGAGATGTAGAAAGAATTTGTGATAGATGCATTACATGTCGTCAAGCTAAATCTCGTGTTCAACCCCATGGGTTATACACACCATTGCCTATTTCGAGTGAACCTTGGATTGATTTGTCTATGGACTTTGTATTGGGTTTACCTAGATCTAAGCATGGTCATGATTCTATATTTGTGGTCGTGGATAGATTTTCAAAAATGGCACATTTTATCCCATGCCACAAAGCTGATGATGCATCCCATGTTGCTGATTTATTCTTTAGAGACATTGTACGTTTGCATGGCATGCCCCGAACAATTGTTTCGGATAGAGATGCTAAGTTCTTAAGCTATTTTTGGAAAACTTTGTGGTGTAAACTAGGAACTAAACTGCTGTTTTCAACTACTTGTCATCCACAAACTGACGGCCAAACGGAAGTAGTTAATAGAACTCTATCTGCTTTATTGAGGGCTATCATTAAAAAGAATATTAAGCTTTGGGAAGAGTGTCTACCACATGTTGAGTTTGCTTATAATAGGTCTGTTCACTCTGCTACTAAATTCTCACCTTTTGAAATTGTGTATGGCTTTAATCCTTTAACACCCTTGGATTTGTCACCATTACCTGTTTCCGAGTATACTAACATGGATGGCAAAAACAAAGCTGATTTTGTTAAGCAGATACATGAGAAGACAAGACTCAACATTGAGAAGAGGACGGATCAATATGCCAAACAGGCCAACAAGGGTCGGCGTCAAGTAATCTTCGAACCCGGGGATTGGGTATGGCTACACATGCGTAAGGAAAGATTTCCTGCTCAAAGGCGTTCGAAATTACTTCCAAGAGGAGATGGACCATTTCAAGTGCTTGAACGCATTAACAACAATGCTTACAAATTGGACTTACCCAGTGAGTATAATGTTAGTGCAACTTTCAATGTTTCTGATCTAAGCCCGTTTGACGTAGGTGAAGATTTGAGGACAAATCATTTTCAAGAGGAGAGGTATGATGAGGACATCCTTAGCTCACAAGCCCTTGACAAAACACAAGTGGATCCATTGCATATGCCACTTGGACCCATTACGAGAACACGAGTTAAACGCTTCAAAGAAGGACTTAACGGGATGATTCATAAATTATGGACCGAGGTTGGATCGAGCATAGAGGTTATAGAGACGGGTTACAAGCACGCGAAGTTCATAAACACATTGGAAGCAAGCATACCCGAACCGACACAAAAGAATCAGCATTTCCGCACTTTTGGACTAGTTTGACATCAGTTCATATTTTGGCCATAACTTGAGTTTCCAAACTCCAAATGAGGTGATTCAAAAGCCTAAATTTGCCTACACTTCTAGGGCTACAACTTTCATGCTTTGCCCAAGTCCAAATTTGGTGGTTTTCAAATGCAAAAATAGCTTGCAATGTGCTGATCATTAGTTGTCAGATTTGGACTTTTTAGCACATCACATGGACATGTTTTTGGGGTGATAAACTCTTTGGATGGCTGATGCATGTGATGTGATTAGTTGTTAGATCTTGACTTATGGTGATGGGTTAGCACACCATGAGTTCCTATAAATACCAAGTGATGTTAGGCTTGTACAACCAACTTCATACCAATTTCCAGCATTATCAATATTATTGTGAGTTTGTTTCTCTACTTGTGGTTCTTTGAGAATTCCTAAGTGTTCCTTAGTTCTTCTTTGAGATTCATAATTGACTTATCATACAACCAATCATAGTTGTGTGTGGCGTCTTCTACCGCATCAATCGTCGATTGTACCGAGGTTACCGCTTCAATATAAGCGAGGGGTCGAGGTGTCGTTGGTGTTCACCCTACGCAAATTTCCTAAGCAAGCAATTGTACCAAGATTACCGTCTACATATAGGCGAGGGGTTAAGGTGTTGCAAGCTATCCATCCTATCAACTTGTTAGAAACGATCCGGGCGACGACCACCTCACGCAAGCGTGCCGTGGAGTCTATCAATAAGGATAGTCATGATACACTGATGTAAGGTGCCCTTGATGATGTAGAATAAATATTATTTATTTATATATGAATTAAAGGAGTTTAATTCATTATAAATAATATCACAATGATTCTAATTTATTTATTCTACTACCGACATAATATTGAACCTAAATGGTCACACCGCAAAAGAGAAATATTATTTTAGAAGTAATTGGCTTAATAATAATGAATTAAGTGTATTTAATTTATTAATAGAATAAATTAAGTAGCTTAATATTTACAATTAAGTATTTAGAGAAATACTAATTAGAAATTAATAAGAAGTATTCTTATTATTGTTATTATTATAAATTATTTAATTCCTAAATAGTTTGGGAGTTAAATTAAATTAAAACCCTAAGTCCTAAAAGGTTTAGGATGGAAGGTTGGTCTATAAATAAGATGGGTCTTATTTAAGTATCTAAGGTAGGATAATACCTGTTGAGCTAAATTTATACTAGCAATTTACGTGCAAGTATACACGGTCAATCAAGTAATAAAGTGAAAATAGAGTTGTCGATCCCACGAGGAGCGAATAATAACCTAAATAATTCTAAACACTAATTATGCATCAATTAATTTAATCTAGATAATTTTGATAACAAATGAGTGAATTAACTAATTAACCAACTACTGAAATATTAAATCAATGAATACAAAGGTTAAATAGTCAATTTTCCCCGATTAATCATTTAGATAACACTATTATTCCTTTATTAAATCGACTAATCAGAATTGTCAACGGAAAATCACTAATAATTAATATAACCCCCTTCTAAATAGTTATAAAGCATACCTATTATTTAGTTCATAATGAAAGTGAAAAACATCAATGATTTATCAAAAGCCATTCTAGATTACAAAATAAAGTAATAGAAGAGAAGAAATGAACTCTGTCGAATCCGATCTTCACTTCTAAGCTTCAGTTCTCCTTCGGAATGAAGTTCTGATGAAACCCTTATTTTCTTACGTCCTATTTCTGCTGAATTAATCTTTTTTTTAAATAAAGAACAAATCCTATATTTATTAATCTTCTATTGATAAGATCCAACCCATACAAAATAAGTGTAAAAGAACATCAAATCCTTAGCCAAGAGAAATCAAATCCACCGAGCGCGTAGCTAAACGCACGCGCCAATTTTCGCGTTGAGCGCCGTGGCCTTTGAATTCGTGCGCCGCAGCTCATGCCTTTGTAATTCCCAGCGTCGCGGCACAAGCTTTGAATGTCGCGGCCCATGCTTGTGCAAGGCGCGACCTATGAATCCTGGCCAATACCCAATCTCCTTTATGCACCTGCTTTAGCCTTTCTCCCAAATGAATTCCAGCTACATATATCTGTCCACTCATTTAACTATCACCAAACGATCATTATTACCTGTAGCAACAAATTAAGGCTAAACTAGCAATAATTTTTGTTATTTACATAACATAGGTTGAAATCAATTATTCACATCAACTACTAAAAATGTACTAAAATAATACTAAAAATTCTTAAGAATAAGCTAAATAATTAAGCTAAGAATATCAAATTAGTAGATATAAAATCTACTCATCAATACCTTATGAAGGTAGTATAATAGATGATGTATAGGTATATATTTATATTCTTGCAAGTATTCTCAAAACTTAAAAGTGTTAGGAGAGAGAGAATTAGGGCTAGCCACCCAAGATTCACAGATATTTGAATTTACTTCTTCAATCAATATACTCTTGGTGGATCACTTTTAGAGCGTTGTACGTTTTGAGTAGCTTGCGTTTGATCTATGGATTGGAAGAAACGTGGAGGATTAATGGATCGTAACTTGAAGATCTCATCAAAGGGTTGATCGTCTTCATAAGGTATATCTTTTATCCTTCCTCAATTAATAATATCGCATATGGTGACTCCTGGGATTGCAGAAAACTTTAAATTCGATTTATGCCATGCTTCCGCTATTATTATAATATGATTGAATGTATGTTCTAGTTTCTGCAAACTTACAGTGGTATCAGAACCATCCTTATATGAATTATTAATTGTTTTGATTCATATATATGTTGATATGTGTTTAGAACAATTTGATTGCGCATTCTTATTGATATAAAATCATATTTTTGGAGAAAAACGAAAAATCCCGCGATCTGGTGCCATGGCGCGGCCGCGCTGTTACTCAGTATAACCTGAGAGCGGCCGCGCTAATCCCAAAAAAAGCGTGTTCTGGACTTCCTGCGCGGCAGCGCCGTTACTCAATATAATCTGAGCGCGACCGCCAGTCACCAGAAATAAATAAAAAAAATAAATAAATAAATAAAAATTATTATTATTTATTCATTTTATTTTGATTTCAAATTAATATAAAAAGTCTATTTTCATTTGGAATAGGATTAAAATAAAGAACTTTAGTTTAATTAGAATTGGATTTCATGCTAACTAATGAGAGTTGGAATTGGATTCTATGATAACTAAGTGGAGTTGAAATTGGATTTTATATTAACTTAAATTGCCCATTAAATGATATCAATATGTATATTGAATATTTAATTTTTCATTAGATGAATATATATTATGATACATGTGATGACATATATGATTAATCTTTTATTGATACATGTGATGATATGTATGATAATAAAGGGGATGATTATAGACTATTGACCAATGTGATTGGATTTAATTTTTTGATGGATGCTTGAATGAATGAGTTTTATAAATGGAGTCTGCATACCTCGCCTATCTAATTTTCTGATGTAAATTCGGTACTGACCGAGAATCCTGATTAACTTGTAATTAGGGTTTTATGGAATAAAATGAAATTTTATGAATATTATTCTGTGTTATGTGTTTAAAGGTCATATTATGACCTAGATAGTGTTTATATGATAGAATTGACAAATTAGGGTTTTGTACGAAGAAATAAAAAAAATTTCGAGAAAAAGACGAAATAGCACTATTCACGCTAAAAACGCCTTTCACGTTTTTTCAAAATTTCGAAAGACGCCATAACATTTATATGATGTCACGAAGCGTAATATCTAATAAAATTCGAAAACGAAAAACATGATTTTTTGGCTGTGGATCGGATTACGAAAAGTAAACGAAAGTCAGGGTTTTAATATTTAATCCTTCGGGCTTTGTTTTCAGGAGCCCAATGGAAGTAATGTAGGAGGCCCAAGGTAATTTAATCAAGGCCCAAGATAAATGGTTAGGAGGCCCAAAGATTGGCCCAAACAAATATTAATTGAAGTACAAAACCTAATTGGATCAAAGCGGGTCAACCATGGATCGATGGGTGGGCAAAAAAGGAAATGGAGCAACCCATGTGGGCCCCCAAGGGGGTAGGATCCGGCTATGGGTTGGCTTATTGGAGAAGCTTGGCAAAGCTTCTCCAATAAGCTAAGTAACCATTAAATGAAAAAGCCTCAAAAGTCTTGGTTGGTCAAATTAACTCAACCATGGTTAGGTTAAGCAAGGGCATGGTTCCAAGGATGTAGGAGTTAGAGGGGTAAGACCACACAAGAACAAACCTAAGGGGAATACTTACAAACTCTAGCAATGATGACATAATGACCAACCTACCCCAAGCCTTGAAAATCCTATAAATAGGAGGCCATTCCTTCACAATCCTTACCAATTCCTAAAAGCAAGAAGAGAAACTATACACAAATTGTAAGAGAGAGAGGGAGAGGCTCAGATCCAAGAGGAAGGAAAGGCTAGCAAATAAGTAAGCTTAATCAAGAACAAGCAAGAACATCCAAGAAGGTAAAAACCCTAAAGCCATCTCTCATGTTTTCTATTATATATAGAAGTGCATTGTTGGTGGATGTTGATTATGTAATAGATCATTGAATGATCTTGGTAAAATAAGGATGATGAACTTAGAGGACTTAATATTTACTCAGTAAATGCATGCTAAGTGAGAACATAGCGTTAATAAAGAACAAAAACCAAGAAAAGATGAAAATCGTATCAAATGTTGTTGATAGACAAGTTTAAAACCATCATTTGTATGTTAATATTCAAAATCTAAGAAGAAGAAAACGTACTTAAGAGAGTTACGAAATGTTCCAAGTGAAACGGAATAAAAATATGCTACGATGAAGTCATGGCGAAAGTTTGAATAAAAGACGTTTCAATAAGAAAACCCTAGCTTGGAACCATTTCTTTGGGGCTAAGTTAGCAAGTAGATCATGTGTCCGGAAAAGTCCAATGTTTTAGGACTTTTGTAGTTCATGAAAAATGTGAGCCGTAGGCTCGGGAACGAGCTCAATCCGACTTCGGATGAGCGAGTTTCGGTAAATTTAAAAATCCGACGTAAAAAACGTCATTTAACGAAAAACGAGTTCCCGAGGATCTTTTGAGCCAATTTTTAGGCTTGTTAGAGGACCTTAAAAATTATTTTGTTCGGGAAAAATTGTAGAGGTTGTTTTCCAAGGAAGAAATGGACTCATTTCGATATGGAATGACGAAGTTACAACGTGGCGAAATAGGCACGTCAGAGCATTAGAAATTAAGTTAGGCTGACCAAGGCTCAGCGCAGCTGCGCTTGTAACGATCAAGAATTTTATATTTTATTTAACATATTTATTGAATTAAGTAAATATTTTAGTTAATTTATTTATTGAGTTAAATAAATAATTGATGGAATTGTTGTGGAATAAACTATTTTGTGATTATATTAATCAAGTTTATGTTAAATAAATTTATAATTGACGTGTATTTTATTACACTAATGTGGTGATAATATTCTAATTTAATTAAATAATTAAATTAGAGGATTAATATTTTACTTAATAAAATGATTTATGATTTTATTAGTAAGGTTTAATTAAATTTATTAATAAAATGAATTTGATTAAATTTAAGTGTGACATTAGAAGATATATCATATAGTATAATAAGGGTAATAATAATATGTAAATAAACCAAGGTTTTTAATTGTAATCGCCAAACATAGCCTTATGGCTTTTTGAATTTTATAACTGAAAAATATTAAACAAGTGCTGGTAACTGACAACTTAAGTCTGCAGTTTAATTTGTTTACGCTTAATATTGCTAAGCCTAAGAGAAAAGAAGAGAAAAAAACACAGAGTTTGAAAAGACTGAGAGTTGAGAGCTCAGAGAAGGATTGAGAGTTTAGAGAAATTCTGGAAAATCAAAGAGGAAGAAGGTGAATTGCTAAGTTATTCTCATCATCTAGCTAAGTCTAAGAAGAAATTGATTCTAATTTCTTTATTTATAGTTCTTAGAGTTCTTCACTTAGAAATTATTTTTATTTCTCTGTAAATGGGTTTTGATGGATCAATTCATGAGGAAATTATTGTATGTGTTAGTTGGTATGTATAAATCCTTATATGATGTCCATAAATCGATTTGGTTAAGTTAATCCAAGAGATTATGCTTTAAAAATGGAGTTTTTGGAATTTACAATGAAAGTTCACGAGTATGGCTTGTATGTATAAAAACTGGTGCTTCATTTGTATGTTAATCGGTAAATTAATAGTTGTTTATGTTAATATGTTAAGAAATGAAAAGAATGCAAGTTAAATGAATTAAATCGGTTGTAAAATGAATTCGGGGTGAGTGAATTTGTAAAACATGTTAAAATATGAAAATGGAGCATGAACCTTGAGTGACCTCGCCGCGCTGGAGCGCAGTCGCGCTGGTTCCAAGAGTAAAAGTGGCGTGGCCGCGCCAGTATCAGATCAGACCCTGTAATGATCTGTTAAATGTATAGTTCAAAGGATGTTAATTTAACCTATCCTAATGAATTTAGTGAAGTCTAAAACATGTAATAAGGCATAATATCAAATTATAACTACAAAGATGATGTTATAAGTTTTGAATTAGAAATTTATGAAAGTCTTTAACTTGATGTTTATGAAGCTTAGTAACATCATATAAATGCTAAACTTTATTTTATATGCTAGTGAGGGTTTCAGATTCATGGTATGTGGTTAGTATGGTAAACTAAAGCTAAGGATTATAAGTTTAACTTAAATGAAGAATGTAAACCAATGAAGTTAGTATAACTAATCGGTATTATGATCCTAATGATTTATGTAGGATAATTGAAGAGCGTGAATTATAAATTTGTAGCTAACGCGCAAGGCAAGTTTCTAAACTCTACTTTTTCATTGAGCAAGTTTTCTAACCTTGGCTATTATTAATTAAGCAAAAGGTTTTCTATAATATTAAACGCTTATATATTGATTGAGTTCTTTAGACTTTCAAATGCGTTACTGCAATACATTCGTTTGCAATCCTCGTATTCTACTATTGTTGAAGTTCCATTTTACAAAGATTGTATTGTTGTTGTAATTAGACTGTTATATGGCTAGTGAACTCTTTTGATTCGACTAGTCCATAGTTGATGAGCGTTCTAAAATCTAGAATTTCTGTTGAAATTATTTCAAACCAAACTTCCTTTGGTACGGACTCTAATGTCAAAGCTGAGATGAACAACCCTAATGTAGGGGATTATACTACGCAATAGCGTTAAAATGTTTGTGCACAATACATTGTACGAAGGGCTGATCCCCCGGAGTACGAGATAGACGGTCCATAGTCTATAAGATTGTTAAAGGTTACGATAGAGATACTTGCTAACCTAGGACATAGTTCGAGGTCTTGTGACCCTCAGATATACTTATGATCTTGCAATCTAAACTTGATTCAAAAGTCGAGCTTTCTATTGAGTTTTTAGTTCTTTCATTATATTAACTTCAAAAAAGTTTACACTCTTCAGTTGAGATCTATTTCATTAACCATACATATGTTGTTATTGTTATTATTGTACTTGTGGGCAATTGTTTGCTCAGCCTTGCATAAAACATTGCAGCTAAAGTTGAAAAGTCTGATGAGCTGTCCTCGAGCAAGGGCAAGGGCAAGATGAACAAATGAAGAAGATTAATTTACTTGATAAAGTTTATGTATTGAGACATTATTATTGTTATGTTTTAATTCCACAAAAGATGTAATAAAGGGTAGATGACCTGGGATTTCGTATTAATTATGTAACCCTTTAATGGGAATATTGTTCATTAAGTGTATTATTGTTATTATCCTTTATTGTGGGTAATTAGTTATGAATGTGGTGAATAGTGAGCACCAAATCTGTGGAGTTGAGGTACCTGGATTTGGGGGCGTCACAGTTTGGTATCAGAGCTATAGGTTAAGAATCTTGGATGTGGAAACCTTAGGAATTAGCCTTTTAGGAAAAATCGAAAACATAGTGGTGATAAAACTCTTATCGAGTTTTAAGGAATGAATTAAGGAAATTCATTGAAGATAAATAATAAAAGACTTTATGTGCTTATTTTTTAATAACTTATGTGTAACTTATGTGCTCACGAGTAGTATCGAGTGGCAATTAAAACTTAAAATATTTTTGGTTACAGGATGACGGAGATAGGAAGATCTAGCCAGGCTAGGGAGGATGAGCCCCGAGACATTAATACAGTCTGGGAGTAGATAGCATCGAGGGATCAGTGTCTCTGCTGGTAATCAGCAAGGAAGTCAGAAAAAGAAGGTGGAGGCGTGTGGTAATTGTGGGAAAAATCATGTGGGTGTTTGCTTGAAGGGGAAGAGAGTATGCTTCAATTGTGGATAAGAGGGCCACATTGTACCAAATTGCCCTAGTCCAAAGAAGGGCACATGTTTCACGTGTCGGTCGAAGGGTCACTGTGCACGTGATTGTCCCAAGAAGGCGGCAAGCGAAGCTAGTGGAGGTCGAGGTAATAACAACAACAGTGGCAAGCTGACCATTACAGGACCAATGCCATCGAATCGCCTAACTGCACGTACTTTCAACATGACGGTGCAGGATGCTGTGTAGTCGAAGGATGTGGTGTCAGGTATCATTCTGGTCAATGATATAAATACATACGTGTTATGTGATTCAGGTGCTACTTGTTCATTTATATCCGACGATTTTGCTAGGAAATTAGAATTGGTTCAAGAAGAGTTATACTATCCTTTGAATATAAAAATTACGAATAGAGAAGTAATTCCTGTTAGGTTTGTGCACAAGAACTGTCGTATAGATATTAAGGGTCATGTGATGACGGTAGATTTAATCCCAATTAGACTTGGGGAATTTAATGTTATCTTGGGAATGGATTGGTTGTTTAACTATGGCGCAGTAATTGATTGCCAAAGGAAGTGTGTAAACCTTATGACTCCGAAAAAGTCAAAGGTAGTGTTTTGTGGCAGCAAATCGCCTAGACAAGCGAGTTGTCTGATGATGATGCAGTCCAGGAAGTTATTAAGACAGGGATGTGTGGGATATTTAGCCTACATAGTTGATACTCAAAAGAAGGGAGTAAAGCTGGAGGAGATACCGGTCATTAGAGACTTTGTGGACGTGTTTCTAGACGATTTGCCAGGACTTCCGCCTGATCGAGAAATTGAGTTTGTGATCGATTTAGCACCAAGAACTGCTCCTATATCGAAAGCCCCGTACCGTATGGCTCCAGTGGAGATGAAAGAGCTGATGGTGCAACTTCAAGAGTTGTTAGATAAGAAGTATATTCAGCCGAGCGTATCACCGTGGGGAGCTCCGGTATTGTTTGCTAAGAAGAAAGATAGGTCGATGCGGCTTTGCATTGACTACAGATAATTGAACAAGGTCACGATTAAAAATAAGTATCCGTTGCCAAGGATCGATGACTTGTTTGACCAGTTGAAGGGGGCTAGGTATTTCTCGAAAATAGATTTGCAGAGTGGGTATCACCAGTTGAAGGTGAGAAGGGAGGATGTACCGAAGACATCATTTAGAACTTGGTATGGTCATTACGAGTTTCTGGTGATGTCATTTGGATTAACGAATGCACCTGCAACATTTATAGACCTGATGAACAGGGTGTTTAAACTGTTTTTGGATAAGTTCGTAGTGGTCTTCATTGATGACATTTTGGTGTATTCCAAAACTAAGGAGGAGCACACTGAGCATTTGAAACTGACGTTAGAGTCATTAAGAAGGGAGATGTTATGTGCGAAGTTCTCAAAATGTGAATTCTGGTTGGAGCGTGTGCAATTTCTTGGGCACGTGATTGATAAGGACGGGATTTCGGTGGATCCAGCAAAAGTGAAAGTTGTGATAAATTGGGATCAGCTGAAGACACCGTCGGAAGTGAGGAGTTTCCTAGGCTTGACAGGTCATTATCGTCGGTTTATTCAAGTTTTTTTCAAAATAGCCACTCCGCTAACAAATTTGACGAGAAAAGCAGTAAAGTTTACATGGTCAGAAAAATGCGAAGAAAGTTTCCAAGAATTGAAGAAAAGATTAAGTACGACACTTGTGTTGTCTTTGCCGGATAATACAGGGAATTTTGTGGTGTATAGCGACACATCGCATAAGGGCCTAGGCTGTGTGCTTATGCAGAACGACAAGGTTATTGCGTATGCATTGCGACAGTTAAAAGATTATGAAAAAAGGTATCTGACTCATGATTTGGAATTAGCCGCGGTAGTATTTGCTTTAAAGATTTGGAGGCACTATCTCTATGGGGAGAAATGTGAGGTATACACGGACCATAAAAGTCTGAAGTATATTTTCATGCATAAGGATTTAAATATGCGTCACAGGAGATGGTTGGAGCTTATTAAAGACTACGACTGCGAGATTCTTTATCATCCGAGTAAAGCGAATGTCGTTATCGATGCATTAAGCAGGACGGGTCGAGAGAAGCTATTTCTTTATTCCAGATAGAGACCCGTCCAACCTTAGTGGACAAAGTGAAAGAAGCACAACTCCAAGATAAAGAGTGTGAGAAGATAAGAAAAAGTGTGTATGAAGGTGAAGAAGTGAAATTCAAAATCGATACTGAAGGGTTGTTGAGATTTGAAGGCAGAATCTGGGTTCCGCCAGTACAAGAAGTCAGAGATGAAATTTTGAGCGAAGCTCATAGCTCGAGATATTCGATTCACCCGTAGAGTACGAAAATGTATCAGGATCTTCGTCAACATTTTTGGTGGACAAATATGAAGAGGGAAGTTGCTGAGTGTGTTGCAAAATATTTAACTTGTCAGAAGGTCAAAGCGGAACATCAAAGGCCAAGTGGGTTGTTGCAACCGTTGGAGATACCAGAATGGAAGTGAGAGCATATTACGATGGATTTCGTAGTAGGTCTTCCAACTACTCAGAAAGCCTATGACGCTATATGGGTTATCGTGGATCGACTAACGAAATCAACACATTTCTTACCGATCAAAATTAGGTTTAATCTAGATCAGTTGGCAAAATTGTACGTTAAGGAGATTATTTCAAGGCACGGTGTTCCTGTGTCAATTGTGTCAGACCGAGATCCGCGTTTCACATCTAATTTCTGGAAGAGTTTGCAAGAACGCTTGGGGACACAGTTGAGAATGAGCACGGCGTACCATCCCCAAACCGATGGGCAAAGCGAAAGAACCATCTAAACATTGGAAGATATGTTGAGAGCTTGTGTCATGGATTTCAAAGGAAATTGGGACGACCATTTACCACTAGTTGAATTCGCATATAATAACAGCTATCACGCGAATATTGGCATGCCGCCTTACAAAGCGTTGTATGAAAGAAAGTGCAAAACTCCTCTATGTTGGGATGAAGTTGGTGAATGCAAACTGTTAGGACCTGAACTGGTACAACATACTACAAACATCGTCAAGGTGATAATGGCCAGATTGTTAGCTGCTCAGGACAGACAAAAGAAATATGTGGATCAGCATCGACAAAAGCGAGAATTTGATGTCGGAAGTTATGTTTTCTTAAAAGTCTCTCCTTGGAAGGGGAAGATAAGATTTGGTAAAAAGGTAAAGTTGAGTCCACGGTTCATTGGACCTTTTGAGGTGTTAAGAAGGGTAGGTGAAGTAGCTTATGAGATAGTTTTACCTCAAGAGTTAGAACACATTCACAATATTTTCCATGTTTCTGTGCTACGGCCATACAAGTCTGATTATAAACATGTTATAGAGTATGAACCATTACAAGTTGATAAAGATTTATCATATGAAGAAGTTCCTGTTCAGATAGTTGACAGGAAGGAACAAGTTCTTAGAAATAAAGTGATACCTTCAGTAAAGGTAATATGGAGGAACCACAGTGCTGAAAAAGCTACGTGGAAACTCGAAGACAAGATGATAAAAAACTATCCTCATTTATTTGCTTAATCTTTGTGTAGCAATTCTGGGGACATAATCTTTTAAGGAGGGAAGAAAATGTAACAGATGAGTAAATTGTGTGGTGATTCTAGGGACAGAATCCTTATAAGGAGGGAAGAATGTAACGATCAAGAATTTTATATTTTATTTAAAATATTTATTGAATTAAATAAATATTTTAGTTAATTTATTTATTGAGTTAAATAAATAATTGATGGAATTGTTGTGGAATAAACTATTTTGTGATTATATTAATCAAGTTTATGTTAAATAAATTTATAACTGACGTATATTTTATTACACTAATGTGGTGATAATATTCTAATTTAATTAAATAATTAAATTAGAGGATTAATGTTTTACTTAATAAAATGATTTATGATTTTATTAGTAAGGTTTAATTAGATTTATTAATAAAATGAATTTGATTAAATTTAAGTATGACATTAGAAGATATATCATATAGTATAATAAGGGTAATAATAATATGTAAATAAACCAAAGTTTTTAATTGTAATTGCCAAACATAGCCTTATGGCTTTTTGAATTTTGTAACTGAAAACAATATTAAACAAGTGCTGGTAACTGACAACTTAAGTCTGTAGTTTAATTTGTTTACGCTTAATATTGCTAAGCCTAAGAGAAAAGAAGAGAAAAAAACACAGAGTTTGAAAAGACTGATAGTTGAGAGTTCAGAGAAGGATTGAGAGTTTAGAGAAATTCTGGAAAATCAAAGAGGAAGAAGGTGAATTGCTAAGTTATTCTCATCATCTAGCTAAGTCTAAGAAGGAACCAAGAGGTATAAATTGATTCTAATTTCTTTATTTATAGTTCTTAGAGTTCTTCACTTAGAAATTATTTTTATTTCTTTGTAAATGGGTTTTGATGGATCAATGCATGAGGAAATTATTGTATGTGTTAGTTGGTATGTATAAATCCTTATATGATGTCCATAAATCGATTTGGTTAAGTTAATCCAAGAGATTATGCTTTAAAAATGGAGTTTTTGGAATTTACAGTGAAAGTTCACGAGTATGGCTTGTATGTATAAAAACTGGTGCTTAATTTGTATGTTAATCGGTAAATTGATAGTTGTTTATGTTAATACGTTAAGAAATGAAAAGAATGCAAGTTGAATGAATTAAATCGGTTGTAAAACGAATTCGGGGTGAGTGAATTCGTAAAACATGTCAAAATATGAAAATGGAGCACAAACCTTGATTTTGAGTCTTTAAATTGGTTGTTTATGTGGTTTGTGTTGTTAGAATCAATCTGTACATGTTGGGTTTTGTTTTGGCTAAGTTAATAACATATGGGTATGTCTAATTTGTTGTTTGGGTGGAGAAATTGGGAGTTTTTGGGTTGCTCTTTATTCTTCACGAAACTGCAGCAACTGATTATGCAGTCGAGCACTGTCGCGCTGCGTCACCGCGCTAGAGCGCGGTCGCGCTGGTTCCAAGAGTAAAAGTGGCGCGGCCGCGCCAGTATCAGATTAGACCCTGTAATTATCTGTTAAACGTATAGTTCAAAGGATGTTAATTTAACATATCCTAATGAATTTAGTGAAGTCTAAAACATGTAATAAGGCATAATATCAAATTATAACTACAAAGATGATGTTATAAGTTTTGAATTAGAAATTTATGAAAGTCTTTAACTTGATGTTTATGAAGCTTAGTAACATCATATAAATGCTAAACTTTATTTTATATGCTAGTGAGGGTTTCAGATTCATGGTATGTGGTTAGTATGGTAAACTAAAGCTAAGGATTATAAGTTTAACTTAAATGAAGAATGTAAACCAATGAAGTTAGTATAACTAATCGGTATTATGATCCTAATGATTTATGTAGGATAATTGAAGAGCGTGAATTGTAAATTTGTAGCTAACGCGCAAGGCAAGTTTCTAAACTCTACTTTTTCATTGAGCAAGTTTTCTAACCTTGGCTATTATTAATTAAGCAAAAGGTTTTCTATAATATTAAACGCTTATATATTGATTGAGTTCTTTAGACTTTCAAATGCGTTACTGCAATACATTCGTTTGCAATCCTCGTATTCTACTATTGTTGAAGTTCCATTTTACAAAGATTGTATTGTTGTTGTAATTAGACTGTTATATGGCTAGTGAACTCTTTTGATTCGACTAGTCCATAGTTGATGAGCGTTCTAAAATCTAGAATTTCTGTTGAAATTATTTCAAACCAAACTTCCTTTGGTACGGACTCTAATGTCAAAACTGAGATGAACAACCCTAATGTAGGGGATTATACTACGTAATAGCGTTAAAATATTTGTGCACAATACATTGTACGAAGGGCTGATCCCCCTGAGTACGAGCTAGACGGTCCATAGTCTATAAGACTGTTAAAGGTTACGGTAGAGATACTTGCTAACCTAGGACATAATTCGAGATCTTGTGACCCTCAGATATACTTATGATCTTCCAATCTAAACTTGATTCAAAAGCCGAGCTTTCTATTGAGTTTTCAGTTCTTTGATTATCGTTGATTGACTTCAGAAAAGTTTACACTCTTCAATTGAGATCTATTTCATTAATAATACATATGTTGTTATTGTTATTGTTATTGTTGTACTTGTGGGCAATTGTTTGCTCACCCTTGCGTAAAACATTGCAGCTAAAGTTGAAAAGTCTGATGAGCCGTCCTCGAGCAAGGGCAAGGGCAAGATGAACAAATGAAGAAGATTAATTTACTTGATAAAGTTTATGTATTGAGACATTATTATTGTTATGTTTTAATTCCACAAAAGATGTAATAAAGGATAGATGACTTGGGATTTCGTATTAATTATGTAACCCTTTAATGGGAATATTGTTCATTAAGTTTATTATTGTTATTATCCTTTATTATGGGTAGTTAGTTATGAATGTGGTGAATAGTGAGCACCAAATCTGTGGAGTTGAGGTACCCGAATTTGGGGGCATCACAGTTTGGTATCAGAGCTGTAAGTTAAGAACCTTTGGTGGGGAAACCTTAGGATTAGCCTTTTAGGAAAAATTAAAAATATAGTGGTGATAAAACTCTTATCGAGTTTTAAGGAATGAATTAAGAAAATTCATTGAAGATAAATAATAAAAGACTTTATGTGCTTATTTGTTAATAACTTCTGTGTAACTTATGTGCTCGCGAGTAGTATCGAGTGGTAATTAAAACTTAAAATAGTTTTGGTGACAGGATGACGGAGATAGGAGGATCTAGCCTAGCTAGGGAAGATAAGCCCCGAGACATTCATACAGTCTGAGAGCAGATAGCACCGAGGGATCCATCCCTATTAATTACAATTGTAGGCCCTAAGTATGAGCCTGAGTCAGATCCTGAGGAGGATCCCGAAGAGATTGATGATGAGGAAAAAGAAGGTCCTAAAGAGTTTCTACTGAACTCTATCAGTGTTGAAATGTATGATGAGTTATATGACCGTAACATAGAGTTACAGGATAGCATTAGAGAATTGACGGAGCTGGTAGATACGCGTCAAACCACCATAGAGCAGAAGAATGGTGAGATTGAGGAGTTAGATGTACGTCTTGGGAACGTAGAGTGTGTGACACCCCCAAATCCGAGTACTCTATTTCCTCAGGAATTGGTGTTCACTATCCATATACATCACATCACATCTAACTACCCATTCATTCATAATGGAAATACTCTTAATAAAAATAGAAATCTCCCATTAAGGGTTACAACATCATTCATAATTAAATCCCAGGTCATCTAACCTTAACATAACATCAGTGCGGAAACATAAATTAAGTCTATTACATAACATCATTAAAATAAGTACAACAAGTCTTCATCACTTGTTTGCTTTTCCTTTACCCTTACTAGTAGATGGCTCGTCAGTTCTTTCAACCTTAGCTGCAATGTTATTATGCAAGGGTGACCAATGATTGCCCAGTAAGTATAACAACAACAGTAATAATAACATGCGAAATAATTAATGGATATTGAATAATCGAAGATTTAGCTTTTGAGTCAAGTATGTAAGACAAGATTCAAAAGAACGTCTGAGGGTCTTAAGACCACGAACTATGTCCCAGGTTATCAAGTATTTCTACTTTAAACCTTTAACAGTCGTAAGACTATATGGACCTTGCTTCTCGTACTCAGGGGGATCAGCCCTTTGTACCATGTATGTGCACAACATCTTAACGCTATTGCGTAAATAAAATCCCCTGTATAAGGGTTGTAACGATCGAGAATTTTAATTTCCTTGTAACCTGAGTTTATGTATGAATGAAATGAATTTTTTTTTTATTTATATTATTATGTGTTATGTGCTTAAAGGTTGTGTTATAACCTAGAATATGTGTATGTGTTGAATTTTACGTGTTGTAGTGTCGTTAGGGTGAATATATTGACTTCGCGAAAAATTACAAAATCATTATTCACGGGGCACGCTTATCGAGGCACTATTCACGCCATTATATTTTTGTGTCTTTTTCGACCTTAATAAATTTCAATAATACACGTGTACAAAGTGATAATTTTTCCAAGTGTCAGATTTTCATTTTGAGCCCAATCGTGTTTTATTCGGTATCCGAAATATATAATATGACTGTTCCGAATAAACGGACGAATCTTATAATTATTATTTTTATGCATCCTAATATTTTATGGGAGTACCCATTTTAATTTTGGGTAGAGCTATTTACCAATTTTGGTACAAAAGTGGGAGTTTTCGGATATATTTTTGTGTATTTGGGTATTTATTTTGGCTTGTTACTCCAAGGGGGAACCAACCCCCAATTTTAGACCAATCAAATGCAAGAGTGGAGAGGGTGGCGGCAGCATGCTGCTATTTGGTAGGCTCAATGACTTATTTTTCTTCCAAATTGCTGAACTTTATTAAGCCATTCCCCTTCATCCTCCCAAAGCCTCCTAGCTGCTATTCCATTCAAACTTCTTCTCTCTCCCATTCATTCCCTAGACCAACTAAAGATAGAGAGGGATTGAGTGTGAAGGTGCTGCAGATTATTGAGAGTGAGAGAGCATTGAAGGAGAAGTAGAAGAACAAGAAGAAGGAGAAGAACAAAAAGAAGAAGAAGAAGAAGAGAGGAAGAGAAAAAGAGGTGCGGGTGAACCAAGGAGGAAGAAGGAGACTCAAGCCAAGCCCTAACAAGTTTCTTAGCACCTAGAAAGGATTTACAAGGTAAACAATTAACCAACAAATTCATTCCATGTGATTTTGATAGGATTTTCGAGTTCTATGTGTTCTTGCGCTCAAACCATTGGGTTTGAGCATTTCTTGCAATTTTTGTTGTAATTGTTGGTTGTGGTTGTTTAATATTATTACCAAGACACCTTGTAAGCCATTAATAACATCAAAGTGGAATAAACATTAAAGAAATCCGTACCTATGCATAAAGGATGAAGAACATGAAGAACAATGGACAAAAATGGATTATGGACTGTTATAGACGAATTTAGAGGACCTTATAGCTTTGATTCCTTGTTTGTTGTGTTTATTTGTTATTGTGATGTTGTACTTCCATGGGTTATGAGTTTAACCCAGTTGGAATGGAGTAAAAAGGGATTAAAACAAAGTTTTGGTGATGATTTTTGTGAAGAACACCAAGAACACCAAGAACACGAAAATATAGAACGCGTTGATACTTTGGCCTACGATTTGGACACGTTAATATTAATGAATAGCTTTGAATTTTTGATATGTTGTAGCCCTATGTCTTAGGAGTCCATAGAGTCTGAAACGGACCAATTTGAGCATATATTAAGGGAGTTATGGTGGTTGGAAGCAAGATAGGTCTAAAGCACCAAAAACAGAGCATTCCGGGAAGCAAAACGGGTCGGAGACTCAGGCCGAGCGCCTAAGGCACTGGCTAGGCGCTGGCCACGAGCCCAGCTACTGTGAGAGAGCACCTAGAGTGCTGCTCCAAGGCCATTCTGAGCGCCTACGGCGCTAGTAATGAAACTGTGCAAAACTGCTCCGACGTCCTTTAGTAAAATGGGCATAACTTTGTCATACGAACTCGGATTGAGGTGATTCAAGATGATTCGGAAAGAGAACGAGTAGACCTACAACTTTTGTTCTTTAAGTTTTTCAATTTGAGGTCTGTAGAATGGCCTAAATTGGCCATTTATAGGACTGATGTGTATTTGGGGGCAATCGGAGGGTGTCAAGCATGCGCGTAAGCACATGTAATGCTCCCGACAATGTAAAATGTTGTTCTAAGTTCTAAAATATGAATGTTATGAATTATAATGATACTCATCATTAACCAATGATTATTAGATAAATCGAATGGGCGTGTTAGGCGTACGCAAAGGCGTGTCGCTTTGGCGTTCGAATAATCAAGTTTGGCGCACAGACGTGCGAGCATCGTAACGCCGTAACTAGTGGACATAACCTTGTTTAATATTTTGTTTTTAATATGAACGAGACATTATAGAGTTGTGTAAACAAATATTTGGTATCCCGTATGTGACTAATTGTATGTGAATATGTACCTAATTGTGTAGGATATTAAGGAGCGTGTGTTGTAATATTGTAGCAGACGCACCAGGCAAGTTCCCTAACTTCATTCTTTCAACATATTGAATGCAAGTTTCCTAACCCGTACAACTTTTATTATTGTGCGAGTTTATTCTTATGAATGCAAGTTTCTTAAACTCACTCAACCCTTACATTTGGGCAAGTTTCCTATTTTATACAAATGTTGTATATTATTGTAAGTTCTTTACTCAACTATTTTTAATTGAGCTAGTTTTCTAAACTTCCGCAACTTATTTCATTGTGCGAGTATTCTTATGATTATTCAAATGATTTGACATTCGTTCAAGTTATCTACCTATGATATAGTGCATGTTGTTGAGCCTTAAAGCTTCTTATTCCATAAATTGGTTGAAATCTATGTTAAAGCCAATTGCTTCAGCTAGACACTTATCGATTTATTTATTAAAGTGAGGTTAAGTCCTCAAACTATTGTTACTATTAAGTAAAGCTATCCGATCAAATTGTTTTGGCTCGGATTCCCATGTAAAGCTGAGAAGAACAACCCTCATAGCAGGGGCAATTGTATAAATGTCGGGAACCGACACGCGCGTAATTAGTAAGTGAGGCTTATGCATAATGCCAGGTACTCTAGGCTGATCACCTATTGTACCATTTGTTTGTGGATTATCGGATGAAATTCTGGTAATTCTAGAATAGAGTTCTATGCCTTGGTGCACCTTAGTATTGAATAGTTCCTTTTCTTGGGAAATTTTGACATCCTTGGATACTTCAGAAAATCCTTTGGTCCACAGTGACCACTACAATGGTGATAAAGTAGTTGCTTATTTCCTTGAGCTATCTCGTTTTTAACTCCTATGAGCTATAAAGTTATTCACGTGATTATTCACTGCTATTTTACTTGCAGGGTAAATTTGTTGCTCACCCTTGCTTTCTTTAAAACTTTTCAGTTAGTGCAGCACGTGGCGAGAGCTCGGGAAAGGATAAGGGAAAGGGCAAAGCTACTGATTAGTTTTGTTTAATTGTACTAGAATCATCGTTGTATCAAGACTTATTATTTGATGTCATGTATTAAGACTTATGTACTCTTATGTATTAAGTTATGTTTTGGAGTAGTCTTGGTTTCGAGGCTTGGGACAGGATTATTTATGTTATATCAATATAAATATTCCTTTATTTCCGCTGTAAGTTATAAATTGTATGACATATGTATTAGATAGTGACGAACCAGGTCTGCGGTTCAGGTGACCCGGATTTGGGGGCGTCACAGGTTGGTATCAGAGCCTTAGGTTATAAACCTTTAGAGAGAGGTCTTTAGGCTATAACCTTAGGAAATGTATAGAGTATAAGAGTCGATAAAACTCATGTAGAGTTTTGGGGCGATCTTAGATAGACGCATCCTAGAGGGTTGTGGAAGGTATTTATATTCCTTACAGTGTAGTTATATTTCATTACGAGTTGCTATTAGAATATATCTCTTTGTGGTCTGCTTGTAGTACTCATGATAGATATTCTCGTAGTATAATGAGATGATGACATTAAGCTTTCTTACGTTTAGCAGAAAATGAGGCCCAGACGCAACGTACCACCCCCAACAACACCTGAGGGATCGGTTAACAATGGAGGAGGTCCGATGGACCCCATGCAGCGGTTAGCGGATATACTGGAGAGAATGGAAAGGAGAAATACGGTACCCGTGAATCCCAACCCACCGGCAGTACTCGTAATAAGTTTCAAAGACTTCAAAAGCGTAGGACCCCCAGAGTTCAGGGGAACGACTGATCCGATTGAAGCCCAATCTTGGGTGAAGGAAATGGAGAAGGCTTTCGTTATCGCACGCGTGGGGGATGAACAGAGAACAGCATTCGCCACCTATATGGTGAAAGGGGAAGCAAATTATTGGTGGGAAGCTAACCAACAACGAGCAGGCGAAGGAGTGATACCGTGGGACAAGTTCAAAGAATTGTTTTTCGAGAATTATTTCCCAAAGAGCATGGAAAGGCAAATGGTACTAAAATTCTTGGAGCTGAAGCAGGGAGACATGACGGTGACTCAGTACGCCGCCAAATTCAATGAACTTGCATGTTTTGCACCGCTTCAAGTAAGTACTGAAGAGCTGAAGGCACAAAGGTTTGAACAAGGGCTGAAACCGTGGATATATAACAAGGTAGCCGTTCTTCAGATTGAAACTTTTAGTACACTGTTAGAAAAAGCTATCATTGCAGAAGGAGGGATTGAGGCCCTAAATCAACACAAGAAGAATAAGAATAGTGGAGGAGACTACCGTGGAGGTGGCAGTAGTGGTGGAAGCAACTCAGGAAAAAGAAAATGGGATGGTGGTAACAGTAACAGCAACAATACCAACACTAATCAGACGGGGAATAATCAGGGAGGATTTAAGAAGAAGATTGAAGCCTGTTTAAAATGTGGGAAAAATCATATGGGAGGGATGTGTTGCATAAAGGACTGGACGTGCGTATGAAGTATGGTAAGGTCATTGCGAACGCGTCAAGACAATTAAAGGATTATGAGAGGGGATACCTTATTCATGACCTCGGATTTGTAGTGGTGGTTCTTGCCTTTAAGATTTAGAGGCACTAATTTTATGGGAGAAATGTGAGATATACACGAACCACAAAAGTCTGAAATATATCTTCACACAAAAGGGGTTAAATAGGAGGCAGAAGAGATGGTTAGAATTAATAAAAGATTACGACTGGGAGATTCTATATCACTCGGGGGAGACGAGTATAGTGACCGATACCTTAGGTAGAAAGGGTCAGGAGAAGTTGTTAATATTAACGGCTCAAGATGAGCTAATAATAGAGATGGCTAAAAGGGAGTTAAAAGTAGATTTTCGAAGGAATCGGGGGAGAAGTTATTTTCAATAAAGACTCGTGCAATCTTATTGGATATAGCAAAGAAAGCACAACTCAGAGATGAGGAGTGTGAGGGGTGTACCTAAGTTGATAGGTATCAGTGGGAAGTGTTGTCCATTTACGGATATGAGTCACGTGTCCGAAGGGGGAAGAGGTTAAGTATAAACTCGACAATGAGGGAGTAATAAGATTTGAAGGAAGAATTTGGGTTCTGGCAGACCCGAATTAAAAGCAGATATTTTGCAAGAGGCCCATTGTTCGAGGTACTCGATACATCCCGGTAGCACCAAGATGCATCAAGACCTCCAACAACATGTTGGTGGCCGAACATGAAGAGAGAAGTCGCGGATTACGTTAGTAGGTGCTTGACTTATTAGCGAGTCAAGGCCGAGCATCAGGGACTAAGCGGGTTATTATAACCATTAAGAATTTTGGAGTGGGAATGGGGGCATAGCACAATAGATTTCGTGGTAGGGCCCCCAGCGACGTAGAAGGGATACGACGCTATATGGGTTATAGTGGATCATTTAACGAAGTCAGCACATTTTTTGCCAATTAAGATTAGATTCAATCTAGACTAGTTCGCTAAACTCTATGTTAAGAAAATCGTTTCAAGACATGGGGTACCAGTTTTGATTGCTTCAGACTGGGATCCGCAGTTCACGTCGAACTTCTGGAAGAGTTTACAAGAGCAAATGGGAACACAACTAAAGTTGAGTACAACGTATCATCCTCAGACAGATGGGCAGAGTGAACGAACAATTCAGACCCTAGAATATATGCTACGGGCTTCTGTAATGGATTTTAAGGGGAGTTGGGACGACCACCGACCTTTAGTAGAATTTACTTACAATAATAGCTACCACGCAAGTATAGACATGCCGCCTTATGAAGCGTTGTACGGGAGGAAGTGCAGGACGACACTGTGCTGGGACGAGGTAGGGGAACGTCGACTGTTGGGACTAGAGTTGGTTCAGCAGACTGCGAAAATTGTTAAGTTAATACGCGCACGGCTAGTAACGGCTCAAGATCGACATAAGAAGTATGCGGATCAGCATCTCCAGAATAGAGATTTTGAAGTCGGGTTATATGTATTTTTGAAGGTGTCTTCCTAGAAAGGGAAGATATGATTTGGGAAGAAAGGGAAGTTAAGTCCAAGATTTATAGGACCATTCGAGGTATTAAGAAGGGTAGGAGAGGTGGCATACGAAGTAGCCTTACGTCCTGAGTTAGAACATATACATAATGTGTTTTATGTGTCAGTTTTGCGACCTTATAAGCAAGACTATAGACATGTGATTTAATATGAACCTATTCAAGTAGAAAAAGACTTAACTTATGAAGAAACTCTGATTCAAATAATTGATAGGAAAGAGCAAATTTTAAGAAATAAGGTTATACCTTCTGTAAAAGTAGTATGGAAGAACCACAATGCCGAAGAAGAAACGTAGGAACTCGAAGAAAAGATGAAGAAAAATTATCCCCATCTTTTTGTGTAACCTTGTATTTTGATTCTAGGAACAAAATCCTTATAGGGGGGAGAATATAATGACCGAGAATCCTGATTAGCTTGTAATTAGGGTTTTATCGAATAAAATGAAATTTTATGAATATTATTCTGTGTTATGTATTTAAAGGTCGTATTATGACCTAGATAGTGTTTATATGATAGAATTGACAAATTAGGGTTTTGAACGAAGAAATAAATTTTTTCCCGAGAAAAGAACGAAATATCACTATTCACACTAAAAACGCCTTTCACGTTTTTCAAAATTTTGAAAGACGCCATAGCATTTATATGATGTCACGAAGCATAATATCTAATAAAATTCGAAAATGAAAAATGCAGTTTTTCGGCTGTGGATCGGATTACGAAAAGTCAACGAAAGTCAAGGTTTTAATATTTAATCGTTCGGGCTTTGTTTTCGGGAGCCCAATGGAAGTAATGTAGGAGGCCTAAGATAATTTAATCAAGGCCCAAGATAAATAGTTAGGAGGCCCAAAGATTGGCCCAAACAAATATTAATTCAAGCCTAAAACCTAATTGGATCAAAGCGGGTTAACCATGGATCGATGGGTGGGCAAAAGAGGAAATGGAGCAACCCATGTTGGGCCCCCAAGGGGGTGGGATCCGGCCATGGGGTGGCTTCTTGGAGAAGCTTGGCAAAGCTTCTCCAATAAGATAAGTAACCATTAAATGAAAAAGCCTCAAAAGTCTTGGTTGGTCAAATTAACTCAACCATGGTTAGGTTAAGTAAGGTCATGGTTGCAAGGATGTGGGAGTTAGAGGGGTAAGACTACACAAGAACAAACCTAAGGGGAATTGTGACGCCCCCAAATCCGGGTCACCTGAGCCACGGACCTGGTTCATCACTATCTAACACAAGAATTATACAATCGATAACTTATAGCGGAATAAAGGAATATTTACATTGATATAACATAAATAACCCTGTCCCAAGTCTCGAAACCAAGGCTACAACAAAACATAACATAATACATAAGGGTAAATATGTCTTAATACACGACGTCGATAATAAGTCTTATTACAAAGATGATTCAAAACGATAACGCAAAACTAGTCAGTAGCTTTGCCCTTCCTTTGTCCTTTCCCGAGCTCTTCGCCGCGTGCTGCACTAACTGAAATGTTTTGAGTGAAAGCAAGGGTGAGCAACAATTTTTGCCCCGCAAGTAATAATAACAGTGAATAATAACAAGAATAACTTTATAGATCATAGGGAGTTAATGATGTTAGATAACTCAAGGACGTACACCATTACTTTTATCACCGTTATAGGTTACTATAGACCGAAGGATTTTTTGAAGTATCCACAGATTTCAAAGTTTCCCAAAGAAAGGGACTAATCGATACTGAGTGAGCCCCAAGGCACAGAACTCTATCTAGAATTACTGGAAATTAATCCGATAATCCACAAAAACTGGTACAATAGGTGATCAGCCTAAAATACCTGGCGTTATGCATAAGCCTTACATTTTCCATTTACGCGCGTGTCGGTTTCCCCGACGTTTATACCATTTCCCCTTGCTATGAGGGTTGTTCTTCTCAGCTTTACACGGGAGTCCGGGCCAAAACAATTTGATCGGACAGTTTTTACTTAACGACGATTATAGTTGGAGGACTTAACCTCACTTCAATAAACAAATCAATAAGTGTCTAGCTGGAACAATTAGCTTTGACATAGCTTTCAGACAGTTTATGGAGTAAGGAATTTTTAAGGTTCAACAGCATGCACAATAGCATCAATAATATCTTAAATGAATAACATTCATAATCTTTGGAATCACACAATATATAACATTGCATGAAATGGGCTTTCATTGCAATACTTGAATAAAAGTACGAATATTAGCACAGTAATTGATAATTGATAAGTAATTTGAACGGGAGTCAAGAAAACTCAATAAGCTTGCTCAATAAATAATATTTGCTCGAATATAATTTTGAGTAGGGTACGAAAGCTTGCACAATAATAATTTGAATAAGATATGAGACTTGCTCGATAGATGAATTAAACAATAATTCGAAACTTGTCCAATAAATAATTTGAGTAAGGAACACTCGCAAAATTAAATAAGGGTTGAGTAAGAACTGCCTTGCACGTGCGTTAAAACCTTGACGTTAATCGTCCTTCAAAATTAACACCCTACAATTCATTAAAATCATCATAAATATTAGCCACGTAAGGACTAGGTTCAATAACAGTCATCACTTCATTTAAAATACATTGATTGCCACTTCGACTGCCCAGTCGGGGGTCTCGCTCCCCGGTGAGCGAGCGGCTGCCCAGCTCGCCGGTGAGCTGGCGGGGGTCGGGGGGCAGCGCCCCTGGAAACCAAGCGTAATTTGCAATCCGTTTGTTCAATTTACGCCTTAAAATAACATCATTTCGGTTGACGTTGGTATAAAATTTAGCACATAAGACTCTAACAAGTTATAAGCGTTTTTAATCATTTTGTACAAAAATATAAATTTTAGACTCGCGAAAAAAAAAAAAAATTTACTGGGTCCGACCCGATTCGGCCCGACCCGGCCCAGCCTGACCCGACCCGGTCCAGCCTGACCCGACCCGGACCAGGCGTCAAGCAGTAGCAGTTGCAGTAGCGAACTGCAGTTCCTGCAGAACCGCGACACAGCTACCTTGCCTCGCTCCAGCTGCTACAACTCCTCCTATACTCGATCAATTTGATCCGTTACGGACTCTATGGATTCCTAAGACACGAGGCTACAACATATCAAAAATGCAAACTGACCCATAAACACTAACACAGCCAAATCCTTAGCCAAAGCACAATATTGATACTCTGTTTTTCGCAGTCATGAAATATCTCACACAAATGGCAACTGTGACTTCATTTTAGCATCATTTTGGTTCATTCAAATTGGGTTATCTTCACAACTGATAGAAGTACAATATTAGAATAACAAACAATCAAAATATTTACACCATCCAGGCTTTATAGTCCTCTAACAGTCCGAATGTCCAAAAGTCCAAAAATGTCCAAAGTTCATCCTTTAAGCCAAGGTTCGGATCTTTACTTGTTTTTGTTCCACTTTGAGGGTGTTTATGGTTTATATAGCTTCTTAAGAACCTCCATGATAGATTCAACACAACCAATCAACCAAAAAAATTTAGCAAAATCCAACCCTCAAGCATGTAAGCATAAAAACTCATGAAAGCTTCAAGTGGAGAAGAAATGGTTGTGGTTCGTGGTTACCTTCTTGTTGCTAGCTTCGTGTGGAGCGAAATGGTTGCTAGAGTGCTGCTCTCCTTCCTCTTGGTGCCCTTCTCTCCTTTCTCCTCCTTCCTTGCTTTTCTTCTTCTTCCCGTAGCTTGCTTATTCTTCTTCTATATTTCCCTCTCTCTCTCTCTCTATGTAGCTCTCTATAACTCTCTCCTTACTTGCAGAAAATGGGATGTATGCTGATGGTTTGAAGGAGAAGGAGGATGAGCTAATGGGAGGGTTAAGGTGGCTCTTCGGGAGGAATGTTTTTTGATATGCAGAAAATGGGATGCCCGAGCTAAGTGTTGTGTAGTGAACAACCCCATGTATGGTGTACTGTGCATGTCTATTCCTTTCCCCCAATTGGCTCTCAATATACACGTGGCCTCCCCCAATTGGTTTGAGGCTTAAATGTCTCACCAATTAGTTCGAATACACAGATAAATATACCCGAATATTCCCACTTTTGTACCAAATTTGATAGATAACTCAACCCAAAATTAAAATGAGTACTCCCATAATTTATTGGGACACGTAAAAATATTTATTATGGGATTTGTCCATTTATTCGGAACACCCATACTATACATTTCGGATACGGATTAAATCGCGAAGCAGCTCGAATAAAATTCCCGCCGCTTGGAAAAATTATTTCTTCGCATACAAGTCTTAACAAAATTAAAAGAAATCGAAAAAGACGCAAAAATATTCGGACGTGAATAGTGCCTCGGGAAGCGTGCCATGTGAATAGTGATATTACAAATTTTCGCAAAAAATCGATTTATTCACTCCAATGACACAACAATACAAAAATTTAACACATGCACATTTTCTAGGTTGCAACACAATTCTAGGCACGTAACACCGATTAATATAAATAAAAATAAAATATTATTTTATTCATACATAATTCGGGTTACAAGGAAGTCCAAAATTCCCGATCGTTACAGGAATACTTACAAACCCTAGCAAAGACGGCATAATGACCAACCTACCCTAAGCCTTGAAAATCCTATGAATAGGAGGCCATTCCTTCACAATCCTTACCAATTCCTAAAAGCAAGAAGAGAAACTACACATAAATTATAAGAGAGAGAGGGAGAGGCTCGGATCTAAGAGGAAGGAAAGCCTAGCAAATAAGTAAGCTTAATCAAGAACAAGCAAGAACATCCAAGAAGGTAAAAACCCTAAAACCATCTCTTATGTTTTCTATTATATATAGAAGTGCATGAAAATAGTATGCACACAAGCCAATCATATTTGATATGATATAGCATATACTTTATAATCTTATTCATTTATTAATAAAAGTATTAAAGACATTTTACTTTATCTACATGGTGCTGTTATTTAATATGTGATAAACCCATAGTTTTAAACAATGCTTTTAGAATCATGATGGTGATCATGCTAATGAGATCTAAATTCTCAGAAAGCTTAAAACTAAAATCGTTCCTAATCGTTGGATTACTAAAAGGGATTAGTGAATCCGGATAGATTAGTACATACGTTGCTTGCTTTTAGGAATAGGATGATTGATCTCATAATCATTTGTGTGGAGACACTAAAGCAAGTATGTAGGTGCTTATTGGAGAATAAGTTTACTGAACGTGGCACGCTAAGGAATACCTAATAGAGTTTTACTCGCTTGTCAATAAGAATTCCTCTAGTGATAGTAGTACAAGTGATCCTTGGACTTGAGATCATCATAGTATCTTGTGTATGGTGAGTTATATTTTGACATGTCCCTTAAGACCTTTAGGGTATATCAAAGGGTATGATTGGGTATAATAAATTATACATGGAGATAGGTGAATGATCAACAAAGAATCTATCACATCTAGTAAAAGATGTGAATATCCTATGTGATTCGATAAATAACAACTCAGTAGTCCTTGGCCAAGGCAGAATGAAATTAGAAAGTAGTTTCTAATTTGCATTATTTAGAGTTGTGCATTTGAGAATCGAAATACATATAATTAAATAAAATAAGACTTGACAATAATTTCATGTCTTATATTTAATTAGGACATTGCATGGTAGAAAGATTGAATTGTACGGTAACTATTCACTGAAAGGTTTTTTTGTGATTAATGTTGAAATCTATATTATCTGAAAAGTCATTGATCGCTAAGGGGGCTTACCCTTATTGTAGAATAAATGTTATTTATTTAAATGAATTAAATAGTTTAATTTATTTATTTGAATAAGAGTAGAATTATTCTAATTGATTTATTCACAACCAGTTTAATATGGAGAACCTAAAGGGTCACACCGCAAAAGGAAAATATTTATTTAAGAAGTACATGGCATAATTGTAATAATAAGTTAAGAATATTTAATTTAGTCTATGGAGATAGAATAAATTAAATAGCTTAATATTTATTATTTAATATTTTAGAAATATTAAATATAAATTAATAAGAGGAGTCTTATTATTATTATTACTATTATTATTATTATTTAATTCATAAAAGGGTTTGAGAATTAATTAATAAAAGTACTCTCATAAATTCCGAATTGGATTAGAAATTTAATTAATTAAAAGAGTTTAATTAAGACAATTAACCTAATCCTAAATTATCTAGGAGGGTTTCCTATATCTATAAATAAGAGTTTTATCATAGATTGGGGTTACACACACTTCCATTAGAATTGTGGAGAGTACTTGCAATTTCTATAGAGATAGAAATTAGGGTTTTGCCAACACCCGTCTCTTCCTTTTTCTCTTTCTTTTCTCTCTATCTCTTCTCTCTTTCCTTCTTAGCTTTTTGGTAACTGAAGAGTGAAATGCGCAACCCCAAGTATTGGCGTGTGGACTTGTAGTTTGGGCAAGAGTGTTATAAGATTCCTAGTATATCTAATTGGGGTACTGGGTATATACCTATATATGAGCTACGCGGGCAGCCCAATATGAAATTGGTATTGATATACTGAAAGTTGTATTACCAATGTAAGGTATTAGTTTATTATTTAAATCCTAGTTTGTTAGTACAACTCGTCGCGTTAGGCCAATGGCCTATTCCCGCTTTGCTTAACCATAGGTCTGGTAATGATGTTTGGAAGCATGGGCAGAGTTGGGGTTGGTAGAAACTTTCCATCAAACCTCTCCCGACCAATGAATAATCTAGCAAGAACCAGTCCAAAGATATGGACAACGACCAGCGATTGGGTAAAGATTCTTCTATAAATAGGGACCCCGATTTCTCTTGAAGAGCTTGCTGAAGTTTGTTAGTTCTGATACAAGAGAGATATTATGAGTTGAGAGGTAAGAGTAATCTTGGGAGAAGTTCTTGCCATTTAGAGAGGCGAGTAGAATTTGAAAGCTAGAGAACTAGCAACCGAAGCTCCGAAGAGGTGAGATCTCCTTTCTATCTCCAGCATTAATCTTACCTTGTCCAGTTAAATTCCCTTCTGATTGAGTCAGTAGATGTCAAGTCAAGCATGAATAGTTATAGTGTAAGAATAATGTTAAACTCGGTAATCACAGAGTAGTCGAACAGAGACCTGCGTGTTTTATAGGTTGGGTTGAGCAGAGACTCACACTAGAGTCATAATAATGGCCTTAGTCACTATGTCCAAATGATGTTAAGAGTCAGGACTGTAGACTGTAGGTACCCATTATTCATGATCATAAGTCCTTGTAAATTCTTGAGATCAGTTGTTGACTTGAGCCAAGCTCAGATCAAAACTAAAGTAGTAAGACTAACTTAAGGTGACCTTTATGGTAAATCTCAAAACTTGTGTCTACAAACCATAGATGATGACAGTCGATTTAGAAGCAAAGCATGACTCAAACCAAGTTCTGCAGTATTGTGTCAGACTTGAGTTTGAAACTCAAGGTCTGGTGTCGTTATTCTTGATTAGGTCCTTGCGTGCTAATTGGTAGACTCAGTCAGACTCAGTCCATGTGTCAAGTTGGCCAATATAAGAGCATGACCACAACACCATTAGCCAAAGACTTCACCTTAAGTTGTGATGTCGAAGTATGCTTTAACCAGAATCGTAAGAAGAACTCTACGATCGTAGAGTAACCTCGCTTGATCGTAGAGTGCCTCTACTGAAGCACCATAGCCGTCCAACCTAGTCATACCGAAATTGTAGAGTGGACTCTGCCGACCGTAGAGTTCCATTCGGCCATCGTAGAGCTTTTCTAACTATTCCTAACCCAATCGTAGAGTGAACTCTACGATCGTAGGGTAATCCCTGTCGATCGTAGAGCTTCACCAGTCAGTCTTATGACAACCTTACTCAGCGTTAAGACTTTGGCATACATTCGTAGAGTATTGCTCGACAACCTTAGAGTTCCACCCGGCCAACGTAGTGTGGCCTTGGCTAATCCTAAACCAATCGTAGAGTCAATCTCTATGGATCGTAAAGCTTCACTAAAATCATCATTAAGCTTCATTAGTGATCGTAGAGTCACACCACTGATCGTAGAGTGACCCCACTGACAGTAATGGAGCCCTACGAACCATAGGACAGGGTAACAAATCATAGGGTGATTAAATGGACCATTAGATAGTCTTTTAGGTAAGTCTAATTAATCCATTTTTGATGCTTAACTATGACTGATCGTAGAGTAATTATAATTATTGTAGGATACTTACAGAGAAGAATCGTAGAGTAATTTATAAGCAGTAAATTAGGCAAGTTTCTAATCTTATGCCTAATATTGCAAGTTCCATCTTACTCAATCCCTATATTGAACTAATTACGAAATTTATCTCCTAATGCAAGTTCCTCGAATTAAGCTCGAGTTCTATTTCTCAAGTATGTGCTAAGTGGCTTAATTGTTTTAAAATTATTCCACATTGATAATTATTGGCACACCGTGCATTTGATTTCAGTTCTCTTATTGGACTGTATTACTGTTTAAGGTGTTGATATTCACGCACTGTTCGAAGACAGGTCTTTTGACTAATGTGTGATTGGATTTATTTTATGAGGATGCTTGAATGAATGAGTTTTTTACAAATAGGGTATGCGTACCTCGTTTTTTCTAATTTTTTTGATGTAAATTCTATCTCCCTTCTATGTATTTCTCCTTGACTGTTGATCAAGGTTTCTATTTATTGTAAATAGTTTTGTAAGAGGACTAGTTAAAATTATTTTGAAGAATTGGAGCTAAGGAGCAAAGAGCGCTAGAAGACCCGTTTATAATGGAGTCCGTGTTAAATGTAATAGTTATATTTAAATTCAGTTCTTGCACCCTAGGTTTGACCTTTTGGTTCACTTGGTGGCTCTAGTGAACCAAACTAGAATAAAAGTCCATAATTAATTCGGATAGAATATAGTATTCTATATGTGCATGTTTACTACACACATATATATATATATATGTGTGTGTGTGTGTGTGTGTGCGCGCGCGTGCTAAACAAGATGAGACAAATAATAACAAAACTCTCAAAGAAATTATATTAAGTTGTAACGTTCAAAGATATTTGGAATATCGAGCGTCACCTTCTAGCATGATAAAACGATATAGTATCAATTAATCATTATAAGTTTATTGTGTCACCACAAGGCTTATTTTAATTTTTTGAGATGTTGTTTTATCACATTTGATGCTTATAAAGGAATTGAACGATGCTGTTTTATTGTGGTGAAGACAATGTTTTTCTCTTTACTTATATGGAAGTGCTAGGGTAAACTTAACTTGGACAATTTTGATTCGGATATATCACACTTGATCAAAATAATCTAAGAGACAAAATATAAGGAGTTACATGGTGATATAATTGACAATAGTTGTCTACCTATTTATTTATATATAGTTTGTTGTGTCACCACAAGGCTATATACATTTGAAATGAGATCTTTATTCTCACTAGTAAATCTTTAATTAGATTTGCCGAACTATATATTGAGGGTAATATAGTTTGATGAAAATAGTGGGAGATACCAATTTAAATAAAGACCTAATTTATTTTGGTAATTAATAAAATGAATGCATGCTAATATTGTTAAATTACAAATTTTTATTTACAGAATTTTACAAATGTCTAATTCACTATCACTGCAGAGCATATTGAATGTTAATAAGTTAACCGGACCGAATTATATGGATTGGTTAAGGAATTTGAGAATAGTTCTCACGACATTAAAAGTTATCTTATATCCCTAATTTGCTTGTCCCTGCAATGGTTGCAGACAATGCCTTTGAGGAAGAGATTGCTACTTTTAGAAAGTGGAAAGATGATGTACAGTGGACTAAGTGCATCTTGTTGGGCTCCATGAGTAATGAGTTACAACGTCAACACGAGAAAATGGTTGCACCTACCATTTTGCTACACCTTTATGATTTGTATGGTGAGCAGAGTAGGTCTGCCAGATATAAGATATCTAAGAAGCTCTTCTAATCTAGAAAGACTGATGGCATTACAGTACAGACACATGTCCTCAAAATGATCAATTTGATTGAACAATTAGGACAACTGAGTTTTGTAATGGATGGAGAGTTGAGTCAAGATCTAATCTTGTAATCACTCCCGGACTCCTTCTTATAATTTGTTGTGAATTTTTACATGAACAAACTTGATGTCAGCTTGCCTGAGTTGCTTAACATGTTGAAAACAGCAGATGTGACACCCCCAAATTCGGGTCTCCAATACCCAAATTTGGTCATCACGATCCAATACAAACATCCACCTCCAAACAACATACTATAACAAAATGTGGAATATAATAAACATATGTTGTTCATTTAAAAGGTGTTACTAGTCCCAAGATTCGATAACCTTAATACATAACACAATTCATGCCTTAAATATCAATCGAGGTTCAAATTACAATAATAGTAAATAAATCTAAGCATGAAAACAAGCCGGCTACTCGAAGTCTATTACTTCATCTTTTCCTTGCCCTTGTCTTTTCCTGAGGTCTCGGGCTTAACTGCAATAAGGTTCATGATATAGAAAGGGTGATCAACTAGTTTGCCCAGCAAGTTTAAATACAACAATAAAGGATATATCATGATGAACAGAATAAAAATAGAGAAATTTAACAATATGAATATCGGAAGCAAGAATAATAGTTGCTTTTAGAACGAATGCTAGTCGAATAGACTTTGAACAATAAACGTCCAAGGGAGTTAATAGCTAATTAACCCTTAAGTTACTGGCTCAGAAATAAGTACACGAGGGGATCAGCCTCTAGTACCCGATGTGTATGCATAACATTTAATTTATGTTCTTTGTATCTTATATCCGATACGTGGGGTACTCCCCTATATTTAAGGGGTGTTCATAAAGTCCAAGATTTCTGCCCCATCAAATGGTTTGGATAGCTTTTAAAATCTTTTACTGCAAATGTCTAGCCGGACAATGGCTAAGACTTAACTATGGCAATTCATCCATGTTAGAACTTTAATAAAGTACCGGGCAATGTCGGCACAAAAGCAATTGCACAATGTGCGAGTGTCAATAATAACGATGTGGAATAATTGTTAAGTAATTAAACCACTTAGAGCATGCTTGAGGAAGTAAAGGTTCAAGCTTAAATAATTTCTTGAAATAAATAATACAAGAATAAGTTCGGGGAAACTTGTATAATTAAGGTTTGAGCAAGGATAGGGAACTTGCCCTCGATAATACTTACACAATAAATAAAGTTTTGGGTTAGAGAACTTGCCTGTTCGCGCAGCTACAATAATCTAGCTTTAATTAATGTGCGTTGAAACGACCTAACATTAACAAGCCAGTCTCCCAATTAGTACCGTATAACTAGCACGAGTTTACTCTTACAAGAGGTTACACACCATGTAATCCTATCACATAGTCACGTAGATGGGACCATTATTGCTAAGTCCTTATGCATTAATTTGCATCTTAGATAAATGAGTTAACAAGTCTAAAATAGCTTGGTTCTATGCATCAATGTAAGCTTGAACATATAACACATCAATTAAGTCATGCATTACAGCTTAAGACCTACACACATACATGCTACAAGACTCTGTATAAAATTTAAAGCAACAGGGCAAAACTGGCGACCGGCGCGGCCGCGCTGGTTTTTGCCTTAGGAGTGGCACGGCCGCACCACTCACTGGACAGACCAAAAATTCAGTTTCATTTCGTTGGAAATCTGAGCTCATTCTCCAACATCCAGGCTACTGATATAGCTCAAATACACATGCTCATAAGGTTATTAGTGTGAGTTTGGAACCTAGCATGCTCATTCTAAATCAAATCCAAAGTTGTAAGGTTTCATGTCGGAATTTCCTATGCTTTAGGCCAAACAAGCCCATTTCACAAGTAACACGCTATTATTGCCATAACGTCACATAATGAGGCCATACGAGACTTAATAAGTATGCTTGTACGTAATCAACGTGCGAAAACATTAACACATAGCTTATACTTGAAGTCTCCCTTTCTTAGACATGCTAGCATATATTAGAATCATGTTTAGCTAATTGGTGATCATGTCAATCATGTCTATAGGCATAATGAGTCCTAACAAATATGTTTGTATGTTTGGAACACAAGTTATACGGAGATGGACGACATCCGTCTTCAAACACGATGTTTTCTTTAGAATATCATACTAAGACAACTCACACAACTTAGCCTATGCAAGGCAACTTGGAAATCATAACTCACATGCATTTGAGCGCGTATTTAAGTCATATAAACATGCTCACATGGTCAGAACATAAAAGACACAAGTTTTGGTCAAGCCATTTCAAAGTCCAAGCTTTCTTTAAGAAATACCTACATAGAAAAATCTATATACAACTCATGGTATTTACAGGGGTTCTAGATACATGGCAACCCTAGTAAAATACATGAATGAACTAGCTAACATGCTGCAACGTGACAGAACAACCCAACCAAAACTGATGCATGGCGCGGCCGCGCTTGATTTGGCCTTGGGAGTGGCGCGGCCGCGCCACTCCTGCTGAAGCTCAAGATCGGCTTTGCTTCTGCAGAATCCGAAAATGGTCATGGCTTCCCCTTCCTAAATGCAATTTAATGCAACCACATTGGTTCCAAACATGTATATAGACTCATATAACATCTTTACATTAATTACTAAACTAATTGGCAAGCATCATGGATTTTCTTAGAATTTAACCAAATAAGATTCAATAACACAGTGATATACTCTTACCTCCAATGAAGCTAAAATTGATACTCCTAACTTACTTGATTTCAGATTACTCTCACTCTCAACAATGCTCACTCACTATACTAACTTATCAGAAGATTTGGCAACTGAAATTATGAAGGAAAAGCTCCAATTTATAGAAATTTCATTACCCGTGTCAAGCCTTTACCCAATTTGGTTAACCAATGGGGAGAAGAAGAAGATAATGGGTATTGAAGATTTGGTGAATCAGCCACACCCTCCTTCATCATGTTCTTCATTTGAACAAGTTACCCTAGGCTTCATGCCTATTGCAGAGAAGATGGAGGAAAAGAAGGGATGGCTCTACTATTCATCTGTTGCTTTCTCTCTCTCTAATTGCAGACCACGGTTTGGAAATAAATGGGTTATGTCCCAAAATTATTGTCCCCTTCTATTGCTATTAAATAACTAACAACCATACAATATAACCCAATTGCATATTTGGTATACATAAATCATCCAACTCATAATTAAATAAAAGGTTGAATTAATACAACAAATAATTTATCTGGTTCTTTAATATTAAATTACCAAATAGACTATTAAATATTAATATTAATATTGCTCACATTAATTAATCTATGCAAATTAATTCCTTTACTATATTCAAGTAAATTGAATATTTAATAAATAGACAACTTTATTAATCCTTTTGATATTAAACCTTAGGGCTAGTCTACTAATTTAATTAAACCATTAGTGACTCCCTTTACATTAATTCTAGTAATTACTCACATAATCATTTAATCACATAATCCATTAATCACACAAGATTTAATTAAGCATACAAAACTAACCCATTAAAATTAAATTATATAATTAATTAATAATGAAGTTTGAAAATTCTCAGATATTACATCCTCCCCTCCTTATAAAAATTCCGTCCCCGGAATTGTAAAAATAAGGTTACTCAAATAACTGTGGATAATTCGCTCTCATTTTCTCTTCGAGTTCCCACGTAGCTTCCTCGACTGCGTGATTCCTCCAGAGAACTTTTACGGAATGAATGACCTCATTCCTTAGCTTTTGTTCCTTCCTATTGAGTATTTGAACTGGAACCTCCTCGTATGATAAGTCCTTCTCGACTTGGATTGGCTCATAGGAGATAACGTGCTTATAGTCTGGTTTGTATGGCCGCAATACTGACACATGAAACACATTGTGTATGTGCTCAAGTTCAGGAGGTAACGCTACCTCGTACGCCACTTCGCCGACTCTTCTCAAAATCTCGAATGGTCCTATGAACCTAGGGCTTAACTTGCCCCTCTTACCAAAACGAATCTTCCCTTTCCAGGGAGATACCTTTAGTAACACAAAACTACCCACGTCGAAGTCTCGCTTTTGACGATGTAGATCAGCGTACTTCTTCTGACAGTCTTGGGCTGCAACCAGGCGATTTCTGATCAGCTTCACTATATCGGCTGTCTGTTGCACCATCTCAGGTCCTAGCAATCTTCGTTCTCCTACCTTGTCCCAATACGACGGTGTTCGGCACTTCCTCCCATATAGCGCTTCGTACGGTGGCATACCGATACTAGCGTGATAACTATTGTTGTAAGCGAACTCTACCAGTGGCAAGTGGTCATCCCAACTGCCCTTTAAGTCCATCACAACAACTCGGAGCATATCCTCCAAAGTCTGCATCGTTCGCTCGCTCTGGCCATCAGTTTGAGGATGATACGTTGTACTTAACTTCAACTGTGTTCCCATTCTTTCCTGAAGACTTCTCCGGAAATTTGACGTGAAGCACGGATCTCTGTCTGATACAATTCATACCGGCACTCCATGTTGCTACACTATCTCTTTCACGTAGAGTTTAGCTAATTGCTCCAAATTGTACCTTATCCTGATCGGTAGAAAATGAGCAGACTTGGTCAGACGGTCCACGATTACCCAGATGGCGTCTAAACCCTTTTGTGTTGGTGGCAAGCTCACCACAAAGTCCATGGTGATGTGCTCCCACTTCCACTCCGGAATCTCTAATGGTTGAAGCAGTCCGCTGGGTAGCTGGTGTTCTGCTTTAACTCGTTGGCATGTCAGACATCTGCTGACGCATTCTGCTACCTCCCTCTTCATATTTGGTCACCAAAAATATGGCCACAAATCCTGATACATCTTCGTGCTACTGGGATGTACTGAGTACCTCGTACTGTGAGCTTCTTGGAGAATCTCTTCTCTTAACTCCGGATTCAATGGCACCCAGATCCTTCCTTTAAATCTTAGCAACCCTGTGCTATCCATCTTATACTTGAGCTCTTCCCCTTCGAAAATTCGCTTCCTTATACCATCACATTCTTCATCCTTTTCCTAAGCCTTCTTGACTTTATCTAACAAGGTCGGACTCGCTGTCAATGCACATAATTGCTCATTTGACTCCCTCGGATACTTGATCTCCAACTCGAGTCGTTCAAAGTCCCTTACCAACTCTTCCTGAGTGGTTAACTTCAACAACTTCTCTCTGCCTTGTCTGCTTAAGGCATCGGCCACTATATTTGCTTTGCCCGAATGGTACAAAATCTCATAGTCATAATCCTTGATCAATTCTAACCATCGGCGCTGCCTCATGTTTAGCTCCTTCTGGGTGAAGATATATTTTAGACTTTTGTGATCCGTATTGATAGACTCCACGGCACGCTTGCGTGAGGTGGTCGTCGCCCGGATCGTTTCCAGTAAGTTATAAGGTGGAACTCGTTCAAATCCTTAATCCCTCGCCTGAATATAGACGATAAACTTTGGAATAGTCGATCAAGCAATTTGAATGTATGAAGGATGAAACACCAATAACACTTGGACCCTCGTTTAATTCAAACGATAATCTCCGTATGATTGAATGATGCGGTAGAATAACGCCACACACAACTATGGTTTGTTGTATGATAAGTTAAATATGAATCTCAAAAGAAAAACTAAGAACAATACTCAGAAATCCTTCAAAGAACCAAAAGTAGAGAATTATCTCACAAGAATTATATTGAATAAAATTTGATGTCTACTATTACATAAGCCATGTATCCTATTTATACTAATAACATATAACCCTAATCCTATAAAGAAATAAGAATTTGAAAGGAAATAGAAATCCTATCTAATAAACATCTTAGTTACATTAGAATAGGAAAAGATCTCCAAAAGATTGCATTAAAACTGATCAAAAACCTTCCTCGGAATCCGTGATAAAGGCCTAGCGCTTCTGGCGCTGAGATTTGTACTGTTGGAGCGCTGTAGGCGCTGACTTGCAGATTCGCCCACCATGACAAGCGCTTCAGGCGCTGGAATAACAAAGGGACGAGCGCTGTTGGCGCTAGGGTTTTTCCTACCGCAACGTCCTTTGGAAAAATGGCCATAACTTTTGATTCGGGAAGAGTTATGGGACCTGCCACCTATCAAATCGAAGATCTCGACGAGATCTACAACTTTCATTCTTTGTGTTTCACGAGATTCTAGCTGGAGCAAGGTCGAAATTGAGCCCGAAGTGACTGCTGTGTAAATAACATCTCCAAACTCCTCAATCTTCATTCCAATCATCCTTGAACCAACTTCCATTGTTCCAAACATTGTTCTATGATGCCTTGGCTTGCGTAGATTCGGCCTTACTAAATAGATGGTATCTAGTAATCCCAAATCACATGATTGATCCTCTCCTCGCCGTTCATATGAATTGAGCTCCAATGTAAGCATCCTTGAGTAGAATCTAGCCCAATTACTCGAATGCGTTTGTTGAACCCTCAAAGCTTGAGCAGAGCCGATGACGCTTGATGCGAGCCTGGTCAGAATCGTATCATTCCCCTCCTCTTGAAAAGGATTTTTCCTCAAATCTGATATCCCCTCCTCTTGAAAAGGATTTACCCACAAATCTGATCCTACATAAAAACAAATTAAGTTAGTAGCATCAAATAAATCATAATCCCAAAACTCATTTTGCAAACGAAATATATAAGCAATATCAACAATGCAAGTAAAGTAATGAAAATAATCATCAAAAACTCCAACTCCTGCAAAGAATATAGCAACATCTGGCAACTCTGACGAATCGACATGAACAACTTGTAAACATCTCTTTCCAAGCAGTGATCGAATCAGCATAACACCCTGCAAGCTCCTCGTAACACAACTTGGAAACTTAATCTTTCGATCTCTTTTACTCAAGAACATGTCCACATCAACACGATGCTCTTCCACACGTAAACCAATTTCTTCCACAATAACAACTACACCAAAACAAACGAAATAAGCAACTAACGCTAAAATGCAAACAAAATTTCTACCTAAGAAATCAAATGCATATATAGTAAAATAAAAACAAATAAAACTATGAAAAGTCCTATATCCTCCTGGATCAAATATCATTATGTAGAACCCTTCACACTTCATTAACTTCCATCCACGAATTCCCGGATCAAAAACCAACGTGATGATCTCGTGCATTCGTAAATACTCCCAATGACGAATTCCCGGATCAAAAGTAAACCTTATGATCTCGATCATTTGTACTAACTTCCACTTCAATGCACCCGGGTCAAATGTCAAAATTTGAAACTTGACACGTTGTATTTGCAAGCACCTTTGAATTCCTGGATTAAACACAAAACAAAACAAATCAACAAGTTCCTTTCGTCTAATCACCAAGAAATCAAATAATTCAAATTCACATGCAAAGTCTACTAAAATAAAATTCAAAACACTTCCCTTTAGACTTTCCATGCATTGCTCGAATTGATTTGCAAATTGAATTAAACCTTTCTCCTCGATGAGTATGAACCCATCACGAATCTACAAAACAAATTCAACCTTTCCCTTCCCATTGACATTAACCAATGCAAAATCAAATAACGACATCAATGGAATTGAAAGATCAAAACCAATACCACAAGATAAAAACTCACTAGCATATTTATGATACGCACAATCAAACTCAACATATGCTAAAGAATTTTCCCAAGTGTCAACAAAAGTCGAAATATCACCAAAACAAATATTATCATATTTTCCCATGAAAGAATGCAAAATATGATTTAACATGAAAACATTTAATGCATTAGTTAATCCCAACGATTTAACTAAACATGTATGTAAACCATATCTCAATCCAATCTGATGATAATCACTTTTCAATTCAATACCCAATGATAGTAATTCTTTCCCATTCAAGACAACATTCTCAAAATCATGCAATGATAACAACTCTAATGGAAAGACATTACCAAATGATAACAAATCAAGCAATGAAAATTTCTCTATTGAAGAGTCATGATTACTACCATTATCAATTAACGACATGTCATGTAAAGATTGATCAAAATCTAATTCAGCATGTGAATGCAAAACCCTAGAATGAGTTTCATGCAAGTACAAACGTTGAAAACAAAAATACCCACAATAATCACTAGAATAAATTCTACGAAGATATGCACTTTGACAATGAGAATTTACCAAATGATAGTAAGAACAACGAGAATATAACGCATGCTCATAAACTAACTCGGCAAATATCAAGTATCCTCCATAGTTTATGATAAAGACGATTTTACCATCAAAATAGCTAACAACAAATTTATCCATGGAAGCATGCAAAACATGTTTTAATAAACTCATGAACATACTAGATGCATTAGTTAATCTAACAGAAATAACTATCCACCTATACAATTCACGTGTTAACAAAACTTTCCATTTATCACAATATCTCATGCTAATTTGATTAGGCATATACATCACATGGTCATTTTCTAACATAGATAAAACACAAGCACTATGCAATTTATCAAGCATATTATCTAAGTAAAGAAAACGATACTTGTTTACCAATTCGAAATCGATGCACAAGCTAAACGTCTTATCCTACTTAGGTACTATGATCTCATAAATAGCACATGCACTAATGCTTTCTCCCACGATACCCACTTCGATGAAGTTGGACTCCATCAACTCTCCAACCCGCCTTGGTAACTCCGTCGTTTCCTTGAGAATACTACAAGCTGGCTGATATGGAATGATAGCTCGGGGTATATCATCAACAACCTGTACAAGAGAAACAACAGAACTAGACAAAGAAGAGTTAATCTTATTAGTATTCAAAAGCGCCGTCTTGTACGAATGTACAGTCATTGGCTTTTCAAAATACAACTCACTTTTCAACTCACTCTCCTCTCTTTTTTCACTCTTACTCTCCACTGTTTCTTACTCTCCACTGTTTCTTTCTCTCGTTTGTTTTCACTCTCATTCTTTTTATTCTCTCGTTTCTTTTCATTCTCTTTTTCACACTATATCTTTTTTTCAATTTCTTCTTCACTTTCTTTCTGTCGTTTACTTTCACTTGTATTTTCTTTCTTTGAATCATGGACTTCATCTCGAACATCGGAATCTAACAACTCTCCTTGAACAGCATATTCTATTATTTCTTCTTCCACCTGCGGCTGGGCTAGCTCCTTTTGCGCTTGTCGGGCGTTTTGTAGTTGCCTCGCCAACTCTCTTAATGATCCCATGACTTCTTCTTCTTGCGGCTGATCTCGCTCTTTTTGTGCCTTAAGAGTAACTCGTTGCTGCTTCAAATTATCATCTTTTAACTCATTATACGTTCTCATGATGTCCTCAAATGATGTCGGTTCAATACACACCCTAGGAGTTTCTCTTCGCTGTCTCCACTGCAAATCTTCATTCCTACGATCCTTCTTTCCATTATCACAAGTTGAACGCCTTGAAGGTTGCTTTACATGTTGCGGAGATGCATATTCATTCATCCAATTAAGATGTCTTGGAACAAACCGCTTCCTCATGATAATTTTTAATTCTTCCCATGTCTCGATCGGATGCTCTCCACATCTTCTCCTGCTAATCGCAAATTGATCCCACCATGTAGCTGCATGATCAGAAAAATCTTGAACTGCAAGTTTGAACTTCCTCCACTTGGAATAGCCATGATAGTCAAACTCTCGCTCCATCTTTTCCTCCCATCTCAAATAAGCATCTGGATCATTCCTACCTTGGAAAGTATTCCTTCGAGACCCATAAGCACTCTCATAATTATAACCATATATATTTGCTGCAAAACAAAGGTTAGTAGATAAAGAAAATTTTCCTCACACACTCCCTTACGTGTTTCGCTCAAAGAGTATATCCCACAATTATGAAAAACGCTCGTGTATCACTTAATTAGGCTTTTACCCTCAATTATTCTCACACTCTTGCCTCTTACCACTCTAATTCCCTCTTATAGGTTCTTTTTGAATTCACCAAATAATTTCGTAATTTACTTTTCAATCCAATAAGAACTTATCACAAAACAAAATATAGCAAGTGTGATGTACGATAGGCACCAAAATTTCACGATCACCAATTAAATCCTCGAGTGAAAATCCAATATCCTCAAAATTCACAAATTCCAACAATAGAATCAAATAATAACTTCTTCAATACGATCCCAATAATCACGAACTTATGAAACCCAAGCAATTGCAACAATAATAATTTTCCCTCTTTTTTTTTTACTCACGAATTTTTTTATTTTTTTTTACTCTTCAACAAGTAAAATAAAGGATAAGTAACCTACTAGAAAACGTAGCTCTGATACCAAATGAGGGACTCCACGGCACGCTTGCGTGAGGTGGTCGTCGCCCGGATCGTTTCCAGCAAGTTATAAGGTGGAACTCGTTCGAATCCTTAATCCCTCGCCTGAATATAGACGATAAACCTTGGAATAGTCGATCAAGCAATTTGAATGTATGAAGGATGAAACACCAACAACACTTGGACCCTCGTTTAATTCAAACGATAATCTCCGTATGATTGAATGATGCGGTAGAATAACGCCACACACAACTATGGTTTGTTGTATGATAAGTTAAATATGAATCTCAAAAGAAAAACTAAGAACAATACTCAGAAATCCTTCAAAGAACCAAAAGTAGAGAATTATCTCACAAGAATTATATTGAATAAAATTTGATGTCTACTATTACATAAGCCATGTATCCTATTTATACTAATAACATATAACCCTAATCCTATAAAGAAATAAGAATTTGAAAAGAAATAGAAATCCTATCTAATAAACATCTTAGTTACATTAGAATAGGAAAAGATCTCCAAAAGATTGCATTAAAACTGATCAAAAACCTTCCTCGGAATCCGTGATAAAGGCCTAGCGCTTCTGGCACTGAGATTTGTACTGTTGGAGCGCTGTAGGCGCTGACTTGCAGATTCGCCCACCATGACAAGAGCTTCAGGCGCTGGAATAACAAAGGGACGAGCGCTGTTGGCGCTAGGGTTTTTCCTGCCGCAACGTCCTTTGGAAAAATGGCCATAACTTTTGATTCGGGAAGAGTTACGGGACGTGCCACCTATCAAATCGAAGATCTCGACGCGATCTACAACTTTCATTCTTTGTGTTTCGCGAGATTCTAGCTGGATCAAGGTAGAAATTGAGCCCAAAGTGACTGCTGTGTAAATGACATCTCCAAACTCCTCAATCTTCATTCCAATCATCCTTGAACCAACTTCCATTGTTCCAAACATTGTTCTATGATGCCTTGGCTTGCGTAGATTCAGCCTTACTAAATAGTTGGTATCTAGTAATCCCAAATCACATGATTGATCCTCTCCTCGCCGTTCATATGAATTGAGCTCCAATGTAAGCATCCTTGAGTAGAATCTAGCCCAATTACTCGAATGCGTTTGTTGAACCCTCAAAGCTTGAGCAGAGCCGATGACGCTTGATGCGAGCCTGGTCAGGATCGTATCACGTATATATCTCGCACTTCTCTCCGTATAGGTAGTGCCTCCAAATCTTCAAGGCGAAAACTACCGTGGCTAACTCCAAGTCATGAGTCGCGTAACCCTTCTCATAATCCTTCAGTTGACGTGACGTATGCGCAATAATCTTGTCGTGCTGCATTAGCACACAACCAAGGCCCTTGTGTGATGTATCACTGTATACTACAAAACCTCCAGTGTTATCTGGTAAAGCCAACATCAGTGCTTGACTAAGTCTCTTCTTCAGCTCCATAAAACTCTCTTCGCATTTCTCCGTCCAAACGAACTTAACTGCTTTCTTGGTGAAATTGGTCAATGGCGATGCTATCTTTGAAAAGTCCTGAATGAACCTCCGATAGTATCCCGCTAACCCTAGGAAACTCCTGATCTCCGTAGGCGTCTTCGGCTGCCCCCAATTGATAACGGCTTCCACTTTTGTTGGGTCCACCGAAACACCATCCTTGTCAATGACGTGACCTAGGAACTGCACCCTCTGCAACCAAAACTCACACTTAGTAAGCTTTGCGTACAGCTTCTTGAAAGTAGTATGCACACAAGCCAATCATATTTGATATGATGTAGCATATACTTTGTAATCTTATTCATTTATTAATAAAAGAATTGATTTTCTTAAAAGGCATTTTATATTATCTACATGGTGCTGTTATATTAAATGTGATAAACCCATAGTTTTGAGCAATGCTTTTAGAATCATGATGGTGATCATGCTAATGAGATCTAAATTCAAGATAGCTCACAAACTAAAATTGTTCCTATTCGTTGGATTACTAAATTGGGGATTAGTGAATCTGGATAGATTAGTACATACGTTGCTTGCTCTTATGAAGAGGATGATTGATCTCATAATCATTTGTGTGGAGACACTAAAGCAAGTATGTAGGTGCTTATTGGAGAATAAGTTCACTGAACGTGACTCGCTAAGAAATACCTAATGGAGTTTTACTCGGCTGTCAATAGGAATTCCTCTAGTGATAGTAGTACAAGTGATCCTTAGACTTGAGATCATCATAGTATCTTGTGTATGATAAGTTATACTTTGACATGTCCCTTAAGACCTTTAGGGTATATCAAAGGGTATGATTGGGTATAATAAGTTGTACATGGAGATAGGTGAATGATCAACAAAGAATCTACCACGTCTAGTAAAAGATGTGAATGTCCTATGTGATTCGATAAATGATAACTCAGTAGTCCTTGGCCAAGGCAGAATGAAATTAGAAAGGAGTTTCTAATTTGCATTATTTAGAGTTGTGCATTTGGGAATCGAAATACATATAATTAAATAAAATAAGACTTGACAGAAATTCCATGTCTTATATTTAATTGGGACATTGTATGGTAGAAGGATTGAATTGTACGGTAACTATTTACTCAAAGGTTCTTTTGTGATTAATGTTGAAATCTATATTATCTGGAAAGTCGTTGATCGCTAAGGGGGCTTACCCTTATTGTAGAATAAATATTATTTATTTAAATGAATTAAATATTTTAATTTATTTATTTAAATAAGATTAGAATTGTTCTAATTGATTTATTCACAACCGGTTTAATATGGAGAACCTAAAGGGTCACACCGCAAAAGGAAAATATTTATTTAAGAAGTAAATGGCATAATTGTAATAATAAGTTAAGTGTATTTAATTTAATCTATGGAGATAGAATAAATTAAATAGCTTAATATTTATTATTTAATATTTTGGAAATATTAAATATAAATTAATAAGAGGAGTCTTATTATTATTATTACTATTACTATTATTTAATTCCTAATAGGGATTGGGAATTAATTAATATTACTATTATTTAATTCCTAATAGGGATTGGGAATTAATTAATAGAAGTACTCTCTCTCTCATTAATTCCTAATTGGATTAGGAATATAATTAAAGGAGTTTAATTAAAATAGAAACCCTAATCCTAAATAGTTTAGGGAAGGGGTTTTCCTACATCTATAAATAAGAGAAGTCTTATCATAGATTAGGGTTACACACTCTTGCATTAGATTGTGGAGAGTACTTACAATTTCTATAGAGATAGAAAACTAGGGTTTTGCCAAACACCCATCTTCTTGAATAGGTATTATTCCTTGGTGGATCACCTCTAGAGGCCAAACACTTGGGTGGCTAACATTGATCAAAGGAAAGAATCACACCGTTGAATTCAAGGAGAACGCGAAGGAATTGGAGTTGAACTTGTACCTGAGGAAGCTAGAATTCTACAAGGGTATAATTCTTATTCTCTATCTCTTTCGTTTAATTAATAATTGTGCATAAAGAACGATCATGGTGATGGTTTGTATAAAAAATTTTAAAATCCGTTTTGTCGCGCTTCCGCTCTATTTATGTAATCTGATTGCATGTTTGCGTTACATACAAACCTAACACTTCTCTCTTCTGAGAGTCTCCAATACAATCCTTAAATGTTCAACATGCTCCTCCTCTGTCTCCGAATACACCAAGATGTCATCGATGAATACAACTATGAACTTGTCCAAGTACTACTTGAACACTCTGTTCATCATATCCATGAATGCTGCTGGTGCATTCGTCAATCCAAATGACATTACCAGAAACTCGAAATGTCCATAATGAGTTCTGAATGCAGTCTTCGGGATATCTTCTTGCCTTACCTTCAGCTGGTGATAACCCGTTCTCAAATCGATCTTTGAAACGTATTTAGCTCCCTTGAGTTGATCAAACAGATCATCAATCCTGGGCAGCGGATATCTATTCTTAATCGTAACTTTGTTCAACTCACGATAGTTGATACAAAACCTCATCGAACCATCCTTCTTCTTTACGAACAGAACTGGTGCTCCCCACGGGGATACGCTCGGTCGAATATAACCCTTATCTAACAGTTCCTACAGTTGAACAATCAGTTCTTTCATCTCTACTGGTGCCATTCGGTAAGGCGTCTTGGATATCGGTGTCATCCTTGGTACCAAGTCAATCACAAATTCTATCTCTCTATCTGGTGGCAGTCCAGGAATTTCATCTGGGAAGACATCAGTGAATTCCCTTACGACAGGTATTTGACTCGGTTCATCCTGAACTCGTTGAGTATCAACCACGTGAGCCAAGTACCATATGCAACCCTTCCTAAGCAACTTCCTTGCTTGCATCATCGTCAGACAACAAGATTGTCTTGGCAATTTACTACCATAGAATACCACCTTCGACTTATCTGGAGTCTGCAGGTGTACACACTTCTTCCTACAGTCGATGACTTCTCTGTGACTTGATAACCAATCCATCCCAAGAATTACATCAAACTCCCCCAAATAAATTGGAATCAAGTCCACGTCGAGCTCAAGTCTTCGCAATCTGACGCAATAATTCCTATGAATGTATTCTACGGGGATAACCTCTTTGTTTGCTACTTCTATGCTCATAGGGTGCTCTAACCTTTCACGAGGTAAGTCTAACCTTCTAGCAAATTCTTCATAAACGAAAGAGCGGGTAGCACCTGAATCAAATAACACATAAGCATTTATATCATTGATTGGGATGATACCTGACACCACGTCCTTAGATTCTACTACATCCTTGACGGTCATATTAAACGTGCGTGCCGTTGGTCTGTTAGCTTGACTGACTAGCCCTCCAACGCTCGACCTGCTGTGGTAGTTGTTGTTGTTGTTATTGTTACTGTTGCCGCTAGCTGCATCGCCCTTTCTCCTCGGGCAGTCTTTGATTTGGTGGTCCGGGGCTCCACACGAGAAACACCTCCCTTCTGCCTATTCGGACACTGAGGAGCCAGGTGCCCCGGTTGTCCACAGCGATAGCAAACGCTTCTTCCTTTCATATATTCCCCTGCGTGGTTCTTTCCGCAGCTGCTGCACTTCCCACTTGACTTGGCCTCTCCCCCAGACTTGTTGCCTCCGGAGGATTGGCTCTCCATCAGTTTACGCTTGTTAGGGTTGCGGCCTCCACTGTTTCCCCCTTTCGGCCCTTCCTGACCGGCCTTCCTTTCTTGTTTAAAACGTGTTATGGCTTCATTGCCTCCTTCCGCAATGATAGCCCTTTCCAGCAGTTCAAAGAAATTCTTAATTTTTAGCACAGCGACAGTTTTCTGCACCCACGGCTTCAACCCTAATTCGAACCTTCTTGCCTTCCTGGCCTCCGTGTCCACCTGATGTGGAGCGAATCGAGCTAACTCGTTGAATTTCGCCGCATACTCTGCAACCGTCATACCACCCTGTTTCAATTCCAGGAACTTAACCTCCATTTCCTGCTGCGTATTCTCCGAGAAGTAATTCTCAAAGAATAGCTCCTTGAATCTGTCCCAAGGGATGACTCCATCGCCTGCTCGCCCCTTATTGGCTTTCCACCAATAATTAGCTTCGCCCTTCATCATGAAGGTGGCGAATCCAGTTTTCTGCTCCTCAGCCATTCGTGCAACCTTGAAGACTTTCTCTATCTCTTCGACCCAAGTTTGTGCTTCTATTGGGTCGAGAGTTCCTTTGAACTCGGGTGGTCCAACTAGCTTGAAATCCTTAAAGTTGGCTAAGTGATGTGCGGGCTGGGGTGCCGGTTGACCTGCTGCTGGCGGGGGTCTAGTCTGCATCGCCTCGGCCAACAGTTCAGCGAATACTCTCATTGGGTCAGGTTGATCTCCGACCTCACTTTCTGACTCGGCGACACGTTGGTTGCGGGGTCTACCTCTTGGCATTATAATCTGCTAAAGAGCAAGTCTTAGACATTCGCTTATTATATTACGCTTTTGCACTATGCCGATTAAGTCAACATTTAATAGTAAAAGCATCTATTAACATATTTTATTCAAAAGAGATAATAACTGCATTTATATTCATATACCAATGTTTTAATACAGACTGACCAACATTCGGCATACTATTATAAATGCTCAATGGCATAAGTTGCCTACTGCTAACTATCCTCTATGAAACAAAAGGTGAGGATTTACTACTACCTACCCCAGCTATCAGAACAAAAGTGTTAGGTTTGTATATAACGCAAGCATGCAATCAAATTACACAAATAGGGCAGAAGCGTGATAAAACGGATTTTAAAATTTTCATACAAACCATCATCATGATCTATCCTTGTGTTCAATTATCAATTAAACGAAAGAGAAAGAGAATAAGAATTATACCCTCGTAGATCAAAGCTTCCTCGGGTACAAGTTCAACTCCTAGTCTTTCGTGTTCTCCTCGAATTCCACCGATGAGATTCCTTCCTTTGATCAACGTTAGCCACCCAAGTGTTTGGCCTCTAGAGGTGATCCACTAAGGAAGAATAGGTATTCAAGAAGTTGGGTATAGGAAAAACCCTAGTTTCTATCTCTATAGAAATTGCAAGTACTCTCCACAATCTAATGCAAGAGTGTGTAACCCTAATCTATGATAAGACTCCTCTTATTTATAGATGTAGGAATAACCTTTCCCTAAACTATTTAGGATTATGGATTTTATTATAATTAAACTCCTTTAATTAATTATGCTCCTAATCCAATTAGGAATTCATGGGAGAGTACTTCTATTAATTAATTCTCAATCCCTATTAGGAATTAAATAATAGTAATAGTAATAATAATAATAAGACTCCTCTTATTAATTTATATTTAATATTTCTAAAATATTAAATAATAAATATTAAATTATTTAATTTATTCTATCTCCATAGATTAAATTAAATACACTTAACTTATTATTACAATTATGCCATTTACTTCTTAAATAAATATTTTCATTTTGTGGTGTGACCCTTTAGGTTCTCCATATTAAACCGGTTATGAATAAATCAATTAGAACAATTCTAATTTTATTTAAATAAATAAATTAAACTATTTAATTTATTTAAATAAATAATATTTATTCTACAATAAGGGTAAGCCCCCTTAGCGATCAACGACTTTCCAGATAATATAGATTTCAACATTAATCACAAAAGAACCTTTCAGTGAATAGTTACCGTACAATTCAGTCCTTCTACCATAAAATGTCCCAATTAAATATAAGACATGGATTTACTGTCAAGTCTTATTTTATTTAATTATATGTATTTCGATTCCCAAATGCACAACTCTAAATAATGCAAATTAGAAACTCTTTTCTAATTTCATTATGCCTTGGCCAAGGACTACTGAGTTATCATTTATCGAATCACATAGGACATTCACATCTTTTACTAGACGAGGTAGATTCTTTGTTGATCATTCACCTATCTCCATGTACAACTTATTATACCCAATCATACCCTTTGATATACCCTAAAGGTCTTAAGGGACATGTCAAAGTATAACTCATCATACACAAGATACTATGATGATCTCAAGTCCAAGGATCACTTGTACTACTATCACTAGAGGAATTCCTATTGACAGGCGAGTAAAACTCCATTAGGTATTCCTTAGCGAGCCACATTCAGTGAATTTATTCTCCAATAAGCACCTACATACTTGCTTTAGTGTCTCCACACAAATGATTATGAGATCAACCATCCTCTTTTTAAGAGCAAGCAACGTATGTACTAATCTATCCGGATTCACTAATCCCCTTTTTAGTAATCCAACGATTAGGAACAATTTTAGTTTGTGAGCTATCTAGAATTTAGATCTCATTAGCATGATCACCATCATGATTCTAAAAGCATTGCTCAAAATTATGGGTTTATCACATTTAATAAAATAGCACTATGTAGATAATATAAAATGCCTTTTAAGAAAATTAATTCTTTTATTAATAAATGAATAAGATTACAAAGTATATGCTACATCATATCAAATATGATTGGCTTGTGTGCATACTACTTTCAATCTCCCACTTGCACTAAAGCCAATCATCATGGTATCTAATACCCTTCTTCTCTAAGTGATGATCATCCTGCCGTTTGGATAAAGCTTCAGTAAATGGATATGCAATGTTGTTCTTGAGAGTCCACTATCTCTATAGTGACTTTTCTTCTTTCAATGATTCCTCTAATCAAATGAAAGTGCCGCAACACATGTTTGAATCCAAGATGAGACTTAGGAACTATTCCTAGTTCTGTGATGAACTTTTCATCCAAACAATCAACTTGCAGCTTCACTTACAGCTATATACTTTATCTTTGTCACTAAATCAGCAACTCTTTACTATTTTGGAACCTTTCTAATTCACTGCACCACCATTCAAGGTAACAATTTACCCTAAAGTGGATTTGTTATCGTCTTGGTCAGTCTGAAAAACTTGAGTCTATTTAGCCCTCTAATTTTAATTCAGACCTACCATAAATCATGATCACATCTTCAATACCGGTTAAGTACTTAAGATGTTTATCACTGTCTTACTATCTTCTCCAGAATATGACTGATCAACATCAGGCCTTATATATTCATTACATACATGATAATAACTCATGCGATCTCTCTTTAAATTGGAGACAATTTTATAGAGATTCACTCCATGGCTCATCATCATGAGACCTCTCTTGGAGTTTGTCATGCTAAACGCCTTTAGCATCGAATGAATATACGTTCATTGGGTCAAGCCGAACATCCTTTTAAATCTATCTATATAGATTTATATCCCCAATTTATAGGATGCTCCTCCCAAGTTATTCATGGAGGAATGTTTAGATAATTTTATCTTTACTGATTGTAGCATTGGTGTGTCATTCCTTATCAGTAATATATCAACATATAATACTAGGAATGTCACAGTGCTCCCACTAACCCTTTTATACACACTAGGTTCATTCTCGTTTTTGATAAAATCAAACTCTTTTGATTGTCTCATCAAAATGAACGTTCCATCTTTGAGAAGCTTGCTTCAATCCATAAATGGATCATTGTAGCTTAAAACATGATTTTCTTTAATCTTTGAAACAAATTCCTCTGGATGTATCATACATACATTCTCCTCAAGTCTTCATTGAGGAAGGACGTCTCCACATCTATTTTGCCAGATTTCGTAATAAGTTGCAATCACAAGCAAAATCCAAATGGACTTGAGCATTACTCGATAATAAGGTTTTATTACAGTCAACTCCTTGACTTTATTTGAAACCTTTTAAACAGGTATGGTCTTATAGGTCTCCACCTTACTATTTGCCCTAGTCTTTCTCTTTAAAAACCCATTTACACCCTCTAGACACTATGCCTTTCGGTGGAGTAACCAGAGTCTATACTTGGTTCTCATACATGGAGTCTATTTCGGATTTCATGGCCATCTGCCATTTCTCTGAGTGTCTTCTACTCATAGCCTCATCGTATATAACTGGATCATCATCCTCTATGATGCGTACCTCATCATCATCCTCTATGATGAATCCATACCTCCTAGGTATCTTCGGTACTCTTCCAGATTTACGATTCGGTTGTGGTACAATAAGTCTATCTACAAGTTCCTCAGTTTGACTTTTAGTACTTTGTGGTTCTTGAACTCCTTCAAGATCTATTACCTTCCCACTAGCTCCTTCAATGATAAACATCTTTATCCAAGAAGGCAGCGTATAGGATTATAGTAATAATACCCTAAACTTTCTTTAGGATATCCCACAACTCTGCACTTGTCAAATTTTGTCCCAAACTTATCTTTTGAAACCTTTTCACATAAGTTGGACAACCCCTTATATTAACATACTTAAGACTAGGAATCCTCCCTATCCATAACTTTTATAGAGTCTTGGGGCCGAATTTTGAGGTTACCTTATTTTGTAGATATGCAGCCGTTTCTAGGGCATAACCCCAGAAGGATACTAGAATGTCGGTAAAAATCATTATGGATCGCACCATGTTCTACATGGTACAATTTTCTTTTTTAGATACACCAATCAATTATTGCGTATCATGAAACGTCCATTATGAGAAAAATACCATTTTGAGATGATCTAGAAACTTATTGCACAAGTATTCCTTCCTCGATCTGATCAAAGAATCTTAATACTTTGTCAATTTGTTTCACTTCTGAATTCTTTGAACCTTTCAAATGATTCAGACTTGTATTTCATCAAATACATATATTCAACTCTTTGAATGATCATTTCCATTTCTTTTACTAGTTTGTTCAATTTGCAAATTTATTTTTCATGTCGATAATATAAAATGCCTTTTAAGAAAATCAATTCTTTTATTAATAAATGAATAAGATTACAAAGTATATGCTACATCATATCAAATATGATTGGCTTGTGTGCATACTACTTTCAAAAAGTTAGGGTTTACTACCATTCTAAGCATACAACAAGGCATCAGAATTCTAATCATAAGTCTGTCCCTAATAAACAAAAGTGGGACTCATAACAATGACCAGCTAACACAAGGGTACTGCACTATCAATCAATGTTCACTATGGCGAACTGCCTGACGGAGTGCCTGCTGAGCCAACCGATCAACCATTCGGCGTCTGATCATGCGCCGACTACTGCCCTCCTCTCGAGGATATCTTCTAACTCGGTTCTGCAATCTGGCCACTGTCGTAGATAGGGCATACTCTAAGGTATCAATCCTAGCAGATCCATCTCGAACCTCTCCCTCCAGCACATCCACCCTTTGTGGCTGCGCGAACCCAGAACTCCTGTACTCTAATCCTGTCTGCCTGTTCCAGGTCTCTCTCAGCTCTGGCAGCATGTAGTGCTGACTGCAGCTCCACCTCCCTGGCATCTAACTGCTCCACTTCCTGCCTCAGCTGACTGTTTTGTAACATCAGCTGCCGCACTGTGTGGCTCAACTGGGGTGTAGCATTCTCTAACTGCTGAATCTGAGCCTTCAGCTCAGCTACCTGGAACTGTAGTGAATACGCATCTGCCTTATACTGGTTTTCCATCTCCTGATGGACAAAATTCTCCTCTTCTAAGTGGAAAATACGAGCATTCTGCTGCTCGATAGTCTGCTCCTGCTCCATTATGCGATTGGCATAATCCCCGAGCAGGTCCTCACTGTCCTGACTACCGGATCTCAATACTCCGCCCATGACCGGTTCTACCAAATCCATCAAGTAGTCCTCCTCGGGCTTGGATCCACTCGATGATATCGCTGGGGCAACGGGTGCATAACCTACCAGCTGCTCCATAACAACGGGTATGTCAGTGAACACCTCCTCCTCTCGAACTCCACTGGTCTCTCCTATGGTAGTCATCTTACAAACACACAAAACTAACATTAGTACAACAATAAAATATATTCATTGAAGGAATGAAGTTATATTTCATTGGGTACTACTCGACTCGATGAATTCCCAAATTCATCAAAATACCCAATATGATAAATCTCCCTGATTCATCTCCTACTGCACTCAATACAAGTTTAATACTAAGGTTATAACCTAGGTTTCACAATCCTAACGTTTATAACCTAAAGCTTTGATACCAACCTGTGACGCCCCCAAATTCGAGTCTCCAATGCCCGGATTTGGTCATCACGATCCAATACAAACATCCACCTCCAAACAACATACTATAACAAAATGCGGAATATAATAAACATATGTCATTTAAAAGGTGTTACTAGTCCCAAGATTCGATAACCTTAATACATAACACAATTCATACCCTAAATATCAATCGGGGTTCAAATTACAATAATAGTAAATAAATCTAAGCATAAGAACAAGCCGGCTACTCGAAGTCTATTACTTCATCTTTTCCTTGACCTTATTTTTTTCTGAGGTCTCGGGCTTAACTACAATAAGGTTAATGATATAGCAAGGGTGAGCAACTAGCTTACCCAGAAAGTTTAAATACAACAATAAAGGATATATCATGATGAACGGAATAAAAATAGAGAAATTCAACAATATGAATATCGGAAGCAAGAATAATAGTTGCTTTTAGAACGAATGCTAGTCGAATAGACTTTGAACAATAAACGTCCAAGGGAGTCAATAGCTAATTGACCCTTTGGTTACTGGCTCGGAAATAAGTACACGAGGGGATCAGCCTCTAGTACCTGATGTGTATGCATAACATTTAATTTATGTTCTTTATATCTTATATCCGATACGTAGGGTACTCCCCTATATTTAAGGGGTGTTCATAAAGTCCAAGATTTTCGCCCCATCAAATAGTTTGGATAGCTTTTAAAATCTTTTACTGCAAATGTCTAGCCGGACAATGGCTAAGACTTAACTATGGCAGTTCATCCATGTTATAACTTTAATAAAGTACCGGGCAATGTCGGCACGAAAGCAATTGCACAATGTGCGAGTGTCAATAATAACGATGTGGAATAATTGTTAAGTAATTAAACCACTTAGAGCATGCTTGAGGAAGTAAAGGTTCAAGCTTAAATAATTTCTTGCAATAAATAATACAAGAATGAGTTCGGGGAAACTTGCATAATTAAGGTTTGAGCAAGGATAGGGAACTTGCCCTTGATAAATAATAATCTAGCACGAGTTTACTCTTACAATTAGTACCGTATAACTAGCACGAGTTTACTCTTACAAGAGGTTACACACCAAGTAATCCTATCACATAGTCACGTAGATGGGACCATTATTCCTAAGTCTTTATGCATTAATTTGCATCTTAGATAAATGAGTTAACAAGTCTAAAATAGCTTGGTTCTATGCATCAATGTAAGCTTGAACATATAACACATCAATTAAGTCATGCATTACAGCTTAAGACCTACACACATACATGCTATAAGACTCTGTATAAAATTTAAAGCAACAGGGCAAAACTGGCGACCGGCGCGGCCGCGCTGGTTTTTGCCTTAGGAGTGGCACGGCCGCACCACTCACTGGACAGACCAAAAATTCAGTTTCATTTCGTTGGAAATCTGAGCTCATTCTCCAACATCCAGGCTACTGATATAGCTCAAATACACATGCTCATAAGGTTATTAGTGTGAGTTTGGAACCTAGCATGCTCATTCTAAATCAAATCCAAAGTTGTAAGGTTTCATGTCGGAATTTCCTATGCTTTAGGCCAAACAAGTCCATTTCACAAGTAACACGCTATTATTGCCATAACGTCACATAATGAGGCCATACGAGACTTAATAAGCATGCTTGTACGTAATCAACGTGCGAAGACATTAACACATAGCTTATACTTGAAATCTCCCTTTCTTAGACATGCTAGCATATATTAGAATCATGTTTAGCTAATTGGTGATCATGTCAATCATGTCTATAGGCATAATGAGTCCTAACAAATATGTTTGTATGTTTGGAACACAAGTTATACGGAGATGGACGACATCCGTCTTCAAACACGATGTTTTCTTTAGAAAATCATACTAAGACAACTCACACAACTTAGCCTATGCAAGGCAACTTGGAAATCATAACTCACATGCATTTGAACGCGTATTTAAGTCATATAAACATGCTCACATGGTCAGAACGTAAAAGACACAAGTTTCGGTCAAGCCATTTCAAAGTCCAAGCTTTCTTTAAGAAATACCTACATAGAAAAATCTATATACAACTCATGGTATTTACAGGGATTCTAGATACATGGCAACCCTAGTAAAATACATGAATGAACTAGCTAACATGCTGCAACGTGACAGAACAACCCAACCAAAACTGATGCATGGTGCGGCCGCGCTTGATTTGGCCTTGGGAGTGGCGCGGCCGCGCCACTCCTGCTGAAGCTCAAGATCGGCTTTGCTTCTGCAGAATCCGAAAATGGTCATGGCTTCCCCTTCCTAAATACAATTTAATGCAACCACATTGGTTCCAAACATGTATATAGACTCATATAACATCTTTACATTAATTACTAAACTAATTGGCAAGCATCATGGATTTTCTTAGAATTTAACCAAATAAGATTCAATAACACAGTGATATACTCTTACCTCCAATGAAGCTAAAATTAATACTCCTAACTTGCTTAATTTCAGATTACTCTCACTCTCAACAATGCTCACTCACTATACTAACTTATCAGTAGATTTGGCAACTGAAATTATGAAGGAGAGGCTCCAATTTATAGAAATTTCATTACTCGTGTCAAGCCTTTACCCAATTTGGTTAACCAATGGGGAGAAGAAGAAGATAATGGGTATTGAAGATTTGGTGAATCAGCCACACCCTTCTTCATCATGTTCTTCATTTGAACAAGTTACCCTAGGCTTCATGCCTATTGCAGAGAAGATGGAGGAAAAGAAGGGATGGCTCTACTATTCATCTATTGCTTTCTCTCTCTCTAATTGCAGACCACGGTTTGGAAATAAATGGGTTATGTCCCAAAATTATTGTCCCCTTCTATTGCTATTAAATAACTAACCACCATACAATATAATCCAATTGTATATTTGGTATACATAAATCATCCAACTCATAATTAAATAAAAGGTTGAATTAATACAACAAATAATTTATCTGGTTCTTTAATATTAAATTACCAAATAGACTATTAAATATTAATATTAATATTAATATTGCTCACATTAATTAATCTATGCAAATTAATTCCTTTAATATATTCAAGTAAATTGAATATTTAATAAATAGACAACTTTATCAATCCTTTTGATATTAAACCTTAGGGCTAGTCTACTAATTTAATTAAACCATTAATGACTCCCTTTACATTAATTCTAGTAATTACTCACATAATCATTTAATCACATAATCCATTAATCATACAAGATTTAATTAAGCATACAAAACTAACCCATTAAAATTAAATTATATAATTAATTAATAATAAAGTTTGAAAATTCTCGGATATTACAGCAGAGAGTCACTTTTCAACCAATAAAGACCAAGTATTACTTGTAGATGATTCTTCCAAGAAAAAGAAGATGACCAAAGGATCTTCTGAAAAGAAGAAAAGTTCAAAGAAGGCAAAAGGAAAGGCACAAACTAAGGATAATAAGAGCAAAACTGATGCAAATAGCAAAGGAGTTTGCTTCTACTGCAATAAGCCTGGACACTGGAAAAGAAACTATAAGGAGTATCTTACAGAGGCTAACCAAGAGAAGCTTAGTGAAGTTTCGGTTATAGATACAGGTTTGTTCATGATTGAAATAAATTTTTCTGTAAGTCAAGGTTCTACTTGGGTATTAGATACCGGCTGTAGTTCTCACATATGCAATTCTATGCAGGGACTAAGAAGAAGTAAAAAGCTAAACAAAAAAAAGTAATCCTGCGTGTGGAGAATGGAGCAAAGGTTGCTGCATTAGCCGTAGGAACTTATAGTTTAGCGTTACCTACGGGCAAGTCTTTTAAGTTAATAAGTTGTTATTATGTTCCTGTTATGATTAGAAACATTATTTCTATTCCGTTGTTGGATAAGGAAGTTTTTGGTATTATATTTAAGAACAATGGTTGTTCTATTTATAATGATAATATTTTATTTGGAATTGGAAGATTACTTAATGGACTTTATATACTTGACTTACATCAAATTATTTTGCAAATTGAACAAACTAGTAAAAGAAAAGAGATGATTATTCAAAAGTTGAATATTTATATTTGGTGAAATACAAGTCTGAATCATATGAAAGGTTCAAAGAATTCAGAAGTGAAACAAATTCGCAAAGTATTAGGATTCTTCGATTGGATCGAGGAAGAGAATACTTTAGCAAAGAGTTTTTAGATCATGTCAATGGTATTTTCCCAAAATGGACACCTTCTGATACGCAATAAATGATTGGTGTATCTAAAAGGAGAAATCGTACCTTGTTGGATATGGTACAGTCCATGATGATTTTTACCTACATTCCAGTATCCTTCTGGGGTAATGCCCTAGAAGAGGCTGCATATCTACTAAATAAAGTATCCTCAAAATCCGTCCCCAAGACTCCATATAAGTTATAGACGGGGAGGAAACCCAGTCTTACGTATGTTAAGATTTGGGGTTGTCCAGCTTATACAAAAAGTTTTAAAAGGATAAGCTTGGAACAAGATCTGATAAGTGCAGATTTGTGGGATATCCTAAAGAAAGTTTAGGGTATTATTACTATAATCCTACTGAGCAAAAGGTGTTTGTTGCGAAACACGCTGCCTGCTAGGAAAATGAATTTATCCTTGAAGGGGCTAGTGGGAAGATAATAAATCTTGAAAAAGTTCAAGAACCATAAAGTACTTTAAGTAAAACCGAGTAACCTGTAGATAGACCTATTGTACCATAAACCGAATCGTAAATTTGGAAGAGTACCAAAGATACCTAGGAGGTATGGATTCATCATAGAGGATGATGATGATGTACGCATCATAGAAGATGATGATCCAGTTACATACAATAAGGTTATGAGTTATAAAGACTCAGAGAAATGGCAGATGGTCATAAAATCCGAAATGGACTCTATGTATAAAAATCAAGTGTGGACTTTGGTTAACCTTCCGGAAGGCATGAGGCCTAAAGGAGTATATGGGTCTTTAAGAGAAAAACTGGAGCAAATGGCAAAGTGGAGACCTATAAGGCTAGACTGGTGGCCAAAGATTTTAAATAATGACAAGGAGTTGTCCATCATGAAATCTTCTCACCGGTGGCAATGCTCAAATCCATTCAGATTTTACTTGCGATTGTAGCTTATTATTACGAAATCTGACAAATGGACATGGTGACGCCCTTCCTCAATAGAGACTTGAGGATAATGTATGTATGATACAGCCAGAGGGATTTATTTCAAAGGTTGAAACAAATTGAGTAAGTAAGCTACAACGATCCATTTATGGATTGAAGCAAGCTTCTCGACGATGGAACATCCGTTTTGATGAGACAATCAAATAGTTTGATTTTATCAAAAATAAGGATGAACTAAATGTGTACAGAATGTCAGTGGGAGTGCAGTGACATTCCTAGTACTATATGTTGATATACTACTAATAGGGAATGACATACCAATGCTACAATCAGTAAATATAATGTTGCCTAAACATTCCTCCAATGAAGATTTGGGAGAAGCATCTTATATTTTGGGGATAAAGATAAATCTAAAAGGATACTCAACTTGACCCAAGGAACACACATTCATTCGATGTTAAAGGGGTTTATCATGGCAAACTCCAAGAGAGATCTCATGTTGATGAGCCATGAAGTGTATCTCTCTACCTAATTGTCCCCAAAGACACCTGAAGAGAGAGATCGCATGAGTAACTATTATGTATGCAATGATATGTACGAGACTAGATGTTGCTTATGCACTAAAGTGTGACAAGTAAAAATTAGTCAATTCCTAGAGAAGATCACGGTAAGACAGTGAAGAACATCCTCAAGTACTTAAAAAGAACTAAGGATGTGTTTCTAGTATATGGTAGATCTGATACAAAACTAGAGGGTTATAAAGACTCAAGTTTTCAAACTGACCAAGACAACAGCAAATCCACTTCGGGGTATGTGTTTTGCCTCAAACGGTGGTACAGTGAGTTGGAAAGGTTCTAAGCAGCAAAAAGTTGTTGATTTAATGACAAAGACAAAGTATATAGCTGTAAGTGAAGCTGCAAAGTCGACTGTTTGGATGAAAAGTTCATTATAGAACTTAGAATAGTTCCTAAGTTTCATATGGAATCCAAACATGTGTTGCGACATTTTCATTTGATTAGAGAAATTATTGAAAGAGGAGAAGTCACCTTAAAGAGAGTGGACTCTCAGAACAACATTGCAGATCCATTTACTAAAGTTATAACTCAACAACAGTTTGATCGTCACTTAGAGAAGATGGGTATTAGATACCATGGCGATTGACTTTAGTGCAAGTGGGAGATTGAAAGTAGTATGCACACAAGCCAATCATATTTGATGTGATGTAGCATATACTTTGTAATCTTATTCGTTTATTAATAAAAGAATTAATTTATTTAAAGGCATTTTACTTTTTCTACATAGTGCTATTATTTTATATGTGATAAACCCATAGTTTTGAGCAATGATTTTACAATCATGATGATAATCATGCTAATGAGATCTAAATTCTTAGAAAGCTTAAAACTAAAATCGTTCCTAATCGTTGGATTACTAAAAAAGGGATTAGTGAATCCGATAGATTGGTACATACTTTGTTTGCTCTTAGGAAGAGGATGATTGATCTCATAATCATTTGTGTGGAGACACTAAAACAAGTGTGTAGGTGCTTATTGGAGAATAAGTTCATTGAAAGTGACTCGCTAAAAGAATACCTAATGGAGTTTTACTTGTCTGTCAATAGGAATTCCTCTAGTGATAATAGTACAAGTGATCCTTGAACTTGAGATCATCATAGTATCTTATGTATGATGAGTTATGATTTGACATGTCCCTTAAGATCTTTAGGGTATATTAAAGGGTATGCTTGGGTATAATAAGTTGTACATGGAGATAGGTGAATAGTCACGAAAGAATCTACCACTTCTAGTAAAATGAGAGAATGTCATATGTGATTCGATAAATGACAACTCAGTAGTCCTTGACCAAGGCAGAATTAAATTAGAAAGTACTTTCTAATTTGCATTATTTAGAGTTGTGCATTTGAGAATCGAAATACATATAATTAAATAAAATAAGACTTGACAATAATTTCATGTCTTATATTTAATTAGGACATTGCATGGTAGAAGGATTGAATTGTACGGTAACTATTCACTGAAAGATTCTTTTGTGATTAATATTGAAATCTATATTATCTGGAAAGTCGTTGATCGCTAAGGGGGTTTACCCTTATTGTAGAATAAATATTCTTTATTTAAATAAATTAAATAGTTTAATTTATTTAAATGAATTAAATATTTTAATTTATTTATTTAAATAAGATTAGAATTGTTCTAATTGATTTATTCATAACCGGTTTAATATGGAGAACCTAAAGGGTCACACCGCAAAAGAAAAATATTTATTTAAGAAGTAAATAGTATAATCGTAATAACACGTTAAGTGTATTTAATTTAATCTATGGTGATAGAATAAATTAAATAGCTTAATATTTAATATTTTGAAGATATTAAATATAAATTAATAAGAGGAGTCTTATTATTATTATTACTATTATTATTATTTAATTCATAAAAGGGTTTGAGAATTAATTAATAAAAGTACTCTCATAAATTCCGAATTGGATTAGAAATTTAATTAATTAAAAGAGTTTAATTAAGACAATTAACCTAATCCTAAATTATCTAGGAGGGTTTCCTATATCTATAAATAAGAGAAGTCTTATTATGGATTAAGGTTACACACACTTCCATTAGATTTGGGAGAGTACTCATCAATTCTCTAGAGAGAGAAAACTAAGATTTGCCACTACTCAGTTCTTGAATCCTTATTATTCCTTGATGGATCACACCTAGAGGCCAAACACTTAGGTGACTAACGTTGATCAAAGGAATCTAATCGGTGGAATTCGAGAAGAACACGAAAGAATTGGAGTTGAACTTGTACCTGAGGAAGCATTGTTCTGCAAGGGTATAATTCTCTATTGTCCTTTTGGTAATTGATAATTGCGCATAAAGATTGATCTTGGTTATGGTTTGTAAAATTTTAAATTCTGATTTTACCATGAGTCCGCTATGTGTATGCAATTTGATTATATGTTCTTGGATATTACAAACCAACAACAATCAGCCAAAAACCACTCACAGATAGCCACACGCGTGCACAACACGCGCCTGCAGATTTGCCTAAAGCGTTGCGGCTCAACCTTGAGCGCCGTGACTCTTGAAATAAACTAGGAACAGCGTCGCGGCTCTTGAGCTAGAGCACTGCGGCTCTTGAGTTTCTGCAAGCTTTCTCTTTTCTTCCCTTGCGCGCCCATTTGGTCTCCTTTAGCACTGACGAGCCCAACTACTTGTCATTTGCCACTATTAAGCTAACGCCTGACAAACCATATCGCCTGTAGCTTCTCATCAAGGCTAAATACACATCAATTATCACAATTTACACTATCAAAGGTTGAAATCATCATTTCTGCACAAAAACACTAAAATGCATAAAAATGAACTAAAAATACTTAGGAACTAGCAAAATAATCAAGTCAAGAATACCTAATTTGTAGATATAAAATACACTCATCATTATAAATTAGTAGTTGGAGTAATTAATTGTTACTATTCCTTGTGGGATCGACAACTCTCTTATCATTATATTACTTGTGGACCGTGTATACTTGCACGTGAAATTATTAAGTATAGATTTAGCCCAATAACGTTCATGCACCTGTTCCATCGCCATGTCCAATTTTCTGGACCACTCCTTCATCATGGACTCCATCACAAACTTTGGATCAAAATTTATTAGGAAATCTTCAAAAGCACCTTTATCCTTTGAGCTAGACATATTTTGTTACAAAACAAGGGTTAGTAGAAAATAATTTCCTCACCACTCCCTTACGTGTTTCGCTCAAACAATGTTTCACTCGTGTATCACTCAATTGGCTTTTACCATCTAATATTCTCACAACTCTTGCCTTTTTTCGCTCAAATATTCTCTCTTATAGGTTCTTTCTGAATTCTCCAAACAAAATCTTAGTTTACTATTGTAATTTAATAAGAACTTATCAAGAACAAAATAGAAGGTATGAGTCTCAGAATACCAATAAAATTACGGGTTAAGTGCTTTGTATACTCCTTGTATGCCTTCAAATTTTTGAGAAAGCTTATTAGGCTTGCGGAATTTTAGGGTTTTCCTTGATTGGAATTGACGATTGAGTGATTGAATTATCACTGCTAAATATGTTAGGAGCAATTGAAATAAAACTGAAAATTTACTCTTTTTTTATATATTCAAACAAGAAAATAAAGGATAAGTAACCCGCTAGAAACTTAGCTTTGATACCAAATGATAGACTCCACGGCACGCTTGTGTGAGGTGATTGTCGCCCGAATTGTTTCTAGCAAAGTTGTATAGTGGAACACGTTCGACACCTCAACCCTTCGTCTATATTGAGACGAGAACCTTGGTACAATCGATAGTGCAATGAAATCTGCGTTGAATGAACACCAACGACACCTTGATGACCCCGCACTTATATGGAAGCAGGAACCTTGGTACAATCGACGATTGATGCGGTAGAAGACGTCACACACAACTATGAATTGTTGTATGATAAGTTAAATTGAATCTCAAGAAAACTAAGATTAACTTAGGAATTCTAAAGAACTAAATAGAGAAAAACCTCACAGGAATTTTATCAATAATCTGAATTGTTGTTTAATTACATCTGTTGGAATCCTTATTTATACTAGAGAAAATAACGCTAATTCTATAAGGAAATAGAAATCAATTTGGAATGAAAATCCCTAACTAATATGCTTCCTAATTACATTAGAATTGGAAAGACTATCAAAAACATAGCAAAATGAGCTGAAAAAACGAGACAGGACGGATCCCGGGCGCCGCAGCGCTTAATTCGAGTGCCTAGGCGCTGGGTATACAGAAAGCTGGTGAGGTGAAGCGTTGCGGCGCTGGGCATCAAGCGTTGCGGCACTGCTTGGGCGCGCCTCGGTACTAGGGCATTAGAACCTGGGCGTGCGCACTGGACATCAAGCGCCGCGACGCTGCTTTGGGCACTTAGGCGCTGGGCTGGGCGCGCACGCTCGGCGTGCGTACTGGCGTGCGCTGTCTGGCCTCTGACGTTGGCATCGATATTGTGCACTGAACTTGACCCAATCGCTTGAACCAAATTAATTAACTTGATACCATCTTCCATAACGAGCGCCTTCGAACCATTTTTAGCCCAAACTTCCTGGATCAATCCATTGAGCCCTTCCTTGATCTTCTTAGCTCGTGCTCTAGTCACCGAACCAATAGGTACCTGAACCGGATCAACCCAAACTTTAGCCTCCTCCATGCCTACGCTAAGCATGTCCTCATCATCAAGTCTCGTACTTCAAGGTCTTTGTTGTTCAATCCATGCCTTTTCGTTCTTCTTTCTTTATCCAAACATCATGTCATTTAATCTCATCGTCGAAAACTTGGGAGGAGCTCGACACGGATCTAGGGAAGCCATGCCCTAGGGGCCAAACCTTAGGAGGAAGGTCGAACCCTAAGGGGCCAAACCCTAGGGTAGTCGAATCCTAGGGGGCAAAACCCTAGGTTCGTGCCTCCTTCGATCCCCTTCGTCCGCCTTAGCCTTTCTTGCTCAATTTTCATCATTTTCTCATGATTTTTGGCCCTGTAAGAAGCTTCTCTTGTCATGGAAGATTCAAGGAAAACCATTCCTAGAACCTCACAAGTTTCTTGCCTTTTTCCTTAGTTCGAGTTCGTTATTCCGTCATTGCACCGCCCAAAGCTTGTTCGACACTACATTCGAGAGTACGAAAATGTGTGCCCCTAGGAGGCCAACCCCTAGGGTCCCGGTGCCTAGGGGATACCTCAACTTTTTTGTTCCTTCTCTGTTCGTTTTTCTTGTTTTGTCCTTATTTCGCTCCAGTAGTTCAAATCAAGTTCAATCGGGAAAGTTGTTGTCGAAATTTGTCACAAGGTGAGACCACTTAGGGGTGCTCGAACCCTAGGGTGGCTGAACCCTAGGGGGCAAAAACTTATGTGTTCCCCCTTTTGTTCATTTATTGCTCGTCTCGTTCATTTATTTTCGTCTTGTTCATTTATTTTTGACTTTTTTGTCTTTCATTCAATTCTTTAGGTCACATGTGAACCTTAATTTGTATTTCGACCCACACTTTGAAGCTTGGGAGAGAGAGAATACGTACGTGAAGCGAGGACTAAGGTGTGGTGTGTTTAGGGAAGTGGGAACATTATCACTTAATTCAATATAATTTGACTTTTTGGTCTATCTTATCATTATTTTTTTTGTTTTTTGTTTTAATTTTTTATTATACTTTTATTTTAATCAAGCATTATTTCTTTCTACATATATAATTTTTTCAAAAATAATACATCAATAAGTAATTGAAGGATAATTAATTTTTTTGACATCTTTAATATAAATTATATAAAATTTATATTAATAATTATATTTATTTAAAATATAATTATGACTTAACTGATTTAATAGCGGTTAATCACTACTTCGATCAGTGATCTATCCAATTTATTCGGGTGATTCGAGTATGAAAACATTAAACATTGTGGTGCAGATAGTATAGTATACGGAGCATTTAAGGTATTAGCGTTACATGTCACTTTGAATGTTTTCTCACAAACGCCCAATACTCCCATACTCCTTCCACTACTGATTGCAAAATGCCAAACACTCCCTTATCCCTAGAGCACGTTTTCCGTGGGCTCCACCCTGTAAAGAAACGACAATCCCTTATTTTTCAGATAAAATAATTTGTGCTCCATTTCGGCTAAGACTCTCACACGTGTCATCACATTAGTGGTTACCTCTTAGATCTCCCATACCCTTGAGATAACCTGTCCGAAAAAGAAAGAGGTAGAACTCGACAACTAAGCAGAAGAAGAAAAAACAACTCATACTTTTTTAGTGAGAGAAAGTGATTTTGGCGAGAGAAAGTTAGAGAGAGAGAAATGGGAGGAGAGAATAACTGGAGCATCGGAGCAAAGTCATGTGACTCGTGCAAATCGGCGCCGGCGACTCTGTTCTGCCGTGCCGACTCGGCGTTCCTCTGCATGGGCTGCGACGGGAAGATCCACGCCGCGAACAAGCTCGCGTCGCGGCACGCGCGCGTGTGGATGTGCGAGGTGTGCGAGCAAGCTCCGGCCAGCGTCACGTGCAAGGCGGACGCCGCCGCGCTCTGCGTCACGTGCGACCGTGATATCCACTCCGCCAACCCCCTCGCCCGCCGTCACGAGCGGTTCCCCGTCGTTCCTTTTTATGACTCCGCCGCGGCGGCCAAATCAGCCACCGTCCACGGCAGAGACGACCGCTACTTTTCTGACCCGGAGGTGGAGGAGGAGGCCGAGGCTGCGTCGTGGCTACTCCCGAACCCTAACCCTAACACAAATTTCAACAAGATGAATTCGGAGAATTGTCCTGATCTCAAAACGGCTGATTATTTGTTCAACGATATGGACTCGTATCTGGATATTGATATCATGACAGCTGATCAGAAGCCTTTACATCAGCAGAATTACAGCTCCGGAAATGCGGATGGAGTTGTCCCGGTACAGAGTAAAACCTGTTACCAAACACAGCCACAGACACAGCCTTCTTTGGTGGACGGATTTCCTGCCTACGACTTAGATTACACTGGATCGAAGCCTTTTATGTACAACTTCACCTCTCAATCTATCAGCCAAAGCGTATGTTTACTCTCTTTCTCTCTCTCTGTGTCTCTCTCTATATATAATTGTTTTGTCTTTTTTTGAATCTGAGAAAATTTGGTTTAAGATGAAGAACCGGAACAAAATATTAACCTAATCGTGAATTTAATCCATATTTATTTGCTCTTATTGAAATAGCTCAAGTATGTTAAAAAAAAAAAGGGTGCCATTTCTCCTCAATTTCATTGTACTTCCTTCTAAGCTGCAATTTTGTGGCCTAGAACATGTGAGAATGATTCAAGTGCTGTGTTAGTTTAATGAATTTTGTGTTTAAAGGCATTTTCAAAACATTTATGGAGCACTGCTCTTAAATTTATCATCTTTCTTGCATATTTTCTCAGCAGTTGAAAAGAATACCTGGTCTATTATAATACCCATGAATGACTGTTGTGAGAAGGCTTCATCAAATTAACTACTAATCTTAAATTGAATACAAATAATTAAAATATATCGTTTCTTCTGAATTTGAGTTTATACCATAACTTCTGGTTGTTGACTAGGAAGTAAGAGGCAGAAAACATAATTTCAATAACAAACTGATAAAATTGAGTATCATTTTGAATCAAAAATATTTCTCAGATCAGCAACGAATGTCTTGTATCTATGAAGAAAGATTTATCCCCGGGTTCAGACACAAAAACACATAAATTAATAGGTCTATTCCTAATCTTAGTTAGGGGTAAGTGTTTCAATAGTTGTAGATTTGGTGTATTTTTAGTACCATTATTTTCAAATTTCTCAGCAACCATGGAGTCTTAGGGGATGTTTGATAAAAACTGAATGAAAAGTTCTTAATGGCTAAGCAATCTGAATGAGCTAAATGAAACAGAATTCTGAATACTGAATGAAAAAAGTTGTTTGATAATTGACATGTCTGAAACATCTGAATGACAGAATTTTATTATTTTACCCCTCTGAAAAAATTCAAAGTTGTTGTAAATTTATTTAATATTACTTAATATAATAGTTAATATATTTTTTTAATTTTTTAATTTTTTTAACTTCATTCAGTTGCTCATTTAGCCATTCAGCCAAAAACATCTGACTTAACCATTCAGCTCAATCATCTGACCGATTCAGTCATTCAGACGATTTTTATCCAAAACAAACGCACTTAATGGTTGACCCATTCAGTCATTCAGCCATTTAGATGTATTCAGTCCTAAACAAACAGCCTCTTAGTCTTTATTACTCCCCCTGTCTCAAACTTTTTGCGCATATTAAGAAAAAAAAAATTGACAAAATTGTTCACATTTAAAACCAAAGTTATCTAAAAACCTCTCATTGGAATCAATTCCATTAAAGCATTTAATACTACTTTCAACTCCTATTTGAATTCCTTCAAAAAGTCATTATAACTTCTCATCTAATCGTATAGTTTTTAGTACATGACAAATAATATTTTGTAAATATGCATAGAGAATAGAATATAGAACAATTAATACTAAGGGTATGATAGGAAAATTATTGTAAAAAATAAATTATTTAAGGTAAGTGGACATAAACCAAAATAGTAATAAAGACTTTCTTGGGACAGGGAGTAATTTGTTTCGCAATTTTTTTCTGCGACCAAACATAATACTACATCTCTAATTAATTATTACTTATCAATGATATCTTGACTGATGTGGGCAGGTATCGTCATCGTCGTTGGAAGTTGACCTAGTTCCAGACCACAATGCCATGGCCGATGTATCGAACAACACTATCGGCCAACATGCAAGCAGTGAAACCCTTCCTAATCCAATCTCCGGACTTGATAGGGAAGCTAGGGTTTTGAGGTACAGAGAGAAGCGGAAGAACCGGAAATTTGAGAAAACAATTCGATACGCTTCAAGGAAGGCGTACGCTGAGACTAGACCTAGAATTAAAGGTAGGTTTGCAAAGCGTTCAGAGATTGATGTCGAGGCTCTCATCACTGCGGACACGGCTTACGGCATCGTGCCCTCGTACTAGAGGCAGCTGGTTTCCCTATGCTATTGATGTTGCTACAATAATATTTGTGTATATAGTGGGTAATGTTATTGAGAAGTTTTTCTTGAATGATGTATGTATAACAAGTTTTTCCTTATCGCATTGGTCGATGAAACTGACAATGGAATGAAAAACAGTAGTGCAATTTCTGTAGTTTTTGACTTTTGAGTCTGGTTGGTTGTTTATTGATGCCATGATTAGTGAATCTAAATCCGAAATGTTATTGGAGATTATTGTATAATATTGTTTACTTTGTTAATGGACAATGGAATTAAAGACGGTAGTGCCATTTTTCTAATTTTTGACTTTTGGGATTTTGTGGTTGTTTATTGATGCCATGATTAGTGAATCTAAATCTGAAGTGTTATTGGAGATTACTTTATTTTGTTAATGATGTGTTGTAGAATTAGATTGACTAGTTATTTAATTAAGTTTAGAGTTGAAAGTTGAGGATTCTTTTTGATGCTTTGGGGCTTAAACAATTCATTCATTATTTGAGCACGTTTATAGTTGGCATGTTAACATTTAAGTATACTCACTTCAATATAGTTATAGTACCATGGTCCCAAATTAAATGCTTAGTTTTTATTTATTTTGTTAAATTAATTATGTTTAGAATTAATAATTATATATATATAGATATATTATATACATTTTTTAAATTATAAATATTGAAATTAGTAGTAAATTGTATATATATTTTCTTTTGGTTAAAATCCATTCACTTATATTTTGGTAAAAAATGGTATAAAAATTAGTTTTAATAATGATCACTATGACACAAAGAAATCAAACCAAGGCATTTAATTTGAGATGGAGGTAGTAATATATTTTTTGGTCGTCAACTATCTAAAATTTTTTATTTATTGTAAAATTTAATGTTTTATAAATTTAAATGATTAATTTTAAGCTTGAAGTTTAAAAATATTAATTGACTTTTAAAAATAGGAATTGATATTTTCACAAGTAAATTTGATAGTTTTACAAGCTCCTCCTCACATAAATAGTAAGTGGAGTTCACCCTCATATGAGAACCTTGTGAAACTAACACTTTCATTTGTGAAAAAATCAATTCTCATGTAACTAACACTTTCACTTTCTTTGTGTCATAGTGATCATTATTAAAATAAATTTAATACCATTTTTTATCAAAATATAATAATGATTTTATAAAGGGACAACCTTTTCGCTAGTTCCTAAACTATAACTGTTTTTTACGTTTAGTCCCCAAACTATTTTTTCGATTATTTTGTCCTCAGACTTTATTATTTTTGTATTTTTGTCCCACCTTATAAAAATAGAACAATTAAAGATACTAAATATGAACAACAATCACAGTTTGAGAATTAAATATGAATAAAAACTATAATTTGGAGATTAAACGTGAACAAGATACTGTACTTTGAAGATTAACATAAAATAAATATATAATTTGAGAATGAAATATGCAAAATAAGTAAATAAAAGAAAAACATGTATAATTTGGGAATTAACAAAAAAGTTATCTTTCATTTATAAACTAGAACAGGGGAGTAGTATTTATTATGTCAACTGTTCCACTTCATATAATTTCAGTGAATATTTATTATTTTAAAAGTGTGGGGTATCTAAAAAGTAGATGCTCTCCCTCATCCACATGGACCACATCCATATCTATATCAAGGTGGCCCTGATGAGCCATGGAATGGCTGAATCTCATAAACTCGTATTTTGGTAGGTTCCTCTTGATACGAACTTATCGTTTGATTTATTTTGACGGAGTTTGGGTAAGGGTCAAGTGAGGAACTCAAGGATAATTTAGTTTTGACATTTTTAAAGAAAATAAATTTGAAAATATAATCTTATATTAGTAAAAAGAAAGATTTTTATCACAAAACTATTAGCTTTGATTTAATCAATATAATATACTCCCTCCGTCCCATAATATATGACGTTTTAGATGATTTTATTTTTGTCAAATTATTTGACGTTTTATATATTTAGGAGAATTAGCCATAATCTTTCCAAAATTACCCCTCATTACTCCTAATTTTTTGTGTGAGAGAGAGAGAGAGTGGATATGATTTCTAAAGAATCTATAAGGTGTTTTATGGGGAGGGAGAAAGAGAAAAAGAATAGGAGTAAATAAGACCAATTAATTTTCTTAGAAGTAAATCATGGAAAAATATTACAGATGAGAGGGAGGGTATGAGATAAGTATGATAAAGGGTATTATAGACAATTGATACTATATTTAATGCTATACAATTATTTTCTTAATTTTTGTGCACAACTCTAAAACGTCATATATTATGGGACGAATGAAGTATAAAGGTAGTAGATGAGAGCTTCTCTTCACAAAATAAAGTATTCTCATAGTATCTCCTCACAAAATAGAGCACTCTCATAGTCTGCAATATTTTTAAACATCTTTTACCAATAATCTATATCTATATAATATATAAATGTAGTAACTGAGAGTTTTTCCTCACAAAAATAGAGCACTGCGAGTTTCTCCTTACAAAATAGAGTACTCTCATAGTTTTCAATATTTTTAAAATTCTTCTACCAATACCAATAAAAAATAAATCTAATAAATATATGTTTCTTTTTTAAACTTCTTCTCAAACTATATCTCTTTTTTTAATTAAAACCAATAAAGAAAATTAAGTAATTACCTAAATCTAATAAACTTCTTCCTTTTTAACTTTATTTTTTCATATTATGTAGAGTCCAAAATCATTAAAAAATTTAACACCTATGTAACATAATATATTTTCAAAAATAACTAGAAAATTATAAATTTTATTAAAAACATTTACTAATAGAATTACAATATAAAGACTCCTTAAACCAAACAAATCCAAAAGTAAATAGAAAACCTAATTACTCTCTAGCCAAAACACAATTCTCAACCAAACAAATCGTAAAACAAATAAAAAAAACCTAATTTAATCTCTAGCCAAAACGCAGCTCTCTTTTTTCTCTAACGTATTCTTTCTTCACTCTCGTTTCCCTAACAAATTTTTTCTCCTGCTCAACGCAATTTATCTTAACGTCCACTCTATTTTTTCCTCTCAAGGTAAGAAACAAAGCCCGTTAACATCTCTGATCAAAAAAAGGAACCGCCAGAACGTGGTAAAATTTTTACTACATTGCTTGGACAAAAACACATTGGTTTATTTTATTGAAAAAAGTATAAAAAGCGGGTATTGTTTACTAAAAATTACTTTACCTTAATTTTTTATTCTGGTAGCAAGTGAATTAATTTTCTAGGGTATTGTTTTCTTGAATGTAGTATCTTTTAGGTTTGTATTTTTAGTTTTGTTAATTATTGTTTTGTATAAGTAGGATTTTTTATTTTTTTATTTTTTACGATTTTTGTTTTGGCTGGGTTTGTTTTTTGACAGGGGCTTCATGGGTATTAATAGCATCTGTGAATAAGACTACGGTGTATCAATAATTCATATCAAACCTATATTTGTTGTGTAATATTTGATTCTCTCCCATAACCATGCATCCAGGTTTTTGTACGGTATGTTTTTCTTTGATATTCAATATTTTTACGTACTGATGTAATTAAATGAGCTTTTTTTTTTCTTTTTTTTCTTTTTTTTTTGGTGAATGACTTATTTATGAGAATTGTAGAATACAAATAATTCGTGTACCTTAATAATATTAAGTGACTGCAAATTTATTTCTTATATGATTAACTTATTGTACAGTATCACTACAAGAAAATGGCTCAACAGCGACCAAAAGTAACTGTGATTGCCCTATTCGGTCGCTATTATTACTAACAACGACCGATATTACTACTAATAGCGACCGCTATTAGCGACCGCAGTCAAATCTAGTCGCTATTGTTATTATGCGGTCGCTGATACAAATTTGTCGCCATAAATTTGGCGCAAATGTTAGCGGGGGAGACTTGTTGCGACTGATTGCTAACAACGACTGCAAATTGGTCGCTAATACGTCCACGTCAATAAAAACAGCGATCGCATGCGGTCGCAGAAAGCGGTCGCTGATCCTTTTAATCTCCATCAGTAGACAGACAGTCGAGCAAAAGAAGAAGAAAGAAAAAGAAGAAGAAGAAAAAAAAAGAAAAGGAGAAAGAGGGAGAAGAGGGAAGAGAGGGACGCCGCCGTCGCCTGGTCATCCTCAGGTATTTTTTCTTAAGAATTCATTTCTCTACATATCAACATAAACAAATGGATTTGGGTGAAATTTTTTAGGCTAGATTAAATTTGTTAATTTTGTATATTTTTTTCTCATTCTTTAACCGTTAATTTTAGTTCTTTAATTAGTTAATGTTTTTATGAACGTGATGTTTTGGGTCATTAAGTATTGAGGCATTGAGAGGGTTTTGACTAGATTCCCGGTGCAACAACAATGTGTGATCTCCCATATGTGCTTGCAAATGGATGAAATATAATTTAGTACAAGAAAAAGTAACAATTACAAATCCATATCACATGTCCAATAGAAACAAAAAATCTAGTTAAGCTCTAGAAAGAAATTTTTCTACCATTAATTAGCTTTCCAGTTGCCATATTGGTAAAGCCTAATGCCAATTTGAAAGTTGCTAGCCCAGAATACTGGCTATTGAAACATGAACTCACACAATTGGTAGGAGAAACATGGGAGAAATTGGAATAGAAAGTACAATAAAAGAAGAAAGTAGAGTGTTAATGCCAAGATTCGTCCACGCGCCCCAATCACTAAAAACGCGTCAATCCTGCACAATAACGAGACTACACTTAAAGAGCCTGACGGTTTTATCCGTCGGGGGATAACTCCGATGTGAAAATTAGTACATGCTGAATAATGTTTTAACAATGGAGGTTGTAAGCTTTTGTATAGTAAAATGTTGATTACCTGTGAAATGAGATTTAGCCTTGTATTTATAGTGATTACCCGGCTGACGTCACGCCTATCACCGAAAAGTAAGTTGATTTCCTCATTAGGTCAGATGCCTTAATGAGATTTGACTGCGTCTCCATAAAAGAAGGTAGGCGCCGAATAAAGTCTTGACACCTACCTTTGGGAACATGGATCTACAGACACACCCTCTATCCCGTTCTGTCAGTAAGGTTTCCTTCATAAAAGGGGTTCCGCCCCATGATCCACGGCCCGGTTCTCCAATAAGGCCCAATAACCACCAATCCAGATTGGGCCAAGAAAATAACATTAATATTTGGGCCTGATAATCCGCACCCCAACATTGCCCCCACAGTCTTCTATTAAAATGGAACGTTTAATGGAAGAGTACCAAAATAAAGGCCCATTTGGAATATCTAGGGACACCGAGCCCAACACCAACTGTACTGGATACTCAACCGGCATGCTCCACTAGGACCCACCACTGATACATGATTTAATCGTGCCGCCGTTCTCGGGAAAACGCACGAAGCTCAAAAGTTAAAAACCCTCTTTCCCCCAAAATCAACTGCCACATTGCTTTTCACTTCCTCTGCACCCTATTTTCTCCTTGCAAACATACACTTCAATCGACATCTCTGCTGCTTAACAATGGGTAACACCACCGTCCCGCTGTTTACTGCCGCCATTCCCACAGAAGCCACCACCATTACAACCACCGTTCCCCAAAATCCCAAGCTGGTACAACCAACCAAAGCTCAGCTCGATAATCAGAGGATGCTGAAGGAGTATTCCAATGAAACCACCTACGCCCAATCAACACCACTTCTACCATCTCTCCGCAAGATATGGAAGGAATACGAAAGCAGTTCAGTATCCCCACCACTTATGAAATCCGAGCCCCGCTCCATATCGAGCGGATGTATCATCGGCCGGAGGGATGGACCGCCATTTTCCTTTCTGCCCTTAAGTACGGGGTACGCCTTCCCCTTCATGCCTTTATCATACTTCTCCTAGGGTTCTGTAACGCCCCCAAAAATCGGGACCAACTTAATCCAAAATTAGGACTAATCTTAATCCCGACCTTGAGCGTTAATACTATCATGTTCTACCTTATGTACATATCGCGTAATAAATTTTTACCCACCAAATAGTACACCGAAAATATTTTCTATAAAAATGGAAGCTATACATTAAATAAAAAGTGTAACGAACATGGTGCTTCAACCATAGCACCTCACACTGGTACCTATCAGTTTGCTACCGACTCGCTCGGCGTCCCCTACGGAGAGTCTGGCTTCGGTGCCTTCCCATTTTCGGGTCGTCACCAGCGAGAGGCTCGGGGCTCTTCACAACATTCGTGCTTATAGCTTTGATACCAAGTATTAAATATACATGATATACTTAAATATCATGACAAAATATGCATAAATCATTTTCATAAAAATTTACAAAAATTCTAAAATGATGTTATAGAATTTTCCATCAAATTTCATAATTTTCTACCATTCATAGAATTTTTAGAAATTTTTGGAGAATTATTGAAGATCAAAGGTAAATATTGAATTTTTAAGCTATTTAAAGTTAGTTTAAAAATTAGTACAAATTCAAACTAATAAAAATGCGAATAATTAAATAATGATGTAAACCTAGAACAAGACAATATTAACGCACAAGGTCGGGATTAAGAATAGTCCTGATTTCGGATTAAGTTGGTCCCGATTTTGGGGGCGTTACAGGTTCATTGGGGTCGGCTTCGCCCAATTAGTGCCGAACTCCTACATTTATATTGTCTCTTTTATTGCCTTCTGTCATGAGTTGAATATCACACCCACCATCGACCTCTTTCTGTCTATATTTCATGTGTGCCGATCCCGAGAGGTCGGCTTTCGACAGATAAACAAACAACATGGCAAGACCCTCGAGAAACGACCGTTGATGAAGCCTCCCACCAGCAATAAAGGGTGGCACTCACAATGGTTTTACATCTGAGGCCCCAGCATCCATGAAATCCCGAACTGGGCTGACTCGTCTCGAAGCAACGTCTCTGTCGGGGAACTGTCCTGCACCCGTCTAGAGGAGCTAATAGACATCATCAAATGGCTGCCGATGAAAGAATGGGACATCGAACTGTTAGGAGATGAGACCTGGCTATATAACCACAGATGTAAGTCACATTCGTTTCAAATTACTGTATTTCGTATTTGGTTGAACATCTTCTGATGAAGTTCTTTATTCCGTGCAGTGGCTCTTATCAGGCCGTCTACAGCAGCCGGTGTCAGGGGATCATCCGCTGACCCCAATAAAGAAGTCGATCCAACATCGGCTGAGACCGGCACATCTACTCAGGTTCTGCCGATTGCTGCAGTCCCGATGTCACAAACCCCTTTAACACCCATTTTCCTGACATCTCTCCTGGACATCCCCGACGCCGAAAGGCAGAATATCCTTCGGGTGAAGAGGAGGCGTCAAAAGACTGCCCAACAAGGGACTCCTTCCGAACTGGAATCAGCCAAACAAGGTCCTTTGATAGGAAGAGAACCTATCGGGCAGCTCGATCTGCCTACCTCCCAACCACCAACACATCTCGAAGGTCATGGGGAACCAGAAGATGTCATAACCGAACCCCCCACCAAAAAACCACGCTCTGAACCGTCGTCCGAAAGACAGTCCCTGCCCCCGTCCTCTTCCCGATCTACGTCGACCATCCAACCAGGTCAGGAGGCGTCTACCGCAAAATTTTGGCCGGACGAGGAAGGGAATTTCCCAATCAACATCTTTGAACACTTCAACCTTCCTGGAGATGATAGAGTGTTTGAAGGGTTGACTCGTCGGGAGATGGTGCACTACAATGCCTTATATCTAAGTCGGGTAAGGATGTATGCTCCACTTTAACCCTCAAACCCACCTGCTGACCTTCGTATCTTACTTTGTTATTTTCTGTCCTAGGCCGCAGCTTCTACTGCCAGACTACTTCAGCAAACCCGACAAGTCGATGAGAGAGAAAAGGAGCTAGAAGCCGAAGTTGCTCGCTTAAAGTCGGCACTTGATACAGCAATGGGGGGCTGGGAGAAAGACAAGAAAGTACATGCTAACACTGCCCTCCATTGTGAAGAACTGGAAGCCGAAGTAGGGAAGCTGAAGGATGAGGCGGTCGAAGGCGAACAGCGCCGAAGAGCGCTTATCAAAAATTATGATGAGATAAAGAAGGATCGTGACCACCTGAGAGTCGAACAACATGCCATCCATAAGAAGGTGGAAAGCGTCGAGGTGAAACTCAAGATGTCCGAAGAGGCCCGTGCGGACTTGGAGAAGGCTTTTGCTGAATACAAAGCATCAGCCCCGATGCTAACTGAAGAGATCAAACAGCAAATTCGCCAAGAATATCGAAGTTCGCCCGAACTGACGACCGAAGTAATACACCAGTTTAACCTCGGTTATCAGAGTGCTCGGGACAAAGATAAGGAGAAGATGAGACAAGCCGCGATGAACGATGATCTTCTTGATACTTCGGATGAAGATGAAGCCGATCCTGCACCTTCGGATTAGTGCAGTTTATGAGATAGTTAGTTAAGCCTTATTATGTAACCAAAACCCGATGTACAAACTTCAAAATTAATGAAAATTTGATTGTATTAATCATTGAGTTCATGCAACATTTTCTCTTTTTAAAAAAAAAAAAAAAAAATTTACAGAGTCATAAAGAAAACTACTTAACATGCATTCTACTGGTAATACTTTCGAAGTCTCCCCGCATGCCAAGTGTTTTTGACTTCTGTGCCGTCCATAGCCCGAAGCCGGTAAGTTCTTGACTTCGGCACTTCCATGACCTTATAGGGTCCCTCCCAATTTGGCATTAGTTTACCAAGGTTTTGGGGCGATGATGCCTCTACCTCCCGAAGGACTAGGTCCCCAACTTCAAACCTCCTTAACCTCACACCTTTGTTATAATGCTTAGCCGTCCTCCTCTGGTAGACTGCTAGCCTTACCATAGCCGAATTCCGGACTTCTTCCAATAAATCCAGATTGAGGCGAATACCTTCATCATTGTATAATTCTTTAAATTGGCTGACCCGGAGCGAAGGAGATCCAATCTCAACAGGAATAAGAGCATCGGTCCCGTAAGCAAGTTTGTATGGCGAATCACCAGTTGTCGTTCGAGGAGTAGTCCGGTATGCCCATGAAACACTGATTAACTCTTCGGGCCATCTTCCTTTAGCTTCGTCTAATCTCCTTTTAATCCCATTGAGCAGAGTCCTATTGGTGACTTCTACCTGGCCATTGGATTGAGGGTGGGCAACCGAAGTCTTCCGATATTGTATGTCCAAATCTTTCAAAAATTCTTCAAACTTCGACCCCACAAACTGACGACCGTTTTCAGACACAACTGCCATCGGGATGCCAAATCGAAACACAACGGACTCCTTAAGAAACTTCAGACACTCTTGCTCCGTGATCGTCCGAAGCGGTTTCGCTTCTACCCATTTGGTCATGTAGTCTATAGCCACTATCACAAAACAAAACTGTCCCCTGGCCTTCGGTAATGGCCCCAAGATGTCAATTCCCCAGATGGCAAATGGAATCGGGGATAAGACACAATACAACTCTTCGGGAGGTCTGTGAGGGACTACACTATTGAGCTGACATTTCCGACATTTCTGTACATACTCTTTGGCTTCTTGGAAAATCGTCGGCTAATAATACCCTTTTCGAAGTATTTTATAGGCTAATGCCTTGGCTCCCATATGATCCTCACAGATACCCCCGTGCACTTTCCGAAGTGCGTAATCAGCTTCGGTCGGGACTAAACACTTTAATAGAGGAGAAGTAAAAGCCCGCCGATAAAGGTCTCCATCAATAAGCACAAAGTTTGAACTCCGGTGCTTTATCTTCCTTGCCAACATTCGGTCCGAGGGCAAGACGCCGTCAGCCAGATAACTGATATAAGGGGTCATCCAACAATCCGACCGTTCGATCACCAACACTTCCGCTCTTTGAACGCTTGGCGAATCTAAGATCTCCAAATATACCGACCCACTGAACGAACTAGTATCTGCAGTTGCCAACTTGGCTAATGCATCGGCCACTGTATTGTTTCCCCGATCTACTCCATGAAGAGCATATGATGTAAAACATTAAAGCCGATCTCGGGCTTCTGTTAGATACTTGGTCATTATTGCCCCCCGAGCTTCATACTCTCCCAGAATCTGCTTGACCACCAACTGAGAGTCGCTAAAGACAATTAGCGTCTGAACTCCGAGGCTTTTGGCCAATCGCAAGCCCGCCAACACGGCCTCATACTCGGCCTCATTGTTAGTTGCTTTGAATCCGAAACGAATTGCCTGCTGCACCTTAAATCCCTCCGGACTTGTCAGAATTAATCCAGCTCCACTTGTACCTGAAGTTGATGACCCGTCGACATACAAAGTCCAAGATGTCTGGGCTGGGCAAACATCTGAAACCGAACTCACATTCATCGGCAGATCAATCGGGTCAGGTTCGGAAAACGTACATTCTACCATGAAGTCGGCCAAAGCCTGACTTTTAATTGTCGTCCTCGGATGATATTCTAGCACAAACTGAGTTAATTCCATAGCCCAAGCTGCCAATCGTCCTGAAAGCTCTGGCTTGTTTAAAATCTTCTTCAGAGGTTGATCGGTGTATACTACAATTAGCCGTCCCTGGAAATAATGTCGAAGTTTCCGACTGGCTATTATCAAAGCATAAACGAACTTCTCCAAGTTTGGATATCGGGTCTCAGCATCCCGAAGGGCATGATTGACATAGTACACCGGGGACTGCTTTCCCCCTGATTCCCGAACCAACATCGCTCCTACCGCAACGAACTCGCAGCCAAGTATAAATATAACGGTTCTGAAGGGATGAGTTTCATTAATAGAGGCGCCGAAGATAAATATTTTTTTATACCTTGAAAAGCGTCTTCACAGTCTGAAGTCCAGTGGAAGGTCTTCTTATTCTGCGGTCCTTTCAGAGTTTTGAAGAATGACAAGCACCGCTCGGCTGACTTTGACATGAACCTCCTCAACGCTACAATCCGACCTGTTAATCTCTGCACGTCCTTAAAGGTTTGGGGAGATTTCATGTCCAAGATTGCCTGAATCTTCTCAGGGTTCACCTCAATACCCCTTTTGCTAATTAAATATCCCAGAAATTTACTCGCGTCGATGCCAAAGGTGCATTTCGTAGGATTAAGTCTGATGTTGTAATGCCAAACTGTCTGAAAGCACTCCTCCAAGTCATCCAGATGGTCTCTAATGGACATGCTTTTGACTATCATATCATCTACGTAAACCTCCATACTTCGATCCAACTGTTTCGAAAACACGTAGTTCATCATTCTCTGATAAGGCACCGACATTCAATAACCCAAAGGTCATCTTCTTATAGGCGTAAGTTGCCCGATGTGTGATGAAGGCTGTCTTCGGAATATCTTTCCTACACAAGAAAATTTGATTGTACCCTGAGAATGCATCCATGAAACTTAACAAAGCATATCCCGAGGTTACGTCAATTAATTGATCAATATGAGGAAGTGGATAGAAGTCCTTTGGACAAGCTTTGTTCAAGTCCGTATAGTCGATACAAATCCTCCACTTCCCATTCTGTTTCCGGACTAACACCACGTTGGCTAACCACTCGGGATAATCGATCTCATAGATGAAGTCTACAGCTAGCAACTTAGCTACCTCATCATCAATAACCTTTTGCCGTTCCGGGGCGAAGATTCTTCTCTTCTGCCAAACTGGCTTTTTACCGGGATCCACATGCAACTTGTGCACTGCCACCTTTTCACTAATCCCAGGCATATCACTGGGTTCCCAAGCAAAGATGTCAGCATACACCCGAAGTAAATCCACTAACCCAGTTCTGAACGGCTCTTGCAATCCTGAGCCGATCTTGATTGTTTTTTCTTTCTTCCCCGGGATTAACTCGATATCCTCTGTCTCTATGGCCGGCAGGGCGAGGGGTTCCGTACTTCCCTCAGTAAACGGTTCAACCTTAATAGCCATAGTCTGTTTCTGTTTATTCTTGCCGACAGCCAAAGATATTAACGAATTTCGGTAGCACCTCCGAGATAAGTCGAGATCCCCTCTGACCTGGCCGACCCCATTCGGAGTAGGAAATTTAATTTTGAAGTGTGGGATAGAGGTTACTGCCTGTAACGCCATCAACGTCAGTCTTCCCAAAATTGCATTGTAAGCCGAATCCACGTTGACAACAAAGAACCTGATGTTGACCTCAACTGCTTGAGGCGCCGTCCCGAAGATGACTGGCAGCTCAATAGTGTCCACTACCCGAACTGGGTCATTGCCGAAGCCATACAACGGAGGTTCAAGCCCGATCTCCATTTTTCTCCCTTCCAAGTCTAATCTTTGGTAGGCGTGGGCTTACTGTTTAAATTATTTATTATTGGATTAACTTTAAATAAGTAATAAACCTAATTAGTTATTATAAATAATAATTAAAGATAATTATTACTTATTATTAGTGAAGGTTAAGTAGAAATTTAATGAAGTTAAAATTAATTACGTATTATTTAATATTAAATAATAAACAAAGGTAATAAATAATTGATTGTTATTTAATCTTAAATAATAATTAAAGACAATTAAGATTAATAATGTGATTATTTATTATTTAATTAATAATTAAATAATAAGTAAACCTAATTTGTTATATATATATATATAATAACTAAAGATAATTAATTGATTTCTATTTAATTAATATTAAATGATAATCAAATGAGAAATGATCCATTTGAATATGAAGTGTTTAATAATTCCTTAATTAAATAAGTAAACTCAATTGTTTAAAGGCTTAAAAAGTGTTTAACCCTTAGGAAAAATATTCCTAAGTTAATCTATCATTAAGTTAAGTTTGATTGGGGTTAATGATAGTATGTTGTGTTATGTGCATTATGTGATTACCTTATGTGGTAGATAAGTTTCTTAGTGAACGTATAGACGTAGAACTACGCAATACTAATTGATAGATCGACTTTATCAATGTTAGGTCCTTCAAGACCAATTAGCTAAAGCTAGAATTATTTGTAGCTAAGCAGACAGACAAGTTTCCTAACTCAAACTCGAGTTATTATATTTCAAGTATGCTAGTGGATTAATTATTGACAATTATTCCACATTTATGATATTCATTGATATTCGCACAATGTGCAAGTTATTATTGATATGCAAGTTTCCTAACTCAAACTCGAGTTATTATATTTCAAGTATGCTAGTGGATTAATTATTGACAATTATTCCACATCTATGATATTTATTGATATTCACACAATGTGCAAGTTGTTGTTGATATGCAAGTTTCCTATCCTTACTCATATTGTATTGAGCAAGTCCCTTAACCCTACTCAAATTTTATTCGAGCAGGATATTATTGTATTACAAGTTATTTATTTAAGCTTGAACCTTATTTCCAAGCATGTTTTAAGTGGTTTAATTACTTTACGATTATTCCACATCGATTTTATTGATACTCGCACTTGGTGCACTTGAATTCGTACAGTCTTGAACTTGTACATTATTTAAAATTCTATAATTCATGAACTGTTTAAGATTAAGTCTGAACCCTTGTTCGGTCAGACAATTGCATGAAATTTTTATATAAAGCTATCCAGGCCAATTGATGGTATGTATTCTTAGACTGAAGTGAACACCCCTTTTATTTTAGGGGAGTACCCCACGCATCTAATATAAGATACAAACAGCAGAGTTGAATGTTATGCATATACATAGCGTACGCGAGGTCCCCTCAAGTACATATTCTGTAGCCAGTAACTAAAGGGTCAATCAGCTATTGATTCCATTGGAAGTTTATTGTTCAAAGTCTACTTGACCATCATTTATTCTAAAAGCAGTTATTATTCTTGCTTCTGATATTCATATTGTTGAATTCCTTTTTATATTCCGTTCATCATGATATATCCTTTATTGTTATATTTAAACTTGCTGAGCAAACTAGTTGCTCATCCTTGCTATATCATGACTTTCATTGCAATTAAACCCGAGGCTTCAGGGAAGGGCAAGGGTAAAGAAAAGATGAAATAATAGACTTCAAGTAGCTGACTTTGTTTTATACTTAGTTTAATTTGCTATCAATGTAATTTGTACCCTGATTAATATTTAGGGTATGTTTTGTTTTATGTATTAAGGTTATCGAATCTTGAGACTAGTAACACATTTTGAATGAACAACATATGTTTATTATATTCCGCATTTAGTCATTGTATGTTGTTTGGAGGTGGATGTTTGTATTGGATCGTGATGACCAGATCCGGGTATTTGAGACTCGAATTTGGGGGCGTCACAGATAAAGTATGAGAATCATACCCTTGTTGAACCGTGCTTCCACAGGTACGAGTTCAACTCTAAATCCTTTGCGTTCTCCTTGAAGTTCACCGATTAGATTCCTTCCTTTTGATCAACGTTAGCCACCCAACTGTTTGGCCTCTAGAGGTGATCCACCAAGGAATAATATGTATTCAAGAAGATGAGTGTTGGCAAAATCTTAGTTTCTATCTCCATAAAAATTGTAAGTACTCTCCAACAATTGGAAGTGTGTCTCGCTGTCTAACCTTTTCCATAATAAGACTTCTCTTATTTATAGATGTAGGCAACCCTCCTAAACTATTTAGGAATAGGGTTTTATTTAATTAATTAAGCTCTTTTAATTAATTAGTCTCCTAATCCAATTAGGAACTTATGAGAGTACTTTTATTAATTAATTCTCAAACCCTTTTAGGAATTAAATAATAATAATGGTAATAATAATAATAAGACTCCTCTTATTAATTTATATTTAATATTTTCAAAATATTAAATAATAAATATTAGGCTATTTAATTTATTCTATCACCATAGATTAAATTAAATATACTTAACTTATTATTACGATTATGCCATTTACTTCTCAAATAAATATTTACCTTTTGCGGTGTGACTCTTTAGATTCTCCGTATTAAACCGGTTGTGAATAAATCAATTAGAATAATTCTAATCTTATTTAAATAAATAAATTAATGTATTTAATTTATTTAAATAAATAACATTTATTCTACAATAAGGGTAAGCCCCCTTAGCGATCAACGACTTTTCAGATAATATAGATTTCAACATTAATCACAAAAGAACCTTTCAGTGAATAGTTACCGTACAATTCAATCCTTCTACCATACAATGTCTTAATTAAATATAAGACATGAAATTACTGTCAAATCTTATTTTATTTAATTATATGCATTTCGATTCTTAAATGCACAACTCTAAATAATGCAAATTAGAAATACCTTTCTAATTTCATTCTGCTTTGGCCAAAGACTTCTGAGTTGTCATTTATCGAATCACATAGGACATTCTCTCCTTTTACTAGAAGTAGTAGATTCTTTGTTGACCATTCACATATCTCCATATACAACTTATTATACCCAATCATACCCTTTGATATATCCTAAAGGTCTTAAGGGACATGTCAAAGTATAACTCATCATACACAAGATACTGTGATGATCTCAAGTCTAAGGATCACTTGTACTACTATCACATAAAGAATTCCTATTGACAGGCAAGTAAAACTCCATTAGGTATTCCTTTAGCGAGCCACGTTCAGTGAATTTATTCTCTAATAAGCACCTGAAAGTAGTATGCACACAAGCCAATCATATTTGATATGATGTAGCATATACTTTGTAATCTTATTCATTTATTAATAAAAGAATTGATTTTTCTAAAAGATATTTTACATTATCTACATAGTGTTGTTATATTAAAAGTGATAAACCCATAGTTTTGAGCAATGCTTTTAGAATCATGATGGTGATCATGCTAATGAGATCTAAATTCTAGATAGCTCACAAACTAAAATCGTTCCTAATCGTTGGATTACTAAAAGAGGGGACTAGTGAATCCGGATAGATTAATACATACGTTGCTTGCTCTTAGGAAGATGATGATTGATCTTATAATCATTTGTGTGGAGACACTAAAGCAAGTATGTAGGTGCTTATTAGAGAATAAGTTCACTGAACGTGGCTCGCTAAGAAATACCTAATGGAGTTTTACTCGGCTGTCAATAGGAATTCCTCTAGTGATAGTAGTTCAAGCGATCCTTGGACTTGAGATTATCATAGTATCTTGTGTATGATGAGTTATACTTTGACATGTCCCTTAAGACCTTTAGGATATATCAAAGGGTATGATTGGGTATAATAAGTTGTACATGGAGATAGGTGAATGATCAACAAAGAATCTACCACGTCTAGTAAAAGATGTGAATGTCCTATGTGATTCGATAAATGACAACTCAGTAGTCCTTGGCCAAGACAGAATGAAATTAGAAAGGAGTTTCTAATTTACATTATTTAGAGTTGTGCATTTGGGAATCGAAATACATATAATTAAATAAAATAAGACTTGACAGTAAATCCATGTCTTATATTTAATTGGGACATTGTGTGGTAGAAAGATTGAATTGTATGGTAACTATGCACCGAAAGGTTCTTTTGTGATTAATGTTGAAATCTATATTATCTGGAAAGTCGTTGATCGCTAAGAGGGCTTACCCTTATTGTAAAATAAATATTATTTATTTAAATAAATTAAATAGTTTAATTTATTTATTTAAATATAATTAGAATTGTTCTAATTGATTTATTCACAACCGGTTTAATATGGAAAACCTAAAGGGTCACACCGCAAAAAGAAAAAATATTTATTTAATAAGTAAATGACATAATTATAATAATAAGTTAAGTGTGTTTAATTTAGTCTATGGAGATAGAATAAATTAAATAGCTTAATATTTATTATTTAATATTTTGGAAATATGAAATATAAATTAATAAGAGGAGTCTTATTATTATTATTATTACTATTACTATTATTTAATTCCTAATGAGGATTGGGAATTAATTAATAGAAGTATTCTCACATGAATTCCTAATTGAATCAGGAGCATAATTAATTAAAGGAGTTTAATTATAATAGAAATCCTAATCCTAAATAGTTTAGGGAAGGGTTATTCCTACATCTATAAATAAGAAGAGTCTTATCATATATTAGGGTTACACACTCTTGCATTAGATTGTGGAGAGTACTTGTAATTTCTATAAAGATAGAAACTAGGGTTTAGCCAACACCCAACTTCTTCAATACCTATTCTTCCTTGGTGGATCACCTCTAGAGGCCAAACACTTGGGTGGCTAACGTTGATCAAAGGAAGGAATCTCATCGGTAGAATTCGAGGAGAACACGAAGGACTAGGAGTTGAACTTGTACCTGAGAGAGCTTTGATCTACGAGGTACAATTCTTATTCTCTTTCTCTTCCGTTTAATTGATAATTGAACACAAGAATAGATCATGGTGATGGTTTGTATTAAAATTTTAAAATCCGTTTTATCACGCTTCCGCCCTATTTATGTAATTTAATTGCATGATTGCATTATATACAAACCTAACAGTGGTATCAGAGCCTAATACTTGTGTTAATTATTGATTTTGATGATTCCATGTATGAATTGATATGCGATACGATCGGATTTTTTGGGCAGAAAAATTTTCCTGAATCTGCATCGCGGCGAGGCCGCGCCTGAACCCAGAAAACATTTCTGGGGGTGCAGCGCGGCCGCACCGCTCCTAGTTCAATTTGGAGAGCGGCCGCGCTGGTTTGCAGGTTTTGGAAAATTATTTTTTTTCCTTCAATTAAAATAAATGGTATATTTAATTGATAAAAGTTTTAAAATAAAGATGTTTATTTTATCTGGAATAGGATTTCAGGTTGCTAAAATTAAAGGAGTTTAATTTGGATTTGATTTTTTGATTAAAATAAAGAGTTTATTTTGTTTCAAAAACTAAATATTAACAAAACTTTTGCCCATTAATTGATATCAATGCATATATGGAATGGTTTTATTATTCATGAGATGAATGTTATTTATTGATGCATATGGAGATATGTATGATAATAAATAGGGATTGATTATGAATTATTGACCAATGTGTGATTGAAATTATTTTAGAGGATGCTTGAATGTATGGGTTTTTATAAATGGGGTCTGCGTACCTCGTCTTCTCTAATTTTTCTTAATGTAAATTCTATCTCCCTCTTATGTACTTCCCCTTGACTGCTGATTAATGTTTCTATCTATTGTACATAATTTATGTAATAAGACTAGTTAGAATTATATTTTGAAGAATTAGAGACAAAGGAGCAAGGAGCGCTTGAAGACCCGTTTGTAATGGAGCCCGGGTTTAAATGTAATAGTTATATTTAAATTTAATTCTTGCACCATAGGTTTGACCTTTTGGTTCACTTGGTGGCTCTAGTGAACCAAACTAGAATAAAAGTCCATAATCAATCCGGGTAGAATATAGTATTCTATATGTGCATGCTTACTATATATATATATATATTATATTATCCAACATGCTTCCCATGTCAAATAATATGACGCGTATTTTATATATATATGTGCATGCACGCTAAACAAGATGAGACTATTAATAATAAACCCCTCAAAGAAAATCATATTAAGTCCTAAGCGTTCAAAGATATTCAGAATATCGAACGTCGCCTTCTAGCATGGTAAAGCAATAGAGTATTAAATATTTAATATGAGTTTGTTGTGCACGCACAAGACAAGTATTAAATATTTAAGATGTTGTTTTATCACATTTGATGCTTATTAAGGAATTGAACATTACTACTTTGTTGTGCACACACAAGGGCGGTCTTTTTCTCTTCACATATATGGAAGTGCTAGGTTGGACTTAACTTAGATTATTTTAGTTCAGATGTGTACACACTTGACCATTATAATCTAAGAGGTAAAATACAAGGAGTTACATAGTGATGTAATTGACAATAGTTGTCTACCTATTTATTTATATATAGTTTGTTGTGCACACACAAGGCTATATACATTTGAAATGGGATCCTTATTCTCACTAGCAAATCTTTAATTAGATTTGGCGAACTATATATTGAGGGTAATATAGTTTGATGAAAATAGTGGGAGATACCAATTTAAATAAAGACCTAATTTATTTTGATGATTAATAAAATGAATGTATGCTAAAATGTTGTCTATTTCACATGCAGAATTTAAAAATGTCAAACTCATTATCACTGCGTAGCATACTTGATGCTAACAAACTGATTGGACCGAATTACATGGACTGGTTAAGGAATCTGAGAATTGTTCTCACTGCTGAAAAGATTTCTTATGTCCTAAATTCGCCAGTCCCTGCAAATGTTGTAGAAACAGCCTCTGAGGAAGAGATTGCTACTTTCAGAAAGTGGCAAGATGATGCAATCATGGCTCAATGCATCATGCTCGCATCCATGAGTAACGAGCTTCAGCGTTAGCATGAAACTATGGATGCTCCTACTATATTATTGCACCTCAAAGAGTTGTATGGTGAGCAAAGTAGGACTGTAAGATATCAGATATCTAAGGAGCTCTTCCGATCTCGTATGACCGAGGGCACTACCGTTGAGACTCATGTCCTCAAGATGATCAATTTGATTGAACAACTTGGACAACTTGGATTTGTGATGGATGGGGAGTTAAGCCAAGATTTGATCTTGCAGTCACTCCCGGACACCTTCTCACAATTTGTTGTGAATTTTCACATGAATAAGTTGGACGTCAGTTTGCCTGAGTTACTTAACATGCTAAAAACTGCTGAAGGTCACTTATCATCCAACAAGAACCAAGTCTTACTAGTGGATGATTCTTCCAAGAAAAGGAAGAGGCCAAAGGTGTCTTTTGAAAAGAAGAAAAACAAGAAGGTTAAGGGCACGGCGAAAAGAAAGGATAAAAAGAAACCTGATCCAGATAGCAAAGGAATTTGCTACCATTGCAATAAGCCGGGACACTGGAAGAGGAACTGCAAGAAGTATCTTGCGGACCAAAAGAAGCTTTAGAAAAGCTTCGACTTCCAATCTAGGTTTGTTCATGATTGAAATTAATTTTTCTGAAAGTCAAAATTCTACTTGGGTATTGGATACCGGCTGTAGTTCTCACATATGTAATAATATGCAGGGACTAAGCAGAATTAGAAAGCTGAACAAGGATGAAGTCGTCCTACAAGTAGAAAATTGAGCAAAAGTTGCTGCATTAGCTGTAAGAACTTATTGTTTAGCACTGCCTACGGGCAAGTCCATTAGTTTAAATAATTGTTATTGTAGACACCCAAATTTTGCACTTCGTATACTAACCCTGGCAGGAGGGCAAAATCGTCAATTAACCTAGCCTACGAGAACGAAAGGTGGACATAAGTACGAACAATCAAAGCCACCACAACGACTTGCAATCAAAGCCGACACGACAACGAGCGGATATCAGGAATCGACTAATGGCCACTACGCTTACCTGATCGCCGGTGAGCTGGTGGGGGTCGGGGGGCAGCGCCCTGGAAACCAAGCTCCAAATACAAATTCGGTGTTATGTCGCAGCCATTCGAAACGAGCATTCCTGAATGATATGGCACATTTCCCAACAATTCTCGGACTGCAAAATACAAGCCTTTCAACGAAAACCAATAGTACGACACGAGAATCGAGGTGCGGTATGAAAATCGAGAAAATCAGCCCAGCCAGCTGCAGATCAATCTGTGGCCAATGATGGGACGTCTGACGACACGGCATTCGAGCGCGGCACGGGGGAACCGAGGCTCGGCGCGGGGGAACCGAGGCTAGCCGCAGATCAATCTGTGGCCAAGCCGCGGATCAATCTGCGGCTGCCTCTGGCAGCCTTTATCAATACAGTTCTTCATTTTCATCAGGATACAAGGAGTGAAAGAAAAAAAGAAAGAAGAAGAAACAGCAGCAATCAGCAGCGGGAAAGGAGAGAAAAAGAGAGAAAAGTGAGGATTTGTACCCATTTTGGCTAGATTGTATCATATACACTTTTTACTCTATTTAATATACGAGTTTATACGCATCGTGGTGGTATTTTGCAAGGTGAAAAGCCCTTTTTTATAGCATTTTTTGTTATATCATTTTATTAAACTTGTTGTCATTCGGGCTATATTAAATGTAGTTTTCTTGTATGTTATTGAGAATCCATGGATTAAGGACTATTAGCGAGGGTTCCAACGGAACGAAATTCTTCCTAATGGCCCGATGATATCCATTTGGTGAATTTTTAGCTCGCTATGGTAATGTATTATGCATAGTGTATTTAGATTGCCATTTTAGGATATTGTGGCGTGTTAGGCAACCCGATGTTGTTTAATTTTCATAGTATCCATTTTGTGGGTGTGTAACAAATTTGGATGTGAGCCTAGGAACGCGACCCCGTGGTCCAAATCCGATGATGGACATTTTTGGGTGTATGTAGTAGGGTTGATATACCTTTTATTGTAAATATGTAATCGTCGGGCCTTAAAACGATATCAAGTCGAAAATCAGGTTTAAGGCCCCGTAATAGTGAAATATGCGATTGTGGTCGTTTGGGGTTATTTTGATGGCTCACATGCCCATGAATAGCCCCCCACGCATTTTGATGCTTGATTTTATCTACGACACAAAAAATTGATTTTAAACCTAAACGATGAAGATTTCCATAAAATCAATCAAATTAGGTTATTAGCACCACGAGGCTTAAAATTGGAAGTGCTAATGAATGTCGATTCCTATTTAAACGAGAAGGCTAAAGAGAAATCGTGTTCAAACATCACAAAAAATGGTTTTATAAAAATAAATAACAGTTTTATTAAACCTTTGTGCATAAGGTTAAAGAGATCCTAGAAGTTGCCTGTCATTTTTTACGAAAGCAACGTATATGTCTTGATTCCTATTTTAACGAAGGTTTAAAAACTCTTATTTTGCCAAAACGACACCTAATGAAAATCTTGTAGCTTTCGACAATTAAAATCAAACCTTTCTCATAAAATATAAAGTTTTCTCGTATAGGCCGAAGGACGTTCTAAAGCATTTCCAAATTAAAACACGACTTTTCATAAAAAACAAATGGCTTTTTCATGCAAACTCACCACAACATTCACATAGGCACACAAGCGCGCACACACACATTTTAAGAATTAAAGGATAGGAAAAGCATCGAGATTGCGGTAACCGTGTTTCACGGAAGTCGGGGGGTGCCTAATACCTTCCCCTCGCTTAAGCAAGCCCCCGAACTCTATGATTCTCGGTTTGCAGACCAATTAATTCGGAGTCACATATGAGCCAACGATTTACGAAAACGAAACTCGGATGAGTTGGTACATCTATTTCAAATATACCAACTGGCGACTCTGGTCAATTGGCTCATCATAACAAACGATCTTTTCAAAACCCCGTCGACATTTGTGCCGACCTTTTCCAAAAAATCATCTAATAAAAAGGCTAAAATTGGAAAGGGTAATAATTAGCATAGGAAGCGATTTTCCCGGCGTCGACAGCTGGCGACTCTACTGGGGACATTAGAGGGCTTAAGCCGCGTTCAAATCTTGATGCTATCCTATCCTTTAAAAATTTATGAACGTGTATGTACGTGCGATATTTTGACCTATTTTACTTGTTGTTGTGTGAATGTGTGTTTTTGTCCAAATGAATGAATGATTGAATGGATTTGCTTTACTTTAAAGTAATCATTTGCATACGGTGAGGATGATGAATGTGAATGTATGTTGAGAGTGTACCTCCTCCTGAGGCAAACCTGTCGGTTGCTTATTACTGGACTCGAAGGGGCTGCTCCCCGGAGATGGCTCAGGAAACGCACCACCCAGATCTGCTCCAATCGAAAGGATTCAGACGAGTAGATTGCGAAGATTTGGGGACCTTCATGCCGAAAAGCCACGAGAGTAACCTTAGGGTAGGTCAGCCTCAGATTAACCCAACGCAGGGAAAGTCTCTTCATGCCCTTTTACGTTTACGCGTATAAATGTCATAGTCCCATTCAATATTTTTATATATACCTCCCCTTTGTGTCAAAAGAAAGTACTAACCTCTATGTTTTGCAGGGAATAGCTGGAAAAACATAATAATTCGTGTCTAGCATTTATTATTGCAATAAGGGACTGCTAACATTTTGTTTTGCAGGGAAAGATTAAAAAACCCAAAAACACAAAAGTTACAGCTTTAGCATGCATCCACATCTTTCATTTCCCAAAGGTTAAACTCCAAACCGTTTTTTCCTGTAGGATTGCTCCTCAAACGCGTTTGCAATCTAAGAAGGCCCAGGTTTCTACATCTGAAATGGCTGATCTTCCACCTCCTAATCCTGGTTCTATATCTCGGGAGGAATTTGATGATTTTAAAAAAATAGATGTTGGAAATGGCCACGATGCTGAAAGAGCAGTTGCTACCTAGACAAGATCCGCCAAACAAGGACCCACCTAAAGATGATCAACCCCAACCTAAGGGCGAGCCAGTCATCCCCAAAGCCATTCCCACACCTAACAGGACAGTAATCACTATCCCAGAGGAGAGAGACACTGATGATCTTCGAAAGAAAATGAAGCAGATGAAGGAAACTATCTAATATCTGAAAGGCATAGGTTCCCTGGGCAGGGTAAATTATTCAGATCTGTGTATCTTTTCAGGAACCAAGTATCCGGAGAAGTTCAAGATCCCCAAATTTGAGAAATATTATGGGAAGGGAGACCCTTATACACACCTGAAGATATACATTGGGGAACTTGGGTCTTATGCAGAGGACGATGGACTGAGGATGCAGTTATTCCAAAAGAGCCTAATGGGAGAAGCAAGAACTTGGTATGCCCGCCTTGATAATGCTCGGATCCACAACTGGGAGGAGTTGGCCCATACTTTCTTGACACAATACAGCTTCCAGGCACAGATGGCCCCTGACAGATATCAGATGACAAAGGTCAAGAAGCAACCAAAAGAATCTTTTAGAGACTATGCACAGTGGTGGAGGGGTATGGCTGCACAGGTGAATCCCCCAATGAGCGAGGCGGAGATGGTAATGACCTTTGTGGATATTCAGGAGGCGCCCTATTATGAGCGAGTGATAGCGGGGATTGGAAGACCTTTTGCCGAAATGATAAAGCATGGGGAAATGGATGACATGGGGTTAAAGTCTGGCAAGATCCGAGACTTCACAGCTCTAGAAGCAATTGCGGAGCAAATCCAGAGTGGAAACTATGGCAGTGCTTCCCGCAGGACCCAAAAGAGAAAAGAGGAAGATGTTTCCCTCATCCTGCAAGGATCATCTAGGAAGGTGGAGAATAGCCCTCCAGTGCGAATACAGAGAATTGTGCCACCCCGATAATCTAATTTCGATAATCAAAGGACGGACGAACGAAGAAGATTTGAGACTACCAGAGATCGGGTATTCACCGGATCCTCTTGAACAGATTTTGGCAGTATTAATAGCACAGAGAAAGATGGTCGATTTGGCACCCCCAATTGACCCGAAAGGGAGGAGATTTGACCCGAGTAAGAAGTGCGCGTACCATTCGGGTTCCCCTGGTCATGATACTCAGGAATGCTGGGCGCTGAAGCACAAGATTCAGAACATGATCGACAGCGGGGAGATCGTGGTGGAACAGCCAAAGTCACCAAATGTTAAAGTCAATCCCCTGCCTAAGCATGATGGGGAAGGGGTCAATGTGGTGGAAGCTAGCGAAGCCGGAGGACCACCAAGGCTGAACTATATAAGGAAAATTGATGAAATGATTTGCATGACAAGTGATCAGGAGAATATACGAGGGACACCGATTAGGTTGGCGGGTCTGAGCAGGGGTATCACAGAGGCGCCTATCAGGTTAACGGCTCCGAGGCTTCTCACCATTGCAGTAAGACCACAAATCCCCATTAGCAGTCTGAAAACAGTACCATGGAATTACGGGGGAGTATCAGAGGAGGCGGCCAGTTGTGCTTCTGTAACATCAAAGGGGAATCCTTTATATCTTCCAGGACGAGTCCTTGAGAGCAAAGGGAAGAAGAACGAAAAGATATCCGAGGAAAAAGCTGTGGAATTCTTAAGGAAGATGAATCATCCAGAAGCAAGGGGGGTCAAGGTATTGAGCGAGGAATCGACTCTGACATCGATCATGGATTTGGTATTATCATCCGACGATCACTGCAGAATTCTGGCCAAAGTCCTGGAAGAGGCACACCTTCCCAAGGTGATTAACAAAGAAGGTTTCGGCCATCTAGTGGACCATCTGTTAGAAAACAATGTAATATCGTTCACAGATGATGATATCCCCAAAGAGGGAAGGGGGCATCAAAAGCCGCTGCATATTGCGGTAATCTCATCAGGATATGTTATGAATGGGGTGCTAATTGATGGGGGATCAGCATTGAATATCTGTCCATTCAGTACATTGGAAAAAATGAACGTCAATCCTAAGCGCCTGCGGGCCAGTTATGTGGTGGTACGAGCCTTTGACGGATCCCGGAAGGATACAATGGGGGAGATAGAATTGCCTGTGGAGATAGGGCCTTGTACTTTCGATATTTCATTCCAAGTCCTGGATATCGCGGTAAGTTATAACATGTTATTGGGAAGGCCATGGATACACATGGCCGGGGCGGTTCCCTCTACGCTTCACCAGCAAATTAAGTTTATCATCGACGGGAATCTGGTGACGGTCTCTGCAGAGCATAATGGCCCTTCTCCTTCCAGGAATGGCCTGCCGGTGATTAATTTGGACGAATCGGTGGTACCTGCCAGTTTTCAGGCGCTGGAAATCAATATCCCCCACTACGGATGTCTGGGGGCTCCAGCCGTAAAACCTAAGGTCTCTCCTGAACTTACCTTTGTTGCTAGAGAAATGATGAAGATGAAGTTTCGACCCGGGCAAGGGTTGGGAAAGAACAGTCAAGGAATTACTAAGCCTATTCAACTGCCCAATCAGATAGGCAAGGCAGGGTTGGGGTATTATGGAGGTGTAGGATAGAAACACTCTCAAGGGGGGACCCCAACTCGACTGGCCGAAAGTCTAATGCCGAAAGTCAACAATGAACAAGGTACTGGCGAGCCTATGTCTGAGACAAGAGGTGGAAAATTGACCCCCACAAATGATGAATCGGCCAAAAAGGAGAGTTTCCTGCAGGAGGTCATGCAACAGTTTGAAACCAAGTGTTATATCCTTGGACAGTCAGTAAGCAGTAGAAAAGGGAAGGATGTTGCCACGCCGTCAGGAGCCCAACAGAGTGTGCCTGTCATCAATTGGGCGGGGCTGACTATTCCTGAAGAGGTTATGAAGAAGGACCAATGCGATGTGGCTGTAGCCATCGAGGAAGTTTCCGATGCGAAGCCACCTTTCATTTGTCGCATTCCGGCCGATCTGACCATCGACAACTGGACGATGGAGCCAGTAATATCCAAATGAGGGTAAAATATGGCGTCGGGGTGGTATACCCCGGATGGTGGGGGATGAATGGATACCAGTTTTTGTCCCTTATTTTGAATTTTGCATAGTTATGTTATTTTGTCATGTTATTTTAAAGATGATCATTGTGGGAAAATGACTTATATATATGAAAAATATTTTTGTTTCATTTCTTGCCTAACAAATGATTTTTCAAATTTGAAAGATGACTATGATTTTGATATTGAGCTGGATTTCGATTTAATGGGCATTGAGCAGGATGAGACAGATAATGACGACACGTCTGACGAGATCAAAGGATGGGTCAAAGACAAACCCAAACCCAACTTAGACCAAACCATCACCATAAATATCGGAATCCCTGACAAACCCAAAGAGCTCAAGATAGGGACAGACCTGACCCCTAGCCAGAAAACAGAAATAACCGAGTTGCTAAGCCAGTATGAGGATGTTTTTGCTTGGTCTCATGAGGACATGATCGGATTGTCCACCGACATTGTGGTACACCGGTTGCCCATCAAGGAGGGTTTCAAGCCTGTCAAACAGAAACTAAGAAAGCTAAAACCGGAGTGGAGCTTGAAGGTGAAGGAGGAAATCGTTAAACAGTTCAAGGCCGGAATCATTATGGTGTCCACTTACCCGGAATGGCTATCCAATATAGTCCCAGTGGCTAAGCCTGGAGGGAAGGTGAGGGTATGTGTCGACTATAGAGATCTGAACAAGGCCAGTCTCAGGGACAACTTCCCAGTGCCTTTTATACACATCTTGGTGGATAACACAGCCCAATACGAGATGTACTCTTTTATTGATTACTTTGCGGGGTATCATCAGATAATGGTGGCAGAGGAAGACCGGGAAAAGACCGCTTTCATCACCCCTTGGGGCACCTTCTGCTACAGACGATTGGCCTTCGGTCTCACAAATGCGGGGGCTACTTATCAGAGAGCCATGATGGCCCTGTTCCACGACATGATGCACAAGGAGATAGAGGTCTACGTGGATGACATTATTGTGAAATCGAGGGTAGAATTTGATCATATAACCCATCTCAAAAGACTGTTCGATCGGCTCAGAAAATATAATTTGAAGCTCAATCCGGTAAAGTGTGCTTTCGGAGTGTAGTCGGGCAAGCTCTTGGGATTCCTGGTTAGTAATCGGGGCATTGAGTTGGATCCGGCGAAGATTAAGGCCATTGTGGATGTGCCGGCACCTCGCACAGAAAAGGAGATAAGAGAATTTCTGGGAAGAATAAACTTCATCAGCCGCTTCATATCCCACTTGACAACTACATGCGAGCCGATTTTTAAACTATTAAGGAAAGATGTTTCCCAAGAGTGGAATAAGCAATGCCAAAAAGCCTTTCACACTATTAAGAAGCAGCTGACAGAAGCACCGGTGCTGGTACCCCCGAAGGATGGGATCCCTCTGTTTATGTATATATCGGTCAATGCCATTGCGATGGGATGTATGCTGGGAAAGAAGAATGAATCAGGCAAAGAGCATGCCATCTATTACCTCAGCAAGAGATTTAGCCAATGTGAACAGAATTACACCCCCATCGAAAGGACCTGTTGTGCTTTGGCGTGGGCTGCAGTGAGATTACAACACTATCTCCATGGGCACATTACGTACCTGATATCGAGAATGGATCCCCTGAAGTATATCTTTGAAAGGCCCATGCTGAACTGTCGATTATCGAGGTGGCAGTTAATCTTACATCAGTTCGACATCGTATACATAACTCAGAAAGCCATAAAAGGGCAGGGAATTGCAGATCAGTTGTCAGAAATGCTAGCAGGGGGGATGGAGCCTTTAGAAACTCCTTTGCCGGGCGAAGATGTATTCTGGGTCTTACACACGAGATGTGATGACGAGGGGCAGTTCTGGAAGTTGTATTTTGATGGTGCCATGAATGCTGAAGGGGCAGGAGCCGGAGCAGTCCTGGTCTCTATCACCAGAGAGCAATACCCCGTGGCCACTAAATTGCAGTTCAGTAATTCGAATAACACAACTGAGTACGAGGGATGTATATTGGGACTTCGTTTTGCCCGCGATATGGGAGTGAAGAGACTAGCGGTGTTCGGGGATTCAGAGCTGGTAATCAGACAGGCGATCGGGGTGTATAGCACCAAGGAGCTCCGGTTACTTCCATACCACCGATGTGTTATCCAATTGATGCGAGAGTTTGAAGATATCGCTTTCCGACATATTCCCCGGGGACGGAATGATTTTGCCGATGCATTGGCAACTCTGGCTTCCTTAATCCACATAATCAAAAGCAGGGACGTTCCACAGATTGAAATAGCGGTACAGAATGCCCCGGCATACGAAGAGCATGTGGCAGTATTATCAGAGGAGGCGGTTCTGCCAAAGCAGCCTTGGTATCACAACATAAGGGAGTATCTGAGGGATATATCCATTCCCGACCAAGCAAGCCGAGCTGAGAGGTTGAGAATCCAAAAGATGGCAATGAGGTTTTATCTGAGCGGGGATTCATTGTACAAGAGGGATGCCGGTTTGGGATTGTTGCGATGTGTAAATGAAACGCAGGCCCAAAAGATTATGGATGAAATACATGGTGGAGTGTGTGGGCTACACATGAGTGGACCGATGTTGGCCAAAAAATCTTGAGAACGGGGCATTACTGGTTAACACTGAAAGCCGACTGCGATGTTACCAATGCCAGGCGCACGACAATGTAATCCATGCACCTCCTAGTGAACTGCATTGTATGACCTCCCCTTGGCCATTCTCAATGTGGGGTATGGATGTAATCGGACCAGTAGAGCCCAAAGCAAGCAACGGACACCGATTTATCTTCGTCATGATCGATTATTTCACTAAATGGGTAGAAGCAGCTTCTTTCCCCAAAGTAACTCAGGAGATCATCGTCCATTTCATCAGGAATAATGTCATTTGCCGATATGGGCAACCTGAGGTCTTAGTCTCCGACAATGCCCTCATGAAGGAATTATGTGACCAGTTTAAGATCAAACACCACAATTCTATCATTTACCGTCCTAAGATGAATGGGGCAGTGGAGGCTGCAAATAAGAATATCAAGAGGATCATGGCGAGAATGTCTACTAATCATCGGGGATGGGCGGATCTACTACCTCTCACCCTGCTGGCGTACAGAACGTTAGTGCGTACTTCTACAGGGGCAACCCCGTATGCTTTGGTATATGGAATAGAGGCTGTTCTGCCAGTTGAGGTTGAGATGGCGTCCCTCAGAATCTTGATTGATGCTCAGATAAGCGAGGAGGATTGGATGCAAAGTCGGTACGACCAATTGGCCCTAAATGATGAAAGGAGGGTGGCTGCTATTTTGCACGGTCAGTTATATCAGCAAAGAATCTCTCGATCGTACGACAAAAAGGTAAGACCCCGGAAGTTCAAGGAAAATGACCTAGTGCTAAAGAGAGTCAAGCCTTGTCAAGATGAAGCCAAAGGGAAGTTTGCCCCGAGCTGGGAAGGACCTTTTGTGATTAAGAAGGTGCTGTCCGGAGGAGCCCTCATATTGCAAGAGATGGACGGTGAGGTGTTTCCACAGCCCATCAATTCTGACTCGGTGAAGCGGTTCTACGCTTAACAAAAAAAAATCATCATTTTCTCCTTTTTCTTTGAAGAGCGAACTACGTAGGACCTGATCTCCCGACTTGTGGGAGTACGTAGGCAGCCATCATGGCACGGTCCATTTCTTTACAAAATAATACTCTCTCTAACCAAAACCGATTCCCAACAGCCAGAAAAACCTTCCTATACCCTCGAAACCTTCTCGAAACCAGCCACCTAATCAGCTTCATCTCAAATGACATAACCCTAACCCAACCAAACAGTTAGCCAAAATCTAAGACTCAGTCCGATGAAATCAACAGGGTGTGCGGCAATATCTGTCAAATCTCCATCAAGACTTGAGAAGAGAAAGAAGGCGAAATATCAAAATCGTGGTTAGCTGGATAAAATGAGGATCCAATGAAAGGCAACGATACGATAAAAAAGGGAAAATGACTAAATTTAAATGCATGTCTATATATATAAGTCATTTTGTTACAAGATTTCTCTTTCGATAACCGATAAAACTGACATAGTCTATGCAGGAAATAAAATGATCTACAAATCTGAAACTAACTGAAGCAGGATGGATAGGGTGGTGGATAGATCTGAAGCATCGGCGTCCCCTGCAATCTGCTGCCCCATCATGTCGATGCGATCTAAAAAAGCAGTGGCTCGGCTAACAGTCTCAGAGTGAGCATCTATAACTGCCCTAGTCTACAATACAATGGCGTCTCTATCAGTGAGGGCAGCATCTCTGGCCAGAATAGCAGCATCTCTCTCAACAAGAGCAGCGTCCCTCTCTGCCTCAGTAGTAATCAAGGCCAGTCGGATCCGGCTATCCTCAGTAACCCGACTAGGGGCAGAATCAGCTGAGATGGAATAAGGAATATGGGCGGGAGTGGAGAAGCCTTCAAAATCATATCTGGACATCATCTCTATAGACTCAGGAGGAATAAGTACCTCTGGGGTGGTATCATCTGTGAAAATCATTCGAGAGTCATCAAATACTCCAGTCTAACTCAAACCAACCATATCAGAGTCTCCGTGCAACCATTGCACCTGAGCAGATGTCTAAATGGGGCAACTCTCACTAGACTCGGCAAAGGTCCTGCGAGACCAAAGATCATATACCCGCAGTAGATCTCTCTCTGTCTGGGGTGATATGAGGAATCGGTAGTCGGCTGCGCCCGTGAAAGGGTGAAAATCCTGTATCTGATCAAACTGCCCCATAACCGCCAAGGGATGATAAGTCGTCACGCCCCTCAAGCCAGAAATAGGGATGAAATCCAAGGTGGGCACATGAGTCAACAAGCTCATGAAGGAGCAATAACCCGAATAGATCAAGAGATGAAAGGGCTCCTCAATAGCCGATAAGAATTCTATCCAGGAAGCCGCATCAATACAGCTCACGGGACGGAACAAAAATTGCATGGCTATGTCGTGGCTGAAGCAAAACCCATGGCGACGGAAATGACCGATGGGGCTGAGATGGCTCATAAACCATACATATAACAAAACAGAGCTCCCTCTGAATACTCTGCCTCAGAAAGACTGACAATATGAGGCTGACATGTAGGTGTCTGCTAGTATCATGGGAATAATGGTGTGATCCTCCTGAAGGGCTCTTGTGGCCGCAATAACTCGCATATCCAACAGATCGGATCCGGCTGGCAGATACAAAACTGAGATAAAATAATCCATCAAAACATCTACTCTCAAAGCGCCCCAACGCTCCTCAGATACGGAAAAATCACCAGAGAATAGATGAAAACTGTCGGGTGAGCCGAATCGATCAATCAGGAAATGGAGGGGAACTAGATGGTCTGATGTGATCACTGATAACAGAACTGTTCTCCGCATCCCAGTAAAAGTCAAGAACTGACGGCGCATGGGACCGGCTGTGACCCTGGCACAAGGACCATCCAAAGACAAGCCGGTAAAGCGGGCATATTCCTCAAGAGTAGGGGTCAGCTCCACTGTCCCTAATTTGAACACCTGATGGGCAGGGGCCCAATAGCTCAGAATACCCTCCGCAAAGCCCGCCGGCACCTGAAAGGATAATAAGGACCAGGAGTGTCCCAGAAGACCATCTGCAATAGCCCTGTCGCCCGGCGACAAACTATCCAACCAGCGGAAAAGCCTGCCAACCAACCCTGTGGGAGGACCGAGATCCAAACGTACCACGGCGTCTGGTGACGACATCTGTGAAAAATAGTATCAAAAAGACTGTGCAGGGGTCATTCTCTATCCATGAATAAAAAGCATGCATCATACAGTTAATAATAGAGCAATTGATCAATTTTTCAAACCCATTTGACTTGTTATGTGAAAATAAAATACGACATTTCGACCAATCGGGTGTGGAACACGACGAATCGATTTATCGGGGCGGGACCCGGCAGGAACGAGGCGATTTACGAGATGATCAACCGGAAACGAGACCCGGTGCTGACGAGACGATTAACCGGAAACGAGATCCGGTGCTAACGAGACGATCAACCGGAAACGAGACCCGGTGCTGACGAAATGATCAATCGGAGACGAGACCCGGTGCCAACGAGACGATCAACCGGAAACGAGACCCGGTGCCAACGAGACGATCAACCGGAGACGAGACCCGGTGCCAACGAGACGATCAACCAGAGACGAGACCCGGTGCCGATGAGACGATCAACCGGAAATGAGACCCGGTGCCAACGAGACGATCAACCGGAGATGAGACCTGGTGCCGACGAGACGATCAGCCGGAAACGAGACCCGGTGCCAACGAGACGATCAACCGGAGACGAGACCCGGTGCCGACGAGATGACTAACCGGAAACGAGACCCGGTGCCAACGAGACCATCAACTAGAGACGAGACCCGGTGCCGACGAGACGATCAACCGGAGACGAGACCCGGTGCCGACGAGATGATCAACCGGAAACGAGACCCGGTGCCGACGAGACGATCAACCGGAAACGAGACCCGGTGCCCATGAGACGACCAACCGGAAACGAGACCCGGTGCTGACGAGACTATCAACCGGAAACGAGACCCGGTACCAACGAGACGATCAACCGGAAACGAGACCCGGTGCTGACGAGATGATCAACCGGAAACGAGACCCGGTGCCGACAAGATGACCAATCGGAGACGAGAACCGTTACAGACGAGTCAACCAATCGGAGACGAGAACCGATACAGGCAAGTCGACCAATCGGAGACGAGAACCGATACAGACGAGACGACCCATCGGAGACCAGACCCTACATCTACGAGACGACCAACCGAAAACGAGACCCGGTGCTGACGAGACGATCAACCGGAAATGAGACCCGGTGCCGACAAGATGATCAACCAGAAACGAGACCCGGTACAGACGAGTCGACCAATCAGAGACGAGAACTGATACAGACGAGACAATCAATCGGAGACTAGACCCTACATCTACGAGATGACCGATCGGATACGAGACCCGACAGTTATGAGACGACGACGATTCCAAGACGACGACGATTACGAGACGGAGCACGACATCTGCGATAACGATTATAGCAACGACCGGTCAGAGACGGAACCCGATAACAACGATGCGATCAGCGATTGAGTCCTGCTGAGATCAATACTCACAATAAATTTATGATTGCATGATGCATTGACACCTTTACGAATGTTTTGCATGCCTTACATCTTGTGTTGCATCATAAGCTATATGTGTTGCATCATGTATGTACTGTCATTCTTATGCACTGTCATTCATGCATCGGGTGTCTACTTCTTTATCATGTTCATTTTATTTAAATATTTCATAAACATGATAAAGAGGGACAGCTGTAGACACCCAAATTTTGCACTTCGTATACTAACCCTGACAGGAGGGCAAAATCGTCAATTAACCCAGCCTACAAGAACGAAAGGTGGACATAAGTACGAACACTCAAAGCCACCACAACGACTTGCGATCAAAGCCGACACTATAACGAGCGGATATCAGGAATCGACTAATGGCCACTACGCTTACCTGATCGCCGGTGAGCTGGTGGGGGTCGGGGGGCAGCGCCCTGGAAACCAAGCTCCAAATACAAATCCTGTGTCATGTCGCAGCCATTCGAAACGAGCATTCCTGAATGATATGACACATTTCCCAGCAATTCTCGGACTGCAAAATATAAGCCTTTCAACGAAAACCAACAGTACGACACGAGAATCGAGGTGCGGTATGAAAATCGAGAAAATCAGCCCAGCCAGCCGCAGATCAATCTGCGGCCAATGATGGGACGTCTGACGACACGGCACTCGAGCGCGGCATGGGGGAACCGAGGCTCGGCGCGGGGGAACCGAGGCTAGCCACAGATCAATCTGCAGCCAAGCCACGGATCAATCTGCGACTGCCTCTGGCAGCCTTTATCAATACAGCTCTTCATTTTCATCAGGATACAGGGAGTGAAAGAAAAAAAGAAAGAAGAAGAAACAGCAATAATCAGCAGCGGGAAAAGAGAGAAAAAGAGAGAAAAGTGAGGATTTGTACCCCTTTTGGCTAGATTGTATCATATACACTTTCTACTCTATTTAATATACGAGTTTATACGCATCGTGGTGGTATTTTGCAAGGTGAAAAGCCCTTTTTTATAGCATTTTTTGTTATATCATTTTGTTAAACTTGTTGTCATTCGGGCTATATTAAATGTAGTTTTCTTGTATGTTATTGAGAATCCATGGATTAAGGACTATTAGCGAGGGTTCCAACGGAACGAAATTCTTTCTAATGGCCCGATGATATCCATTTGGTGAATTTTTAGCTCGTTATGGTAATGTATTATGCATAGTGTATTTAGATTGCCATTTTAGGATATTGTGGCGTGTTAGGCAAACCGATGTTGTTTAATTTTCGTAGTATCCATTTTGTGGGTATGTAGTAATTTTGGATGTGAGCCTAGGAACGCGACCCCGTGGTCCAAATCCGATGATGGACATTTTTGGGTGTATGTAGTAGGGTCGATATACCTTTTATTGTAAATATGTAATCGTCGGGCCTTAAAACGATATCAAGTCGAAAATCGGGTTTAAGGCCCCGTAATAGTGAAATATGCGATTGTGGGCGTTTGGGGTTATTTTGATGGCTCACATGCCCATGAATAGCCCCCACGCATTTTGATGCTTGATTTTAATTACGACACAAAAAATTGATTTCAAAGCTAAACGATGAAGATTTCCATAAAATCAATCAAATTAGGTTATTAGCACCACGAGGCTTAAAATTGGAAGTGCTAATGAATGTCGATTCCTATTTAAACGAGAAGGCTAAAGAGAAATCGTGTTCAAACATCACAAAAAATGGTTTTATAAAAATAAATAACAGTTTTATTAAACCTTTGTGCATAGGGTTAAAGAGATCCTAGAAGTTGCCCGTCATTTTTTACGAAAGCAACGTATAGGTCTTGATTCCTATTTTGACGAAGGTTTAAAAACTCTTGTTTTGCCAAAACGACACCTAATGAAAATCTTGTAGCTTTCGACAATTAAAATCAAACGTTTCTCATAAAATATAAAGTTTTCTCGTATAGGCCGAAGGACGTTCTAAAGCATTTCCAAATTAAAACACGACTTTTCATAAAAAACAAATGGCTTTTTCATGCAAACTCACCACAACATTCACACAGGCACACACGCGCGCACACACACATTTTAAGAATTAAAGGATAGGAAAAGCATCGAGATTGCGGTAACCGTGATTCACGGAAGTCGGGGGGTGCCTAATACCTTCCCCTCGCTTAAGCAAGCCCCCGAACTCTATGAATCTCAGTTTGCAGACTAATTAATTCCGAGTCACATATGAGCCAGCGATTTACGAAAACGAAACTCAGATGAGTTGGTACATCCATTTCAAATATACCAACTGGCGACTCTGGTCAATTGGCTCATCATAACAAACGATCTTTTCAAAACCCCGTCGACATTTGTGCCGACCTTTTCCAAAAAATCATCTAATAAAAAGGCTAAAATTGGAAAAGGTAATAATTAGCATATGAAGCGATTTTCCCGGCGTCGACAGTTATTATGTTCCAACACTCATTAGAAACATTATTTCAATTTCTGTATTGGATATGGATGGTTTTGATATTATAATAAAGAACAACAGTTGTTCTATTTATAATAAAAATGTTTTATATGGTGTTGGCAATTTACTGAATGGACTTTACATACTTGACTTGCATGAAAATATACTTCAAATTGAACAAACTAAGAAAAAAAAGAGATGATGTTAATTATACCTTTATGTGGCACTGTAGAGTCGGTCATATCAATGAAATAAGATTAACCAAGTTGCATAAAGATGGGCTTTTAAAGCTATCTGATTACGAATCATATCCAACTTGTGAATCTTGTCTCATGGGTAAGATAACTAAATCCCCTTTTAGTGGAAAAGGAGAAAGAGTTACAGAGTTGTTAGCATTAGTACACACAGACGTATGTGGACCTATGACAACGAATACACGAGGAGGGTATTTTTATTTTATTACTTTCACTGATGATCATTCTAGATTTGGATATGTGTATTTAATGAAATACAAATCTGAATCATTTGAAAAGTTCAAAGAATTCAGAAGTGAAGTAGAGAAGCAAACTAGTAAGAGTATTAAGATTCTTTGATCGGATCAAGGAGGTGAATACTTGACCAATGAGTTTCTAAGTTATCTCAAAAAATGGTATAATCTCACAATGGACTCCACCAGGGACGCCACAGTTAAATGGTGTATCTGAAAGGAGAAATCGAACATTGTTGGACATGGTTCGTTCCATGCTGAATTTTATCGACCTTCCAGTATCCTTCTAGGGTTATGCCCTAGAAACGGCTGCATACCTACTTAACAAGGTACCTACCAAATCCGTCCCAAAGACCCCATATGAAATATGGACAGGGAGAAAACCTAGTCTTAAGCATGTTAAGAATTGGGGTTGTCCAGCTTATGTCAAAAGGTTTGAGCACGATAAGCTGAAGACTAGATCCGACAAGTGTAGATTTGTGGGTTATCCTAAAAAAAGTTTAGGATATTATTTCTATCATCCTACTGATCAAAAGGTGTTTATTGCGAAACACGCTGCCTTCTTGGAAAAGGAGTTTATCCTTGAAGGGGTCAGTGGGAGTAAGATATATCTTGAAGAAGTTTAAGAACCACAAAATACTACGGATCAAAATCAGGTACCTGACCAAGTAGAAGAACCTACTGTACCACTACTTATTCATAAATTTAGAAGAGTACCGAAGATACCTGATAGGTATGGATTCATCATAGAGGATGATGATGAGGTACGCATCATAGATGATGACGATCCATTGACTTACGAAGAGGCTATGAGTAGTAAAGATTCAGAGAAATGGCTAGAAGCCATGAAATTCGAGATGGACTCCATGTATGAAAACCAAGTATAGACTTTGGTTTCACCACCTGAGGGCATTAAGCCTATTGGGTGTAAATGGGTCTTTAAGAGAAAGACTGGAGCAGATGGCAAGGTAGAGACCTATAAGGCCCGACTGGTTGCAAAAGGTTTCAAACAAAGACAAGGAGTTGACTATGATGAAACCTTCTCACCAGTAGCTATGCTCAAGTCCATTCAGATTTTGCTTGCAATTGCAGCTTATTATGACTACGAGATCTGACAAATGGGCGTGAAAACGACCTTCCTCAATGGAGAGCTTGAGGAGAATGTATATATGATACAGCCAGAGGGTTTTGTTTCAACGGTTGGAACAAACCAAGTCTGTAAACTATAACGATCCATTTATGGATTGAAGCAAGCTTCTCGAAGATGGAACATCCGTTTTGATGAGATAATCAAAAGGTTTGATTTTATCAAAAATGAGGATGAACCTTATGTATACAAGAAGGTTAGTGGGAACGCTGTTTCATTCCTTGTATTATATGTTGATGATATATTATTGATAGGGAATGATGTTCCTATGCTATAGTCGATCAAAATTTGGTTATCTAAACACTTCTCCATGAAGGACTTGGGTGAGGTATCCTATATTTTGGGGATAAAGATCTATAGAGATAGTTCTAAAAGGATGCTTGGCTTGACCCAAGGAAAGTATATTGACTCGATGCTAAAGAAGTTTAGCATGGAAGATTCCAAGAGAAGTCTCATGCCGATGAGCCATGAAATATATCTCTCCAAGAAACAGGCGCCAAAGACACCTGAGGAGAGAGACCGTATGAGTAAGATTCCTTATGCTTCAGCAATAGGATCTATCATGTACGGTATGATATGTACTAAACCAGATGTCGCTCATGCACTTAGTGTAATAAGCAGATATCAGTCGAATCCAGGAGAAGAGTACTGGAAGGCAGTGAAAAACATCCTAAAGTACTTGAGAAGAACTAAGGATGTATTTCTTGTCTACGGTGGGTCTGAATTGAAACTAGAGGGCTATATAGACTCAAGTTTTCAAACGGACCAAGATGACAGTAAATCCGTTTCAGGGTATATGTTTACCTTAAACGGTGGCGTAGTGAGTTGGAAAAGTTCCAAGCAGCAAACAGTTGCTGATTCAGTGACAGAGGCAGAGTATATAGCTGCAAGTGAAGCTGCAAAGGAAGCTGTTTGGATGAAGAAGTTCATAACTGAACTTGGAGTGGTTCCTAGCATTAGAGGAGTCGTACCTTTATTCTGTGACAACACCGGAGCTGTTGCGCAGGCTAAGGAACCCAGGTCTCATCAGAAATCCAAACACGTGTTGCGGCGGTTTCATTTGATTAGAGAGATCATTGAAAGAGGAGATGTCACCCTGGAGCGTGTGGACTCTCAAGACAACATTGCAGATCCATTTACTAAAGCTTTAACACAACAGCAGTTTGATCGTCACTTAGAGAAGATGGGTATTAGATACCATGGCGATTGGCTTTAGTGCAAGTGGGAGATTGAAAGTAGTATGCACACAAGCCAATCATATTTGATATGATGTAGCATATACTTTGTAATCTTATTCATTTATTAATAAAAGAATTGATTTTCTTAAAAGGCATTTTATATTTTCTACATAGTGTTGTTATATTAAATGTGATAAACCCATAGTTTTGAGCAATGCTTTTAGAATCATGATGGTGATCATGCTAATGAGATCTAAATTCTAGATATCTCACAAACTAAAATCGTTCCTAATCGTTGGATTACTAAAAGAGGGGACTAGTGAATCCGGATAGATTAGTACATACGTTGCTTGCTCTTAGGAAGAGGATGATTGATCTCATAATCATTTGTGTGGAGACACTAAAGCAAGTATGTAGGTGCTTATTGGAGAATAAGTTCACTGAACGTGGCTCGCTAAGGAATACCTAAAGGAGTTTTACTCGGCTGTTAATAGGGATTCCTCTAGTGATAGTAGTACAAGTGATTTTTGGACTTGAGATCATCATAGTATCTTGTGTATGATGAGTTATACTTTGACATGTCCGTTAAGACCTTTAGGGTATATCAAAAGGTATGATTAGGTATAATAAGTTGTACATGGAGATAGGTGAATGATCAACAAAGAATATACCACGTCTAGTAAAAGATGTGAATGTCCTATGTGATTCGATAAATAACTGTGACGTCCCCAAATTCGGGTCTCCAACTACCCGGATTCGGTCATCACGTTCCAATACACACATTCACCTCTAACAACATATGATAACTAAATGCGGAATATAATAAACATATGTTGTTCATTTCAAAGGTGTTACTAGTCCCAAGATACAATAACCTTAATACATAACACAAAGTTATACCCTAAATAACAATCAGGGTTCGAATTACATTAATTGCAATTAACTAAATATAAAGTAAAATCAGCTACGTGAAGCCTATCACTTCATCTTTTCTTTACCCTTGCCCTTTCCTGATGTCTCGGGTTTAGCTGCAATGAAAGTCATGATATAGCAAGGATGCGCAACGAGTTTGCTCAGCAAGTTTAAAATACAACAATAAAGGATATATCATGATGAATGGAATATAGAAAGAGGATTTAACAATATAAATATCGGAAGCAAGAACAATTATTGCTTTTAGGACAATTGACAGTTAAGTAGACTTTGAACAATAACTTCCAAAGGAGTCAATAGCTGGTTGACCCTTTGGTTACTGGCTACAGAATAAGTATTTGAGGGGATCAGCCTCGCGTACACTATGTATATGCATAACATTTAACTCTGCTGTTTGTACCTTATATTAGATACCTGGGTACTCCCCTATAATAAAAAGGGATGTTCATTTTAGTTTAAGAATCCATACCATTGATTGGTTCAGATAGCTTTTATAAATTCTCATATACTTGCCTGACCAAACAAAGGTCCAGATTCAATCTTAAATAGTTCGTGAATTACAGAACTTTAATAATGTACGAATCCAAAACTGTATGAATTCAAATGCACCGAGTGCGAATGTCAATAATATCGATGTGGATTAATTACAAATTGATTAAACCACTTAAGCATTCTTGGAAACAAAATTTCATGCTACAATACAATAGTAGCCTGCTCGAAAATAATTGAGTAGGATTTAGGAAAATTTCACAGAGTATAGTTTCAGGAAAAAGGGAACTTGCATAATACATCACATCCTGCTCGAATGTAAATTGAGTAGGGTTAAAGGAAACTTGTCTGTTTGCTCAGCTACAATTAATTTTAGCTTTAACTAATTGGCCTTGAACGACCTATCATTTGATAAAGTCGATTCATCAATTAACATCGCATAATCATATATCGGTACACCCTCTTATGCTATTTATTTAGCAGATAAACAATTCACATAGCGTATAAGTCAATAGACCATTCTCAATCCCATAAGATACTTAATTAATCTATAGACCGAGAAATTATTTACTAACAATGTTTCTCTTAAGTGATAAGCATTTGTTAACCATTACATTACTCTACCAATTCCATTAACATTCAATTTCTATCTGACAGTAGTTAAATAGAATTTAATTCATGTCCTCTAGTTATTATTTTAAACAACTAGTCATGTTTATTTATTACTCGGCTATTCAAATTAGAAACCTTACTTGTCTCTAATTATTGGATAGTAATCCTTATTTATTATTTATAAAATAATTAATAATTTATTAGTGCATTATGGTTTAATAGCAACTAAATAATTGATCACTTATTTAGTTTTATTTGCACTAAATTTCTATTTACCTTTAAGGGTAATTAAGTAATTATTTCCCCTTATTCCTTATTTAACATTAATTAAATGATTAATGTATTAACTTTACTTGTACCTAATTATCATTTAATTATCAATTAAATAATCATTAAATATTTATTATCTTTATTTATTATTTAATATTAAATAATAAATAATTAATTTATTAACTCTACTCATACTTAATTATTATTTAATATTAAATAATAATAATTAAATATTTATTGTCTTTATTTATTATTTAATATAATAAACAATTAATCTATTAACTCCACACATACTTAATTATCATTTAATATTAATTAGATAATAATTAAATATTTATTATCTTTATTTATTATTAATGATAAATAATAAATAATTAATTTATTTACTTTATTCATACTAAATTATTATTTAATACTAATTAAATAATAATCAAATATTTATTGTCTTTATTTATTATTTAATGTTAAATAATAAATAATTATTTTATTAACTATATTCATACTTAATTATTATTTAGTATCAATTAAATAATAATTAAATATTTATTATCTTTATTTATTATTTAATGTTAAATAATAAATAATTATTTTATTAACTTTATTCATACTTAATTATTATTTAATATTAATTAAATAATAATTAAATATTTATTATCTTTATTTATTATTAAAATAAATAATTATTTATTAGTGTATTATTAATTCAAATAATAACTAATAATTAATCCGATGGTATTACATAATGGTAATAATCGTATTTTCATGCCACAACCAACAGCCACATTATCGCATAGTATAACCAATTCCTGAAATCTTATTTCAAACTATCCAGTTTATCACAATAGGAACACTCCCAACGGATTCATGGCAACACTGGTTTTCAGTTTCTATTATCAGCCATGATACCAATATATAATAGACTAAAGTTTGGTTCTTATATAAGCGATGTGTATTGACAGTACACTTAATACCAAATGAAGCACAATCTGCAATTAACCACAATGTGCATACAACACTTATTTCAAAGTTTGTGGCCAGCCCAAGCATTATCACATAACAATAAAACGAATGCTTGATTTTTATAAACCATGTTGCTGACAGAACAGTTGATACCGAAAATGAAAACAAAATTTGGTTTAGGCATTACAGCAAACACACACTAGGTATCCTAAAATTCGGCATTGGCCAATTCACAGTACCAAAAAATCAAGCTGCCAGAACCTCTTAGGGTTCCTTCATATCAGAGTTCCTATCAAAGAATAATACAACCCAAGCACAGTACGAATGAAAAGAAAAATAAAACCTAAAACCACAAGAAAACCGTCACTGTAGCTCGGTTGACATGGAACTATTTGTATACCTTGAGGTCGAATTGGGGTTCTAGCTGCCGTCCTCCTCCTTCTCCTAAAATAGGTGACGAAGCCGGACATTCACAACCCAGTTCTCCTCCCCTGTTTCCTCTTCTGCTTGTGATTCTCTCTCTCAAATTCGAACTCATAGAAATCGGCAGCTTGCTAGGGTTTGGGTCCCAATTTATAGTGAAAAGTTTACCCAATTGTTGGGCAATACCCTACCTGATTGAGTTAATAACCAACGGTAGGGAGGAGTTGTGACGCCCCCAAATCTCTACACTCCCCTGTAGCAGATTTGGTGCTCACGTGAAACTATACAACTATAAATATTCAATAAAATATGACTTCTATCTATCCAAGGTTCACAGTATCCCATAACAGGTACTAGTTCCGGCCAGAACGTTGTCTGTGTTTGGATACCCTCACTTGGATGTATAGATTCATATCTAATGAATACCTCTTTCATATTTATATTTTCTATCTATCTGACATTCACAGTATTAATGATAAGATTATCCATAGAATTGAGGGGCACATTCCGGTAAAGATGGCACCTTACCGGCGCTCATTAAGTGTAACCCCAGAGCTTGTAGGACTTTCAACATCATTTAAATACCCTCATTCAGATGTATAGTTCATATAGATACTGTATCTAACTTAGTACAACTATGCTAAATAAAATAAAGATCAGAGTATAACGCAATCGATGAAATAAAGGATCATAATACATTACATAACATTTGGTTCGATTACATTGTTCTCAGTACTAAGTTATTATAACAAAAGCCTTTAAAAGACTTAGATTATTCAAAAGCAGTTAATAAAAACTAGTAAACGTGTCCTTTCCCTTTATCTGTCCCAGAAGTGCTAGGGATATCATTTAAAGCTGCAAAAGAAGATATGCTGGATCTACTGCAATCCCATTCTTGTAAATCACAATCTTGTCAATCACATGACCCAAAAATTGGACTCGTTCCAACCAGAATTCACATTTGGAAAACTTTGCATAAAGTCGTTCCTTGCGTAATATCTCTAATATGCTCCTTAAGTGTTCAGCATGCTCCTCCTTTGTTCTCGAGTATACTAAAATATCATCGATCAACACTATAACAAATTTGTCTAAGCATGGTTTAAACACCCTGTTCATTAAGTCCATGAATGCTGCCGGCGCATTTGTTAATCCAAAAGACATCACAAGAAACTCATAATGTCCATAGCGTGTCCTAAACGCTGTCTTCGGCACATCTTCTTTTCTTACCTTTAATTGATGATAACCTGATCGTAGGTCAATCGTCGAAAAGTGTTCGGCCCCTTTCAACTGGTCAAACAAATCATCAATTCGTGGTAAAGGATATTTGTTCTTTATGGTTAACTTATTTAATTCTCTATAGTCGATGCATAACCTTAACGTACCAACCTTCTTCTTTACAAACAATACCAGTGCTCCCCAAGATGAAACACTGGGTTGTATGTACTTTTTGCCTAAGAGTTCTTGTAGCTGCACAAGTAACTCCTTCAACTCTATAGGTGCCATTCTGTACGGTGCTTTGGAAACTGGAGCCGTACCCGACACTAGATCAATAACAAATTCGATCTCTCTATCCGGAGGTAGACCTGGTAACTCTTCTGGAAACACATCCGGAAATTCTCTAACTACAGGTATTTGATCTAGCTTTACTCCTTCTTTTCGAGTATCTACTATGTATGCCAAATAGCCTGTACAACCCTTCCTAAGCAACTTCTCTGCTTGCATTACTGTCAGACATCGAGATCGCTTAGGTGAACAACCACCGTTGAACACTACTTTTGACTCTGAAGCAGTCACTAGATTTACCCGCTTCCGCTGGCAGTCAATTATTGCATTAAAATTTACCAACCAATCCATGCCTAAGATTATATCAAATTCCCCCTAGTTGTATAGGAATGAGGTTCACAAGAAACTTGTGTCCCTTAATCTCTACAGCACAATTCTTATATATGGTTTTGACGGGAATTATCTCATTGTTTGCGATTTCCACATTAAAAGGTATGTCTAAATCTTCGCATTGCATTTTCAAGTTTTTAGCAAAGTTATTAGACACGAAAGAACAAGTAGTACCAGAGTCGAATAACACATATGCATTTAAAGTGTCGATAGGGATGATACCTGTTACCACGTCCGGAGCAGCAACAACATCCCTCATCGTCATATTAAACGTTCTGGCGGTTGGACGACCTGGACCCCCAACTCCTGCTACTGTTGGTTTGGGGTTATTGTTTGGGACTTGATTTCCTCCCCCAAGTTGGTTTCTATTCCTCGGGCAATTCCTAGACACATGCCCAGTTGCACCACAAGTGTAACAAGTAACATTCGGGTTACCCTGACGAGTATTATCATTACTCTTTTTGGGACAGTTAGGGGAATAATGTCCCTCTTGTCCACAATGGTAACAAGTAATCACTCTGTGGCGACATACTCCCGCGTGATTCTTTCCACATATAACACAACGTACCACCTTATTATTACTGTTCTGGTTTCTGTTATTGTTGTTATTGTTGTAATTGTTACCCCTCCTTCCAAAGTTTGTAGGAACAATGGCATACCACTTTCTCTTGTTATTATTAGTACCCCCTGTACTAACTTCTCCTTTAAACTTTCCTCCTTCATTCAGACTCCTTTTCTCTTTATGAAATTTTATCAAAGCTTCATTCTCATTTTCAGCTATGATAGCTTTCTCGAGAATTTCAGGAAAAGTTCTCACTTGGAACACTGACAACTTACTACGAATTTGGGGTTTCAATCCCTCTTCGTATCTCCTGGTCTTCCTTACCTCCGTATTGACCTGATGTGGGGCAAACCTAGCTAATTCATTGAACTTAGCCGTATACTGGGATATAGTAAGCTCCCCTTGTTTTAATTCTAGGAATCGTACCTCCATACGATCCTGCATCGATTGGGGAAAGTAATTTTCGAAGAATAACTCCTTAAATCTAGTACAAGGAATTATACCTTCACCCGTACGAATTTTAGTATTTTCCCACCAATGGTTCGCCTCACCTTTGAGGAAAAAAGTGGCAAAGACCGTCTTTTGATCTTCTCCGACATTAGTTACCACAAAAACCTTCTCTATTTCGGTAACCCAAGTTTGTGCCTCAATAGGTTCTGCTGTTCCCTTAAATTTAGGTGGTCCTACCAGTTTAAAGTCTTTGAACATAGTACTCTGTGGATTAACTGTGGTAGGTTGATGTGGTGGGTGGTTTTGTAAAGCTCCTAAGAGTATATCTACCAACTGTTGTGTGGAGTTGGTTTCGTTAGGTTCAGTTCTAGCTTGGGTTCTCCTTCCTGATGCCATGATTCTATAAATAAAGAAAACATGTATAAATACAAGGATATGTTACACATAGAACTAACACTTTGATTGTACAAACACAATTTGTATATAACATGCAAAACGATTACATATTCGACTAGTGGTTTATACTACCACTAGTTAGAACAAGGAACTCTCTATTTTACAACCTCAAAATTTGTATATTACAAACTACAAAACGTAAACTAGGTACTATACTAATCTAATCAATCACATACTCCCTTATAAGTATCCCGTATCATATGACCAACTATCGCTCTATCGATCATATAATCATCCTTCTCCTCCTCCACAGGATACCTAAATACCCTTCGTTCTAGGCCCTCAAATGCAGTCCTACACTTCTTGTCAGCTCTGTACACCTGCATTTGTGCATCCTGCTTCTCCTTCTGGGTGTTCTGAAGAAGGGTCCTCAGACGACGGTATCTCTCTCACTTTCCAGTAAACCTGAAGCAATGCATGCCCGAGAGTTAGCAGCCTCTAATTCTTCCGTTGACTGCTAAACTAATCCAATAACTATCTCTTCGTGTCTGTCGACACGCATCATCTACCCTGCTCCGATCACCTCATCGGGTTCTGGATCTAACAACTGTCTATCTATAGGGTAATTAGCATCCTCAGCCTCTAATATTTCTTGGTCATGTAGGAGTTCTTCCTCATCTGGATCCTCCTCTTCTAAATCTAGCTCAGGGGTAGCCGGCTCATAATCAGGCACCTCATCGGACTCACTGTCTGATAGCCATCCTACCATGTGTTGATCTACTCCTACCATCCTACAAAAGAATTTTAATTTGTTTAGTATTATGAGGAAACAAATTTACACATAAGATAAAGCTTTTAAGATTATTTTATGTATGATTAAGTATTTTACGGACTCAAAAACTATATCCTAAGGTATTTCCTAACTACCTTAGAGCTATAATCTACAGCTCTGATACCAACCTGTGACGCCCCCAAATCTCTACACTCCCTTGTAGCAGATCTGGTGCTCACGTGAAACTATACAACTATAAATATTCAATAAAATATGACTTCTATCTATCCAAGGTTTACAGTATCCCATAACAGGTACTAGTTCCAGCCAGAACGTTGTCTGTGTTTGGATACCCTCACTTGGATGTATAGATTCATATCTAATGAATACCTCTTTCATATTTATATTTCCTATCTATCTGACATTCACAGTATTAATGATAAGATTATCCATAGAATTGAGGGGCACATTCCGGTAAAGATGGCACCTTACCGGCGCTCATTAAGTGTAACCCCAGAGCTTGTAGGACTTTCAACATCATTTAAATACCCTCATTCAGATGTATAGTTCATATAGATACTGTATCTAACTTAGTACAACTATGCTAAATAAAATAAAGATCAGAGTATAACGCAATCGATGAAATAAAGGATCATAATACATTACATAACATTTGGTTCGATTACATTGTTCTCAGTACTAAGTTATTACAACAAAAGCCTTTAAAAGACTTAGATTATTCAAAAGCAGTTAATAAAAACTAGTAAACTTGTCCTTTCCCTTTATCTGTCCCAGAAGTGCTAGGGATATCATTTAAAGCTGCAAAAGAAGATATGCGCAAGAATGAGCTACAAATGCTCAGCAAGTTCATTTGAAAATGTAAACACAATGTGTTTGATTTGAAAGATGTCAGGTGATGTATATAACTGAGGGTTCTGTACCGGAACCATATATTTCAATTTTGTTCTGTCAGTCTTCAATGACTTAGAACCTTTTGAATTCGGATATCTGGTAGGTGATCAGCCTCACCAATATCCTAGGAGTATGCATATCATCCTACCACATTTTTGGTCAATTTAAGTTAATTGCCAATTTTGGTCAATTCATTTAATTGCCAAATTAAACCTTATTTGAAGGTTTTTTGTCGGGACCACCCTTCCATCCACGGTGTCCCTTTTACTCAGTATAGATGTCATACCAAAATAATTTGGCTTGACACAATAAATTTAAGCTCAAACAATCAATAAATGATTTCATTTCTTAAGTTATGCTGAACAAGTAGCAATAACTTCACAATAATTGATAGCAAGACATAAATGAATTGCTTAAAAGTAACAAAGTTTGGAGACTTGCCTTAACGTAGTTTCGATAAAATTTAAGACAGTTGATCAACGTACGTAGTCTACGTATACCAATAATAAGCGTTAGCACGTATATAAACATGTATTACGCTAATCTAGACAAGTTTCATTAAGGTTCGACGTTGATTCGGTATCTCGGTCGCGTCCTTAATGGCTAAACACATAAATTATTCGATAAAACTTCATTTGGAAGCTTAATTATTAGTCTAAATAATTTATTTATTATTTATAACATTTTTAGAAGCTTGGTATTATTTTTAAATAATTTTTATAAGCTTGGAAGTATTTTTAAATAATTTTATAAGCTTAGGAATATTTTTAAATGATTTAATTATCATTTAAAATATTTTTAAAATATTTAATATATTATTTAAATGATTTATTTATCATTTAGAATATTTTTTGATATTTAAAATATTATTTAAATGATTTATTTTTCATTTATAATATTTTTAGAAAGATAGAATATTATTTAAATGATTTATTTTATCATTAATAATAATAATTTAATTATTACTTATATTAATTTTCAAAACTTAATTTAATATTTAAATGATTTAATTATCATTTAAAGTAATTTTTAAATACTTAATATATTATTTAAATGATTTATTTTATCATTAATAATATTTAAATATTTAATATTTTATTTAATTATCATATATAATAATTTTATTTACCTTAATATCATTTTTTAAATAATTAATATAATTATTAAATGATTTAATATCATTTTTAAATAATTAATGTAATTATTAAATGATTTATTATAATTATTATTATTATTTAATTAAATTAAATAATAATTCAGAAATATATAAAAATATTAAAAATAAATTTTTATAATTAAAAATGAATTTTCGAATATAATTATTAATTATTTATAATTATTTAATATTTATTTATTATTTTATAATTTATTTAATAAATTTTTATTTTATTTTTATTAAAAATCCGTCGCTAAAGGGCTTTAGCGACGATCTGCATGTTTTCATAGGTTTCTGGGTTTGGTTATGAATTCGTCGCTAAAGGTGTTCTTCATGAAGAACACTTGGTCAATGTTCAACAGTGACTTTTGACCTCAAATTAATCCTAACTGGTTTGATGTTTGTGTTTGATTTTTGTTTGTTGTTATAGCCAACATGGCAGTGTATAACGACATGTTAAATTTGAGATCAAACAACATCACATGTGTGAGATTTGATCCGGTCAAACTAGGCCATTCAACTGTTCTTGAGTTTTCTGGGTTACCCAGAAAACTCATGCAGTCATAATAGTCAACGCTATTTGACCATTAATTCCGTTCAATTGATTGTTTGTTTAGGTGTTTTAATGGTTCAAGATTGTAGTTTACATACCAAAGAACATATCTATAACAATAAACAACATATTAAATATCATCTAGGCAAGATCTGGGTTGATCAAAAGTCTGACATCAAACTGTCAGACATTCATATGATTTCTGGGTTACCCAGAAATCAGTCTCCCATAGTCGGTCAACGCATTTTGACCACCTATAACTTCCATCCTAGAGATAATTTAACCATTCTACCAATTGGATCTTAAAGCTAACATGACATACTACTGATTCATGCTTTAAAACACATCAAGCAAACATTTTAAGCCGATCAAAAGCTCTGACAAAGTAGCTTGTCAGACTGTTCTTGACTGCCAAGAACAGTTTGCTATTTTGGCTTGATTTTCATATCTAGATGTTATGTAAACGTGTTTTAACCGCCCAGATCACTTAATTACATGTTAATAAGTATTTCTAAACACTAAAACATAACATCAAATTCCAACTTAAAGATCTAGCAACAAATTAGGGTTTATGCACCTTTTTCTTCAAATTTTGATTCCTGGCTTTTGATTCTGAACTTGTGGTTGCTGGGGCTTGTTATGGTATGATTCTAAGTGTATAAGCTTTGTAAATTTCGTGGCTTAGCTGACCAGCATCTCATTCTATTTATAGCAACTCCAATTTAGGGTTTTCTTTAGTTAGTTTCCAAACTTTGCCTCCAAAAATATCTAACCACTTAACTTGTGCTGCTTATGATCTGGCCTAATTCACCTACTTGTGCTGGAGTGTGTCAAGCACAAGCTTGCACACTCCTAGCTTCATTTTCATTGGCTAGGATTTTATTTTTGATTTATTTTACTTACTAATTAAAATTAGATTTTTGTTAATCATGTTTATGATGTTAATTTAAGTTTAGTAATACCTTAATTAGGGTTATATACCATAATTAAGGTTTTACATTTTATAATTTAGTGTTATTAAACCAAATTAGCGTTTTAGGGTTTCAAATTAGGGTTTAGGGTTTTCAATCCTACAAATAGGGTTTTAATCTTTCGTTTAGGGTTTAGTTTAACCTTAATAATTAATATTATGATTCATTATTTAGAATCTAATTATATCAATTAAGATTCTTATACAACAATTAGGGTTTTGATTAGACAATTACCAATTAGGGTTTTCAAATTAGGGTTTCTGTTTCAGTTTATTGTTCTACCCCTAATTAACTTATTTTTGATTTTTATCAGTTAATATAATATTATATTAACTCCGAAGCACGACAAAGCACTTCGTCATTTCCAAGTACGACACAGCAGCTTACAAAAATAATTTGCCGAGACACTTCTCGGTGAATTCGCCGGAAGCACGACAAATCATTTTGTCCGATTAAGCACGACACAGCTGCTTGGCGAAAATTTTTTATTTGACCTAATTGTTTAATAAAATACACAATCACATAATACAAAGTCGGAACAAGAAATTTCATTCAATAAACACATAATTTACATATACAAATCTTATTAGGGTTGGAAATATTACATTTACCCCCACTAATAAGAATTTCGTCCTCGAAATTTACAGTGCAGACTATGAAAATAAGTGTGGATAATTATCGCGCATTTTACTCTCAAGCTCCCACGTAGCTTCCTCTATATGTTGATTCCTCCAAATAACTTTGACTGAAGGGATCACTTTATTTCGTAAATGTTGTTCTTTCTTATCTATGATTTCGATAGGAACTTCCTCATAAGATAAGTCTTTCTCGATCTGAATGGGTTCATAATCGATAACGTGTTTATAATCGGGTTTGTACGGTCGTAACACGGACACATGAAACACGTTATGGATATGTTCTAACTCAGGAGGCAAGGCTACCTCATAAGCTACTTCACCTATCCTCCTCAATATCTGAAATGGTCCAATGAATCTTGGACTTAATTTGCCTTTCTTCCCAAATCGAATTTTGCCTTTCCACGGAGATACTTTTAAGAATACGTGACTACCGACTTCGAAATCTTGTAACTTTCTATGTTGATCAGCATATTTCTTCTGTCGATCCTGTGATGCTTGTAATCTTCCTCGTATAATTCGGATTACCTCCGCGGTTTGTTGAACTATTTCGGGTCCTAGCATTTGTCGCTCTCCGACCTCATCCCAACATAAAGGTGTTCTACATTTTCTTCCATATAGGGCTTCAAATGGTGGCATACCTATGTTGGCATGGTAACTATTGTTGTATGCAAATTCTACTAACGGTAATTGATCTTCCCAACTCCCTTTGAAATCCATGATGCAAGTGCGCAACATGTCTTCCAATGTCTGGATGGTTCTCTCACTCTGACTGTCAGTTTGTGGATGGTATGTTGTACTTAGTCTCAACTGAGTTCCTAAATTTTTCTGGAGACTTGTCCAAAAATTTGAAGTAAAATGAGGATCTCGGTCTGATACTATAGAAACAGGGACTCCATGTCTATAAATGATTTCATTGATGTAAAGTTTGGCTAACTGGTCAAGACTGAAGCTAACTTTTATGAGTAGAAAATGAGCTGATTTGGTAAGACGATCTACAATTACCCAAATGGCATTGTGACCTTTCTGTGTATTTGGGAGACCAACTACGAAATCCATGGTAATATGCTCCCATTTCCACTCAGGAATTTCTAAGGGTTGTAATTGTGACGCCCCCAAATCTCTACACTCCCCTGTAGCAGATCTGGTGCTCACGTGAAACTATACAACTATAAATATTCAATAAAATATGACTTCTATCTATCCAAGGTTCACATTATCCCATAACAGATAATAGTTCTCGTCAGAACGTTATCCATGTTTGGATATAATCACTTGGATGTATAGATTCAGATCTTGTGAATATCTCTTTCATATCAATAATTCCTATCTATCTGACATTCACAGTATTAACGATAAGATTGTCCATAGAACTGAGGGGCGCATTCCGGTAAGGATGACACCTTACCGGCGCTCATTAAGTGTAACCCCAGAGCTTATAGGACTTTCAACATCAGTTAAATACCCTCATTCAGATGTATAGTTCGTATAAATACTGTATCTAACTTAGTACAACTATGCTAAATAATTTAAAGATCAGAGTATAACGCCTTCTATGACATAAAGGATCATAATATATTACATAACATTTTGTTCGGTTACATCATTCGTTATACTAAGTTATTACAACAACAAGTCTTTAAAAGACTTAAAGTATTCAACAATAGAAATAAAACTTAATAAGCATGGCGTTTCCCCTTATCAGTCTCAGACGTGCCAGGGATATCATTTACAGCTGCAAAAGAAGATATGCGCAAGAATGAGCTACAAATGCTCAGCAAGTTCATTTGAATATGTAAACACCATGTGTTTGATTTGAAAGATGTCAATGATGTATACTGAGGGTTCTGTATAAGAACCATATATTTCATTTAGTTCTATCAGTCGTTAATGACTTAGAACCATTTGAGTTTTGGATATCTGGTAGGTGATCATCCTCACCAATATCCTAAGAGTATGCATATCATCCTACCATTTGTGGTCAATATATTATCGATATTTATTGGCCTTCCTATGAAGGCATTTCCATTTACTCAGTATAAGATGTCTTACCAAACAATTTGGTTTGACACAACAATTTACGCTCGAATAAACAATATATGAATAATGATTCATTTCTTAAGTTATGCTGAACAAGAAGCAATAACTTTCACAATAATTGATAGCAAGATGTATAAACTTGCATAATATAAGTTGAGTAAGGTTAGGACACTTGCTCAAAAGTAAATAAGTTCGGGATACTTGCATAAAGATAACAAAGTTGGGAGACTTGCCTTAGCGTAGCTCACTATAATTTAGTACAATCGGTCAACGCACGTAGTCTACGTATACCAATAATAAGCGTTAGCACGTATATAAACATGTATCACACTAATCTAGACAAGTTTCATTAAGGTTCGACGTTGATTCGGTATCTCGGTCGCGTCCTTAATGGCTAAACACATAGATTGTTCGATAAAACTTCATTTGGAAGTCTAATTATCAGTCTAAACAATGTAATTATTATTTATAACATTTTTAGAAGCTTGGTATTATTTTTAAATAATTTTCAGAAGCTTGGAAGTATTTTTAAATAATTTTACAAGCTTAGGAATATTTTTAAATGATTTAATTATCATTTAGAATAATTTTAAAACATTAATATGTTATTCAAATAATTTATTTATCATTTACAATATTTTTAGATACCTAAAATATTATTTAAATGATTTATTTATCATTTATAATATTTTTAGAATGATAGAATATTATTTAAATGATTTATTTTATCATTAATAATATTTTTAGAATTTATTTTATTTTTAAAATAATTTAATTACTACTTATAATAATTTTCAAAACTTAATTTAATATTTAAATGATTTAATTATCATTTAAATTATTTTTTTAAATACTTAATATATTATTTAAATGATTTATTTATCATTAATAATATTTTAAATATTTAATATTTTATTTAATTATTATATAATTGTCGACGCCGGTTTCTCGTCCTTTCCGATCTTAGCCTTTTTATTAGATGATTTTTTTGGAAAAGGTCGGCCTTGATGTCGACGGGGTTTTGAAAGATCGTTTTTTATGATGAGCCAATTAACCAGAGTCGCCAGTTGGTATATTTGAAATGGATGTACCAACTCATCCGAGTTTCGTTTTCGTAAATCGCTGGCTCATGTGTGACTCCGAATTAATTGGTCTGCGAATCGAGATTCATAGAGTTCGGGGGCTTGCTTAAGCGAGGGGAAGGTGTTAGGCACCCCCCGACTTCCGTGAAACACGGTTACCGCAATCTTGATACTTTCCTATCCTTTAATTTATGAAATGTATGTGTGTGTATGTGCGCGTGTGTGTGTGTGTGCCTATGTGAATGTTGTGGTGAGTTTGTATGAAAGAATCATTTGGATTTTTAGGGAAAGTCGTGCTTTAATTTGAGAGTGCTTTGGAATGTCCTTCGGCTTCTGCGAGAAAGCTTTATTCTTTATTAGGAAGGTTTGATTTTAATTGTCAAAACTACAAGGTTTTTTATTAGGTGTTGTTTTGGCAAACAAGAGTTTTAAACCTTCGTCAAAATAGGAATCGAGATCTATACGTTGCTTTCGTAACTCAAATGATGGGCAACTTCTAGAATCTCTTTAACCCTATGCACAACGGTTTAATAAAACGCCATTTATTTATAAAATCATTTTTTATGACATTTGGAAACAACTTCTCTTTAGCTTTCTCGTAAAATAGGAATCGACTTTCTTTAGCATTTTCAATTCTTAGCCTCGTGATGCTAATATCCTACTTTGATTGATTTTAGAAAAATCTTTATTGTTTTGGCTTTGAAATCTTTTGTTTGGTGTTACAAATCAAATTAAATATCAAAACGCGTAGGGGGCTATTCACGGGTATGTAAGCCATCAAAATATCCCCGAACGCCAACAATCACATATTTCACTACTACGGGGCCTTAAATCCGATTCTCGCCTTAGCGTCGTTTTAAGGCCCGACGATTACATGTTACAAAAACGAGCACCTTGAATCTATTACATACATCAAAACGTCCATCATCGGATTTGGACCACGGGGTCGCGTTCCTAGGCTCACACCCGAGATTACTACATGCCCACAAAATGAATACTACGAAACTAACCAACACGGATTTGCCTAATACACCATGATATCCGAAAATGATAATCTAAATAGATTACACCCAATAAATCACCATAAACAAGCTAGAAATTTCACCAATTGGATATCCTCGGGTTATTAGGAAGAATTTTGTTCCGATGGAACCCTCACTAATAATCCCTAATCCATTATTCCACCATAAATTACATGAAAACTACATTTAATTTAACCAAATAAAATGATATAAATTGCTATAACAAAGGGAATTTTCACCTTACAAATGATCTCAAATGGGTGTAAACTTGTGTATTTGAATAGGATAAGAAGTATATTTGATACAATCAAAATCAAAAGAGTATAAATCCTCTCTTTTTTCTCTCTTTTCTTCCTATTTGGTTGCAAAATTTGCTATTTTCCCTTCTATTTTCGTGCTTTGCTGCTGCTGAATTCTCCTTTTCTTTCGATCTGCTCAACCTTCTGTATGCTGAAGCGGAAATGAGCTGAAATAGGCTAGCCAAAGCCAGCCGCCTGCCTTCCACTCACCTGGTTTCGAGTTCCGTGTTTCGTGCTCCGTGTTTTCAAAAGGCGCACTTATTGGCCGCAGATCAATCCGCGGCTGGACGGTTTGACTTTCTCGATTTTCGTGCCACGCCTCGACCTTCGTGCCGTAACGTCGGTTTTCGCTGACTGGCCTGTATTTGGCAGTCCGGGAATTTCCGGGAGACGTGCCATCTTATTCGAGAATGCTCGTTTCGGACGGCCTTATTGTCACTTCAGCTTTGGTCGCCCATTATTTCGGTGATGTTGAGCGCTTGCACTTGTGCCCATCCCATCGCTCCCGCAAGCCGGTTCAATTGACGATTTTGCCCTCCTGTCATGGTTAGTATAGAGAACGCAAAATTTGGGTGTCTACAGCTGCCCCTCTTTATCATGTTTATGCAATGTTTAAATGAAATGAACAGGATAAAGAAAAGACACTCGATGCATGAATGACAGTGCACAAGGATGACATTACATACGTGATGCAACACACATGACTTATGATGCAACGTAAGATGCAATGGATGCAAAACATTCGCAAAAGGGTGTCAATGTGGATGATCGTCTCGTCGGGGCCGGGTTTCGTCACCGGTCACCCATCTCATAACCGCCGGTTATCGTCGCCGGTCGATTGTCTCGTCGGGGCCGGTTTTCGTCGCCGGTCACCCATCTCGTAACCCCCGGGTATCGTCGCCGGTTGGTTGTCTTGTCGGGGCCGGGTTTCGTCGCCGGTCACCCATCTCGAAATCGCCGGTTATCGTCGCCGGTCGATCGTCTCGTCGGGGCCGGGTTTCGTCGCCTGTCACCCATCTCGTAATCGCCGGTTATCGTCGCCGGTCGATTGTCTCGTCGGGGCCGGGTTTCGTCGCCGGTCACCCATCTCGTAATCGCCGGTTATCGTCGCCGGTCGATCGTCTCGTCGGGGCCGGGTTTCGTCGCCGGTCACCCATCTCGTAATCGCCGGTTATCGTCGCCGGTCGATCGTCTCGTCGGGGCCGGGTTTCGTCAACGGTCACCCATCTCGTAATCGCCGGTTATCGTCGCCGGTCGATTGTCTTGGATCTCAGCCCTTCCCAGGGTGGTTAGTTGTTTGGATCTCAGCCCTTCCCAGGGTGTTAGTGTTTGGATCTTAGCCCTTCCCAGGGTGTTAGTGTTTGGATCTCAGCCCTTCCAAGGGTGTTAGTGTTTGGATCTTAGCCCTTCCCAGGGTGTTAGTGGTTTGGATCTTAGCCCTTCCCAGGGTGTTAGTTGTTTGGATACCAGCCCTTCCCAGGGTGGTTAGTGGTTTGGATACCAGCCCTTCCCAGGGTGTTAGTGGTTTTGGATCTCAGCCCTTCCCAGGGTGTTAGTTGTTTGGATACCAGCCCTTCCCAGGGTGTTAGTGGTTTTGGCTCTCAGCCCTTCCCAGGGTGTTAGTTATTTGGATACCAGCCCTTCCCAGGGTGTTAGTGGTTTGGATCTCAGCCCTTCCCAGGGTGTTAGTGGTTTGGATCTCAGCCCTTCCCAGGGTGCTAGTGGTTTGGATCTCAGCCCTTCCCAAAGTGTTAGTGGTTTGGATCTTAGCCCTTCCCAGGGTGTTAGTTGTTTGGATACCAGCCCTTCCCAGGGTGGTTAGTGGTTTGGATACCAGCCCTTCCCAGGGTGTTAGTGGTTTTAGATCTCAGCCCTTCCCAGGGTGTTAGTTGTTTGGATACCAGCCCTTCCCAGGGTGTTAGTGGTTTTGGATCTCAGCCCTTCCCAGGGTGTTAGTTGTTTGGATACCAGCCCTTCCCAGGGTGTTAGTGGTTTGGATCTCAGCCCTTCCCAGGGTGTTAGTGGTTTGGATCTCAGCCCTTCCCAGGGTGCTAGTGGTTTGGATCTCAGCCCTTCCCAGGGTGTTAGTGGTTTGGATCTCAGCCCTTCCCAGGGTGCTCACCATCTGGTTGTGGTTTGCTTGGATGCCTTCCCAGGTTTGCTCACCACCTTGTTGTGGTTTGCTTGGATGCCTTCCCAGGTTTGCTCACCACCTTGTTGTGGTTTGCTTGGATGCCTTCCCAGGTTTGCTCACCACCTTGTTGTGGTTTGCTTGGATGTCTTCCCAGGTTCACTTCTTGTTTGGATACCAGCCCTTCCCAGGGGTCATTGATTGTTTGGATACCAGCCCTTCCCAGGGGTCACTGATTGTTTGGATACCAGCCCCTCCCAGGGGTCATTGATTGGTTGGATACCAGCTCTTCCCAGGGGTCGTCTGTTGGTTGGATAGCAGCCCTTACCAGGGGTCATTGATTGGATTTGAGTGATTTTTTTTTTTTTTTTTTGAAATGGGATGTGTGATCGGCTTCATGTCCTGGATCACCCACCAACATCGTCCACGTACCATGCCGCAAAAGCCATCACAATTTGATCATTCGTGAGGTTGAAAGCGACGTGCTTGTACTTTCCTGAAGATTTTCATTTTGATCGTACCTGTATGCATGAAAGAGATGTTATGCATGATCTGGCAGACATGTTATGGACAGATGCATGTGCACAACATATGTTTAGGTAGAAATGACCCCTGTTCAGTCAAATAATACAATTCGACAGTCGTCGTTGTTTGCCAACATTTGATTGGATCACACCTCGTCGTGAATTGTAGTTTCTAGACTTCAACATTGGTTTGGTACTCTGCCTCTTCTTGGTCGTCTTCATTTCATCGAGTTGAGGCAGTCTGTTTCGCTCTCTGTGATGATCGACAACTATGTTGGGCTCTTTGGCCTTTTGATCATTTCTGCTGGCCGATATGCTGTTGTCCCGCATTATGTCATCCTTGTATATGCTCATGCACGTGGATCATTTGGATGTCGAGGCAGTGATAGTCAGGATTGGGGAGAGGCCCAATGAGAAGTTCTGTGTAGCCTCAGTTTCCTTCCATTTCACGATTCTTAACTGCCCCAGCCTTGGCGCGTGTTGTTACCAAGAATTTCTATCGAAAACTCGCGATGTTGACCGTGCTGAGTTATCCACAGCTCTGCAAGATCCTGCATATCAGATGACTAACAAATGCCAAAACTTGAAGGCTCGGGCCGTTAGTGTTAGTTCAACACAAAGATATTAAAATCTCGACAAAAATGCAGTTAAAGCACATGAAATTGAATATCTGTTGATCGCACAATCTAGCAAGTTGTGAACCGTGAATGTACTAGATTGGAATTTTATTTTATTTTATTTTATTTTATTTTTTTTTCAATCCCTCGTGAGTTGATGATTTTCTATTTAACGAGTTATGAAATCGTAAGAACACTTTCAAGCATTCATGGTCATTGTACGTGAGTAAGGTCGAATTCAAAAGAACTACCTTCCCTCGTCAAAGGTATCCTGTCTCCATTCTCGACAACGTTCTTAGTAGGATTGATGTCATATGACAAATGCACTGTGCGATGCAGCACTTAGTAGGGGTTTCTCTTCTATGACTTCTTGTTTAAGGCCGAGAGTTTTTTTTTTTTTCGTATTATCTTTTCTTTTTATTAGCCCACTTCACTTGTCTCGTTTTCTTAGGCTATTCAAAGTTACCCATTTAACGAGTTTTGGACCAATGACTCCCGAACCAGACGGTTTTGGGGCATTAGGTGTACAGACACCCCTTCGGGTTTATTTACTCGAGTAACAAAGGCCACGGTTCGAGACAAGCTGGTGGTTTGCCCCATTCATTCTTTGCTTGACCTTGCGCGAGATTCGTTCTCTTAGGCTTGAGTTACCCATGTAGCGAGTGTAAGGCCGGTGACTCCCAAACCAGACGGCTTTAGGGCACCCATCTCGTAACCCCCGGGTATCGTCGCCGGTTGGTTGTCTTGTCGGGGCCGGGTTTCGTCGCCGGTCACCCATCTCGAAATCGCCGGTTATCGTCGCCGGTCGATCGTCTCGTCTGGGCCGGGTTTCGTCGCCGGTCACCCATCTCGTAATCGCCGGTTATCGTCGCCGGTCGATCGTCTCGTCGGGGCCGGGTTTCGTCGCCGGTCACCCATTTCGTAATCGCCGGTTATCGTCGCCGGTCGATCGTCTCGTCGGGGCCGGGTTTCGTCGCCGGTCACCCATCTCGTAATCGCCGGTTATCGTCGCCGGTCGATCGTCTCGTCGGGGCCGGGTTTCGTCGCCGGTCACCCATCTCGTAATCGCCGGTTATCGTCGTCGGTCAATTGTCTTGGATCTCAGCCCTTCCCAGGGTGGTTAGTTGTTTGGATCTCAGCCCTTCCCAGGGTGTTAGTTTTGGATCTCAGCCCTTCCCAGGGTGTTAGTGTTTGGATCTCAGCCCTTCCCAGGGTGTTAGTGTTTGGATCTCAGCCTTCCCAGGGTGTTAGTGTTTGGATCTCAGCCCTTCCCAGGGTGTTAGTGGTTTGGATCTCAGCCCTTCCCAGGGTGTTAGTTGTTTGGATACCAGCCCTTCCCAGGGTGGTTAGTGGTTTGGATACCAGCCCTTCCCAGGGTGTTAGTGGTTTTGGATCTCAGCCCTTCCCAGGGTGTTAGTTGTTTGGATACCAGCCCTTTCCAGGGTGTTAGTGGTTTTGGATCTCAGCCCTTCCCAGGGTGTTAGTTGTTTGGATACCAGCCCTTCCCAGGGTGTTAGTGGTTTGGATCTCAGCCCTTCCCAGGGTGTTAGTGGTTTGGATCTCAGCCCTTCCCAGGGTGCTAGTGGTTTGGATCTCAGCCCTTCCCAGGGTGTTAGTGGTTTGGATCTCAGCCCTTCCCAGGGTGTTAGTTGTTTGGATACCAGCCCTTCCCAGGGTGGTTAGTGGTTTGGATACCAGCCCTTCCCAAGGTGTTAGTGGTTTTGGATCTCAGCCCTTCCCAGGGTGTTAGTTGTTTGGATACCAGCCCTTCCCAGGGTGTTAGTGGTTTTGGATCTCAGCCCTTCCCAGGGTGTTAGTTGTTTGGATACCAGCCCTTCCCAGGGTGTTAGTGGTTTGGATCTCAGCCCTTCCCAGGGTGTTAGTGGTTTGGATCTCAGCCCTTCCCAGGGTGCTAGTGGTTTGGATCTCAGCCCTTCCCAGGTTGTTAGTGGTTTGGATCTCAGCCCTTCCCAGGGTGCTCACCATCTGGTTGTGGTTTGCTTGGATGCCTTCCCAGGTTTGCTCACCACCTTGTTGTGGTTTGCTTGGATGCCTTCCCAGGTTTGCTCACCACCTTGTTGTGGTTTGCTTTGATGCCTTCCCAGGTTTGCTCACCACCTTGTTGTGGTTTGCTTGGTTGTCTTCCCAGGTTCACTTCTTGTTTGGATACCAGCCCTTCCCAGGGGTCATTGATTGTTTGGATACCAGCCCTTCCCAGGGGTCACTGATTGTTTGGATACCAGCCCCTCCCAGGGGTCATTGATTGGTTTGATACCAGCCCTTCCCAGTGGTCGTCTGTTGGTTGGATATCAGCCCTTACCAGGGTCATTGATTGGATTTGAGTGATTTTTTTTTTTTTTGAAATGGGATGTGTGATCGGCTTCATGTCCTGGATCACCCACCAACATCGTCCACGTACCATGCCGCAAAAGCCATCACAGTTTGATCATTCGTGAGGTTGAAAGCGACGTGCTTGTACTTTCCTGAAGATTTTCATTTTGATCGTACCTGTATGCATGAAAGAGATGTTATGCATGATCTGGCAGACATGTTATGGACAGATGCATGTGCACAACATATGTTTAGGTAGAAATGACCCCTGTTCAGTCAAATAATACAATTCGACAGTCGTCGTTGTTTGCCAACATTTGATTGGATCACACCTCGTCGTGAATTGTAGTTTCTAGACTTCAACATTGGTTTGGTACTCTGCCTCTTCTTGGTCGTCTTCATTTCATCGAGTTGAGGCAGTCTGTTTCGCTCTCTGTGATGATCGACAACTATGTTGGGCTCTTTGGCCTTTTGATCATTTCTGCTGGCCGATATGCTGTTGTCCCGCATTATGTCATCCTTGTATATGCTCATGCACGTGGATCATTTGGATGTCGAGGCAGTGATAGTCAGGATTGGGGAGAGGCCCAATGAGAAGTTCTGTGCAGCCTCAGTTTCCTTCCATTTCACGATTCTTAACTGCCCCAGCCTTGACGCGTGTTGTTACCAAGAATTTCTATCAAAAACTTGCGATGTTGACCGTGCTGAGTTATCCACAGCTCTGCAAGATCCTGCATATCAGATGACTAACAAATGCCAAAACTTGAAGGCTCGGGCCGTTAGTGTTAGTTCAACACAAAGATATTAAAATCTCGACAAAAATGCAGTTAAAGCACATGAAATTGAATATCTGTTGATCGCACAATCTAGCAAGTTGTGAACCGTGAATGTACTAGATTGGAATTTTATTTTATTTTATTTTATTTTATTTTATTTTATTTTTTTTTTCAATCCCTCGTGAGTTGATGATTTTCTATTTAACGAGTTATGAAATCGTAAGAACACTTTCAAGCATTCATGGTCATTGTACGTGAGTAAGGTCGAATTCAAAAGAACTACCTTCCCTCGTCAAAGGTATCCTATCTCCATTCTCGACAACGTTCTTAGTAGGATTGACGTCATATGACAAATGCACTGTGCGATGCAGCACTCAGTAGGGGTTTCTCTTCTATGACTTCTTGTTTAAGGCCGAGAGTTTTTTTTTTTTCGTATTATCTTTTCTTTTTATTAGCCCACTTCACTTGTCTCGTTTTCTTAGGCTATTCAAAGTTACCCATTTAACGAGTTTTGGACCAATGACTCCCGAACCAGACGATTTTTGGGCATTAGGTGTACAGACACCCCTTCGGGTTTATTTACTCGAGTAACAAAGGCCACGGTTGGAGACAAGCTGGTGGTCTGCCGCATTCATTCTTTGCTTGACCTTGCGCGAGATTCGTTTTCTTAGGCTTGAGTTACCCATGTAGCGAGTGTTAGGCCGGTGACTCCCAAACCAGACGGCTTTAGGGCACCAGATGCAGAGACACCCTTTAGGCTTAATTACTCGAGTAGCCCATGCCACGATTCGAATCTGCTTGGGCCTCCCCTACTGTAATGCTCATTTTCTTAGGCTCTGAGTTACCCATGTAACGAGTGTTGGGCCAGCGACTCCCAAACCAGATGGCTTTAGGGCACCAGGTGTAGAGACACCCCTCGGGCTTAATTACTCGAATAACCCAGGCCACGATTCGAGACATTATCTTGATAATCATTTATCGTCTGACTTCTTGATATTGATAATTATTGACTGTCTGACTACGTGTTAATGGCCATCAACGTCGTCATAGTTTTATACCCCACAACTGAAAGTTTGTGCAAATGCAAAGTGAAGGCTGTCACATGAGGTCGATTCTATCGCAAACGTTGCTTTGAATTAAGGCTTTGTACCCGATCAAAAGGTTGAATAGCCTTCTTCGTCTAATCATACTCACGATCGTGCTCCACGGTTGCTTGTCAGAATTAATCCGATTCCTATCAAGCCAAATAAAATCCCCCTTTCACGCGGATCATCGTATCCTGGGAAAACTATGCTTGACAAATGCCAGATGATCGTACCGTTGAATATTGAATTGACATGAGGTAGCATTTGATGATGATGATACATGTTGATGGGATTTTTGCATGGGTGCCAACTCGCACGTCATCATTTCCTGGGTAGTTGACAAATGCCCCAGTGTTAAGTAGCTTTTCTTGTGATCTCCCTCGTACTGGTTGCACTGGCATCTCGCTGGGCTAACAAAAGATCCGGTCCTTTGACTTGTTGAAAGGTTTGGGGGATTTTTGATTTTTGGAGGATTTTTTTTGTTTTTTTTTTTTTGGAATTTTTTTTTTGGTGGTCGAATTTGCCCCTACTCCGGGTTCTTTGTGATTGTTAGGGGTTCTGAAGTTTGATGGCTATGGTTTGATCCAAGTTGGGTTTGGGTTTGTCTTCGACCCATCCTTTGATCTCGTCAGGCGTATTGTCGATATCTGTCTCGCCCTGCTCAATCCCCATCAGATCAAAATCTAGCTTTATACCAAAATCGTGATTCTCCTTCAAATTTGGCCTATCGCCTGTCAGGCTAGAATGCCTCAATTCGGGGTACTTCCATAAAACAAAATGCTTGTCATATATATAAAACATTTCAGCACATGATCTTCTTTTTGGATAACATGACAAAATGACATGAGCATGCAGGGATTTGAAATAAAACTCAGAATTTTAAAACCCATTGATCTTCTACTGGCCGGGATTCACTGCCATACTTCTGGATTTGCCCCCTTCCCCTTCATGCTTAGGTAGAGGATTTAACATTTGGTGACCCTGGCTGTTCCACCATGATTTCCCCACTATCAATCAAGTCCTGAATTTTGTACTTCAGCGTCCAACATTTCTGCGTATCATGACCAGGGGAACCTGAGTGGTATGCGCATCGCTTGCTTGGGTCAAACCTTCTTCCATTCGGGTCACTTGGGGGTGCTAAATCGACTATTTTCCTTTGGGCTATCAATACCGTCAACACCTGCTCAAGAGGATCCCCGAGTGGGGTGAATACTCGATTTTTCGAGGCCTCGAATCTCCTTCGCCCATCCGCCCTCTGATCAGTGAAGTTAGGCTGTCGGGATGGCCCCACTCTCTGCACCTGTACTGGAGGATTGTTCTCTGTCTTTCTAGATGATCCCTGCAGGATGAGGGAAACATCTTCCTCCCTTTTCTTTTGTATTCTGTGGGAAGCACTGCCATAGTTTCCACTCCGGATTTGCTCCGCAGCTGTCTCCAAAGCCGTGAAATCCCGGATCTTGCCAGACTTCAACCCCATATCCAACATTTCTCCATGTTTAATCATCTCAACAAAGGGTCTTCCAATCCTCGATATGACCCGCTCATAATAAGGCGCCTCTTGAATGTCTACGAAGGTCATCACCATCTCCGACTCGCTCATGGGGGGATTCACCTGTGCGGCCATACCCCTCCATCATTGTGCATAATCCCTAAAGGATTCCCTGGGTTGCTTCTTAACTTTTGTCATTTGGTATCTATCAGGGGCCATTTGTGCCTGGAAGCTATACTGTGTTAAGAAGGTGTGGGCCAACTCTTCCCAATTGTGGATCAGGGCATTATCAAGACGGGCATACCAGATTCTCGCCTCTCCCGTCAGGCTCTTTTGGAATAATTGCATTCTCAGACCCTCGTCTTCTGCATAAGATCCCAGCTCCCCTATGTATATTTTTAGATGTGTATAAGGATCCCCCTTCCCATTGTATTTTTCAAATTCGGGGATCTTAAATTTCTCTGGATATCTGGTTCCGGGGAAGACACAAAGATCTGAATAGTTCACCCTGCCTAGGGACCCTATGCCCTTCATAGATTGGATAGTTTCCTCCATTTGTCTCATTTTCTTTCGCAGGTCATCCGTATCTCCCTCTTCCGGGATAGTAATCACTATTTTGTTAGGTACGGGAATGGTCTTCGGGACGACTGGCTCGCCCTTAGGTCGGGGTGGATCCTCTTTAGGTGGATCCTGTCGAGGTAGCAATTGTTCCTTCAGCATTATGGCCATCTCCAACATTTGTTTTTTAAAGTCATCAAACTCCTCCCTAGATATGGAACCAGGATTAGTAGGTGGGAGATCAGCCATTTCGGATGTAGAGTTTTTGGCCTTTCTAGACTGCAAACGTGTTTGAGGAGCAATCTTACAGAAACAATGGTCCGAAGTTTAGTCCTGAGGAATAAAAAATGTGGATGCATGCTAAAGCTGTAATTTTTGTGTTTTTGGGTTTTTTAATCTTTCCCTGTAAAACAGAAAGTTAGTAGTCCTTTAATACAATAACAAATGCTAAACACGACTTTATTATGCTTCCCCAGCTGTTCCCTACAAAACATAAAGGTTAGTAATTTTCTCTTGACAGAAGGGGAGGCATTTATGAATTTTGAATGGGATCATGACATTTATATGCGCGAATGTAAAAAGGCATGAAGAGACTTCTCCTGCGTTGGGTTAATCTGAGGCTGACATATCCTAGGGTTACTCTCACGGGCTTTTCGGCATGAAGGTCCCCAAATCTTCGCAATCTACTCGTCTGAGTCCTTTCGATTGGAGCGGATTTGGGTGGTGCGTTTCCTGAGCCATCTCCGGGGAGCAGCCCCTTCGAGTCCAGTAATAAGCAACCGACAGGTTCGCCTCAGGAGGAGGTACACTCTCAACATACATTCACATTCATCGTCCTCACCGTATGCAAATGATTACTTTAAAGCAAAACAATCCCATTCAAATCATTCATTTATTGGGCAAAACACACATTCACACAACAAAAGTAAAAAAAATCAAAATATCGCACATACACACATTTTATGAATTTTTAAAGGATAGGATAGCATCAAGATTTGAACGCGGCTTAAGCCCTCTAGTGTCCCCAGCAGAGTCGCCAGCTGTCGACGCCGGTTTCTCGTCCTTTCCGATCTTAGCCTTTTTATTAGATGATTTTTTTGGAAAAGGTCGGCCTTGATGTCGACGGGGTTTTGAAAGATCGTTTTTTATGATGAGCCAATTAACCAGAGTCGCCAGTTGGTATATTTGAAATGGATGTACCAACTCATCCGAGTTTCGTTTTCGTAAATCGCTGGCTCATGTGTGACTCCGAATTAATTGGTCTGCGAATCGAGATTTATAGAGTTCGGGGGCTTGCTTAAGCGAGGGGAAGGTGTTAGGCACCCCCCGACTTCCGTGAAACACGATTACCGCCATCTTGATACTTTTCTATCCTTTAATTCATGAAATGTGTGTGTGTGTATGTGCGCGCGTGTGTGTGTGTGCCTATGTGAATGTTGTGGTGAGTTTGTATGAAAGAATCATTTGGATTTTTAGGGAAAGTCGTGCTTTAATTTGAGAGTGCTTTGGAATGTCCTTCGGCTTTTACGAGAAAGCTTTATTCTTTATTAGGAAGGTTTGATTTTAATTGTCAAAACTGCAAGGTTTTTTATTAGGTGTTGTTTTGGCAAACAAGAGTTTTAAACCTTCGTCAAAATAGGAATCGAGATCTATACGTTGCTTTCGTAACTCAAATGATGGGCAACTTCTAGAATCTCTTTAACCCTATGCACAACGGTTTAATAAAACGCCATTTATTTATAAAATCATTTTTTGTGACATTTGGAAACAACTTCTCTTTAGCTTTCTCGTAAAATAGGAATCGACTTTCTTTAGCATTTTCAATTCTTAGCCTCGTGATGCTAATATCCTACTTTGATTGATTTTAGAAAAATCTTTATTGTTTTGGCTTTGAAATCTTTTGTTTGGTGTTACAAATCAAATTAAATATCAAAACGCGTAGGGGGCTATTCACGGGCATGTAAGCCATCAAAATATCCCCGAACGCCAACAATCACATATTTCACTACTACGGAGCCTTAAATCCGATTCTCGCCTTAGCGTCGTTTTAAGGCCCGACGATTACATGTTACAAAAACGAGCACCTTGAATCTATTACATACATCAAAACGTGCATCATCGGATTTGGACCACGGGGTCGCGTTCCTAGGCTCACACCCGAGATTACTACATGCCCACAAAATGAATACTACGAAACTAACCAACACGGATTTGCCTAATACACCATGATATCCGAAAATGATAATCTAAATAGATTACACCCAATAAATCACCATAAACAAGCTAGAAATTTCACCAATTGTATATCCTCGGGTTATTAGGAAGAATTTTGTTCCGATGGAACCCTCACTAATAATCCCTAATCCATTATTCCACCATAAATTACATGAAAACTACATTTAATTTAACCAAATAAAATGATATAAATTGCTATAACAAAGGGAATTTTCACCTTGCAAATGATCTCAAATGGATGTAAACTTGTGTATTTGAATAGGATAAGAAGTATATTTGATACAATCAAAATCAAAAGAGTATAAATCCTCTCTTTTTCTCTCTTTTCTTCCTATTTGGTTGCAAAATTTGCTATTTTCCCTTCTATTTCCGTGCTTTGCTGCTGCTGAATTCTCCTCTTCTTTCGATCTGCTCAACCTTCTGTATGCTGAAGCGGAAATGAGCTGAAATAGGCTGGCTGGCCGCCTGCCTTCCACTCACCTGGTTTCGAGTTCCGTGTTTTGTGCTCCGTGTTTTCAAAAGGCGCACTTATTGGTCGCAGATCAATCCGCGACTGGACGGTTTGACTTTCTCGATTTTCGTGCCACGCCTCGACCTTCGTGCGGTAACGTCGGTTTTCGCTGACTGGCCTGTATTTGGCAGTCCGGGAATTTCCGGGAGACGTGCCATCTTATTCGGGAATGCTCGTTTCGGACGGCCTTACTGTCACTTCAGCTTTGGTCTCCCATTATTTCGGTGATGTTGAGCGCTTGCACTTGTGCCCATTCCATCGCTCCCGCAAGCCGGTTCAATTGACGATTTTGCCCTCCTGTCACGGTTAGTATAGAGAACGCAAAATTTGGGTGTCTACAATTATATAATAATTTTATTTACCTTAATATCATTAATATAATTATTAAATGATTTAATATCATTTTTAAATAATTAATGTACTTATTAAATGATTTATTATAATAATTATTATTATTTAATTAAATTAAATAATAATTCAGGAATATATAAAAATATTAAAAATAATTTTTTTATAATTAAAAATGAATTTTCGGATTTATTTATTAATTATTAATAATTATTTAATATTTATTTATTATTTTATAATTTATTTAATTAATTTTTATTAAAAATCCGTCGCTAAAGGGCTTTAGCGACGGTCTGCTTAATTTCTTAGTTTTCTGGGTTTGTACATGAATTTCGTCGCTAAAGGTGTTCTTCATGAAGAACACCTGGTCAACGCTGGACAGCCTACTTTGATCTCAAATTATTTTCAGTTGGTTCGTGCTTTGTGTTTGATTGTTGTTGCTAGTTACGGTCTTATATAGTAGAGAGTAACGACATGTTTTGTTTGAGATCAAACAACATCATTTGATGCCATTTAAATTTGGTCAAACTAGCAGGAACCAACTGTTCTTGAGAATTTCTGGGTAACCCAGAAATTCATAAATCAGGTTCGGTCAAGGCACTTTGACCATAATTTCTGGCTGGATTAATTATTGTTTATGTGTTTTAATGTTATGAGGTTGGTATCTATGTAGCATACAACAAGTCTAAGCAAAGAAACTACACAAAACATATCATATAGGCCGATTCTGGGTTGCATGAAAGTCTGACAAACCTTGTCAGAGTTCTTCAAAGGTTTCTGGGTTACCCAGAAACTTGCAAAATCAGAACGGTCAAAGGACTTTGACCACTTATATCTTCCTACTGTGAAATAATTTTGGAGTTCTATTAATTGGATATTAAAGCTAACATGGCATACTACTGATTCATACTTTAAAACACATCAAACAAACATTTTAAGCCGATCAAAAGCTCTGACAAAATAGCTTGTCAGACTGTTCTTGACTGCCAAGAACAGTTTGCTATTTTGGCTTGATTTTCATATCTAGATGTTATGTAAACGTGCTTTAACCGCCCAGATCACTTAATTACATATTAATAAGTATTCCTAAACACTAAAACATAACATCAAATTCAAACTTAAAGATCTAGCAACAAATTAGGGTTTATGCACCTTTTTCTTCAAAATTTGATTTCTGATCTTGGCTACTGATCTTGTGATTGCAGAGGCTTGTTATGGCTGGTAATATAGGTGTTTAGGGTTTGTAAATTCGTAGGTTAAATGACCAGCTTGATGTTCTATTTATAACAACTTCCAAATTAGGGTTTTAGGTCATTTCTCACATTCTTGCCTCCACAAATATCTAACCCCTTAACTTGTGCTGCTCAAATCTGATCCTAGATTGTCATGCTTGTGCTGGAGTGTGTCAAGCACAAGCTTGCACACTCCTAGCTTAATTTTCATTGGCTAGGATTTTATTTTTCACTTATTTACTTACTAATTAAATCAAGATTTTTGTTAATCATGATTAGGATGTTTAATCATGGTTAGTAATACTTTAATTAAGTTAATATATCATAATTAAAGTTTATCATCTCATAATTTAAGGTTATTAAACCAAATTAGGGTTTTAGGGTTCCGAATTAGGGTTTAGGGTTTTCAATCCTATAATTAGGGTTTTAATCTTTCGTTTAGAGTTTAATTTAACCTCAGTAATTCATAATTAATATTATGATTCATTATTTAGAATCTAAGTATATCAATTAATATTCTTATACAATAATTAGGGTTTCGATTAGACAATTCGAATAAATTTTACCAATTAGGGTTTCTATTTCCGTTTAACATTCTAACCCTAATTAACTTATTTCTAGAATTTTATCAGTTACTATAATATTATATTAATGTCGAAGCATGACAAAGCACTTCGTCATTTCCAAGCACGACACAGCAGCTTATAAAAATAATTTGCCGAGACGCTTCTCGGTGAATTCGCCGGAAGCACGACAAATCATTTTGTCCAATTAAGCACGACACAGCTGCTTGGCGCAAAATTTTTATTTGACCTAATTGTTTAATAAAATACACAACCATATAATACAAAGTCGGAACAAGAAATTTCATTTATTAAACACATAATTTACATATACAGATCTTATTAGGGTTCAGAATATTACATTCACCCCCACTAATAAGAATTTTGTCCTCGAAATTATAGTACGGGTTGTACAAATAAGTGTGGGTAACTATCTTGCATTTTACTCTGAAGCTCCTACGTAATGTTCTCTATGTTTTGATTTCTCTAAATAACCTTGACTGAAGGTATCACTTTATTTCGTAGATTTTGTTCGTTTCTATCTATGATACCAACCTGTGACTCATATCCATAAAAGAATAGCATCTCATAAGCGTACCTATCAATTTGCTAATGACTTCTTCGACGTCCTATATTTCCTTCCGTACAAAGCTACAAATGGTGGCATTCCTATGCTTGCATGATAACTATTGTTGTAGGCAATTCTACTAAAGGTAACTAATCTCCCCAACTTCCCTTGAAGTCCATGTTGCAAGTTCGCAACATGTACTCTAGTGTTTGAATCATCCTCTCACTCTGACCGTCTGTTTGTAGTGATAAATTGTGCTTAATCTCAACTGGGTTCCTAAGTGTTTCTGGAGACTTGTCCAAAAATTAGAAGTAAATCATGGATCTCGGTCGAATACAAAAGAAATAGGGACTCCATGTCTAAAATAATTTCATTGATTTAAACTTTGGCTAACTGGTCAAGACTGAAGTTGACTTTTATGGGTAGAAAATGAGCTAACTTGGTAAAACGATCTACAATTACCCAAATGGTATTGTGACCTTTCGGTGTATTTGGAAGACCTACTACGAAGTCCATGGTAATATGTTCTCATTTTCATTCGGAAATTTCTAAGGGCTGTAGTAATCCACTCGGCTTTTGGTGTTCTGCTTTAACCCTTTGACGTGTTAAACATTTACTTACCCATTCTACTATTTCTCTTTTCATGTTAGACCACCAAAAGTGACAGCTTATATCTTTGTACATTTTTATACTACCTGGATGTACGACGAACTTAGAACTATGGGCTTCATTCAATATTTTATCTTTTTAATTCTTGTACTGAGGGTACCTGAATTCTATCCTCGTACCTCAGTATCCCATCTTTGTCTATTCTGAATTTGTCATTCTATTTATGAGTTATTTCGGTCTTACACTTCTAACACTCTTTATCTGTCTCCTATAGTTCCTTGACTCTATCCAATAAAGTCGAACTATTCTCTATGACGAATAACTTATGGGTAGAGTTAACTGGAACTCTTATCTCGATCTCAAGTTTATTAAACTCTTTTATCATTACAGTACCTCGTTGTTGGTTTATTACATTCAACTTCTCTCGATTCTTTCTACTTAACGCGTCTGCTATGGCGTTGGCTTTCCCGGGGTGATATAAGATTTCACAGTTGAAATCCTTTATCAACTCTAGCCATCTCCTCTGCCTCCTGTTTAACTCCTTTTGTGTGAATATATACTTCAGACTTTTGTAATCTGTGTATATCTCACACTTCTCCCCATACAAGTAATGCCTCCAAATTTTCAAGGCAATTACTACAGCGACTGACTCAAGATCATACGTAAGATACCTCTTCTCATAATCTTTGAGTTATCATGACGCATACACAATCACCTTCCCATGTTGCATCAACACACATCCTAATCCCTTGTGTGATGCATCATTATAAACTACAAGGCCTCCTGTATCATCGGGTAAAGATAATACTGGTGCCATGCTTAACCGCTTCTTCAACTCTCGAAAGCTTTCTTCACATTTATCTATCCAGACGTACTTTACCGTCTTTCGAGTCAAATTGGTTAGCGGGGTTGCTATCTTTGAAAAATCTTGTATAAAACGCCGATAATACCCTGCTAAACCGAGAAAACTTCTTACTTCTGATGGAGTCGTTGGTTGTTCCCAATTCACACCCGCTTCTATCTTCGCTGGATCTACCGCGATTCCGTTCTTGTCAATCACATGACCCAAGAATTGGACTCGTTCCAACCAGAATTCACATTTGGAAAACTTTGCATAAAGTTGGTCCTTGCGTAATATCTCCAATACGCTCCTTAGGTGTTCAACATGCTCCTCTTTTGTTCTCGAGTATATTAACATATCATCGATGAACACTACGACAAATTTGTCTAAGCATGGTTTAAACACTCTGTTCATTAAGTTCATGAATGCTGTCGGCGCATTTGTTAATCCAAAAGACATTACAAGAAACTCATAATGTCCATCGCGTGCCCTAAACGTTGTCTTCGGCAGATCTTCTTTTCTTACCTTTAATTGATGGTAACCTGATCGTAGGTCGATCTTCGAAAAGTATTCGGCCCCTTTCAACTGGTCAAACAGATCATCAATTCGTGGTAAAGGATATTTGTTTTTTATTGTTAACTTATTTAATTCTCTATAATCAATACACAACCTTAATGTTCCATCCTTTTTCTTTACAAACAACACCGGTGCTCCCCATGGTGAAACGCTAGGTTGTATGTACTTTTTATCTAAGAGTTCTTGTAACTGTACAAGTAACTCCTTCAACTCTACTGGTGTTATCCTGTATGATGCATTCGAAACTCGCATCGTACCAGGTGCAAGATCGATAACCAATTCGATCTCCCTATCCGGAGTAAGACCTGGTAAATCATTGGAAATACATTTTGAAATTCCCTAACTATAAGTGTTTGATTCAATCTTACTCCTTCCTTTCGAGTATCTAATATATATGCCAAATAACCTGTACAACCATTCCTAAGTAATCTCTCTACTTGCCTTACCGTCAGATATCGACATCGTTTAGGTGAACAATCACCGTTGAACACTACCTTTGACTTCGACGTAGTTAATATATGTACACGCTTCCGATGGCAGTCAATCATTGCATTATGATTAACCAACCAATCCATGCCTAAGATTATATCGAATTCCCCTAGCTGTATAGGAATGAGGTTCACAAGAAACTTGTGTTCCTTAGTCTCTACATTACAATTTCTATATATGGTTTTAACGAAAATTATCTCTCGATTTGCATTTTTTTACGATTAAAAGGGTATATATGAATCTATTAACTGTTAGTTGGGTTTATTTCTCTATTTTCTACCTCTACTACTAATGTATATGGTCTTCTTCAAGGTAGCGTTAGACTATATAAGTAAGAAAACTAGTATAATTACAAGTATGTAATACACATATTGTTCAAACATAATTTTTATATTCATACAAAAGGTTTACATATTCGGCTAGTAGTTTATATAAGTACTACTAGAATTCCCAAACTAGTTTCGCAAAACTTGGGTAAAGTAGTTTAGATACTACTATTTACATACACACTTTGGTGACCAGATTTATCTAAAGCTTAATCTTACGATACTCATCACACAACATACTGGATACCACCCATCTATTGATGTCGTATCCAGTCTTTCCATTCTCTACGGGATAATCCTTTATTCGCTTATCCAGATCCACAAGTGTTTCACGAAATTCTTTATTAGTCCTATCAAGCCTTGCTTGGATTTGATATCTTTTTCTTTCCTTTCTTGACAACAGTGTCTGAAGTCAGATATTTAATCGTCCTTCATTCTCCAACCTTTCTTCCACATACGTCACCCTATTGTTTAAGGTATGTATTTCCACCTGGGCTTGTTCTAGTAGGTTTTCCTCCTCTGGGTTTCCTTCTTCTAATTCTTCTACAGATTGATTTTGAACTTCTGATATATCCCTCCATATTATTGGTTCTTCCTCATCTTCTTCTTCGTCTATAATCTGAACCTCTGCAACGTCCTCATTAGGTTCTGTCGCTTCGGCGTCATGGAATTCCAAGTTATTTTAAACTTCTTGTCCTTCAGGATCACTGCCCTGCTCAAGCTCTATCACATGTGAACCTATCTCCCTTGAACTATCTTCCCAATCTGGGTCTGCTATCCTACAAAAGAATTTTACTTATTTAGTATTATGATGAAGCAAGTTTACACAAAATATAAGGCTTTTAAGGTTATCTTATGTGTATTAAGCATTTTACGGACTCAAAGATTATATCCTAAGGTATTTCCCAACTACGTTAGAGCTATAATCTACATCTCTGATGCCACCTTGTGACGCCCCCAAATCTCTACACTCCCCTGTAGCAGATCTGGTGCTCACGTGAAACTATACAACTATAAATATTCAATAAAATATGACTTCTATCTATCCAAGGTTCACAGTATCCCATAACAGATAATAGTTCTCGTCAGAACGTTATCCATGTTTGGATACCCTCACTTGGATGTATAGATTCAGATCTTGTGAATATCTCTTTCATATCAATAGTTCCTATCTATTTGACATTCACAGTATTAACGATAAGATTGTCCATAGAACTGAGGGGCGCATTCCGGTAAGGATGACACCTTACCGGCGCTCATTAAGTGTAACCCCAGAGCTTATAGGACTTTCAACATCAGTTAAATACCCTCATTCAGATGTATAGTTCATATAGATACTGTATCTAACTTAGTATAACTATGCTAAATAATTTAAAGATCAGAGTATAACGCCTTCTATGACATAAAGGATCATAATATATTACATAACATTTTTTTCGGTTACATCATTCGTTATACTAAGTTATTACAACAACAAGTCTTTAAAAGACTTAAAGTATTCAACAATAGAAATAAAACTTAATAAGCATGGCTTTTCCCCTTATCAGTCTCAGACGTGCCAGGGATATCATTTACAGCTGCAAAAGAAGATATGCGCAAGAATGAGCTACAAATGCTCAGCAAGTTCATTTGAATATATAAACACCATGTGTTTGATTTGAAAGATGTCAATGATGTATACTGAGGGTTCTGTATAAGAACCATATATTTCATTTAGTTCTATCAGTCGTTAATGACTTAGAACCATTTGAGTTTTGGATATCTGGTAGGTAATCAGCCTCACCAATATCCTAGGAGTATGCATATCATCCTACCATTTGTGGTCAATATATTATCGACATTTATTGGCCTTCCTATGAAGGCATTTTCATTTACTCAGTATAAGATGTCTTACCAAACAATTTGGTTTGACACAACAATTTACGCTCGAATAAACAATATATGAATAATGATTCATTTCTTAAGTTATGCTGAACAAGAAGCAATAACTTTCACAATAATTGATAGCAAGATGTATAAACTTGCATAATATAAGTTGAGTAAGGTTAGGACACTTGCTCAAAAGTAAATAAGTTCGGGATACTTGCATAAAGATAACAAAGTTGGGAGACTTGCCTTAGCGTAGCTCACTATAATTTAGTACAATCGGTCAACGCACGTAGTCTACGTATACCAATAATAAGCGTTAGCACGTATATAAACATGTATCATACTAATCTAGACAAGTTTCATTAAGGTTCGACGTTGATTCGGTATCTCGGTCGCGTCCTTAATGGCTAAACACATAGATTGTTCGATAAAACTTCATTTGGAAGTCTAATTATCAGTCTAAACAATTTAATTATTATTTATAACATTTTTAGAAGTTTGGCATTATTTTTAAATAATTTTCAGAAGCTTGGAAGTATTTTTAAATAATTTTACAAGCTTAGGAATATTTTTAAATGATTTAATTATCATTTAGAATAATTTTAAAACATTAATATGTTATTTAAATAATTTATTTATCATTTACAATATTTTTAGATACCTAAAATATTATTTAAATGATTTATTTATCATTTATAATATTTTTAGAATGATAGAATATTATTTAAATGATTTATTTTATCATTAATAATATTTTTAGAATTTATTTTGTTTTTTAAAATAATTTAATTACTACTTATAATAATTTTCAAAACTTAATTTAATATTTAAATGATTTAATTATCATTTAAATTAATTTTTTTAAATACTTAATATATTATTTAAATGATTTATTTATCATTAATAATATTTTAAATATTTAATATTTTATTTAATTATTATATATAATAATTTTATTTACCTTAATATCATTAATATAATTATTAAATGATTTAATATCATTTTTAAATAATTAATGTACTTATTAAATGATTTATTATAATAATTATTATTATTTAATTAAATTAAATAATAATAATTCAGGAATATATAAAAATATTAAAAATAATTTTTTTATAATTAAAAATGAATTTTCGGATTTATTTATTAATTATTAATAATTATTTAATATTTATTTATTATTTTATAATTTATTTAATTAATTTTTATTAAAAATCCGTCGCTAAAGGGCTTTAGCGACGGTCTGCTTAATTTCTTAGTTTTCTGGGTTTGTACATGAATTTCGTCGCTAAAGGTGTTCTTCATGAAGAACACCTGGTCAACGCTGGACAGCCTACTTTGATCTCAAATTATTTTCAGTTGGTTCGTGCTTTGTGTTTGATTGTTGTTGCTAGTTACAGTCTATATAGTAGAGAGTAACGACATGTTTTGTTTGAGATCAAACACCATCATTTGATGTCATTTAAATTTGGTCAAACTAGCAGGGACCAACTGTTCTTGAGAATTTCTGGGTAACCCAGAAATTCATAAATCAGGTTCGGTCAAGGCACTTTGACCATAATTTCTGGCTGGATTAATTATTGTTTATGTGTTTTAATGTTATGAGGTTGGTATCTATGTAGCATACAACAAGTCTAAGCAAAGAAACTACACAAAACATATCATATAGGCCGATTCTGGGTTCCATGAAAGTCTGACAAACCTTGCCAGAGTTCTTCAAAGGTTTCTGGGTTACCCAGAAACTTGCAAAATCAGAACGGTCAAAGGACTTTGACCACTTATATCTTCCTACTGTGAAATGATTTTGGAGTTCTATTAATTGGATATTAAAGCTAACATGGCATACTACTGATTCATGCTTTAAAACACATCAAACAAACATTTTAAGCCGATCAAAAGCTCTGACAAAATAGCTTGTCAGACTGTTCTTGACTGCCAAGAACAATTTGCTATTTTGGCTTGATTTTGATATCTAGATGTTATGTAAACGTGTTTTAACTGCCCAGATCACTTAATTACATATTAATAAGTATTCCTAAACACTAAAACATAACATCAAATTCAAACTTGAAGATCTAGCAACAAATTAGGGTTTATGCACCTTTTTCTTCAAAATTTGATTTCTGATCTTGGCTACTGATCTTGTGATTGCAGAGGCTTGTTATGGCTGGTAATATAGGTGTTTAGGGTTTGTAAATTCGTAGGTTAAATGACCAGCTTGATGTTCTATTTATAACAACTTCCAAATTAGGGTTTTTAGGTCATTTCTCACATTCTTGCCTCCACAAATATCTAACCCCTTAACTTATGCTGCTCAAATCTGATCCTAGATTGTCATGCTTGTGCTGGAGTGTGTCAAGCACAAGCTTGCACACTCCTAGCTTAATTTTCATTGGCTAGGATTTTATTTTTCACTTATTTACTTAGTAATTAAATCTAGATTTTTGTTAATCATGATTAGGATGTTTAATCATGGTTAGTAATACTTTAATTAAGTTAATATATCATAATTAAAGTTTATCATCTCATAATTTAGGGTTATTAAACCAAATTAGGGTTTTAGGGTTCCGAATTAGGGTTTAGGGTTTTCAATCCTATAATTAGGGTTTTAATCTTTCGTTTAGAGTTTAATTTAACCTCAGTAATTCATAATTAATATTATGATTCATTATTTAGAATCTAAGTATATCAATTAATATTCTTATACAATAATTAGGGTTTCGATTAGACAATTCGGATAAATTTTACCAATTAGGGTTTCTATTTCCGTTTAACATTCTAACCCTAATTAACTTATTTCTAGAATTTTATCAGTTACTATAATATTATATTAATGTCGAAGCATGACAAAGCACTTCGTTATTTCCAAGCACGACACAGCAGCTTATAAAAATAATTTGCCGAGACGCTTCTCGGTGAATTCGTCGGAAGCACGACAAATCATTTTGTCCGATTAAGCACGACACAGCTGCTTGGCGCAAAATTTTTATTTGACCTAATTGTTTAATAAAATACACAACCATATAATACAAAGTCGGAACAAGAAATTTCATTTATTAAACACATAATTTACATATACAGATCTTATTAGGGTTCAGAATATTACAGTAATAATCCACTTGGTTTCTGATGTTCAGCTTTAACCCTTTGACATGTTAAACATTTACTTACCCACTCCGCTATCTCTCTTTTCATGTTAGACCACTAAAAATGTTGGCTCAAGTCTTTATACATTTTTGTACTCCCTGGATGTACAGCGAATTTAGAACTGTGGGCTTCATTCAGTATTTCGTCTTTTAGTTCTTGTACTGAAGGTACCCATATTCTATTTTCGTATCTCAGTACTCCATCCTTATCCACTCTAAACTTAACATTCTTTTTATGAGTCATTTCTGCCTTATACTTCTGACATTCTTCATCAGTCTCCTGTAGTTCTTTGACTCTATCCAATAAAGTCGAACTACCCTCCATGACAAATAACTTCTGGGTAAAGTTAACTGAAACTCCCACCTTGATCTCAAGTTTGTCAAACTCTTTTATCAATATTTCGTTATTAGTCATTACATTTAACTTCTCTTGGTTCTTTCGACTCAATGCGTCTGCTACGACGTTGGCTTTTCCGGGATGATATAAAATTTCACAGTCGAAATCTTTTATCAACTCTAGCCATCTCCTCTGCCTCATGTTTAACTCCTTCTGTGTGAAAATATATTTCAGACTCTTGTGATCTGTGTATATCTCACACTTCTCCCCGTACAAATAATGTCTCAAATTTTCAAGGCAAATACTACCGCGGCTAACTCAAGATCATGCGTAGGATACCTCTTCTCATAATCTTTGAGTTGTCTTGATGCATATGCAATTACCTTCCCATGTTGCATTAACACACATCCTAATCCCTTGTGTGACACATCACTATAAACTACAAGGTCGCCTGTATCATCTGGTAAAGATAACACTGGTGCCATGCTTAACCGCTTCTTCAACTCTTGGAAGCTTTCTTCACATTTGTCTGTCCAGACGTACTTTACCGTCTTTCGAGTCAAATTGGTTAGCGGGGTTGCTATCTTTAATTTACAACCGCTTCTATCTTTGCTGGATCTACTGCAATCCCATTCTTGTCAATCACATGACCCAAAAATTGGACTCGTTCCAACCAGAATTCACATTTGGAAAACTTTGCAGAAAGTTGTTCCTTGCGTAATATCTCTAATACGCTCCTTAAGTGTTCAACATGCTCCTCCTTTGTTCTCGAGTATACTAAAATATCATCGATGAACACTACGACAAATTTGTCTAAGCATGGTTTAAGCACTCTGTTCATTAAGTCCATGAATGCTGCCGGCGCATTTTTTAATCCAAAAGACATCACAAGAAACTCATAATGTCCATAGCGTGTCGTAAACGTTGTCTTCGGCACATCTTCTTTTCTTACCTTTAATTGATGATAACCTGATCGTAGGTCAATCTTCGAAAAGTGTTCGGCCCCTTTCAACTGGTCAAACAAATCATCAATTCGTGGTAAAGGATATTTGTTCTTTATGGTTAACTTATTTAATTCTCTATAGTCGATGCATAACCTTAACGTACCATCCTTCTTCTTTACAAACAATACTGGTGCTCCCCAAGGTGAAACACTGGGTTGTATGTACTTTTTGTCTAAGAGTTCTTGTAGCTGCACAAGTAACTCCTTCAACTCTATAGGTGCCATTCTGTACGGTGCTTTGGAAACTGGCGCCGTACCCGGCGCTAGATCAATAACAAATTCGATCTCTCTATCCGGAGGTAGACCTGGTAACTCTTCTGGAAACACATCCGGAAATTCTCTAACTACAGGTATTTGATCTAGCTTTACTCCTTCTTTTCGAGTATCTACTATGTATGCCAAATAGCCTGTACAACCCTTCCTAAGCAACTTCTCTGCTTGCATTACTGTCAAACATCGAGATCGCTTAGGTGAACAACCACCGTTGAACACTACTTTTGACTCTGAAGTAGTCACTAGATTTACCCGCTTCCGCTGGCAGTCAATTATTGCATTATAATTTACCAGCCAATCCATGCCTAAGATTATATCAAATTCCCCTAGTTGTATAGGAATGAGGTTCACAAGAAACTTGTGTCCCTTAATCTCTACAACACAATTCTTATATATGGTTTTGACGGGAATTATCTCATTGTTTGCGATTTTCACATTAAAAGGTATGCCTAAATCTTCGCATTGCATTTTCAAGTTTTTAGCAAAGTTATTAGACACGAAAGAACAAGTAGCACCAGAGTCGAATAACACATATGCATTTAAAGTGTCGATAGGGATGATACCTGTTACCACATCCGGTGCAGCAACAGCATCCCTCATCGTCATATTAAACGTTCTGGCGGTTGGACGACCTGGACCCCCAGCTCCTGCTACTGTTGGTTTGGGGTTATTGTTTGGGACTTGATTTCCTCCCCCAAGTTGGTTTCTATTCCTCAGGTGCAATTCCTAGACACATGCCCCAGTTGCACCACAAGTGTTACAAGTAACAATTTGGGTTACCCTTACGAGTATTATCATTACTCTTTGTGGGGACAGTTAGGGGGAATTAATGTCCCTCTTGTCCACAATGGTAACAATTAATCACTCCTGTGGGGCGACATACTCTCCCGCGTGATTCTTTCCACATATAACACAACGTACCACCTTATTATTACTGTTCTGGTTTCTGGTTGTTGTTGTTATTGTTGTAATTGTTTACCCCTCTTCCAAAGTTTGTAGGAACAGTGGCATCCCACTTTCTCTTGTTATTATTAGTACCCCCTGTACTAACTTCTCCTTTAAACTTTCCTCCTTCATTCAGACTCCTTTTCTCTTTATGAAATTTTATCAAAGCTTCATTCTCATTTTCAGCTATGATAGCTTTCTCGAGAATTTCAGGAAAAGTTCTCACTTGGAACACTGACAACTTACTACGAATTTGGGGGTTTCAATCCCTCTTCGTATCTCCTGGTCTTCCTTACCTCCATATTGGACCCTGATGTGGGGCAAACCTAGCTAATTCATTGAACTTAGCCGTATACTGGGATATAGTAAGCTCCCCTTGTTTTAATTCTAGGAATCGTACCTCCATACGATCCTGCATCGATTGGGGAAAGTAATTTTCGAAGAATAACTCCTTAAATCTAGTCCAAGGAATTATACCTTCACCCGCACGAATTTTAGTATTTTCCCACCAATGGTTCGCCTCACCTTTGAGGAAAAAAGTGGCAAAGACCGTCTTTTGATCTTCGCCGACATTAGTTACCACAAAAACCTTCTCTATTTCGGTAACCCAAGTTTGTGCCTCAATAGGTTCTGCTGTTCCCTTAAATTCAGGCGGTCCTACCAGTTTAAAGTCTTTGAACATAGTACTCTGTGGATTAACTGTGGTACGTTGATGTGGTGGGTGGTTTTGTAAAGCTCCTAAGAGTATATCTACCAACTGTTGTGTGGGGTTGGTTTCGTTAGGTTCAGTTCTAGCTTGGGTTCTCCTTCCTGATACCATGATTCTATAAATAAAGAAAACATGTATAAATACAAGGATATGTTACACATAGAACTAACACTTTGATTGTACAAACACAATTTGTATATAACATGCAAAACGATTACATATTCGACTAGTGGTTTATACTACCACTAGTTAGAACAAGGAACTCTCTATTTTACAACCTCAAAATTTGTATATTACAAACTACAAAACGTAAACTAGGTACTATACTAATCTAATCAATCACGTACTCCCTTATAAGTATCCCGTATCATATGACCAACTATCGCTCTATCGATCATATAATTATCCTTCTCCTCCTCCACAGGATACCTAAATACCCTTCGTTCTAGGCCCTCAAATGCAGTCCTACACTTCTTGTCAGCTCCGTACACCTGCATTTGTGCATCCTACTTCTCCTTCTGGGTGTTCTGAAGAAGGTTCCTCAGACGACGAGTCGTATCTCTCTCACTTTCCAGTAAACCTGAAGCAATGCCTGCCCGAGAGTTAGCAGCCTCTAATTCTTCCGTTGACTGCTGAACTAATTCAATAACTATCTCTTCGTGTCTGTCAACACGCATCATCTACCCTGCTCCGATCACCTCATCGGGATCTAGATCTAACAACTGTCCATCTATAGGGTAATTAGCATCCTCAGCCTCTAATATTTCTTGGTCATGTAGGAGTTCTTCCTCCTCTGGATCCTCCTCTTCTAAATCTAGTTCAGGGGTAGCCGGCTCATAATCAGGCACCTCATCGGACTCATTGTCTGATAGCCATCCTACCAAGTGTTGATCTACTCCTGCCATCCTACAAAAGAATTTTAATTTGTTTAGTATTATGGGGAAACAAATTTACACATAAGATAAAGCTTTTAAGATTATTTTATGTATGATTAAGTATTTTACGGACTCAAAGACTATATCCTAAGGTATTTCCTAACTACCTTAGAGCTATAATCTATAGCTCTGATACCAACCTTGTGACGCCCCCAAATCTCTACACTCCCCTTGTAGCAGATCTGGTGCTCACGTGAAACTATACAACTATAAATATTCAATAAAATATGACTTCTATCTATCCAAGGTTCACAGTATCCCATAACAGGTACTAGTTCCGGCCAGAACGTTGTCTGTGTTTGGATACCCTCACTTGGATGTATAGATTCATATCTAATGAATACCTCTTTCATATTTATATTTTCTATCTATCTGACATTCACAGTATTAATGATAAGATTATCCATAGAACTGAGGGGCGCATTCCGGTAAAGATGGCACCTTACCGGCGCTCATTAAGTGTAACCCCAGAGCTTGTAGGACTTTCAACATCATTTAAATACCCTCATTCAGATGTATAGTTCATATAGATATTGTATCTAACTTAGTAAAACTATGCTAAATAAAATAAAGATCAGAGTATAACGCAATCGATGAAATAAAGGATCATAATACATTACATAACATTTGGTTCGATTACATTGTTCTCAGTACTAAGTTATTACAACAAAAGCCTTTAAAATACTTAGATTATTCAAAAGCAGTTAATAAAAACTAGTCAACGTGTCCTTTCCCTTTATCTGTCCCAGAAGTGCTAGGGATATCATTTAAAGCTGCAAAAGAAGATATGCGCAAGAATGAGCTACAAATGCTCAGCAAGTTCATTTGAAAATGTAAACACAATGTGTTTGATTTGAAAGATGTTAGGTGATGTATATAACTGAGGGTTCTGTACCGGAACCATATATTTCAATTTTGTTCTGTCAGTCTTCAATGACTTAGAACCTTTTGAATTCGGATATCTGGTAGGTGATCAGCCTCACCAATATCCTAGGAGTATGCATATCATCCTACCACATTTTTGGTCAATTTAAGTTAATTGCCAATTTTGGTCAATTCATTTAATTGCCAAATTAAACCTTATTTGAAGGTTTGTCGGACCACCTTCCATCCACGGTGTCCCTTTTACTCAGTATAGATATCATACCAAAATAATTTGGCTTGACACAATAAATTTAAGCTCAAACAATCAATAAATGATTTCATTTCTTAAGTTATGCTGAACAAGTAGCAATAACTTCACAATAATTGATAGCAAGACATATGTCGACGCCGGGTTTTCGCTTTCTAGTCTTTTCCAATTTTTTAGCCTTTTGATTTAATGTTTCTTTGGAAAAGATCGGCATTGATGTCGACGGGGTTTTGAAAGGTCGTTTTTATGATGAGCCAATTAACCAGAGTCGCCAGTTGGTATATTTGAAATGGATGTACCAACTCATCCGAGTTTTCGTTTTTTTATAAATCGCTGGCTCCTGTGTGACTCCGAATTAATTGGTCTGCGAGTTGAGATTCATAGAGTTCGGGGGCTTGTTTAAGTGAGGGGAAGGTGTTAGGCACCCCTCGACTTCCGTGAAACACGGTTACCGCAATCTTGATGCTTTCCTATCCTTTAATTCATGAATGCGTGTGTGTGTGTGTGTTGTGTGTGCCTATGTGAATGTCGTGGTGGGTTTGTATGAAAGAATCATTTGGATTTTTTAGGGAAAGCCGTGTTTTAATTTGAGAACGTTTCGGAATGTCTTTTAATTTATACGAGAAAGCTTGGTTCGTTATAAGAAAGATTTGATTTTAATTGTCCAAAACTATGAGATTTTCATTAAGTGGTCGTTTTGGCAAAACAAGAATTTTAAACCTTCGTCAAAATAGGAATCGAGATCTATACGTGGCTTTCGTGAAAACGATCGGGCAATTTCTAGAGAATCTCTTTCACCCTATGCACGAAGATTTAATAAAACGTTACTTATTTGTAAAATCATTTTGTGTGATTATTTTGGAAAACGATTTTCTTTAGCTTTCTCGTTAAATAGGAATCGACATTCGTTAGCACTTCAATCTCTTATCCTCGTGAAGCTAATAACCTAATTTGATTGATTTTATGCAAGTCTTCATTGTTTAATCTTTGAAATCATTTTTGTGTCACAAGATCTAATCAAGCATAAACACGCGTCGGGGATATTCATGGGCATGTAAGCCATCAAAATATCCCCAAACGCCAACAATCACATATTCCATTAGTATGGGGCCTTAAACCCGATTCTCACCTTAGCGTCGTTTTAAGGCCCAACGGTTACATGTTACAAAACGAACATCTTGAATCTATCACATACACCAAAACGTCCATCATCGGATTTGGACCACGGGGTCGCATTCCTAGGCTCACACGAGATTAATACATGCCCACAAAATGAATACTACGTAACTAACCCACCCGGATTTATCTACTACACCATAACATCCGGAAATGATGATCTAAATAAATTACACTCAATGAATCACCATAAACAAACTAGAAATTTCGTCGATTGGATATCCTCGGGTTATCAGGAAGAATTTTATTCCAACGGAACCTTCACTAATAATCCCTAATCCAAGATTGTTCAACAATATGTATGAAAACTACATCTAAATCTAACCAAGTAATATGATATAAATTGCTACAACAAAAGGAAGTTTTACCTTTGCAAAATGATCTCAAATGAAGGTAAATTTGTGTACTTGAATAGGATAAGAAATATATTTGATACAATCAAAATTAAAGGAGTTAAAATTTCTCTCTTTTTTTCTCTCTTTTCTTCCTATTTTTATTGCAAAAGCTAGCTATTTTCTCTCTATTTCCGTGCTTGGCTGCTGCTGAATTCTTCTTCTTCCTCAAAAATTTCTCCAACTCCCTGTATGCTGTCCAAAGCTGAGTTTAAATAGGCTGGCCAAAGCCAGCCGCAGATCTATCTTCGGCTTGCGCTGGCCGCAGATGGATCTGCGGCTGGCCAGCTGGCACGCCTCCCATCGCACTCAGCTGGTTAGTGCTTGATTTTCCTGGTTTTCCGTGCTGGCGCACCCACTTGGCCGCAGATCTATCCGCGGGCTGGCGGGCTTGACTTTCTCGATTTTCGTGCCACGCCTCGATTTTCATACCGCAACGTCGGTTTTTCCGCTGACAGGCTCGTATTCCGCAGTCCGGGAACTTCCGGGAGACGTGCCACCTCATTCGGAAATGCCTGCCTCAGACGGCTTTATTGTCACGGTAAACTTGGGTTGCCCAAAAACATTGCGGCGGGGGCCGGGCGCTCGCCCTTGTGCCCGCTCCTTTGCTCCCGCAAGCTGGTTCAATTGACGATTTCGCCCCTCCTGTCACGGTTAGTAGAAGGAAACGCAAAATTTGGGTGTTCTACAGCTGCCCCTCTTTATCATGTTTATGAAATGATAAATGAAATGAACAGGATAAAGAATAGACACTCGATGCATGAATGACAGTGTGTAAGAATGACAGTGCATACATGATGTTTCACACATATAGCTTATGATGCAACATAAGATGCAATGCATGCAAGACATTCGTAAGAGTGTCAATGTATCAACCCCTTGACCGTGTTCGTTAGTCTTTGGGTTCACTCCTTCAATCTATCGTCTCGTTCGGGGCCGGGTATCGTCGCCGGTCACCCATCGTGTAACCCCCGGTTATCGTCGCCGGTGGGTTATCTGTCGGAGCCGGTTATCGTCGCCGGACATCCATCTTGTAACCCCCGGTTATCGTCGCCGGTTGGTTATCTGTCGGAAGCCGGTTATCGTCGCCGGTCATCCATCTCGTGATCGTCGGTTATCATCGCCGCGTCGATCGTCATGTCGGGGCCGGGTATCGTCGCCGGTCACCCATCGCGTTTTGACTCTGATAGGCTAGGACCTTGACACCTGACCTGCTCGATTTTTTTTTCATTTCATGGATCACATACAGAATTATCATCTATTCATGCGTGTGACACAAACATGTAAATTGAGAAAAAATGACCCCTGTACAGTCTTTTGATACTGTTTCTACAGATGTCATCACTTGTAGTGGTTCGCTTGGATGCCTTCCCAGGTTGCTCACCACCTTGTGGTGGTTTGTTTGGATCTCAGCCCTTCCCAGGCGTGCTCACCATCTTGTCGTGGTTTGCTTGGATGCCTTCTCAGGTTGCTCACGCCACCACTCTGTCGTGGTTTGTTTGGATGCCTTCCCAGGGTGCTCACCACTCTGTCGTGGTTTGCTTGGATATCAGCCCTTCCCAGGGTGCTCACCATCTTGTCCGTGGTTTGTGTTGGATGCCTTCCCAGGTTGGCTCACCAACTTGTCGTTGGTTTGCTTGGATATCAGCCCTTTCCCCAGGGTGCTCACCATCTTGTCGTGGTTTGGCTTGGATGCCTTCCCAGGTGGCTCACCACTCTGTCGTCGTGGTTTGTTTGGATGTCTTCCCCAGGGTGCTCACCACTCTGTCGTGGTTTTGCTTGGATATCAGCCCTTCCCAGGGTGCTCACCCATCTTGTCGTGGTTTGTTTGGATGCCTTCCAAGTCTGCTCACCAACTTGTCGTGGTTTGCTTGGATATCAGCCCTTCCCAGGGTGCTCACCATCTTGTCGTGGTTTGCTTGGATGCCTTCCCAGGTGGCCTAACCAACTTTTCGTGGTTTGCTTGGATATCAGCCCTTCCCAGGGTGCTCACCATCTTGTCGTGGTTTGCTTGGATGCCTTCCCAGGATTGTTCACCAACTTGTCGTGGTTTGCTTGGATATCAGCCCTTCCCCAGGGTGCTAACCATCTTGTCGTGGTTTGCTTGGATGCCTTCCCAGGTTGGCTCACCAACTTGTCGTGGTTTTGCTTGGATATCAGCCCTTCCCAGGGTGCTCACCATCTTGTCGTGGTTTGCTTGGATGCCTTCCCAGGTTGCTTACCAACTTGTCGTGGTTTGCTTGGATATCAGCCCTTCCCAGGGTGCTCACCATTCTTGTCGTGGTTTGCTTGGATGCCTTCCCAGGTTGCTTACCAACTTGTCGTGGTTTGCTTGGATATCAGCCCTTCCCAGGGTCATTTGGCAGGCTTTTTCCGCTGCTTTGTTCAGTTCATAGTCGGGCGAAGTGAGATTTGCCCCATTCGGACATCTGCTTATGTGCAATGGTTGCACCGAGACTTTGCCATGGTTGGTTTGAGTCAGCTTGGAGTATTTGATGACTCTTGAAGTGATTTTCACTGATGACACCGCCCCAGAGGTATTTATTCCCCCAGATATGATTCCATCTCAGCTGATTTTGCCCCTAGTCGGCTCGTCGCTGAGGATGGTTTGGGGTGACCGGATCCGACTGGCCTTGATTACTTTAGCCGAGCCACTTCTTTATTGGATCGTATCGACATGATGGGGCAGTAGATTGCAGGGGACGCCGATGCTTCAGGACCTATCCACCACTTTATCCATCCTGCTTAAGTTAGTTTCAGATCTGTAGATCATTTTTATCTCCTGCATAGATTATGTCAGTTTCATCTGTTATCGAAAAGGAAATCTTGTAACGAAATGACTTATATATATTAGACATGCATTTATATTCAGGTCATTTTCCCCTTTTTCGTATCGTTGCCTTTCATCGGATCCTCATTTTTATTCCAGTCAACCACGATTTTGATATCTTGCCCTCTTTTTCTTCTCAAGTCTTGATGGAGATTTGACAGATACTACCGCACACCCTGTTGATTTCATCGGACTGAGTCTTAGATTTTTTTTTTGACTAAGTGTTTGGTTGGGTCCGGGTAAGTCACTTGAGATGAAGCTGATCAGGTGGCTGACTTCGGGAAGGTTTTGAGGGTATAGGAAGGCTTTTCTGGTTGTTGGGAATTGGTTTTGACAGAAGAAAGTATTATTTTGTAAGGAATGGGACCGTGCCACGATGGCTGCCTACGTACCCCCACAAGTCGGGAGATCAGGTCCTACGTAGTTCGTTCTTTCAAAGAACGACGAGAAAATGATGATGATGATGGGTTCTTTCAAAGGCTTTTCTGGTTGTTGGGAATTGGTTTTTGTTTTTTTTTTTTTTTTTTTTTTTTTTTTTTTTTTTTTAATGGAACCGCTTCACCGAGTCGGAATTGAGGGGTTATGGAAAACACCTCTCCATCCCTCTCTTGCAATATGAGGGCTCCTCCGGATATCACCTTCTTAATCACGAAAGGCCCCTCTCAGTTCGGGGCAAGCTTTCCCTTTAGCTTCGCTTTTTTTTTTTTTTTTTTTTTTTTTTTTTTTTTTAGAGAAGGCATGCCTTTCTTTAGCACTAGGTCCATTCTCTTTGAAACTTCTGAGGTCTTATCTTTTGTCGTAAGATCGAGAGATTCTTTGCTGATACACACTGGCCGCGTGAAATAGCAGCCACCCTTTTCTCATCAATTAGGGCCAATTTGTCGTATCGACCTTGCATTCAACCCTCCTCGTTTATCTGAGCATCTCAACCTCAAATGGCAGAACTACCTCTATTCCGTTATACCAGAGTGTAAGGGGTTTGCCCCTGTAGAAATACGCACCGATTTTCGGTACGCCAGCAGGGTGAAAGGTAGCAGATCCGGCCATCCCCGATGTTTAGCAGACATTCTCGCCATGATCTTCTTGATATTCTTATTCGCAGCCTCCACTGCCCCATTCATCTTTAGGACGGCAAATGACAAAATTGAGGTGTTTGATCTTGAAACTGGTCATATAATTCCTTCATAAGGGTACTGCTCAAATTTTTGGCATTGTCGGAGACTAAGGCCTCAGGTTGCCCATTCGGCAAATGATATCTCCATACTGGCCTAACATCTCTGTTTTCTGGCTAGGGGGTCAGATCTGTTCCTATTTTGAGCTCTCTGGGTTTGTCAGGGGTTCCAATTTTTTTATGGTGATGGTTTGGTTTGAGTTGGGTTTGGGGTTTGTCTTCGACCCATCCTTTGATCTCGTCAGGCGTGCCGTCATTATCTGTCTTCATCCTGCTCAATGCCCATTAAATCGAAATCCAGGCTCAATATCAAAATCGTAGTCAACTTTCGAATTTGAAGAATCGTTTGTTAGGGAAAGAGACACTCAAAATTGGTACACCTGGCATGAAACAAAATATTTGTCATATATAAGGGCATTTTCTCGCAATGATCATCTTTAAGATAACATGACAAAATAAACATAATCATGCACAATTTTAAAAATAAGGAACAAACAACTGGCATCTACTCATGGTCCTCCTTCATAACCTCTGGCTGCTCTACCACGATCTTCCCGCTATCGATCATATTCTGAATTTTGTGCTTCAGAGCCCAGCATTCCTGAGTATCATGACCAGGAGAACCCGAATGGTACGCACACTTCTTACTCGGATCAAATTCTCCTCCTTTCGGATCAATTGGGGGTGCCAAATCGCCTATCCTTCTCTGTGCTAATCAATACCGCCAAAATCTGTTCAAGAGGGCTCCCCAAGCGGGGTGAATACCCGATCTCTTGCTGTCTCAAATCTTCTTCGTTCGCCCCCGACCTTTGATAATTGAGATTATGTTGTCGGGGTGGCACAATTCTCTGTATTTGCACTGGAGGATTGTTCTCTGCCTTTCTAGATGATCCCTGCAGGATGAGGGAAACATCTTCCTCCTTTTTCTGTTGAATTCTACGGGAAGTGCTGCCATAGTTTCCACACTGGATTTGCTCCGCAACCACTTCCAGAGCTGTGAGGTCCCGGATCTTACCAGATTTTAACCCCATGTCCACCATTTCTCCGTGTTTTATCATCTCGGCAAAAGGTCTCCCAATCCCCGATATCACCCGCTCATAATAATAGGGCGCCTCCTGAATGTCCACAAAGGTCATTACCATTTCCGCCTCGCTCATCGGGGGATTCACCTGTGCAGCCATACCCTCCATCGTTGTGCATAGTCCCTGAAAGATTCTTTTGGTTGCTTCTTGATTTTTGTCATTTGATATCTATCAGGGGCCATCTGGGCCTGAAAAGCTGTATTGAGTTAAGAAGGTATGGGCCAACTCCTCCCAGTTGTGGATTCGGGCATTGTCAAGGCGGGCGGGCATACCAGATCCTTGCCTCCCCTGTTAAGCTTTTCTGGAATAGCTGCATCCTCAGCCCCTCGTCCTCGGCATAAGACCCGAGTTCTCCAATGTATATTTTCAAGTGCGTGTAGGGGTCTCCCTTTCCATTGTATTTTTCAAACTCGGGAACTTTGAACTTTTCTGGATATCTGGCTCCGGGGAAAACACATAGATCCGAGTAATTAACCCTGCCCAGGGAGCCTATGCCCTTTAGGGATTGGATGGTCTCCTCCATGCGTTTCATTTTTCTCCGAAGGTCGTCATTGTCCCCTTCTTCTGGGATAGTAATCACTGTCCTGCTAGGTATGGGAACGGCCTTTGGGATGACTGGCTCGTCCTTGAGTCGGGGTTGGTCCTCTTTAAGCAAGTTTGTACCATTTTTAGGAGGATTCTGATCATCCCCTGGTGGTGGAATATTATGCGATCCCTGGTTTACCGGATCCTGTCTGATTAAGAACTGTTCCTTTAACATTATGGCCATTTCCATCATCTGTCTTTTAAAATCATCAAACTCCTCCCGAGATATGGCACTATGGTTAGGAATATCCGCCATTTCAGATGTAGAATTTTGGGCTTTCTTAGACTGCGAACGGGTTTGAGGAGCAATCCTACAGAGACAACGGTTCGAAGTTTAGTCCGGGGAAATGAAAACATGGATGCATGCTAAAACTGTAAATTTTTTGGTGTTGTTTTTTTTAATTCTCTTTCCCTGCAACAAAGAAGAAAGTCAGTAGTCCTTTTAGTGCAATAACAAATGCTAAACATGACTTTATTATGCTTCCCAGCTGTTTCCTGCAAAAACATGGGGGTCAGTATTCTTTTTTGACAATAGGGGAAGCATATATGAGTACGTTGCAATGGGATTATGACATTTTATATTCTTGAACGTAAAAAAGGCATGAAGAGACTTATCCTGCGTTGGGTTAATCAGAGGCTGACCTATCCTAGGGTTACCCTCACGGACTTTTCGGCATGAAGGTTCCCAAATCTTCGCAATCTACTCGTTTGAGCCCTTTCGATTGGAGCGGATTTGAGTGGTGCGTTTCCTGAGCCATCTCCGGGGAGCAGCCCCATCGAGTCCAGTAATAAGCAACCGACGGGTTCGCCTCAGGAGGAGGTACAATCTCAACATACATTCACATTCATCGTCCTCACCGTATGCAAATGATTACTTAATAGTAAGGCAAATCCATTCAAATCATTCATTTATTCGAAGGAAATACATATTCACACAACAAAAAAAATCAAAACATCGCATACACACACATTTTATGAATTTAAAAGGATAGGATAACATCAAGATCCGAACGCGGCTTAAGCCCTCGTCTTCCCCAGCAGAGTCGCCAGCTGTCGACGCCGGGTTTTCGCTTTCTAGTCTTTTCCAATTTTTTAGCCTTTTGATTTAATGTTTCTTTGGAAAAGATCGGCATTGGATGTCGACGGGGTTTTGAAAGGTCGTTTTTATGATGAGCCAAATTAACCAGAGTCGCCAGTTGGTATATTTGAAATGGGATGTACCAACTCATCCGAGTTTTCGTTTTTTTATAAATCGCTGGCTCCTGTGTGACTCCGAATTAATTGGTTCTGCGAGAGTTGAAGATTCATAGAGTTCGGGGGCTTGTTTAAGTGAGGGGAAGGTGTTAGGCACCCCTCGACTTCCGTGAAACACGGTTACCGCAATCTTGATGCTTTCCTGTCCTTTAATTCATGAATGTGTGTGTGTGTGTGTGTGTGTGTGTGTGTGCCTATGTGAATGTCGTGGTGGGTTTGTATGAAAGAATCATTTGGATTTTTAGGGAAAGCCGTGTTTTTAATTTGAGAACGTTTCGGAATGTCTTTTAATTTATACGAGAAAGCTTGGTTCGTTATAAGAAAGATTTGATTTTAATTGTCCAAAACTATGAGATTTTCATTAAGTGTCGTTTTGGCAAAAACAAGAATTTTAAAACCTTCGTCAAAATAGGAATCGAGATCTATACGTGGCTTTCGTGAGAAACGATTCGGGCAATTTCTAGAATCTCTTTCCACCCTATGCACGAAGATTTAATAAAACGTTACTTATTTGTAAAATCATTTTGTGTGATATTTTGGAAAACGATTTTCTTTAGCTTTCTCGTTAAATAGGAATCGACATTCGTTAGCACTTCAATCTCTTATCCTCGTGAAGCTAATAACCTAATTTGATTGATTTTATGCAAGTCTTCATTGTTTTAATCTTTGAAATCATTTTTGTGTCACAAGATCTAATCAAGCATAAACACGCGTCGGGGCTATTCATGGGCATGTAAGCCATCAAAATATCCCCAAACGCCAAACAATCACATATTCCATTAGTACGGGGCCTTAAACCCGATTCTCACCTTAGCGTCGTTTTTAAGGCCCAACGGTTACATGTTACAAAACGAACATCTTGAATCTTATCACATACACCAAAACGTCCATCATCGGATTTGGACCACGGGGTGGTCGCATTCCTAGGCTCACACTGAGATTAATACATGCCACACAAAAATGAATACTACGGTAAACTAACCCACCCGGATTTATCTACTACACCATAACATCCGGAAAATGATGATCTAAATAAATTACACTCAATGAATCACCATAAACAAACTAGAAATTTCGTCGATTGGATATCCTCGGGTTATCAGGAAGAATTTTATTCCAACGGAACCTTCACTAATAAATCCCTAATCCAAGATTGTTCAACAATATGTATGAAAACTACATCTAATCTAACCAAGTAATATGATATAAATTGCTACAAACAAAAGGAAGTTTTACCTTGCAAAATGATCTCAAATGAAGGTAAATTTGTGTACTTGAATAGGATAAGAAATATATTTGATACAATCAAAATTAAAGGAGTAAAATTTCTCTCTTTTTTCTCTCTTTTCTTCCTATTTTTATTGCAAAATCTAGCTATTTTCTCTCTATTTCCGTGCTTGGCTGCTGCTGAATTCTTCTTCTTCCTCAAAATTTCTCCAACTCCCTGTATGCTGTCCAAAGCTGAGTTTAAATAGGCTGGCCAAAGCCAGCCGCAGATCTATCTGCGGCTGGCCGCAGATGGATCTGCGGCTGGCCAGCTGGCACGCCTCCCATCGCACTCAGCTGGTTAGTGCTGATTTCCTGGTTTCCGTGCTGGCGCACCCACTTGGCCGCAGATCTATCCGCGGCTGGCGGGCTTGACTTTCTCGATTTTCGTGCCACGCCTCGATTTTCGTACCGCAACGTCGGTTTTCGCTGACAGGCTCGTATTCCGCAGTCCGGGAACTTCCGGGAGACGTGCCACCTCATTCGGAAATGCCTGCCTCAGACGGCTTTATTGTCACGTAAACTTGGGTTGCCCAAAACATTGCGGCGGGGCCGGGCGCTCGCCCTTGTGCCCGCTCCTTTGCTCCCGCAAGCTGGTTCAATTGACGATTTCGCCCTCCTGTCACGGTTAGTAGAAGGAAACGCAAAATTTGGGTGTCTACAACATAAATGAATTGCTTAAAAGTAACAAAGTTCGGAGACTTGCCTTAACGTAGTTTCGATAAAATTTAAGATAGTTGGTCTACGTACGTAGTCTACGTATACCAATAATAAGCGTTAACACGTATATAAACATGTATTACGCTAATCTAGACAAGTTTCATTAAGGTTCGACGTTGATTCGGTATCTCGGTCGCGTCCTTAATGGCTAAACACATAAATTGTTCGATAAAACTTCATTTGGAAGCTTAATTATTAGTCTAAATAATTTATTTATTATTTATAACATTTTTAGAAGCTTAGTATTATTTTTAAATAATTGTTATAAGTTTGGAAGTATTTTTAAATAATTTTACAAGCTTAGGAATATTTTTAAATGAGTTAATTATCATTTAGAATATTTTTAAAACATTTAATATATTATTTAAATGATTTATTTATCATTTAGAATATTTTTAGATATTTAAAATATTATTTAAATGATTTATTTATCATTTATAATATTTTTAGAAAGATAGAATATTATTTAAATGATTTATTTTATCATTAATAATATTTTTAGAATTTTATTTTTATCATTATAATAATTTAATTATTACTTATATTAATTTTCAAAACTTAATTTAATATTTAAATGATTTAATTATCATTTAAAGTAATTTTTAAATACTTAATATATTATTTAAATGATTTATTTTATCATTAATAATATTTAAATATTTAATATTTTATTTAATTATCATATATAATAATTTTATTTAGCTTAATATCATTTTTAAATAATTAATATAATTATTAAATGATTTAATAATATCATTTTTAAATAATTACTGTAATTATTAAATGATTTTATTATAAATTATTATTATTATTTAATTAAATTAAATAATAATTCAGAAATATATAAAAAATATTAAAAATAAATTTTTATAATTAAAAATGAATTTTCGAATATAATTATTAATTATTTATAATTATTTATTATTTATTTATTATTTTATAATTTATTTAATAAATTTTTATTTTATTTTTATTAAAAATCCGTCGCTAAAGGGCTTTAGCGACGGTCTGCATGTTTTCATAGGTTTTTGGGTTTGGTTATGAATTTCGTCGCTAAAGGTGTTCTTCATGAAGAACACTTGGTCAATGTCCAACAGTGACTTTTGACCTCAAATTAATCCTAACTGGTTTGATGTTTGTGTTTGATTTTTGTTTGTTGTTATAGCCAACATGGCAGTGTATAACGACATGTTAAATTTGAGATCAAACAACATCACATGTGTGAGATTTGATCCGGTCAAACTAGGCCATTCAACTGTTCTTGAGTTTTCTAGGTTACCCAGAAAACTCATGCAGTCATAATGGTCAACGCTATTTGACCATTAATTCCGTTCAATTGATTGTTTGTTTAGGTGTTTTAATGGTTCAAGATTGTAGTTTACATACCAAAGAACATATCTATAACAATAAACAACATATTAAATATCATCTAGGCAAGATCTGGGTTGATCAAAAGTTTGACATCAAACTGTCAGACATTCATATGATTTCTGGGTTACCCAGAAATCAGTCCCCCATGGTCGGTCAACGCATTTTGACCACCTATAACTTCCATCCTAGAGATAATTTAACCATTCTACCAATTGGATCTTAAAGCTAACATGGCATACTACTGATTCATGCTTTAAAACACATCAAACAAACATTTTAAGCCGATCAAAAGCTCTGACAAAGTAGCTTGTCAGACTGCTCTTGACTGCCAATAACAGTTTGCTATTTTGGCTTGATTTTCATATCTAGATGTTATGTAAACGTGTTTTAACCGCCTAGATCACTTAATTACATGTTAATAAGTATTCCTAAACACTAAAACATAACATCAAATTCCAACTTAAAGATCTAGCAACAAATTAGGGTTTATGCACCTTTTTCTTCAAATTTTGATTCCTGGCTTTTGATTCTGAACTTGTGGTTGCTGGGGCTTGTTATGGTATGATTCTAAGTGTATAAGCTTTGTAAATTTCGTGGCTTAGCTGACCAGCATCTCATTCTATTTATAGCAACTCCAATTTAGGGTTTTCTTTAGTTAGTTTCCAAACTTTGCCTCCAAAAATATCTAACCACTTAACTTGTGCTGCTTATGATCTGGCCTAATTCACCTACTTGTGCTGGAGTGTGTCAAGCACAAGCTTGCACACTCCTAGCTTCATTTTCATTGGCTAGGATTTCATTTTTGATTTATTTTACTTACTAATTAAAATTAGATTTTTGCTAATCATGTTTATGATGTTAATTTAAGTTTAGTAATACCTTAATTAGGGTTATATATCACAATTAAGGTTTTACATTTCATAATTTAGTGTTATTAAACCAAATTAGCGTTTTAGGGTTTCAAATTAGGGTTTAGGGTTTTCAATCCTACAATTAGGGTTTTAATCTTTAGTTTAGGGTTTAGTTTAACCTTAATAATTAATATTATGATTCATTATTTAGAATCTAATTATATCAATTAAGATTCTTATACAATAATTAGGGTTTCGATTAGACAATTACCAATTAGGGTTTTCAAATTAGGGTTTCTGTTTCAGTTTATTGTTCTAACCCTAATTAACTTATTTTTGATTTTTATCAGTTAATATAATATTATATTAACTCCGAAGCACGACAAAGCACTTCGTCATTTCCAAGTACGACACAACAACTTACAAAAATAATTTGCCGAGACACTTCTCGGTGAATTCGCCGGAAGCACGACAAATCATTTTGTCCGATTAAGCACGACACAGCTGCTTGGCGAAAAATTTTTATTTGACCTAATTGTTTAATAAAATACACAATCACATAATACAAAGTCGGAACAAGAAATTTCATTCAATAAACACATAATTTACATATACAAATCTTATTAGGGTTCGGAATATTACATTCACCCCCACTAATAAGAATTTCGTCCTCGAAATTTACAGTGCAGACTATGAAAATAAGTGTGGGTAATTATCGCGCATTTTACTCTCAAGCTCCCACGTAGCTTCCTCTATATGTTGATTCCTCCAAATAACTTTGACTGAAGGGATCACTTTATTTCATAAATGTTGTTCTTTCCTATCTATGATTTCGATAGGAACTTCTTTATAAGATAAGTCTTTCTCGATCTGAATGGGTTCATAATCGATAATGTGTTTATAATCGGGTTTGTACGGTCGTAACACGGACACATGAAACACGTTATGGATATATTCTAACGCAGGAGGCAAGACTACCTCATAAGCAACTTCACCTATCCTCCTCAATATCTGAAATGGTCCAATGAATCTTGGACTTAATTTTCCTTTCTTCCCAAATCGAATTTTGCCTTTCCACGGAGATACTTTTAAGAATACGTGACTACCGACTTCGAAATCTTGTAACTTTCTATTTTGATCAGCATATTTCTTCTGTCGATCCTGTGATGCTTGTAATCTTCCTCGTATAATTCGGATTACCTCCGCGGTTTGTTGAACTATTTCGGGTCCTAGCATTTGTCGCTCTCCGACTCATCCCAAACATAAAAGGTGTTCTACATTTTCTTCCATATAGGGCTTCAAATGGTGGCATACCTATGTTGGCATGGTAACTATTGTTGTATGCAAATTCTACTAACGGTAATTGATCTTCCCAACTCCCTTTGAAATCCATGATGCAAGTGCGCAACATGTCTTCCAATGTCTGGATGGTTCTCTCACTCTGACTGTCAGTTTGTGGATGGTATGTTGTACTTAGTCTCAACTGAGTTCCTAAATTTTTCTGGAGACTTGTCCAAAAATTTGAAGTAAAATGAGGATCTCGGTCTGATACTATAGAAACAGGGACTCCATGTCTAGAAATGATTTCATTGATGTAAAGTTTGGCTAACTGGTCAAGACTGAAGCTAACTTTTATAGGTAGAAAATGAGCTGATTTGGTAAGACGATCTACAATTACCCAAATGGCATTGTGACCTTTCTGTGTATTTGGGAGACCAACTACGAAATCCATGGTAATATGCTCCCATTTTCACTCAGGAATTTCTAAGGGTTGTAATAATCCACTTGGTTTCTGATGTTCAGCTTTAACCCTTTGACATGTTAAACATTTACTTACCCACTCCGCTATCTCTCTTTTCATGTTAGACCACTAAAAATGTTGGCTCAAGTCTTTATACATTTTTGTACTCCCTGGATATTACAGCGAATTTAGAACTGTGGGCTTCATTCAGTATTTCGTCTTTTAGTTCTTGTATTGAAGGTACCCATATTCTATTTTCGTATCTCAGTACTCCATCCTTATCCACTCTAAACTTAACATTCTTTTTATGAGTCATTTCTGCCTTATACTTCTGACATTCTTCATCAGTCTCCTGTAGTTCTTTGACTCTATCCAATAATAAAGTCGAAACTACCCTCCATGACAAATAACTTCTGGGTAAAGTTAACTGAAAACTCCCACCTTGATCTCAAGTTTGTGTCAAACTCTTTTATCAATATTTCGTTATTAGTCATTACATTTAACTTCTCTTGGTTCTTTCGACTCAATGCGTCTGCTACGACGTTGGCTTTTCCGGGATGATATAAAATTTCACAGTCGAAATCTTTTATCAACTCTAGCCATCTCCTCTGCCTCATGTTTAACTCCTTCTGTGTGAAAATATATTTCAGACTCTTGTGATCTGTGTATATCTCACACTTCTCCCCGTACAAATAATGTCTCAAATTTTCAAGGCAAATACTACCGCGGCTAACTCAAGATCATGCGTAGGATACCTCTTCTCATAATCTTTGAGTTGTCTTGATGCATATGCAATTACCTTCCCATGTTGCATTAACACACATCCTAATCCCTTATGTGACGCATCACTATAAACTACAAGGTCGCCTGTATCATCTGGTAAAGATAACACTGGTGCCATGCTTAACCGCTTCTTCAACTCTTGGAAGCTTTCTTCACATTTGTCTGTCCAGACGTACTTTACCGTCTTTCGAGTCAAATTGGTTAGCGGGGTTGCTATCTTTGAAAAATCTTGTATAAAACGCCGATAATACCCTGCTAAATTGAGAAAACTTCTTACTTCTGTTGGAGTTGTTGGTTGTTCCCAATTTACAACCGCTTCTATCTTTGCTGGATCTACTGCAATCCCATTCTTGTCAATCACATGACCCAAAAATTGGACTCGTTCCAACCAGAATTCACATTTGGAAAACTTTGCACAAAGTTGTTCCTTGCGTAATATCTCTAATACGCTCCTTAAGTGTTCAGCATGCTCCTCCTTTGTTCTCGAGTATACTAAAATATCATCGATGAACACTACGACAAATTTGTCTAAGCATGGTTTAAGCACTCTGTTCATTAAGTCCATGAATGCTGCCGGCGCATTTTTTAATCCAAAAGACATCACAAGAAACTCATAATGTCCATAGCGTGTCGTAAACGCTGTCTTCGGCACATCTTCTTTTCTTACCTTTAATTGATGATAACCTGATCGTAGGTCAATCTTCGAAAAGTGTTCGGCCCCTTTCAACTGGTCAAACAAATCATCAATTCGTGGTAAAGGATATTTGTTCTTTATGGTTAACTTATTTAATTCTCTATAGTCGATGCATAACCTTAACGTACCATCCTTCTTCTTTACAAACAATACTGGTGCTCCCCAAGGTGAAACACTGGTTTGTATGTACTTTTTGTCTAAGAGTTCTTGTAGCTGCACAAGTAACTCCTTCAACTCTATAGGTGCCATTCTGTACGGTGCTTTGGAAACTGGCGCCGTACCCGGCGCTAGATCAATAACAAATTCGATCTCTCTATCCGGAGGTAGACCTGGTAACTCTTCTGGAAACACATCCGGAAATTCTCTAACTACAGGTATTTGATCTAGCTTTACTCCTTCTTTTCGAGTATCTACTATGTATGCCAAATAGCCTGTACAACCCTTCCTAAGCAACTTCTCTGCTTGCATTACTGTCAAACATCGAGATCGCTTAGGTGAACAACCACCGTTGAACACTACTTTTGACTCTGAAGTAGTCACTAGATTTACCCGCTTCCGTTGGCAGTCAATTATTGCATTATAATTTACCAGCCAATCCATGCCTAAGATTATATCAAATTCCCCTAGTTGTATAGGAATGAGGTTCACAAGAAACTTGTGTCCCTTAATCTCTACAACACAATTCTTATATATGGTTTTGACGGGAATTATCTCATTGTTTGCGATTTTCACATTAAAAGGTATGCCTAAATCTTCGCATTGCATTTTCAAGTTTTTAGCAAAGTTATTAGACACGAAAGAACAAGTAGCACCAGATTCGAATAACACATATGCATTTAAAGTGTCGATAGGGATGATACCTGTTACCACGTCCGGTGCAGCAACAGCATCCCTCATCGTCATATTAAACGTTCTGGCGGTTGGACGACCTGGACCCCCAGCTCCTGCTACTGTTGGTTTGGGGTTATTGTTTGGGACTTGATTTCCTCCCCCAAGTTGGTTTCTATTCCTCGGGCAATTCCTAGACACATGCCCAGTTGCACCACAAGTGTAACAAGTAACATTTGGGTTACCCTTACGAGTATTATCATTACTCTTTGTGGGACAGTTAGGGGAATAATGTCCCTCTTGTCCACAATGGTAACAATTAATCACTCTGTGGCGACATACTCCCGCGTGATTCTTTCCACATATAACACAACGTACCACCTTATTATTACTGTTCTGGTTTCTGTTGTTGTTATTGTTGTAATTGTTACCCCTCCTTCCAAAGTTTGTAGGAACAGTGGCATCCCACTTTCTCTTGTTATTATTAGTACCCCCTGTACTAACTTCTCCTTTAAACTTTCCTCCTTCATTCAGACTCCTTTTCTCTTTATGAAATTTTATCAAAGCTTCATTCTCATTTTCAGCTATGATAGCTTTCTCGAGAATTTCAAGAAAAGTTCTCACTTGGAACACTGACAACTTACTACGAATTTGGGGTTTCAATCCCTCTTCGTATCTCCTGGTCTTCCTTACCTCCATATTGACCTGATGTGGGGCAAACCTAGCTAATTCATTGAACTTAGCCGTATACTGGGATATAGTAAGCTCCCCTTGTTTTAATTCTAGGAATCGTACCTCCATACGATCCTGCATCGATTGGGGAAAGTAATTTTCGAAGAATAACTCCTTAAATCTAGTCCAAGGAATTATACCTTCACCCGCACGAATTTTAGTATTTTCCCACCAATGGTTCGCCTCACCTTTGAGGAAAAAAGTGGCAAAGACCGTCTTTTGATCTTCGCCGACATTAGTTACCACAAAAACCTTCTCTATTTCGGTAACCCAAGTTTGTGCCTCAATAGGTTCTGCTGTTCCCTTAAATTCAGGCGGTCCTACCAGTTTAAAGTCTTCGAACATAGTACTCTGTGGATTAACTGTGGTAGGTTGATGTGGTGGGTGGTTTTGTAAAGCTCTTAAGAGTATATCTACCAACTGTTGTGTGGGGTTGGTTTTGTTAGGTTCAGTTCTAGCTTGGGTTCTCCTTCCTGATGCCATGATTCTATAAATAAAGAAAACATATATAAATACAAGGATATGTTACACATAGAACTAACACTTTGATTGTACAAACACAATTTGTATATAACATGCAAAACGATTACATATTCGACTAGTGGTTTATACTACCACTAGTTATAACAAGGAACTCTCTATTTTACAACCTCAAAATTTGTATATTACAAACTACAAAACGTAAACTAGGTACTATACTAATCTAATCAATCACGTACTCCATTATAAGCATCCCGTATCATATGACCAACTACCGCTCTATCGATCATATAATCATCCTTCTCCTCTTCCACAAGATACCTAAATACCTTTCGTTCTAGGCCCTCAAATGCAGTCCTACACTTCTTGTCAGCTCTGTACACCTGCATATGTGCATCCTGCTTCTCGTTCTGGGTGTTCTGAAGAAGGGTCCTCAGACGACGAGTCGTATCTCTCTCACTTTCCAGTAAACCTGAAGCAATGCCTGCCCGAGAGTTAGCAGCCTCTAATTCTTCCGTTGACTGTTGAACTAATCCAATAACTATCTCTTCGTGTCTGTCGACACGCATCATCTGCCCTGCTCCGATCACCTCATCGGGTTCTGGATATAACAACTGTCCATCTATAGGGTAATTAGCATCCTCAGCCTCTAATATTTCTTGGTCATGTAGGAGTTCTTCCTCCTCTGGATCCTCCTCTTCTAAATCTAGCTCAGGGGTAAACGACTCATAATCAGGCACCTCATCGGACTCACTGTCTGATAGCCATCCTACCATGTGTTGATCTACTCCTGCCATCCTACAAAAGAATTTTAATTTGTTTAGTATTACGGGGAAACAAATTTACACATAAGATAAAGCTTTTAAGATTATTTTATGTATGATTAAGTATTTTACGGACTCAAAGACTATATCCTAAGGTATTTCCTAACTACCTTAGAGCTATAATCTACAGCTCTGATACCAACCTGTGACGCCCCCAAATCTCTACACTCCCCTGTAGTAGATCTGGTGCTCACGTGAAACTATACAACTATAAATATTCAATAAAATATGACTTCTATCTATCCAAGGTTCACAGTATCCCATAACAGGTATTAGTTCCGGCCAGAACGTTGTCTGTGTTTGGATACCCTCACTTGGATGTATAGATTCATATCTAATGAATACCTCTTTCATATTTATATTTCCTATCTATCTGACATTCACAGTATTAATGATAAGATTATCCATAGAACTGAGGGGCGCATTCCGGTAAAGATGGCACCTTACCGGCGCTCATTAAGTGTAACCCCAGAGCTTGTAGGACTTTCAACATCATTTAAATACCCTCATTCAGATGTATAGTTCATATAGATACTGTATCTAACTTAGTACAACTATGCTAAATAAAATAAAGATCAGAGTATAACGCAATCGATGAAATAAAGAATCATAATACATTACATAACATTTGGTTCGATTACATTGTTCTCAGTACTAAGTTATTACAACAAAAGCCTTTAAAAGACTTAGATTATTCAAAAGCAGTTAATAAAAACTAGTAAATGTGTCATTTCCCTTTATCAGTCCCAGAAGTGCTAGGGATATCATTTAAAGCTGCAAAAGAAGATATGCGCAAGAATGAGCTACAAATGCTCAGCAAGTTCATTTGAAAATGTAAACACAATGTGTTTGATTTGAAAGATGTTAGGTGATGTATATAACTGAGGGTTCTGTACCGGAACCATATATTTCAATTTTGTTCTGTCAGTCTTCAATGACTTAGAACCTTTTGAATTCGGATATCTGGTAGGTGATCAGCCTCACCAATATCCTAGGAGTATGCATATCATCCTACCACATTTTTGGTCAATTTAAGTTAATTGCCAATTTTGGTCAATTCATTTAATTGCCAAATTAAACCTTATTTGAAGGTTCGTCGGACCACCTTCCATCCACGGTGTCCCTTTTACTCAGTATAGATGTCATACCAAAACAATTTGGCTTGACACAATAAATTTAAGCTCAAACAATCAATAAATGATTTCATTTCTTAAGTTATGCTGAACAAGTAGCAATAACTTCACAATAATTGATAGCAAGACATAAATAAATTGCTTAAAAGTAACAAAGTTCGGAGACTTGCCTTAGTGTAGTTTCGATAAAATTTAAGACAGTTGGTCAACGTACGTAGTCTACGTATACCAATAATAAGCGTTAGCACGTATATAAACATGTATTACGCTAATCTAGACAAGTTTCATTAAGGTTCGACGTTGATTCGGTATCTCGGTCGCGTTCTTAATGGCTAAACACATAAATTGTTCGATAAAACTTCATTTGGAAGCTTAATTAATTGTCTAAATAATTTATTTATTATTTATAACATTTTTAGAAGCTTGGTATTATTTTTAAATAATTTTTATAAGCTTGGAAGTATTTTTAAATAATTTTACAAGCTTAGGAATATTTTTAAATGCTTTAATTATCATTTAGAATATTTTTAAAATATTTAATATATTATTTAAATGATTTATTTATCATTTAGAATATTTTTAGATATTTAAAATCTTATTTAAATGATTTATTTATCATTTATAATATTTTTAGAAAGATATAATATTATTTAAATAATTTATTTTATCATTAATAATATTTCTAGAATTTATTTTATCATTATAATAATTTAATTATTACTTATATTAATTTTCAAAACTTTAATTTAATATTTAAATGATTTAATTATCATTTAAAAGTAATTTTTTAAATACTTAATATATTATTTTAAATAATTTATTTTTATCTTTAATAATATTTAAATATTTAATATTTTATTTAATTATTATATATAATAATTTTATTTACCTTAATATCATTTTTAAATAATTAATATAATTATTAAATGATTTAATATTATTTTTAAATAATTAATGTAATTATTAAATGATTTATTATAATTATTTATTATTATTTAATTAAATTAAATAAATAATTCAAAAATATATATAAAAATATTAAAAATAAATTTTTATAATTAAAAATGAATTTTTCGAATATAATTATTTAATTATTTATAATTATTTATTATTTATTTATTATTTTTATAATTTATTTAATAAAATTTTATTTTATTTTTATTAAAAATCCGTCGCTAAAGGGCTTTAGCGACGGTCTGCATGTGTTCATAGGTTTCTGGGTTTGGTTATGAATTTCGTCGCTAAAGGTGTTCTTCATGAAGAACACTTGGTCAATGTCCAACAGTGACTTTTGACCTCAAATTAATCCTAACTAGTTTGATGTTTGTGTTTGATTTTTGTTTGTTGTTATAGCCAACATGGCAGTATATAACGACATGTTAAATTTGAGATCAAACAACATCAAATGTGTGAGATTTGATCCGGTCAAACTAGGCCATTCAACTGTTCTTAACCTAGAAAACTCATGCAGTTATAATGGTCAACGCTATTTGACCATTAATTTCGTTCAATTGATTGTTTGTTTAGGTGTTTTAATGGTTCAAGATTGTAGTTTACATACCAAAGAACATATCTATAACAATAAACAACATATTAAATATCATCTAGGCAAGATCTGGGTTGATCAAAAGTCTGACATCAAACTGTCAGACATTCATATGATTTCTGGGTTACCCAGAAATCAGTCCCCCATGGTCGGTCAACGCATTTTGACCACCTATAACTTCCATCCTAGAGATAATTTAACCATTCTACTAATTGGATCTTAAAGCTAACATGACATACTACTGATTCATGCTTTAAAACACATCAAACAAACATTTTAAGCCGATCAAAAGCTCTGACAAAGTAGCTTGTCAGACTGTTCTTGACTGCCAATAACAGTTTGCTGTTTTGGCTTGATTTTCATATCTAGATGTTATGTAAACGTGTTTTAACCGCCCAGATCACTTAATTACATGTTAATAAGTATTCCTAAACACTAAAACATAACATCAAATTCCAACTTAAAGATCTAGCAACAAATTAGGGTTTATGCACTTTTTTCTTTAAATTTTGATTCCTGGCTTTTGATTCTGAACTTGTGGTTGCTGGGGCTTGTTATGGTATGATTCTAAGTGTATAAGCTTTGTAAATTTCGTGGCTTAGCTGACCAGCATCTCATTCTATTTATAGCAACTCCAATTTAGGGTTTTCTTTAGTTAGTTTCCAAACTTTGCCTCCAAAAATATCTAACCACTTAACTTGTGCTGCTTATAATCTGGCGTAATTCACCTACTTGTGCTGGAGTGTGTCAAGCACAAGCTTGCACACTCCTAGCTTCATTTTCATTGGCTAGGATTTCATTTTTGATTTATTTTACTTATTAATTAAAATTAAATTTTTGCTAATCATGTTTATGATGTTAATTTAAGTTTAGTAATACCTTAATTAGGGTTATATATCATAATTAAGGTTTTACATTTCATAATTTAGTGTTATTAAACCAAATTAGGGTTTTAGGGTTTCAAATTAGGGTTTAGGGTTTTCAATCCTATAATTAGGGTTTTAATCTTTCGTTTAGGGTTTAGTTTAACCTTAATAATTAATATTATGATTCATTATTTAGAATCTAATTATATCAATTAAGATTCTTATACAATAATTAGGGTTTCAATTAGACAATTACCAATTAGGGTTTTCAAATTAGGGTTTCTGTTTCAGTTTATTGTTCTAACCCTAATTAACTTATTTTTGATTTTTATCAGTTAATATAATATTATATTAACTCCGAAGCACGACAAAGCACTTCGTCATTTCCAAGTACGACACAACAGCTTACAAAAATAATTTGCCGAGACACTTCTCGGTGAATTCGCCGGAAGCACGACAAATCATTTTGTCCGATTAAGCACGACACAGCTGCTTGGCGAAAATTTTTTATTTGACCTAATTGTTTAATAAAATACACAATCACATAATACAAAGTCGGAACAAGAAATTTCATTCAATAAACACATAATTTACATATACAAATCTTATTAGGGTTCGGAATATTACAGGAGTGGGGGGTCAGTTGTCCGCGTCAAGCCCTCCCTAACTGAGCCCAACTGTTCAGTCGCCGACCCTTGAGCCGCGTGTTCCATCGGTCAAATCGTCGGTCGCCTTAAACCCCTTGGTCCGATTGATGAACGCTCGGTCGCCTATGACCTTCTCGCTTGCCCGCCCCGAACCTTGAGCAATCCACCGGTCGTTGCCCCGTTCCAGGCTATGCTGCCGGTCCCTTCACGCCCTCACATGCCGACGCAAGACCTGTCGAGCCCCCTTTCCCCCTTCATTTGTTCCGTCTGATTGATTGAGGGCTTAGGATCCCTTTTTGCTCAGCTTAATCCTCAATTGCATTACCGGTTAGATTTTTCCCCAATTTATTAATAATGGACCGACCCAGCGGAAGAGATGGGATCAACCTGGCAAGAAATGAAAGGAAAGGATCCAGCCCAATTGGAAAATAAAATGGGCTCAACCCAATTGGGGTTGGGCCGGCTAAATGAATAGAAAAGTGGCCCAACTAAAATTAATTACACTATGCTTACTAGTATTTAATTTAAATAACTAATTCAATTAATTAAATACTTAAAATATTTGTTTTAACAATAATTCCCCATTCGAATTATTTAATCCGATAATGATAAAATTATTTATTTAATTTTTCCCAATTTTCTTGCCAACCAATTCATAGGGGTAAATCACTAATTTATTCAAGCTATTAGTGAAGCCCTTTAATGCAAAGAAAATTATTGGACCATATGGTTATATAATTAAATAATACCTACATAGGTCCAATTAAGCCCGTAAAATAAATTTCACATATCAAAACAATTTGATAACAAGGTTTAAAATTGTTGGCCATTACATCCTCTCCCCCTTATAAAAATTTCGTCCTCGGAATTTTCGACCTAGGGTTACTCAAATAATTGCGGATAGTTCGCCTTCATCTTCTCCTCGAGTTCCCACGTGGCTTCTTCCACCGCGTGATTCCTCCAGAGAACTTTGACGGAATGAATGATTTTATTCCTCAGCTTCTGCTCCTTCCTATCTAGTATTTGGACAGGAATCTCCTCGTACGATAAGTCCTTCTCGACTTGAATTGGCTCATAGGAAATAACGTGCTTGTAGTCTGGCTTATATGGACGTAGCACTGATACATGGAACACGTTGTGGATGTGCTCAAGTTCAGGAGGTAATGCTACCCCGTACGCCACTTCGCCTATCTTTCTTAATATTTCAAAAGGTCCTATAAACCTAGGGCTCAATTTGCCCTTCTTTCCAAAACGGATCTTCCCTTTCCAGGGAGATACCTTCAAAAACACAAAGCTACCAACTTCAAAGTCGCGTTTCTGACGATGTAAGTCGGCATACTTTTTCTGACGATCCTGAGCTGCTACTAAACGCTGTCTTATCACCTTAATGATTTCTACGGTTTGCTGTACCAACTCTGGTCCCAACAACCTCCGCTCACCGACCTCATCCCAACATAACGGCGTTCGATACTTCCTTCCATACAACGCCTCGTACGGTGGCATTGTAATGCCCGTGAATTTTGAACGTCATTATTAATTAAATATAATTTTAATTTTAATGAGTTAACTTTGTGTTCTTACTTAAACCTTTGGGTGTATTAATGGATTATGTGACTATGTGATTTACGGATATAAATTTGTGTTAAGGGAATCACTAGTAGTATATTTAAACTAGTGAGCAAACCCTAAGGCTTTATATCCATAAAGTTGACAAGGTATTTACTAAATTAAGTATTCAAGTAAATTGAATATAGTTAGTAAATAATGTGTGTGAATTGATTATGATAGTAATTGTTGTTGAGATATGGTCCAAATTGGATAATAATAATAATTAATAGTTAATTTAGTAATTTATTTATTAATGGACTAAGTTACTTAATTAGTGAACCTAGCCCAATCATTTATATTAATCATGGGATTGGGTATTAATTGTGTGGTCCAAAACCTAGTCACTTGATATATAAAATGTGTAACAATTATTTATTAATTAAAGCAACTAGTTGGGACAACATTTTTGGGACAAAATCTCTCCCCTTGCCGTGTAACTAAAGAGGAAGATGGGAAATTGCTTTTCAAGTCCTAGTTTTATTAAGTAACTAGTTGTCTTGGAAGTTGTAGTTATAAGCTTGACATCATAGCCTCCTAATGTGTCATAGCTTCCTAATGTGTCACTAGCCACCCTAGTGACACAAGTCTTTCACTAGCATCATGATGGCAATATAGGTGTCATTGCTATTTATCTAGCTAATAAAACCAAAGGGTAGTCATTTTGCATCTTCATTTTTTTAAAATCTTGAGAGAGTGTTAGAGAGAGTTTGAAGAGAGAAGCAAGAGCAAGTCTTGGGAGAGTAAGAGAAGGTGTTATCCAAAATCTTGTGAGAGGAAGAAGAAGACCTTGAAGTGTTTACGCCATCTCCATTCACAACCTATTTTGGAAAGAGGAGGAAAATAGCCATTAAAGCTAGGTATAACCTCCATTCTTTCAAACCCTAGTTTCTTTTTGCTAGTATTATATTATGATTATTACACACTATTTTGTTGGAAACTTTTATGTGTTGGTTGGTGTTGGTGGTAGAGAGGGAGTATTCATGGATCTAGGTTTGTATTTTGCTAGATCTATATTATTGCAAAATATGCTTAACAAATATGGTTTTAAAGCTATAAAAGAAGAGATGTTGATCTTGTATGCTTTATTGATACCATATATAAGTTTAGAATTTTTGTAACATGTTTTGGTGGGTTTTGTATGCTAAAACATGGGAGTAATATTATTTATTGGAGTACAAAATTTATTGATGAAAAATATTGAGTTAAGTCATAACTATTTTGTTTTAATATTAGAAATATTTTTCTTAGTCATGGGGAAATTTTTTGGAATTTATAATGGAGATTTAAAACTTGCTTGATGGTATTAGAATTAATTGAGTGTGAAAACAACTCTCTAGAAGGCTGCTGCTTGGTATGGGCTAAGACAGGCCGCGCATGGCGCGCGTTTAAAAAAAAAAAGGGGAGGGCTGGCCGCGCATGGCGCGCCAGCGTATTCTTTCAACCAGCGGCAGCCAAACGGCGCCGTTTTGGGCCAGGCAGGGAAGCTCGCGCGCAATGCGCGGGCGGCGATCAGGCGCAGGAAATTACCATGCTGCCCCTCCGCCCGATTTCGCAGTAATTACCATATTGCCATCCAGATTTAATTTTAATTAATTTAAATGCTTTAAACAATATTATTAAATTTTGTAAAATTAGTAAATGTACAAAATTAAGTTTTGGGCATTAAATCTTATGTTTTCTGAATATATTATATTAATTAATTATTGTTTAATTATTATTAAATAATGATTAAGGATAATTAAGAATTGTAAATTAATTATTTATTATCTAATTAACTTTAATTAATAAATAAACCTAATTAGTTATTATTTATTATTAAATAATAACTAAAGATAATTCTTACTCACTAATTAAATATTTATTATTTGATTAACTTTAACTAATAAATAAACCTAATTAGTTATTATTTATTATTAAATAATAACTAAAAGATAATTCTTACTCACTAATTAAATATTTATTATTTGATTAACTTTAAATAATAAATATACCTAATCAATTATTATTTAATCTTAATTAATAATTAAAGACAATTAAAATTAATAATTCGATTATTATTTAATTAATAATTAAATAATAAGTAAATATAATTAGTTATTAATTACTATTTATTAATAACTAAAGATAATGAATCAATTACTGTTTAACATATATTAAATAGTAATTAAATGAAGAGAAAGTTAATAAAATAAGGTTGATTTTAAATAACACATTAATTAAACAATTATAATAAATTGTTTAAGGGTTAATAATGAATATTACTTAAGAAAAGTAACGTTAATTAATTAAATAATTATAATTAACTGTTTAAGGGTTTAATAAGTGTTTATCACTTAAGGGAAACATTGTTAATTAATTAAACTATCAACCTAGAGACCAATTAAGTGTCTTATAGAATTTACTATAGTTTATTAACTTATGTGTGCTATGTGATTTGTTTAATTGTTAAATAAATAGCATAAGTAAGCGTATCGATATACAACTACGCAGTACTAATTGATAGATTGACGTTATCAATGTTAGGTTCTTCAAGGCCAATTAGTTAAAGCTAGAATTATTTGTAGCTGAGCAGACAGGCAAGTTTCCCTAACTCAAACTCGAGTTATTATTTTCGAAGCATGTTAGTGAATAATTATTGTTGATTATTCACATCTATACTGATTATTGAGATTCGCACCTTGTGCAATTGAATTCCTATTCTATTATTATTGAACTGCGAATTAGATTAAAGTTCTTTCAAGCATGAACTGTTTAGGAGATAGATCTATGCTATTGTATCAACTAGATCAATCATGTCTAAATTTGTTGAATCAAAGTTATTTTAAAAGCTGTTCTTATTAAATTGTTAGGGTAAGAACTCTTGGCTGAGAAAAGGATAAATTTGATTAAGGCATGATATCAATGCTAGTTTATTAAGTGTTTATGCATAAATCACGGGGTATGAAAGGCTGATCCCCTTGATTACCAAAACTTTTTAAGAGGTCCAGTTTAAATGCTGAGAACCTTGGCAAATGTCTATGATTATTTTCAACCACTCAGTAATTGTCATTCAATTATTCGAATATTCAATTGTCAACTATTAATTCATGTTTCTTCACAATTTTATACTGTTGTTGAACATTGAAAGCAAAATTTCCTTCTATTCATGATATATCTCCCTTGTGTATAAACTTGCTAAGCAAACTAGTTGCTTACCCTTGCTATATCATGATCTTTATTTCAGCTAAAGCAGAAACGTCTAAAAGGGACAAAGGAAAAGGGAAGGTGCAAGAGTAGTTGCCTGATATGGCTTATGTACTAGTTTATCTTAAATGTTATTTGGTTATGTGAACTCTTATTGTATTAAGGGTATGTTTTAAGTTAAGGTTAAAGAACTTTGGGACCATGATTGTAAGACTATTACTATTTCGATAAACAATGTATGTTTATTATTCCGCATTAGTTAGAAAGTATGTTTGTTGTTGAGTATCGTGAACACCGAATTCGAGGTTAGGAAACCCAGATTTGGGGGTGTCACAGGCATGCCAATGCTAGCATAATAACTGTTGTTGTAAGCGAACTCTACCAGGGGCAAGTGATCGTCCCAGTTGCCCCCTAAGTCCATCACGACTGCTCGGAGCATATCTTCCAAGGTCTGAATCGTTCGCTCGCTCTGACCATCAGTCTGAGGATGATACGCCGTACTCAATCTCAACTGTGTTCCCATTCTTTCCTGTAGACTTCTCCAAAAATTTGACGTGAAGCGCGGATCTCTGTCAGATACAATAGATACCGACACTCCATATCGCGATACTATCTCTTTTACGTAAAGTTTCGCTAATTGCTCCAATTTGTACCTGATCTTGATCGGTAGAAAATGGGCAGACTTGGTCAAACGATCTACGATCACCCAGATGACGTCTAGACCCTTCTGTGTTGTTGGAAGTCCTACCACAAAATCCATTGTGATGTGCTCCCACTTCCACTCTGGGATCTCCAAAGGTTGCAACAATCCGCTCGACCGCTGGTGCTCTACCTTGACCTTCTGACAAGTTAAACACCGGCTGACGTATTCTGCAACTTCTCCCTTCAAATGCGGCCACCAATAATGCTGACGAAGATCTTGATACATTTTGGTGCTACCCGGATGTACCGAAAATCTCATATTATGGGCCTCCTGCAATATTTCTTCCCTTAAGTCCGGTACATATGGTACCCAGATCCTTCCTTCGAACCTCAGCAATCCTGTGCTGTCAATCTTGTATTTCAACGTTTTTCCCTCCGATAGTCGCTTCTTAATGTCAACGCATTCTTCGTCAAATTCTTGAGCCTCCTTTATCTTATCCAATAGAGTCGGACCTGCTGTCACGGTAAATAATTTTTCGTCCGTCTCCATCGGATACTTAACCTCCAATTCCAGATGTTCAAAGTCCTTTATCAACTCCTCTTGAATTGTCAGTTGCATCAATTTCGCTTTGCCTTTCCTGCTTAAGGCATCAGCCACTACATTTGCTTTGCCCGAATGGTATAGAATCTCACAGTCGTAATCCTTGATCAATTCCAACCATCGGCACTGCCGCATATTCAGTTCCTTCTAAGTGAAGATATATTTTAGACTTTTGTGATCTGTGTATATCTCGCACTTCTCTCCGTATAGGTAGTGCCTCCAAATCTTCAAGGCGAAAACTACTGCGGCTAACTCCAGGTCATGAGTCGGGTAACCCTTCTCATAGTCCTTTAGTTGACGTGATGCATACGCCACGACTTTGCCGTGCTGCATCAGCACACAGCCAAGACCTTTGTGTGACGCATCGCTATACACTACGAAACCCCCAGTATTGTCTGGTAAGGTCAACATCGGTGCTTGGCTAAGTCTCTTCTTCAGCTCCATAAAACTTTCCTCGCATTTCTCCGACCAAACGAACTTAACTGTTTTTCTGGTGAGATTAGTCAACGGTGATGCTATCTTTGAAAAATCCTGGATGAATCTCCGATAGTATCCCGCTAATCCCAAGAAACTCCCGATCTCTGTTGGCGTCTTCGGTTGCTCCCAATTGATAACCGCTTCTACTTTCGCTGGGTCTACCGAGACACCATCTCTGTCGATGACGTGTCCCAGAAATTGCACCCTCTGCAACCAAAACTCACACTTAGAAAACTTTGCATACAACTTCTCCCTTCTGAGTGCTTCGAATACCATCCTCAAATGTTCAGCATGCTCCTCCTCTGACGCTGAATATACCAGGATGTCATCAATGAATACAACTACGAACTTATCCAAGTATTGTTTGAACACTCTGTTCATCATATCCATGAATGCTGCTGGTGCATTCGTCAATCCAAATGACATTACCTATTCTTAATCGTAACTTTGTTCAACTCCCGATAGTCGATACAAAGCCTCATCGAACCATCCTTCTTCTTTACAAATAGAACTGGCGCTCCCCATGGGGACACGCTTGGTCTGATATAATCCTTGTCTAACAGTTCCTACAGTTGAACCATCAACTCTCTCATTTCTACAGGTGCCATTCAATACGGAGGTTTCGATATTGGTGCGGTTCCCGGTACCAAATCGATTACGAACTCAATTTCCCTTTCCGACGGCAGTCCCGAGAGCTCATCTGGGAAGACATCGGCGAATTCCCTCACGATTGGTATTTGACTCATCTCACCCCCGACCTGACGAGTATCAATCACATGGGCCAGGTAACATACGCAACCTTTCTTAAGCAATTTCTTTGTTTGCATCATAGTAAGACAACAAGATTGTCTTGGTGATTTACTACCATAGAATACCACCTTCGACTTATTAGGAGTCTTCAGGTGTACACACTTCCCTTTACAATCAATAACTGCTCCGTGAATTGATAGCCAATCCATTCCTAGGATTACATCAAATTCTCCCAGTCGAATTGGTATCAGATCCACATTGAGCTTAAATCCTCGCAATTCAGCATAGCAGTTCCTATGAATGCATTCTACGGGGATAATTTCCTTGTTTGCTACTTCTACATTTATAGGGTGTTCTAACTTTTCACGAGGTAAATCTAACTAATTCGCAAATTCTTCGGAAACAAAAGAACAGGTAGCACCCGAATCGAATAACACATATGCATTTATATCATTGATTGGGATGATACCTGACACCACGTCCTTGGATTCCACCGCATCCCGGACAGTCATGTTGAACGTGCGTGCCGTTAGCTTGTTGGCTTGACTGGCTGGTGCCCCGTAGCTCAGCCAGTTGTTAGTCCCGCTGTTGTTGTTGCTCCTGTTGCCACTCCCGACGTCGCCCTTCCTCTTCGGATAGTCCTTAATCTGGTGGTCGGGTGATCCACAAGAGAAACATCCTCCTCTCTGCTTGTTCGGACACTGAGGAGCCATGTGCCCCGGTTGTCTACATCGGTAACAAACACTTTTCCCCTTCATACACTCCCCCGAGTGATTCTTCCCGCAGTTGTTGCACTTCAACTTTTCTTAGCCTCTCCTCCGGATTTATTGCTCCCGAACGATTGGCTTTCATTCTATTTGCACTTATTGGGGTTACTGCCTCCGCTGCTCCCCGCTTTGGCAACCTCCTGACTCTTCTTTCTATCTTGGTTGAACCGTGTCACCGCTTCATTGTCCTCTTCCACAATGATAGCTCTCTCCAGCAGTTCCGAGAAGTTCTTAATCTTCAATATTGCGACTGACTTCTGTAACCACGGTTTCAGTCCCAACTCAAACCTTCTTGCCTTCCTGGCCTCGGTGTCCACCTGATGTGGGGCAAATCGGGCCAACTCATTGAACTTTGTCGCGTACTCGGCGACAGTCATATTCCCCTATTTCAGTTCCAGGAACTTCACTTCCATGTCCTGCTGTGTATTCTCCGGAAAGTAATTTTCGAAGAATAGCTCTTTGAATCTGTCCCACGAGATGACTCCCTCACCTGCTCGTCCCTTATTGGCCTTCCACCAATAGTTAGCCTCGCCCTTCAGCATGAAGGTGGCAAATCCTGTTTTCTGTTCTTCGGCCACTCGCGCGACTTCGAAGACCTTCTCTATCTCTTCGATCCAGGTCTGTGCTTCGATTAGGTTAAGAGTTCCCTTGAACTCGGGTGGTCCAACCAGTTTGAAATCCTTAAAATTTGCCAAATGATGCGCTGGCCCGGGTGCTGCTTGGGTCCCTACATGTGGCGGTTTTGACTGCATGGCTTCCGCCATCATTTCTGCGAACACCCTCATTGGATTGGGTTGATCCCCCACCTCGCTTTCTAACTCTTCGACCTGCTGGTTACGCGATCGTCTTCTCGGCGGCATGATCTGATAAAGGAAAACCGCTGACTTTTATCTATAGTTTTATGTTTTACACAATATGTCATGGAATTCAGTAGTTAAGAGTAAAAGCATCTATCAAACACATTTGATTTAAATAAAACAACTGCATTTATATTCATATACCACTGTTTCGATACAACCGGACTCAACCTGTGGCATACTTCTATAAATGCACAATGGCATGCCCTATCCAGCACTAACCATCCCCTAATACAAAAGTGGGGAATAATAACTTTCCATCCTTCATAGCAAATAAAAGTTGGGGTTTAACTGCTACCCCAATCATGCTATAACATATAGGAGTTTATAACACAAATTTGTCCCCATTAGAACAAAAGTGGGACCTACTGCACCTATGACAAATAAGACACCCAAACTAACACGTCACTACATGTTGTGACGAATCTGCGCCTGCTGATTTGAGGAAAGTGCTCCACCCATGACTCGGCGACGAACCGAGCGACTAGATTCTCCCACCTCAGTCCGAGGCCTTCTATAGGCTGCATCCAGAGCTAACCCCAAGGTCTCTATCCTCACAGCCCCTGCCTCCAGCTTGTCTTCCAGCATATCAACTCTCCTTGCTGCTCTGACCCATGCGTCTCTAACCCGGAAATTTTCAGCAATCTCTACACTGAACTCGAACTTCGTAGCCTCATGCTTGGCCTTCAGATGGGCGATCTCCATATCCTTCTGTTCCAACTTCTCTCTCAGCTCAGCATTCCTGGCCACCATCTGATGTAGTAGTGGTCCAATCTGCTATGCTGAGGTCTCAAAACCCTACAGTTGTACCTTCAGCAATCCCAACTCACTCTCCAGCTGATATGCTAACTCCCTATATTGATCTTCCATGGTCTGATGGGTCTGGTTCTGTTCCTCCAGATGGGCTACCCTATTCTCGAGCTCCTCGTTCCTACTCGACAGTCCTTCAATGATATCATCAGCAGTAGAGCCCATGCCATCTATATAGGCAGGTGGCTCATCATCTTCAGTCTCTGGGTCCTCCTCGCCATCACCTGGCTATCTCAGCACCCTACCAATCACCGGCTCCTCCTCAGAACCATATTCAGCCTCATCTCCAGCGTCCATCTCTGGCTCACTCGGTTGTACCTCAACTAAACCCATCGGGTCCACCGGTATGTCCGTGAACTCTATCTCTCCAGCAGGACTGGGTATTCCGGTGCCAGGCATCCTACAGCCACAGACAGAGACAACAAATAACCATATGTTAGTATCATAATAAAATATGTTCATTGCCAAAACTCGGCTCGGCAGATTTCCACAATCCACCCCTAGACAAGGCCATTATCCGAATCTCCTCGATTCATATCCTAACGTACTCAATATGAGTTTAAAACTAAGGTCATAACCTAGGTTTCACGATCCTAAAATTTATAACCTACAGCTCTGATACCAACCTGTGACGTCCCCAAATTCGGGTCTCCAACTACCCGGATTCGGTCATCACGTTCCAATACACACATTCACCTCTAACAACATACGATAACTAAATGCGGAATATAATAAATATATGTTGTTCATTTCAAAGGTGTTACTAGTCCCAAGATACAATAACCTTAATACATAACACAAAGTCATACCCTAAATAGCAATCAGGGTTCGAATTACATTAATTACAATTAACTAAATATAAAGTAAAATCAGCTATGTGAAGCCTATCACTTCATCTTTTCTTTACCCCTGCCCTTTCCTGATGTCTCGGGTTTAGCTGCAATGAAAGTCATGATATAGCAAGGATGAGCAACGAGTTTGCTCAGCAAGTTTAAAATACAACAATAAAGGATATATCATGATGAATGGAATATAGAAAGAGGATTTAACAATATAAATATCGGAAGCAAGAACAATTATTGCTTTTAGGACAATTGACAGTTAAGTAGACTTTGAACAATAACTTCCAAAGGAGTCAATAGCTGGTTGACCCTTTGGTTACTGGCTACAAAATAAGTACTTGAGGGGATCAGCCTCGCGTACACTATGTATATGCATAACATTTAACTCTGCTGTTTGTACCTTATATTAGATACCTGGGTACTCCCCTATAATAAAAAGGGATATTCATTTTAGTCTAAGAATCCATACCATTGATTGGTTCATATAGTTTTTATAAATTCTCATATACTTGCCTGACCGAACAAAGGTCCAGATTCAATCTTAAATAGTTCGTGAATTACAGAACTTTAATAATGTACGAATCCAAGACTGTATGAATTCAAATGCACCGAGTGCGAATGTCAATAATATCGATGTGGATTAATTGCAAATTGATTAAACCACTTAAGCATTCTTGGAAACAAAATTTCATGCTACAATACAATAGTAGCCTGCTCGAAAATAATTGAGTAGGATTTAGGAAAATTTCACAGGGTATAGTTTCAGGAAAAAGGGAACTTGCATAATACATCACATCCTGCTCGAATGTAAATTGAGTAGGGTTAAAGGAAACTTGTATGTTTGCTCAGCTACAATTAATTTTAGCTTTAACTAATTGGCCTTGAACGACCTATCATTTGATAAAGTCGATTCATCAATTAACATCGCATAATCATATATCGGTACACCCTCTTATGCTATTTATTTAGCAGATAAACAATTCACATAGCGTATAAGTCAATAGACCATTCTCAATCCCATAAGATACTTAATTAATCTGTAGACCGAGAAATTATTTACTAACAATGTTTCTCTTAAGTGATAAGCATTTGTTAACCATTACATTACTCTACCAATTCCATCAACATTCAATTTCTATCTGACAGTAGTTAAATAGAATTTAATTCATGTCCTCTAGTTATTATTTTAAACAACTAGTCATGTTTATTTATTACTCGGCTATTCAAATTAGAAACCTTACTTGTCTCTAATTATTGGATAGTAATCCTTATTTATTATTTATAAAATAATTAATAATTTATTAGTGCATTATGGTTTAATAGCAACTAAATAATTGATCACTTATTTAGTTTTATTTGCACTAAATTTCTATTCACCTTTAAGGGTAATTAAGTAATTATTTCCCCTTATTCCTTATTTAACATTAATTAAATGATTAATGTATTAACTTTACTTGTACCTAATTATCATTTAATTATTAATTAAATAATCATTAAATATTTATTATCTTTATTTATTATTTAATGTTAAATAATAAATAATTGATTTATTAACTCTACTCATACTTAATTATTATTTAATATTAAATAATAATAATTAAATATTTATTGTCTTTATTTATTATTTAATATAATAAACAATTAATCTATTAACTCCACACATACTTAATTATCATTTAATATTAATTAGATAATAATTAAATATTTATTATCTTTATTTATTATTTAATGTTAAATAATAAATAATTATTTTTATTAACTTTATTCATACTTAATTATTATTTAATATTAATTAAATAATAATTAAATATTTATTGTCTTTATTTATTATTAAAATAAATAATTATTTATTAGTGTATTATTAATTCAAATAATAACCAATAATTAATCCGATGGTATTACATAATGGTAATAATCGTATTTTCATGCCACAACCAACAACCACATTATCGCATAGTATAACCAATTCCTGAAATCTTATTTCCAACTATCCAGTTTATCACAATAGGAACACTCCCAACGGATTCATGGCAACACTGGTTTTCAGTTTCTATTATCAACCATGATACAAATATATAATAGACTAAAGTTTGGCTCTTATATAAGCGATGTGTATTGACAGTACACTTAATACCAAATGAAGCACAATCTGCAATTAACCACAATGTGCATACAACACTTATTTCAAAGTTTGTGGCCAGCCCAAGCATTATCACATAACAATAAAACGAATGCTTGATTTTTATAAACCATGTTGCTGACAGAACAGTTGATACCAAAAATGAAAACAAAATTTGGTTTAGGCATTACAGCAAACACACACTGGGTATCCTAAAATTCGGCATTGGCCAATTCACAGTACCAAAAAATCAAGCTGCCATAACCTCTTAGGGTTCCTTCATATCAGAGTTCCTATCAAAGAATAATACAACCCAAGCACAGTACGAATGAAAAGAAAAATAAAACCTAAAACCACAAGAAAACCGTCACTGTAGCTTGGTTGACATGGAACTATTTGTATACCTTGAGGTCGAATTGGGTCGAATTGGGGTTCTAGCTGTCGTCGTCCTCCTTCTCCCAAAATAGGTGACGAAGCCGGACATTCACAGCCCAGTTCTCCTCCCCTGTTCCCTCTTCTGCTTGTGATTCTCTCTCTCAAATTCGAACTCACAAAAATCGGCAGCTTGCTAGGGTTTGGGTCCCAATTTATAGTGAAAAGTTTACCCAATTGTTGGGCAATACCCTACCTAATCGAGTTAATAACCAACGGTAGGGAGGAGTGGGGGGTCAGTTGTCCGCGTCAAGCCCTCCCCAACTGAGCCCAACTGTTCAGTCGCCGACCCTTGAGCCGCGTGTTCCATCGGTTAAATCGTCGGTCGCCTTAAACCCCTTGGTCCGATTGATGAACGCTCGGTCGCCTATGACCTTCTCGCTTGCCCGCCCCGAACCTTGAGCAATCCACCGGTCGTTGCCCCGTTCCAGGCTATGCCGCCGATCCCTTCACGCCCTCACATGCCGACGCAAGACCTGTCGAGCCCCCTTTCCCCCTTCATTTGTTCCGTGTGATTGATTGAGGGCTTAGGATCCCTTTTTGCTCAGCTTAATCCTCAATTGCATTACCGGTTAGATTTTTCCCCAATTTATTAACAATGGACCGACCCAGCGGAAGAGATGGGATCAACCCGGCAGGAAATGAAAGGAAAGGATCCAGCCCAATTGGAAAATAAAATGGGCTCAACCCAATTGGGGTTGGGCCGGCTAAATGAATAGAAAAGTGGCCCAACTAAAATTAATTACACTATGCTCACTAGTATTTAATTTAAATAACTAATTCAATTAATTAAATATTTAAAATATTTGTTTTAACAATAATTTCTCATTCGAATTATTTAATCCGATAATGATAAAATTATTTATTTAATTTTCCCCAATTTTCTTGCCAACCAATTCTTAGGGGTAAATCACTAATTTATTCAAGCTATTAGTGAAGCCCTTTAATGCAAAGAAAATTATTGGACCATATGGTTATATAATTAAATAATACCTACATAGGTCCAATTAAGCCCGTAAAATAAATTTCACATATCAAAACAATTTGGTACCAAGGTTTAAAATTGTTGGCCATTACAATAACAACTCAGTAGTCCTTGGCCAAGGCAGAATGAAATTAGAAAAAAGTTTCTAATTTGCATTAATTAGAGTTGTGCATTTAAGAATCGAAATACATATAATTAAATAAAATAAGACTTGACATTAAATCCATGTCTTATATTTAATTGGGACATTGTGTGGTAGAAGGATTGAATTGTATGGTAATTATGCACTGAAAGGTTCTTTTGTGATTAATGTTGAAATCTATATTATCTGAAAAGTCGTTGATTACTAAGGGGGCTTACCCTTATTGTAGAATAAATATTATTTATTTAAATAAATTAAATATTTTAATTTATTTACTTAAATATAATTAGAATTGTTCTAATTGATTTATTCACAACCGGTTTAATATGGAGAACCTAAAGGGTCACACCGCAAAAAGAAAAAAATATTTATTTAAGAAGTAAATGGCATAATTGTAATAATAAGTTAAGTGTGTTTAATTTAGTCTATGGAGATAGAATAAATTAAATAGCTTAATATTTATTATTTAATATTTTAGAAATATTAAATATAAATTAATAAGAGGAGTCTTATTATTATTATTATTGCAATTACTATTATTTAATTCCTAATAGGGATTGAGAATTAATTAATAGAAGTACTCTCACATGAATTCCTAATTGGATCAGGAGTATAATTAATTAAAGAAGTTTAATTATAATAGAAACCCTAATCCTAAATAGTTTAGGGAAATGTTATTCCTACATCTATAAATAAGAAGAGTCTTATCATAGATTAGGGTTACACACTCTTGCATTAGATTGTGGAGAGTACTTGTAATTTCTATAGAGATAGAAACTAGGGTTTTGCCAACACCCAACTTCTTGAATACCTATTCTTCCTTGGTGGATCACCTCTAGAGGCCAAACACTTGGGTGGCTAACGTTGATCAAAGGAAAGAATCTCATCGGTGGAATTCGAGGAGAACACGAAGGACTAGGAGTTGAACTTGTACCCGAGGAAGTTTTGATCTACGAGGGTATAATTCTTATTCTCTTTCTCTTTCGTTTAATTGACAATTGAACACAAGGATAGATCATGGTGATGGTTTGTATTAAAATTTTAAATCCGTTTTTATCACGCTTCCGCCCTATTTATGTAATTTGATTGCCTGATTGCGTTATATACAAACCTAACAACACCTATATACTTGCTTTAGTGTCTCCACATAAATGATTTTGAGATCAATCATCCTCTTACTAAGAGGAAATAAACTATGTACTAATCTATCCGGATTCACTAATCCCTTCTTAGTAATCCAACAATTAGGAACGATTTTAGTTTGTGAGCTATCTAGAATTTAGATCTCATTAGCATGATCATCATCATGATTCTAAAATCATTTCTCAAAGCTATGAGTTTATCACATTTAATATAACAACACCATGTAGATAAAATAAAATGCCTTTATTAAATAAATTCTTTTATTAATAATCGAATATGATTAAATAAATTCTTTTATTAATAATCGAATATGATTACAAAGTATATGCTACATTATATCAAATATGATTGGCTTGTGTGCATACTACTTTCACGTTTCAATTGGACGTTTGATGAGTGTGTTTTATACACATAATTTGGGTAATTTTGGCCTTGATAATTTGTAAGTCTTTGGGTACTTTATGTGGTTTTATTGTATTTTTATCTTATTTTTAGATATTGTGGTTTTATATTGCTTTTATATGTTTTGTATTGTTTTTATGTGTTTTTACTTTGTTTTGTAGGAATTTGAATAAAAGCTATCAATGTTTGGAAGTGCTTTGTTTGCCATTTTTAGCGCAACATTGACATAACAGATGCTTCTCGCCCAATTTTGCCCATGATTCAGCCATTATCTCTCAGAACTCAAAGAATGAAAGTTGTAGAAGTATCTCTTAGCTTTCCGTAGCTATTTGAATCGCCTCGATCTGAGTTCGGACGAAGAAGTTGTGGTTTTTTTCCCAACTAACGTCAATGCTAAATTTTCCAAGCAGGGCAGCGGGGCCTCGCCACAAACCAGCGGGGCCTTACCAGGGCATACAGGGAGTTGCAGCAGGCCAGCGGAGCCTTGCCACAAACCAACGGGGCCTCGCCAATTCGCGCTGAGTGCGATCTGTGCGGGTTTTTTTGGTCCAAATCCGAGTGGAGGCTAGGGTTTTCATGGGAACATTATAAATAGAACATGTAGCCTCCATTTTGAAGGGACTTAGACAGACTTAGATTATCCTAGAGTTCCAAAATCAGATTTAGAGAGAGAGAGAGAGGAGGCTTGGAGCAAAAAGAGGGAGACCATGGCCATTGGCCATGGTTCTTCCAAAGCTTGGAGGAGCTTCAATGGAGGTGCTTCAATGGAGTTCCATCCAACAACAATGGGGAAGCCATCCTTTAACTTTTTTTTTTCCCTCTATGTAATCAGTTTTTAATCTAAGATTGTAATTGAACTCATTGCTTAATTTGAATTGATTTTCTCTTCCAATTGATTATTGTTGCTCATATGAATTGGTTATCAAAACCTATGCTTATAGATTAATTGCTTGGCTAGTAATTACCTTGGGAACCTATATGAACTTGACAAACAGATTATAGTGTGGAGACCTAGTTATGATATCATGCGAAAGTTAAAGATTGTTGTGGGTGATTAATAAAGATTTAGTGACGTGTGTCTTGTTGATTATCCTCAATGATAGGTAACTTGGTAGTATTTAGGATAAACATATACCTAGATACCGTGTGCAACTAATTGAGAATCTAATCTTAATGACTTCCTATGTGAAAGTTGGTAATTGAAAGGGTGGTTAATGAGATTTAGTGACACGTGTCTTGTTAATTATTGTTGAAATTGGTCTCTTGATAGTGTGTATGATAAACATATACCTACATGCCGCATTTGAAAGATTCGTAATTGACCATCGACAGAGGCTCTTACGTAATTATGACTTCTCAGATGTCAATTTTATGTGGTTTGTTAGAAATGCAAGTGATGTTAGAAGTGCAAGTGCTGTGTGTGTGTATGTGCTGTTATAGTCCACTGAGGAAAACACGTTCCTTGTTTTCCTCCTCCACTTGCTCCAAACAGGTTGTATAAATTAGGGACCTATTGTAATGTAAATTCATAACGTAGTGTACAGATATTATACGTTTAACATGGTATCAGAGCCAAAGCAGTCTATCAGAAGCTTTTTCTTCTTCTCTCTATTTCGCGTCGCTGCTGCTCTTCTTCTTCAATCAGAAAACTAGCCAAATACTTATATATAGTGAAATTGATATCATAAGTAGGATACCCAGTGCCAGGCGACCAACACAGGATTTTCAAATTCGCGACCCACTGCCCCACGCGCCCTCACGCGCCGCCTCACGCGCCTGACGCCGATGCCACGCGCCATCGCCGACCGACGCGTGAGCCCTGTTCCGGCGAGTTTTTCCGGCGCGGTCTCCTTACGGTCTGGTCGTCTCTCTCTTCTCTTCATACCCACAGTGGTTTCAGAGATCAAAAATCAGGTTTGTTTGGATTTGGCTTAAATTTGGTTCGGTCGACCCTTTGGTTACTGACTGTTATATCTGTTGGCTGCTAATTTAGCTTGTTTTCGAACTATGACATACTCTGCATAAGCCTCTTATGGAGATTGTCTCTGTTATGTTGCTTTAATGACCTTTTTTTCTTCGGCTTGAACTGGCATGCATAGGCTACTGTTTGACTTGCTTAATATCAGTGTCAAGTGTTAACCTGGTTGGCTTGCAGTATTAAAGTGTTTGGCCTATTTTCAACTGTCCCATCACACTACCTTATTATACACTGCCTTGTTAAGCATTATTGTTTGGGCTATTTTCATACAACTACTGCTCACTGTTGGAAGCCTGTATACTATCCTTGTTGGTAAATTCCTTGGATAAATTCTTGTTGCTCTTATTATATCACCATGGCAGAAGTTGGTCCTATTATCGAAACCAATAAAGGACAGATGTTTAGAAATCATCATCTCAATTCCTCTTTGGTTCTTAGTTCTTTTAAATTGGATGGAAATAATTATCTTGCCTGGTCCCAAGCCTGTTGTATGTCAATTGAAGCAAACCGAATGCAGCACTTTATCACTGGTACAAACACCATGCCTGTACAAGCAGGCACTGCTCAAGAAGAATGGAAATCTGATAACTCTATGGTAAAAACATGGATCTTTAACTCAATGGAACCTAGTCTGAGGAGTAGCTACATGTTCTTAGACACTGCATATGCACTTTGGGAAGCTATCTCTCAAACCTTTTCTATCTCTGGTGATATGTCTAAGGCCTATGATATTCGTAAACGAATCCGTGAGTTGAGCCAAGGAGAGAAGTCTGTGGCACAATATTTTGCAGAGATTAATGCACTGTGGCAGGAGCTTGATCATTATCGGGTTTTCTCAGCTAAATGTCCGAAAGATGCAGCCGCTTATCAAAAGTTTATTAATGAAGATAGGGTTGTAGACTTCTTGGCTGGTTTGAATATAGAATTTGATCAAGTTCGAGCACAGCTGCTTGGTCAGACACCTTTTCCATCACTGAGGGAGGCTCATGCTAAAGTCCAACAAGAGGAAAGTAGGCGTCGAGTGATGATACTAAAATCCACTTCTGTTGACCGATCAGCCTTGATTGCATCATATCCTAAGCCTGGCTTTTCCGTTCCCTCTACTATTAAGAAAGAGTCCCGTGAGTGTGACTATTGTGGGGGGAAGAATCATACCAGAGACCGCTGCTTTAAGCTTCATGGGCATCCTAAAGGACGTGGAGGTCGGTCTGGTCGTGGACGTGGATCTCACGCCTATATGTCTAATCCTCCACTCTCTGCAGATATACCTAGTACTACAGACACTACTCATGCACTGACTCCTAAGGAAATCACTGCCTTTCGGAAGTTCTATTCCATTCCTCTCATTATGTCCAGACAGGTATATCTCCTTGTGCTTTTCATATTTCACCCACCTGCCTTAGTTGGATTATAGATACAGGTGCCTCCGAGCATATGACTGGGTCCTCTAACCTTTTTACTTCATATATGCCCCGGTCAGGAAAAGACAAGGTTCGAGTTGCTGATGGCTCTCTGTCTTCTATCTTTGGGAGTGGTTCTGTAGTTTGTACCCCTTCATTGACTTTATCATATGTTCTCCATATTCCTTCTTTCACTGCAAATTTATTATCTATCCAACGTCTTTCTGAATCTATGCATTGTTCAGTAACCTTTTTTCCAAATCATTGTATTTTTCAAGACTTGGTGACGGGACAGAAGATTGGCAGTGGTAGTGCAGTTGATGGTCTCTATTATTTAGATGTTCCCTCATCTAACATGGTCCCTACTCAGGCTCTTCACTCTGTTTCAGACTCCAACCTAGTCTCTCTCCCTCAATGGCATCGTCGTTTGGGTCATCCGTCTTTTTCAGTATTGGAACTTTTGTTTCCATCTTTAGTTAAGACTTGTAACAAAACTCAGTTTTTGTGTGAACCATGTGAACTCGGTAAACACAAACGTTCGACTTATTCTGCTATCAATAGTCGTCATTCTGAGTCTTTTGCTATTATCCATACCGATGTCTGGGGGCCCTCTCGGATTATTTCCCGTTTTGATTTTAGATGGTTTGTTAGCTTTATTGATTGTCATTCTCGTGTCACTTGGATTTACCTTTTGCGTTCAAAAAATGAAGTTTTTGGTTGCTTTCAGGACTTTCATAAAATGATTCAAACTCAATTTAACGCTAAAGTCAAAATTCTCCATAGTGATAATGGTCGTGAATACAGTAATAATCATGCTTTTGAATCTTACCTCTCCCAGCATGGCATCATTCTCCAAACCTCCTGTGTCCAAACTCCAGAACAAAATGGAGTAGCAGAAAGAAAAAATCGACATCTACTAGAAGTTGCCCTCACTCTTATGTTTACAATGAAAACTCCTAAATTTTTATGGGGTGATGCGGTTCTGACTGCGACATTCCTTATAAACCGCCTTCCTTCTAGAAGCCTTGGCAACAAAAGTCCTATCTCCATTCTTCAGCACATAACCACTCATTCTCCCTCACCACGAGTTTTTGGATGTGTGTGCTATTTCATGATAAAACTCCCACTCGGGGTAAATTAGATCCCAAAGCTCTTCGGTGTGTTTTTATTGGATATTCCCCAACCCAAAAGGGTTATAAATGTTATCACCCCCCTTCTCACAAAGTGTTTGTCACTCGGGATGTAACTTTTTGGGAGTCTGAACCTTTTTATTCTTCTTCACCGTCTCCTCAAGGGGAGGATGTTATTGATGAGGAGGAGACGTCTTTTGAAACTGGTACAAATATTATTATACCATCTTCTTCTCCTGTCATTGTTTCTGATAATACTACACAGGGGGAGTTACAATTACACGAGCCATCTTCCTCCACTCTTGTTGTTGTTTCTGATAATGCTACACAGGAGGAGTTACAGTTACAGTCCGAGCCTGAGTTGAGGACCTATACTCGAAAAAGGAAGAATAAGGTCACCATTGCTGCACCACTACACTAACCTTGCCCTGAACGAAGTCCTGGTAATATTAATGGTATGAATCCTGATCCTATTTGTTCTTCTGATGATACTGACATTCCTATTGCTCTTAGAAAAGGTGTCAGGTCTTGTACACAACATCCTATCTCGAATTTTGTTTCGTATGATAAATTATCTGCATCATACCATTCTTTTGTTTCTTCTTTGTCCTCTATATCTATTACTCAGGGGTGGAAAGAAGCAATTAGCAACGATAAGTGGAAACATGCTATGATAGAAGAGATGAATGCCCTGAAAAAGAATGATACTTGGGAACTAGTTACTCTTCCTTATGGGAAAAGACCAGTTGGTTGCAAATGGGTATATACAGTGAAACAAAAGGCAGATGGGACAGTTGAAAGACTCAAAGCCAGACTAGTTGCAAAAGGATACACTCAGACTCACGGGATTGATTACCAGGAGACTTTTGCCCCTGTGGAAAAAATGAACTCTGTTCGTACCATAATCTCATGTGCGGCAAACTTTGGCTGGGATATTCAGCAATTGGATGTGAAAAATGCATTTCTCCATGGTGATCTAGAAGAAGAGGTATACATGGAAATACCCTCAGGTTTTGCCTCATCTGTCACCAAGGGTAAAGTTTGTAGACTGCGAAAGGCTTTATACGGATTGAAGCAATCTCCTCGAGCCTGGTTTGGTAAATTCCACAAAGTAATGATAAAACTTGGGTACAAACAGAGTCGAGCAGATCACACTCTATTTGTCAAACAAATAAATGGTAAGACTGTCATTCTTATTGTTTATGTTGATGACATTGTAGTGACAGGGGATAATAAAGAAGAGATAGTTAACCTCAAGGCAAGCTTGGCTAAAGAGTTTGAAATCAAAGATCTGGGCACCTTGAAATATTTCCTTGGTATTGAAGTTGCAAGATCTTCCAGTGGAATTTTCCTATCTCAACGAAAGTATGTTCTTGATCTCTTAACAGAAACTGGCATGCTAGGGTGTAAACCTGCTGATTCTCCTATTGAAGTTAATCACCATCTAGAAGGAGGCACAGGACCTACGGTGGATAGAGAACGATATCAACGTCTAGTAGGACGACTGATATACTTGTCTCATACTAGACCCGATATATCTTATGCTGTGGGTATAATCAGCCAATATATGCATGATCCTCGACAAAGTCATATGGAAACCGTTTACAGAATTTTGAGGTATCTCAAGTCTGCACCCGGTAAAGGTTTATTGTTTGCACCACATGGTCACATGAGAGTCGAAGCTTTTTTCGACTCAGATTGGGCTGGCTCTATAGAGGATCGTTGATCTACATCAGGCTACTGTTCATTTGTTGGAGGTAATCTTGTCACTTGGCGTAGTAAGAAACAGTCTGTTGTGGTAAGATCTAGTGCTGAGGCTGAATACCGAGCTATCGCCTTGGGTATATGTGAACTAATGTGGCTTCGAACCTTGCTAGAAGATTTGGGTGTTTCAACTAAAGGGCCTATGCAGTTGTTTTGTGATAACAAGGCAGCCATTAGTATTGCAAATGATCTGGTACAATATGATAGAATGGAGCACATTGAGATTGACCGACACTTCATCAAAGAAAAATTAGTCAGTGGTCTTATTTGCTTACCTTTTGTAAAAACAGAACATCAGCTAGCTGATATTCTGACTAAGGGTCTTAGTGGTAAGATGTTTCATCCCTTATGTTTCAAGTTGGGTATGCGAGATATCTATACACCAACTTGAGGGGGAGTGTTAGAAGTGCAAGTGCTGTTAGAAGTGCAAGTGTTGTGTGTGTGTATATGTGCTGTTATAGTCCACTGAGGAAAACACGTTCCTTGTTTTCCTCCTCCACTTGCTCCAAACAGGTTGTATAAATTAGGGACCTATTGTAATGTAAATTCATAACGTAGTGTACAAAAATTATACGTTTAACATGGTTAATTGATCTAAAGTGAGAGTTAAGATATTTGAACAAAGCATTGCACGCCAAGTGTTTGACAAAATGCTTGAATGGGGGAAATTGTAATCTTAGACCTTTATCTATCTATTTTTGTTATTTATATTCCATGAAATTTAGATGTAACCTTTATCTATCACTTGAATCAAAGAGTTTGATTTAGATCGAGTCGATATTGAGTTAGTACTTGGGGATACATTAGAGTTAATTCCATGTGGGTTCGACAACTCTCTTATCACTTTATTACTTGCTGGCCGCGTATACTTGCGCGTATTTTTCGGTTGCGAAATCGACCAACAAGTTTTTGGCACCGTTGCCGGGGAATTATTCTTCTAATGTTTTTCCAATATTAATTTTAATTGATTTTATCTTAATTTGAACTTGTATTTATGTTTTAAATAAAGTCGAGTCGAGGACTATAAACCAAACGCTTCTTGGGAGGCAATCCAAGTCTATTATTTTGCTTTTGTTTGATTGCATTTTAATTTCTTCAGTCAATTTTTTTTAGGTGCCGATTATCGTGCAAAATAAAAATCGCTCCCAGCTTTGAGGACTTGAAAGATGATATCAATGGCACTTGACACGTTCTCAGGGAAGTCTTCTGTTTTAATTTTTCCTATTTCAAACATTGAGGACAATGTCAAGTTTAAGTTTAGGGTAGTATATAGTATTTGTGTGTTTTTAATTTAGTATTTGTGTTTTTAATTTAGTATTCGTGTGTTTTTAGTGTATTTTTCAAAAAAAAATTAATTTTTTTTCTAGGATGTGTCTCTTGAGCATTGTTTTAATTTGATTTGAATTATAATTCATGGTCTATGATAATGGCTTGTTTGAAGAGAATCTAACTCATGAGACGTAGACAATTGTTGCTTAGTCTTTGTGCTTATCGTTTATTGGTTATTATTTTGCTTATGCATCCTTTCACTTTTATGCACTTACCCATGAGTATTAAGCTAGTTGTATGCTTAGAGAAGGCTTTTAAAACCGAATGCTTGTGAGAAATATCTATACTCTAGAACTCGTTTAAACATCACTCGAAGAAAGGTGTCTAAATTTATTGTGTTTGAATTGATGGTCATGTGGTGAGTTGAGATGGAGCGTAAAATGCACTCACTCATGGACACATGCATAGGAGAGATAGAGCGTAAAACACACTCTCTTATAATTGGGATTAAAGAAAGGAAATTGTATATTGCAAATCTCGCAAGGGGTTGAGGTTGAGCGTAAAACGCACTCGCCCATATGAGCGCTCTTAAGGTTGAGATGGAGCATAAAATGCACTCACCTAGAGCCCTTGAGTCTCAATTTTTTTTTGGAATTGTGATTTGTATACCTTTGTATTGAGTGATGTGTTAAGCATGTTGTTTTGGGGTTTATTTTGATTATTTCATAAGGTAATATGGTTGCATAAGTTCATCCGAGCTTGGATGGTTTAGTGTTATTGTGTACTTACACACACACACGAAAGGGACCTAAAGCAAGATATAACTAGCTAATTGAAATTTTAAGACTTGCAACGCTTTGTTTGTTTTCTTGAGTTCCATGTGTTGATGCCTTTGAGACCATTGTCGGCTTATTAATTCATTGCTCAAGTTAGGTTGTATTAGAAGTGTTTCAATTGTGTAGTTTAGGTTTGTTTTGCTTGAGGACAAGCAAAGATTTAAGTTTGAGGGTATTTGATGAGTGTGTTTTATACACACAATTTGGGTACTTTTGGCCTTGATAATTTGTAAGTCTTTGGGTACTTTATGTGATCTTATTGTATTTTTATCTTATTTTTAGATATTGTGGTTTTATATTGCTTTTATATGTTTTGTATTGTTTTTATGTGTTTTTACTTTGTTTTGTAGGAATTTGAATAAAAGCTATTTGGTTCAATGTTTGGAAGTGCTTTGTTTGCCATTTTTAGCGCAACATTGACATAGCAGCTGCTTCTCTCCCAATTTTGCCCATGATCCAGCCATTATCTCTCAGAACTCAAAGAATGAAAGTTGTAGAGCTACCTCTTAGCTTTCCGTAGCCTTTTGAATCGCCTCGATCCGAGTTCAGACGAAGAAGTTATGGCCTTTTTCCCAACTGACGACAATGCTAAATTTTCCAAGCAGGCAGCGGGGCCTCGCCACAAACCAGCAGGGCCTCGCCAATTCGCGCTGAGTGTGATCTGTGTGGGTTTTTGGGTCCAAATCTGAGTGGAGGCTAGGGTTTTCATGGGAACACTATAAATAGAACATGTAGCCTCCATTTTGAAGGGACTTAGACAGACTTAGATTATCCTAGAGTTCCAAAATCAGATTTAGAGAGAGAGAGAGGAGGCTTGGAGCAAAAAGAGGGCGACCATGGCCATTGGCCATGGTCCTTTCAAAGCTTTGGGGAGCTTCAATGGAGGTGCTTCAATGGAGTTCCATCCAACAACAATGGGGAAGCCATCCTTTAACTTTCTTTTTCTTTTTCCTCTATGTAATTAGTTTTTAATCTAAGATTGTAATTGAACCCATTGCTTAATTTGAATTAATTTTCTCTTCCAATTGATTATTGTTGCTCATATGAATTGGTTATCATAACCTATGCTTATAGATTAATTGCTTGGCTAGTAATTACTTTGGGAACCTATATAAACTTAACAAACGGATTATAGTGTTGAGACCTAGTTATAATATCATGCGAAAGTTAAAGATTGTTGTGGGTGATTAATAAAGATTTAGTGACGTGTGTCTTGTTGATTATCCTCAATGATAGGTAACTTGGTAGTATTTAGGATAGACATATACCTAGATACCATATGCAACCAATTGAGAATCTAATCTTAATGACTTCCTATTTGAACGTTGGTAATTGAAAGGGTGGTTAATGAGATTTAGTGACACGTGTCTTGTTAATTATTCTTGAAATTAGTCTCTTGATAGTGTGTAGGATAGACATATACCTACATGCCGCATTTGAAAGATTCGTAATTGACCATCGACAGAGACTCTTACGTAATTGTGATTTCTCGGATGTCAATTCTATGTGGTTAATTAATCTAAAGGGAGAGTTAAGATATTTGAACAGAGCATTGCACACCAAGTGTTTGACAAAATGCTTGAATGGGGGAAATTGTAATCTTAGACCTTTATCTATCTATTTTTGTTATTTATATTCCATGCAATTTAGTTGTAACCTTTATCTATCACTTGAATCAAAGAGTTTGATTTAGATCGGGTCGATATTGAGTTAGTACTTGGGGATACATTAGAGTTAATTCCCTGTGGGTTCGACAACTCTCTTATCACTTTATTACTTGTTGGCCGCGTATACTTGCGCGTATTTTTCGGTTTCGAAATCAACCAACAACGTTCCCCCACATCTCCTTTGGCTAATCATCAACTGGTCTCACCAAGTGACTGCATAATCTGAAAATTCTGTAGCGACCAATTTGACTTTATTGAGATCTGAATAGTTATGCAAATCAAATATCCATTCCATCTTCTTTTCCCACTCTAGGTAAACCTCAGGATCACTTCTACCTTGGAAAGCTGAGATCTTCATTTTTATGCTATCCAAGTTGTTGTCCACCCGATTTCTATCTCCTCTATCTCTAGCACCTCTTCACTAAATCCATCATCAAAGTAAGTATCTTCCGTTTTAGTTTCCCTTTGCTTAGTCCTTCCCTTGGACGCCCACCAGGAGGGTTTTGAGAATGTTCCCCTCGAGTGTCGCTTATCTGATCGATGCGCTCGTGCACCTGCTCCATTGCCACTCCCAGCTGTTTGGAAAATTCTTTCATCATAGCCTCCATTATAAATTTCAGATCAAAATTAGACGTAGACTCCTCAAAAATCGCTTTATCCTTCGAGTTAGACATGATTTATGGCAAAACAAGGGTTAATAGAAAAAAAATAAATTCCACACCACTCCCTTACGTGTTTCGCTTGAATTAATGTATTGCTCGTATATGCACTCAATAGGCTTTTACCCTAAATTAAACTCACTACTCTTGCCTTTTACCACTCATAATTCTCTCTTATAAGTTTCTTTTGAATTCACTAAATAATATCAAAGTTTTCAAATCAATTCAAAAATAACTTATCACGAAAAAATTATAGAGTGTGCGAATTTCGGAATACCACAATTATTATGGATTAATCGCCTTATACTCCTCTTATAAGCCTCTAAAAATTTTTGTTGATGTACCTTGTCGGAATTGATGATGAATTAACCCCAGCAGTTGACGCAATGGTTCAAATGACATCCCGGGATGAGCCGTAGACCCGGACATCTTGGGATCAAATCCCACTTACAACAATTGTTAAGGCAGAAATGCTCATGGGGCCACGGACCCCCACCGCAAGCTGGGAAGAAAACCCGCACCGGTCCGGGCTAGGGAGATTAGTCCGACTGCGGTTGAGAAACTCCACATTATCAAAAAACAAATTGATGATGAATTTACGGAACTAATCGCTGCTAAATATTGGATTGGCAACAATTGAAATTAAACTAAAAATTAATTTTCTATACTTTTTTTTTGCTCAACAATTTCAAACACGAAAAAAAAATTAAGTAACTCGCTAGAAAACTTAGCTTTGATACCAAATGATAGACTCCACGGCACGCTTGCGTGAGGTGGTCATCGCCCGGATCATTTCTAGCAAAGCTTTAAGAGTGGAACTCTCTCGACACCGCAATATAACATCTATTAAGAGACGAGAACCTTAGTACAATCGATCAAGCAATGAATCTGCGTTGAATGGAACACCAATGACACCTAAACCCCATGTTTATATTGAAACAGGAACCTCAGTATAATCGACGATTGATGCAGTGGAAGACGCCACACACAACTATATATTGTTGTATGATAAGTCAATAATTGAATCTCAAAGAATAAACTAAGAAATTACTTAGGAATTATTCAAAGAACCAAAAGTAGAGAATAATCTCAGAAGAAAATTATATTGAATAAATCTGATGTGTTTTTTATTGGAATTATAACCATCCAAACTATTTATACTAGGAAAAAGAAACCCTAATTACATAAGGAAATAACAAGTAATTTAGAATGAAATTCCTAGCTAAAAAACTTCCTAATTATATTAGAATTTGAAAAGGTATGATAAATCCCCAAAATCAAGGAAGGAAATCTGATAAAATCACAAAAAATGTTCCTCGAATTCCGTGTCGCGTGACCAGCATGGGGCGCGTTGGCTTAAGCTTAGCAGCGGCGTAGGGCACGCTGATCCTATAGAACTTCTTCCACCCCGACGCGGGGCGAGCTGGACCCAGTACATTCCTGGCACGGGGCGCACCGCTCCACCAGAAAACTCCCTTGGCTATTTTCCCCTTCTTGGTTCGGGTTAAACACTTGTATCAAATTCATGAACTTGAAATCCATCTTAATAGCCTTCAAAATTGACCCAACTTCGTCCCTCACTTCACGAATCAACCCAACAAGTCCCTCTTTGAAGCATTTAACTCGTGCTCTCGTCACGGATCCAACCGGAACTTGCACCGAAATCGTTCCATGATTGTCATGCATTCCTGAGCTAAGTGTGTCCTCATCACCTCATCCTCTCTAAATGAATTCTTTGATCTCCCTTTGACAATAACCAATATATCTCGGAGTGATAAGGGGGATTCCGAAGCTATCCTGAATTAGATTATGGAGCGAGTATCTGTACTTCCAATCTCTGAGAATCTTAAGAGTGTACTAGCGTTATTTACTTAGGACATTAATGAAGAACTTGAAGCCAACTCAGTGGAGATTCATCAAAAGATGAACAAGGTTGTTGAGGCTGCTGCTAATGTACCAACAGAAATGGGCAAGGAATTCAATAAATAGATGAAATCGATGTTCAAAGATATGTCCAGTAGCCTTCATCAGAGAGATCAAGTCTTTCTCAAAACCATTGATGATCATAAGAAGGTGTCCATGCATTGCAGCAACAAAAAGAAAACTCAATCAAGCTCCTAACCAACAAAGTCTTTGAACTAAGTTCCACTCTCTCTGAGTTCAAGCATGTAATCTCTGATCACACTGACAATGCTCTAGTTCTTGTTCATCAACAAAGTGAACATGCTACTGCTCGACAAGGAGAAATCAGAGATGATATTGCCATTACCTCTTCCCAACTTCAAGAACTGCTAGAAATAGTCCAACACCTCTCCGAGCTGAATGATGACAAAAAGGGGGCAAATGAAAGGGAAATGAGAATCGCGGCAGTTGGCGCAGTAGTTCAAATGAGGCCTTGGGGCGAACCGTAAACTCGGACGTCCTGAGATCGAATCCTACTTGCAACAATTGTTAAGCTTGCAAAGGTAACGCGACCACGAGTCGTACATTTCTGGGTGTAAGCCATGTCTTAGGCGAAGCCTGTACGCAAAGCCTGGCCTGAGGTGGGGAGATTTAGTCTGACTGCGGTCGGAACACTCCACATTATCAAAAAAAAGGGAAATAAGGAGACTGGGAGATAGGGGAGACATGGGAATCAAGGGAAACAGAAGCAAGCACCTCCTCCAAGGAGAGATCAACCACCTCAAGCTCTTCTAATAAATCGTGGCCAACAATCTTCTTCCTCTACGCAGTAGATTGAATTATCTAGTGCAATGACTTTCACTAGCATAAGAGTTCCATCTGGAGATCCAGCTTATCTGAATAGAAACCTTCAAGGGACTCATCCTGTAGGGGAAGAAAGAACATTCTCTTCATTTACACATGATCTTGGCCCACGAGATTCTACTGAGAAAATTCAAAGGAGAGCTACTAAAGAAAGAGAAGCCTACAATCGTAGAGTGGAAGCTAAAAAGCAATGGATTGCTCAAGAGAGGAGGAGGAAATAGTAAGTATATTGGTATTTTTTTATTTCTTTCTTCTGTTGAATTTTATTTGTTGTAAAATTGATGAACATTGTAAAATCCTTCAATCATCAATAAAATTTATTTTTCATCCAAAAATACAGTTTCTTACTGTATGCTTAGGACATGTTTTCTTTTATGTTCTTTGCATCATAGAATTGATGGATGTATTGAAACTACTAGTTTTGTTATCATCAAATAGGGGAAGATTGTCAGGATTTGCATATGTTAATTTGATGATGTGATTATAACGTATATTTGTTCAAGTAGTTTATTGTAAAGTCCTTAAATGAGAAATATTCTACAAGGACATAAAATGGAACGATCAAACTTGTTAAGTTGATCCTTGAGTCAAATCTGATGTATAGTTGATAGGATCAAATCAATTGACTAGGATTATTAAACGATCATAGAGTTACTTTGTGACGTCCCGAGAAATCGGATAGCCTTGTAATTAGGTTTTTCAATATTTATATCTAATAAAATAAAATTTTATGGATATTATTATGTGTAAATGTGATTGTATATGTTTAACGGTCGTATTATAACCTGGATTGTGTTTACGTGTTAGAATTTACGAATTAGAGTTTCGTAAAAAAAAATTTAGGAAAAAGACGTAAAAATACTATTCACGCTAAAAACGCTTTTTTGTTTTTTCAATTTTTTGAATAACGCCATAGCGTTTATATGACGTCACGAGACGTAATCTCTAATAAAATTTAAAAACGAAAAACGCGATTTGTCAGCTTGTCGAACGAATTTCGAAAGTTAATCGAGAATAATACGAGTATAATATGAATTATTATACGAGAATGATACGATTATAATACGAAAATTATACGGTAGGAATAGAAATGTCAAAGTCAGCGATTACGGCTAACTAACTAGTTGGAGTAATCGAACTACGGAAAGAAAACCTAGTTAAGTTAATTTAATCCAAGTGAATTAAAATGGACCAATGGGAGAGGAGAGCTTGTCAAGCAAACTTGCCATCCCATCCCCTACCAATTAACCATGTGTAGATAGCAAGTGACTATGGTTAAGTTAGAAGAAGCTTGTGGGAGAACTAACTATTTGAACGTTGGTAATTGAAAGGGTGGTTAATGAGATTTAGTGACACGTGTCTTGTTAATTATTCTTGAAATTAGTCTCTTGATAGTGTGTAGGATAGACATATACCTACATGCCGCATTTGAAAGATTCGTAATTGACCATCGACAAAGACTCTTACGTAATTGTGATTTCTCGGATGTCAATTCTATGTGGTTAATTAATCTAAAGGGAGAGTTAAGATATTTGAACAGAGCATTGCACACCAAGTGTTTGACAAAATGCTTGAATGGGGGAAATTGTAATCTTAGACCTTTATCTATCTATTTTTGTTATTTATATTCCATGCAATTTAGTTGTAACCTTTATCTATCACTTGAATCAAAGAGTTTGATTTAGATCGGGTCGATATTGAGTTAGTACTTGGGGATACATTAGAGTTAATTCCCTGTGGGTTCGACAACTCTCTTATCACTTTATTACTTGTTGGCCGCGTATACTTGCGCGTATTTTTCGGTTGCGAAATCAACCAACAACGTTCCCCACATCTCCTTTGGCTAATCATCAACTGGTCTCACCAAGTGACTGCATAATCTGAAAATTCTGTAGCGACCAATTTGACTTTATTGAGATCTGAATAGTTATGCAAATCAAATATCCATTCCATCTTCTTTTCCCACTCTAGGTAAACCTCAGGATCACTTCTACCTTGGAAAGCTGAGATCTTCATTTTTATGCTATCCAAGTTGTTGTCCACCCGATTTCTATCTCCTCTATCTCTAGCACCTCTTCACTAAATCCATCATCAAAGTAAGTATCTTCCGTTTTAGTTTCCCTTTGCTTAGTCCTTCCCTTGGACGCCCACCAGGAGGGTTTTGAGAATGTTCCCCTCGAGTGTCGCTTATCTGATCGATGCGCTCGTGCACCTGCTCCATTGCCACTCCCAGCTGTTTGGAAAATTCTTTCATCATAGCCTCCATTATAAATTTCAGATCAAAATTAGACGTAGACTCCTCAAAAATCGCTTTATCCTTCGAGTTAGACATGATTTATGGCAAAACAAGGGTTAATAGAAAAAAAATAAATTCCACACCACTCCCTTACGTGTTTCGCTTGAATTAATGTATTTGCTCGTATATGCACTCAATAGGGCTTTTACCCTAAATTAAACTCACTACTCTTGCCTTTTACCACTCATAATTCTCTCTTATAAGTTTCTTTTGAATTCACTAAATAATATCAAAGTTTTCAAATCAATTCAAAAATAACTTATCACGAAAAAATTATAGAGTGTGCGAATTTCGGAATACCACAATTATTATGGATTAATCGCCTTATACTCCTCTTATAAGCCTCTAAAAATTTTTGTTGATGTACCTTGTCGGAATTGATGATGAATTAACCCCAGCAGTTGACGCAATGGTTCAAATGACATCCCGGGATGAGCCGTAGACCCGGACATCTTGGGATCAAATCCCACTTACAACAATTGTTAAGGCAGAAATGCTCATGGGGCCACGGACCCCCACCGCAAGCTGGGAAGAAAACCCGCACCGGTCCGGGCTAGGGAGATTAGTCCGACTGCGGTTGAGAAACTCCACATTATCAAAAAAAAAATTGATGATGAATTTACGGAACTAATCGCTGCTAAATATTGGATTGGCAACAATTGAAATTAAACTAAAAATTAATTTTCTATACTTTTTTTTTGCTCAACAATTTCAAACACGAAAAAAAAATTAAGTAACTCGCTAGAAAACTTAGCTTTGATACCAAATGATAGACTCCACGGCACGCTTGCGTGAGGTGGTCATCGCCCGGATCATTTCTAGCAAAGCTTTAAGAGTGGAACTCTCTCGACACCGCAATATAACATCTATTAAGAGACGAGAACCTTAGTACAATCGATCAAGCAATGAATCTGCGTTGAATGGAACACCAATGACACCTAAACCCCATGTTTATATTGAAACAGGAACCTCAGTATAATCGACGATTGATGCAGTGGAAGACGCCACACACAACTATATATTGTTGTATGATAAGTCAATAATTGAATCTCAAAGAATAAACTAAGAAATTACTTAGGAATTATTCAAAGAACCAAAAGTAGAGAATAATCTCAGAAGAAAATTATATTGAATAAATCTGATGTGTTTTTGGAATTATAACCATCCAAACTATTTATACTAGGAAAAAGAAACCCTAATTACATAAGGAAATAACAAGTAATTTAGAATGAAATTCCTAGCTAAAAAACTTCCTAATTATATTAGAATTTGAAAAGGTATGATAAATCCCCAAAATTAAGGAAGGAAATCTGATAAAATCACAAAAAATGTTCCTCGAATTCCGTGTCGCGTGACCAGCATGGGGCGCGTTGGCTTAAGCTTAGCAGCGGCGTAGGGCACGCTGATCCTATAGAACTTCTTCCACCCCGACGCGGGGCGAGCTGGACCCAGTACATTCCTGGCACGGGGCGCACCGCTCCAACCAGAAAACTCCCTTGGCTATTTTCCCCTTCTTGGTTCGGGTTAAACACTTGTATCAAATTCATGAACTTGAAATCCATCTTAATAGCCTTCAAAATTGACCCAACTTCGTCCCTCACTTCACGAATCAACCCAACAAGTCCCTCTTTGAAGCATTTAACTCGTGCTCTCGTCACGGATCCAACCGGAACTTGCACCGAAATCGTTCCATGATTGTCATGCATTCCTGAGCTAAGTGTGTCCTCATCACCTCATCCTCTCTAAATATGAATTCTTTTGATCTCCCTTTGACAATAACCAATATATCCTCGGAGTGATAAGGGGGGATTCCGAAGCTATCCTGAATTAGATTATGGAGCGAGTATCTGTACTTCCAATCTCTGAGAATCTTAAGAGTGTACTAGCGTTATTTACTTAGGACATTAATGAAGAACTTGAAGCCAACTCAGTGGAGATTCATCAAAAGATGAACAAGGTTGTTGAGGCTGCTGCTAATGTACCAACAGAAATGGGCAAGGAATTCAATAAATAGATGAAATCGATGTTCAAAGATATGTCCAGTAGCCTTCATCAGAGAGATCAAGTCTTTCTCAAAACCATTGATGATCATAAGAAGGTGTCCATGCATGTGCAGCAAACAAAAAGAAAACTCAATCAAGCTCCTAACCAACAAAGTCTTTGAACTAAGTTCCACTCTCTCTGAGTTCAAGCATGTAATCTCTGATCACACTGACAATGCTCTAGTTCTTGTTCATCAACAAAGTGAACATGCTACTGCTCGACAGAGAGAAATCAGAGATGATATTGCCATTACCTCTTCCCAACTTCAAGAACTGCTAGAAATAGTCCAACACCTCTCCGAGCTGAATGATGACAAAAAGGGGGCAAATGAAAGGGAAATGAGAATCGCGGCAGTTGGCGCAGTAGTTCAAATGAGGCCTTGGGGCGAACCGTAAACTCGGACGTCCTGAGATCGAATCCTACTTGCAACAATTGTTAAGCTTGCAAAGGTAACGCGACCACGAGTCGTACATTTCTGGGTGTAAGCCATGTCTTAGGCGAAGCCTGTACGCAAAGCCTGGCCTGAGGTGGGGAGATTTAGTCTGACTGCGGTCGGAACACTCCACATTATCAAAAAAAAGGGAAATGAGGAGACTGGGAGATAGGGGAGACATGGGAATCAAGGGAAACAGAAGCAAGCACCTCCTCCAAGGAGAGATCAACCACCTCAAGCTCTTCTAATAAATCGTGGCCAACAATCTTCTTCCTCTACGCAGTAGATTGAATTATCTAGTGCAATGACTTTCACTAGCATAAGAGTTTCCATCTGGAGATCCAGCTTATCTGATATAGAAACCTTCAAGGGAACTCATCCTGTAGGGGAAGAAAGAACATTCTCTTCATTTACACATGATCTTGGCCTCACGAGATTCTACTGAGAATAATTCAAAGGAGAGCTACTAAAGAAAGAGAAGCCTACAATCGTAGAGTGGGAAGCTAAAAAGCAATGGATTGCTCAAGAGAGGAGGAGGAAATAGTAAGTATATTGGTATTTTTTTATTTCTTTCTTCTGTTGAATTTTATTTGTTGTAAAATTGATGAAACATTGTAAAATCCTTCAATCATCAATAAAATTTATTTTTCATCCAAAAATACAGTTTCTTACTGTATGCTTAGGACATGTTTTCTTTTATGTTTCTTTTGCATCATAGAATTGATGGATGTATTGAAACTACTAGTTTTGTTATCATCAAATAGGGGAAGATTGTCAGGATTTGCATATGTTAATTTGATGATGTGATTATAACGTATATTTGTTCAAGTAGTTTATTGTAAAGTCCTTAAATGAGAAATATTCTACAAGGACATAAAATGGAACGATCAAACTTGTTAAGTTGATCCTTGAGTCAAATCTGATGTATAGTTGATAGGATCAAATCAATTGACTAGGATTATTAAACGATCATAGAGTTACTTTGTGACGTCCCGAGAAATCGGATAGCCTTGTAATTAGGTTTTTCAATATTTATATCTAATAAAATAAAATTTTATGGATATTATTATGTGTAAATGTGATTGTATATGTTTAACGGTCGTATTATAACCTGGATTGTGTTTACGTGTTAGAATTTACGAATTAGAGTTTCATAAAAAAAAATTTAGGAAAAAGACGTAAAAATACTATTCACGCTAAAAACGCTTTTTTGTTTTTTCGATTTTTTGAATAACGCCATAGCGTTTATATGACGTCACGAGACGTAATCTCTAATAAAATTTAAAAACGAAAAACGCGATTTGTCAGCTTGTCGAACGAATTTCGAAAGTTAATCGAGAATAATACGAGTATAATATGAATTATTATACGAGAATGATACGATTATAATACGAAAATTATACGGTAGGAATAGAAATGTCAAAGTCAGCGATTACGGCTAACTAACTAGTTGGAGTAATCGAACTACGGAAAGAAAACCTAGTTAAGTTAATTTAATCCAAGTGAATTAAAATGGACCAATGGGAGAGGAGAGCTTGTCAAGCAAACTTGCCATCCCATCCCCTACCAATTAACCATGTGTAGATAGCAAGTGACTATGGTTAAGTTAGAAGAAGCTTGTGGGAGAAACTAAGGAGGGACTAAAGGACCAAATTGGACTAAAGGACCAAACTACCCCAACTCTTGCCCACCCTATAAATATCAGCCTCTTTATCTTCATTTCTCACCAATTCACCAAAATTAAGAGGGAAAACTCTAGAGAAATTGAGAGAGGGAGAGAGAAGTACTCGGGCAAGAGGAGGAAGAAGGAAGAGGAGCAAGCTTTCATACTTGTTCAAGCTAGAAGGAAAAAGAACAAAGAAGAAAGGTAATATTATAAACCCTAACCTTAATCCATTCTACTAAGTTTTATATATAAGTATATTACTTATGGATTATGGAAGTATAAGATGGTAAAAGATGATGGTTATATGTTTAACCATGTTAATATGTATGAAAAAGGAAGGTAATGAGAAAACTTAAACCCTAACCTTTAAAATCAATTCTTAAAGTTTTATATACATATATTGCTTAATTGTTGGTGGTTATTGTGGCTTGATTGAGGATCATGATGGATCTGAAGTTATAAGGTGATGTACGATGGTGGTTTATGTTTGAAATCACCATTAAATGTGCATGAAAAGTGGAACGATAATAAAAACGTAAGCCTATGCATAAGGATGAATAAGAACGAGTAATGAACAGTTAATCGGACTAGTATAATATTAGTTTGTAAGGTGTATTTTAAAATCCGAGAAGAAGGAAATATATGTATGTGTGTTAAGAAAATGTTCCAGTTGGAACGGAGTAAAAATATGCTATAACGAAGTTATAGCGAAAATTTTAGTAAAAGACGTCATATGTAATGCCCCTGAATTCGAGCGATGGCCGCCCAAACAAGGGTCGACGTTATCTCGTACTTCTATCATAACTTAACCAATGATCCCATAATCATATTGGTTGAACTTATCTATTACAGACACTTCTATATAAATTTCTTTTATCTTAATCCCTGGATCTCTCATTCTCTACAAGTATCAACTTGTAGATCATATCCGTATTCAAGGATAACACCATGTACATCGGTCAAACTTAACCTTATGATTTAAACATTTTATACTTCTATATATCCAAGGTTCACTTGAACACATATCTTTATAAAGATATTTCTTTACACATTGATATTCCCATATGTGTTTGAACTTCAGAATATTAATAACATGTTAATCCCTGGAACATGAGGAACCTTGCGATGAATTGGCTTTCTTTATCGGTGCTAGATCTCATGTTGTTAACAAGACGTGACATGGTTATTCAATATCCTCATTCGATAACATAGTTTATCTATTAACATTTGATTTAATGTTTTAATAATGCTAAGTCATATAAAAGTAAAGACATAACACTCTTTGACAATAATAACAACATATTATTAATATAGTCTTCGGTTACATGGTTTGCTTGTTCGTATTACAACAGTCATTATGACTTAATACAAATAACAAGTACTTAATATGAAAACCTAATCTATGCTTCTTCTTTGCATTCATGATCTTCTTAACATTCTTCATAACTGCAAATAAAGGTTTATTCGCAAGAATGAGCACTACGGCTCATCAAGTCTATCTAATAACATATAGACAGTTTATGCTTTCATCTAAACTTTAACATGCTTGACTTGACATAACTTTCAGTTAATGATCATGTTAACTCATGCTTAATGATAGAACATAATCATATATGGCATAATATATCATTAAACACTTAATATTTAATCATCATATCCTACTTAACATCACATAAGGCTTTCATACATATACTTTCACATATCAACTATTACATATGCAGAAAAGAAATCACGCAACCATGTTTCTCTCTCTAAAAATTTCTCTCCTGCATCTCTCTAACTCTCTTCCGATTTGATTTGTACTGGCCCATCGATCTGCTCAGATCTGTGGGGTTCTCTTCTTGTTTTCATCTGTTCCCTCCTCCTTCTTTCGATCTCTTCCTTTTTCCCGTCATAGTCAGTGTAACGACCCCAAAATCTGGACAATTTCATTCCCGACTTTGCTCGTTAACAATACATTTACAATCTTCCTTTCCATCATTAAACGGTGATATGATCAATAAAATCGCGGAGTAAATTTTAAACTTTTTTGTCTTCTTTCTTTATTTCCCTGAATCACAACCTTTACGATTACATATTTTAGAATCATATTTATTTCATGATTCACTTTATCAGACTTATTATATAAGATTTCACGTTTCAGTACAATATCCTTCATATATTGGATAATTCAATATTTACATCTTGACATTAAATATACATCATAATACTACTAAGTACATCTTTCGAAACCTTTAGCATGGTTTAATCAAATTCTTGACAAAGCAAATATATTTTCTTGTATGTCTTCTGATCATCATCATCCAAATGGTAGAAAACAGCTTATTATATCCTTAACTTGCAAAATGGTTATTTTTGCAAGATTGAGCTCGACAGCTCAGCAAATCAAACAGTTTTCATGCATCACATAGAACATAATATCATACTCAACTTGTACAATCATAAATATTCTAACATGTCATACATGTTGCATCCCACATAACACATATTAAGACTGAGTTCCTTACTCAATCATCATAGTCATAGATTGACTTTCACATTCCATATATATTTCATATGTATTTCATATATAACTCAACATTCTTATAGCAATACACAATTCCACTAATCAGTTATCAAATTCATATAGTAAATAGGAACTGAAAGACTTGCCTTGCGAGTTGATTACAACTACCGCTACCTACACTTCTCGAATCTTACATAGTCGTTTCATCACAAATAAATACACATCAGTCATATAATCCTTTTCAATTTAGTTCATATTTAACTTAAAGTAAAAACCTTTGACTAACTTTCAAGACTTAACCCCCTTCTTACTCATAGCTTAGTAATTCGACATATAAACATGTCCATAAGTCTAATTCCAGATTTCATACTTCATCACTTAGATTTTCTCAAAATCTTTTTATCTTATAATCTAATCTCATATTTAATCTTTGCTTGACATAGTCAAAACATTCTTGAATAGACAATTTGTTAAGTAACATATGTCCTGCTACTTAAGAGACCTTATTATACATGCCGCATACTTCAGCTCTTTAATAAACTGCTACAAGTTCAAGTCACATTGATACATCGATTAGTCATGCAATAATATTCACTAATCGCATACATTAATCCCACTCTATGACTCATCATTCTTTAATTGTCACTTTATATTCTCTTATGTGATTATGAGTTGTTATTATGACTTATTACATGCCTAATGCTTCATTATGTTCATTGGAATAGGTTGGATTAACATTCCCTGGACCATATATTTAAAGTCTCATTTATGGGCCTGATCTGTTACCAGCACAGCTGCGCCACTTTTGTACTAGGAACACATGCAGCAGCGCCCAATTTAGGCTATTGTCCAGCGCAGCCGCGCTGGACACCAGAATTAGTTTTTTCAGTTCGAAATTTCAGACTCTTTTCAAGCCAAAATTCATATATTCTTCACTTAAGGTCCAAATTAACCAATCTCAGATGCTATAAACTTGATAAACCCCAAAACTAACATCTACCAAACCTTTTAACATCTTAGAAACGTCAAACATCCCAAATTAAGGACTCAGATTCCATATTCATGCTACTTTTCATATTTTGACATACTTAGCGCAATCAATCACTACGACCACGTTTCTTAACCAAATTGGTTCATTCCACTTGCATTCTTTTCATTTCTTAATGTATTAACATAAACAACCATCAATTTACAAATTACTACAAGAATTCCTAGCCAATTTTATTCTCAAAATAGGCCAAATCTTACATACTTCCACAAAACTCAAATTCTTTATTTTAAAACATGTTTTCATGGATTTAATTACTGAAAAACCAATTATCAACAACATAAAACGAATTGTACAACCTCAATAACATAAACAACCAATCTCTTCATCAATTCTTCATCAAAACCCCAAATTACACAAGAAAACTTCGAAAGAAAAGAAACTAAGGATTTAGAGTAATTTTATACCTATGATTCATTCTTTAGACTAAGTTAGGTGATAAGGAAGGCATGATTATCCTTCTTCTTCCTCCTTTGATTCTCAAACTTGACTCTCAATTTCACAGAGAGTTCTCTTCCCTATATTGTTTTCTCTTTTTCTCAGCCTTTACAAAAACAAGTTACGTATAACTTGATTTGGTCAGTTATACAAGCAAAAGAGTTTCAGCTATTAGAAAATACAAGGGTCACTAGGCCATGTTTGGCTAGAACCCAAAAATCCCTTTTTAATTTATTTTAATATTTCTCTATTATATGGTACAAATGTCACACTTAAATTTAATTAAACTTATTAATAAATCCAATTTAAACCTTACTAATAAAATTATAATTTTTATTTAGCCAAATTATAATTTTATTTAATAAATCATTTTATTCAATAAACCATTAATCCTCTAATTTAATTATTTAATTAAATTAGAATATTACCATTCTATTAGGGTAATAAAATACGCACCGATTATAAAATCATTTAATTTAATCAATATTACCACACTTACATAAATTATCCCATAATAATATTCAGTTAATTTTCTTTTCGTAACAATTTCATTTACTTTCTTCAATAGTTAAATTAACTATTAAACCTCATTTTTCCAATATATAAATATGTATTTCTCTTCTATATTCACACTTAATCTCTCACACCAAATCACATATAATAACACACACACACAAATATATATATATATATATATATATATATATATATCTTTATTCAAATCCGACACCTCTTATAATAAGAATTTTATTTATTAAATTCTTATTTAATAATTACTAAAAATCCGGGTTGTCACATCCTTCCTCTCTTATAAGGATTTCATCCTCGAAATCACCGAAACCCTTCTTACTCGGTTTTCATTAAATCTCTTTCACTTTCACAATTTATCGTTGACCAACCCAACACATTCCCCTAATATAGGTTTTATAATTTCTACACCACCCATTTTCTCAATAAATTCTTGTAGGTTTTACTTCATAATCTTTATTTGAACTCGATACTATTCTGAGTATTACATATTCTTTAACCCATTAATTACCTTTTTCAAAGGAACTCGATACTATTCCGAGTATTACATATTCTTTAACCCATTCATTACCTTTTTTCAAAGGATCATCGCCATAGGCTCAATTCATAAACACTCGAGCTATTACATTCACCCCTTATTCTAAGAATTTCGTCCTCGAAATTTTAACTTGCTAATCTTCGTTCATTCGATATATCAAAATAAACTTTATATTAATCTTTATTCATTTATTAGGTTCCATGATCAAATTTCTTCTCTAAAGATCTTTCTAAGATCATTATATTCTTCACACCTTTATCTCTAAGTGTTCACATTTTCCTTGATAACTTCACCCCCTTCTCTTTTCAGAATTTTACTTCTTACTTGCTCAATTTATTCATCACTACTTGTCGCATTCTACAACTTACTTCTTTCTAAGGAATATCCTCCTTACCACATTCACCTTTCAAAATAATGAGAATCTTCCACAATTAATCAATAATTGGGAAGCAATATGAATAACTCAGGAACTTAAAATATTCATTTAAGAACTTTCAATATCATGCTGAGGAGTCATAGAGACTTGACATATACCTTTCAAAATAATGAGAATCTTCCACAATTGATCAATAATTTTGAAGAAATATGAATAACTCAGGAACTTAAAATATTCATTTAAGAACTTTCAATATCATGCTGAGGAGTCATAGAGACTTGAACCTTGTCCTAGGTTAACAGATATTTCAGCTGTAACCTTTAACAGTCAGAAGACTATATATGGACCATCCTTTCTCATACTCTAGGTGATCAACCCTTTGTATTATGTATTTGTTAGGTTAGTATAATACGCAAGCATGCAATCAAATTACATAAGTAGAGCAGAAGCGCGATGAAACAGATTTTAAAATTTTAATACAAACTATCCGATGGACTCCACGGTACGCTTGCGTGAGGTGGTCGTCGCCCGGATCATTTCCAACAAGTTAATAAGATGGATAGCTTGTAACACCTTAACCCCTCGCCTATATGTAGACGGTAATCTTGGTATAATTGCCAATGAGATTTACGGAGGATGAACACCAATGACACTTCGACCCCTCACTTATATTAAAGCGGTAATCTCGGTACAATCGACTATTGATGTGGTAGAAGACGCCACATACAACTATGATTGGTTGTATGATAAGTTAATTATGAATCTCAAAGAACGAATTCTCAAAGAACCACAAGAAGAGAAATAAACTCACAATTATATTGATGATACTCAAAATTCAAGTCCCCTAACTATTACAACAAGCACCTATTTATACTAGCTTGGAAATAATCTATAAGCACACCATTGTTGAAATACTAAACACACAATTGTTGAAATACTAAGCACACAATTATTGAAATACAACATTACAGAAATCATGCAATTGATATAAATGCTAATTCTCTGATTTGGGTGGAAGGAATCTCGAAAATCAAGTAAGTCAAAAAATGACAAACTACATCCAAGGGGTTGGCGCCGGGGCGACAGTTTTGTACTGCGTTTTGGCGCTGGGGCGAGCTCAGCGCCGGGGCGGTAGAAATGGCTTGGAGTCTCCCACCGGGGCAAGCTCAGCGCCGAGGCGGTAGAAATGGCATGTTTTCTGGCGCTGGGGCGGTAAAGCCTGTTTCATCCAAGCTGGTTTCTTTCGTTGTTTTGTTCGCCACTTCCATTCACAACATGTTTATGGGCTTCATACGCTTGGACTCCATCTCTATACTTGATCCAACCTCATTCCATAGTTCGTGGATCATTCCGTTAAGTCTTTCTTTGAAGTTTCTGGCTCGAGCTCTTGTAATGGGTCCGCGTGGAAAATGCAATGGGTCTTCTTGGGTTTCCTTATGGGCCTCGGAGCTAAAGATGTCCTCATCACCATCACCATGATCTTTCCTTATGTTCAATTATCAATTAAACGAAAGAGATATAGATAAAAAATTATACCCTCGTGAATCAAAGCTTCCTCGGGTAAAAGTTCATCTCCAATTCATTCGCGTTCTCCTCGAATTCCACCGATTAAATTCCTTCTTAAGATCAACGTTAGCCACCCAAGTGTTTGGCCTCTAGAGGTGATCCACCAAGGAATAAATAATAAATTTTCAAAATATTAAATAATAAATATTAAGTTATTTAATTTATTCTATCTCCATAAACTAAATTAAATACACTTAACTTATTATTACAATTATCCCATTTACTTCTTAAATAAATATTTTTTTTTTGCGGTGTGACCCTTTAGGTTCTTCATATTAAACCAGTTGTGAATAAATCAATTAGAACAATTCTAATCTTATTTAAATAAATAAATTAAACTATTTAATTCATTTAAATAAATAACATTTATTCTACAATAGGGGTAAATCCCCTTAGCGATCAACGACTTTCTAGATAATATAGATTTCAACATTAATCACAAAAGAACCTTTCAGCGAATAGTTACCATAAAATTCAATCCTTCTACTATACAATGTCCCAATTAAATATAAGACATGAATTTATTGTCAAGTCTTACTTTATTTAATTATATGTATTTCGATTTCCAAATGCACAACTCTAAATAATGCAAATTAGAAACTCCTTTCTAATTTCATTCTGCCTTGGCCAAGGACTACTGAGTTGTCATTTATCGAATCACATAGGACATTCACATCTTTTACTAGATGAGGTAGATTCTTTGTTGATCATTCACCTATCTCCATGTACAACTTATTATACCCAATCATACCCTTTGATATACCTTGACCAAGTGGAAGAACCTAATGTACCACAACCTATTCGTAAATCTGGAAGAGTACCGAAGATACCTAATAGGTATGGATTCATCATAGAGGATGATGATGAGGTACGCATCATAGGTGATGATGATCCAATGAGTTACGAAGAGGCTATGAGTAGTAAAGACTCGGAGAAATGGCTAGAAGCCATGAAATCCGAGATGGACTCCATGTATGAAAACCAAGTATGGACTTTGGTTTCACCACCTTAGGGCATTAAGCCTATTGGATGCAAATGGGTCTTTAAGAGAAAGATTGGAGCGGACGGCAAGGTAGAGACCTATAAGGCCCGACTGGTTGCAAAAGGTTTCAAACAAAGGCAAGAAGTTGAATATGATGAAACCTTCTCACCAGTAGCTATGCTCAAGTCCATTCGGATTTTGCTTGCAATTGCAGCTTATTATGACTACGAAATCTGGCAAATGGACGTGAAAATAACCTTCCTCAATGGGAAACTTGAGGAGAATGTATATATGATACAGCCAGAGGGTTTTGTTTCAACAATTGGAACAAATCAAGTATGTAAGCTACAACGATCCAACTATAGATTGAAGCAAGCTTCTCGAAGATGGAACATCCATTTTGATGTGATAATCAAATGGTTTGATTTTATCAAAAATGAGGATGAACCTTGTGTATACAAGAAGGTTAGTGGGAGCGCTGTTTCATTCCTAGTATTATATGTTGACGATATATTATTGATAGTGAATGATGTTCCTATGCTACAGTCGATCAAAATTTGGTTATCTAAACACTTATCCATGAAGGACTTGAGTGAGGCATCCTATATTTTGGGATAAAGATCTATAGAGATAGATCTAAAAGGATACTTGGCTTGACCCAAGGAAAGTACATTGACTCGATGCTAAAGAAGTTTAGCATGGAAGATTCCAAGAGAGGTCTCATACCGATGAGTCATGGAATACATCTCTCCAAGAAACATGCCCCAAAGACACCTGAGGAGAGAGACCGTATGAGTAAGATTCCTTATGCTTCAACAATTGTAATATTCCGAACCCTAATAAGATTTGTATATGTAAATTATGTGTTTATTAAATAAAATTTCTTATTCGGACTTTGTGTTATGTGATGATATATTCTGATGAACGGCTGGTCAGGTAATCTTTGACAACGTAATACGATTCGAAAACATTATCGTATACGTTTAGAATTAGAACGTATAACGTAAAACTAGATATGGAGAAGTTTAAAACCTTAAACCCTAATGAGATTTGAAGTTTGTAACATATGTGCTTAATAAAGATTGAAATGATATTTCGAAGCATGTGTTTTGTGATTATATTATGTAAATGATAAATTTGGTCAAATAAAATTTTTTGGTCAAGCTGCTTAGTCGTGCTTACATTGACAAAATGATTTGTCGTGCCTTCCACGATTTCACCAAAAAGCATCCTGACAAATTATTTTTAGTAAGCTGTTGTGTCGTGCTTAAATTGATATAGTGCTTTGTCGTGCTTACGCTTTGTCGTGCTTACGCTGACAAGCTGTTTGTCATGCTTACGCCTGGCACACGCCAGCTTACGCCTGGCACACGCTAGGTACTAAAGTGTAATTAACTTAGGTACCAAAGTGTAATAAGCCGAGCCCCTAGCGTGCAATTAGTGAAACTTGGTTTTTCTATAAATAACAAGCTCAGTTCATTCATTCCTTACTATTTTTCAAGATCAGTTCAAGAGCAAAAACACTCTATATTTATATTCTGAGAGATATTGTGAGATAAAAATTACTTTCTAAGCATCGAAGCGCTGCGCGATTGGAAGTAAAGCTAGCAACTACAAGAGGTATTACTCTAATGGTTATTATTTTCATTTTTTCTTTATATATATTTAGTAAAAATATACTTTTATAAGAAGTTATAATGCCCAAATTATTTTAAGTATATTGTACAAAAGTCCTATTTACAAGTAGTTATAATGCCCAAATTATTTTAAGTATATAGTACAAAAGTCCTATTTACAAGCAGTTATAATGTCCGATTTATTTCTCTTATATATTAGAAAATATACTTTTATAAGTAGTTACTATGTTCGAATTTCTTCAACTATTTAGTAAAAATATTCATTTTTATAAGCAGTTATAATGCTGAAATTTTCTCAATTCTAATAGCTGAATATTCATTTTATAAGCAGTTATAATGCTCAATTTATTTTAAATATAATTGAAAAATATTCATTCTGTATGCAGTTATAATGCTAAAATTATTTCATATATTGTAAAAGAAGTCTTATTTATATGCGGTTATGATACCCGAAATAAAACTTAATCGTTAAACGCTTATTTGTCTACATAAACTTATAATCGTGTAGGATTTACGACGAACGTTTAAACCGTTATATTAACTGTAAAAGATATACGAGGCAAGTCTTCTAACCTTGTTACATTTAAGCAAGTCTATTACATCTTGCTATCAATTATTATGAAGTTATTGCTTCTTGTTCAGCATAACTTAATAAATGAATCATTATTCATATATTGTTTATTCTAGCGTAAATTGTTGTGTCAAACCAAATTGTTTTGGTACGACATCTTATACTGAGAAATGGAATACCTTGATGTAAGGTAAACTGAAACACCTTGATATAAGGTGCCGGTAAATGTTGATTATATATCGACACAAAATTGTAGGATGATATGCATACTCATAGGATATTGGTTAGGCTGATCCCCTACCAAATATCCGAAATCAAACGGTTTTAAGTCATTGAAGACTGATAGAACTAATTGAAATATATGGTTCATATACAGAACCCTCAGTTATACATCATTGACATCTTTCAAATCAAATAAATTGTGTTTACGTTTTCAAATAAACTTGCTGAGCATTTGTAGCTCATTCTTGCATATATCTTCTTTTGCAGTTTTAAATGATAATCCCGACACTTTTGGGACAGACAAAGGAAAAGGACATGTTTACTAGTTTTATTTACTGTTTTTGAATAATTCAAGTCTTTTATAAGGCTTTGTCGTGATAACTTAGTACTGAGAACGATGTAACCGAACTTAATGAAATATAATATATTATCATCCTTTATTACATCGAATGCGTTATACTCTGATCTTTATTTTCTTTAGTATAGTTGTACTAAGTAAATACAGTATCTATACGAACTATACATCTGAATGAAGGTATTTGAATGATATTGAAAGTCCTATAAGCTCTGAGATTACACTTAATGAGCGCCGGTAAGGTGCCATCTTTACCGGAATGCGCCCTTCAGTTCTATGGACAATCTTATCGTTAATACTGTGAATGTCAGATAGATAGGGAATATCGATATGAAAGAGGTATTCATGAGATATGAGTATATACATCCAAGTGAGGGTATCCAAACACAGATAACGTTCTGGCAGGAATTATCATCTGTTATGGGATACTGTGAACCTTGGATAGATAGAAGTCATATTTTATTGAATATTTATAGTTGTATAGTTTCATGTGAGCACCAGATCTGCTACAGGGAAGTGTAGAGAATTTGGGGGCGTCACAAGTTGGTATCAGAGCTGTAGATTATAGCTTTAAGGTAGTTAGGAAATACCTTAGGATATATTCTTTGAGTCCGTGAAATACTTAATTATACATAAAATAATCTTAAAAGCTTTATATTATGTGTAAATTTGCTTCCCCATAATAATAAACAAGTAAAATTCTTCTGGAGGATGTCAGAGACCAACTGGAACGACCTTCCATTGATAGATCACCATATGGGACCATGGGTGACAGATAGTGAGCCAGAAGAGGAGCCAGAGGAGATATATCCCACACTAGGGACAACAGAGGAGGAGGACCCTGAGGAGACTGAACATCCTAAAGATGGACAACTAGTAGATCCTGATCCTAATGAGGAGGTTAGAGCAAGTGAGATGATGAGTGTCGATAGACACGAGGAGATAGTTTCGGGGTTAGTACAATAGGCAACTGAAGACCTAGAGGCTGCCAACTTTTGATATATATAGCTGAAGGTTTGTTGGAGAGTGAGAGGAATAACACTCGCCGTCTTAGGACACTCCTCCAGAGTGCTCAGAAGGAAAGGCAAGATGCACAGATGCATTTATACCAAGCTGACAAGGGATGTCAAGATACATTCGAAGGCTTAGAGCATCGGGTGCTTAGGTATCCCGTAGAGGAGAGGAAGGTAGATTATATGGTAGATAGATCAGTGGTCTGTCATATGGTCCAGGATGCTTATAAGGAGACACGTGATCGTTCAGTCTAGTTTAGTACTTAAGTTTATTTTCTGTAGTTTGTATTATAAAGATTTTGGGTTGTAAAATAAGGAATCTTCTGTACTAACTAGTGATAGTATAAACCACTAGTCGAATATGTAAACATTCTATATGTGATATACAAATTGTGTTTTTACAATCAAATTGTTAGTTCTATGTGTAGTATATCCTTCTATTTATACTTGTTTTTCTTTATTTTAGAATCATGGCATCAGGACAAAGAAACCAGACCAGAAATGAGACTAATGAACCCAACCCCAGCCAACAACTAGTAGACTTACTATTAGGAGCTTTACAAGGTCATCCACCACACCAGCCCAACACAAATAACCCACACAGGTCAGCGTTTAAAGACTTTAAAACGGTCGGACCACCTGAGTTCAAGGGAACTGTGGATCCAGTTGAAGCCCAAACATGGGTAACTGAAATGAAAAAGTTCTTCACTATAACAAACGTAAGTGAGGAACAAAAGACAATCTTTTCTACCTTTTTCTTAAAAGGTGAGACAAACTTCTGGTGGAAAACAACAAAAACCAGGGCCGGTGAAGGGGTAATTCCTTGGGTAAGATTCAAAGAACTATTCTTTGAAAATTATTTTCCACAAACCATGCAAAGACCGAATGGAGGTTAAATTTTTAGAACTAAAATAAGGGAAAATGACTGTATCTCAGTAAACAGCCAAGTTTAACGAATTATCTCGTTTTGTCCCACATCAAGTAAACTCTGAGACAAGAAAAACTAGGAGATTTGAGGAATGGTTGAAACCTCAGATAAGGAGTAGGATATCAATCTTCCAGTTGAAGACGTTTTCAGAAATTCTTGAGAAGGCTATTATCGCCGAAACTGAGAATGAAAATCTTCTCAAATTTCATAGAGATAAGAGAAGTCAGAATGAAGGGGGAAAGTTTAAGGGAGAAGTCAGTACAGGGGGTGTTAATAACAACAAGAGGAAGTGGGATACCACTTTCTCTACTAACTTTGGGGAGAAAGGGAATAATTACAACAATAACAATAACACCACCAACAGAAACCAGAATAATAAGGTGGAACGTTGTGTCACATATGGAAAGAACCATCTGGGAGTATGTCGTAGGAAGGTGGTTACTTGTTACAGCTATGGTCAGGAGGGACATTATTCCAATGATTGTCCCAAGAAGAGTACTAATAACACCAATCAGGGCAATCAGAATTATAAGTGTTATAATTATGGCGCAACAGGTCACGTATCTAGAAATTATCCAAAGAATAGGAACCAAACAGGGGGAGGAAATCAAACCACAAACAACACCCTCAAACCAACAGTAGCATGGGCTGGAGGTCAGAGTCGTCCAACCGCCAGAACATTTAATATGACGATGAGGGATGATGTTGCTTCATAGGACGTGGTGACAGGTATCATCCATATCGACACTTTAAATGCATATGTGTTATTCGACTCTGGTGCTACTTGTTCATTTGTGTCTAATAGCTTTGCTAAAAACTTGAATATGCCATGCGAAGACTTAGACATACCTTTTAATGTAGAAGTTGTAAATTGAGAGATAATTCCCGTTAAAACTGTATATAAAGATTGTAACATAGAGATTAAGGGACACAAGTTTCTTATGGACCTCTTTCCTATACAGCTAGGGGAATTCGATATAATCTTAGGAATGGATTGGTTGGTTAATCATAATGCAATGATTGACTGCCATCGGAAGCGTGTAAACCTAGTGACTGCGTCGAAGTCAAAGGTAGTGTTCAACGGTGATTGCTCACCTAAACGATCTCGATGTCTGACAGTAATGCAAGCGGAGAGATTGTTTAGGAAGGGTTGTACAGGTTATTTGGCATAAATAGTAGATACTCGAAAGGAAGGAGCAAAGCTAGATCAAATACCTATAGTTAGAGAATTTCAGGATGTGTTTCCCGATGACTTACCAGGTCTTCCTCCAGATAGGGAGATCGAGTTTGTTATTGATCTTGCACCAGGTACGGCGCCAGTTTCAAAGGCACCATACAGGATGGCACCAGTGGAGTTGAAGGAGTTACTTGTACAGTTATAGGAACTCTTAGACAAAAAGTACATACAACCCAATGTTTCAACTTGGGGAGCACCAGTATTGTTTGTCAAGAAGAAGGATGGAACTTTAAGGTTATGTGTTAACTATAGAGAATTAAATAAGTTGACCATAAAGAACAAATATCCTTTAGCACGAATTGATGATTTGTTTGACCAGTTGAAAGGGGCCGAACACTTTTCGAAGTTCGACCTACGATCAGGTTATCATCAATTAAAGGTAAGAAAAGAAGATGTGCCGAAGACAGTGTTTAGGACACGCTACAGACATTATGAGTTTCTTGTGATGTCTTTTGGACTAACAAATACGCCGGCAGCATTCATGGACTTGATGAACCGAGTGTTTAAACCATGCTTAGACAAATATGTCGTAGTGTTCATCGATGATATTTTAGTATACTCGAGAACAAAAGAAGAGCATGCTGAACACTTAAGAAGCATATTAGAGATATTACGCAAGGAACAAGTTTACGCAAAGTTTTCCAAGTGTGAGTTCTGGTTGAAAAGAGTCCAATTCTTGGGTCATGTAATTGACAAGAATGGAAAAGTGGTGGATCCAGCAAAGATAGAGGCAATTGTAAATTGGTAACAACCAACAACTCCAACAGAAGTATGAAGTTTTCTCGGTTTAGCAGGGTACTATCGACGTTTTATACAAGATTTTTCAAAAATAGTAACCCCGCTAACCAATTTAACTCGAAAGACGGTAAAATACGTCTGGACAGATAAATGTGAAGAAAGCTTTCGAGAGTTGAAGAAGCGATTGAGCATGGCACCAGTGTTATCTTTACTAGATGATACAGGAGGTCTTGTCGTTTATAGTGATGCATCACACAAGGGATTGAGTTGTGTGTTAATGCAACATGGGAAGGTAATTGCATATGCATCACGACAACTCAAAGATTATGAAAAGAAGTATCCTACGCATGATCTTGAGTTAGCCGTTGTAGTATTTGCCTTGAAAATCTGGAGGCATTACTTGTATGGGGAGAAGTGTGAGATATACACAGATCACAAAAGTCTGAAGTATATTTTCATGCAGAAGGAGTTAAATATAAGGCAGAGGAGATGGCTAGAGTTGATAAAGGATTTCGAATGTGAAATTTTATATCACCCCGGGAAAGCCAACGTCATAGCAGACGCGTTAAGTAGGAAGAACCAAGAAAAGTTGAATATAATAACCAACAACGAGGTACTGATAAAAGAGTTTGACAAACTTGAGGTCGAGGTAAGAGTTCCAGCTAATTCTACCCAGAAGTTATTCGTTATGGAGAGTGGTTCAACTTTGTTGGAGAGAGTCAAGGAACTATAGGAGACTGATGCAGAATGTCAGAAGTGTAAGACTGAAATAACCCATAAGAAGAATGACAAATTCAGAGTGGACAAGGATGGGGTACTGAGGTATGAGGATAAAATTTAGGTACCCATAGTACAAGAACTAAAAGATGAAATACTGAATGAAGCCTATAGTTCTAAGTTCGCCGTGCATCCAGGTAGTACAAGGATTTAAGCCGACAGTTTTGGTGGTCTAACATGAAAAGAGAAATAGCGAAATGGGTAAGTAAATGTTTAACATGTCAAGGGGTTAAAGCCGAACATCAGAAACCTAGTGGATTACTGTAGCCCTTAGAAATTCTCGAGTGGAAATGGGAACATATTACCATGGATTTCGTAGTGGGTCTTCCAAACACCCAGAAAGGCCACAATGCCATTTGGGTAACTGTAGATCGTCTTACCAAATCAGCTCATTTTCTACCCATAAAATTCAACTTCAGTCTTAACCAGTTAGCCAAACTTTACATCAATGAAGTTATTTCTAGACATGGAGTCCCTATTTCTATAATATCAGACTGAGATCCCCGATTTACTTCATATTTTTGGACAACTCTCCAAAAATATTTAGGAACTCAGTTGAGATTAAGCACAACTTATCACCCACAAACTGACGGTCAGAGTGAGAGAACAATTCAAACATTGGAGGACATGTTGCGAACTTGCATCATGGACTTCAAGGGAAGTTGGGAAGATCAGTTACCTTTGGTAGAGTTTGCCTACAACAATAGTTATCATGCCAGCATAGGAATGCCACCATTTGAAGCTTTGTATGGAAGGAAATGTAGGACACCATTAAGTTGGGACGAGGTCGGTGAACGACAAATGCTAGGACCAGAAATAGTTCAACAAACCGCTGAGGTAGTTCGAATTATACGAGGAAGATTGCAAGCGTCTCAAGATCGACAGAAGAAATATGCGGATCAATACAGGAAACTACAAGATTTCTATATCGGTAGTCACGTATTTTTAAAAGTATCTCCGTGGAAAGGTAAAATCCGTTTCGGCAAGAAAGGAAAATTGAGTCCGAGATTCATTGCACCATTCCAGATATTGAGGAGGATATGTGAGGTAGCTTATGAGGTAGCCCTACCTCCTGAGTTAGAACATATTCATAACGTGTTTCATGTGTTCGTATTATGACCATACAAACCCGATTATAAACACGTTATAGATTACGAGCATATTCAGATCGAGAAAGATTTATCATATGAAGAAGTTCCTATTGAAATCATAGATAGGAAAGAACAAAATCTACGGAATAAAGTGATACCTTCAGTCAAGGTTATTTGGAGAAATCAAAACATAGAGGAAGCTACGTGGGAGCTCGAGAGTAAAATGTGAGACAACTACCCACATTTATTTTTGTAACATGTACTGTAATTTCGAGGATGAAATTCTAATTAGTGGGGGTGAATGTAATATTCCGAACCCTAATAAAATTTGTATATGTAAATTATGTGTTTGTTAAATGAAATTTCTTATTCGGACTCTGTGTTATGTGATGATATATTCTGATGAACGGCTGTTCAGGTAATCTTTGAAAACCTAATACGATTCGAAAACATTATCGTATACGTTTAGAATTAGAACGTATAACGTAAAACTAGATATCGAGAAGTTTAAAATCTAAACCCTAATGAGATTTGAAGTTTGTAATATATGTGCTTAATAAAGATTGAAATGATATTTCGAAGTAGGTGTTTTGTGATTATATTATGTAAACGATAAATTTGGTCAAATAAAAAATTTTGGTCAAGCTGCTTAGTCGTGCTTACATTGACAAAATGATTTGTTGTGCCTTTCACGATTTCACCAAAAAGCATCCTGACAAATTATTTTTAGTAAGTTGCTGTGTCGTGCTTAAACTGATATAGTGCTTTGTCGTGTTTATGCTTTGTCGTGCTTACGCTGACAAGTTGCTTTGTCGTGCTTACGCCTAGCACACGCCAGCTTACGCCTGGCACACGCCAGCTTACGCCTGGCACACGCTAGGTACTAAAGTGTAATTAACCTAGGTACCAAAGTGTAATAAGCCGAGCCCCTAACGTGCAATTAGTGAAACTTAGTTTTTCTATAAATAACAAGCTCAGTTCATTCATTCCTTACTATTTTTCAAGAGCAGTTCAAGAGAAAAAACACTCTATATTTATATTCTGGAGATATTGCGAGATAAAAATTACTTTCTAAGCATCGAAGCGCTGCACGATTGGAAGTAAAGCTAGCAACTACAAGAGGTATTACTCTAGTGGTTATTATTTTCATTTTTTCTTTATATATATTTAGTAAAAATATACTTTTATAAGCAGTTATAATGCCCAAATTATTTTAAGTATATAGTACAAAAGTTCTATTTACAAGCAGTTATAATGCCCAAATTATTTTAAGTATATAGTACAAAATTCCTATTTACAAGCAGTTATAATGTCCGATTTATTTCTCTTATATATTAGAAAATATACTTTTATAAGCAGTTACTATGTCCGAATTTCTTCAACTATTTAGTAAAAATATTCATTTTATAAGCAGTTATAATGCTGAAATTTTCTTAATTCTAATAGCCGAATATTCATTTTATAAGCAGTTATAATGCTCAATTTATTTTAAATATAATTGAAAATATTCATTCTGTAAGCTGTTATAATGCTAAAATTATTTCATATATTATAAAAGAAGTCTTATTTATATGCAGTTATGATACCCGAAATAAAACTTAATCGTTAAATGCTTATTTGTCTACATAAACTTATAATCGTGTAGGATTTACGACGAACGTTTAAACCGTTATATTAACTGTAAAAGATATACGAGGCAAGTCTTCTAACCTTGTTACATTTAAGTAAGTATATTACATCTTGCTATCAATTATTTTGAAGTTATTGCTTCTTGTTCAACATAACTTAAGAAATGAATCATTATTCATATATTGTTTATTCAAGCGTAAATTGTTGTGTCAAACCAAATTGTTTTGGTACGACATCTTATACTGAGAAATAGAACATCTTGATGTAAGGTGAACTGAAACACCTTGATATAAGGTGCCGGTAAATGTTGATTATATATCGACACAAAATTGTAGGATGATATGCATACTCCTAGGATATTGGTTAGGTTGATCCCCTACCAAATATCCGAAATCAAACGGTTTTAAGTCATTGAAGACTGATAGAACTAATTGAAATATATGGTTCATATACAGAACCCTCAGTTATACATCATTGACATCTTTCAAATCAAATAAATTGTGTTTACGTTTTCAAATAAACTTGCTGAGCATTTGTAGCTCATTCTTGCATATATCTTCTTTTGCAGTTTTAAATGATAATCCCGACACTTTTGGGACAGACAAAGGAAAAGGACATGTTTACTAGTTTTATTTACTGTTTTTGAATAATTCAAGTCTTTTATATGGCTTTGTTGTAATAACGTAGTACTGAGAACGATGTAACCGAACTTAATGATATGTAATATATTATCATCCTTTATTACATCGAATGCGTTATACTCTGATCTTTGTTTTCTTTAGTATAGTTGTACTAAGTAAATACAGTATCTATACGAACTATACATCTGAATGAGGGTATTTGAATGATATTGAAAGTCCTATAAGCTCTAAGGTTACACTTAATGAGCGCCAGTAAGGTGCCATCTTTACCAGAATGCGCCCCTCAGTTCTATGGGTAATCTTATCGTTAATACTGTGAATGTCAGATAGATAGGGAATATCGATATAAAAGAGGTATTCATGAGATATGAATCTATACATCCAAGTGAGGGTATCCAAACACAGATAACGTTCTCGTAGGAATTATCATCTGTTATGAGATACTGTGAACCTTGGATAGATAGAAGTCATATTTTATTGAATATTTATAGTTGTATAGTTTCACATGAGCACCAGATCTGCTACAGGGAAGTGTAGAGAATTTGGGGGCGTCACAACAATAGGATCTATCATGTACGGTATGATATGTACTAGACCGGATGTCACTCATGCACTTAGTGTAACAAGCAGATATCAATCGAATCCTAGAGAAGAGCACTGGAAGGCAATGAACAATATCCTAAAGTACTTAAGAAGAACTAAGGATGCATTTCTTGTCTACGATGGGTCTAAATTGAAACTAGAGGGCTATACAGACTCAAGTTTTCAAACAGACCAAGATGACAGTAAATCTGTTTCAGGGTATGTGTTTACCTTAAACGGTGGCGCAGTGAGCTGGAAAAGTTCCAAGTAACAAACAATTGGTGATTCAGTGACAGAGGTAGAGTACATAGCTGCAAGTGAAGCTATTTGGATGAAGAAGTTCATATATGTACTTGGAGTGGTTCCTAGCAATAGAGGAGTCGTACCTTTATTCTGTGACAACACTAGAGCTGTTGCATAGGCTAAGGAACCCAGGTCTATGACGCCCCCAAATTCGGGCACTGGTTGCCCGAACAAGGGTCCGACGTTGTCTCGTACTTTTATTGTAACTTAACCAATGATCCCATAATCACGTTGGTTGAATTAGTCTATTACAGACTATAAAATCATAAATTTCTTTAACTAAATCCCTGGATCGTAACTTGATCTCGATCTCATTCTTTCTACAAGTATCAACTTGTAGTTCATTCGTATATATGGATAACACCATATATATATTGGTCAAATTTTTTAACCTTATAATTTAAACATTCTATACTTCCATATACCCAAGGTTCACAACATTAATAATAGGATGGTTCTTGGGAACAGAAGAATCTTGCGATAAATGTTTGCATCTTTATCCGTGATAAGATTCCTTTTCTTTACTGAACATACCGTATTATTCAATACCCTCACTTGAATACATATCGTTATAGAAATATCTCTTTATATCGATATTCTCTATTTATCTGAAATTCACAGTATTAATGATAAGATTGTTCTTGGAACCGAGGGACGCATTCCGGTAAAGGTGGCACCTTACCGACGCTCATTAAGTGTAACCTCAGTGTTTACAGAACTCCCAATATCATTCAATACCCTCACTCAGATGTATAGTTCTTTATCAACATTGTATTAATGTTTTACTATATATCTGAAGTTTAGAGTATCGACATAACATGATCAGTCCATATTACCAATACCCTCATTCAGATTAATAGATCTTTAACAATTCTAAGTTATATCAAAGTAAAGACATAACACCATTCCGATAATAATAACACATAAGAGTTAGAATACTTGCGCATAGTTTAAAGGAATAGAAGACTTGCCTCGTATATCTTTTACAGTTAATATTGCGTCTTAACGTTCGTCGTAAATCCTACACGATTATTGGTGTACATAACTAGTTAAACATTTAACGAATGTAACGACCCCAAAATTCATACAATTCAACTCTCAACATCGATCGTTATCAATACATCCTCATTCTGACTTTACAACATTATTCAATGTTAAACTTAATAAAAATGCGGAATAATTCAAACTTTTCTATTACAAATCTTGCTCGAGCCCAAAATTCTCAACCTGTACATCTAAATATCTTAGAATCATGTTAATATCATGATTCACCTTATCAAACTTATTATAAAAAAATTTACACCTCAATACAAACTTTACAACTTAATGTAAATACATTTATCAAAATATTAACATAATTTGGGTAATAAATTTCAACTAAAACATTTAATCTTCATGCATCACTTTAATCCACGTCATTGGATAGCACATAACGTTACCTTGTATCTTTAACCTGCAAAAGTGGTTATTTGCAAGAATGAGCTCGACAGCTCAACAAAATCTAACAGTTTTCATGCATCACGTAGCACATAAACAACATGCTCAGTTTAAACAATCATAAACATTATAATTCTAGCATATTATACATGTTGTACATCAGTTACCAAGTAATAATTGAGTTCCATAACTTAATCGACATTCTAACTCAACGAACGTAGTCATAAATTGACTTTGTCGTTTCGTACATACAACATATAGAATTCATCATGCTTTTGCATCATAGGTTTAAAATAATTAATCATTTAATTCACATAACAAATAGGAACTGAAAGACTTGCCTGGTTCGTAAATTACCGATTACCATAATTAGCTTATACTTATCTGCACTTCACGTATCCTACACAATATATAATCATGCACAATATTTATTAGTCACATAGCAACACCTAGTATTAACTCTACTTTACATTTCACAATCCTTCATTTTATTCTCCATGCAATTCTCAACTTAGAAATTAAGTCCTCCTCATAAAACCCTTCATTTTGTTGTGTCCTACTTTAATCGACACTTAACGTTTAGTTAAGTCTTAAACTTTTCTTTACATTAGATGTATAATGTTTATAAGTAAATCTTTGGCTTATTACAATACTATTGTCACTTCAAGATTCACTCTCATCCAATCTCATTTTAATATCTTAATTATTCTCTGATTATCAAACTCACTTCTAGAGTTATAAGCTTAATTATAACAATGACCCCTTAGGAATCCCTAAAACTTAATGTTAAGTTAAGGTTCAACAACTTTATATTCTATCATCGTCAAGTATATACTAAGCATCCATCTTAACATCTTGGTATTCATTCAATATATTAATCTAAGTTTAATCTTGCATAGGGTAATATATCATGACCAAAAGAAAAAGAATTAAAAACATGAAAATTTTCATTTTCAGCAATTCCCGCCGGGGCGAGGAAATTACTACACAAAACTTTTGCTGGGGCGAGGAAATTTAGTTCAGCGAGCTTGCCGGGGCGAGACTTCGTCGGGGCGAGGGAAGTTGATAAGTGGGTTTTATACCTACGAATCAAGTCTTGTTAGACTTAATTATTGTGGTCTTTAAGTATTTTTAGTATTGTTTTATTCGTTTTTGTGTTTGTTTATTGTAGGATTGGAGCTGGAGGGGCAAAAGGGTAAATTTGGAGCTTAAAGGACACTTGATGGCATTTTTGTAATTTTGAAGACATGACCTAGCGCCAGAGGCGCTAGGATTAGTACTACTATAGCGCCAGAGGCGCTAGGGCACGGATTTGGTTGCTGATGTGCGGCTGGAGGAGGAAAAGGAAGCCAATTGGAAAGAGGATTCTATGTTATTATTGATCAGATTTAGAGAAGGAAACCTTAAGAGGGAACTTGGAGACTTTTATTATTATTTATTCTACTTTTCTAGAGTTTTTCGTGAAGTTTTACCGTGGATTATTATTGTTCAAGTGCTGGATATTGATGTGGGTTGAACTTTACTTTGGATTTTATTCTTCAATTGGGTTTGATCAATCTACTTCATCTTATTTTCAATTGATTGTTTATTTTTCCATGTTTAATTTTGATCCCATAATGGCTTTTGCTTCAGACATGAACTAAACCCCATTATGGGATTCTAACGGATTTTAATATGTAGTCTAAATATAAGCTTGATTGTTAGAATGTTTTGCATATCATAAGGAATTTCTATCATGATTGTTTTGCATGTATGAATGCTTGATCACCATTCGTTCTCAGTGCTTGTATGGGATTGAAAAATAACATATAAGTATGGATTGTAATTATGATAGCTTGCGAATATGAGGCTTAATTTGATAGCTTAATATTTTGTGAGTCAGATAGAAATATACTGTTTCACCGTAAGAGTCAAAATAAGGGCTTGTGCTTTAAATCAATATAATTGCAATTTCACATAGAAATATAGTGATTTTGGTTATAGTGGTGATTACATAATGTCTATTGAGTATGGATGTTATGTAAGTAGGTCATAATACATTGGCAAATGGTTATGTCTATTTTAGTGTCCTTGGTTACTTTTCTGTGATATGTGAATTTACTAGCATGATAGTGGTAATTAGATGAACTATTAAATGAAGTTAGGATCCCATTAATTCCAAGTTTGATATATTTTGTTAGTATTTGCATCTTTAGTTGTTAATCTGTTTAGAAATAATTTTGTCACCAACATCAAGTTATTAGTTTAGGCAAATAAGTATAGTGATAGGACTGATGCATAGTAATTTAATTTAGCACTTTCTCTGTGGGACGATACTCTACTTCCTCTGTATTACTTGTTGACCACGTATACTTGCGTGAGTTAGAGCTCTTTTATTAAAGATTAAAAAGGAGGCAACAAGTTTTTGGCGCCTTTGCCGGGGACAGCGTTTAAATTTTTATTATTATCATCAGTTTTAAGCTATATTGTTTGACTTAGACAAATCTAATCTTTTCTCATTTCTATTTTTATTTTTGTTTTGGTTTCAGGTACTTGTAGAATTTTTATGCACACACGATCATCCAACTCAGAATTGGCACCAGCACAGGATAATATTGACGGAAGAGGTTGGAAAGCAAGAGTGCGCAGGAATTTACAAGCACAGTTGGAAGGAACTATACCGAATATGGCAGAAGAACAAAGAGTAGAGCAAAGAGAGGAGCATAAAGCTCTGCGGGACTATTCTATGCTGAATATTAATGGATTGCAATCTAGCATAGTCAGACCGGCGATAGCAGCAAACACTTTTGAGATAAAACTAGGCACCATTCAAATGGTGCAGAATTCGGTTCAGTTTGGGGGTGCTGCTACAGACGATCCTAATGAGCATCTTTTGAGCTTCATTGAAATTTGTGATACATTTAGATACAATAGGGTGACGGAGGATGCTATCCGACTAAGACTGTTTCCATTCTCATTGAGACATAGAGCGAGAAGTTGGCTTCATTCTTTGCCTTCAGGATCGATTACTACATGGGAGGACCTAGCACAGAAGTTTTTAGCCAAGTTTTTCCCAATGGCTAAAATTGCAAAAATGAGGACAGCAATCTCTCAATTTGAGCAACAACAAGGTGAGTCCTTATTCGAAGCCTGGGATAGATACAAGGAGATGCTAAGGAAGTGTCTGCACCATGGGATGCTAGATTGGATGGTGATCAACACATTTTATAGTGGACTGGGATGGCAGTCGAGGCAAATGGTAGATGCAGCTGCAGGTGGAGCTTTAGGGGCGAAGAGCTATGACGAAGCTTATAACCTTATCGAGACTATGGCAGCTAATGATTTTCAAAATCCTACAGCCAGAATGCCACAACCCAGAGTTGCAGGATTGTTGGAAGTGGATGCTATTACTCAGTTGTCAGCACAGATGGCGGCTATGGCGAAGAAAATAGAGTCGTTGTCAGAAAGCAAAGTCAACTCAGTTGCCTTTGTATGTGAGATTCGTGCGGGGTCGCACTCAACAGATCAATGTGCTATCAACTCGGATTCAGTGCAGTATGTGAACACTTACAGGAAAGAGCAAGGTTAGTTTCAGAACAAATATAACCCCAACAATCGCAATCATCTAAACTTTAGTTGGTCAAATAATCAAGGAAATCAGCAACAACAGTTTCAGCAGAATCATCAGTTTCCATCTCAGCCAGCGTAACAACAGTTTGCTCCACGACCACCTTTTCCACCGGGATATTCTCAACAACAAAATCCTACTCCATATGCACCTCAGCAAGAAAAGATTAAAAAGGAGGTAACAAGTTTTTGGCGCCGTTGCCGGGGATATTCTCAACAACAAAATCCTACTCCATATGCACCTCAGCAAGAAAAGAAATCAGAAATGGAGGAGATGATGTTAAAGTACATGGCAAATACAGAGGTGATGATCAAAAGCCAGGTAGTGGCTATTAAAAATCTGGAAACTCAGATGGGACAAATGGCGAATATGCTTAACAGCAGGTCCCAAGGTTCATTGCCAAGTAACACAGAGGCAAATCCACAGAGAGAGGGTAAGGAACAGTGTCAGGCCATAACACTAAGATTAGGAAAGCAATATGCAGGAACTGTACCAGGCACTGCGGCACCTAGTTTACAAGGGGATGACACTGGGGTTGAAACTGAGAAAGAAATTAAAGCTGATCAGAAAGAAAATAAAGATGAGTCCGAGTCGCAGCAAGTAGAGAAGGAGAAAGCGAGTTCAGATAAGAAGCCCATGAATACAGTACCACAAGTTCACCCTCAAGTTCCGTATCCACAGAGATTGAACAAGCAGAGGGATGATAAACAGTTCAGAAAGTTTTTGGAGGTTTTTAAGAAACTGCAGATCAACATACCATTCGCGGAGGCATTGGAACAAATGCCAAGTTATGCAAAGTTCATGAAGGGTATACTGTCAAGGAAGAGAAGGTTAGACGAATTTGAGACAGTGGCCTTGACGGAGGAATGCAGTGCAGTGCTTCAGCATAAATTACCTCCAAAGCTGAAAGATCCGGGCAGCTTCACAATTCCATGCACGATCGGAAAAATGAGCTTTGATAAATGTTTATGTGATCTTGGGGCAAGTATCAACCTGATGCCTTTGTCTGTATTCAGTCAGTTGGGATTGCTGGAACCAAGACCAACAAATATTTCTCTGCAGTTAGCTGATAGATCTATCACGTATCCACGAGGGATAGTGGAGGACGTACTGGTGAAAGTGGATAAATTTATCTTTCCGGCGGACTTCATCATTCTGGATTATGAAGAAGACAAAAACATACCAATCATACTAGGGAGACCATTCCTAGCCACGGGGAGGACTTTGATAGACGTGCAAAAAGGAGAGCTTACAATGCGGGTACATGATCAGGAGGTGACATTTAACGTCTTCAAGGCAATGAAGCTCCCAACCGATGAAGAAGAATGCTTTAGAGTAGACTTGGTGGATAGTATAGTGCATGATGAAGTTAAGAGTTTGTTGGGCTATGAACCACTGCAGAGAGTGATTGCTGAAAATTCAGATTTGGAGGATGAAGAATGTGCCGAACTTGTGCAATATCTGGATACCAACCCCAAATTTGGAAAATTCAGAACACCTATCGAGCCACTTACGAAAGCGGGAGAGACATCGGTAAAGTTGAAACCATCTCTTGAGATACCTCCTGAACTTGAGCTTAAACCACTTCCAGAACATCTCAGGTACGCATTTTTAAATAAAGATTCAAAGCTACCTGTGATTATTTCTTCTGCACTAACATCATTTCAGGAGGAAAAACTGCTACGAGTGCTTAGAGAGTTTAAATCAGCTATTAGATGGACCATAGCCGATATCAAGGGGATAAGCCCTTCTTTTTGCATGCATAAGATCTTACTGGAAGATGGTAGCAAGCCGACAGTGGAACAGCAAAGAAGGCTAAATCCTATAATGAAAGAAGTGGTTAAGAAAGAGATTCTGAAATGGCTGGATGCGGGAATAATCTACCCAATTTCGGACAGTTCATGGGTGAGTCCTGTGCAGTGCGTACCAAAGAAGGGTGGAATGACCGTTGTCACCAATGAGAATAATGAGCTGATCCCAACGCGAACAGTAACAGGGTGGAGAATCTGCATGGACTACCGCAAGCTTAACGAATCTACAAGGAAGGACCATTTTCCACTTCCGTTTATCGATCAGATGTTGGACAGACTGGCGGGTCATGAGTATTATTGCCTTCTGGATGGGTATTCAGGCTACAATCAGATTATGATAGCTCCAGAAGACCAGGAAAAGACTACTTTTACATGTCCATACGGCACTTTTGCCTTCAGAAGGATGTCTTTCGGGTTGTGCAATGCTCCAGCCACCTTTCAGAGATGTATGACCGTAATTTTTTCAGACATGATCGAACAGAATGTGGAGGTATTCATGGACGATTTCTCGGTATTTGGTGATTCTTTCGATTTATGCCTTGAAATTTTGGTTATGGTTTTAAAGAGATGTGTTGAAACAAATTTGGTATTAAATTGGGAGAAGTGCCATTTTATGGTACAAGAAGGAATCATACTGGGGCATAAAGTTTCCAAGAAAAGAATTGAGGTGGACAGGGCAAATCTGGAAACGATTGAGAATTTACCTCCACCTACGTCTGTAAGAGGTGTCCGCAGCTTTCTTGGACATGCAGGCTTCTACCGTAGATTCATCAAGGACTTCTCCAAGATAACTAAACCATTGTGTAGTTTATTGGAGAAGGATGCACAGTTCAAATTCGATGAGGCTTGCATGAGGGCTTTTGAGCACTTAAAGAGAATATTAACTTCAACACCAGTTATCACAGCACCAGATTGGGCATTGCTGTTTGAGCTGATGTGTGATGCCAGTGATTACGCAGTAGGGGCTGTTTTGGGGTAAAGGAAGGAGAAGATGTTTTATGTGATATACTATGCCAGCAAGACCCTTACGGATGCACAATTAAATTACACCACCATAGAAAAAGAGTTATTGGCAGTGGTGTATGCCTTTGATAAATTTCGGTCTTATCTGATAGGCACAAAGGTGATAGTGTACACGGATCACTCGGCGATTCGACATTTAGTGTCAAAGAAGGATGCAAAGCCCAGGTTGATCAGGTGGATATTGCTATTGCAGGAGTTTGATTTGGAGATCAAGGACAGAAAGGGGACCGAAAACCAAGTGGCAGACCACTTATCTCGACTAGAGCAGCCGGAAAGGGGGATAAACGGCAAGGTCGAAATTAATGAATCCTTTCCGGATGAGCAGTTGTTTGTGGTGCAAGGGGAGGTGCCATGGTTTGCAGACTACGGGAATTATTTGGTGAGTAAGATGATACCTTCTGACTTGGTGGGGCATCAAAAGAAAAAGTTCCTGCATGGTATATATGGGATGAGCCGTATTTGTTTAAACAGTGTGCGGATCAAATGATAAGAAGGTGTATCCCATACAGTGAGACCGAGGGGATTTTACAGGATTGCCATTCTTCTGTATATGGAGGACACTACGGAGGAGAGAGAACAACGGCTAGAGTACTACAACCAGGATTCTACTGGCCGACAATTTTTAAAGATGCTTACAGTTTTGTTCAGCGGTGCGATAGATGTCAGAGAGTTGGTAATATTTCAAAGAGGAATGAAATGCCTTTGAATACAATCCTCGAAGTAGAAGTTTTCGACGTGTGGGGGATTGATTTCATGGGCCCTTTTGTGTCTTCGTGCGGTAACCTCTACATCTTGCTAGCAGTTGACTATGTGTCGAAATGGGTAGAAGTGGCAGCACTCCCAATAAATGATGCCAAGGTAGTCCTGAAGTTTTTACATCGGAGTATCTTCACTAGATTTGGGACTCCGAGGGCTATTATTAGTGATGAAGGTAGTCACTTCTGCAACCGACAGTTCACAGCTTTGTTGGCTAAGTATGGGGTGAACCATCATATTGGTATAACTTATCACCCACAGACAAACGACCAAGCTGAAGTATCCAATCGAGAAGTAAAAAGAATCCTCGAAAAAATTGTGAATCCAACGAGGAAGGATTGGTCTTTAAAGCTCGATGATGCTGTGTGGGCATATAGGACTGCTTACAAAACTCCGTTGGGCATGTCACCGTTTCAGCTGGTTTATGGAAAAGCTTGTCATCTTCCTATGGAGCTAGAGCACAAAGCATATTGGGCAATTCGGAAGTTGAACTTTGATTCGACAGCTGCAGGGGAGAAGCGTTTACTCCAAATCAATGAGTTGGATGAATTTCGACTACGGGCTTATGAAAACTCGAAGCTGTATAAGGAGAAGGTGAAGAAGTGGCATGATCGTAAGATCATCGAAAGAACATTTGAACCGGGACAAAGGGTTTTACTTTTCAAGTCCAGACTTAAACTTTTTCCTAGGAAGCTAAAATCAAGATGGTCAGGACCATTCACAGTGAAGACGGTCTTTTCGCATGGTGCGATTGAAGTATACGATAAATTTTCGGACCAGTCGTTCAAGGTGAATGGACAAAGGCTGAAGCATTACTTTGGGGACGAGGTGGACAGACAGAAAGTCACCTTAATCCTGTCTGCGACATGAGATTCAAAGACAGTCAAGCTAATTGACTATAACTTAGCGCTATCTGGGAGGCAACCCAGCGTTTTAATCTTCTGTTTTTCTTTTGTTTAATAATTTATTTTCTTTAAACTTAAAAAAAAATGTTTTCTACACCTAATCTTGGATTTTGGTTTAATTTGATTGCAGGTATTAGCAAGAATGACTGAAAGTTGGCTAAGTACAGTCGAAGCGCTGCTAGCACTCACTTTAAGCTGGGATAAGCACCGGCAGCGCTGCATTGCAGAAGCTAATCAAGATCCAGGCACTTTAAGCGCTACATTTAAGCTTATCCAAGCGCGCTAGGCGCTGCGTCACAGTGTGCTCCCAAAATGCCAAGCGCCTGAAGCGCTCAATCTTCTCATGGACAAGCGCCGCTAGCGCTGTATTGCAGTAGTCAATTAAAATCCAAGCGCTTTAGGCGCTATATCCTTCACAAATCAAGCGCACTAGGCGCTATACCAACACGCGGCTATTGCATACCAGCACTTTAAGCGCTCGCTCCTATTCAACAGCCAGTGCCAGCAGCGCTCATCAGCGCTATCCCAAACCCTTAGCTACTGCAAGCTAGCGCCAGCAGCGTTGGACTTGTACAAAAGCCAGCGCCAGAAGCGCTCTACAGGGGATTCGAAAAAAAAAAGGGATTAAACCCTAGATCGGGCTAAAGGAGGGTTTCAACACATAACTCAAGCCTAATTTCTTCTTCTAGCCGACTTCAACCGCTGCTATTCTCCATTATTACCGATTTGAGCTCCATAACACCAACAAATCGATATCCACACTACCTATTGCTGGCACATCACTTTTGCAACTAAGGAATTTTCTTCTCATAGCTAAAAAGGATTGAATATTCTACATATGGGCACTCTCAATTTCAAGTAAGTTTTATATTTTTGAGCATTTAGAACTTGAAATTGTTGGCTAGAGATTTGAATTGCTAGTATTTGGAGAAAGTTCTTGGTTTTGATTGTGAACCCAATTGAGTTTGTGTTGGCTCAATTGGGATTGGGTTGAACCTTCAATTATCTATCTATATGCTTGCAAATTGTGGGAGATTTCATTGTACTTGATTGGGTCACTCTAAGTTTGGGGGAACTATTGTACAAGGGTTTTTAAAGTGTGCACGCCAAGTGTTCGACAGTTTGCCCCAACGAAGTTTTGAGTTGTTTTGGGTCTTGATTGTATTTAATTGGTTATTAATAGCTCCCAAAAGACATAGAGGGGAAAGCTCAGGTTCGTCAACTATTGTGAAATATGATAAGAAGAAATTTGTTAGCCCAGAAGCAAACGACAGGTTTAAAAATTGGTCCTCCGGGAAATCTCTTATTCCTGAGCGTGGCTTGCTACCTATTGAGCACGTAGATGGGGAAGTTGCTCACATGATACGCACTCGAAATTGGATGGTATTCACTGCGCAACCCGAGCCAGCTGCAGTTAATATTGTGAAGGAGTTTTATGCCAATGCCAAGGAGTCTAAAGGGAATGTGGTCATGGTTCGGGGACAGGAAATAAATGTGGGGCGTAAAGCTATTAATGCATATTATGGGTTGCAGAAGATTCACAGGGATGGCTATACGAAATACATGCACCAAGATTTGGATTATTTTGAGATTATCGCAGCCCTCTGTGAGCCAGGGACAGAATGGAAGTTAACTGACCAACAAGAAGCTGTGCACTTCCCGTCATCCAAGTTGAGTAGATATGGAAAAGCGTGGCATGCTTTTATATGTACCAAATTGATGTCGTTCCGCCATATGAGCGATGTAATTAATCAGCGGGCGACGTTATTATTTTGCATTGCCAAAGGGAAGACAGTGGATATAGGGGAGATAATTCATGAATCTATCGTGCACGCGCTTGAGGGTAGTACCACAGGTGGACTGCCTCACCCTTCATTGATCACAGATTTGTGCCGTCGTGCTGGAGTCAAGTGGGATAAAGATGAACTTATACAGGCTCCATTGCCTCCAATTGATCATGCTGCGATGTTACGGTACAGAGTATGGGGTGGAGGTGAATCGCACCCGAGGGGCTTAGGTTTCATTGTACCACAGGAGCAGCCTCAGCAGCAGCCGCAGGAGCAGCCACCACCGGTTGAGGATCCGGTTCAAACCCCCAATGTAGTTGAGACTATCCGTCAGGACCTCAGGCACCATACTAGACGGATAGACTTAGTGGCAGGATCGATTCAGAGGGGTTTTGATCGAATGACTCGGCAGCAGAGTTGACTTGCTCAGCGCCAGGCAGAGATTTATGCGTATAATGTTAACTATTCTACAGCCTTGGCGGATATGTTTGGGCGGTTGAATCCTTCGGCTGGGCCATTTCAGTTTCCACCAGCTCCTCCTCTTTCTATTTACCCACCACCTGACTCACCTCCTGATGCGGATGATGATGATGATGACGCTGCCGATGGCAGTGATGATGAGTAGTGCTTCATCAGGGGAGTCCTCTGTTCTTAATCTCTTCTTATTTTTCAATGAGGACATTGTCTTGTTCAGTTTGGGGGGTAGTTTTTTTTGTTTTCATATAGATTTTTATGTTTCATTGTGTTTAGACTTGTTGCATGGTAGTTACATTGCATTTTAGGTTGTGTTATGCATCTAGTTTCGTGAATTAAGCATAAATTGATATAGTATCTAATGTGGCCAATGATCAGACTGGTTTCATGGTTTTAACTTGAGAAGAATTGAAAACTAGTGCTTAGTGATGACTTTGATTAGGAAGTGAAGTTGAACTTGTCTGACACTCTTGTTAGTTAGGAAAGCACATAATCAATTGTTTTGATCTATTTAATTCAAATTGTTGCATAATTTTCTTCTGGTGGAAGATTTGGGTTAACACTTGCTATTATCCGTGACGCGTCCATTAAATCAAAAACAAGCAAGAATCTAAGTTTGGGGGAATCGGGGGTGTAAAAAAAAGAAAAAAGAAAAAAAAGGAATTTAAAAATTTTGAACCTTTCCCAATTAAAGAATGGATCATGTGGTGGGTTGAGATGGAGCGTAAAATGCACTCACTCATAAACACATGGAACGAAAGGGAGCGTAAAATGCACTCGTTCAAAAGAAAGTGAGATGGAGCATAAAATGCACTCATTAAAGAAAAAACAATTGTTTGAATTCCTAGGGAAGGGTTTAAAAAGGATGTAAATGTGTTGAATAACCTTCGTGATACCCCTATGCTTAGTGATTGTTTGAATCAGTTGAATTGGTTGTGTTCACAGGTTGAATTGAGTTAAAATTGAAAGTTTTCCTCTAAGAAGTTAATTATGTGATTGATTTGAATTGCAATTGATTAAAATGGTTGGTATTCACACACGCACAACATGGGTGATGACAGGTGTAACTTAACTCATTGATTAAAGTTAGAAACTTTGCATTGGTTAGAGATTCTGCTTAAGTATTGTATGATATCTTTGAGGCCTAGTGTTGGATACTATGGTTGATTGATTAATTCGTAGGCATGTTAGTTAATTTGCATTTGCATCATTGCTTTGCTGGGGGATAAGCAATTGGTTAAGTTTGGGGGTATTTGATGAGTGGATTTTATACCTACGAATCAGGTCTTGTTAGACTTAATTATTGTGGTCTTTAAGTGTTTTTAGTATTGTTTTATTCGTTTTTGTGTTTGTTTATTGTAGGATTGGAGCTGGAGGGGCAAAAGGGTAAATTTGGAGCTTAAAGGACACTTGATGGCATTTTTGTAATTCTGAAGACATGACCTAGCGCCAGAGGCGCTAGGATTAGTACTACTATAGCGCCAGATGCGCTAGGGCACGAATTTGGTTGCTGATGTGCGGCTGGAGGAGGAAAAGCAAGCCAATTGGAAAGAGGATTCTATGTTATTATTGATCAGATTTAGAGAAGGAAACCTTAAGAGGGAACTTGGAGACTTTTATTATTATTTATTCTACTTTTCTAGAGTTTTTCGTGAAGTTTTACCGTGGATTATTATTGTTCAAGTGCTGGATATTGATGGGGGTTGAACTTTACTTTGGATTTTATTCTTCAATTGGGTTTGATCAATCTACTTCATCTTATTTTCAATTGATTGTTTATTTTTCCATGTTTAATTTTGATCCCATAATGGCTTTTGGTTCAGACATGAACTAAACCCCATTATGGGATTCTAACGGATTTTAATATGTAGTCTAAATATAAGCTTGATTGTTAGAATGTTTTGCATATCATAAGGAATTTCTATCATGATTGTTTTGCATGTATGAATGCTTGATCACCATTCGTTCTCAGTGCTTGTATGGGATTGAAAAATAACATATAAGTATGGATTGTAATTGTGACACCCCCAAATCCGGGTTTCCTAACCTCGAATTCGGTGTTCACGATTCTCAACAACAAACATACTTTCTAACTAAATGCGGAATAATAAACATACATTGTTTATCGAATAGAAATAAAGTCCTACAATTCTGGTCCCAAGGTTCTTTAACCTTAACTTAAAACATACCCTTAATACAATAAGAGTTCACATAACCAAATAACATTTTAAGATAAACTACTACATAATCCCTATCAGGCAACTATTCTTGCACCTTCCCTTTTCTTTTGTCCCCTTTAGACGTCTCTGCCTTAGCTGAAATAAAGATCATGATATAGCAAGGGTAAGCAACTAGTTTGCTTAACAAGTTTATACACAAGGGAGATATATCATGATTAGAAGGAAGTTTCGCTTTCAATGTTCAACAACAGTATAAGAGTGTGAAGAAACATGAATTAATAATCAACAGTTGAATATTCGAATACTTGAATGACAGTTACTGAGTGGTTGAAAATAACCATAGACATTTGCCAAGGTTCTCAGCATTTAAACCGGACCTCTTAAAAAGTTTTGGTAATCAAGGGGATCAGCCTTTCATACCCCGTGATTTATGCATAAACACTTAATAAACCAGCATTGATATCATGCCTTAATCAAATTTATCCTTTTCTCAGCCAAGAGTTCTTACCCTAACAATTTAATAAGAACAGCTTTTAAAATACCTTTGATTTAACAAATTTAGACATGATTGATCTAGCTGATACAATAGCATAGATCTACCTCATAAACAGTTCATGCTTGAAAGAACTTTAATCTAATTCACAGTTCAATAATAATAGAATATGAATTCAATTGCACAAAGTGCGAATCTCAATAATCAGTATAGATGTGAATAATCAACAATAATTATTCACTAATAATGCTTCAAAAATCATAACTCGAGTTTGAGTTAGGGAACTTGCCTGTCTGCTCAGCTACAAATAATTCTAGCTTTAACTAATTGGCCTTGAAGAACCTAACATTGATAATGTTGAGCTATCAATTAGTACTGCGTAGTTGTATATCGATACGCTTACTTATGTTATTTATTTAACAATTAAGCAAATCACATAGCACACATAAGTTAATAAACTATCATAAATCCTATAAGACACTTTAATGGATCTCTAGGTTGATGGTTTAATTAATTAACCATGTTTCCCTTAAGTGATAATCACTTATTAACCTCTAAGCAATTTATTATAATTGTTAAATTAATTAACATTACTCTTTCTTAAGTAATATTTATTTATTAAACCCTTAAACAATTTATTATGATTGCTTAATTAATGAGTTATTTAAACTCTCTCTATTTTATTAACTCTATCTTTATTTAATTACTATTAAATAGTAATTAATTAATTATCTTTAGTTATTATTAGTAATTAATAACTAATTATGTTCACTTATTATTCAATTATTAATTAAATAATAATCAAATTATAAATTTTAATTGTCTTTAATTATTATTTAAGATTAAATAATAATTAATTAGGTTTGTTTATTATTTAAATTTAATCAATTAATAAATAATTGATTAGTGCGTAACAATTATCTTTAGTTATTATTTAATAATAAATAATAGCTAATTAGATTTATTTATTATTTAAAGTTAATTAAATAATAAATAATTAATTAGTAAATATGAATTATCTTTAGTTATTATTTAATAATAAATAATATCTAATTAGATTTATTTATTATTTAAGGTTAATCAAGTAATAAATAATTACTTAGTGAATAAGAATTATCTTTAGTTATTATTTAATAATAAATAATATCTAATTAGATTTATTTATTATTTAAGGTTAATCAAGTAATAAATAATTACTTAGTGAATAAGAATTATCTTTAGTTATTATTTGATAATAAATAATAACTAATTAGATTTCTTTATTAAATAATAAATAATTAATTAGTGAGTAAGACTTATCTTTAGTTATTATTTAATAATAACTAATTAGGTTTATTTATTATTTAATGTTAATCAAATCATAAATAATTAATTAGTGAGTAATAATTATCTTTAGTTATTATTTAATAATAAATAATAAACTAATTAGGTTTATTTATTATTTAAGGTTAATCAAATAATATTTACAATTCTTAATTATCCTTAATCATTATTTAATAATAATTAAACAATAATTAATTAATGCTACTTAAATAATAGTTAAATGATTAAATATACTTAAACAATATTTAATTAGTTTAATCATCCATTGACATGCATTAGAATTTATTAACAAAGATTTTTAATGACTTAAATGGATTTAAGACTTTGCTATTTTCGGATTTGTTTCCAGCTTTGGGGTCCTTAGGCAAAACTTGAATATCTTGAGTTCTACAACTCCGTTTGACGTCTAGTTGGTCTTGTTAGCTTCATATCTTCTTAAACTACAATATCCCATCATCAAAGAGCAAATTTGGATCTGTTTTGATTACCGAAACTGGTCAGGAACCGGACTGCATTGCACAGTCCTAAAGCAGTGGGGTGTTTTAGTAATAAATTCATATCTCACTCATCTTAACTCTGTTTTTAGTCGTTCCACTTGGAGAATCTCCGTATCTTATAGCTCTATCACCCAGAGCTCACGGATCATGCACCCAACTTACGGAACGTGAACAGTAATTCCGGGAGTGGGCTGATTCGTTTTAGGTACGCATACACACATGTTTTAGCACATCAAAAATACTAAAACACTTACTAAACGTCTTAAGCTACAACATGGCATCAATGAAAGCACACTAGACCATAATATCTTATTTTTTAGATTTAAAATCATACTTATTAAGTGTGCTCTTAAAATAATATAGATTTGACAAGATAAAAATCTAGATCCACAAATACTCCATCTCTACTACCAACATAAACCAACAACATAAAAATTTCCAACAAAATAAGTGTCTAATAATAATAATAGTTAAATATATAATAATAACAACAAGAAAACTAGGGTTTGAAGGAAATGAGATCCATACCTAGATTTATTGGCTATTCCCCTCCTCTTTCCAAAATAGGTTGTGAATGGGGATGGCCTAAACAATCAAGACCTTCTTCTTTCTCCCACAAGATTTGTTCTTGATTTTTCTTCAAACTCTCTCTCTCTAACACTCTCTCTACACTTGGTGAATAATAATGAACCAACCCCTACCATCATTGGTGAGGGGTCCTATTTATAGGAAAGTAGAGACCATGGGCAAAATAGTCATTAACCATGACTAGGCAAGGGCAATTTGGTCAATTCATCAATAATAGGAAGCTTCCTAGCAACTTCATCAAGGGTATTTTAGACATTACCCAACTTCTTTTAAGGTTAAGATAGTCTTTTCGCAAAATCTTAATTATCCATTAGTTATTACTCATTCTTCATTGGTTATTAGACATTGGTTATTATCTTGTCATAATTACATTGTTTAAACACAGTGGTTATTATCCCGCCATAATTACATTGGTTATTAACCACTTGGATATACAATGGTTATTGCCCCTTCATAATTACCTTGGTTATTAACCACTCTTGGCCATTTTAGTCATTACACACCAATTCCTACACTTGACTCACATATGATTATTTCTTAACCATAGTTATATCATACCTGCCAACACAAGTATAGACACATCTTATACATCTCCCACCACTTAACCCAAGTTGGTTTAAATAGAACACAATGTTAACTCATTAAATTAAATTAGATTTAATTAATAAGGACGTTCAAAATTCACGGGCATTACATCCCTCCCCCCTTATAAAAATTCCGTCCTCGGAATTGCAAAAATAGGGTTACTCAAATAAAAACGGATAATTCGCTTTCATTTTCTCTTCGAGTTCCCACGTAGCTTCTTCGACTGCGTGATTCCTCCAGAGAACTTTGACGGAATGGATGGTCTTGTTTCTCAGCTTCTGTTCCTTCCTATCGAGAATCTGGACAGGAACTTCCTCGTACGTTAAGTCCTTCTCGACTTGGATTGGTTCATAGGAGATAACGTGCTTATAGCCTGGTTTATACGGCCGCAACACTGACACATGAAATACGTTGTGAATGTGCTCAAGTTCAGGAGGTAACGCTACCTCGTACGCCACCTCGCCAACTCGCCTCAAAATCTCGAATGGTCCTATGAACCTAGGGCTCAATTTGCCCTTCTTACCAAACCGGATCTTTCCTTTCCAAGGAGATACCTTCAAAAATACAAAGCTACCAACTTCAAAGTCCCGCTTCTGACGATGTAAGTCGGCATATTTCTTCTGGCGATCTTGAGCTGCTACCAGCCGGTTTCTGATCAGCCGCACGATGTCTGTAGTCTGCTGCACCATTTCTGGTCCCAACAATCTTCGCTCCCCAATCTCATCCCAACACATCGGGGTTTGGCATTTCCTTCCATATAGCGCTTCGTACGGTGGCATGCCGATACTGGCGTGATAGCTATTGTTGTAAGCAAACTCCACCAGTGGCAAATGGTCATCCCAGCTGCCCTTTAAATCCATCACGACTGCCCGAAGCATATCTTCTAAGGTCTGAATCGTTCGCTCGCTCTGGCCGTCGGTTTGAGGATGATACGCTGTACTCAACCTCAACTGCGTTCCCATTCTTGCCTGCAGACTTTTCCAAAAATTCGATGTGAAGCGCGGATCTCTATCAGATACAATTGATACCGGCACCCCATGTCGTGACACTATCTCTTTCACATAAAGTTTTGCTAATTGCTCCAGATTGTACCGTATCTTGATTGGCAGAAAATGAGCAGACTTGGTTAGACGATCCACAATTACCCAGATGGCGTCTAAACCCTTATGAGTTGGTGGCAGTCCCACCACAAAGTCCATTATGATGTGCTCCCACTTCCACTCCGGAATCTCTAATGGTTGAAGTAGTCCGCTCTGTCGTTGGTGCTCTGCTTTAATCCGCTGACATGTCAGACATCGGCTGACGCACTCTGCCACTTCTCGTTTCATATTCGGCCACCAAAAATTTTGTCGCAAATCCTGGTACATCTTCGTGCTCCCGGGATGTACTGAGTACTTCGTGCTGTGAGCTTCCTGAAGGATTTCTTCCCTCAATTCCAGATCCAACGGTACCCAGACTCTCCCTTCAAACCTTAGCAATCCTGTGTTATCAATCTTATACTTAAGCTCCTCGCCTTCGGCAATTCGCTTCTTTATTGAATCACAATCCTCATCCTTTTCTTGAGCCTCCTTAATTTGATCCAATAGGGTCGGGCTCGCTGTCACTGTAAACAATTTCCCGTCCGTCTCCATCGGACACTTAACCTCTAATTCCAGACGTTCGAACTCATTTATCAACTCTGCCTGAGTTGTAAGCCTCATCAATTTCTCTCTGCCTTTCCTACTCAGGGCATCTGCCACTATATTTGCTTTGCCCGGATGGTACAGAATCTCACAGTCGTAGTCCTTGATCAATTCTAACCATTGGTGCTGCCTCATATTCAGCTCCTTCTGAGTGAAAATATATTTCAGACTTTTGTGATCTGTATATATCTCGCACCTCTCTCCATATAAGTAGTGCCTCCAAATCTTCAAGGCGAATACTACTGCTACTAACTCCAGATCATGAGTCGGGTATCCCTTCTCATAGTCCTTCAGCTGACGTGAAGCGTACGCAATGACCTTCCCATGCTGCATTAGTACACAACCAAGGCCTTTGTGTGACGCATCACTGTATACTACAAAACCTCCAGTGTCGTCCGGTAAAGCCAACACTGGTGCTTGGCTAAGTCTTTTATTCAGCTCCATGAAACTCTCCTCGCACTTCTCCGTCCAACCGAACTTTACCGTCTTTCTAGTTAGATTGGTCAACGGTGATGCTATCTTTGAAAATTCCTAGATGAATCTCCAATAGTATCCCACTAACCCTAGGAAACTCCTGATCCCCGTCGGCGTCTTCGGCTGCTCCCAGTTGATAATGGCTTCCACCTTTGTTGGGTCTACCGAAACGCCATTCCTGTCAATGACGTGTCCTAGAAACTGCACCTTTTGCAACCAAAATTCACACTTCGAAAACTTCGCGTACAACTTCTCCCTTATTAATGCCTCCAAAGCAATCCTTAGATGTTCAACATGTTCTTCCTCTGTCACTGAATACACCAAGATGTCATCGATGAATACTACCACGAACATGTCTAAGTATTGCTTGAACACCCTGTTCATCATATCCATGAATGTTGCTGGCGCATTTGTCAGCCCAAACGACATCACCAAAAACTCAAAGTGCCCATATCGAGTTTTGAATGCTGTCTTTGGAATATCCTCTCGCCTCACCTTTAGTTGGTGATATCCCGTTCTCAAGTCAATCTTTGAAAAGTATTTTGCTCCCTTCAATTGATCAAACAAATCATCAATTATGGGCAGCGGATACTTGTTCTTAATCGTAACCTTGTTCAATTCCCTGTAGTCGATACTGAGCCTTAACGATCCATCCTTCTTCTTTATGGACAGAACTGGCGCTCCCCACGGAGATACACTCGGACGAATATACCCTTCTTAACCTCTCCTCCAGACTTGTTTCCTCCGCAAGATTGCCTATCGATCCCTTTCCTTTTATTCGGGTTACTTCCCCCACGACTACCTTCCTTGTGACCATCATGGCTTTTCTGATCTTGGTTGTGCTTTGTCAACGCTTTATTTCCTCCTCGGCAATGATTGCTTCCTTAAGTAACATAGGAAATGTGTTGATCTACAAAACCACAACCTTACTATACGCCTAGGGCTTTAACCCTTGTTCAAATCTCTTCGCTCGCCTAGCTCCGGTGTCCACTTGGTGTGGAGCAAACCTAGATAGTTCGTTAAACTTCGTTGCGTACTCTGCTACCGACATATCATCTTGCTTCAGTTCCAAGAACTTTATCTCCATACTTACCTGCGTGCTTTCTAGAAAGTAAATTTTCGAAAAACAGCTCCTTAAAACGAGTCCATGCAGTTGTGCCTTCTCCAGCTCGGCTTCTATTCGCCTTCCACCAGTAATTTGACTCACCCTTCCTCATGAAAGTGGCAAACGAAGTCTTCTGTTCCTCGGTCACTCTTACGACCTTGAAAACTTTCTCCATTTCTTCTACCCATGTATGGGCTTCACTCGGATCCATATTCCCACGAAACTCCGGTGGTCCTAGTAATTTGAAACCCGTAAAGTTCGCCATGTGACTTCATGGCCGAACAACCGCAATGGTTGGTCTGCCTTGCATCGTTTCCTCTAACAAGTTCGCAAAGGTCCTCTTGGGGTCAGTCTGACCCTCCTCGTTATTCACTGACTCTTCCACCCTCGTGTATCGGGGTTGTCTCCTTGACGGCATTGTTTGTTCTAAACAAAACCTTACATAAATCCTTCTTGTTTTACACATCGTGCAAAATTCTACTGATGTTATCATTTAAGAGTTAAAGCACAAATCGATCATAATCAATCATGTAATAATAATACCATATTTATATTCGTACACCCCTTAGTGTGTCAAACACTTATAATTCCGGCATATTCCTATAAATGTTAACTATCCCATTAAGACACAAAAGATGGAATTAATAAGAAATACATTCCCCTAGATCTGAAAAGTGGGGATGTATCATCAGCATATCACCTCAAGGCACCTTTAATAAATACTAATAAGCTCATCTTAGTACCTCGTACTACTTACATCATATAGCATTCCTGATATCCACTTATCCTTCTGTTACTAACAACAAGATGGGATTCACATAACTACTCCACAACTTACATAAAGTTGGGACTTACAACAGATATACTGCTAGCTGTACAAAAACTGAGATTCACATTTCTTACATGCATAGATATACTAGTATATATACATTGACCACTATTCTTCATTCATTACGACTCACAAAGGTCTTATAACTCTCAGACTTAACCTTTTTTTTCTTTCATTTCCTCCATCTATTCCTTATATCGGGCTCCAATTGATCCTCCTTAGAGATTTCCATTATCTTATCATTTAGTTCCATCTCTAGATACCTTTTCCAGATCAGACACTAAATCTACCCTTGGTTCATTTCTTATAATCTCTCCGCTGTCTCTCCTTTCTAATCATCAAAACAATCTAAATTGCCATCAGTCATCTCTTAAATTTTTTTTTTTTTTGCATATAACATCATTCATCTCAATACTCTTAACTTTTGCTTAACAACTCTATATGAGTCCATTACCTTTGTCTCACCTGGCATTCCACAATAAAGCTTAATAACTTAACTAACACTTCAAAATATCGATATATTCATTATTTATTGAATCAATCATTTCCTTCTTGCAAACCTTAACCCAACCGATTCTAAGGTACCCTCTTTTCATCACAAAGAAACTCCATACAACATCACTCCAATATCTTATCTAATGAATAGCCACAAAAATTGATCAATAGCCACATAATTGATCAATAGCATCAAATGATTAATCTAATTACCTCGAATATCTATAACTCCAGTTTACAATGGATCGTCCATACTTAATGGTCTTCACTTTACCATACTATCTCATCAATACACATTTCTCAAATTATCCACAAGCTTAATAACACCAACATATGATCCAAATCCTCAATTCTAAGATCATAATAAATTTATACCCAAAAATAACTCTATATGAGTTCTATCCCCTTCTATTCCTCTACATTCTCTCAGGTTATAGCCTAAAGACTCTTTCTCCTAAGGGTTATAACCTATAACTCTGATACCAACCTGTGACACCCCCAAATCCGGGTTTCCTAACCTCGAATTCGGTGTTCACGATTCTCAACAACAAACATACTTTCTAACTAAATGCGGAATAATAAACATACATTGTTTATCGAATAGAAATAAAGTCCTACAATTCTGGTCCCAAGGTTCTTTAACCTTAACTTAAAACATACCCTTAATACAATAAGAGTTCACATAACCAAATAACATTTTAAGATAAACTGCTACATAATCCCTATCAGGCAACTATTCTTGCACCTTCCCTTTTCTTTTGTCCCCTTTAGACGTCTCTGCCTTAGCTGAAATAAAGATCATGATATAGCAAGGGTAAGCAACTAGTTTGCTTAACAAGTTTATACACAAGGGAGATATATCATGATTAGAAGGAAGTTTCGCTTTCAATGTTCAACAACAGTATAAGAGTGTGAAGAAACATGAATTAATAATCAACAGTTGAATATTCGAATACTTGAATGACAGTTACTGAGTGGTTGAAAATAACCATAGACATTTGCCAAGGTTCTCAGCATTTAAACCGGACCTCTTAAAAAGTTTTGGTAATCAAGGGGATCAGCCTTTCATACCCCGTGATTTATGCATAAACACTTAATAAACCAGCATTGATATCATGCCTTAATCAAATTTATCCTTTTCTCAGCCAAGAGTTCTTACCCTAACAATTTAATAAGAACAGCTTTTAAAATACCTTTGATTTAACAAATTTAGACATGATTGATCTAGCTGATACAATAGCATAGATCTACCTCATAAACAGTTCATGCTTGAAAGAACTTTAATCTAATTCACAGTTCAATAATAATAGAATATGAATTCAATTGCACAAAGTGCGAATCTCAATAATCAGTATAGATGTGAATAATCAACAATAATTATTCACTAATAATGCTTCAAAAATCATAACTCGAGTTTGAGTTAGGGAACTTGCCTGTCTGCTCAGCTACAAATAATTCTAGCTTTAACTAATTGGCCTTGAAGAACCTAACATTGATAATGTTGAGCTATCAATTAGTACTGCGTAGTTGTATATCGATACGCTTACTTATGCTATTTATTTAACAATTAAGCAAATCACATAGCACACATAAGTTAATAAACTATCATAAATCCTATAAGACACTTTAATGGATCTCTAGGTTGATGGTTTAATTAATTAACCATGTTTCCCTTAAGTGATAATCACTTATTAACCTCTAAGCAATTTATTATAATTGTTAAATTAATTAACATTACTCTTTCTTAAGTAATATTTATTTATTAAACCCTTAAACAATTTATTATGATTGCTTAATTAATGAGTTATTTAAACTCTCTCTATTTTATTAACTCTATCTTTATTTAATTACTATTAAATAATAATTAATTAATTATCTTTAGTTATTATTAGTAATTAATAACTAATTATGTTCACTTATTATTCAATTATTAATTAAATAATAATCAAATTATAAATTTTAATTGTCTTTAATTATTATTTAAGATTAAATAATAATTAATTAGGTTTGTTTATTATTTAAATTTAATCAATTAATAAATAATTGATTAGTGCGTAACAATTATCTTTAGTTATTATTTAATAATAAATAATAGCTAATTAGATTTATTTATTATTTAAAGTTAATTAAATAATAAATAATTAATTAGTAAATATGAATTATCTTTAGTTATTATTTAATAATAAATAATATCTAATTAGATTTATTTATTATTTAAGGTTAATCAAGTAATAAATAATTACTTAGTGAATAAGAATTATCTTTAGTTATTATTTAATAATAAATAATATCTAATTAGATTTATTTATTATTTAAGGTTAATCAAGTAATAAATAATTACTTAGTGAATAAGAATTATCTTTAGTTATTATTTGATAATAAATAATAACTAATTAGATTTCTTTATTAAATAATAAATAATTAATTAGTGAGTAAGACTTATCTTTAGTTATTATTTAATAATAACTAATTAGGTTTATTTATTATTTAATGTTAATATAATAATAAATAATTAATTAGTGAGTAATAATTATCTTTAGTTATTATTTAATAATAAATAATAACTAATTAGGTTTATTTATTATTTAAGGTTAATCAAATAATATTTACAATTCTTAATTATCCTTAATCATTATTTAATAATAATTAAACAATAATTAATTAATGCTACTTAAATAATAGTTAAATGATTAAATATACTTAAACAATATTTAATTAGTTTAATCATCCATTGACATGCATTAGAATTTATTAACAAAGATTTTTAATGACTTAAATGGATTTAAGACTTTGCTATTTTCGGATTTGTTTCCAGCTTTGGGGTCCTTAGGCAAAACTTGAATATCTTGAGTTCTACAACTCCGTTTGACGTCTAGTTGGTCTTGTTAGCTTCGTATCTTCTTAAACTACAATATCCCATCATCAAAGAGCAAATTTGGATCTGTTTTGATTACCGAAACTGGCCAGGAACCGGACTGCATTGCACAGTCCTAAAGCAGTGGGGTGTTTTAGTAATAAATTCATATCTCACTCATCTTAACTCTGTTTTTAGTCGTTCCACTTGGAGAATCTCCGTATCTTATAGCTCTATCACCCAGAGCTCACGGATCATGCACTCAACTTACGGAACGTGAACAGTAATTCCGGGAGTGGGCTGATTCGTTTTAGGTACGCATACACACATGTTTTAGCACATCAAAAATACTAAAACACTTACTAAACGTCTTAAGCTACAACATGGCATCAATGAAAGCACACTAGACCATAATATCTTATTTTTTTAGATTTAAAATCATACTTATTAAGTGTGCTCTTAAAATAATATAGATTTGACAAGATAAAAATCTAGATCCACAAATACTCCATCTCTACTACCAACATAAACCAACAACATAAAAATTTCCAACAAAATAAGTGTCTAATAATAATAATAGTTAAATATATAATAATAACAACAAGAAAACTAGGGTTTGAAGGAAATGAGATCCATACCTAGATTTATTGGCTATTCCCCTCCTCTTTCCAAAATAGGTTGTGAATGGGGATGGCCTAAACAATCAAGACCTTCTTCTTTCTCCCACAAGATTTGTTCTTGATTTTTCTTCAAACTCTCTCTCTCTAACACTCTCTCTACACTTGGTGAATAATAATGAAACCAACCCCTACCATCATTGGTGAGGGGTCCTATTTATAGGAAAGTAGAGACCATGGGCAAAATAGTCATTAACCATGACTAGGCAAGGGCAATTTGGTCAATTCATCAATAATAGGAAGCTTCCTAGCAACTTCATCAAGGGTATTTTAGACATTACCCAACTTCTTTTAAGGTTAAGATAGTCTTTTCGCAAAATCTTAATTATCCATTAGTTATTACTCATTCTTCATTGGTTATTAGACATTGGTTATTATCTTGTCATAATTACATTGTTTAAACACAGTGGTTATTATCCCGCCATAATTACATTGGTTATTAACCACTTGGATATACAATGGTTATTGCCCCTTCATAATTACCTTGGTTATTAACCACTCTTGGCCATTTTAGTCATTACACACCAATTCCTACACTTGACTCACATATGATTATTTCTTAACCATAGTTATATCATACCTGCCAACACAAGTATAGACACATCTTATACATCTCCCACCACTTAACCCAAGTTGGTTTAAATAGAACACAATGTTAACTCATTAAATTAAATTAGATTTAATTAATAAGGACGTTCAAAATTCACGGGCATTACAGTAATTATGATAGCTTGTGAATATGAGGCTTAATTGGATAACTTAATATTTTGTGAGTCAGATAGAAATATATTGTTTCACCGTAAGAGTCAAAATAAGGGCTTGTACTTTAAATCAATATAATTGCAATTTCACATAGAAATATAGTGATTTTGGTTATAGTGGTGATTACATGGTGTCTATTGAGTATGGATGTTATGTAAGTAGGTCATAATACATTGGCAAATGGTTATGTCTATTTTAATGTCCTTGGCTACTTTTTCGTGATATGTGAATTTACTAGCATGATAGTGGTAATTAGATGAACTATTAAATGAAGTTAGGATCCCATTAATTCCAAGTTTGATATATTTTGTTAGTATTTGCATCTTTAGTTGTTAATCTGTTTAGAAATAATTTTGTCACCAACATCAAGTTATTAGTTTAGGCAAATAAGTATAGTGATAGGACTGATGCATAGTAATTTAATTTAGCACTTTCTCTGTGGGACGATACTCTACTTCCTCTGTATTACTTGTTGACCACGTATACTTACGTGAGTTAGAGCTCTTTTATTAAAGATTAAAAAGGAGGCAACAGAAGTTAGTTCAGTGAGCTCGTCGGGGCGAGGAAATTAGCCTAACGAGCTCGCCGGGGCGAGACTCCTGGATTCCAGATTCTGCAGTTTTGCGAATTGCACAGTTCCAAAGCCAAAAACACCAAATTTCTTCATTTTAACAACAAATTAAAATTACCCAATCACTATAACTCATATATGATCATTACCCAAACCTTCTAACACGATTCTAACATCTTAAACAACTAATTTAAAGGCTTAAAAATCACAATTCGTACTAGTTTTTCATATTTCACAACTTTTAGCGTAATCAATCGCTACAGATTCGTTTCTCAACCAAATTGGTCCGTTCAAATTCCGTCGTTTTCGTTTTTAAACGCATAACAACAATCCATTATCAATTTACAGATCCACATGCAATTCAAGCATAAATTTTCATACATTTAAGCCATATTCATATTTTCTTCTCTTTAAATTTCTAAACTGTAATTAAGCATAATTTCATGGATTTAATTTAATCAAAATCGTTCATAGACAACATATAATCAGATTATCACAACCCAACAACATATATAACTAATTTCTCAACAAATTAATCATCAAAACCATCTACAGTGAATTAATATTAAGAGGCTAGATCATTACCTCTTGATTCCTTCTTTAGTATTGCTAGATGATATAGACTTGTTTGATTAATCCTTTTTTTTCCTCTTGATTTTTCTCAGATTATTGCTTTCATTTACCAGAGAATTCTCTTTTCTATATTTCTCTCTTCTCAGCCCTTTTCAAAATAAACTTACAACTTCTTTACGTGACTTTAGTGGGGAGTTTTATCTGTTAGGAAAACCAAAGACCACAAGGCCTTATTTGGCATGAACCCAAAAACACTCTTTTAGCTTATTTTAATAATCTTTTTATTATAAGATATATATTGTCTCACTTAAATTTAATTAAACTTATTATATAAGTAAATCTAATTAAACTTATTAATAATTTCAATTAAAACTTTAATGACCAAATTATAATTCAATTTAGCCAAACTATAATTTTATTAAATAAATCATTTTATTCAATAAACCGTTAATCCTCTAATTTAATTATTCAATTAAATTATAATATTCTAATCACATTAGCGTACTAAAATACGCACCAACACTTTACACACAAATATATTCACATCAATTCACTATTTTAATTAAATAAATCACTCACATTATTATGAAATTTAATTCACAATAATTTTCATTGTCCACAAGACATAATAATCAAATTATATTATTTCATAATATAATTTTTAACTTACTAATATTCAGTAAATATCTTTTTCGTAACAATTTCTTTCACTTCATTCAATTGTTTAATTAACTATTAAACCTCTTTTCTCAAATACACGAATATATCATTCTCTTCACATCAAATCACATATTTCACAATATATATCACATATATACACATACTCAAACTCAAAACGTCACATAATAAGAATTTTATTTGCTAAATTCTTATTTAATAATTCCTAAAAATTCGGGTTGTCACAACGAATAACTCTTTTAAGTTTTTATTTCGGGTATTATAACCGCTTATAAATAAAACTCCTTCTATTATACATAAAATAATTTCAGCATTATAACTGCTTATAAAATAAATATTTTTACTAATTAATAGAATAAAATTAAATAAAATAACTACGAGAGTATCCCTCTTATAGTTGCTTGTTTTTCTTCCCTTTTTGCCAGAACTTCGACCCTCGAAATATAGTTTTCTCTTACTATAGCTTTGAAAATATAAGTGTGGAGTATTTTTACTCTTGGAAAATGGTAAGGAATGAATGAACTTAGCTTGCTATTTATAGTAAAACCAAGAGTTGGGGCATTTTGGTCATTTCTCATCTCAACCATGGTTTATTACTATTTTTGTAACGAACGAGATTTTTATATTTGATCTTTAAATATTTATTGAATTAAATAAATATTTGTGTCGATTTATCTATTGAGTAAAATATATATTTGATGAAATTGTTGTATATTAATTTAATTAAATGTGTTATATTGATTGTATTAATGTGAAATAATTTTATAATGCAAAGTGTGAATTTAATTGGGATGATTAAATTAAATGAGTTGTTTATTAATTGTGATGTTGTTCTAATTAATTTAATAATTAATTAGAGGTTTATTGATTTGTCATAATTAAATAAATGAAAATTTTTGTTATGTGATTATTTGATTTAATGAGTAGTAGTGGAGACTTTTTATTTAAATGTAATTAAATAATAATTTTTCTCAGATTATTGCTTTCATTTTACCAGAGAATTCTCTTTTCTATATTTCTCTCTTCTCAGCCCTTTTCAAAATAAACTTACAACTTCTTTACGTGACTTTAATGGGGAGTTTTATCTGTTAGGAAAACCAAAGACCACAAGGCCTTATTTGGCATGAACCCAAAAAACACTCTTTTAGCTTATTTTAATAATCTTTTTATTATAAGATATATATTGTCTCACTTAAATTTAATTAAACTTATTATATAAGTAAATCTAATTAAACTTATTAATAATTTCAATTAAAACTTTAATGACCAAATTATAATTCAATTTAGCCAAACTATAATTTTATTAAATAAATCATTTTATTCAATAAACCGTTAATCCTCTAATTTAATTATTCAATTAAATTATAATATTCTAATCACATTAGCGTACTAAAATACGCACCAACACTTTACACACAAATATATTCACATCAATTCACTATTTTAATTAAATAAATCACTCACATTATTATGAAATTTAATTCACAATAATTTTCATTGTCCACAAGACATAATAATCAAATTATATTATTTCATAATATAATTTTTAACTTACTAATATTCAGTAAATATCTTTTTCGTAACAATTTCTTTCACTTCATTCAATTGTTTAATTAACTATTAAACCTCTTTTCCCAAATACACGAATATATCATTCTCTTCACATCAAATCACATATTTCACAATATATATCACATATATACACATACTCAAACTCAAAACGTCACATAATAAGAATTTTATTTGCTAAATTCTTATTTAATAATTCCTAAAAATTCGGGTTGTCACAACGAATAACTCTTTTAAGTTTTTATTTCGGGTATTATAACCGCTTATAAATAAAACTCCTTCTATTATACATAAAATAATTTCAGCATTATAACTGCTTACAAAATAAATATTTTTACTAATTAATAGAAGAAAATTAAATAAAATAACTACGAGAGTATCCCTCTTATAGTTGCTTGTTTTTCTTCCCTTTTTGCCAGAACTTCGACCCTCGAAATATAGTTTTCTCTTACTATAGCTTTGAAAATATAAGTGTGGAGTATTTTTACTCTTGGAAAATGGTAAGGAATGAATGAACTTAGCTTGCTATTTATAGTAAAACCAAGAGTTGGGGCATTTTGGTCATTTCTCATCTCAACCATGGTTTATTACTATTTTTGTAACGAACGAGATTTTTATATTTGATCTTTAAATATTTATTGAATTAAATAAATATTTGTGTCGATTTATCTATTGAGTAAAATATATATTTGATGAAATTGTTGTATATTAATTTAATTAAATGTGTTATATTGATTGTATTAATGTGAAATAATTTTATAATGCAAAGTGTGAATTTAATTGGGATGATTAAATTAAATGAGTTGTTTTATTAATTGTGATGTTGTTCTAATTAATTTAATAATTAATTAGAGGTTTATTGATTTGTCATAATTAAATAAATGAAAATTTTTGTTATGTGATTATTTGATTTAATGAGTAGTAGTGACTTTTATTTAAATGTAATTAAATAATAATTTTTCTCAGATTATTGCTTTCATTTACCAGAGAATTCTCTTTTCTATATTTCTCTCTTCTCAGCCCTTTTCAAAATAAACTTACAACTTCTTTACGTGACTTTAGTGGGGAGTTTTATCTGTTAGGAAAACCAAAGACCACAATGCCTTATTTGGCATGAACCCAAAAACACTCTTTTAGCTTATTTTAATAATCTTTTTATTATAAGATATATATTGTCTCACTTAAATTTAATTAAACTTATTATATAAGTAAATCTAATTAAACTTATTAATAATTTCAATTAAAACTTTAATGACCAAATTATAATTCAATTTAGCCAAACTATAATTTTATTAAATAAATCATTTTATTCAATAAACCGTTAATCCTCTAATTTAATTATTCAATTAAATTATAATATTCTAATCACATTAGCGTACTAAAATACGCACCAACACTTTACACACAAATATATTCACATCAATTCACTATTTTAATTAAATAAATCACTCACATTATTATGAAATTTAATTCACAATAATTTTCATTGTCCACAAGACATAATAATCAAATTATATTATTTCATAATATAATTTTTAACTTACTAATATTCAGTAAATATCTTTTTCGTAACAATTTCTTTCACTTCATTCAATTGTTTAATTAACTATTAAACCTCTTTTCCCAAATACACGAATATATCATTCTCTTCACATCAAATCACATATTTCACAATATATATCACATATATACACATACTCAAACTCAAAACGTCACATAATAAGAATTTTATTTGCTAAATTCTTATTTAATAATTCCTAAAAATTCGGGTTGTCACAACGAATAACTCTTTTAAGTTTTTATTTCGGGTATTATAACCGCTTATAAATAAAACTCCTTCTATTATACATAAAATAATTTCAGCATTATAACTGCTTATAAAATAAATATTTTTACTAATTAATAGAAGAAAATTAAATAAAATAACTACGAGAGTATCCCTCTTATAGTTGCTTGTTTTTCTTCCCTTTTTGCCAGAACTTCGACCCTCGAAATATAGTTTTCTCTTACTATAGCTTTGAAAATATAAGTGTGGAGTATTTTTACTCTTGGAAAATGGTAAGGAATGAATGAACTTAGCTTGCTATTTATAGTAAAACCAAGAGTTGGGGCATTTTGGTCATTTCTCATCTCAACCATGGTTTATTACTATTTTTGTAACGAACGAGATTTTTATATTTGATCTTTAAATATTTATTGAATTAAATAAATATTTGTGTCGATTTATCTATTGAGTAAAATATATATTTGATGAAATTGTTGTATATTAATTTAATTAAATGTGTTATATTGATTGTATTAATGTGAAATAATTTTATAATGCAAAGTGTGAATTTAATTGGGATGATTAAATTAAATGAGTTGTTTATTAATTGTGATGTTGTTCTAATTAATTTAATAATTAATTAGAGGTTTATTGATTTGTCATAATTAAATAAATGAAAATTTTTGTTATGTGATTATTTGATTTAATGAGTAGTAGTGACTTTTATTTAAATGTAATTAAATAATAATTTTTCTCAGATTATTGCTTTCATTTACCAGAGAATTCTCTTTTCTATATTTCTCTCTTCTCAGCCCTTTTCAAAATAAACTTACAACTTCTTTACGTGACTTTAATGGGGAGTTTTATCTGTTAGGAAAACCAAAGACCACAAGGCCTTATTTGGCATGAACCCAAAAACACTCTTTTAGCTTATTTTAATAATCTTTTTATTATAAGATATATATTGTCTCACTTAAATTTAATTAAACTTATTATATAAGTAAATCTAATTAAACTTATTAATAATTTCAATTAAAACTTTAATGACCAAATTATAATTCAATTTAGCCAAACTATAATTTTATTAAATAAATCATTTTATTCAATAAACCGTTAATCCTCTAATTTAATTATTCAATTAAATTATAATATTCTAATCACATTAGCGTACTAAAATACGCACCAACACTTTACACACAAATATATTCACATCAATTCACTATTTTAATTAAATAAATCACTCACATTATTATGAAATTTAATTCACAATAATTTTCATTGTCCACAAGACATAATAATCAAATTATATTATTTCATAATATAATTTTTAACTTACTAATATTCAGTAAATATCTTTTTCGTAACAATTTCTTTCACTTCATTCAATTGTTTAATTAACTATTAAACCTCTTTTCCCAAATACACGAATATATCATTCTCTTCACATCAAATCACATATTTCACAATATATATTACATATATACACATACTCAAACTCAAAACGTCACATAATAAGAATTTTATTTGCTAAATTCTTATTTAATAATTCCTAAAAATTCGGGTTGTCACAACGAATAACTCTTTTAAGTTTTTATTTCGGGTATTATAACCGCTTATAAATAAAACTCCTTCTATTATACATAAAATAATTTCAGCATTATAACTGCTTATAAAATAAATATTTTTACTAATTAATAGAAGAAAATTAAATAAAATAACTACGAGAGTATCCCTCTTATAGTTGCTTGTTTTTCTTCCCTTTTTGCCAGAACTTCGACCCTCGAAATATAGTTTTCTCTTACTATAGCTTTGAAAATATAAGTGTGGAGTATTTTTACTCTTGGAAAATGGTAAGGAATGAATGAACTTAGCTTGCTATTTATAGTAAAACCAAGAGTTGGGGCATTTTGGTCATTTCTCATCTCAACCATGGTTTATTACTATTTTTGTAACGAACGAGATTTTTATATTTGATCTTTAAATATTTATTGAATTAAATAAATATTTGTGTCGATTTATCTATTGAGTAAAATATATATTTGATGAAATTGTTGTATATTAATTTAATTAAATGTGTTATATTGATTGTATTAATGTGAAATAATTTTATAATGCAAAGTGTGAATTTAATTGGGATGATTAAATTAAATGAGTTGTTTATTAATTGTGATGTTGTTCTAATTAATTTAATAATTAATTAGAGGTTTATTGATTTGTCATAATTAAATAAATGAAATTTTTTGTTATGTGATTATTTGATTTAATGAGTAGTAGTGACTTTTATTTAAATGTAATTAAATAATATAATTTGATTAATTAAAGTGTGACAAATAAACTTTATAATAAGTAAGTTAATTAAAATAAACCAAAAAGGAACTTATAGGGACAACCAAACATGGCCTTATGAACATATGAGCAGTTAAGTGCGTACTGGCCTTAACTGACACCCATGTTTTGCCAGTTATTATTATCAGTTTATATGTATTATATTCCTAAGTCTAAAATCAGAGAAATACAGAGAGAGTTTTGAGAGAATTTGAGAATTGGAAGAAGAATTCCCATCATCTAGTAATCTAAATCACTAATCAAAGGTAATTTCTTAATTCAAGCTTTAATTTATGTTTTTAAGTTTTCTCCATGAACGTATACTGTAAGTTCCCTGTTAATTGAATTTCATGAGTAAATTGTTGAAAAGTTGTTTGTATTCGTTAATATGCATGTATGAATCATTATATGATGTTTATAAATTGTTTTAGAGTAATTGATCCTTGAAATTATGTTTTAATTGGAGTTTTGAAGTTTACAAAGGACTACTATTTGAATATGGCTTAGATGTATGAAAATTTATATTTTAAATGCATATTAAACGGTAAATTGATGGTTGATTATGTTTATACGTATAATAACAAAGAGAACGAAACTTAAACGGACTGATTTGGTGTTATAACGAATCTGTAATGTGTGATTTCATGAAATTCGACAAAACTTTAAAAAAAAGCAAGAACATCAAAATTATGAGTTCAAATTCGGTTGTTTGAGTTGATAAAATCATGCTCTAATTGTTGGGTTATTTTTCTGTAAAGTCTAAAATTTATGGGTAGCCTTAGAATTATTGTTTGAGCGAAGCTTCGACCAAATTTGGCTTTTTCTGTGTTCTTCGCGAACTTGGGCAATTGGTTCTGCATTGCGGCGCCGCAGCGTCGACTCAAGGCTTAAGCCTGACGCCGCAGTGCCCGGTCCGGGTCGGGTCGGGTCAACGGGTCGGGTAGGGTCAAAAACCCAGAAAATGAAATTTTTTCCAGTTTTTAAAATAAAATAATTTCACATATATGAAGCAATATGATAAGTATGTAAAGGAATAACAATAGTTTAAGAGCGTAAGTTCGAGTTATGTTTTCTGAAGTGGTCAATCGTTTAATAAAGGTAGTAATTAGTTAAACTATGAGTATTAATTGTTCAATGTGACTTGAATGGATAGGTTACTTAAAGAGTAAATAGATAATATTAGTTGTAGCAGACGCACGAGGCAAGTTCTTAAACTCTACTTCTCTTTTATGCAAGTTTTCTATCTTTAATCTTCTTATTGCATTAAAAGCAAGTTTCTAAACCTTATTTTTACATTGAGCAAGTTCATAAATCATATACTTATGTTGATCAAGTTTCTTATTCTTGATTATCCAATTATTTATCTCTGATTGAGATGTTCTAATTCTTTTAAAACAATACTTCGGTTATACAATGTTTGTTCAATTGTATACCTTAAAATTCATTATTCGATTGAAATATCAGTTATATTATTGAACCTTGATTGACTAGCGAACCCTTATTGATTCGACTAGCCTATAGTTATGAGCGTTCTAAATTCCAGAACTGTTATTGAAGTTAATCCAAACCAAACTTCCTTTGGTGCGGACTCTGATGTCAAACTGAGATGAACAACCCTTTTATAGGGGATTATATTTACGCCTTAGTGTTAAGATATTGTGCACATACATGGTACGAATAGTTGATCCCCCTAAGTACGAGAAGTAAGGTCCATATAGTCTTATGACTGTTAAAGGTTTAAAGTAGAAATACTTGATAACCTGGGACATAGTTTGTGGTCTTATGACCCTAAGATGTTCTTTTGATTCTTGTTTCTAATCTTGATTCAAAAGCCGAGCTTTCAATTACCCTATATCCATTGATTATTTGCATGTTATTATTATTGTTATTGTTTCACTTACTGGGCAATTGTTGCTCACTCTTGCATAATAACATTGCATTGACGAACCATCTACTAGTAAGGGAAAAGGCAAGGCGAACAAGTGATGAAGACTTATTTAATTTGTTTAAAAGATGTTTATGTAAAAGACTTATGTTATTTATGTTATGTTTCCGTACTGATGTTTTATTTAAGGTTAGATGACCTGGGATTGATGTTATTATGATGTTGTAACCCTTTAATGGGAGGAGTTCTATTTCAGTTAAGAGTTTTCATTCTTATTTTTATGGGTAGTTAGATGTGATATGATTTATTCGGATAGTGAACAACAAATCCTGTGGGAATGAAGTACCCGGATTTGGGGGTGTCACAATTTTGCCCTAGCATATTCTTGGAATATTCTTGGCATATTCCCTCAAAATATCTACGAAGCTCGACAATGCAGCTTGCAACTGAAAATATCTTCTAAGCTCGACAATGCAGCTTGCAATTGAACTTATCTTCTAAGCTCCTCAATGAAAATATCTTCCAAGATCGACAATGCAACTTGTTACCGTAAGCATGACAAAGCATCTTGTCACTATAAGCACGATAAAGCACCTTGTTACCGTAAGCACGACAAAGCAGCTTGTCACCGTAAGCACGACAAAGCACTATATCAGTTTAAGCATGACAAAGCAACTTGTCATTACAAATATATCCCCAAGCTCGACAGTGAAAAATTTCTAAGCACGACGTTTTTATTTTTAAGCTTGACGTTTTTCTCGAAAAAATAGTATCTGACCTAAATCATCGTTTACACTATAAAATCACAAAACACCTGGTTCGAAATATCATTTCAATCTTTATTAAGCACATATGTTACAAAATTCAAATCTCATTAGGGCTTAAGGTTGTAAACTTCTCGATACCTAGTTTTAGGTCACTAAATTAACCTCTAACCATATACGATCGTATTTATAAGCCTCATAAATATTCGGGGTATTACATTCACCCTTACTTATAAGAATTTCGTCCGCGAAATTAACTTTATAAATAACTTTAGTCATTCAATATCATATTTATATGTTCTATAAATATTTAGGATATTACATTCTCTCCTCCTTATAAGAATTTCGTCGTCGAAATTATCTCGAACTTAGTCTTCAATATGAAATAATCGCTTTGATACCAAATATGACGCCCCCAAATTCGGGCGCTGGCCGCCCGAACAAGGGTCCGACGTTGTCTCGTACTTCTATCGTAACTTAACCAATGATCCCATAATTATATTGGTTGAATTAGTCTATTACATACTATAAAATCATAAATTTCCTTAACTAAATCCCTGGATCGTAACTTGATCTCGATCTCATTCTTTCTACAAGTATCAACTTGTAGTTCATTCGTATATATGGATAACACCAGATATATATCGGTCAACTTTTTTAACCTTATGATTTAAACATTTTATACTTTCATAGACCCAAGGTTCACATCATTAATAATAGGATGGTTCTTGGGAACAGAAGAATCTTGCGATAAATGTTTGCATCTTTATTCATGATAAGATTCTTTTTCTTACAGAACATACCGTATTATTCAATACCCTCACTTGAATACATATCGTTATAGAGATATCACTTTATATTGATATTCCCTATTTATCAGAAATTCACAGTATTAATGATAAGATTGTTCTTGGAACCGAGGGGCTCTTTCCGATAAAGGTGGAACCTTACCGGCGCTCATTAAGTGTAACCTCAGTGCTTACAAAACTCCCAATATCATTCAATACCCTCACTCAGATGTATAGTTCTATATCAACATTATATTAATGTTTTACGATATATCTAAAGTTCAGAGTATCAACATAACATCATCAGTCCATATTACCAATACCCTCATTCAGATTAATAGATCTTTAACAATTCTAAGTTATATCAAAGTAAAGACATAACACCATTCCCATAATAATAACACATAAGAGTTAGAATAATTACGCATAGTTTAAAAGAATAGAAGGCTTGTCTCGTATATCTTTTATAGTTAATATAGCGTCTAAATATTCGTCATAAATCCTACATGATTATCGGTGTACATAACTAGTTAGAAGTTTAACGAATAACTCTTTTAAGTTTTTATTTCGGGTATTATAACCGCTTATAAATAAAACTCCTTCTACTATACATGAAATAATTTCAGCATTATAACTGCTTATAAAATGAATATTTTTACTAACTAATAGAAGAAAATTAAATAAAATAACTACAAGAGTATACCTCTTATAGTTGCTTGCTTTTTTTCCCTTTTTGCCAGAACTTCGACCCTCAAAATATAGTTTTCTCTTACTATAGCTTTGAAAATATAAGTGTGGAGTATTTTTGCTCTAGAAAAATAGTAAGGAATGAATGAACTTAGCTTGCTATTTATAGAAAAACCAAGAGTTGGGGCATTTTGGTCATTTCCCATCTCAACCATGGTTTATTACTATTTTGCCCTAACATATTCTTGGCATATTCCCTCAAAATATCTACCAAGCTCGACAATGCAGCTTGCAACTGAAAATATCTTCTATTAGTTTCTAGAGGCACAAAAGATATCTAGAAGGGGGTTGAATAGATTCTTTAAAACTTTTTATCTTGTTTTCAAAAGAATGACTTATCAGATTAGTTAATAACAAGTTAATTAAGCACAACAGAAAATATGATTGATTTCATCCCCCTTAAAGGAAGAACGGTTATAACGGATAAGATAAAGCAGTGATATAATAGTTATAACAGTTATGACAGTTATAGAGTGTAGAGAGAGAGAGAAACACAAGACTTTAAGTGGTTCGGCACACATAAGACTCTTACTCCACTGTTCTACTCCTTAAGTAGCAAATCCACTAAGGATATCTTTACAACTTGAATCACTAAGATTCCTAAGTACCTTTCAAAGCCATCAGCCTTAGAACTCTAGTTCACTATTGAACTTCGTCGAGCCCAGTAGACTTGGAACATTATAGACTAAGACCCGCAACCTTAGAATCACCTAGTACACTAAGTACTCTTCAAGTCCAGCAGACTTGGAACACGCTGGTCACCTGTTGACCCTTTCCTTTGATTGAGAGTGTTTGGTTCTGTTGCTAATAAGTTGCTTGAAGCATATAATGTGATGAACTTAGTAGCGAAGTAAGATGTTTCACTTGAGATCGTAGAGTGAGGCTTTGACAAATTTGTTTTTTTTTGTACTGCTTATTTGATTCTCCAATCTGTTTGCCTTATATAAATGCCTCTAAATTCTTCCGTTAAAATGAGACCATTACATCTAATATTCGCGTTGGGAGTTATTACTGAACTTAGGAATAGTTTATTCCTTATTGTGCGCAGTAGTGGGGTGAGTCAGCATCCATTAGCTTGTTTCCAGATAGTGGTAGGAACAGTGCTCAGAATATCTGCAATCAATAACTATTTATTCCCCACTAACGTTGATTCTTCGTTCAGATCAATTAAGTATTCAACAACTGTCTTGGGTAGGTCACTCTACTGATATGGATGTTAGCAATCCATTATGGGAAACATAGAATATTCAATTTAGTTCTTAGTTGCTTCGCCTGATGAGGATCGTAGAGTGTTTGGCTGACTATACGATCCTTTGATAAGACTTAATTCTTGCAGATGTTCACTATGATCTTTCATATTGCGTTTGATTACCTAGAGACGGTATCAATGTTTTGCCCCTTGATCTTCTTAAGTAATGTCGTCTTGTTCTTGCAGATGTGACTCTATGGTCGTGCTTAACTAGGAATCGTAGAGTTACTGACTGTTGATAGTATTGACTCTACGATCTGCTGAGCCACTCTACGTTTGCCTGGCCAACTCTACGATGCCGAGAGGGAGTTCTGCGACTGGCCGAGCCTCACTTTACGTTTGCCTGGCAAAATCTGCGATGACATGCTTAACTTTGCGAAGCTTTGCTGACTGAACTCCAAGTTGGCTGACTGCTCTACGATCCTTCACTGGATGCTTTATGATACCTTGTGCAGTACTCTACGATTAGTCTAGTCTTATCATTTTAGCTCATTAGATCAACCTAACAAGTTTGATCTTTTCTATCTAAGTCCTTGTACATCAAAATCTTTTTAAGAACTTTACAATTCAGCTACTAAAACACATATACATTAATATCATAACATCAAATTTAAACATGTGATTCCTAACAATCTCCCCCTATTTGATGTTGACTTAAACCAGTAGTTTTGAATCATATCATCAATTCTAATGCAATTGCTTATAAGAGTAAACGTGTCTTATGGTACAGTGAGCAACTGTATTTTTAGATAAAAGCATACATTTATTGATGTTCTCATAAAGATGACATTGTATAGCAATTACATCAATTGAAGAAAAAGAAAAGTACAAAGAACTTTAAATACTTAGCTTCTTCCTCTACCTCTTGATCCTCTTTTGGTCCTTGGGGGATTAGCTCGTTCATATGCCACTCTTTGTCTATGTCTTTCTCTTTGTTCTTCAGTCATGCGCTGGAATTCTCAATTTTCTCTTGACGAAGCCCGGAAGATGGCCTATGACTTCCTCCTTCTCCATGAGGGTGAGTCCCATATAAATGGCGGTTTAGAAGCGCAAGATCACCTGATGGTATGCGTACTCCAGTGGCAGTCACATCAGGTTGTCTTCTGAAAGAACCAGGGACTTCACTCCTTATTGGAATGGCATTAATGGGCTCATCACTAGGATTTGATGATTTCCTATGTTGTTCCTCCCCACTTCTGCTTGATTCTCCCCTACTTCTCTTATTAATATTCTCCCCCTTTATGTCAGCATCCAAGGTTCAAACATCTTGAGATAGTTACTGCATACCTTGCACCAATTCTTGCATTTACGAACGAGACTAAAGAATGTCATTTTTATTTTCTTGAACCATTTCTTCAGTATGTATTCTTTGGTGGTGTACCATAGCCAAGGTTGCATCTGTTCGTTGCATTTGCTGAATGAAGGCTTCCTTAAAATCATGAATGGAGTTTCGAAGCTCAAGAATTCATTCATTGGTGGCCTTGTTGGTTTGCTCAACGACCTATTGAAGAGACACAACTGTTGCTTTATGCTTAGCAATTTCATCATGATAGAGTTGGTCCCTTTTGTCGATACCGGCCATTAATTCCTTGACTATCTCCCTCAGCCATTTGGTTAATTTAATGCCCAGGCTGTTGGTATGGTTGTTTGTAGCATTAATCAAGGTGTCAAGCCTTTCATGGATGGCAAGGGAGTTTGTGTCAAGGTTTTCCTCCATATCCCTAGCCATACTGACTGTGAGGTTAGTCAATTCATCTGTAGTAGGGATGAGGTTGACTCACTCAAGAATCTGTTTAATCTCGGGAGTGGATTCAGCCTTAGATTCTCCATGGAGATTGGTAAGAGCAATGGCAATATCAAAATATTCATTTGTGGAGGAGGAGGGGATATCAGACTGGGTTATTGGAGTTTTGATCTGCTCAGTGGGAGAGTGGACAGTTTGATTATCAATCGTAGGGTCATCGCACTCTACGATCACAGAGTCGATCGTAGGGTGGGATGACTCTACGTTTTGAGTTGGGGGGCTGAGCTGGGCATCAGTCGTAGAGTTTAAGCGCTCTACGACCGGAGATTATTGTGCATTTGGTTCATCAGTCACAGAGTTTTGAGACCTTGTGACTGGAAATTGGTTTCGTGGATCAAGAATCACCTCCATCCATCTAGGCATTTCATCAAACATATAGAAGTTGGATGACGGAGAATGGTTTAGTTTGAAGGATGATGGAATGAAATATACCTTTTGCTTGTTAGTTTGGAATGAACTATTGGTGATCAACTTCTAAGCAAAGGTAACATTTCTTGGAAATCCTTGGGCAAGCACTGAGACTGCTGGGTAAGCTTTGAAAGCCCAGAATATGTGATCCCAAGAGTTTAGGATTAGAGCTTGGTGGAAGGACATCCTTGGTAAGTATGAGAACAAATAGTGATAATTGATGTGCCTTTCCTCATCTCTGTATTCAGCAATAATTTCCAAGCTTTCATCTTCACTTTCATTGCTTTCATCACTTCCTCCATCACTCACCTCTACGAAATCAACATCTTCTGCAGTTTCTGCATGGGTTTCTTCTGCTCTATCTTCTTGAGGGGTTGAGGGGTCATCTGAATGAACTTTTGGTTGCTCCCCCTCAACCTGCGCGTGTTCTTGCTCAGGAGCTTCAAGTGTCTCCCCCTCAGTTTGAGCATCACTTGGTTCACCAGCTTCTTGAGCTCCCCTTCAATAAGGATGTCTCCTCTTTTTGAGGCAGTTGGGCTTACTACAATGTTTATTACGGCAACAACTGACTCAATGATCCTAGTTTGTACCAAGGATTCATTGGGAGAGCCAGGAATTTGTGTTGGGTTCTCCTCCTCAGTATCAGCTGTTATTGGAGCAGAGAACATTAATTTTCTTTCTTCTTCTTTGATCATGAGCATTGCTTTTTGTTGCTCAAGATCAGCTAATTTAATAATCCTCTTATTCATTCTCTTTGGCTTAGGTTCAGAAACCTTCCCAGCCATTTGTTTATCTTTAGCAATCACCAATTGCTCAGGCTGATTAGCCATCTCAGCATCATTATCAATAGGGCTTGACTCTACGATCGGAGAGCTGGTGTACTCTGCGATCGTAGGAAGAGAAGACTCTTTCAAATGCATGCTGCGTTTTCCCTTCTTATGAATCATCTGAGAGAGAAGGATGGTCTCATCAGTTTCTTCTTCTATTTGCTTATTCTTCCTCCTTTTCTTCATTGGTCCCTGTTCTATTGAAAAAGATGAATTTGGCAGAGCAGAAACTTCAGTGCTTGGGGACCTCATTGGTTGATCCTTGAGGTTCGTCCTCCATTTGAGGCACCTCTTCTGCCTTTTTCTTCCCTTTGTTTTTCCTGCTCAGAGTTGGCGGCTCCTGGTTCACTTCTTTAGTTTCTTCAATGACAGACAAGTTCCTTATTAAGGGCCTTTTTGCTCCACTTGTGCGTTCACTAGATTCAGACTGGATCATCCTCAAGTTTTCTACTGGATTTCTCTTCCAATTCATAAACAGCTTCTGTGTGATCCTTTTATTAGCGTTGAGGACTTCACCTTCATTATCCCCAATTTTATCACCTAGTGTTGATTGGAGAAGTATGCTTATGAACCTTACATAGAACAATTTTCTACTTCCCTTGGATTTCTCAGTGTTTTGAACTCGGTTGCCAATCCATTCCATTAACAGGGCTCCGAAATTGATGTCCATTTTGAAGATGCTTGTTGTCATGATTTTCAGTTGGAGTTCACTGACTGAGTCATGAGCTATATCTTTGCAAATGATGCTTTTCCCCACAACATTAGCAAGAAATTCGTACTTTTGGGGAAACTCCTTCTTCAAACCCCTTAACTCAGGATTGTCCTTGTGGTGCATTCGCTTTAGCACTGCTGCTAGAGAGGTGAGGCCTTCAGTTTTGAAACCTAGGGCTAGGTTTACCTCTGACGAACTGAGTTGAATTGATGTGCCTTTGACTTTAGTGGACAAAATACCATCAGCGCAGATTCCATTGGTGTAGAACTCCCTCACCAATTTTGAATAAATCCTTGTTTTGGTCTCGAGAGCCTCCTGAAATCCAGCACGCTTCAGAAGAGAGATGATCTTCTGATATTGCCTCTCAGCGTTGGAGAAATTTTCGAAATCTAGCTCATTGCCTAGGATGACTGCAGAAGGGGCCATTTGTTTGATGGATTCTGCTGAACAAAAACAAGATTGTCTGAGTATTCGATTGAACTTGAAATCTAGGGCTAGGGTTTTAGCGAGAGGGAGAGAGACTTTTGAATTTTGAAATTAGATAACTGCAAATGAACAGTTATGAATTAATTTTAAAACTTCCCTCTTTATTTGCTGAGTAGGACACATGTTCGGTTCTGAAAGAAGGCATGTCATTTACTCTGAAGGACAAGACTTTTTTGCCCTTAGCTTCCCCTGAGCTCTATGAATCCTCCTTGAGTCATTCTTGTCTCTAAGAACACTTGTCCACTCTACGATCACCTTTACTAGCCCAGTTCTACTCTACGAACTGGCTTCATTCTACGAACTCTATTTAACTTAGATCATTAGTAGCTAAATAACTTAGATCATTATTCAGCTATCATCCTGCAAAGTTAGTAGGTTCCAACTCAAAGTGTCATGAATGTAAATTTAGCATTTCTAATTCACTTATCAGCATGTTAAACCTTGATTCATCCAACGGTTTTGTAAAGACATCAGCAACCTGGTTTTCAGTTGGAATATAACTTAATGAAATATTACCATTTTGCACATGATCTCTAATGAAATAATATCTTATTTCTATAATGCTTGGTTCTTGAGTGCATGACAGGATTATGAGTTATAGCAATAGCACTAGTATTATCACAATGTACAGGAATAGATTAAAACTCAAACCCATAGTCAGCTAGCTGATTTTTCATCCATAATATTTGTGCACAGCAACTGCCAGCAACAACGTATTCAGCTTCTGCAGTTGAGGTTGATACTGAGTTTTGTTTTTTGCTAAACCAAGAGACAAGTCTATTTCTAAGCAATTGACATGTTCCACTTGTGCTCTTTCTATCAATTTTGTAACTTGCATAGTCAGCATCTGAGTACCCTATAAGATCAAAGGGTGACTCCTTGGGATACCAAAGTCCCAAGCTAGGAGTGCCCTTAAGATACCTGAAAATCCTTTTTATAGCCATTAAATGTGATTCCTTAGGATTAGCTTGAAATCTAACACAAATACAAGTAGCAAACATGATATCTGGTCTACTATCTGTTAAGTACAGGAGAGAGCCTATTATACCTTTGTATTGAGTTATATCAATACTTTTACCTTTCTCATCCTTGTCGAGCTTAGTTGCAGGTGCCATGGGAGTTTTCATGATGGTAGCAGAGTCCATGATGTACTTCTTTAATAAGTCTTTAATGTACTTGGCTTGGTTGATGAAGATGCCTTCATCAGTTTGCTTTACTTGGAGTCCAAGGAAGAAGTTCAGTTCCCCCATCATGCTCATTTCAAACTTGCTCTACATTAGCTTGGCAAACCTTTCACACAACGTTTCATCAGTAGAACCAAATATGATATCATCCACATAGATTTGAACTAGAAGTGTTTTATCCTTGTGTTTTCTTAGAAATAATGTGGTGTCTACTCTGCCTCTAATGAATCCCTTTTCAATAAGAAAATTAGTGAGAGTTTCATACCATGCTTTAGGTGCTTGTTTTAATACATATAATGCTTTATCTAGCTTATAAACATAATTAGAAAAGGTTGGATTGATAAAACCTGGAGGTTGTTCCACATAGACTTCTTCTTGATGTTCACCATTGAGAAAGGCACTCTTAACATCCATTTGGAAGACTTTAAATTTCATGTGAGCAGAATGAGCAAGAAATATTCTGATAGCTTCCAATCTTGTAACAGGAGCAAAGGTTTCATCATAGTTAATTCCTTCTTCTTGTGAGTAACCTTTGGCAACCAGTATTGCTTTGTTTCTTGTGATGACACCTTTTTCATCCATCTTGTTCCTGAATACCCATTTGGTTCCAATGACTGGATGGTGTTTTGGTCTTTCAACTAATTTCCAGACTTTGCTTCTTTCAAATTGGTTGAGCTCCTATTACATAGCTTTTATCCAGCTTGAATCTTGTAAGGCTTCTTCTATCTTCTTGGGCTCTATTTGGGAGAGAAAGCTTAGGTAGAAGCATTCATTTTGAGTTGCTGATCTTGTCTTAACTCTAGCATTTGGATCTCCAATGATAAGATCCTCAGAGTGATCCTTTGTCCATTTTCTCTTTCTTGGAACATCTGTTCTGATGCCTTCTTGTTTGAGCTCTTCTAGATTGACTTCGGTTCAGGTCGTAGAGTCTCACTGTCTGGCAATGTGAACTCTATGATTTCTTCTTCTCGCTCTATGTTTTCTGATTCTGGCTCTACGTTCGTAGTGTCTAACTCTACGACTTTTGATTCTTCAATCGTAGATTTCTTTTCTGCACTTTCGTTGAGTGGAGCATCCTTCTTCTCAGAGTCTGATTCATCAAAGGTGACATGAATAGAGACTTCAACAGTTAGGGTTTCCTTGTTGAATACTCTGTATGCTTGCTATCCATAGCATACCCAAGAAAGATCCCTTTATCTGACTTTGGCTGGAACTTGGTCAGGTATTTCTTTCCATTATTGAGAACATAACACAGACAGCTAAAAGCACGAAAGTAGCTTATGTTTGGCTTTCATCCTTTCCATAATTCATAAGGAGTCTTGTTGAGAGTGGAGTGGATGAGTGATCTGTTTTGAGTGTAGCAAGCAATGTTGATGGCTTCTGCCCAGAAGTACTCGGGTAGATGGGCAGCTGCAAGAAGAGTCCTTCCTGCTTCAATCAAGGTCCTATTCTTCCTTTCAGCTACTCCATTTTGTTGAGGAGTTTTTGGAGCTGAGAAGTTGTGATTGATGCCATTCTCTTCACAGAACTGCTCTACTTCAAAGAAATCAAACTCTCTTCCATGATCACTTCTGATAGCCTTGATCTTCTCCTCTTTCTCATTCATAACCAGTTTGAAAAGCTTTATGAGTTGAGAACTGGTTTCATCTTTAGATCTTAGAAAGAATGCCCATATGAATCTAGTAAAGTCATCCACTACTACCAATGAATATCTCTTTCCTCCAAGGCTTGCAGTTGAGATAGGCCCAAATAGAACTATATGGAGTACCTGAAGGGGCTTATTATTTGAGTTGACTGCTTTGCCTTTGAATGAGCTCTTTATTTGCTTTCCAAACTGACATGCTTTGTAGGGTTTCTCTTTGATGAAGTTGAACTTTGGCAGTCCTGCTACAAGTTATTTGGAGGCTAGTATTGACATACTCTTGAAGTTTAAATGAGATAACCTCCTATGCCATAGCCACCACCGATCTTCAGAAGCTTTGGCAAGGAAGCATATTATCTCATCATGACTTAGCTCAACAAGGTTGACTATATAGACATTGTCTTCACTGGTTCCTATCAGCTTTAATGAGTTGGTCTTCAAATCCCTGACTTGACATTGATTGTTGAGGAAGGTGACTTAATGACCTTTATCACATAGTTGGCTGATGCTAAGAAGATTGTGCTTTAGTCCTTCAACATATGCCACTTTGCTGAATGACACAACACCATTTCCAACTGAATCATATCCTCTTGTCTTTCCAGAATTGTTATCTCCAAAGATGACTGCAGTACCATCTTTTTCCTCAAAGTTTGATAGGAGAGCTTTGTTGCCTGTCATATATCTTGAGCATCCACTATCAAGGTACTATGTTGACTTAGTGGAGCTCTGTACCTGCAGAAAGGATTGACTTTCATTTTGGTACCCAAACATGCTTGGGTCCTAATTTGGTAGTTGCTTTGGGAACCCAAATCTGCTTGATTTTAGGTATGTGCAACATAGGATAGAAATTATTGAAATAACATTCTGCAGCTTTATAACCATATTTATGACATGTATAACATTGAATATGATGCATGCTTGTGTGTGAGTATGGATTCCTTCTTGTCTTAGATATGTGTGGATAGTAGTGATTCACCGCTTTTCCTTTTGGCTTATATTCCTTCTACTTCCACACAACTCTACGATTCACAGGTTTCTTAGAGTGGAAGTCAACTCTACGATTCTTGTCAGGTTGGTTCGTATAGTGCGTTTTGTCAGACTCTATGATCCTTCGAGGCTTAGAAGTTGACTTACTCCTTGATTTTTTGAATCTTAGATTTGTGTGAGTTTCAACGACATGATTTACAGGAGTTGAATAGCTTGGATCAGCTGTTTGTGAGGATTTAACAAATACAACTCCCTTATTGTATTTAGAGGAACTGCTATCATTTGTTTCCATATTTTTGTCCACAGTGGGTTCTGAAGAGGATTTACAGAACCCCAGTCCTGACCTGCTAGCAACTGATCTTTGGCTAGAGATCAGAGAGTCCATAGACATAGAAGACTTGTTCCATGTTGAAATTGTCTTTTATAGTTCCTAAATCTTAGAAACTAGAATTAACTCTTTCTGAGTGCTAAGCTCATTTATCTGTCTTAAGTTAGCATTCTCAGCCTCAAGACTAGTACAAGAGTTAGCAGTTCGTAGAGCAGTTTCCAACTCTACGATTGTTTTCTCTTTTTCCTCTCGAAGAAGAAAATGGTCCCTTGATAGAACACTGAACATTTTCATATATTTATGTAGTTCTATCATGGAGTCATGCATTCCTTTTCTAAGATCATCAATAGTTAAATTAGGAGAGTAAAAATCAAATACCTCATCAATGTTGAATTCTTTGATTTTTCCTTCTTTGGCCATTAAGCATAGATTGGCTTTGTGTGGTTCTTCATCTTCGTTTGACTCATAGCTTGAGCCACTGTCTGAGTCACTCCATGAACTCTCAGCTATAAAGCCTTTATCTTTCTTCTTGAACTTATGATGACCTTTGAGGTTTTTCTTTGAATGTGAATTCTTCTTGTTCTTTCTTAATTATTCTCTTAGAGGTTTATCCAAGTTTGCAATGAAGTGACCTGGTTGTTTACAGTTGTAGCATAAATCACTTGTTCTTTATTGCTGTTGTTGAATTTCCTTGATCTGTTGTTTCTGCTAATGAACCTTTTGAAGTGTCTGACTAGTATGACAGCTCCTTCATCATTGATTTCTTCATCATCATCATCATCATCATTATTATCTGAGTTATTTTTGTCAGCTCTCTTTGATGTAGATGCCTTAAGAGCAATTCCTCTTTCATTCTTCTTTCCTTCTAACAAGGTTTCTACTCTCTAAGTCAGCTCTAATTCATAGGTGAGAAGGTTGCCATATAACATCTGCACAGTCATTTCACGGAGATTCTTTGATTCTCTAATGGCAATGGTTTTGGCATCCCACTTGCTTGGCAAGGCTCTCATGAATTTGATGATGAGATCTTTGTTTGGTTAGATCTTTCAGTATGCTCGAAGAAAGTTGAGTAGCACGTTGAACCTTTCATATGTGGAAATAATGTTTTCCCCAGAGATGTGGGTAAACATTTCATACTGCAGTGTGAGCAATGACTGTTTGTTTTCTCTAACTTCTTTAGTTCCTTCATTCATGATTAGTAGTGCATCCCAAACTTCCTTTGTTATTTTGTAGTTGACAACGTTTTCAAATAGCTCATCTTCTAAAGCCATGCATAAAATGTTTTTGGCTCTCTTGTCCAGCTGAACTGTTTTCTTCTCTACATCTGTCCAATCTTTTCTTAATTTGATTGAGACTTTGTTTGGATCGTCAGTAGTTGGCGTTAGCTTTGTTGGTACGTAAGGCCCACTGATGACAACATCAAATAGATCTTCGTCGATGGCATCCATGTATGCCTGTATGCGAACTTTCCAGTTGGCAAATTTATCTTTCTTGCAAAGAGGTGGTTTGTTTCCTCCACCTAGCTCAGAGCCATTTCTGGTTTGTGCCATTAATCTACTCAAGCGGGTTAAGCTTTAATAATAAGAACCTGCTCTGATACCAATTGTTAGATTTTAGAGGCACAAAAGATATCTAGAAGGGGATTCTTTAAAACTTTTTATCTTATTTTCAAAAGAATGACTTATCAGATTAGTTAATAACAAGTTAATTAAGCACATCGGAAAATATGATTGATTTAATCCCCCTTAAAGGTATAACGATTATAACGGATAAGATAAAGTAGTAATATAACAGTTATAACAGTTATGGCAGTTATAGAGTACTTGCGCATAGTTTAAAGAAATAGAAGACTTGCCTCGTATATCTTTTATAGTTAATATAGCATCTAAACGTTCATCGTAAATCCTACATGATTATCGGTGTACATAACTAGTTAAACGTTTAACGAATAACTCTTTTAAGTTTTTATTTCGGGTATTATAACCGCTTATAAATAAAACTCCTTCTACTATACATGAAATAATTTTAGCATTATAACTACTTATAAAATGAATATTTTTACTAACTAATAGAAGAAAATTAAATAAAATAACTATGAGAGTATGCCTCCTGTAGTTGCTTTCTTTTCTTCCCTTTTTGCCAGAACTTCGACCCTCGAGATATAGTTTTCTCTTACTATAGCTTTGAAAATATAAGTGTGGAGTAATTTTGCTCTTGGAAAATGGTAAGGAATGAATGAACTTAGCTTGCTATTTATAGGAAAACCAAGAGTTGGGGCATTTTGGTCATTTCCCATCTCAACCATGGTTTATTACTATTTTGCCCTAACATATTCTTAGAATATTCTTGGCATATTCTTGGCATATTCCCTCAAAATATCTACCAAGCTCGACAATGCAGCTTGTAACTGAAAATATCTTCTGTTAGTTTCTAGAGGCACAAAAGATATCTAGAAGGGGGGTTGAATAGATTCTTCAAAACTTTTTATCTTGTTTTCAAAAGAATGACTTATCAGATTAGTTAATAACAAGCTAATTAAGCACAGCGGAAAATATGATTGATTTAATCCCCCTTAAAGGTAGAGCGACTATAATGGATAAGATAAAGCAGTGATATAACAGTTATAACAGTTATGACAGTTATAGAGTGCAGAGAGAGAGAAACATAAGACTTTAAGTGGTTTGGAGCACACAAGACTCCTACTCCACTATTCTACTCCTTGAGTTACAAATCCACTAAGGATATCTTTACAACTTGAATCACTAAGATTCCTTTAAGGCCAGCAGCCTTGGAACTCCAATACACTAAGTACCCTTCAAAGCCAGCAGCCTTGGAACTCTAGTTCACTATCGAACTTCGTCAAGCCCAGCAGACTTGGAACACTGTAGACTAAAACCGCAGCCTTAGAATCACCTAGTACACTAAGTACTCTTCAAGTCCAACAGACTTGGAACTCATTGGTCACCTGTTGACCCTTTCACTTGATTGAGAGTGTTTGGTTCTGTTGCTACTAAGTTGCTTGAAGCATATGATGTGATGAACTTAGTAGCGAAGCAAGATGTTTCACTTGAGAACGTAGAGTGAGGCTTTGACAGATTTGTTTCTTTTTTTTTACTTGCTTATTTGATTCTCCAATCTGTTTGCCTTATATAGATGCCTCTGAATTCTTCCGTTGAAATGAGACCGTTGCATCTAATATTCCCGTTGAGAGTTATTGTTGAACTTAGGAATAGTTTATTCCTTGTTGTGCGCAGTAGTGGCATGTGTCAGCATCCATTAGCTTGTTTCCAGATAGTGGCATGTACAGTGCTCAGAATATCTGTAATCAATAGCTGTTTATTGTGACACCCCCAAATCCAGGTACTTAATTTCCACTGATTTGGTGTTCACTAAAACATACAATCACATCTAACTACCCATAATCAAGAACAATTAAAAATAATCTTAAAGAAATATCTTCCCAAAATGGGTACATCACCAAACTATTTAACAATCAAATCCCAGGTTCTCTTAACCTTAATACATCAAATACGGAATAAAACATAATTAAAACAAGTCTTGTTACAAATATCAATCAAATAAGTAATATATCTAGAACTATTTCTGCATCTTGCCCTTGCCCTTACTGGTGGACGGCTGGTCCTGCTTTTCGGGCTTAGCTGCAATGTTTAGTGCAAGAGTGAGCAAACAATTGCTCACAAGTACGATAACAATAATATTTAAATGAAATGAATTTCAACTGAGGAATAACAGTTTTCTGAATCTCGGTCATTAAATGATCAAAGGCTAAAAGCTCATTTGAATGCTCGATTCAAAGAAATAGATTTCGAGATTTAGAAATTATATCTGAGGGTCACAAGACCTCGAACTATGTCCTAGGTTGACAAGTATTTCTACTGTAACCTTTAACAGTCATATAGACTATGGACCAACATCTCGTACTCAGGGGGATCAGCCCTTTGTACAATGTATTGTGCACAAACATTTTAACGCTGTCGCGTAAGTAATCCCCTATATTAGGGTTGTTCATCTCAGTTTATCGTCTGAATCCGTACCAAAATAAACTTGGTTTGGAACAAGAATAGGAAATATTCTAAGTCTTTGAAACGCTCATCAACTAAGGACTAGCTGAATCAATAAGGGTTTGCTAGTCTAATTCATCAATAGAGTTTGTTCAATAGAATCTATACTCGAGGTTTGAATAACAAACAATGATTGGAATAAAACTTAAGTATATAATCATGATAGTAACCTTGCTTGAATATCAATAAGCTAAGGTCAATAAGCTTGCTCAATAAAAATAAACTTGCTTTAAATGAAATAACAAGTTTAAGATAGGAAAACTTGCTCAACATAAAATAATAAGTTGAGATAAGGAACTTGCCTCAAGCGTAGATTACAAATTTAAGTAATTCACGATCCTTAACAACCTAAACATTTAATTATAAAAATGGTAATATAATTAGTCACAAGATTAAAAGCATTCTAAGCTTGCTCTTTTATCATAACATCTCATTTAGCATACCATAGACAACAAGTACTAGTTTAGCAACTATCTAAGTTTAATTATGCATTCATAACTTCCAAGAAAATAATTAATAATAATTTTAAATTTTTTTTTTTTAAACAGTAGCGTTTCTCGCCGGGGCGAGAAAAAGCTTAACAAAATCGTCGTCGGGGCGAGGATGTCGCCGGGGCGGCGTTATGCTTAACAATTTCGTCGCCGGGGCGACTCTGTCGCTGGGGCGAAGAAATCAGTTCATTTCTATCGCCGGGGCGATAGACTTGACTGTCATCTTCCCCAGCTCGCGAACCAGTGAAAACTTAGGCCAAATTTGGCCAAAATTTTCCGAATTCTACCATCCAGAAAACAAATTAAATATACCCAAACATCATATATGATATAAAACATTTACCTAACATGTTCTGTAAACATCTTAATCATTCAAACTCATAAACAACTAGTTTAAAACCAAAAATTCACTGTTAAAACCAAATATTCAAGTTTTAACCATTCTTATGAAATTTAAACTCTGTAAATTCATTTTCCAACCAATTTAAACAATTCTTTTTGCATTACTCATATTTTTCATCAAATAATCATAAACAATTATCAATTTACCGATTAATAATCAATTAGAGCATCAATTTTTATACAAAAATACAATTCATAAAGTAAACTCTGTAAAAACTAAAAACTAACTTCAAAGACATATTTTCATGAATTAACCATTCAAATTAATCTATAATCATCACATAATCATCTAACACATGCTTTCTAACATTTACATCAAACAAATCATCTTTTGAACAATTGAGTTCATATACAGAAAACTAAAAACCATATACAGAGAATAAAACCAAGAGGAAAAAGAAATTATACCTTCAATTGATGTAAGAAAATTTGATTAAACTTCCTTGCTTGAATTCTTACTCCAATCACCAAGCTTTTCTCACAATTTCTCTCTTTTCTCTCAACTCTCAAATTCACAGAGTTCTTCTTCCTCTTTTCTCTCTGTTCTTCTCTTTTCTTTTCTTTCTTTCAACTGACGTTCTTTTACTGATATAACTTAAAAATATAAACTGATGATTTTTTAAAATAAAAACTGTTGTTTTAAATAATAATAACGTAAAATCCATAAATTAAATCATCAGTTAGGATTTTCAAAAGCCATAAGGCTTTGTTTGGTAAACACTAATAAGAATAACCTATTATTCTTATGTCTTGTTTGGTAAAACACAATTAAAATAACCCATTATTTCCAAACAAAGATCATAGGGCCTTGTTTGGTAAAACTAAATTAAACACTTTCTCATTTATTCTAATAAATCATTATAACATATAGTTTTAAAATGTCACACTACTAATTTAATTGAACTTATTATTCAATTAAACCTTACCAACTCAAATAATAATTTCATTTAACAAATAACAATAATACCAAATAAATTCTTTTATTCAAATAAATCATTTATTTAAATAAATCTCTTCATCATCTAATTTAATCATTAAATTAAATTAGAATAAACATAACAAATCACACTCAAATTAATATTTAACATTATTAAACGTAACATATACCCATTCCACAAAACTTAATAAATTATTTATTAAACTCAATAAATTAATAAAAATATTTATATAATACAACAAATATTTTTATTCAATCACAAAAATTTGCATTCGTTACATCTTTCCCTCCTTAAAAGGATTCTGTCCCTAGAATCACAACGTAATTAAATCGTCTGTTACATTCTTCCCTTCTTACAAAGATTCTGTCCCCAGAATCGTAAGATAACAATTAGACAAACAATTGAGGGTAATTCTGCATCATTTGCTCTTCGAGTTCCCACGTTGCTTCTTCAGCATTGTGGTTTCTCCAGATTACCTTAACAGAAGGTATCACTTTATTTCTAAGTACTTGTTCCTTCCTGTCCACTATCTGAACAGGTATCTCTTCATAAGATAAATCTTTTTCAAACTGTATCAGTTCATACTGTATGACATGTTTATAATCAGACTTATACGGTCGTAGCACTGATATGTGGAATACATTGTGAATATGGTCTAACTCGGGAGGTAAAACTACCTCATAAGCCACCTCGCCTATTCGTTTCAGCACTTCGAAGGGTCCAATAAACCGCGGACTCAGCTTACCCTTTTTACCAAATCTGATCTTTCCCTTCCAGGGAGAGACTTTAAGAAACACAAAGCTCCCGACGTCAAATTCGCGATTTTGTCGGTGTTGATCAGCATACTTCTTCTGTCTGTCTTGAGCGGCTATCAGTCTGGCTCTTATTACCTTGACAATTTCAGCAGTTTGTTGTACCAGCTCGGGTCCCAATAGTCGTCGTTCACCAATCTCATCCCAGCATAACGGAGTTCTGCATTTCCTTCCGTACAATGCTTCGTAGGGCGGCATGCCGATACTAGCGTGATGACTATTGTTGTAAGCAAACTCGACCAGAGGTAAATGATCATCCCAGTTGCCTTTAAAATCCATGACGCACGCCCGAAGCATATCTTCCAACGTTTGAATTGTTCTTTCGCTCTGGCCATCGGTTTGAGGATGATAGGCTGTACTCATTCTCAATTGTGTCCCCAAACAAGCTTGCAAACTCCTCCAAAATTTTGATGTAAATCGTGGATCTCGATCTGATACTATTGATACTGGAACTCCGTGCCTTGAGATAATTTCTTTGACGTATAATTTCGCCAGCTGATCCAAAGTGAATCGGATTTTGATTGGCAAGAAATGCGCTGATTTCGTCAATCTGTCAACTATGACCCATATCGCGTCATATCCCTTCTGAGTAGTTGGAAGCCCTACCACGAAGTCCATCGTGATATGCTCCCACTTCCATTCTGGTATCTCCAAGGGTTGTAGCAAACCACTTGGTCGTTGATGCTCCGCTTTAACTCTCTGACAAGTGAGACATTTCGCATCACATTCAGCAACCTCTCTTTTCATGTTTGGCCACCAAAAATGTTGACGTAGATCCTGGTACATCTTTGTGCTTCCCGGGTGAACCGAAAATCGTGAACTGTGAGCTTCGTTCAAAATCTCCTCTCTAATTGCCAATACTGACGGTACCCAGATTCTGCCTTCAAATCATAGCAACCCTTCAGTATCGGTTTTGTATTTAAGCTCTTCACCTTCAAGCACTCTTTGCCGAATCTTATCACATTCCTCATCTTGAAGTTGCGCTTCCTTGACTTTTTCTACCAAAGTTGGTTGAGTTTCTATCTGAAACAACTTTTCATTAGGCTCTGCCAGATTCTTCACTTCTAATTCCAACTTAGCCATTTCCGCTACAAGCTTCTCCTGAGCAGTTAACACAAATAGTTTCTCCCGACCTTTTCTACTCAAAGCGTCGGCAACCACGTTAGCCTTCCCTGGATGGTATAGAATTTCACAGTCATAATCTTTGATCAATTCTATCCATCTCCTCTGCCGCATATTCAAATCTTTCTGTGTAAAAATATACTTCAGACTTTTATGGTCTGTATATATTTCACACTTCTCCCCATAGAGATAGTGCCTCCAGATTTTCAGAGCAAACACCACAGCTGCTAACTCCAAATCATGGGTTGGATACCCTTTTTCATAGTCTTTTAGTTGGCGCGATGCATATGCAATAACTTTACCATTCTGCATCAACACACAACCAAGTCCTTTATGTGATGCGTCACTGTACACCACAAAATTTCCTGTATCATCTGGTAAAGACAATACAGGTGCCGAACTTAATCTCTTCTTTAGTTCTTGGAAACTCTCTTCACACTTCTCCGTCCAAACAAACTTCACTGACTTCCTTGTTAAATTTGTCAACGGAGTGGCGATTCTGGAAAAATCTTGAATAAAACGTCTGTAGTAACCTGCCAAACCTAGGAAACTCCTCACTTCTGACGGTGTCTTCGGCTGATCCCAGTTCATGACTGCTTTGACTTTCGCTGGATCCACCGAAATCCCGTCTTTATCAATAACATGCCCAAGGAATTGAACACGCTCCAACCAAAATTCGCATTTCGAAAATTTCGCATACAATTTCTCCTTTCTTAACGCCTCCAATGTCACCCTCAAATGTTCCACGTGTTCTTCTTGAGTTTTGGAGTAGACCCGAATTTTGTCTATAAACACCACCACAAATTTATCCAGAAATGGTTTGAACACCCTATTCATTAGATCCATAAACGCTGCAGGCGCGTTTGTTAAACCAAATGACATAACCAAAAACTCATAGTGACCATATCTGGTTCGAAATGCCGTCTTTGGTATATCCTCCTTCCTCACCTTCAATTGATGGTATCCACTTCGCAGATCTATCTTCGAAAAATATCTTGCTCCCTTCAGTTGGTCAAATAGATCATCGATCCTTGGCAATGGATACTTATTTTTAATCGTGACCTTGTTCAACTCTCTATAATCAATGCAAAGACGCATCGACCCATCTTTCTTCTTAACAAACAATACCGGCGCTCCCCACGGCGAAACGCTCGGTTGAATATACTTCTTATCTAGCAGCTCTTGCAGCTGCACCATCAACTCCTTCATTTCTATCGGAGCCATTCGATACGGAGCTTTCGATATAGGGGCCGTTCCCGGTGCTAAATCAATTACAAACTCGATTTCTCTATCTGGCGGTAATCCTGGCAAATCATCAGGAAATACGTCCGCAAAATCCCTAACTACTGGTATCTCCTCCAGTTTTGCACCCACCTTTTGGGTATCGACTATGTAGGCTAGATATCCTACACATCCTTGTCTCAACATCTTTCTGGCCTGCATTATCGTTAGACAACTCGTTTGTCTAGGCGACTTGCTGCCATAAAACACTACCTTTGACGGAGTCATAAGGTTTACACACTTCTTTTGACAGTCAATAACTGCCCCATGGTTAAACAACCAATCCATACCCAAAATAACATCAAACTCCCCAAGACGAATTGGGATCAAGTTTAGTGTCATCACATGACCCTTAATATCTACCTGACAGTTCTTGTGAACAAACTTAACAGGAATCACCTCCCTATTCGCAATTTCTATATTCATAGGGTAATCTAATTCTTCCTGGGGTAACCCTAATTTCTTAGCAAAATCATCGGATATAAATGAGCAAGTAGCACCCGAGTCAAACAATACATAAGCATTAACATTATTGACTAGAATGATACCTGACACTACATCCTTTGACTGCACAGCATCCTGCACCGTCATGTTGAATGTTCGTGCAGTAGGTCGATTGGGCTGTGTCGGTCCGGTGATAGTCAGATTGCCTCCACCGCTGCTGTTTCCTTTTCCTGCACCAGCTCCTCTTGTAGTTGTTTTCTTAGGGCACTCTCGAGCAAAGTGATCCTTCGACCCACAGATGAAACATGCTCCTTTCTTCGGATTAGGGCAATTTGGTGAAATATGACCCTCTTGTCCACAGTTGAAGCACACCCGCTTACCCTTCAAACAAACACCCATATGGCTCTTTCCACAGGTGTTGCACACCTCTATCTTCTTCTTCTGATTACCCTGCTGACTTCCCGCAGAGTTACTATCATTCCATTTCCTTTTCTGATTACTGCCACCATGGCTACCACTTGCCTTGTTTTCACTCACATTCTTCTTCTTCCTCTGCTCCGATTGTACTTCGACAGAGCATCACTACCTCCTTCAGCAATTATTGCCTTCTCTAGCACCGTCGCAAACGAGTTCAGTTGAAACATTGAAACTCGGCTATAGAACCAGGGTTTCAGTCCCTGCTCGAACCTTCTGGCCTTCCGCTCATCTGTGTTGACCTGGTATGGCGCAAACCTTGCCAGCTCATTGAACTTTGCAGCATATTCAGGTACCGTCATGGTACCTTGCTTCAGTTCCAGAAACTGCACCTCCATTTGATTTTGAGCACTTGCCGGAAAATAGGTCTCGAAAAATATCTCCTTAAATCGCTCCCATGGAATAATTCCTTGGCCACCTCGAGTCTTATTTGCTTGCCACCAGTAACTTGCTTCTGATTTAAGCATGAACGTTGCAAATGCCGTTTTCTGGTCCTCACTGACCCTAGCGACATCAAACACCTTCTCCATTTCCATAACCCACGTTTGGGCCTCTATCGGATTCATAGACCCTAGAAATTCTGGGGGTCCGACAGCCTTGAAATCTTTGAAGGTCGTGGCCTGAGCTTGTGGTTGATTTGCAAAGGCTCCCGTTAACAAATTTACCAACTGCTGCATGGGATTAGCGTTGGCTTCTTCGTTGTTAGTAGATCCCTCGGGGGTCTGTTGACGTGTTGGTTGTCTTCTTGGCGGCATCTTATTGTTAAAAATTCTCGTTATTAGACTATTGCTCAATTACTCAAACATTTAAGTCTTATCTTAAACATTTATAAACAACACTTAAACACATAACACATCTGATAAACTTTCACATTTTATTCATTAACTGCTTTAAAACATAATAGAGATAACATCGTGGTTATTTACATCATCTATCCTGAAGTCACAAAGTTTCAGGATTACATCATTATTCTATCCCATTATATAGAAACTGGGATTTACAATTTATTCACTTCATAGATTCCTAATAACATAACTAATCACAAACTATGATGACATTCCACGACGCACAGCTTCCTGGCGTTCCTGCTCCATAATGCGTGTCATCATCCTTCGATCCATCACATCTGGATGACGATGAACTCGATCCTGAGCTCTATCTATCGTGGTGTGAAAAATATACTCCATCTCATCAATCTTGGCCTTCTTTGACCGCATCTCACACTCAACACGATCTGCGCGATCAGCCTCCCTCAGCCAAGCTGTCTCAGCTCTCGCCCGCTTAGCTGACTCCTCTTTCAACTCATCTCGTACAACTTCATTCCTGGCTATCAGCTGTCCTCATCGATACTCAGACTGTGCTAACCTCTGCTCAGCCTCTGCAAGACGTGATGAAAGGTCTTGAATCTCAGCATCCTTCTGCTCTAGAGTGGTTTGACGTTCTGCAGCCTGTTCTTCCAACTCCTCCTTTTCACTCTCCACATGAACCAGCTTCCACTCCACGTCTCCAAGACGTATATCTAGCTCCTCTATCTCACTGTTCTTCTGCTCCAAAATAGTCTGTCGCTCAGCCAGCTGACCCTCTAACTCCTCCACTCTGTCCTGCAACTCTATGTTGCGATCATACACCTGCTCGTACATCTGAACACCCAAAGTAGATAGTGATATCCCCTCAGGGTCTTCCTCCTCCTCCTCCTCAGGGTCCTCCTCAGGATCAGTCTCAGGCTCAGTCTCAGGCTCATACTCGTGACCTGTAACTGTGATCAATGGGGATGGCTCCCTCTGCACTAGCTGCTCGTGAACTACGTGAATATCTCCGGGCTCCTCCTCCCTAGTCTGGCTGGGCTCTCCTCTATCAGTCATCCTGACAACAAAATTTTAAGTTTTAATTACTAATCGATAATACTCGCGAGCACCTAAGTTTGTTATCAAATAAGCACATAGCACATAATTATTTTATTGTCTTTTATGAATTTCCGTAATTCATTCCTTAGAACTCGATAAGAGTTTATCACCACTATATTCACTATCTTCTAAAAGGCTACTACCCTAAGGTTTTCCCCACCTAAAGGTTCATAACCTACAGCTCTGATACCAACCTGTGACACCCCCAAATCCAGGTACTTAATTTCCACTGATTTGGTGTTCACTAAAACATACAATCACATCTAACTACCCATAATCAAGAACAATTAAAAATAATCTTAAAGAAATATCTTCCCAAAATGGGTACATCACCAAACTATTTAACAATCAAATCCCAGGTTCTCTTAACCTTAATACATCAAATACGAAATAAAACATAATTAAAACAAGTCTTGTTACAAATATCAATCAAATAAGTAATATATCTAGAACTATTTTTGCATCTTGCCCTTGCCCTTACTGGTGGACGGCTCGTCCTGCTTCTCGGGCTTAGCTGCAATGTTTAGTGCAAGAGTGAGCAAACAATTGCTCACAAGTACGATAACAATAATATTTAAATGAAATGAATTTCAACTGAGGAATAACAGTTTTCTGAATCTCGCTCATTAAATGATCAAAGGCTAAAAGCTCATTTGAGTGCTCGATTCAAAGAAATAGATTTCAAGATTTAGAAATTATATCTGAGGGTCACAAGACCTTGAACTATGTCCTAGGTTGACAAGTATTTCTACTGTAACCTTTAACAGTCATATAGACTATGGACCAACATCTCGTACTCAGGGGGATCAGCCCTTTGTACAATGTATTGTGCACAAACATTTTAACGCTGTCGCGTAAGTAATCCCCTATATTAGGGTTGTTCATCTCAGTTTATCGTCTGAATCCGTACCAAAATAAACTTGGTTTGGAACAAGAATAGGAAATATTCTAAGTCTTTGAAACGCTCATCAACTAAGGACTAGCTGAATCAATCAGGGTTTGTTAGTCTAATTCATCAATAGAGTTTGTTCAATAGAATCTATACTCGAGGTTTGAATAACAAACAATGATTGGAATAAAACTTAAGTATATAATCATGATAGTAACCTTGCTTGAATATCAATAAGCTAAGGTCAATAAGCTTGCTCAATAAAAATAAACTTGCTTTAAATGAAATAACAAGTTTAAGATAGGAAAACTTGCTCAACATAAAATAATAAGTTGAGATAAGGAACTTGCCTCAAGCGTAGATTACAAATTTAAGTAATTCACGATCCTTAACAACCTAAACATTTAATTATAAAAATGGTAATATAATTAGTCACAAGATTAAAAGCATTATAAGCTTGCTCTTTTATCATAACATCTCATTTAACATACCATAGACAACAATTACTAGTTTAGCAACTATCTAAGTTTAATTATGCATTCATAACTTCCAAGAAAATAATTAATAATAATTTTAAATTTTTTTTTTTTAAACAGTAGCGTTTCTCGCCGGGGCGAGAAAAAGCTTAACAAAATCGTCGCCGGGGCGAGGATGTCGCCGGGGCGGTGTTATACTTAACAATTTCGTCGCCGGGGCGACTCTGTCGCTGGGGCGAAGAAATCAGTTCATTTCTATCGCCGGGGCGATAGACTTGACTGTCGTCTTCCCCAGCTCGCGAACCAGTGAAAACTTAGGCCAAATTTGGCCAAAAATTTCCGAATTCTACCATCCAGAAAACAAATTAAATATACCCAAACATCATATATGATATAAAACATTTACCTAACATGTTCTGTAAACATCTTAATCATTCAAACTCATAAACAACTAGTTTAAAACCAAAAATTCACTGTTAAAACCATATATTCAAGTTTTAACCATTCTTATGAAATTTAAACTCTGTAAATTCATTTTCCAACCAATTTAAACAATTCTTTTTGCATTACTCATATTTTTCATCAAATAATCATAAACAATTATCAATTTACCGATTAATAATCAATTAGGGCATCAATTTTTATACAAAAATACAATTCATAAAGTAAACTCTTCAAAAACTAAAAAAACTAACTTCAAAGACATATTTTCATGAATTAACCTTTCAAATTAATATATAATCATAACATAATCATCTAACACATGCTTTCTAACATTTACATCAAACAATTCATCTTTTGAACAATTGAGTTCATATACAGAAAACTAAAAACCATATACAGAGAATAAAACCAAGCTAGAGGAAAAAGAAATTATACCTTCAATTGATGTAAGAAAATTTGATTAAACTTCCTTGCTTGAATTCTTACTCCAATCACCAAGCTTTTCTCACAATTTCTCTCTTTTCTCTCAACTCTCAAATTCACAGAGTTCTTCTTTCTCTTTTCTCTCTGTTCTTCTCTTTTCTTTTCTTTCTTTCAACTGGCGTTCTTTTACTGATATAATTTAAAAATATAAACTGATGATCTTTAAAAATAAAAACTGTTTTTTAAATAATAATAACGTAAAATCCATAAATTGAATCATCAGTTAGGATTTTCAAAAGCCATAAGGCTTTGTTTGGTAAACACTAATAAGAATAACCTATTATTCTTATGTCTTGTTTGGTAAAACACAATTAAAATAACCCATTATTTCCAAACAAAGATCATAGGGCCTTGTTTGGTAAAACTAAATTAAACACTTTCTCATTTATTCTAATAAATCATTATAATATATAGTTTTAAAATGTCACACTACTAATTTAATTGAACTTATTATTCAATTAAACTTTACCAACTCAAATAATAATTTCATTTAACAAATAACAATAATACCAAATAAATTCTTTTATTCAAATAAATCATTTATTTAAATAAATCTCTTCATCATCTAATTTAATCATTAAATTAAATTAGAATAAACATAACAAATCACACTCAAATTAATATTTAACATTATTAAACGTAACATATACCCATTCCACAAAACTTAATAAATTATTTATTAAACTCAATAAATTAATAAAAATATTTATATAATACAACAAATATTTTTATTCAATCACAAAAATTTGCATTCGTTACATTTATTCCCCACTGACTTTGATTCTTCGTTCAGATCAATTAAGTATTCAGCAACTGTCTTGGGCATGTCACTCTACCGATATGGATGTTAGCAATCCATTATGGGCAACATAGAATATTCATTTTAGTTCTTAATTGCTTCGTCTGATGAGGATCGTAAAGTGTTTGGTATACTATACGATCCTTTGATAAGAATTGATTCTTGCAAACGTTCACTGTGATCTTTCATATTGCGTTTTGATCACCTAGAGATGGTATCAATGTTTTGCCCCTTGATCTTCTTAAGTACTGCCTCTTGTTCTTGCAGATGTGACTCTACAGTCGTGCTTGACTAGGAATCGTAGAGTTACTGACTGTTGATAGTATTGACTTTACGATCTGCTGAGCCACTCTGCGTTTGCATGGTCAACTCTACGATGCCGAAAGGGAGCTCTATGACTGGTCGAGCCTCACTCTACGTTTGCCTGGCAAACTCTGCGATGCCGAGAGGGAGCTCTGCGACTGGCCGAGCCTCACACTACGTTTTCCTAGCAAACTCTGCGATGACATGCTTAACTCTGCGAAGCTTTGCTGACTGAACTCCAAGTTGGCTGACTTCTCTACGATCCTTCACTAGATGCTTTATGATACCTTGTGCAGTACTCTACAATCACTCTAGTCTTATCATTTTAGCTCATTAGATTACCTTAACAAGTTTGATCTTTTCTATCTAAGTCCTTGTACATCAAAATCTTTTTAAGGACTTTACAATTCAGCTACTGAAACACATATACATTAATATCAAAACATCAAATTTAAACATGTGATTCCTAACATCTTCTAAGCTCGACAATGCAGCTTGCAACTAAAAATATCTTCCAAGCTCGACAATGCAACTTGTAGTTGAACCTATCTTCTAAACTCCTCAATAAAAATATCTTCCAAGCTCGACAATGCAGCTTGCAATTGAACTTATCTTCTAAGCTCCTCAATGAAAATATCTTCCAAGCTCGATAATGCAGCTTGCCACCGTAAGCACGACAAAGCATCTTGTCCACGGTAAGCACGATAAAGCAGCTTGTTACCGTAAGCACGACAAAGCAGCTTGTCGTAAGCACCACAAAGCACTATATCAGTTTAAGCGACAAAGCAGCTTGTCATTACGGATATATCCCCAAGCTCGACGGTGAAAAATTTCTAAGCACGACATTTTTATTTTTAAGCTTGACATTTTTCTCGAAAAAAATATTATCTGACCTAAATCATCGTTTAAAATCACAAAACACCTTGTTCGAAATATCATTTCGATCTTTATTAAGCACATATGTTACAAAATTCAAATCTCATTAGGGCTTAAGGTTTTAAACTTCTCGATACCTAGTTTTAGGTCACTAAATTAACCTCTAACCATATACGATCGTATTTATAAGCCTCATAAATATTCGAGGTATTACATTCACCCTTACTTATCAGAATTTCGTCCTCGAAATTAACTTTAGTCATTCAATATCATATTTATATGTTCTATAAATATTTAGGATATTACATTCTCTCCTCCTTATAAGAATTTCGTCCGCAAAATTATCTCGAACTTAGTCTTCAATATGAAATTATCGCTTTGATACCAAATATGACGCCCCCAAATTCGGGCGTTGGCCGCCCGAACAAGGGTCCGACGTTGTCTCGTACTTCTATCGTAACTTAACCAATGATCCCATAATTATACTGGTTGAATTAGTCTATTACAGACTATAAAATCATAAATTTCCTTAACTAAATCCCGGGATCGTAACTTCATCTCGATCTCATTCTTTCTACAAGTATCAACTTGTAGTTCATTCGTATATATGGATAACACAATATATATATATATATATATATATATATATATATCGGTCAAATTTTTTAACCTTATGATTTAAACATTTTATACTTTCATAGACCCAAGGTTCACATCATTAATAATAGGATGGTTCTTAGGAGCAGAAGAATCTTGCGATAAATGTTTGCATCTTTATCCGTGATAAGATTCCTTTTCTTTACAGAACATACCGTATTATTCAATACCCTCACTTGAATACATATCGTTATAAAGATATCTCTTTATATCGATATTCCCTATTTATCAAAAATTCATAGTATTAATGATAATATTATTCTTGGAACCGAGGGGCACATTCCGATAAAGATGGCACCTTACCGGCGCTCATTAAGTGTAACCTCAGTGCTTACAAAACTCCCAATATCATTCAATACCCTCACTCAGATGTATAGTTCTATATCAACATTTTATTAATGTTTTAAGATATATCTAAAGTTCAGAGTATCGACATAATATCATCAGTCCATATTACCAATACCCTCATTCAGATTAATAGATCTTTAACAATTCTAAGTTATATCAAAGTAAAAACATAACATCATTCCGATAATAATAACACATAAGAGTTAGAATACTTACGCATAGTTTAAAATAATAGAAGGCTTGCCTCGTTTATCTTTTACGGTTAATATAGCGTCTAAACATTCGTCGTAAATCTTACACGATTATCGGTGTACATAACTAGTTAAACGTTTAACGAATAACTCTTTTAAGTTTTTATTTCGGGTATTATAACCGCTTATAAATAAAACTCCTTCTACTATACGTGAAATAATTTCAGCATTATAACTGCTTATAAAATGAATATTTTTACTAACTAATAGAAGAAAATTAAATAAAATAACTACGAGAGTATACCTCTTGTAGTTGCTTGCTTTTCTTCCCTTTTTGCCAAAACTTCGACCCTCGAAATATAGTTTTCTCTTACTATAGCTTTGAAAATATAAGTGTGGAGTATTTTTGCTCTGGAAAAATAGTAAAGAATGAATGAACTTAGCTTGCTATTTATAGGAAAACCAAGAGTTGGGGCATTTTTGTCATTTTCCATCTCAACCATGGTTTATTACTATTTTGCCCTAACATATTCTTGGCATATTCCCTCAAAATATCTACCAAGCCCGACAATGCAGCTTGCAACTCAAAATATCTTCTAACCTCGACAATGCATCTTGCAACTGAAAATATCTTCTAAGCTCGACAATGCAGCTTACAGTTGAACTTGTCTTCTAAGCTCCTCAATGAAAATATCTTCCAAGCTCGACAATGCAGCTTGCAATTGAACTTATCTTCTAAGCTCCTCAATGAAAATATCTTCCAAGTTCGACAATGCAGCTTGCCACTGTAAGCACGACAAAGCATCTTGTCACTGTAAGCACGACAAAGCAGCTTGTCACCGTAAGCACGACAAAGCAACTTGTCACCGTAAGCACCACAAAGAACTATATCAGTTTATGCACGGCAAAACAGCTTATTATTACGGATATATCCCCAAGCTCGACGGTGAAAAATTTCTAAGCACGATGTTTTTATTTTTAAGCTTGATGTTTTTCTCAAAAAAATATTATCTGACCTAAATCATCGTTTACACTATAAAATCACAAAACACCTGGTTCAAAATATCATTTCGATCTTTATTAAGCACATATGTTACAAAATTTGAATCGCATTAGGGCTTAAGGTTTTAAACTTCTCGATACCTAGTTTTAGGTCACTAAATTAACCTCTAACCATATACGATCGTATTTATAAGTCTCATAAATATTCGGGGTATTACATTCACCCTTACCTATAAGAATTTCGTCCTCGAAATTAACTTTTCAAATAACTTTAGTCATTCAATATCATATTTATATGTTCTATAAATATTTAGGATATTACATTCTCTCATCCTTATAAGAATTTCGTCCTCGAAATTATCTCTAACTTAGTCTTCAATATGAAATTATCGCTGTGAAACGAAATATGACGCCCCAGAATTCGGGCACTGGCCGCCCGAACAAGGGTCCGACATTGTCTCGTACTTCTATCATAACTTAACCAATAATCAAATAATCATATTGGTTGAATTAGTCTATTACAGACTATAAAATCATAAATTTCCTTAACTAAATCCATGGATCGTAACTTGATCTCGATCTCATTCTTTCTACAAGTATCAACTTGTAGTTCATTCGTATATATGGATAACACCATATATACATCGATCAAATTTTTTAACCTTATGATTTAAACATTTTATACTTTCATAAACCCAAGGTTCACAGCATTAATAATAGGATGGTTCTTGGGAACAGAAGAATCTTGCGATAAATGTTTGTATCTTTATCCGTGATAAGATTCCTTTTCTTTACAGAACATACCATATTATTCAATACCCTTACTTGAATACATATCATTATAGAGATATCTCTTTATATCGATATTCCCTATCTATCAAAAATTCACAGCATCAATGATAAGATTGTTCTTGGAACCGAGGGGCGCATTCCGGTAAAGGTGGCGCCTTACCGGCGCTCATTAAGTGTAACCTCAGTATTTACAGAACTCCCAATATCATTCAATACCCTCACTCAGATGTATAGTTCTTTATCAACATTGTATTAATGTTTTACTATTTACCTGAAGTTCAGCGTATCGGCATAACATCATCAGTCCATATTACTAATACCCTTATTCAGATTAATAGATCTTTAACAAAAATAAGTTATATCAAAGTAAAGACATAACACCATTCTGATAATAATAACACATAAGAGTTAGAATACTTACGCATAGTTTAAAAGAATAGAAGGCTTGCCTCGTTTATCTTTTACAGTTAATATAGCGTCTAAACGATCGTCGTAAATCCTACACGATTATCGGTGTACATAACTAGTTAAACATTTAACGAATAACTCTTTTATGTTTTTATTTTGGGTATTATAACCGTTTATAAATAAAACTCCTTCTACTGAACCCCGTTTTCACGGTTTAGGCTGCTCCCATTTCGTTCGCCGCTACTACGGGAATCACTTTTGCTTTCTTTTCCTCTAGCTATTAAGATGTTTCAGTTCGCCAGGTTTTCTCCTGCCTGCTCATGGATTCAGCAGCAGTTTGAAAGGTTGACCTACTCAGGAATCTCTGGATCTATGCTTATTTTCAACTCCCCAAAGCATAAGTACCTTGTGTCAGAGTTGATAAATTCTATGGCTCAAATCTTTAGTATTCTCTTATTTATTACGCGTGTCTACTATTTAGGCAGAATACCATCACCCATTATTACTAAGAAACTGAAAGAAACCCCAACAACGGAAGAAAGGGGGGAAAGTGAGGAAGAAACAGATGTAGAAATAGAAACAGCTTCCGAAACGAAGGGGACTAAATAGGAACAAGAGGGATCCACCGAAGAAGATCCTTCTCCTTCCCTTTTTTCGGAAGAAAAGGAGGATCCGGACAAAATCGATGAAACGAAAGAGATCCGAGTGAATGGAAAGGAAAAAACAAAGGATGCCCATTTTGAGTCAAGAGATAGATAAATAAACACATCCCGTTGCACTTATTGGGGGCGTTCGTAGTGATTGAGGGGGTCGAAGACCAAGAAGTGAGGATTAGGTAAGGGAGGATCCAATCTCCTGGTCCCTGCGGAAAGGAAAAAGAATTTCACGCTCTTCCTTTCGGTAAGGGAGGATTAGGGAAATCCTATTGATTACAGCTTATATTTTCAAATAGATAGAATTCCTTTACCCATATATCATCTTTCTACAGGCATAAGCATAAGAGACTCTCCTTTACGTTCGACGAAAACCGCATGTTATACCATATTCCACTAAATAAAAATCTATGTTATGATACAAGTCTAAGTTTTCAAAAAAAAATGGATGAGAGTTGGGCCCATCAGATCTAAACAATCTTATTCTTTTGAATAAACAGTTCGATTAGGGGTCAGTACACAAAGATTTAAGGTCATTTCTTCAAATTGCTCTCCATTTCTAAGTTCATAGCCTTCGCGGTAGCTTCGTCGATGTTACCTACCAAATGAAAGGCCTGTTCAGGAAGACCATCTAATTCTCCGGAAATGATCAATTGAAACCCCCTAATTATTTATGCTAAACTAACATATTTCCTTAGAGAACCAGTAAAAACTTCTGCTACGAAAAAGGGTTGTGATAAGAAATGCTCAATTTTTCGCGCTTTTGTTATTCGAACAAATATAGAACCAGAATGGATGGTTTTGTGTCTATTACCTGTTCTTCCTCCTGAGTTGAGACCGATCATTCAGATAGATGGGGGTAAACTAATGAGCTCAAATATTAATGAACTCTATAGAAGAATTATCTATCGAAACAATACTCTTACCGACCTATTAACAATAAGTAGATCAACGCCAGGAGAATTAGTAATGTGTCGGGAGAAATTGGTATAAGAAGTCGTGGATACACTTCTTGATAATGGAATCTGCGGACAACCAATGACGAACGATTATAATAAAGTTTACAAGTCATTTTCAGATGTAATTGAAGGAAAAGAGGGATGTTGTTCCATTTTGCACGAGAAGGAGAAGGGAAATAGAGAGAAAAAGTGTAAGAAAGAAGAACATAGAGAGAAAAAACCAAAAAGTGAGGAGAAACTCTTCCAAATTAGATTTAGATCTTTAGTTAATTCTCCATCAAAGTATACCTTAGAGGCCTTTTGCAAACTTAAAAAGGAAGGAATTGTGACGCTCCAAAATTCGAGTACTTGAAACCCGTATTCGGTGCTCTACGATACAACCATTCAAACATATAAAATTATTAAATAACTAAAGTTACTACACCATAGTTATCTATCCTAGGTACGAAGACCTTTAAGTGCTTTATTACATGATAGATACAGTATTTACATCACAAAAGTCTATTTATTACAAAATACTATTCCCATTTATTCATTGAGTTTGCCCTTACCTTTGTCCTTTCCAGACCCTTCTACTCGATCCTGCTTAGCCAAAAATATTTATATTCAAAGCAAGAATGAGCATTCAATTGCTCAGCAAGTAATAGTAATTAACAATAACATACGCAAGAAATAAATATTTTCTTTGAGATATGCTTTAACAATAGCATAAGATTATAAAGCAATTGGAACATGTCTTGATTTCATTTTCGAAACAACATACTGACTTTTAAACACTGAGTGGTCACAAGACCATGAACTTTTCTTTTTCATTTTTCTGAAAAGGTTTTAATAGAAATTCATCTGTAAACTGTCTAGCTTACGGGCACTGTGGGTGATCAGCCCGTTATGCCCTGTATTGATCAATACTATCTTACAGGAACGACATTTGCGTTCTACGTCACCGCCTTTTAGCGCAACATTAAATTTTCCCAATTTAGGGATGTACATTCTCAGTCTAGAGTTCAAATCATAACAATATGATTGAACAACTCTATCTACTCAATAATATTTTAAAGACTTAATATAAAAGCAATGAAATACTATAAACTTTGTTTAGCCGGAACAAATGACTTAAACTACTTTTAAACTGTACATGCATACTGAAATTTAACGAGTACGCATCATGGCATTCTTATATCAAAACATTGATATTCTTTCAATATATAACTGAATAAAGCTTCAATATACTGATTTAGATGAGACAAGTTGGGATACTTGCCTTGTTTGTAGATTAGCAAATTTTAGTTTATAGCTTAATGTTTCTTCTTGTACCCTACACAATTATGTTCATATATAGGTACTAATTAGCCATATAAACCAAGCTTATTCAACAAAGAACACTTGAACTATACTCCTGGCTTTGCAAATCTATATCAAGCTTTGTTTGATATTATCTTTTATACGTGGTCACATTGTCCGAGTAAGCATACATATTCATCGATAATTTATACACATCTGTAGCGTATATATAATCATATCAATGTATGTAAGCCACATAATTACAACTAATAGCTTGCTTTTAGTTTTGAGAAACCATATGTTTCTTCCTAGAAATCCTTTACAATTCTTGGTCCATACAACCAATATGCGTTTGAATAGTCAAAACATTCCCTTGGTGTTGTATTATAACATGTCATGCATATAAACACATGTTCTTAGCCTTAGTTCAAAGGAAAAAAAATGTCTTAACTGCTTTGTAGTGCAGCGCGACCACACTGCACTTTGGCTTGGGAAGTGGCGCGATCGCACCCTTCCCTGTCCAACCCATAAATGGAATTTTGAAATCCTTGTTTGATTCCTAGCATGCAACGACTCATATACATAGCACGAAACATATAACAAAAAGTTTATATTAGTTTTGAATTTCATTTTACATATATCAAGCTTATTTTCCAAAACCATGTAGTTTAAGTTGGAAAATCTCTTGTTTCAACTAAATAAACAGGTCTACTAACTTTCCATGTCAAACATTATCATAGGTACACAAAGACTTTACCTATATCAAAACTTTACAAAATCTTAACCAAGTTGGGTTCAAAACTTCATTAGTTTTCTTTTGAAAATCTATACTAAATCAAGCTAAGGTAATACATTTCATGCTAAGCTATCATGGACGCCCTATCAAGTATACATAAAGGCACATAAGGTTTGAGAAGCTTGCTTCAATCCATAAATGGGTTGTTGTAGCTCATATACATGATTTGCTTCAACCATTGAAACAAATCCATCTGGTTGTATCATTCATACATTCTCCTCAAGTCTTTCATTGAGGAAGGATGTCTCCACATCCATTTGCCAGATTTCGTAATAATAAACTGCAATCGTAAGTAAAATCCAAATAGACTTGAGCATTACCCAGTAATAAGGTTTTATCACAGTCAACTCCTTGACTTTATTTGAAACCTTTTAAATAGGTCTGGTCTTATAGGTCTCCACCTTTCCATTTGTCTCAGTCTTTCTCTTAAAGACCCATTTTCACTCTATAGGCACTATACCTTTTGGTGGAGTAACCAGAGTCTATACTTGGTTCTCATACATGGAGTCTATTTTGGATATCATGGTCATCTGCCATTTCTCTGAGTGTCTACTACTCATACCCTTATCATATAAAACTGGATCATCATCCTCTATGATGCGCACCTCATCATCATCCTCTATAATGAATCCATACCTTCTAGGTATCTTCGGTACTCTTCTAGATTTATAATTCAGTTATGGTACAATAAGTTTATCTACAGGTTCCTCGGTTTGTCCTAAAGTGCTTTATGGTTCTTGAACTCCTTCAAGATCTATTACCCTCCCACTAGCTCCTTCAATGATAAATACCTTTATCCGAGAAGGCAGTGTGTTTCGCAACAAACACCTTTTGCTTAGTAGGTTTATAGAACTCTTATCCTAAATTTACTTTAGGAAGTTCCACAAATCTGTACTTGTCAGATTTTATCCCAAACTTATCCTTTTGAAACCTTTTCACATAAGCTAGACAACCCCTTATCTTAACATACTTAAGACTAGGAATCCTCCCTATCCATAACTCATATGGAGTCTTGGGCCCGAATTTTGAGGTTACCTTATTTTGTAGATATGCAGCCGGTTGTAGGGCATAACCCCAGAAGGATACTAGAATGTCAGTAAAAATCATCACGGACTGTACCATGTCCAACAAGGTATGATTTCTCCTTTTAGATACACCAATCAATTATTACGTATCAGGAGGTGTCCATTATGAGAAAATACCATTTTGAGATGATCTAGAAACTCATTGCACAAGTATTCCTTCCTCGATCTGATCAAAGAATCTTAATACTTTGTTAATTTGTTTCACTTCTGAATTCTTTGAACCTTTCAAATGATTCAGACTTGTATTTCATCAAATACACATATTCAACTCTTTGAATGATCATCTCCTTTTCTTTTACTAGTTTATTCAATTTGCAAAATTATTTTTCATGTAAGTCAGTATACAAAGTCCATCAATTAATTTTCTAGTTCTATACGAAACATTATTATTATAAATAGAACAACCATTGTTCTTAAATATAATACCAACACCTTCCTTGTCCAATAACGGAATGGAAATAATGTTTCTAATTAGAAATGGAACATAATAACAACTTATTAACTTAATAGACTTGCCCATAGTCAATGCTAAACTATAAGTTCATACGGCTAATGCAACAACCTTTGCTCCATTCCCCACACATAAGATTACTTACTCTTTGTTTAGCCTTCTACTTCTACTTATTCTCTGCATTGTTATTAATCTAGCTTATTAAAAAAAGAAAGAGGGATTAATAGTCATCTTAGTCTCAACACAAGAGTAACTTTTCTAGGACTTGGTCCTACAAAACTTGGTTGTTTTTGCTATATATATTAAAGGAAAATGATATATGTAGACACCTAAAATTTGCACGTATTTCTCTAACAATGATAGGAAGGCAAATATGTCAATTCACAATAAGCTTAGGGTGTCAAGGTGAAGATTATAAAGCTCAGGACAATTACTTGGAGGCCACACATGTACATTTAGGTACCAAAGTGCAAAAATGAAGATAAGGGATTGACGAGTATATTCAGAAGGATAGTTTTTCTTACTTTTCTCCCTCATCCAAGATCCAAAAATGGTCAAATTTGGTGTCTTTACGAAGGTCTCGAAAAGAGTTTTCCGGATTGTGGTAACACGTTTTCTAATTCTTCTTGATTTGAAAGTTATGAACGTTTTAGTACACAAAGCAAAAATGGACTGCGTGTGACCCACAACCAAACCTGCAGGTTTACTTGCGGCAGGCCTAGCTGTACTATATAATGGCTTGTTGTTCCATTTTGCACGAGAAGGAGAAGAAAAATAGAGAGAAAAAGTGTAAGAAAGAAGAACATAGAGAGAAAAAACCAAAAAGTGAGGCGAAACTCTTCCAAATTAGATTTAGATCTTTAGTTTCTCATCAAATTTTCCATCAAAGTCCTTAGAGGCCTTTTGCAAACTCAAAGAGGAAGGAATTGTGACACCCCAAAATTCGAGTACTTGAAACTCGTGTTCGGTGCTCCACGATACAACCATTCAAACATATAAAATTATTAAATAACTAAAGTTACTACACCACAGTTATCTATCCCAGGTACGAAGACCTTTAACTTCATCCAAATCTTTCGTAACAGGAGAAGAAATAAACTTAAATATTATAGATTGTCCATTTAAGGTTGTTTTTATTCGCTCAGAATCAATTCTTTCAATGGGTTGAATCGTATTTAGGAAGGGATTTCCTAATATGACAAATTGAGAAAGGTTTTTAACCAGTATGAAGGATGTTTTTAAACATATTCCTTGATTACAAATATGAACACTATTAAGTTTATATTTGATGTTCATTTTAGAACCATCAGCAATACTTAAACTTTGTTTAGTTTTTTCAAAATACTTAGTGGGTATTAACCCTTCTTTGATACAATTCATATCAGCACCACTATCAACAAAAGCAATAGTGTTGACAATAAAGTGTTCAGCGATGACTAAAGTAATTTGAACATGCCATTTTTGGAATGTGATTTGCTCCATTAGCATCAGATAATCAAGATTATTTTCTTGTGTTGGAGGGGAATCAATAGGAATTTATTTTTCTTTTCCTTTAGTAAATCTTGCTAAAGTTAGACTTTCAACAAATTCAAGTCTATCTTTAAGATTACTAATCTCTTTCTTTTGGTTATTAACCTCTTCTTTTAAATCTGTGAGAGTAATTTCTTTCTCAGGTTCAGAAGCAATTCTATTAAATACTTCTTGTAGAGTATAAGTTGTATAAATTTTAGATTTTTTAACCTCTTCAACTTGTTCTTTTGTTTGATTCAAATATTTTTCTATTAGATTTCTCTTTTCAACAGGGTCTTTTATCTGGTCTATTATGTCCAGAATAAAAGTTTCATGTTTGGTTAAAACATTTAAGCTTAAACCATTCATTTGAATGATAGATTTATAAAAATCTTTTTCTGTTTTACAGTGATCAGCACATCCAACAGTACTATCAGAATCAGAAGATGAACTAATATCAGAATCATGTATAGCAAACATATCATTTGCAGAGCTATAAGCAGAATTATCAGATATATCTGAATTATCAGAATCTATTAACAAATTATAAATTTGTTGCTTGATATGATCATTTAATTCAAGAGCATCAATATTCTTTTTTGTTTTACACTTATTAGCGTAATGACCCATTTGGCCGCATTTATGACATCTGATGTCTTTTAAACTTTTCTTTTGTCCTTTTTTAAAGGATCTAAAAGACCTTTTCTTAGAATTATGATATTCTTCAGGAGGTCTTTTTCTTTTACGCTTAGATTTTTTGCTATAACCTTTTTTCCTATGAGGATTCTTTCGAAGGGTGACAAGAGGGGAACTAAATTGATGACAAAATTCACCACTTTTCTTTCTATCAGAAAGTCCTTACTTTTTAAGCTGAGCTTTGAGATTCAAGTCATTGCATAAGGCCAAGCCTTCAGCAATACTTTCACTTATTAATTCACCATTCCTCCCTATATTCCTACTAGGAATTTCTCCCCGGAAGGAGTAGATACTAAAAGTGACAGTGTAATTGGAACTTATGAGTCTCCTCATCAGATCCCTCATAGGATTTATAAATCAAAATTTGTTAGGATTGGATCACCTTCTCCTTCAGAAATTGGTTTTTCAATCAATGTGATTGAATTTGTTAATAACAATCAACCTGAATTCGTCATTGATAGAAAAGCTATAAATGATGAGTTTCAAGCAAAGAAAAATAAAATTTTTCGAGATTGGTATTTTAAAACCTATTCTAAACAAGAATTGGCTTTATTCAAAGAAGAATTTTATACTTGTTTGGAAATAAATAAAGTCATTATTCCTTTTATAGATTGGTTCTTCACCGATAAAAGTCTTAAAGACAAAGAGATTGGCATGATTGAAAGTTTTTATAAAACTTGGGAGACGGTTGATGGAAAGAAGATCAAATCACTCCATCCTCCTACTGAAACTCCTTTTATTTTAAAAAATTATATAGGAAATATAATTGCTGCAAATGCTTTTGCAGATCCTATTTCAATTAATGATAGGACTGATCTTAATAAGATCATGAGTCAAAATAACTATTCAAATGTTTGTCTTCAAATGGTTAGTCAACAATTAACTAGGATTGAAGATAAAGTTGATAACATCAATGACACCAGAAATTCTGTTAAGTCTCAGTCTATTCCTTTAAAAGGAATTGATCCGGTTATTATAAAACCCCCTCCTGATAACATTAAGTTCAACTTAACCCTTAAAAGGGATGAAGAATTTCTTCAAAAATTAGTTGATTAATTAACAAATTTGAAGATAAAGGACAACCCTTCTTCTTCAAAATAACTTTCTGTCATTAATAAAGACACCTTTGACTCTGAGTATAAATATGGTCATTTAGATAAAATTTCTGATCAATTTACTAAGATTGGTGAAGAAATTAATCTTTTACCTTCAAATAATATCTTCTAAAATTCCTTTGGTCTTAATAAGATCAATTTTGATACTAAAAGTTTGAAAAATAGAGTTTCTTATGGTAGGTACTATTATCCCAGACCTACTCCTATGGATGTTCTGTTTGAATTTTTTTTATAAATGTTGACAGAGCTCATTATACTGTTGATAGCATTTATGAATGGAATATAGATGGTCTATCTGAACATGTTATATTAATTGTCCTGCATAAAATGCTTATGTATGCTACTGTATGTAAATCTACTAGAAATTCTAACAGACAAGTGACTAATTTTATCACTTCTGGCTTTACTGGTCAATTAAAAGGATGGTGGGATAATATCCTTACACCTGCTCAAAGAAATGACATTGAAAATGCCATAAAAACTGTTAATATGACAGACCCTCATACATCCATGATTAAACAAGAGATAATTGAAGATAGTGTTTATACACTTATTCACACAATTGTAAAACATTTCGTTGGTCATGCTCTTACTACTATGGATAGGAGCAAAGAATTATTAATAAATTTAAAGTGTCCTACACTTACCCACTTTAGGTGGTATAAATATGTATTACTATCTAAAGTTGTGATGATATCAGATGGTAAATCTACCTTCTGAAAAGAGAAATTTATCTCTGGATTACCTGTCTTATTTGCAGAAAAAGTCAGAACTAGACTTAGAAATAAGAATGGTGGATTAGCTATACCATATGAAAATTACACCTATGGTGAATTAATCAGTGAAAGTATTGCTGAAGGCTTGGCCTTATGCAATGCCTTGAATCTCAAAGCTCAGCTTAAAAAGCAAGGACTTTCTTATAGAAAGGAAATTGGTGAATTTTGTCATCAATTTAGTTACCCTCTTGTCACCCTTCCTCAAAGGAAGAATCCTCATAGGAAAAAAGCTTATAGCAAAAAATCTAAGCGTAAAAGAAAAAGACCTCCTGAAGAATATCATAATTCTAAGAAAAGGTCTTTTAGATCCTTTAAAAAGGACAAAAGAAAAGTTTAAAAGACATCAAATGTCATAAATGCGGCCAAATGGGTCATTACACTAATAAGTGTAAAACAAAAAAGAATATTGATGCTCTTGAATTAGATGATCATATCAAGTAACAAATTTATAATTTGTTAATAAATTCTGATAATTCAGATATATCTGATAATTCTGCTTATAGCTCTGGAAATGATATGTTTGCTATACATGATTCTGATATTAGTTCATCTTCTAATTCTGATAGTACTGTTGGATGTGCTGATCACTGTAAAACATAAAAAGATTTTTATAAATCTATCATTCAAATGAATGGTTTAAGCTTAAATGTTTTAACCAAACATGAAACTTTTATTCTGGATATAATAGACCAGATAAAAGACCCTGTTGAAAAGAGAAATCTAATAGAAAAATATTTGAATCAAACAAAAGAACAAGTTGAAGAGGTTAAAAAACCTAAAATTTATACAACTTATACTCTACAAAAAGTATTTAATAGAATTGCTTCTGAACTTGAGAAAGAAATTACTCTCACAGATTTAAAAGAATAGGTTAATAACCAAAAGAAAGAGATTAGTAATCTTAAAGATAGACTTGAATTTGTTGAAAGTCTAACTTTTGCAAGATTTACTAAAGGAAAAGAAAAAGAAATTCCTATTGATTCTCCTCCAACACAAGACAATAATCTTGATTATCTAATGCTAATGGAGCAAATCACATTCTAAAAATAGTGTGTTCAAATTACTCTAGTCATCGCTGAAGACTTTATTGTCAACACTATTGCTCTTGTTGATAGTGGTGCTGATATGAATTGTATCAAAGAAGGGTTAATACCCACTAAGTATTTTGAAAAAACTAAACAAAGTTTAAGTACTGCTGATGGTTCTAAAATGAACATCAAATATAAACTTAATAATGTTCATATTTGTGATCAAGGAATATGTTTAAAAACATCCTTCATACTGGTTAAAAACCTTTCTCAATTTGTCATATTAGGAACTCCCTTCCTAAATATGATTTAACCCATTGAAAGAATTGATTCTGAGGGAATAATAACCACCTTAAATGGATAATCTGTAATATTTAAGTTCATTTCTTCTCCTATTACGAAAGATTTGGATGAATTAAAAACTCATATTTTTAAAGAAAAACAATTGAATTTCTTGATAGCAAATCGTTAATTAGATTTGCCAAACTATATATTGAGGGTAATATAGTTTGGTAAAAATAGTGGGAGATAACAAATTAAATAAAGACCTAATTTATTTTGATGATTAATAAAATGAATGTATGCTAAAATGTTGTCTATTTCAAATGCAGAATTTAAAAATATCAAACTCACTATCACTGCGTAGCATACTTGATGCTAACAAACTAACCGGACCGAATTACACGGACTGGTTAAGGAATCTGAGAATTGTTCTCACTGCTGAAAAGATTTCTTATGTCCTAAATTCGCCAGTCCTTGTAAGTGTTGCAGAAACAGCCTCTGAGGAAGAGATTGCTACTTTCAGAAAGTGGCAAGATGATGCAATATTGGCTCAATGCATCATGCTCGCATCCATGAGTAACGAGCTTCAACGTCAGCATGAAACTATGGATGCTCATACTATATTGCTTCACCTCAAAGAGTTGTATGGTGAGCAAATTAGGACTGCTAGATATCAGATATTGAAGGAGCTCTTTTGATCTAGTATGACCGAGGGCACTACCGTTGAGACTCATGTCCTCAAGATAATCAATCTGATTGAACAACTTGGACAGCTTGGATTCATAATGGATGGGGAGTTAAGTCAAGATTTGATCTTGCAGTCACTCCCGGACACCTTCTCACAATTTGTTGTGAATTTTCACATGAATAAGTTGGACGTCAGCTTGCCTGAGTTACTTAACATGTTGAAAACTGCTGAAAGTCACTTCTCATCCAACAAAAACCAAGTCTTACTAGTGGATGATTCTTCCAAGAAAAGTAAGAGGCCCAAGGTATCTTCTAAAAAGAAGAAAAACAAGAAGGCTAAGGGCAAGGCAAAGAGAAAGGATAAAAAAAAACTTAATCCTGATAGCAAAGGAATTTGCTACCATTGCAACAAGCCGGAACATTGGAAGTGGAACTGCAAGGAGTATCTTGCGGACCAAAAGAAGCTTGGAAAAGCTTCGACTTCCGATCTAGGTTTGTTTATGATTGAAATTAGTTTTTCTAAAAGTCAAAATTCTACTTGGGTATTGGATACCGGTTGTAGTTCTCACATATGTAATAATATGCAGGGACTAAGTAGAAGTAGAAAGATGAACAAGGATGAAGTCGTCCTACGAGTGAGAAATGGAGCAAAGGTTGCTGCATTAGCTATAGGAACTTATTGTTTAGCATTGCATTCGGGCAAGTTCATTAGTTTAAATAATTGTTATTATGTTCCAACACTCATTAGAAACATTGTTTCAATTTCTGTATTAGATATAGATGGTTTTGATATTATAATAAAGAACAACAGTTGTTCTATTTATAATAAAAATGTTTTATATGGTGTTGGCAATCTACTGAATGGACTTTACATACTTGACTTGCATGAAAATATACTTCAAATTGAACAAACTAAGAAAAAAAAGAGATGATGTTAATTATACCTTTATGTGACACTGTAGATTCGGTCATATCAATGAAATAAGATTAACCAAGTTGTATAAAGATGGGCTTTTAGAGCTGTCTGATTACGAATCATATCCAACTTGTGAATCTTGTCTCATGGGTAAAATGACTAAATCTCCTTTTAATAGAAAAGGAGAAAGAGTTATAGAGTTGTTAGCGTTGGTACACACAAGCGTATGTGGACTTATGTCAACGAATGCACGAGGAGGGTATTCTTATTTTAGTACTTTCACTAATGATCATTCTAGATTTGGATATGTGTATTTAATGAAATACAAATCTGAATCGTTTAAAAAGTTCAAAGAATTTAGAAGTGAAGTAGAGAAGCAAACTGGTAAAAGTATTAAAATTCTTTGATCGAATCGAGGAGGGTAATACTTGACCAATGAGTTTCTCAATTGTCTAAAAGAAAATGATATAATCTCACAATGGACTCCACTAGGGACGCCACAGTTGAATGGTGTATCTGAAAGGAGAAATCGAATATTGTTGGACATGGTTCGTTCCATGATGAGTTATACCGACCTTTTAGTATCCTTCTGGGGTTATGCCCTAGAAACGGCTGCATACCTACTTAACAAGGTACCTACCAAATTTGTCCCAAAGACCCATATGAAATATGGACCCGAAAACCTAGTCTTAAGCATGTTAAGACTTAGGGTTGTCCAGCTTATGTCAAAAGGTTTGAGCATGATAAGCTGAAGACTAGATCCAACAAGTGTAGATTTGTTGAATATGTTAGGTTTGTATATAACGCGAACATGCAATCAAATTACATAAATAGTGCGGAAGCGCGATAAAACGGATTTTAAATTTTTATACAAACCATCACCATGATCGATCAATGTGCTCAATTAACGATATAAACGAAAGAGAAAGAGAATAAGAATTATACCCTCGTAGAACAAAGCTTCCTCGGGTACAAGTTCAACTCCTAGTCCTTCGTGTTCTCCTCGAATGCTACGGTGTGATTCCTTCCTTTGATCAATGTTAGCCACCCAAGTGTTTGGCCTCTAGAGGTGATCCACCAAGGAAGAACAAGTATTCAAGAAGTTGGGTATTTGGCAAAACCCTAGTTTCTATCTCTATAGAAATTGTAAGTACTCTCCACAATCTAATGCAAGAGTGTGTAACGCTAATCTATAATAAGACCCCTCTTATTTATAGATGTAGGAATAACCCTTCCCTAAACAATTTAGGATTAGGGTTTGTATTATAATTAAACTCCTTTAATTAATAATGCTCCTAATCTAATTAGGAATTCATGGGAGAGTACTTCTATTAATTAATTCCCAATCCCTATTAGGAATTAAATAATAGTAATAGTAATAATAATAATAAGACTCCTCTTATTAATTTATATTTAATATTTCCAAAATATTAAATAATAAATATTAAGCTATTTAATTTATTCTATCTCCATAGATTAAATTAAATACACTTAACTTATTATTACCATTATGCCATTTACTTCTTAAATAAATATTTTCCTTTTGCGGTGTGTGACCCTTTAGGTTCTCCATATTAAACCGGTTGTGAATAAATCAATTAGAACAATTCTAATCTTATTTAAATAAATAAATTAAACTATTTAATTCATTTAAATAAATAATATTTATTCTACAATAAGGGTAAGCCCCCTTAGCGATCAACGACTTTCCAGATAATATAGATTTCAACATTAATCACAAAAGAACCTTTGAGTAAATAGTTACCGTACAATTCAATCCTTCTACCATACAATGTCCCAATTAAATATAAGACATGGACTTACTATCAAGTCTTATTTTATTTAATTATATGTATTTCGATTCCCAAATGCACAACTCTAAATAATGCAAATTAGAAACTCCTTTCTAATTTCATTCTGCCTTGGCCAAGGACTACTAAGTTATCATTTATCGAATCACATAGGACATTCACATCTTTTACTAGACGAGGTAGATTCTTTGTTGATCATTCACCTATCTCCATGTACAACTAATTATACCCAATCATACCCTTTGATATACCCACAAGGTCTTAAGGGACATGTCAAAGTATAACTCATCATACACAAGATACTATGATGATCTCAAGTCCAAGGATCACTTGTACTACTATCACTATAGGAATTCCTATTGACAAGCGAGTAAAACTCCATTATGTATTCCTTAGCGAGTCACGTTCAGTGAACTTATTCTCTAATAAGCACCTACATACTTGCTTTAGTGTCTCCACACAAATGATTATGAGATCAATCATCCTCTTCCTAAGAGCAAGCAACGTATGTACTAATCTATCCGGATTCACTAATCCCCAATTTAGTAATCCAACGATTAGGAACAATTTTAGTTTGTGAGCTATCTTGAATTTAGATCTCATTAGCATGATAACCATCATGATTCTAAAAGCATTGCTCAAAACTATGGGTTTATCACATTTAATATAACAGCACTATGTAGATAATGTAAAATGCCTTTTAAGAAAATCAATTCTTTTATTAATAAATGAATAAGATTACAAAGTATATGCTACATCATATCAAATATGATTGGCTTGTGTGCATACTACTTTCAATCTCCCACTTGCACTAAAGCCAATCGCCATGGTATCTAATACCCATCTTCTCTAAGTGACGATCAAACTGCTGTTGTGTTAAAGCTTTAGTAAATGGATCTGCAATGTTGTCTTGAGAGTCCACACGCTCCAGGGTGACATCTCCTCTGTAACGAATGCAAATTTTTGTGACTGAATAAAAATATTTATTGAGTTATATAAATATTTTTATTAATTTATTAAGTTTTGTGGAATGGGTATATGTTACGTTTAATAATGTTAAATATTAATTTGAGTATGATTTGTTATTCTAATTTAATTTAATGATTAAATTAGATGATGAAGAGATTTATTTAAATAAATGATTTATTTGAATAAAAGAATTTATTTGGTATTATTGTTATTTGTTAAATAAAATTATTATTTGAGTTGGTAAGGTTTAATTGAATAATAAGTTCAATTAAGTTAGTAGTGTGACATTTTAAAGCTATATGTTATAATGATTTATTAGAATAAATGAGAAAGTATTTAATTTAATTTTACCAAACAAGGCCCTATGATCTTTGTTTGGAAATAATGAATTATTTTAATTGTGTTTTACCAAACAAGACATAAGAATAATAGGTTATTCTTATTAGTGTTTACCAAACAAGCCTTTAGTTAGAATAATGAGTTATTTTTTTTAACTAGTTTGCCAAACATAGCCTTATGGCTTTTGAATTTTATAACTGATGAATTAAATTAGATTTTTACGTTATTATTTGATTTAATTGTCAGTTTTTATTTTCTTAATTCTATCAGTTTATTTTTTTAAGTTGCGTCTGTTGTAAAAGAAAAGAGAAGAACAGAGAGAAAAAGAAAAGAAAGAAGAACATCAGAGTTTGAGAGAAAAGAGAGAGCAGAGTTTGAGAATTGAAAAGAAAGAATTGAGAAAGAACTTGTAATTTTAAAAGAATTCATCAAGTTCTTACAGTAATTGAAGGTATAATTTCTTTTTCCTTTTGGTTTTATTCTTCTGTATAAAGTTTTAGTCACTGTATGTGAATTCAATTGTTAGAATATATGAACTATTTGATTATAGTTGTTGTAATTGGTAGTAATCATGTGTTAGATGATTATATGATGATTAACAATTAATTTAGAGGTATTAATCCATGAAAACATGCTTTAGAATTGAGTTTTTAGTTTTTACAGAGTTTACTTTATGAATTGTATATATGTATGAAAATTGATGCTCTAATTGGTTATTAATCGGTAAATTGATAATTGTTTATGATTATTTGATGAAAAAACATGAATAATGCAAGAAAAATGGTTTTAATTGGTTAAAAAATGAATTTACAGAGCTTTGTTTTATGAAAATGGCAAAAACATGGTTATTTTATAAAACAGTGAATTTTTGGTTTTAAAATTGATTGATTATGTGTTTCATAATGCTTAGATTAGTTAGAAACATGTTGGGTAATTGTTTTCTAGCATATATGATGTTTGGGTATATTTAACTTGTTTTCTGGATGGTAGAATTCGGAAAATTTTGGCCAAATTGGCCTAAGTTTTCACTGGTTCGCGAGCTGGGGAAGACGACAGTCAAGTCTATCGCCCCGGCGATAGAAATGAACTGGTTTCTTCGCCCCAGCGACAGAGTCGCCCCGGCGACAAAATTGTTAAGCCAAACGCCGCCCCGGCGACATCCTCGCCCCGGCGACGATTTCATTAAGTTTTTCTCGCCCCGGCGAGAAACGCTACTGTTTTTAAAAAAAAAAAAAAAAAAAAAATTATTATTTTCTTTTCTGGGGAAATTATGATGCATAATTAAACTTATATTAATGTGACTAATGTATTACCAAGATGGTTGCTAAGTTAGCATTTGTTGTCTAAAGTATGCTAAATGAGATACTATAATTAGGTAAAAGGAACCTAAAGTGATTATAAATTTGTAACTAATTTATGTTACCATTTTATAATTAATTGTATAGGTTGATTTAAGGATCGTGAATTATTTAATTTGTAATCTACGCTTGAGGCAAGTTTTCTTTCTCTAAACTTGTTAAATTGTTATAGCAAGTTATTTATTTCTTAAGCTTGTTATTATTTCAACAAGTTTGCTTCCTTTGAGTGAATTAATTATCCTTAGCTTATTGTTATTCAAGCAAGGCTGATATTATGTTGAATAATTATATTTTGTTCCAGATATTATTTATTCAGTTATTGACTATCATTCAAACTTCGAATATAAACTTTATCGAATAACTAGACTAGCAAACCATTATTGATTCAGCTAGTCCTTAGTTGATGAGCGTTTCAAAAACTTAGATTATCTAAACTTGTTCCAAGCCAAGTTCTTTTTGGTACGAACTCTTATTATAAACTGAGATGAACAACCCTATCATAGGGGATTATTACGCTTAGCGTTAAAATGTTTGTGCACAATACATTGTACAAAGGGCTGATCCCCCTGTGTACGAGACGAAGGTCCATCTATAGTCTTTAAGACTGTTAAAGGTTACGGTAGAAATACTTGCTAACCTAGGACATAGTTCGAGGTCTTGAGACCCTCAGATATATTCAAACTTTGATTACTTATTGATTAACTTCAGAAAATCGTTGCTTCTCATTTGAACTCTATTTCAATTAAAAGTTATTGTTATCATTCTTGTGGGCAATTGTTTGCTCACTCTTGCACTAAACATTTCAGCAAAGCCCGAGAAGCAGGACGAGCCGTCCACCAGTAAGGGCAAGGGCAAGATGCAGAAATAGTTATAGATTTATTATTTAATTGATGAATATTTGTACCAGACTTGTTTTAGACTATATTTTATTCCGCATTTCATGTATTAAGGTTATGATAACCTGGGATTTGATTATTTAATAGTTTGGAGATGTAACCCATTTTGGGAAGATAATTCTTTAAGTTTATTTAATTGTTCTTGATTATGGGTAGTTAGATGTGATTGTATGTTATAGTGAACACCAAATCAGTGGGAATTAAGTACCTGGATTTGGGGGTGTCTCAGGTTGGTATCAGAGCTGATAGGTTATGAACCTTTAGGTGGGGAAAACCTTAGGGTAGTAGCCTTTTAGAAAATAGAGAATATAGTGGTGATAAACTCTTATCGAGTTCTAAGGAATGAATTACGGAAATTCATAAAAGACAATAAAACGATTATGTGCTATGTGTTTATTTAATAATAAACTTTTGTGCTCGCGAGTACTATCGAGTATTATCGATTAGTAATTAAAACTTAAAATTTTGTTGTCAGGATGACTGATAGAGGAGAGCCCAGCCAGATTAGGGAGGAGGAGCCCCGAGATATTCACGTAGTTCACGAGCAGCTAGTGCAGAGGGAGCCATCCCCATTGATCACAGTTACAGGTCACGAGTATGAGCCTGAGACTGATCCTGAGGAGGACCCTGAGGAGGATCCTGAGGAGGACCCTGAAGAGGCTGAGGAGGAGGAGGAGGAAGACCCTGAGGGGATATCACTATCTACTTTGGGTGTTCAGATGTACGAGCAGGTGTATGATCGCAACATAGAGTTGCAGGATAGAGTGGAGGAATTAGAGAGGCAGCTGGCGGAGCGACAGACTGCTTTGGAGCAGAAGAGCAGTGAGATCGTGGAGCTAGACATACGTCTTGGAGACGTGGAGTGGAAGCTGGTTCATGTAGAGAGTGATAAGGAGGAGTTAGAGGAACAGGCTGCAGAACGTCAAACCACTCTAGAGCAGAAGGATGCTGAGATCCAAGACCTTTCTTCACGTCTTGCAGAGGCTGAGCAGAGGCTGGCACAGTCTGAGTATCGACGAGGACAGCTGATAGCGAGGAATGAAGTTGTAAGAGATGAGTTGAGAGAGGAGTCAGCTAAGCGGGCGAGAGTTGAGACAGCTTGGCTGAGGGAGGCTGATCGTGCAGATCGTGTTGAGTGTGAAATGCGGTCAAAGAAGGCCAAGATTGATGAGATGGAGTATATTTTTCATACTACCATAGACAGAGCTCAAGATCGAGCTAATCGTCATCCAGATGTGATGGATCGTAGGATGATGACACGCATTATGGAGCAGGAACGCCAGGAAGCTGTACGTCGTGGAATGTCATCATAGATTATGATTAGTTATGTTATTATGAAATTTATGAGTTAATAAGTTGTAATCCCAGTTTCTATAATGGGATAGAATATTGATGTAATCCTGAAACTTTGTGATTTCAGGATAGATGATGTAAATAACTACGATACTATTTGTATTATGTTCTGAAAGCAGTTAATGAATAAAATGTGAAAGTTTATCAGATGTGTTATGTATTTAAGTGTTGTTCATAAATGTTTAAGTTAAGACTTAAATGTTTAGGTAATTGAGTAATAATCTAATAACGAGAATTCCTAACAGTAAAATGCCGCCAAGAAGACAACCAACACGTCAACAGACCCCAGAGGGATCTACCAATAATGAAGAAGCCAACGCAAATCCGATGCAGCAGTTGGTGAATCTGTTAATGGGAGCCTTTGCAAATCAACCCCAAGCGCAGGCTACGACCTTCAAAGACTTCAAGGCTGTCGGACCTCCAGAATTTCAGGGCTCCATGAATCCGATTGAAGCTCAAACATGGATCATGGAGATGGAGAAAGTATTCGATGTCGCCAGAGTCGGTGAAGACCAGAAAACGGCATTTGCGACATTCATGCTGAAATCAGAAGCCAGCTACTGGTGGCAGGCGAACAAAACTCGTGGTGGTCAGGGTATAATACCGTGGGAGCGGTTTTAAAGAAAAATATTTTTCGAGACATACTTCCCGGTAAGCGCGCAGAACCAGATGGAGGTGCAGTTCCTAGAGCTGAAGCAAGGTACTATGACGGTACCCTGCAAATACGCTGCTAAGTTCAATGAGTTGGCAAGGTTTGCGCCGTATCAGGTAAGTACAGATGAGCGCAAGGCCAGGAGGTTCGAGCAGGGATTGAAGCCCTGGTTGTACAGTCGAGTCTCGATGTTTCAGCTGAATTCTTTTGCAGCGATTCTGGAGAAGGCAATCATCGCTGAAGGAGGCAGTTATGATCTGACCAAATATAATCAGGAGCAGAGAAAGAAGAAGAGTGAGAATGATTATAAGACTAGTGGTAACCATGGGGGAAATAGCCAGAAGAGGAAGTGGACTGAAGGTAACTCTGCGGGAAGTCAGCAGGGTAGTCTGAAGAAGAAGATGGAAGTATGCAGCACCTGTGGTAAGACCCATATGAGTGCTTGTTTAAAGGGAAAAAGGGTATGCTACAACTGTGGACAGGAGGGTCATGTCGCACCGAACTGCCCTAATCCGAAGAAGGGTGCATGCTTCATTTGTGGACTAAAGGATCATTTTGCACGGGATTGCCCTAAGAAAACTGCAACAGGTGGACCTAGTGCTGGAAAGGGGAACAACGGAGGTGGTGGCAATCTGACCATAACAGGACCGACGCAGCCCAGACCGATCTACTGCTCGGAACATTCAACATGACAGTGCAGGACGCTGTGCAGTCAAAGGGTGTGGTGTCAGGTATCATTCCAGTCAATAATATTAATGCTTATGTATTGTTTGACTCCGGGTGCTACTTGCTCATTTATATCCGATGATTTTGCTAAGAACTTAGAATTACCCCAGGAAGAACTAGATTACCCTATGAACATAGAGATTGCGAATAGGGAAATAATTCCTGTTAAACTTATCCACAAGAACTGTCAAATAGATATTAAGGGTCAGATAACGACGGTAAACTTGATCCCAATCCGACTTGGGGAGTTTGACGTTATATTGGGTATGGATTGGTTGACTAATCATGGGGCAGTTATTGATTGTCAAAAGAAGTGTATAAACCTTATGACTCCGTCAAAGGTTTGTGTTTTAATGGTAGCAAATCGCCTAGACAAGCGAGTTGTCTGACGATGATGCAGGCCAGAAAGATGTTGAGGCAAGGCTGTGTAGGGTATTTAGCCTACATAGTTGATACACGAAAGGAAGGTGCAAAGCTGGAAGAGATACCAGTGGTTAGAGATTTCATAGACGTGTTTCCTGAAGATTTACCAGGATTACCGCCAGATAGGGAAATCGAGTTTGTGATTGATTTAGCACCGGGAACGACCCCTATATCGAAGGCCCCGTATCGAATGGCTCCAGTGGAATTAAAGGAGTTGATGGCGCAGCTACAGGAGTTGCTAGATAAAAAGTATATTCAACCGAGCGTTTCGCCGTGGGGAGCGCCGGTATTGTTTGTTAAGAAGAAGGATGGATCAATGCGTCTTTGCATTGATTATAGAGAATTGAACAAGGTCACGATCAAAAACAAGTATCCGTTGCCAAGGATCGATGACCTGTTTGACCAACTGAAGGGGGCAAGGTACTTTTCAAAGATAGATTTACGAAGTGGGTACCATCAGTTGAAGGTGAGACAGGAGGATATACCAAAGACGGCATTTCGGACTAGATATGGTCACTATGAGTTTTTGGTTATGTCATTTGGTTTAACGAATGCGCCTGCAGCATTCATGGACTTAATGAATAGGGTGTTCAAACCATTTCTGGATAAATTCGTAGTGGTGTTTATAGACGACATCCTCGTATATTCCAAAACTCAGGAAGAACACGTCGAGCATTTGAGGGTGACATTAGAGGCGTTAAGGAAAGAGAAATTGTATGCAAAATTTTCGAAGTGCGAATTTTGGTTGGAACGTGTACAATTTCTTGGGCATGTGATTGATAAGGACGGAGTATCGGTAGACCCATCCAAAGTCGAAGCTGTGATAAACTGGGATCAGCCGAAAACACCGTCAGAAGTGAGGAGTTTCCTAGGTTTGGCAGGATATTATAGGCGTTTTTATTCAAGATTTCTCGAGAATCGCCACTCCGTTAACGAATTTAACAAGAAAATCAGTGAAGTTTGTTTGGACGGAGAAGTGCGAAGAGAGTTTCCAAGAAATAAAGAAGAGACTAAGTTCGGCACCTGTATTGTCTTTGCCAGATGATACAGGAAATTTTGTGGTGTATAGCGACGTATCGCATAAGGGACTTGGTTGTGTGTTGATGCAGAATGGAAAGGTTATTGCATATGCATCGCGCCAACTAAAAGACTATGAAAAAGGGTATCCGACCCATGACTTAGAGTTAGCAGCTGTGGTGTTTGCTCTGAAAATCTGGCGACACTATCTCTATGGGGAGAAGTGTGAAATATACACAGACCATAAAAGTCTGAAGTATATTTTTACACAGAAAGATTTGAATATGCGGCAAAGGAGATGGATAGAGTTAATCAAGGACTATGATTGTGAAATTCTATACCATCCGGGAAAAGCCAATGTGGTTGCAGACGCTTTGAGCAGAAAGGGTCGGGAGAAATTGTTTTTGTTAACCGCTCAGGAAAAGCTCGTGGAGGAAATGGCTAAGTTGGAACTAGAAGTGAAGAATCAGATTGAGTCGACTGAAAAATTATTTCAGATAGAAACCCAACCAACTCTGGTGGAAAAAGTGAAGGAAGCGCAACTCAAAGATGAGGAATGTGTTGAGATACGAAAAAGATTGCTTGAGGGAGAAAAGCTTAAATACAAAGTTGACAAACAACCGAAGGACTGCTTAGATTCGAAGGCCGAATTTGGGTTCCGGCAGAACTAAAGATCAGAGAAGAGATTTTGACCGAAGCCCATAGTTCAAGATTTTCGGTTCACCCAGGAAGTACGAAGATGTACCAAGATCTTCGCCAACATTTCTGGTGGCCAAACATGAAAAGAGAGGTTGCTGAGTGTGTTGCGAAGTGCCTAACCTGTCAAAGAGTAAAAGCAGAACATCAACGACCAAGTGGTTTGCTACAGCCTTTGGAGATACCAGAATGGAAATGGGAGCATATCACGATGGATTTCGTGGTAGGTCTTCCAGCTACTCAGAGGGGATATGACGCGATATGGGTCATAGTGGATCGACTGACGAAATCAGCGCACTTTTTACCAATCAAAGTCAGATTCACATTAGATCAGCTGGCGAAGTTATATGTCAAAGAAATTATCACGAGGCATGGTGTTCCAGTATCAATAGTGTCAGACAGGGATCCGCGGTTCACATCAAAGTTTTGGAAGAGTCTGCAAAACTTGTTTGGGGACACAGTTGCGAATGAGTACAGCCTATCATCCTCAAACCGATGGCCAGAGTGAAAGAACAATTCAAAACGTTGGAGGACATGCTGAGAGCGTGTGTCATGGATTTCAAGGGCAACTGGGATAATCATTTACCTTTGGTCGAATTCGCTTACAACAACAGTCATCACGCCAGTATCGGCATGCCACCCTACGAAGCGTTGTACGGAAGGAAATGCAGAACTCCGTTATGCTGGGATGAGGTTGGTGAACGTCGACTATTAGGACCCGAGCTGGTGCAACAAACTGCTGAGATTGTTCAAGTAATAAGAGCCAGACTGATAGCCGCTCAAGACAGGCAGAAAAAGTATGCTGACCAGCACCGACAAAATCGCGAATTTGAGGTCGGCAACTTCGTGTTTCTCAAAGTATCTCCCTGGAAAGGGAAAATCAGATTTGGAAAGAAGGGTAAACTAAGTCCGCGATTCATTGGACCCTTTGAAGTACTGAAACGGGTGGGTGAGGTCGCTTATGAGGTAGCTTTACCTCCTGAGTTAGGCCACGTCCACAATGTCTTTCATATATCGGTGCTACTACGACAGTATAAGCCCGATTATAAGCATGTAATCGAATACGAACCAATACAATTTGAACAAGATTTATCCTATGAAGAGGTTCCTGTACAGATAGTAGACAGGAAAGAGCAAGTGCTTCGCAATAAAGTGATACCTTCCGTTAAGGTAATCTGGAGGAACCACAGTGCTGAAGAAGCTACGTGGGAACTCGAAGATAAAATGATGCAGAATTACCCTCACTTATTTCTTTAACTTTTGTATTGCGATTCTGGGGACAGAATCTTTGTAAGGAGGGGAGAAAATGTAACAGACGAGTTTAATTGTGTTGTGATTCTGGGGACAGAATCCTTTTAAGGAGGGAAAGATGTAACGAATGCAAATTTTTGTGACTGAATAAAAATATTTATTGAGTTATATAAATATTTTTATTAATTTATTAAGTTTTGTGGAATGGGTATATGTTACGTTTAATAATGTTAAATATTAATTTGAGTATGATTTGTTATTCTAATTTAATTTAATGATTAAATTAGATGATGAAGAGATTTATTTAAATAAATGATTTATTTGAATAAAAGAATTTATTTGGTATTATTGTTATTTGTTAAATAAAATTATTATTTGAGTTGGTAAGGTTTAATTGAATAATAAGTTCAATTAAGTTAGTAGTGTGACATTTTAAAGCTATATGTTATAATGATTTATTAGAATAAATGAGAAAGTATTTAATTTAATTTTACCAAACAAGGCCCTATGATCTTTGTTTGGAAATAATGAATTATTTTAATTGTGTTTTACCAAACAAGACATAAGAATAATAGGTTATTCTTATTAGTGTTTACCAAACAAGCCTTTAGTTAGAATAATGAGTTATTTTTTTTTAACTAGTTTGCCAAACATAGCCTTATGGCTTTTGAATTTTATAACTGATGAATTAAATTAGATTTTTACGTTATTATTTGATTTAATTGTCAGTTTTTATTTTCTTAATTCTATCAGTTTATTTTTTTAAGTTGCGTCTGTTGTAAAAGAAAAGAGAAGAACAGAGAGAAAAAGAAAAGAAAGAAGAACATCAGAGTTTGAGAGAAAAGAGAGAGCAGAGTTTGAGAATTTGAGAAATTGAGAAGAAAAGAATTGAGAAAGAACTTGTAATTTTAAAAGAATTCATCAAGTTCTTACAGTAATTGAAGGTATAATTTCTTTTTCCTTTTGGTTTTATTCTTCTGTATAAAGTTTTAGTCACTGTATGTGAATTCAATTGTTAGAATATATGAAACTATTTGATTATAGTTGTTGTAATTGGTAAGTAATCATGTGTTAGATGATTATATGATGATTAACAATTAATTTAGAGGTATTAATCCATGAAAACATGCTTTAGAATTGAGTTTTTAGTTTTTACAGAGTTTACTTTATGAATTGTATATATGTATGAAAATTGATGCTCTAATTGGTTATTAAATCGGTAAATTGATAATTGTTTATGATTATTTGATGAAAAACATGAATAATGCAAGAAAAATGGTTTTAATTGGTTAAAAAATGAATTTACAGAGCTTTGTTTTATGAAAATGGCAAAAACATGGTTATTTTATAAAACAGTGAATTTTTGGTTTTAAAAATTGATTGATTATGTGTTTCATAATGCTTAGATTAGTTAGAAAACATGTTGGGTAATTGTTTTCTAGCATATATGATGTTTGGGTATATTTAACTTGTTTTCTGGATGGTAGAATTCGGAAAATTTTGGCCAAATTGGCCTAAGTTTTCACTGGTTCGCGAGCTGGGGAAGACGACAGTCAAGTCTATCGCCCCGGCGATAGAAATGAACTGGTTTCTTCGCCCCAGCGACAGAGTCGCCCCGGCGACAAAATTGTTAAGCCAAACGCCGCCCCGGCGACATCCTCGCCCCGGCGACGATTTCATTAAGTTTTTCTCGCCCCGGCGAGAAACGCTACTGTTTTTAAAAAAAAAAAAAAAAATTATTATTTTCTTTTCTGGGGAAATTATGATGCATAATTAAACTTATATTAATGTGACTAATGTATTACCAAGATGGTTGCTAAGTTAGCATTTGTTGTCTAAAGTATGCTAAATGAGATACTATAATTAGGTAAAAGGAACCTAAAGTGATTATAAATTTGTAACTAATTTATGTTACCATTTTATAATTAATTGTATAGGTTGATTTAAGGATCGTGAATTATTTAATTTGTAATCTACGCTTGAGGCAAGTTTTCTTTCTCTAAACTTGTTAAATTGTTATAGCAAGTTATTTATTTCTTAAGCTTGTTATTATTTCAACAAGTTTTGCTTCCTTTGAGTGAATTAATTATCCTTAGCTTATTGTTATTCAAGCAAGGCTGATATTATGGTTGAATAATTATATTTTGTTCCAGATATTATTTATTCAGTTATTGACTATCATTCAAACTTCGAATATAAACTTTATCGAATAACTAGACTAGCAAACCATTATTGATTCAGCTAGTCCTTAGTTGATGAGCGTTTCAAAAAACTTAGATTATCTAAACTTGTTCCAAGCCAAGTTCTTTTTGGTACGAACTCTTATTATAAACTGAGATGAAACAACCCTATCATAGGGGATTATTACGCTTAGCGTTAAAATGTTTGTGCACAATACATTGTACAAAGGGCTGATCCCCCTGAGTACGAGACGAAGGTCCATCTATAGTCTTTAAGACTGTTAAAGGTTACGGTAGAAATACTTGCTAACCTAGGACATAGTTCGAGGTCTTGAGACCCTCAGATATATTCAAACTTTGATTACTTATTGATTAACTTCAGAAAATCGTTGCTTCTCATTTGAACTCTATTTTCAATTAAAAGTTATTGTTATCATTCTTGTGGGCAATTGTTTGCTCACTCTTGCACTAAACATTTCAGCAAAAGCCCGAGAAGCAGGACGAGCCGTCCACCAGTAAGGGCAAGGGCAAGATGCAGAAATAGTTATAGATTTATTATTTAATTGATGAATATTTGTACCAGACTTGTTTTAGACTATATTTTATTCCGCATTTCATGTATTAAGGTTATGATAACCTGGGATTTGATTATTTAATAGTTTGGAGATGTAACCCATTTTGGGAAGATAATTCTTTAAGTTTATTTAATTGTTCTTGATTATGGGTAGTTAGATGTGATTGTATGTTATAGTGAACACCAAATCAGTGGGAATTAAGTACCTGGATTTGGGGGTGTCTCATCCTCTTTCAATGATCTCTCTAATCAAATGAAACCGCCGCAACACGTGTTTGGATTTCTGATGAGACCTGGGTTCCTTAGCCTGCGCAACAGCTCCATTGTTGTCACAGAATAAAGGTACGGCTCCTCTAATGCTAGGAACCACTCCAAGTTCAGTTATGAACTTCTTCATCCAAACAGCTTCCTTTGCAGCTTCACTTGCAGCTATATACTCTGCCTCTGTCACTGAATCAGCAACTGTTTGCTGCTTGGAACTCTTCCAACTCACCGCGCCACCGTTTAAGGTAAACACATACCCCGAAACGGATTTACTGTCATCTTGGTCCGTTTGAAAACTTGAGTCTGTATAGCCCTCTAGTTTCAATTCAGACCCACCGTAGACAAGAAATACATCCTTAGTTCTTCTCAAGTACTTTAGGATGTTTTTCACAGCCTTCCAGTGCTCTTCTCCTGGATTCGACTGATATCTGCTCGTCACACTAAGTGCATGAGCGACATCTGGTCTAGTACATATCATACCGTACATGATAGATCCTATTGCGGAAGCATAAGGAATCTTACTCATCCGGTCTCTCTCCTCAGGTGTCTTTGGGGCCTGTTTCTTGGAGAGATGTATTCCATGGCTCATCGGCATGAGACCTCTCTTGGAATCTTCCATGCTAAACCTCTTTAGCATCGAGTCAATGTACTTTCCTTGGGTCAAGCCCAGCATCCTTTTAGATCTATCTCTATAGATCTTTATCCCCAAAATATAGGATGCCTCACCCAAGTCCTTCATGGAGAAGTGTTTAGATAACCAAATTTTGATCGACTGTAGCATAGGAACATCATTCCCTATCAGTAATATATCATCAACATATAATACAAGGAATGATATAGCGCTCCCACTAACCTTCTTGTACACACATGGTTCATCCTCGTTCTTGATAAAATCAAACCTTTTGATTATCTCATCAAAACGGATGTTCCACCTTCGAGAAGCTTGCTTCAATCCATAAATGGATCGTTGTAGCTTACAGACTTGGTTTTGTTCCAACCATTGAAACAAAAACCCTCTGGCTGTATCATATATACATTCTCCTCAAGCTCTCCATTGAGGAAGGCCGTTTTCCACGTCCATTTGCCCAGATCTCGTAGTCATAATAAGCTGCAATTGCAAGCAAAATCCGAATGGACTTGAGCATAGCTACTGGTGAGAAGGTTTCATCATAGTCAACTCCTTGTCTTTGTTTGAAACCTTTTGCAACCAGTCGGGCCTTATAGGTCTCTACCTTGCCATCTGCTCCAGTCTTTCTCTTAAAGACCCATTTACACCCAATAGGCTTAATGCCCTCAGGTGGTGAAACCAAAGTCCATACTTGGTTTTCATACATGGAGTCCATCTCGGATTTCATGGCTTCTAGCCATTTCTCTGAGTCTTCACTACTCATAGCCTCTTCGTAAGTCAATGGATCATCATCACCTATGATGCGTACCTCATCATCATCCTCTATGATGAATCCATACCTCTCAGGTATCTTCGGTACTCTTCCAGATTTACGAATAGGTTGTGATACAGTAGGTTCTTCTACTTGGTCAGGTACCTGACTTTGATCCGTAGTATTTTGTGGTTCTTGAACTTCTTCAAGATATATCTTACTCCTACTGACCCCTTCAAGGATAAACTCTTTTTCCAAGAAGGCAGCGTGTTTCGCAACAAACACCTTTTGATTAGTGGGATGATAGAAATAATACCCTGATGTTTCTTTAGGGTATCCCACAAATCTACATTTGTCGGATCTAGTCTTCAGCGTATCATGCTCAAACCTTTTGACATAAGCTGGACAACCCCAAGTCTTAACATGCTTAAGATTTGGTTTCCTCCCTGTCCATATCTCATATGGAGTCTTTGGGACGGATTTGGTAGGTACCTTGTTAAGTAGGTATGCAGCCGATTCTAGGGCATAACCCCAGAAGGATATTGGAAGGTCGGTAAAACTCATCATGGAACGAACCATGTCCAACAATGTTCGATTTTTCTCCTTTCAGATACACCATTCAACTGTGGCGTCCCTGGTGGAGTCCATTGTGAGATTATACCATTTTCTTTGAGACAATTGAGAAACTCACTGGTTAAGTATTCCCCTCCTCGATCCGATCGAAGAATTTTAATACTTTTACCAGTTTGTTTCTCTACTTCACTTCTGAATTCTTTGAACTTTTCAAACGATTCAGATTTGTATTTCATTAAATACACATATCCAAATCTAGAATGATCATCAGTGAAAGTAATAAAATAAGAATACCCTCCTCGTACATTCGTTGTCATAGGTCCACAAACGTCTGTGTGTACCAACGCTAACAACTCTGTAACTCTTTCTCCTTTTCCACTAAAAGGGGATTTAGTCATCTTACCCATGAGACAAGATTCACAAGTTGGATATGATTCGTAATCAGATAGCTCTAAAAGTCCATCTTTATGCAACTTGGATAATCTTGTTTCATTGATATGACCGAGTCTACAGTGCCACATAAAGGTATAATTAACATCATCCCTTTTTCTTTTCTTAGTTTGTTCAATTTGAAGTATATTTTCATGCAAGTCAAGTATGTAAAGTCCATTCAGTAAATTGCCAACACCATATAAAACATTTTTATTATAAATAGAACAACTGTTGTTCTTTATTATAATATCAAAACCATCCATATCTAATACAGAAATTGAAATAATGTTTCTAATGAGTGTTGGAACATAATAACAATTATTTAAACTAATGAACTTGCCCGAAGGCAGTGCTAAACAATAAGTCCCTACAGCCAATGCAACAACCTTTGCTCCATTTCCAACTCGTAGGACGACTTCATCCTTGTTCAGTTTCCTACTTCTGCTTAGTCCCTGCATATTATTACATATGTGAGAACTACAGCCGGTATCCAATACCCAAGTAGAATTTTGACTTTCAGAAAAATTAATTTCAATCATGAACAAACCTAGATCGGAAGTCGAAGCTTCTCCAAGCTTCTTTTGGCCCGCAAGATACTCCTTGCAGTTCCTCTTCCAATGTCCCGGCTTGTTGCAATGGTAGCAAATTCCTTTACTATCTGGATCAGGTTTCTTTTTATCCTTTCCCTTCGCCTTCCCCTTAGCCTTCTTGTTTTTCTTCTTTTCAGAAGATACCTTGGGCCTCTTCCTTTTCTTGGAAGAATCATCCACTAGTAAGACTTGGTTCTTGTTGGATGAGAAGTGACCTTCAGTAGTTTTTAGCATGTTAAGTAACTCAGGCAAGCTGACGTCCAACTTATTCATGTGAAAATTCACAACAAATTGTGAGAAGGTGTCCGGGAGTGACTGCAAGATCAAATCTTGACTTAACTCCCCATCCATCACGAACCCAAGTTGTCCAAGTTGTTCAATCAGATTGATCATCTTAAGGACAATGAGTCTCAACAGCAGTGCCCTCGGTCATACGAGATCGGAAGAGCTCCTTAGATATCTGATATCTAGCAGTCCTACTTTGCTCACACCATACAACTCTTTGGAGGTGCAGCAATATAGTAGGAGCATCCATAGTTTCATGCTGACGCTGTGAAGCTCGTTTACTCATGGATGCGAGCATGATGCATTAGAGCCAAGATTGCATCATCTTGCCACTTTCTAAAAGTAGCAATCTCTTCCTCAGAGGCTGTTTTCTGCAACACTTGCAGGGACTGGCGAATTTAGGACATAAGAAATCTTTTCAGCAGTGAGTGAGAACAATTCTCAGATTCCTTAACCAGTCCGTGTAATTCGGTCCCGGTCAGTTTATTAGCATCAAGTATGCTACGCAGTGATAGTGAGTTTGACATTTTTAAATTCTGCATGTGAAATAGACAACATTTTAGCATACATTCATTTAATTAATTACCAAAATAAATTAGGTCTTTATTTTAAATTGGTATCTCCCACTATTTTTCATCAAACTATATTACCCTCAATATATATAGTTCGGCAAATCTAATTAAAGGTTTGCTAGTGAGAATAAGGATCCCATTTCAAATGTATATAGCCTTGTGGTGACACAACAAACGATATATAAATAAATAGGTAGACAACTATTGTCAATTACATCACTATGTAACTCCTTGTATTTTGCCTCTTAGATTATTTTGATCAAGTGGTGACACAATCCGAATCAAAATTATCCAAGTTAAGTCCAACCTAGCACTTCCCATATATTCGACAAGAAAAACACTTGTCCTTGTGGTGACACAACAAAACAGCATCGTTTGTTCAGTCTATGTATAAGCATCAAATGTGATAATGCAACATCTTAAATATTTAATACTTGCCTTGTGGTGACACAACAAACTCATATTAAATATTTAATACTCTATTGCGTTACCATGCTAGAAGGCGACGTTCGATATTCAAAATATCTTTGAACGCTTAGGACTTAATATAATTCCTTTGAGGGGTTTATTATTATTAGTCTCATCTTGTTTAGCGCGCATGCACATATATATATAAAATACGCGTCATATTATTTTACATGCGAAGCATGTTGGATAATATATAATATATATATAATAATCATGGCACATATAGAATACTATATTCTACCACCCGGATTGATTATGGACTTTTATTCTAGTTTGGTTCACTAGAGCCACCAAGTGAACCAAAAGGTCAAACCTAGGGTGCAAGAATAAATTTAAATATAAAACTATTACATTTAAACCCGGGCTCCAATACAAACGGGTCTTCAAGCGCTCCTTGCTTCCTTTGTCTCCAATTCTTCAAAAATTAATTCTAACTAGTCCTATTACATAAACTATTTACAACAAATAGAAACCTTGATCAGCAGTCAAGGGGAAGTACATAGGAGGGAGATAGAATTTACATTAAGAAAAATTAGAGAAGACGAGGTACGCAGACCCCATTTATAAAAACCCATACATTCAAGCATCCCACTAAAATAAATCCAATCACACATTGGTCCAACCAGTCCATAAATCAATCCCTATTTATTATCATACATATCTCTATATGTATCAATAAATAACATTCATCCCATGAATAATAAAACCATTCCATATATGCATCGATATCAATTAATGGGCAAAAGTTTTGCTAATATTTAGTTTTGAAACAAAATAAACTCTTTTATTTTAATCAAAAACCAAATCCAAATTAAACTCCTTTAATTTTAGCAATCTGAAATCTTATTCCAGATAAAATAAACTCTTTATTTTAAACTTATATCAATTAAATAAACCATTTATTTTAATTGAGAAAAACAAAAAAAATAAAATAAAAATTTCAAAGTCTGGACACCGACGCGGCCGCGCTACATTTTGAACTAGGAGCGGCGCGGCAGCGCTGCACCCCAGGAAACGTTTTTCTGGGTTAGGGCGCGGCCGCGCTCCAGAATGAACTGGAAGCGGCGCGGCCGCGCCGCGATGCAGATTCAGAAAAAAATTTTCTTGCCCAAAAATTCGAACGTTTCACATATCAATTCATACATGGAATCATCAAGATCGATAATTAGCACATGATTAGGCTCTGATACCACTGTTAGGTTTGTATATAACGCGAACATGCAATCAAATTACATAAATAGTGCGGAAGCGCGATAAAACGGATTTTAAAATTTTATACAAACCATCACTATGATCGATCAATGTGCTCAATTAACGATATAAACGAAAGAGAAAGAGAATAAGAATTATACCCTCGTAGAACAAAGCTTCCTCGGGTACAAGTTCAACTCCTAGTCCTTCGTGTTCTCCTCGAATGCTACGGTGTGATTCCTTCCTTTGATCAACGTTAGCCACCCAAGTGTTTGGCCTCTAGAGGTGATCCACCAAGGAAGAACAAGTATTCAAGAAGTTGGGTATTTGGCAAAACCCTAGTTTCTATCTCTATAGAAATTGTAAGTACTCTCCACAATCTAATGCAAGAGTGTGTAACGCTAATCTATAATAAGACCCCTCTTATTTATAGATGTAGGAATAACCCTTCCCTAAACAATTTAGGATTAGGGTTTGTATTATAATTAAACTCCTTTAATTAATAATGCTCCTAATCTAATTAGGAATTCATGGGAGAGTACTGTCGCCGCCGGGTTCTCTCGCTTCTCGTCTCTTCCAATTTTAGCCTTTTGATTTAGATGACGTTTGGAAAAGGTCGGCATTGATGTCGACGGGGTTTTGAAAGATCGTTTTTATGATGAGCCAATTAACCAGAGTCGCCAGTTGGTATATTTGAAATGGATGTACCAACTCATCCGGATTTTCGTGTTTTATGAATCGCTGGCTCATATGTGACTCCGAATTAATTGGTCTGCGAATCGAGATTCATAGAGTTCGGGGGCTTGCTTAAGTGAGGGGAAGGTGTTAGGCACCCCTCGACTTCCGTGAAACACGGTTACCGCAATCTTGATGCTTTCCTATCCTTTAATTCATGAAATGTGTGTGTGTGCGCGCGCTTGTGTGTGGGTGTGTGTCTATGTGAATGTTCGTGGTGAGTTTGTATGAAAGAGTCATTTGGATTTTAGGGAAAAATCGTGTTTTACTTTGAGAATGCTTCGGAATGTCTTTTCGGCATACACGAGAAAGCTTTATGAGAAAAGGTTTGATTTTAATTATCAAAAACTATGAGATTTTCGTTTAAGTGTCGTTTTAACAAAACAAGAGTTTTAAACCTTCGTCAAAATAGGAATCGAGATCTATACGTTTGCTTTCATAAAATGATGGGCAATTTCTAGGATCTCTTTCACCCTATGCACAAAGATTTAATGAAACGTCAATTACTTATAAAATCATTTTGTGTGTTGTTTTGGAAAACGATTTTTTTCTTTAGCTTTCTCGTTTAGATATGAATCGACATTTCATTAACGTTTCTCAAATTTTAACCTCGTGATTCTAATATCCTACTTTGATTGATTTTATGAAAATCTTATCATTTAGCTTTGAAATCAATTTCGTGTCATAATTCAAGTCGAGCATAAACACGCGTCGGGCTATTCATGGGCATGTAAGCCATCAAAATATCCCCGAACGCCAACAATCACAAATTCCACTATTTCGGGGCCTTAAGCACGATTCTCGCCTTAGCGTCGTTTTAAGGCCCAACGATTACATATTTACAATGAGAACTAACGTCATCTCTACTTCTTACATCAAGATATGTCCATCATCGGATCGGGACCCCCGGGGTCGCTTTCCTAGGCTCACAACCAAGTATCCACACACAAACAATCGGATATTACAAGAAAATAAACCAACCCGGATAAATCTAACAATACCAAGACATCCTAAAATAACGATTTAAAAGGAAATGATACCAAACATAACACCTTAAAACAAACAAAGAAATTAATGAACGAATATCATCGGGTTATTAGGAAGAGTTTTATTCCGATGGAAACTTCACTCATAATCCCTAATTCATTTTTCAACAAGATACATGAAAGTTACATCTAATTTTACCCAATCAATATGACATGAATTGCTAGAACAAATAGAAATTTTCACCTTGCAATTGATCTCAAATGGATATGAACTTGTGTATTTGAATAGGATAAGAAGTGTATTTGATACAATCAAAATTAAAAGGATTGAATTCTCTCTTTTTTCTCTCCTTTCTCTCCTATTTTTGTAGCAAAATCTCACTATTTTCTCTCTATTTTCCGTGCTCTTTTGCTGCTGGAATTTCCTTCTTCTTTCCCAAAACTGCTCAACCCCCCTGTATGCTGCCGAAGCTGCCTTAAATAGGCTGGCCAGAGCCAGCCGCAGATCTATCTATCTGCGGCTGGCCGCAGATAGATCTGCGGCTGGCCAGCTGGCACGCCTCCCATCGCACTCAGCTGCTGAGTGCTGATCTTCCGGTTTTCGTGCTGGCGCACTCACTTGGCCGCAGATCTATCCGCGGCTGGCGGGCTTGACTTTCTCGATTTTCGTGTCACGCCTCGATTTTCGTACCGCAACGTCGGTTTTCGCTGATAGGCTCGTGCTTTACAGTCCGAGAATCATTGAGAAGCGCGCCACACCTTCCGGGAATGCCAAATTCGGATAGCCCTGCTATCATGTCGATTTCGGCCTGCAAATTATCATGGTGGCGTCGAGTGTCCGTACTTTTCCTATCTTTTGCTCTCGCAGGCCGATCCATTTGACGAATTTGCCCTCCTGTCAAGGTTAGTATACGAAGTGCAAAATTTGGGTGTCTACAGCTGCCCCTCTTTATCATGTTTATGAAATGTTAAATGAAATAAACAGGATAAAGAATAGACACATCGATGCATGAATGACAGTGCATAAGAATTGACAATACATACATGAATGACAGTGCATAAGAATTGACAATACATACATGATGGCACACACATATGATTTTATGATGCAACACACAAGATGTAATGCATGCAAAAAACATCCGCAAGAGTGTCGATGTTTTAACCCCTTGACCGTGTTTTGTTAGTCGTTGGGTTCACTCTCTCAATCTATCGTCTCGTTCGGGGTCGGGTATCGTCGCTGGTCACCCATCTCGTAACCCCCCGGTTATCGTCACCGGTTAGTTATCTTGTCGGAGCCGGTTTTCGTCGCCGGACATCCATCTCATGATCGCCGGTTATCGTCGCCGGGTCCGATCGTCTCGTCGGGGCCGGGTATCGTCGCCGGTCGCTTCGTCTCGCGATCACCTTATCCCATCGCATTGTCATCAAAGGACGTTATCCTCCTGACTAGTTTTGAGAGGCATCCTTGGAGTTCGTCCTTGCACATCGTTCTTGGCCGCCATCGCTTTTGACTCTGATAGGCTAGGACCTTGACACCTAACCTGCTCGATTTTTTTTTTCATTTCAATGGATCACAGACAGAATTATCATCTATTCATGCATGTGACCCAACATGTAAATTGAGAAAAAATGACTCCTGTACAGTCTTTTGATACTGTTCTACAGATGTCATCACTTGTAGTGGTTCGCTTGGATGCCTTCCCAGGTTGCTCACCACCTTGTGGTGGTTTGTTTGGATCTCAGCCCTTCCAAGGGTGCTCACCATCTTGTCGTGGTTTGCTTGGATGCCTTCTCAGGTTGCTCACACACCTTGTGGTGGTTTGTTTGGATCTCAGCCCTTCCAAGGGTGCTCACCATCTTGTCGTGGTTTGCTTGGATGTCTTCCCAGGTTGCTTACCAACTTGTCGTGGTTTGCTTGGATATCAAGCCCTTCCCAGGGTGCTCATCATCTTGTCGTGGTTTGCTTGGATGCCTTCCCAGGTTGCTTACCAACTTGTCGTGGTTTGCTTGGATATCAGCCCTTCCCAGGGTGTTCACCATCTTGTCGTGGTTTGCTTGGATGCCTTCCCAGGTTGCTCACCAACTTGTCGTGGTTTGCTTGGAATATCAGCCCTTCCCCAGGGTGCTCACCATCTTGTCGTGGTTTGCTTGGATGCCTTCCCAGGTTGCTCACCAACTTGTCGTGGTTCGCTTGGATATCAGCCCTTCCCAGGGTGCTCACCATCTTGTCGTGGTTTGCTTGGATGCCTTCCCAGGTTGCTTACCAACTTGTCGTGGTTTGCTTGGATATCAGCCCTTCCCAGGGTGCTCACCATCTTGTCGTGGTTTGCTTGGATGCCTTCCCAGGTTGCTCACCAACTTGTCGTGGTTTGCTTGGATATCAGCCCTTCGAACCCAGGGTGCTCACCATCTTGTCGTGGTTTGCTTGGATGCCTTCCCAGGTTGCTCACCAACTTGTCGTGGTTTGCTTGGATATCAGCCCTTCCCAGGGTGCTCACCATCTTGTCGTGGTTTTGCTTGGATGCCTTCCCAGGTTGCTTACCAACTTGTCGTGGTTTGCTTGGATATCAGCCACTTCCCCAGGGTGCTCACCATCTTGTCGTGGTTTGCTTGGATATCAGCCCTTCCCAGGGTCATTTGGCAGGCTTTTCCGCTGCTTTGTTCAGTTCATAGTCGGGCGAAGTGGGATTTGCCCCATTCGGACATCTGCTTATGTGCAATGGTTTGCACCGAGACTTTGCCATGGTTGGTTTGAGTCCAGTTTGGAGTATTTGATGACTCTTGAGTGATTTTCACTGATGACACCCGCCCCAGAGGTATTTATTCCCCCCCCCAGTCTACGGATATGTCCCTCCAGATATGATTCCATCCTCAGCTGATTTTGCCCCTAGTCGGGTCGCTGAGGATGGCCGGATCCGACTGGCCTTGATTACTACCGTTAGCCGAGCCATTTCTTTATTGGATCGTATCGAACATGATGGGGCAGTAGATTGCAGGGGACGCCGATGCTTCAGACCTATCCACCACTTTATCCATCCTGCTTAAGTTAGTTTCAGATCTGTAGATCATTTTATCTCCTGCATAGATTATGTCAGTTTCATCTGTTATCGAAAAGGAAATCTTTGTAACGAAATGACTTATATATATAGACATGCATTTATATTCAGTCATTTTCCCCTTTTTTCGTATCGTTGCCTTTCATCGGATCCTCATTTTATCCAGTCAACCACGATTTTGATATCTTGCCCTCTTTTTCCTCTCAAGTCTTGATGGAGATTTGACAGATACTACCGCACACCCTGTTTGATTTCATCGGACTGAGTCTTAGATTTTTTTTTTTGACTAAGTGTTTGGTTGGGTCCGGGTTATGTCACTTGAGATGAAGCTGATCAGGTGGCTGACTTCGGGAAGGTTTTGAGGGTATAGGAAGGCTTTTCTGGTTGTTGGGAATTGGTTTTGGCAGAAGAAGAGAAAGTATTATTTTTGTAAGGAATGGGACCCGTGCCACGATGGCTGCCTACGTACCCCCACAAGTCGGGAGATCCGGTCCTACGTAGTTCGTTCTTTCAAAGAACGACGAGAAAATGATGATGATGATGGGTTCTTTCAAAGGCTTTTCTGGTTGTTGGGAATTGGTTTTTTTTTTTTTTTTTTTTTTTTTTTTTTTTTTTTTTTTTTTTTTTTTTTTTTTTTTTTTTTTTTTTTTTTTTTTTTTTTTTTTTTTTTTTTTTTTTTTTTTTTTTTTTTTAATGGAACCGCTTCACCGAGTCGGAATTGAGGGGTTATGGAAACACCTCTCCATCCCCTCTCTTGCAATATGAGGGCTCCTCCGGATATCACCTTCTTAATCACGAAAGGCCCCTCTCAGTTCGGGGCAAGCTTCCCTTTGGCTTCGCTTTTTTTTTTTTTTTTTTTTTTTTTTTTTTTTTTTTTTTTTTTTTTTTTTAGAGAAGGCATGCCTTTCTTTAGCACTAGGTCATTTTCTTTGAACTTCTGAGGTCTTATCTTTTGTCGTAAGATCGAGAGATTCTTTGCTGATACAACTGGCTGCGTGGAATAGCAACCACCCCTTTCTCATCAATTAGGGCCAATTGGTCGTATCGACCTTGCATTCAACCCTCCTCGTTTATCTGAGCATCTCAACCTCAAATGGCAGAACTACCTCTATTCCGTATACCAGAGCGTAAGGGGTTGCCCCTGTAGAAATACGCACCGATTTTCGGTACGCCAGCAGGGTGAAAGGTAGCAGATCCGGCCATCCCCGATGTTTAGCAGACATTCTCGCCATGATCTTCTTGATATTCTTATTCGCAGCCTCCACTGCCCCCCATTCATCTTAGGACGGCAAATGACAGCATTGAGGTGTTTGATCTTGAACTGGTCATATAATTTCTTCATGAGGGTACTGCTCAAAATTTTGGGATTGTCGGAGACTAAGGCCTCAGGTTGCCCATATCGGCAAATGATATCTCCATTACTGGCTTAACAGCTCTGTTTTCTGGCTAGGGGTCAGATCTGTTTCCTATTTTGAGCTCTCTGGGTTTGTCAGGGGTTCCAAATTTTTATGGTGATGGTTTGGTTTGAGTTGGGTTTGGGGTTTGTCTTCGACCCATCCTTTGGATCTCGTCAGCGTGCCGTCATTATCTGTCTCATCTTGCTCAATGCCCATTAAAATCGAAATCCAGCCCAATATCAAAATCGTAGTCAACTTTCGAATTTGAAAAATCGTTTGTTAGGCAAGAGACACTCAAATTGGTACACCTGAACATGAAACAAAATGTTTTGTCATATATATAAGGCATTTTCCTGCAATGATAATCTTTAAGACAACATGACAAAATAACATAATCATGCAAAAAATTTTTAAAATAAGGGACCAACAACTGGCATCTACTCATGGTCCTTTCTTCATAACCTCTGGCTGCTCTACCACCGATCTTCCCGCTATCGATCATATTCTGGAATTTTGTGCTTCAGAGCCCAGCATTCCTGAGTATCATGACCAGGAGAAAGTGAATGGTACGCACACTTCTTACTTGGATCAAATCCTCTCCCTTTCGGGTCCAATTGGGGGTGCCAAATCGCGTATTCCTTCCCTGTGCTATTAATACCGCCAAAATCTGCTCGAGAGGCTTCCCCAAGCGGGGTGAATACCCGATCTCTTGCTGTCTCAAATCTTCTTTGTTCATCCGACCTTTGATAATTGAAATTAGGTTGTCGGGGTGGCAACGATTTTTCTGTATTTGCACTGGAGGATTGTTCTCTACGTTTCTAAATGATCCCTGCAGGATGAGGGAAACATCTTCCTCCTTTTTCTGTTGGATCCTGCGGGAAGTGCTGCCATAGTTTCCACTCTGGATTTGCTCTGGCAACCACTTCCAGAGCTGTGAGGTCCCGGATCTTACCAGACTTTAACCCCATGTCCACCCATTTCTCTCCATGTTTTAATCATCTCGGCAAAAGGTCTTCCAATCCCCGATATCACCCGCTCATAATAGGGCGCCTCCTGAATGTCCACAAAGGTCATTACCATTTCCGCCTCGCTCATCGGGGGATTCACCTGTGCAGCCATACCCCTCCATCGTTGTGCATAGTCCCTGAAAGATTCTTTTGGTTGCTTCTTGATTTTTGTCATTTGATATCTATCAGGGGGCCATCTGGGCCTGAAAGCTGTATTGAGTTAAGAAGGTATGGGCCAACTCCTCCCAGTTGTGGATTCGGGCATTGTCAAGGCGGGCATACCAGATCCTTGCCTCCCCTGTTAAGCTTTTCTGGAATAGCTGCATCCTCAACCCCTCGTCTTCGGCATAAGACCCGAGTTCTCCAATGTAGATTTTCAAGTGTGTATAGGGGTCTCCCTTTCCATTGTATTTTTCAAACTCGGGAACTTTGAACTTTTCTGGATATCTGGCCCCGGGGAAAACACACAGGTCTGAGTAATTAACCCTGCCCAGGGAGCCTATGCCCTTTAGAGATTGGATGGTTTCCTCCATGTGTTTCATTTTTCTCCGAAGGTCGTCATTATCCCCCCCTTCTGGGATAGTAATCACTGTCCTGCTAGGTATGGGAACGGGCTTTGGGATGACTGGCTCGTCCTTGAGTCGGGGTTGGTCCTCTTTAAGCAAGTTTGTACCATTTTTTAGGAGGATTCTGATCATCCCCTGGTGGTGGAGTATTATGCGATCCCTGATTTACCGGATCCTGTCTGATCAAGAACTGTTCCTTTAACATTGTGGCCATTTCCATCATCTGTCTCTTAAAATCATCAAACTCCTCCCGAGATATGGAATTATGGTTAGGAAGATCAGCCATTTCAGATGTAGAGACCTGGGGCTTTCTTAGACTGCGGAACGGGTTTGAGGAGCAATCCTACAGAGACAAATGGTTTCGAAGTTTTAGTTCTGGGGAACTGAAAACATGGATGCATGCTAAAAGCTATAAATTTTTTGTGTTTTGGGGTTCTTTAATCTTTCCCTGCAAAAGAGAAAGTTAGTAGTCCTTTAGTGCCATAACCAATGCTAAACATGCTTTATTATGCTCCCCCAACTATTCCCTGCAATTCACAGCGGTTAGTAATCTCTTTCGACATAGAAAAGGGATGTATGAATATTGAATGAGATCATGACATTTAGACATATAAACGTAAAAAGGTATGAAGAGACTTTTCCTGCGTTGGGTTATTCTGAGGATGACCTATCCTAGGGTTACTCTCACGGCTTTTCGGCATGAAGGTTCCCAAATCTTCGCAATCTACTCGTTTGAGCCCTTTCGATTGGAGCGGATTTGAGTGGTGCGTTTCCTGAGCCATCTCCGGGGAGCAGCCCCATCGAGTCCAGTAATAAGCAACCGACGGGTTTTCGCCTCAGGAGGAGGTACAATCTCAACATACATTCACATTCATCGTCCTCACCGTATGCAAATGAATTTCTTTTAAAGTAAAGCGCCATTCCATTCAATCATTCATTCATTTGGACAAAAACACGCATTCACACAACAAAAACACAAAAGATCAAAATATCGCATGCACACACATATTCATGAATTTTTTAAAGGATAGAATAGCATCAAGATTTTAATGTGGCTTAAGCCCTCTAATATTCCTCCAGCAGAGTCGCCAGCTGTCGCCGCCCGGGGTTTCTCTCGCTTCTCGTCTCTTCCAATTTTAGCCTTTTGATTTAGATGACGTTTGGAAAAGGTCGGCATTGATGTCGACGGGGTTTTGAAAGATCGTTTTTATGATGAGCCAATTAACCAGAGTCGCCAGTTGGTATATTTGAAATGGGATGTACCAACTCATCCCGGATTTTCGTGTTTTATGAATCGCTGGCTCATATGTGACTCCGAATTAATTGGTCTGCGAATCGAGATTCATAGAGTTCGGGGGCTTGCTTAAGTGAGGGGAAGGTGTTAGGCACCCCTCGAACTTCCGTTGAAACACGGTTACCGCAATCTTGATGCTTTCCTATCCTTTAATTCATGAAATGTGTGTGTGCGCGCGCTTGTGTGTGGGCGTGTGTCTATGTGAATGTCCGTGGTGAGTTTGTATGAAAGAGTCATTTGGATTTTAGGGAAAATCGTGTTTTACTTTGAGAATGCTTCGGAATGTCTTTTCGGCATACACGAGAAAGCTTTATGAGAAAGGTTTGATTTTAATTATCAAAACTATGAGATTTTCGTTAAGTGTCGTTTTAACAAAACAAGAGTTTTAAACCTTCGTCAAAATAGGAATCGAGATCTATACGTTGCTTTTCATAAAATGATGGGCAATTTCTAGGATCTCTTTCACCCTATGCACAAAGATTTAATGAAACGTCAATTACTTATAAAATCATTTTGTGTGTTGTTTTGGAAAACGATTTTTCTTTAGCTTTCTCGTTAGATATGAATCGACATTTCATTAACGTTTCTCAAATTTTAACCTCGTGATTCTAATATCCTACTTTGATTGATTTTATGAAAATCTTATCATTTAGCTTTGAAATCAATTTTCGTGTCATAATTCAAGTCGAGCATAAACAACGCGTCGGGCTATTCATGGGCATGTAAGCCATCAAAATATCCCCGAACGCCAACAATCACAAATTCCACTATTTCGGGGCCTTAAGCACGATTCTCGCCTTAGCGTCGTTTTAAGGCCCAACGATTACATATTTACAATGAGAACTACGTCATCTCTACTTCTTACATCAAGATATGTCCATCATCGGATCGGGACCCCGGGGTCGCTTTCCTAGGCTCACAACCAAGTATCCACACACAAACAATCGGATATTACAAGAAAATAAACCAACCCGGATAATCTAACAATACCAAGACATCCTAAAATAACGATTTAAAGGAAATGATACCAAACATAACACCTTAAAACAAACAAAGAAATTAATGAACGAATATCATCGGGTTATTAGGAAGATTTTTTATTCCGATGGAAACTTCACTCATAATCCCCTAATTCATTTTTCAACAAGATACATGAAAGTTACATCTAATTTACCCAATCAATATGACATGAATTGCTAGAACAAATAGAAATTTTCACCTTGCAATTGATCTCAAATGGATATGAACTTGTGTATTTGAATAGGATAAGAAGTGTATTTGATACAATCAAAATTAAAAGGATTGAATTCTCTCTTTTTTCTCTCCTTTCTCTCCTATTTTTGTAGCAAAATCTCACTATTTTCTCTCTATTTCCGTGCTCTTTTGCTGCTGGAATTTCCTTCTTCTTCCCAAAACTGCTCAACCCCCTGTATGCTGCCGAAGCTGCCTTAAATAGGCTGGCCAGAGCCAGCCGCAGATCTATCTGCGGCTGGCCGCAGATAGATCTGCGGCTGGCCAGCTGGCACGCCTCCCATCGCACTCAGCTGCTGAGTGCTGATTTCCCGGTTTTCGTGCTGGCGCACTCACTTGGCCGCAGATCTATCCGCGGCTGGCGGGCTTGACTTTCTCGATTTTCGTGTCACGCCTCGATTTTCGTACCGCAACGTCGGTTTTCGCTGATAGGCTCGTGCTTTACAGTCCGAGAATCATTGAGAAGCGCGCCACACCTTCCGGGAATGCCAAATTCGGATAGCCCTGCTATCATGTCGATTTCGGCTGCAAATTATCATGGTGGCGTCGAGTGTCCGTACTTTTCCTATCTTTTGCTCTCGCAGGCCGATCCATTTGACGAATTTGCCCTCCTGTCAAGGTTAGTATACGAAGTGCAAAATTTGGGTGTCTACAAGTACTTCTATTAATTAATTCCCAATCCCTATTAGGAATTAAATAATAGTAATAGTAATAATAATAATAAGACTCCTCTTATTAATTTATATTTAATATTTCTAAAATATTAAATAATAAATATTAAGCTATTTAATTTATTCTATCTCCATAGATTAAATTAAATACACTTAACTTATTATTACCATTATGCCATTTACTTCTTAAATAAATATTTTCCTTTTGCGGTGTGACCCTTTAGGTTCTCCATATTAAACCGGTTGTGAATAAATCAATTAGAACAATTCTAATCTTATTTAAATAAATAAATTAAACTATTTAATTCATTTAAATAAATAATATTTATTCTACAATAAGGGTAAGCCCCCTTAGCGATCAACGACTTTCCAGATAATATAGATTTCAACATTAATCACAAAAGAACCTTTGAGTAAATAGTTACCGTACAATTCAATCCTTCTACCATACAATGTCCCAATTAAATATAAGACATAGACTTACTGTCAAGTCTTATTTTATTTAATTATATGTATTTCGATTCCCAAATGCACAACTCTAAATAATGCAAATTAGAAACTCCTTTCTAATTTCATTCTGCCTTGGCCAAGGACTACTGAGTTATCATTTATCGAATCACATAGGATATTCACATCTTTTACTAGACGAGGTAGATATTTTGTTGATCATTCACCTATCTCCATGTACAACTAATTATACCCAATCATACCCTTTGATATACCCACAAGGTCTTAAGGGACATGTCAAAGTATAACTCATCATACACAAGATACTATGATGATCTCAAGTCCAAGGATCACTTGTACTACTATCACTATAGGAATTCCTATTGACAGGTGAGTAAAACTCCATTAGGTATTCCTTAGCGAGTCACGTTCAGTGAACTTATTCTCTAATAAGCACCTACATACTTGCTTTAGTGTCTCCACACAAATAATTATGAGATCAATCATCCTATTCCTAAGAGCAAGAAACGTATGTACTAATCTATCCGGATTCACTAATCCCCAATTTAGTAATCCAACGATTAGGAACAATTTTATTTTGTGAGCTATCTTGAATTTAGATCTCATTAGCATGATCACCATCATGATTCTAAAAGCATTGCTCAAAACTATGGGTTTATCACATTTAATATAACAGCACTATGTAGATAATGTAAAATGCCTTTTAAGAAAATCAATTCTTTTATTAATAAATGAATAAGATTACAAAGTATATGCTACATCATATCAAATATGATTGGCTTGTGTGCATACTACTTTCAGAATATCCTAAAGAAAGTTTAGGATATTATTTCTATCATCCTACTGATCAAAATGTGTTTATTGCAAAACACGATGACTTCTTGGAAAAGGAGTTTATCCTTGAAGGGGTCAGTGGGAGTAAGATATACCTTGAAGAAGTTCAAGAACCACAAAATACTACGGATCAAAGTCAGGTACCTGACCAAGTGGAAGAACCTACTGTACCACAACCTATTCGTAAATCTGAAAAAGTACCAAAGATACCTGATAGGTATGGATTCATCATAGAGGATGATGATGAGGTGCGCATCATATGAGATGATGATCCATTGACTTACGAAGAGGCTATGAGTAGTAAAGACTCAGAGAAATGGCTTGAAGCCATGAAATCCGAGATGGACTCCATGTATGAAAACCAAGTATGGACTTTGGTTTCACCACCTGAGGGCATTAAGCCTAGTGGGTGTAAATGGGTTTTTAAGAGAAAGACTGGAGCGGACGGCAAGGTAGAGACCTATAAGCCCTGACTGGTTGCAAAAAGTTTCAAACAAAGACAAGGAGTTGACTATGATGAAACCTTCTCACCAGTAGCTATGCTCAAGTCCATTCGGATTTTACATGCAATTGCATCTTATTATGACTACAAAATCTGGTAAATGGACGTGAAAACGGCCTTCCTCAATGGAAAGCTTGAGGAGAATGTATATATGATACAACCAGAGGGTTTTGTTTCAATGGTTGGGACAAATCAAGTCTGTAAGCTACATCGATCCATTTATGGATTGAAGCAAGCTTCTCGAAGATGGAACATCCGTTTTGATGAGATAATCAAAAGGTTTAATTTTATCAAAAATGAGGATGAACCTTGTGTGTACAAGAAGGTTAGTGGGAGCGTTGTTTCATTCCTTGTATTATATGTTGATGATATATTACTGATAGGGAATGATGTTTCTATGCTACAGTCGATCAAAATTTGGTTATCTAAACACTTCTCCATGAAGGACTTGGGTGAGGCATCCTATATTTTGGGGATAAAGATCTATAGAGATAGATCTAAAATGATGCTTGGCTTGACTCAAGGAAAGTACATTGGCTCGATGCTAAAGAAGTTTAGAATGGAAGATTCCAAGAGATGTCTCATGCCGATGAGCCATGGAATACATCTCTCCAAGAAACAGGCCCTAAAGACACCTGAGGAGAGAGATCGTATGAGTAAGATTCCTTATGCTTTAGCCATAGGATCTATCATGTACGGTATGATATGAACTAGACCGGATGTCGCTCATGCACTTAGTATAACAAGCAGATTATAGTCGAATCCAGGAGAAGAGCACTGGAAGGCAGTGAAAAACATCCTAAAGTAGTTAAGAAGAACTAAGGATGTATTTCTTGTCTACGGTAGATCTGAGTTGAAACTAGAGGGATGTACAGACTCAAGTTTTCAAACGAACCAAGATGACAGTAAATCCGTTTCAGGGTATGTATTTACCTTAAACGGTGGCGTAGTAAGTTAGAAAAGTTCCAAGCAGCAAACAGTTGCTGATTCAGTGACAGAGGAAGAGTATATAGCTGCAAGTGAAGCTGCAAAGGAAGCTGTTTGGATGAAGAAGTTCATAACTGAACTTGGAGTGGTTCCTAGCATTAGAGGAGTCATACCTTTTTCTGTGACAACACCGGAGCTGTTGCGTAGGATAAGGAACCTAGGTCTCATCAGAAATCCAAACACGTGTTGCGGCAGTTTCATTTAATTAGAGAGATCATTGAAAAAGGAGATGTCACCCTAGAGCATGTGAACTCTCAAGACAACATTGCAGATCCATTTACTAAAGATTTAACACAACAACAGTTTGATCGTCACTTAGAGAAGATGGGTATTAGATACCATGGCGATTGGCTTTAGTGCAAGCGGGAGATTGAAAGTAGTATGCACACAAGCCAATCATATTTGATATGATGTAGCATATACTTTGTAATCTTATTCATTTATTAATAAAAGTATCAAAAGCATTTTATATTATCTACATGGTACTATTATATTATATGTGATAAACCCATAGTTTTAAACAATGCTTTTAGAATCATGATGATGATCATGCTAATGAGATCTATATTCTAGATAGCTTAAATCTAAAATCGTTCCTAATCATTGGATTACTAAAAAGGCAATTAGTGAATCCGGATAGATTAGTACATATGTTGCTTACTCTTAGGAAGAGGATGATTGTTCTCATAATCATTTGTGTGGAGACACTAAAGCAATTATGTAGGTGCTTATTAGAGAATAAGTTCACTGAACGTGACTCGCTAAGGAATACCTAATGAAGTTTTACTCGCCTATCAATAGGAATTCCTCTAGTGATTGTAGTACAAGTGATCCTTGGACTTGAGATCATCATAGTATCTTGTGTATGATGAGTTATACTTTGACATGTCCCTTAAGACCTATAAGGTATATCAAAGGGTATGATTGGGTATAATAAGCTGTACATGGAGATAGGTGAATGATCAACAAAGAATCTACCACGTCTAGTAAAAGATGTGAATGTCCTATGTGATTCGATAAATGACAATTCAGTAGTCCTTGGCCAAGGCAGAATGAAATTAAAAAGGAGATTCTAATTTGCATTATTTAGAGTTGTGCATTTGGGAATGAAAATACATATAATTAAATAAAAGACTTGACAGTAAATCCATGTCTTATATTTAATTGGGACATTGTATGGTAGAAGGATTGAATTGTACGGTAACTATGCACTGAAAGGTTCTTTTGTGATTAATGTTGAAATCTATATTATCTGGAAAGTCGTTGATCGCTAAGGGGGCTTACCCTTTGTAAAATAAATATTATTTATTTAAATGAATTAAATAGTTTAATTTATTTATTTAAATATAATTAGAATTGTTCTAATTGATTTATTCACAACCGGTTTAATATGGAGAACCTAAAGGGTCACATCGCAAAAGGAAAAATATTTGTTTAAGAAGTAAATGGCATAATTGTAATAATAAGTTAAGTGTATTTAATTTAATCTATGGAGATAGAATAAATTAAATAGATTAATATTTATTATTTAATATTTTGGAAATGTTAAATATAAATTAATAAGAGGAGTCTTATTATTATTATTATTATTACTATTATTATTATTTAATTCCTAATAGGGATTGAGAATTAATTAATAGAAGTACTCTCTCACGGATTCCTAATTAGATTAGGAGGTTGATTTAATTAAAGGAGTTTAATTAAAATAGAAACCCTAATCCTAAATAGTTTAGGGAAGGTTTTCCTACATATATAAATAAGAGGAGTCTTATCATAGATTAGGGTTACACACTCTTGCATTAGATTGTGGAGAGTACTTGCAATTTGTATAGAGATAGAAACTAGAGTTTTGCCAACACTCATCTTCTTGAACAACTATTCTTCCTTGGTGGATCACCTCTAGAGGCCAAACACTTGGGTGGCTAACATTAATCAAGCGAAGGAATTTAGTCGGTGGAATTCAAGGAGAACGCGAAGGAATTGGAGGTGAACTTTACCCGAGGAAGCTTTGATTCACGAGGGTATAATTCTCTATCTCTATCTCTTTCATTAATTGATAATTGAACACAAAGAAAGATCATGGAGATGGTTTGTATGACAAAATTTAAAAACCGTTTTATCATGCTTCCGCTCTATTTATATAATTTGATTGCATTCTTGCGTTATATACAAACCTAACATATTCACCTTATCATAACCCAACCATGGAGACATTGACTCCACGAACCTGGCAATATGCTCCCTGACATTTCTTTTCTCCCCATTGTATTTTGGAAACTGTGGGGGATGCTCAATATACCCTACCGGGTAAGGTTGTCTCCGAATGTGTGCCAGGTAGGGTGGAGTAAAGTCTAACTCTGAAGGTTGAGATGTCTGTTTATGAAGTTGATTGATCACATCGATCATATTATCTTTCGTCACATACTGGCTCGTGGTATGGACTCTCTGAGGGGATGTGATGTATGGATGCGTTGACGATGCGTATGGTAAGGAAATTGGCGGGTGTACACTGGCATCATATAAGATTTGTATCGGTTGTGCTTGTTGGCTTGTTGGTTGTATGTGGCTCGGGATGGTTAGTATATGCACTTGTGAAAATGCTGGATAGTGGTTGGGATGATGTTTGGTTGAGGCTGGCTCGCCTTCAATCTGAATTGTGGCACGTCACCACTGTTTTGGGGCTCCAAGTTGATGATTGGAATCGACTGACTCTCTATTACTGGAGGCACAATCTGATTCTCTTTATTGTTGTTGTTGTCCTCCACTCCTGCTCATTCCCTCTGCGAACTTCTTGGGAACATGGCCTTAAAAGTGGGGATTTGCATCAACTGTTGGTGAAAATTCCCCATCTCTTCCTGCTTCTTCTGCATCTCCAACATCATCGTCATCATCATTCCATGTCCTTCCTGTGCCTCCTTTAATACCTTAAGCATCTCCAACTGCACAGCGTTCCCAGTTGTCTGTTCTCCACTCGCTTCTTCACTTTGCCTTCCCGTGCTTGTCTACCTAACATTTGTTTGTTGTTGATCAGCCATGTATGGTGATGTTGAACATCCTTCCAAAGCATCTTCTAAGATGGGTTGATCGAGATCCAAATTTGCGCTTTGGAACACTGGATTTGCTTGCCTTGGAATCAGATATGGTGAAGTGATGCTTGTTGTAGGTTAAACTCTTCCTGTAGTTCTCCCACTTCGAGTTTTGGGCATACCCTTCACGAATTCTACACCTCCCCAACAGAGTCGCCTAAGAAATTGGGCAAGAAAATTGTACCTTGCTAGGGTTAGGGTTTCGTGTTGGCTGAGGAGGAGAGAAATCCACGAAGAGTACGGAATTGATTGATTGATTGAAGAGAGGAGAAGAACAAGTAGGCGATTACCCTAGTAACACGTGTCAGAACTCCTAGGATCCAAGTGCCTTCTAGAGTAACCAGGATCCAGAGAGCCTTAGTGTGCTTTGGGTCGAGAGAGAATCTCCAAGTCTTTAGTTTCTCCAAAAATCCAAGCCAAGTCAGGAATCCAAAAGTGCCTTCCTCAATGGAATGGAAGGAGTATTTATAGGGTTTCCTGGAAAGTGGTCATGTGCCAGGCACATGCCCTCGGGAGAAATTCCAGAAATACCCTTAGTCACCAGAGTAATGCCCATATCGCCCTTGTTCTTCTAGCCACCAATCCAATCCCTCAATCAATTCCCAAAATGATGAGTTGCCTTCACGAGTCTTCTGCCTCGGGACACGTGGAGGCTTCTTTTGGGTCTTGCACATTTATTTTCGGCTTTTTCGTCTATTCATTTAATTCAATTAGGTCACAATGCAAACCCTAATTTGTGCATTCAAATCGATTAGGTCACATTGTGAACCCTAATTTGTACTTGGGCTCACACATTTCAATTTTTGTCAAAATTAATCTTACAAGCTCTTATCTTTTAAGCTAGGTGTCAAGCCATTAACCTATCCAACAATTATGTTTAATTTTTAATAAGCAACAAGATAAGGATGAGGGATAAGAAAGAGAATTATTGGGGGATTATAGTTAGATATACAAAGTATATCTAACTTTAAAATAGGTATACTACACTAAGTTATTTTTACTTCCATTCACTTCCTATTTTCCAAGAAGCAAAAAAAAATCAAAGAGATAGAGAGAGGGGGGAACCCCACAACAAGGAGAAGGAGAAGAGGGAGGAGTTACCAAGCTTTATGCATCCTAAGTTCATCACATATTTTGGAAGGAAGAGGAGTGTAGCAACCAAAGGAAGGTAAAGAAAGAAAATTTTCAAGTTTTAGGTAAAGTTTTATGTAGTTCAGTACTCTTATTTTTGATCCATAAAATTTTATGATCAAGTTAGCTTAAACCTTATGAAAAAGCTAGGTCTTGAAGTTATGTAGGTCTTAAACTTATGTTATGTAACTGGTTGATATATGTGAGATTATGTTGAAAACTTTGGAAAAATGAAAGTGAATGAGTTTTTTTTTCGGAAATATTTTAGTTAGTAGTTATGGTCTATGTTATTTATTTTGAGATCTATGTTTGGTATACATGATTTTCTTATTAGGGGTGCTAGAGCTATAAGTTATAGGCAAAAGCCCTTTTGAATAACCCAAAAATGTTGTGGGATGAATAAGTTATGGATATTATACTAAAACACCTTCTAGTTGGAAAACAAGCTGCTGACTTGCCACTTTGGCACTATTTTCCGGGTCATAAACAGCTCCAAATTTGGTGTTTGATGAATGAAAACTATAGTTCAGGAAAATAGGAATCCACCGCCTCTGACAGAACATCAATCCGAGTTGTAGATTTCGTTTTATGAGCGTTTTCGTGAAGGACCCCAAAACTGAAAATGTAAAGAAAATGTTAGAAATAATAAATTTTTTAGTAAAGTGTAATAAGTGATTAATTATTATTTTAATTCATATTAAATAATGATTAAAGAGTAATTAAGTGATATTGAGTAGTAATGATATAATAACTTAATTACATTAACAAAATAGTTATTTATTATTTAATTAATATTAAATTATAAATAAGAGCAAATACTAATTAATTATTTTTGAGAAAGAATAATTGAAGATCTATGGAGTGAATTATTTTTTTATTTTTTTATGATGAATAATTAATTAAATTATTTATTATTTAATTAATAATTAAATAATAAATAAGTTCAAATGTTAATTAACTATTCTTGAATAAATAGTAAAGAATAATTAAGGACTAATGAAGTAAATAAATAAAGTTATTAAATTAATTATCTATTATTTAATTAATATTAAGTAATAAATAAGGATTAGTAATTAATTAATTATTATTTAATTAATATTAAATAATAATTAAAGATAAATGAGATTTATAATTTAGTTATTTATTATTTAATTAACATTAAATAATAAGTAGATGTAATTAGTTATTATCCAATAACTAAAGGTAATTAATTAATTACTATTTAACTATTATTAAATGGTAATTAAACAAAGATAGAGTTAACAAAATAAAGTGATTTTAAATAACACATTAATTAGACAATTATAATAAATTGTTTAAAGGTCTAAAAAGTGTTTATCACTTAAGAAAAATTATATTACTTAATTAAATCATTAATCTAAAGTCAATTAAATGTCCAATAAACTTAATGATAATATAAGAGATTATAAGTGTTATGTGATTAATTGATTTTTAGTTAAATAGTAAATGATGGAGTATAAATATTTAATTATATGCAATGTTAATTAACCGACCGACATTATCAATGTTAGGTCATTCGAAGAGTTTGAATTGAAGCTAGATAATTGTAGCTCGTGGAACAGGCAAGTTCCCTATGTGACGCCCCCAAAATAGGTCCACACAACCAATTTTGAGTCGCCAATAACATTCCACAAAATAGGTCCCTCAAAACTGGTACTGGTGTTGCTGCTGATGCTGATGCATTTTCCTAGTTATTGTTGAATTTTCTCTTCTTGGAATTGTTGTTGCTTGACTCACTCTTCCTGTTATCTGGGCCAGGATTAGCACCGAAGTGGTTACCATTTCCGACCTGATGATTCCCTCCCCGCTGGTTATCACTATTTCGATGATTGTTGCCACCATTACGATTATTATCGTAATTTTTGTCGCGTTGTTGGGTGTTGCTTCCTGGTTGTAGTATTCCCCTTTCTTGCTCCACTACTTGAGCCCTATCCACGACATCTGCGTATATACAAATTTTATGAGAAACGAGATACTGACGAATTTCTGGTTTCAAACCTCGTAGGAACATTCGTGTCATCCGTTTCTCAGTGTCCACCAAATGGGATGCAAAACGCGACAGCTCGGCAAACTTGGCTTCGTACTGCGACACCGTCATGTTGTTTTGTTTCAGTTTGATGAATTCCACCTCTTTCATATGGCGAATACTTTCCGGGAAATACTTCTCGTTAAATAATTCTTGGAACTCGACCCAAGACATCTCGACTGCCGAGTGATGGGTACGTTTCACAGATTCCCACCAATGATCCGCTTCTCCTCGCAACATAAAGGTGGCAAAAGGAACCTTTTGGTCGTCCGTGCAACGCAGTACATCAAATATCTTTATTAATTGTTTAAGCCACGACTCTGCCTTGAGTGGATCTGGCTTGCCGAAAAATTCAGGTGGTCCCAATTCTTTGAACTGCTTGGCAGTGACCATCCGTACATTATCAGCATTTCTGCCAGTATTGTAGACAGGAGCTCTTCTCGCCTGATTCTGTATGTATTGCATGAAGTTCCTAAAAAAATCATCATTCATCCGGTTGTTAGTATCATGATTAGCATCATGATGTTCTGAGTTTGTACCCGTATTATTTGTGGCTTCCTGGTTTTCAGCCACAATAGTCTCACAGTGAATCTCTTGGTTTTCAGATGCCATTCTGAAATGTGATCACAAAACAAATATAGTTAAAGAAATAGACATGCAACATCTTCTCCCTATAACCAAACCACTTACTAAAAAAACAAAATAGCTTAGGTAGGACACACTAGCGAAGGATTTTACTCGTCTCTCCCCTCCTAGTTCTAATCCCAAATCTCTACCAGAGATCATATCCCTAAGCTCTGATACCAACTGTGACGCCCCCAAAATAGGTCCACACAACCAATTTTGAGTCGCCAATAACATTCCATAAAATACAAATACAAATACGAATTTTCCCATTTACAACTAATATTTGTCGTGCAAAATACGACCACACATATACTGTGACTTTCCAAACAAATATCGTACCGTATGGTACCACAGTATCCAAACCTAAATTATTACAATGCCGTAAAAAGACGGCAACACACGTTTTAAGTCTCCAGTACAATTATTATTAAACTATACTATAACTTGATGAGGACAACCAATAACTCGGACCATTACTCCACTCCCTGGCTAGTCCCAGCTACATTTTCCTTTCCTGAGAAGAACAATGGGACAAAACTGAAAAGGGTGAGCTCAAATAGCCTGTAAGAAATATCATGACTAAGATAATGAAGAATAAAAATTATCTTTAGTCTTCAACAATAATAAATCAGAGATTTAAAGATTTTATATTTGTTCAACAACAACAACTGCAGCGGAACGAACAATCCATTAGAAGAGTCAAGTAGATTATAATATCTACCATCTTCTATAAGTTAAAGGATCACCACCAATATTTTATCCCTGTAACACCAATCAACAATTCCTGTTTATAAACAACCAAATCAACAATTTATTATTCAACAGCCTCTCTTTGCACTACGTGCCAAAGATATTTATTTGTAACATCACCGGTCATAATCATGCCAAACGCCAGTTCATCTTTGCACTACGGGCCAAAGAGAACTTTCACCATACGCCTTTGTTTGTAACACCAAAAGTCATGATTATACCAATACACAGTTTAGTCAAAATCATGTCACGCCAGTTCATCTTTGCACTACGGGCCAAAGAGAACTATCACCATAATTTAAGTATGAGGATGAGGATGATGACAATGATACAGTGAGATTAAGGATAAGAAAAGATTTATAATTTAATCAGTATCGAAGATTGACCAAATTGCCAACACGATGACCAAATTGTGGAGTCAAATTCAAGAATGATATTCAAGAAATTATTTCATGCTTCAACTATAACGTATAAAATGAAATAGAAAGATTCAAGTGAAAAGATATTAGATGAAGCACAAACTATTAAGGATATTCTACTAATTTTCAGGGATTTTCTCCATTTAAAAATAAGGTTTTGGAAACAAACAAAGATTTCTTATCATAAATGGAGAAATGTGAAAGAAAAAGATATCCCTTAAAGAGTACAAAAGAAATGATACGTTATACGAGTATAACAGAATATATGAAACTGCAAATAGATTTTCACCCGTCATGCGATAATTCGCGTAGACAGGTTATTTCCACAAAAGATTAATAAGTAATGAATACAAAGGGTTATTCACCAGGTACGACATTCGTACATACAGGTTATCCCCACAAAATAATAAGGAATGAATACAAAAGGATATTCACCAGGTACGACACTCGTACATACAGGTTATTCCCACAGAATAATAAAGAATGAATATAAAAGGATATTCACCAGGTACGACACTCGTACATACAGGTTATCCCTACAGAATAATAAGGAATGAATATAAAAGGATATTCACCAGGCATGCGTCATACCGCATGGACAGGTTATCCCCACAAATTAATACAGAATGAATAACAACCTTTATGAGTATAATATCACTTACGAACATGAAAGCAAATGATATTATATATGAGTATGAAAGAAATGATATTCCCTACCTTCGTTAACAAAAGACTGGATGTTGCTTTCTATGAAGTTTACTAACTTTGGACAATACAAGTATTCTCACAAATACTCACAATAGCCTAGCACACTAAGAGAACTTAAGAAATTTAGAGAGAGAGGAAGTATAGGCAATGAAGGTGTGAAAATTTCTTAAGCAAACCCTCCCTATTTATAGGAAAATCAAGGTGAGGGCATTTTGGTCTTTTTCCCAACTTTTCTTAGTTTATTACGCTTATACCCTTGACATATTCTTTTAATATCATCCATCCCTTTTTTCTTCAATTTATATCATCCATCCATTTTTTCTTCAATTTATATCATCCATCCATTTTTTCTTCAATCTATATCATCCATTCATTTTTTCTTTAATCTATATCATCCATCCATTTTTTTCTTTAATCTATATCATCCATCCATTTTTTCAAAAAGATTAATCCATTATCAAAAGATAATTCCATTATCAAAAAGATAAAACCATTATCACAATAAATCCATTTTTTTGTATTATTGAGTTAAATGTATTAATATCACAGATAGCATATACTCGCAATACTGACAACTAGATTATTCCTAGGAAAGAGGGAGCCTTCCATAAAAATAGCGGGCAATTAAATAACCCCCCTTTCCTTGACAGAATTTTTAGACATTGTCAATAATGCTAAAATATCCTATCAAATAATATGAGTTACAATGTCGTGACAAATAATAAAAATATTATGCAGATGCTACTATAACAATTATTGAATCAAGATATTATGCAATTGTTACTTTATCAATTATTGAATCAATAATATAAAACATTGTGCGACACCGTGTGCTACTGTGGAATACCGTGTGCTACTGTGGAATAACGCGTTTTACTGTTCTTTTTATTACCGGGTATTTTAACAGTTATCGGTTAAAGTTTTGCCGCCAATTTCTATCACTTTCTATATCCGACAGTTAACCCATTGTGGGGCCCACTATCATTGACAATATTGCCATTTCGGCGCCGTCGTACGGTACCGAATATAATATTTCCCGACAGAAAGAATATTCTCCGACAAAAGGAATATTCCCCGACATACTATTTATCAGATAATTTGTATGTAACACCCTTAACTATCATTTATAACAATTAAGCACTTTATTATTTAGAAAAAAAAATAATCATAAAGAAAATAATAAATTTTTTATTTCATAAAGTCGGGATCTTACACCCTATATATGTGGCCAAAAAATAAAAAAATAATAAAGTGGTTAAGAAGGGTTTTATGAAGAAGATATGATTTAAGAAATTCGTAAAATTGATTTTAGGGTTACCGGAAAATGCATTTAATAGTTTACCGATAAAGACGCGGTCAAATAGGACACATAAGATGAAGTAATGGTAAAATGATCATTTTGACCGTGAGATTATAAAGAATGAAACTTAAGTTGGTACTCGATGATGTAGTACAATAAATGGAAGATTGAAACAGGGTTATGAATAGTTACTAACGGTAATTATATGTTGTTTAATAACTGATAAGTTAATTCTATAAATCCTTATGGATTATGTAGGTTATCAATTGAAGGAAGAAATTATGGATATAAATGACGTCGATGATGAACTACGGATCGAGATAAGTTTTTCAGAACTTGTTATTATGTGAAAACTTATTAATTGTTATGTGAAAGTATTTCATGTACTATGTGGAATTTATGTGAACTTATTTTATGAAAACTTACTATATTGTGATATGAGGAATATGATAAGCATGAAGCATATATAATTGCTAAGTATGAACTTTATGATGCATGAATAAATGCAAAGCATGAGAAAGTATGAAGCATGTATAAAATGTGGAGCATGAAGAATGTTTGAATTGTGAATTATGTGTTATATGATAACTGTTAAACTTGATGGGCAACGTAGTTGCTCATTCTTGCTATAAATAATTATTTTCAGCTAAACTATAACGGACCGAAGGATTCGGGATAAACAAAGGGAAAAGAAAAAATAATGATTAAAGTTGTTTGTATAGATTCTAGTTATGCTAGATGAACGTTAATATGATATATTGTAATTGCGTAGTCAAAGAATTTTGTATAGAAGGATAGTTAACTCTGGTTGTGAGACCATGAATACTTACAATCAGTGTATCAAAATGAAACATATTGTTTATAACTTGAGATGTATAAATCAGATCAAAACGATCTACAAATGTAATAACAGATTGTAATGGTTACAGGTTCTTGAATAGAAGGAATTAATGTATTAATTGGTATCAAAGCAAGGTTGTATTCATTATTTTATGAATAAAGGTTGTAAATATTGAGATGATGTGTAGTACCGTGACGCACCAGACCCGAGGTTCAAGGGACCCGGATATAGGGGCGTTACAGATATCTTTTCACATTGAACTTGTGTGGAGGATATGACTTTCTTCTAGGTTGAAACTTCTCTTGCTTTTACATTGTTCTGAGTTTTTGAACTTTCGTAGAGTAATGAGCAGCTCTACGATTTGTACCTAGTTGGTCCGTGGAGTTGAGTTTACCAGACTCTATGACCCTTCGAGGTACAACTGTACGTTTGATTATATTCTATGACTTGACACAAACACAGAACAATGTGTGACCTATTGTTCTTTGAAACAATAAATTAGTCAACAAAAGTTGGACAACTTGAAATACTTAGCTTAACAACCTCTTTGGATTTCACAAACACAACACCTCTATTAAAAAGAGAGGAACTATTATTGTTAGATTCCATTGAGTTTTTCACATCAGAAGTAGAAGATAAATCTTCAAACTTCAGACCTGATTTTATCAAAGACAAATTTTTGACTAGTGATCAGTTAGTTCAAATGTGAGAAAAAATAATTCCACATTAAGATTGTCATTTCTAATTTCTATATCTTAGAGGTAAGAGTGGACTTTCTTGGTGCATTATCCTCAGATATCTTTCTCAAGTATTCATTTTCAGCTTCAAACTTGGATAGAGAGGTAATGTTTCGTAGAGTAGTTTCCAGCTCTACTTGCCCTTTCTCTTTCTCCTTTTAAAGAAGAGAATGATCATTTGATAGAACATTGAGCCAATTCATATATTGATGTCACACAAATATTATATCATACAATGTTGTTCTACCATTATCAATATTATCATTTGGAGAGTTAAAGTCAAATACCTCACTGACGTCAATCTCTCAACAATCAGTGGTTCTACTTGAGTTTTTGCATAATGTTGTTAGGCAGAGATTTGCAACTTGAAAATCATCATCTACAACATCATGATTGTCATCTGCTGTATCTCTAGGTTGAACCTTTGTATTATCTTTTGACTAGATAGCATCAAGCAGTTCATCATCAACATTCATAAATATACCTGCATGAGTTTGAAGTTAGACACTCGGGGAGTGACTAGACTGGAATCCACACAACAAGACTATTTAATATGTTGTGAAAATATAACATGCATGAATTTAGCGACAAAATAAATGAGGAGAGAAAATGAGTCCCTAGTTTCTCACTGTGTGTTATCCTTTTAAAGGATAAGGTATTCCTTGATCCTTTTTTTATTAAGTACTATTTGTGATCTTTAACTATGTTACAAAGAGATGAATTAATGTTGCTACTTTGGTTTGATTTCCTAAAGTCCGGACTATGAGACTATATGGGGTGATTCTGGGAAAGCAGTTGATTCAAATTTGAGTAACATTAGGGCAAAGGGAAGATAACTTAATTTCACCATGCTCTACACTTATTGTCGACAACTATGACGTTTTTGGAAACGATATAGTAATAAGTGAGATGCAAAACAGAAATAGGCCTAAAAGGGTTAAGTACGACACTCTAAGGGATGAGAGATATTTAACCAGGTGAAAATTAAAGTTAATCTGGGGTACTCTGAGTTTGAGAGGTTGTAGCCTCAATGCAAACCTTAACCAGTTTAGTTTGATGGCTCCCACATTGCATATTTTGTTAAAAGGGTTGATGACTCTATTTTGGCCCTAACGGGTTTGATTTAGAGCTCCCGCATTGCAGGTAAGCTCAGCGGTCGCACGGTTCGATAACTAAACAAAATTTTCGACTTACACATTTGGACTTTATTGACTTATATGATAACAACGTCGTCCTTGCCATGGGCGAGTGGGAGATGTTGGTTAATGGACCCAAACTGGTGCGCCCATGGAGTAGATGACCCGGTGGATATCCACTGTTAGGTTTGTATAAAACGCGAACATGCAATCAAATTACATAAATAAAGCGGAAACGCGATAAAATCATATTTTAAAATTTTGTACAAACCATCACCATGATCTTTCTTTATGCACAATTATTAATTAAACGAAAGAGATAGAGAATAAGAATTATACCCTTGTAGAATTCTAGCTTCCTCAGGTACAATTTCAACTCTAATTCCTTCGCGTTCTCCTTAAATTCCACCGATTAAATTCCTTCCTTTTATCAACGTTAGCCACCCAAGTGTTTGGCCTCTAGAGGTGATCCACCAAGGAATAATACTTGTTCAAGAAGATGGGTGTGGGCAAAACCCTAGTTTCTATCTCTATAGAAATTGTAAGTACTCTTCACAATTCTTATGCAAAAGTATGTAACCCTAATCTATGATAAGACTTCTCTTATTTATAGATGTGGGAAAACCCTTCCCTAAACTATTTAGGATTAGGGTTTGTATTCTAATTAAACTCCTTTAATTAAATTAAACTTCTAATTTAATTAGGAATTCATGAGAGAGTACTCCTATTAATTAATTCTCAATCCCTATTAGGAATTAAATAATAGTAATAGTAATAATAATAATAAGACTCCTCTTATTAATTTATATTTAATATTTTCAAAATATTAAATAATAAATATTAAGCTATTTAATTTATTCTATCTCCATATACTAAATTAAATACACTTAACTTATTATTACAATTATGTCATTTACTTCTTAAATAAATATTTTCTTTTTGAGGTGTGACCCTTTAGGTTCTCCATATTAAACCGGTTGTGAATAAATCAATTAGAACAATTCTAATCATATTTAATTAAATAAACTAAACTATTTAATTTATTTAAATAAATAATATTTATTCTACAATAAGAGTAAGTCTCGTTAGCGATCAACGACTTTCCATATAATATCGATTTCAACATTAATCACAAAAGAACCTTTCAATGAATAGTTACCGGACAATTCAGTCCTTCTACCATACAATGTCCCAATTAAATATAAGACATGGAATTACTGTCAAGTCTTATTTTATTTAATTATATATATTTTGATTCTTAAATGCACAACTCTAAATAATGCAAATTAGAAACTCCTTTCTAATTTCATTCTGCCTTGGCCAAGGACTACTCAGTTGTCATTTATCGAATCGCATAGGACATTCTCATCTTTTACTAGATGTGGTGGATTCTTTGTTGATCATTCACCTATCTCTGTGTACAACTTATTATATCCAAGCATACCCTTTGATATACCCAAAAGGTCTTAAGGAACATGTCAAAGTATGTGATACCCCCAAACCCGGGTACTTCAACTCCACAGATTTGGTGTTCACTATGCCATACATTCAAGACTAACTACCCATGTTAAAGATAAAATAATTAAACTGAATGAAATATCTTCCCACAAAAAGGGGTTACATCACAAATCTCTTAAATAAACAAATCCCAGGTTATCTAATCTCTATTACATCAATGCGGAATAAAAACATAAAATTTAAATAAGTCTTTTACAAAGAACTGAAACAAATAGACTAAACATCTTCATTTGCTCATCTTGCCCTTGCCCTTGCTAGTGGACGGCTCATCAGATTTCTTAGTCTTAGCTGCAATGTTTTTAATGCAAGAGTGAGCAAACAATTGCCCACAATCATAATAACGATAACAAGTGAATAATTAATGAAATCGATTTATAGCTTTCTGAATTCAATCAATAACCAATTGAGATATGAAAGATTAATAGGATACTTGGCTCAAGAACTGATTATAGAATTTCAAGGTTTAAGAATTGTATCTGAGGGTCACAAGACCTCGAACTATGTCCTAGGTTAACAAGTATTTCTACCGTAACCTTTAACAGTCTTATAGACTATGGACCATCCATCTCGTACTCAGGGGGATCAGCCCTTTGTACAATGTATTGTGCACAAACATTTTAACGCTGTCGCGTAATTAATCCCCTATATTAGGGTTGTTCATCTCAGTTTAGCATCAGAATCCGTACCAAAAGGAACTTGGTTTGGGAAAATATTCTAAGTCTTTAGAACGCTCATCAACTAAGGACTAGCTGAATCAATAAGGGTTGCTAGTCACTAAAGCATTTGATTCATCAATAAAGTTTGTACAATAGAAATTCTGTTCGAAGTTTGAATAGCGTTCAATGATCGAACAATAAATGACTGAGGTAAATATAAACACTTGTCATGATAACAACCTTGCTTGAATAATAATAAGCTAAGGTTAATAAGCTTGCTCAATGAAAATAAACTTGCTTTAAAGGAAATATCCAGTTTAAGGGAGGAAAACTTGCCTCGTGCGTAGATTACAGATTTAAATTCACGTTCTTTAATAAACCTTCTATTGCCTAGAGAACTTGGTGACTTCTCTTTCGATTCTTCTCTCCAATCTCCAATCTCCAACCTCTTCTCTCAATTTTTCTCTATTCTTACTCTCTCTTTTTCTTTGAACTCTCAAGCTCTGCTCTGCTCTTTCTTTCTTTTTTTTTAACTGATGAACCTTATTTTAACGTACTCAGACTTCAATTGATTAGTTGAGGAAATCAAGAGTTAGGCCATGTTTGGCCAACTCAAAAATAAAAAAAATGGAATCCTAAAAGGCATAAGGCTTCGTTTGGCTGAATAAGAACAAAATAACCCTTTTTCCTAATCAAGGGTCACAAGGTCTTGTTTGTTAAAACAAAAACAAAACCCTTTCCATTTATTTTAATAAATCATTATATTATATAGTTTTAATCGTCACACTTTTAATTTAATTAAACTTATTATTAAATAAATTCAATTAAACCTTACTGATTAATTAATAATTCTATTTAACCAATAACAATAACACCAAATAAATTATCTTATTCAAATAAATTATTTATTCAAATAAATCATTTAATCATCTAATTTAATTATTAAATTAAATTAGAATAATCGCATCAAATCACAATTGAATAACATTTAACATAAATTCTTTCACCATAACTTTATAAATTATTTACTTTACTCAATAAACAAATTAATAAAAATATTGATATAACTCAATAAATATTTTTATTTAATCACAAAAATTGCATTCGTTACATCCTTCCCTCCTTAAAAGGATTCTGTCCCCAGAATCACAACGCGATAAATTCGTCCGCTACATTCTCCCCTCCTTACAAAGATTCTGTCCCCAGAATCGCGACACAAAGATTAAACAAACAATTGAGGATAATTCTGCATCATTTTCTCTTCGAGTTCCCATGTAGCTTCTTCAGCATTGTGGTTCTCCAGATTACCTTAACAGAAGGTATCACTTTATTTCTGAGAACCTGCTCTTTCCTCTCTACTATCTGTACAGGTATCTCTTCATAGGATAAATCTTTCTCAAACTGTATCGGTTCATATTCTATGACATGTTTATAATTAGACTTATACGGTCATAGCACCGATATGTGAAAAACATTATGAATGTGGTCTAACTCGGGAGGTAAAGCTACCTCATAAGCCACCTCGCCTACTCGTTTCAGCACCTCGAAGGGTCCAATAAATCGCGGACTGAGTTTACCCTTTTTACCAAATCTGATTTTTCCTTTCCAGGGAGATACTTTGAGGAACACAAAACTCCCGACTTCAAATTCGCGATTTTGACGATGCTGATCCGCATATTTCTTCTGCCTGTCTTGAGCAGCTAACAATCTGGCTCTTATCACCTTAATAATTTTAGCAGTTTGTTGTACCAGCTCAGGTCCCAATAGGCAACGTTCACCAACCTCGTCCCAACATAACGGAGTTCTGCACTTTCTTCCGTACAAAGCTTCATATGGCGGCATTCCAATACTCACGTGATAACTATTGTTATAGGCAAACTCGACCAGAGGTAAATGATCGTCCCAGTTACCTTTAAAATCCATAACGCACGCCCGAAGCATATCCTCCAACGTTTGAATTGTTCTTTCGCTCTGGCCATCGGTTTGAGGATGGTAAGCTGTACTCATTCTCAACTGCGTCCCCAAACATGCTTGCAGACTCCTCCAAAATTTTGATGTGAAACGTGGATCTCTGTCTGACACAATTGATACTGGATCCAGAGTGAATCTGATTTTGATAGGCAAAAAATGTGCTGATTTCGTCAGTCTGTCCACTATGACCCATATTGCGTCATAACCCTTCTGAGTAGTTGGAAGCCCTACCACGAAGTGCATCATGATATGCTCCCACTTCCATTCTGGTATCTTCAAGGGCTGTAACAAACCACTTGGTTGTTGATGCTCTGCTTTGACCCTCTGACAAGTGAGACACTTCGCAACACACTCAGCAACCTCTCTTTTCATGTTTGGCCACCAAAAATGTTGTCGAAGATCCTGATACATCTTTGTACTTCCCGGGTGTATCGAAAATCTTGAGCTATGAGCTTCGTTTAAAATCTCTTCTCTGATCTCCAGCACTGACGGAACCCAGATTCTGCCTTCCAATCTCAGCAACCCTTCGGTGTCGATTTTGTATTTAAGCTCCTCTCCCTCAAGCACTCTTTTCCGTATCTTAACACATTCCTCATCCTGAAGTTGCGCTTCCTTCACTTTTTCCACCAAAGTTGGTTGGGTTTCCAGATGGAACAATTTTTCATTAGGCTCTGCCAAACCCTTCACCTCTAACTCCAATTTAGCCATTTCTGCTACAAGCTTCTCCTGAGCAGTTAACAAAAATAATTTCTCCCAACCTTTTCTACTCAAAGCGTCGGCAACCACATTAGCCTTCCCTGGATGGTATAGAATTTCACAATCATAGCCTTTGATCAATTCTATCCATCTCCTCTACCACATATTCAAATCCTTCTGTGTGAAAATATACTTCAGACTTTTATGGTCTGTATATATTTCACACTTCTCCCCATAGAGATAGTGCCTCCAAATTTTCAAAGCAAACACCATGGTTGCTAATTCCAAATCATGGGTCGGATACCCTTTTTCATAATCCTTTAGTTGGCGTGATGCATATGCAATAACCTTACCATTCTGCATAAGCACACAACCAAGTCCTTTATGCGATGCGTCGCTATATACCACCAAATTTCTAGTGTCATCTGGCAATGACAACACTGGTGCCGAACTCAGTCTCTTCTTCAGTTCTTGGAAGCTCTCTTCGCACTTCTCCGTCCAAACGAACTTCACTGATTTTCTTGTTAAATTCGTCAACGGAGTGGCGATCCTGGAGAAATCTTGAATAAAACGCCTGTAATAACCTGCCAAACCTAGGAAACTCCTCACTTCTGACGGTGTTTTCGGCTGATCCCAGTTCATCACAGCTTCCACTTTAGCTGGATCCACCGAAATCCCGTCTTTATCGATAACATGCCCAAGGAATTGAACACGCTCCATCCAAAATTCGCACTTTGAAAATTTTGAATACAATTTCTCTTTCCTTAACGCCTCCAATGTCACCTTCAAGTGTTCCACGTGTTCTTCCTGAGTTTTGGAATATACCAAAATATCGTCTATGAATACCACTACGAATTTATCCAAAACTGGTTTAAACACCCTATTCATTAAATCCATAAACGCTGCAGGTGCGTTTGTTAAACCAAATGACATAACCAAAAACTCATAGTGACCATATCTAGTTCAAAATGTCGTCTTTGGTATGTCTTCCTTTCTCACCTTTAACTGATGGTACCCACTTCGCAGATCTATCTTTGAAAAATATCTCGCTCCCTTCAATTGGTCAAACAGGTCATCGATTCTTGGCTACGGATACTTGTTTTTAATCGTGACCTTATTCAACTCTCTATAATCAATGCAAAGACGCATTGATCCGTCCTTCTTCTTGACGAATAACACCGGCGCTCTCCACGGTGAAACACTCAGTTGAATATACTTTTTATCCAGCAACTCTTGCAATTGCACCATCAACTCCTTCATTTCTACCGGAGCCATTCGGTATGGGGCTTTTGATATAGGAGCTGTACCCGGTGCTAAATCAATTACAAACTCTATTTCCCTATCTGGCGGTAATCCTGGAAAATCATCAGGAAACATATCCGCAAAATCCCTAACTACCGGTATCTCCTCCAGCTTTGCACTCACCTTTCGGGTATCGACTATGTAGGCTAGATATCCTACACATCCTTGTCTCAACATCTTTCTGGCCTGCATCATCGTCAGACAACTTGTTTGTCTAGGCGACTTGCTACCATAAAACACTACCTTTGACGGGGTCATAAGGTTTACACACTTCCTTTGACAATCAATAACTGCCCCATGATTGAACAACCAATCCATTCCCAAAATAACGTCAAATTCCCCAAGACGAATTGGGATTAAGTTTACTGTCATCACATGACCCTTAATATCTACCTGACAGTTTTTGTGGACAAACCTAACAGGAATCATCTCCCTATTCGCAATTTCTATATCCATGGGGTAATCTAATTCTTCCTGAGGTAACTCTAATTTCCTAGCAAAATCATCGGATATAAATGAACAAGTAGCACCCGAATCAAATAACACATAAGCATTTACACTATTGACCGGAATGATACCTGACACTACATCCTTTGACTACACAGCATCCTGCACCGTCATGTTGAATGTTCGAGCGGTAGGTCGATTGGGTTGCGTTGGTCATGTGATAGTCAGATTGCCACCACTATTATTCCCCTTTCCTGCACTAGCTCCACCTGTAGCTTTCTTAGGGCAATCCCAAGCAAAGTGATCCTTCGACCCGCAAATAAAACATGCGCCCTTCTTCGGACTAGGGCAATTCGGTGTGATATGGCCCTCCTGACCGCAGTTAAAGCACACTCTCTTACCCTTCAAACAAACACCCACATGGCTCTTTCCGCAGTTACTGCATACCTCCACCTTCCTTTTCTGACTTCCCTGCTGACTGCCACCAGAGTTACTATCACTCCACTTTCTCTTTTGATTGCCGCCACCATGGCTACCACTTGCTTTATTATCATTTTCACTTTTCTTTTTCTTCTGCTCTTGATTGTATTTAGACAGAGCATCACTCCCTCCTTCAGCGATTATTGCCTTTTCTAATACTGCCGCAAATGAATTCAGTTGGAACATTGAAACTCGGCTATACAGCCAGGGCTTCAGTCCCTGCTCAAACATTCTAGCCTTTCGCTCATCCGTGTTGACTTGATATGGCACAAACCTCGCCAACTCATTGAATTTTGCAGCATACTCAGGCACCGTCATGGTACCTTGCTTCAATTCCAGAAATTGCACCTCCATTTGATTTTGTGCGCTTGTCGGAAAGTAGGTCTCGAAAAACATCTCCTTAAATCGCTCCCACGGTATTATCCCTTGCCCGCCTCGGGTTTTATTAGCTTGCCACCAGTAACTTGCTTTTGATTTGAGCATAAATGTTGCAAATGCAGTCTTCTGGTCCTCGTTGACCCTAGCGACATCAAACACTTTCTCCATCTCCATGACCCAGGTTTGTGCCTCGATCGGATTCATAGACCCTTGAAATTCTGGGGGTCCAACAGCCTTGAAATCTTTAAAAGTCGTGGCCTGAGCTTGGGGTTGATTCGCAAATGCTCCCGTTAGCAGATTTACCAGTTGCTGCATTGGATTAGCGTTGACGTCTTCGTTGTTATTGGTGGATCCCTCAGGGGTCTATTGACGGGTTTGTCTTCTTGGCGGCATCTTACTGTCAAGAATTCGCGCTATTAGATTATTACTCAATTACTTAAACATTTAAGTCTCAATTTAAACATTTATAAACAACACTTAACACATAGCACATCTGATAAACTTTCGCATTTTATTCATTTACTTCTTTAAAATATAATAAAAATAACGTCATAGTTATTTACATCAAATCATCTATCCTGAGTTTCAGGATTACATCATTATTCTATCCCATTATATAAAAATGGGATTTACAACTTATTAACTTCATAAATTTTCATACTAGCATATCTAATCATTATCTACGATGACATCCCACGACGCACAGCTTCCTTGCGTTCCTGCTCCATAATACGAGTCACCATCCTTCGATCCACCATATCTGGATGACGATGAACTCGATCCAGAGCTCTATCAACTGTGGTGTGAAAAATATACTCCATCTCATCAATCTTGGCCTTCTTTGACCACACCTCACATTCAACATGATCTGCGCGATTAGCCTCCCTCGGCCAAGCGTTTTCAACTCTAACCCGCTTAGCTGACTCCTCTTTCAATTCTTCTCGTACAATTTCATTTCTAGCCAATAACTGTCCTCGTTTGTACTTAGACTGAGCTAGTCTTTGCTCGACCTCTGCAAGACGTGATGATAAATCCTGGATCTCGACATCCTTCTACTCTAGAACGGCTTGACGTTCCACAACCTGTTCTCCTAACTCCTCTTTTTCGCTCTCAACATGAACCAGCTTCCACTCCATGTCCCCAAGACGTATATCGAGCTCCTCAATCTCACTGTTCTTCTGCTCCAAGACAGTCTGTCGATCAGCCAGCTGCCTCTCTAACTCCTCCACTCTATCTTGCAACTCTATGTTGCGATCATACACCTGCTCGTACATCTGAACACCTAAGGAAGATAGTGATATCCCCTCAGGGTCTTCCTCCTCCTCCTTAACCTCTTTAAGATCCTCCTCAGGATTTGACTCAGGCTCGTACTCAGGTTCTTCAGCAGTGGTCAGTGGGGTTGGTTCTCTCGGAACTAGCTGCTCCCAGACCGTATGAATATCTCGGGACTCCTCCTCCCTAGCCTGGCTGGGTTCTCCTCTATCAGTCATCCTGCCACCAAAATTTTAAGTTTTAATTACTACTCGATAATACTCACGAGCACATAAGTTTGTTATTAAATAAGCACATAGCACATAATCATTTTATTATCTTTTATGAATTTTCGTAATCCATTCCTTAGAACTCGATAAGAGTTTATCACCACTAAATTCTCTATCTTCTACAAGGCTACTACCCTAAGGTTTTCCCCACCTAACGGTTCATAACCTATTGGCTCTGATACCAACCTGTGACACCCCCAAATCCGGGTACTTCAACTCCACAGATTTGGTGTTCACTATGTGTTGCCTCTTTTTAAGTCTTAAATAAAAGAGCTCTAACTCACGCAAGTATACGTGGTCAACAAGTAATACAGAGAAAGTAGAGTATCGTCCCACAGAGACAGGATTAAATTAAATCACTATGCATCAGTTCTATCACTATACTTATTTGCTTAAACTATTGACTTACTTTTGGTGACAAAATTATTTCTATATCAATTAATAACTAAATATGCAAATACTAACGAAATATATCAAGCTTGGAATTAATGGGATCCTAACTTCATTTAATAGTTCATCTAATTACCACTATCATGCTAGTAAGTTCACATATCACAGAAAAGTAGCCAGGACACTAAAATAGACATAACCATTTGTCAATGCATTATGACCTACTTACATAATATCCATACTCGATAGACACCATGTAATCACCACTATAACCAAAATCACTATATTTCTATGTGAAATTGCAATTATATTGATTTTAAGCACAAGTCCTTGTTTTGACTCTTACGGTGAAACAGTATATTTCTATCTGATTCACAAAATATTAAGCTATCCAATTAAGCCTCATATTCGCAAGCTATCATGATTACAATCCATAATTATATGTTATTTTTCAATTTCATACAAGTACTGAAATCGAATGGTGATCAATCATTCACACATGCAAAACAATCATGATAGAAGTTCCTTATGATATGCAAAACAATCTAACAATCAAGCTTATAATTAGACTACATACTAAAATCCGTTAGAATCCCATAATGGAGATTAGTTCATGTCTGAACCAAAAGCCATTATGGGATCAAAACTAAACATGGAGAAATAAATAATCAATTGAAGTAGAAGAATTAGATTGATCAAACCCAATTGAAGAAATAAATCCAAAGTAAAGTTCACTCCACATCAATTTCCAGCACTTGAACAATAAAAATCCACGATAAAACTCCACACACTCTCTCTCTAGAAAAGTAGAAGAATAATAATAATGGTCTCCAAGTTCCCTCTTAGGATTTCCTTCTCACTATCTAATCAATATTGACTAGAATCCTCTTCAGAATTGGCTTCCTTTTTCTCCTCCAGCCGCAACTCAGCAACAAATTTCGTGCCCTAGCGCCGTTGGCGCTAGCCCAAGCGCTGCTGGCGCTAAGTTGGGCGCTAATAGCGCTATGGTGCAGTGTGTCATGGCTGAGTGTAGCGCCGCTGGCGCTAGCCCAAGCGCTGCTGGCGCTAGGTCATGTCCCAGTAATTACAAAAATGCCACTCAGCTCAAATTTTAATCCTTTTTAATTCTTTTCTTCACCAAATGACTTCCATGTCCCTCCAACTCCATCCTACAATAAATAAACACAAAAACAAATAAAATAATACTAAAAACACTTAAAGACCACAATAATTAAGTCTAACAAGACCCGATTCGTAGGTATAAAACCCACTCATCAAATACCCCCAAACTTAACCAATTGTTTGTCCCCAAGCAATGCAATGATGCAAATGCTAATTAACGAACCTGCCTACGAATCAAACAATCAACCAACATAGTATCCAACACCAGGCCTCAAAGATATCATAAATACTTAAGTAGAATCTCTAACCAATGCAAAGTTTCTAACTTTAACCAATTAGTTAAGTTACGCCTGTCATCACCCATGTTGTGCGTGTGTGTATATCAATCATTTCAATCAATTACAATTCAAATCCATCACATAATTAACTTCTTAGAGGAAAACTTTTAATTTTAACTCAATTCAACCTGTGAACACAACCAATTCAACTGAGTCAAGCAATCACTAAGCATAAGGGTATCACTAAGGTTATTTAACACATTTAGATCCTTTTTAAACCCTTCCCCAGGAATTTAACACAATTTTTTTCTTTTTAGTGAGTGCATTTTATGCTCCATCTCACTTTCTTTTGAACGAGTGTGTTTTACGCTCCATCTCGTTCCATGTGTTTATGAGTGAGTGCATTTTACGCTCCATCTCAACCCACCACATGATCCATTCTTCAATTGGGAAAGGTTCAAAATTTTCAAATTTCTCTTTTTTTTTCTTTCACCCCAAAATTCCCCCAAACTTAGATTCTTGCCTGTTTTTCATTTAATGGACGTTTCACCGATATTATCAAGTTTTAACCCCAAATCTTCCACCAGAAGAAAATTATGCAACAATTTGAATTAAACTAATCAAAACAATTGATTGCGTGTTGTCCTTGCTAACAAAAGTTTCAGACAGGTTAAACTTCACTACCTAATCAAAGTCATCACTAAGCACTAGTTTTCAATTCTTCTCAAGTTAAAACCATGAAACCAGTCTTATCATTGGCCACATTAGATACTATATCAATTTATGCTTAATTCATGAAACTACATGCATAACATAACCTAAAACACAATGCAGCTACCATGCATCATGCATAAACACAAGAAAACAAAACAAACTAAATGCATGAAACAGAACAAACAAAAAAACTACCCCCCAAACTGAACAAAACAATGCCCTCATTGAAAAAGAATAAAACATTAAGAACAGAGGACTCCCCTGATGAAGAACACTACTCATCATCACTGCCATCAGCAGCGTCATCATCATCCTCATCATCCGCATCAGAAGGCGAGTCAGGTGGTGGGTAAATAGATAAAGGAGGAGCTGGTGGAAACTGGAATGGTCCTGCTAAAGGATTGCAATTTGGCTTGGTGAAGGAGAAAGCAAATCTTGGTATTATGTTCTTGCTTTTGTGCGTTGTGCCCCCATTAAGCCCGATCTAGTGTTTTTGCAATTTTTTTTTTTTAAGTTTCCCTGCCGAGCGCTCCTAGCACTGAGGATTGTACTGGAGTGGGCGCTGCCAGCGCTTATAGGCACACTTAGTCAATTTTTGTCCAATTCAAGCTTCTACCTGCACACACATCAACCCAAATCCAAAATTAGTTACAGAAACCCCTTTTTTTTTTCTTTTTCCCATTTTTTTTAAACAAAATTAATTGAATAAACAAAAACAAAACAGAAAATTAAAACGCTGGGTTGCCTCCCAGATAGCGCTAAGTTATAGTCAATTAGCTTGACTGTCTCTGAATCTCATTCTGGTTCAATCGCAAAAAATATCATTGCATGCCTCCTCTTAGTCTTTTCTTTGAATTCCTTGGCATCATTGTACGTTTGAAAACCCCCAAACTTATCTTCATCCATTGGCAAAAAATAACTATCATCATTTGATTCAACTTTTCCTGTATCCTTGACCACTTCTTTCATTATCGGATTAAGCTTTTTTTGCTGCTCAACCGACGGCTTGCTACCCTCTTCCAGCAGGATCTTATGCATGCAAAAAGAAGGGCTTATCCCCTTGATATCGGCTATGGTCCATCCAATAGCTGATTTAAACTCTCTAAGCACTCGTAGCAGTGTTTCCTCCTGAAAAAATGTTAGTGCAGAAGAAATAATCACAGGTAGCTTTGAATCTTTATTTAAAAATGCGTACCTGAGATGTTCTGGAAGTGGTTTAAGTTCAAGTTCGTCACATTCTTCATCCTCCAATTCTAAATTTTCAGCAATTTCTCTCTGCAGTGGTTCATAGTTCAAGAAACTCTCCCCGTCATCATTCACTATACTATCCACTAAGTCAACTCTGAAGCATTCTTCTTCATCAGTGGGAAGCTTCATTGCCTTGAAAACCTTAAACTTCACCTCCTGATCATGTACACGCATTGTGATCTCCCCTTTCTGCACGTCTATCAAAGTCCTCCCCGTGGCTAGGAATGGTCTCCCTAGTATGATTGGTATATTTTTGTCCTCCTCATAGTCTAAGATGATGAAGTCCGCCGGAAAGATAAATTTGTCCACTTTCACCAGTACATCCTCCACTATCCCCCGTGGATATGTGATAGATCTATCAGCTAGCTGTAGGGAAATATTCGTTGGCCTTGGTTCCGGTAATCCTAACTGACTGAATACTGACAACGGCATCAGGTTGATACTTGCCCCAAGATCACACAAACATTTATCGAAGCTCATCTTTCCGATCGTGCATGATATTGTGAAACTGCCCGGATCTTTTAACTTTGGAGGTAATTTACGTTGAAGCACTGCACTACATTCCTCTGTCAAGGCCACTGTCTCAAACTCGTCTAACCTTCTCTTCCTTGACAGTATACCCTTCATAAACTTTGCATAACTTGGCATTTGTTCCAATGCCTCCGCGAAAGGTATGTTGATCTGCAGTTTCTTAAAAACCTCCAAAAACTTTTTGAACTATTTATCATCCTTCTGCTTATTCAATCTTTGCGGATATGGAACTCGAGGGTGAACTTGCGGTACTGTATTCACGGGCTTCTTATCTGAACTCGCTTTCTCCTTCTCCACTTGCTGCGACTCGGACTCATCCTTCTTCTCTCTTTTCTCAGCTTCAATTTCTGTCTCAGTTTCTACCCCAGTGTCATCCCCTTGTAAACTCGGTGCTGCTGTTTCTGGTGCATTTCCTGAATATTGCTTTCCCGATCTGAGTGTAATGGCCTGACACTGTTCCTTACCTTCTCTCCGTGGATTTGCCTCTGTGGTACTTGGCAATGAACCCTGGGGTCTGCTGTTAAGCATAGTCGCCATTTGCCCCATCTGAGCTTCCAGATTTTTAATAGCCACTGCCTGGCTTTTGATCATCACCTCTGTATTTGCCATGTACTTTAACATCATCTCCTCCATTTCTGATTTCTTTTCCTGCGGAGGTGCATATGGAGTAGGATGTTGTTGTTGAGAATATCCCGGTGGTAAAGGTGGTCTTGGAGCATGCTGTTGCTGCGCTGGTTGAAACTGATTGTTCTGCTGAAACTGCTGCTGCTGATTTCCTTGATTATTTGACCAACTAAAGTTTGGATGATTACGGTTGTTGGGGTTGTATGTGTTCTGGAACTGTCCTTGGTCTTTCCTATAACTGTTCACATACTGCACCGACTCCGAGTTAATAGCACATTGATCTGTTGAATGCGACCCCGCGCAAATTTCGCATACGAAAGCAACTAACTTGACTTTGCTTTCTGACAGCGACTCTATTTTCTTTGCCATAGCCGCCATCTGTGCTGACAACTGGGTAATAGCGTCCACTTCCAACAAACCTACAACTCTGGGCTGTGACGTTCTGGCTGTAGGATTCTGGAAATCATTTGCTGCCATAGTCTCAATAAGGTTATAAGCCTCGTCGTAGCTCTTTGCCCCTAAAGCTCCACCCGCAGCTGCATCTACCATCTGCCTAGACTGCCATCCCAATCCATTATAAAATGTGTTGATCACCATCCAATCTAGCATCCCATGGTGTGGACACTTTCTTAACATCTCCTTGTACCTATCCCAAGCCTCGTATAAGGACTCACCCTGTTGTTGCTTAAATTGAGAAATTGCTGTCCTTAGTTTTGCAGTTTTAGCCATTGGGAAAAACTTGGCTAGAAATTTTTGTGCTAGGTCCTTCCATGTAGTAATTAATCCTGCAGGAAAAGAATGGAGCCAACTTCTTGCTCTATCCCTTAATGAGAATGGGAATAGCCTTAGTCGGATAGCATCCTCCGTCACCCCATTGTACCTAAATGTATCGCATATTTCAATGAAGCTCAATAGATGCTCATTAGGATCGTCTGTAGCAGCACCCCCAAACTGAACTGAATTCTGCACCATTTGAATGGTTCCCGGTTTTATCTCAAAGGTATTTGCTGCTATTGCTGGTCTGACTATGCTAGACTGCAGTTCATTAATATTCGGCATAGAATAGTCCCGCAAAGCTTTATACTCCTCTCTTCGCTCTTCCGCCATATTCGAACTAGTTTCTTCCAATTGTGCTTGTAAATTTCTACGCACTCTTGCTTTCCAACCTCTTCCGTCAATATTATCCTGAGCTGGTGTTAATTCTGAGTTGGATGATCGTGTGTGCATAAAAATTCTACAAGTACCTGAAACCAATACAAAAATAAAAATAGAAATGAGAAAAGATTAGATTTGTCTAAGCCAAACAATATAGCTTAAAACTGATGATAATAATAAAAATCTAACGCCTGTCCCCGACAACGACGCCAAAAACTTGTTGCCTCTTTTTAAGTCTTAAATAAAAGAGTTCTAACTCACGCAAGTATACGTGGTTAACAAGTAATACAGAGGAAGTAGAGTATCGTCCCACAGAGACAGGATTAAATTAAATCACTATGCATCAGTTCTATCACTATACTTATTTGCTTAAACTATTGACTTACTTTTGGTGACAAAATTATTTCTATATCAATTAATAACTAAATATGCAAATACTAACGAAATATATCAAGCTTGGAATTAATGGGATCCTAACTTCATTTAATAGTTCATCTAATTACCACTATCATGCTAGTAAGTTCACATATCACAGAAAAGTAGCCAAGGACACTAAAATAGACATAACCATTTGTCAATGCATTATGACCTACTTACATAATATCCATACTCGATAGACACCATGTAATCACCACTATAACCAAAATCACTATATTTCTATGTGAAATTGCAATTATATTGATTTTAAGCACAAGTCCTTATTTTGACTCTTACGGTGAAACAGTATATTTCTATCTGATTCACAAAATATTAAGCTATCCAATTAAGCCTCATATTCGCAAGCTATCATGATTACAATCCATACTTATATGTTATTTTTCAATTCCATACAAGTACTGAAATTGAATGGTGATCAATCATTCACATATGCAAAACAATCATGATAGAAGTTCCTTATGATATGCAAAACAATCTAACAATCAAGCTTATAATTAGACTACATACTAAAATCCGTTAGAATCCCATAATGGAGATTAGTTCATGTCTGAACCAAAAGCCATTATGGGATCAAAACTAAACATGGAGAAATAAATAATCAATTGAAGTAGAAGAATTAGATTGATCAAACCCAATTGAAGAAATAAATCCAAAGTAAAGTTCACTCCACATCAATTTCCAGCACTTGAACAATAAAAATCCACGGTAAAACTCCACACAATCTCTCTCTAGAAAAGTAGAATAATAATAATAATGGTCTCCAAGTTCCCTCTTAGGGTTTTCTTCTCCCTATCTGATCAATATTCACTAGAATCCTTTTCTGAATTGGCTTCCTTTTTCTCCTCCAGCCGCAACTCAGCAACAAATTTCGTGCCCTAGCGCCGCTGGCGCTAGCCCAAGCGCTGCTGGCGCTAAGTTGGGCGCTAATAGCGCTATGGTGCAGTGTGTCATGGCTGAGTGTAGCGCCGCTGGCGCTAGCCCAAGCGCTGCTGGCGCTAGGTCATGTCCCAGTAATTACAAAAATGCCACCCAGCTCAAATTTTAATCCTTTTTAATTCTTTTCTTCACCAAATGACTTCCATGTCCCTCCAACTCCATCCTACAATAAATAAACACAAAAACAAATAAAATAATACTAAAAACACTTAAAGACCACAATAATTAAGTCTAACAAGACCCGATTCGTAGGTATAAAACCCACTCATCACTATGCCATACATTCAAGACTAATTACCCATGTTAAAGATAACATAATTAAACTGAATGAAATATCTTCCCACAAAAAGGGGTTACATCACAAATCTCTTAAATAAATAAATCCCAGGTTATCTAACCTCTATTACATCAATGCGGAATAAAACATAAAATTTAAATAAGTCTTTTACAAAGAACTGAAACAAATAGACTAAACATCTTCATTTGCTCATCTTGCCCTTGCCCTTGCTAGTGGACGGCTCATCAGATTTCTCAGTCTTAGCTGCAATGTTTTTAATGCAAGAGTGAGCAAACAATTGCCCACAATCATAATAACGATAACAATTGAATAATTAATGAAATAGATTTATAGCTTTCTGAATTCAATCAATAACCAATCGAGATATGAAAGATTAATAGGATACTTGGCTCAAGAACTGATTATAGAACTTCAAGGTTTAAGAATTGTATCTGAGGGTCACAAGACCTCGAACTATGTCCTAGGTTAACAAGTATTTCTACCGTAACCTTTAACAGTCTTATAGACTATGGACCATCCATCTCGTACTCAGGGGGATCAGCCCTTTGTACAATATATTGTGCACAAACATTTTAACGCTGTCACGTAATTAATCCCCTATATTAGGGTTGTTCATCTCAGTTTAGCATCAAAATCCGTACCAAAAGGAACTTGGTTTGGGAAAATATTCTAAGTCTTTAGAACGCTCATCAACTAAGGACTAGCTGAATCAATAAGGGTTGCTAGTCACTAAAGCATTTGATTCATCAATAAAGTTTGTACAATAGTAATTCTGTTCGAAGTTTGAATAACGTTCAATGATCGAACAATAAATGACTGAGGTAAATATAAACACTTGTCATGATAACAACCTTGCTTGAATAATAATAAACTAAGGTTAATAAGCTTGCTCAATGAAAATAAATTTGCTTTAAAGGAAATATCCAGTTTAAGGGAGGAAAACTTGCCTCGTGCGTAGATTACAGATTTAAATTCACGTTCTTTAATCAACCTTCTATTGCCTAGAGAACTTGGTGACTTCTCTTTTGATTCTTCTCTCCAATCTCCAACCTCTTCTCTCAATTTCTCTCTATTCTTACTCTCTCTTTTTCTCTGAACTTTCAAGCTCTGCTCTTTCTTTTTTTTTTTAACTGATGAACCTTATTTTAACGTACTCAGACTTCAAGTGATCAGTTGAGAAAATCAAGAGTTAGGCCATGTTTGGCCAACTCAAAAATAAAAAAAATGGAATCCTAAAAGGCATAAGGCTTCGTTTGGCTGAATAAGAACAAAATAACCCTTTTTCCTAATCAAGGGTCACAAGGTCTTGTTTGTTAAAACAAAAACAAAACCCTTTCCATTTATTTTAATAAATCATTATATTATATAGTTTTAATCGTCACACTTTTAATTTAATTAAACTTATTATTAAATAAATTCAATTAAACCTTACTGATTAATTAATAATTCTATTTAACCAATAACAATAACACCAAATAAATTATCTTATTCAAATAAATTATTTATTCAAATAAATCATTTAATCATCTAATTTAATTATTAAATTAAATTAGAATAATCGCATCAAATCACAATTGAATAACATTTAACATAAATTCTTGCACCATAACTTTATAAATTATTTACTTTACTCAATAAACAAATTAATAAAAATATTGATATAACTCAATAAATATTTTTATTTAATCACAAAAATTACATTCGTTACAAAGTATACCTCATCATACACAAGATATTATGATGATCTCAAGTCCAAGGATCACTTGTACTACTATCACTTGAGGAATTCCTATTGACAGGCGAGTAAAACTCCATTAGGTATTCCTTAGCGAGCCACGTTCAGTGAACTTATTCTCCAATAAGCACCTACACACTTGCTTTAGTGTCTCCACACAAATGATTATGAGATCAATCATCCTCTTCATAAGAGCAAGCAACATATGTACTAATCTATCCAGATTCACTAATCCCCTTTCTAGTAATCCAACGATTAGAAACGATTTTAGTTTTAAGCTTTCTAAGAATTTAGATCTCATTAGCATGATCATCATCATGATTCTAAAAGCATTGCTTAAAACTATGGGTTTATCACATATTAATATAACAACATCATGTTAAAATAATGAAAATGCCTTTATTAATCGAATAAGATTACAAAGTATATGCTATATCATATCAAATATGATTAGCTTGTGTGCATACTACTTTCAATCTCCTACTTGCACTAAAGCGAATCGCCATGGTATCTAATACCCTTCTTCTCTAAGTGACGATCATCCTGCTGTTGGATAAAGCTTCAGTAAATGGATATGCAATGTTGTTCTTGAGAGTCCACTATCTCTATAGTGACTTTTCCTCTTTCAATGATTTCTCTAATCAAATGAAAGTGTCGCAACACATGTTTGAATCCAAGATGAGACTTAAGAACTATTCTTAGTTCTGTAATAAACTTTTCATTCAAACAATCAACTTGCAGCTTCATTTACATCTATATACTTTGTCTTTGTCACTAAACCAGTAACTCTTTGCTGTTTAGAACTTTTCCATTTCACTGCACCACCATTCAAGGTAACGATTTATCCTAAAGTGGATTTGTTATTGTCTTGGTCAGTCTGAAAAACTTGAGTCTGTTTAACCCTCTAGCTTTAATTCAGACCCATCATGAATCATGATCACATCTTCAATACCGGTTAAGTACTTAAAGATGTTTATCAATTTCTTACAATGATCTTCTTTAGAATATGACTGATCAACATCAGGCATTGTATATTCATTGCATACATGATAGTAACTTATGCGATCTCTCTTTCAATTGGGCACAATTTTAGAGAGATACACTGCATGGTTCATCATCATGAGACCTCTCTTGGAGTTTGCCATGCTAAACGCCTTTAGCATCGAATGAATATACGTTCATTAGGTCAAGCCGAACATCCTTTTAAATCTATCTGTATAGATTTATATCCCCAATTTATAGGATGTTCCTCCCAAGTCATTCATGGAGGAATGTTTAGACAATTTTATCTTTACTAATTATAGCATTGGTGTGTCATTCCTTATCAGTAGTATATCAACATATAATACTAGGAATGTCACAATGCTCCCACTGACCCTTTTGTACACACTAGGTTCATTCTCATTTTTGATAAAATCAAACTCTTCTAATTGTCTTGTCAAAACGAATGTTCCATCTTTGAGAAGCTTGCTTCAATCCATAAATGGATTGTTGTAGCTCATATACATGATTTGCTTCAACCATTGAAACAAATCCATCTGGTTGTATCATACATACATTCTCCTCAAATCTTTATTGAGGAAGGATGTGACATCCCCAAATCCGGGTTCTCTAACCTCGGGTTTGGTGCTCACGATCCATCATCATCATAAGCATTCTACATACTATTGCGGAATTATAAACATACATTGTTCATTTAAATAACCTTCTAAAACATATCCCCAGTTCTCTTTAACCTTAAATTAACATACCCTTAAATATTACAAAATATTTACGTAGAATTACATAGCAAGATATAACACTTAAACAGTTACATTAAACTATTCTTAGCCAACTAGTCCTGGATCTTGCCCTTGCCCTTATCCTTCTTGTTCGAACTTTCGGGCTTAGCTGAAATAAACGTCATGATATAGCAAAAGTAAGCAACTAATTTTCTTAGCAAGTTTAATTATAAAGATGATATATCATGATTAGAAAGGAATTTATCTATCGATGTTCAACAATGAAATTCAATTGTGAAAGAACATTTAACAAGATTCGATAATTGAATAATAGATACTGAGTGGTCATAAATAACCATGAACATATACGAAGGTTGTCAGTATTTAAACTGGTCCTTTTAGTAAGTTTTGATAATCAAGGGGATCAACTTTTCATACCCGGTGATTTATGCATAAACACTTAATAATCAAGCAATAATTGTTTTCCAATTTAATGCTTTAGTAAAACTGTTCTTTTTCTCAGTCGAAGAATCCATACCAATCAATTGGTTGGTTAGCTTTTAAAAGTTATTTGAATTTATCAAATTTAACATATTTGATCTAGCTGATACAATTAGCATAGATCCTGCTCATAAATAGTTCATCAAAGAAAGAACTTAGAATAATTCACAGTTCAATAATAATAGAACATGAATTTAATTACACAAAGTGCAAATGTCAATAATCATTAAAGATGTGAATAATCATCAATAATTATTCACTAACATGTACATATATTCCATACAAAAAATAATTTTATTGCAAATTATTAGCTTTCTTTAGTATTTTTCAAAGACTCGTTTTTAGTCCACAACTTAGCAAAATTTACTATATCGTGCTAAACTTCAAAAAATTCGAAATCTTGCCAGAATCTTAAACATGTTAACATGAACTTTTAGTTTAAATTTCGTGGTCATCAGAGTTATAGAACTCAAGTTATAGCAGTTTCTATTTTTAAAACCCTAAAATTTGATTGGCCATAACTCACTCGTCCAAAGTCGGAATACGTTCAATTTCGGATGAGAGCTAAGTTATATCATATAGTTTCATACTCCAAAAGGTCTGAATTTATTTCAATGTTTAAGTGAACCAAAAAGCCCTCAAAAAAATCCATACAACGGGTTTGGTTAGTTTTTTGGGTTTGACCTATTTTGGTCGAAACTGTCCATAGGAAAATCTATAAGGTATTTTCCGAAAATTCTAATTGGAGTGTTTAGAGGACACCCATATCTAACTCCAGAACTTAACCTCATTCAAAAATTTAAAATGGGTTGAGAGTTATGCTCGTTCAAATTTTAGGTCCTGTTTTAGGGAAAAACAGTTTTTTCGACTTTTAGGTTTTCTTGGAAAGCTTTCTTGTTTACATGATTTTTCCTACATAAAACACATAACAAACATATATACTTCATCATAACCTTCCTTATAATATAGGATCCACCATGATCCTCCATTCAAACAATCTCCCACAACAATCATGCTTAAACAAATGTTAAACATAGTTTTAGGGTTAGAAATTCTTTATACCTTCTTGCTTAGCTTTCTTCCTTTTCTTGCTAGATGGTTTGCTAAATGATGCTTGCTAGCTTTTCCTCTTCCTTTCCCTTACCCAAAACAGTGGGTTCTCTCTCTCTCTCTATTTCTCTTTCTCAAGCTCTCAAGCTCTTCCTACTTCTAACTTACCAAGGTGTGGGAAATGAAAAGCAAAAACTAACTTTTCTTCCCTTCCTCTATTTATAGGCTCCAAGTAATCTTACTTAGTCCTCCTTAATCATCCAACACATTTGCTAAGCACACTTAAAGGCTTAATCCAAAAGTTTACTTGCAAGAGAATTGTCAACCAAAATGATGAAGATATGGAGATGGAGTGAAGAAATGAGCAAAGGAAAAAAATCAAGCAACCTTAGTCACATTTTTCTTCCTAGGTGGGACCCATCATTTGACTACCATCTCACCCCATGTGGGGCCCATAATACCCGGCCATCCCCCTATATTATCCTTCTATTTTTGCTTTTCTTTTGCCTTATTTATGACATCATCGTCCTGAAAGTAATATGCCCTCAAGCTAATCACATAGGATGTGATAAGCATTTACTTTGTAATCTTTTTTATTTATTAATAAAAAACTTTATTTAATATAAAAGACATTCTTTATCCATGTTAATTAGTTGAATTAATAAATGTGATAAACCCATAGTTTTGAGCAATGTTTTTAGAGTCATTATGATGATCATGCTAATGAGATCTAAATTTTAGATAGCATAAAAACTAAAATCGTTCCTAATAATTGGATCACTAAGAAGGGGATTACTGAATCTGAATAGATTAGTACATACTATGCTTGCTCTTATAAAGAGGATGATTGATCTCATAATCATTTGTGTAGAGACACTAAAGCAAGTATGTAGGTGCTTATGAGATAATAAGTTCACTGAACATGACTCGCTAAAGGAATACCTAATGAAGTTTTACTTGCCTGTTAATAGGAATTCCTAATGTGATAGTAGTACAAGTGATCCTTGGACTTGAGATCATCATAATATCTTGTGTATGATGAGTTATGCTTTGACATGTCCCTTAAGACCTTTAAGTTATATCAAAGGGTATGCTTGGGTATAATAAGTTGTACATGGAGATAGGTGAATGGTCAATCAAGAATCTACCACTTCTAGTAAAAGATGAGAATGTCCTATGTGATTCGATAAATGACAACTCAATAGTCCTTGGCCAAGGCATAATAAAATTAGAAAGGAAATTCTAATTTGCATTATTTAGAGTTGTGCATTTGAGAATCGAAATGCATATAATCAAATAAAATAAGACTTGACAGTAATTCCATGTCTTATATTTAATTGGGACATTGTATGGTAGAAGGACTAAATTGTACGGTAACTATTCATTGAAAGGTTCTTTTGTGATTAATGTTGAAATCTATATTATCTGGAAAGTCATTGATCGCTAAGGGGGCTTACCCTTATTGTGGAATAAATATTATTTATTTAAATAAATTAAATAATTTAATTAATTAATTTAAATAAGATTAGAATTGTTCTAATTGATTTATTCTACAACCGGTTTAATATGGGGAACCTAAAAGGTCACACCGCAAAAAAAAATATTAATTTGAGAAGTGAATGGCATAATCGTAATAATAAGTTAAGTATATTTAATTTATACTATGGTGATAGAATAAATTAAATAGTTTAATATTTATTATATAGTATTTTGAATATACTAATTATAAATTAATAATATGAGTGTTATTATTATTATTACTATTATTATTATTTAGTTTCTAAATGATTTAGGAATTAATTAATAAGAGTACTCTCATATAAGTTCTTAATTAGATTAGGAGTTTAATAAATAAAAAAAACCCTACTCCTAAATAGTTTAGGAGGGTTGCTATATCTATAAATAAGAGGTGTCTTATTATGGAGTAGGGTTACACACACTTCCATTAGATTTGGAAAAGTACTCATAAATTCTTTAGAGAGAGAAAACTAGGGTTTGCCACTACCCACTTCTTGAATCTTTATTATTCCTTGGTGGATGTAACGAATGCAATTTTTGTGATTGAATAAAATATTTATTGAATTATATAAATATTTTTATTAATAATGTTAAATGTTATTTGAATGTGATTTGTTATGTTTATTCTAATTTAAGTTAATAATTAAATTAGATGATGAAAAGGTTTATTTGAATAAATGATTTATTTGAATAATGTAATTCATTTGGTATTATTGTTATTGGTTAAATAAATTTATTATTTAAGTTAGTAAGGTTTAATTGAATTTATTTAATAATAAGTTCGATTAAATTAGAAGTGTGACATTTAAAACTATATGTTATAATGATTTATTAAAATAAATGAGAAAGTGTTTAATTCAGTTTACCAAACAGGGCCTATGATCTTTGTTTGGGAATAATGAGTTATTTTATTTGTGTTTTGCCAAACAAGGCCTTAAGACCTTTAGTTAGAATAATAGATTATTTTAATTTGTAATTGCCAAACAAGCCTTAGAGGCTTTTGAATTGTGTAACTGATAAGTTAATATCAGTATACGTTATTATTCTTTTAAATTATCAGTTTTTATTTGTTTGTTAAAGCTTTTTCAGTTAAAAAAAACACAGAGGATCAGAGTATTGAGAGAGTTAGAATTGAGAGTTCTGTGAATTAGAGAGAGAGCAGAGCTTTGAGAGTTGAGAGAAAAGAGAGAAATTGTGAGAGAAGCTTGGAGATTGGAGAAAGAATTTCTAAAACTAAGGAGTTTAATCAAAGCAATAGAAGGTATAATTCTTTTCCACTTTGTTTTATTTTACTGTATATGGTTTCTAGTTTTCTGTATGTGAACTCAATTGCTTAAAAGATGAAATATTGGATATAAATGTTAGAAAGCATGTGTTAGATGATTATGTGTTGATTATAGATTAATTTGAATGATTAATCCATAAAAGCATGTTTAAAATAGAGTTTTTGAGTTTTTACAGAGTTTATTTCATGAATTGTATATATATATGAAAATTGATGCTTAAATTAGTTGTTATTTGGTAAAATTATCATTTGATTATGAATATATGATGAAAAACAAGAATAATGCAAGAAGAATGGTTTTAATTGATTGAAAGATGAGTTTACAGAGTTTAATTTCATTAAAATGGCCAAAAACTTGAATAAACTGTTTAACAGTGAAATTCTTGGGTTTAAATTGGTTGTTTATGTGTTAGAATGATTAAAATGTTTAGAAAACATGTTGGGTAAATGTTATGTATCATATATGATGTCTGGGTATTTTTAATTTGTATACTGGATGATAGAATTCGGAAAATTTGGCCAAATTTGGCCTAACTTTTCACTGGTTCGCGACCTGTAGAAGGTGTTAGTCGCGTCTACTGCCCCGGCGGTAGAAATGAGCTAGGATTATCGCCCCAGCGGTTCTCTCGCCCCGGCGGCATATTTGCACTAGATTCGTCGCCCCGACGACAGCCTCGCCCCGGCGACGATTTTGTTAAGTTTTTTCTCGCCCCGGCGAGAATCACTGCTGTATAAAAAAAATTATTATTATTATTATTATTTTGTTTTCTTTTCTTGGAAGTTATGATGCATAATTAAACTTTTATTAATGTATTAAATGACTAAAGAATTTTCAAGATGGTTGCTAAACTAGTACTTGTTGACTATGGTATGCTAAATGAGATGTTGTGATAAAAGAGCAAGCTTAGAATGCTTTTAATCTTGTGACTAATTATATTACCATTTTACAATTAAACGTTTAGGTTGTTTAAGGATCGTGAGATATTTAATTTGTAATCTACGCTTGAGGCAAGTTCCTTATCTCAACTTATTACTTTTACGTTGAGCAAGTTTTTCCTATCTCAAACTTGTTATTTCATTTAAAGCGAGTTTAATATCATTGAGCAAAAATATTTACCTTAGCTTATTGTCATTCAAGCAAGGTTGTTGTCATGACTAAATGTTAAAGCTTTATTCCATTTGTTTATTGTTCGATCATTGATCGTTATTCAAACTTTGAACAGAATTTCTATTGTTTGACTTTATTGATGAATTAGACTAGCAAACCCTTATTGATTCAGCTAGTCCTTAGTTGATGAGCGATTTCAAAGACTTAGAATATTTTCTATTCTTGTTCCAAGCCAAGTTCCTTTTGGTACGGATTCAGACGATAAACTGAGATGAACAACCCTAATATAGGGTATTACTTACGCGACAGCGTTAAAATGTTTGTGCACAATACATTGTACAAAGGGCTGATCCCCTTGAGTACGAGATGTTGGTCCATAGTCTATATGACTGTTAAAGGTTACAATAGAAATACTTGTTAATCTAGGACATAGTTCGAGGTCTTGTGACCCTCAGATATAATTTCTAAATCTTGAAATCTATTTTTCCTTGAATCTAATATTCTAACGAGCTTTTAGACTTTGATCATCTATTGACTGAGATTCAAAAACTTATTATTTCTCAGTTGAAATCCATTTCATTTAAATGTTATTGTTATCGTACTTGTGAGCAATTGTTTGCTCACTCTTGCATTAATCATTGCAGCTAAGTCAGAAAAGCCGGACGAACCGTCCACGAGTAAAGGCAAGGGCAAGATGCCAAAGTAGCAAGAGATTTATTATCCACTTGATGTTTTATTGTATCAAAGACTTATTTAAATTATGTTTTATTCCTCATTTGATGTATTAAGGTTAAGATAACCTGGGATTTGATTGTTTAATAGTTTGGTGATGTAACCCATTTTGGGAAGATGTTTCTTTAAGTTTATTTAATTATTCTTAATTATGGGTAGATAGATGTGAATGTATGTTATAGTGAACACCAAATCAGTGGAAATTAAGTACCTGGATTTGGGGGTGTCATAGGTTGGTATCAGAGTTGTAGGTTATGAACCTTTAGGTGGGGAAAACCTTAGGGTAGTAGCCTTTTAGAAGATAGAGAATATAGAGGTGATAAACTCTTATCGAGTTCTAAGGAATGAATTACGGAAATTCATTAAAGACAATAAAACGATTATGTGCTATGTGCTTATTTGATAACAAACTTATGTGCTCGCGAGTATTATCGATTAGTAATTAAAACTTAAAATTTTGTTGTCAGGATGACTGATAGAGGAGAGCCCAGCCAAGCTAGGGAGGAAGAGCCCCGAGATATTCACGTAGTTCATGAGCAGCTAGTGCAGAGGGAGCCATCTCCATTGATTACAGTTACATGCCACGAGTATGAGCCTGAGACTGATCTTGAGGAGGACCCTGAGGAGGATCCGGAGGAGGTTGAGGAGGAGGAGGAAGACCCTGAGGGGATATCACTATCTACTTTGGGTGTTCAGATGTACGAGCAGGTGTATGATCGCAACATAGAGTTGCAGGACGGAGTGGAGGAGTTAGAGAGGCAGTTGGCGGAGCGACAGACTGCCTTGGAGCAGAAGAACAGTGAGATAGAGGAGCTAGATATACGTCTTGGAGACGTGGAGTGGAAGCTGGTTCATGTAGAGAGTGAAAAGGAGGAGTTAGAGGAACAGGCTGCGGAACGTCAAGCCACTTTAGAGCAAAAGGATGCTGAGATCCAAGACCTTTCATCACGTCTTGCTGAGGCTGAGCAGAGGCTAGCACAGTCTGAGTATCGACGAGGACAGTTGATAGCCAGGAATGAAATTGTACGAGATGAGTTGAAAGAGGAGTCAGCTAAGCGGGCGAGAGCTGAGACTGCTTGGTTGAGGGAGACTAACCGTGCAGATTGTGTTGAATGTGAGGTGCGGTCAAAGAAGGCCAAGATTGATGAGATGGAGTATATTTTTCACACCACGGTAGATAGAGCTCAGGATCGAATTCATCGTCATCCAGATATGGTGGATCGAAGGATGGTGACTCGCATTATGGAGCAGGAGCGCAAGGAAGCTGTGCGTCGTGGGATGTCATCGTAGATTATGATTAGATATGTTATTATGAAATCTATGAAGATTAATAAGTTGTTAATCCCAGTTTTATATAATGGGATAGAATAATGATGTAATCCTAGAACTTTATGATTTCAGGATAGATGATTTGATGTAAATAACTACGATGTTATCTTTATTATGTTTTGAAGCAGCAATGAATAAAATGCGAAAGTTTATCAGATGTGCTGTATGTTAAGTGTTGTTTATGAATGTTTAAGTTAAGACTTAAATGTTTAAGTAATTGAGCAATAGTCTAATAACGAGAATTCTTAACAGTAGAATGCCGCCAAGAAGACAAACCCGTCAACAAACCCCTAAGGGATCTACCAACAACAACGAAGAAGCTAACGCTAATCCGATGCAGCAGCTGGTGAATTTGTTAACGGGAGCCTTTGCTAATCAACCCCAAGTTCAGGCCACGACCTTTAAAGACTTCAAGGCTGTCGGACCTCCGGAATATCACGGCTCTATGAATCCCATTAAAGCTCAAACGTGGGTCATGGAGATGGAGAAGGTGTTTGATGTCGCTAGGGTCAATGAGGACCAAAAGACGGCATTTACAACCTTTATGCTGAAATCAGGGATTATTCCATGGGAGCGATTTAAGGAGATATTTTTCGAGACTTATTTTCCAGCAAGCGCGCAAAATCAAATGGAGGTGCAGTTTCTGGAATTGAAGCAAGGTACCATGACGGTACCTGAATATGCTGCAAAATTCAATGAGCTGGCGAGGTTTGCGCTATATCAGGTCAACACGGATGAGCGAAAGGCTAGAAGATTTGAGCAGGGATTGAAGCCCTGGTTATATAGTCGAGTTTCGTTGTTTTAACTGAACTCATTTGCGGCAGTGTTAGAAAAGGTGATTATCGCTGAAGGAGGAAGTGATGCTCTGTCCAAGTACAACCAGGAGCAGAAGAAGAAGAAGAATGAAAGTGAAAACAAGGCAAGTGGTAGCCATGGGGGCAGTAGCCAGAAAAGGAAGTGGAATGATAGTAACTCTGCGGGAAGTCAACAGGGTAATCAGAAGAAGAAGATGGAGGTGTGCAGCAACTGTGGAAAGAGCCATATGGGTGCTTGTTTGAAGGGTAAGGGGGTATGCTTCAACTGTGGACAAGAGGGTCATATTTCACCAAATTTCTCTAATCCGAAGAAAGGAGCATGTTTCATCTGCGGGTCGAAGGATCACTTTGCCCGAGACTGCCCAAAGAAAGCAACGACAGGTGGAGCCAGTGTAGGAAAAGGAAGCAGCGGTGGTGGCAACCTTACTATCACAGGACCGGCACAGCCCAACCGACCTACAGCTCGAACATTCAACATGACAGTGCAGGATGCTGTGCAGTCAAAGGATGTAGTGTCAGGTATCATTCAAGTCAATAATGTTAATGCTTATGTATTGTTTGACTCGGGTGCTACTTACTCATTTATATCCGATGATTTTGCTAAGAAATTAGGGTTACCCCAGGAAGAATTAGATTTCCCCATGAATATAGAAATTGCGAATAGGGAGGTGATTCCTGTTAAGTTTGTCCACAAGAACTGTCAGGTAGATATTAAGGGTCATGTGATGACTGCCAACTTGATCCCAATTCGTCTTGGGGAGTTTGATGTTATTTTGGGCATGGATTGGTTGTTCAACCATGGGGAAATTATTGACTGTTAAAAGAAGTGTGTAAACCTTATGACTCCGTCAAAGGTAGTATTTTATGGCAGCAAGTCGCCTAGACAAACGAGTTGTCTGACGATGGTGCAGGCCAGAAAGATGTTGAGACAAGGATGTGTAGGATATCTAGCCTACATAGTTGATACCCGAAAGGTGGGTGCAAAGCTGGAGGAGATACCGGTAGTAAGGGATTTTGTAGACGTGTTTCCTGATAATTTGCCAGGATTACCGCCAGATAGGGAAATCGAGTTTGTAATTGATTTAGCACCGGGTACAGCCCCTATATCAAAAGCCCCATATAGAATGGCTCCGGTAGAGATGAAGGAGTTGATGGTGCAATTGCAAGAGTTGCTGGATAAAAAGTATATCCAACCGAGCGTTTCACCGTGGGGAGCGCCGGTGTTATTCGTCAAGAAGAAGGACGGATCAATGCGTCTTTGCATTGATTATAGAGAGTTGAACAAGGTCACGATTAAAAACAAGTATCCGTTGCCAAGAATCGATGACCTGTTTGACCAACTGAAGGGAGCGAGATATTTTTCAAAAAATAGATCTGCGAAGTGGGTACCATCAGTTAAAGGTGAGAAAGGAAGACATACCAAAGACGGCGTTTAGAACTAGATATGGTCACTACGAGTTTTTGGTTATGTCATTTGGTTTAACGAATGTGCTTGCAGCATTCATGGACTTAATGAATAGGGTGTTCAAACCATTTCTGGATAAGTTTGTAGTGGTATTCATAGACGACATTCTGGTCTACTCCAAAACTCAGGAAGAACACGTGGAGCATTTAAGGGTGACATTGGAGGCGTTAAGGAAAGAGAAATTATATGCAAAATTTTCGAAGTGCGAATTTTGGTTGGAGCGTGTTCAATTCCTTGGACATATTATTGATAAAGACGGGATTTCGGTGGATCCAGCAAAAGTCGAGGCTGTAATGAACTGGGATCAGCCGAAGATACCGTCAGAAGTGAGGAGTTTCTTGGGTTTGGCAGGTTACTACAGACGTTTTATTCAAGATTTCTCCAGGATCGCCACTCCGTTAACGAATTTAATAAGAAAGTCGGTGAAGTTTGTTTGAACGGAGAAGTACGAAGAGAGTTTCCAAGAACTAAAGAAGAGACTAAGTTCGGCACCTGTGTTGTCTTTACCAGATAATACAGGAAATTTTGTGGTGTATAGCGACACATCGCATAAAGAACTTGGTTGTGTGTTGATGCAGAATGGTAAGGTTATTGCATATGCATCGCGCCAACTAAAAGACTATGAAAAAGGGTATCCGACCCATGATTTGGAGTTAGCAGCCGTGGTGTTTGCTTTGAAAATCTGGAGGTACTATCTCTATGGGGAGAAGTGTGAAAAATATACAGACCATAAAAGTCTGAAGTATATTTTCACGCAGAAGGACTTGAATATGCGGTAGAGGAGATGGATAGAATTGATCAAAGACTATGACTGTGAAATTCTATACCATCCGGGAAAGGCTAATGTGGTTGCCGATGCTTTGAGTAGAAAAGGTCGGGAGAAACTGTTTATGTTAATTGATCAAGAGAAGCTCGTAGCGGAAATGGCTAAATTGGAGTTAGAGGTGAAGAATCTGGCAGAGCCTGTTGAAAAATTGTTCCAGATGGAAACCCAACCAACTTTGGTACAAAAGGTGAAGGAAACGCAACTTCACGATGAGGAATGTGATAATATACGCAAAAGAGTGCTTGAAGGTGAAGAGCTTAAATATAAAATCGATACTGAAGGGTTGCTGAGATTTGAAGGCAGAATCTGGGTACCGTCAGTATTGGCAATCAGAGAAGAGATTTTGAACGAAGCTCATAGTTCAAGATTCTCGATTCATCCGGGAAGTACAAAGATGTACCACGATCTTCGCCAACATTTTTGGTGGCCAAACATGAAAAGAGAGGTTGCCGAGTGTGTTGCAAAGTGTCTCACTTGTCAGAGAGTTAAAGTGGAGCATCAACGACCAAGTGGTTTGTTACAGCCCTTGGAGATACCCGAATGGAAGTGGGAGCATATCATAATGGACTTTGTGGTAGGGCTTCCGGCTACTCAGAAGGGTTATGATGCAATATGGGTTATAGTTGACAGATTGACAAAATCAGCGCATTTCTTGCCAATTAAAATCAGATTTACTTTGGATCAGCTGGCGAAGTTATATGTCAAGGAAATTATTTCGAGGCACGGTGTTCCAGTGTCAATAGTGTCAGACAGAGATCCACGTTTCACCTCAAAATTTTGGAGGAGTTTGCAAGCTTGTTTGGGAACGCAGTTGAGAATGAGTACAGCCTACCATCCTCAAACCAATGGCCAGAGCGAAAGAACAATTCAGACGTTGGAGGATATGCTTCGGGCGTGCGTCATGGATTTTAAAGGCAACTGGGATGATCATTTACCTCTGGTCGAGTTTGCTTACAACAATAGTTATCACGCTAGTATCGGCATGCCGCCCTACGAAGCATTGTACGGAGGGAAATGTAGAACTCCATTATGCTGGGATGAGGTGGGTGAACGACGACTATTGGGACCCGAGTTGGTACAACAAACTGCTGAAATTGTCAAGGTAATAAGAACCAGACTGATAGCCGCTCAAGACAGACAGAAGAAGTATGCTGATCAACACCGACAAAATCGCGAATTTAAAGTCGGCAGTTTTGTGTTTCTCAAAGTATCTCCCTAGAAGGGGAAAATCAGATTTGGTAAAAAGGTTAAACTCAGTCCGCGGTTTATTGGACCCTTTGAAGTGCTGAAATGGGTGGGTGAGGTAGCTTATGAGGTAGCTTTACCTCCTGAGTTAGGCCACATTCACAATGTCTTCCACATATCAGTGCTACGACCGTATAAGTTTGATTATAACCATGTCATAGAGTATGAACCGATACAGTTTGAGAAAGATTTGTCTTATGAAGAGATACTTGTTCAAATAGTGGACAGGAAGGAGCAAGTTCTTAGAAATAAAGTGATACCTTCCGTTAAGGTAATCTGGAGGAACCACAGTGCTGAAGAAGCAACGTGGGAACTCGAAGAGATAATGATGCAAAATTTTCCTCAATTATTTGTTTAATCTTTATATTGCGATTCTGGGGACAGAATCTTTGTAAGGAGGGGAGAATGTAACGGACGATTTAATTGCGTTGTGATTCTGGGGACAGAATCCTTTTAAGGAGGGAAAGATGTAACGAATGCAATTTTTGTGATTGACTAAAATATTTATTGAATTATATAAATATTTTTATTAATAATGTTAAATGTTATTTGAATGTGATTTGTTATGTTTATTCTAATTTAATTTAATAATTAAATTAGATGATGAAAAGGTTTATTTGAATAAATGATTTATTTGAATAATGTAATTCATTTGGTATTATTGTTATTGGTTAAATAAATTTATTATTTAAGTTAGTAAGGTTTAATTGAATTTATTTAATAATAAGTTCGATTAAATTAGAAGTGTGACATTTAAAACTATATGTTATAATGATTTATTAAAATAAATGAGAAAGTGTTTAATTCAGTTTACCAAACAGGGCCTATGATCTTTGTTTGGGAATAATGGGTTATTTTATTTGTGTTTTGCCAAACAAGGCCTTAAGACCTTTAGTTAGAATAATAGATTATTTTAATTTGTAATTGCCAAACAAGCCTTAGAGGCTTTTGAATTGTGTAACTGATAAGTTAATATCAGTATATGTTATTATTCTTTTAAATTATCAGTTTTTATTTGTTTGTTAAAGCTTTATCAGTTAAAAAAACACAGAGGATCAGAGTATTGAGAGAGTTAGAATTGAGAGCTCTGTGAATTAGAGAGAGAGCAGAGCTTTGAGAGTTGAGAGAAAAGAGAGAAATTGTGAGAGAAGCTTGGAGATTGGAGAAAGAATTTCTAAAACTAAGGAGTTTAATCAAAGCAATAGAAGGTATAATTCTTTTCCACTTTGTTTTATTTTACTGTATATGGTTTCTAGTTTTCTGTATGTGAACTCAATTGCTTAAAAGATGAAATATTGGATATAAATGTTAGAAAGCATGTGTTAGATGATTATGTGTTGATTATAGATTAATTTGAATGATTAATCCATAAAAGCATGTTTAGAATAGAGTTTTTGAGTTTTTACAGAGTTTATTTCATGAATTGTATATATATATGAAAATTGATGCTTAAATTAGTTGTTATTTGGTAAAATTATCATTTGATTATGAATATATGATGAAAAACAAGAATAATGCAAGAAGAATAGTTTTAATTGATTGAAAGATGAGTTTACAGAGTTTAATTTCATTAAAATGGCCAAAAACTTGAATAAACTGTTTAACAGTGAAATTCTTGGGTTTAAATTGGTTGTTTATGTGTTAGAATGATTAAAATGTTTAGAAAACATGTTGGGTAAATGTTTTGTATCATATATGATGTCTGGGTATGTTTAATTTGTATACTGGATGATAGAATTCAGAAAATTTGGCCAAATTTGGCCTAAGTTTTCACTGGTTCGCGACCTGTAGAAGGTGTCAGTCGCGTCTACCGCCCCGGCGGTAGAAATGAGCTAGGATTATCGCCCCGTCTGTTCTGTCGCCCCGGCGGCATAATTGCACTAGATTCGTCGCCCCAGCGACGATTTTGTTAAGTTTTTTCTCGCCCCGACGAGAATCACTGCTGTATAAAAAAAATTATTATTATTATTATTATTTTGTTTTCTTTTCTTGGAAGTTATGATGCATAATTAAACTTATATTAATGTATTAAATGACTAAAGAATTTCCAAGATGGTTGCTAAACTAGTACTTGTTGACTATGGTATGCTAAATGAGATGTTGTGATAAAAGAGCAAGCTTAGAATGCTTTTAATCTTGTGACTAATTATATTACCATTTTACAATTAAACGTTTAGGTTGTTTAAGGATCGTGAGATATTTAATTTGTAATCTACGCTTGAGGTAAGTTCCTTATCTCAACTTATTACTTTTACGTTGAGCAAGTTTTTCCTATCTCAAACTTGTTATTTCATTTAAAGCGAGTTTAATATCATTGAGCAAAAATATTTACCTTAGCTTATTGTCATTCAAGCAAGGTTGTTGTCATGATTAAATGTTAAAGCTTTATTCCATTTGTTTATTGTTCGATCATTGATCGTTATTCAAACTTTGAACAGAATTTCTATTGTTTGACTTTATTGATGAATTAGACTAGCAAACCCTTATTGATTCAGCTAGTCCTTAGTTGATGAGCGATTTTAAAGACTTAGAATATTTTCTATTCTTGTTCCAAGCCAAGTTCCTTTTGGTACGGATTCAGACGATAAACTGAGATAAACAACCCTAATATAGGGGATTACTTACGCGACAACGTTAAAATATTTGTGCACAATACATTGTACAAAGGGCTGATCCCCCTGAGTACGAGATGTTGGTCCATAGTCTATATGACTGTTAAAGGTTACAATAGAAATACTTGTTAATCTAGGACATAGTTCGAGCTCTTGTGACCCTCAGATATAATTTCTAAATCTTGAAATCTATTTTTCCTTGAATCAAATATTCTAACGAGCTTTTAGACTTTGATCATCTATTGACTGAGATTCAGAAACTTATTATTTCTCAGTTGAAATCCATTTCATTTAAATGTTATTGTTATCGTACTTGTGAGCAATTGTTTGCTCACTCTTGCATTAATCATTGCAGCTAAGTCAGAAAAGTCGGACGAACCGTCCACGAGTAAAGGCAAGGGCAAGATGCCAAAGTAGCAAGAGATTTATTATCCACTTGATGTTTTATTGTATCAAAGACTTATTTAAATTATGTTTTATTCCGCATTTGATGTATTAAGGTTAAGATAACCTGGGATTTGATTGTTTAATAGTTTGGTGATGTAACCCATTTTGGGAAGATGTTTCTTTAAGTTTATTTAATTATTCTTAATTATGGGTAGATAGATGTGAATGTATGTTATAGTGAACACCAAATCAGTGGAAATTAAGTACCTGAATTTGGGAGTGTCACAGTGGATCACCTCTAGAGGCCAAACACTTGGGTGGCTAACGTTGATCAAAGGAAGCTAATCGGTGGAATTCAAGGAGAACGCGAAAGAATTATAGTTGAACTTGTACTTGAGGAAACTTGATTCTACAAGGGTATAATTCTCTATCTTCCTTTTGTTAATCGATAATTGCATATAAAGATCGATCCTAGTTATGGTTTGTAAAATTTTAAATTCTGATTTTACCATACTTCCGCTATTTGTATGCAATTTGATTGTATGTGCTTGGATATTATAAACCAACATGTCCTTTTTGCTTGCTTATGTCATCATTCTCATTTTGGGCCACCTATTGGACCATAACTTGAGCTTGGTCTTAGGCTCCCTACAAGGTTTGTTAGGGCTTGGTATGGGCTTGTGTTTGAGCTTTAATATTCCCTCTCATGGACTCTCCCATTTGGCCATACCCTCGGGCTCGTAAACTAGGTTAATTACTTAACGTCTTTTGGCTCCGTTTACTTCAAACATCAACTTTCTATGTGTACAGTTGATTCCTACTAAATTCGACGTTCTCTACGTCATGGAATTATCTGTTTCTTCAAATTCCTTTTTGAATTTCAAGTTTGATTTTTCTCCGTAGAAGTCAACCATTGACTTTGACCAAAAAGTCAACCCCGACACATTTTGTGTTTTGAATTAGTTAGCTTTGATCAGCTATTAACTTACATTCCTCATCACTTTACTAAATATATATATAACACACATATATTTATTCATTCCGCACATTTACATAGAATAATATCTATAAAAACTTCATGTTATTAGATAATTATTCTTAAACCTAATTATAAGGTTACACCATTTTCTCGGGCATTACAATAACCACACACCCACACCCACACATACACACACACTCATGTAGCATACTGAATATAATAATTGTCATGAATATGGGTAAAGGAGCTTTATAATGTCAATACATATTGTCAACCCAAAGTCAGTAAGATTTAAGTTTCCAAGAAAACTAACATAGTAGGACCCAAACAATTATGGGTACCAAGATAAAAAATGACCAAATATGCAGGTATAAAGATCCACTAATTTCAAATGATGTCTCTACAAGTGAATGCTCAAAGTTCAGGGTTGTTATTAAGGAGCTTATGTCAGTTACAAAGCCAAGATCCTTTAATTGTTTTTAAAGACAATCTCTCTAGAATATCAAAGGCTAGAGCTCAGTCAAGATTTAAGCAGCTTCTCTAAAGATGATGGAATCTCATGAACATCTTTATGGAACTCTAAAATCTATGGAATGTTTGTCAAAGATTCTTAGATCGTGGAAGTCTCTATTTCATGCCATCTGTTATAAGACTGATCAAGGTTATTCAAGTATAGCAACTCAACTTGAAGGAATCTCATAGCAGGACCTTTTAAGTCGTAGAACAGAAGAATACTTTGATCACGGGAGCTGAAGTCGTAGAGACAGACTCAAGGATCACAGTACTAATCAAGGAGGTTGCAGAATTCTCAATTCCAATCATGAGAACTCTATCATTCTACAAAGAAGTAGAACCAGAATTCGTTCTCTCAGAGATATCAATTAGTAGAGCTCAAGATCATTATTCACCATCCAGTAGCAATTGTGACGCCCTCAAATTCGGGTTCTCGTACCTCGAATTCAGTGCTCATGATCCATCACATCCATACCTCTCTAAACAACATATACTAACTAGTGCATAAATAATAAACATATGTTGTTCATTACAAAAGGGTAATTATGTCCCAAGGCCTACAACCTTAAATCACAATACATCACGGAGTTCAAAAATAGCTATTAGAGTTTATGTTACATTAGCTGATAACCAAATAAAACATTAATGCATGTAAATCGTCTAACAGAAGTCTAGGACTTCATCTTCCCCTTGCCTTTATCTTTGTTCGAGCACTCGAGCTTAGCTGCAATAGATTCATGATATAGAAGGAGTGAACAACTACTTTGCTCAACAAGTTTTTTTTTAAAAAAATGAATAAGAAAGATGTATCATGAATGAAAGGAGAATAACTGTAATTAATTCAACAATATGAATAACTGAAACAAGATAATCAATGTCCAATGAATAATGAAGATTGATTATTAAAATGCTGAGTAGTCGAATAGACTATGAACATACTTTAAGGGACCAATCACTTGATTGACTCTTATTGGGTTACTAACTCCAGAATTTGTACTCAAGGGGATCATCCTCTTGTACACCATGTATATGCATAACATTCATTTATGCAGGTATCTTATATCAGATACTTAGGAAACTCTCCTATATGGGGTTGTTCATCTCAGTGTAAGAGTCTGCACCAACGACTGGCTTGGATAGCTTTTAAATTCTTTAACATGCATATGTCTAGCTGAATAAATGGCTTCGACTCCTCTTTGAACTGTTCATGAATGACATAATTTTAAATAATGGTGTCGTTCGATGACAGAACCGAATTCAAGTTCAGTATGTGCGAATGACAATAATATTGATGTGGAATAATTTTAAAGTAATTAAACCACTTAGCACATGCTTGAGAAATAGAACTTAAGCTTAAATTAGGAAACTTGCAATACATAAGAAGTTTGAGGTTAAGAACTTGCCTGGTTTGCTACTTACTAATTACTTTATGCTTCAACTCTGCAAGTATCCTACAGTAATCATAATGTACTCTCTAATCAGCCATAGTTAAGTATTGATAATGGATTAAATAAACTTGCTCAAAAGACTCATGTGGTCTATCCTATGGTCCCTGTAGACACCCAAATTTTGCACTTCGTATACTGACCCTGACAGGAGGGCAAAATCGTCAATTAACCCAGCCTACGAGAACGGAAGGTGGACATAAGTACGAACACTCAAAGCCACCACAACGACTGGCGATCAAAGCTGACACGACAACAAACGGATATCAGGAATCGACTAATGGCCAATACGCCTACCTCCTCGCCTGTGAGCTGGTGGGGATCAGGGGGGCAGCGCCCCTGAAAATCAAGCTCCAAATGCGAATCCTATGTCATGTCGCAGCCATTCGGAACGAGCATTCTTGAATGATATGGCACGTTTCCCAGCGATTCTTGGACTGCAGAATACAAGCCTTTCAGCGAGAACCAACAGTACGACACGAGAATCGAGGTGAGGTACGAAAATTAAGAAAATTAGCCCAGCCAGCCGCAGATCAATCTGCGGCCAATGATGGGACGTCTGACGACACGGCACTCGAGCACGGCGCGGGGAAAACTGAGGATCGGCGCGGGGGGACCGAGGCTAGTCGCAGATCAATCTGCGGCCAGCCGCAGATCAATCTGCGGCTGCCTCTGACAGCCTTTATCAATGCAGTTCTTCATTTGCATACAGGGAGTTCGGAAAAGAAAAAAAAGAGGAAAAGGCAGCAGCGAGCAACAGCGAGAAAAGAGAGAAGAGAGAGAAAGAAGTGAGGATTTAGACCCTTTTTGTTAGATTATATCATATACATTTTCTACTCTAATTAATATACGAGTTTATACGCATCGTGGTGTCATTTGCAAGGTGAAAAGCCCTTTTTATAGCATTTTGTTATATCATTTTGTTAAACTTTTTGTCATTCGGGCTACATTAAATGTAGTTTTCTTGTATGTTATGGAGGATTCATGGATTAAGGATTATTAGTGAGGGTTCCAACGGAACAAAATTCTTCCTAATGGCCCGATGATATACATTTGGTGATTTTTTTAATTCTTTATGGTAATGTATTAGGCGTAGTGTATTTAAATTGTTATTTTAGGATATTGTGGTGTGTTAGGCAACCCGGTGTTGTTCATTGGTGTATTATCCATTTTGTGGGTGTGTAGAAATTTCGGATGTGAGCCTAGGAGCGCGACCCTGTGGTCCAAATCCGATGATGGACATTTTTGGGTATATGTATGAGGGGTGATGTACCCTTTATTGTAAATTGTAATTGTCGGGCCTTAAAGACGATATCAGTTGAAAATCGGGTTTAAGGCCCCGTAATAGTGAAATATGTGGTTGTGGGCATTTGGGGTTATTTTGATGGCTTACATGCCCATGAATAGCCCCAATGCATTTTAATGCTTGATTTGATTTATGACACAAAAAAATTGATTTCAAAGCTAAACGATGAAGATTTCCATAAAATCAATCAAATTAGGTTATTAGCATCACGAGGCTTAAAATTGGAAGTGCTAATGAATGTCGATTCCTATATAAACGAGAAGGTTAAAGAAAAATCATTTTCAAACATCACAAAAAATGGCTTTATAAAAATAAATGACGTTTTCATCAAACCGTTGTGCATAGGGTTAAAGAGATCCTAGAATTTGCCCGTCATTTTACTTATGAAAGCAACGTATAGGTCCCGATTCCTATTTTGACGAAGGTTTAAAAAACTCTTGTTTTTGCCAAAACGACACCTAATGAAAATTCACGGCTTTTGACAATTAAAATCAAACATTTCTCATAATAATAATAAGGCTTTCTCGTATAGGCCGAGGGACATTCTAAAGCATTCTCAAATTAAAACATGACTTTTCATAAAAAAACAAAATGATTTCTTCATTCAAACTCACCACAACATTCACATAAGCACACAGGCGCGCACACACACATTTTAAAAAATTTAAAGGATAGAAAAAGCATCAAGATTGTGGTAACCGTGTTTCACGGAAGACGGGGGGTGCCTAACACCTTCCCCTCGCTTAAGCAAGCCCCCGAACTCTATGAATCTCGGTTTGTAGACCAATTAATTCAGAGTCACATATGAGCCAGCAATTTACGAAAATGAAACTCGGATGAGTTGGTACATCCATTTTCAAATATACCAACTGGCGACTCTGGTCAATTGGCTCATCATAAAAAAGACGACCCCGTCGACATTTGTGCCGACCTTTTCCAAAAATCATCTAAATAAAAGGGCTAAAATTGGAAAGGGTAATAATTAGCATATAGAAGCGATTTTCCCGGCGTCGACAGCTGGCGACTCCGTTGGGGACATTAGAGGGCTTAAGCCGCGTTCGAATCTCGATGTTGTCCTATCCTTTAAAAATTTTTGAATGTGTATGTACGTATGCACCACCCAGATCCGCTCCAATCGAAAGGATTTAGACGAGTAGATTGCGAAGATTTGGGGACCTTCATGCCGAAAAGCCGCGAGAGTAACCTTAGGGTAGGTCAGCCTCAGATTAACCCAACGCAGGTAAAGTCTCTTCATGCCCTTTTACGTTTACGCGTATAAATGTCATAGTCCCATCCAATATTTTTATATATACCTCCCATTTGTGTCAAAAGAAAGTACTAACCCCTATGTTTTGCAGGGAATAGCTGGGAAAGCATAATAATTCGTGTCTAGCATTTATTATTGCAATAAGGGACTGCTAACATTTTGTTTTACAGGGAAAGATTAAAAAAACCCAAAAACACAAAAGTTACAGCTTTAGCATGCATCCACAGCTTTCATTTCCCAAAGATTAAACTTTAAACCGTTTTTTTCCTGTAGGATTGCTCCTCAAACACGTTTGCAATCTAAGAGGGCCCAGGTTTCTACATCTGAAATGGCTGATCTTCCACCTCCTAATCCTGGTTCCATATCTCGGGAGGAATTCGATGATTTTAAAAAATAGATGTTGGAAATGGCCGCGATGTTGAAAGAGCAATTGCTACCTAGACAAGATCCGCCAAACAAGGATCCGCCTAAGGATGATCAACCCCAGCCTAAGGGCGAGCCGGTCATCCCCAAAGCCATTCCTACACCTAACAGGACAGTAATCACTATCCCAGAGGAAGGAGACACTGATGATCTTCGAAAGAAAATGAAGTAGATGGAGGAGACTATCCAGTCTCTGAAAGGCATAGGTTCCCTGGGCAGGGTAAATTATTCAGATCTGTGTGTCTTTCCAGGAACCAGGTATCCGGAGAAGTTCAAGATCCCCGAATTTGAGAAATATAATGGGAAGGGAGACCCTTACACACACCTGAAGATATACATTGGGGAACTTGGGTCTTACGCAGAGGACGAAGGACTGAGGATGTAGTTATTCCAAAAGAGCCTAACGGGAGAAGCAAGAACGTGGTATGCCCGCCTTGATAATGCTCGAATCCACAACTGGGAGGAGTTGGCCCATACTTTCTTGACACAATACAGCTTCCAGGCACAGATGGCCCCTGACAGATATCAGATGACAAAGGTCAAGAAGCAACCAAAAGAATCTTTTAGGGACTTTGCACAGCGGTGGAGGGGTATGGCTGCACAGGTGAATCCCCCAATAAGTGAGGCGGAGATGGTAATGACCTTTGTGGATATTCAGGAGGCGCCCTATTATGAGCGAGTGATAGCGGGGATTGGAAGACCTTTTGCCGAAATGATAAAGCATGGAGAAATGGTTGACATGGGGTTAAAGTCTGGCAAGATCCGAGACTTCACAGCTCTAGAAACAGTTGCGGAGCAACTTCAGAGTGGAAACTATGGCAGTGCTTCCCGCAGGACCCAAAAGAGAAAGGAGGAGGATGTTTCCCTCATCCTGCAGGGATCATCTAGGAAGGTGGAGAATAGCCCTCCAGTGAAAATACAGAGAATTGTGCCACCTTGACAACCTAATTTCGATAATCAAAGGATGAACGGACGAAGAAGATTTGAGACCACCAGAGATCGGGTATTCACCTCGCTTGGGGATCCTCTTGAACAGATCTTGGCAGTATTAATAGCACAGAGAAAGATAGTCGATTTGGCACCCCCAATTGACCCAAAAGGGAGAAGATTTGACCTGAGTAAGAAGTGTGCGTACCATTCGGGTTCCCCTGGTCATGATACTCAGGGATGCTGGGTGCTGAAGCACAAGATTCAGAACATGATCGACAGCGGGGAGATCGTGGTGGAACAGCCAGAGTCAACAAATGTTAAAGTCAATCCCCTGCCTAAGCATGATGAGGAAGGGGTCAATGTGGTGGAAGCCAGCGAAGCCGGAGAACCACCAAGGCTGAATTATATAAAGAGAATCGATGAGATGATTTGCATGACAAGTGATCAGGAGAATATACGAGGGACACCGATTAGGTTGGCAGGTCTGAGCAGGGGTATCACAGAGGCACCTATCAGGTTAACGGCTCCGAAGCTTCTCACCATTGCAGCGAGACCACAAATCCCCATTAGCAGTCTGAAAACAGTACCGTGGAATTACGGGGGAGTATCAGAGGAGGCGGCCAGTTGTGCTTCTGTAACATCAAAGGGGAATCCTTTATATCTTCCAGGACGAGTCCTTGAGAGCAAAGGGAAGAAGAACGAAAGGATACCCGAGGAGAAAGCTGTGGAATTCTTAAGGAAGATGAATCATCCAGAAGCAAGGGGGGTCAAGGTATTGAGCGAGGAATCGACTCTGACATCGATCATGGATTTGGTATTATCATCCGACGATCACTGCAGAATTCTAGCCAAAGTTCTGGAAGAGGCACACATTCCCAAGGTGATTAGCAAAGAAGGTTTCGGCCATCTAGTGGACCATCTGTTAGAAAACAATGTAATATCGTTCACAGATGATGATATCCCCAAAGAGGGAAGGGGGCATCGGAAACCGCTACATATTGTGGTAATCTCATCAGGATATGTTATGAATAGGGTGCTAATTGATGGGGGATCGACATTGAATATCTGTCCATTCAGTACATTGGAAAAAATGAACGTCAATCCTAAGCGCCTGCGGGCCAGTTATGTGGTGGTACGAGCCTTTGACGGATCCCGGAAGGATACAATGGGGGAGATAGAATTGCCTGTGGAGATTGGGCCTTGTACTTTCGATATTTCATTCCAAGTCCTGGATATCGCGTCAAGTTATAACATGTTATTGGGAAGGCCATGGATACACATGGCCGAGGCAGTTCCCTCTATGCTACACCAGCAAATTAAGTTTATTATCGACGGGAATCTGATGACGGTCTCTACAGAGCGTAATGGCCCTTCTCCTTCCAGGAGTGGCCTGCCGGTGATTAATTTAGACGAATCGGTGATACCCGCCAGTTGTCAAACGCTGGAAATCAATACTCCCCACTACAGATGTCTGGGGGCTCCGACCGTAAGACCTAAGGTCTCTCCTGAACTTACCTTTGTTGCTAGAGAAATAATGAAGATGAAGTTTCGACCTGGGCAAGGGTTGGGAAAGAATAATCAAGGAATTACTGAGCCTATTCAACTGCTCAATCAGATAGGCAAGGCAGGGTTGGGATATTATGGAGGCGTAGGACAGAAACACTCTCAAGGGGAGACCCCAACTCGACTAGTCGAAGGTCTGATGCTGAAAGTCAACAATGAAAAAGGTACTGAGAAGCCTGTGTCTGAGATAGGAGGTGAAAAATTGACCCCCACAAATGATGAGTCGGCCAAAAAGGAGAGTTTCCTGCAGGAGGTCATGCAACAGTTTGAAACCAAATGTTATATCCCTGGACAGTTCGTAAGCAGTGGAAAAGGGAAGGATGTTGCCACGCCGTCAGGAGCCCAACAGAGTGTGCCTGTCATCAATTGGGCGGGGCTGACTATTCCTGAAGAGGTTATGAAGAAGGACCAATGCGATGTGACTGTAGTCATCGAGGAAGTTACCGATGTGAAGCCGCCTTTCATCTGTCGCATTCCGGCCGATCTGACCACCTACAACTGGACGATGGAGCCAGTAATATCCAAACGAGGGTAAAATATGGCGTCAGGGTGGTATACCCCGGATGGTGGGGGATGAATAGATACTAGTTTTTGTCCCTTATTTTGAATTTTGCATGGTTATGTTATTTTTGTCATGTTATTTTGAAGATGATCATTGTGGAAAAATGACTTATATATATGACAAATATTTTTGTTTCATGTCAGGTGTACCAATTTGAGTATTTCTTGCCTAACAAACGATTTTTCGAATTTGAAAGATGACTATGATTTTGATATTGAGCTGGATTTCGATTTAATGGGCATTGAGCATGATGAGACAGATAATGACGACACACCTGACGAGATCAAAGAATGGGTCGAAGACAAACCCAAACCCAACTTAGACCAAACCGTCACCATAAATATCGGAACCCCTGACAAACCCAAAGAGCTCAAGATAGGGACAGACCTGACCCCTAGCCAAAAAATAGAAATAACCGAGTTGCTAAGCCAGTATGAGGATGTTTTTGCCTGGTCTCATGAGGACATGATCGGATTGTCCACTGACATTGTGGTACACCGGTTGCCCATCAAGGAGGGTTTCGGGCCTGTCAAGCAGAAACTGAGAAAGCTAAAACCGGAGTGGAGCTTGAAGGTGAAGGAGGAAATCGTCAAACAGTTCAAGGCTGGAATCATTATGGTGTCCACTTACCCAGAATGGCTGTCCAATATAGTCCCAGTGGCTAAGCCTGGAGGGAAGGTGAGGGTATGTGTCGACTATAGAGATCTGAACAAGGCCAGTCTCAAGGACAACTTCCCAGTGCCTTTTACACACATCTTGGTGGATAACACAGCCCAATACAAGATGTACTCTTTTGTTGATTGCTTTGCGGGGTATCATCAGATAATGGTGGCGGAGGAAGACCGGGAAAAGACCGCTTTCATCACCCCTTGGGGCACCTTCTGCTACAGACGATTGGCCTTCGGTCTCACAAATGCGGGGGCTACTTATCAAAGAGCCATGATGGTCCTGTTCCACGACATGATGCACAAGGAGATAGAGGTCTACGTGGATGACATTATCGTGAAATCGAGGGCAGAATCTGATCATATAACCCATCTCTAAAAGCTATTCGATCGGCTCAGGAAATATAATTTGAAGCTCAATCCGACAAAGTGTGCTTTCAGAGTGCAGTCGGGCAAGCTCTTGGGATTCCTGGTTAGTAATCGGGGCATTGAGTTGGATCCGACGAAGATTAAGGTCATTGTGGATATGCCGTCACCTCGCACAGAAAAGGAGATAAGAGGATTTCTGGGAAGAATAAACTTCATCAGCCGCTTCATATCCCACTTCACAACTACATGTGAGCCGATTTTTAAACTATTAAGGAAAGATGTCTCCCAAGAGTAGAATAAGCAATGCCAAAAAGCCTTTCAGACCATTAAGAAGCAGCTGACAAAGGCACCGGTGCTGGTACCCCCGAAGGATGGGATCCCTCTGTTTATGTATATATCGGTCAATGCCATTGCGATGAGATGTATGCTGGGACAGAAGAATGAATCAGGCCAAGAGCAGACCATCTATTACCTCAGCAAAAGATTTAGCCGATGTGAACAGAATTACACCCCCATTGAATGGACCTGTTGTGCTTTGGCGTGGGCTGCAGTGAGATTACAGCACTATCTCCATGGGCACACCACGTACCTGATATCGAGAATGGATCCCCTGAAATATATCTTTGAAAGGCCCATGCTGAACTGTCGATTGTCAAAATGGCAGTTAATCTTACAGCAGTTCGACATCGTATACGTAACTCAAAAAGCCATGAAAGGACAGGGAATTGCATATCAGTTGTCAGAAATGCCAGCAAGGGGGATGGAGCCTTTAGAAACTCCTTTGCCGGGCGAAGATGTATTCTGGGTCTTACACACGAGATGTGATGACGAGGGGCAGTTCTGGAAGTTGTATTTTGATGGTGCTATGAATGCTGAAGGGGCAGGAGCCGGAGCAGTCCTGGTCTCTATCACCGGGGAGCAATACCTCGTGGCCACTAAATTGCGGTTCAGTAATTCGAATAACACAGCTGAGTATGAGGGATGTATATTGGGACTCCGTTTTGCCCGCGATATGGGAGTGAAGAGACTAGCGGTGTTCGGGGATTCAGAGCTGGTAATCAGACAGGCGATCGGGGTGTATAGCACTAAGGAGCTCCGGTTACTTCCATACCACCGATGTGTTATCCAATTGATGCGAGAGTTTGAAGATATTGCTTTCCGACATATCCCCCGGGGACGGAATGATTTTGCCGATGCATTGGCAACTCTGGCTTCCTTAATCCACATAATCAAAAGCAGGGACGTTCCACATATTGAAATAGCGGTACATAATGCCCCGGCATATGAGGAGCATGTGTCAGTATTATCGGAGGAGGTGGTTTTGTGGGATAGATCCATTCCCGACCAAGCAAGCCGAGCTGAGAGGTTGAGAATCCAAAAGATGGCAATGAAGTTTTATCTGAGCGGGGATTCATTGTACAAGAGGGATGCCGGTTTGGGATTGTTGCGATGTGTAAGTGAAACGCAGGCCCAAAAGATTATGGACGAAATACATGGTGGAGTGTGTGGGCCACACATGAGTGGACCGATGCTGGCCAAAAAGATCTTGAGAACAGGGCATTACTGGTTAACACTGAAAGCCGACTGCGATGATCATGTCAAACGATGTTACCAATGCTAGGCGCACGACAATGTAATCCATGCGCCTCCCAGTGAACTGCATTGTATGACCTCCCCTTAGCCATTCTCAATGTGGGGTATGGATGTAATCGGACCAGTAGAGCCCAAAGCAAGCAATGGACACCGATTTATTTTCCTCATGATCGATTACTTCACTAAATGGGTAGAAGCAGCTTCTTTTCCCAACTTGTGAAGCCCCCACCTCCTCATCACTCCCTGTAGTAGATCTGGTGCTCACGTCTAATTTAATTAACCATAAATATTCCATAATATATAACTTCTATCTATTCAAGGTTCACAGTATCCCATAACAGATAATAGTTCTCGTTAGAACGTTAATTGTGTTTGGATACCCTCACTTGGATGTATAGATTTATATCTGATAGATATCTCTTTCATATCAATAGTTCATATCTATCTGACATTCACAGTATTAATGATAAGATTGTCCCTAGAACTGAGCGGCGCATTCCGGTAAAGATGGCACCTTACCGGCGCTCATTAAGCGTAACCCCAGAGCTTATAGTGTAATATTCTGAACCCTAATAAGATTTGTATATGTAAATTATGTGTTTATTAAATGAAATTTTTTTGTCCCGACTTTGTGTTATGTGATTGTATATTTTATTAAAGAATTAGGTCAAAAAAAAAATCGAAGCTGCTTAGTCGTGCTTACACGGACAAAATGATTTGTCGTGCTTCCGACAATTTCACCGAGAAGCGTCTCGGCAAAATGTTTTTGTAAGCTGTTGTGTCGTGCTTAGAAATGACGAAGTGATTTGTCGTGCTTCGGAGTTAATATAATATTATATTAACTGATAAAAATTTAAAATAAGTTAAGTAGGGTTTAAAATGGTAAACTAAATCAGAAACCCTAATTTGAAAATCTTAATTGGTAAAAGTTGTCCAAATTGGTAAATCAAAACCCTAATTACTATAGAAGAATCTTAATTGATATAATTAGATTTTAAGTAATGAATCATAATATTAATTTTGAATCATTGAACTTATATTAAAACCCTAATTGAAGATTGAAACCCTAATTCATGAATTAGGAAATCCTAAACCCTAATTATGAAACCCTAATTCTAATTAGATATCTAAACTTTAATTTATGAAATATAAAACCTTAATTATGATATATAACCTCAATTAAGGTATTACTAAACATAATTAAATATCCTAAACATGATTAACAAAAATCTAAGTTTAATTAGTAAGAATTAAATCAAAAATTAAAAGCTTAACCAATAGAAATTGAGTTAGGAGTGTGCAAGCTTGTGTTCAATACACTCCAACACAAGTAGGTGAGTGAGATCAGATTTCAAGCAACACAAGTAACAAGGCTAGGATATTTGTGGAGACAAAATGTGGAAAAATGACCTAAAAACCCTAATATTCAGGTTTTATAAATAGGCAACCATTCCGATCATGTGAGCTACGAAATTTTAAAGCCTAAACACTTATTAATCAAGCCAAAACAAGCCTTTGCAGTAGCAAGATCAGAATCAGAAAGAAGAAATAAAAAATTTGTCAAAAAGGTGCAAAAACCCTAATTTTACACTAGATCTTTAAAACTTTGTTAGATGTTATGTTTAAATGTTTAAAGATATGTAATAACATGTTATTTAGTGATCTGGGTTGGTTAAACAAGGATCCATAACATTTAAATGGTCGAAATTGATGAAAAACATGAACTGACTTTGGCAGCCCAGAATGGTCTGACGGGCTAATTTGTCAGACCTTTTGATCGGCTTAAATTGGTCGTTTGATCTGTTTTAAAGTTTGTATGTGTAGTATGTTATGTTGTTAACAATATCAAATTGGTAGAATAGTAAAAAAAATATGGGATGAAAGATATTAGTGGTCAAATCCCGTTGACCGCTCACGGATGGCTGATTCTGGGCAACCTAGAAATTTCTAAGCATATCTGACAGCCGTTTGACAAGCTTTGACCGGCTTTAATCTTGCTTATATGATGTTTGTAAATGTTATTTCTTGGATTGAACATGTTTTATGCCATGTATACTACAACCTTGAATCATTAAATCACATAAACAATAACAACCATGCAAGTTATTAATGGTCAAACATGGTTGACCGACCATGATTGGTGAGTTTTTGGGTAACCCAAAAACTCAAGAACAGTATGAACTAGGTAGTTTGACCATGAATTATATAGCATCAATTGATGTTGTTTAAGCTTAAATTTCATATGTCGTTGTACCTTGTCATGCCTACTATAACAACAAACAAAAATCAAACTCAAAACATTAACCAACTGAAAATCATTTGCGGTCAAAATTCCTTACTCGACCATGACCAACTGTTCTTCATGAAGAACACCTTTAGCGACACTCTCCTTTCCAAAGCCCAGAACACTAAGAATCTATGCAGTCCGTCGCTAAAGCCCTTTAGCGACGGAAATAAATAAAAAAATTAATAAAAATAGTTAATAAATTAGTAATAATTAGAAATAAATATTAAATAAATATTAATAATTAATATTTATATGCTAAAATTCATTTTAAATTATAAAAATTTATTTTAATATTTTTACATAAATCTGAATTATTATTTAATTTAATTAAATAATAAATAATAATAATAAATCATTTAATAATTGTCTTAATTATTTAAAAATGATATTAAATCATTTAATAATTATATTAATTATTTAAAAATGATATTAAAGTAAATAAAATTATTAAATATAATAATTAAATAAAATATTAAATATTTAAAAATATTATAAATGATAAATAAATCATTTAAATAATATATTAACTATTTAACAATATTATAAATGATAATTAAATCATTTAAATATTAAATTAAGCTTTGAAAATTATTATAAGTAATAACTAAATTATTTTAATAATAAAATAAATTCTAAAAAATATTATAAATGATAAATAAATCATTTTAAATAATATACTTACTTTTTAAATATATTAGAATAATATATTAAAATTCTAAAAATATTATAAATCATTTAAATAATGTTTTAAATATCTAAAATTATTCTAAATGATAAATAAATCATTTAAATAACATATTAAATATTTTCAAAATATTCTAAATGATAATTAAATCATTTAAAAATATTCCTAAGCTTGTAAAATTATTTAAAAATATTTTTAAGCTTATAAAAATTATTTAAAAAATAATATTAAGCTTTTAAAAATGTTATAAACGATAATTAAATTATTTAGACTAATATTTAAGCTTCCAAATGAAGTTTTATTGATAAACCTATGTGTTTAGCTATCTAATGACACGACTGAGATACCGAATCGACGTCGAACCTTCGTGAAACTTGTCTAGTTTAAATAGATAAGTATTATTATAGATTCTAATGTTTATTATTGATATGAATAGACATAAAATAGACTACCTAACGTTGATAAACAGCGTAAACTTAACGTGCACGTGCTACGCACAAGCAAGTCTTCTAACCTTGTTACATTTACGCAAGTATTATACATCTTGCTATCAATTGATACAAAGTTATTGCTTCTTGTTCGACATAACTTAAGAAATGAATCATTATTCATATATTGCTTGATGAAGCTTAAATTATTGTGTCAAACCAAATTATTTTGGTATGACATCTTATACTGAGAAATGGAACACCTTGAAGTAAGGTGAACTGAAACACCTTGATATAAGGTGGTGGTAAATGTTGATTATATATTGACACAAAATTATAGGATGATATGCATACTCCTAGGATATTGGTTAGGCTGATCCCCTACCAGATATCCGAAATCAAGCTTTTCTAAGTCATTGAAGACTGATAGAAATGATTGAAACACATGGTTCATGTACATAACCCTCAGTTATACATCTTTGACATCTTTTAACTCAAACACATTGTGTTTATATTTTCAAATAAACTTGCTGAGCATTTGTAGCTCATTCTTGCATATAACTTTCTTTGCAGTTTTAGATGGTAATTCTGGAACTTCAAAGACGACCAAAGGGAAACAACCGTGTTAATTAGTTTTACTTTATTTAAGTTTTTTAAAGGCTTTGTTGTAATAACTTAGTATTGAGAACGATGTAACTGAACTTAATGATATAAAATATATTATCATCCTTTATTATATCGAATGCGCTATACTCTGATCTTTAAATTGTTTAGAATAGTTGTACTAAGTTAGTACAGTATCTATATGAACTACACATCTGAATGAGAGTATTTGAATGATATTGAGAGTTCTATAAGCTCTGGAGTTACACTTAATGAGCGCCGGTAAGGTGTCATCTTTACCGGAATGCGCCCCTTAGTTCTAGGGACAATCTTATCATTAATACTGTGAATCTCAGATAGATAGGGAATATCGATATGAAAGAGATATCCATAAGATATGAATCTATACATCCAAGTGAGGGTATCCAAACACAGTTAACGTTCTAATGAGAACTATTATCTGTTATGGGATACTGTGAACCTTGGATAGATAGAAGTTATATATTATGGAATATTTATAGTTAAATAGTACCACATGAGCACCAAATCTGCTACAGGAAGTGTAGAGAATTTGGGCGTCACAAGTTGGTATTAGAGCTGTAGATTATAGCTCTAAGGTAGTTAGAAAATACCTTAGGATATAGTCTTTCAGTTCGTAAAATATTTAATAAACATAAAAGTTAACTTCAGTCTGGACCAATTAGCCAAACTTTACATTAATGAAGTTATTCTAGACATAGAGTCTATGTTTCTATAGTATCAGATCGAGATCCACGATTTATTTCATATTTTTGGACAAGTCTCCAGAAACACTTAGGAACCCAGTTGAGATTAAGCACAGCTTATCACCCACAAACCGATGGTCAGAGTGAGGGAACAATTCAAATATTGGAGGACATGTTGCGAACTTGTATCATAGATTTCAAGGGAAGTTGGAAAGATCAGTTATCTTTAATAGAATTTGCCTACAACAATAGTTACCATGCAAGCATAGGAATGCCACCATTTGTAGCTTTGTACGGAAGGAAATGTAGGACGCCGAAGAAGTCAGTGGCAAATTGATAGGTACGCTTGTGAGGTGCTATCCTTTTACGGATATGAGTCACAAGTTGGTATCATAGATAGGATAGAACAAAATCTACAGCATAAATTGATATTCCTGTAACCACATTTACTTCTGTAACCCGTACCATAATTTTGAGGACGAAATTCTTATTAGTGGGGGTGAATGTAAAATTCCAAACCCTAATAAGATTTGTATATGTAAATTATGTGTTTATTAAATGAAATTTTTTTGTTCCGACTTTGTGTTATGTGATTGTATATTTTATTAAAGAATTAGGTCAAATAAAAAAAATTTTAAGCTGCTTAGTCGTGCTTACACGGACAAAATAATTTGTCGTGCTTCCGACAATTACACCGAGAAGTGTGTTGGCAAATTATTTTTGTAAGCTGCTTTGTCCTGCTTAGAAATGACGAAGTGATTTGTCGTGCTTCGGAGTTAATATAATATTATATTAACTGATAAAAATCTAAAATAAGTTAAGTAGAGTTTAAAATGGTAAACTAAATCAGAAACCCTAATTTGAATACCCTAATTGGTAAAAGTTGTCCGAATTGGTAAATCAAAACCATAATTACTACAGAAGAATCTTAATTGATATAATTAGATTCTAAATAAAGAATCATAATATTAATTTTGAATCATTGAACTTATATTAAAACCCTAATTGAAGATTGAAACCCTAATTCATGAATTAGAAAACCCTAAACCCTAATTATAAAACCCTAATCCTAATTAGGTTATCTAAACTTTAATTTATAAAATGTAAAACCTTAATTATGGTATATAACCTTAATTAAGGTATTACTAAACATAATTAAACATCCTAAACCTGATTAGCAAAAATCTAAGTTTAATTAGTAAGAATTAAATCAAAAATTGAAAGCTTAACCAATAGAAATTGAGCTAGGAGTGTGCAAGCTTGTGCTCAACACACTCCAGCACAAGTAGGTGAGTAAGGTCAGATTTCAAGCAACACAAGTAACAAGGCTAGGATATTTGTGGAGACAAAATGTGGAAAAATGACCTAAAAACCCTAATATGCAAGTTTTATAAATAGGCAACCATTCTAATCATGTGAGCTACGAAATTTTGAAGCCTAAACACTTATTAATGAAGCCAACACAAGCCTTTGCAGTAGCAAGATCAGAATCAGAAAGAAGAAATCAAAAATTTGTCAAAAAGATGCAAAAACCCTAATTTTACACTAGATCTTTAAAACTTTGTTAGATGTTATGTTTAAATGTTTAAAGATATGTAATAACATATTATTTAGTGATCTGGGTTGGTTAAACAAGGATCCATAACATTTAAATGGTCGAAATTGATGAAAAATATGAACTGACTTTGGCAGCCCAGAATGATCTGACGGGCTAATTTGTCAGACCTTTTGATCGGCTTAAATTGGTCGTTTGATCTGTTTTAAAGTTTGTATGTGTAGTATGCTATGTTGTTAACAATATCCAATTGGTAGAATAGTAAAAAACAATATATGGGATGGAAGATATTAGTGGTCAAATCCCGTTGACCGCTCACGGATGGCTAATTATGGGCAACCTAGAAATTTCTAAGTATATCTGACAACCGTCTGACAAGCTTTGACCGGCTTTAATCTTGCTTATATGATGTTTATAAATGTTATTTCTTGGATTAAACATGTTCTATGTCATGCATACTACAACCTTGAATCATTAAATCACATAAACAATAACAACCATGCAAGTTATTAACGGTCAAACATGGTTGACCGACCATGACTGGTGAGTTTCTGGGTAACCCAAAAACTCAAGAACAGTATGAACTAGGTAGTTTGACCATGAATTATATAGCATCAATTGATGTTGTTTAAACTTAAATTTCATATGTCGTTGTACCTTGCATGCCTAGTATAACAATAAACAAAAATCAAACTAAAAACATTAACCAACTGGAAATCATTTGCGGTCAAAATTCCTTACTCGACCATGACCAACTGTTCTTCATGACCAACTGTTCTTCATGAAGAACACCTTTAGCGACACTCTCCTTCCCAAAGCCCAGAACACTAAGAATCAATGCAGTCCGTCGGTAAAGCTCTTTAGCGACGGAAATAAATAAAAAAATTAATAAAAATAATTAATAAATTAGTAATAATTAGAAATAAATATTAAATAATTATTAATAATTATATTCTAAAATTCATTTTAAATTATAAAAATTTATTTTTAATATTTTTACATAAATCTAAATTATTATTTAATTTAATTAAATAATAATTATAATTATAATAAATCATTTAATAATTGTCTTAATTATTTAAAAATAATATTAAAGTAAATAAAATTATTAAATGTAATAATGAAATAAAATATTAAATATTTAAAAATATTATAAATGATAAATAAATAATTTAAATAATACATTAACTATTTAGCAATATTATAAATGATAATTAAATCATTTAAATATTAAATTAAGCTTTGAAAATTATTATAATTAATAATTAAATTATTTTCATTATAAAATAAATTCTAAAAAATATTATAAATGATAAATAAATCATTTTAAATAATATACTTACTTTTTAAATATATTAGAATAATATATTAAAATTCTAAAAATATTATAAATCATTTAAATAATGTTTTAAATATCTAAAATTATTCTAAATGATAAATAAATCATTTAAATAATATATTAAATATTTTAAAAATATTCTAAATGATAATTAAATCATTTAAAAATATTTTTAAGCTTGTAAAATTATTTAAAAATATTTTTAAGCTTATAAAAATTATTTAAAAAATAATATTATGCTTCAAAAAATGTTATAAATGATAATTAAATTATCTAGACTAATATTTAAGCTTCCAAATAAAGTTTTATTGATAAACCTGTGTGTTTAGCTATCTAATGACGCGACCGAGATACCGAATCGACGTCGAACCTTCGTGAAACTTGTTTAGTTTAATTAGATAAGTATTATTATAGATTCTAATGTTTATTATTGATATGAATAGACATAAATAGACTACCCAACGTTGATAAACAGCGTAAACTTAATGTGCTACGCACAAGCAAGTCTTCTAACCTTGTTACATTTACACAAGTATTATACATCTTGCAATCAATTGATACAAAGTTATTGATTCTTGTTCGGTATAACTTAAGAAATGAATCATTATTCATATATTGCTTGATGAAGCTTAAATTATTGTGTCAAACTAAATTGTTTTGGTACGACATCTTATATTGAGAAATGGAACACCTTGATGTAAGGTGAACTGAAACACCTTGATATAAGGTGGTGGTAAATGTAGATTATATATCGACACAAAATTGTAGGATGATATGCATACTCCTAGGATATTGGTTAGGCTGATCCCCTACCAGATATCCGAAATAAAGTTTTTCTAAGTCATTGAAGACTGATAGAAATGATTGAAACACATGGTTCATGTACAGAACCCTCAGTTATACATCTTTGACATCTTTTAACTCAAACACATTGTGTTTACATTTTCAAATAAACTTGCTGAGCATTTGTAGTTCATTCTTGCATACAACTTTCTTTGCAGTTTTAGATAGTAATTCTGGAACTTCAAAGATGATCAAAGGGAAACGACCATGTTAATTAGTTTTACTTTATTTAAGTCTTTCAAAGGCTTTGTTGTAATAACTTAGTACTGAGAACGATGTAACTGAACTTAATGATATAAAATATATTATCATCCTTTATTATATCGAACGCGTTATACTCTGAACTTTAAATTGTTTAGAATAGTTGTACTAAGTTAGTATAGTATTCATATGAACTATACATCTGAATGAGGGTATTTGAATGATATTGAAAGTTCTATAAGCTCTGGAGTTACACTTAATGAGCGCCGGTAAGGTGCCATTTTTACCGGAATGCGCCCCTCAGTTCTAGGGACAATCTTATTATTTATACTGTGAATGTTAGATAGATAGGGAATATCGATATGAATGAGGTATCCATAAGATATGAATCTATACATCCAAGTGAGGGTATCCAAACACAGTTAACGTTCTGATGAGAACTATTATCTGTTATGAGATACTGTGAACCTTGGATAGATAGAAGTTATATATTATGAAATATTTATAGTTAAATAGTATCACGTGAGCACAAAATCTGCTACAGGAAGTGTAGAGAATTTGGTGGCGTCACATATAGAACTCTCAATATCATTTAAATACCCTCATTCAGATGTATAGTTCATAGGAATACTGTATTAACTTAGTACAACTATTCTAAATAATTTAAAGATTAGAATATAATGCATTCGATATACTAAAAGATGATAATATATTTCATAGCATTAAGTTCGGTTACATCGTTCTCGGTACTAAGTTATTACAACAAAGCCTTTAAAAGACTTAAATTTATACAAACGATAAAGTAAAACTAATTAACACGGTCGTCTCTCTTTGTTCGTCCCTGAAGTTTCAGGATTATCATTTAAGACTACAAAAGAGAATATATGTAAGAATGAGCTACAAATGCTCAACAAGTTTATTTAAAAACGTAAACACAATGTGTTTGAGTTGAAAGATGTCAAAGATATTTAGTATAACTGAGGGTTCAGTACATGAACCATGTGTTTCAACCAGTTATGTCAGTCTTTAATGACTTAGAAAAGCTTTGTTCGGATATCTCGTAGGGGATCAGCCTATCGAATATCCTAGGAGTATGCATATCATCCTACTATTTATGTCAATATGTAATCGACGATTTACAACCTTCCACCAAGGTGTTTCATTTCTCAGTATAAGATGTCGTACCAAAACAATTTGGTTTAACAAAACAATTTATGCTCGAATAAACAATATATGAATAATGATTCATTTCTTAAGTTATGTTGAACAAGAAGCAATAACTTCACAATAATTGATAACAAGATGTTTTATACTTGTTCAAATATTATAAGGTTAGAAGACTTGCCTTAGCATAGCGTAGTTCTTTTATCTAATGTTAACGCGGTCTGTCAGCGTACGTAGTCTATGTATATCAATAATAAGCGTTAGAACTTATAATAACATGTAACAAGTTGAACTAGAAAAGTTTCGTTAAGCTCCGACGTCGATTCGGTATCTCGGTCGCGTTATTAGACAACTAAACACATAGGTTTATCAATAAAACGTCATTTGAAAGCTTAAATATTAACTGGGACAATTTAATTATCACTTATAACATTTTTAGAAGCTTAATATTATTTTTAAATAATTTTCACAAGCTTGGTAGTATTTTTAAATAATTTTTACAAGCTTAGGAATATTTTTAAATAATTTAATTATCATTTATAATATTTTTAAAACATTAATATATTATTTAAATGATTTAATTATCATTTATAATATTTTTTTAGAAATTTAATATATTATTCTAATATATTTAGAAAGTAAGTATATTATTTAAAATGATTTATTTACCATTTATAATAATTTTAATAAGTTAGTATATATTATTTAAATGATTTAATTACCGTTTAAAATAATTTAAATACATTAATATCAATTTTAAATTATTTATTTAATAAAATTATTAAATAATTTATAATTATTAATATTTAATTAAATTAAATAATTAATAAAATTTTATGTCAAAATATTAAAAGTTACTAAATATAATTAAAAATGAATTTTAATATTTAATTATTAATTATTATTAATTATTTAATATTTATTTCTAATTTATTTAATTATTAGAATTTATTATTAATTTTTATTTATTTCCGTCGCTAAAGGGCTTTAGTGACGGTTAGCGTCGCTAGAGATGTTCTTGCTGGGCGGAGGGAGGTTGTCGGCTAAAGGGCCCTATAGCGACGGTTATCTGTCGCTATAGGTGTTCTTCATGGGCTGAAGAATAGTCGGTCATGGTCCAACATGATACTTTGACTCAATTTAATTCCTTGTTGCTTATTCGTTTGAGTTAATTCTTTGTTGCTCGTTATAGCCAGCATGGCAGAGTATAACAACATGCGTCTAAATTACTTTAATTATATCACATAGAGAAGATTTGATCCGGTCAAACCACCTCATTCAAACTGTTCTTGAGTTTTTGGGTAACCCAGAAACTTATCCAGCGTGAACGGTTAACGTAGTTTGACCAGGTATTTCGTCCAATTGGTTACTGTTAATGTGATTTAAAGGTTCAAAGTTGTTGTTTACATAATAGAGATCATTTTCATGCCAAGAAAAAACACATAAAATATCATTTAGACACTATATGGACTGCTCAGATAGTTGTCAGTGTACTGTCAGAGTTCTTGAAGGTTTCTGGGTTGCCCAGAAACAGTCCCAGCTGAACGGCCAACGCAGTTTGACCATGAATAACTTTCTTTATAGATATTTTTTTAACATTCTATAAATTGGATATTGTAGGTAACATGGCAAACTATACATACAAACTTTTAAATGGATCAAACAGACAAATTAAGCCGATCAAATCGCTTGACAAAATGGCTTGTTAGACAGTTCTGGGCTGCCAAAGTCAGTTCATGTTTTTCATCATTTTCGACCATTTAAATGTTATGGATCCATGTTTTGTCAACCCAGATCACTTATTAACATATTATTAAGAATTCCTAAACATCTAAACATAAAATTTAATAAAGCCCTAAAGATCTAGCATGGAATTAGGGTTTTGCCCCTTTTTGCTCAACTTTTGATTTCTGCTCTTTGATTCTGATCTTGCTACTGCTGAGGCTTGTTTATGGCTTGATTATAAGTGTATAGGCTTCAAAATTTTGTGGCTTGAAAGATCAGATTGGTCTTCTATTTATAGGACTTTGCAAGTTAGGATTTTTAAGTCTTTTTTCCAATTTTGCCTCCACAAATATCTTCCCTTATTACTTGTGTTGCTTGCCATCTGATGTTAGTCACCTACTTGCGCTGGAGAGTTGATAAAATATCTGATCCTACATTCTTATCCCTTTCTAATTGGTTTAAAGTTTTATTTTTGATTTATTTCCTTACTAATTAAGCTTAGATTTTTGTAAATCATGTTTAGGATGTTTAATTGTATTTATTAATACCTTAATTAAGTTTATATATCATAATTAAGCTTTAACATTTCATAATTTAAAGTTTAGGATATCATAATTAGAATTAGGGTTTCCTAATTAGGGTTAGGGTTTTCTAATTCATGAATTAGGTTTAAATCTTTCAATTAGGGTTTTAATCTAAGTTCAATGATTCATAATTAATGTTATGATTCATTACTTAGAATCTAATTATATCAATTAAGATTCTTGTGTAACAATAAGGGTTTCGGTTCGCAATTTCAGTTAACAATTATCAATTAAGGTTTTATAATTAGGGTTTATAATTCAAATTATCATTTTAAACCCTAATTAACTTATTTAGATTTTTATCAGTAAATATAATATTATATTAATTTCGAAGCACGACAAATCACTTCGTCATTTCCAAGCACGACACAGCAGCTTACCAAAATAATTTGCTGAGATGCTTCTCAATGAAATCGTCGGAAGCACGACAAATCATTTTGTCAGTGTAAGCACGACTAAACAGCTTCGAAATTTTTTTTATTTAACCTAATTCTTCAATAAAATATACAATCACATAACACAAAGTCGGAATAAGAAATTTCATTTAATAAACACATAATTTACATATACGAATCTTATTAAGGTCGGGAATATCACATTCACTCCCTCTAATAAGAATTTCGTCCTCGAAATTACAGTATAGGTTGCAGAAATAAATGTGGGTAGTTGTCTCGCATTTTACTCTCGAGCTCCCACGTAGCTTCCTCTATGTTTTGATTTCTCCAAATAACCTTGACTGAAGGTATTACTTTATTCAGTAGAATTTGTTCTTTCCTATCTATGATTTCAATAGGAACTTCTTCATATGATAAATCTTTCTCGATCTGAATAGGCTCGTGATTTATAACGTGTTTATAATCGGGTTTGTATGGTCATAGCACGGACACATGAAACACGTTATGAATATGTTCTAACTCAGGAGATAGGGCTACCTCATAGGCTACCTCACCTATCCTCCTCAATATCTGAAATGGTCCAATGAATCTCGGACTCAATTTTCCTTTCTTGCCGAAACGTATTTTGCCTTTCCACGGAGACACTTTCAAAAATACATGACTACCGACATCGAAATCTTGTCGTTTCTTGTGTTGATCCGCGTACCTCTTATATCAATCTTGAGACGCTTGCAATCTCTCGCGTATAATTCGAATTACTTTAGCGGTTTGTTGAACTATTTCTGGCCCTAACATTTGCCGTTCACCGACCTCATCCCAACATAAAGGCGTCTTACATTTTCTTCCATATAGAGCTTCAAATGGTGGCATTCCTATGCTGGCATGGTAACTATTTTTGTAGGCAAACTCTACTAAAGGTAACTGATCTTTCCAACTTTCCTTGAAGTCCATGATGCAAGTTCGCAACATGTCCTCCAATGTTTGAATTGTCCTCTCACTCTGACCATCTATTTGTAGGTGATAAGTTGTGCTTAACCTTAACTGGGTTCCTAAGTGTTTCTAGAGGCTTTTCCAAAAGTTTGAAGTAAACCGTGGATCTCGGTCTGATACTATAAAAACAAGGACTCTATGTCTAGAAATAACTTCATTGATGTAAAGTTTGGCTAATTGGTCAAGACTAAAGTTAACTTTTATGGGTAGGAAATGAGATGACTTATTAAGACGATCTACAATTACCCAAATGGCATTGTGACCTTTCTGTGTGTTTGGGAGACCTACTACAAAATCCATGGTGATATGTTCCCATTTCCACTTGGGGATTTCTAAGGGCTACATTAATCCACTAGGTTTTTGATGTTCGGCTTTAACCCTTTGACACGTTAAACATTTACTTATCCATTTTGCTATTTCTCTTTTCCTGTTCGACCACTAAAAGTGTCGACTTAAATCTTTGTATATTTTTGTACTACCTCGATGCACGGCGAACTTAGAACTATGGGCTTCATTCATTATTTCACCTTTTAGTACTTGTACTGAGGGGACCCAAATTCTATCCTCGTACCTCAGTACCCCATCCTTGTCTATTCTGAATTTGATATTCTTTTTATGAGTTATTTCAGTTTTACACTTCTGACACTCTTCATCTGTCTCTTGTAGTTTCCTGACTCTATCCAATATAGTCGAACCACTCTCTACAACGAATAACTTCTGGGTAGAATTAGCTGGAACTCTTACCTCAATCTCAAGTTTATCAAACTCTTTTATCAGTACCTCGTTATTTGTTATTACATTTAACTTTTCTTGGTTCTTTCTACTTAACGCATCCGCAACGACGTTGGCTTTTCTGGGATGATATAAGATTTCACAGTCAAAATCCTTTATCAGTTCTAGCCATCTCCTCTGTCTCATGTTTAACTCCTTCTGCGTGAAAATATACTTTAGACTTTTGTGATCCGTGTATATCTCACACTTCTCCCCATACAAGTAATGCCTCCAAATTTTCAAGGCAAATACTAAAGCGGCTAACTCAAGATCATAAGCAAGATACTTCTTTTCATAATCCTTGAGTTGTCGTGATGCATACGCGATTACCTTCCCATGTTGCATCAACACACAACTTAATCCCTTGTGTGATGCATCACTATAAACTACAAGGCCTCCTGTATCATCTGGTAAAGATAACACTGGTGTCATGCTCAATCGCTTCTTTAACTCTCGGAAGCTTTCTTCACATTTATCTGTCTAGACGTACTTTACCGTCTTTCGAGTTAAATTGGTTAGCGGGGTTGCTATTTTTGAAAAATCTTGTATAAAACGCCGATAGTACCCTGCTAAACCGAAAAAACTTCTTACTTCTGTTGGAGTTGTTGGTTGTTCCCAATTCACAACCGTCTCTATCTTTGCTGGGTCTACCGCGATTCCATTCTTGTCAATCACATGACCCAAGAATTGGACTCGTTCTAACCAGAATTCACACTTAGAAAACTTTGCATAAAGTTGTTCATTTCGTAATATCTCCAATACGCTCCTTAAGTGTTCAGCATGCTCCTCCTTTGTTCTCGAGTATACTAAAATATCATCGATGAACACTACGACAAATTTGTCTAAGCATGGTTTAAACACTCGGTTCATCAAGTCCATGAATACTGCCGGTGCATTCGTCAATCCAAAGGACATCACAAGAAACTCATAATGTCCATAGCGTGTCCTAAACGCTGTCTTCGACACATCTTCTTTTCTTACCTTTAATTGATGATAACCTGATCGTAGGTCGATCTTCGAAAAGTGTTCGGCCCCTTTCAACTGGTCAAACAGGTCATCAATTCTTGGTAAAGGATATTTGTTCTTTATGGTTAACTTATTTAACTCTCGATAATCAACACATAATCTCAAAGTTCCATCCTTCTTATTTACAAACAACATCGGTGCTCCCCAAGGTGGAACACTAGGTTGTATGTATTTCTTGTCTAAGAGTTCTTGTAACTGCACAAGTAACTCCTTCAACTCAACTGGTGCCATCCTGTACGGTGCCTTCGAAACTGGCGTCGTACCAAGTGCAAGATCGATAACAAGCTCGATCTCCTTATCCGGAGGAAGACCTGGTAAGTCATCGGGAAACACATCTTGAAATTCCTTAACTACAGGTATTTGATCTAGCTTTACTCCTTCCTTTCGAGTATGCACTATATATGCCAAGTAACCTGTACAACCCTTCCTAAGCAATCTCTTTGCCTGCATTACCGTTAGACATTGAGATCGTTTAGATGAACAACTACTGTTGAACATTATCTTTGACTTCGACGCAGTCAACAGATTTACACGCTTCCGATGGCAGTCAATCATTGTATGATGATTAACTAACCAATCCATGCCTAAGATTATATCGAATTCCCCTAGCTGTATAGGAATGAGGTTCACAAGAAACTTGTATCCCTTAATCTCCACGTTACAATTTTTATATATGGTTTTAACGGGAATTATCTCTTGATTTGCAATTTCTATACTGAAAGGTATGTCTAAATTTTCACATGGCATATTCAAGTTTTTAGCAAAGCTATTAGACACGAATGAACAAGTAACACCAGAGTCGAATAACACATATGCATTTAAAGTGTCGATAGGGATAATACTTGTCACCACGTCCTGTGAAGCAACAACATCCCTCATCGTCATATTGAATGTTATGGCGGTTGGACGACTATGACCTCCCGCTCCTGCTACTGCTGGTTTAAAGGTGGTGTTTGTGGTTTGATTTCCTTCCCCAGTTTGATTCCTATTCCTTGGACAATTTCTAGATATATGACCCGTTGCTCCACAATTAAAATATTTATTATTTTGATTACCCTGATTGGTATTATTATTATTCTTTTTAGGACAATCAGAGGAATAATGTCCCTCCTGACCACAGCTGTAACAAGTAACCACCTTCCTACGACATACTCCCTGATGGTTCTTTCCACACGTGACACAACGTTCCACCTTGTTATTATTGTTTCTGTTGGTGGTGTTGTTGTTATTGTTGTAATTGTTGTAATTATTCCCCTTCTTCCCAAAGTTAGTGAAAGTGGCATCCCACTTCCTCTTGTTATTATTGTTATTGAACCTACCAGTACTTGCTTCCCCTTTAAACCTCCCCCCTTCATTTTGATTCTTTTTCTCTTTGTGAAATTTTAACAGAGCTTCACTCCCGTTGTAATAACCAAGAATATTGAGATCACATCATAAATGTATATATTAATTATTAATTAATGTATTGAATACTTTGTGACTTGTGAAGGATAAGTTTGTGATTAAATATATATATATATATGTACATATATATATATATATTGTAGTTATGTGAATAATTATTTGTTATATATAACCTAATCATATATTAGGTATAAGAATTATGTAACTACATTATTACATCCATGGAGGAGTCCAAATATTTAAATTAATTATTTATAATGAACTAGTCCAATTGATTTATTAAGCAAGCCCATTTCAAGTTATTATTGGGGACTTGTAGTTTGGACTAATAAGGGCCCAATTTGGTTTAATTATGGGCAGCCATATAAGGGTCCATTATAGATGTTATTTGGTAGGCCAATTAGAATTGACCCATATAAAGATTGACCCAGCCAAAAATATCAGCAACCACAGCTAAAATGGGTGCTTAGCCCATACGGTAACTCAATTGAAGAATTATCTTCAACAGTAGCGGGACACCTGTTATAGCAATCTGATAGTTCTCGTGTCTTGCACACAAGCTATCCTAAAACCAGTGACTCATCCCTCTACTCTGATCACCAGGGGTATGACGAGGGGAGTGAGTCGGTAGTACTTCCTACCTAATCCTTCTTCATCTATGGGTACATTCGTTGTATGATAATCTTATGATCTGGAGTAGAGACCAACAGAGAAGTAAGAGTTTTCTCTGAAAATAGAGTTTCTATTCAATCTTACAAGTTTACTAAGAGGGTTAGTTCGGATATAGAGAGGATCGGAAGGTAAGAAGAAGTTAGTAACTAAAAGGAGGGAAGCCAACAACCGGATGCTCTCTAGTTTAATTACCTATTTCGGGAGGAAGAGAAGAAGAGCCACAAAATCAAAGAGGTGAGAAGTTTTCTAGTCTCAGTGGTTAAGGTCTATTATTTTCATATATGTGCAAAATAGTTTAAAGACCATAAATGACTCATGAGCTAAGTACTCTGTTTTTATGTGATGGGCAGAGTAAAAGTGTTGTCATTAAGAATAATGACCAGGCCTAGTTAAACCACAAGAATGGTAGTTTGACAACCTTGTACTAAAACAGCCGTGACTAATTGACAGTGTCACCATCTGTTTGAGACCAACTAATGACTTGAGCCGAGCTTAAATCAGAACTACCGTAGTAAAATTAACAAAAGTGATCTATATGATTAAAATCTCAGAACAATGTGTTTATGGACCATAAGGGATGACAGTCAGACCAATGATCATGACCAAAGAAGGAGTGTATCTTAGTATACACCCCGACCTATCTTTTAAGTTAAAGCCATAGGTCTTTGTTAAATCAATTATGAACAGACACAGTTAATAGAAGGTGAGTTTACACCAATCATGAAGTTCTGTAAAGCATGAGTCAGACCCAAATCATGATGTGAGACCTGTATGACCTTAGACCAAATCAGTAAAGGGATATTTTCTTAAGCTAAAATTGCGAAGTAAATCTTAACAAGGAAAGGGACTCAACGATCGTAAGTGGTTTTACTACGATCGTAGAGTGCACTTGCACCCGTAGAGTCAGTCAGCCAGTGACTCGACGATCATAGAGTATTTCTCAGCGATCGTAGAGTCAGTCAGCCAGTGACTCGACGATCGTATAGTATTTCTCGGCGATCGTAGAGTCAGTCAGTGTTTGCCAAAATCTATACTAGCAAAAATACGCAAGTATACGCAGTCCACAAGTAATAAAGTGAAAGTAGAGTATCGTCCCACATAGAAGAATTGATTCTATAATGACAAATTCCAAATTTAAATCAAATCTATTTTAGTAAACAAATGATCAACGATTTCTGAGGTTTTTGAATTTAACTAATTAATTCTAAATTAAATTACTAACACTAGTTTGAAAACAGATTTTTAAAGACTTAAGACTATAACTTCACTTAATGCTCTATTTTACTTAATATGCTCCCCTTTGGATTATGCTAGTTATTCTGGATTGTTAACCAGAAACTCATCACTATTTATGATCATCTTTCAATGTTCCATAAACAACTTAACTTAAATCCACAATTGATAGACTCAAGTTAATCACCCTAGATAACTAACTCACTATATTTCTATGTGAATTACAATTAAAAAGGATTTAAAGCCCAAGTTCCCTATTTTGATTACATGCGGTGATAGATATATCTCTATCCTAATCACAAATTATGAATTCCATCGACAGCAGAAGACACAATCACATGCTATTATGGTCAGATCTAAATTTATACTTCATCTCTCAAATTCATACAGATTATCTCAGTAATTATTAGCCAGATAATTAGACAATTCAGCACAAACCATAATAGACAATCCAAAAATAACTAATCATAATATTCAAAGAAGCATGCTATTCAAAACTACGCATTAAGATCCATTATAGCCTTAAAAGAAATTTAGTTCATAACTAAACTAGAATTCATCATCCACAAACTTAATAACATCAAAAGTTTAGAGTATAAGAAAAGAGAAGAAACACTGTAAGCAATTCTTCAATCTCTGTCCAGCTCTTCCTTGCTTTCTCCTGCTATTAACTTGCTTCAAGTCTTCTCCAATAGCTTCAAACTAGGGTTTTCTAATAATAGAGATGTCAATTACCAACTAGAAAACACCTATTTATAGTATCTGATAAAACCCCTAATTAATTACAAAGTTTCAAAACCAAGTTCAAATCAAAACCAATCAAAACATCTAAAAAGTCGAATTTGCCCTCATTCGAACCGGCGCGGCCGCGCCTGGATTAAGCTTGAAAGGCGTGCGGCCGCGCTACCCTGACAGCAATTTTTTTTCTATGTCTGAAGTCAGGCGCGGCCGCGCTGCACCCTAGTTCATTTTGGGCGCGGCCGCGCTGCCCTGCTACTCTGCAATATCAGCAACACAGCTATTGTAATAGCACAATCCCACCAATTCTCGCCAAACTCAATCCCAACACGCGCAACCTACAAAAACACATAAAAATGCATGAAAAGTAGCTATATACCATAGAAATAAGCAATAATTCACGTTCATTGGCATCTGATTCGTAGGTATAAAACCTACTCATCAAATTCCCCCAAACTTAAACCATTGCTTGTCCCCAAGCAACATAATGCAATGCAATATACTAACACAATGCAACACAATGCCATGAATGCACGAATAACTACCATGCCTAAGAATCCAACCAATAGCCAGTATAAATGCTAACTGTATGCCTCAGAGATATCAACAACTAACTTGAACAGTGAATCCAGTCAATAGAAATTAATAACCCCAATCAATCAAACAATAGACACCTATAATCACCCAAGTCGTGCGTGTGTGTTCATTAATCAAGTTAACTACCCAAAGTTCAAAATAAAGCCACATAACCAACTCTATAACAAGAATACTCTATTTTTACTTCAATTCAAGCAAATACAACAAATCCAGCCAAAATCAAGCAAATACCGAGCATGAAGGTTCTAATCAAGATTTATTCCTAACTTTATTCTTCTACGAGTGCGTTTTACGCTCCATCTCGTATTTATGCTTAACTGTGCAATGTCAAGTTCCCTTAGGCTTTTCAAAATCACCCATGTAACGAGCGCTCAATCAGTGACTCCCAAACCAGACGGCTTTAGGGTACTAGGTGTTAAGACATCCCTACGGATCTAATTACTCGAGTGATAGAGGCCACAGAACCCAACCAGTCAACATTTATTGTATTTGTTTTCTATTTTTATTTTTTTTTTAAAGAAACCCCCAAACTCAGCTTTTACCCTATTCAGCCTTCTTTATTGATTCACTTAACAATGTTTTATCAAATTCTCATGTAAAAATCAGTTATGCAACCCTTTGAACCCCAGCAGTCTAATTAATCAAATTAGTCGTGCTATCCAATAACTCAAGTTATGACAAGCATAATTACTCTCATGATCAAAATTATTTTATCCCTAACAACTTTCAACTGTCCAAGCTAACACAATAATACCCATCTCATCATTAGCCGAGCCTAAACCATACCAACTATTTAATTGGATTCATGTAACGAACTAAATGCACCTAACACAACCAGCTAAACTATGCAAGGTTCACACTAATCACAACGATATGCCAACATACTAACAGATATGATGCACAATACCAACAAACATGCTAAACAACAAAAAAAAAAACAAATTAAACTCCCCCAAACTTAAAACAGACAATGCCCTCATTGGATAAAACAATAAAAGAAAAGGAAAAGGAAAGAAAAACTCCCCTAATCCGAAGTAACATCATCTGCCCCCTCCCCATCTGAAGGTGTGTCCGGAGGCGGATAAGTAGAGGCTGCACCAAATGTCGGGAATTGTACTTGAACGCCTGTGATGCCCCCAAATCCGGGTTTCCTAACCTCGAATTCGGTGCTCACGATACTCAACGATAAACATACTTTCTAACTAAATGCGGAATAATAAACATACATTGTTTATTGAAATAATAATAAAGTCTTACAATCTTGGTCCCAAGGTTCTTTAACCTTAACATAAAACGTACCCTTAATACCATAAAAGGTTCACTTAATCAAACAACATTCAAGAATAGCTAGTACATAGGCACTATCGGGCATCTATTCTTGCACCTTCCCTTTTCCTTTGTCTCCTTTAGAACGTTTCTGCCTTAGCTGAAATGAAAATCATGATATAGCAAGGGTAAGCAACTAGTTTGCTTAGCACGTATATACACAAGGAGATATATCATGAATAGAAGGAAGTTTCGCTTCCAAAGTTCAACAACAGTATAGAGTTTGTGAAGAAATATGAATTATCAGTCAACAGTTGAATATTCAAATAATTGAATGCCAATTACTGAGTGGTTTGAAATAACCAAGGACGTTTTCCAAGGTTCTCAGCATGTGAGCTGGACCTCTTAAAAAGTTTTGGTACTCGAGGGGATCAGCCTCTCATACCCCGTGATTTATGCATAAACACTTAATAACCAGCATTGATATCATGCCTTAAACAAGTTTATCCTTTTCTCAGCCAAGAGTTCTTACCATAGGCAATTTAATAAGAACAGCTTTTAAAATACCATTGTCTTAACCAATTTAGACATGCTGGATCTAGCTGATACAAATAGCATAGATCTATCTCATAAACAATTTATATTTGAAAGAACTTTAATTAAATTTACAGTTCAATCATAATAGGATAGGAATTCAATTGCACAATGTGCGAAATCTCAATAATCAGTATAGATGTGAATAATCGACAATAATTATTCACTAACATGCTTCGAAAATAATAACTCGAGATTGAGTTAGGGAACTTGCAATAATGTAAGAAGTTTAGGGTTAGGAACTTGCCTGTTTGCTCAGCTAACAATTAAATCTTAGCTTTAATTAATTGACCTTGGATAACCTATCAGTTGATAAAGTCAGTTTTATCCATTATGCATTGCATACTGTATATCGATACACTCACTTATGCTATTTATTTAGCAAAATAAACACTTCGCATTCCTTTATTAACTCCATTAAACCACTATTTCAATATTGTGCTAATCAGAAATTACTTAATGATCTTTAGTTATTATCTCAATAATTAATCATGCTTATTGGATATTCAACTTAACAATATTTAGTAACCCAAGTTATTATTTACAACACTAAATAATAATCTTGTTAGTACATTATGACACATTTGGTATCCAATCTACGACTATTCTATTTGATTAAATCTCTATTCATTATTTACAAAACTAGATAACAAATTGATTAATGTATCACTAGCTAACAGTGTCAACAAATAAATAGGTTAATTAATATTCATTCATACTTAGCTATTATTTCCTTTCAAGAGAATTTACGAAATTATTTCCCTTATTTAACATTAACTAGAGAATTAATGTATCACTCCACCCATACTTAATTGTTTAATAAGAATTTAGTTTCTTATTATCTTTATTTATTATTAAATGAGAAATAATAAATAATTTACTTTACTCACATTAAATCATTAATAGTAATCAAATATTTAATATTTTTATTTATAATAAATAACTATTTTATTAACTTATTCATACTTAATTATTATTTAATATTAATTAAATAATAATTAAATATTTGTTATCTTTATTTATCACTTACTGACAAATAATTAAATTATTAACTTAATTCATACTTGATTATTATTTAATAGTAATTAAGCAATAATCAACTATTTATTAACTTTATTTATTATTTAAGGATAAATAATAAATAATTAATCTATTAATTTTATCCATACTTGGTTATTAATTAATAGTAGTTAAACAATAATCAAATATTTATTAGCCTTTATTTATTATTTAAAAATAAATAATTAATAATAAACTTATTAACTTTATTTATACTTGATTATTATTAACCAAGTAATTATTATTTAGTGTTAATTAAACAATAGTTATTATCTTTATTTACATAAATAAATAACTATTTTATACATTATATTCATTTATTCATTGAACAATTCTTATTTTCTTTGTTTATTATTTGTCGCTAAATAATAATTATTTCCTTACTTTATTCATATTCAATTATTATTACTAAATAATTAAATATTTATTAACTCTATTTAATGTTTGACATTAATTAAGTATTTATCCCCTTTTATTCCCTGTAAAAAAAATAATAACTACTTATTACATTGGATCATTGTTGGCAGATATTTAATACCCAATATGAAACTCAGTTTGGTTTTGGCCTTTCAACAAACATCTGCTATGCATCCTAAAACGCAATGCTAGCTTGTTTCCAGTGACTCATACTGCCAGAACCTTAAGGTTCATCTATTTCCAGAGTTTCACAACAAAACAATACAATAGCAACACAACCCAATATAATGCAAAGAACAGTCCGTAACTAGCACAACATCATCGTACCAAAAGAAAGCCAACGTTTGATTTTTATATCCATGATACTGATTGCACCATTGGTACCAAATGAAGAGCAATTTATTCAGGTATTAACACAAACGCGTGGTGGGCACACAGAGACTCAACACCAGCCTATGCACAGTACAACACTCGTTGCCTGAACCTATTATGGTTCTTCATTACACAGATTTTTCCCCAAGCAATTTAGCAACCAAAATCAATCAAAAACAAACAACGGATTCCATACAATACAATTTATAATATACCAATACAGCACAATCGGCTGCTAGAACCTTTAAGGTTTATCAACACAGTTTCCCAATAACAAACAAAGACATTAACACAACTCAATACCAGATTTTTAAGCCCCAAAAATTATACTACCATGTCTGAGTTTCACACCAGAGCAATTACAATAGTAAACCATGTATAACCTAAATCAAACAACACTATTACAGTGGCTTAATAGTCCTTGGTTATACCTTAATATCGCTCGGACTGGCTACCTTCCTCCTTCTCCCAATTCACGCGCCGGCGGACTGACTCCTCTGGGCTCTCTCTCTCTCTCTGTGACGATTTTTTTTCCTCTAATTTGAAATAAAATCCTAGCAGCTCAAATTTAGGGTTTGGGTGCCCAATTTATAGAGAATCGATTACCCAATGAACTGGGTATTACCTAAATTGGTTCTTCAAAACCCATCGGTAGGAGGGGTGAGCCGTCGACTGATGGGACACAAACACTGTGACTTGCCGGCAGGGCCTCGAGCTGCGCACTCCCGTCGATCGGTCCGCTCGCAATCCTCTGGTCCCTTCGATTAAGCCGCGGTCGCCGCTCTTTCTTCAACCCATCGGGTCGTCGCAGGCTGTCGCCGGCGCACGCCGGGGCGACGCCTTTCTCTCCCGCTTTCTCCGCTGATCCGGTTGATTGATTGAGAGTTTTTGGTTTTGATTGATTAAGGGCTAGGGCTTAGGTTCCTCTCTCTTGACTGATCTCCCCATTTCTTTTGCTCGATTATAGCTGACTTGAGGGTGAGAGTTTGGTTAGCTCGGTTTATCCCAAATTAAATCCCAGCGATCCCATTTTTCCCCCAAATTAATTGACGGACCCAGTTGCAATTGGTTGAACCGACTGGACCTTTCCCCAAATCAATTGGATCCAACCCGATTGAAATGCTATAACCCGGCCGACTAAGGAAATAAGGAATGGGCTCAGCCCATTTGGTTCGGCCCACAGAGAAATAGCAAGGATATTGGGCTCAAATTAAAATTTGGGATTCAATAAAAGAAATGGACCCAATTAAATTAAACCACATTGCAAATTCTAATATTCTAAATCAAAATAACTAAACCAATTAATTATTTATTTAAACTATTTATTTTAACCATAATTCTGCATTTGAATTATTTTAAATCCGATAGTGATAAAATTATTTATTTATTAATTTCTTCCAAATTTTCTTGCAATTAAATTCTTAGGGTTAGCCCACTAATTTAAATCAAACTATTAATGAGCCCTTTCTAATGCAAGAAAAGTATTGGACCATATAATTATTTAATTAAATAATAATTCTTACATGGATCCAAATTAAATTCGTAAAATTAAATAAAACGAATTTCATATATTAAAATAATTCAATACAATGTTTAGAAATTCCTGGACATTACATCATCCCCCCTTACAAAAATTCCGTCCTCGGAATTTAAATCTAAGGTTACTCAAATAAGTGGGGGTAATTTGCTCTTATCTTCTCTTCGAGTTCCCACGTAGCTTCTTCCACCGCGTGGTTCCTCCAGAGAACTTTAACAGAATGAATAATTTTATTCCTCAGCGTTTGCTCATTCCTATCAAGTATTTGGACAGGAATCTCCTCGTACGATAAGTCCTTCTCGACTTGAATTGGCTCATAGGAAATGACATGATTGTAATCTGGCTTATACGGACGCAACACTGATACATGGAACACATTGTGAATGTGCTCAAGTTCAGGAGGTAATGCTACCTCGTACGCCACTTCGCCTATTCTCCTTAATATTTCAAAAGGTCCTATGAACCTAGGGCTCAGCTTGCCCTTCTTCCCAAAACGGATCTTCCCTTTCCAGGGAGATACCTTCAAAAATACATAGCTGCCAACTTCAAAGTTTCGCTTCTGACGATGCAAGTCGGCATACTTCTTCTGACGATCCTGGGCAGCTACTAACCGCTGTCTTATTACTTTAATGATTTTCACGGTTTGTTGTACCAATTCTGGTCCCAACAATCTCCGTTCACCAACTTCATCCCAACACAACGGCGTTCGACACTTCCTTCCATATAACGCTTCGTACGGTGGCATACCGATGCTAGCGTGATAGCTATTGTTGTAAGCGAACTCTACCAAGGGCAAGTGATCGTCCCAGCTGCCACCTAAGTCCATCACAATTGCCCGGAGCATATCCTCTAAGGTTTGAATTGTTCGCTCACTCTGACCATCAGTCTGAGGATGATACGCCGTACTTGTAGACACCCAAATTTTGCACTTCCTATACTAACCATGACAGGAGGGCAAATTCGTCCATTGGACCGGCCTGCGAGACGGAGGGTGAACATAAGTGCGAACACTTAGAGCCACCACGACGACTTGCGATCAAGGCCGTCCGAAATGAGCATGCCGAATGATGTGTCACGTCCCGCAATAATTTCCGGACTGCAAAATACAAGCCTTTCGGATAAAACTGACGGCGCGACGCGAGAATCGAGGTGCGGTGCGAGAACCGAGGAGAATTAAATAATCAAAGTGGAAGGTGTGCTGAGTGGGGGTGGGCGCCAGCCAGCCGCAGATAAATCTGCGGCTGGCTTTGGCCAGCCTATATCAACCATTTCTTCTCAGCATACAGGGAGTTCGGAAATTTTTGGAGAAGAAGAAAATCAGCAGGGAAACAACAGCAGAAAATAAAGAAAAGAGGAAGAATTAGCATAGATTTTGCAATCAAATAGGAGAGAAAGTAAGAAAAAAAGAGAGGAATAATATTTTTGTGATTTGATTGTATCACATAATACTTTTTCTTCTATTCAAATACACAAATTTAGATCCATTTTGATCTCATTGGCTAGGTGAAAATCTCCTCAATTTTGTAATTTCTATCATATCTTTTGGTCAAAATCAAATGAAGTTTTCATATGATTATGGAATAATAAATTAGGGAGTATTAGTGAGGGTTCCATTTGGAACAAAATTCTTCCTAATAACCCGATGATATTTATTTATTGATTTCTTGTTTGTTTGTTTTTTTTGGTGTTCTATTGACATAGGTTCTTTTAGATCTCTATTTTGGGATGTCTTGGTATTGGTAGATTATCCGTATTGGTTATTTCTTGTAATATCCGATTGTGGGTGTGTGGAAATTTGGTTGTGAGCCTAGGAAAGCGACCCCGTGGTCCAAATCCGATGATGGACGTATCTTGATGTATGTAGCGGGTAGGATGTAGTCTCTTTGTAAATATGTAATATTGGGCCTTAAAACGACGCCAAGGCGGAATCGGGTTTAAGGCCCCGTAATAATGAAGTGTGTGATTGTGGGTGTTGGGGTTATTTGGATGGTTTACATGCCCATGAATAACCCCAATGCATTTTATGCTTGATTTGATTTACGACACGAAATTGATTTCGAAGCTAAACAATGAAGATCTTCATAAAATCAATCAAACTAGGTTGTTAGCATCACGAGGCTCAAAATGAGAAGTGCTAATGAATGTTGATTTCTATGTAAACGAGAAGGCCAAAAAGAAATCGTTTCCAAAACATCACACAAAAAACGATTTTATAAAATAAGTAACGTTTTATTAAATCTTTGTGCATAGGGTGAAAGAGATCCTAGAAGTTGCCTATCATTTGAGTTACGAAAGCAACGTATTAGATCTCGAGTCTATTTTGACAAAGGTTTTAAAACTCTTGTTTTGCCAAAACGACACCTAATGAAAATCTCATAGTTTTTGGACAATTAAAATCAAACTTTTCTCATAAAGCTTTCTCGTATATACCGAAAAGACATTCCGAAGCGTTATCAAATTAAAGCATGATTTTCCCTAAAATCCAAATGATTCTTTCATACAAACTCACCACATCATTCACAATAGGCACACACACACACACACATTCGCACACCTATATACCCACATTCATGAATTAAAGGATAGGAAAGCATCAAGATTGCGGTAATCGTGTTCACGTGAAGTCGAGGGGTGCCTAACACCTTCCCCTCACTTAAGCAAGCCCCCGAACTCTATGGATCTCGATTCGCAGACCAATTAATTCGGAGTCACACATGAGCCAGCGATTTATAAAAAACGAAAACTCGGATGAGTTGGTACATCCATTTCAAATATACCAACTGGCGACTCTGGTTAATTGGCTCATCATAAAACACGATCTTTCAAAACCCCGTCGACATCAATGCCGACCTTTTCCAAAAAAAAATCATTAAATCGAAAGGTTAAAATTGGAAAAGACTAAAAGACCAAGAGATGAGAAAACCCGGCGTCGACAGCTGGCGACTCCGCTGGGGAAATTTAGAGGGCTTAAGCCGCGTTTAAATCGTGATGCTATCCTATCCTTTAAAATTCATAAAATGTGTGTGCATGCGATATTTTGATTTTTTACTTTTGTTTTGCGAATGTGTGTTTTGTCCAATAAATGAATGTTTGTATGGAATTGCTTTACTTTAAAAGTAATCATTTGCATACGGTGAGGACGATGAATGTGAATGTATGTTGAGATTGTACCTCCTCCTGAGGCGAACCCGTCGGTTGCTTATTACTGGACTCGATGGGGCTGCTCCCCGGAGATGGCTCAGGAAACGCACCACTCAAATCCGCTCCAATCGAAAGGGCTCAAACGAGTAGATTGCGAAGATTTGGGAACCTTCATGCCGAAAAGCCCGCGAGAGTAACCCTAGGGTAGGTCAGCCTCAGATTAACCCAACGCAGGAAAAGTCTCTTCATGCCTTTTTACGTTTATATGTCTAAATGTCATGATCTCATTCAATATTCATACATCCCTTTTTCTGTGTCGAAAGAGATTACTAACCGCTGTGAATTGCAGGGAATAGTTGGAGGAGCATAATAAAGCACGTTTGGCATTGGTTATGGCACTAAAGGACTACTAACTTTCTGTTTTACAGGGAAAGATTAAAAAAAAAAAAAAAAAAAAACCCAAAAAACATACAAAAAATTTACAGTTTTAGCATGCATCCATGTTTTCATTTCCCCGGGACTAAACTTCGAACCGTTGTCTCTGTAGGATTGCTCCTCAAACCCGTTCGCAGTCTAAGAAAGCCCAGGTCTCTACCTCTGAAATGGCTGATATTCCTAATCATAGTTCCATATCTCGGGAAGAGTTTGATGACTTCAAAAAACAGATGATGGAAATGGCCACAATGCTAAAAAGAGCAGTTCCTACTCAGACAGGATCCGCCAAGCCAAGGACCACATAATATTCCACCACCAGGGGGTGACCAGAATCCTCCTAAAAATGTTGTAAACCTGGGTAAGGATGACCAACCCCAACTCAAGGACGAGCCAGAGTCATTACAAAGGCCGTTCCCATACCTAGCAGGACAGTGGTTACTATCCCAGAAGAAGGGGACAATGACGACCTTCGGAGAAAAAATGAAAACACATGGAGGAGACCATCCAATCTCTAAGGGGCATAGGCTCCCTGGGCAGGGTTAATTATTCGGATCTATGTGTTTTCCCCGGAGCCAGATATCCAGAAAAGTTCAAAGTTCCCGAGTTTGAAAAAGTACAATGGAAAGGGAGACCCCCTATACACACTTGAAAATATACATTGGAGAACTCGGGTCTTATGCCGAAGACGAGGGGTTAAAGAAATGCAACTTATTCCAGAAAAGCTTAACAGGGGAGGCAAGACTTGAATCTGGTATGCCCGCCTCGACAACGCCCGAATCCACAACTGGGAGGAATTGGCCCATACCTTCTTAACCCAATACAGCTTTCAGGCCCAGATGGCTCTTGACAGGTACCAAATGACAAAGGTTAAAAAACAGCCTAGGGAGTCCTTCAGGGAATATGCGCAAAGATGGAGGGGCATGGCCGCACAGGTAACCCCCCCGATGAGCGAATCAGAGATGGTAATGACCTTTGTAGACATTCAGGAGGCACCGTATTATGAGAGGGTCATCTCGGGGATTGGAAGACCTTTTGCTGAAATGATTAAACATGGAGAGATGGTAGACATGGGGTTGAAGTCGGGTAAAATCCGGGATGCTTACTGCTTTAGAAAACTGCTACCGAGCAAATACAGAATGGAAACTATGGCAGCACTTCCCGGAGGGTCCAAAAGAAAAAGGAAGAGGATGTTTCCCTCATCTTACAGGGGTCATCCAGAAAAACAGAAAGTCATCTTCCGGTTCAGGTACAGAGGGGAGGGCCATCCCGACAGCCAAACTACACAGATCAAAGGGCAGAGGGGCGAAGAAGATATGAGGCTTCGCAGAATCGAGTATTCACCCCGCTCGGGGAGCCGCTTGAACGGGTATTAGCGGTATTAGTAGCCCAAAAGAAAATAGTTGGTCTGGCACCACCAAGTGACCCAAAGGGTAGAATGGTTTGACCCGAGCAAACGATGTGCATACCACTCCAGTTCCCCTGGCCATGATACACAAGATTGCTGGAACGTTGAAGCATCGAATCCAAAACATGATAGACAGTGGGGAAATTGTGGTGGAACAACCGGACTCCCCGAATGTTAAAGCAAATCCCCTGCCAAGACATGATGGAGGGGGAGTTAATGCGACGGAGGCAAGTGAGGCTGGGGGGCCGCCAAGGTTGAACTATGTGCATAAAGTTTTGAGGAGATGATCAACATGATACATGATCATGGGGATGCAGAGGGAACGCCCATACTAGGTTGATAGGGGTAAGTACGAATAACATAGAGGGACCTGTTCAAGCTGACAGCCCCGAGGCCCATCATACTTGCAGCAAGGCCGCAACTCCCTATCAGTAGTCTGAAGACTGTACCCTGGAATTATGGGGGGAATACCAGAGGAAGCGGCCAGTTGTGCTTCCGTGACGACCAAGGGGAAACCCCTTATATCTTCCCGGGCGAGTCCTTGAGAGCCAAAAGAGAAAAAATGAAGAGGTTTCCGAGGAAAGGGCCATAGAGTTTTTGAAAAGGATGGATCACCCAGAAACGAGGGGGATCCAGATTTTAAAGTGAGGAATCAACCCTAACATCAGTCATGGACTTGGTGGTTGTCATCCAATGAGCATTGCAAAACCATGATGAAAGTTTCTGGAGGAGGCATTTGTGTCCAAAGAAAATTACGTGAGGAGGGTTTCGGCCAGCTGATAGGCCACTTATTGGAAAACCGATGCAATATCCTTTACGGAGGAGGACATTCCCAAAGAGGGAAGGGGGCACCGAAAACCGCTACACATCGCGGTAATCTCCTCAGGATATGTCAATGAATGGGGTGCTGATCGACGGGGGATCGGCATTGAATATATGTCCTCTCAGCACGCTGAAGAAAAATGAACATCAGTCCCAAGCGCCTACGGGCCAGTCATGTGGTGGTTCGGGCTTTTTGACGGATCCCGGAGGGATACCATCGGAGAGATAGAATTTGCCAGTGGAGATAGGGCCCTGTACTTTTGATATATCCTTCCAAGTCCTAGATATTACGGCAAGCTACAACTGCTGTTAGGGAGGCCGTGGATACACATGGCCGGTGGCTAGTTCCTTCCACGCTCCACCAACAAATCAAGTTGATCATCGATGGGGAATCTTGGGTAACAATCTCGGCCGAATGTGATGACCCTTCTTCCTCCCAGGAGTGGCCTACCAGTAAATCAATGTGGATGAGACAAGCGGCGCCTGCCAGCTTTCAAGCACTAGAGATTAGCACTCCCCATTATAGATGCCTGGGGGCTCCAGCTGTGAAACCAAGGGTCTCTCCCGGAACTCACCTTTGTGGCACGGGAAATGATTAAAATGAAACTTCCAACCTGGACAGGGACTAGGGAAAAAGCAAGTCAGGGAATCACCGAGCCCATCCACCTACCACAGCAGATAGGCAAAAGCAGGATTGGGATACCATGTGGGGCGCAGTACGGGGACACCGTCAGGGTGCGACTCTACGATTCGACTAGTTGGCAGTCCAGTGACCAAAGTCGACAATAAGCAGGGGATCAGCGGACCTGTGATTGGGGCAGGGAATGAAGAGTTAACCCCCCCACATGTAATGAGTCGGCCCGGAGGGAAAGTTTCCTGCGGGAGGTCGCAAAAGAGTTCGAAACCAAATGCTAATATCCCGGACAATCAACAAGCAGTAAGGAGGGGACGAATGTTGTCACACCACCGGGAGCCCAACAAGTTGTACCTGTCATCGATTGGGCAGGGCTGATTTATTCCTGGAGAAGATATGGAGAAGGACTCGGGTGACGTATCCGTAATCATCGGGGAGGTGTCCGATGTGAGGCCCTCCTTTATCCAGCGCATTTCATCTGACCTGACTATCGATAATTGGACCCGGAAACCAGTGATATCCAAACAGGGGTAAAGCTCGACGTCAGGGTGGTTAACCCTAGAGGATAGGGGAATGAAGAAGTTTTATTTTGTTGTTGTTTTATTTCTGCATAATTGTGTCGTTTCTTCGTGTTATTTGAAATTGCGATCGTCGTGAAAAATGATTTATATATATGACAAGTGTTTTGTTTCATGTCAGGTGTACCCATTTGACTAATCCTTGCCTAACAAATGGTCTTTCAAATTTGAATGATGATTATGATTTTGACATTGAGCTGGATTTCGATTTAATGGGCATTGAACAAGACGAGACAGATTACGACGACGCACCTGACGAGATCAAAGGATGGGTCGAGGATAAACCCAAACCCAACTTGGACCAAACCATCACCGTTGATATTGGAACCCCGGACAAGCCAAAAGAACTCAAGATAGGGACAGACCTTACCCCCAGTCAAAAAGCAGAAATAATCGAGTTACTAAGCCAATATGAGGATATCTTTGCCTGGTCGCACGAGGATATGATCGGATTGTCCACCGACATTGTGGTGCACCGGTTACCCATCAAGGAGGGTTTCAGGCCTGTCAAGCAGAAACTAAGAAAGTTGAAACCTGAGTGGAGCTTAAAAGTGAAGGAAGAGATCATCAAGCAGTTCAGGGCGGGAATCATTATGGTGTCCACTTACCCGGAATGGCTATCCAATGTGGTCCCAGTGGCTAAACCTGGAGGAAAGGTGAGGGTATGCGTGGACTACAGAGATCTAAACAAGGCCAGTCTCAAGGACAACTTCCCGGTGCCTTTCATACACATCCTGGTGGATAACACAAGCCCAGTACGAAATGTACTCTTTTGTGGATTGCTTCGCAGGATATCACCAGATAAGGGTGGCGGAGGAAGACCGGGAAAAGACCGCATTCATCACCCCCTGGGGCACTTTCTGCTATAGACGACTGGCTTTCGGTCTCACAAATGCAGGGGCTACTTATCAGAGAGCCATGATGGCCTTGTTCCACGATATGATGCACAAGGAGAATAGAGGTCTACGTGGATGACATTATTGTGAAATCAAAGGAAGAATCCGATCATATAACCCATCTCAAAAAGCTATTTCGATCGGCTCAGAAAGTATAAATTTGAAACTCAATCCAGCCAAATGCGCTTTCGGAGTGCAGTCGGGCAAGCTCTTGGGTTTCCTGGTTAGTGATCGGGGCATTGAGTTGGACCCAGCAAAGATTAAGGCCATTGTGGAGATGCCAGCACCTCGCACAGAGAAGGAGATAAGGGGATTCCTGGGGAGAATAAACTTCATCAGCCGTTTATATCTCACTTGACGACTACATGTGAGCCGATTTTTAAATTGTTAAGAAGGGGTGCTTCCCAAGAATGGAATGAGCAGTGTCAGAGGGCTTTTCAGATCATTAAGAAACAATTGACGGAGGCACCAGTGCTGGTACCCCCGAAGGATGGGATCCCTCTGTTTATGTATATATCGGTAAATGCCATCGCGATGGGATGTATGTTGGGACAGAAGAATGAGGCGGGAAAAGAGCAGGCCATCTATTACCTCAGCAAAAGATTTAGCCAATGTGAGCAGAATTACACTCCCATTGAGAAGACCTGTTGTGTGCTCTGGCCCTGGGCTGCAGGGAGATTACAGCACTACCTCCATGGGCATACAACGTACCTGATATCAAGAATGGATCCCCTGAAATATATTTTCGAAAGGCCCATGCTGAATTGTCGACTCTCAAGATGGCAGTTGATTTTACAACAGTTTGACATGGTGTACGTGACCCAAAAGGCCATGAAAGGGCAGGGAATTGCAGATCAGTTGGCAGAAGCCCCCGGCAGGAGGGATGGAGCCGTTAGAAACTCCTCTCCCGGGCGAAGATATATTTTGGGTATCGCGCGAAAAATGTGATGACGAGGGACAATTCTGGAAGCTGTATTTTGATGGTGCCATGAATGCCGAGGGGGCAGGAGCCGGAGCGGTCTTAGTCTCTATCACCGGAGAACAATACCCCGTGGCCACTAAACTTCGTTTCAGCAATTCGAACAATACCCGCTGAATACGAGGGGTGTATCTTGGGACTCCGATTGGCCCGTTGACATGGGAGTAAAAAGACTAGCGGTGTTCGGGGATTCAGAATTGGTAATCAGACAAGCAATCGGGGTATACAAACACTAAGGAGCTTCGGTTACTTCCATACCATCGTTGTGTCACCCAGCTTATGCAAGAGTTCGAAGATATCGCCTTCCGCCATATTCCTCGGGGACGAAATGATTTTTGTCGATGCATTGGCGACTTTGGCTTCCTTAATCCACGTGATCAAGAGTAGGGACAGTCCACAGATTGAGATCACCGTACAGAATGCCCGGCATATGAGGAAAATGTTTGGATGTGTTATTAAATGAGGTGGTGTTGACGAGGCAGCCCTGGTATCACGACATAAGGGAATATCTGAGAGACAGATCCCTTCCCGATCAGGCAAATCGGACTGAAAGGATGAGAATTCAAAAGATGGCGATGAAGTTTTACCTGAGTGGCGATTCACTTTTACAAAAGGGATGCCGGGTTGGGACTGTTGCAATGCGTAGACGAAACGCAATCCCAAAGGATTATGAATGAAATCCATGGCGGGGTGTGTGGGCCACATATGAGTGGACCGATGTTGGCCAAAAAGATCTTGAGGACAGGGTATTATTGGTTAACGCTGAAGGCCGATTGCGATTGATCATGTCAAACGGTGTTATCAATGCCAGGCGCACGGTAATGTGATCCATACACCTCCCAATGAACTGCACTGTATGACCTCCCCATGGCCATTTTCAATGTGGGGAATGGATGTAATCGGACCAATAGAGCCCAAAGCGAGCAACGGGCACCGGTTCATTTTCGTCATGATCGATTATTTCACCAAATGGGTAGAGGCAGCTTCTTTCCCTAAAGTAACTCAGGAGGTCATCGTCAGCTTCATCAGGAATAATGTCATTTGCCGATATGGGCAACCTGAGGTTGTGGTCTCCGACAATGCCAAGAATTTAAACAACGCCCTCATGAAGGGACTGTGTGACCAGTTCAAGATTAAGCATCTCAATTCCGTCATTTACCGTCCTAAGATGAATGGGGCAGTGGAGGCGGCCAATAAGAACATCAAGAAGATCATGGCGAAAATGTCTGCTAATCATCGGGGATGGCCGGATCTGTTACCCCTCACCCTGCTGGCATACCGAACATCCACGCGTACTTCTACGGGGGCAACCCCTTACGCTTTGGTGTATGGAATGGAGGCTGTCCTGCCAGTTGAAGTTGAGATGGCGTCCCTCAGAATAGTGATCGATGCTCAGATAAGCGAGGAGGATTGGATGCAAAGTCGATACGACCAGTTGGCCCTAATTGATGAAAGGAGGGTGGCTGCTGTTTGGCACGGCCAACTATATCAACAGAGGATCTCCCGATCATACGACAAAAGGATCAGGCCTCGGAAATTCAAGGAGAATGACCTGGTGCTAAAGAGAGTCATGTCTTGTCAGGACGAAGCCAAGGGGAAGTTTGCCCCGAATTGGGAAGGACCATTCGTGATTAAGAAAGTGCTATCCGGAGGAGCCCTCATATTGCAAGAAATGGATGGTGAGGTATTTCCACAACCCCTCAATGCTGACTCGGTGAAGCGGTTCTACGCTTAAATCATCAGTTCTTTTTTCCTTTGGGAGCGAACTACGTAGGACCTGATCTCCCAACTTGTGGGGGTACGTAGGCAGCCATCATGGCGCGGTCCGATCCTTTAAAAAAAATAATCCTTTCCCTAACCAAAACCAATTTTCGATAGCCAGATAAAACCTTCCTACACCCTCAAAACCTTCCCGAAACCAACTGCCTAACCAGTTTCATCCCAGAAAATACATACCCTGATCCAACCCAAACAGTTATCCAAATTCTGAGATTCAATCCGACGAAATCAAAAGGTGTGCGGCAATATCTGTCAAATCTCCATCAAGTCTTGAGGAAAGAAAGAAGGCGAAATGTCAAATCATGGTCAGTTGGATAAAATGATGATCCAATGGGAGGGCAATGATACGACAAAAGGGGAAAAAATGACTAAATTTAAATGCATGTCTATATATATATAAGTCGTTTTATTACAAGATTTCTCTTTCAATAACTGATGAAACCAACATAGTCTATGCAGGAAATAAAATAATCTACAAATCTGAAACTAGCCGAAGCAGGATGGACAGGGTGGTGGATAGATCTGAAGCATCAACATCTCCTGCAATCTGCTGCCCCCATCATATCAATACGATCCAGTAAAGCAGTAGCTCGGCTGACAGTCCCAAAATGAGCATCTACCACTGCCCTGGTCTGAAATAACAATGGCCCTCTCTATCAGCAATGGCAGCATCTCCTAGCCCGAATGGGCCTCATCTCTCTCGGCAAGGGGCAGCAATCCCTCTCGGCTTCAGTAGTAATCAGGGCCAGGCGGAGTCGGGAATCCTCAGCGACCCGACTCGGGGCAGAATCGGCTGAAATGGAGTGGTCTGTGGTATCTTCTGTGAAAATCACTCCAGAATCATCAAAGGCCCCAGTCCGACTCAAACTAGCCGAATCCAGGTCTCCACGCAACCACTGTACGTAGGCAAATGTCTGGATGTGACAGCTCGCACTATATTCGGCAAAGATCCTGCGATCCCAAAGCTCGTATACCTGCAATAGATCCCTCTCTGTACAGGAGGATATAAGGAATCGGTACGCGGCTGCACCCGCAAAGGGTTGTAAAATCCTGTGTCTGATCAAACTGCCCCATAACCGCCAGGGGATGATAGGTCGTCACGCCCCTTAACCCAGCAATGGGAATGAAATCCATGCCAGGCACATGAGTCAAGAAGCTCAATGAAGGAGCAATAGCCCGAGTAAAACCAATAGATGAAAGGGGGTCCTCAATGATAGACAAAAATGATGTCCAGGAGGCCACATCAGTACAACTCGCAGGACGAAGCGAAAACTGCGTGGTTATGTCATGGCTGAAGCAAAACCCTTGGCGACGGAAATGGCCGATGGGACTAAGATGACTCATGAACCACATATACAATAAGGTCGAACTCCCTCGGAAGAATCTCCCTCGGAAGGACTGGCAATATGTGGCCGACATATAGGTATCCGCCAATATCATGGGGAGAATGGTGTGATCCTCCTGAAGGGCCCTAACAGCCGCAACAATCCGCATGTCCAAATGATCGGATCCTGCAGGCAAATACAAAACTGAGATGACACAGGCCATCAGAACGCCCACTCTCAAGGCATCCCAGCACTCCTCGGACACGGAAAAATCACCGAGGAAAAGACGGAAACTGTCAGGTGAGCCAAATCGGTCAATCAAGAATTGAAGAGGAACCATATGGTCTGATGTGATTACCGGTAATAAGACAGCCCTCCGCAAACCCGGTGAAAGTCAAGAATTGACGGCGCATGGAACCAACGGTAACCCTAGCACAGGGACCATCCAACGGCAAGCCGGTGAAGCGAGCATACTCCTCAAGGGTGGGGGTCAGCTCTACTGTCCCAAACCTAAACACCTGACGGGCAGGGATCCAATAGCTCAGAAGACCATCCACAAAGCCCACTGGCACCCGGAAGGTTAATAAGGACCAAGAATGTCCCAAAAGACCATCTACGATAACCCTATCTGCCGGCAGTAGACTGTCCAACCAGCGGAAGAGGCTGCCAACCAACCCTGTGGGAGGAGTGGAATCCAAACGAACCACGGCATCTGAGGACGACATCTGTGAAAAAAATAGTATCAAAAAAGACTGTACAGGGGGTCATTCTCTACCCATAAATAAAAAGCATGCATCATACAGTTAATAATAAAACAGGTGAATCCCATAAAATGAAAAAGAAAAACTGTGCATAAATTAAATAAATGAGTTTCAGTAACATAGTGCATAAATGAAAAAAGAAATCTAAGCAGGTGCCGATACAAAAGGCCCTATCCTATCCTGGTCTAAATAAAATCAGTATCATCTATGAAAGCAGGATCCTCGAAACTGATCCCCTGGAGTCGTCGAGCTCGGAGGACCAAAGTTCATATCAGGGATGTAGGGATGCGCTGTGGCATCAGATGAACTCGGGCCTGCATCATAACCTGCACCGTCAGGATCATAGGTGAAAGCCTCCTCCGGGGCCCGGCCCAACCCCCGAATAAACAGCGACAAACTGATCTACCTGACGGGTCAATGAGGCGATCTGCTCAACGTGGGTAGGGGTCCGAAACACAGGCAGCCCAATCGGTCATCGTCACCGAGCCTGGAACCATATCTCCAAGAAAAGAAAGTGGCCCGAGTCTGGAGGACCGATGGTACGGGGCACCCACCATGTACGGAATGCATCACTCGTAGTGGGACCCGTGGAAAGCATCCGACCATCCTCCCCGGCGAGCATGATCTCCGAGGGCTGAGAATCCAGCGGCCAGAAAAGTAGTGAAAGAAAGGGGAGTGCGGGATGCGGATCTCTCCAGTGACGCATCTGAATGCGCGCTCTCCCAGCTACATCACCCAGCCTCCAACACTCTGCAAAGTGAGGCGACGGGTGGAAAGCTCGAACTCCGGGCCGGAAGGATGCCCGTCAGCAAACCCCACAGTCAGATGCTCGGAAGAGGTAGGGAATCCAGAACGACGTCGGCAGCCGTGATCAACTCCAGCTGAATACGACAATGTGCAAAGCTGCCCGACACGGGGAACCTCCTCCAGAGTGCTGTGTGATGCCATCGCCGACCCCGAGGATAAGTGTCCGGGCCCAGAGTAGTGATAGGGCCTCAGACATGGCAGCCGCTCGTAAGCCCAGAACTGTGAATAGAAACAAGGCAAGGCATGAGTCACTATCAAATACAGAAAAAGAGATGAAAGGAAAAAGAAATACAGTATAGAGAGAGGAGGAGGGGACTCACCAACAGAAAATGGTAGAAGCCGAGCCAGGCATCAGTCTGTCCCTCTGAGCGTAGACGCATGCCATGGAGGAAATAGGCAAAGGTGAATGACCCCCAGTCATAATCACCGATGCGGTCCACGTCTCTGACCGCTCCTACGACGCTGATGAAATGAATGGTGGAGGAGTTGTTCCCCAGAAAACAACCCCTCATGATGGTCAGGAACAGGCGTCGTAGCAGAATGTCCCTGGTGCCCTGATCTGCTGGAATAGGCAGCGCATAGAGACCCCCGACTGCATCGACAGCCAAAGCACCAGATCGGATACTGCGGGCCTTAAAGACCCGGTCCTCAGCAGCGAAGCCCAGCAAAGCTCGAACCTCCACAGGGAGTGATATCAAGATCCAAGGGGACGCGGGACCCGGTAAACTCAATGCCGGTAATGTACCTCCAGTCCCATGGGGTCAACACGACCTCGCAGTCGAGGAGATGAAGAGACTGCGTCTGGTGGAACCATCGCTCGGATAAAGCCCTCATGTAACCCCAGGGGCACTGGCGGGGGATGATAGTGAAGAAATGTCGAAAGCCCCAAGAGTCCACCATCGCCCGATAATCACTGTGCAGGGCCGCGTAAAGGGAGTAGATGTTGAACCAGTTACCCCTCGGCTGGGTAAAACTCAGGCACCTGTGAAAATCACCAATGGGTCAATCCAGATAAAACCGGAAATTGAGAAATCAAGAACAAATGAAAAGCCGAATCGAGGATACCTCATTAGCCACAAGAGATGCCGAGGGATGACGACTGAGATCCCGACCCAATAGATCGGGTATCTGGACAGAAGCGCCAGATAGGGTGCGATGAGTGGGGGGAGCTGATGTGCTGGAAGACGGCTCCTCCACCGCAGCCTCCGGAGGAGCAACCTCCTCAACGGCCGGGTGATCAGGACGGATGACAGACTCCGCCAAGCGACGAGCCTGACGGGTACGAGGGGGAATAGGGGCAGGTGCAGCCCTACGACGGCGAACACCCGAAGTCCGAGAGGCGGAGGAGCTACTGGGCGCATCACGATCCATAGCTGGAATAGAACGGGCGAGAAAGAAGGTAAGTTCCCTTTTAAAATTATGTAATGAACATTCTAAATTTCTAGCCTCATCATATGATTAATGCAACATGATGCATGTTAAAAAAAAAAAAAAAAAAAAAAAAAAAAAAAAAAAAATCGGCAGAGTTCCGTTTGTAAATTGAACATCCCAGGCATAAGCCAAACGTGTTTTCCATCAATCAAAGCCTCAAACAGATTTAAATTGCATTCATATGTGTAATTACATCATGTAATGCATGTTTCTCTTGCAGAAAAAGAGTAACAACATGTGGGACCGCCTCATGAACATAAAATAGGACTCACATAATTGATACATAGCATGTATATATGATGGTACATTGCATAAACATTGTAAAGCATACATTTTATCTCTAAACATGCAAATAGTCCAATGTATAGCAAAACATTGACGAAATTGAAAAGTGACCGGTCAAAGTATTACCTGTGGCGCGTAGATCAATCCTACCGGAGCAGTTTTTGCAGGAAAGTTCAAAAAATTCGACAAAGGGGCCTAGCGAACCAGAAAAATCGAGAGAATCTCTTTGAATTGCAAGTTGAAAGTGACAGATCTGGAGGCGGGAGGCTGCTTATGATCCCGATCTTGGCCGCAGATGTATCTGCGGCTGGCCGCAGATCCATCTGCGGCTGGCCTTGGTGGGCCCCACCTTGCTCCCTTGAAGCCATTTGACGTGTTGAAGTGAAAAGTTTACGCGAGGGGTGACCGGCGACGATACCCGGCCCCGACGAGACGATCGACCGGCGACGATAACCGGCGATCACGAGATGGATGTCCGGCGACGATAACCGGCTCCGACAGATAACCAACCGGCGACGATAACCGGGGGTTACGAGATGGGTGACCGGCGACGATACCCGGCCCCGACTCCACGATCGACCGGCGACGATAACCGGCGATCACGAGATGGATGTCCGGCGACGATAACCGGCTCCGACAGATAACCAACCGGCGACGATAACCGGGGGTTACGAGATGGGTGACCGGCGACGATACCCGGCCCCGACACGACGATCGACCGGCGACGATAACCGGCGATCACGAGATGGATGTCCGGCGACGATAACCGGCTCCGACCGATAACCAACCGGCGACGATAACCGGGGGTTACGAGATGGGTGACCGGCGACGATGCCCGGCCCCGACGAGACGATCGACCGGCGACGATAACCGGCGATCACGAGATGGATGTCCGGCGACGATAACCGGCTCCGACAGATAACCAACCGGCGACGATAACCGGGGGTTACAAGATGGATGACCGGCGACGATACCCGGCCCCGACATGACGATCGACCGGCGACGACAACCGGCGATCACGAGATGGATGACCGGCGACGATAACCGGCTTATCCGACGAGATAACCAACCGGCGACGATAACCGGGGGTTACGCGATGGGTGACCGGCGACGATACCCGGCCCCGAACGAGACGATAGATTGAAGGAGTGAACCCAAAGACTAACAGACACGGTCAAGGGATTGATACATTGACACTCTTACGAATGTCTTGCATGCATTACATCTTATATCGCATCATAAGCTATATGTATGGCATCATATATGTACTGTCATTCTTACGAATTGTCATTCATGCATCGAGTGTCTATTCTTTATCCTGTTCATTTCATTTATCATTCCATAAACGTGATAAAGAGGGGCAGCTGTAGACACCCAAATTTTGCACTTCCTATACTAACCATGACAGGAGGGCAAATTCGTCCATTGGACCGGCCTGCGAGACGGAGGGTGAACATAAGTGCGAACACTTAGAGCCACCACGACGACTTGCGATCAAGGCCGTCCGAAATGAGCATGCCGAATGATGTGTCACGTCCCGCAATAATTTCCGGACTGCAAAATACAAGCCTTTCGGATAAAACTGACGGCGCGACGCGAGAATCGAGGTGCAGTGCGAGAACCGAGGAGAATTAAATAATCAAAGTGGAAGGTGTGCTGAGTGGGGGGTGGGCGCCAGCCAGCCGCAGATGTATCTGCGGCTGGCTTTGGCCAGCCTATATCAACCATTTCTTCTCAGCATACAGAGAGGTCGGAAATTTTTGGAGAAGAAGAAAATCAGCAGGGAAACAACAGCAGAAAATAAAGAAAAGAGGAAGAATTAGCATAGATTTTGCAATCAAATAGGAGAGAAAGTAAGAAAAAAAGAGAGGAATAATATTTTTGTGATTTGATTGTATCACATAATACTTTTTTCTTCTATTCAAATACACAAATTTAGATCCATTTTGATCTCATTGGCAAGGTGAAAATCTCCTCAATTTTGTAATTTCTATCATATCTTTTGGTCAAATCAAATGAAGTTTTCATATGATTATGGAATAATAAATTAGGGAGTATTAGTGAGGGTTCCATTTGGAACAAAATTCTTCCTAATAACCCGATGATATTTATTTATTGATTTCTTGTTTGTTTGTTTTTTTGGTGTTCTATTGACATAGGTTCTTTTAGATCTCTATTTTGGGATGTCTTGGTATTGGTAGATTATCCGTATTGGTTATTTCTTGTAATATCCGATTGTGGGTGTGTGGAAATTTGGTTGTGAGCCTAGGAAAGCGACCCCGTGGTCCAAATCCGATGATGGGACGTATCTTGATGTATGTAGCGGGTAGGATGTAGTCTCTTTGTAAATATGTAATATTGGGCCTTAAAACGACGCCAAGGCGGAATCGGTGTTTAAGGCCCCGTAATAATGAAGTGTGTGATTGTGGGTGTTGGGGTTATTTGGATGGTTTACATGCCCATGAATAACCCCAATGCATTTTATGCTTGATTTGATTTACGACACGAAATTGATTTCGAAGCTAAACAATGAAGATCTTCATAAAATCAATCAAACTAGGTTGTTAGCATCACGAGGCTCAAAATGAGAAGTGCTAATGAATGTTGATTTCTATGTAAACGAGAAGGCCAAAAAGAAATCGTTTCCAAAACATCACACAAAAAAACGATTTTATAAAATAAGTAACGTTTTATTAAATCTTTGTGCATAGGGTGAAAGAGATCCTAGAAGTTGCCTATCATTTGAGTTACGAAAGCAACGTATAGATCTCGATTCCTATTTTGACAAAGGTTTAAAACTCTTGTTTTGCCAAAACGACACCTAATGAAAATCTCATAGTTTTGGACAATTAAAATCAAACTTTTCTCATAAAGCTTTCTCGTATATACCGAAAAGACATTCCGAAGCGTTATCAAATTAAAGCATGATTTTCCCTAAAATCCAAATGATTCTTTCATACAAACTCACCACATCATTCACATAGGCACACACACACACACACATTCGCACACCTATATACCCACATTCATGAATTAAAGGATAGGAAAGCATCAAGATTGCGGTAATCGTGTTTCACGGAAGTCGAGGGGTGCCTAACACCTTCCCCTCACTTAAGCAAGCCCCCGAACTCTATGGATCTCGATTCGCAGACCAATTAATTCGGAGTCACACATGAGCCAGCGATTTATAAAAAACGAAAACTCGGATGAGTTGGTACATCCATTTCAAATATACCAACTGGCGACTCTGGTTAATTGGCTCATCATAAAACACGATCTTTCAAAACCCCGTCGACATCAATGCCGACCTTTTCCAAAAAAAAATCATTAAATCGAAAGGTTAAAATTGGAAAAGACTAAAAGACCAAGAGATGAGAAAACCCGGCGTCGACAGTACTCATTCTCAACTGTGTTCCCATTCTTTCCTGTAGACTTCTCCAAAAATTTGACGTGAAGCGCGGATCTCTGTCAGATACAATAGACACCGGTACTCCATGTCGCGATACTATCTCCTTCACGTAGAGTTTCGCCAACTGTTCCAATTTGTACCTGATCTTGATCGGTAGAAAGTGGGCAGACTTGGTCAAACGATCTACGATCACCCAGATGGCGTCTAGACCCTTTTGTGTTGTCGGGAGTCCTACCACAAAATCCATAGTGATGTGCTCCCACTTCCACTCGGGAATCTCTAAGGGTTGCAACAATCCGCTCGGCCGTTGGTGCTCTGCCTTGACCCTCTGACAAGTTAAACACCGGCTGACGAATTCCGCAACTTCCCCTTTCAAATGCGGCCACCAATAATGTTGACGAAGATCTTGATACATCTTGGTGCTACCCGGATGTACCGAAAATCTCGTATTATGGGCCTCCTGTAATATTTCTTCCCTTAAGTCTGGTACATAGGGTATCCAGATCCTTCCCTCGAATCTCAGCAGACCCGTGCTGTCAACCTTGAACTTCAACGTTTTTCCTTCCGATAGTTGCTTCTTAATGCCAATGCATTCTTCATCAAATTCTTGAGCCTCCTTTATCTTATCCAGTAGAGTCGGACCCACTGTCACGGTGAACAATTTTTCGTCCGTCTCCATTGGATACTTAACCTCCAGTTCCAGGCGTCCAAAGTCCTTTATCAGCTCTGCCTAAGTTGTAAGCCTCATCAACTTCTCTCTGCCTTTCCTACTCAGGGCATCTGCCACTACATTTGCTTTGCCCGGATGGTACAGAATCTCACAATCGTAATCCTTGATTAATTCTAACCATCGGCGCTGCCTCATATTCAGCTCCTTCTGAGTGAAGATATATTTTAGACTTTTGTGATCTGTATATATCTCGCACTTCTCTCCATATAGGTAGTGCCTCCAAATCTTCAAGGCGAACACTACTGCTGCTAACTCCAGATCATGAGTCGGGTATCCCTTCTCATAGTCCTTCAGCTGGCGTGAAGCGTACGCAATGACCCTGCCGTGCTGCATTAGTACACAACCAAGGCCCTTGTGTGACGCATCACTGTATACTACAAAACCCCCAGTGTCGTCTGGTAATGCCAACACTGGTGCTTGGCTAAGTCTCTTCTTCAGCTCCAAGAAACTCTCCTCGCACTTCTCTGTCCAGACGAACTTTACCGTCTTTCTAGTTAGATTGGTCAACGGTGATGCTATCTTCGAAAAATCCTGGATGAATCTCCGATAGTATCCCGCTAACCCAAGGAAACTTCTGATCTCCGTTGGTGTCTTTGGCTGCTCCCAGTTGATAATGGCTTCCACCTTTGCTGGGTCTACCGAAACACCACTACTGTCAATGACGTGTCCAAGAAACTGCACCCTCTGCAACCAAAATTCACACTTCGAAAACTTTGCGTACAGTTTCTCCCTTCTTAATGCCTCCAGGGCAATCCTTAGATGTTTAGCATGTTCTTCCTCTGATACTGAATACACCAAGATATCATCCATGAATACTACCACGAACTTGTCCAAATACTGCTTGAACACTCTGTTCATCATATCCATGAATGCCGCTGGTGCATTTGTCAGGCCAAACGACATAACCAGAAACTCGAAATGTCCATAACGAGTTCTGAATGCCGTCTTCGGGATATCCTCCTGTCTCACCCTTAGTTGATGATAGCCCGTCCTTAAATCGATCTTCGAAAAGTATTTCGCTCCCTTAAGTTGATCAAACAGATCGTCTATCCTGGGCAATGGATACCTATTCTTAATCGTAACTTTGTTCAAATCACGGTAGTCGATACAAAGCCTCATCGAGCCATCCTTCTTCTTTACGAACAGAACTGGCGCTCCCCATGGTGATACGCTCGGTCTGATATAACCCCTGTCTAACAGTTCCTGCAGTTGAACCATCAGTTCTTTCATCTCTACTGGTGCCATTCGGTAAGGCGCCTTAGATATCGGTGTCGTCCCGGGTACCAAATCGATTGCAAATTCTATCTCTCTATCCGGCGGCAGTCCCGGAAGTTCATCTGGGAAGACATCAGCGAATTCCCTTACAACGGGTATCTGACTCAGTTCACCCTCGACCCGTCGAGTATCTACCACGTGAGCCAAATAACCTATACAACCCTTCTTAAGCAATCTCTTCGCTTGCATCATCGTCAGACAACAAGATTGTCTCGGCAATTTACTACCATAGAACACCACCTTCGACTTACCCGGAGTCTGCAGGTGTATGCACTTTTTCTTACAGTCAATGACCGCCCCGTGGCTCGCTAACCAATCCATCCCAAGGATTACATCGAATTCTCCAAGACGAATCGGCAACAAGTCCACGTTAAGCTTAAACCCTCTCACATTAGCACAACAATTCTTATAAATGTAGTTCACGGGGATAATCTCTTTGTTCGCTACTTCTACATTCATCGGGTGTTCTAACAGTTCATTAGGTAAATTAAGTCTTTGAGCAAATTCATCAGAAACAAAAGAACATGAAGCTCCCGAATCAAATAGCACATAGGCATCTATGTTGTTGATTGGAATAATACCTGACACCACATCTCTGGATGCCACAGCATCTTGTACTGTCATGTTGAAGGTCCTCGCGGTTGGCTTATTTGGCTGGGTTGGTCCTCCACTGGTTGCCCTCGAGTTGTTGCCCCTATTGCCGTTTCCACCATCCATGTTTCTCTTTCTTGGACAGTCCTTGCTTCGATGTCCCAGCTGTCCACAAGTGAAACAACCCCCTTTCTTTGCCTTAGGACAATTGGGTGAGATATGCCCTTCATGTCCACAAGTATAACAAACCATTTTTCCTTTCATGCACTCCCCCGAGTGACCTTTTCCGCAATTTCCACATACCTGCCTTTTCTGCTGCATGCTCCCTTGCTGCATTTCTGAATTGCTACCCCCACTGCTCCATTGACGCTTCCTGTTGTTGCTGCCACCACTGCTAGCATTCGTATTTCCTCCCTCTACCTTCTTCTTGTTCTTCTCCCGATTATACTTTGAAACTGCTTCACTTCCACCTTCAGCAATGAGAGCTTTCTCCAACAAGGTTGAGAACGATGTGATTTGTAAAACCGCTACCTTGCTGTAGATCCACGGCTTTAACCCATTCTCGAACCTTCTTGCCTTCCTCACCTCAGTGTCCACTTGATGTGGGGCGAATCTAGCCAATTCATTGAATTTTGCAGCGTACTCTGACACTGACAAGTTTTCCTGCTTCAGTTCTAAAAACTTGATCTCCATTTTCGCCTGCGTACTCTCAGGAAAGTAATTCTCGAAAAACAACGTCTTGAAAGCTTCCCACGCCACGACTCCAGTTCCAGCTTTGTTCTGATTGGCTTCCCACCAAAAGTTAGCCTCACCTTTCATTAGGTAGGTAGCAAAAACTGTCTTCTGCTCCTCAACGACTCTAGCAATGACAAAGGCCTTTTCAATCTCCTTTATCCATGACTGGGCCTCTATCGGGTTCGCTGTTCCTCTAAACTCCGGAGGCCCTACTGCCTTGAAGTCTTTAAAATTGGCTAAGTGGTTGCCTGCCTGGTTCCCCGTAGTAGTGGTTTGATTCCGCAAAGCTTCTGCCATCATGTTCACAAAATCTTGCATTGGGTATGGTGGAGTTTCCTCTACATTGTTAACTGACTCTTCATTCCCTTGGTTTCGTAGGATTCGTCTGGGCGGCATTATCTGTTTAAGCAAACCCTAACACGTTACTCGGGCTTTCTTAAAACATAAGTATTTAGCATGTAATACAATAATCACATGACTCTTGGGTGGGAGTTTTAGATTACCCAACCTCGGAAATTCTGCATTCCTGATTAGTGATTTAAGTTACTAAGATACCGATTCAGTCTCACTGAATTAACATAATCATTGCATAAATGGTATACCAAGTAAAATTCTCAAGCACATACCATAATAATGCATCTATATTCATATACCGAGTTAAGCGTCTTACACGTTTATCACAGGCATATTGTCATAATTGCTACTATCCCATTTAATATAACAAAAGGTGGGATTCACTTAAACCATTCTTTCCTACCTACATAATTGGAAGTACATCCTACATACGAACTACCTCGCACCTTGCTGAGGTTAATACAACTCTAGTAAATCAAATGGTAGTACCAATAACACTGCTCAAGGCATAACCACCTACTTCCACTATCCTCTAAGGGACACAAGGTGAATGCAACTCAACGCTTGCCCTTGCTACTGGAGGGCAGATCCATCCACCTGGCGTCGAACTGCATCCAGACGATGTCTAAGGCTCGTCCCAACTCAACTATCTTTGCATCCTTAGCCTTTACCTCATCCTTTAATTGTCCTAACTGCAGCTCCCTTAGCAGCAGCCTCCCTCGCAACTCGGCTAACTCAGCCTGGGCCTGATAAGCAGCGTCCTTGTACTGCTGTTCAGAAATCTGGTGGATGTGGTTCTGCGCCTCTAATTGTTTAGCCCTAACCTCTAGCTCGGCGTTCCTTGCCAGCAAACCTCCTATCACATCAGGCTCTATGGGCTCCTGGTTCACTGGACAGCTATCTTGACTCTCGTCCGACATCCTACAACACCATACAAATAAGTCAACATCAGTACCACAATAAAATATATTCATTGATGAAATGAAATGATATTTTATTCGGTACAACTAGAACTTGATGAATCTCCTTAACTCATCACCTACATACTCTAGATGAGTTTTCTACTAAGGTTATAACCTAGGTTTCTTATTCCTAACGTTTATAACCTATAGCTTTGATACCAACCTGTGACGCCCCCAAATCCGGGTTTCCTAACCTCGAATTCGGTGCTCACGATACTCAACAATAAACATACTTTCTAACTAAATGCGGAATAATAAACATACATTGTTTATTGAAATAATAATAAAGTCTTACAATCTTGGTCCCAAGGTTCTTTAACCTTAACATAAAACGTACCCTTAATACCATAAAAGGTTCACTTAATCAAACAACATTCAAGAATAGCTAGTACATAGGCACTATCGGGCATCTATTCTTGCACCTTCCCTTTTCCTTTGTCTCCTTTAGACGTTTCTGCCTTAGCTGAAATGAAAATCATGATATAGCAAGGGTAAGCAACTAGTTTGCTTAGCAAGTATATACACAAGGAGATATATCATGAATAGAAGGAAGTTTCGCTTCCAAAGTTCAACAACAGTATAGAGTTGTGAAGAAATATGAATTATCAGTCAACAGTTGAATATTCAAATAATTGAATGCCAATTACTGAGTGGTTTGAAATAACCAAGGACGTTTTCCAAGGTTCTCAGCATGTGAGCTGGACCTCTTAAAAAGTTTTGGTACTCGAGGGGATCAGCCTCTCATACCCCGTGATTTATGCATAAACACTTAATAACCAGCATTGATATCATGCCTTAAACAAGTTTATCCTTTTCTCAGCCAAGAGTTCTTACCATAGCAATTTAATAAGAACAGCTTTTAAAATACCATTGTCTTAACCAATTTAGACATGCTGGATCTAGCTGATACAAATAGCATAGATCTATCTCATAAACAATTTATATTTGAAAGAACTTTAATTAAATTTACAGTTCAGTCATAATAGGATAGGAATTCAATTGCACAATGTGCGAATCTCAATAATCAGTATAGATGTGAATAATCGACAATAATTATTCACTAACATGCTTCGAAAATAATAACTCGAGATTGAGTTAGGGAACTTGCAATAATGTAAGAAGTTTAGGGTTAGGAACTTGCCTGTTTGCTCAGCTACAATTAAATCTTAGCTTTAATTAATTGACCTTGGATAACCTATCAGTTGATAAAGTCGGTTTATCCATTAGCATTGCATACTGTATACCGATACACTCACTTATGCTATTTATTTAGCAAAATAAACACTTCGCATTCCTTTATTAACTCCATTAATCCACTATTCAATATTGTGCTAATCAGAAATTACTTAATGATCTTTAGTTATTATCTCAATAATTAATCATGCTTATTGGATATTCAACTTAACAATATTTAGTAACCCAAGTTATTATTTACAACACTAAATAATAATCTTGTTAGTGCATTATGACACATTGGTATCCAATCTACGACTATTCTATTTGATTAAATCTCTATTCATTATTTACAAAACTAGATAACAAATTGATTAATGTATCACTAGCTAACAGTGTCAACAAATAAATAGGTTATTTAATATTCATTCATACTTAGCTATTATTTCCTTTCAAGAGAATTTACGAAATTATTTCCCTTATTTAACATTAACTAGAGAATTAATGTATCACTCCACCCATACTTAATTGTTAATAAGAATTTAGTTCTTATTATCTTTATTTATTATTAAATGAGAAATAATAAATAATTTACTTTACTCACATTAAATCATTAATAGTAATCAAATATTTAATATTTTTATTTATAATAAATAACTATTTTATTAACTTATTCATACTTAATTATTATTTAATATTAATTAAATAATAATTAAATATTTGTTATCTTTATTTATCACTTACTGACAAATAATTAAATTATTAACTTAATTCATACTTGATTATTATTTAATAGTAATTAAGCAATAATCAACTATTTATTAACTTTATTTATTATTTAAGGATAAATAATAAATAATTAATCTATTAATTTTATCCATACTTGGTTATTAATTAATAGTAGTTAAACAATAATCAAATATTTATTAGCTTTATTTATTATTTAAAAATAAATAATAAATAATTAACTTATTAACTTTATTTATACTTGATTATTATTAACCAAGTACTTATTATTTAGTGTTAATTAAACAATAGTTATTATCTTTATTTACATAAATAAATAACTATTTTATACATTATATTCATTTATTCATTGAACAATTCTTATTTTCTTTGTTTATTATTTGTCGCTAAATAATAATTATTTCCTTACTTTATTCATATTCAATTATTATTACTAAAAAATTAAATATTTATTAACTCTATTTAATGTTTGACATTAATTAATTATTTATCCCCTTTTATTCCCTGTAAAAAAAAATAATAACTACTTATTACATTGGATCATTGTTGGCAGATATTTAATACCCAATATGAAACTCAGGGCCTTTCAACAAACATCTGCTATGCATCCTAAAACGCAATGCTAGCTTGTTTCCAGTGACTCATACTGCCAAAACCTTAAGGTTCATCTATTTCCAGAGTTTCACAACAAAACAATACAATAGCAACACAACCCAATATAATGCAAAGAACAGTCCGTAACTAGCACAACATCATCGTACCAAAAGAAAGCCAACGTTTGATTTTTATATCCATGATACTGACTGCACCATTGGTACCAAATGAAGAGCAATTTATTCAGGTATTAACACAAACGCGTGGTGGGCACACAGAGACTCAACACCAGCCTATGCACAGTACAACACTCGTTGCCTGAACCTATTATGGTTCTTCATTACACAGATTTTCCCCAAGCAATTTAGCAACCAAAATCAATCAAAACAAACAAAGGATTCCATACAATACAATTTATAATATACCAATACAGCACAATCGGCTGCTAGAACCTTTAAGGTTTATCAACACAGTTTCCCAATAACAAACAAAGACATTAACACAACTCAATACCAGATTTTTAAGCCCCAAAAATTATACTACCATGTCTGAGTTTCACACCAGAGCAATTACAATAGTAAACCATGTATAACCTAAATCAAACAACACTATTACAGTGGCTTAATAGTCCTTGGTTATACCTTAATATCGCTCGACTGGCTACCTTCCTCCTTCTCCCAATTCACCGCCGGCGACTGACTCCTCTGGCTCTCTCTCTCTCTCTGTGACGATTTTTTTTCCTCTAATTTGAAATAAAATCCTAGCAGCTCAAATTAGGGTTTGGGTGCCCAATTTATAGAGAATCGATTACCCAATGAACTGGGTATTACCTAAATTGGTTCTTCAAAACCCATCGGTAGGAGGGGTGAGCCGTCGACTGATGGGACACAAACACTGTGACTTGCCGGCAGGGCCTCGAGCTGCGCACTCCCGTCGATCGGTCGCTCGCAATCCTCTGGTCCCTTCGATTAGCCGCCGGTCGCCGCTCTTCTTCAACCCATCGGGTCGTCGCAGGCTGTCGCCGGCGCACGCCTGGCGACGCCTTTCTCCCGCTTTCTCTGCTGATCCGGTTGATTGATTGAGAGTTTTGGTTTGATTGATTAAGGGCTAGGGCTTAGGTTCCTCTCTCTTGACTGATCTCCCCATTTCTTTTGCTCGATTATAGCTGACTTGAGGGTGAGAGTTTGGTTAGCTCGGTTATCCCAAATAAATCCCAGCGATCCCATTTTTCCCCCAAATTAATTGACCGACCCAGTTGCAATTGGTTGAACCGACTGGACCTTTCCCCAAATCAATTTGATCCAACCCGATTGAAATGCTATAACCCGGCCGACTAAGGAAATAAGGAATGGGCTCAGCCCATTTGGTTCGGCCCACAGAGAAATAGCAAGGATATTGGGCTCAAATTAAAATTTGGGTTCAATAAAAGAAATGACCCAATTAAATTAACCACATTACAAATTCTAATATTCTAAATCAAATAACTAAACCAATTAATTATTTATTTAAAATATTTATTTTAACCATAATTCTGCATTTGAATTATTTTAAATCCGATAGTGATAAAATTATTTATTTATTAATTTCTTCCAAATTTTCTTGCAATTAAATTCTTAGGGTTAGCCCACTAATTTAAATCAAACTATTAATGAGCCCTTTCTAATGCAAGAAAATTATTGGACCATATAATTATTTAATTAAATAATAATTCTTACATGGATCCAAATTAAATTCGTAAAATTAAATAAAACGAATTTCATATATTAAAATAATTCAATACAATGTTTAGAAATTCCTGGACATTACAACGCCCAACTGAGAAAAGGCCTGCGGGAAACTATCTGAAAGCTGAGTAGAGAAAGAACGAAGCTCTGTCATACTCGAATGTATAACATCCATCCTCCGAGTCATACGCCTCTCCATGCGATCCAGTCGAGCCTGGGATATATGAGCTGCCTGTTCAGGTTCGGGCACTAGCTGATCAGCGGCCTCCTCACTCTCACTATAGTCTCCCAATAAAAATCCTGCTCCCCGGGCATGAGAAGGAGCTCCTTCCCACACCTTATACTTAGCAATCGTCGCATGGTCAATCGTGTTCATCGGGAGTTGCACAGGCTCACTATCAGCCCACTCCACCCCCGCAGCCGAGCATAGACGTGTAATCACTGACGCATGAGGGATACCACCGGAAGTACCACCCTGAAGGTATAGGCGAATCGACTGATGGATAACATAACCCACATTAATTGATTTCCCTTGCACAATACCATATAGCAAAATTGCCCGATCCTTAGTCACGTCGTTTTGGTGCCTGGTTGGCATGAGATTGACACAAATAAGGCTGTACCAGGCCTTGCCATAACGACTCAAGGCAGTGTGAGGGAAATGAAGCTTATGAACTGTCCCTTGCTTTGTTGTCCACTCGGTACTAGGCTTGCACAGAATATTCTTGATTCGCTCCAATTTGGTATCCCAATTCGTAGAGTGAAAACTTTCAGGATCAGATTGATGAATAGAAGGCAAGTGATAGATGGCGTTGATACTCTGGCTATCATATGGCACCTGACAACCCCGCACAAAAGCAGTCCCGTCCTTGGTAATCTTCGCGTTAGCATAGAATTCTTGCACAACTGAAATCGGGGCTGCCAATGATGTTTCAACAAACAACAACCAACCCTTCTCTCGGATCATGCTCATCATTTGACCATCCAAATCCGAATCGGGCCTTAGCCCACGTTCCAACACAAAAGTCTTTCCCAACAAAACCCTGTGTTAAATATCCTCAGCCTCAGCAGATACAAATCTACTCCTATCAAAATCCACTGACTCAGCCTGTGCATGAGAACTAGAAGATTCCCCTCGTGGTCTCTTAGAAGCCATAGCAAATCAGTCCCAATACAAAGTAATGAAAAATCTCCCCCAAACTTGACTGATACTACACTAGGATTTACTCAAACAATACCAATCCAATATACTTGCATGCACAGTATAATCACAACCAATAATTCCAATACACAATAATCCCAAGTCGAAAATCTGAGAAATAGATGTAATACCTAGGTACAAAGTAAAACCCTAAATCACAATGTACTTACTACTATCAGACCCGCTGTAATTCCTTGCTTTCCCACTGTGATGCACTGAAAATCTCCTTGAAGAACACTGTGAACAATGAAGGAGTCGGGTTTTGGGGTTTGAAGGAAGAAGTCGGCTATGTGTGGTGTTGGTTTGGAGAGAGAATAGAGATGAAGAGAAATAAAAGTTAGGGTTTGCAATTGGTAGTGTTTGATTTGGAGAAGGAGTTTATAATGGTAGGAGTTGGTTCGGATTCGGATATGGAAGAGAAGAATGAGAGAGAGACCGGTTCTAATAGGAATAGGTTCCTAAAAATGTGATTCCAAGCGGGAAAAGAAAATAAGAAGCAAGCAATGGGTCGGGTTTAAACTGGGTTTTAAAACCTGGGATCCGATCGCGGCGCGGCCGCGCTGGAATTTGACTTGAGTTGGGCGCGGCCGCGCTGGTGCACCAGAAATTTTTTTTTCCAACTCTGAGATGCGGCGCGGCCGCGCTGTTGTCCTTCACATTTTGGGCGCGGCCGCGCTGGTGTACCAGCTGTACATTTTTGATTCCTGAAGCAAGGCGCGGCCGCGCTGGAATTTGACTTGGATTGGGTGCGACCGCGCTGGTCTAAAAATCTGGAATTGCACTGTTAAGCCTATTTTGATGATTTCTTCATGTGTAAAACTTTATGCATGACCTGTAAGCAATAAAAACCAAGAAACAAAGCATCTAATTACCACCAGATAAAAACCAAACTAAGTCTAATAATAAATCCTAAAAATCACAAAATTTAACTAAAAAGCAATTAAAAATTGGGTTGCCTCCCAACTAGCACTTGATTTAAAGTCTTTCAGCCTGACTACTCCCTGATTCAATTTCAATCGGCAAGAGTGATTGAGGTTTTCTGGCGATCAACACCACCACCCCAATAATGCTTTAATCTTTGACCATTGACTTTAAATGACTCTTCCGGATTGTTTGCAAACACTTCAATGGCGCCATGAGGGAATGCTTGTTTGACGATAAAAGGACCCGACCACCGAGACTTGAGCTTCCCTGGAAATAACTTCAGTCTAGAATTGAATAGGAGCACTGCTTGTCCCGGCTCAAACGTCCTATCGATGATTCTCCGATCATGCCACTTCTTGACTTTTTCCTTGTACAGCTTTGAATTCTCATATGCTTGTAACCGGAATTCATCGAGTTTGTTAAGTTGAAGTAGCCTCTTTTCCCCAGCAGCCGCGAGATCAAAGTTCAACTTTCTGATGGCCCAGTATGCTTTATGTTCCAGCTCAACCGGTAGGTGACACGCCTTTCCATAGACTAATTGGTACGGTGACATGCCAATGGGCTTCTTATAAGCTGTCCGATAAGCCCAAAGTGCATCATCCAATTTTGCTGACCAATCTTTTCTACTCGGATTGACGATTTTCTCCAGAATTCTCTTCACTTCTCTGTTTGAAACTTTGGCTTGACCACTGGTTTGGGGATGGTACGCTGTAGCAATTTGGTGGTTTACCCCATACTTAGCTAAAAGAGCCGTGAAATACCGATTGTAAAAATGGCTCCCTTCATCGCTGATAATTGCTCTAGGGGTGCCGAAACGTGTGAAGATATTTTTCCGCAGAAATTTAAGAACCACCTTGGCATCATTAGTCGGCAACGCACTTGCTTCCACCCATTTAGAGACATAATCGACCGCCAAAAGGATGTAGAGGTTGTTAAAGGACGATGGGAACGGTCCCATAAAATCTATTCCCCAAACGTCGAAGACTTCAACTTCTAAGATGGCATTCAAAGGCATCTCATGACGCTTGGAAATATTTCCCACCCTTTGACATCTATCACATCTTTTCACGAAGCGGTGGGCGTCCTTAAATAACGTTGGCCAGAAAAATCCTGCTTGTAACACCTTGGCCGCTGTCTTCTCGCCTCCATAATGACCTCCGTAAAGCGAATCATGGCAATGATGTAAAATACTCTCTACTTCACTTTGTGGCACACACCATCTAATCATCTGATCGGCACAATGTTTGAACAGAAACGGCTCATCCCACATGTACCTTTTTACATCATGCAGAAACTTTTTCTTTTGTTGACTGGTCAAATCAGGAGGAAGTACGTTGCTAACCAAATAATTGACAAAATCGGCATACCATGGGACTTTTGAATGGATCAAAAACAATTGCTCATCCGGAAAGAACTCATTGATCACCGTGTTGTCTCCCTTGACGTGGTCATTGTTTTCTAATCTCGAGAGATGATCTGCCACTTGATTTTCCGTCCCCTTCCTATCCCGGATTTCCAAGTTGAACTCTTGGAGTAGAAGTATCCATCGAATCAGCCTTGGCTTTGCATCCTTCTTCGAAATCAGATATCTTATGGCAGAATGGTCAGTGAACACCACTACTTTAGTTCCAATTAAGTATGACCGAAATTTGTCAAAGGCATACACAACCGCAAGCAACTCCTTCTCGGTAGTCGTATAGTTGAGTTGGGCATCGGACAATGTTTTGCTAGCATAATAAATGGCGTGAAAAATCTTTTCCTTTCGTTGGCCCAAAACAGCCCTAATAGCATAATCGCTAGCATCACACATCAACTCAAACGGCCTTGACCAATCCGGTGCTACAATGACTGGCGATGTGGTCAATTTCCTTTTCAACAATTCAAAAGCCGCAAGACACTCATCATCAAACTTAAAGGGAACATCTTTCTCCAATAGGCTACATAAAGGCTTAGAGATTTTAGAAAAGTCCTTTATGAACCTCCTATAAAATCCGGCATGTCCTAAGAAACTTTGTATTCCCTTGACTGTGGTTGGTGGAGGTAGATTTTCTATTGTATCCAACTTGGCTCGATCTACCTCTAACCCGTTTGACGACACCTTGTGCCCAAGAATTATCCCCTCTTGCACCATAAAGTGGCATTTTTCCCAGTTGAGCACTAAATTGGTCTCCACGCATCTTTTCAAAACCAGGACCAGATTTTCCAAACAACTATCAAATGTGTCACCAAACACTGAAAAATCGTCCATGAATACCTCCATGTTACGTTCAACCATATCTGAGAAAATAGCCATCATGCATCTTTGGAACGTCGCCGGTGCATTGCATAAGCCAAAAGACATCCTCCGAAAAGCGAAAGTGCCATAAGGACACGTGAAGGTGGTCTTTTCCTGATCTTCAGGGGCAATCACTATCTGATTATAACCTGAGTAGCCATCCAATAAGCAATAAAACTCGTGTCCAGCCAGTCTATCTAACATTTGATCAATGAAGGGTAGAGGAAAGTGATCCTTGCGGGTTGCCTTGTTTAATTTCATGTAGTCCATACAAACCCTCCATCCGGTCACTGTCCTTGTCGATATCAATTCATTGTTCTCGTTTTCTACAACAGTCATACCACCCTTTTTAGGCACACACTGGACTGGACTCACCCAAATGCTGTCGGAAATGGGGTAAATGATACCCACATCAAGCCATTTCAAAATTTCCTTTTTCACCACCTCTTTCATGATCGGGTTCAGCCTCCTTTGTTGCTCTATCGTTGGTTTGGCATCGTCTTCCAAAAGGATCTTGTGCATACAGAATGATGGGCTAATTCCTTTTATGTCTGCGATGGTCCAACCAATGGCTGACTTGTATTCCCGGAGAACTCGAATCAACTTACTTTCCTGCAATTCGTTAAGTACAGATGCAATAATAACAGGCAAAGTAGATGACTCACCCAAATAAGTATACCTCAGATGGCTCGGTAAAGGTTTAAGTTCAAGAGTAGGAGGTATTTCAAGAGATGGCTTCAAACGTTCTAAGGATTTGTCAGTAAGTTCCAAAGGTTCATAGGGAATCTGAAATTTGCGTACTCTCGGCACTGTATCTAAAATTTGAAGAAACTCCATCATCTCAAGGTCATCCATGCCAGCCTCCTCTAATAAAACAGATTCCAACGGATCCTCAGTTAATTTCCTCAAAAACTCGTCATCCATCACTTTTTCCACCACATCTAACCTGAAACATTCTTCCTCATCCGTAGGAAATTTCATGGCTTTGAACACATTAAATGACACTTCTTGGTCTTGCACCCTCATAGTCAGTTCTCCTTTTTGTACATCTATAAGTGTTCTTCCAGTTGCCAAGAAAGGTCTCCCCAATATAATAGGAATGTCTTTGTCCTCCTCATAGTCCAAAATGATAAAATCGGCTGGGAATATGAATTTATCCACTTTTACCAAGATGTCTTCCACGATACCTCTAGGGTATGTAACCGACATGTCAGCCAGCTGAAGAGAGATGTTGGTCGGTTTTGGTGCAGGTAGACCCAGCTGAACATATATCGATAACGACATAAGGTTGATGCTCGCACCTAAATCACACAAACATCTGCTGATTGATAAGCTGCCAATAGTGCAAGGGATAGTGAAACTACCCGGATCCTTCAACTTCGGTGGCAACTTCTTCTGCAATATCGCACTACACTCTTTAGTCAATGCTACTGTTTCATAGTCCTCCAGCTTTTTCTTCCTTGACAAAATTCCTTTCATAAACTTGGCGTAGCTTGGCATCTGCTCTAAAGCCTCGGCAAACGGTATATTGATTTGCAGCTTTTTAAAGATTTCAAGGAATCTGGAGAATTGTTTGCCTATTTTTTGCTTGTGAAATCTCTGAGGATATGGAACAGGAGGGTATACTTCTGCTTGCTTTTATGCTCCTTGTCTTTTTCCTCATTCTCCGTCTCCTTGTCTTTTTCTACCAGGTTCTCTGCAGGAGCTGGGACTGGGGATGGGCGCGGCCGCGCTGCCTCCCTTTATATTTCAGGCGCGGCCGCGCTGGTCTGCTGGAGTTGCTTCCCGCTTCGAAGTGTTACAGCTTGACATTGTTCCTTACCATCTCTCTTGGGGTTAACCTCTGTATCACTTGGAAGTGTTCCTTGCGGTCGATTGTTCAAGACTTGAGCCAACTGACCGAGCTGATTTTCCAGATTCGGAATTGACACCGCTTGGCTCTTCACATTCAAGTCTTCCTGATTTAACAGCTTATCTTGCTCATTCATTCTTTTTTCCGATGCTGTGATAAATCTTGCCAAAGACTCTTCTAAATTGGGTTTTCTCTTTGCCTGTTGTGGAGCTTGGTTTTGAAAACCCGGGGGATTCTGTGATCTTGGAGCGGGATTTTGAACTTGAGTGTTATTGCTCCATGAGAAACCCGGATGATTCTTCCACCCCGGATTATATGCATTATGATATGGTTGTTGTTGTCGGTTGTAACTCCCCAAGTACTGTACAGATTCTGGATTAATAGCACAATATTCCGTCGGATGTGCACCTGCACATAGCTCACACACATAAGCTGCTTGCTGGACCTTCGACTCCGCCAAAGCTTCAATTTTCTTAGACATGGCCGCCATCTGAGCTGTTAGAGCAGTGACTGCATCTACTTCCAAAACTCCAGCTACCTTTTGATGATTCATCCTCGACATCGGCCATTGACAGTTATTTGCAGCCATAGTTTCTAATAAGGTGTAAGCTTCATCAAAATTCTTATCCATAAGTGCTCCCCCCGCAACTGCATCTATAATTGTTCGAGTATTACTACTCAGCCCATTGTAGAATGTCTGGACTTGCAGCCACTTGGGTAATGCATGATGTGGACATCTTCTCAATAACTCTTTGAACCTTTCCCAAGCCTCATACAGTGTCTCTCCATGACTTTGCTCAAAAGTGGAAATATCATTTCTCAACTTAGCAGACTTAGCCGGCGGAAAGAATTACGCTAGGAATTTCTGGGCCAAGTCATCCCAAGTTGTGATGGACCCCGATGGAAGTGAGTGCAACCAACTCTTTGCTTTTTCCCTTAGTGAAAACGGAAACAAACGTAGTCTCACCGCATCATCAGTTATATTGGGATATTTGAATGTATCACAAATCTCAAGAAAGCTAACCAAGTGCTCGTTAGGATCATCGTTGGCTAATCCCCCAAATTGTACCGCATTCTGAATCATCTGAATTGTACCCGACTTGATCTCAAAGGAATTAGCCGTGATGGTTGGCCTCGTGATGCTTGACCTAATTTCATCAAGCTTAGGCATGGCATATTCCCTCAATGATTTCTGTTCTTCGTTAGCCATTTTTTCTTTCTCGATTGTCTCACGACAAAACTTTCTTAACTTGCGTAACTTGTTTTCAAGATCGTCTTCACTCTGCACAAGTTCCGGCTGCTTTGATCGTGTTTGCATAAACAAACCAAGATCACCTGAAATAGGAAGTAACAAGAAAAACAATGTTAACTAAAACTGAATTAATTAAATTTAAAACTTGAAATTATAGACACAATTGTTCCCCGGCAACGGCGCCAAAAACTTGTTTGCCAAAATCTATACTAGCAAAAATACGCAAGTATACGCAGTCCACAAGTAGTAAAGTGAAAGTAGAGTATCGTCCCACAAAGAAGAATTGATTCTATAATGACAAATTCCAAATTTAAATCAAATCTATTTTAGTAAACAAATGATCAACGATTTCTGAGGTTTTTGAATTTAACTAATTAATTCTAAATTAAATTAATAACACTAGTTTGAAAATAGATTTTTAAAGACTTAAGACTATAACTTCACTTAATGCTCTATTTTACTTAACATGCTCCCCTTTGGATTATGCTAGTTATTCTGGATTGTTAACCAGAAACTCATCACTATTTATGAAAATCTTTCAATGTTCCATAAACAACTTAACTTAAATCCACAATTGATAGACTCAAGTTAATCACCCTAGATAACTAACTCACTATATTTCTATGTGAATTACAATTAAAAAGGATTTAAAGCCCAAGTTCCCTATTTTGAGTACATGCGGTGATAGGTATATCTCTATCCTAATCACAAATTATGAATTCCATCGACAGCAGAAGACACAATCGCATGCTATTATGGTCAGATCTAAATCTATACTTCATCTCTCAAATTCATACAGATTATCTCAGTAATTATTATCCAGACAATTAGACAATTCAGTACAAACCATAATAGACAATTCAAAAATAACTAATCATAATATTCAAAGAAACATGCTATTCAAAACTACGCATTAAGATCCATTATAGCCTTAAAAGAAATTTAGTTCATAACTAAACTAGAATTCATCATCCACAAACTTAATAACATCAAAAGTTTAGAGTATAAGAAAAGAGAAGAAACACTATAAGCAATCCTTCAATCTCTGTCTAGCTCCTCCTTGCTTTCTCCTGCTATCAACTTGCTTCAAGTCTTCTCCAATAGCTTCGAACTAGGGTTTTCTAATAATAGAGATGTCAATTACCAACTAGAAAACACCTATTTATAGTATCTGATAAAACCCCTAATTAATTACAAAGTTTCAAAACCAAGTTCAAATCAAAACCAATCAAAACATCTAAAAAGTCGAATTTGCCCTCACTCGAACCGGCGCGGCCGCGCCTGGATTAAGCTTGAAAGGCGCGCGGCCGCGCTACCCTGACAACAATTTTTTTTCTATGTCTGAAGTCAGGCGCGGCCGCGCTGCACCCTAGTTCATTTTGGGCGCGGCCGCACTGCCCTGCTACTCTGCAATATCAGCAACTCAGCTACTGTAATAGCACAATCTCACCAATTCTCGCCAAACTCAATCCCAACATGCGCAACCTACAAAAACACATAAAAATGCATGAAAAGGAGCTATATACCATAAAAATAAGCAATAATTCACGTTCATTGGCATTCGATTCGTAGGTATAAAACCTACTCATCAGTCAGCCAGTGACTCGACGATCGTAGAGTATTTCTCGGCGATCATAGAGTCAGTCAACCAGTGACTCGATGATCGTATAGTATTTCTCGGCGATCGTAGAGTCAGTCAGCTAGTGACTCGACGATCGTAGAGTATTTCTCGGTGATAGTAGAGTTAGTCAGTCATGTTACTCGACGATCATAGAGTACTTCTCAGCGATCCTAGAGTAAGTTAGCCAGTCACTCCGAAATCGTAGAGTTTCGCACAAGCAACCTTGGTATAATTTCATTAAGTCAGCCAAACCTTAGTGATCGTAGAGTACTTCTCGGCCATAGAATGACCCCATAGTTTAATTACACTTTACGCTTGGCTTCTAGGGGGCGCTTGTTAGGTTTGTATAACGCGAACATGCAATCAAATTACATTAATAAAGCGGAAGCGCGATAAAATCAGTGTTTGACCTCTAGAGGTGATCCACCAAGGAATAATACTTGTTCAAGAAGATGGGTGTTGGCAAAACCCTAGTTTCTATCTCTATAGAAATTGTAAGTACTCTCTACAATTCTTATGCAAGAGTGTGTAACCCTAATCTATGATAAGACTTCTCTTATTTATAGATGTAGGAAAACCCTTCCCTAAACTATTTAGGATTAGGGTTTCTATTCTAATTAAACTCCTTTAATTAAATTAAACTCCTAATCCAATTAGGAATTTATGTGAGAGTACTTCTATTAATTAATTCCCAATCCCTATTAGGAATTAAATAATAGTAATAGTAATAATAATAATAAGACTCCTCTTATTAATTTATATTTAATATTTCTAAAATATTAAATAATAAATATTAAGCTATTTAATTTATTCTATCTACATAGACTAAATTAAATACACTTAACTTATTATTATAATTATGCCATTTACTTCTTAAATAAATATTTTTCTTTTGCGGTGTGACCCTTTAGGTTCTCCATATTAAACCAGTTGTGAATAAATCAATTAGAACAATTCTAATCTTATTTAAATAAATAAATTAAACTATTTAATTCATTTAAATAAATAATATTTATTCTACAATAAGGGTAAGCCCCCTTAGCGATCAACGACTTTCCAGATAATATAGATTTCAACATTAATCATAAAAGAACCTTTCAGTGCATAGTTACCGTACAATTCAATCCTTCTACCATACAATGTCCCAATTAAATATAAGACATGGAATTACTGTCAAGTCTTATTTTATTTAATTATATGTATTTCAATTCTGAAATGCACAACTCTGATTAATGCAAATTAGAAACTCCTTTCTAATTTCATTCTGTTTTGGCCAAAGACTTCTGAGTCGTCATTTATCGAATCACATAGGACATTCTCTCCTTTTACTAGAAGTGGTAGATTCTTTGTTGATCATTCACCTATTTTCATGTACAACTTATTATACCCAATCATACCCTTTGATATACTCTAAAGGTCTTAAGGGACATGTAAAAGTATAACTCATCATACACAAGATACTATGATGATATCAAGTCCAAGGATCACTTGTACTACTATCACTAGAGGAATTCCTATTGACAGACGAGTAAAACTCCATTAGGTATTCCTTAGCGAGCCACGTTCAGTGAACTTATTCTCTAATAAGCACCTACATACTTGCTTTAGTGTCTCCACACAAATGATTATGAGATCAATCATTCTCTTCATAAGAGCAAGCAACGTATGTACTAATCTATCCGGATTCACTAATCCCCTTTTTAGTAATCCATCGATTAGGAACAATTTAAGTTTGTGAGCTATCTAGAATTTAGATCTCATTAGCATGATCACCATCATGATTCTAAAAGCATTGCTCAAAACTATGGGTTTATCACATTTAATATAACAGCACTATGTAGATAATGTAAAATGCCTTTTAACAACCAAATAAGATTATAAAGTATATGCTACATCATATCAAATATGATTGGCTTGTGTGCATACTACTTTCAATCTCCCACTTGCACTAAAGCCAATCGTCATGGTATCTAATACCCTTCTTCTCTAAGTGACGATCATCCTGCTGTTTGGATAAAGCTTCAATAATGGATATGCAATGTTGTTCTTGAGAGTCCACTATCTTTATAGTGACTTCTCCTCTTTCAATGATTCCACTAATCAAATGAAAGTACCGCAACACATGTTTGAATCCAAGATGAGACTTGGGAACTATTCCTAGTTCCGTGATGAACTTTTCATCCAAACAATCAACTTGTAGCTTCATTTATAGCTATATACTTTGTCTGCGTCACTAAACCAGCAACTCTTTGCTGTTTGGAACTTTTCCAATTCACTGCACCACCTTTCAAGGTAACGTTTTACCATAAAGTGGATTTATTATCGTCGTGGTCAGTCTGAAAAACTTGAGTCTGTTTAGCCCTCTAGTTTTAATTCAGACCTACCATAAATTAGTATTACATCTTCAATACCAGTTAAGTACTCAAAGATGTTTATCACTGTCTTACAATGATCTTCTCCAGAATATGATTGATCAACATCAGGCCTTGTATATTCACTGCATACATGATAGTAACTCATGCGATCTCTCTTTTAATTGGGGACAATTTTAGAGAGATACACTCCACGGCTCATCATCATGAGACCTTTCTTGGAGTTTGCCATGCTAAACCCCTTTAGCATCGAATGAATATACGTTCATTGTGTCAAGCCGAACATCCTTTTAAATCTATCTATATAGATTTTTATCCCCAATTTATAGGATGCTCCTCCCAAGTCATTCATGGAGGAATGTTTAGACAATTTTATCATTACTGATTGTAGCATTGATGTATTATTCCTTGTCGGTAGTATATCAACATATAATACCAAGAATGTCACAGTGCTCCCACTTAGCCTTTTGTACATACTAGGTTCATTCTTATTTTTGATAAAATCAAACTCTTTTGATTGTCTCATCAAAATGAATGTTCCATTTTTGAGAAGCTTGCTTCAACATTGTAGCTTAAAACACGATTTGCTTCAACCTTTGAAACAAATTCCTCTGGCTGTATCATACATACATTCTCCTCAAGTCTTCATTGAGGAAGGGTGTCTCCACATCCATTTTTTCCAGATTTCGTAATAAGCTGCAATCACAAGCAAAATCCAAATGGACTTGAGCATTACCCAGAAATAAGGTTTTATCACAGTCAACTCCTTGACTTTATTTGAAACCTTTTAAACAGGTCTGGTCTTATAGGTCTCCACCTTGCCATTTGCCCCAGTCTTTCTCTTAAAGACCCATATTCACACTCTTGACACTATGCCCTTTTGTGGAGTAACCAGAGTCTATACTTGGTTCTCATACATGGAGTCCATTTCGGATTTCATGGCCATTTGCCATTTCTCTGAGTGTCTTCTACTCATAGCCTCATTGTATATAACTGGATCATCATGCTCTATGATGCGTACCTCATCATCATCCTCTATGATGAATCCATACCTCCCAGGTATCTTCGGTACTCTTCCATATTTACGATTCGGTTGTGGTACAATAGGTCTATCTACAGGTTCCTCGATTCGACTTAAAGTGTTTTGTGGTTCTTGAACTCCTTCAAGATCTTTTACCCTCCCACTAGCTCCTTCAATGATAAACACCTTTATCTAAGAAGGCAGCGTGTAGGGTTATAGTAATAATACCCTAAACTTACTTTAGGATATCCCACAAGTCTGCACTTGTCAGATTTTATCCCAAACTTATCTTTGAAACCTTTTCACATAAGCTGGACAACCCTTATCTTAACATACTTAAGATTAGGAATCCTCCCTATCCATAACTTTTATGGAGTCTTGGGGCCGGATTTTGAGGTTCCCTTATTATGTAGATATGCAACCGTTTCTAGGGCATAACCCTAGATGGATACTAGAATGTCGGTAAAAATCATTATGGACTGCACCATGTCCAACAAGGTACAATTTCTCCTTTTAGATACACCAATCAATTATTGTGTATCAGAAGGTGTCCATTATGAGAAAATACCATTTTGAGATGATCTAGAAACTCATTGCACAAGTATTCTTTCCTCGATCTGATCAAAGAATCTTAATACTTTGTCAATATATTTCACTTCTGAATTTTTTGAACCTTTCAAATGATTCAGATTTGTATTTTATCAAATACACATATTCAACTCTTTGAATGATCATCTCCTTTTCTTTTACTAGTTTGTTCAATTTGCAAAATTATTTTTCATGTAAGTCAAGTTTACAAAGTCTATCAAGTAATCTTCCAGTTTCAAACAAAACATTATCGTTATAAATAGAACAACAATTGTTCTTAAATATAATACCAAAACGTTCCTTGTCCAACAACGGAAGTAATAATGTTTCTAAAGAGAACTGAAACATAATAACAACTTATTAACTTAATAGACTTGCCCGTAGGCAATGCTAAACTACAAGTTCCTATGGTTAATGCAACAACCTTTGCTCCATTCCCACACATAAGATTTACTTAATCTTTGTTTAGCTTTCTACTTCTGCTTAGTCTCTGCATTGGATTGCATATGTGAGAATTACAGCCGGTATCCAATACCTATGTAGAACCTTGATTTACAGAAAAAAATTATTTCAATCATGAACAAATTTATATCTGTAACCGAAGCTTCATTAAGCTTCTTCTGGTTACCCTCTGCAAGATTCTCCTTACAGTTTACTTTCCAGTATCCAGGCTTATTGCAGTGGAAGCAAACTCCTTTGCTATTTGCATCAGTCTTGTTCTTATTGTCCTTTATTTTTGCCTTTCCATTTACCTTCTTTGAATTGTTCTTCTTTTAAGAAGATCTTTTGGCCCTCTTCCGCTTCCTGGAAGAATCATCTACCAGTAAGACTTGGTCTTTCTTGGTTGGAAATTGACTCTTTACTGTTTTCAACATGTTTAAGCAACTCAGGCAGGCTGCCATATAGTTTGTTCATGTGGAAATTCACAACAATTTGTGAGAAAGAGTCAGGAAGTGATTGCAAGATCAACTCTCCATCCATTAAAACCTAGTTGTCCCAATTGTTCAATCAGATTGATCATTTTGAGAACATTTGTCTATACTGTAGTGCCATCGGTTATTCTAGATCGGAAGAGCTCCTTAGACATCTGATATCTAATAGTCCTACTTTCCTCACCCTTCAACTCCTTGAAGGTGCAGGAGTATAGTAGGAGCATCCATAGTTTCATGCTGACGCTGAAGCTCGTTACTCATGGATGCGAGCATGATGCATTGAGCCAACTGTGCATCATCTTTCCACTTTCTAAAAGTAACAATCTCTTCCTCAGAGGCATTGTCTGCAACCATTGCAGGGATAAGCATATTAAAGACATAAGATAGTTTTTCAGCCTTGGGAACTATTCTCAAATTCTTTAACCAGTCCTTTTAATTTGGTCCGGTTAATTAGCATCTAATATGCTCCGCAGTGATAGTGAATTAGACATCGTAAAATTCTGTAAATGAATTTGTAATTTAACAACATTTTAGCATACATTCATTTTAATTAATTACCAAAATAAATTAGGTCTTTATTTTAAATTGGTATCTCCCACTATTTTCATCAAACTATATTACCCTCAATATACAGTTCGACAAATCTAATTAAACATTTGCTAGTGAGAATAAGGATCCCATTTCAAATGTATATAGCCTTGTGTGACACAACAAACGATATATAAATAAATAGGTAGACAACTATTGTCAATTACATCACTATGTAACTCCTTTCAATTTGCCTCTTAGATTATTTTGATCAAGTGTGACACATCTGAATCAAAATTATCCAAGTTAAGTCCAACCTAGCACTTCCATATATTCGAAAGAAAAACATTGTCCTTGTGTGACACAACAAAACAGCATCGTTCAGTCTATGTATAAGCATCAAATGTGATAAAGCAACATCTTAAATATTTAATACTTGCCTTCTGTGACACAACAAACTTATATTAAATATTTAATACTCTATCGCTTTACCATGCTAGAAGGCGACGTTCGATATTCCAAATATCTTTGAACGCTTAGGACTTAATATAATTTCTTTGAGGGGTTTGTTATTATTTATCTCATCTTGTTTAGCGCGCATGCACATATATATATAAAATACGCGTCATATTATTAAACATGCGAAGCATGTTGTATAATATATAATATATACATAGTAAGCATGCACATATAGAATACTATATTCTACCCGGATTGATTATGGACTTTTATTCTAGTTTGGTTCACTAGAGCCACCAAGTGAACCAAAAGGTCAAACCTAGGGTGCAAGAATTAAATTTAAATATAACTATTACATTTAAACCCGGGCTCCATTACAAACGGGTCTTCAAGCGCTCCTTGCTCCTTTGTCTTCAATTCTTCAAAATTAATTCTAACTAGTCCTATTACAAAAACTATTTACAATAAATAGAAACCTTGATCAGCAGTCAAGGGGAAGTACATAGGAGGGAGATAGAATTTACATTAAGAAAAAATTAGAGAAGACGAGGTACGCAGACCCCATTTATAAAAACTTATACATTCAAGCATCCACTAAAATAAATCGAATCACACATTGGTCAATAGTCCATAATCAATCCCTATTTATTATCATACATATCTCTATATGTATCAATAAATAACATTCATCCCATGAATAATAAAATCATTTCATATATGCATTGATATCATTTAATGGGCAATATTAGTTAGTATAAAATTCAATTTCAACTCCAATTAGTTATCATGGAATCCAATTCCAACTATAATTAGTTATCATGAAATCCAATTTCAATTAAAATAAACTTCTTTATTTTAATCATATTCCAAATCAAAATAAACTCTTTTATTTTAATTTATCCAATTTTTTGAATAAAAATAAACTCCTTTATTTTTAATCAAAATCCAAATCAAAATAAACTCCTTTATTTTAATTAATATGGAAACCAATTTCAAGTTTAAAATAAACACCTTTATTTTTAACTTAAAATTGTTGGAAAATAAAATATGTTGAATCCTATTCCTTATCAAAATAAACATTTTTATTTTTTAGGGAAACATGGAATCCTATTCCATATGTGAATAAACTCCTTTATTCTAGGAAATATGGAATCCTATTCCATATTCCATATGTGAATAAACTCCTTTATTCTAGGAAACATGAAATCCTATTCCATATGTGAATAAACTCCTTTATTCTAGGAAACATGGAATCCTATTCCATATATGAATAAACTCCTTTATTCTAGTTAACGTAGAATCCAATTCCAAGTTCAAATAAAACTTTTAATTTTAATTATATTCCAATTCAAAATAAACCTTTTATCTTAATTGAAAATAAATAAAATCAAAATAAATAAAAAATAAATAAAATAAATAAAATAATTTTACACAAACAATTATGCCCAATTAAATTGTTCTTAACACATATCAATGTATATACAAAATCAAAACAATTAATAATTCGCATAAAGTTTGGCTCTTGATACCACTGTTAGGTTTGTATAACGCGAACATGCAATCAAATTACATTAATAAAGCGGGGAGATAGTGTTTAATGCGCGATAAAATCAGATTTTAAAATTTTATACAAACCATCACCATGATCTTTCTTTATGCACAATTATTAATTAAACGAAAGAGATGAAGAATAAGAATTATACCCTTGTAGAATTCTAGCTTCCTCAGGTACAAGTTCACCTCCAATTCCTTCGCGTTCTCCTTGAATTCCACCGATTAAATTCCTTCCTTTGATCAACGTTAGCCACCCAAGTGTTTGACCTCTAGAGGTGATCCACCAAGGAATAATACTTGTTCAAGAAGATGGGTGTTGGCAAAACCCTAGTTTCTATCTCTATAGAAATTGTAAGTACTCTCTACAATTCTTATGCAAGAGTGTGTAACCCTAATCTATGATAAGACTTCTCTTATTTATAGATGTAGGAAAACCCTTCCCTAAACTATTTAGGATTAGGGTTTCTATTCTAATTAAACTCCTTTAATTAAATTAAACTCCTAATCCAATTAGGAATTCATGTGAGAGTACTTCTATTAATTAATTCCCAATCCCTATTAGGAATTAAATAATAGTAATAGTAATAATAATAATAAGACTCCTCTTATTAATTTATATTTAATATTTCTAAAATATTAAATAATAAATATTAAGCTATTTAATTTATTCTATCTACATAGACTAAATTAAATACACTTAACTTATTATTACAATTATGTCATTTACTTCTTAAATAAATATTTTCCTTTTGCGGTGTGACCCTTTAGGTTCTCCATATTAAACCAGTTGTGAATAAATCAATTAGAACAATTCTAATCTTATTTAAATAAATAAATTAAACTATTTAATTCATTTAAATAAATAATATTTATTCTACAATAAGGGTAAGCCCCCTTAGCGATCAACGACTTTCCAGATAATATAGATTTCAACATTAATCATAAACGAACCTTTCAGTGCATAGTTACCGTACAATTCAATCCTTCTACCATACAATGTCCCAATTAAATATAAGACATGGAATTACTGTCAAGTCTTATTTTATTTAATTATATGTATTTCAATTCTGAAATGCACAACTCTGATTAATGCAAATTAGAAACTCCTTTCTAATTTTATTCTGCTTTGGCCAAAGACTTCTGAGTCGTCATTTATCGAATCACATAGGACATTCTCTCCTTTTACTAGAAGTGGTAGATTCTTTGTTGATCATTCACCTATTTTCATGTACAACTTATTATACCCAATCATACCCTTTGATATACCCTAAAGGTCTTAAGGGACATGTCAAAGTCTAACTCATCATACACAATATACTATGATGATCTCAAGTCCAAGGATCACTTGTACTACTATCACTAGAGGAATTCCTATTGACAGGCGAGTAAAACTCCATTAGGTATTCCTTAGCGAGCCACGTTCAGTGAACTTATTCTCTAATAAGCACCTACATACTTGCTTTAGTGTCTCCACACAAATGATTATGAGATCAATCATTCTCTTCATAAGAGCAAGCAACGTATGTACTAATCTATCCGGATTCACTAATCCCCTTTTTAGTAATCCATCGATTAGGAACAATTTAAGTTTGTGAGCTATCTAGAATTTAGATCTCATTAGCATGATCACCATCATGATTCTAAAAGCATTGCTCAAAACTATGGGTTTATCACATTTAATATAACAGCACTATGTAGATAATGTAAAATGCCTTTTAACAACCGAATAAGATTATAAAGTATATGCTATATCATATCAAATATGATTGGCTTGTGTGCATACTACTTTCAGCGCTACCCCATTAGACCCCCGTTAGCTAACCGGCGAACTGGGCAGTCGCTCACTCATCGGGGAGCGAGACCCCCGACTACCTTGTTGAAATGGCAATCAAAATGTTTTAACGTCAAGATATTAACGCACGTGCAAGGCATGCTCCCTAAGCTTACTCAGGAATTATGTTGAGTAAATTTCCGACCCTATTTGAAATGTACCAAACAAGTTCCTTTATGTTCACACTTTTAAATATCATTGTGTATATACTTGTGTAAGGTCCAAACTCTACTTAAATTAATTCTTTCAAGCAGGTTAGTGGGTAATTATTGTTAACTACTCCACATCGATGATGATTATTGAGACTCATACTTGGTGCAAGTTCTTATAATCTGACTTGTATCCATCGAAAAGATATCTAGGTGGGTTAATTATTGAAAATTATTCCACATCAATGTTATTGCAATTGTATGCTCAAAAGTTTGTTCATTATTGAACTGTAGGAAGAATTTGATGTTCTAACATTCATGAACTGTTTAAGTCTATGCTAGTTGTATCAGCTAGACTGTGCATGTTTAAATCTAATAGACTCAATTATGTTTTAAACAGCTGTTCCCAAGCCAATTGATTGGTAGGGATTCTTAGACTAAGAAAAAGAACAAGACCTATTAAGGCAATAAATTGGAAAATAATTATTTGCCCGATTATTAAGTGGTTATGCATAATTCACCGGGTATGAGAGGCCGATCCCCTCGATTACCAAAACTTTAAGAGGACTAGTTTAATTACTAACAACCTCTGAACTTGTTCATGGTCATTAACGACCACTCAGCTTCATCTATTCGATGATTCAATTAGTGAACATGATTCACGTCTTTTCTCAGTTGATTCAAATTGTTGAAAATCTGAAGGTTAAAATTCCTTTCTAATAATGATATATCTTCTTTGTATTTAAACTTGCGAAGCAAATTACTTGCTTACCCTTGCTATATCATGACGTTTATTTCAGCTAAGCCAAAAAGTTCCAAAAAAGATAAGGGAAAAGGCAAAGCTCAAGAATAGATTTATGTGAACATTTAATTATCTTATTTTCTGATGTAATTATTTATGTAAACCTTTTGTAATATTAAGGGTATTTTTTAAGTTAAGGTTAATAGATCTTGGATTTATTATAGAACCTCATTATAATGAACAATATATGTTTATTACTTCCGTTGTAGTTATAAAAATGTGTATGTTAATGATTGATCGTGAGCACTGAATCCGAGGTGTGAGAACCCGGATTTGGGGGCTTCATAGGTTGGTATCAGAGATGTAGGTTATATACTTTAGGAACGCGAAACCTAGGTTATAACCTTAGAAGAAAACTCATATAGAGTATATTAGGTGATGGATTATGAAAATTCATCTAGTATAGATGGTACATGATAAAATATCATTTAATTTTATCAATGAATATATTTTATTATGATACTGATGCTATTCTTTGTTGGTGTCAAGATGGCAGAGGAGGGTCAGGATAGCCATACGGTGGAACAGCTGGTAGAGAACGAGGGATTGGAGGATATCACACAGGATATCCTTATTGGAGACCTACTGGTCAAGAATAAAGAATTAGAAGCTAGAGTACAAGAGCTGGAGACGCAGAATCACACTCTCCAGAACACTGACCAGCAGTATAAAGATGCTGCCCATCAAGCATTAGCAGACTTGGACGAGCAGAAGGCCAGAGTTGAGTTGTTAGAGTTTTAGCTGGGTGAGAGGACTCGAGAGAATCAGTTGTTGATATTTGAGTTCGACTTAGAGACAACAGATACGATTAGAATTTCGGACGCTTGGGTAAAAGCGGCCAGACTTGTTGATCAGCTCAAGGAGGAGCTACATATTAGATTCATTGGGGCGAGCATTGGATACCGCCTATATGGATCATCGGGCAGGGTTGAGGAGGAGTTCCATGGAGGTGGGTGAGTCGAGTCGTTCTGCGCGACGACGACTTATGGATGGATTTTTTCCATCGGGGCAAGGACATACAAATGCACCTCCTCCTGATATGCAGTGACAGTTTAGTGGTCCCATGTGTAGATAGATGCAGATGTACCCTTTTTGATTATTAGGGTATTATGTGTATGATGTAAACTCAGATGCTGTGAGGTAGTATGTAAATATTTTATCTCCCTACCTATGTGATTAGGGGAGTTTTAGTTTTTGGCAAATCCCACCTTTTGTTGTTATGTTGGGATAAATGGCATTTATAGCAATATCCAGTTATGTAAGGAAGTTGATATATGAATATAATTGCAACCTTGTTATCATATGTGATTATATTTGATGTGCGCATTAGATTTTAAATGCTAATACTAGTAAGAAGTGGCATAATATGAAAAAACACAAAGAATAATTTAAGGATTTGTTTATTCAGACAATGCCGCCAAGGAGAGAACAACGACGCCGAAGGGTAGATGAATTCGATAATAATGAACGAGATAATGTAAACCCAATGCAAGATTTTGTAAATATGTTGGCAGAGGCTATGCAGAATCGAGCACCAGTCACAGGAAATCTGCCAGGGAATCAATTGGCAAATTTTAAGGACTTTAAGGCAATAGGTCCGCCGGAGTTTAAGGGAACAACAGATCCAATAGAAGCTCAAACATGGATAAATGAAATAGAGAAGACTTTTGTTATTACAAGAGTTACAGAGGAGTAAAAGACAGCTTTTGCTACATACTTAATGAAGGGTGAGGCTAATTTCTGGTGGGAATCTAACCATAATAGAGACGGAGAAGGAGTGGCAACGTGGGAAAGATTTAAAGAATTATTTTTCGAAAATTATTTTCCAAGGAGTATGCAAGGAAGAATGGAAGTTAAGTTCTTGGAGTTAAAGCAAGAAAACATGTCAGTCTCAGAATACACCGCCAAGTTCAACGAGTTGGCAAGATTTGCACCGCATCAGGTGGATACCGAGGAACGAAAGGCGCGAAGATTTGAGAACGGGTTGAAACCATGGATTTTTAGTAAGGTGGCAGTGTTACAAATTGATTCGTTTTCGACTCTATTGGAGAAGACAATTAATGTAGAAGGGGGAAGCGAAGCAGTATCCAAGTATAATCGAGAGAAGAATAAGAAGAAGAATGAAGGAGGGAATCAGAACATTAGTAGTGGAGGTAGCAACAACAAGAAACGCAAATGGAATAGCGGTGGCAACAACTCAGAGAGTCAGCCAGGGCATTTTCAACAGAAAAAGAAGGCATGTGACAAGTGTGGAAAGAATCACTCTGGGGAGTGTATGAAAGGGAACAATGTGTGTTACAATTATGGTCAGGAAGGACATATTTCTCCAAGTTATCCTAAACTAAAGAAAGGAGGTTGTTTTTCATGTGGAGGAGCGGGTCATCGGTTCAAGGATTGTCCGTTGAAGAAGAGTACTGAGGTAGTGTTTGCCCTTAAGATTTGGAGACATTATCTCTATTGAGAAAAGTGTGAGATATACACGGATCACAAGAGTCTGAAGTATATATCTTTACACAAAAGGAGTTGAACATGAGGCAAAGGAGGTGGTTAGAATTGATCAAGGACTATGATTGTGATATTTTATACCATCCCGAAAAGGCCAATGTAGTGGCAGATGCCTTAAGCAAAAAGCAGAGAAAGGTTGTTTGTATTGACAGAGCAGGAGGAGTTAGTAAAAGAGATGGAGAAAATGGAGTTAGAGGTGAAAAATCCGAAGGATTCAGAGGAAGTAATGGAAATGGAAGCAAGTCCGATATTATTGGACAAGGTGAAAGAGGCTCAGGAACATGATGAAAAATGTGGCAATGTTAAGGAACGATTAGCTGAAGGTGAAGAGTTGAAGTATAAGATCGATAGCACCGGATTGCTGAGATTCGAAAACCGAGTTTGGGTACCTTCAGCACCGGAGTTAAGAGAAGAGATTTTGTAAGAAGCGCACAGTACAAGATACTCGATACACCTAGGAAGCACGAAGATGTATCAAGATCTGGGTCAACATTTTTGGTGGCCGAACATGAAAAGAGAGGTTACAGAGTATGTCAGCAAATGTTTAACTTGTCAACGAGTCAAGGCAGAGCATCAATGACCGAATGGACTATTACAGTCGCTAGAGATTCCTGAATGGAAGTGGGAGCATATTACGATGGATTTTGTGGTGGGACTTCCAGCGACACAAAAAGGTTACGACGCCATATGGGTGATTGTGGATCGTCTTACAAAGTCAGCGCACTTTTTGCCGATCAAGATTAGGTACAATTTGGATCAACTCGCCAAATTATATATTAAAGAAATTGTTTCAAGACATGGAATGCCGATATCAATTGTATCCGATAGAGATCCGCGCTTAACGTCAAACTTTTGGAGAAGTCTTCAAGAAAGGATGGGGACACAATTAAGGTTGAGTACCGCGCATCATCCACATACTGATGGGCAAAGCAAAAGAACAATTCAAACATTAGAAGACATACTCAGAGCCTGTGTGATGGACTTTAAGGGAAGCTGGGAGGATCATCTTCCATTAGTAAAGTTTGCATATAATAATAGTTATCACGCAAGCATTGGTATGCCACTGTACAAAGCTCTGTATGGGAGAAAATGCAGAACGCCCTTTATGTTGGGATGAGGTAGGTGAACGTAGACTGTTGGGGCCAGAAATTGATACAGCAGACTGTGGAGATCATCAAAGTGATAAGAGCTCGTCTAGTAGCAGCTCAAGACCGACAAAAGAAATATGTAGATCTTCATCGCAAGAAGAGAAACATCGAAGCAGGGAGCTATGCGTTTGTGAAGGTCTTCCTGAAAAGGAAAGATAAGATTTGGCAAGAAAGGTAAATTAAGCCCAAGATTCATTGGACCGTTTAAGATACTGAAGAAGATAGTCGAGGTGGCGTACGAGGTAGCTTTACCTCCTGAACTGGAACATATTCACAATGTGTTTCACGTATTAGTGTTACATCCGTATAAGCCTGATTACAAGCATGTTATATTATATGAACCGATTCAAGTCGAGAAGGACTTATCTTATGAAGAAATTCCTATAGAGATTTTAGATAGGAAAGAGCAAAAGCTAAGGAATAAGGTTATACATTATGTCAAAGTTCTGTGAAGGAACCACAACACTGAAAAAGCTACGTGGGAACTCGAAGAAAAAATGAGGAAGAATTATCCAAATCTTTTTTAGTAACCTTATGTGAAATTTCGGGGACAGAATTCTTATAAGGAGGGGAGAATGTAATAACCAAGAATATTGAGATCAAATCGTAAATGTATATATTAATTATTAATTAATGTATTGAATACTTTGTGACTTGTGAAGGATAAGTTTTTGATTGAATAAATATATATATGTACATATATATATATATTGTAGTTATGTGAATAATTATTTGTTATATATAACCTAATCATATTGATGAGGGTGTTTTATACACACAATTTAGGTACCTTTGACCTTCATAGTTTGTTAGTTTGTGGGACTTTTATATGGTTTTTAGTTATTTTTATCATATTTCTACATAATTTAGTTATTAGTTATTTTTACATATTTTATGTTGCTTTGATGCATTTCTATTATGTTTGTAGGAATGGAAATAAAAACCGCTCGGATCGTTGTTCGTATTAACTCAATGTCTGTGCTTGGACGTATGTGCCCGAATGGTAGTACGATGGAAATTTGTGATTGGCGACGCTCGGTGCTAAATTTGATAACATTTGGTAGTTGGGCGTGCACGGCATGCACGACGTGCGGCGTCGGCCAAGCCACGAGGACAAGCCCGTGCTTAGATATCCGTGCTTGAATGATAACACGGTGAAAAGTTGTGTATGACGATGCTCGACGTTGATTTTGATGACATTTGGAAGTTGGGCGTGCACGGCGTTGGAAGGCGTGGACGGTGTGCAGCAGCTGGGGGCGTCAGGCAGGCACTGGGCGCGGACGCTGTGCGGCACGCGCGGGCGCATGGGCGCTGGGCGCTCGACGGGCATCAGCAAGCATCGGCATCAGGCGTTGGGCGCGCGCGCGGCTCGGCACCACTCCACAGCTGGGCGCGGGCGTTGGGCGCGGGCGCTGGGCAGCCTCGGCGTTGGGCGCGCGCGGCTCGGCACCGCTCGGCAGCCTTGGGCATGCGGTTCGGCAGCAAAAGATGGGCGCGGGCGCTGGTCGAAGGCGCGCACGGGCCTCGGCAGGCGCTGGGCGCGGGGCCTCGGCAGCGGGCGCGGGGCGCGGGCGCGCGCGCTGGCGTGCGGCCGCGCGGCGCGGGCGTGCGGCAGCCAGCGTGCGGGCGTGCGGCAGCCAGCGTGCGGGCGTGCGGCAGTCAGCATGGGCCAACCAGGGCTTGGGCGCGCGCGCCCCAGGCATCGTGAGGGCGCGCCAACGCCGTCCTGAGCGATTTGACACAGTTTTAGTGCGATCTGAGCTCCATTTGTCCGACTTTGGCTAGGGTTTCTTGAAGGAGGCTATATATAATCTCTTCTAAGCTTCATATCAGACATCTAGAGAGACGGGGAGGCTACAAAATACATCAAACAACAGGGCTAAAGGCTGGAAATCAAGCTGAATCAAGCCACAAGCCAAGGAACTCAATCAACAAGAATTGCAAAACTAAGGAGGAGAGCTAGAAACCAACAACAACCAAAGGAGCAACAACTGAACAACTTCAAAAGTGGTTTCATTTCTAGATTTTTAACTCCTTTGTAATTCGAATTTGACTATGTATAAATTGAAATTGATGTTTATTGTAGCTATCATGAACTAACCTTCTATTCTAAGATTTCAATGGAACCCAACACTTAAATTGAATTAATTTCTCTCTCTATTGATTTCAGTTATTCATTTCTGAATTGATTGTCATAACCTTTGCTTTCTAGATTAATTGCTTGGCCCGTAATTACCTTGGGAACCTATATGAACTTGACGAACGGATTATAGGTTAAGACTTAGTTATGATAACATGCGAAAGTATAGATTGTTGTGGGTTATTAATCGGATTAAGTGACGTGTGTCTTATTAATTATCTGCAATAATAGGTATCTTGATAGTAGTTGGGATAGATATATACCTAATTACCGCATGTAACCAATTGAGAATCTAGTCTTAATGACTTCCGATGTGAAAGTTGGTAATTGAGGGGATGATTAACTATATTTGGTGACACGTGTCTATTAATCATTCCTGAAATTAGTCTCTTGATAGTGTATAGGATAGACATATACCTATGCACAACTTAGAAAGATTCGTGATTGACCATCGACAGAGGCTCTTATGTAGTTTTGATTTCTCAGTTGTCAATTCGTATGTCATAACTGATTGAAAAGAGAGAGTTAGGAGATTCAAATGACGTGTTGGGGGAAATTGTAATCTTAGACCTTTCTATCTTGATATTTTACCGCGTTTTATCTATTACTTGACTTGTGAACTCAACCAATCAACAAACAATCAAACCTTCATCGTTTAAATTAGATCAAATTGATATACGATTGATACTTGGTTATTATTTGTCACAATTCCCTGTGGGTTCGACTCATATCTTATCATATATTACTTGTGGACCGTGTATACTTGCACGTGTGTGTTTATCGATTGCTAAATCGTCCAACAAGTTTTTTGCGCCGTTGCGGGGGAATTGTTTTTAATAATTACACCAATATCAATTACAATCGACTTGGTCTCTTTTTAGACTTGTATATAATTTTCATTTTATTTTGTAGGTATTTTTTTGATTTGTATGCCACGCTCACGTGGTCTTGAGTTAATTCCTTACGATCCCGAGATCGAGAGAAATATTCAAAGACTATGAAGAGACAAAGTTCGGGGTATACCCAATCAAAATACCATGGCTGAGGAGGAGCCTAAATCCTTGAGGGAGTATGCCATGCCTCTTGTCACAGATTTGCACTCAAGCATTTCTAGGCCAGCCATTGAGGCCACCCACTTCGAAATTAAGCCAGGCACCATCCAAATGGTCCAAAACTGTTTGCAGTTTGGTGGGTTTCCCAATGACGACCCAAATGCTCATTTGGTGAGTTTTCTGGAAATTTGTGACACATTCAAGTACACTCAAGTTACTGATGATGCAATTAGACTCCGATTATTTCCTTTCACGCTTCGTGACAAGGCAAAGAGTTGGTTGTATTCGCTTCCTTCGGGCTCGATTACCAAATGGGATGACTTAGCCCAGAAATTTTTGGCAAAGTTCTTCCCACCCGCAAAAACTGCAAGATTGAGGAATGACATCACTTCGTTTGTTCAATATGATCTTGAGTCCTTGTATTAAACTTGGGAACGATTCAAAGATCTAATAAGTAGATGTCCACACCATGGTTTGCCTCAATGGTTGCAAGTTGAGATCTTCTATAACGGGTTGACCAATGCCACTCGATCAAGTGTCGACGCAGCTGCAGGTGGTAGTTTAATGGGAAAGAGTTTTGCGGATGCCTATAAATTATTGGAAACCATGGCTGCCAATATTTATCAATGGCCTTCAGAGAGGAAAATGCCACAAAAGGCAGCAGGAAAATGTGAGGTTGATCCTTTCACTACAATAGCCGCACAGCTAGCCGCACTTACAAAGGAAGTGAAAATTTTAGGAACTCAGTCTGTGCAGAGCATTTCTAAAACCTGTGAGTTGTGTGTTGGAAATCATCCTACCGAGCAATGTGCTATCAATGTAGAATCCGTACAGTTCGTTGGTAATTACAATAGACAGCAAAACAACCCTCACTCAAATCACTACAATCCTGGATGGAGAAATCACCCAAATTTCTCATGGAGCAACAATAACAATACCCAAAACCAATATTCAGCTCCTAGGCATCAATATCCCCCAGGATTTCAAAATCAAACTCAACCACATCATCAACCCCAATCACACCAACAAGCCTCAAACCCACCCTTGCCACAACAGGAGAAAAAGCCTAGTGAGGATGATTTATTGGCTCAATTGGTTGCACAACATAGCGCTTCGATACAGAATATAGAGCTTTACCTAGGACAGATAGCTAGTGCTATGAATATCGGTCCTCCCGGTGCCTTACCTAGTGACACGGAAGTCAACCCGAAAAGAGAAGGTAAGGAGCATTGCAAGGCTGTGACTTTGAGAAGTGGGAAGGAACTACCGAAAGTTGTGAATGATGTTCCATCAGAAACAGTGATTGAGGATTTGAATATGGAGAATGAGGAAGAAAAGAGAAAAGAAGTAGAAAAGAAGGAAAAGGAGCCAGTGCCAAAACCAGAGGGGAGCAAGCAAGGCCCTTTGTATCCACCATGCCCGTTTCCACGTCAACAGAAAATAAAGATGGATAAGCAATTCTCTAAGTTCTTGGAAGTTTTCAAGAAATTGCACATAAATATACCATTCGCTGAGGCATTGGAACAAATGCCTAGTTATGTGAAGTTCATGAAAGAAATCTTGTCAAGAAAGAGAAGGCTTGAGGAGTTTGAGACGGTGGCACTAACCGAAGAATGCAGTGCTGTGTTACAAAGAAAGTTACCACCAAAGTTGAAAGATCCGGGGAGTTTCACAATTCCTTGTACAATTGGTAACCAATTCTTTGGCAAGGCCCTATGTGATTTGGGGGCAAGCATCAATCTATTGTCACTCTCAATTTATCAACAGTTGGGATTAAGTGAGGCAAAACCTATAAATGTTACGTTGCAACTTGCGAATAGGTCTCTCACATACCCAAGAGGCATAGTAGAAGACGTGCTTGTCAAGGTGGACAAGTTTATCTTTCTAGCAGATTTCATTGTCCTTGATTTTGAAGAAGATAGGGAGATACCTATTATCCTTGGGCGACCATTCTTAGCCACGGGCAGAACTTTGATTGATGTGCAAAAAGGAGAGCTAACCATGCGTGTCCAAGACCAAGAGGTAACTTTTAATGTTTTTAAAGCAATGAAATTTCCTAATGTGCAGGATGAATGCTTCAGGATGGACTTGATTGACGAAGCGGTGGATGAGGTATTCACATCAAATTATGTAGTTGACCCTTTTGAAGAATTGCTGGAAGAATCACTTGAGAGTGAACCTTTTTTTCTTAATGAGATGGTGAATGTGCTGAATGTTCCCCCACGTTTTATTAAGTATAAGCAACAGTTTGAACCGTTAGATAGATTGAGCAGTTCTAGTGCCATTACAAAATCCTCATGGGAGGAGCCACCCACCTTGGAGCTCAAACCATTGCCTATCCACTTGAGGTATGCGTATTTGGGTAATGTTAGTACTTTGCCTGTTATTATGTCTGCTTTGCTTGATGATGTGCAGGAAAATAAATTGCTAAGAGTGCTACGGGAGTACAAAACAGCTCTAGGTTGGTCCATTGCCGACATCAAGGGAATTAGCCCTGCATTTTGTATGCACAAGATCATATTGGAAGATAAGGCTAAACCTGTGGTTGAGCATCAGCGTAGATTGAACCCCGTCATGAAGGAGGTGGTCAAGAAGGAAATTATCAAATTGCTCGATGCCGGCATCATCTATCCCATCTCAAACAGTCCATGGGTCAGTCCAGTGCAATGTGTTCCAAAGAAGGGAGGCATGACAGTGGTGTCTCATGAAAACAACGAGTTGATCCCAACTAGAACTGTCACCGGATGGAGAGTTTTCATGGACTACAGAAGGTTGAACAAGACTACATGCAAAGATCATTTTCTGCTTCCATTCATTGATCAAATGCTAGACAGGTTGGTGGGACATGAATTCTATTGTCTCTTGGATGGATATTCGGGCTACAACCAAATTGCCATTGCCCCCGAAGATCAAGAGAAAATGACATTCACTTGTCCATATGGGACATTTGCTTTCAGAAAAATGTCGTTTGGGCTATGTAACGCACCCGCCACTTTCCAAAGATGTATGATGGCAATATTCTCCGATATGGTTGAGCAAGGATTGGAGGTTTTCATGGATGATTTTTCGGTTTTTAGAGATTCATTCGACTTATGCCTTGAAAACCTTGTGAAAGTGCTGAAACGATGTGTTGAAACAAATTTGGTGCTAAATTAGGAGAAATGCCACTTCATGGTGCAAGAAGGCATTATTTTGGGGCATAGAGTGTCTTCAAAGGGGCTGGAGGTTGATAAGGCCAAGATTGAGACCATTGAGAAACTTCCTCCACTAACCAACGTCAAGGGCATTCACAGTTTCCTTGGACGTGCTGGATTTTATAGGCGGTTTATTAAAGATTTTTCCAAAATTACAAAATCGCTGTGTAGCCTCCTTGAGAAAGACACTCCATTTGTCTTTGATCATGCATGTTTAGAGGCTTTTGAGTTACTAAGGAAGAAGCTTGTAAGTGCACCTATTATCATGGCCCCGGATTAGAATCTTCCGTTTGAATTGATGTGCGATGCTAGCGACTTTGCAATTGGTGTTGTTTTGGGCCATCGCAAGGACAAGGTTTTTCATGTGATCTATTATGCTAGCAAGACACTAACTGGAGCACAACTTAATTATACAACAACGGAGAAGGAATTGTTTGCTATTGTCTATGCCTTTGACAAATTTCGTGCCTATCTCATTGGCACCAAGGTCATTGTGTACACTGACCATTCAGCCATAAATTACTTAATAGCAAAGAAGGATGCAAAGCCACGCTTGATTCGATGGGCTTTATTGCTTCAAGAGTTTGATCTTGAGATTCGAGATAAGAAGGGAACCGAGAATCAAGTGGTAGATCACCTGTCAAAGCTGGAAAATGCAGACCGTGAGGTGGGAGGTGATGTCATGATCAATGAATCTTTCCCCGATGAGCAACTTTTCGCCATCACACATGAAGTGCCATGGTATGCTGACTATGTTAATTATGTGGTGAGCCATGTGCTACCGCCCAAGCTGAGCTATCAACAGAAAAGTAAGTTCTTGCACGATGCGAAGCACTACTTCTGGGACGAACCATTTTTGTTTAAGCAATGTGCTGACCAGCTGATCAGAAAATGCGTACCTCAATCCGAAATGGGAAGTGTTTTGCAACAGTGTAATGCTTCAGCTTTCGGAGGACATTATGGTGGAGAGAGAACAGCGGCGAAAGTACTTCAGTCGGGTTTTTATTGGCCAACGCTGTTCAAGGATGCCCATGTGTTTGTGCTGAATTGCGATCGATGTCAAAGAGTGGGGAACATTTCCAGGCATTATGAGATGCCACTAACTACAATCCTGGAGGTTGAGATCTTTGACGTTTGGGGTATTGACTTTATGGGTCCGTTTCCTTCTTCGTTCAACAATTTGTATATCCTTGTGGCTGTAGATTACGTGTCAAAATAGGTTGAAGCAGCCGCGACGCCCACCAATGATGCCAAGGTTGTGCTGAAGTTCCTTCGAAAAAATATTTTCACAAGATTCGGAACTCCGCGAGCAATAATTAGCGATGAAGGGTCGCACTTTTGTAACAAGAACTTTAATGCCCTTCTTGCTAAATATGGGGTGACCCATAAAATTGCCACGACCTATCATCCTCAAACAAGTGGTCAGGTGGAGGTATCTAACAGAGAAGTGAAAAGGATTTTAGAGAAGGTTGTGAACCCGAATAGAAAGGACTGGTCACTGAAGCTTGATGACGCCTTATGGGCGTATAGGACGGCATACAAAACTCCTATCGGGATGTCACCATATCAGCTTGTGTATGGGAAAGCATGTCACCTTCCGGTGGAACTAGAACATAGTGCTTATTGGGCCATCCGGAGGCTAAATTTTGACTTGAATGCGGCGGGAGAGAAACGCCTCTTGTAACTTAATGAGATGGAAGAGTTCCATCTCCAGTCCTATGAGAATGCAAAGCTCTATAAGGAGAAAGTCAAGAGGTGGCACGACAAGAAGATAATCGATCAAAAGTTTGAGGTTGGACAACCTGTCCTACTTTATAATTCTTGGTTGAAGCTATTTCCCGGCAAACTCAAATCAAGATGGTCAAGGCCATTTTATATCAATCATGTTTTTCCGCATGGTGCAATTGAACTGCGGGATGATAAGACAAACTAATTGTTCAAGGTGAATGGACAAAGAATTAAGCACTATTGGGGTGGCGACTTTGAGTGCCAAAAGACCTCAATTAGTCTCGTTGATCCGAAATGATTGGGGAATAGTCAGTCTGAAGACTCTAAATCAAGCGCTAGTTGGGAGGTAACCCAATTTTTAGTTTAAATTCATGAGTTGTCGTTTATTGAAAAAAAAAATCAAGGATGATGTTCATCATTAATTGTTTATAATTTTGTTAATTTTGTTGCTACATGTAGGTATTTTCATCCAATTTTGACATGTGAGCGAACCATGTCAGCGGCACGCCAGCAGCAGCACGCCCAGCAAGCCAGTCAGGCGCTAGGCGTGGGCGCAGTAGGCGCCGCGCGGGCGCGCGCCCCCCAGGCACAACACATGGGTGCTGACACTCGGCTTGGGCATGGGCGCTGGCAAGCGGCAGACGCGGGCGCGGCAGGCGCGCGCAGCAGGATCAGCAGGCGATTGAGCAGCAGGCGCAGCAGGCGGGTGAGCAGCAGGCGCGGCAGGCAGGCAGCATGAGCAGCAATTTGGCACGCGGGCTGGGCGCCCAACAGGCGCGCGTGGGCGCCCAAGCAGCTGGTGCATGTGCTTTAAAGCTTCAATCTTGCTCATTTACTTCCACCCATTCTTATATCTCTCTCCTCCAACTCCTTAGCTAACTTGCATGCATCTTTCCCAAACTAAATTTCGTGCATCATTACTTCAAATTGGCATCCAATCTCGGCAACCCATCATCAATTTCATCTTATAACTTGAATTTCAACAAGAATTTGAAGGTTTTTGAAGGATTTCCATGGCTTTTCAAAAGCTTTCCTAATAAAGGTTAAAAAAGGGCTATAAATTGCAAATTTTCTTGCTTGGGTGTTGTGTTTTGGTGGTTTTTATTAGCAGGTACATAGCTAGCTCCCATTGCAAGGCTTTGTGGAGGGTTGGGCTTGCTATCCACTGCACTTACAACCGTGATTCTAAAGAGTGCACACCACCTGTTTGATAAATTGTCTGAGAGGGACTTTTGGGCTATTTTGGGGTAATTTGCTTGAAACTTTTCTGGTATGGCTCCCAAATGTCAACGGGGTGAATCTTCATCGTCCAAGCCAACCAAAGCCTATGACAAGAAAAAGTTCGTTAGTGCGGAGGCATCCGAGCGTTACCACACTTTCATGGCCACAAAAACATTAATTCCTGAGAGGGGTATTCTACCGGACGCAACAAATAATTTTGGCATCGCTAACATAATTGAGGAAAGGGGATGGCAGACGTTCGCCACACAACCCGAGCCCGCATGTATATCAATCGTCCGGGAGTTTTATGCCAATGCCATGGAGGCTGACAACTATGTAGTTATGGTTCGAGGCAAAATGGTGTCATTTGGCAAACGAAACATTGAAGAATATTATCAACTTCCTAGAAGCCATGGCACGGATGAACTCACCAGGTTGGGAACCGAAAAGCCTGATTGGGATGATATCATTGCAACCTTATGCATGCCAGGCGCCCGTTGGGCAATGAAAGGGGGAGAACTAATGCATTTACGATAGAGTGATTTAAGCAAGTATGGGAAGTCTACAGGCGAGCTGCCACATCCATCACTGATCTGTGGCCTGTGCAAAGAGGCAAAAGTCAAGTGGAGCACCAACGAGTTACTTCAATACCCATTGACTCCTATAGATAACCAAGCTATGCGCCACTACAAAGTCTGGAGGGGTGGGATGCCGGAGGAGCATGGAGCTGTATTCCTACCTTTGCTGCATCCTCGTGAACCTGAAGATGAGGCCAACCCACCACTTAACATCGAGCATCCCGAGCCATCTAACTCTTCAATCGACTTACTTATTGCTGAGATGCGCGAGCTTCGGCATGAAAATCAAGAGATGAGGGCTGAAATGCAGCGGAATGCGCAAGAAAGAGAAAAGGAAGCCCGGGAAAGGGAGCGTGAATATAGGCGCATGTCACGATGCATTAATCATTCAATTCAACAGGTCAATTCATTGTGTATTTATACTTCCGATTTTTATAATGCTACCACACAGGTGATCAACAACAACGGGTTCAATACTGGCCCACATGCGGTCCAATTCCCCACGACACCTATGTTTCCGGAGTATAACCTTGATTCGGGTGATGATGCAAATAGAGGCAATCACGCAAATAGCAACAGTGAGGATGGTGTTGCTTGAGTTCCTCAGTGAAGTTCTCTGTTTAAATTCTGTCTATTATAACATCGAGGACTATGTTGATTTTAAGTTTGGGGGTGTGGTAGTTTAATTTAGTTTAGTTTAATTTTGTTTTATTTTGTCTAAGTCGTGTTGTGGTGCAAGAATGGCCAATGATATCTTGCTGGTTATTGTGTTTTTATCTAAAATAAGGTTTGAGCATGTTTAGTTACTTCTTAACATTTTGGCTAACCACCCTACTCTCGGTTGTGTAAGCTCTTCACGTACACATTGTGCTTGTTTAGTTAGTTAGCATTGAGAAATCTCATTTACTTAAATGCTTGGGAGACTATACTTGAAATGCACTGAACTCGCGTCAACAGCCTTTTATGCTTATTTTATACTTTCATATAAGTTTGGGGGAATTACAAAAAAAAAAAAAAAAATTATTATTATTTGTTGACCAAGTTTAATTACGTGGCCATTTCTACTCGAGTTAATAGATCCTCAGGGGTGTTTTTACACCTAATGCCCTAAAACCATCTGGTTTGGGAGTCATTGATCAAACACTCGTTACATGGGTAGCTCTGAATAGCCTAATGTGATTAGACATTGCACGGTCATGCGCTTAGTTAAGGTGAGATGGAGCGTAAAACACACTCACCAGTGTGATTACTCATTACTGCAATAATCCCTTAGGAACCCCCTTCTTATATGGTCGTCTTGTTTGGTATTTATCAAGGTAATGATGAGTTTGTAGATTTATAGTATAATCCCTCATATATTGAGTTCATGCGTTAGCTCTTTCCTAACTCGTATAAATAGATAGCACACTCACACACACACATTGCTGAGATCTTGAGTAGGTGTGAGCTTAGAAATTTTGTTAATTTGTAACTTTACGTTGTTCTTGGGCCCCTTTTGATTTTTTTTCTTTGAGGCCAATTATTGAGTCGTTCTCTTCTAATTCAGTTGTCATTGTGTTTATTTCAAGAAATTATTGTATCTCTGTTTGCTTGAGGACAAGCAAATGGTTAAGTTTGGGGGTATTTGAGGAGAGTGTTTTATACACACAATTTAGGTACCTTTGACCTTGATAGTTTGTTAGTTTGTGGGACTTTTATATGGTTTTTAGTTATTTTTATCATATTTCTACATAATTTAGTTTGTAGTTATTTTTACATATTTTATGTTGCTTTGATGCATTTTTATTATCTTTGTAGGAATGGAAATAAAGACCGTTCGGATCGTTGTTCGTATTGACTCAATGTCCGTGCTTGGACGTATGTGCCCGAATGGTAGTACGATGGAAATTTGTGCTTGGCGACGCTCGATGCTTAATTTGATAACATTTGGTAGTTGGGCGTGCACGGCGTCGAAAAGCGTGCACGTCGTGCGGCATCGGCCAAGCCACGAGGGCAAGCCCGTGCTTAGATATCCGTGCCCGAATGATAACCCGGTGAAAAGTTGTGTGTGACGATGCTCGGCGTTGATTTTGATGACATTTGGAAGTTGGGCGTGCACGGCGTTGGAAGGCGTGCACGGCGTGCGGTGTCAACCAAGCCGCGGGCACGACGTGCAGCAGCTGGGGGCGTCAGGCAGGCGCTGGGCGCGGACGGCATGCACGGGCGCATGGGCGCTGGGCGCTCGGCAGGCATCGACATCAGGCGTTAGGCGCGCGCGCGCGGCGCGGCACGACTCGGCAGCTGGGCGCGGGCGCTGGGCGCTCGGCAGCCTCGGCGTTGGGCGCGCGCGCAGCTCGGCAGCCTCGGCAGCCTTGGGCGTGCGGCTCGGCAGCAGGCGTTGGGCGCGGGCGCATGGGCGCGGGACGCGGGCGCGCGCGGGCCTCGGCAGGCGCGGGGCCTCGGCAGCGGGCGTTGGGCGTGCGGCAGATTGGGGCACCAGCGTGCGGCCTAGGCACCGGGCGCGAGCGTTGGCATGGGGACGCGCGGCGCGGGCGCGTGCGGCAAACCAACGTGCGGGCGTGCGGCACTCATTATGGGCTAACCTGGGCTTGGGCACGCGCGCGCCAGGCACCGTGCTGGCGCGCGCACGCCAGGCACCGTGCGGGCGCGCCAACGCCGTCCTGAGTGCAATCTGACACAATTTTATTGCGATCTGAGCTCCATTTTGTCTGACTTTGGCTAGGATTTCTTGAAGGAGGCTATATATAATCTCTTCTAAGCTTCATATCAGACATCTAGAGAGAGGGGGAGGCTACAAAATACATCAAACAACAGGGCTAAAGGCTGCAAATTAAGCTAAATCAAGCCACAAGCCAAGGAACTCAGTCAACAAGAATTGCAAAACTAAGGAGGAGAGCTAGAAACCAACAGCAACCAAAGGAACAATAGCTGAACAACTTCAAAAGTGGTTTCATTTCTAGATTTTTAACTCTTTTGTAATTCGAATTTGACTATGTATAAATTGAAATTGATGTTTATTGTAGCTATCATGAACTAACCTTCTATTCTAAGATTGCAATGGAACCCAACACTTAAATTGAATTGATTCCTCTCTATTGATTTCAGTTATTCATTTGTGAATTGATTGTCATAACCTTTGCTTTCTAGATTAATTGCTTGGCCCGTAATTACCTTGGGAACCTATATGAACTTGACGAACGGATTATAGGTTAAAACCTAGTTATGATAACATGCGAAAGTATAGATTGTTGTGGGTTATTAATCGGATTAAGTGACGTGTGTCTTATTAATTATCTGCAGTAATAGGTATCTTGATAGTAGTTGGGATAGATATATACCTAATTACCGCATGCAACCAATTGAGAATCTAGTCTTAATGACTCCCGATGTGAAAGTTGGTAATTGAGGGGACGATTAATTAGATTTGGTGACACGTGTCTATTAATCATTCCTGAAATTAGTCTCTTGATAGTGTATAGGATAGACATATACCTATGCACCACTTAGGAAGATTCGTGATTAACCATCGACAGAGGCGCTTATGTAGTTTTGATTTCTTGGTTGAAAATTTTATGTTGTTAATTAATTCAAATGAGAGAGTTAGGATATTCAAATGAAGTGTTGGGGGAAATTGCAATCTTAGATTTGTTAATATTAGATTTCATTATTTTAATGCTTTCCATAGTTCTTATTATTACAAAACAACAACAAATTCAAATCATCAATTGTCTAAACAAAATCGAGACGATATATAGTTGGTACTTGGGATACACTAGAACAATTCCCTGTGGGTTCGACAACTCTCTTATCACTTTATTACTTGTTGACCGCGTATACTTGCGTGTATTTTTCGGTTGTGAAATCGACCAACAAGTTTTTGGCGCCGTTGCCGGATAGTACAGGAGGTTTTACAGTGTATAGTTTCGGTTGTGGTCGGAGAAATGTGAGCAGAGTTATCAGGATTTGAAGAAGCGACTAAGTGAAGCACCTGTGTTATCCTTACCAGATAGTACAGGAGGTTTTACAGTGTATAGTGATGCGTCTCACAAGGGACTGAGATGTGTGCTGATGCAGAACGGTAAGGTTATTGCATATGCGTCACGCCAGTTGAAGGACTATGAAAAGGGATACCCTACCCATGATTTGGAGTTAGCTGCGGTAGTGTTTGCCCTTAAGATTTGGAGACATTATCTCTATGGAGAAAAGTGTGAGATATACACAGATCACAAGAGTCTGAAGTATATATCTTTACACAAAAGGAGTTGAACATGAGGCAAACGAGGTATCAAGGACTATGATTGTGATATTTTATACCATCCCGAAAAGGCCAATATAGTGGCAGATGCCTTAAGCAAAAAGCAGAGAAAAGTTATTTGTATTGACAGAGCAGGAGGAGTTAGTAAAAGAGATGGAGAAAATGGAGTTAGAGGTGAAAAATCCGAAGGATTCAGAGGAAGTAATGGAAATGGAAACAAGTCCGACATTATTGGACAAGGTGAAAGAGGCTCAGGAACATGATGAAAAATGTGGTAATGTTAGGAACGATTAGCTGAAGGTGAAGAGTTGAAGTATAAGATCGATAGCACCGGATTGCTGAGATTCGAAAACCGAGTTTGGGTACCTTCAGTACCGGAGTTAAGAGATGAGATTTTGCAAGAAGCGCACAGTACAAGATACTCGATACACCTAGGAAGCACAAAGATGTATCAAGATCTGGGTCAACATTTTTGGTGGCCGAACATGAAAAGAGAGGTTACAGAGTATGTCAGCAAATGTTTAACTTGTCAACGAGTCAAGGCAGAGCATCAATGACCGAATGGACTATTACAGCCGCTAGAGATTCCTGAATGGAAGTGGGAGCATATTACGATGGATTTTGTGGTGGGACTTCCAGCGACACAAAAAGGTTACGACGCCATATGGGTGATTGTGGATCGTCTTACAAAGTCAACGCACTTTTTGCCGATCAAGATTAGGTACAATTTGGATCAACTCGCCAAATTGTATATTAAAGAAATTGTTTCAAGACATGGAGTGCCGATATCAATTGTATCCGATAGAGATCCGCGCTTCACGTCAAACTTTTGGAGAAGTCTTCAAGAAAGGATGGGGACACAATTAAGGTTGAGTACCGCGTATGATCCACAGACTGATGGGCAAAGCAAAAGAATAATTCAAACATTAGAAGACATGCTCAGAGCCTATGTGATGGACTTCAAGGGAAGCTGGGAGGATCATCTTCCATTAGTAGAGTTTGCATATAATAATAGTTATCACGCAAGCATTGGTATGCCACTGTAAAAAGCTCTGTATGGGAAAAAATGCAGAATGCCCTTTATGTTGGGATGAGGTAGGTGAAAGTAGACTGTTGGGGCCAAAATTGATACAGCAGACTGTGGAGATCATCAAAGTAATAAGAGCTCGTCTAGTAGCAGCTCAAGACCGATAAAAGAAATATGTAGATCTTCATTGCAAGAAGAGAAACATCGGAGCAGGGAGCTATGTGTTTGTGAAGGTATCTCCTTTAAAAGGAAAGATAAGATTTGGCAAGAAAGGTAAATTAAGTCCAAGATTCATTGGACCGTTTGAGATACTAAAAAAGATAGGAGAGGTGGCGTATGAGGTAGCTTTACCTCCTGAACTGGAACATATTCACAATGTGTTTCACGTATCAGTGTTACATCCGTATAAGCTTGATTACAAGCATGTTATATCATATGAACCGATTCAAGTCGAGAAGGACTTATCTTATGAAGAAATTCCTATTGAGATTTTAGATAGGAAAGAACAAAAGCTAAGGAATAAGGTTATACATTATGTCAAAGTTCTGTGAAGGAACCACAACGCTGAAAAAGCTACGTGGGAACTCGAAGAAAAAATGAGGAAGAATTATCCGAATCTTTTTGAGTAACCTTATGTAAAATTTTGGGGACGGAATTCTTATAAGGAGGGGAGAATGTAATAACCAAGAATATTGAGATCACATCGTAAATGTATATATTAATTATTAATTAATGTATTGAATACTATGTGACTTGTGAAGGACAAGTTTGTGATTGAATAAACATATATATGTACATATATATATATATTGTAGTTATGTGAATAATTATTTGTTATATATAACCTAATCATATATTAGGTATAAGAATTATGTAACTACATTATTACATCCATAGAGGAATCCAAATATTTAAATTAATTATTTATAATGAACTAGTCCAATTGATTTATTAAGTAAGCCCAGTTCAAGTTATTATTGGGGACTTGTAGTTTGGACTAATAAGGGTCCAATTCAGTTTAATTATGGTCAGCCATATAAGGGTCTATTATAGATGTTATTTGGTAGGCCCATAAGAACTAACCCATATAAAGATTGACCCAGCCAAAAACATCAGCAACCACAACTAAAATGGGTGCTTAGCCCATACGGTAACTTAATGGAAGAATTATCTTCAACAGTAACGGGACACCTGTTATAGCAATCCGATAGTTTTCGTGTCTTGCACACAAGCTATCCTAAAACTAGTGACTCATCCCTCTACTCTGATCACTAGGGGTATGGCGAGGGGAGTGAGTCGGTAGTACTTCCTACCTAATCCTTCTCCATCTATAGGTACATTTGTTGTATGATAATCTTATGATCTGGAGTAGAGACCAGCAGAGAAGTAAGAGTTTTCTCTGAAAACAGAATATCTATTCAATCTTACAAGGAAAGGGACTCAACGATCATAAGTGGTTTTACTACGATCGTAGAGTGCACTTACACCCATAGAGTCAGTCAGCTAGTGACTCGACGATCGTAGAGTATTTCTCGGCGATCGTAGAGTTAGTCAGCCAGTGACTCGAGGATCGTAGAGTGTTTCTCAGCGATCGTAGAGTAAGTCGGCCAGTGACTCGACGATCGTAGAGTATTTCTCGGCGATCGTATAGTTAGTCAGCCAGTGACTCGACGATCGTATAGTATTTCTCGGCGATCGTAGAGTCAGTCAGCTAGTGACTCGACGATCGTAGAGTATTTCTCGGTGATAGTAGAGTCAGTCAATCATGTTACTCGACGATCGTAGAGTACTTCTCAACGATTGTAGAGTAAGTTAGCCAGTTACTCTGAAATCGTAGAGCTTCGCCCAAGCAACCTTGGTATAATTTCATTAAGTCAGCCAAACCTTAGTGATCGTAGAGTACTTCTCGGCCATAGAATGACCCCATAGTTTAATTATACTTTACGCTTGGCTTCCAGCTGGAGTTGCCCCCTTAGACCCCCGTCAGCTTACCGGCGAATTGGACAGCCACTCGCTCACCAGGGAGTGGGACCCCTGACTACCTTATCGAAATGGCAATCAAAATGTTTTAACGTCAAGATACTAACGCACATGCAAGGCATGTTCCCTAAACTTACTCAGGAATTATGTTGAGTAAATTTCCGTCCCTATTTGAAATGTACCAAGCAAGTTCCTTTATGTTCACACTTTTAAATATCATTGTGTATATACTTGTGTAAGGTCCAAACTCTACTTGAATTAATTCTTTCAAGCAGGTTAGTGGGTAATTATTGTTAACTACTCCACATCGATGATGATTATTGAGACTCATACTTGGTGCAAGTTCTTATAATCTGACTTGTATCCATCGAAAATATATGTAGGTGGGTTAATTATTGAAAATTATTCCACATCAATGTTATTGCAATTGTATGCTCAAAAGTTTGTTCATTATTGAACTGTAGGAAGAATTTGATGTTCTAACATTCATAAACTGTTTAAGTCTATGCTAGTTGTATCAGCTAGACTGTGCATGTTTAAATCTAATAGACTCAATTATGTTTTAAACAGCTGTTCCTAAGACAATTGATTGGTAGGGATTCTTAGACTAAGAAAATGAACAAGACCTATTAAGGCAATAAATTGGAAAACAATTATTTGCCCGATTATTAAGTGGTTATGCATAATTCACCGGGTATGAGAGGTCAATCCCCTCGATTACCAAAACTTTAAGAGGACTAGTTTAATTACTAATAACCTCCGAACTTGTTCATGGTCATTAACGACCACTCAGCTTCATCTATTCGATGATTCAATTAGTGAACATGATTCACGTCTTTTCTCAGTTGATTCAAATTGTTGAAAATCTAAAGGTTAAAATTCCTTTCTAATAATGATATATCTTCTTTGTATTTAAACTTGCTAAGCAAATTAGTTGCTTACCCTTGCTATATATAGATTTATGTGAACGTTTAATTATCTTATTTTCTGATGTAATTATTTATGTAAACCTTTTGTAATATTTAAGGTATGTTTTAAGTTAAGGTTAATAGATCTTGGATTTATTGTAGAACCTCATTATAATGAACAATGTATGTTTATTACTTCCGATGCAGTTATAAAAATGTGTATGTTAATGATTGATCGTGAGCACTGAATCCGAGGTGTGAGAACCCAGATTTGGGGGCTTCATAGGTTGGTATCATAGATGTAGGTTATATACTTTAGGAACGCGAAACCTAGGTTATAACCTTAGAAGAAAACTCATATAGAGTATGTTAGGTGATGGATTATGAAAATTCATCTAGTATAGATGGTACATGATAAAATATCATTTAATTTTATCAATGAATATATTTTATTATGATACTGATGCTATTCTTTGTTGGTGTCAGGATGGCAGAGGAGGGTCAGGATAGCCATACGGTGGAACAACTGGTAGAGAACGAGGGATTGGAGGATATCACACAGGATATCCTTATTGGAGACGTACTGGTCAAGAATGAAGAATTAGAAGCTAGAGTACAAGAGCTGGAGACGCAGAATCACACTCTCTAGAACACTGACCAGCAGTATAAAGATGCTGCCCATCAGGCATTAGCAGACTTGGACGAGCAGAAGGCCAGAGTTGAGTTGTTAGAGTTTTAGCTGGGTGAGAGGACTCCAGCGAATCAGGTGTGATATTTGAGTTCGACTTAGAGACAGCAAATAAGATTAGAATTTTGGACGCTTGGGTAAAAGCGGCCAGACTTATTGATCAGCTCAAGGAGGAGCTGCATGTTAGGGAGGTCAGGATTGATTCATTGGGGTGAGCATTGGATACCGCCTATATGGATCATCGGGCAGGGTTGAGGAGGAGTTCCATGGAGGTGGGTGAGTCGAGTCGTTCTGCGCGACGACGACTTATGGATGGATTTTTTCCATCGGAGCAGGGACATACAAATGCACCTCCTACTGATATGCAGTGACAGTTTAGTAGTCCCATGTGTAGATAGATGCAGATGTACCCCTTTTGATTATTAGGGTATTATGTGTATGATGTAAACTCAGATGCTGTGAGGTAGTATGTAAATATTTTATCTCCCTACCTATGTGATTAGGGGAGTTTTAGATTTTGGCAAATCCCACCTTTTGTTGTTATGTTGGGATAGATGGCATTTATAGCAATATCCAGTTATGTAAGGAAGTTGATATATGAATATAATTGCAACCTTATTATCATATGTGATTATATTTGATGTGCGCATTAGATTTTAAATGCTAATACTAGTAAGAAGTGGCATAATATGAAAAAACACAAAGAATAATTTAAGGATTTGTTTATTCAGACAATGCCGCCAAGGAGAGAACAACGACGCCGAAGGGTAGATGAATTCGATAATAATGAACGAGATAATGCAAACCCAATGCAAGATTTTGTAAATATGCTGGCAGAGGCTATGCAGAATCGAGCACCAGTCACAGGAAATCCGCCAGGGAATCAATTGGCGAATTTTAAGGACTTTAAGGCAATAGGTCCGCCGGAGTTTAAGGGAACAACAGATCCAATAGAAGCTCAAACATGGATAAATGAAATGGAGAAGACTTTTGTTATTACAAGAGTTACAGAGGATCAAAAGACAGCTTTTGCTACATACTTAATGAAGGGTGAGGCTAATTTCTGGTGGGAATCTAACCAGAATAGAGACGGAGAAGGAGTGGCAACGTGGGAAAGATTTAAAGAATTATTTTTCGTAAATTATTTTCCAAGGAGTATGCAAGGAAGAATGGAAGTTAAGTTCTTGGAGTTAAAGCAAGAAAACATGTCAGTCTCAGAATACACTGCCAAGTTCAACGAGTTGGTAAGATTTGCACCGCATCAGGTGGATACCGAGGAACGAAAGGCGCGAAGATTTGAGAACGGGTTGAAACCATGGATTTTTAGTAAGGTGGAAGTGTTATAAATTGATTCGTTTTCGACTCTATTGGAGAAGGCAATTAGTGCAGAAGGGGGAAGCGAAGCAGTATCCAAGTATAATCGAGAGAAGGATAAGAAGAAGAATGAAGGAGGCAATCAGAACATTAGTAGTGGAGGTAGCAACAGCAAGAAACACAAATGGAACAGCGGTGGCAACAACTCAGAGAGTCAGCCAGGGGATGTTCAACATAAAAAGAAGGCATGTGACAAGTGTGGAAAGAATCACTTTGGGGAGTGTATGAAAGGGAAGAATGTGCGTTACAATTGTGGTCAAGAAGGACATATTTCTCCAAGTTGTCCTAAACTAAAGAAAGGGGGTTATTTTTCATGTGGAGGAGCGGGTCATCGGTTCAAGGATTGTCCGTTGAAGAAGAGTACTGATGGAGGAAGCGGCAACAAGGGTAGTATCACCAAATTAACCATTGGAGGGCCAGCACAATAGAATAAGCCAACAACTAGAACATTTAACATGACAGTTCAAGACGCAGTGGCATCTAAGGAGGTGGTGTCAGGTATTATTCCGATCAATAATATAAATACATATGTATTATTTGATTTGGGAGCTACCTGTTCATTTGTGTCTGATGATTTTGCTCGAAGACTAAATTTACGTCGTGAAAAGTTAGAAAACCCAATGAATATAGAAGTTACAAACAAAGAAGTGATCCATGTAAAATTTATCCATAGAAATTGTAGTGTGGAGATAAGGGGACACATGTAAAGCGTGGATCTAATCCTGATACGCTTCAAGGAATTCGATATAATCTTAGGAATGGATTGGTTGTTTAACCATGAGGTAGTTATTGACTGTCAGAAAAAGAGCATACGCCTTAAGACACCCAATAAGTTTAAGGTTGTACATTCAGCCTAGTGTATCCCCGTGGGGAGCACCGGTGTTGTTTGTAAAGAAGAAGGATGGGTCGATGAGGTTGTGTATGGATTATAGAGAGTTAAATAAGGTGACAATCAAGAACAAGTATCTGTTATCGAGAATAGACGAACTTTTTGATCAGCTTAAAGGAGTAAGATGTTTTTCAAAGATTGATTTGAGAACTGGGTATCATCAGTTAAAGGTAAGACCGGAGGATGTACAAAAGACAACATTTAGGACTCGCTACGGTCATTATGAGTTTTTAGTAATGTCTTTTGGACTAACGAATGCGCCAACTACATTTATGGACTTGATGAACAGAGTATTTAAACCGTATTTAGATAAGTTTGTGGTTGTCTTCATTAATGACATACTGGTGTATTCGAAGACTGAAGAAGAGCATGTCGAACATTTAAGGATAGTATTGGAGACATTGAGAAAGGAGAAATTATACGCAAAATTTTCGAAGTGTGAATTCTAGTTGAAGATAATTCAGTTTTTGGGACATGTTATCGATAATAAGGGAATTTCTGTTGATCCAGCAAAGGCAGAAGCGGTGAAAAATTGGGGACAACCAAAGACACCGACAGAGGTCAGAAGTTTTTTGGGATTGGTAGGATATTATCGAAGGTTTATTCAAGATTTCTCAAAGATAGCGACGCCGTTAACAAATTTGACCAGGAAGACGGTTAAGTATGTGTGGTCGGAGAAATGTGAGTAGAGTTTTCAGGAGTCGAAGAAGCGACTAAGTGGAGCATCTGTGTTATCCTTACCAGATAGTAGAGGAGGTTTTACAGTGTATAGTGATGCGTCTCACAAGGGACTGGGATGTGTGCTGATGCAGAATGGTAAGGTTATTGCATATGCATCACGGCAGTTGAAGGACTATGAAAAGGGATACCCTACCCATGATCTGGAGTTAGTTGCGGTAGTGTTTGCCCTTAAGATTTGGAGACAATATCTCTATAGAGAAAAGTGTGAGATATACACAGATCACAAGAGTCTGAAGTATATATCTTTACACAAAAGGAGTTGAACATGAGGCAAACGAGGTGGTTAGAATTGATCAAGGACTATGATTGTGATATTTTATACCATCCCGAAAAGGCCAATATAGTGGCAGATGTCTTAAGTAAAAAGTAGAGAAAAGTTGTTTGTATTGACAGAGCAGGAGGAGTTAGTAAAAGAGGTGGAGAAAATGGAGTTAGAGGTGAAAAATCCGAAGGATTCAGAGGAAGTAATGGAAATGGAAGCAAGTCCGACATTATTGGACAAGGTGAAAGAGGCTCAGGAACATGATGAAAAATGTGGTAATGTTAAGGAACGATTAGCTGAAGGTGAAGAGTTGAAGTATAAGATCGATAGCACCGGATTGCTGAGATTCGAAAACCGAGTTTGGGTACCTTTAGTACCGGAGTTAAGAGAATAGATTTTGTAAGAAGCGCATAGTACAAGATACTCGATACACCTAGGAAGCACGAAGATGTATCAAGATTTGGGTCAACATTTTTGGTGGCCGAACATAAAAAGAGAGGTTGTAGAGTATGTCAACAAATGTTTAACTTGTCAACGAGTCAAGGCAGAGTATCAATGACCGAATGGACTATTACAACCGCTAGAGATTCCTGAATTGAAGTGGGAGCATATTACGATGGATTTTGTGGTGGGACTTCCAGCGACACAAAAAGGTTACGACGCCATATGGGTGATTGTGGATCGTCTTACAAAGTCAGCGCACTTTTTGCCGATCAAGATTAGGTACAATTTGGATCAACTCGCCAAATTGTATATTAAAGAAATTGTTTTAAGACATGGAGTGCCGATATCAATTGTATCTGATAGAGATCCGCGCTTCACGTTAAACTTTTGGAGAAGTCTTCAAGAAAGGATAGGGACACAATTAAGGTTGAGTACCGCGTATCATCCACAGACTGATGGGCAAAGGAAAAGAACAATTCAAACATTAGAAGACATGCTCAGAGCCTGTGTGATGGACTTCAAGGGAAGTTGGGAGGATCATCTTCCATTAGTAGAGTTTGCATATAATAATAGTTATAACGCAAGCATTGGTATGCCACCGTATAAAGCTCTGTATGGGAGAAAATGCAGAACGCCCTTTATGTTGGGATGAGGTAGGTGAACATAGACTTTTGGGGCCAGAATTGATACAGCAGACTGTGGAGATCATCAAAGTGATAAGAGCTCGTCTAGTAGCAGCTCAAGATCGACAAAAGAAATATGTAGATCTTCATCGCAAGAAGAGAAACATCGAAGCAGGGAGCTATGTGTTTGTGAAGGTATCTCCCTGAAAAGGAAAGATAAGATTTGGCAAGAAAGGTAAATTAAGTCCAAGATTCATTGGACCGTTTGAGATACTGAAGAAGATAGGCGAGGTGGCGTACGAGGTAGCTTTACCTCTTGAACTGGAACATTTTCACAATGTGTTTCACGTATTAGTGTAACATCCGTATAAGCCTGATTACAAGCATGTTATATCATATGAACCGATTCAAGTCGAGAAGGACTTATCTTATGAAGAAATTCCTATAGAGATTTTAGATAAGAAAGAGCAAAAGCTAAGGAATAAGGTTATACATTATGTCAAAGTTCTGTGAAGGAACCACAACGCTGAAAAAGCTACGTGGGAACTCGAAGAAAAAATGAGGAAGAATTATCCGAATCTTTTTGAGTAACCTTATGTGAAATTTCGGGGACGGAATTCTTATAAGGAGGGGAGAATGTAATAACCAAGAATATTGAGATCACATCGTATATGTATATATTAATTATTAATTAATGTATTGAATACTTTGTGACTTGTGAAGGATAAGTTTGTGATTGAATAAATATATATATATATATATATGTACATATATATATTGTAGTTATGTGAATAATTATTTGTTATATATAACCTAATCATATTGATGAGGGTGTTTTATACACACAATTTAGGTACCTTTGACCATGATAGTTTGTTAGTTTGTGGGACTTTTATATGGTTTTTAGTTATTTTTATCATATTTCTACATAATTTAGTTTTTAGTTATTTTTACATATTTTATGTTGCTTTGATGCATTTTTATTATGTTTGTAGGAATGGAAATAAAGACCGCTCGGATCGTTGTTCGTATTAACTCAATGTCCGTGCTTGGACGTATGTGCCCGAATGATAGTACGATGAAAATTTGTGATTGGCGATGCTCGATGCTTAATTTGATAACATTTGGTAGTTGGGCGTGCACGGCGTGCGGCGTCGGCCAATCCACGAGGGCAAGCCCGTGCTTAGATATCTGTGCCTGAATGATAACACGGTGAAAAGTTGTGTATGACGATGCTCGGCGTTGATTTTGATGACATTTGGAAGTTGGGCGTGCATGACGTTGGAAGGCGTGCACGGCATGCGGCGTCAACCAAGCCGCGGGCACGGCGTGCAGCAGCTGGAGGCGTCAGGCAGGCACTGGGCGCGGACGTCGTGTGGCGTGCACGGGCGCAAGGGCGCTGGGCGCGGGCGCATGGGCGCTGGGCGCGGGCGCATGGGCGCTGAGCGCGGGCGCGTGCGGGCCTCGGCAAGTGCTGGGCGCGGGGCCTCGGCAGCGGGCGCTGGGCGTGCGACAGATTGGGGCGCCAGCGTGCGACACAGGCGCGGGGCGCGGGCGCGCACTGGCATGCGGACGCGCGGCGCGGGCATGCGGCAGCCAGCGTGCGGGCGTACGGGCGTGCGGCACTCAGTATGGGCCAACCAGGGCTTGGGCGCGCTCGCGCCAGGCACCGTGCGGGCGCGCTAACGCCGTCCTGAGTGCGATCTGACACAGTTTTAGTGCGATCTGAGCTCCATTTTGTCCGACTTTGGCTAGGGTTTCTTGAAGGAGGCTATATATAATCTCTTCTAAATTTCATATCAGACATCTAGAGAGGGGGAGGCTACAAAATACATCAAAAAAAATGGCTAAAGGCTGCAAATCAAGCTGAATCAAGCCATAAGCCAAGGAACTCAGTCAACAAGAATTGCAAAACTAAGGAGGAGAGCTGGAAACCAACAACAACCAAAGGAACAACAGCTGAACAACTTCAAAAGTGGTTTCATTTCTAGATTTTTAACTCCTTTGTAATTCAAATTTGACTATGTATAAATTGAAATTGATGTTTATTGTAGCTATCATGAACTAACCTTCTATTCTAAGATTGCAACGGAACCCAACACTTAAATTGAATTGATTTCTCTCTCTAGTGATTTCAGTTATTCATTTGTGAATTGATTGTCATAACATTTGCTTTCTAGATTAATTGCTTGGCCCGTAATTACCTTGGGAACCGATATGAACTTGACGAACGGATTATAGGTTAAGACCTAGTTATGATAACATGCGAAAGTATAGATTGTTGTGGGTTATTAATCGGATTAAGTGACGTGTGTCTTATTAATTATCTACAATAATAGGTATCTTGATAGTAGTTGGGATAGATATATACCTAATTACCACATGCAACCAATTGAGAATCTAGTCTTAATGACTTCCGATGTGAAAGTTGGTAATTGAGGGGACAATTAATTAGATTTGGTGACACGTGTCTATTAATCATTCCTGAAATTAGTCTTTTGATAGTGTATAGGATAGACATATACCTATGCACCGCTTAGGAAGATTCGTGATTGACCATCGATAGAGGCTCTTATGTAGTTTTGATTTCTCGGTTGTAAATTTGTATGTCATAACTGATTTAAAAGAGAGAGTTAGGAGATTCAAATGACGTGTTGGAGGAAATTATAATCTTAGACCTTTCTATCTTGATATTTTACCTCGTTTTATTCATTACTTGACTTGTGAACTCAACCAATCAACAAACAATCAAACCTTCATCGTTTAAATTAGATCAAATTGATATACGATTGATACTTGGTTATTATTTGTCACAATTCCTTGTGGGTTCGACTCATATCTTATCATATATTACTTGTGTACCGTGTATACTTGCACGTGTGTGTTTATCGATTGCTAAATCATCCAAAAAGTTTTTGGCGCCGTTGCGGGGGAATTGTTTTTAATAATTACACCAATATCAATTTCAATCGACTTGGTCTCTTTTTAGACTTGTATATAATTTTCATTTTGTTTTGTAGGTATTTTTTTGATTTGTATGCCACGCTCACGTGGTCTTGAGTTAATTCCTCACGATCCCGAGATCGAGAGAAATATTCGAAGACTACGAAGAGACAAAGTTCGGGGTATACCCAATCAAAATACCATGGCTAAGGAGGAGCCTAAATCCTTGAGGGAGTATGCCATGCCTCTTGTCACAGATTTGCACTCAAGCATTTCTAGGCCAGCCATTGAGGCCACCCACTTCGAAATTAAGCCAGGCACCATCCAAATGGTCCAAAACTGTTTTGCAGTTTGGTGGGTTGCCCAATGACGACCCAAATGCTCATTTGGTGAGTTTTCTGGAAATTTGTGACATATTCAAGTACACTCAAGTTACTGATGATGCAATTAGACTCCGATTATTTCCTTTTACGCTTCGTGACAAGGCAAAGAGTTGGTTGCATTCGTTTCATTCGGGCTCGATTACCAAATGGGATGACTTAGCCCAGAAATTTTTGGCAAAGTTCTTCCCACCCGCAAAAACTGTAAGATTGAGGAATGACATCACTTCGTTTGTTCAATATGATCCTAAGTCCTTGTATGAAGCTTGGGAACGATTCAAAGATCTAATAAGGAGATGTCCACACCATGGTTTGCCTCAATGGTTGCAAGTTGAGATCTTCTATAACGGGTTGACCAATGCCACTCGATCAAGTGTCGACGCAGCTGCAGGTGGTAGTTTAATGGGAAAGAGTTTTGCGGATGCCTATAAATTATTGGAAACCATGGCTGCCAATATTTATCAATGGCCTTCGGAGAGGAAAATGCCACAAAAGGCAGCAGGAAAATGTGAGGTTGATCCTTTCACTACAATAGCCGCACAGCTAGCCGCACTTACAAAGGAAGTGAAAATTTTAGGAACTCAATCTGTGCAGAGCATTTCTGAAACCTGTGAGTTATGTGTTGGAAATCATCTTACCGAGCAATGTCTTATCAATGCAGAATCCGTACAGTTCGTTGGTAATTACAATAGACAGCAAAACAACCCTCACTCAAATCACTACAATCCTGGATGGAGAAATCACCCAAATTTCTCATAGAGTAACAATAACAATATCCAAAACCAATATTCAGCTCCTGGGCATCAATATCCACCAGGATTTCAAAATCAAACTCAACCACATCATCAACCCCAATCACACCAACAAGCCTCAAATCCACCCTTGCCACAACAGGAGAAAAAGCCTAGTGGGGATGATTTATTGGCTCAATTGGTTGCACAACATAGCGCTTTGATACGGAATATAGAGCTTCAGCTAGGACAGATAGCTAGTGCTATGAATATCTGTCCTTCTGGTGCCTTACCTAGTGACACGGAAGTCAACCCGAAAAGAGAAGGTAATGAGCATTGCAAGGCTGTGACTTTGAGAAGTGGGAAGGAACTACCGGAAGTTGTGAATGATGTTCCATCAGAAACAGTGATTGAGGATGTGAGTGTGGAGAATGAGGAAGAAAAGAGAAAAGAAGTAGAAAAGAAGGAAAAAGAGCCAGTGCCAAAACCAGAGGGGAGCAAGCAAGGCCCTTTGTATCCACCATACCCGTTTCCACAATGTCAACAGAAAATAAAGATGGATAAGAAATTCTCTAAGTTCTTGGAAGTTTTCAAGAAATTGCACATAAATATACCATTCGCTGAGGCATTGGAACAAATGCCTAGTTATGTGAAGTTCATGAAAGAAATCTTGTCAAGAAAGAGAAGGCTTGAGGAGTTTTAGACGGTGGCACTAACCAAAGAATTCAGTGTTGTGTTACAAAGAAAGTTACCACCAAAGTTGAAAGATCCGGGGAGTTTCACAATTCCTTGTACAATTGGTAACCAATTCTTTGGCAAGGCCCTATGTGATTTGGGGGCAAGCATCAATCTAATGCCACTCTCAATTTATCAACAGCTGGGATTAAGTGAGGCAAAACCTACAAATGTTACGTTGCAACTTGCGGATAGGTCTCTCACATACCCAAGAGGCATAGTAGAAGACGTGCTTGTCAAGGTGGACAAGTTTATCTTTCCAACAGATTTCATTGTCCTTGATTTTCAAGAAGATAGGGAGATACCTATTATCCTTGGGCGACCATTCTTAGCCATGGGCAGAACTTTGATTGATGTGCAAAAAGGAGAGTTAACCATGCGTGTCCAAGACCAAGAGGTAACTTTTAATGTTTTTAAAGCAATGAAATTTCCTAATGTGCAGGATGAATGCTTCAGGATGGACTTGATTGACGAAGCGGTGGATGAGGTATTCGCATCAAATTATGTAGTTGACCCTTTTGAAGAATTGCTGGAAGAATTACTTGAGAGTGAACCTTTTTTTCTTAATGAGATGGTGAATGTGTTGAATGTTCCCCCACGTTTTATTAAGTATAAGCAACAGTTTGAACCGTTAGATAGATCGAGCAGTTCTAGTGCCATTACAAAATCCTCATGGGAGGAGCCACCCACCTTGGAGCTCAAACCATTGCCTATCCACTTGAGGTATGCGTATTTGGGTAATGCTAGTACGTTGCCTGTTATTGTGTCTGCTTCGCTTGATGATGTGCAGGAAAATAAATTGCTAAGAGTGCTACGGGAGTACAAAATAGCTCTAGGTTGGTCCATTGCCGACATCAAGGGAATTAGCCCTGCATTTTGTATGCACAAGATCATATTGGAAGATGAGGCTAAACCTGTGGTTGAGCATCAGCATAGATTGAACCCCGTCATGAAGGAGGTGGTCAAGAATGAAATTATCAAATTGCTCGATGTCGGCATCATCTATCCCATCTCAGACAGTCCATGGGTCAGTTTAGTGCAATGTGTTCCAAAGAAGGGAGGCATGACAGTGGTGTCTAATGAAAACAACGAGTTGATCCCAACTAGAACTGTCACCGGATGGAGAGTTTGCATGGACTACAGAAGGTTGAACAAGACTACATGCAAGGATCATTTCCCGCTTCCATTCATTGATCAAATGCTAGATAGGTTGGCGGGACATGAATTCTATTGTCTCTTGGATGGATATTCGGGCTACAACCAAATTGCCATTGCCCCCGAAGATCAAGAGAAAACGACATTCACTTGTCCATATGGGACATTTGCTTTCAGAAGAATGTCGTTTGGGCTATGCAACGCACCCGCTACTTTTCAAAGATGTATGATGGCAATATTCTCCTATATGGTTGAGCAAGGATTGGAGGTTTTCATGGATGATTTTTCGGTTTTTGGAGATTCATTCGACTTATGCCTTGAAAACCTTGTGAAAGTGCTGAAACGATGTGTTGAAACAAATTTGGTGCTAAATTAGGAGAAATGCCACTTCATGGTGCAAGAAGGCATTATTTTGGGGCATAGAGTGTCTTCAAAGGGGCTGGAGGTTGATAAGGCCAAGATTGAGACCATTGAGAAACTTCCTCCACCAACCAACGTCAAGGGCATTCGCAGTTTCCTTGGACATGCTGGATTTTATAGGCGGTTTATTAAAGATTTTTCCAAAATTACAAAACCGCTGTGTAGCCTCCTTGAGAAAGACACTCCATTTGTCTTCGATCATGCATATTTAGAGGCTTTTGAGTTACTAAGGAAGAAGCTTGTAAGTGCTCCTATTATCATGGCCCTGGATTGGAATCTTCTGTTTGAATTGATGTGCGACGCTAGCGACTTTGCAATTGGTGCTGTTTTGGGCCATCGCAAGGACAAGGTTTTTCATGTGATCTATTATGCTAGCAAGACACTAACTGGAGCACAACTTAATTATACAACAACAGAGAAGGAATTGCTTGCTATTGTCTATGCCTTTGACAAATTTTGTGCCTATCTCATTGGCACCAAGGTCATTGTGTACACCGACCATTCAGTCATAAAGTACTTAATAGCAAAGAAGGATGCAAAGCCACGCTTGATTCGATGAGTTTTATTGCTTCAAGAGTTTGATCTTGAGATTCGAGATAAGAAAGGAACCGAGAATCAAGTGGCGGATCACCTGTCAAGGCTGGAAAATGCAGACCGTGAGGTGGGAGATGATGTCATGATCAATGAATCTTTCCCCGATGAGCAACTTTTCGCCATCACACATGAAGTGCCATGGTATGCTGACTATGTTAATTATGTGGTGAGCCATGTGCTACCGCCCGAGCTGAGCTATCAATAGAAAAGGAAGTTCCTGCACGATGTGAAGCATTACTTCTGGGACGAACCATTTTTGTTTAAGCAATGTGTTGACCAGCTGATCAGAAAATGTGTACCTCAATCCGAAATAGGAAGTGTTTTGCAACGGGCGTGCGGGCGTGCGACACTCAGCATGGGCCAACCAGGGCTTGGGCGCGCGCGCCAGGCACCGTGCGGGCGCGCCAACGCCGTCCTGAGTGCGATCTGACACAGTTTTAGTGCGATCTGAGCTCCATTTTGTCCGACTTTGGCTAGGGTTTCTTGAAGGAGGCTATATATAATCTCTTCTAAGCTTCATATCAGACATCTAGAGAGAGGGAGGCTACAAAATACATCAAACAACAGGGCTAAAGGCTGCAAATCAAGCTGAATCAAGCCACAAGCCAAGGAACTCAGTCAACAAGAATTGCAAAACTAAGGAGGAGAGCTGGAAACCAACAGCAACCAAAGGAACAACAACTGAACAACTTCAAAAGTGGTTTCATTTCTAGATTTTCAACTCCTTTGTAATTCGAATTTGACTATGTATAAATTGAAATTGATGTTTATTGTAGCTATCATGAACTAACCTTCTATTCTAAGATTGCAATGGAACCCAACACTTAAATTGAATTGATTCCTCTCTATTGATTTCAGTTATTCATTTATAAATTGATTGTCATAACCTTTGCTTTCTAGATTAATTGCTTGGCCCGTAATTACCTTGGGAACCTATATGAACTTGACGAACGGATTATAGGTTAAAACCTAGTTATGATAACATGCGAAAGTATAGATTGTTGTGGGTTATTAATCGAATTAAGTGACGTGTGTCTTATTAATTATCTGCAATAATAGGTATCTTGATAGTAGTTGGGATAGATATATACCTAATTACCGCATACAACCAATTGAGAATCTAGTCTTAATGACTTCCGATGTGAAAGTTGGTAATTGAGGGGACGATTAATTAGATTTGGTGACACGTGTCTATTAATCATTCCTGAAATTAGTCTCTTGATAGTGTATAGGATAGACATATACCTATGCACCACTTAGGAAGATTCGTGATTGACCATCGACAGAGGCTCTTATGTAGTTTTGATTTCTCAGTTGACAATTCTATGTTGTTAATTAATTCAAATGAGAGAGTTAGGATATTCAAATGAAGTGTTAGGGGAAATTGCAATCTTAGACTTGTTAATATTAGATTTCATTATTTTAACGCTTTCCATAATTCTTATTATTACAAAACAACAACAAATTCAAATCATCAATTGTCTAAACAAAATCGAGACGATATATAGTTGGTACTTGGGATACACTAGAACAATTCCCTGTGGGTTCGACAACTCTCTTATCACTTTATTACTTGCTGACCGCGTATACTTGCGCGTATTTTTCGGTTGTGAAATCGACCAACAAGTTTTTGGCGTCGTTGCCGGATAGTACAGGAGGTTTTACAGTGTATAGTTTCGGTTGTGGTCGGAGAAATGTGAGCAGAGTTATCAGGAGTTGAAGAAGAGAATAAGTGAAGCACCTGTGTTATCCTTACCAGATAGTACAGGAGGTTTTACAATGTATAGTGATGCGTCTCACAAGGGACTAGGATGTGTGCTGATGCAGAATGGTAAGGTTATTGCATATGCGTCACGCCAGTTGAAGGACTATGAAAAGGGATACCCTACCCATGATCTGGAGTTAGTTGCGGTAGTGTTTGCCCTTAAGATTTGGAGACATTATCTCTATGGAGAAAAGTGTGAGATATACACAGATCACAAGAGTCTGAAGTATATATCTTTACACAAAAGGAGTTGAATATGAGGCAAAGGAGGTGGTTAGAATTGATCAAGGACTATAATTGTGATATTTTATACCATCCCGAAAAGGCCAATGTAGTGGCAGATGCCTTAAGCAAAAAGTAGAGAAAAGTTATTTGTATTGACAGAGCAAGAGGAGTTAGTAAAAGAGATGGAGAAAATGGAGTTAGAGGTGAAAATCCGAAGGATTCAGAGGAAGTAATGGAAATGGAAGCAAGTCTGACATTATTGGAAAAGGTGAAAGAGGCTCAGGAACATGATGAAAAATGTGGTAATGTTAAGGAACGATTAGCTGAAGGTGAAGAGTTGAAGTATAATATCGATAGCACCGGATTGCTGAGATTCGAAAACAGAGTTTGGGTACCTTAAGTACCGAAGTTAAGAGAAGAGATTTTGCAAGAAGCGCACAGTACAAGATACTCGATACACCTCGGAAGCACGATGATGTATCAAGATCTGGGTCAACATTTTTGGTGGCCGAACATGAAAAGAGAGGTTGCAGAGTATGTCAACAAATGTTTAACTTGTCAAAGAGTCAAGGCAGAGCATCAATGACCGAATGGACTATTACAGTCGCTAGAGATTCCTGAATGGAAGTGGGAGCATATTACGATGGATTTTGTGGTGGGACTTCCAGTGACACAAAAAGGTTACGACGCCATATGGGTGATTGTGGATCGTCTTACAAAGTCAACGCACTTTTTGCCGATCAAGATTAGGTACAATTTGGATCAACTCGCCAAATTGTATATTAAAGAAATTGTTTCTAGACATAGAGTGCCGATATCAATTGTATCCGATAGAGATGCGCGCTTCACGTCAAACTTTTGGAGAAGTCTTCAAGAAAAGATGGGGACACAATTAAGGTTGAGTACCGCGTATCATCCACAGACTGATGGACAAAGCAAAAGAATAATTCAAACATTAGAAGACATGCTCAGAGCCTATGTGATGGACTTCAAGGGAAGCTGGGAGGATCATCTTCCATTAGTAGAGTTTGCATATAATAATAGTTATCACGCAAGCATTGGTATGCCATTGTACAAAGCTCTGTATGGGAGAAAATGCAGAATGCCCTTTATGTTAGGATGAGGTAGGTGAAAGTAGACTGTTGGGGCCAAAATTGATACAGCAGACTGTGGAGATCATCAAAGTGATAAGAGCTCGTCTAGTAGCAGCTCAAGACCGACAAAAGAAATATGTATATCTTCATTGCAAGAAGAGAAACATCGAAGCAGGGAGCTATGTGTTTGTGAAGGTATCTCCCTGAAAAGGAAATATAAGATTTGGCAAGAAAGGTAAATTAAGTCCAAGATGCATTGGACCGTTTGAGATACTGAAGAAGATAGGTGAGGTGGCGTACGAGGTAGGTTTACCTCTTGAACTGGAACATATTCACAATGTATTTCACGTATCAGTGTTACATCCGTATAAGCCTGATTACAAGCATGTTATATCATATGAACCGATTCAAGTCGAGAAGGACTTATCTTATGAAGAAATTCCTATAGAGATTTTAGATAAGAAAGAGCAAAAGCTAAGGAATAAGGTTATACATTATGTCAAAGTTCTGTGAAGGAACCAAATGCTGAAAAAGCTACGTGGGAACTCGAAGAAAAAATGAGGAAGAATTATCCGAATCTTTTTGAGTAACCTTATGTGAAATTTCGGGGACGGAATTCTTATAAGGAAGGGAGAATGTAATAACCAAGAATATTGAGATCACATCGTAAATGTATATATTAATTATTAATTAATGTATTGAATACTTTGTGGCTTGTGAAGGATAAGTTTGTGATTGAATAAATATATATATGTACATATATATATATATTGTAGTTATGTGAATAATTATTTGTTATATATAACCTAATCATATATTAGGTATAAGAATTATGTAACTACATTATTACATCCATAGAGGAGTCCAAATATTTAAATTAATTATTTATAATGAACTAGTCCAATTGATTTATTAAGCAAGCCCAGTTCAAGTTATTATTGGGGACTTGTAGTTTGGACTAATAAGGGTCCAATTCAGTTTAATTATGGTCAGCCATATAAGGGTCCATTATAGATGTTATTTGGTAGGCCAATAAGAATTGACCCATATAAATATTGACCCAGCCAAAAACATCATCAACCACAACTAAAATGGGTGCTTAGCCCGTACGGTAACTCAATTGAAGAATTATCTTCAACAGTAGCGGGACACCTGTTATAGCAATCCGATAGTTTTCGTGTCTTGCACACAAGCTATCCTAAAACCAGTGACTCATCCCTCTACTCTGATCACCAGGGGTATGGCGAGGGGAGTGAGTCGGTAGTAGTCCCTACCTAATCCTTCTTCATCTATGGGTACATTCATTGTATGATAATCTTATGATCTGGAGTAGAGACCAGCATAGAAGTAAGAGTTTTCTCTGAAAACAAAGTTTCTATTCAATCTTACAAGGAAAGGGACTCAACGATCGTAAGTGGTTTTACTACGATCGTAGAGTGCACTTACACCCGTAGAGTCAGTCAGCTAGTGACTCGACGATCGTAGAGTATTTCTCGGCGATCGTAGAGTTAGTCAGCCAGTGACTCGAGGATCGTAGAGTGTTTCTCGGCGATCGTAGAGTCAGTCGGCCAGTGACTCGACGATCGTAGAGTATTTCTCGGCGATCGTATAGTTAGTCAGCTAGTGACTTGACGATCATATAGTATTTCTCGGCGATCGTAGAGTCAGTCAGCTAGTGACTCGACGATCATAGAGTATTTTTCGGTGATAGTAGAGTCAGTCAGTCCTGTTACTCGATGATTGTAGAGTACTTCTCAGCGATTGTAGAGTAAGTTAGCCAGTTACTCCGAAATCGTAGAGCTTCGCCCAAGCAACCTTGGTATAATTTCACTAAGTCAGCCAAATCTTAGTGATCGTAGAGTACTTCTCGGCCATAGAATGACCCAATAGTTTAATTACACTTTACACTTGGCTTCCAGCGGGAGCTGCCCCCTTAGACCCCCGTCAGCTCACCGGCGAACTGGACAGCCGCTCGCTCACCGGGGAGCGAGACCCCCGACTACCTTGTCGAAATGGCAATCAAAATGTTTTAACGTCAAGATACTAACGCACATGCAAGGCATGTTCACTAAGCTTACTCGGGAATTATGTTGAGTAAATTTCCGACCCTATTTGAAATGTACCAAGCAAGTTCCTTTATGTTCACACTTTTAAATATCATTGTGTATATACTTGTGTAAGGTCCAAACTCTACTTGAATTAATTCTTTCAAGCAGGTTAGTGGGTAATTATTGTTAACTACTCCACATCGATGATGATTATTGAGACTCATACTTGGTGCAAGTTCTTATAATCTGACTTGTATCCATCGAAAAGATATCTAGGTGGGTTAATTATTGAAATTTATTCCACATCAATGTTATTGCAATTGTATGCTCAAAAGTTTGTTCATTATTGAACTGTGGGAAGAATTTGATGTTCTAACATTCATAAACTATTCAAGTCTATGCTAGTTGTATCAGCTAGACTGTGCATGTTTAAATCTAATAGACTCAATTATGTTTTAAACAACTGTTTCCAAGCCAATTGATTGGTAGGGATTCTTATACTAAGAAAAAGAACAAGACCTATTAAGGCAATAAATTGGAAAACAATTATTTGCCCGATTATTAAGTGGTTATGCATAATTCACCGGGTATGAGAGGCTGATCCCCTCGATTACCAAAACTTTAAGAGGACTAGTTTAATTACTAACAACCTCTGAACTTGTTCATGGTCATTAACGACCACTCAGCTTCATCTATTCGATGATTCAATTAGTGAACATGATTCACGTCTTTTCTCAGTTGATTCAAATTGTTGAAAATTTGAAGGTTAAAATTCCTTTCTAATAATGATATATCTTCTTTGTATTTAAACTTGCTAAGCAAATTAGTTTCTTACCCTTGCTATATCATGACGTTTATTTCAGCTAAGCCGAAAAGTTCCAATAAAGATAAGGGAAAAGGCAAAGCTCGAGAATAGATTTATGTGAACGTTTAATTATCTTATTTTCTGATGTAATTATTTATGTAAACCTTTTGTAATATTAAGGGTATGTTTTAAGTTAAGGCTAATAGATCTTGGATTTATTGTAGAACCTCATTATAATGAACAATGTATGTTTATTACTTCCGTTGTAGTTATAAAAATGTGTATGTTAATGATTGATCGTGAGCACTAAATCCGAGGTGTGAGAACCCGGATTTGGGGGCTTCATAGGGTTATATCAGAGATGTAGGTTATATACTTTAGGAATGTGAAACCTAGGTTATAACCTTAGAAGAAAACTCATATAGAGTATGTTAGGTGATGGATTATGGAAATTCATCTAGTATAGATGGTACATGATAAAATATCATTTAATTTTATCAATGAATATATTTTATTATGATACTGATGCTATTCTTTGTTGGTGTCAGGATGGTAGAGGAGGGTTAGGATAGCCATAAGGTGGAACAGCTGGTAGAGAATGAGGGATTGGAGGATATCCTTATTGGAGACCTACTGGTCAAGAATGAAGAATTAGAAGCTAGAGTACAAGAGCTGGAGACGCAAAATCACACTCTCCAGAACACTGACCAGCAGTATAAAGATGTTGCCCATCAGGCATTAACAGACTTGGACGAGCAGAAGGCCAGAGTTGAGTTGTTAGAGTTTTAGCTGGGTGAGAGGACTCGAGAGAATCAGGTGTTGATATTTGAGTTCGACTTAGAGATAGCAGATAATATTAGAATTTTGGACGCTTGGGTAAAAGCGGCCAGACTTGTTGTGTAATACCCATGTTTTGCTTTAGTCCCACATCGCTCATCCACCAAAGCTTCCCCCCTTTCCTTACCTATATATATAAAACTAATATTTTGTTTTTTTTATTATTAAACAATAAGGATTTTTGTGACGCCCCCAAAATAGGTCCATACAACCCATTTTGAGTCGCCAATAACATTCCACAAAATACAAATACAAATATGAATTTTCCCATTTACAACTAATAAGTGTTGTGCAAAATACGACAACACAATACAAATACATCTTAAATTCTCAATACACTTATTGTCACACTAATAGTAAGGTATTGAGACACTTCTAATATCTCGGACCATCACTCCATTCCCCGGCTAGTCCCCGCTACACTCTCTTTTCCTGAGGAGAACAATGGAACAAAAAGGAAAAGGGTGAGCACAAATAGCCCAGTAAGAAATATCATGACTAAGATAATGAAGAATAAAAATTATCTTTAGTCTTCAACAGATTTAAATCAGAGATTTAAAGATATTTTAATTGTTCAACAACAACAATTGCAGCGGAACCAACAATCCATTAGAAGAGTCAAGTAGATTATAATATCTACCATCTTCTATAAATTAAAGGATCACCACCAATATTTTATCCCTGTAACACCAATCAACAATTTCTGTTTATGAACATCCAAATCAACAGTTTATATTCAACAGCCTCTCTTTGCACTACGTGCCAAAGATATTTATTTGTAACATCACCGGTCATGATCATGCCAAACGCCAGTTCATCTTTGCACTACGGGCCAAAGAGAACTTTCACCATACGCCTTTGTTTGTAACACCAAAAGTCATGATAATACCAATACACAGTTTGGTCAAAATCATGTCACGCCAGTTCATCTTTGCACTACGGGCCAAAGAGAACTATCACACCACAATTTAAATATGAGGATGAGGATGATGACAATGATACAGTGAGATCAAGGATAAGAAAAGCTTTATAATTTAATCAGTATCAAAGATTGACCAAATTGCCAACACGATGACCAAATTGTGGAGTCAAATTCAAGAATGATATTCAAGAAATTGTTTCATGCTTCAACTATAACGTATAAAATGAAATAGAAAGATTTCAAGTGAGAAGATATTAGATGAAGCACAAACTATTAAAGATATTCTACTAATTTTCAGGGATTTTCTCCATTTAAAAATAAGGTTTTGGAAACAAACAAATATTTCTTATCATAAATGGAGAAATGTGAAAGAAAAATATATCCCTTAAAGAGTACAAAAGAAATGATACGTTATACGAGTATAACAGAATATATGAAACTGCAAATGGATTTTCACCCGTCATGCGATAACTCGCGTAGACAGATTATTTTCACAACAGATTAATAAGTAACGAATACAAAGGGTTATTCACCAGGCATGCGTCAATCCGCAATACGGACAGGTTATACCCATAGATTAATAAGGAATGAATACAGAAGGGTATTCACCAGGTACGACACTCGTACTTACAGGTTATTCCCATAGAATAATATGGAATGAATACAAAAGGATATTCACCAGGCATGCGTCATACCGCACGGACAGGTTATCCCCACAAATTAATATAGAATGAATAACAACCTTTATGAGTATAATATCACTTACGAACATGAAAGCAAATGATATTATATAGAAGTATGAAAGAAATGATATTCCCTACCTTCGTTAACTGGATGTTACTTTCTATGAAGTTTACTAACTTCGGATAATACTAGTATTCTCACAAATACTCACAATAGCCTAGCACACTAAGAGAACTCAAGAAATTTAGAGAGAGAGAGAAAGTATAAGCAATGAAGGTGTGAAATTTTCTTAAGCAAACCCTCCCTATTTATAGGAAAATCAAGGTGAGGGCATTTTAGTCTTTTTCCCAAATTTTCTTGGTTTATTACTCTTATACCCTTGGCATATTCTTTTAATATACTTTATGCCATAGTATATTCTTAGAATATGTTTTTACTTAGGTTTTTAACCTTAAGGTAAAATAAAAACTGAATTAACTATTTACTGACGGTAATTACTATCGACTGACATGTGGGTCCCACAGAAAAATAAAATCTGAAGAAATTATTCTACAAATATAATTTGTGGGTCCCACCGGTCAAATAGTTATGGGTCCCACGAAATAAAGTGTGGGTCCCACAGAAAAATAAGTTAACTTACAATAAACGCTTCACGTATTTTTAATCAACACTATTTTAGACTTATAATATCGACAACCAGATCATTCCCAGGAAAAAAGGGGGCCTTCCGTATAAACGGCGCGCAATTAAATAACCTTTTTCCTTGACAGAATTTCTAGACATTGTCAATAATGCTAAAATATCATATCAAATAATATAAGTTACAGTGTCATGACAAATAATAAAAAGTATTATGCAGATGCTACTGTAACAATTATTGAATAAAATACTGTGCAATAGCTGCTTTATCAATTATTGAATCAATAATATAAAATACTGTGCAACACCGTGTGCTTGTGAAATACCGCGTACTACTGTGGAATAACGCATTTTACTGTTCTTTTTATTACCGGGTATTTTAACAGTTGCAGGTGATAATACTGTTGACAAATACTGTCGTTTTCAGTATCCGACAATGGGGCCCACTATCGTTGACAATATTGCCATTTCGGCGCCGTCGTACGATACCGAATATAATATTCTCCGACAAAAAGAATATTCCCCGACAAAAAGAATATTCCCCGACATGCACTGTTTATCAGATAATTTGCATATAACACCCTTAACTATCATTTATAACAATTAAGCACTTTACTATTTAGAAGAATAATCATAAAGAAAATAATAAACTTTTATTTCATAAAGTCGGGATCTTACAATCTCCCCTCCTTATGAAATTTCGTCCTCGAAATTGACGTACGTACCTGGCGTTTCGAAGAGGTGAGGATACCTTGCTTTCATATCAGATTCTAACTCCCAGGTCATTTCCTCAATATCATGGTTTCTCCATAAAACTTTGACTTGAGGTATAACCTTTGATCGTAGAATCTGTTCCTTCTTATCCAAGATCTTGACAGGTACCTCTTCGTACGTCAAATCCTCTGCTATCTCGTCTGGTTCCAACTCAAATAATGTGGTTTGGATCTTTCACATATTTACGTAGCATGGATATGTGAAAAACATTATGAACACGAGACATGCTTGGCGGTAAAGCGAGTCTGTAGGCCACAGTTCCTACTCGGTCGAGGATTTCAAATGGACCGATAAATCGAGGGTTAAGCTTTCCTCTCTTTCCGAATCGCGTAACACCTTTCCACGGAGCAACACGTAAAAATACATGATCCCCAACGTTGAATTCTTCGTCTCTTCGATGAAGATCGGCATAACTCTTTTGTCGATCTTGAGCTGTTTGTATACGTTGCCGGATCATTTGGATCTTTTCCGTAGTCATACGTATCAACTCGGGTCCCAACAATTTTGCCTCACCTACTTCATCCCAACATGCTGGAGATCGACACCTTCGTCCATACAACGCCTCGAAGGGAGCCATGCCTATACTTGCTTGATAACTGTTATTGTAAGAGAATTCTACCAATGGCAAGTATTTGTCCCAACTTCCTTTGAAGTCTAGTACGCAGAGTCTTAATAGATCTTCAAGGGTTTGAATAGTCCTTTCTGATTATCCGTCTGTTTGGGGATGATATGCAGAACTGAATCGTAATTCAGTGCCCATAGCTTTTTGCAAGCTGACCCAAAATCGTGAAGTGAACCTAGGATCTCGATCAGAAACGATGGATACTGGCATGCCATGCAATCTCATAATCTCGCTAATATACAAACTAGCAAGACGCTCGAGTGAATAGTTTTCTCGTATAGGCAGGAAATGAGCAGACTTGGTCAATCTATCTATAATGACCCAAATTGCGTCTAAGCCTTGAGAAACCTTGGGAAGACCTGTCACGAAATCCATGTTGATGTGTTCCCACTTCCATTCTAGAATCTCAAGTGGTTGCAATGGACCCCTTGGTACTTGATGCTCCGTCTTGACACATTGACAAGTTAAACATCTTGCAATAAACTCTGCAATCTCTCTCTTCATATTGTTCCACCAAAATGTATGTCGAAGATCACGATACATTTTGGTACTTCCCGGGTGGATTGCAAATGGTGTGTTGTGTGCCTCCATCATGATTTTATATTTCAACTCAGGGTCGTTAGGAACACACAGTCTAGAGTTGACTCGAAGTATTCCATCTTCGTCGACTCTTGCTTCTGGAATAGCACCTTCTTGTACCTTTTTCTTCATATTCATCAACTCCGGGTCTGTAACTTGAGCAGCTTTAATTTTGTCGATTAAAGCCGGTTCTACCTGTATATGTGCGACCTTCACGTGGGTTCCTGGAGTCTTTAACTCTATCTCCATCCTTTGTAAATCATCCAAGATGAGCTTTTGCGATGTCAGTAACGCACTCGTGCTTGCATATGATCTTCTACTCAATGCGTCAGCTACTACGTTCGCCTTTCCAGGATGGTATTGGATGGTATGGTCGTAATCTTTTAACAGCTCAAGCCAACGCCGTTGTCGCATGTTGAGTTCCTTTTGGGTGAAGAAATATTTGAGACTTTTGTGGTCTGTATAGATCTCCACTTTCTCTCCATATAAATAATGTCTCCAAATCTTCAACGCGAAAACGACTGCTGCCAACTCTAGATCATGAGTAGGATAATTTCTCTCATATTCCTTGAGTTGCCGAGACGCATAGGCTATAACCTTCCCATGCTGCATGAGAACAAAACCTAGTCTTTTGCTTGAAGCGTCGCTGTAGATGACAAATCCTTCCGATCCTGATGGTATTGCCAATACAGGTGCTGAAATGAGCCTTCTTTTGAGTTCTTGAAAACTCTTCTCACATTCTTCGCTCCATTTGATTGGTGTGCTTTGCCGAGTCAGTGGAGTTAATGGAATGGCTATTCGAGAAAAATCCTTCTACGAATCTCCGATAATAACCAGCTAGACCCAGAAAGCTTCGTACTTCGGTTACTGACTTGGGTTGTTCCCAATTTGATACTGCTTCAATCTTCGCCGGGGTCAACCGAGATTCCTTCTTTAGAAACCAAGTGACCAAGGAATGCAACTTCCTCAAGCCAGAATTCACATTTCTTCAACTTAGCATATAACTTGTTTTCACGAAGTTTTTTGGAGTATCAGCCTCAAGTGTTGCTCATGATCTTCACGACTTTTAGAATATATGAGAATGTCATCAATGAAGACAACCACGAAATGATCCAAATATTCCTTGAATATCCGGTTCATCATATCCATGAAAGCAGCAGGAGCATTAGTCAATCCAAAAGACATGACTAGGAATTCATAATGTCCGTACCGAGTTCTGAAGGCAGTCTTTGGAATGTCATCAGCTTTAACTTTCAACTGATGATATCCAGAACGAAGATCGATCTTTGAAAAGAATTGAGCACCTTGTAACTGGTCGAACAGGTCATCAATGCGAGGTAACGGGTACCTATTTTTGATGGTGACATGGTTTAACTCCCGATAGTCAATGCAAAGTCTCATACTCCCGTCTTTCTTCTTTACGAATAAAACAGGAGCACCCCAAGGCGATGTACTTGGACGTATGAAACCGCTGTCTAACAACTCCTGTAGTTGGACTTTTAACTCTTGAAGTTCAATAGGGGCCATTCGATATGGGGTTTTGGAAATAGGTTTCGTACCGGGTTCAAGGTCGATACAAAATTCAATTTCACGGTCTGGGGGTAGGCCAGGAAGTTCTTCGGGAAATACGTCCGGGAACTCATTAACAACAGAAATATTTTTCAAATCTGACGTACTTTTATTTAAATCTGTTACATGGGCTAAGAAGGCTTGACATCCGTTTTTCAATAAACGAATGGCTTTGTGACTAGAAATGATGGTTATTGATTTCAATGGTTTGGTTGCTTGAATTCGCATAATAGGTTGATTAGGAATATGAAAACTAATAACCTTACGAAAGCAATCAATTTTAGCATGATGAGCAGTTAACCAATCAATTCCTAAAATCACATCAAATTCATGCATGTTCAAGGAGATAAGATCAACAGGTAATGTGAGGGTGCCGATTTGAACAAAGCAAGATTTATAGACCGTAGATGTAACGAATGTTTGCGCTAATGGTGTTTCGACAGATAAGTCAAAATCTAATTCTTCAGGAGTCAAATTTAAGCGTTGAGCACATGTTGGTGAAATAAAAGAGTGGGTAGAACCAGTATCTAATAAGGCATAGACTTCATAAGAGTTAATAAGTAGTTTACCCGTTATAACCTCGTTCGAATTCTGCGCTTTTTGTGACGTCAAAACAAAAGCTCTCCCCTGGACCACAGACTTTGACTTGTCCGTGACCGCCTTCGGTGTCATCATCGCAGCTGGACTTGACTTCGCTGTATGACAAAAGCGAGCTATATGGCCTTCCTTTCCACAATTGTAACATACTTGGGATGGCGATTGTGTACAATTGGGACTGATGTGTCCTTCTTTCCCACACCTGAAACATCTTACAAGTGGTCGTTCTCCTTCCTTCGAAACTGGTACTGGTGCTGGTGCTGACGTTGGTGTCTTCCCATGGTTGTTGTTGAATCTCCTCTTCTTGGAATTGTTGCCACTTGACTCACTCCTTCTATTATCTGCGCCAGGATTACCACCGAAGTGGTTACCATTTCCAGTGTTGTGATTCCCTCCTCGCTGATTATCATTATTTCAATAATTGCTGCCACCATTACGATTATTACCGTGATTTTGCTCTCGTGGTTGGGTGTTGCTTCCTGGTTGTAGTAGTCCTCTTTCCTGCTCCACTACTTGAGCCCTATCCACGGCATCTGCGTATACACAAATTTTATGAGAAACGAGATATTGACGAATCTCTGGTTTCAAACCTCGGAGGAACATTCGTGTCATCCGTTTCTCAGTATCCACCAAATGGGATGCAAAACGCGACAGCTCGGCAAACTTGGCTTCGTACTGTGACACCGTCATGTTGTTCTGTTCCAGTTTAATGAATTCTACCTCCTTCATATGACGAATACTTTCCGGGAAATACTTCTCGTTGAATAATTCCTGGAACTCGACCCAAGACATCTCAAGTGCCGAATGATGGGTACGTTTCACAGATTCCCACCAATGATCCGCTTCTCCTCGTAACATAAATGTAGCAAAAGGAACCTTTTGGTCGTCCGTGCAACGCAGTACATCAAATATCTTTGTTAATTGTTTAAGCCATGCCTCTGCCTTGAGTGGATCTGGCTTGCCGAAAAATTCAGGTGGTCCCAATTCTTTGAACTGCTTAGCAGTGACCATCCGTACATTATCAGTGTTTCTGCCAGTGTTGTAGACAGGAGCTCTTCTCGCCTGGTTCTGTAGGTATTGCATGAAGTTCCTAAAAAATTCATCATTCATCCGGTTGTTAGCATCATGATTAACATCATGATGTTCTGAATTTGCACCCGTATTATTTGTGGCTTCCTGGTTTTCAGCCACAATGGTCTCATAGTGAATCTCTTGGTTTTCAGATGCCATTCTGAAATGTGATCACAAAATAAAGATTAGTTAAAGAAATAGACATGCAACATCTTGTCCCTATAACCAAACCAATTAACTTAAATAACCAAAAAATAGCTTAGGTAGGACACACTAGCAAAGGATTTACTCGTCTCTCCCCTCCTAGTTCTAATCCCAGATCTCTACCAGAGATCATATCCCTAAGCTCTGATACCAACTGTGACGCCCCCAAAATAGGTCCATACAACCCATTTTGAGTCGCCAATAACATTCCACAAAATACAAATACAAATATGAATTTTCCCATTTACAACTAATAAGTGTTGTGCAAAATACGACAACACAATACAAATACATCTTAAATTCTCAATACACTTATTGTCACACTAATAGTAAGGTATTGAGACACTTCTAATATCTCGGACCATCACTCCATTCCCCGGCTAGTCCCCGCTACACTCTCTTTTTCCTGAGGAGAACAATGGAACAAAAAGGAAAAGGGTGAGCACAAATAGCCCAGTAAGAAATATCATGACTAAGATAATGAAGAATAAAAATTATCTTTAGTCTTCAACAGATTTAAATCAGAGATTTAAAGATATTTTAATTATTCAACAACAACAATTGCAGCGGAACCAACAATCCATTAGAAGAGTCAAGTAGATTATAATATCTACCATCTTCTATAAATTAAAGGATCACCACTAATATTTTATCCCTGTAACACCAATCAACAATTTCTGTTTATGAACATCCAAATCAACAGTTTATATTCAACAGCCTCTCTTTGTACTACGTGCCAAAGATATTTATTTGTAACATCACCGGTCATGATCATGCCAAACGCCAGTTCATCTTTGCACTACGGGCCAAAGAGAACTTTCACCATACGCCTTTGTTTGTAACACCAAAAGTCATGAAAATACCAATACACAGTTTTGGTCAAAATCATGTCACGCCAGTTCATCTTTGCACTACGGGCCAAAGAGAACTATCACAACAATTTAAATATGAGGATTAGGATGATGACAATGATACAGTGAGATCAAGGATAAGAAAAGCTTTATAATTTAATCAGTATCAAAGATTGACCAAAATTTGCCAACACGATGACCAAATTGTGGAGTCAAATTCAAGAATGATATTCAAGAAATTGTTTCATGCTTCAACTATAACGTATAAAATGAAATAGAAAGATTCAAGTGAGAAGATATTAGATGAAGCACAAACTATTAAAGATATTCTACTAATTTTCAGGGATTTTCTCCATTTAAAAATAAGGTTTTGGAAACAAACAAATATTTTCTTAATCATAAATGGAGAAATGTGAAAGAAAAATATATCCCTTAAAGAGTACAAAAGAAATGATACGTTTATACGAGTATAACAGAATATATGAAACTGCAAATGGATTTTCACCCGTCATGCGATAACTCGCGTAGACAGATTATTTTCACAACAGATTAATAAGTAACGAATACAAAGGGTTATTCACCAGGCATGCGTCAATCCGCACGGACAGGTTATACCCATAGATTAATAAGGAATGAATACAGAAGGGTATTCACCAGGTACGACACTCGTACTTACAGGTTATTCCCATAGAATAATATGGAATGAATACAAAAGGATATTCACCAGGCATGCGTCATACCGCACAGACAGGTTATCCCCACAAATTAATATAGAATGAATAACAACCTTTATGAGTATAATATCACTTACGAACATGAAAGCAAATGATATTATATAGAAGTATGAAAGAAATGATATTCCCTACCTTCGTTAACTGGATGTTACTTTCTAATGAAGTTTACTAACTTCGGATAATACTAGTATTCTCACAAATACTCACAATAGCCTAGCACACTAAGAGAACTCAAGAAATTTAGAGAGAGAGAGAAAGTATAAGCAATGAAGGTGTGAAATTTTCTTAAGCAAACCCTCCCTATTTATAGGAAAATCAAGGTGAGGGCATTTTAGTCTTTTTCCCAAATTTTCTTGGTTTATTACTCTTATACCCTTGGCATATTCTTTTAATATACTTTATGCCATAGTATATTCTTAGAATATGTTTTTACTTAGGTTTTTAACCTTAAGGTAAAATAAAAACTGAATTAACTATTTACTGACGGTAATTACTATCGACTGACATGTGGGTCCCACAGAAAAATAAAATCTGAAGAAATTATTCTACAAATATAATTTGTGGGTCCCACCGGTCAAATAGTTATGGGTCCCACGAAATAAAGTGTGGGTCCCACAGAAAAATAAGTTAACTTACAATAAACGCTTCACGTATTTTTAATCAACACTATTTTAGACTTATAATATCGACAACCAGATCATTCCCAGGAAAAAGGGGGCCTTCCGTATAAACGGCGCGCAATTAAATAACCTTTTTCCTTGACAGAATTTCTAGACATTGTCAATAATGCTAAAATATCATATCAAATAATATAAGTTACAGTGTCATGACAAATAATAAAAAGTATTATGCAGATGCTACTGTAACAATTATTGAATAAAATACTGTGCAATAGCTGCTTTATCAATTATTGAATCAATAATATAAAATATTGTGCAACACCGTGTGCTTGTGAAATACCGCGTACTACTGTGGAATAACGCGTTTTTTACTGTTCTTTTTATTATCGGGTATTTCAACAGTTGCAGGTGATAATACTGTTGACAAATACTGTCGTTTTCAGTATCCGACAATGGGGCCCACTATCGTTGACAATATTGCCATTTCGGCGCCGTCGTACGATACCGAATATAATATTCTCCGACAAAAAGAATATTCCCCGACAAAAAGAATATTCCCCGACATGCACTGTTTATCAGATAATTTGCATATAACACCCTTAACTATCATTTATAACAATTAAGCACTTTACTATTTAGAAGAATAATCATAAAGAAAATAATAAACTTTTATTTCATAAAGTCGGGATCTTACAATTTTCATATTTTAAGAAAAGACTTTTTGTGAGAGGGACTTTTTAGTAAGGACCTCCTTAGTTAAAATTTTCAGTATCGAGGGCGTAGGCAGATTGCGAACCTCATAGTTTCGGGTATGTTTTCTTTCTTTCTTGTGTATTTATTTAATTTAATTTTCTGTATTTCTATTTATTTATAACTTTAATTAATATATTTTAGTTAGTTTGTTAGTTAATATTTTGGTATTATTTTGGCTAGATATTATGTATCTCTTTAATTTATTAATCTAATAAATATTATGGAGGGTTCAATATATACATACAAACTATTAATACTAATATTGTAGTATTTAATAAAATGTATTATTTTTGTGAATAGATTACTTTGAGCGAGTCTAACCAATTGCCTCTGTAATTGTGGGTATTGCATTACGTACTCCAGGTATGGATTTTCGTACTCCTTCAACAATACTCTTGTGAAATTTAATTAGTTTGTTTCGTTCCGCGTTTTGAATTCCATTATTATTTCACATAATTGTTTCTTATGAAATTCATTTAATTCTTTCATTTTGGAGCTGATACACATGACTCGTATTTGTACTCTTTGAGATGAATTATCATGTCTAGTATTTATTTTGATATTTGTAGAGCGGTACAGGTTGTTACCTTCTTTTTGAGACATTATGATTATGATTTGATCTGGTTCAACATGTACATATAGAACCCTTTTGTTGGTATTATGTCGCATGTGTTGTGACATCATATTTTTGTTAGAATATACCGTAGGATATACTTGAGCTATAACCACCTGTGGGGGTACCACAGTCATGTCGTCTTGCCACGAGAGAAATGACACTTCCGTGGCAGTGTGATTAGTCCACGGCGTTTCTGTTTTGTGCTCCGATGGGAGTTGGCCATTTGGTGATTTGTTGTAAGAGGCGTATGGGTCGGCCCTAGTTTTCTGTTATGTTTTATGGATTGGTGATGTTGTGCCAAACACGCCTTCCGATTTTGCATGCTTTTGGATTCGCGGTCCAATATGTGATTGCCTATGTGGTATTATTGACTTGTCTGTGTGGCAAGCTATATTTCTGAGCTCGGTATGAAATAACACTCATCCATTTGATTCAGCCTATTACTTCGTTATGTTAATTCGTTTCCGTTCAGTTTAGTTCATTAATTGATTTAGTTAAATTCAGTTTATAATTCTGTACTCTACATCCGTACTGGGCATTTGGCTCATGCTGTGTTTTTCTTCCGGCAGGTATTCAAGGGGATAATGGGCAAGTGTGACGAGAGCTCCTCACTTAGATGATTTAGATATTTTGGTTATATTTTGATGTTTGGATCTCTGTTTAGAGTTGTATTGAACCTTTATTAAGATTAGGATGTACTAAACAATATTTATTTTGAGCCGGTTGTGCGGTTATTAATACCTCTTCAAACTAATCTTTTGCGGTTTATAATTTTGGTATTAAGTTATATTTATGTTGTGCTTTGCACGTGACCTCCCTTTTCTATTTTTCGGAATGGGGGTGTTACAGAGTTGGTATCAGAGCTTAGGTTCTTTCTTGTAGAAAACCTATTTAGGTTTGACCTGTGAGTTATGGGTAGACTTTGTGTTAGGTTTTTGTTCCATTTGATATGTCGTTTAGCTATCATATTAATCGAATTCAAATTATTTTGCTCTAGTCCATTGTTTTCTTTATTAGATGGCTCGTAGATCCGCTAGAGTTGCTGGTAGACGAGGAAATAGTAGGGGAAGAGGCGTGCGCCAAACCGATGTACATTCTGATATGCAGTGTGATGTGCAGCCTAATAATCAAGATAATGCTCAATTGGCAGCTTTGGTAAATCAGGCGATTAATCAGGCTTTGCCGCAATTGGTGGCACAAGTCATTCAGGCAATGCAACAACCGACGCCAGAAATTCCTAATCAAAGGAACCCCGGGAATGGTGGTTCGCAGACAAATGAAGAAGAAGTGAATACTGTTGGGGTTGATCCATCTATTGTTCCGATGTATTTGTGGTTAGATAGGTTCCAAAAATAGAAACCACATTCATTCACTTCAGCTCCAACTCCAATTGATGCAGAGAATTGGGTTTCCCATTTAGAAAAGATATTTGATGTGCTATGATGCTCGGATAACCAGAAAGTGGTACTGGCTACTTATAAATTAGAGGGCAATGCGCAAAGGTGGTGGAAAGCAATGAAAGTAACAAAGGGTGATGGATTTGTAGAGGCACTTACTTGGGCAGAGTTTTGTGATATCTTTTATCAACAATACTTCTCAGCTGCTGATAAAGAGGCTTATGGTAGAGAGTATCTGTCTATTCGACAGAAGGAGGATGAGTCTGTTACGGATTTTATGACCAAGTTCACTAGGTTAGCAAGTTTTGCAGGAACCTCAGCGGGGACTACATCAGAACAAGCTGAGAAATTTAAGTGGAGAATTCAGTATAAGTATCGCCAACATCTCATTAACATTAAATTCAAAGATGCGTCAGCAGTGGCTAATGCAGCCAAGAATATTAAGATGGAACGACAAGACTTTCGAGCTTCTAAACCGGAGGGAGGTCGAAAGAGGGATATAAATGACCAGCAAAGTCAAGTTTCGGGTCAGCAGGGGAGAAATCAGAATGGTCAGTGGAATAAGAACCGAGGTGGTCAACAGGGACAGTGGTGTGGCTAGAATCAGAACACAAGCTATCAACAGTTGCCTCAGCAAGGTCATAATCGTCAGCAATGGCAGAATCGTCAGCAAGGGCAAAATTAGGGTCGTTACCCAGGACCAGCAAGTGGGGATAACCCTAATCTCATTCCAATAGCTCTTTGTACTACTTGTGGGGCTAATCATCCAGGAAGACCTTATCACAGAGTTTCTAGTGCATGCTTTTTGTGTGGTCAGTTAGGTCATCTTGCTAAAGATTGTACTCGGCCACGTGGAAATGGTGGAGGTGGTGATAATGGTGGCAATGTTGGTCAACGCTGTGGTGGACGGGTCTTCGCCTTAACACATAATCAGGCAGCAGGTGCGCCAGGTACTGTTTCTGGCACTCTTATAGTTGGTAATCGTGAGGCTTCCATTTTATTTGATACTGGCTCTACCCATTCGATTGTTGCAAATTCTTTCGTTCGACACCTTGGTGTGTCATCTCAGTCTTTAAATTCTGCTATGTCTATTACTACCCCGATGGGAATTTCTATTGTTATCTCTGATTTGTATCGAAATTATCCTATTAGTTTTGGAGATAAGATTCGTAGGGTAAATCTTTTACCGATGGGTATGCACGATTTTGATGTGATTCTTGGAATGGACTGGTTAGATAAGCACCAAGCCACTATCGATTATCAATCGAAAAGAGTTATCTTTGGGGATTTGAAGTCCTCGGATTTCGTGTATCAAGGTTCACGACCGGGTAAGGTGGTAAAATTAATTTCAACTCTAAAAGCTGGAAAATTGGTGGCTAGGGGTTGTGAGAGATATTTAGCATTTGTGAATGACACCTCTATGAGAGAGTCTAGTATTGAGGATGTTTCGATTGTTCGTGAATTTTCTGATGTGTTTCCAGAGGAATTGTTAGGGTTGCCACCGCAACGGGAAGTTGAGTTTACTATTGAGCTTATTTCTGGTGCAGAGCCTATCTCTAAGGCACCGTATAGGATGGCACTATTGGAATTACAAGAGTTAAAGGAGCAGTTGCAAGAATTATTAGATCGTGGGGTAATTCGACCGAGTGTTTCACCATGGGGAGCTCCGGTTTTATTTGTAAAGAAGAAGGATGGGTCTTTGAGGTTGTGTAGAGACTACAGAGAGTTAAACAAAATTACCATCAGGAATCGGTACCCTTTACCGAGGATTGATGATTTATTTGACCAACTTCAAGGGGCGAAGTATTTTTCGAAGATAGACTTGAGATCAGGTTATCATCAGTTGAGGGTAAGAGATGAGGATGTCTCTAAGATAGCTTTTCGTACTCGTTATGGGCATTACGAGTTTCTGGTGATGCCATTTAGGTTGACTAATGCTCTGGCAGTATTTATAGATTTGATGAATCGGGTGTTTAGGGAGTACTTGGACAGATTTGTCATTGTCTTTATTGATGACATTTTGATTTACTCTAAGGCTAAGGAATAGCATGAGGAACATCTTCGCATAATTTTAGGAATTTTACGAAAAGAGAAGTTATATGCTAAATTCTCCAAATGTGAGTTTTGGTTGGAGCAGGTTATATTTCTGGGCCACATTGTGTCTACTGAAGGCATTAAGGTGGATCCTGTGAAGGTTGAAGCTGTCACTAAATGGCCGATACCTACTACAGTGATGGAGGTTAGGAGTTTTTTTGGGTTTGGCAGGGTATTATAGGCGATTTGTAGAGGGGTTCTCTTTACTTGCCTTGCCATTGACTCAGTTGATGAGAAAGGGCACGAAGTTTGTGTGGAATGAGGAACGCGAGAAGAGTTTTGAGGAGTTGAAGAAACGGCTTGTGACAGCTCCAATACTTACATTGCCATCAGGGACAGGAGGTTACCAAATTTATAGTGATGCTTCTAAGAAGGGTTTGGGGTGTGTTTTGATGCAGCACGGTAAGGTGATCGCTTATGCTTCTAGACAACTTAAAACTTATGAAGTAAACTACCCCACTCATGATTTGGAGTTGGCAGCAGTAATCTTTGCTTTGAAAATTTGGAGGCACTATTTGTACGGTGAGACTTGTGATATCTTCACCGATCACAAAAGTCTTAAGTATATCTTCACTCAGAAGGAGCTCAATATGAGGCAGAGGCATTGGTTGGAGCTTCTCAAAGATTATGACGCTAGAATTCAATATCACCCTGGGAAGGCGAATGTAGTTGCAGATGGGCTTAGTCAAAAGAGTTCAGGGAGTGTAGCAGTCCTTATTAGACAACCACAACTTATTTCAGATATGGAACGGTTGGAGTTAGAATTGTATGTACAAGGTGCAGATGGACTTTTAGCAAGTATGAGAGTGGAGTCTTCTCTTATCTCGAGGATTAAGGAAGCTCAAAAAGAAGATGGCGAGTTATGGGCTATAGCGCAAAATTTGGAAGGGGAAAGCAGTCTGAGTTTCGTATTGATGACCATTGCGTGATTTGGTTGGGTAAGCGGTTATGTGTGCCGTTAGATCCAACTATTCGGGAGGCAGTATTAGCTGAAGCTCATAGTTCACCATTTTCTATTCATCCAGGTTCTACGAAGATGTATAGGGATTTAAAGAAGAATTTTTGGTGGAATGAGATGAAGCGAGATGTGGCTGAATATGTAGGAAGGTGTCTTACTTGTCAACAAGTGAAAATTGAACATCAACGTGCTAGTGGATTACTATAACAATTAGATATTCCTGTTTGGAAGTGGAAAGATATTACAATGGATTTTATGACTGGGTTGCCAAAAACATTCAAAAAGAATGATGCTATTTGGGTTGTAGTAGATCGATTGACCAAATCAGCTCACTTCTTAGCTATCCAGGAGGGTTATTCTGTAGACAAGTTAGCTCAAATCTTTCAACAGGAGGTGGTTAGACTTCATGGAACTCCAGTGTCAATTATTTCAGATCGAGATCCACGGTTCACTTCACGGTTCTGGAAAGGGTTTCAGCGAGCTTGGGGCACTCGACTAAAATACAGTACTTCTTTCCATCCACAGACTGATGGGCAATCTGAGAGGACTATCTAGACATTAGAGGATATGTTGAGGTCTTGTGCATTAGAATGGTCGGGTAATTGGGATGATTACTTGAGCCTTGTTGAATTTGCTTATAACAATAGCTGGCATGCAAGTATTGATATGGCTCCATTTGAGGCATTATATGGTAGGAAGTGTCGGGCACCAACTTGTTGGGATGAGGTTGGTGAGAAGATCATAGAAGGGCCTGAGTTAGTTCAAATCACTATGGAGAAGGTGGCGGTGGCTAAGGAGAAATTGCAGTCGGCTTGATCACGGCAGAAGAGTTATGCTGATAAGCATAGGAGGACCTTAGAGTTTCAACCTGGTGAACACGTGTTTTTAAAAGTTTCTCCTTGGAAGGGTATTCGACGATTTGGGTTGAAAGGTAAACTTAGTCCGCGTTATATTGGGCCATTTGAGATTCTGGAAAGGGTTGGCGAAGTTGCATATCGGTTAGCTCTGCCTCCCCAATTAGCACATGTGCATAATGTGTTCCATGTGTCGGTGTTGAGGAGTTATCATTATCATCCGTTGCATATGGTACAATATCCGTTCGATAAGATTCGGAAGGATCTTACTTGTGAGGAACAAGCCGAGAAAATTTTAGATCGTCAAGAGCGGATTATGAGGAGGAAAACAATTCCGTTTGTTAAAATTTTGTGGAAAAATCATTCGGAACGAGAGGCAACTTGGGAGATGGAGGAGTCTATCCGGGCGGAGTATCCGCATCTTTTTGATAATTAGGCATGCTCCTTTTCTTTTGATTCCGGGGACGGAATCCTTTTTAAGGGGGAAGTAATATAATACCCATGTTTTGCTTTAGCCCCACATCGCTCATCCACCAAAGCTTCCCCCCTTTCCTTACCTATATATATAAAACTAATATTTTATTTTTTTTTATTATTAAACAATAAGGATTTTCTTATTTTAAGAAAAGACTTTTTGTGAGAGGGACTTTTTAGTAAGGACCTCCTTAGTTAAAATTTTCAGTATCGAGGGCGTAGGCAGATTGCGAACCTCATAGTTTCGGATATGTTTTCTTTCTTTCTTGTGTATTTATTTAATTTAATTTTCTGTATTTCTATTTATTTATAACTTTAATTAATATATTTTAGTTAGTTTGTTAGTTAATATTTTGGTATTATTTTGGCTAGATATTATGTATCTCTTTAATTTATTAATCTAATAAATATTATGGAGGGTTCAATATATACATACAAACTATTAATACTAATATTGTAGTATTTAATAAAATGTATTATTTTTGTGAATAGATTACTTTGAGCGAGTCTAACCAATTGCCTCTGTAATTGTGGGTATTGCATTACGTACTCCAGGTACGAATTTTCGTACTCCTTCAACAATACTCTTGTGAAATTTAATTAGTTTGTTTCGTTCCGCATTTCGAATTCCGTTATTATTTCACATAATTGTTTCTTGTGAAATTCATTTAATTCTTTCATTTTGGAGCTGATACACATGACTTGTATTTGTACTCTTTGAGTTGGATTATCATGTCTAGTATTTATTTTGATATTTGTAGAGCGGTACAGGTTGTTACCTTCTTTTTGAGACATTATGATTATGATTTGATCTGGTTCAACATGTACATATAGAACCCTTTTGTTGGTATTATGTCGCATGTGTTGTGACATCATATTTTTGTTAGAATATACCGTAGGATATACTTGAGCTATAACCACCTGTGGGGATACCACAGGCATGTCGTCTTGGCACGAGATACATGACACTTCTGTGGCAGTGTGATTAGTCCACGGCGTCTCTGTTTTGTGCTCCGATGGGAGTTGGCCATTTGGTGATTTGTTGTGAGAGGCGTATGGGTCGGCCCTAGTTTTCTGTTATGTTCTGCGAATTGGTGATGTTGTGCCAAACACGCCTTCCGATTTTGCATGTATTTGAATTCGCGGTCCAATGTGTGATTGCCTATGTGGCAATATTGACTTGTCTATGTGGCAAGCTATATTTCTGAGCTCGGTATGAAATAACACTCATCCATTTGATTCAGCCTATTACTTCGCTGTGTTAATTCGTTTCCGTTCAGTTCAGTTCATTAATTGATTTAGTTAAATTCAGTTCATAATTCTGTACTCTACATCCGTACTGGGCATTTGGCTCATGCTGTGTTTTTCTTCCGGCAGGTATTCAAGGGGATAATGGGCAAGTGTGACGAGAGCTCCTCACTTAGATGATTTAGATATTTTGGTTATGTTTTGATGTTTGGATCTCTGTTTTTCGGAATGGGGGTGTTACATGTTGATCAGCTCAAGGAGGAGCTGCATGTTAGGGAGGTCAGATTGATTCATTGGGGCGAGCATTGGATACCGCCTATATGTATCATCGGGCAGGGTTGAGGAGGAGTTCCATGGAGGTGGATGAGTCGAGTCGTTCTGCGCGACGATGATTTATGGATGGATTTTTTTCCATCGGAGCAGGGACATACAAATGCACCTCCTCCTGATATGCAGTAACAGTTTAGTGGTCCCATGTATAGATAGATGCAGATGTACCCCTTTTGATTATTAGGGTATTATGTGTATGATGTAAACTCAGATGTTGTGAGGTAGTATGTAAATATTTTATCTCCCTACCTATGTGATTTTGGGGAGTTTTAGTTTTTGCCAAATCCCACCTTTTGTTGTTATGTTGGGATAGATGGCATTTATAGCAATATCCAGTTATGTAAGGAAGTTGATATATGAATATAATTGCAACCTTATTATCATATGTGAATATATTTGATGTGCGCATTAGATTTTAAATGCTAATACTAGTAAGAAGTGGCATAATATGAAAAAACACAAAGAATAATTTAAGGATTTGTTTATTCAGACAATGCCGCCAAGGAGAGAACAATGACGTCGAAGGGTAGATGAATTCGATAATAATGAACGAGATAATGCAAACCCAATGCAAGATTTTGTAAATATGCTGGCAGAGGCTATGCAGAATCGAGCACCAGTCACAGGAAATCCGCCAGGGAATCAATTGGCGAATTTTAAGGACTTTAAGGCAATAGGTCCGCCGGAGTTTAAGGGAACAACAGATCCAATAGAAGCTCAAACATGGATAAATGAAATGGAGAAGACTTTTGTTATTACAAGAGTTGCAGAGGAGCAAAAGACAGCTTTTGATACATACTTAATGAAGGGTGAGGCTAATTTCTGGTGGGAATCTAACTAGAATAGAGATGGAGAAGGAGTGGCAACGTGGGAAAGATTTAAATAATTATTTTTCGAAAATTATTTTCCAAGGAGTATGCAAGGAAGAATGGAAGTTAAGTTCTTGGAGTTAAAGCAAGAAAACATGTCAGTCTCAGAATACACCGCCAAGTTCAACGAGTTGGCAAGATTTGCACCGCATCAGGTGGATACCGAGGAACGAAAGGCGCGGAGATTTGAGAACGGGTTGAAACCATGGATTTTTAGTAAGGTGGCAGTGTTACAAATTGATTCGTTTTCGACTCTATTGGAGAAGGTAATTAGTGCAGATGGGGGAAGCAAAGCAATATCCAAGTATAATCGAGAGAAGAATAAGAAGAAGAATGAAGGAGGGAATCAGAACATTAGTAGTGGAGGTAGCAACAGTAAGAAACGCATATGGAACAGCGGTGGCAACAACTCAGAGAGTCAGCCAGGTGATTTTCAACAGAAAAAGAAGGCATGTGACAAGTTTGGAAAGAATCACTCTGGGGAGTGTATGAAAGGGAAGAATGTGTGTTACAATTGTGGTCAGGAAGGACATATTTCTCCAAGTTGTCCTAAACTAAAGAAAGGAGGTTGTTTTTCATGTGGAGGAGCGGGTCATCGGTTCAAGGATTGTCCGTTGAAGAAGAGTATTGATGGAGGAAGCGGCAACAAGGGCAGTATCACCAAATTAACCATTGGAGGACCAGCACAACAGAATAAGCCAACAGCTAAAACATTTAACATGACGGTTCAAGACGCAGTGGCATCTAAGGAGGTGGTGTCAGGTATTATTCTGATCAATAATATAAATACATATGTATTATTTGATTCGGGAGCTACCTGTTCATTTGTGTCTGATGATTTTGCTCGAAGACTAAATTTACGTCGTGAAAAGTTAGAAAACCCAATGAATATAGAAGTTGCAAACAAAGAAGTGATCCATGTAAAATTTATCCATAGAAATTGTAGTGTGGAGATAAGGGGACACATGTAAAGCGTGGATCTAATCCTGATACGCTTCGGGGAATTCGATGTAATCTTAGGAATGGATTGGTTGTTTAACCATGAGGCAGTTATTGACTGTCAAAAAAAGAGCATACGCCTTAAGACACCCAATAAGTCTAAGGTTGTATTTTACGGTACCAAATCACCTAGACAAATGAGTTGTCTGACGATGATGCATGCCAGAAAGATGTTAAAGAAAGGATGTGACGGTTATTTGGCTCATGTAGTGGATACACAAATAGTGAATTCTGACATGGGGTCGATACCTATAGTGAATGAATTCGTGGATGTCTTTCTAGAGGGCTTGCCAGGACTTCCACCAGACCGAGAGATAGAGTTTGTAATTGATCTAGTACCGGGGACAGCGCCAATATCGAAAGCACCATATAGGATGGCTCCGGTAGAAATGAAAGAGTTAATGGTTCAACTGCAGGATTTGCTAGACAAGAAGTACATTCAGCCTAGTGTATCCCCGTGGGAAGCACTGATGTTGTTTGTAAAGAAGAAGGATGGATCGATGAGGTTGTGTATGGATTATAGAGAGTTAAATAAGGTGACAATCAAGAATAAGTATCTGTTACCGAGAATAGACAAACTTTTTGATCAACTTAAAGGAGCAAGATGTTTTTCAAAGATTGATTTGAGAACTGGGTATCATCAGTTAAAGGTAAGACCGGAGGATGTACCAAAGACAACATTTAGGACTCGTTATGGTCATTATGAGTTTTTAGTAATGTCTTTTGGATTAACGAATGCGCTAGTTACATTTATGGACTTGATGAACAGAGTATTTAAACCGTACTTAGATAAGTTTATGGTTGTGTTCATTAATGACATACTGGTGTATTCGAAGACTGAAGAAGAGCATGCCGAACATTTAAGGATAGTATTGGAGACATTGAGAAAGGAGAAGTTATACGCAAAATTTTCGAAGTGTGAATTCTAGTTGAAGAGAGTTCAGTTTTTGGGACATGTTATCGATAATAAGGGAATTTCTGTTGATCCATCAAGGGTAGAAGTGGTGAAAAATTGGGGACAACCAAAGACACCGACAGAGGTCAGAAGTTTCTTGGGATTGGCAGGATATTATCGAAGGTTTATTCAAGATTTCTGAAAGATAGCGACGCCGTTAACGAATTTGACCAGGAAGACGGTTAAGTATGTGTGGTCGGAGAAATGTGAGCAGAGTTTTTAGGAGTTGAAGAAGCGACTAAGTGAAGCACCTGTGTTATCCTTACCAGATAGTACAGGAGGTTTTACAGTGTATAGTGATGCGTCTCATAAGGGACTGGGATGTGTGCTGATGCAGAACGGTAAGGTTATTGCATATGCGTCACGCCAGTTGAAGGACTATGAAAAGGGATACCCTACCCATGATCTGGAGTTAGCTGCGGTAGTGTTTGCCCTTAAGATTTGGAGACATTATCTCTATGGAGAGAAGTGTGAGATATACACAGATCACAAGAGTCTGAAGTATATATCTTTACACAAAAGGAGTTGAACATGAGGCAAATGAGGTGGTTAGAATTGATCAAGGACTATGATTGTGATATTTTATACCATCTCGAAAAGGCCAATGTAGTGGCAGATGCCTTAAGCAAAAAGCAGAGAAAAGTTGTTTGTATTGACAGAGCAGGAGGAGTTAGTAAAAGAGATGGAGAAAATGGAGTTAGAGGTGAAAAATCCGAAGGATTCAGAGGAAGTAATGGAAATGGAAGCAAGTCCGACATTATTGGACAAGGTGAAAGAGGCTCAGGAACATGATGAAAAATATGGTAATGTTAAGGAACGATTAGCTGAAGGTGAAGAGTTGAAGTATAAGATCGATAGCATCGGATTGCTGAGATTCGAAACCGAGTTTGGGTACCTTCAGTACCGGAGTTAAGAGAAGAGATTTTGTAAGAAGCGCACAATACAAGATACTCGATACATCTAGGAAGCACGAAGATGTATCAAGATTTTTGGTGGCCGAACATGAAAAGAGAGGTTACAGAGTATGTCAGCAAATGTTTAACTTATCAACGAGTCAAGGCAGAACATCAATGACCGAATGGACTATTACAACCGCTAGAGATTCCTGAATGGAAGTGGGAGCATATTACGATGGATTTTGTGGTGGGACTTCCAACGACACAAAAAGATTACAATGCCATATGGGTGATTGTGGATCGTCTTACAAAGTCAGCGCACTTTTTGCCGATCAAGATTAGGTATAATTTGGATCAATTCATCAAATTATATATTAAAGAAATTGTTTCAAGACATGGAGTGCTGATATCAATTGTATCCGATAGAGATCTGCGCTTCACGTCAAACTTTTGGAGAAGTCTTCAAGAAAGGATGGGGACACAATTAAGGTTGAGTACCGCGTATCATCCACAGATTGATGGGCAAAGCAAAAGAACAATTCAAACATTAGAAGACATGCTTAGAGCCTGTGTGATGGACTTCAAGGGAAGCTGGGAGGATCATCTTCCATTAGTAGAGTTTGCATATAATAATAGTTATCACGCAAGCATTGGTATGCCACCGTACAAAGCTCTGTATAGGAGAAAATGCAGAACGCCCTTTATGTTGGGATGAGGTAGGTGAACGTAGACTGTTCGGGCCAGAATTGATACAGCAGACTGTGGAGATCATCAAAGTGATAAGAGCTCGTCTAGTAGCAGCTCAAGACCGACAAAAGAAATATGTAGATCTTCATCGCAAGAAGAGAAACATCGAAGCAGGGAGCTATGTGTTTGTGAAGGTATCTCCTTGAAAAGGAAAGATAAAATTTGGCAAGAAAGGTAAATTAAGTCCAAGATTCATTGGATCGTTTGAGATACTGAAGAAGATAGGCGAGGTGGCGTACGAGGTAGCTTTACCTCCTGAACTGGAACATATTCACAATGTGTTTCACGTATCAGTGTTACATCCGTATAAGCCTGATTACAAGCATGTTATATCATATGAATCGATTCAAGTCGAGAAGGACTTATCTTATGAAGAAATTCCTATAGAGATTTTAGATAGGAAAGAGCAAAAGCTAAGGAATAAGGTTATACATTATGTCAAAGTTCTGTGAAGGATCCACAACATTGAAAAAGCTACGTGGGAACTCGAAGAAAAAATGAGGAAGAATTATCCGAATCTTTTTGAGTAACCTTATGTGAAATTTCGGGGACGGAATTCTTATAAGGAGGGGAGAATGTAATAACCAAGAATATTGAGATCACATCGTAAATATATATATTAATTATTAATTAATGTATTGAATACTTTGTGACTTGTGAAGGATAAGTTTGTGATTGAATAAATATATATATGTACATATATATATATATTGTAGTTATGTGAATAATTATTTGTTATATATAACCTAATCATATTGATGAGGGTGTTTTTTACACACAATTTAGGTACCTTTGACCTTGATAGTTTGTTAGTTTGTGGGACTTTTATATGGTTTTTAGTTATTTTTATCATATTTCTACATAATTTAGTTTTTAGTTATTTTTACATATTTTATGTTGCTTTGATGCATTTTTATTATGTTTGTAGGAATGGAAATAAAGACCGCTCGGATCGTTGTTCGTATTAACTCAATGTCCGTGCTTGGACGTATGTGCCCGAATGGTAGTACGATGGAAATTTGTGCTTGGCGATGCTCGGTGCTTAATTTGATAACATTTAGTAGTTGAGCGTGCACGGCGTGCGGCGTCGGCCAAGCCACGAGGGCAAGCCCGTGCTTAGATATCCGTGCCTGAATGATAACACGGTGAAAAGCTGTGTATGACGATGCTCGGCGTTGATTTTGATAACATTTGGAAGTTGGGCGTGCACGGTGTTGGAAGGCGTGCACGGCGTGCAGCGTCAACCAAGCCGCGGGCACGGCGTGCAGCAGTTGGGGGCATCAGGCAGGCGCTGGGCGCGGACGCCGTGCGGCGCGCGCAGGCGCATGGGCACTGGGCGCTCGGCGGGCATCGGCATCAGGCGTTGGGCGCGCGCGCGGCTCGGCACCACTCGGCAGCTGGGTGCTGGCGCTGTGCCCTGGGCGCTCGGCAGCCTCGTCGTTGGGTGCGCGCGGGGCTCGACACCGCTCGGCAGCCTCGGCAGCCTTGGGCATGCGGATCGGCAGCAGGCGCTGGGCGTGGGCGCATGGGCACTGGGCGCGAGCGCGCACGAGCCTCGGCAGGAGCTGGGCGCGGGGCCTCAGCAGCGGGCGCTGGGCGTACGGCAGGTTGGGGCACCAGCATGCGGCCCAAGCGCGGGGCACAAGCGCGCGCGCTGGCGTGCGGAAGCGCGACGCGGGCGTGCGGAAGCGCGGCGTGGGCGTGCGGCAGCCAGCGTGCGGGCATGCGGCACTCAGCATGGGCCAACCAGGGCTTGGGCGCACACGCGCCAGGCTCCGTGCGGGCGCGCCAACGCCGTCCTGAGTGCGATCTGACACAGTTTTAGTGCGATCTGAGCTCCATTTTGTCCAACTTTGGCTAGGGTTTCTTGAAGGAGGCTATATATAATCTCTTCTAAGCTTCATATCAGACATCTAGAGAGACAGGGAGGCTACAAAATACATCAAACAACAGGGCTAAAGGCTGCAAATGAAGCTGAATCAAGCCACAAGCCAAGGAACTCAGTCAATAAGAATTGCAAAACTAAGGAGGAGAGGTGGAAACCAACAACAACCAAAGGAACAACAGCTGAACAACTTCAAAAGTGGTTTCATTTCTAGATTTTCAACTCCTTTGTAATTCGAATTAGACTATGTATAAATTGAAATTGATGTTTATTGTAGCTATCATGAACTAACTTTATATTCTAAGATTGCAATGGAACCCAACACTTAAATTGAATTGATTTCTCTCTCTATTGATTTCAGTTATTCATTTGTGAATTGATTGTCATAACCTTTGCTTTCTAGATTAATTGTTTGGCCTGTAATTACCTTGGGAACCTATATGAACTTGACGAACGGATTATAGGTTAAGACCTAGTTATGACAACATGCGAAAGTATAGATTGTTGTGGGTTATTAATCGGATTAAGTGACATGTGTTTTATTAATTATCTGCAATAATAGGTATCTTGATAGTAGTTGGGATAGATATATACCTAATTACCGCATGCAACCAATTGAGAATCTAGTCTTAATGACTTCTGATGTGAAAGTTGGTAATTGAGGGGACGATTAATTAGATTTGGTGACACGTGTCTATTAATCATTCCTGAAATTAGTCTCTTGATAGTGTATAGGATAGACATATACCTATACACCGCTTAGGAAGATTCGTGATTGACCATCGACAGAGGCTCTTATGTAGTTTTGATTTCTCGGTTGTCAATTCGTATGTCATAACTGATTGAAAAGAGAGAGTTAGGAGATTCAAATGACGTGTTGGGGGAAATTGTAATCTTAGACCTTTCTATCTTGATATTTTACCGCGTTTTATTTATTACTTGACTTGTGAACTCAACCAATCAACAAACAATCAAACCTTCATCGTTTAAATTAGATCAAATTGATATACGATTGATACTTGGTTATTATTTGTCACAATTCCCTATGGGTTCGACTCATATCTTATCATATATTACTTGTGGACCGTGTATACTTGCACGTGTGTGTTTATCGATTGCTAAATCGTCCAACAAGTTTTTGGCGCCGTTGCCGGGGAATTATTTTTAATAATTACACCAATATCAATTTTCAATGGACTTGGTCTCTTTTTAGACTTGTATATAATTTTCATTTTGTTTTGTAGGTATTTTTTTGATTTGTATGCCACGCTCACGTGGTCTTGAGTTAATTCCTTACGATCCCTAGATCGAGAGAAATATTTGAAGACTACAAAGAGACAAAGTTCGGGGTATACCCAATCAAAATACCATGGCTGAGGAGGAGCCTAAATCCTTGAGGGAGTATGCCATGCCTCTTGTCACAGATTTGCACTCAAGCATTTCTAGGCCAGCCATTGAGGCCGCCCACTTCGAAATTAAGCCAGGCACCATCCAAATGGTCCAAAACTGTTTGTAGTTTGGTGGGTTGCCCAATGACAACCCAAATGCTCATTTGGTGAGTTTTTTGGAAATTTGTGACACATTCAAGTACACTCAAGTTACTGGTGATGCAATTAGACTCCGATTATTTCCTTTCACGCTTCGTGACAAGGCAAAAAGTTGGTTGCATTCGCTTCCTTCGGGCTCGATTACCAAATGGGATGACTTAGCCCAGAAATTTTTGGCAAAGTTCTTCCCACCCGCGAAAACTGCAAGAATGAGGAATGACATCACTTCGTTTGTTCAATATGATCCTGAGTCCTTGTATGAAGCTTGGGAACGATTCAAAGATCTAATACGGAGATGTCCACACCATGGTTTGCCTCAATGATTGCAAGTTGAGATCTTCTATAACGGGTTGACCAATGCCACTCGATCAAGTGTCGACGCAGCTGCAGGTGGTAGTTTAATGGGAACGAGTTTTGTGGATGCCTATAAATTATTGGAAACCATGGCTGCCAATATTTATCAATGGCCTTCGGAGAGGAAAATGCCACAAAAGGTAGCAGGAAAATGTGAGGTTGATCCTTTCACTACAATAGCCGCACAGCTAGCCGCGCTTACAAAGGAAGTGAAAATTTTAGGAACTCAATATGTGCAGAGCATTTCTGAAACCTGTGAGTTGTGTGTTCGAAATCATCTTACCGAGCAATGTGCTATCAATGCAGAATCTGTACAGTTCGTTGGTAATTACAATAGAAAGCAAAATAACCCTCACTCAAATCACTACAATCCTGGACGGAGAAATCACCCAAATTTCTCATGGAGCAACAACAACAATACCCAAAACCAATATTCAGCTCCTAGGCATCAATATCCCCCAGGATTTCAAAATCAAACTCAACCACATCATCAACCCCAATCACACCAACAAGCCTCAAACCCACCCTTGCCACAACAGGAGAAAAAGCCTAGTGGGGATGATTTATTGGCTCAGTTGGTTGTACAACATAGCGCTTCGATACGGAATATAGAGCTTCAGCTAGGACAGATAGCTAGTGCTATGAATATCCGTCCTCCTGGTGCCTTACCTAGTGACACGGAAGTCAACCCGAAAAGAGAAGGTAAGGAGCATTGCAAGGCTGTGACTTTGAGAAGTGGGAAGGAACTACCGGGAGTTGTGAATGATGTTCCATCAGAATCAGTGATTGAGGATGTGAATGTGGAGAATGATGAAGAAAAGAGAAAAGACTTAGAAAAGAAGGAAAAGGAGCCAGTGCCAAAACCAGAGGGGAGCAAGCAAGGCCCTTTGTATCCACCATACCCGTTTCCACAACATCAACAGAAAATAAAGATGGCTAAGCAATTCTCTAAGTTCTTGGAAGTTTACAAGAAATTGCACATAAATATACCATTCACTGAGGCATTGGAACAAATGCCTAGTTATGTGAAGTTCATGAAAGAAATCTTGTCAAGAAAGAGAAGGTTGAGGAGTTTGAGACGGTGGCACTAACCGAAGAATGCAGTGCTGTGTTACAAAGAAAGTTACCACCAAAGTTGAAAGATCCGGGGAGTTTCACAATTCCTTGTACAATTGGTAACCAATTCTTTGGCAAGGCCCTATGTGATTTGGGGGCAAACAACAATCTAATGCCACTCTCAATTTATCAACAGTTGGGATTAAGTGAGGCAAAACCTACAAATGTTATGTTACAACTTGCGGATAGGTCTCTCACATACCCAAGCGGCATAGTAGAAGACGTGCTTGTCAAAGTGGACAAGTTTATCTTTCCAGCAGATTTCATTGTCCTTGATTTTGAAGAAGATATGGAGATACCCATTATCCTTGGGCGACCATTCTTAGCCACGGGCAGAACTTTGATTGATGTGCAAAAAGGAGAGCTAACCATGCGTGTCCAAGACCAAGAGGTAACTTTTAATGTTTTTAAAGCAATGAAATTTCCTAATGTGCAGGATGAATGCTTCAGGATGGACTTGATTTACGAAGCGGTGGATGAGGTATTCACATCAAATTATGTAGTTGACCCTTTTGAAGAATTGCTGGAAGAATCACTTGAGAGTGAACCTTTTTTCCTTAATGAGATGGTGAATGTGCTGAATGTTCCCCCACGTTTTATTAAGTATAAGCAACAGTTTGAACTGTTAGATAGATCGAGCAGTTCTAGTGCCATTACAAAATCCTCATGGGAGGAGCCACCCACCTTGGAGCTCAAACCATTGCCTATCCACTTGAGGTATGCGTATTTGGGTAATGCTAGTACTTTTCCTGTTATTGTGTCTGCTTCGGTTGATGATGTGCAGGAAAATAAATTGCTAAGAGTGCTACGGGAGTACAAAACAGCTCTAGGTTAGTCCATTGCTGACATCAAGGAATTAGCCCTGCATTTTGTATGCACAAGATTGTGACTCCCCCAAATTCGGGTCTCAAATGCCCGGATTCGGTCATCACGATCCATTACAAACATTCACCTCTAAAAAATATACAATAACTAAATGCGGAATATAATAAACATATGTTGTTCATTTCAAAGGTGTTACTAGTCCCAAGAATTCGATAACCTCAATACATAACACAAAACATACCCTAAATATTAATTAGGGTTTAAATTACATTAATAGCAAATTAAACTAAGCATAAAACAAGGCCAGCTACTTGAAGTCTAATACTTCATCCTTTTTTTGCCTTTGCCCTTTCCTGAAGTTTCGGGTTTAACTGCAATAAGAGTCATGATATAGCAAGGATGAGCAACTAGTTTGCTCAGCAAGTTTAAAAACAACAATAAAGGATATATCATGAATGACGGAATATATATACAAGGGATTCAACAATATGAATATCGGAAGCAAGGATAGTAATTGCTTTTAAAATGAATGATAGTCAAGTAGACTTTGAACAATAAACTTCCAATGGAATCAATAGCTAATTGACCCTTTGGTTACTGGCTACAGAATAAGTACTTGAGGGGATCAGCCTCGCGTACGCTATGTATATGCATAACATTCAACTCTGCTGTTTGTATCTCATATTAGATATGTGGGGTACTCCCCTATAATAAAAAGGGGTGTTCACTTTAGTCTAAGAATCCATACCATCAATTGACGTGGATAGCTTTTATAAAATTTCATGCAATTGTCTGACCGAATGAAGGTTCAGACTCAATCTTTAACAGTTCATGAATTATGGAACTTTGAATAATATACAAGTCCAAGACTGTACGAACCCAAGTGCACCAAGTGCGAGTATCAATAAATATCATAGATGTGGAATAATTATAAAGAAATTAAACCACTTAAAGCATGATTGGAAATAAAGTTCAAGCTTAAATAAATAACTTGCGATACAATAATACCCTGCTCGAATATAATTTGAGTAGGGTTAAGGAATTTGCTCAATAAAATATGAGTAAGGATAGGAAACTTGCAACAATTAAAGTTTCGCGATAGAGAACTTCTCTGTCTGCTCAGCTACAAATAATTGTAGCTTTAATTAATTGGCTTTGAAGGACCTAACATTGATAAAGTCGATCTATCAATTAGCATTGCGTAGTTGTATATCGATACGCTTACTTATGCTATTTATTTAGCAAATGAGCAAATCACATAGCACACATAAGTTAATAAACTATCATTAATCCTATAAGACACTTAATTGATCTTTAGGTTGATGGTTTAATTAATTAACAATATTTTCCTTAAGTGATCAACACTTATTAAACCCCTAAACAATTAATCATAATTATTTAATTAATTAACATTACTTTTTCTTAAATAATATTAATTTATTAAACCCTTAAACAATTTATTATAATTGTTTAATTAATGTGTTATTTAAACTCTCTTTATTTTATTAACTCTATCTTCATTTAATTACTATTTAATATTTATTAAACAGTAATTAATTAAGTACCTTTAGTTATTATTAAATAATCACTAATTATATTTACTTATTATTTAATTATGAATTAAATAATAATCGAATTATTAATTTTAATTGTCTTTAATTATTATTTAAGATTAAATAATAATTAATTAGGTTTATCTATTATTTAAAGTTAATCGAATAATAATTAATTAATTAGTAACTAAGAATTATCTTTAGTTATTATTTAATAATAAATAATAACTAATTAGGTTTATTTATTATTTAAAGTTAATCAATAATAAATAATTATTTAGTAAGTTGGAATTATCTTGAGTTATTATTTAATAATAAATAATAACTACTTAGGTTTATTTATTATTTGAAGTTAATCAAATAATAAATAATTAATTTGAGAGTCCTATTTATCCTTAATCATTGTTTAATAACAATAATTAATTAATATATTATATTTGGAAAGTATAAGATTTAATGCCCTAAACTTAATTTTGTATATTTACTATTTTTTATAAAATTAATAATATTGTTTAAAGTATTTTAAATTAATTAAAATAGGTCTGGATGGCAGTATTGTAAATAAGGCGAAATCCGGACGGAGGGGCAATACTGTAATTTCCCCGCCCGGTACCTCCCGCGCATTGCGCGTGCCTTCCCCCGCCTGGCCAAAACAACGCCGTTTGAGTCGCCCGACACTTAACCCTTAACCCTGGCGCGCCATGCGCGGCCAGTGCTGCATGTCACTGGCGCGCCATGCGCGGCTAGGCTTGGTCTGGGGATCCAGCAACTCAAAATTTTTTTTTTTTTTTCATTGCATAACTCATAAGTTCTAACCATCATTAAACAAGTTTTATACTCCAAATAAATTCCAAAAATTTACCCATGACTAAGAAAATATTTCTAATATTAAAACAAAATATTTATAACTTAATTTAACATTTTTCATCAATAACTTTTGTACTCCAATAAATCATTATACCCATGTTTTAACATATCAAACCCACCAAAACATGCTATAAACATTTTTAAACTTAAACATATTATTAATAAAACATACTAAATCATTATTTCTTAGTACCTAGGTTTAAATCATATGAGTTAAGCATTCTTTTAAAATAATGTAGATCTAACAAAATGAAACCTAGATCTATACATACTACATTCCTTCCACAAGCATCAAGCAATAAACATTTAAAAATAAAATCACAATACAACAACTAGGGTTTGAAAGAGATGAAGATCCATACCTAGATTTAATGGCCATTCTTCTCTTCTTTCCAAAGTAGGTTGTAAATGGAGATGGCATAAACAACCAAGATCTTCTCCTTCTTCTTTAAGGTTTGGACACCACCTTCTCTTTAATCTCTCAAGTATTTGCTCTTACTTTTCTCCAAACCCTCTCTAGCACTCTCTCAAGATTTTAGAAAAATGAAGATAGAAATGACCACTCTTGGTCTATTAACTAGATAAAAGCAAGGCCACCTATACTTGTCATCACGAAGCTAGTGAAAGACTTGCATCACTAGGGTGGCTTGTTGACATCTTAGGAAGCTATGTGACAACCTAGGTAGTTGTTTGACATCATAGGTAGCTACTATATCAAGTCTACAACTTCAACTTCCAAGACAACTAGTTACTTAATTAAATTAGGACTTTGAAAAGCAATTGCCTCTCTCTCTCTCTTTAGTTACACGGCAAGGAGGGGGATTTTGTCCCAAATTGGTGTCCCAATTACTTGCCTTAATTAATAAACAAATGTTACACATTTAATTTATCAAGTGGCTAGGTTTTGGACCACACATTAAATACCATTGGGCTTCCAATTTAAATGATTAGGCTAATAAAATCCAAATCTATTTAATGCAATATTGGGTCATTTAATTTAACCCAATGATTGATTAATTAATTTGTTATACTATTAATTACTACACCCATGATCAGATAAATAATTGGTCTTAGTTCCTTAATTAAATAAGTTAATCAATTTGTAATTGATTACTAATTGGACTATTAAATTTTATTATTCAATGTGACAATATTCTCATTAATTAATACCTTTATTAATTAATTTACTTAATTCAATATACTAACTATATTCAATTTAATTGAATGATTAGTTAGTAACTACTTTATCAATTTAATTGATATTAAACCTTAGGGCTTGTTCACTAATTTAACTATACTATTAGTGACCCCCTTTACTCAACTTAAAACAATTCATCACCTAGTCATGTAGGCTACCAATGCACACAAAAGGTTCAAATAAGCACACAAACTAACTCATTAAAAATTAAATTTATATATTTAATTAATAATGACGTTTAAAATTTACGGGCATTACAAAGATCATATTGGAAGATGAGGCTAAACCTGTGGTTGAGCATCAGCGTAGATTGAACCCCGTCATGAAGGAGGTGGTCAAGAAGGAAATTATTAAATTGCTCGATGTCGGCATCATCTATCCCATCTCAGACAGTCCATGGGTCAGTCCAGTGCAATGTGTTCCAAAGAAGGGAGGCATGACAGTGGTGTCTAATGAAAACAACGAGTTGATCCCAACTAGAACTGTCACCGGATGAAGAGTTTGCATGGACTACAGAAGGTTGAACAAGACTACATGCAAGGATCATTTCCCGCTTCCATTCATTGATCAAATGCTAGACAGGTTGGCGGGACATGAATTCTATTGTCTCTTGGATGGATATTCGAGCTACAACCAAATTGCCATTGCCCCCGAAGTGTTAGGTTTGTATATTGCGCGAACATGCAATCAAATTACATAAATAGTGCGGAAGCGCGATAAAATCGGATTTTAAAATTTTATACAAACCATCACCAAGATCAATCTATGTGCTCAATTAACGATATAAACGAAAGATAAAGAGAATAAGAATTATACCCTCGTAGAACAAAGCTTCCTCGGGTACAAGTTCAACTCCTAGTCCTTCGTGTTCTCCTCGAATGCTACGGTGTGATTCCTTCCCTTGATCAACGTTAGCCACCCAAGTGTTTGGCATCTAGAGGTGATCCACCAAGGAAGAACAAGTATTCAAGAAGTTGGGTATTTGCCAAAACCCTAGTTTCTATCTCTATAGAAATTGCTCTCCACAATCTAATGCAAGAGTGTGTAACCCCAATCTATGATAAGACCCCTCTTATTTATAGATGTAGGAATAACCCTTCCCTAAACTATTTAGGATTAGGGTTTGTATTATAATTAAACTCCTTTAATTAATAATGCTCCTAATCCAATTAGCAATTCATGGGAGAGTACTTCTATTAATTAATTCCCAATCCCTATTAGGAATTAAATAATAGTAATAGTAATAATAATAATAAGACTCCTCTTATTAATTTATATTTAATATTTCCAAAATATTAAATAATAAATATTAAGCTATTTAATTTATTCTATCTCCATAGATTAAATTAAATACACTTAACTTATTATTACCATTATGTCATTTACTTCGTAAATAAATATTTTCCTTTTGCGGTGTGACCCTTTAGGTTCTCCATATTAAACCGATTGTGAATAAATCAATTAGAACAATTCTAATCTTATTTAAATAAATAAATTAAACTATTCAATTCATTTAAATAAATAACATTTATTCTACAATAAGGGTAAGCCCCCTTAGCGATCAACGACTTTCCAGATAATATAGATTTCAACATTAATCACAAAAGAACCTTTGAGTAGATAGTTACCGTACAATTCAATCCTTCTACCATACAATGTCCCAATTAAATATAAGACATGGATTTACTATCAAGTCTTATTTTATTTAATTATATGTATTTCGATTCCCAAATGCATAACTCTAAATAAAGCAAATTAGAAACTCCTTTCTAATTTCATTCTGCCTTGGCCAAGGACTACTGAGTTATCATTTATCGAATCACATAGGACATTCACATCTTTTACTAGACGAGGTAGATTCTTTGTTGATCATTCACCTATCTCCATGTACAACTAATTATACCCAATCATACCCTTTGATATACCCACAAGGTCTTAAGGGACATGTCAAAGTATAACTCATCATACACAAGATACTATGATGATCTCAAGTCCAAGGATCACTTGTACTACTATCACTAGAGGAATTCCTATTGACAGGCGAGTAAAACTCCATTAGGTATTCCTTAGCGAGTCACGTTCAGTGAACTTATTCTTTAATAAGCACCTACATACTTGCTTTAGTGTCTCCACACAAATGATTATGAGATCAATCATCCTCTTCCTAAGAGCAAGCAACGTATGTACTAATATATCCGGATTCACTAATCCCCAATTTAGTAATCCAACGATTAGGAACAATTTTAGTTTGTGAGCTATCTTGAATTTAGATCTCATTAGCATGATCACATCATGATTCTAAAAGCATTGCTCAAAACTATGGGTTTATCACATTTAATATAACAGCACTGTGTAGATAATGTAAAATGCCTTTTAAGAAAATCAATTCTTTTATTAATAAATGAATAAGATTACAAAGTATATGCTACATCATATCAAATATGATTGGCTTGTGTGCATACTACTTTCAATCTCCCACTTGCACTAAAGCCAATCGCCATGGTATCTAATACCCATCTTCTCTAAGTGACGATCAAACTGCTGTTGTGTTAAAGCTTTAGTAAATGGATCTACAATGTTGTCTTGAGAGTCCACACGCTCCAGGGTGACATCTCCTCTTTCAATGATCTCTCTAATCAAATGAAACCGCCGCAACACGTGTTTGGATTTCTGATGAGACCTGGGTTCCTTAGCCTGCGCAACAGCTCCGTTGTTGTCACAAAATAAAGGTACTGCTCCTCTAATGCTAGGAACCACTCCAAGTTCAGTTATGAACTTTTTCATCCAAACAGCTTCCTTTGCAGCTTCACTTGCAGCTATGTACTCTGCCTCTGTCACTGAATCAGCAACTGTTTGCTGCTTGGAACTCTTCCAACTCACCGCGCCACCGTTTAAGGTAAACACATACCCCGAAACGGATTTACTGTCATCTTGGTCCGTTTGAAAACTTGAGTTTGTATAGCCCTCTAGTTTCAATTCAGACCCACCGTAGACAAGAAATACATCCTTAGTTCTTCTCAAGTACTTTAGGATGTTTTTCACTGCCTTCCAGTGCTCTTCTCCTGGATTCGACTGATATCTGCTGGTTACACTAAGTGCATGAGAGACATCTGGTATAGTACATATCATACCGTACATGATAGATCCTATTGCGGAAGCATAAGGAATCTTACTAATACGGTCTCTCTCCTCAGGTGTCTTTGGGGCCTGTTTCTTGGAGAGATGTATTACATGGCTCATCGGCATGAGACCTCTCTTGGAATCTTCCATGCTAAACTTATTTAGCATCAAGTCAATGTACTTTCCTTGGGTCAAGCCCAACATCCTTTTAGATCTATCTCTATAGATCTTTATCCCCAAAATATAGGATGCCTCACCCAAGTCCTTCATGGAGAAGTGTTTAGATAACCAAATTTTGATCGACTGTAGCATAGGAACATCATTCCCTATCAGTAATATATCATCAACATATAATACAAGGAATGATATAGCGCTCCCACTAACCTTCTTGTACACACATGGTTCATCCTCGTTCTTGATAAAATCAAACCTTTTGATTATCTCATCAAAACGGATGTTCCACCTTCGAGAAGCTTGCTTCAATCCATAAATGGATCGTTGTAGCTTACAGACTTAGTTTGTTCCAACCGTTGAAACAAAACCCTCTGGCTGTATCATATATACATTCTCCTCAAGCTCTCCATTGAGGAAGGCCGTTTTCACGTCCATTTGCCAAATCTCGTAGTCATAATAAGCTGCAATTGCAAGCAAAATCCGAATGGACTTGAGCATAGCTACTGGTGAGAAGGTTTCATCATAGTCAACTCCTTGTCTTTGTTTGAAACCTTTTGCAACCAGTCGGGCCTTATAGGTCTCTACCTTGCCATCTGCCCTAGTCTTTCTCTTAAAGACCCATTTACACCCAATAGGCTTAATGCCCTCAGGTGGTGAAACCAAAGTCCATACCTGGTTTTCATACATGGAGTCCATCTCGAATTTCATGGCTTCTAGCCATTTCTCTGAGTCTCCACTACTCATAGCCTCTTCGTAAGTCAATGGATCATCATCATCTATGATGCGTACCTCATCATCATCCTCTATGATGAATCCATACCTCTCAGGTATCTTTGGTACTCTTCCAGATTTACGAATAGGTAGTGGTACAGTAGGTTCTTCTACTTGATCAGGTACCTGACTTTGATCCGTAGTATTTTGTGGTTCTTGAACTTCTTCAAGATATATCTTACTCCCACTGACCCCTTCAAGGATAAACTCCTTTTCCAAAAAGGCAGCGTGTTACGCAACAAACACCTTTTGATCAGTAGGATGATAGAAATAATACCCTGATGTTTCTTTAGGGTATCCCACGAATCTACATTTGTCGGATCTAGTCTTCAGCTTATCATGCTCAAACCTTTTGACATAAGCTGGACAACCCCAAGTCTTAACATGCTTAAGATTTGATTTCCTCCCTGTCCATATCTCATATGGAGTCTTTGGGACGGATTTGGTAGGTACCTTGTTAAGTAGGTATGCAGCCGATTCTAGGGCATAACCCCAGAAGGATATTAGAAGGTCGGTAAAACTCATCATGGAACGAACCATGTCCAACAATGTTCGATTTCTCCTTTCAGATACACCATTCAACTGTGGCGTCCCTGGTGGAGTCCATTGTGAGATTATACCATTTTCTTTAAGACAATTGAGAAACTCACTGGTTAAGTATTCCCCTCCTCGATCCGATCGAAGAATTTTAATACTTTTTCCAGTTTGTTTCTCTACTTCACTTCTGAATTCTTTGAACTTTTCAAACGATTCAGATTTGTATTTCATTAAATACACATATCCAAATCTAGAATGATCATCAGTGAAAGTAATAAAATAAGAATACCCACCTCGTGCATTCGTTGTCATAGGTCCACATACGTCTGTATGTACCAACGCTAACAACTCTGTAACTCTTTCTCCTTTTCCACTAAAAGGGGATTTAGTCATCTTACCCATGAGACAAGATTCACAAGTTGGATATGATTCGTAATCAGATAGCTCTAAAAGCCCATCTTTATGCAACTTGGATAATCTTGTTTCATTGATATGACCGAGAGTCTACAGTGCCACATAAAGGTATAATTAACATCATCTCTTTTTCTTTTCTTAGTTTGTTCAATTTGAAGTATATTTTCATGCAAGTCAAGTATGTAAAGTCCATTCAGTAAATTGCCAACACCATATAAAACATTTTTATTATAAATAGAACAACTGTTGTTCTTTATTATAATATCAAAACCATCCATATCCAATACAGAAATTGAAATAATGTTTCTAATGAGTGTTGGAACATAATAACAATTATTTAAACTAATGAACTTGCCCGAAGGCAGTGCTAAACAATAAGTCCCTACAGCCAATGCAGCAACCTTTGCTCCATTTCCCACTCGTAGGACGACTTCATCCTTGTTCAGCTTCCTACTTCTGCTTAGTCCCTGCATATTATTACATATGTGAGAACTACAGCCGGTATCCAATACCCAAGTAGAATTTTGACTTTCAGAAAAATTAATTTCAATCATGAACAAACCTAGATCGGAAGTCGAAGCTTCTCCAAGCTTCTTTTGGCCCGCAAGATACTCCTTGCAGTTCCTCTTCCAATGTCTCGGCTTATTGCAATGGTAGCAAATTCCTTTGCTATCTGGATCAAGTTTCTTTTTATCCTTTCCCTTCGCCTTTCCCTTAGCCTTCTTGTTTTTCTTCTTTTCAGAAGATACCTTGGGCCTCTTCCTTTTCTTGGAAGAATCATCCACTAGTAAGACTTGGTTCTTGTTGGATGAGAAGTGACCTTCAGTAGTTTTCAGCATGTTAAGTAGCTCAGGCAAGCTGACATCCAACTTATTCATGTGAAAATTCACATCAAATTGTGAGAAGGTGTCCGGGAGTGACTGCAAGATCAAATCTTGACTTAACTCCCCATCCATCACGAACCCAAGTTGTCCAAGTTGTTCAATCAGATTGATCATCTTAAGGACATGAGTCTCAATAGCAGTGCCCTCGGTCATACGAGATCGGAAGAGCTCCTTAGATATCTGATATCTAGCAGTCCTACTTTGCTCACCATACAACTCTTTGAGGTGCAACAATATAGTAGGAGCATCCATAGTTTCATGCTGACGCTGAAGCTCGTTACTCATGGATGCGAGCATGATGCATTGAGCCAGGATTGCATCATCTTGCCACTTTCTAAAAGTAGCAATCTCTTCCTCAGAGGCTGTTTCTGCAACACTTGCAGGGACTGGTGAATTTAGGACAAAGAAATCTTTTTAGCTGTGAGAAGAATTCTCAGATTCCTTAACCAGTCCGTGTAATTCGGTCCGGTCAGTTTGTTAGCATCAAGTATGCTACGCAGTGATAGTGAGTTTGACATTTTTAAATTCTGCATGTGAAATAGACAACATTTTAGCATACATTCATTTAATTAATTACCAAAATAAATTAGGTCTTTATTTTAAATTGGTATCTCCCACTATTTTCATCAAACTATATTACCCTCATTATATAGTTCGGCAATTCTAATTAAAGATTTGCTAGTGAGATTAAGGATCCCATTTCAAATGTATATAGCCATGTGGTGACACAACAAGCGATATATAAATAAATAGGTAGACAACTATTGTCAATTACATCACTATGTAACTCCTTGTATTTTGCCTCTTAGATTATTTTGATCAAGTGGTGACACATCCGAATCAAAATTATCCAAGTTAAGTCCAACCTAGCACTTCCATATATTCGAAAGAAAACACTGTCCTTGTGGTGACACAACAAAACAGCATCGTTCAGTCTATTTATAAGCATCAAATGTGATAAAGCAACATCTTAAATATTTAATACTTGCCTTGTGGTGACACAACAAACTCATATTAAATATTTAATACTCTATTGTTTTACCATGCTAGAAGGCGACGTTCGATATTCCAAATATCTTTGAACGCTTAGGACTTAATATATTACTTTGAGGGGTTTGTTATTATTAGTCTCATCTTGTTTAGCGCGCATGCACATATATATATAAAATACGCGTCATATTATTTTACATGCGAAGCATGTTGGATAATATATAATATATATATAATAAGCATGCACATATAGAATACTATATTCTACCCGGATTGATTATGGACTTTTATTCTAGTTTGGTTCACTAGAGCCACCAAGTGAACCAAAAGGTCAAACCTAGGGTGCAAGAATAAATTTAAATATAACTATTACATTTAAACCCGGGCTCCAATACAAACGGGTCTTCAAGCGCTCCTTGCTCCTTTCTCCTTGCTCTAAAAGCCCATCTTTATGCAACTTGGATAATCTTGTTTCATTGATATGACCGAGTCTACAGTGCCACATAAAGGTATAATTAACATCATCTCTTTTTCTTTTCTTAGTTTGTTCAATTTGAAGTATATTTTCATGCAAGTCAAGTATGTAAAGTCCATTCAGTAAATTGCCAACACCATATAAAACATTTTTATTATAAATAGAACAACTTTTGTTCTTTATTATAATATCAAAACCATCCATATCCAATACAGAAATTGAAATAATGTTTCTAATGAGTGTTGGAACATAATAACAATTATTTAAACTAATGAACTTGCCCGAAGGCAGTGCTAAACAATAAGTCCCTACAGCCAATGCAGCAACCTTTGCTCCATTTCCCACTCGTAGGACGACTTCATCCTTGTTCAGCTTCCTACTTCTGCTTAGTCCCTGCATATTATTACATATGGGAGAACTACAGCCGGTATCCATACCCAAGTAGAACTTCAAAAATTAATTCTAACTAGTCCTATTACATAAACTATTTACAACAAATAGAAACCTTGATCAGCAGTCAAGGGGAAGTACATAGGAGGGAGATAAAATTTACATTAATAAAAATTAGAGAACACGAGGTACGCATACCCCATTTATAAAAACCCATACATTCAAGCATCCACTAAAATAAATCCAATCACACATTGGTCAACAGTCCATAATCAATCCCTATTTATTATCATACATATCTCTATATGTATCAATAAATAACATTCATCCCATGAATAGTAAAACCATTCCATATATGCATTGATATCAATTAATGGGCAAAAGTTTTGCTAATATTTAGTTTTGAAACAAAATAAACTCTTTTATTTTAATCAAAAACCAAATCCAAATTAAACTCCTTTAATTTTAGCAATCTGAAATCCTTTTCCAGATAAAATAAACTCTTTATTTTAAACTTATATCAATTAAATAAACCATTTATTTTAATTGAAGAAAAAATATTTTTCAGATTCTGCTTACCGGCGCAGCTGCGCTGCTCCCCAGAAAAAAAACGATTCTGGGTTTCGGCGCAGCTGCGCTCTAGAATGAACTGGAGGCGGCGCAGCTGCGCCGCAACGCTGATTCAGAAAATTTTTTATTCTGCCCAAAAATTCGATCCAATCGCATATCAAGCATACATGAAATTATCAAAATCGATAATTAGCACAAGATTAGGCTCTGATACCACTGTTAGGTTTGTATATTGCGCGAACATGCAATCAAATTACATAAATAGTGCGGAAGCGCGATAAAATCAGATTTTAAAATTTTATACAAACCATCACCAAGATCAATCTATGTGCTCAATTAACGATATAAACAAAAGATAAAGAGAATAAGAATTATACCCTCGTAGAACAAAGCTTCCTCGGGTACAAGTTCAACTCCTAGTCCTTCGTGTTCTCCTCGAATGCTACGGTGTGATTCCTTCCTTTGATCAACGTTAGCCACCCAAGTGTTTGGCCTCTAGAGGTGATCCACCAAGGAAGAACAAGTATTCAAGAAGTTGGGTATTTGGCAAAACCCTAGTTTCTATCTCTATAAAAATTGCTCTCCACAATCTAATGCAAGAGTGTGTAACCCCAATCTATGATAAGACCCCTCTTATTTATAGATGTAGGAATAACCCTTCCCTAAACTATTTAGGATTAGGGTTTGTATTATAATTAAACTCCTTTAATTAATAATGCTCCTAATCCAATTAGGAATTCATGTGAGAGTACTTCTATTAATTAATTCACAATCCCTATTAGGAATTAAATAATAGTAATAGTAATAATAATAGTAAGACTCCTCTTATTAATTTATATTTAATATTTCCAAAATATTAAATAATAAATATTAAGCTATTTAATTTATTCTATCTCCATAGATTAAATTAAATACACTTAACTTATTATTACCATTATGCCATTTACTTCTTAAATAAATATTTTTCTTTTGCGGTGTGACCCTTTAGGTTCTCCATATTAAACCGATTGTGAATAAATCAATTAGAACAATTCTAATCTTATTTAAATAAATAAATTAAACTATTTAATTCATTTAAATAAATAACATTTATTCTACAATAAGGGTAAGCCCCCTTAGCGATCAACGACTTTCCAGATAATATAGATTTCAACATTAATCACAAAAGAACCTTTGAGTAGATAATTACCGTACAATTCAATCCTTCTACCATACAATGTCCCAATTAAATATAAGACATGGATTTACTGTCAAGTCTTATTTTATTTAATTATATGTATTTCGATTCCCAAATGCATAACTCTAAATAATGCAAATTAGAAACTCCTTTCTAATTTCATTCTGCCTTGGCCAAGGACTACTGAGTTATCATTTATCGAATCACATAGGACATTCACATCTTTTACTAGACGAGGTAGATTCTTTGTTGATCATTCACCTATCTCCATGTACAACTAATTATACCCAATCATACCCTTTGATATACCCACAAGGTCTTAAGGGACATGTCAAAGTATAACTCATCATACACAAGATACTATGATGATCTCAAGTCCAAGGATCACTTGTACTACTATCACTAGAGGAATTCCTATTGACAGGCGAGTAAAACTCCATTAGGTATTCCTTAGCGAGTCACGTTCAGTGAACTTATTCTTTAATAAGCACCTACATACTTGCTTTAGTGTCTCCACACAAATGATTATGAGATCAATCATCCTCTTCCTAAGAGCAAGCAACGTATGTACTAATCTATCCGAATTCACTAATCCCCAATTTAGTAATCCAACGATTAGGAACAATTTTAGTTTGTGAGCTATCTTGAATTTAGATCTCATTAGCATGATCACCATCATGATTCTAAAAGCATTGCTCAAAACTATGGGTTTATCACATTTAATATAACAGTACTGTGTAGACAATGTAAAATGCCTTTTAAGAAAATCAATTCTTTTATTAATAAATGAATAATATTACAAAGTATATGCTACATCATATCAAATATGATTGGCTTGTGTGCATACTACTTTCAATCTCCCACTTGCACTAAAGCCAATCGCCATGGTATCTAATACCCATCTTCTCTAAGTGACGATCAAACTGTTGTTGTGTTAAAGCTTTAGTAAATGGATCTGCAATGTTGTCTTGAGAGTCCACACGCTCCAGGGTGACATCTCCTCTTTCAATGATCTCTCTAATCAAATGAAACCGCCGCATTACGTGTTTGGATTTTTGATGAGACCTGGGTTCCTTAGCCTGCGCAACAGCTCCATTGTTGTCACAGAATAAAGGTATGACTCCTCTAATGCTAGGAACCACTCCAAGTTCAGTTATGAACTTTTTCATCCAAACGGCTTCCTTTGCAGCTTCACTTGCAGCTATGTACTCTGCCTCTGTCACTGAATCAGCAACTGTTTGCTGCTTGGAACTCTTCCAACTCACCGCGCCACCGTTTAAGGTAAACACATACCCCGAAACGGATTTACTGTCATCTTGGTCCGTTTGAAAACTTGAGTCTGTATAGCCCTCTAGTTTCAATTCAGACCCACCGTAGACAAGAAATACATCCTTAGTTCTTCTCAAGTACTTTAGGATGTTTTTCACTGCCTTCCAGTGCTCTTCTCCTGGATTCGACAGATATCTGCTGGTTACACTAAGTGTATGAGAGACATCTGGTATAGTACATATCATACCGTACATGATAGATCCTATTGCGGAAGCATAAGGAATCTTACTCATACGGTCTCTCTCCTCAGGTGTCTTTGGGGCCTGTTTCTTGGAGAGATGTATTCCATGGCTCATCGGCATGAGACCTCTCTTGGAATCTTCCATGCTAAACTTATTTAGCATCAAGTCAATGTACTTTCCTTGGGTCAAGCCAAGCATCCTTTTAGATCTATCTCTATAGATCTTTATCCCCAAAATATAGGATGCTTCACCCAAGTCCTTCATGGAGAAGTGTTTAGATAACCAAATTTTGATCGACTGTAGCATAGGAACATCATTCCCTATCAGTAATATATCATCAACATATAATACAAGGAATGATATAGCGCTCCCACTAACCTTCTTGTACACACATGGTTCATCCTCGTTCTTGATAAAATCAAACCTTTTGATTATCTCATCAAAACGAATGTTCCACCTTCGAGAAGCTTGCTTCAATCCATAAATGGATCGTTGTAGCTTACAGACTTGGTTTGTTCCAACCGTTGAAACAAAACCCTCTGACTGTATCATATATACATTCTCCTCAAGCTCTCCATTGAGGAAGGCCGTTTTCACGTCCATTTGCCAGATCTCGTAGTCATAATAAGCTGCAATTGCAAGCAAAATCCGAATAGACTTGAGCATAGCTACTGGTGAGAAGGTTTCATCATAGTCAACTCCTTGTCTTTGTTTGAAACCTTTTGCAACCAGTCGGGCCTTATAGGTCTCTACCTTGCCATCTGCCCCAGTCTTTCTCTTAAAGACCCATTTACACCCAATAGGCTTAATGCCCTCAGGTGGTGAAACCAAAGTCCATACCTGGTTTTCATACATGGAGTTCATCTCGGATTTCATGGCTTCTAGCCATTTCTCTGAGTCTCCACTACTCATAGCCTCTTCGTAAGTCAATGGATCATCATCATCTATGATGCGTACCTCATCATCATCCTCTATGATGAATCCATACCTCTTAGGTATCTTTGGTACTCTTCCAGATTTACGAATAGGTAGTGGTACAGTAGGTTCTTCTACTTGATCAGGTACCTGACTTTGATCCGTAGTATTTTGTGGTTCTTGAACTTCTTCAAGATATATCTTACTCCCACTGACCCCTTCAAGGATAAACTCCTTTTCCAAGAAGGCAGCGTGTTACGCAACAAACACCTTTTGATCAGTAGGATGATAGAAATAATACCCTGATGTTTCTTTAGGGTATCCCACGAATCTACATTTGTCGGATCTAGTCTTCAGCTTATCATGCTCAAACCTTTTGACATAAGCTGGACAACCCCAAGTCTTAACATGCTTAAGATTTGATTTCCTCCCTATCCATATCTCATATGGAGTCTTTGGGACGGATTTGGTAGGTACCTTGTTAAGTAGGAATGCAGCCGATTCTAGGGCATAACCCAGAAGGATATTGGAAGGTCGGTAAAACTCATCATGGAACGAACCATGTCCAACAATGTTCGATTTCTCCTTTCAGATACACCATTCAACTGTGGCATCCCTGGTGGAGTCCATTGTGAGATTATACCATTTTCTTTGAGACAATTGAGAAACTCACTGGTTAAGTATTCCCCTCCTCGATCCGATCGAAGAATTTTAATACTTTTTCCAGTTTGTTTCTCTACTTCACTTCTGAATTCTTTGAACTTTTCAAACGATTCAGATTTGTATTTCATTAAATACACATATCCAAATCTAGAATGATCATCAGTGAAAGTAATAAAATAAGAATACCCACCTCGTGCATTCGTTGTCATAGGTCCACATACGTCTGTATGTACCAACGCTAACAACTCTGTAACTCTTTCTCCTTTTCCACTAAAAGGGGATTAAGTCATCTTACCCATGAGACAAGATTCACAAGTTGGATATGATTCGTAATCAGATAGCTCTAAAAGCCCATCTTTATGCAACTTGGATAATCTTGTTTCATTGATATGACCGAGTCTACAGTGCCACATAAAGGTATAATTAACATCATCTCTTTTTCTTTTCTTAGTTTGTTCAATTTGAAGTATATTTTCATGCAAGTCAAGTATGTAAAGTCCATTCAGTAAATTGCCAACACCATATAAAACATTTTTATTATAAATAGAACAACTTTTGTTCTTTATTATAATATCAAAACCATCCATATCCAATACAGAAATTGAAATAATGTTTCTAATGAGTGTTGGAACATAATAACAATTATTTAAACTAATGAACTTGCCCGAAGGCAGTGCTAAACAATAAGTCCCTACAGCCAATGCAGCAACCTTTACTCCATTTCCCACTCGTAGGACGACTTCATCCTTGTTCAGCTTCCTACTTCTGCTTAGTCCCTGCATATTATTACATATGTGAGAACTACAGCCGGTATCCATACCCAAGTAGAATTTTGACTTTTAGAAAAATTAATTTCAATCATGAACAAACCTAGATCGGAAGTCGAAGCTTCTCCAAGCTTCTTTTGGCCCGCAAGATACTCCTTGCAGTTCCTCTTCCAATGTCTCGGCTTATTGTAATGGTAGCAAATTCCTTTGCTATCTGGATCAGGTTTCTTTTTATCCTTTCCCTTCGCCTTTCCCTTAGCCTTCTTGTTTTTCTTCTTTTCAGAAGATACCTTGGGCCTCTTCCTTTTCTTGGAAGAATCATCCACTAGTAAGACTTGGTTCTTGTTGGATGAGAAGTGACCTTCAGTAGTTTTCAGCATGTTAAGTAGCTCAGGCAAGCTGACATCCAACTTATTCATGTGAAAATTCACAACAAATTGTGAGAAGGTGTCCGGGAGTGACTGCAAGATCAAATCTTGACTTAACTCCCCATCCATCACGAACCCAAGTTGTCCAAGTTGTTCAATCAGATTGATCATCTTAAGGACATGAGTCTCAATAGCAGTGCCCTCGGTCATACGAGATCGGAAGAGCTCCTTAGATATCTGATATCTAGCAGTCCTACTTTGCTCACCATACAACTCTTTGAGGTGCAACAATATAGTAGGAGCATCCATAGTTTCATGCTGACGCTGAAGCTCGTTACTCATGGATGCGAGCATGATGCATTGAGCCAGGATTGCATCATCTTGCCACTTTCTAAAAGTAGCAATCTCTTCCTAAGAGGCTGTTTCTGCAACACTTGTAGGGACTGGTGAATTTAGGACATAAGAAATCTTTTCAGCAGTGAGAACAATTCTCAGATTCCTTAACCAGTCCGTGTAATTCGGTCCGGTCAGTTTGTTAGCATCAAGTATGCTACGCAGTGATAGTGAGTTTGACATTTTTAAATTCTGCATGTGAAATAGACAACATTTTAGCATACATTCATTTAATTAATTACCAAAATAAATTAGGTCTTTATTTTAAATTGGTATCTCCCACTATTTTCATCAAACTATATTACCCTCATTATATAGTTCGACAATTCTAATTAAAGATTTGCTAGTGAGATTAAGGATCCCATTTCAAATGTATATAGCCATGTGGTGACACAACAAGCGATATATAAATAAATAGGTAGACAACTATTGTCAATTACATCACTATGTAACTCATTGTATTTTGCCTCTTAGATTATTTTGATCAAGTGGTGACACATCCGAATCAAAATTATCCAAGTTAAGTCCAACCTAGCACTTCCATATATTCGAAAGAAAACACTGTCCTTGTGGTGACACAACAAAACAGCATCGTTCAGTCTATTTATAAGCATCAAATGTGATAAAGCAACATCTTAAATATTTAATACTTGCCTTGTGGTGACACAACAAACTCATATTAAATATTTAATACTCTATTGTTTTACCATGCTAGAAGGCGACGTTCGATATTCCAAATATCTTTGAACGCTTAGGACTTAATATATTACTTTGAGGGGTTTGTTATTATTAGTCTCATCTTGTTTAGCGCGCATGCACATATATATATAAAATACGCGTCATATTATTTTACATGCGAAGCATGTTGGATAATATATAATATATATATAATAAGCATGCACATATAGAATACTATATTCTACCCGGATTGATTATGGACTTTTATTCTAGTTTGGTTCACTAGAGCCACCAAGTGAACCAAAAGGTCAAACCTAGGGTGCAAGAATAAATTTAAATATAACTATTACATTTAAACCCGGGCTCCAATACAAACGGGTCTTCAAGCGCTCCTTGCTCCTTTGTCTCCAATTCTTCAAAAATTAATTCTAACTAGTCCTATTACATAAACTATTTACAACAAATAGAAACCTTGATCAGCAGTCAAGGGGAAGTACATAGGAGGGAGATAAAATTTACATTAATAAAAATTAGAGAACACGAGGTACGCATACCCCATTTATAAAAACCCATACATTCAAGCATCCACTAAAATAAATCCAATCACACATTGGTCAACAGTCCATAATCAATCCCTATTTATTATCATACATATCTCTATATGTATCAATAAATAACATTCATCCCATGAATAGTAAAACCATTCCATATATGCATTGATATCAATTAATGGGCAAAAGTTTTGCTAATATTTAGTTTTGAAACAAAATAAACTCTTTTATTTTAATCAAAAACCAAATCCAAATTAAACTCCTTTAATTTTAGCAATCTGAAATCCTTTTCCAGGTAAAATAAACTCTTTATTTTAAACTTATATCAATTAAATAAACCATTTATTTTAATTGAAGAAAAAATATTTTTCAGATTCTGCTTACCGGCGCAGCTGCGCCCAGAATGAACTGGGCAACGGCGCAGCTGCGCTGCTCCCCAGAAAAAAAACGATTTTGGCTTTCGGCGCAGCTGCGCTCTAGAATGAACTGGAGGCGGCGCAGCTGCGCCGCAACGCTGATTCAGAAAATTTTTTATTCTGCCCAAAAATTCGATCCAATCGCATATCAAGCATACATTGAAAGTAGTATGCACACAAGCCAATCATATTTGATATGATGTAGCATATACTTTATAATCTTATTCGGTTGTTAAAAGGCATTTTACATTATCTACATAGTGCTGTTATATTAAATGTGATAAACCCATAGTTTTGAGCAATGCTTTTAGAATCATGATGGTGATCATGCTAATGAGATCTAAATTCTAGATAGCTCACAAACTTAAATTGTTCCTAATCGATGGATTACTAAAAAGGGGATTAGTGAATCCGGATAGATTAGTACATACGTTGCTTGCTCTTATGAAGAGAATGATTGATCTCATAATCATTTGTGTGGAGACACTAAAGCAAGTATGTAGGTGCTTATTAGAGAATAAGTTCACTGAACGTGGCTCGCTAAGGAATATCTAATGGAGTTTTACTCGCCTGTCAATAGGAATTCCTCTAGTGATAGTAGTACAAGTGATCCTTGGACTTGAGATCATCATAGTATCTTGTGTATGATGAGTTATACTTTGACATGTCCCTTAAGACCTTTAGGGTATATCAAAGGGTATGATTGGGTATAATAAGTTGTACATGAAAATAAGTGAATGATCAACAAAGAATCTACCACTTCTAGTAAAAGGAGAGAATGTCCTATGTGATTCGATAAATGACGACTCAGAAGTCTTTGGCCAAAGCAGAATGAAATTAGAAAGGAGTTTCTAATTTGCATTAATCAGAGTTGTGCATTTCAGAATCGAAATACATATAATTAAATAAAATAAGACTTGACAGTAATTCCATGTCTTATATTTAATTGGGACATTGTATGGTAGAAGGATTGAATTGTACGGTAACTATGCACTGAAAGGTTCTTTTATGATTAATGTTGAAATCTATATTATCTGGAAAGTCGTTGATCGCTAAGGGGGCTTACCCTTATTGTAGAATAAATATTATTTATTTAAATAAATTAAATAGTTTAATTTATTTATTTAAATAAGATTAGAATTGTTCTAATTGATTTATTCACAACTGGTTTAATATGGAGAACCTAAAGGGTCACAAACCGCAAAAGGAAAATATTTATTTAAGAAGTAAATGGCATAATTGTAATAATAAGTTAAGTGTATTTAATTTAGTCTATGTAGATAGAATAAATTAAATAGCTTAATATTTATTATTTAATATTTTAGAAATATTAAATATAAATTAATAAGAGGAGTCTTATTATTATTATTACTATTACTATTATTTAATTCCTAATAGGGATTGGGAATTAATTAATAGAAGTACTCTCACATGAATTCCTAATTGGATTAGGAGTTTAATTTAATTAAAGGAGTTTAATTAGAATAGAAACCCTAATCCTAAATAGTTTAGGGAAGGGTTTTCCTACATCTATAAATAAGAGAAGTCTTATCATAGATTAGGGTTACACACTCTTGCATAAGAATTGTAGAGAGTACTTACAATTTCTATAGAGATAGAAATTAGGGTTTTGCCAACACCCATCTTCTTGAACAAGTATTATTCCTTGGTGGATCACCTCTAGATGCCAAACACTTGGGTGGCTAACGTTGATCAAAGGAAGGAATTTAATCGGTGGAATTCAAGGAGAACGCGAAGGAATTGGAGGTGAACTTGTACCTGAGGAAGCTAGAATTCTACAAGGGTATAATTCTTATTCTCCATCTCTTTCGTTTAATTAATAATTGTGCATAAAGAAAGATCATGGTGATGGTTTGTATAAAATTTTAAAATCTGATTTTATCGCGCTTCCGCTTTATTAATGTAATTTGATTGCATGTTCGCGTTATACAAACCTAACAGTGGTATCAAGAGCCAAACTTTATGCGAATTATTAATTGTTTTGATTCTGTATATACATTGATATGTGTTAAGAACAATTTAATTGGGCATAATTGTTTGTGTAAAATTATTTTATTTATTTTATTTATTTTTTATTTATTTTGATTTTATTTATTTTCAATTAAGATAAAAGGTTTATTTTGAATTGGAATATAATTAAAATTAAAAGTTTTATTTGAACTTGGAATTGGATTCTACGTTAACTAGAATAAAAGAGTTTATTCATATATGGAATAGGATTCCATGTTTCCTAGAATAAAGGAGTTTATTCACATATGGAATAGGATTCCATGTTTCCTAGAATAAAGGAGTTTATTCACATATGGAATAGGATTCCATATTTCCTAGAATAAAGGAGTTTATTCACATATGGAATAGGATTCCATGTTTCCTTAAAAAATAAATATGTTTATTTTGATAAGGAATAGGATTCAACATATTTTATTTTCCAACAATTTTAAGTTAAAAATAAAGGTGTTTATTTTAAACTTGAAATTGGTTTCCATATTAATTAAAATAAAGGAGTTTATTTTGATTTGGAATTTGATTAAAAATAAAGGAGTTTATTTTTATTCAAAAAATTGGATAAATTAAAATAAAAGAGTTTATTTTGATTTGGAATATGATTAAAATAAAGAAGTTTATTTTAATTGAAATTGGATTTCATGATAACTAATTATAGTTGGAATTGGATTCCATGATAACTAATTGGAGTTGAAATTGAATTTTATACTAACTAATATTGCCCATTAAATGATATCAATGCATATATGGAATGATTTTATTATTCATGGGATGAATGTTATTTATTGATACATATAGAGATATGTATGATAATAAATAGGGATTGATTATGGACTATTGACCAATGTGTGATTGGATTTATTTTAGTGGATGCTTGAATGTATGAGTTTTTATAAATGGGGTCTGCGTACCTCGTCTTCTCTAATTTTTTCTTAATGTAAATTCTATCTCCCTCCTATGTACTTCCCCTTGACTGCTGATCAAGGTTTCTATTTATTGTAAATAGTTTTTGTAATAGGACTAGTTAGAATTAATTTTGAAGAATTGAAAACAAAGGAGCAAGGAGCGCTTGAAGACCCGTTTGTAATGGAGCTCGGGTTTAAATGTAACAGTTATATTTAAATTTAATTCTTGCACCCTAGGTTTGACCTTTTGGTTCACTTGGTGGCTCTAGTGAACCAAAATAGAATAAAAGTCCATAATCAATCCGGGTAGAATATAGTATTCTATATGTGCATGCTTACTATGTATATATTATATATTATACAACATGCTTCGCATGTTTAATAATATGACGCGTATTTTATATATATATGTGCATGCGCGCTAAACAAGATGAGACAAATAATAACAAACCCCTCAAAGAAATTATATTAAGTCCTAAGTGTTCAAAGATATTTGGAATATCGAACGTCGCCTTCTAGCATGGTAAAGCGATAGAGTATTAAATATTTAATATAAGTTTGTTGTGTCACACAAGGCAAGTATTAAATATTTAAGATGTTGCTTTATCACATTTGATGCTTATACATAGACTGAACGATGTTGTTTTGTTGTGTCACACAAGGACAGTGTTTTTCTTTCGAATATATGGAAGTGCTAGGTTGGACTTAACTTGGATAATTTTGATTCGGATGTGTCACACTTGATCAAAATAATCTAAGAGGCAAATTGAAAGGAGTTACATAGTGATGTAATTGACAATAGTTGTCTACCTATTTATTTATATATCGTTTGTTGTGTCACACAAGGCTATATACATTTGAAATGGGATCCTTATTCTCACTAGCAAATCTTTAATTAGATTTGTCGAACTGTATATTGAGGGTAATATAGTTTGATGAAAATAGTGGTAGATACCAATTTAAAATAAAGACCTAATTTATTTTGGTAATTAATTAAAATGAATGTACGCTAAAATGTTGTTAAATTACAAATTCATTTACAGAATTTTACGATGTCTAATTCACTATCACTGCGGAGCATATTAGATGCTAATTAACCGGACCAAATTAAAAGGACTGGTTAAAGAATTTGAGAATAGTTCTCAAGGCTGAAAAGCTATTTTATGTCTTTAATATGCTTATCCCTGCAATGGTTGCAGACAATGCGTCTGAGGAAGAGATTGCTACTTTTAGAAAGTGGCAAGATGATGCACAGTTGGCTCAATGCATCATGCTCGCATCCATGAGTAACGAGCTTCAGCGTCAGCATGAAACTATGGATGCTCCTACTGTACTCCGGCACCTTCAAGGAGTTGAAGGGTGAGGAAAGTAGGACTATTAGATATCAGATATCTAAGGAGCTCTTCCGATCTAGAATGATCGATGGCACTACAGTATAGACAAATGTCCTAAAATGATCAATATGATTGAACAATTGGGACAACTGGGTTTTAATGGATGTAGAGTTGATCCAAGATTTGATCTTGCAATCACTTCCGGACTCTTTCTCACAAATTGTTGTGAATTTCACATGAAAAAGCTATATGTCAGCCTGCCTGAGTTGCTTAAACATGTTGAAAACAGTAAAGAGTCAATTTCCAACCAAGAAAGACCAAGTCTTACTGGAGATGATTCTTCCAGGAAGCGGAAGAGGGCCAAAGGATCTTCTTAAAAGAAGAACAATTCAAAGAAGGTAAATGGAAAGGCAAAAATAAAGGACAATAAGAACAAGACTGATGCAGATAGCAAAGGAGTTTGCTTCCACTGCAATAAGCCTGGATACTGGAAAGTAAACTGTAAGGAGAATCTTGCAGAGGGTAACCAGAAGAAGCTTAATGAAGCTTCGGTTACAGATATAGATTTGTTCATGATTGAAATAAATTTTTTCTGTAAATCAAGGTTCTACATAGGTATTGGATACCGGCCGTAGTTCTCACATATGCAATCCAATGCAGAGACTAAGCAGAAGTAGAAAGCTAAACAAAGATTAAGTAAATCTTATGTGTGGGAATGGAGCAAAGGTTGTTGCATTAACCATAGGAACTTATAGTTTAGCATTGCCTACGGGCAAGTCTATTAAGTTAATAAGTTGTTATTATGTTCCAGTTCTCTTTAGAAACATTATTACTTCCGTTGTTGGACAAGGAAGGTTTTGGTATTATATTTAAGAACAATTGTTGTTCTATTTATAACGATAATGTTTTTGTTTGAAACTGGAAGATTACTTGATAGACTTTGTAAACTTGACTTACATGAAAAATAATTTTGCAAATTGAACAAACTAGTAAAAGAAAAGGAGATGATCATTCAAAGAGTTGAATATGTGTATTTGATAAAATACAAATCTGAATCATTTGAAAGGTTCAAAAAATTCAGAAGTGAAATATATTGACAAAGTATTAAGATTCTTTGATCAGATCAAGGAAAGAATACTTGTGCAATGAGTTTCTAGATCATCTCAAAATGGTATTTTCTCATAATGGACACCTTCTGATACACAATAATTGATTGGTGTATCTAAAAGGAGAAATTGTACCTTGTTGGACATGGTGCAGTCCATAATGATTTTTACCGACATTCTAGTATCCATCTAGGGTTATGCCCTAGAAACGGCTGCATATCTACATAATAAGGGAACCTCAAAATCCGGCCCCAAGACTCCATAAAAGTTATGGATAGGGAGGATTCCTAATCTTAAGTATGTTAACATAAGGGTTGTCCAGCTTATGTGAAAAGGTTTCAAAGATAAGTTTGGGACAAAATCTGACAAGTGCAGACTTGTGGGATATCCTAAAGTAAGTTTAGGGTATTATTACTATAATCCTACACGCTGCCTTCTTAGATAAAGGTGTTTATCATTGAAGGAGCTAGTGGGAGGGTAAAATATCTTGAAGGAGTTCAAGAACCACAAAACACTTTAAGTCGAATCGAGGAACCTGTAGATAGACCTATTGTACCACAACCGAATCGTAAATATGGAAGAGTACCGAAGATACCTGGGAGGTATGGATTCATCATAGAGGATGATGATGAGGTACGCATCATAGAGGATGATGATCCAGTTATATACAATGAGGCTATGAGTAGAAGACACTCAGAGAAATGGCAAATGGCCATGAAATCCGAAATGGACTCCATGTATGAGAACCAAGTATAGACTCTGGTTACTCCACAAAAGGGCATAGTGTCAAGAGTGTGAATATGGGTCTTTAAGAGAAAGACTGGGGCAAATGGCAAGGTGGAGACCTATAAGACCAGACCTGTTTAAAAGGTTTCAAATAAAGTCAAGGAGTTGACTGTGATAAAACCTTATTTCTGGGTAATGCTCAAGTCCATTTGGATTTTGCTTGTGATTGCAGCTTATTACGAAATCTGGCAAAAATGGATGTGGAGACACCCTTCCTCAATGAAGACTTGAGGAGAATGTATGTATGATACAGCCAGAGGAATTTGTTTCAAAGGTTGAAGCAAATCGTGTTTTAAGCTACAATGATCCATTTATGGATTGAAGCAAGCTTCTCAAAAATGGAACATTCATTTTGATGAGACAATCAAAAGAGTTTGATTTTATCAAAAATAAGAATGAACCTAGTATGTACAAAAGGGTAAGTGGGAGCACTGTGACATTCTTGGTATTATATGTTGATATACTACCGACAAGGAATAACACACACCAATGCTACAATCAGTAAAGATAAAATTGTCTAAACATTCCTCCATGAATGACTTGGGAGGAGCATCCTATAAATTGGGGATAAAAATCTATATAGATAGATTTAAAAGGATGTTCGGCTTGACACAATGAACGTATATTCATTCGATGCTAAAGGGGTTTAGCATGGCAAACTCCAAGAAAGGTCTCATGATGATGAGCCGTGGAGTGTATCTCTCTAAAATTGTCCCCAATTAAAAGAGAGATCGCATGAGTTACTATCATGTATGCAGTGAATATACAAGGCCTGATGTTGATCAATCATATTCTGGAGAAGATCATTGTAAGACAGTGATAAACATCTTTGAGTACTTAACCGGTATTGAAGATGTAATACTAATTTATGGTAGGTCTGAATTAAAACTAGAGGGCTAAACAGACTCAAGTTTTTCAGACTGACCACGACGATAACAAATCCACTTTATGGTAAAACGTTACCTTGAAAGGTGGTGCAGTGAATTGGAAAAGTTCCAAACAGCAAAGAGTTGCTGGTTTAGTGACGCATACAAAGTATATAGCTATAAATGAAGCTACAAGTTGATTGTTTGGATGAAAAGTTCATCACGGAACTAGGAATAGTTCCCAAGTCTCATCTTGGATTCAAACATGTGTTGCGGCACTTTCATTTGATTAGTGGAATCATTGAAAGAGGAGAAGTCACTATAGAGATAGTGGACTCTCAAGAACAACATTGCATATCCATTACTGAAGCTTTATCCAAACAGCAGGATGATCGTCACTTAGAGAAGAAGGGTATTAGATACCATGACGATTGGCTTTAGTGCAAGTGGGAGATTGAAAGTAGTATGCACACAAGCCAATCATATTTGATATGATGTAGCATATACTTTATAATCTTATTCGATTGTTAAAAGGCATTTTACATTATCTACATAGTGCTGTTATATTAAATGTGATAAACCCATAGTTTTGAGCAATGCTTTTAGAATCATGATGGTGATCATGCTAATGAGATCTAAATTCTAGATAGCTCACAAACTTAAATTGTTCCTAATCGATGGATTACTAAAAAGGGGATTAGTGAATCCGGATAGATTAGTACATACGTTGCTTGCTCTTATGAAGAGAATGATTGATCTCATAATCATTTGTGTGGAGACACTAAAGCAAGTATGTAGGTGCTTATTAGAGAATAAGTTCACTGAACGTGGCTCGCTAAGGAATATCTAATGGAGTTTTACTCGCCTGTCAATAGGAATTCCTCTAGTGATAGTAGTACAAGTGATCCTTGGACTTGAGATCATCATAGTATCTTGTGTATGATGAGTTATACTTTGACATGTCCCTTAAGACCTTTAGGGTATATCAAAGGGTATGATTGGGTATAATAAGTTGTACATGAAAATAAGTGAATGATCAACAAAGAATCTACCACTTCTAGTAAAAGGAGAGAATGTCCTATGTGATTCGATAAATGACGACTCAGAAGTCTTTGGCCAAAGCAGAATGAAATTAGAAAGGAGTTTCTAATTTGCATTAATCAGAGTTGTGCATTTCAGAATCGAAATACATATAATTAAATAAAATAAGACTTGACAGTAATTCCATGTCTTATATTTAATTGGGACATTGTATGGTAGAAGGATTGAATTGTACGGTAACTATGCACTGAAAGGTTCTTTTATGATTAATGTTGAAATCTATATTATCTGGAAAGTCGTTGATCGCTAAGGGGGCTTACCCTTATTGTAGAATAAATATTATTTATTTAAATAAATTAAATAGTTTAATTTATTTATTTAAATAAGATTAGAATTGTTCTAATTGATTTATTCACAACTGGTTTAATATGGAGAACCTAAAGGGTCACACCGCAAAAGGAAAATATTTATTTAAGAAGTAAATGGCATAATTGTAATAATAAGTTAAGTGTATTTAATTTAGTCTATGTAGATAGAATAAATTAAATAGCTTAATATTTATTATTTAATATTTTAGAAATATTAAATATAAATTAATAAGAGGAGTCTTATTATTATTATTACTATTACTATTATTTAATTCCTAATAGGGATTGGGAATTAATTAATAGAAGTACTCTCACATGAATTCCTAATTGGATTAGGAGTTTAATTTAATTAAAGGAGTTTAATTAGAATAGAAACCCTAATCCTAAATAGTTTAGGGAAGGGTTTTCCTACATCTATAAATAAGAGAAGTCTTATCATAGATTAGGGTTACACACTCTTGCATAAGAATTGTAGAGAGTACTTACAATTTCTATAGAGATAGAAATTAGGGTTTTGCCAACACCCATCTTCTTGAACAAGTATTATTCCTTGGTGGATCACCTCTAGAGGCCAAACACTTGGGTGGCTAACGTTGATCAAAGGAAGGAATTTAATCGGTGGAATTCAAGGAGAACGCGAAGGAATTGGAGGTGAACTTGTACCTGAGGAAGCTAGAATTCTACAAGGGTATAATTCTTATTCTCCATCTCTTTCGTTTAATTAATAATTGTGCATAAAGAAAGATCATGGTGATGGTTTGTATAAAATTTTAAAATCTGATTTTATCGCGCTTCCGCTTTATTAATGTAATTTGATTGCATGTTCGCGTTATACAAACCTAACATACATGGAATTATCAAAATCGATAATTAGCACAAGATTAGGCTCTGATACCACTGTTAGGTTTGTATATTGCGCGAACATGTAATCAAATTACATAAATAGTGCGGAAGCGCGATAAAATCGGATTTTAAAATTTTATACAAACCATCACCAAGATCAATCTATGTGCTCAATTAACGATATAAACAAAAGATAAAGAGAATAAGAATTATAACCTCGTAGAACAAAGCTTCCTCGGGTACAAGTTCAACTCCTAGTCCTTCGTGTTCTCCTCGAATGCTACGGTGTGATTCCTTCCTTTGATCAACGTTAGCCACCCAAGTGTTTGGCCTCTAGAGGTGATCCACCAAGGAAGAACAAGTATTCAAGAAGTTGGGTATTTGACAAAACCCTAGTTTCTATCTCTATAGAAATTGCTCTCCACAATCTAATGCAAGAGTGTGTAACCCCAATCTATGATAAGACCCCTCTTATTTATAGATGTAGAAATAACCCTTCCCTAAACTATTTAGGATTAGGGTTTGTATTATAATTAAGCTCCTTTAATTAATAATACTCCTAATCCAATTAGGAATTCATGGGAGAGTACTTCTATTAATTAATTCACAATCCCTATTAGGAATTAAATAATAGTAATAGTAATAATAATAGTAAGACTCCTCTTATTAATTTATATTTAATATTTACAAAATATTAAATAATAAATATTAAGCTATTTAATTTATTCTATCTCCATAGATTAAATTAAATACACTTAACTTATTATTACCATTATGCCATTTACTTCTTAAATAAATATTTTCCTTTTGCGGTGTGACCCTTTAGGTTCTCCATATTAAACCGATTGTGAATAAATCAATTAGAACAATTCTAATCTTATTTAAATAAATAAATTAAACTATGTAATTCATTTAAATAAATAACATTTATTCTACAATAAGGGTAAGCCCCCTTAGCGATCAACGACTTTCCAGATAATATAGATTTCAACATTAATCACAAAAGAACCTTTGAGTAGATAGTTACCGTACAATTCAATCCTTCTACCATAAAATGTCCCAATTAAATATAAGACATGGATTTACTGTCAAGTCTTATTTTATTTAATTATATGTATTTCGATTCCCAAATGCATAACTCTAAATAATGCAAATTAGAAACTCCTTTCTAATTTCATTCTGCCTTGGCCAAGGACTACTAAGTTATCATTTATCGAATCACATAGGACATTCACATCTTTTACTAGACGAGGTAGATTCTTTGTTGATCATTCACCTATCTCCATGTACAACTAATTATACCCAATCATACCCTTTGATATACCCACAAGGTCTTAAGGGACATGTCAAAGTATAACTCATCATACACAAGATACTATGATGATCTCAAGTCCAAGGATCACTTGTACTACTATCACTAGAGGAAATTCCTATTGACAGGCGAGTAAAACTCCATTAGGTATTCCTTAGCGAGTCACGTTCAGTGAACTTATTCTCTAATAAGCACCTACATACTTGCTTTAGTGTCTCCACACAAATGATTATGAGATCAATCATCCTCTTCCTAAGAGCAAGCAACGTATGTACTAATCTATCCGGATTCACTAATCCCCAATTTAGTAATCCAACGATTAGGAACAATTTTAGTTTGTGAGCTATCTTGAATTTAGATCTCATTAGCATGATCACCATCATGATTCTAAAAGCATTGCTCAAAACTATGGGTTTATCACATTTAATATAACAACACTGTGTAGATAATGTAAAATGCCTTTTAAGAAAATCAATTCTTTTATTAATAAATGAATAAGATTACAAAGTATATGCTACATCATATCAAATATGATTGGCTTGTGTGTATACTACTTTCATGAAGATCAAGAGAAAACGACATTCACTTGTCCATATGGGACATTTGCTTTCAGAAGAATGTCATTTGGGCGATGCAACGCACCCGCTACTTTCCAAAGATGTATGATGGCAATATTCTCCGATATGGTTGAGCAAGGATTGGAGGTTTTCATGGATGATTTTTCGGTTTTTGGAGATTTATTCGACTTATGCCTTGAAAACCTTGTGAAAGTGCTGAAACGATGTGTTGAAACAAATTTGGTGCTAAATTGGGAGAAATGCCACTTTATGGTGCAAGAAGGCATTATTTTGGGGCATAGAGTGTCTTCAAAGGGGCTGGAGGTTGATAAGGCCAAGATTGAGGCCATTGAGAAACTTCCTCCACCAACCAACGTCAAGGGCATTCGCAGTTTCCTTGGACATACTGGATTTTATAGGCGGTTTATTAAAGATTTTTCCAAAATTACAAAACCGCTGTGTAGCCTCCTTGAGAAAGACACTCCATTTGTCTTTGATCATGCATGTTTAGAGGCTTTTAAGTTACTAAGGAAGAAGCTTGTAAGTGCTCCTATTATCATGGCCCCGAATTGGAATCTTCTGTTTGAATTGATGTGCGACGCTAGCGACTTTGCAATTGGTGTTGTTTTGGGCCATCGCAAGGATAAGGTTTTTCATGTGATCTATTATGCTAGCAAGACATTAAATGGAGCACAACTTAATTATACAACAACGGAGAAGGAATTGCTTGCTATTGTCTATGCTTTGACAAATTTCGTGCCTATCTCATTGGCACCAAGGTCATTATGTACATCGACCATTCAGCCATAAAGTACTTAATAGCAAAGAAGGATGCAAAGCCACGCTTGATTCGATGGGTTTTATTACTTCAAGAGTTTGATCTTGAGATTCGAGATAAGAAGGGAACCGAGAATCAAGTGGCGGATCACCTGTCAAGGCTGGAAAATGCAGACCGTGAGGTGGGAGATGATGTCATGATTAATGAATCTTTCCCCGATGAGCAACTTTTCGCCATCACACATGAAGTGCCATGGTATGCTGACTATGTTAATTATGTGGTAAGCCATGTGCTACCGCCCGAGTTGAGCCATCAACAGAAAAAGAAGTTCCTGCACGATGTGAAACACTACTTCTGGGACGAACCATTTTTGTTTAAGCAATGTGCTGACCAGCTGATCAGAAAATGCGTACCTCAATCCGAAATGGGAAGTGTTTTGCAACAGTGTCATGCTTCAGCTTTTGGAGGACATTATGGTGGAGAGAGAACAGCGACGAAAGTACTTCAGTCGGGTTTTTATTGGCCAACGTTGTTCAAGGATGCCCATGTGTTTGTGCTGAATTGCGATCGATGTCAAAGAGTGGGGAACATTTCCAGGCGTCATGAGATGCCACTAACCACAATCCTAGAGGTTGAGATCTTTGACGTTTGGGGTATTGACTTTATGGGTCTGTTTCCTTCTTCGTTCAACAATTTGTATATCCTTGTGGCTATAGATTACGTGTCAAAATGGGTTGAAGCAGCCGCGACGCCCACCAATGATGCCAAGGTTGTGCAGAAGTTCCTTCGAAAAAATATTTTCACAAGATTCGGAACTCCGCGAGCAATAATTATCGATGAAGGGTCGCACTTTTGTAACAAGAACTTTAATGCCCTTCTTGCTAAATATGGGGTGACCCATAAAATTTCCACGACCTATCATCCTCAAACAAGTAGTCAGGTGGAGGTATCTAACAGAGAAGTGAAAAGGATTTTAGAGAAGATTGTGAACCCGAATAGAAAGGATTGGTCATTGAAGCTTGATGACGCCTTATGGGCGTATATGACGGCATACAAAACTCCTATCGGGATGTCACCATATCAGCTTGTGTATGGGAAAGCATGTCACCTTCCGGTGGAACTAGAACATAGTGCTTATTGGGCCATCCGGAGTCTAAATTTTGACTTGAATGCGGCGGGAGAGAAACGCCTCTTGCAACTCAACGAGATGCAAGAGTTCTGTCTCCAGTCCTATGAGAATGCAAAGCTCTATAAGGAGAAAGTCAAGAGGTGGCACGACAAGAAGATAATCGATCGAAAGTTTGAGGTTGGACAACCTGTCCTACTTTATAATTCTCGGTTGAAGCTATTTCCCGGCAAACTTAAATCAAGATGGTCAGGGCCATTTTATATGAATCATGTTTTTTCGCATGGTGCAATTGAACTGCGGGATGATAAGACAAACCAATCGTTCAAGGTGAACAGACAAAGAATTAAACACTATTGGGGTAGCGACTTTGAGTGCCAAAAGACCTCAATTAGTCTCGTTGATCCGAAATGATTGGGGAATAGTCAGGTTGAAGACTCTAAATCAAGCGCTAGTTGGGAGGCAACCCAATTTTTAGTTTAAATTCATGAGTTATCGTTTATTGAAAAAAAAATCAAGGATGATGTTCATCATTAATTGTTTCTAATTTTGTTAATTTTGTTGCTACGTGTAGGTATTTTCATCCAATTTTGACACGTGAGTGAACCATGTCAGCGGCACGCCAGCAGCAACACGCCCAGCAAGCCAGTCAGGCGCTTGGCGTGGGCGCAGCAGGCGCCGCACAGGCGCGCGTGCCCCAGGCACAACACATGGGCACTGACTCTCGGCTTGGGCATGGGCGTTGGCAGGCGGCAGACGCGGGCGCGACAGGATCAGCAGCGGGCGTGCGCAGCAGGATCAGCAGGTAGGCGCAGCAGGCGGGTGAGCAGCAGGCGCGGCAGGCAGGCAGCATGAGCAGCAATTTAGCACGCGGGCTGGGCGCCCAGCAAGCGCGCGCGGGCACGCCTCAGGCTGTGCGGCCGCACCAAGCAGCTGGTGCATGTTCTTTAAAGCTTCAATCTTGCTCATTTGCTTCCACCCATTCTTATATCTCTCTCCTCCAACTCCTTAGCTAACTTGCATGCATCTTTCCCAAACTAAATTTCGTGCATCATTACTTCAAATTGGCATCCAATCTCGGCAACCCATCATCAATTTCATCTTATAACTTGAATTTCAACAAGAATTTGAAGGTTTTTGAAGGATTTCCATGGCTTTTCAAAATTTTTCCTAGTAAAGGTAAAAAGGGCTATAAATTGCAAATTTTCTTGCTTGGGTGTTGTGTTTTGGTGGTTTTTATTAGCAGGTACATAGCTAGCTCCCATTGAAAGGCTTTGTGGAGGGTTGGGCTTGCTATCCACTGCACTTACAACTGTGATTCTAAAGAGTGCACGCCACCTGTTTGATAAATTGTCTGAGAGGGACTTTTGGGCTATTTTGGGGTAATTTGCTTGAAACTTTTCTGGTATGGCTTCCAAACGTCAACGGGGTGAATCTTCATCGTCCAAGCCAACCAAAGCCTATGACAAGAAAAAGTTCGTTAGTGCGGAGGCATCCGAGCATTACCACACTGTCATGGCCACAAAAACATTAATTCCTGAGAGGGGTATTCTACCGGACGCAACAAATGATTTTGGCATCGCTAACATAATTGAGGAAAGGGGATGGTAGACGTTCGCCACACAACCCGAGCCCACATGTATATCAATCGTCCGGGAGTTTTATGCCAATGCCATGGAGGCTGACAACTATGTAGTTATGGTTCAGGGCAAAATGGTGTCATTTGGCAAACGAAACATTAAAGAATATTATCAACTTCCTAGAAGCCATGGCACGGATGAACTCACCAGGTTGGGAACCGAAAAGCCTGATTGGGATGATATAATTGCAACCTTATGCAAGCCAGGCGCCCATTGGACAATGAAAGGGGGAGAACCAATGCATTTACGACAGAGTGATTTAAGCAAGTATGGGAAGTCTACAGGCGAGCTGCCACATCCATCACTGATCTGTGGCCTGTGCAAAGAGGCAAAAGTCAAGTGGAGCGCCAACGAGTTACTTCAATACCCATTGACTCCTATAGATAACCAAGCTATGCGCCACTACAAAGTTTGGAGGGGTGGGATGCCGGAGGAGCATGGAGCTGGATTCTTACCTTTGCTGCATCCTCACGAACCTGAAGATGAGGCCAACCCACCACTTAACATCAAGCATCCCGAGCCATCTAGCTCTTCAATCGACTTACTTATTGCTGAGATGCGCGAGCTTCGGCGTGAAAATCAGGAGATGAGGGCTGAAATGCAGCGGAATGCACAAGAAAGAGAAAAGGAAACCCGAGAGAGGGAGCCTGAATATAGGCGTATGTCACGATGCATTAATCATTCAATTCAACAGGTCAATTCATTGTGTATTTATACTTCCGATTTTTATAATGCTACCACACAGGTGATCAACAACAACGGGTTCAATACTGGCCCACATACGGTCCAATTCCCCACGATACCTATGTTCCCGGAGTATGACCTTGATTCGGGTGATGATGCAAATGGAGGTAATCACGCAAATAGCAACAGTGAGGATGGTGCTGCTTGAGTTCCTTAGTGAAGTTCTCTGTTTAAATTTTGTCTATTATAACATCGAGGACTATGTTGATTTTAAGTTTGGGGGTGTGGTAGTTTAATTTAGTTTAGTTTAATTTAGTTTTATTTTGTCTAAGTCGTGTTGTGGTGCAAGAATGGCCAATGATATCTTGCTGGTTATTGTGTTTTTATCTAAAGTAAGGTTTGAGCATGTTTAGTTACTTCTTAACATTTTGGCTAACCACCCTACTCTCGGTTGTGTAAGCTCTTCACGTACACATTGTGCTTATTTAGTTAGTTAGCATTGAGAAATCTCATTTACTTAAATGCTTGGGAGACTATACTTGAAATGTACTGAACTCGCGTCAACAGCCTTTTATGCTTATTTTAGACTTTCATATAAGTTTGGGGGAATTACAAAAAAAAGAAAAAAAAAGAAAAAATTATTATCATTTGTTGACCAAGTTTAATTACGTGGCCATTGCTACTCGAGTTAATAGATCCTCAGGGGTGTTTTTACACCTAATGCCCTAAAGCCATCTGGTTTGGGAGTCATTGATCAAACACTCATTACATGGGTAGCTCTGAATAGCCTAATGTGATTAGACATTGCACGGTCATGCGCTTAGTTAAGGTGAGATGGAGCGTAAAACGCACTCACCAGTGTGATTACTCATTACTGCAATAATCCCTTGGGAACCCCCTTCTTATATGGTCGTCTTGTTTGGTATTTATCAAGGTAATGATGAGTTTGTAGATTTATAGTATAATCCCTCATATATTGAGTTCATGCGTTAGCTCTTTCCTAACTCGTATAAATAGATACCACACTCTCACACACACATTGCTGAGATCTTGAGTAGCTGTGAGCTTAGAAATTTTGTTAATTTGTAACTTTACGTTATTCTTGGGCCCCTTTTGATTTTTTTTCTTTGAGGCCAATTCTTGAGTCGTTCTCTTCTAATTCAGTTGTCATTGTGTTTATTTCAAGAAATTATTTTATCTCTGTTTGCTTGAGGACAAGCAAATGGTTAAGTTTGGGGGTATTTGATGAGGGTGTTTTATACACACAATTTAGGTACCTTTGACCTTGATAGTTTGTTAATTTGTGGGACTTTTATATGGTTTTTAGTTATTTTTATCATATTTCTACATAATTTAGTTTTTAGTTATTTTTACATATTTTATGTTGCTTTGATGCATTTTTATTATGTTTGTAGGAATGGAAATAAAGACCGCTCGGATCGTTATTCGTATTGACACAATGTCCGTGCTTGGACGTATGTGCCCGAATGGTAGTACGATGGAAATTTGTGCTTGGCGACGCTCGATGCTTAATTTAATAACATTTGGTAGTTGGGCGTGCACGGCGTGCGGCGTTGGCCAAGCCACGAGGGCAAGCCCGTGCTTAGATATTCGTGCCCGAATGATAACACGGTGAAAAGTTGTGTATGACGATGCTCGGCATTGATTTTGATAACATTTGGAAGTTGGGCGTGCACGACGTTGGAAGGCGTGCACGACGTGCGACGTCAACCAAGCCGCGGGCATGGCGTGCAGCAGCTGGGGGCATCAGGCAGGCGCTGGGCGCGGACGCCGTGCGGCGGCGTGCGCGGGCGCATGGGCGCTGGGCGCCCGACGGGCATCGGCAGACATCGACATTAGGCGTTGGGCACGCGCGCGGCTCGGCACCACTGATGAGTGGGTTTTACATCTACGAATTAAGTACGTTTGACTTGATAATTTGTTAGTTCTTAAGTATTTTAAGTTAGTATTAGATATTTATAGTGTTTTTATGTTATTTTGTAGGAATGAGCAAGGAAACGCAATTCGAACATCTTTTGGAGTACAACATGCGAGCAAGTGCGAGAAGGGAAGATTACAGGGCTTTTAACATTAAAATAGATGCATGTTCTTGGTTTGGAACTTGTATTTTATTGTAGATTACTTCTTAGTTTTCCGGAACATCTTGAATCACCTCAATCGGAGTTCGGATGCGAGAGTTATGACATTTTTATCAACAGAGATCAAGGTTTGGAGTTGTCATTTACATAACAGCCACTTCAAGCTCAATTTCAACCATGCTCCGGCCTGAATCTCTCAATTCTCAAAGAATGATTGTAGATCTCGTCGATATCTTCAATTTGGTAGGTGGCAGGCTTCGTAACTCCTCCCGGATCACAAGTTATGGCCATTTTACCAACAGACGTCGAAGCAGAAAATATTTTCTCGCCGGGGAGAGAATCTCAGGCTTAAATTTCTCGCCGGGGCGAGAACCTCTCTGCCCAACTTCGCCGGGGCGAGGATTTTACAAAGGAATTTCTCGCCGGGGCGAGAATGCGCGGAAAGGAAAAAATATTTTAATGCAGTTCTTTTGGGAAGTTGATTTGGAATTGGATTCTTTCTACTGATTTGATTCAGAAACTATAAAAGAGACAGAGAGAGATGGAAATAGAGGGGAACATACATAGATACACACATACATGGTACATTCATAGTTACATACATACGCAAGGATTGAGACACAGAGCTGAACTTGGGAGATTGGAGACTAGAGAAAGCATCGCAAGGAATTCAGATTAGAGACTTGAAGATTGAAGAACTTTTACTGAGTTTTTCTTATCCTCTATCTTATATTTGTAATTTAATTGTGATGACTTATTTGGGATTCATGTTTTCTATTTTCAGTATGAACTAAATTTGCAATTAAGGCTACAATTGAATCTTTTATGTTTACGGAGCATATGCCTAGCTATTTGAAGGTTATAAAGGAGATTCTACAGGAAAAGAGCATGCTAGGTGATTTTGAATCAATGGCCCTTACAGAAGCAAAGTCCTCAGACGTTTCATTATTACTAATGGCTGGAGAGTTCCTCAATTTTCGAAGGGGCATTGGATAGAAAAGGAAGTAGTCAGGCTGAAAGACTATAATTCAAGCACTTGATGGGAGGCAACCCAATCATTTTAGTATCTTTAGCTATTTTAGTTTTTTTTGTATTTTTGCATTTAGTTAGGATAGTAGTAGTTAGTTTCTAAGATTTTCAGTGCTTTGCTAGTCTCTCATGCTTTTAAAAAGGTTGTGCTAATCCATGTTATGCTATGTTGCTTTGAACAGGTAAAAGGTTTTGGGATTGCACCAATTGAAGAAAAGGGGAACAAAGCAAAAATTTCAGAAAAGAGGTTTCTCGCCCCGGCGAGAAAAATGCACTAGAGATCCTCGCCCCGGCGAGAACCTCTCTGCCAAAACTCACCCCAGCGTGAAAATTTCTCGCCCCAGCCCATTCTTCTCTGTCCATTCTCGCCCCGGCGAGAACCCAAGGCAAAAATCTTCGCCCCGGCGAAGATGACTGATTTTAGTTTTTAATTTCCTTCCCAAAATCAGATTCCATTCATTCCAAAACCTTCCTAACCAATTCATACTCAATCCTAAACCCTCTCCACCTTTATCCCACACGGATTCAACTTCTAATTGATTCAAGCAACATCAAGGGTTCCTCTCCACTGTGTCAAACATTCACACGGTTTTATCAAGCAACTTGGGGAGAGTAGCTACTTGAGCAAGGCATTTATCAAACATCAAAATCAAAACGAATCCGAGTGTCGTTCTAGTTCCAGTTTCTCGAGCCTCAGCCGCTGCAAGCATTCTCACCTTCGGATTCGGATAATGAGCAAGGTCAAGCACGTCGCTTAACCAGTCAGGGAAGTTCTCCATTTTAGTTTCTTTATTTTGCAAACAATGAGGACATTGTTCATTATGAGTTTGGGGGTGGATTTGCTGTCATTATATATAGTCATGTCATACTGCATTACATAATTGTTTAATTCACGTACTATGCATTGCATATTGTAGGAATAGTTTAAAAAAAAGTAAAAATTTTAAAATCACAAAAATATTTTCTTTTTCAGATTAATTTATTGCATTTTCTTATAGATTTAGGGTCATATAGAATTGCATTTAGGTTTAGTTTGAGCAATAAATTGATGTAGAATATTTAAGGAAGGCTAATGATGAAAATTGTGATCAGTTAGTTAATTAGTTTAGCAAGATGGATAAGGAGTGCTAAATTATGAATTTTGACTGTTCCTGATTTTGTCAAGCTTAAGACCCTTTTAATTCTTTTATGCACATATCCATTTGTTTGAGCTAGTTTTACTTTGAGGAAGTTTATATGTTAAATGCTCATGGAAGATATTTATGAACCTCTATATCTTGTTTGATCATGCTTAAAGTGTAATATGAGGAAGAATATAAGTTGGGTGAAATCATGGTTAAATTAAAAATTAATTGAAGATTTTGAACCTTCCCCAATTGAAAAAATGTATCATGTGGTGGGTTGAGATGGAACGTAAAACGCACTCACTCATAAACACATACAGTGAGATGGAGCGTAAAATGCACTCGTTGAATTGAAGGTGAGAAGGAGCGTAAAACGCACTCACTAAAAAAAAGAGAATGAAAAGAGAAAAAAATTATTTGAATTTGTGGGGAAGGGTTTTAAAAGGAGATTAAATATTTTAAATAACCTTGTGATCTTCTAGTGATGTTTTTCTATATTTGCTTTGAGTTGTGGAAGATAAGCATATAGAGTTTTTGTTGTTATACTAACCTTTTTGATATCTTTGATGATGCATTTGGTTTCATGAGCTTCTTTGAGTGTTTTTTTTCGCTAGTTTGATACATTTGGATTCGCACACACACGAAAGGGTTGAAAGTAAGATGATATTGGTGATAAGTCGATTTCTTGATGGTGCATAAATTTGAATTCTTGCTCAATTGTTAGTTACTGATCTTTGAGGTCTGATATTTATAATCTATATTGATTGATTGCTCGGTCGTAATACATCATGCATCTGCATTCCTTTAGATAGGTTTGTTTATTTTTGTTTTTCTTGTGTTTTTGCTTGAGGACAAGCAAAGATTTAAGTTTGGGGGTATTTGATGAGTGGGTTTTACATCTACGAATTAAGTACATTTGACTTGATAATTTGTTAGTTCTTAAGTATTTTAAGTTAGTATTAGATATTTATAGTGTTTTTATGTTATTTTGTAGGAATGAGCAAGGAAACGCAATTCGAACATCTTTTGGAGTACAACATGCGAGCAAGTGCGAGAAAGGAAGATTACAGGGCTTTTAACATTAAAATAGATGCATGTTCTTGGTTTGGAACTTGGATTTTATTATAAATTTACTTCTTAGCTTTCCGGAACATCTTGAATCACCTCAATCGGAGTTCGGATGCGAGAGTTATGACATTTTTATCAACAGAGATCAAGGTTTGGAGTTGTCATTTACATAACAGCCACTTCAAGCTCAATTTCAACCATGCTCCGGCCTAAATCTCTCAATTCTCAAAGAATGAAAGTTGTAGATCTCTTCGATATCTTTGATTTGGTAGGTGGTAGGCCTCATAACGCCTCCCGGATCACAAGTTATGGTCATTTTACCAACAGACGTCGAAGCAGAAAATATTTTCTCGCCGGGGCGAGAATCTCAGGCTTAAATTTCTCGCCGGGGCGAGAACCTCTCTGCCCAACTTCGCCGGGGCGAGGATTTTACAAAGGAATTTCTCGCCGGGGCGAGAATGCGCGGAAAGGAAAAAATATTTTAATGCAGTTCTTTTGGGAAGTTGATTTGGAATTGGATTCTTTCTACTGATTTGATTCAGAAACTATAAAAGAGACAGAGAGAGATGGAAATAGAGGGGAACATACATAGATACACACATACATGGTACATTCATAGTTACATACATACGCAAGGATTGAGACACAGAGCTGAACTTGGGAGATTGGAGACTAGAGAAAGCATCGCAAGGAATTCAGATTAGAGACTTGAAGATTGAAGAACTTTTACTGAGTTTTTCTTATCCTCTATCTTATATTTGTAATTTAATTGTGATGACTTATTTGGGATTCATGTTTTCTATTTTCAGTATGAACTAAATTTGCAATTAAGGCTACAATTGAATCTTTTATGTTTACGGAGCATATGCCTAGCTATTTGAAGGTTATAAAGGAGATTCTACAGGAAAAGAGCATGCTAGGTGATTTTGAATCAATGGCCCTTACAGAAGCAAAGTCCTCAGACGTTTCATTATTACTAATGGATGGAGAGTTCCTCAATTTTCGAAGGGGCATTGGATAGAAAAGGAAGTAGTCAGGCTGAAAGACTATAATTCAAGCACTTGATGGGAGGCAACCCAATCATTTTAGTATCTTTAGCTATTTTAGTTTTTTTGTATTTTTGCATTTAGTTAGGATAGTAGTAGTTAGTTTCTAAGATTTTCAGTGCTTTGCTAGTCTCTCATGCTTTTAAAAAGGTTGTGCTAATCCATGTTATGCTATGTTGCTTTGAACAGGTAAAAGGTTTTGGGATTGCACCAATTGAAGAAAAGGGGAACAAAGCAAAAATTTCAGAAAAGAGGTTTCTCGCCCCGGCGAGAAAAATGCACTAGAGATCCTCGCCCCGGCGAGAACCTCTCTGCCAAAACTCACCCCAGCGTGAAAATTTCTCGCCCCAGCCCATTCTTCTCTGTCCATTCTCGCCCCGGCGAGAACCCAAGGCAAAAATCCTCGCCCCGGCGAAGATGACTGATTTTAGTTTTTAATTTCCTTCCCAAAATCAGATTCCATTCATTCCAAAACCTTCCTAACCAATTCATACTCAATCCTAAACCCTCTCCACCTTTATCCCACACGGATTCAACTTCTAATTGATTCAAGCAACATCAAGGGTTCCTCTCCACTGTGTCAAACATTCACACGGTTTTATCAAGCAACTTGGGGAGAGTAGCTACTTGAGCAAGGCATTCATCAAACATCAAAATCAAAACGAATCCGAGTGTCGTTCTAGTTCCAGTTTCTCGAGCCTCAGCCGCTGCAAGCATTCTCACCTTCGGATTCGGATAATGAGCAAGGTCAAGCACGTCGCTTAACTAGTCAGGGAAGTTCTCCATTTTAGTTTCTTTATTTTGCAAACAATGAGGACATTGTTCATTATGAGTTTGGGGGTGGATTTGATGTCATTATATATAGTCATGTCATACTGCATTACATAATTGTTTAGTTCACGTACTATGCATTGCATATTGTAGGAATAGTTTAAAAAAAAGTAAAAATTTTAAAATCACAAAAATATTTTCTTTTTCAGATTAATTTATTGCATTTTCTTATAGATTTAGGGTCATATAGAATTGCATTTAGGTTTAGTTTGAGCAATAAATTGATGTAGAATATTTAAGGAAGGCTAATGATGAAAATTGTGATTAGTTAGTTAATTAGTTTAGCAAGATGGATAAGGAGTGCTAAATTATGAATTTTGACTGTTCCTGATTTTGTCAAGCTTAAGACCCTTTTAATTCTTTTATGCACATATCCATTTGGTTGAGCTAGTTTTACTTTGAGGAAGTTTATATGTTAAATGCTCATGGAAGATATTTATGAACCTCTATATCTTGTTTGATCATGCTTAAAGTGTAATATGAGGAAGAATATAAGTTGGGTGAAATCATGGTTAAATTAAAAATTAATTGAAGATTTTGAACCTTCCCCAATTGAAAAAATGTATCATGTGGTGGGTTGAGATGGAGCGTAAAACGCACTCACTCATAAACACATGCAGCGAGATGGAGCGTAAAATGCACTCGTTCAATTGAAGGTGAGAAGGAGCGTAAAACGCACTCACTAAAAAAAAGAGAATGAAAAGAGAAAAAAATTATTTGAATTTGTGGGGAAGGGTTTTAAAAGGAGCTTAAATATTTTAAATAACCTTGTGATCTTCTAGTGATGTTTTTCTATATTTGCTTTGAGTTGTGGAAGATAAGCATATAGAGTTTTTGTTGTTATACTAACCTTTTTGATATCTTTGATGATGCATTTGGTTTCATGAGCTTCTTTGAGTGTTTTTTTTCGCTAGTATGATACATTTGGATTCGCACACACACGAAAGGGTTGAAAGTAAGATGATATTGGTGATAAGTCGATTTCTTGATGGTGCATAAATTTGAATTCTTGCTCAATTGTTAGTTACTGATCTTTGAGGTCTGATATTTATAATCTATATTGATTGATTGCTCGGTCGTAATACATCATGCATCTGCATTCCTTTAGATAGGTTTGTTTATTTTTGTTTTTCTTGTGTTTTTGCTTGAGGACAAGCAAAGATTTAAGTTTGGGGGTATTTGATGAGTGGGTTTTACATCTACGAATTAAGTACATTTGACTTGATAATTTGTTAGTTCTTAAGTATTTTAAGTTAGTATTAGATATTTATAGTGTTTTTATGTTATTTTGTAGGAATGAGCAAGGAAACGCAATTCGAACATCTTTTGGAGTACAACATGCGAGCAAGTGCGAGAAAGGAAGATTACAGGGCTTTTAACATTAAAATAGATGCATGTTCTTGGTTTGGAACTTGGATTTTATTATAAATTTACTTCTTAGCTTTCCGGAACATCTTGAATCACCTCAATCGGAGTTCGGATGCGAGAGTTATGACATTTTTATCAACAGAGATCAAGGTTTGGAGTTGTCATTTACATAACAGCCACTTCAAGCTCAATTTCAACCATGCTCCGGCCTAAATCTCTCAATTCTCAAAGAATGAAAGTTGTAGATCTCTTCGATATCTTTGATTTGGTAGGTGGTAGGCCTCGTAATGCCTCCCGGATCACAAGTTATGGTCATTTTACCAACAGACGTCGAAGCAGAAAATATTTTCTCGCCGGGGCGAGAATCTCAGGCTTAAATTTCTCGCCGGGGCGAGAACCTCTCTGCCCAACTTCGCCGGGGCGAGGATTTTACAAAGGAATTTCTCGCCGGGGCGAGAATGCGCGGAAAGGAAAAAAATATTTTTAATGCAGTTCTTTTGGGAAGTTGATTTGGAATTGGATTCTTTCTACTGATTTGATTCAGAAACTATAAAAGAGACAGAGAGAGATGGAAATAGAGGGGAACATACATAGATACACACATACATGGTACATTCATAGTTACATACATACGCAAGGATTGAGACACAGAGCTGAACTTGGGAGATTGGAGACTAGAGAAAGCATCGCAAGGAATTCAGATTAGAGACTTGAAGATTGAAGAACTTTTACTGAGTTTTTCTTATCCTCTATCTTATATTTGTAATTTAATTGTGATGACTTATTTGGGATTCATGTTTTCTATTTTCAGTATGAACTAAATTTGCAATTAAGGCTACAATTGAATCTTTTATGTTTATGGATTAGTTATCTATTTGATTCCAATTATTATCTAATATTGAGTTGTCTATCATATTTTGTGTTTATTGAGTAACTGATTGATCAACAATTAGCGGGATACTTTAGATGAATTCGGGAGATGAAATCTAGGGTTAGATCTGAATATGATAGCATATATTCTTAATTATTTGCATGGGATGAATAATTGGGGTTGTGAAGTGAATAGGGATATCTCTTTGGTACATGTAACTATTGGGAATTGGTGCTTAATGAATCTAATCCTTTAGTTTTGCATAGGAATATCGTAGAATTAATTGGGTTAGATAAATTTATTTGATCACTTGGAAAAGGGCTTATGAATAACTTTGAATTCCTATTAATAACTCTGTTGAAGTTAATAATTGGATGAATTGGATAATTAGTTTGTATTACATAATTGGGGATATTGTAGTCTTAAACCTTTAAGAATCTGAACTTCAACCTTTGTGTTAGTTCTTATTCTTAGTTTTGATTTAAATAATTTAATCATTATTCAAATTGTGATTGTTTAAATAAAATTGAATTGATATAGTACTAGTAGTTGGAAATTATTGAACAGAGATTCCCTGTGGGTTCGACACTCTATCTTATCACTTTAATACTTATTGATCGTGTATACTTGCACGTAATTGTTGATTGTAAAATCTGACAACAACCACTCGACAGCTGGGCGCGGGCGCTGGGCAGCCTCGGTGTTGGACGCGCGCGGCTCGGCACCGCTCGGCAACCTCGGCAGCCTTGGGCGTGCGGCTCGGCAGCAGGCGCTGGGCGCGGGTGCGCGCGGGCCTCGGCAGGCGCTGGGCGTAGTTTTGACCATCGACAGAGGCTCTTATGTAGTTTTGATTTCTCGGTTGACAATTCTATGTTGTTAATTAATTTAAATGAGAGAGTTAGGATATTCAAATGAAGTGTTGGGGGAAATTGCAATCTTAGACTTGTTAATATTAGATTTCATTATTTTAACGCTTTCCATAGTTCTTATTATTACAAAACAACAACAAATTCAAATCATCAATTGTCTAAACAAAATCAAGACGATATATAGTTGGTACTTGGGATACACTAGAACAATTCCCTGTGGGTTCGACAACTCTCTTATCACTTTATTACTTGTTGACCGTGTATACTTGCGCGTATTTTTCGGTTGTGAAATCGACCAACAAGTTTTTGTCGCCGTTGCCGGATAGTACAGGAAGTTTTACAGTGTATAGTTTCGGTTGTGGTCTGAGAAATAAGAGCAGAGTTATCAGGAGTTGAAGAAGCGACTAAGTGAAGCACCTGTGTTATCCTTACCAGATAGTACAGGAGGTTTTACAGTGTATAGTGATGCGTCTCACAAGGGACTGGGATGTGTGCTGATGCAGAACGGTGAGGTTATTGCATATGCGTCACGCCAGTTGAAGGACTATGAAAAAGGATACCCTACCCATGATCTAGAGTTAGCTGCGGTAGTGTTTGCCCTTAAGATTTGGAGACATTATCTCTATGGAGAAAAGTGTGAGATATACACAGATCACAAGAGTCTGAAGTATATATCTTTACACAAAAGGAGTTGAACATGAGGCAAAGGAGGTGGTTAGAATTGATCAAGGACTATGATTGTGATATTTTATACCATCCCGAAAAGGCCAATGTAGTGGCAGATGCCTTGAGCAAAAAGTAGAGAAAAGTTATTTGTATTGACAGAGTAGGAGGAGTTAGTAAAAGAGATGGAGAAAATGGAGTTAGAGGTGAAAAATCCGAAGGATTCAGAGGAAGTAATGGAAATGGAAGCAAGTCCAACATTATTGGACAAGGCGAAAGAGGCTCAGGAACATGATGAAAAATATGGTAATGTTAAGGAATGATTAGCTGAAGGTGAAGAGTTGAAGTATAAGATCGATAGCACCGAATTGCTAAGATTCGAAAACCGAGTTTGGGTACCTTCAGTACCGGAGTTAAGAGAAGAGATTTTGCAAGAAGCGCACAGTACAAGATACTCGATACATCTAGGAAGCACAAAGATGTATCAAGATCCGCGTCAACATTTTTGGTGGCCGAACATGAAAAGAGAGGTTGCAGAGTATGTCAGCAAATGTTTAACTTGTCAACGAGTCAAGGCAGAGCATCAATGATCGAATGGACTATTACAGCCGCTAGAGATTCCTGAATGGAAGTGGGAGCATATTACGATGGATTTTGTGGTGGGACTTCCAGCGACACAAAAAGGTTACGACGCCATATGGGTGATTGTGGATCGTCTTACAAAGTCAACGCACTTTTTGCCGATCAAGATTAGGTACAATTTGGATCAACTCGCCAAATTGTATATTAAAGAAATTGTTTCAAGACATGGAGTGCCGATATCAATTGTATCCGATAGAGATCCGCGCTTCACGTCAAACTTTTAGAGAAGTCTTCAAGAAAAGATGGGGACACAATTAAGATTGAGTACCGCGTATCATCCACAGACTGATGGGCAAAGCAAAAGAACAATTCAAACATTAGAAGACATGCTTAGAGCCTGTGTGATGGACTTCAAGGGAAGCTGGGAGGATCTTCTTCAATTAGTAGAGTTTGCATATAATAATAGTTATCACGCAAGCATTGGTATGCCACCGTACAAAGCTCTATATGGGAAAAAATGCAGAGCGCCCTTTATGTTGGGATGAGGTAGGTGAACGTAGACTGTTGGGGCCAGAATTGATACAGCAGACTGTGGAGATCATCAAAGTGATAAGAGCTCGTCTAGTAGCAGCTCAAGACCGACAAAAGAAATATATAGATCTTCATCGCAAGAAGAGAAACATCGAAGCAGGGAGCTATGTGTTTGTGAAGGTATCTCCCTAAAAAGGAAAGATAAGATTTGGCAAGAAAGGTAAATTAAGTCCAAGATTCATTGGACCGTTTGAGATACTGAAGAAGATAGGCGAGGTGGCATACAAGGTAGCTTTACCTCCTGAACTGGAACATATTCACAATGTGTTTCACGTATCAGTGTTACATCCGTATAAGCCTGATTACAAGCATGTTATATCATATGAACCGATTCAAGTCGAGAAGGACTTATCTTATTAAGAAATTCCTATAGAGATTTTAGATAGGAAAGAGCAAAAGCTAAGGAATAAGGTTATACATTATGTCAAAGTTCTGTGAAGGAACTACAACGCTGAAAAAGCTACGTGGGAACTCGAAGAAAAAATGAGGAAGAATTATCCGAATTAATCTTTTTGAGTAACCTTATGTGAAATTTCGGGGACAGAATTCTTACAAGGAGGGGAGAATGTAATAACCAAGAATATTGAGATCGCATCGTAAATGTATATATTAATTATTAATTAATGTATTGAATACTTTGTGACTTGTGAAGGATAAGTTTGTGATTGAATAAATATATATATGTACATATATATATATATATATATATATATTGTAGTTATGTGAATAATTATTTGTTATATATAACCTAATCATATATTAGGTATAAGAATTATGTAACTACATTATTACATCCATAGAGGAGTCCAAATATTTAAATTAATTATTTATAATGAACTAGTCCAATTGATTTATTAAGCAAGCCTAGTTCAAGTTATTATTGGGGACTTGTAGTTTGGACTAATAAGGGTCCAATTCAGTTTAATTATGGTCAGCCATATAAGGGTCCATTATAGATGTTATTTGGTAGGCCAATTAGAATTAACCCATATAAAGATTGACCCAGCCAAAAACATCAGCAACCATAGCTAAAATGGGTGCTTAGCCCATACGGTAACTCAATTGAAGAATTATCTTCAACAGTTGCGGGACACCTGTTATAGCAATCCGATAGTTTTCGTGTCTTGCACACAAGCTATCCTAAAACCAGTGACTTATCCCTCTACTCTGATCACCAGGGGTATGGCGAGGGGAGTGAGTCGGTAGTACTTCCTACCTAATCCTTCTTCATCTATGGGAACATTCGTTGTATGATAATCTTATGATCTGGAGTAGAGACCAGCAGAGAAGTAAGAGTTTTCTCTGAAAATAGAGTTTTTATTCAATATTACAAGTTTACTGAGAGGGTTAGTTCTGATATAGAGAGGATCGGTGAGTTTGAAGGTAAGAAGAAAGGAGTAACTAAAGGGAGGGAATCCAACAACCGGATGCTCTCTAGTTTAATTACCTATTTCGGGAGGAAGAGAAGAAGAGCCACGGAATCAAAGAGGTGAGAAGTTTTCTAGTTTCAGTAGTTAAGGTATATTATTTTCATATATGTGCAAAATAGTTTAAAGACCAGAAATGACTCATGAGCTAAGTACTCTGTTTTTATGTGATGGGCAGAGTAAAAGTTTTGTCATTAAGAATAATGACCAGACCTAGTTAAACCACAAGAATGGTAGTTTGACAACCTTCTACTAAAACAACAGTGACTAATTGACGGTGTCACCATCTGTTTGAGACCAACTAATGACTTGACCCGAGCTCAAATCAGAACTACCGTAGTAAAACTAACAAAAGTGATCTGTATGGTTAAAATCTCAGAACAATGTGTTTATGGACCATAAGGGATGACAGTCAGACCAATGATCATGACCAAAGAAGGAGTGTATCTTAGTATACACCCCGACCTATCTTTTAAGTTAAAGCCATAGGTCTTTGTTAAATCAATTATGAACAAACACAGTTAATAGAAGGTGAGTTTACACCAATCATGAAGTTCTGTAAAGCATGAGTCAGACCCGAATCATGATGTGAGACCTATATGACCTTAGACCAAATCAGTCAAGGGATATTTTCCTATGCTAAAATTGCAAAGTAAATCTGAACAAGGAAAAGGACTCAACAATCGTAAGTGGTTTTACTGCGATCGTAGAGTGCACTTACACTCGTAGAGTCAGTCAGCTAGTGACTCGACGATCGTAGAGTATTTCTCGGCGATCGTAGAGTTAGTCAGCCAGTGACTTGAAGATTGTAGAGTATTTCTCAGCGATCGTAGAGTCAGTCAGCCAGTGACTCGACGATCGTAGAGTATTTCTCGGCGATCGTAGAGTCAGTCAGCCAGTGACTCGACGATCGTATAGTATTTCTCGGCGATCGTTCAGTCAGTTAGCTAGTGACTCGACGATCGTAGAGTATTTCTCGGTGATAGTAGAGTCAGTCAGTCATGTTACTCGACGATCGTGGAGTACTTCTCAGCGATCGTAGTGTAAGTTAGCCAGTTACTCCGAAATCGTAGAGCTTCGCCCAAGCAACCTTGGTATAATTTCATTAAGTCAGCCAAACCTTAGTGATCGTAGAGTACTTCTCGGCCATAGAATGACCCCATAGTTTAATTACACTTTACGCTTGGCTTCCAGGGGGCGCTACCCCCTTAGACCCCCGTCAGCTCACCGGCGAACTTGACAGCCGCTCGCTCACCGGGGAGCGAGACCCCCGACTACCTTGTCGAAATGGGAATCAAAATGTTTTAACGTCAAGATACTAACGCACATACAAGGCATGTTCCCTAAGTTTACTCAGGATTTATGTTGAGTAAATTTCTGACCCTATTTGAAATGTACCAAGCAAGTTCCTTTATGTTCACACTTTTAAATATCATTGTGTATATACTTGTGTAAGGTCCAAACTCTACTTGAATTAATTCTTTCAAGCAGGTTAGTGGGTAATTATTGTTAACTACTCCACTTCCATGATGATTATTGAGACTCATACTTGGTGCAAGTTCTTATAATCTGACTTGTATCCATCGAAAAGATATCTAGGTGGTTTAACTATTAAAAATTATTCCACATCAATGTTATTGCAATTGTATGCTCAAACGTTTGTTCATTATTGAACTGTAGGAAGAATTTGATGTTCTAACATTCATGAACTATTTAAGTCTATGCTAGTTGTATCAGCTAGACTGTGCATGTTTAAATCTGATAGACTCAATTATGTTTTAAATAGCTTTTCCCAAGCCAATTGATTGGTAGGGATTATTAGACTAAAAAAAAACAAGACCTATTAAGGTAATAAATTGAAAAACAATTATTTGCCCGATTATTAAGTGGTTATGCATAATTTACCCGGTATGAGAGGCTGATCCTCTCGATCACCAAAACTTTAAGAGGATTAGTTTAATTACTAATAACCTCCGAACTTGTTCATGGTCATTAACGACCACTTAGCTTCATCTATTCGATGATTCAATTATTGAACATGATTCAAGTATTTTCTCAATTGATCCAAATTGTTAAAAATCTAAAGATTAAAATTCCTTTCTAATCATGATATATCTTCTTTGTATTTAAACTTGCTAAACAAATTAGTTGCTTATCCTTGCTATATCATGACGTTTATTTCAGTTAAGCCGGAAAGTTTCAAGAAGGATAAGGGAAAAGGCAAAGCTCAAGAATAGATTTATGTGAACGTTTAATTATCTTATTTTCTAATGTAACTATTTATGTAATCCTTTTGTAATATTAAGGGTATGTTTTAAGTTAAGGTTAATAGATCTTAGATTTATTGTAGAACCTCATTATAATGAACAATATATGTTTATTACTTCCGCTGTAGTTATAAAAATATGTATGTTAATGATTGATTTGTGAGCACTAAATACTTTAGGAACGCGAAACCTAGGTTATAACCTTAGAAGAAAACTCATATAGAGTATGTTAGGTGATGGATTATGGAAATTTATCTAGTATATATGGTACATGATAAAATATCATTTAATTTTATCAATGAATATATTTTATTGTGATACTGATGTTATTCTTTGTTGGTGTCAGGATGGCAGAGGAGGGTCAGGATAGCCATACGGTGGAACAGCTGGTAGAGAACGAGGGATTGGAGGATATCACACGGGATATCCTTATTGGAGACCTATTGGTCAAGAATGAAGAATTATAAGCTAGAGTACAAGAGCTAGAGACGCAGAATCACACTCTCCAGAACACTGAGCAGCAGTATAAAGATGCTGCCCATCAGGCATTAGCAGACTTGGACGAGCAGAAGGCCAGAGTTGAGTTGTTAGAGTTTTAGCTAGGTGAGAGGACTTGAGAGAATCAGGTGTTGATATTTGAGTTCGACTTACAGATAGCAGATAAGATTAGAATTTTGGACGCTTGGGTAAAAGCGGCCAGACTTGTTGATCAGCTCAAGGAGGAGCTGCATGTCAAGGAGATCAGGATTGATTCATTGGGGCGAGCATTGGATACCGCTTATATGGATCAGCGGGCAGGGTTGAGCATGAGTTCCATGGAGATGGGTGAGTCGAGTCGTTCTGTGCGACGATGACTTATGGATGGATTTCTTCCACCGGAGCAGGGACATACAGATGCACCTCCTCCTGATATACAGTGACAGTTTAGTGGTCCTATGTGTAGATAGATGCAGATGTACCCCTTTTGATTATTAGGGTATTATGTGTATGATGTAAACTCAGATGCTGTGAGGTAGTATGTAAATATTTTATCTCCCTACCTATGTGATTAGGGGAGTTTTAGTTTTTGTCAAATCCCACCTTTTGTTGTTATGTTGGGATAGATGGCATTTATAGCAATATCCTAGTTATGTAAGGAAGTTGATATATGAATACAAATGCAACCTTGTTATAATATGTGATTATATTTGATGTGCGCATTAGATTTTAAATACTAATACTAGTAAGAAGTGGCATAATATGAAAAAACACAAAGAATAATTTAAGGATTTGTTTATTCAAACAATGCCGCCAAGGAGAGAACAACGACGCCGAAGGGTAGTGAATTTGATAATAATGAACGAGATAATGCAAACCCAATGCAAGATTTTGTAAATATACTGGCAGAGGCTATGCAGAATCGAGCACCAGTCACAGGAAATCCGCCAGAGAATCAATTGGCGAATTTTAAGGACTTTAAGGCAGTAGGTCCACTGGAGTTTAAGGAAACAACAGATCCAATAGAAGCTCAAACATGGATAAAGGAAATAGAGAAGACTTTTGTTATTTCAAGAGTTGTAGAGGAGCAAAAGACAACTTTTGCTACATACTTAATGAAGGGTGAGGCTAATTTCTGGTGGGAATCTAACCAGAATAGAGACGGAAAAGGAGTGGCAACGTGGGAAAGATTTAAAGAATTATTTTTCGAAAATTATTTTCCAAGGAGTATGCAAGGAAGAATGGAAGTTAAGTTCTTGGAGTTAAAGCAAGAAAACATGTCAGTCTCAGAATACGCCGCCAAGTTCAACGAGTTGGCAAGATTTGCACCGCATCAGGTGGATACCGAGGAACGAAAGGCGCAGAGATTTGAGAACGGGTTGAAACCATGGATTTTTAGTAAGGTGGCAATGTTACAAATTGATTCATTTTCGACTCTATTAGAGAAGGAAATCATTGTAGAAGGGGGAAACGAAGCAGTATCCAAGTATAATCGAGAGAAGAATAAGAAGAAGAATGAAGGAGGGAATCAGAACATTAGTAGTGGAGGTAGCAACGGCAAGGAACGCGAATGGAACAGCGGTGGCAACAACTCAGAGAGTCAGCCAGGGGATTTTCAACAGAAAAAGAAGGCATGTGACAAGTGTGGAAAAAATCACTCTGGGGAGTGTATGGAAGGGAAGAATGTGTGTTACAATTGTGGTCAGGAAGGACATATTTCTCCAAGTTATCCTAAACCAAAGAAAGGAGGTTGTTTTTCGTGTGGAGGAGCGGGTCATCGGTTCAAGGATTGTCTGTTGAAGAAGAGTACTGATGGAGGAAGCGGCAACAAGGGCAGTAGCACCAAATTAACCATTGGAGGGCTAGCACAATAGAACAAGCCAACAACTAGAACATTTAACATGACAGTTCAAGATGAAGTGGCATCTAAGGAGGTGGTGTCAGGTATTATTCCGATCAATAATATAAATACATATGTATTATTTGATTCGGGAGCTACCTATTCATTTGTGTCTGATGATTTTGCTCGAAAATTAAATTTACCTCGTGAAAAGTTAGAAAACCCAATGAATATAGAAGTTGCAAACAAAGAAGTGATCCATGTAAAATTTATCCATAGAAATTGTAGTGTGGAGATAAGGGGACACAGGTTAAGCGTGGATCTAATCCCGATACGCTTAGGGGAATTCGATGTAATCTTAGGAATAGATTAGTTGTTTAACCATGAGGCAGTTATTGACTGTCAGAAAAAGAGCATACGCCTTAAGACACCCAATAAGTCTAAGGTTGTATTTTACGGTACAAAATGGCCAAGACAAATGAGTTGTCTGATGATGATGCATGCCAGAAAGATAATGAAGAAAGGATGTGAGGGTTATTTGGCTCATGTAGTGGATACATGAATAGTGAATTCTGACATGGGGTCGATACCTATAGTGAATGAATTCGTGGATGTCTTTCCAGAGGGCTTGCCAGGACTTCCACCAGACCGAGAGATAGCGTTTGTATTGATCTAGTACCAGGGAGCACCGGTGTTGTTAATGGTTCAACTGCAGGATTTGCTAGACAAGAAGTACATTCAGCCTAGTGTATCCCCGTGGGGAGCACCAGTGTTGTTTGTAAAGAAGAAGGATAGATCGATGAGGTTGTGTATGGATTATAGAGAGTTAAATAAGGTGACAATTAAGAACAAGTATCTGTTACCGAGAATAGACGAAATTTTTGATCAGCTAAAAGGAGCAAGATGTTTTTCAAAGATGGATTTGAGAACTAGGTATCATCAGTTAAAGGTAAGACCGGAGGATGTACCAAAGACAACATTTAGGACTTGTTACGGTCATTATAAGTTTTTAGTAATGTCTTTTGGCCTAACGAATGCACCAGCTACATTTATGGACTTGATGAATAGAGTATTTAAACCGTACTTAGATACGTTTGTGGTTGTGTTCATTGATGACATACTGGTGTATTCGAAGACTGAAGAAGAGTATGCCGAACATTTAAGGATAGTATTGAAGACATTGAGAAAGGAGAAGTTATAAGCAAAATTTTTGAAGTGTGAATTCTGGTTGAAGAGAGTTCAGTTTTTGGGACATGTTATCGATAATGAGGAAATTTTTGTTGATCCAACAAAGGTAGATGCGGTGAAAAATTGGGGACAACCAAAGACACCGACAAAGGTCAGAAGTTTCTTGGGATTGGCAAGATATTATCGAAGGTTTATTCAAGATTTCTCAAAGATAGCGACGTCGTTGACGAATTTGACCAGGAAGACAGTTAAGTATGTGTGGTCGGAGAAATGTGTGCAGAGTTTTCAAGAGTTGAAGAAGTGACTAAGTGAAGCACCTGTGTTATCCTTACCAGATAGTACAGGCGGTTGTATAGTGTATAGTGATGCGTTTCACAAGGGACTGGGATGTGTACTGATGCAGAACGGTAAGGTTATTGCATATGCGTCACGCCAGTTGAAGGACTATAAAAAGGGATACCCTACCTATGATCTGGAGTTAGCTGCGGTAGTGTTTGCCCTTAAGATTTGGAGACATTATCTCTATGGAGAAAAGTGTGAGATATACACAGATCACAAGAGTCTGAAGTATATCTTTACACAAAAGGAGTTAAATATGAGGCAAAGGAGTAGTTAAAATTGATCAAGGACTATGATTGTGATATTTTATACCATCTCGAAAAGGCCAATGTAGTGGCAGATGCCTTAAGCAAAAAGCAGAGAAAAGTTGTTTGTATTGACAGAGCAGGAGGAGTTAGTAAAAGAGATGGAGAAAATGGAGTTAGAGGTGAAAAATCCGAAAGATTCAGAGGAAGTAATGGAAATGGAAGCAAGTCTGACATTATTGGACAAGGTGAAAGAGGCTCAGGAACATGATGAAGAATATGGTAATGTTAAGGAATGATTAGCTGAAGGTGAAGAGTTAAAGTATAAGATCGATAGCACCGGATTGCTGAGATTCGAAAACCGAGTTAGGGTACCTTCAGTACCGGAGTTAAGAGGAGATTTTACAAGAAGCGCACAGTATAAGATACTCGATACACCCAGGAAGCACAAAGATATAGCAAGATCTGGGTCAATATTTTTGGTGGCCGAACATGAAAAGAGAGGTTGCAAAGTATGTCAGCAAATGTTTAATTTGTCAACGAGTCAGGACAGAGCATCAAGAGCCGAGTGGACTATTACAGCCGCTAGAGATTCCTGAATGGAAGTGGGAGCATATTACGATGGATTTTGTGGTGGGACTTCCAGCGACACAAAAAGGTTACGACGCCATATGGGTGATTGTGGATCGTCTTACAAAGTCAACGCACTTTTTGCCGATCAAGATTAGGTACAATTTGGATCAACTCGCCAAATTGTATATTAAAGAAATTGTTTCAAGACATGGAGTGCCGATATCAATTGTATCCGATAGAGATCCGCGCTTCACGTCAAACTTTTGGAGAAGTCTTCAAGAAAAGATGGGGACACAATTAAGATTGAGTACCGCGTATCATCCACAGACTGATGGGCAAAGCAAAAGAACAATTCAAACATTAGAAGACATGCTTAGAGCCTGTGTGATGGACTTCAAGGGAAGCTGGGAGGATCTTCTTCAATTATCTTATTAAGAAATTCCTATAGAGATTTTAGATAGGAAAGAGCAAAAGCTAAGGAATAAGGTTATACATTATGTCAAAGTTCTGTGAAGGAACTACAACGCTGAAAAAGCTACGTGGGAACTCGAAGAAAAAATGAGGAAGAATTATCCGAATTAATCTTTTTGAGTAACCTTATGTGAAATTTCGGGGACGGAATTCTTATAAGGAGGGGAGAATGTAATAACCAAGAATATTGAGATCACATCGTAAATGTATATATTAATTATTAATTAATGTATTGAATACTTTGTGACTTGTGAAGGATAAGTTTATGATTAAATTAATATATATATATATATATATATATATATATGTACACACATATATATATATATATATTGTTGTTATGTGAATAATTATTTGTTATATATAACCTAATCATATATTAGGTATAAGAATTATGTAACTACATTATTACATCCATGGAGGAGTCCAAATATTTAAATTAATTATTTATAATGAACTAGTCCAATTGATTTATTAAGCAAGCTCAGTTCAAGTTATTATTGGGGACTTGTAGTTTGGACTAATAAGGGTCCAATTCGGTTTAATTATGGTCAGCCATATAAGGGTCCATTATAGATGTTATTTGGTAGGCCAATTAGAATTGACCCATATAAAGATTGACCCAGCCAAGAATATCAACAACCACAGCTAAAATGGGTGTTTAGCCCATACGGTAACTCAATTGAAGAATTATCTTCAATAGTAGCGGGACACCTGTTATAGCAATCCGATAGTTTTCATGTCTTGCACACAAGCTATCCTAAAACCAGTGACTCATCCCTCTACTCGGATCACCAGGGGTTTGGCAAGGGGAGTGAGTCGATAGTACTTCCTACCTAATCCTTCTTCATCTATGGGTATATTCGTTGTATGATAATCTTATGATCTGGAGTAGAGACCAGCAGAGAAGTAAGAGTTTTCTCTGAAAATAGAGTTTCTATTCAATATTACAAGTTTACTGAGAGGGTTAGTTCTGATATAGAGAGGATCGGTGAGTTTGAAGGTAAGAAGAAGGGAGTAACTAAAGGGAGGGAAGCCAACAATCGGATGCTCTCTAGTTTAATTACCTATTTCGGGAGGAAGAAAAGAAGAGCCACGAAATCAAAGAGGTGAGAAGTTTTCTAGTTTAAGTGGTTAAGGTCTATTATTTTCATATATGTGCAAAATAGTTTAAAGACCAGAAATGACTCATGAGCTAAGTACTCTGTTTTTATGTGATGGGTAGAGTAAAAGTGTTATCATTAAGAATAATGACCAGACCTAGTTAAACCACAAGAATGGTAGTTTGACAACCTTGTACTAAAACAGCCGTGACGAATTGACAGTGTTACCATCTGTTTGAGACCAACTAATGACTTGAGCCGAGCTCAAATCAGAACTACCGTAGTAAAACTTACAAAAGTGATATGTATGATTAAAATCTCAGAACAATGTATTTATGGACCATAAGGGATGACAATCAGACCAATGATCATGACCAAAGAAGGAGTGTATCTTAGTATACACCCGGCCTATCTTTTAAGTTAAAGCCATAGGTCTTTGTTAAATCAATTATGAATAGACACAGTTAATAGAAGGTGAGTTTACACCAATCATGAAGTTCTGTAAAGCATGAGTCAGACCCAAATCATTATGTGAGACTTGTATGACCTTAGACCAAATCAGTCAAGGGATATTTTCCTAAGCTAAAATTGCTAAGTAAATCTGAACAAGGAAAGTGACTCAACGATCGTAAGTGGTTTTACTACGATCGTAGAGTGCACACCCGTAGAGTCAGTCAGCTAGTAACTCGACGATCGTAGAGTATTTCTCGGCGATCATAGAGTTAGTCAGCCAGTGACTCGACGATCGTAGAGTATTTCTCGGCGATCGTAGAGTCAGTCAGCCAGTGACTCGACGATCGTATAGTATTTCTCGGCGATTGTAGAGTCAGTCAGTCATGTTACTCGACGATCGTAGAGTACTTCTCAGTGATCGTAGAGTAAGTTAGCCAGTCACTCCGAAATCATAGAGCTTCGCCCAAGCAACCTTGTATAATTTCATTAAGTTAGCCAGACCTTAGTGATCGTAGAGTACTTCTCGGCCATAGAATGACCTCATAGTTTAATTACACTTTACGCTTGGCTTCCAGGGGGCGCTGCCCCCTTACACCCCTATCAGCTCACCAGCGAGCTGGGCAGCCGCTCGTTCACTAGAGAGCGAGACCCCCGACTACCTTGTCGAAATGGCAATCAAAATGTTTTAATGACATAATGACTGTATTGAACCTAGTCCTTATGTGACTAATCATTGTGACGACATTAATAAACTATGTAGGATATACTTGAAGGACGATTAACGTCAAGATATGAATGCACGTGCAAGGCAAGTTGCCTAAGCTTACTCAGGATTTATGTTGAGTAAATTTCCTACCCTATTTGAAATGTACCAAGCAAGTTCCTTTATGTTCACACTTTTAAATATCATTGTGTATATACTTGTGTAAGTTCCAAACTCTACATGAATTAATTCTTTCAAGCAGGTTAGTGGGTAATTATTGTTAACTACTCCACATCCATAATGATTATTGAGACTCATACTTTGTGCAAGTTCTTATAATCTAACTTGTATCCATCGAAAAGATATCTAGGTGGTTTAACTATTAAAAATTATTCCACATCAATGTTATTGCAATTGTATGCTCAAACGTTTGTTCATTATTGACCTGTAGGAAGAATTTGATGTTCTAACATTCATGAACTGTTTACGTCTATGCTAGTTGTATCAGCTAGACTGTGCATGTTTAAATCTGATAGACTCAATTATATTTTAATAAGCTGTTCCCAAGCCAATTGATTGGTAGGGATTCTTAGACTAAGAAAAAGAATAAGATCTATTAAGGCAATAAATTGGAAAATAATTATTTGCCCGATTATTAAGTGGTTATGCATAATTCACCGGGTATGAGAGGCTGATCCCCTCGATTACCAAAACTTTAAGAGGACTAATTTAATTACTAACAACCTCCGAACTTGTTCATGATCATTAACGACCACTTAGCTTCATCTATTCGATGATTCAATTAGTGAACATGATTCACGTCTTTTCTCAGTTGATTGAAATTGTTGAAAATCTGAAGGTTAAAATTTCTTTCTAATCATGATATATCTTCTTTGTATTTAAACTTGCTAAGCAAATTAGTTGTTTACCCTTGCTATATCATGACGTTTATTTCAGCTAAGCCGGAAAGTTCCAAGAAGGATAAGGAAAATGCAAAGCTCAAGAATAGATTTATGTGAACGTTTAATTATCTTATTTTCTGATGTAATTATTTATGTAAACCTTTTGTAATATTAGGGTATGTTTTAAGTTAAGGTTAATAGATCTTGGATTTATTGTAGAACCTCATTATAATGAACAATGTATGTTTATTACTTCTGTTGTAGTTATAAAAATGTGTATGTTAATGATTGATCGTAAGCACTGAATCTGAGGTGTGAGAACCCGGATTTGGGGGCGTCACACTCGTTTTCAGTTATGATAGCTTTCTCGAGAATTCTGGAAAGGTTCTTACCTGGAACACCGACAACTTACTACGGATTTGGGGTTTCAAACCCTCTTCATACCTCCTAGTCTTCCTTGCCTTCGAATCTACTTGATGCGGGGCAAACCTAGCTAGTTCATTAAACTTAGCCGTATACTGGGATACAGTAAGCTCCCCTTGTTTTAATTATAGGAATCGTACCTCCATACTGTGACGCCCCCAAATCCGGGTCACCCGAACCGCGGACCTGGTTCGTCACTATCTCATACCTGCATCATACTATTGATAACTTACAGCGGAAATAAAGGAATATTTACATTGATATAACATAAATAATCCTGTCCCAAGTCTCGAAACCAAAACTTCTACAAAACGTAACTTAATACATAAGGGTAATTAAGTCTTAATACATCATAAAAGTCAACGAGTCTTAATACATAATCAAAACGATAATCTTAACGGTACAAAACTAATCCATGGTTTTGCCTTTGCCTTTATCCATCCCTGAACTTTCACCACGAGCTCCACTAACTGAAATATTTTAAGGAAAGCAAGGGTGAGCAACAAATTTGCTCAGCAAGTATAATAACAATAATCGTGAATCATCAAATGAATACTTTGTAGCTTACAAGAATCAAGAGAATAAAAGATAGCTCAAGAATCTGCATAATCTCAACAAATGATCTCATTAACACAATTGTAGGGCCTCTAAGGACCGAATGATTTCAAGGTTTCCAAATGGAGGAAATATTCTATACTGAGTGGTCATCATGACACTGAACTTTTACTAGAATCACCAGAAATTCATCCGATAATCCGACATACTAATACAATAGGTGATCAGCCTAATGTACTCGGTGTTATGCATAACCCCTTTTACATACTTGTTCGCGCGCGTGTCGGTTCCCCGACATACATATTGTTTCCCCTGCTATGAGGGTTGTTCATCTCAGCTTTACATAGGAATCCAAACCAAACAATTTGATCGGATAACTTTACTTAACAACAATGATGGTTAAACATACGTCTAGCCGAAATAATTGGCTTTGACATCTATCTCATATAGTTCATGGAATATAGAACTTGAAAGCTTTAATAACATACGTTGAAGCATAGTTAAATAACGTGAATGATTATCAATTCATTCTAAGAGTACTTGCAATTTGACAATGATTGAAGTAAAGGAACTTGTTCAGAATATCTTGAATAAGATAAGAAACTCGCTTAATGGAGTAATACTTGCAACAATACATAACTGAATAAATTTAGAGAACTTGTAATAACATAGAATGATTGCTCAATCAATAATTAACTCGTATAATAGAACTTGCCCAACACAAGGGTTAAGGAAACTTGCATTCAATATATAGAAAGAATGAAGTTAGGGAACTTGCCCAACACAAGGGTTAGACAAACGTTAGGAAACTTGCCTGAAGTGCTGCTACAATAATACAACACACGCTCCTTAATATCCTACACAATTAAGTACATATTTACATAACAATTAGTCACATTTCAAATAATGGTTCAAAACGGACGCTGCATCATTAAAACACATTGATCACCCTACGACTACCCAGTCGGGGGTCGGGGGGCAGCGCCCCCTGGAAACCAAGCCTAAATTGCAATTAGCTTATTCAATTTCCGCCTTAAAACAATACCAATCTGGTTGACATTTGGGAAATAATTAAACATTTAGGGTTTAACAGAATATACTTAGTTAACCTGTCTAATCATTTAATCCAAGGATAAATATAAGTGTTGGACCAATTTGAAAAAGGCTTCATTGGGTTCGACCCGATCCGATCCGCCTGACCGACCCAACCCAGCCCAAACACGGAGCTGGCGCTGCGGCGCCGAGCCCAAGCACTGGACCTCACGCTGCGGCGTGAGTCCCGTGTCTTCTCCATGACCGGGCTTCACGCTGCGGCGTGAGCCTTAAAGCTTTGGCCTCACGCTGCGGCGCGAGTCCCGGTTTTTCCCCACTTGCCCCTCGCTGCAGCGTGAGCTGCAGGGCATATGGGTGGCGCTACGGCGCCATTCTGCAGTAGCCGGATTCTGGGTTTGTTTCCAGAACACGACTCCGACCTCCGGCCACTCCAACCTCCATATCTCCTTCAATACACAAGCAAATTGGTCCATTCCGGACTCTATGGACTCCTAACTCATGGGGCTACAACATATCAAAAATGCAGAGCTACCCATTAACATTAACATGGTCAAATCTAAAGCCAAAGTGTAAAGTTCATACTTTGTTCTTCGAGTTCTTGATAAGTTTTACAAAAATCATTATTACGAACTCGTTTTAACTCCTTTTTGGTTCATTCCAACTGGGTTAGCTTCGTAACCCATGGAACTACAATACCATATCAACAAATAAAATTAACAAACACGAAATCATAGCTTTACAGTCCTCTAAAAAGTCCGAATGTCCAAAAAGTCCATTGTTCTTCATGTTCTTCATCCTCCTTAAGCATAGGTACGGATTTCCTCTATTTTTGTTCCACTTTGATGTTATTAATGGCTTCTATAGTCTCTTAACAACAATATAAACGAAATACAACCAACAATAACAACCACAATCAACTACAAATCATCCACCAAGCCTAAGAGCTTGAAAACCAAGAAAAACTTGAAAACTCAATGAAATCGAAAGAAAATCGTTTGATGTTGAAGATTTACCTCTGTGAATCGTTCCTAGATGTTATGAGGCTTTTCTAGAGCTTGGCTTGAGTCTCTTTCTTCCTTCTTGGTTCACCCGAACCTCTCCTTCTCTTCTTTTCTCCTTTTTCTTCTTCTTCCTCTCTTTTCCGGCGGCTTTCTTTTCTTTTTCCGGCGAACTCCGGCGACTTCCTTCTCCTTTCTTTTCTGCAGTTCTCTCTCTCTCTCTCTCTCTCTCTAGCAGCTGATGGTTTAGGGAAGGAATGAGAGTTTGAATGATTTGGGGGAGTAGAGGAGTGAATTTAGGAGAAGTGGGTTTGGTGCTCAAGGTTGGCCAAATTTTCCAAGCTTGCCGGCAATACACCCCCCATGCTCTCCTTTGATTGGTCTAATGTGGTTGGGTGGTTCCCACTTGGAGCAACAAGTCAAAATAAATACCCGAAAACACTAAAAATATATCCGAAAACTCCCCCTTCTGTACCAAAACTGGTAAATAACTCTACCCAAAATTAAAATGGGTACTCCAATAATTATTGGGACACATAAAAATAATTATTACAGAGTTTGTCCATTTATTCGGAACAGTCATATTATATTTTTCGGATACCGAATAAAACACGATTGGGCTCGAAATGGAAATCTGACACCTGGAAAAATTATTCGTACGTATACACGTATTTATGAAATTTATTAAAGTCGAAAAAGACGCAAAAATATTATGGCATGAATAGTGCCTCGATAAGCGTGCCCCGTGAATAGTGAATTTGCGATTTTTCGCGAAGTCAATATATTCACCCTAACGACACTACAACACGTAAAATTCGACACATACACATATTCTAGGTTATAACACAACCTTTAAGCACATAACACATAATAATATAAATAAAAATAAAAATTCATTTCATTCACATATAAACTCGGGTCACATGGAAATTCAAAATTCCCGATCGTTACACATACGATCCTGCATCAATTGGGGAAAGTAATTTTCAAAGAATAGTTCCTTGAACCTAGCCCAAGGAACCATCCCTTCACCTGCACGAACCTTAGTAGTTTCCCACTAATGATTCGCCTCACCTTTGAGGAAAAAGGTGGCAAAGACCGTCTTTTGGTCTTCGCTGACATTAGTCACCACAAAGAACTTCTCTATTTCAGTTATCCAGGTTTGAGCCTTAACGAGTTCTACGGCTCCCTTAAACTCAGGCGGACCTACAAGTTTAAAGTCTTTAAATATGGTGCCCTGTGGGGTAATTGTAGTAGGTTGGTTTGGCTGACGACCTTGTAAAGCTCCTAGGAGTATGTCCACTAATTGTTGGGTAAGGTTTGTTTCTCTATCCTCATTCTCTCTTTCTGTCTGATTTCTTCTTCTTGTTGCCATGATTCTATAAATAAGGAAAGACAAGTATAAATACAAGTATATACTACACACAGAATTAACAACTTGAACTTACCGGTAAAGATGGCATTCCGGTAAAGATGGCACCTTACTGGCGCTCATTAAGCGTAACCCCAAAGCTTATAGAACTCTCAATATCATTTAAATACCCTCATTCAGATGTATAGTTCATATGGATATTGTATTAACTTAGTATAACTATTCTAAACAATTTAAAGATCATAGTATAACGCATTCGATATACTAAAAGATGATAATATATTTCATAGCATTAAGTTCGGTTACATCGTTCTCAGTACTAAATTATTACAACAAAGCCTTTAAAAGACTTAAATTTATTCAAACGATAAAGTAAAACTAATTAACACGATCGTTTCCCTTTGTTCGTCCCTGAAGTTGCGGGATTATCAATTAAAACTGCAAAAAAGAATATATGCAAGAATGAGCTATAAATGCTCAGCAAGTTTATTTAAAAACGTAAACACAATGTGTTTGAGTTGAAAGATGTCAAAGATATTTAGTATAACTGAGGGTTCAGTACATGAACTATGTGTTTCAACCAGTTATGTCAGTCTTTAATGACTTAGAAAAGCTTTGTTTGGATATCTCGTAGGAGATCAGCCTAATGAATATCCTAGGAGTATGCATACCATCCTATAATTTATGTCAATATATAATCGACGATTTACAACCTTCCACCAAGGTGTTTCATTTCTCAGTATAAGATATCGTACCAAAACAATTTGGTTTAACACAACAATTTATGCTCGGATAAACAATATATGAATAATGATTCATTTCTTAAGTTATGCTGAATAAGAAGCAATAACTTCACAAATAATTGATAGCAAGATGTATTATACTTGCTTAAATATAACAAGGTTATAAGACTTGTCTTAGCGTAGCGTAGTTCTTTTATCTAATGTTAACGCGGTCTGTCAGCATACGTAGTCTATGTATATCAATAATAAGTGTTATAACTTATAATAACATGTAACAAGTTGAACTAGACAAGTTTCGTTAAGCTCCGACGTCGATTCGGTATCTCGGTCGCGTTATTAGACATCTAAACACATAGGTTTATCAATAAAACGTCATTTGAAAGCTTAAATATTAACTGGGATAAATTAATTATCACTTATAACATTTTTAGAAGCTTAATATTATTTTTAAATAATTTTCACAAGCTTGGTAGTATTTTTAAATAATTGTTACAAGTCTTATCCTTCAAAATAGAAGTCATGCCTCACTCTGAACAAAATATGTGTTCCACTCAGATCATCAGAAGGGACATTTTTAAATTCAGTTCATAACTGTTACCATTCAATTACGCATTCTGATTTCAAAATTTCAATCGTCTCTCCCTCTGTGACACCCCCAAATTCAAGTACCAATACCTCGAATTTGGTGCTCACGATAAAATACATCCATACATCTCTAAACAACATAAATCAACTAATGCGGAATAAAATAAACATATGTTGTTCATTACAAAAGGTTCACTACGGTCCCAAGGTCTAAAACCTTAAATAAAATACATCGCAGAATACCATAATAATACAAAATGATTCCACGAATTACATAACAGGATAGTACATATAACTATTTCTTAAGCTTTCCCTTGCCTTTGTCCGCTTTGGAACTCCCCGGCTTAGCTGCAATAGGTTCATGATATAGCAAGGGTGAGCAACTACTTTGCTCAGCAAGTTTAAAATAAATAAAGAGAATATATCATGAATAAATGAGAATAATAATCGCATGGTTCAACAATTTAGGAACATTGAAGAAATAACTGACAATATAATCAAAGTTCAAAAGAAATGATGAATATCGATTATTTACTGCTGAGTGGTCCAACCGACCATGAACTTTTGGCCAAAGAGTCAATCATTCAACTAACTCTTTTAAAACCTGGCCCCATCAGTTGTACTCGAGGGGATCAGCCTCTTGTACACCATGTATATGCATAAAATTTAACTCTGACTGCATCGAATAACCGACACATTATAATCCCCTAATAAGGGTTGCTCTCTCAGTCCAAGAATCCGTACCAACTACTGGTTTGGATAGCTTTTAAAATAATAACCTGTACATGTCTAGCCGAAACAAATGGCGTGGACTATTCCCTTAAACAGTTCATGAATGAAGAATTTATGTTTCACAGTCCAACAACATATTTCGAATTCAAATGCACAATGTGCGAATATCAATAATTATCCTTAATGCGGAGTAATCAACAACAATTAAACCGCTAACCGTAATTGAAATATGATAACTCGAGTTGAGTTAGGAAACTTGCAATAATATAGAACATTTGTATAAAATAGGAAACTTGCTCAATAAAACAATTGAGTAAAGAACTTGCAATAATATAGGATGACTGCTCAATTAATAAACAACTCGCACAATAATAAAAGTTGTACGGGTTAAGAAACTTGCCCAACACAAGGGTTAGACAGACGTTAGGAAACTTGCATTCAATATGTAGAAAGAATGAAGTTAGGGAACTTGCCTGAAGCGTTGCTACAATATTACAACACACGCTCTTTAATATCTTACACAATTAGGTACATATTCACATACAATTAGTCACATACCGGATATCAAATATTTGTTTATACAACTCTATAATGTCTCATTCATATAAGAAACAAAATATTAAACAAGGTTATACCTACTAGTTACGGCGTTACGACGCTTGCACGTCTATACGCCAAACTTGCCTATTCGAATGCCCAAGCGACACGCAATTGAGTACGCCTAACACGCCCATTCAATTTATCTAATACTCATTGACTAATCATAAGTATCATTATAATTCATAACATTTATGTTTTAGGACTTAGAACAATGTCTTTTATTGTCAGAAGCATTACACGATGCCCACACGCATGATCGGCGTCTTCCGTTTGCACAACAGCCCTAAAAGCGGTCAATTTCAAAATTATTCCAGGTAATAAATTCCAATTCTAATTAATGGATGTTGTAGGTCTATCTCTAAGCTTTCTGGATCATCTTGAATCGCCCAAATCCGAGTCCGTATGAGAAAGTTATGGCTATTTTCCCAACGAACGTTGAAGCTGAGTCGGGCTGTGCACACGCGGGCGGGCGGCACCAGGCGCACGGCGTGCGGCAGCGCGCCGCGCGCGGGAGGTGGGTGCGGGCGCGCGAGCGGCCTGCTGGGCATGTCAGACATCGCGATTTTCACCCTCCTTCACTCCAATTCTCATAACTTCTTCACTAGACCTTCAAATTGGTCCGTTCCGGACTCTATGGACTCCTAAGACATAGAGCTACAACATATCAAAAATTCAGAGTTATCCATTAACATTAACATGGCCGAATCTTAGGCCAAAGTGTCAACTCATGCTCTATTTTGCATGTTCTAAGTGTTCTTCACTAAAATCATCACCAAATCTTCGTTTTTACATCTTTTTACTCGATTCCAGTTGGGTTAACTTTGTAACCCTTGGAACTACAATATGATAACAACAAATAAACATATCAAGCAAGGAATCATAGCTACAAAGTCCTCTAAATTCGTCCAACAGTCCATGTTCATGTCCAAAGTCCATTGTTCTTCATGTTCTTCATCCTCCTTAAGCATAGGTACGGATTTATTGCATTTTTGTTCCACTTTGATGTTATTAATAGCTTACATATCCTCTTAACAACATTTACAAATATCCAACACAAACAAAAACAACAAGGATCGCTAGAAAGTCCATCCACAAGCTCAAGAGCTCAAAAACTAAGAAAACTTGAAAAACTTAACAAGAAATCGAATGGAATGGATTTGATTGTTGTTTACCTCTGTAAATCCTTCCTAAATGATTAAGAAGATAGCTAGGCTTGCTTGGCTTGAGTTCTCCTTGCTTGGATGTTCTCCTTCTTCCACTCGTGCCTTCTTCTTCTTCCTCCTTCTTTTTTCCGGCAACCTTCTTCTTTTCCGGCGACTTTTCCGGCGGCCTTCTCCTTCTTCTCCTTTTTCCGACGAGTTCTCTCTCTCTCTCTCTGCAGAATCTGAAATGGGTTTGAAGGAGGAGCTGATGGATTGCAAGAGAGAAATGAAATGGTTGAATTATTTGGGAGAAGTGGAGTGAATTAGGGAGAAGTGGGAGAAAAATGGGAGTGGCTCAAGGTGGCCAGATTTTTTTTAAGTTTTCCAGCAAATACTCCCCCATGCTCTCATTTGATTGGTCAAATGTGGTTGGGTGGTTCCCACTTGGAGTAACAAGCTAAAATAAATACCCAAATACACAAAAATATATCCGAAAACTCCCACTTTTGTACCAAAACTAGTAAATAACTCTACCCAAAATTAAAATGGGTACTCCCATAATTATTGGGATGGGTAAAAAAAATAATTATTATGGGATTTGTCCAAATATTCGGAACACCTATTAATGCATTTCGGATACGGATAAAATCACGTATCAGCTCAAATAAAATTTCCGACACTTGGAAAAATTATTCGTACACATACATGTCTTTATGAAATTTATTAACATCGAAAAAGACACAAAAATATCTGGCACGAATAGTGCCTCGGGAAACGTGCCCCGTGAATAGTGATTTAGCGACGCTACGCGGAATCAATTATTCACTTAAACAAAACTATAACACGTAAAATTTCATACCTTCACATAATCTAGATTGTCACACAACCTTTAAACACGTAACACAAATATAATATTAATAAAATATAATATATTTGCTAATATTCAAAAATTCGAATTACAAGGAAATTTCAGAATTCCCGGTCGTTACATCCCCCCCCCCCCTTATAAGAATTCTGTCCCCAAAATTACAGTCTAGGTACGAAAAACTTAACACGGGTTCACTCAAAAAGATGCGGGTAATTCTTCCTCATCTTTTCTTCTAGCTCCTACGTGGCTTCTTCGGCTGCGTGGTTCCTCCAAAGCACTTTGACCAAATGGATGACCTTATTTCTTAACGTCTGCTCCTTCCTATCTAATATCTGGACAGGAATCTCTTCATATGACAAGTCTCGCTCAACTTGAATTGGTTCATAGGATATCACATGCTTGTAGTCGGGTTTATATGGTCGCAACACAGAAACGTGGAACACATTATGAATGTGCTCAAGTTCAGGTGGTAGAGCTACCTCGTACGCCACTTCACCTACCCTCTTTAAAACTTCAAAGGGTCCTACGAACCTGGGACTCAATTTCCCCTTCTTTCCAAATCTGATCTTCCCCTTCCAGGGAGATACCTTCAAAAACACAAAGCTGCCCACTTCAAAGTCTCGCCTCTGACGATGCAAATCGGCGTATTTCTTCTGTCTATCCTGAGTTGCTACCAATCGAGCTCTTATCACTTTGACGACATCTACAGTCTGTTGTACCAATTCAGGTCCCAACAGTCTCCGTTCACCGACTTCGTCCCAACACAGAGGTGTTCGACACTTCCTCCCGTATAATGCTTCGTATGGCGGCATGCCAATACTCGCATGATAACTGTTATTATAGGCAAACTCCACCAATGGTAGATGATCATCCCAGCTGCCTTTAAAATACATCACACATGCTCTAAGCATGTCCTCCAGCGTCTGAATCGTTCGTTCGTTTTGCCCATCCGTTTGAGGATGATATGCCGTACTCAACCTCAACTGAGTTCCCAATCTTTCTTGCAAGCTCTTCCAGAAATTTGACGTGAAACGCGGATCTCTGTCAGACACAATAGATACCGGCACTCCATGTCATGACATAATCTCTTTCACATATAACTTTGCTAGCTGCTCCAGATTGTATCTTATCTTGATTGGTAGAAAATGTGCAGATTTAGTTAAACGATCCACGATCACCCAGATCGCGTCGTAACCCTTCTGAGTTGGTGGAAGCCCCGTCACAAAATCCATCGTGATATGCTCCCACTTCCACTCCGGAATCTCCAACGGCTGTAGCAGTCCACCCGGTTTCTGATGTTCTGCTTTTACCCTCTGACATGTTAAACATCGCCCAACACATTCCGCGACCTCCCTCTTCATGTTCGGCCACTAGAAATGTTGGCGCAAATCCTGATACATCTTGGTACTACCAGGGTATATCGAATACTTTGTAGAATGAGCTTCTTGCAAAATCTCTTCTCTCAACGCCATTGGTATCCAGATCCTCCCTTCAAACCTTAGCAGTCCCGTGCTATCAATTTTGTGCTTCAATTCTTCTCCATTTGAGATTCGCTTCTTTATGGAAACGCATTCGTCATCCCTTTCTTGAGCCTCTTTTATCTTGTCTAATAAAGTCGGACTCGCCTCCACTACGAACAGTTTCTCATCTGCATTCATCGGATATTTGACTTCCAACTCCAGTCTTTCCATATCTTTGATCAGTTTTTCCTGAGCTGTCAGCATCATCAACGTATCTCTGCCCTTCCTACTTAGAGCATCAGCTACTACATTGGCCTTACCGGGATGGTATAGAATCTCACAATCGTAGTCTTTAATTAACTCCAACCATCGCCTCTGCCTCATGTTTAGTTCCTTCTGAGTGAAAATATACTTCAGACTTTTGTGGTCTATGTATATCTCACACTTCTCCCCATACAGATAGTGCCTCCAAATCTTCAGAGCAAACACCACTGCCTCTAGTTCCAGGTCATGAGTCGGATACCCCTTCTCATAGTCTTTCAGCTGCTGTGATGCGTACGCAATGACCTTCCCATGCTGCATCAATACGCATCTAAGGCCTTTGTGTGACGCATCACTGTACACCACAAATCCCCCTGTATTATCTGGTAGGGATAACATAGGTGCTTCACTAAGTTTCTTCTTCAACTCCAAGAAACTCTCTTTGCACTTCTCCGTCCATACAAACTTTACAATTTTCCTTGTCAAATTTGTTAACGGTGTCGCTATCTTTGAAAAGTTCTGAATAAATCTCCGATAGTAACCCGCTAATCCCAAGAAACTTCGGACTTCTGTCGGCGTCCTTGGTTGCTCCCAGTTTATTACTGCTTCTACCTTCGCAGGATCCACTGATACACCATCCTTGTCAATTACGTGCCCCAAAAACTACACCCTTTGTAGCCAAAATTCACACTTGAAAAACTTTGCATATAGCTTCTCCCTTCTTAGCGTTTCCAGGGCTATCCTCAAATGCTCGACGTGTTCCTCCTCTGTCTTCGAGTAGACTAAAATGTCATCTATGAAAATGACAACAAATTTATCTAGGTATTGCTTGAACACTCGGTTCATCATGTCCATAAATGTTGTTGGCGCGTTCGTCAGCCCAAACGACATCACCAGAAACTCAAAGTGTCCATATCGAGTTCTGAATGCTGTCTTTGGAATATCTCCCTGCCTCACCTTCAGTTGGTGATATCCCGTCCTCAAGTCAATCTTCGAAAAGTATTTCGCTCCCTTCAACTGGTCAAACAGATCATCAATTCTGGGCAGTGGATACTTGTTCTTAATGGTAACCTTATTCAGTTCCCTGTAGTCAATACAGAGCCTTAACGATCCATCCTTCTTCTTCACGAACAGTACTGGTGCTCCCCACGGAGATACACTCGGACGAATATATCCTTTATCTATCAGCTCCTGCAGTTGAACCATCAGTTCTTTCATCTCTACTAGTGTCATCCTGTACGGTGCCTTTGAGATCGGTGCGGTTCCCGGTACTAAGTCGATCCCAAATTCCACTTCTCTATCCGGCGGTAAACCCGATAACTCATCTGGAAAAACATCTGGGAATTCCCTTACTACAGGTATCTAACCCAGCTCGTTTCCTACACTTCGAGTATCAACCACGTGAGCCAAATAACATATGCAACCTTTTCTTAGCAATTTCTTCACTTGCATCATCGTCAGACAACAAGATTGTCTCGGTGATTTCCTACCGTAGAATACGACCTTCGACTTATCTAGAGTCTCCAGGTGTATACACTTCTTCTGGCAGTCGATCACAGCCCCGTGACTAGACAACCAGTCCATCCCAAGAATTACATCAAATTCTCCTAGTCGTATTGGAATCAAATATATGCTCATTTTATGTCCATTTATCTCAGCACAACAATTTCTATGGTTGTATTCCACAGGAATTACCGCTTTATTAGCTACTTCCACATTCATTGGATTCTCTATTTTCTCACGAGGTAAATTTAACCGTTTAGCAAAATCTTCCGAAACAAATGAACAGGTAGCACCCGAATCAAATAATACATATGCACTGATATTATTGATTGAAATAATACCTGACACCACGTCCTTCGATTCCATTGCATCCTGCACTGTCATGTTGAAGGTGCGTGCTACTGGTCTGTTCTGCTGTGCTGGTCCTCCGATAGTCAACTTACTGTTGTTCCCTTGGTTAGCACTTCCTGCATCGCTCTTCCTCTTTGGGTAATCCTTCTTCTGATGATCTAAAGCGCCACAAGAAAAACAACTTCCTGTCTTTGCCTTTGGGCATTGTGGGGAAAAGTGCCCCGGTTGACCACAGTTGAAACAAACTCCTTTTCCTTTCATGCATTCTCCAATGTGATTCCTTCCACATTTCTCGCATTTATTGCCCTTCTTTGCATCCCCTCCGGATTTGCTTCCTGTCATCTGACTGTCGTTCCATTTCCTCTTATTTGGGTTACTTTCCCCACTGCTACCTTCCTTATGACCATCATGGCTCTTCTTCTTTTTCTGATCTTGGTTGTGCCTTGCCAAAGCTTCGTTTCCTCCCTCAGCAATGATTGCTTTCTCAAGTAACGCAGAAAATGTGTTGATCTGCAAAACCGCAACCTTACTATACACCCAAGGTTTCAGTCCTTGTTCAAATCTCTTTGCTCGCCTAGCTTCAGTGTCCACCTGATGTGGAGCAAACATAGCTAATTCGTTAAATTTTGCGGCATACTCCGTAACTGACATACCTCCTTGCTTTAGTTCCAAGAACTTTATCTCCATGCTTGCCTGCATGCTTGCTGGAAAGTAACTTTCAAAAAACAGCTCCTTGAAACGAGCCCATGTAATCGTGCCTTCCCCAGCTCGACCCTTGTTCGCCTTCCACTAGTAATTTGCCTCACCTTTCATCATGAAAGTGGCAAACGATGTCTTCTGCTCTTCGGCCACCCTTGTGACCTCGAACACCTTTTCCATTTCTTCCACCCATGTCTGGGCTTCTATTGGGTCTGTAGTCCCGCGAAACTCTGGCGGTCCTACCAATTTGAAGTCCTTAAAGTTCGTCATGTGACTTCCTGGCTGATCAACCGCAGCGGCTTGTCTGCCCTGCATTGCTTCGGCTAACAAGTTCACAAAAGTCCTCATAGGGTCTGCCTGACCCCCCTCGTTATTCACTGACTCTTCCACCCTTGCCCTTGTGTATCAGGGTTGTCTTCTCGGCGGCATTGTCTGTTTAAAAGAAAACCGTCGGCGTTTACTAATAGATTTATTCCATGTGCAAAAGTCATTTAAGTCAACAATTAAAAACAAAAAGCATCTATCAAACACGTTTGATTTAAATAAAATAACTGCATTTATAATCATACACCACTGTTTTAATACAACCAGACTCAACACGTGGCATTCTTCTCTAAACGCTAAATGACATAGCCTGCCAACCATTAACTATCCCCTAACAAACAAAAGTGGGGAATAATAACCTTCCACCCTATACTAGAAGCAAAATTGGGGTTCAACTACTATCCCATGCACGCTACAAGCATAGGGATTTACAACATAAGTAAGCCCCTAATACAACAAAAGTGGGACCTACCGCAAATATAATGCTAAAGATAACACATCACCGCCTGTTGCGGCGGAGTGCAACTCGGAGCTCCCGTCGAGCCAGCCGGTCGACCACTCGACGCCTAATCACGCGCCTGCTACTCCCTTTATCCCTGGGGTACCTCCTCACCCTGTCCCTCAGCCTGCCAATGGAAGTGGTCAAGCCTGACCTGAGGGAGTCAATCTCTGCAGTCAGGGCTGCCAAGTGCTCCATAGCCTCATCTCGCTCTAGACGAGTAGTCTCCATCTGATCCTCTACCCGCTCTATCTGTCCTACTAGCGTCATATTCCTCTCTAGGAGGTCATAAACCATCACACCAAGCTGAACAGAAGCCCCATGTCGACCGTGAACCTCTGCCTCTAGCTCGGCAATCTTCTGGCCCTTTTCCTACAATTTCTGGGTCAACTCAGCTTTTTCCCCTAAAGTCTGATACGCCAATGACCTGTACTGCTCCTCTCGGTCCTGGTGATCCTGGTTCTGCTCCTCTAAGTGGGCTACTCGATTCTCGAGCTCCTCATTCCTATTTGTCAGCTCTTCGATAATATCACTAGCAGTAGTGCCCATGCCATCTGCATACTCAGGTGGCTCATCATCCTCCGTCAATGGATCCTCCTCGGGGTCCTCATCCTCCCCCTCATCGCTTAACAGCCTTAGCACTCTTCCGGTAACTGGCTCCTCCTCAGAACCAAACTCGGCCTCAGACTCATCCCTAGTGTCCATCATCTCTGGCTCACTCGACTGCACCTCCACTACATGCCCTGCATCCACATGAATGTCTGTGAACTCTACCTCTCTAGCAGGACTGTACTCTCCCATCTCAGACATCCTATAGCCACAAACAGAAACAAATAGACAGCAAGATGTCAGTGCCACAATAAAATATATTCATTGATAAAATGAAATGATATTTTATCATGCACAACTCGGCTCGATGGATTTCCACAATCCACCTCCAGACATAATCACCAAATGAATCTCCGTGATCCATCACCTAGCGTACTCAATACGAGTTTAATACTAAGGTTATAGCCTAGGTTTTGCATTCCTAAAGTTTATAACCTAAAGCTCTGATACTAACCTGTGACACCCCCAAATTCAGGTACCAATACCTCGAATTTGGTGCTCCCGATAAAATACATCCATACACCTCTAAACAACATAAATCAACTAATGCGGAATAAAATAAACATATGTTGTTCATTACAAAAGGTTCACTACGGTCCCAAGGTCTAAAACCTTAAATAAAATACATCGCAGAATAACATAATAATACAAAATGATTCCACGAATTACATAACAGGATAGTACATATAACTATTCCTTAAGCTTTCCCTTGCCTTTGTCCGCTTTGGAACTCCCCGGCTTAGCTGCAATAGGTTCATGATATAGCAAGGGTGAGCAACTACTTTGCTCAGCAAGTTTAAAATAAATAAAGAGAATATATCATGAATAAATGAGAACAATAATCGCAAGGTTCAACAATTTAGGAACATTGAAGAAATAACTGATAATATAATCAAAGTTCAAAAGAAATGATGAATATCGATTATTTACTGCTGAGTGGTCCAACCGACCATAAACTTTTAGCCAAAGAGTCAATCATTCAACTAACTCTTTTAAAACCTGGCCCCGTTAGTTGTACTCGAGGGGATCAGCCTCTTGTACACCATGTATATGCATAACATTTAACTCTGACTGCATCGAATAACCGACACATTATAATCCCCTAATAAGGGTTGCTCTCTCAGTCCAAGAATCCGTACCAACTACTGGTTTGGATAACTTTTAAAATAATAACCTGTACATGTCAAGCCGAAACAAATGGCGTGGACTATTCCCTTAAACAGTTCATGAATGAAGAATTTATGTTTCACAGTCTAACAACATATTTCGAATTCAAATGCACAATGTGTGAATATCAATAATTATCCTTAATGCGGAGTAATCAACAACAATTAAACCGCTAACCGTAATTGAAATATGATAACTCGAGTTGAGTTAGGAAACTTGCAATAATATAGAACATTTGTATAAAATAGGAAACTTGCTCAATAAAACAATTGAGTAAAGAACTTGCAATAATATAGCATGACTGCTCAATTAATAAACAACTCGCACAATAATAAAAGTTGTACGGGTTAGGAAACTTGCCCAACACAAGGGTTAGACAGGCGTTAGGAAACTTGCATTCAATATGTAGAAAGAATGAAGTTAGGGAACTTGCCTGAAGCGCTGCTATAATATTACAACACACGCTCCATAATGTCCTACACAATTAGGTACATATTCACATACAATTAGTCACATACCAGATATCAAATATTTGTTTATACAACTCTATAATGTCTCATTCATATAAGAAACAAAATATTAAACAAGGTTATACCCACTAGTTACGGCGTTACGACGCTTGCACGTCTATACGCCAAACTTGCCTATTCGAATGCCCAAGCGACACGCAATTGCATACGCCTAACACGCCCATTCAATTTATCTAATATTCATTGGCTAATCTTAAGTATCATTATAATTCATAACATTCATGTTTTAGGACTTAGAACAATGTCTTTTATTGTCGGAAGCATTACACGATGCCCACACGCATGACCGGCGTCTTCCGTTTGCACAACAGCCCTAAAAACGGTCAATTTAAAAATTGTTCCAGGTAATAAATTTCAATTCTAATTAATGGATGTTGTAGGTCTATCTCTAAGCTTTTCGGATCATCTTGAATCGCCCAAATCCGAGTCCGTATGAGAAAGTTATGGCCATTTTCCCAACAGACGTTGAAGCTGAGTCGGGCAGCGCACACGCGGGCGGGCGGCACCAGGCGCACGGCGTGCGGCAGCGCGCCGCGAGCGGGCGCGCGGGAGGTGGGTGCGGGCGCGCAAGCGGCCTGCTGGGCATGTCAGACATCGCGATTTTCACCCTCCTTCACTCCAATTCTCATAACTTCTTCTCTAGACCTTCAAATTGGTCCGTTCCGGACTCTATGCACTCCTAAGACATAGAGCTACAACATATCAAAAATTCAGAGTTATCCATTAACATTAACATGGTCGAATCTTAAGCCAAAGTATCAACTCATGCTCTGTTTTGCATGTTCTAAGTGTTCTTCACTAAAATCATCACCAAATCTTCGTTTTTACATCTTTTTACTCGATTCCAGTTGGGTTAACTTTGTAACCCTTGGAACTACAATATGATAACAACAAATAAACATATCAAGCAAGGAATCATAGCTACAAAGTCCTCTAAATTCGTCCAACAGTCCATGTTCATGTCCAAAGTCCATTGTTCTTCATGTTCTTCATCCTCCTTAAGCATAGGTACGGATTTATTGCATTTTTGTTCCACTTTGATGTTATTAATAGCTTACATATCCTCTTAACAACATTTACAAATATCCAACACAAACAAAAACAACAAGGATCGCTAGAAAGTCCATCCACAAGCTCAAGAGCTCAAAAACTAAGAAAACTTGAAAAACTTAACAAGAAATCGAATGGAATGGATTTGATTGTTGTTTACCTCTGTAAATCCTTCTTAAATGATTAAGAAGATAGCTAGGCTTGCTTGGCTTGAGTTCTCCTTGCTTGGATGTTCTCCTTCTTCCACCCGTGCCTTCTTCTTCTTCCTCCTTCTTTTTTCCGGCAACCTTCTTCTTTTCCGGCGACTTTTCCGGCGGCCTTCTCCTTCTTCTCCTTTTTCCGACGAGTTCTCTCTCTCTCTCTCTGCAGAATCTGAAATGGGTTTGAAGGAGGAGCTGATGGATTGCAAGAGAGAAATGAAATGGTTGAATTATTTGGGAGAAGTGGAGTGAATTAGGGAGAAGTGGGAGAAAAATGGGAGTGGCTCAAGGTGGCCAGATTTTTTTTAAGTTTTCCAGCAAATACTCCCCCATGCTCTCATTTGATTGGTCAAATGTGGTTGGGTGGTTCCCACTTGGAGTAACAAGCTAAAATAAATACCCAAATACACAAAAATATATCCGAAAACTCCCACTTTTGTACCAAAGCTGGTAAATAACTCTACCCAAAATTAAAATGGGTACTCCCATAATTATTGGGATGGGTAAAAAAAATAATTATTATGGGATTTGTCCAAATATTCGGAACACCCATTAATGCATTTCGGATACGGATAAAATCACGTATCAGCTCAAATAAAATTTCTGACACTTGGAAAAATTATTCGTACACATACACGTATTTATGAAATTTATTAACATCGAAAAAGATACAAAAATATCTAGCACGAATAGTGCCTCGGGAAACGTGCCCCGTGAATAGTGATTTAGCGACGCTACGCGGAATCAATTATTCACTTAAACAAAACTATAACACGTAAAATTTCATACCTTCACATAATCTAGATTGTCACACAACCTTTAAACACGTAACACAAATATAATATTAATAAAATATAATATATTCGCTAATATTCAAAAATTCGAATTACAAGAAAATTTCAGAATTCCCGGTCGTTACACCCTCTCGCCAAAACCCTAATTATTCAAAGTACACACATTCGGTTAGATACTTTTATTTCTGTTTTAGGAATCAACAATGGCACCATCTCTAGTCATTCCAGGCAACCAACTAGATTTTAACAATTCCTCCAATGCTGAGAGGCAGTATCAGAAGATCATTTCTCTCCTAAAGCGTGCTGGACTACAGGAGGCTCTTGAGACCAAAACAAGAATTTTCTCAAAATTGGTGAAAGAGTTCTACGACAATGGAGTCTATGCTGATGGTATTCTATCCACCAAGGTAAAGGGCACATCCATTCAACTCAGTTCATCAAAAGTAAATCTAGCCCTAGGCTTCAACACTGAAGCCTTCACCTCTCTAACCTGTATCGATAGAGAAGCAGGGCTGAAGCGAATGCATCACAAGGACAATCCTAAGTTAAGAGGGTTAAAGAAGAAGGAGTTTCCCCAAAAGTATGAATTTCTCGCTGATAGTGTGGGAAAGTGTATCCTTTGCAAAGATACAACTCATGATTCAATCAGTGAACTTCAACTGAAAATCATGACTGCCATCGTCTTCAAAATCGACATCAACTTCAGAGCCTTGTTAATGGAATGGAATAATCTTGAGAACAAGTTATGACAATTGAGGAAATTTTGCCAAGAGACACTTGAAAAAGAGAAAATGGCAAATGAAGAGCAGAAATCATTGAGGGACTATGTTATGCCCCAAATTGATGAGCTAAAGTCAAGTATCACAAGGCCGACTATCACTACTAATTTCTTTGAAATTAAGCCGGGTACAATTCAGATGATTCAGAATTCAATACAGTTTGGGGGATTGGCTAATGATGATTCGAATGAGCATCTGGTGAGCTTCTTGGAGATTTGTGATACGTTCAAGTACCACAATGTTACAGATGACGCAGTGAGACTACGGTTGTTTCCCTTCACATTGTGGGATAAAGCAAAAAGTTGGCTACACTCGCTTCCACCGGGATCCATCACTACTTGGAACGACTTGGCCTAAAATTTTTTATCAAAATTCTTCCCGCCAGTGAAAACTGCGAAGATGAGAAACGACATTACTACTTTTAAGCAACAACATGGAGAATCTCTGTATGAAGCTTAGGAGAGAGGTTCAAGGAGTTACTGAGAAGATGTCCACATCCTGGACTACCCAAGTGGTTACAGGTGCAGACATTCTACAACGGGTTAAGTAGTAATACTCGGATGAGCATAGACGCAGCTGCGGGAGGGGCACTCATGGCTAAGAACTTTGATGAAGTATTTGAGTTATTAGAAACCATGGCTACCAATAATTACCAGTGGCCTACTGCAAGGGTAACTGCACCGAAAGCGGCTGGAAAATTTGAAGTAGATGCAGTAACAGCCTTATCAGCATAAATGGCGGCATTAACGAAAAAGATTGAAGCATGGGGACCACAAGCAACTCAGCAAGTGGCGATGATTTATGAATTATGTGCAGGAAATCATACTACGGATCAATGTGCCATCAGTGCAGAGTCGGTACAGTTCATAGGAAGTTATAATAGACCACAACAGCCATATCAGAATGCTTATAATCCGGGGTGGAGGAATCATCCGGGTTTGTCGTGGAGTAATAATGCTCAAGTTCAAAACCAAGCTCAAAGACCACAAAATCAACCAGGCTTTCAGAACCAAGTTCCACAACAGGCATAGAGAAAATCGAGTTTAGAGGAATCGTTGGCAAGATTCATTACAGCATCTGAGAAGAGAACGAATGATCAAGATAAGCTGTTAACTCAGGTAGATTTGAATGTGAAAAGCCAAGCAGTGTCGATCAGGAATTTGGAGAATCAATTAGGACAGTTAGCTCACGTGTTGAACAGTCGGCCACAAGGAATACTTCCAAGCGACACAAAGGTTAATCCAAGGATGGATGGAAAAGAATACTACAAGGCTGTAACCTTAAGGAGTGGAAAAGAACTTCCTGATACGGTTGAAGGAAAGTCAAAACCAGAAAAAGTTGTGGTGAACGAAGAAGAGAAGGAGAAAAATGAGGTGAAGGATACAAGGTTGGAGGCCAAAGCAAATGAACTCAAGCTAGACAGTGTAGTGCCTTTTGTTCCATTTCCTCGGAGATTCCAGAAAGCCAAGTTAGATAAGTAATTTTCCAGGTTCTTAGATGTTTTCAAGAAACTGCACATTAACATACCATTTGCTGAAGCCCTGGAACAGATGCCCAGTTATGCAAAATTCATGAAGGAGGTCTTGTCAAAGAAGAGAAGATTGGGAGAATTCGAGACGGTGGCATTAACCGAAGAATGCAGTGCTATCTTACAGAATAAACTGCCACCCAAACTAAAGGATCCGGGAAGCTTCACCATTCCATATGAAATTGGTAACCAGTTTTCTAGAAGGGCATTGTGTGACTTCGGAGCAAGTATCAATTTAATGTCGTTATCAGTTTACATTCAGCTAGGGCTAAAGGCACCAAAACCGACAAATATCAGCTTGCAATTGGCAAACATGTCAGTAACATACCCAAGGGGTATTGTGGAAGACATTTTGGTTAAGGTCGATAAATTCATCTTCCCGACTGACTTTATCATATTGGATTACGAAGAGGATAAGGAAATCCCCATTATATTAGGTCGTTCGTTCTTAGCAACAGGGAGAACTCTGATAGATGTTCAGAAAGGTGAATTGACAATGAGATTGCAAGATCAGGAAGTCACCTTCAATGTGTTCAAATCAATGAAATTCCCTAAGGAAGGCGAAGAGTGCTTACGGATAGACCTAATGGACGAAATAGTGTCTGAAAGGACTGAAGTAAGTTATATAGAAGATCCATTAGAAGCTGCCTTGGTTGGAGTAGACACTTTTGATGATTTAGACGAGTGGGATTATGTCAAGGTATTAGATACACTACCCATCTCTCAGAAATTCAGCAGGCAATTTGATACACTTGACCGCCCGAAAGAAGGAGAAAAGAGGTCCAAAACGTCAGTGGAGGAACCACATGTGCTTGAACTCAAACCTTTTCCCTCTCATCTAAGGTATGCTTACTTGGGAGATTCTGACACGCTACCAGTGATAGTTTCTGTTCATTTGAATGAATCTCAAGAAGAACAGCTGTTAAGGGTTTTGCGTGAGTATAAAACAACAATTGGGTGGACAATAGTAGACATCAAGGGAATCAGTTTATCGTTTTGCATGCATAAAATTTTACTTGAAGAGGGAGCAAAACCGGTTATTGAACAACAAAGAAGATTGAATCCGATCATGAAGGAAGTTTTAAAGAAGGAAATTATCAAGTGGTTAGATGTCGATATTATCTATCCGATTTCAGACAGTTCTTGGGTATGTCCTGTACAGTGTGTGCCGAAGAAAGGGGGAATGACAATGGTTGAAAACGAAAATAATGAACTCATTCCTACAAGAACAGTTATAGGTTGGCGGGTGTGTATGGATTACCGCAAGTTGAATAAAACGACGCGAAAGGATCACTTCTCACTGCCTTTTATTGATCAGATGTTGGATAGGTTGTCGGGTCATCAATTCTACTGCCTTCTCGACGGATACTTAGGATATAACCAGATAGTAATAGCTCCGGAGGACCAAGAGAAAATGACTTTTACATACCTTTATGGAACGTTTGCATTCTGGGAATGTCTTTCGGGCTATGCAATGCACCGGCTACATTTCAGCGATGCATGATGGCTATCTTCTCGGATATAGTTGAGCAGAATTTGGAGGTATTTATGGACGATTTTTTCGTATTCGGTGATAGTTTTGATTTGTGTCTTAACAATCTCATCTTAGTGTTGAAACGTTGTGTGGAAACAAATATGGTGTTTAACTGGGAAAAATTCCACTTTATGGTGCAAGAAGGGATTATTTTGGGTCACAAAGTGTCAGCTGCCGGTTTGAAGGTAGATAAAGCAAAGATTGAAGCAATTGAAAAGCTATCGCCGCCGATATCTGTAAAGGGCGTAAGAAGTTTCCTCGGATATACAGGTTTTTATAGACGATTTATCAAGGATTTTTCCAAAATTTCAAAGCTATTATGTGCACTCCTTGAGAAAGATGTTCCCTTTAAGATGGATCAGTCATGCATTGAGGCTTTTGAAGTGCTGAAAAAGACGTTAGTCACAACACCGATCATAGTTGCTCCTGATTGGACATTGTCATTTGAGTTGATATGTGACGCGAGTGATTATGCAGTGGGAGCAGTGTTGGGTCAGCTTAGGGATAAGATTTTTTATACCATTTACTACTCAAGTAAGACACTTACTGACGCACAATTGAATTACACTACCACAGAAAAAGAGTTACTTGCAGTAGTATTTGCCTTTGATAAATTTCGAGCATATCTAATTGGCACCAAGGTAATACTTTACACTGATCATTGAGCAATCAAATACTTGATAGCAAAGAAGGACGCCAAACCAAGGTTTATTCGATGGGTCTTTCTTTTGCAAGAATTTGACCTAGAAATCAGAGATAGAAAAGGTATAGAGAATCAGGTAGCTAATCATCTTTCGAGGTTAGAGAATGCAGAAATTCAGAAAAAGGATGATGTGGTGATCAATGAGTCATTTCTGGATGAGCAACTATTCCATATTAACACTGAAGTGCCTTGGTATTCTGATTACGTGAACTACCTAGTCAGTAATGTTCTTCCGCCGGATTTCAATTCTCAGCAACGAAAGAAATTTCTCCATGATGTCAAACAGTACCTTTGGGATGAACCATTTCTCTTCAAGACTTATGCGGATCAAATGATACGACGTTGCATGCCACGTGAAGAGACGGAAAACATCTTGAATCGGTGCCATTCTTCAGAGTATAGGGGACACTATGGGGGAGAAAGAACAGCGGCGAAAGTGCTTCAATTAGGATTCTTTTGGCCTTCGTTGTTCAAGGATGCCCACCTCTTTGTTCTAAAGTGCGACATATGTCAACGGGTCGAAAATATCTCAAAATGACATGAAATGCCTCTTAACACTATACTTGAAGTTGAGCTCTTCGACGTATGGGCATTGATTTTATGGGGCCATTTCTGTCATCCTTCAACAATCAGCACATACTTTTGGCAGTGGATTACGTATCAAAATAGGTTGAAGCAGCTGCTTTACCCACGAATGACGCCAAAGTGGTTCTGCGGTTCTTGAGAAGAAATATTTTTACTCGATTCCGTACACCAAGGGCCATAATCAGTGATGAGGGTACCCATTTTTGCAATAAACAGTTCACCAAATTGCTAGCTAATTATGGAGTCAGACACAGGATTGCCACGGCTTATCATCCCCAAACAAACGGCCAAGTGGAGGTGTCAAATCGTGAAGTTAAGCAAATTCTAGAGAAAGTGGTGAATCCATTTCGTAAGGATTGGGCAATGAAGTTAGACGATGCTTTATGGGCGTATAGAACGACCTACAAGAATCCTATTGGAATGTCACCATACCACATGGTTTACGAAAAAGCGTGCAATTTACCGGTCGAGCTTGAGCATAATGCATATTGGGCCATACAAAAGTTGAACTTTGATTTACAAGCATCTGGCGAGAAAAGGTTGCTTCAACTAAATGAGATGGAAGAATTTTGACACCAAGCGTATGAGAACGCTAAGCTGTATAAAGAAAAAGTCAAGAGATGGCATGACAAGCGAATAAGTGAGCGGAAATTTGAACCAGGTCAGATGGTATTGTTGTTCAACTCCAGATTGCGGTTATTTCCTGGGAAGCTGAAGTCTAGATGGTCAGGTCCTTTTGTTGTCACTGTTGTAGCTCCCCACGGGGCAATTGAAGTCGAAGAACCAAACATAAAGCGCACATTTAAGGTCAATGGTCAACGACTTAAACATTATTTGGGAGGCGATATGGATCGATAAGCAACCTCGATTTATCTTACTTCGCTCGATCAGACTAATTCATGAGACCATAGAGAAAGTCGGGCTGCCGACTATAGACCAAGCGCTTGATGGGAGGCAACCCAATCATGTTACTTTAATGCTTTAGTAAACTTAGCGTAGTTAATAATTTTGCTTCCAGTTAGTATAATTAGTAGTTCATTTGTTCCTGAATTGTTAGTATTTCTCCAATCTTGCGTAGTGGTATTAACCTATGCTATTTTGCATTGATCAGGGACAGGCCTTTGGGGAATGTATTAGTAGAAGGAACAATGTTTTGGGATGGCATCAGTTGAAGAAAAGAGGAAAAAAAGCAAACTTTCAAAAATCAGAGTTCTCGCCTTGACGAGAAAAATGACCTAGGAATCCTTGCCCCGACGAGAACCCCTCTGTCAGTTTTTGCTGCAGCGCTCCAAAGCTCGCCCCGGCCCAAACTTCTCTGGACTTTCTTGCCCCGGCGAGCTTCTAAGGCAAAAAGTTCTCGCCCGACGAGAATCGCGGAATCCAGTTTTTAAAATTCGTTCCCAAATCGATTTCTTTCATTCCTAATCCTATTCAACTTGCTCAAACCTTATTTCTTCCCTCTCCCACACCAACCCAACTTCCCCAAACACATTCCTCGTCTAATTTCTTTTCTTCTCTTTCCCACACTTGGATTCAATCACTAAATACATAAATTCTCTCTCCAAAACCAAACCCTTACACAGTTCTCACTCCAAATCTCGCTCCAAATAGGATTTCTCTGTTTTTTATTCCAAAGATACATGGGTTTTTCTCTTTGCATGAACAAGTGCTAGGGTTTCTTACTTAATTGAAAACGCAATTCTACTGGTGCAACCGTTCAATAGATACAGAGTCTCCTGTATTATTCGTTGCTATTATCAGGGTTCGTTGGAAGTTACTATAATTTGAGTTTGGGGGGAACTATCATATCAGTTACGTCAATAGCATCCCACATGGCTCCCAAAAGGCATCGGGGTGAGAGTTCATCTTCAACACCATCACAGCAATTTAATAGATGGAAATTCGTTAGTGCTAAGGCTGTGACAACCCAGATTTTCAGGAATTATTAAATAAGAATTTAGCAAATAAAATTCTTATTATGTGACGTTTTGAGTTTTGAGTATGTGTATATATGTTTCATATTGTGAAATATATGATTTGATGTGAAGAGAATTATATATTCGTGTATTTGGGAAAAGAGGTTTAATAGTTAATTAAATCATTGAATGAAGTGAAGGAAGTTGTTACGAAAAAGATATTTACTGAATATTAGTAAGTTGAAAATTTTATTATGAAATAATATAATCTAATTGTTATGTCTTGTGGGCAATGGAATTGTTATGAATTAAATTTCATGAATAATGAGAGTAATTCACTTAAATGAAGATATATATATATATATATATATATATATATATTATATATATATTTTAATAAAATGAGAAGGTAATGTGTTGCATATAAATGTAACATGTTAATATAGTGTGATTGTGAATTTCGTAAATTAAAATATTTTATCGAATAAATATTTGATGGGAACTACTGTAGAATAATTTATATAAGTGTGTTAATATTAAATCAATGATAAATAATTTTAGGGTTTGTGTATTTTATTACGCGAGTAATATTCTAATTTAATTTAATAATTAAATTAGAGGAATAATGATTTATTAAATGAAATTATAACTATAGTTGTCTAATTGGAGATTATAAATTTTGTTAGTAAGATTTAATTAGATTTATTAATATAATAAGTTTAATTAAATTAAAGTGTGACGAAATACCATATAATAAAAAGATTATTAAAATAAAGAGAAAAAAATGGATTTTAGAGTTTGGCCAAACAAGGCCTTGTGGCCTTTGGTTTTCTTAGCTGACGAATCTCCTCACTAAAAGTCACGTTCTTTCATCAGTAGGCTTTGTAAGCCAAAAACACAGAGGAGAGGAAGAGAGAAATTGAGAGAGAGTTTTTGAGAAATTGAGAAGAGATTTGAGAAAAAATCAAGAGGGAGAAGATTTAGCAAGCCATTCCTAATCATCTAAGTCTAAAGAAGAATTAAAGGTAAGCAATTTGTTTCTAAAAGTTTATAGTTGATTTTCTAAATTTAATTCTCTGTAGAAGGGTTTGATGATTACTTTGTTGAGAAATTGGTTATATATGTTGTTGGGTTGTAATAATCTGATTATATGTTTTATATGAACGATTTTGAGTGATCAAATCCATGAGAATGTGTTTTAAAATAAAGAATTTGAGTTTTGGTATAATATGCATATTTTGGCTTACTTTGAAGTCAAAATTGATTGTCAGTGCGTACATGAAACTGTAAATTGGTGATGGATTGTTGTTATGCGTTAAAAAACGAAAACAACGGAAGTTGAACGGACCAATTTGGTTCAGAATCGAATTCGTGAGAGTTTGATTCGCTAAATGTGTTGAAATATGAAAAACTAGCATGAACTTTGATTTTGAGTCTCTAAAATTGGTTGTTTAAGATGTTAGAATCGTGCTAGAGGGTTTGGGTAATGATCATATATACGTTATAGTGATTGCGTAATTTTAATTTGCTGATAAAATGAAGAAAATTGGGAATTTTTGGCATTTTTCTACGTTCTTCGCGAACTGCAGAATCTGGAATCCAGGAGTCTCGCCCCGACGAGCTCACTGAACTAAATTTTCTAGCCCCGGCGAGCTCAATGAACTAAATTTCCTCGCCCCGGAGAGAATTTTGTATAGTAAATCCTCGCCCCGGTGAAGTCTCGCCCCGGCGAGAGTTTTGTGTTGTAATTTTCTCGCGCCCGGCGGGAATTGCACAAAATGGAAATTTTTCTCGTCTTTAATTCTTTTCTTTTTGGTCATGATATGTTACCCTATACAAGATTTACTTATAAACATTATACATCTAATGTAAAGCAAAGTTTAAGACTTAACTAAAGGTTAAGTGTCGATTAAAGTGGAACGTAATAAAATGAAGGATTATGAAATGTTAAGTAAAATTAATACTAAGTGTTGCTATGTGACTAATAAATGATGTGCATGATTATATATCGTGTAGGATACATGAAGTGCAGATAAATATAAGTTGGTTATAGTAATTGATAATCTACAAACTAGGCAAGTCTTTCAGTTCCTATTTGTTATGTGAACTAAATGAATTACTGTTTTAAACCTATGATGTAAAAGCATGATGCATTTTATATATGTTACAAGTATCAGACAACACAGTCAAATTATGACTACGTTCGTTGAATAAAGAATGTTGATTGAGTTATGAAACTCAATCTCTATTTGTTACGTGTTGATTGATGAGTGTGTTTTATACACACAATTTGGGTACTTTTAACCTTGATAATTTGCAAGTTTTTGGGTATTCGATGTGCTTTTTATCTATTTTTATTTTCTTTCTAGATAATTTAGTTTTATATTGTGTTTATGTGTTTTGTATTTCTTTTACGTATTTTTGCTTTGTTTTGTAGGAATTTGAATAAAAACTAATTGGTTCAATGTTTGGAAATGCTTTGTTTGCCATTTTTAGCGCAACATTGACATAGCAGTTGCTTCTCGCCCAATTTTGCCCATGATCCAGCTGTTATCTCTCAGAACTCAAAGAATGAAAGTTGTAGAGCTATCTCTTAGCTTTTTGTAGCATTTTGAATCGCCTCAATCCAATTTCAGACGAAGAAGTTATGACATTTTTCCCAACTGATGTCAATGTTGAATTTTCCAAGCAAGGCAGTGGGGCCTCGCCACAAACCAGCGAGGCCACGCCAGGGCATACAGGGAGTTGCAGCAGACCAGCGAGGCCTCGTCACAAACCAGCGAGGCCTCGCCAGGGCATACAGGGAGTTGTAGCAGGGTAGCGGGGCCTCGCCACATACCAGCGAGGCCTCGCCAAGTCGGTCCTAAGTGCGATCTGACACAATTTTAGTGCGATTTTAGCTCCATTTTGTCCGACTTTGGCTAGGGTTTCTTGAAGGAGGCTATATATAATCTCTTCTAAGCTTCATATCAGACATCTAGAGGGAGGGAGGCTACATATTACATCACAAAAACATGCCTAGGGCTGGAAAAGAGAGCAAAATCAAGCCAAAGGACAAGGAGCTAAGTTATCAAGGACTGCAAAACGAAGAAGGAGAGCTAGAACTCAACATCCAACCATTGAACAACATCTGAATATCTTCAAAAGTGGTTTTATCTCTAGCATTCACTTCTTATTTTGTAATCCGAATTTGATGATGTATAATTTGAATTGGATGTTTATTGTAGCTATCATTAACTAACCTTCTATTCTAAGATTGTAATGGAACCCAACTCTTAAATTGAATTGAATTCTCTCTCTTGATAGTAGTTATTCATTTGTGAATTGATTATCATAGCCCTTGCTTTGTTGATTAATTGCTTGGCCCGTAATTACCTTGGGAACCTATATGAACTTGACGAACGGATTATAGGTTAAGACCTAGGTATGATAACATGTGATAGTTAAAGATTGTTGTAGGTTATTAACTTGATTAAGTGACATGTGTCTTGTTAATTATCCGCATAAATAGGTAACTTGATAGTAGTTGGGATAGACATATACCTAATTACCGCATGCAACCAATTGAGAATCTAGTCTTAATGACTTCCGAAGCGAAAGTTAGTAATTGAGGGGACGATTGACGAGATTTAGTGACACGTGTCTTATTAATCATTCCTGAAATTAGTCTCTTGATAGTGTATAGGATAGACATATACTTATACACCGCTTAGGAAGATTCGTGATTGACCATCGACAGAGGCTCTCATGAAGTTTTGATTTCTCGATTATCAATTCGTATGCTTTAACTGATTAAAAGGAGAGAGTTAGGAGATTCAAGTGACGTGTTGGGGGAAATTATAATCTTAGACCTTCCTATCTTGATATTTTACCGCATTTCATTCATTACTTGACTTGTGAACTTAACCAATCAACAGACAATCAAACCTTCATCGTTTAAATTAGATCAAATTGATATACGATTGGTACTTGGTTATTATTTGTCATAATTCCCTGTGGGTTCGACTCATATCTTATCATATATTACTTGTGGACCGTGTATACTTGCACGTGTGTGTTTATCGATTGTTAAATTGACCAACAAGTTTTTGGCGCCATTGCCGGGGAATTGTTTCTAATAATTTTACCAATATTAATTTCAATCGAATTGATCTTAATTTAAACTTGCATATAAATTTATTTTTAACATTTTTTTTATTTTTCTGTTTAATGCTTTCTTCGTTACAAGGTGCACCATGGCCAACTATAATTATCAATGGCCTCACACGAGAATGACCTAATCAGGAGCGACATGGATGGATGGATTTGATAAGGTGGCGGCACATATAGAGGCGCTGTAAAATAATGTTAACGCTCTAGTGGCCCAACGTACCCAACGTGTTGCGGTGAATTGTGATTATTGTGATGGAAACCATTCGAGTCATCTATGCACCATCAATTTCGAGTCGGCATGGTATGGTGGCAACTTCGGCGATTACCCCAACAGTTATGACTGTTCCGATGCTTATCACCAAGATTGGGGGTATCACCCAGATTCTACATGGAGCTACAATTATGAAGATCAATACTATGCTCTGAGTCCAGCATATGCACCGGAATTCTACTGTCCACCTTCATTGCCACAAGAAGAAAATTCAAATGTGAAGGAACTTGGGTCCCAGATCATAACTTCGATTTAGGAGATTTTAAAAAGTCAGCAAATGTCGATTCGAAATCTTGAGAACCAGATGGGACAACTTATTATCGCCTTCAACGATAGATATCAAGGCGAATGGCCCAATGACATAGTTCCCAAAACTGATGGATTTTGCGTGCCAAAGCTGCAACCAGACGTGCGAATTGATGATGATTCTGATATGGAAGAGACAAGTGGGAAATAAGAAAAGGAGGTCGAGGATCCAGCCTTGAGCCCCAATGATGATGATGATGAGCTAATTTCGATTGTGTCCCATATACCTTCTCCTCTAAAGCTCAAGGATCTAGGTGGTTTTGCAATCTCGTGCCCATTGAGTAGTCATGTCGTAGGCAAAGCTCTATGTAACATGTGAGCTAGTTTACAGTTTGAGTCATGGCGTGATGAAGTAGAGGTTCATGAAAAGATAGATGAGGATCCACTTGTGTTTGAGAAACTTAATTTCACTATGACATTCATAGACACAATAGAGCAGGCTCCTAGCTACTTTCAGTTCATACATGAGGATTTATATAAGAACAATAAGCTAGGTGAGCTTGAGACAATGGACCTCACCGAAGCAATGCCCTTAGATGTTTCACCCCTACTGATGGATGAAGCAAATGGAGAAAGTTTCTTTTTGTTGTTAGATGAAACTGAGTTTGGGAGTCGCCTAGTATGCATGCATGCCATGCAAATTAAAGAAATGACAACACGGAGGCATGCTATGGTCATTTTTGCAATCGAGCCGGACTAAAATGAAACAGGAAGCTAGTAAGGCTGAGGACTTTAACTCAAGCGCTATTTGGGAGGCAACCCAAATCTCCATTTTATTTTTAGAGTTATTTTGTTTTTATTTTTTAATTTTTTTTTAAAAAAAAAAAGTTTGGTATAGCTTATTTTTGATTTTATGTTTAATTGTGTTTAATGTGTGTAATATTTCTTGCTGCAGTTTGGTGCTTACGGCCACCATTGAAAACTATAGCAGTAGAACAACATCAACACGCTGAGCAGCACAGCAGCAACACACCCACCAGCAACTTATATGCAGCCATTAGCTCATTTCTACAATCCAAACTTATATCTCTCTACTCCCACTCCAAAGCCAACTTTCATGCATTTTTCCCAAACTCAAATTCGTGCTCCATCACTCCAATTGAGCATCCAATCTCTGCAATCCATCAATATTGTCATCTTCAAACTTGAAATTCAACAAGGATTTAGCAGATTTTGAAGAATTCCCATGGCTTTTCAAAAGTTTTCCAAGAAAAGGTAACAAGGTCTGTTAATTTCAAATTTTACTGGCTTGGGATTGTGCTTGGGTTGAGTTTTATTGTAGGAACACTCCAATTCTCCCATTGCAAGACTTTGTGGAGGGCTAACTGTAATGATCCGAAATTTTCAAGGTTCATTATTAATTAAATAATGAATTTAATTTCTAATGACATATTTTGCATCTAAATTTTTTTTTTTTTTTTTTTTGGAAACCAACATGAGCTTGGTTGTAATACCCAAGAATTTTTTTTATTTTTATTTTTATTTTTAAACTTCGTTATTAATTAAATATAATATTTAATCTCTAATGAGTTAGTTTTGTACGCTCATTTTAAACCTATGTATGTGATACATTTATTTTTGTGACTATGCAAGTTAATTTTGGCTTTAATGGGATTCACTAATGGTCTGATTAAATTAGTGATCTAACCCTAAGGATTTAATTGCAAGAAAATTGGGAAGAAAATTAATAAATAATTTCATTATCGGATTAAATAATTCGAATAAAGAATTATGGTTAAAATAAATATTTTAAGTAATTAATTAAATTGGGTTAGTTATTTAATTTAAAATATTAGAATTACAAGGTGACTAATTTAATTTGGATCAATTTTCTTTATTTAGATTGGCCCATTGCTCCTAATTATTATTACTTTGAGCCCAAATCCCTTTTCTTTTTAACTTCCTTTTTGGGCTGCCTTTTTTTATTTAATTCAATCAGCCCAACCCTATTGGGTTGAGCCCAAAAACCTTGCCAGCCGGGTTATAACATAGCAAGCGGGTCGATCCAATCAAATTGGGGAAAACCCAATTGGCATACCAATTTGGGGGGAGTTCAGTCGAACCAACGCAATCTCAAACACTCAAATCGAACTCTCAAATCAAACCTAGCTAGACCCAACCGAGCAATCAGAGATGGGGGTCACTAGAGCTATCGATTCGATCGGACGGGACAAGGGTTGAAGCCGGCGACAGCGTGAGCAACCGTCGGACGGAGCGGGGGAGGTAGCGAGCAACCGAGCGTTTGGCGAACGGACCAAGGGTCCCAGAAATTCGGCGACGCGACTAGTGGGATGTGCGACGCTCGAGGAAGTGCCGGCGGAGCTCACAGGCAGCGTGATGGGATCGGTCGGATACCTCACTTCCTTCCTACCGATGGTTTTTGGCGAAACAATTGAGGCAATACCCAATTATTTGGGTAACCAATTCCCTATAAATTGTAACCCAATAACCCCTTACCAAGCTGCTGAATTTGTTAAGTTCGAAATTAGCCAATAACGTGTGAGCTTGAGAGTTCGGAGGAACAAGAAGGACAGCATCGAAGGAGCAGCTTAGGCCTAAGCAAACCTTAAGGTACTAATGGTCCTGTGTTTAAACCCAGCTGCGTGGCTTTCTAATTTATTTTTTTTCTTCTTTTGTTTCGATTGGGTTCTGTTGTGGTTTGGTTTGGAGTTTGTTATTGGGAAGTCTGTGTATGTGGTAGGCCATGAAGGGTCAGGCGTTATAAGGATGACTGTGGTTGTAACATTGTGAATGTTGTAATAAACCATTCAAGGATTTTGTATGCCCACCAACTGATTGTCTTAATGCCTGAACGAACCAGCCTTATTTTTCTTCCTTCTTGATTAAGTATATGTTCGACAAATTGTGGGTCATGTGTTGCTTGTTGATCATGTGTTGTGTATATTGGTCGTTAATAAATTATTGCCGAAACCAACTGTTTGCTGCAATGTTATAAGAACTAGTTTCCTTTTTGGTTGGTTAAATGATATGTATAGTTTGTATAAAGTTTCAGAGTTTGGTTAGGCTATGCGTCAACGCGTGGTTGTTATACGACATTGCTGGAACCAAGTTGGTGTGTGAGGGCCTTAGATGTGGCTGTGTGTGTGTGTGGTGCCTGTGAGCAGTGGGGCGGCAGCAGCGCCTCAGGCACCCCGGTGCCGAGGGGGCTGGGCGGCAGCCTCTAAGTTGGGCCACGCCGGTGTTGGTTTGGCTTTGATTTGAGCTTGTTTGGTAATATCTGAAATAGAGACTGATTTCAGAACACTACAAACGTAGCACTAAAGAAGGGTAGGAACCCAACTCTGTCACTGATAGGTTTTATCAAACACTTCACACAAAGAATGAGCTCAAATATGTGCTACTTCACCGAATTTTTACCTCACTTCGTGGATTTGTGTTATCTAAATTTTTTTGCAAATGTATGAGAAATTATTCGCCAAAGAAATAGAGGTCTATATAGAGCTTATAAGAGCATAAGAGGTCTCAGTGAAAGAACCAATGTAACTTTGTCCACTTTTACTATCATAAATTGGATTTCAGATTTATTTGTCCAAGTCATTATATTATAAATAGCAATTTCATAAAGGTCTCTATATGATCAATACCTAATTTGAATAACAAAATAGTCACCGGAAGAAAAGTCACAAGTTTCTAAACCCAAACATACTACAGTGAACCAGTTGAAGAAGAATGAACACTCTAACTAAAATGTTATTAAATGGGTAGCCTATTATTTTGCGTATTAGCAATATTATAATACGTATGTATTATTAAAATGAGATGGTAGTTCTAATGGTAAAGTAAATCATTATTAATTATTTGATAATGACACTTAAGGAGTAAAATATGATTAAAGTAAGTAATCATAGTAGGTAATAATTAAATTATTATTGTAGTGTTAATAGTTAACCCCTGACACATTATTAAAAGGATTTAATGATATTATCGGGCGAGCAAACTACCTAATAACCTTTGTAATAATTTTTGTAGTGTTCAATTGAGATGATAGACAAACTGTTTTTAGAATAAAGTCTATTTAGTTATTTATTATTTCAACTATTAAATAATAAATAGAGGTAACAATTTATTTACTTACTTGGTTTAATATTAAGTAATATTTTTGGAATATGAATAAAGTCTAATTAACTGTTTATTATTTAACTTTTAAATAATAAATAAGGGTATTACTTAATTAATATTTAATGGTAAATAATAATTATTTCCTAGTGTTAGATAGTGAATTTAATTACTTGCTATTTAGTTGATAATTAATTAATAAGTAATCATAACTAGTGATTAATTATAATTAATTAATAACTCAGGATAGTTACCTAATTACTATTTAAGTAATATTAGATGGTAATTAAATGAGTTAAGCTAATTAAACATATACTGAACAAATTATAAATGGTTCACCGGTTTATTATGTGCATAACACTTAGTGTTAATAAATCGTGAACCTAAGGTTCCATGGTATATTAGTAAGGGTCAGCAACAACAACTCGTTGTGTATTATGCGGTCTACTTATGTATTAGTTGAATTTCATTAGTAAGCGCATCGTATAATTGTACTCAGTACTAATGGATAGGCCGACTCTATTAATGATAGGTCTTCCCAATCAAGTTAATTAAAGCCAGTATTATTTGTAGCTGAGCAGACAGGCAAGTTCCTTATACCGAAACTTTACTTTATTGCAAGTTTCCTTGAACCGAATCTTGTATTTATTTTTATAATGCAAATTCCTTAACCATACTCATTTTTATTCAAGCAAGTATTATCGTTGTACATGTTTCTTATCCTACTCCTTTCATTCTTGAGTAAGTTCTAACTCTTGTTTACTTTAATATTAGACATGGTTTCTATAGTATTGCAAGTTCCTAACTCAAACTCGAGATTTCTATATTACAAACATGTCAGTGGTTTAATTATTAACAATTACTCCATATCCTTGATAATTAATGATATTCGCACCTTGTGCAAGTTGTTATTGACAGACAAGTTTTTCCTTAATCTTACTCCATTGTACTTTTAGTAAATTTCTAATCCCTGTTGAATTTGGTAGTACATAAGTACTCCGTACTATTACAAATTTCTGAACTTATTATTTATTGAAAGTTCTCTACTCTAACTGAAATTATTATTCAGCGGGTTCTATCTTACTCGATTTGTTTATTGAGCAAGTACCCTAATATTATCACAAGTTCCCTATTTGAACTATTTCTCGTGATTCTACACATTCTAAATTTATGCCTTGCCGCACGCATGTGCATTTGAGGATATTGTCAGATTCTTGAATCGCTTGAACCCAATAGTTTTATTTCGCATAAATTGCATCATAAGTATGGGTTTATACCATTGTTCGGTTAGACCAAGTATTGAAGCATGAGTTTTGAATTCATAAATTGTTTGCTAGTCCTACTCATTGTATATTCGAGCAGGTTGTATTGTTATATTATGACCAGTTCTCCAAACCTAAATAGTCGGTTTCTTTATAGTTCGTTCTTAACCTTGTACTTTAAATCGTACAATTATTTATAAACTCTAAATTATCCGAGTATACTGGTGGCTTAATTATTGTTAGTTAGCCACCTCATTGACGATTATTGGTATTCGCACTTAGTGCATTTGCATTTCTGTTCATTATCGAATATCTATTACTTGAAGTTCTTTATTCCTGAACTGTTTAATAGAAGGCTATGGCCACTAGTTCGACTAGTCTTATGCATGAGATCAGAAGGATTATCTAAAAAATGTAGTCTACGCCAATTGTTTCGGCTAGACATTTGTATATTTAAATTCATTTGATTGAATATTGTTGCAGCTGTCCAAACCGTTGATGGTGCGGACTCTTATAATCAGACTGAGCAGAACAACCCTTATAAAAGGGGTTTTGATGTCGATTTACTCGACTTAGCGCGCACACAAGATAGTTAATGTTATGCATATACATTGGGTACAAGAGGTTTGGCCACCTCGCGTACCCACCTGAGTGTTTACAGTAGCATTAGCTGTTACACTACTCCTGAGTGTTTACAGTAGCATTAGCTGTTACACTACTCCGAGATGCTCAGCTAAAACCTGGGTAAGTTTCTCACGAGGTGCTCTAGGTGAAACGCCTGGTTAAGCCCTCAACCATGTTCAGGGTCTATAGTGACCAACTCAGCAGTGAATACTCTTTACCATTGATTTCGAATATCAATTCTTAAAGTTATTCAATCGTGCAAGTGTTATTTGAAATTATCATTATTGATATCGCTCTTGAAATTAATATTGTTGAGACAGCTATTCACAATTGTTGTATATTGTGAAATCCAAAGAAATGTATTCTTTTCATTCATGATATATCTTTATTGTCTATTTTAACTTGCTGAGCAATTTGTGCTCACCCTTGCTATATCATGAACCATTTTCAGTTAAGCCGAGTTCGTACAAGACGCCAAGGACGATAAAGAGGAAAAAAAAGAGACAAAGTTCGTGTTTGACTTATGCTTAGTTTATTTAGTTTACTTATGTTGTAAATTCTTTTGTGTTATTACTTCGATGTATTAAGGTTAGAAAACCTGGGATGATTGAAAGTTGTTATCAATAATTATATTCCGCATTGTTATTGGGAAGTTAGAATGTTGTTAAGTTGGATCGTGAGCACTGGATCCGAGGTTCAAGGAATCCAGATTTGGGGGCGTCACAGGTTGGTATCAAAGCTGTAGGTTATAAAACCTTAGGTTGGGGAAAAAACCTTAGGATTATGACCGTAGAGAAGTTAAGAAAACTCATATAGAGTTTAATAGGTGACTTGAGAAAATTCATCCCGTATAGGATTTTATGTGCTACGTGATTTATAGATTTCACTCGTGAGTTAATGACAAGTTTTTGTTATTGTTGTAGAATGTCTGAATGAAATGGACTGATAGATGTTCCCATTGTCTGGGAGGAGATGGTGGTTGCACCTGAACGTATAGCCACTGAGGGTGGACCTGAGGAAGAAGAGTCGGTAGGAAATGTTGAATCAAACGTTGCCGAATCAGAGGTAGAATCCAAGAATCGTACTGAGGAAGAATTGTTTGTGACATGGGAGCGTATGAATGAGTTAATTAATGAGATCTCCGAAATGGAAGAAAAGATACAAGAATTAGAGGAGGAGAATAGAGAATTTCACATCAGGAATTGGTGGACAAATGAAGGATGGAATGAAATTGTCAGAGGGTTGCTAGAAGCCGAAAAGCAGAATAAAGCATTGGAGGAAGAAGTGGAAGAGAAGGAAAGAGAGATAGCTAAGCTGAGGAAAGAATTACCTCAGTAGATGCTAAATGTGTGTTTGTACTAATTAGTAGGAGAGGCTAGTAGTCTCAGCTTTTGTTAGTAGGTGGAATGACTTTTGTTAATTCCAACTTTTGGGGTAGGTGGTATGTAATAATCCCTAAGGTAAAGGGAAAATTGTATGTGATGGAATAGCATAATGCTAATTGCAGTGCAAGAAGAAACATACGAGTATAAAGTATTTATGAAATGTGCTTATGAGTAGTGAATCATTATTAAAGATTGATAATGATGTAGTACGATCATGTGTAACATGATTGATAATGAAATTAATTATAGAATGGGATCACCGAGTGATCATAGTGAAATCTTGGGATAACAAATGATCTGTTAAAAGATTTAGGAAGTGTAAGGTTGTAGATTTCTACTGAGGATTCATCATAGCGGTTGAGTTGTACGATTCCTTGTATGGGCGGGGAAACCATACACTTAGCTTCTATCTTGATAATCAATAAGAATCTATGTCACGTTGTTCGATGTATTTATGGCGAGAAGGTGATTCTTTTCTCATAAGATATCGGATAAATATAGAATGTTGAGGTTAGATGCGTGTTTCTTAAAACTCACACTTATGGTAAGTTCGGGACTCGCAATCGTATGGTGGAACCCCTCAGCGAATGGACGATTTTGGTCTGACTAGGATAAGTTCTTAGATCCATATGATCGTTGTAAGTCCTGAACTCATATTGTGTGATAGATTTGATGAACAATAGTATGGGTGAAGTTATGTAGTAGTAAAAGTAGAGTAATTATAACTTTTACTTGCGATTAGAAAGAGAGAATTAAGCCATTTTATGGTCATTTGTTTTATAGGATGCCGCCTCGATGCAATAAGAAAGCTCATCAAGCGGTGGAAGAAGTCAAGAACGAACTTGGGGGACTAAACCGAGATCCCTTTCAACAACTGGTGAAGCTGGTTCTAAAAGCATACGAAGAAGGCATCAATGCGGGTAGGAACAGTCTGGCAGAGAACGAACAAGCCGAAACAGCAATCGCTTCAGCAAAAGAAGAAGAGGCTAATCAAAAGAACGTCCAAACTGAAGAGGACAACAGTGACAGCAACAGGAACTTCAAAAGGAGATGGAAGAACGACAAGTATGAACCAGAAGTTAGTCAACCACGGAAGAAAAAGGCTTTTGCCTGCATTAACTGCGGTAAGAAGCATGCGGGAGTGTGTTTAAAAGGAAAAAGAGTATGCTACAATTGTAATCGAGAAGGGCATATGTCTCCCCAATGCCCTAAACCGAAGAAGGGTGGGTGTTTTCAATGCGGAGCACAGGATCACCAAATCAAGAATTGTCCTAAGAAGAAGAAGGTAGTCGGAAGAAATTCAAACTCGACCAGTCAAGTCGACAACTAATAATTGCGAAGAAGTTGAGGAGTATTGCATCATTGTGGAAGAGTAACACGCTTCGGTAGTATTTATGTATTAGCTATATGTTTAATCTATTAGCGTATCGGTACGGACGCAAGCTAATCGCAAAATTTTCGTATAAATGCTAGTAAAGTCCCAACTATTGGAATGTATGGGGTATGTAATAGTTATTTCAACTTTTATTGTTACAGTGAGATAGCTAAATGGTAGTAGTATTGTACTCAGGAATGTAATATGTCAGCCACAATTAGGTCCATAATTATGATTATGGTTATGATGTGTTTTTGGGACAGTGCCCTATTAATGCAAGTGTTACTGATTGTTTCATGAGTTAGCTGTGGGTATAGTTTTGACAGAATTTAAGAATTTGAAGTCGGATATAGAAAAATATTTGTATGGTTTAAGGCCAAATTTGAGAATTTGAAGATAGAATAAGGTGAATAATATATAAGTATTGATGACTTCTTGTAAGTGTAAATATTCGAGGTAAGTGGATTAATCGTTTTAAGATGAAATTTTGTGGCTACTTTCTAGTGAGATATTGAAATTGAAGAGAAGATTTTTGAGTTTATCGGGTGAAGATTTGCATTTACGAGAATGATCCATTAACTAAGTAATTTGTTTAGTAAATGAATAAGATTATGAAGAATCGGGTTACGCAATTAACTTTTTGAAATAATGGAAACGTAGGGTTAGAGTCATAGGTGTGCTATACGTGGAGTTATTGCATATGAGCTACACGTTGGTATTAAGATGAGTCACATGTTGACCATATGAACTTTAGGGAAGATTTGAGTATGAATCATTCAAATCGGATAGTATTCTTATTTTTACAATTCCGAGGACGGAATTTTTATAAGGGGGAGAGGATGTAATGATCCGAAATTTTCAAGGTTCATTATTAATTAAATAATGAATTTAATTTCTAATGACATATTTTGCATCTAAATTTTTTTTTTTTTTTTTTGGAAACCAACATGAGCTTGGTTGTAATACCCAAGAATTTTTTTTATTTATTTTTATTTATTTTTAAACTTCGTTATTAATTAAATTTAATATTTAATCTCTAATGAGTTAGTTTTGTACGCTCATTTTAAACCTATGTATGTGATACATTTATTTTTGTGACTATGCAAGTTAATTTTGGCTTTAATGGGATTCACTAATGGTCTGATTAAATTAGTGATCTAACCCTAAGGATTTAATTGCAAGAAAATTGGGAAGAAAATTAATAAATAATTTCATTATCGGATTAAATAATTCGAATAAAGAATTATGGTTAAAATAAATATTTTAAGTAATTAATTAAATTGGGTTAGTTATTTAATTTAAAATATTAGAATTACAAGGTGACTAATTTAATTTGGATCAATTTTCTTTATTTAGATTGGCCCATTGCTCCTAATTATTATTACTTTGAGCCCAAATCCCTTTTCTTTTTAACTTCCTTTTTGGGCTGCCTTTTTTTATTTAATTCAATCGGCCCAACCCTATTGGGTTGAGCCCAAAAACCTTGCCAGCCGGGTTATAACATAGCAAGCGGGTCGATCCAATCAAATTGGGGAAAACCCAATTGGCATACCAATTTGGGGGGAGTTCAGTCGAACCAACGCAAGCTCAAACACTCAAATCGAACTCTCAAATCAAACCTAGCTAGACCCAACCGAGCAATCAGAGATGGGGGTCACTAGAGCTATCGATTCGATCGGACGGGACAAGGGTTGAAGCCGGCGACAGCGTGAGCAACCGTCGGACGGAGCGGGGGAGGTAGCGAGCAACCGAGCGTTTGGCGAACGGACCAAGGGTCCCAGAAATTCGGCGACGCGACTGGTGGGATGTGCGACGCTCGAGGAAGTGCCGGCGGAGCTCACAGGCGGCGTGATGGGATCGGTCGGATAGCTCACTTCCTTCCTACCGATGGTTTTTGGCGAAACAATTGAGGTAATACCCAATTATTTGGGTAACCAATTCCCTATAAATTGTAACCCAAGAACCCCTTACCAAGCTGCTGAATTTGTTAAGTTCAAAATTACCCAATAACGTGTGAGCTTGAGAGTTCGGAGGAACAAGAAGGACAGCATCGAAGGAGCAGCTTCGGCCTAAGCAAACCTTAAGGTACTAATGGTCCTGTGTTTAAACCCAGCTGCGTGGCTTTCTAATTTATTTTTTTTCTTCTTTTGTTTCGATTGGGTTCTGTTGTGGTTTGGTTTGGAGTTTGTTATTGGGAAGTCTGTGTATGTGGTAGGCCATGAAGGGCCAGGCGTTATAAGGATGACTGTGGTTGTAACATTGTGAATGTTGTAATAAACCATTCAAGGATTTTGTATGCCCACCAACTGATTGTCTTAATGCCTGAACGAACCAGCCTTATTTTTCTTCCTTCTTGATTAAGTATATGTTCGGCAAATTGTGGGTCATGTGTTGCTTGTTGATCATGTGTTGTGTATATTGGTCGTTAATAAATTATTGTCGAAACCAACTGTTTGCTGCAATGTTATAAGAACTAGTTTCCTTTTTGGTTGGTTAAATGATATGTATAGTTTGTATAAAGTTTCAGAGTTTGGTTAGGCTATGCGTCAACGCGTGGTTGTTATACGACATTGCTGGAACCAAGTTGGTGTGTGAGGGCCTTAGATGTGGCTGTGTGTGTGTGTGGTGCCTGTGAGCAGTGGGGCGGCTGGCAGCAGCAGCGCCTCAGGCACCCCGGTGCCGAGGGGGCTGGGCGGCAGCCTCTAAGTTGGGGCCACGCCGGTGTTGGTTTGGCTTTGATTTGAGCTTGTTTGGTAATATCTGAAATAGAGACTGATTTTAGAACACTACAAACGTAGCACTAAAGAAGGGTAGGAACCCAACTCTGTCACTGATAGGTTTTATCAAACACTTCACACAAAGAATGAGCTCAAAATATGTGCTACTTCACCGAATTTTTGCCTCACTTCGTGGATTTGTGTTATCTAAATTTTTTTGCAAATGTATGAGAAATTATTCGCCAAAGAAATAGAGGTATATATAGAGCTTATAAGAGCATAAGAGGTCTCAGTGAAAGAACCAATGTAACTTTGTCCACTTTTACTATCATAAATTGGATTTCAGATTTATTTGTCCAAGTCATTATATTATAAATAGCAATTTCATAAAGGTCTCTATATGATCAATACCTAATTTGAATAACAAAATAGTCACCGGAAGAAAAGTCACAAGTTTCTAAACCCAAACATACTACAGTGAACCAGTTGAAGAAGAATGAACACTCTAACTAAAATGTTATTAAATGGGTAGCCTATTATTTTGCGTATTAGCAATATTATAATACGTATGTATTATTAAAATGAGATGGTAGTTCTAATGGTAAAGTAAATCATTATTAATTATTTGATAATGACACTTAAGGAGTAAAATATGATTAAAGTAAGTAATCATAGTAGGTAATAATTAAATTATTATTGTAGTGTTAATAGTTAACCCCTCACACATTATTAAAAGGATTTAATGATATTATCGGGCGAGCAAAACTACCTCATAACCTTTGTAATAATTTTTGTAGTGTTCAATTGAGATGATAGACAAACTGTTTTTAGAATAAAGTCTATTTAGTTATTTATTATTTCAACTATTAAATAATAAATAGAGGTAACAATTTATTTACTTACTTGGTTTAATATTAAGTAATATTTTTGGAATATGAATAAAGTCTAATTAACTGTTTATTATTTAACTTTTAAATAATAAATAAGGGTATTACTTAATTAATATTTAATGGTAAATAATAATTATTTCCTAGTGTTAGATAGTGAATTTAATTACTTGCTATTTAGTTGATAATTAATTAATAAGTAATCATAACTAGTGATTAATTATAATTAATTAATAACTCAGGATAGTTACCTAATTACTATTTAAGTAATATTAGATGGTAATTAAATGAGTTAAGCTAATTAAACATATACTGAACAAATTATAAATGGTTCACCGGTTTATTATGTGCATAACACTTAGTGTTAATAAATCGTGAACCTAAGGTTCCATGGTATATTAGTAAGGGTCAGCAACAACAACTCGTTGTGTATTATGCGGTCTACTTATGTATTAGTTGAATTTCATTAGTAAGCGCATCGTATAATTGTACTCAGTACTAATGGATAGGCCGACTCTATTAATGATAGGTCTTCCCAATCAAGTTAATTAAAGCCAGTATTATTTGTAGCTGAGCAGACAGGCAAGTTCCTTATACCGAAACTTTACTTTATTGCAAGTTTCCTTGAACCGAATCTTGTATTTATTTTTATAATGCAAATTCCTTAACCATACTCATTTTTATTCAAGCAAGTATTATCGTTGTACATGTTTCTTATCCTACTCCTTTCATTCTTGAGTAAGTTCTAACTCTTGTTTACTTTAATATTAGACATGGTTTCTATAGTATTGCAAGTTCCTAACTCAAACTCGAGATTTCTATATTACAAACATGTCAGTGGTTTAATTATTAACAATTACTCCATATCCTTGATAATTAATGATATTCGCACCTTGTGCAAGTTGTTATTGACAGACAAGTTTTTCCTTAATCTTACTCCATTGCACTTTTAGTAAATTTCTAATCCCTGTTGAATTTGGTAGTACATAAGTACTCCGTACTATTACAAATTTCTGAACTTATTATTTATTGAAAGTTCTCTACTCTAACTGAAATTATTATTCAGCGGGTTCTATCTTACTCGATTTGTTTATTGAGCAAGTACCCTAATATTATCACAAGTTCCCTATTTGAACTATTTCTCGTGATTCTACACATTCTAAATTTATGCCTTGCCGCACGCATGTGCATTTGAGATATTGTCAGATTCTTGAATCGCTTGAACCCAATAGTTTTATTTCGCATAAATTGCATCATAAGTATGGGTTTATACCATTGTTCGGTTAGACCAAGTATTGAAGCATGAGTTTTGAATTCATAAATTGTTTGCTAGTCCTACTCATTGTATATTCGAGCAGGTTGTATTGTTATATTATGACCAGTTCTCCAAACCTAAATAGTCGGTTTCTTTATAGTTCGTTCTTAACCTTGTACTTTAAATCGTACAATTATTTATAAACTCTAAATTATCCGAGTATACTGGTGGCTTAATTATTGTTAGTTAGCCACCTCATTGACGATTATTGGTATTCACACTTAGTGCATTTGCATTTCTGTTCATTATCGAATATCTATTACTTGAAGTTCTTTATTCCTGAACTGTTTAATAGAAGGCTATGCCACTAGTTCGGCTAGTCTTATGCATGAGATCAGAAGGATTATCTAAAAAATGTAGTCTACGCCAATTGTTTCGGCTAGACATTTGTATATTTAAATTCATTTGATTGAATATTGTTGCAGCTGTCCAAACCGTTGATGGTGCGGACTCTTATAATCAGACTGAGCAGAACAACCCTTATAAAAGGGGTTTTGATGTCGATTTACTCGACTTAGCGCGCACACAAGATAGTTAATGTTATGCATATACATTGGGTACAAGAGGTTTGGCCACCTCGCGTACCCACCTGAGTGTTTACAGTAGCATTAGCTGTTACACTACTCCTGAGTGTTTACAGTAGCATTAGCTGTTACACTACTCCGAGATGCTCAGCTAAAACCTGGGTAAGTTTCTCACGAGGTGCTCTAGGTGAAACGCCTGGTTAAGCCCTCAACCATGTTCAGGGTCTATAGTGACCAACTCAGCAGTGAATACTCTTTACCATTGATTTCGAATATCAATTCTTAAAGTTATTCAATCGTGCAAGTGTTATTTGAAATTATCATTATTGATATCGCTCTTGAAATTAATATTGTTGAGACAGCTATTCACAATTGTTGTATATTGTGAAATCCAAAGAAATGTATTCTTTTCATTCATGATATATCTTTATTGTCTATTTTAACTTGCTGAGCAATTTGTGCTCACCCTTGCTATATCATGAACCATTTTCAGTTAAGCCGAGTTCGTACAAGACGCCAAGGACGATAAAGAGGAAAAAAAAGAGACAAAGTTCGTGTTTGACTTATGCTTAGTTTATTTAGTTTACTTATGTTGTAAATTCTTTTGTGTTATTACTTCGATGTATTAAGGTTAGAAAACCTGGGATGATTGAAAGTTGTTATCAATAATTATATTCCGCATTGTTATTGGGAAGTTAGAATGTTGTTAAGTTGGATCGTGAGCACTGGATCCGAGGTTCAAGGAATCCAGATTTGGGGGCGTCACAGGTTGGTATCAAAGCTGTAGGTTATAAAACCTTAGGTTGGGGAAAAAACCTTAGGATTATGACCGTAGAGAAGTTAAGAAAACTCATATAGAGTTTAATAGGTGACTTGAGAAAATTCATCCCGTATAGGATTTTATGTGCTACGTGATTTATAGATTTCACTCGTGAGTTAATGACAAGTTTTTGTTATTGTTGTAGAATGTCTGAATGAAATGGACTGATAGATGTTCCCATTGTCTGGGAGGAGATGGTGGTTGCACCTGAACCTATAGCCACTGAGGGTGGACCTGAGGAAGAAGAGTCGGTAGGAAATGTTGAATCAAACGTTGCCGAATCAGAGGTAGAATCCAAGAATCGTACTGAGGAAGAATTGTTTGTGACATGGGAGCGTATGAATGAGTTAATTAATGAGAACTCCGAAATGGAAGAAAAGATACAAGAATTAGAGGAGGAGAATAGAGAATTTCACATCAGGAATTGGTGGACAAATGAAGGATGGAATGAAATTGTCAGAGGGTTGCTAGAAGCCGAAAAGCAGAATAAAGCATTGGAGGAAGAAGTGGAAGAGAAGGAAAGAGAGATAGCTAAGCTGAGGAAAGAATTACCTCAGTAGATGCTAAATGTGTGTTTGTACTAATTAGTAGGAGAGGCTAGTAGTCTCAGCTTTTGTTAGTAGGTGGAATGACTTTTGTTAATTCCAACTTTTGGGGTAGGTGGTATGTAATAATCCCTAAGGTAAAGGGAAAATTGTATGTGATGGAATAGCATAATGCTAATTGCAGTGCAAGAAGAAACATACGAGTATAAAGTATTTATGAAATGTGCTTATGAGTAGTGAATCATTATTAAAGATTGATAATGATGTAGTACGATCATGTGTAACATGATTGATAATGAAATTAATTATAGAATGGGATCACCGAGTGATCATAGTGAAATCTTGGGATAACAAATGATCTGTTAAAAGATTTAGGAAGTGTAAGGTTGTAGATTTCTACTGAGGATTCATCATAGCGGTTGAGTTGTACGATTCCTTGTATGGGCGGGGAAAAACCATACACTTAGCTTCTATCTTGATAATCAATAAGAATCTATGTCACGTTGTTCGATGTATTTATGGCGAGAAGGTGATTCTTTTCTCATAAGATATCGGATAAATATAGAATGTTGAGGTTAGATGCGTGTTCTTAAAACTCACACTTATGGTAAGTTCGGGACTCGCAATCGTATGGTGGAACCCCTCAGCGAATGGACGATTTTGGTCTGACTAGGATAAGTTCTTAGATCCATATGATCGTTGTAAGTCCTGAACTCATATTGTGTGATAGATTTGATGAACAGTAGTATGGGTGAAGTTATGTAGTAGTAAAAGTAGAGTAATTATAACTTTTACTTGCGATTAGAAAGAGAGAATTAAGCCATTTTGTGGTCATTTGTTTTATAGGATGCCGCCTCGATGCAATAAGAAAGCTCATCAAGCGGTGGAAGAAGTCAAGAACGAACTTGGGGGACTAAACCGAGATCCCTTTCAACAACTGGTGAAGCTGGTTCTAAAAGCATACGAAGAAGGCATCAATGCGGGTAGGAACAGTCTGGCAGAGAACGAACAAGCCGAAACAGCAATCGCTTCAGCAAAAGAAGAAGAGGCTAATCAAAAGAACGTCCAAACTGAAGAGGACAACAGTGACAGCAACAGGAACTTCAAAAGGAAATGGAAGAACGACAAGTATGAACCAGAAGTTAGTCAACCACGGAAGAAAAAGGCTTTTGCCTGCATTAACTGCGGTAAGAAGCATGCGGGAGTGTGTTTAAAAGGAAAAAGAGTATGCTACAATTGTAATCGAGAAGGGCATATGTCTCCCCAATGCCCTAAACCGAAGAAGGGTGGGTGTTTTCAATGCGGAGCACAGGATCACCAAATCAAGAATTGTCCTAAGAAGAAGAAGGTAGTCGGAAGAAATTCAAACTCGACCAGTCAAGTCGACAACTAATAATTGCGAAGAAGTTGAGGAGTATTGCATCATTGTGGAAGAGTAACACGCTTCGGTAGTATTTATGTATTAGCTATATGTTTAATCTATTAGCGTATCGGTACGGACGCAAGCTAATCGCAAAATTTTCGTATAAATGCTAGTAAAGTCCCAACTATTGGAATGTATGGGGTATGTAATAGTTATTTTCAACTTTTATTGTTACAGTGAGATAGCTAAATGGTAGTAGTATTGTACTCAGGAATGTAATATGTCAGCCACAATTAGGTCCATAATTATGATTATGGTTATGATGTGTTTTTGGACAGTGCCCTATTAATGCAGTGTTACTGATTGTTTCATGAGTTAGCTGTGGGTATAGTTTTGACAGAATTTAAGAATTTGAAGTCGGATATAGAAAAATATTTGTATGGTTTAAGGCCAAATTTGAGAATTTGAAGATAGAATAAGGTGAATAATATATAAGTATTGATGACTTCTTGTAAGTGTAAATATTCGAGGTAAGTGGATTAATCGTTTTAAGATGAAATTTTGTGGCTACTTTCTAGTGAGATATTGAAATTGAAGAGAAGATTTTTGAGTTTATCGGGTGAAGATTTGCATTACGAGAATGATCCATTAACTAAGTAATTTGTTAGTAAATGAATAAGATTATGAAGAATCGGGTTACGCAATTAACTTTTTGAAATAATGGAAACGTAGGGTTAGAGTCATAGGTGTGCTATACGTGGAGTTATTGCATATGAGCTACACGTTGGTATTAAGATGAGTCACATGTTGACAATATGAACTTTAGGGAAGATTTGAGTATGAATCATTCAAATCGGCTAGTATTCTTATTTTTACAATTCCGAGGACGGAATTTTTATAAGGGGGAGAGGATGTAATGATCCGAAATTTTCAAGGTTCATTATTAATTAAATAATGAATTTAATTTCTAATGACATATTTTGCATCTAAATTTTTTTTTTTTTTTTGGAAACCAACATGAGCTTGGTTGTAATACCCAAGAATTTTTTTTTTTATTTTTTTTTATTTTTAAACTTCGTTATTAATTAAATATAATATTTAATCTCTAATGAGTTAGTTTTGTACGCTCATTTTAAACCTATGTATGTGATACATTTATTTTTGTGACTATGCAAGTTAATTTTGGCTTTAATGGGATTCACTAATGGTCTGATTAAATTAGTGATCTAACCCTAAGGATTTAATTGCAAGAAAATTGGGAAGAAAATTAATAAATAATTTCATTATCGGATTAAATAATTCGAATAAAGAATTATGGTTAAAATAAATATTTTAAGTATTTAATTAAATTGGGTTAGTTATTTAATTTAAAATATTAGAATTACAAGGTGACTAATTTAATTTGGATCAATTTTCTTTATTTAGATTGGCCCATTGCTCCTAATTATTATTACTTTGAGCCCAAATCCCTTTTCTTTTTAACTTCCTTTTTGGGCTGCCTTTTTTTATTTAATTCAATCGGCCCAACCCTATTGGGTTGAGCCCAAAAACCTTGCCAGCCGGGTTATAACATAGCAAGTGGGTCGATCCAATCAAATTGGGGAAAACCCAATTGGCATACCAATTTGGGGGGAGTTCAGTCGAACCAACGCAAGCTCAAACACTCAAATCGAACTCTCAAATCAAACCTAGCTAGACCCAACCGAGCAATCAGAGATGGGGGTCACTAGAGCTATCGATTCGATCGGACGGGACAAGGGTTGAAGCCGGCGACAGCGTGAGCAACCGTCGGACGGAGCGGGGGAGGTAGCGAGCAACCGAGCGTTTGGCGAACGGACCAAGGGTACCAGAAATTCGGCGACGCGACTGGTGGGATGTGCGACGCTCCAGGAAGTGCCGGCGGAGCTCACAGGCGGCGTGATGGGATCGGTCGGATAGCTCACTTCCTTCCTACCGATGGTTTTTGGCGAAACAATTGAGGTAATACCCAATTATTTGGGTAACCAATTCCCTATAAATTGTAACCCAAGAACCCCTTACCAAGCTGCTGAATTTGTTAAGTTCGAAATTACCCAATAACGTGTGAGCTTGAGAGTTCGGAGGAACAAGAAGGACAGCATCGAAGGAGCAGCTTCGGCCTAAGCAAACCTTAAGGTACTAATGGTCCTGTGTTTAAACCCAGCTGCGTGGCTTTCTAATTTATTTTTTTTCTTCTTTTGTTTCGATTGGGTTCTGTTGTGGTTTGGTTTGGAGTTTGTTATTGGGAAGTCTGTGTATGTGGTAGGCCATGAAGGGCCAGGCGTTATAAGGATGACTGTGGTTGTAACATTGTGAATGTTGTAATAAACCATTCAAGGATTTTGTATGCCCACCAACTGATTGTCTTAATGCCTGAACGAACCAGCCTTATTTTTCTTCCTTCTTGATTAAGTATATGTTCGGCAAATTGTGGGTCATGTGTTGCTTGTTGATCATGTGTTGTGTATATTGGTCGTTAATAAATTATTGTCGAAACCAACTGTTTGCTGCAATGTTATAAGAACTAGTTTCCTTTTTGGTTGGTTAAATGATATGTATAGTTTGTATAAAGTTTCAGAGTTTGGTTAGGCTATGCGTCAACGCGTGGTTGTTATACGACATTGCTGGAACCAAGTTGGTGTGTGAGGGCCTTAGATGTGGCTGTGTGTGTGTGTGTGTGGTGCCTGTGAGCAGTGGGGCGGCAGCAGCGCCTCAGGCACCCCGGTGCCGAGGGGGCTGGGCGGCAGCCTCTAAGTTGGGCCACGCCGGTGTTGGTTTGGCTTTGATTTGAGCTTGTTTGGTAATATCTGAAATAGAGACTGATTTCAGAACACTACAAACGTAGCACTAAAGAAGGGTAGGAACCCAACTCTGTCACTGATAGGTTTTATCAAACACTTCACACAAAGAATGAGCTCAAATATGTGCTACTTCACCGAATTTTTGCCTCACTTCGTGGATTTGTGTTATCTAAATTTTTTTGCAAATGTATGAGAAATTATTCGCCAAAGAAATAGAGGTATATATAGAGCTTATAAGAGCATAAGAGGTCTCAGTGAAAGAACCAATGTAACTTTGTCCACTTTTACTATCATAAATTGGATTTCAGATTTATTTGTCCAAGTCATTATATTATAAATAGCAATTTCATAAAGGTCTCTATATGATCAATACCTAATTTGAATAACAAAATAGTCACCGGAAGAAAAGTCACAAGTTTCTAAACCCAAACATACTACAGTGAACCAGTTGAAGAAGAATGAACACTCTAACTAAAATGTTATTAAATGGGTAGCCTATTATTTTGCGTATTAGCAATATTATAATACGTATGTATTATTAAAATGAGATGGTAGTTCTAATGGTAAAGTAAATCATTATTAATTATTTGATAATGACACTTAAGGAGTAAAATATGATTAAAGTAAGTAATCATAGTAGGTAATAATTAAATTATTATTGTAGTGTTAATAGTTAACCCCTCACACATTATTAAAAGGATTTAATGATATTATCGGGCGAGCAAACTACCTAATAACCTTTGTAATAATTTTTGTAGTGTTCAATTGAGATGATAGACAAACTGTTTTTAGAATAAAGTCTATTTAGTTATTTATTATTTCAACTATTAAATAATAAATAGAGGTAACAATTTATTTACTTACTTGGTTTAATATTAAGTAATATTTTTGGAATATGAATAAAGTCTAATTAACTGTTTATTATTTAACTTTTAAATAATAAATAAGGGTATTACTTAATTAATATTTAATGGTAAATAATAATTATTTCCTAGTGTTAGATAGTGAATTTAATTACTTGCTATTTAGTTGATAATTAATTAATAAGTAATCATAACTAGTGATTAATTATAATTAATTAATAACTCAGGATAGTTACCTAATTACTATTTAAGTAATATTAGATGGTAATTAAATGAGTTAAGCTAATTAAACATATACTGAACAAATTATAAATGGTTCACCGGTTTATTATGTGCATAACACTTAGTGTTAATAAATCGTGAACCTAAGGTTCCATGGTATATTAGTAAGGGTCAGCAACAACAACTCGTTGTGTATTATGCGGTCTACTTATGTATTAGTTGAATTTCATTAGTAAGCGCATCGTATAATTGTACTCAGTACTAATGGATAGGCCGACTCTATTAATGATAGGTCTTCCCAATCAAGTTAATTAAAAGCCAGTATTATTTGTAGCTGAGCAGACAGGCAAGTTCCTTATACCGAAACTTTACTTTATTGCAAGTTTCCTTGAACCGAATCTTGTATTTATTTTTATAATGCAAATTCCTTAACCATACTCATTTTTATTCAAGCAAGTATTATCGTTGTACATGTTTCTTATCCTACTCCTTTCATTATTGAGTAAGTTCTAACTCTTGTTTACTTTAATATTAGACATGGTTTCTATAGTATTGCAAGTTCCTAACTCAAACTCGAGATTTCTATATTACAAAACATGTCAGTGGTTTAATTATTAACAATTACTCCATATCCTTGATAATTAATGATATTCGCACCTTGTGCAAGTTGTTATTGACAGACAAGTTTTTCCTTAATCTTACTCCATTGTACTTTTAGTAAATTTCTAATCCCTGTTGAATTTGGTAGTACATAAGTACTCCGTACTATTACAAATTTCTGAACTTATTATTTATTGAAAGTTCTCTACTCTAACTGAAATTATTATTCAGCGGGTTCTATCTTACTCGATTTGTTTATTGAGCAAGTACCCTAATATTATCACAAGTTCCCTATTTGAACTATTTCTCGTGATTCTACACATTCTAAATTTATGCCTTGCCGCACGCATGTGCATTTGAGATATTGTCAGATTCTTGAATCGCTTGAACCCAATAGTTTTATTTCGCATAAATTGCATCATAAGTATGGGTTTATACCATTGTTCGGTTAGACCAAGTATTGAAGCATGAGTTTTGAATTCATAAATTGTTTGCTAGTCCTACTCATTGTATATTCGAGCAGGTTGTATTGTTATATTATGACCAGTTCTCCAAACCTAAATAGTCGGTTTCTTTATAGTTCGTTCTTAACCTTGTACTTTAAATCGTACAATTATTTATAAACTCTAAATTATCCGAGTATACTGGTGGCTTAATTATTGTTAGTTAGCCACCTCATTGACGATTATTGGTATTCGCACTTAGTGCATTTGCATTTCTGTTCATTATCGAATATCTATTACTTGAAGTTCTTTATTCCTGAACTGTTTAATAGAAGGCTATGCCACTAGTTCGGCTAGTCTTATGCATGAGATCAGAAGGATTATCTAAAAAAATGTAGTCTACGCCAATTGTTTCGGCTAGACATTTGTATATTTAAATTCATTTGATTGAATATTGTTGCAGCAGCTGTCCAAACCGTTGATGGTGCGGACTCTTATAATCAGACTGAGCAGAACAACCCTTATAAAAGGGGTTTTGATGTCGATTTACTCGACTTAGCGCGCACACAAGATAGTTAATGTTATGCATATACATTGGGTACAAGAGGTTTGGCCACCTCGCGTACCCACCTGAGTATTTACAGTAGCATTAGCTGTTACACTACTCCTGAGTGTTTACAGTAGCATTAGCTGTTACACTACTCCGAGATGCTCAGCTAAAACCTGGGTAAGTTTCTCACGAGGTGCTCTAGGTGAAACGCCTGGTTAAGCCCTCAACCATGTTCAGGGTCTATAGTGACCAACTCAGCAGTGAATACTCTTTACCATTGATTTCGAATATCAATTCTTAAAGTTATTCAATCGTGCAAGTGTTATTTGAAATTATCATTATTGATATCGCTCTTGAAATTAATATTGTTGAGACAGTTATTCACAATTGTTGTATATTGTGAAATCCAAAGAAATGTATTCTTTTCATTCATGATATATCTTTATTGTCTATTTTAACTTGCTGAGCAATTTGTGCTCACCCTTGCTATATCATGAACCATTTTCAGTTAAGCCGATTTCGTACAAGACGCCAAGGACGATAAAGAGGAAAAAAAAGAGACAAAGTTCGTGTTTGACTTATGCTTAGTTTATTTAGTTTACTTATGTTGTAAATTCTTTTGTGTTATTACTTCGATGTATTAAGGTTAGAAAACCTGGGATGATTGAAAGTTGTTATCAATAATTATATTCCGCATTGTTATTGGGAAGTTAGAATGTTGTTAAGTTGGATCGTGAGCACTGGATCTGAGGTTCAAGGAATCCAGATTTGGGGGCGTCACAGGTTGGTATCAAAGCTGTAGGTTATAAGACCTTAGGTTGGGGAAAAAACCTTAGGATTATGACCGTAGAGAAGTTAAGAAAACTCATATAGAGTTTAATAGGTGACTTGAGAAAATTCATCCCGTATAGGATTTTATGTGCTACGTGATTTATAGATTTCACTCGTGAGTTAATGACAAGTTTTTGTTATTGTTGTAGAATGTCTGAATGAAATGGACTGATAGATGTTCCCATTGTCTGGGAGGAGATGGTGGTTGCACCTGAACCTATAGCCACTGAGGGTGGACCTGAGGAAGAAGAGTCGGTAGGAAATGTTGAATCAAACGTTGCCGAATCAGAGGTAGAATCCAAGAATCGTACTGAGGAAGAATTGTTTGTGACATGGGAGCGTATGAATGAGTTAATTAATGAGAACTCCGAAATGGAAGAAAAGATACAAGAATTAGAGGAGGAGAATAGAGAATTTCACATCAGGAATTGGTGGACAAATGAAGGATGGAATGAAATTGTCAGAGGGTTGCTAGAAGCCGAAAAGCAGAATAAAGCATTGGAGGAAGAAGTGGAAGAGAAGGAAAGAGAGATAGCTAAGCTGAGGAAAGAATTACCTCAGTAGATGCTAAATGTGTGTTTGTACTAATTAGTAGGAGAGGCTAGTAGTCTCAGCTTTTGTTAGTAGGTGGAATGACTTTTGTTAATTCCAACTTTTGGGGTAGGTGGTATGTAATAATCCCTAAGGTAAAGGGAAAATTGTATGTGATGGAATAGCATAATGCTAATTGCAGTGCAAGAAGAAACATACGAGTATAAAGTATTTATGAAATGTGCTTATGAGTAGTGAATCATTATTAAAGATTGATAATGATGTAGTACGATCATGTGTAACATGATTGATAATGAAATTAATTATAGAATGGGATCACCGAGTGATCATAGTGAAATCTTGGGATAACAAATGATCTGTTAAAAGATTTAGGAAGTGTAAGGTTGTAGATTTCTACTGAGGATTCATCATAGCGGTTGAGTTGTACGATTCCTTGTATGGGCGGGGAAACCATACACTTAGCTTCTATCTTGATAATCAATAAGAATCTATGTCACGTTGTTCGATGTATTTATGGCGAGAAGGTGATTCTTTTCTCATAAGATATCGGATAAATATAGAATGTTGAGGTTAGATGCGTGTTCTTAAAACTCACACTTATGGTAAGTTCGGGACTCGCAATCGTATGGTGGAACCCCTCAGCGAATGGACGATTTTGGTCTGACTAGGATAAGTTCTTAGATCCATATGATCGTTGTAAGTCCTGAACTCATATTGTGTGATAGATTTGATGAACAGTAGTATGGGTGAAGTTATGTAGTAGTAAAAGTAGAGTAATTATAACTTTTACTTGCGATTAGAAAGAGAGAATTAAGCCATTTTGTGGTCATTTGTTTTATAGGATGCCGCCTCGATGCAATAAGAAAGCTCATCAAGCGGTGGAAGAAGTCAAGAACGAACTTGGGGGACTAAACCGAGATCCCTTTCAACAACTGGTGAAGCTGGTTCTAAAAGCATACGAAGAAGGCATCAATGCGGGTAGGAACAGTCTGGCAGAGAACGAACAAGCCGAAACAACAATCGCTTCAGCAAAAGAAGAAGAGGCTAATCAAAAGAACGTCCAAACTGAAGAGGACAACAGTGACAGCAACAGGAACTTCAAAAGGAAATGGTAAAAAAGAACGACAAGTATGAACCAGAAGTTAGTCAACCACGGAAGAAAAAGGCTTTTGCCTGCATTAACTGCGGTAAGAAGCATGCGGGAGTGTGTTTAAAAGGAAAAAGAGTATGCTACAATTGTAATCGAGAAGGGCATATGTCTCCCCAATGCCCTAAACCGAAGAAGGGTGGGTGTTTTCAATGCGGAGCACAGGATCACCAAATCAAGAATTGTCCTAAGAAGAAGAAGGTAGTCGGAAGAAATTCAAACTCGACCAGTCAAGTCGACAACTAATAATTGCGAAGAAGTTGAGGAGTATTGCATCATTGTGGAAGAGTAACACGCTTCGGTAGTATTTATGTATTAGCTATATGTTTAATCTATTAGCGTATCGGTACGGACGCAAGCTAATCGCAAAATTTTCGTATAAATGCTAGTAAAGTCCCAACTATTGGAATGTATGGGGTATGTAATAGTTATTTCAACTTTTATTGTTACAGTGAGATAGCTAAATGGTAGTAGTATTGTACTCAGGAATGTAATATGTCAGCCACAATTAGGTCCATAATTATGATTATGGTTATGATGTGTTTTTGGACAGTGCCCTATTAATGCAGTGTTACTGATTGTTTCATGAGTTAGCTGTGGGTATAGTTTTGACAGAATTTAAGAATTTGAAGTCGGATATAGAAAAATATTTGTATGGTTTAAGGCCAAATTTGAGAATTTGAAGATAGAATAAGGTGAATAATATATAAGTATTGATGACTTCTTGTAAGTGTAAATATTCGAGGTAAGTGGATTAATCGTTTTAAGATGAAATTTTGTGGCTACTTTCTAGTGAGATATTGAAATTGAAGAGAAGATTTTTGAGTTTATCGGGTGAAGATTTGCATTACGAGAATGATCCATTAACTAAGTAATTTGTTAGTAAATGAATAAGATTATGAAGAATCGGGTTACGCAATTAACTTTTTGAAATAATGGAAACGTAGGGTTAGAGTCATAGGTGTGCTATACGTGGAGTTATTGCATATGAGCTACACGTTGGTATTAAGATGAGTCACATGTTGACCATATGAACTTTAGGGAAGATTTGAGTATGAATCATTCAAATCGGCTAGTATTCTTATTTTTACAATTCCGAGGACGGAATTTTTATAAGGGGGAGAGGATGTAATGATCCGAAATTTTCAAGGTTCATTATTAATTAAATAATGAATTTAATTTCTAATGACATATTTTGCATCTAAATTTTTTTTTTTTTTTTTGGAAACCAACATGAGCTTGGTTGTAATACCCAAGAATTTTTTTTATTTATTTATTTTTATTTTTAAACTTCGTTATTAATTAAATATAATATTTAATCTCTAATGAGTTAGTTTTGTACGCTCATTTTAAACCTATGTATGTGATACATTTATTTTTGTGACTATGCAAGTTAATTTTGGCTTTAATGGGATTCACTAATGGTCTGATTAAATTAGTGATCTAACCCTAAGGATTTAATTGCAAGAAAATTGGGAAGAAAATTAATAAATAATTTCATTATCGGATTAAATAATTCGAATAAAGAATTATGGTTAAAATAAATATTTTAAGTAATTAATTAAATTGGGTTAGTTATTTAATTTAAAATATTAGAATTACAAGGTGACTAATTTAATTTGGATCAATTTTCTTTATTTAGATTGGCCCATTGCTCCTAATTATTATTACTTTGAGCCCAAATCCCTTTTCTTTTTAACTTCCTTTTTGGGCTGCCTTTTTTTATTTAATTCAATCGGCCCAACCCTATTGGGTTGAGCCCAAAAACCTTGCCAGCCGGGTTATAACATAGCAAGCGGGTCGATCCAATCAAATTGGGGAAAACCCAATTGGCATACCAATTTGGGGGGAGTTCAGTCGAACCAACGCAAGCTCAAACACTCAAATCGAACTCTCAAATCAAACCTAGCTAGACCCAACCGAGCAATCAGAGATGGGGGTCACTAGAGCTATCGATTCGATCGGACGGGACAAGGGTTGAAGCCGGCGACAGCGTGAGCAACCGTCGGACGGAGCGGGGGAGGTAGCGAGCAACCGAGCGTTTGGCGAACGGACCAAGGGTCCCAGAAATTCGGTGACGCGACTGGTGGGATGTGCGACGCTCGAGGAAGTGCCGGCGGAGCTCACAGGCGGTGTGATGGGATCGGTCGGATAGCTCACTTCCTTCCTACCGATGGTTTTTGGCGAAACAATTGAGGTAATACCCAATTATTTGGGTAACCAATTCCCTATAAATTGTAACCCAAGAACCCCTTACCAAGCTGCTGAATTTGTTAAGTTCGAAATTACCCAATAACGTGTGAGCTTGAGAGTTCGGAGGAACAAGAAGGACAGCATCGAAGGAGCAGCTTCGGCCTAAGCAAACCTTAAGGTACTAATGGTCCTGTGTTTAAACCCAGCTGCGTGGCTTTCTAATTTATTTTTTTTCTTCTTTTGTTTCGATTGGGTTCTGTTGTGGTTTGGTTTGGAGTTTGTTATTGGGAAGTCTGTGTATGTGGTAGGCCATGAAGGGCCAGGCGTTATAAGGATGACTGTGGTTGTAACATTGTGAATGTTGTAATAAACCATTCAAGGATTTTGTATGCCCACCAACTGATTGTCTTAATGCCTGAACGAACCAGCCTTTTTTTCTTCCTTCTTGATTAAGTATATGTTCGGCAAATTGTGGGTCATGTGTTGCTTGTTGATCATGTGTTGTGTATATTGGTCGTTAATAAATTATTGTCGAAACCAACTGTTTGCTGCAATGTTATAAGAACTAGTTTCCTTTTTGGTTGGTTAAATGATATGTATAGTTTGTATAAAGTTTCAGAGTTTGGTTAGGCTATGCGTCAACGCGTGGTTGTTATACGACATTGCTGGAACCAAGTTGGTGTGTGAGGTCCTTAGATGTGGCTGTGTGTGTGTGTGGTGCCTGTGAGCAGTGGGGCGGCAGCAGCGCCTCAGGCACCCCGGTGCCGAGGGGGCTGGGCGGCAACCTCTAAGTTGGGCCACGCCGGTGTTGGTTTGGCTTTGATTTGAGCTTGTTTGGTAATATCTGAAATAGAGACTGATTTCAGAACACTACAAACGTAGCACTAAAGAAGGGTAGGAACCCAACTCTGTCACTGATAGGTTTTATCAAACACTTCACACAAAGAATGAGCTCAAATATGTGCTACTTCACCGAATTTTTGCCTCACTTCGTGGATTTGTGTTATCTAAATTTTTTTGCAAATGTATGAGAAATTATTCGCCAAAGAAATAGAGGTCTATATAGAGCTTATAAGAGCATAAGAGGTCTCAGTGAAAGAACCAATGTAACTTTGTCCACTTTTACTATCATAAATTGGATTTCAGATTTATTTGTCCAAGTCATTATATTATAAATAGCAATTTCATAAAGGTCTCTATATGATCAATACCTAATTTGAATAACAAAATAGTCACCGGAAGAAAAGTCACAAGTTTCTAAACCCAAACATACTACAGTGAACCAGTTGAAGAAGAATGAACACTCTAACTAAAATGTTATTAAATGGGTAGCCTATTATTTTGCGTATTAGCAATATTATAATACGTATGTATTATTAAAATGAGATGGTAGTTCTAATGGTAAAGTAAATCATTATTAATTATTTGATAATGACACTTAAGGAGTAAAATATGATTAAAGTAAGTAATCATAGTAGGTAATAATTAAATTATTATTGTAGTGTTAATAGTTAACCCCTGACACATTATTAAAAGGATTTAATGATATTATCGGGCGAGCAAACTACCTAATAACCTTTGTAATAATTTTTGTAGTGTTCAATTGAGATGATAGACAAACTGTTTTTAGAATAAAGTCTATTTAGTTATTTATTATTTCAACTATTAAATAATAAATATAGGTAACAATTTATTTACTTACTTGGTTTAATATTAAGTAATATTTTTGGAATATGAATAAAGTCTAATTAACTGTTTATTATTTAACTTTTAAATAATAAATAAGGGTATTACTTAATTAATATTTAATGGTAAATAATAATTATTTCCTAGTGTTAGATAGTGAATTTAATTACTTGCTATTTAGTTGATAATTAATTAATAAGTAATCATAACTAGTGATTAATTATAATTAATTAATAACTCAGGATAGTTACCTAATTACTATTTAAGTAATATTAGATGGTAATTAAATGAGTTAAGCTAATTAAACATATACTGAACAAATTATAAATGGTTCACCGGTTTATTATGTGCATAACACTTAGTGTTAATAAATCGTGAACCTAAGGTTCCATGGTATATTAGTAAGGGTCAGCAACAACAACTCGTTGTGTATTATGCAGTCTACTTATGTATTAGTTGAATTTCATTAGTAAGCGCATCGTATAATTGTACTCAGTACTAATGGATAGGCCGACTCTATTAATGATAGGTCTTCCCAATCAAGTTAATTAAAGCCAGTACTATTTGTAGCTGAGCAGACAGGCAAGTTCCTTATACCGAAACTTTACTTTATTGCAAGTTTCCTTGAACCGAATCTTGTATTTATTTTTATAATGCAAATTCCTTAACCATACTCATTTTTATTCAAGCAAGTATTATCGTTGTACATGTTTCTTATCCTACTCCTTTCATTATTGAGTAAGTTCTAACTCTTGTTTACTTTAATATTAGACATGGTTTCTATAGTATTGCAAGTTCCTAACTCAAACTCGAGATTTCTATATTACAAACATGTCAGTGGTTTAATTATTAACAATTACTCCATATCCTTGATAATTAATGATTTCGCACCTTGTGCAAGTTGTTATTGACAGACAAGTTTTTCCTTAATCTTACTCCATTGTACTTTTAGTAAATTTCTAATCCCTGTTGAATTTGGTAGTACATAAGTACTCCGTACTATTACAAATTTCTGAACTTATTATTTATTGAAAGTTCTCTACTCTAACTGAAATTATTATTCAGCGGGTTCTATCTTACTCGATTTGTTTATTGAGCAAGTACCCTAATATTATCACAAGTTCCCTATTTGAACTATTTCTCGTGATTCTACACATTCTAAATTTATGCCTTGCCGCACGCATGTGCATTTGAGATATTGTCAGATTCTTGAATCGCTTGAACCCAATAGTTTTATTTCACATAAATTGCATCATAAGTATGGGTTTATACCATTGTTCGGTTAGACCAAGTATTGAAGCATGAGTTTTGAATTCATAAATTGTTTGCTAGTCCTACTCATTGTATATTCGAGCAGGTTGTATTGTTATATTACGACCAGTTCTCCAAACCTAAATAGTCGGTTTCTTTATAGTTCGTTCTTAACCTTGTACTTTAAATCGTACAATTATTTATAAACTCTAAATTATCCGAGTATACTGGTGGCTTAATTATTGTTAGTTAGCCACCTCATTGACGATTATTGGTATTCGCACTTAGTGCATTTGCATTTCTGTTCATTATCGAATATCTATTACTTGAAGTTCTTTATTCCTGAACTGTTTAATAGAAGGCTATGCCACTAGTTCGGCTAGTCTTATGCATGAGATCAGAAGGATTATCTAAAAAATGTAGTCTACGCCAATTGTTTCGGCTAGACATTTGTATATTTAAATTTATTTGATTGAATATTGTTGCAGCTGTCCAAACCGTTGATGGTGCGGACTCTTATAATCAGACTGAGCAGAACAACCCTTATAAAAGGGGTTTTGATGTCGATTTACTCGACTTAGCGCGCACACAAGATAGTTAATGTTATGCATATACATTGGGTACAAGAGGTTTGGCCACCTCGCGTACCCACCTGAGTGTTTACAGTAGCATTAGCTGTTACACTACTCCTGAGTGTTTACAGTAGCATTAGCTGTTACACTACTCCGAGATGCTCAGCTAAAACCTGGGTAAGTTTCTCACGAGGTGCTCTAGGTGAAACGCCTGGTTAAGCCCTCAACCATGTTCAGGGTCTATAGTGACCAACTCAGCAGTGAATACTCTTTACCATTGATTTCGAATATCAATTCTTAAAGTTATTCAATCGTGCAAGTGTTATTTGAAATTATCATTATTGATATCGCTCTTGAAATTAATATTGTTGAGACAGCTATTCACAATTGTTGTATATTGTGAAATCCAAAGAAATGTATTCTTTTCATTCATGATATATCTTTATTGTCTATTTTAACTTGCTGAGCAATTTGTGCTCACCCTTGCTATATCATAAACCATTTTCAGTTAAGCCGAGTTCGTACAAGACGCCAAGGACGTTAAAGAGGAAAAAAAAGAGACAAAGTTCGTGTTTGACTTATGCTTAGTTTATTTAGTTTACTTATGTTGTAAATTCTTTTGTGTTATTACTTCGATGTATTAAGGTTAGAAAACCTGGGATGATTGAAAGTTGTTATCAATAATTATATTCCGCATTGTTATTGGGAAGTTAGAATGTTGTTAAGTTGGATCGTGAGCACTGGATCCGAGGTTCAAGGAATCCGGATTTGGGGGCATCACACTAACCCTGCTTCCCAATGCATTGACAACTGAGATTTTGGGAGGTGCATGCCACGTGTTTGATATTTTTCCTAAGAGAGTTTCTTAGCTAATGTGGGATGTTCTTTGTGAGGCATTGATCTGGTATGGCTTCCAAACAACAAATGGGGTGAAGCTTCATCGTTCAAGCCAACCAAAGCCCATGATAACAATTTTGTTAGTCCGGAAGCGTCCAAGTGACACCACACTATAATGTGATAGTAGTATGCACACAAGCCAATCATATTTGATATGATGTAGCATATACTTTGTAATTTTATTCATTTATTAATAAAAGAATTGATTTTCTTAAAAGGCATTTTATATTATCTACATAGTGTTGTTATATTAAATGTGATAAACCCATAGTTTTGAGCAATGCTTTTAGAATCATGATGGTGATCATGCTAATGAGATCTAAATTCTAGATAGCTCACAAACTAAAATTGTTCCTAATCGTTGGATTACTAAATTGGGGATTAGTGGATACGGATAGATTAGTACATACGTTGCTTGCTCTTAGGAAGAGGATGATTGATCTCATAATCATTTGTGTGGAGACACTAAAGCAAGTATGTAGGTGCTTATTAGAGAATAAGTTCACTGAACGTGGCTCGCTAAGGAATACCTAATGGAGTTTTACTCACCTGTCAATAGGAATTCCTCTAGTGATAGTAGTACAAGTAATCATTGGACTTGAGATCATCATAGTATCTTGTGTATGATGAGTTATACTTTGACATGTCCCTTAAGACCTTGTGGGTATATCAAAGGGTATGATTGGGTATAATTAGTTATACATGGAGATAGGTGAATGATCAACAAAGAATCTACCTCGTCTAGTAAAAGATGTGAATGTCCTATGTGATTCGATAAATGATAACTCAGTAGTCCTTGGCCAAGGCAGAATGAAATTAGAAAGGAGTTTCTAATTTGCATTAATTAGAGTTGTGCATTTGGGAATCGAAATACATATAATTAAATAAAATAAGACTTGACAGTAAATCCATGTCTTATATTTAATTGGGACATTGTATGGTAGAAGGATTGAATTGTACGGTAACTATCTACTCAAAGGTTCTTTTGTGATTAATGTTGAAATCTATATTATCTGGAAAGTCGTTGATCGCTAAGGGGGCTTACCCTTATTGTAGAATAAATGTTATTTATTTAAATGAATTAAATAGTTTAATTTATTTATTTAAATAAGATTAGAATTGTTCTAATTGATTTATTCACAACCGGTTTAATATGGAGAACTTAAAGGGTCACACCGCAAAAGAAAAATATTTATTTAAGAAGTAAATGGCATAATGGTAATAATAAGTTAAGTGTATTTAATTTAATCTATGGAGATAGAATAAATTAAATAGCTTAATATTTATTATTTAATATTTTGGAAATATTAAATATAAATTAATAAGAGGAGTCTTATTATTATTATTAATATTACTATTATTTAATTCCTAATAGGGATTGGGAATTAATTAATAGAAGTACTCTCCCATGGATTCCTAATTAGATTAGGAGCATTATTAATTAAAGGAGTTTAATTATAATACAAACCCTAAATCCTAAATAGTTTAGGGAAGGGTTATTCCTACATCTATAAATAAGAGAGGTCTTATCATAGATTAGGGTTACACACTCTTGCATTAGATTGTGCAGAGTACTTATAATTTCTATAGAGATAGAAACTAGGGTTTTGCCAAATACCCAACTTCTTGAATACTTGTTCTTCCTTGGTGGATCACCTTTAGAGGCCAAACACTTGGGTGGCTAACGTTGATCAAAGGAAGGAATCACATCGAAGCATTCGAGGAGAACACGAAGGACTAGGAGTTGAACTTGTACCCGAGGAAGCTTTGTTCTACGAGGGTATAATTCTTATTCTCTTTCTCTTTCGTTTATATCGTTAATTAAGCACATAGATTGATCTTGGTGATGGTTTGTATAAAATTTTAAAAATCTGATTTTATCGCGCTTCCGCTCTATTTATGTAATTTGATTGCATGTTCGCGCTATATACAAACCTAACATAATGATGTTGCTTGATTACCCTTAGTGAAGTTCTCTATTTTAATTTTGTCTATTATAAACATCGAGGACTATGTTTATTTTAAGTTTGGGGGTGTGGTAGTATAATTTAGTTATTTTATTTCGTCTAAGTCGTGTTGTGCTACAAGAATGGCCAATGATATTTTGCTGGTTATTGTGTTTTTATCTAAAGTAAGGCTTGAGCATGCTTAGTTACTTCTTAACATTTTGGCTAACCGCCCTACTCTTGGTTGTTTAAGCTCTTCACGTACACATTGTACTTGTTTAGTTAGTTAGTATTGAGAAATCTCATTTACTTAAATGCTTGGGAGATTATACTTGAAATGTACTGAACTCGTGTCAACAGTCTTTTATGCTTATTTTAGACTTTCATATAAATTTGGGGGGATTACAAAAAAAAAAAAAACAAAACAAAACAAAAAAAAGAAAAAAAGAAAAGAATTATTATTATTTGTTGACCAAGTTTACTTACGTGGCCATTGCTACTCGAGTTAATAGATCATCAGGGGTGTTTTTACACCTAATGCCCTAAAGCCATCTGGTTTGGGAGTCATTGATCAAACACTCGTTACATGGGTAGCTCTGAATAGCCTAATGTAATTAGACATCGCACCGTCATGCGCTTAGTTAAGGTGATATGGAGCGTAAAACGCACTCACTAGTGTGATTACTCATTACTGCAATTATCCCTTAGGAACCCCCTTCTTATATGGTCGTCTTGTTTAGTATTTATCAAGGTAATGATGAGTTTGTAGATTTATAGTATAATCCTTCATATATTGAGTTCATGCGTTCGATCTTTCCTAACTCGCATAAATAGATAGCACACTCACACACACACACACATTGCAGAGAGCTTGAGTAGCTGTGAGCTTAGAAATTTTGTTAAATTGTAACTTTACGTTGTTCTTGGGCCCCTTTTTGATCTTTATCCCTTGAGGCCAGTTCTTGAGTCGTTCTTTCCTAATTCAGTTGTTATTGTGCTATGTCAACAATTTAGTGTATCTCTGTTTGCTTGAGAATAAGCAAAGGTTTAAGTTTGAGAGTATTTGATGAGTGTGTTTTATACACACAATTTGGGTACTTTTGACCTTGATAATTTGCAAGTCTTTGGGTATTCGATGTGCTTTTTATCTATTTTTATTTTCTTTCTAGATAATTTCGTTTTATATTGTGTTTATGTGTTTTGTATTTCTTTTACGTATTTTTGCTTTGTTTTGTAGGAATTTGAATAAAAACTAATTGGTTCAATGTTTGGAAGTGCTTTGTTTGCCATTTTTAGCGCAACATTGACATAACAGTTGCTTCTCGCCCAATTATGCCCATGATCCAGCAGTTATCTCTCAGAACTCAAAGAATGAAAGTTGTAGAGCTATCTCTTAGCTTTCCGTAGCATTTTGAATCGCCTCAATCCAAGTTCAGACGAAGAAGTTATGGCATTTTTCCCAATTGACGCAAATGTTGAATTTTCCAAGCAAGGCAGCGGGGCCTCGCCACAAACCAGCGAGGCCTCGCTGATGATTGGGTATTTTACCCACTAATTAGGTATTTTTTAGACTTAATATTTTGTGTGTTTTAAAGTATTTTAGGACATTTTATTTGTTTAAGTTGGATTTTGTAGGAAAATGCGGCTGACTAGACGAATCGGGCAATTCTGGGTAAGGAGTGGCAGTTTTGTAAATAAGCTGAACTTGAAAGCTGGGGCTTTCAGTTTGTGAAGGATTTGAAAGCTGGGGCTTTGGGACGCAGAAAGTTATGAAGATTCTTTCTAACTGGATGAAGGATTGAGGAGTTCTATTTGTTTTTGGAGGCTCTAAACCTAATTTGGAGAAGGGAACTTCAAGTATAAAAGAGAGAGCTTTTTGGATATTCAGAGATTGAAGCAAAGATTAGAACTTGGAGATCGAGGACTCAAGAGATGCTCACAAAGAATTCAGAGTGGAGACGTGAAGGCGGAAGAAGACTTTGACAGAGTTTTCCTTACTCTTTATTTTTCAGTTTGTAATTAATTGTGATGACTTATTTTGGATATTTGGTTTTTAATTCTAGCATGAACTAAATTTATAATTAAGGCTACAATTGAACCATTATTGATTATGGATTAATTATTTATTTGATTCCAATTATTATTTCATTATTGAGTTGTCTATCATATCTGTGTTAATTAATTAATTGTCTGATCAACAATTAGTGGGATACTCTAGGTGAATTCGGGAGATGAAATCTAGGGTTAGATCTTGATATGATAGCATATATTCTTGATTATTTGCATGGGATAAATGTAATGCCCATGAATTTTGAACGTCCTTATTAATTAAATCTAATTTAATTTAATGAGTTAACGTTGTGTTCTATTTAAACCAACTTGAGTTAATTGGTGGGAGATGTATAAGATGTGTCTATACTTGTGTTGGCAGGTATGATATAACTATGGTTAAGAAATAACCATATGTGAGTCAAGGGTAGGAATTGGTGTGTAATGGCTAAAATGGCCAAGAGTGGTTAATAACCAAGGTAATTATGAAGGGGCAATAACCATTGTATATCCAAGTGGTTAATAACCAATGTAATTAAGGCGGGATAATAACCATTGTGTTTAAACAATATAATTATGGCAAGATAATAACCAACGTCTAATAACCAATGAAGAATGGTTAATAACTAATGGATAATTAAGATTTTGCGAAAAGACTATTTTAACCTTAAAAGAAGTTGGGTAATGATTAAAATACCCTTGAGGAAGTTGCTAGAAAGCTTCTTATTATTGATGAATTGATCAAATTGCCCTTGCCTAGTCATGATTAATGACTATTTTGCCCATGGTCTCTACTTTCCTATAAATAGGACCCCTCACCAATGATAGTAGGGGTTGGTTCATTTATTATTCACCAAGTATAGAGAGTTTGTGAGCTTGAGAGAGAGCTAAGGAAGAAACCCATTTTCGGGTGGAGCTTAAACACTTGTGAAAAATATTAGAGAGGAAAAGAGAGTGAGATTAGCATAGTTCATGCATCCCAAGTTCATCACATACTTTGGTAGATCAAGGAGAGTAGCTACAAGATCAAGGTGAAACCCTAAACCATTTCCTTCTTTCTTACTTTGTTTTATTTTCATAGGTTTTGAGAGATTTTATTCTAAGACTCAAGAATCATTAGATCTTCATGTTTCATGTATAGATCTAATCCTCTTGAGTGTTAGAATGGAGATTCAAAGGAAGAAAAGGAACTTATGTTCTTAAAGGGTAAAAACCCTAGCTTTTCTTCACTTGGATCACCCATAACTTGAGATCTATAACTTGGATTTGTGATCCGTTGAAGGAGGGTGCTAGATACATGAGTTAGCTAGTAAACCCAAGTGGTATAACACAAATCCAATAATTTTTGAAGCCTTGGGGGCTATTTTTCCAAAACAGTCCAGCTATAAAACTTAAAGCTTTAAAACCCTAAAAGCTTGCTATCCTTGTTTTTCCAAAGGCTGTTTCGGCCAGTTATGTATCTTTTAAAAATATGGGAAAAATCACAGAGGTACCTTAAGAAGTATCTACAAGTAGGAAAAAGAATTAACATGTTTCGATGTGTAGTTTTTGTGTAATGGCTTTTACCGTAAAGGACTCCTAAATAGTCCTACCCGGATTACTCACTGTGGATACCTAGGAAAAATATGGAATTTTTACAGTATGTTTATATAGGTTATAAGAGTGTATCCTGAAAATATCAGAATTTTCTGAGCAAAACTTGATTTATAAAAAATGTAACAAGATTCGGAGGTTTTGAGTACTTTAAATATAGTAAATCACTTTCTAAAATTCCAGGAAAATTGGTGGATCATTGTTGGATCATATACTATCCAGATCCAGAGGACAATAATTTTCAGAACCTATTTGCTATTTTTCATAATAATGTTATAGTTATGGTTAAAAGAAAATAAATGGTTAAATGATGTCATAAATAAGGAAAATGTAATTTTTAAGCTTGGATACTCCCAATATTAAATATTCTGACTATTGAGGGGTATTTTGGTAATATTTAATGAGAAATAATATTTATGACCTTTTATGGGTAGTAAAGGAGTTGTTTAATAAAGGGTAAAACAATTAAAATAAATTGTTTATTCGCCTAATAACTTATTAAAATATTACTATGATATTTGTAATATATGAATTCGATATTTTTTAAGTAAACAAAGAAATATTAAGATTAAAACTTCATGGAAACATTATTGAATGGGTAATAATATTTGTTTTAAGCATTAATAAATGATTAAGATATTATTAAAATGGCTAATTATATTAGATTAAAATATTATTAATGATATGAGAATTAGAATATTATTAAGAGATTAATAATATTAGATTAAAGTATTATTGGATGATTAAAATATTATTAAGATGTTAATAACATTAGTAAACGAATAAAAGTGTTATTAGTGGACTAATAATACCAAGAGGTGAATTAAATATTATCAGGATTGATAATATTAAGTGTCTTATAGAATTTACGATAGTTTATTAACTTATGTGTGCTATGTGATTTGCTTAATTGTTAAATAAATAGCATAAGTAAGCGTATCGATATACAACTACGCAGTACTAATTGGTAGATCGACGTTATCAATGTTAGGTTCTTCAAGGCCAATTAGTTAAAGCTAGAATTATTGGTAGCTAAGCAGACAGACAAGTTCCCTAACTCAAACTCGAGTTATTATTTTCGAAGCATGTTAGTGAATAATTATTGTTGATTATTCACATCTATACTAGTTATTAAGATTCGCACATCGTGCAATTGAATTCCTATTCTATTGTTATTGAACTGTGAATTGGATTAAAGTTCTTTCAAGTATGAACTGTTTATAAGATAGATCTATGCTATTTGTATCAGCTAGATCAATCATGTCTAAATTTGTTGAATCAAAGGTATTTTAAAAGCTGTTCTTATTAAATTGTTATGGTAAGAACTCTTAGCTGAGAAAAGGATAAATTTGATTAAGGCATGATATCAATGTTGGTTTATTAAGTGTTTATGCATAAATCACGGGGGTATGAAAGGCTGATCCCCTTGATTACCAAAACTTTTAAGAGGTCCAGTTTAAATGTTGACAACCTTGGCAAATGTCTATGGTTATTTCCAACCACTCAGTAATTGTCATTCAATTATTCGAATATTCAATTGTCGACTATTAATTCATGTTTCTTCACAATTTTATACTGTTGTTGAACATTGAAAGAGAAATTTCCTTCTATTCATGATATATCTCCCTTGTGTATAAACTTGCTAAGCAAACTAGTTGCTTACCCTTGCTATATCATGATCTTTATTTCAGCCAAGGCAGAAACGTCTAAAGGGGACAAAGGAAAAGGGAAGGTGCAAGAGTAGTTGCCTGATAGGGCTTATGTACTAGTTTATCTTGAATGTTATTTGGTTATGTGAACTTTTATTGTATTAAGGGTACGTTTTAAGTTAAGGTTAAAGAACCTTGGGGACCATGATTGTAAGACTTTATTACTATTTCGATAGATAATATATGTTTATTATTCCGCATTAGTTAGAAAGTATATTTGTTGTTGAGTATCGTGAACACCGAATTCGAGGTTAGGAAACCCGGATTTGGGGGTGTCACAGGTTGGTATCAGAGCCATAGGTTATAACCCTTAGGAGAAAGAGTCCTTAGGCTATAACCTGAGAGAATGTAGAGGAATAGAAGGGGATAGAACTCATATAGAGTTATTTTTGGGTAGAAATTTATTATGATCTTAGAATTGAGGATTTGGATCATACGTTGGTGTTATTAAGCTTGTGGATAATTTGAGGAATGTGTATTGATGAGATAATATGGTAAAGTGAAGACCATTAAGTACGGACGATCCATTGTAAACTGGAGTTATAGATATTCGAGGTAATTAGATTAATCATTTGATGCTATTGATCAATTCTGTGGCTATTGATCAATTTTTGTGGCTATTCATTAGATAAGATATTGGAGTGATGTGGTATGGAGTTTCTTTGTGATGAAAAGAGGGTACCTTAGAATCTGTTGGGTTAAGGTTTGCAAGAAGGAAATGATTAATTCGATAAATAATGAATATATCGATATTTTGAAGTGTTAGTTAAGTTATTAAGCTTTATGGTGGAATTCCAGGTGAGACAAAGGTAATGAACTCATATAGAGTTGTTAAGCAAAAGTTGAGAGTATTGAGATGAATGATGTTATATGCAAAAAAAAAATTTTAAGAGATGACTGATGGCAATTTAGATTGTTTTGATGATTAGAAAGGAGAGACAACAGAGAGATTATAAGAAATGAACCAAGGGTAGATTTAGTGTCTGATATGGAAAAAAGTATCTAGAGATGGAACTGAATGATGAGATAATGCAAATCCCTAAGGAGGATCAATTGGAGCCCGATATAAGGAATAAATAGAGGAAATGAAAGAAAGAAAGGTTAAGTCTGAGAGTTATAAGACCTTTGTGAGTCGTAATGAATGAAAAATAGTGGTCAATGTATATGTACTAGTATATCTATGCATGTAAGAAATGTGAATCTCAGTTTTTGTACAGCTAGCAGTATATCTGTTGTAAGTCCCAACTTTGTGTAAGTTGTGGAGTAGTTATGTGAATCCAATCTTGTTGTTAGTAACAGAGGGATAAGTGGATATCAGGAATGCTATATGATGTAAGTAGTACGAGGTACTAGGATGAGCTTATTAGTATTTACTAAAGGTGCCTTGAGTTGATATGATGATGATACATCCCCACTTTTCAGATCTAGGGGAATGCAGTTGTTATTAATCCCATCTTTTGTGTCTTAATGGGATAGTTAACATTTATAGAAATATGTCGGAATTATAAGTGTTTGACACACTAAGGGGTGTATGAATATAAATGTGGTATTATTATTACATGATTGATTGTGATCGATTTGTGCCTTGACTCTTAAATGATAACATCAGTAGAATTTTGCACGATGTGTAAAAAAAGAAGGATTTATGTATGGTTTTGTTTAGAACAAACAATGCCGTCAAGGAGACAACCCCGATACACGAGGGTGGAAGAGTCAGTGAATAACGAGGAGGGTTAGACTAACCCCAAGAGGACCTTTGCGAACTTGTTAGAGGAAACGATGCAAGGCAGACCAGCCATTGCGGTTGTTCGGCTATGAAGTCACATGACGAACTTTACGGGTTTCAAATTACTAGGACCACTGGAGTTTCATGGGAATAGGGATCCGAGTGAAGCCCAGACATGGGTAGAAGAAATGGAGAAAGTTTTCAAGGTCGCAAGAGTGACCGAGGAACAGAAGACTTCATTTGCCACTTTCATGAGGAAGGGTGAGTCAAATTACTGGTGGAAGGTGAATAGAAGCCGAGCTAGGGAAGGCACAACTGTGTGGACTCATTTTAAGGAGCTGTTTTTCGAAAAATTACTTTCTAGAAAGCACGTAGGCAAGTATGGAGATAAAGTTCTTGGAACTGAAGCAAGATGATATGTCGGTAGCAGAGTACGCAACGAAGTTTAACAAACTAGCTAGGTTTGCTCCACACCAAGTGGACACCGGAGCTAGGCGAGCGAAGAGATTTGAACAAGGGTTGAAGCCCTGGGCGTATAGTAAGGTTATGGTTTTGCAGATCAACACATTTCCTACGTTACTTAAGGAAGCAATCGTTGTCGAGGAGGAAATGAAGCGTTGACAAAGCATAACCAAGATCAGAAAAGCCATGATGGTCATAAGGAAGGTAACCATAGGGGAAGTAACCCGAATAAAAGGAAAGGGATCGATAGCCAATCTTGCGAAGGCAATAAGTCTGGAGGAGAGATTAAGAAGGGTATATTCGTCCGAGTGTATCTCCGTGGGGAGCGCCAGTTATGTTCGTAAAGAAGAAGGATGGATCGTTAAGGCTCAGTATCGACTACAGGGAATTGAACAAGGTTACGATTAAGAACAAGTATCCGCTGCCCATAATTGATGATTTGTTTGATCAATTGAAAGGAGCAAAATACTTTTCAAAGATTGACTTGAGAACGGGATATCACCAACTAAAGGTGAGGCGGGAGGATATTCCAAAGACAGCATTCAAAACTCGATATGGGCACTTTGAGTTTTTGGTGATGTCGTTTGGGCTGACAAATGCGCCAGCAACATTCATGGATATGATGAACAGGGTGTTCAAGCAGTACTTAGACAAGTTCGTGGTAGTATTCATCGATGACATGTTGGTGTATTCAGTGACAGAGGAAGAACATGTTGAACATCTAAGGATTGCTTTGGAGGCATTAATAAGGGAGAAGCTGTACGCAAAGTTTTCGAAGTGTGAATTATGGTTGCAAAGGGTGCAGTTTCTAGGACACGTCATTGACAGGAATGGCGTTTCGGTAGACCCAACAAAGGTGGAAGCCATTATCAACTGGGAGCAGCCGAAGACGCCGACGGAGATCAGGAATTTCCTAGGGTTAGCGGGATACTATCGGAGATTCATCCAGGATTTTTCAAAGATAGCATCGCCATTGACCAATCTAACCAGAAAGACGGTAAATTTCGTTTAGACGGAGAAGTGCGAGGAAAGTTTCATGGAGCTGAAGAAGAGACTTAGCCAAGCATCGGTGTTGGCTTTACCGGACGACACTGGAGGTTTTGTACTATACAGTGATGCGTCACATAAAGGTCTTGGTTGTGTACTAATGCAGCATGGCAAGGTCATTGCGTACGCTTCACGTCAGCTGAAGGACTATGAAAAGGGATACCCGACTCATGATCTGGAGTTAGCAGCAGTAGTATTCGCCTTGAAGATTTGGAGGCACTACTTATATGGAGAGAGGTGCGAGATATATACAGATCACAAAAGTCTGAAATATATCTTCACTCAGAAGGAGCTGAATATGAGGCAGCGCCGATGGTTAGAATTGATTAAGGATTATGACTGTAAGATTCTGTACCATCCGGGAAAAACAAATATAGTGGCAGATGCCCTGAGTAGGAAAGGCAGAGAGAAATTAATGAGGCTCACGACTCAGGCAGAGTTGATAAAGGAGTTCGAACGTCTGGAATTAGAGGTTAAGTATCCGATGGAGACGGACGAGAAATTATTTACAGTGACAGCAAGCCCGACCCTATTGGATCAGATTAAGGAGGCTCAAGAAAAGGATGAGGATTGTGATTCAATAAGGAAGCGAATTGCCGAAGGCGAGGAGCTTAAGTATAAGATTGATAGCACTGGGTTACTAAGGTTTGAAGGGAGAGTCTGGGTACCGTTGGATCTGGAATTGAGGGAAGAAATTCTTCAAGAAGCTCACAGCACGAAGTACTCAGTACATCCCGGGAGCACAAAGATGTACCAGGATTTGCGACGAAATTTTTGGTGGTCGAATATGAAACGAGAAATGGCAGAGTACGTCAGCCGATGTCTGACATGCCAGCGGATTAAAGCAGAGCACCAACGACCGAGCGGACTACTTCAACCATTAGAGATTCCGGAGTGAAAGTGGGAGCACATCACAATGGACTTTGTCGTGGGACTGCCACCAACTCATAAGGGTTTAGACGTCATCTGGATAATTGTGGATCGTCTAACCAAGTCTGCTCATTTTCTGTCAATCAAGATACGGTACAATCTGGAGCAATTGGCAAAGCTTTATGTGAAGGAGATAGTGTCACGACATGGAGTGCCGGTATCAATTGTATCTGACAGAGATCCGCGCTTCACGTCGAATTTTTGGAAAAGTCTGCAGGCAAGAATGGGAACGCAGTTGAGGTTGAGTACATCTTATCATCCTCAAACCGACGGCCAGAGCGAGCGAACGATTCAGACCTTAGAAGATATGCTTCGGGCAGTCGTGATGGATTTAAAGGGCAGCTGGGATGACCATTTGCCACTGGTGGAGTTTGCTTACAACAATAGCTATCACGCCAGTATCGGCATGCCACCGTACGAAGCGCTATATGGAAGGAAATGCCGAACCCCGATGTGTTGGGACGAGGTCGGGGAGCGAAGATTGCTGGGACCAGAAATGGTGCAGCAGACTACAGACATCGTGCGGCTGATCAGAAACCGGCTGGTAGCAGCTCAAGATCGCCAGAAGAAATATGCCGACTTACATCGTCAGAAGCGGGACTTTGAAGTTGGTAGCTTTGTATTTTTGAAGGTATCTCCTTGGAAAGGAAAGATCCGGTTTGGGAAGAAGGGCAAATTAAGCCCTAGCTTCATAGGACCATTCGAGATTTTGAGGCGAATCGGCGAGGTGGCGTACGAGGTAGCGTTACCTCCTAAACTTGAGCACATTCACAACGTATTTCATGTGTCAGTGTTGCGGCCGTATAAACTAGGTTATAAGCACGTTATCTCCTATGAACCAATCCAAGTCGAGAAGGACTTAACGTACGAAGAAGTTCCTGTCCAGATACTCGATAGGAAGGAACAAAAGTTGAGAAACAAGACCATCCATTCCGTTAAGGTTCTCTGGAGGAATCACGCAGTCGAAGAAGCTACGTGGGAACTCAAAGAGAAGATGAAAGCGAATTATCCGTTTTTATTTGAGTAACCCTATTTTTACAATTTCGAGGACGAAATTTTTATAAGGGGGGAGGGATGTAATGCCCGTGAATTTTGAACGTCCTTATTAATTAAATCTAATTTAATTTAATGAGTTAACGTTGTGTTCTATTTAAACCAACTTGGGTTAATTGGTGGGAGATGTATAAGATGTGTCTATACTTGTGTTGGCAGGTATGATATAACTATGGTTAAGAAATAACCATATGTGAGTCAAGTGTAGGAATTGGTGTGTAATGGCTAAAATGGCCAAAAGTGGTTAATAACCAAGGTAATTATGAAGGGGCAATAATCATTGTATATCCAAGTGGTTAATAACCAATGTAATTATGACGGAATAATAACCATTGTGTTTAAACAATGTAATTATGGCAAGATAATAACCAATGTCTAATAACCAATGAAGAATGGTTAATAACTAATGGATAATTAAGATTTTGCGAAAAGACTATTTTAACCTTAAAAGAAGTTGGGTAATGATTAAAATACCCTTGAGGAAGTTGCTAGGAAGCTTCCTATTATTGATGAATTGATCAAATTGCCCTTGCCTAGTCATGATTAATGACTATTTTGCCCATGGTCTCTACTTTCCTATAAATAGGACCCCTCACCAATGATAGTAGGGGTTGGTTCATTTATTATTCACCAACTATAGAGAGTTTGTGAGCTTGAGAGAGAGCTAAGGAAGAAACCCATTTTTGGGTGGAGCTTAAACACTTGTGAGAAATATTAGAGGGGAAAAGAGAGTGAGATTAGCATAGTTCATGCATCCCAAGTTCATCACATACTTTGGTAGATCAAGGAGAGTAGCTACAAGATCAAGGTGAAACCCTAAACCATTTCCTTCTTTCTTACTTTGTTTTATTTTCATAGTTTTTGAGAGATTTTGTTCTAAGACTCAAGAATCATTAGATCTTCATGCTTCATGTATAGATCTAATCCTCTTGAGTGTTAGAATGGAGATTCAAAGGAAGAAAAAGAACTTATGTTCTTAAAGGGTAAAAACCCTAGCTTTTCTTCACTTGGATCACCCATAACTTGAGATCTACAACTTGAATTTGTGATCCGTCGAAGGAGGGTGCTAGATACATGAGTTAGCTAGTAAACCCAAGTAGTAGAACAGAAATCCAATAATTTTTGAAGCCTTGGGGGCTATTTTCCCAAAACAGTCCAGCTATAAAACTTAAAGCTTTAAAACCCTAAAAGCTTGCTATCCTTGTTTTTCCAAAGGCTGTTTGGGCCAGTTATGTATCTTTTAAAAATATGGGAAAAATCACAGAGGTACCTTAAGAAGTTATCTACAAGTAGGAAAAAGAATGAACATGTTTTGATGTGTAGTTGTTGTGTAATGACTTTTACCGTGAAGGACTCTTAAATATTCCTACCCGGATTACTCACTGTGGATACCAAGGAAAAATATGAAATTTTTACAGTATGTTTATATAGGTTATGAGAGTGTATTCTGCAAATATCAGAATTTTCTGAGCAAAACTTGATTTATGAAAAATGTAACAAGATTCGGAGGTTTTGAGTACTTTAAATATAGTAAATCACTTTCTAAAATTCCAGGAAAATTGGTGGATCATTGTTGGACCATATACTATCCAGATCCAGAGGACAATAATTTTTAGAACTTATTTGCTATTTTTCATAATAATGTTATAGTTATGGTTAAAAGAAAATAAATGGTTAAATGATGTCATAAATAAGGAAAATGTGATTTTTAAGCTTGGATACTTCTAATATTAAATATTCTGACTATTGTGGGGTATTTTGATAATATTTAATGAGAAATAATATTTATGACCTTTTATGGGTAGTAAAGGAGTTGTTTAATAAAGGGTAAAACAATTAGAATAAATTGTTTAGTCGCCTAATAACTTATTAAAATATTACTATGATATTTGTAATATATGAATTCGATATTTTTTAAGTAAACAAAGAAATATTAAGATTACAAATTCATGGAAACATTATTGAATGGGTAATAATATTTGTTTTAAGCATTAATAAATGATTAAGATATTATTAAAATGACTAATAATATTAGATTAAAATATTATTAATGATATGAGAATTAAAATATTATTAAGAGATTAATAATATTAGATTAAAGTATTATTGGATGATTAAAATATTATTAAGATGTTAATAACATTAGTAAACGAATAAAAGTGTTATTAGTGGACTAATAATACCAAGAGGTGAATTAAATATTATCAGGATTGATAATATTAAGTGTCTTATAGAATTTACGATAGTTTATTAACTTATGTGTGCTATGTGATTTGCTTAATTGTTAAATAAATAGCATAAGTAAGCGTATCGATATACAACTACGCAGTACTAATTGGTAGATCGACGTTATCAATGTTAGGTTCTTCAAGGCCAATTAGTTAAAGCTAGAATTATTGGTAGCTGAGCAGACAGGCAAGTTCCCTAACTCAAACTCGAGTTATTATTTTCGAAGCATGTTAGTGATTAATTATTGTTGATTATTCACATCTATACTGGTTATTGAGATTCACACATCGTGCAATTGAATTCATATTCTATTGTTATTGAACTGTGAATTGGATTAAAGTTCTTTCAAGTATGAACTGTTTATGAGATAGATCTATGCTATTTGTATCAGCTAGATCAATCATGTCTAAATTTGTTGAATCAAAGGTATTTTAAAAGCTGTTTGTCGACGCCGGTTTCTCGTCCTTTCCAATTTTTAGCCTTTTTTATTATATGATTTTTGGAAAAGGTCGGCATTAATGTTGACGGGGTTTTTGAAAGATCGTTTTTTATGATGAGCCAATTAACCAGAGTCGCCAGTTGGTATATTTGAAATGGATGTACCAACTCATCCGAGTTTTCGTTTTTTATAAATCGCTGGCTCATATGTGACTCCGAATTAATTGGTCTGCAAACCGAGATTCATAGAGTTCGGGGGCTTGCTTAAGCGAGGGGAAGGTGTTAGGCACCCCCCGACTTCCGTGAAAATACGGTTACCGCAATTTTGATACTTTCCTATCCTTTAATTCATGAAATGTGTATGTGTGCATGTGTGTGTGTGTGCCTTTGTGATGGTGAGTTTGCATGAGGGAATCATTTGGATTTTTGGAAAAGTCGTGTTTTTCTTTTGGGAATGCTTCAGAATGTCCTTCGGTTTATACGAGAAAGCTTTATGAGAAAATGTTTGATTTTAATTGTCAAAACTGTGATATTGCATTAGGTGTCATTTTGGCAAAACAAGAATTTTCTAAACCTTTGTGAAAAATAGGAATCGAGATCTATACGTTGCTTTCATAATTCAAATGATGGGCAATCTCTAGGATCTCTTTAACCCTATGCACAAAGATTTAATAAAACATTACTTATTCTTATAAAATCATTTTTTTGATGTTTTGAAAACGATTTCTTTCTTTAGCATTCTCGTCAAATAGAAATCGACATTCATTAGCACCCCCAATTTCTTATCCTCGTGAGACTAATAACCTAGTTTGATTGATTTTATGAAAATTCTTTATCGCTTAGCTTTGAAATCAATTTCGTGTCATAAATCAAATAAAACATTAAAATGCGCTGGGGCTATTCATGGGCATGTAAGCCATCAAAATAACCCTGAACGCCCACAATCGCCTACTTTCACTATGACGGAGCCTTAAACACGATTCTCGCCTTGGCGTCGATTTAAGGCCCGATGATTACATATGTACAATGAAAACTACATCCTTCTTACTATTTACATCAAAAGACGTCCATCATCGGATTTGGACCACGGGGTCGCTTTCCTAGGCTCACAACCAAATTTCCGCACACCCACAACCGGATATTACAAGGAATAACCAACACAGATAATATAACAATATCCAGACATCCTAAAAATAACGATCTAAAGGAACCACAACCAATATAGCACCGTAAAACAAGACAAAAATTAATGAACGAATATCATCGGGTTATTGGGAAGAATTTTGTTCCGATGGAACCCTCACCAATAATCCCTAATTCATTGTTCCATCATAAATTACATGAAAAATTATATTTAATTTGACCAAATGATATGATAGAAATTGCAAAAATAAGGAGATTTTCACCTTGCAAATGAGATCAAAGTGGATGTAAACTTGTGTATTTTGAATAGAAGAAGAAATATATGTGATACAATCCAATCAAAAGAATATTATTCCTCTCTTTTTTCTCTCTTTCTCTCCTCTTTTATTGCAAATTTATGCTATATTTCCTTTGAATTTCCGTGATGCTACCGCTTATTCTTCTTCTCTCCCGATCTGCTGCTCAAAAACCTTCTGTCCCTCTGCTGAATGAATGAAGGAAGTGCCGAAGTAGGCTGGCTAAGGCCAGCCGCAGATTGATCTGCGGCTGGCTGCAGATCCATCTGCGGCTGGCCTTAGCCCGCCATGCACTCAGCCCGCCATGCACTTTAGTTATTTAATTCTCCTCAGTTTCCGCACCGCACCTCGATTCTCATGTCGTGCTGTCGGTTTTCGCCGAAAGGCCTGTGTTTTGCAGTCCGGACGTCGGTTTTGACTGCAAATCGTCGTGGTGGCGTCGAGTGCTCGCACTTGTGCCCATTCTTCGCTCTAGCAGGCCGGTTCAATTGACGATTTTGCCCTCCTGTCACGGTTAGCATAGGGAACGAAAAATTTGGGTGTCTACAGCTGCCCCTCTTTATCATGTTTATGCAATGTTAAATGAAATGAACAGGATAAAGAATAGACACTCGATGCATGAATGACAGTGCACAAGAATGACAATACATACGTGATGCAATACATATAACTTATGATGCAACGTAAGATGTAAGGCATGCAAAATATTCGTAAAAGGGTGTCAATGCGGATGATTGTCTCGTCGGGGCCGGGTCTCGTATCCGGTCACCCATCTCGTAATCGCCGGGTCTCGTCGTCGGTCGATCGTCTCGTCGAGGCCGGGTCTCGTCTCCGGTCACCCATCTCGTAATCGCCGGTTATCGTCGCCGGTTGATCGTCTCGTCGGGGCCGGGTTTTGTCGCCGGTCACCCATCTCGTAATCGCCGGTTATCGTCGCCGGTCGATCGTCTTGTCGGGGCCGGGTTTCGTCACCGGTCACCCATCTCGTAATCGCCGGTTATCGTCGCCGGTCGATCGTCTTGTCGGGGCCGGGTTTCGTCGCCGGTCACCCATCTCGTAATCGCCGGTTATCGTCGCCGGTCGATTGTCTTGTCGGGGCCGGGTTTCGTCGCCGGTCACCCATCTTGTAATCGCCGGTCGATCGTCTTGTCGGGGCCGGGTTTCGTCGCCAGTCACCCATCTCGTAATCGCCGGTTATCGTCGCCGGTCGATCGTCTTGTCGGGGCCGGGTTTCGTCGCCAGTCACCCATCTCGTAATCGCCGGTTATCGTCGCCGGTCGATCGTCTTGTCGGGGCCGGGTTTCGTCGCCGGTCACCCATCTCGTAATCGCCGGTTATCGTCGCCGGTCGATCTTCTTGTCGGGGCCGGGTTTCGTCGCCGGTCACCCATCTCGTAATCGCCGGTTATCGTCGCCGGTCGATCATCTTGTCGGGGCCGGGTTTCGTCGCCGGTCACCCATCTCGTAATCGCCGGTTATCATCACCGGTCGATCATCTTGTCGGGGCCGGGTTTCGTTACCGGTCACCCATCTCGTAATCGCCGGGTCTCGTCGCTGGTCGATCGTCTTGTGAGTGCCGGGTCTCGTCTCCGGTCGCTCGGTCGTAATGAGAAGTCGTGTTCGACCCCCAATTCATCAAAATCTTGTATTTTATTACCACGTTATGAGTCAAAACGGGCCTCAGAATCGATTAAGCTTGCAATGGACCAAGGGGGGAGCAACTGGGCCCAGTCGCAGATGGATCTGCGGCCAGCCGCAGATGGATCTGCGGCCAGCCGCAGATGGATCTGCGGCCAGCCGCAGATGGATCTGCGGCCAGCCGCAGATGGATCTGCGGCCAGCCGCAGATGGATCTGCGGCCAGCCGCAGATGGATCTGCGGCCAGCCGCAGATTGATCTGCGGCCAAGATCGGGCTCTTAAGCGGCCAGCCGCTTCCCAGATCTGTCACTTTCATTCGTACCCCACGCGATTTTCACACCTTTGCACGTCCTTTTTGCCGACTTTTCCAATCTTTTTGCAAAAACCGCTCTGGTCAGATCGATCTATGCGTTACAGGTAACGTTTTGACCGATCGTTTTTCAATTTCGTCAATGTTTTGCTATACATTTGGCTATTTGCATGCTTAGAGATAAAAATGTATGCTTTATAATGCTATGCTATGTATTATTGTATATACATGCTATGTATCAACTGTGTGAGCCCTATTTTATGCTTATCATGCGGTCACACATAACTGTTGTTTCTTTTTGAAAGAAAATCATGCATTAGGGTCCTTTTACATGTTGTAATTACCCATATGAATGCAATTTTGACCTGTTGTGGCTTGGATTAATTGAAAACATGTTGGGTTATGCATGGGATGTCCATTTTACAGATGGAACTCTGCCGATTTTTTTTTTTTTTAGTAAACATGCATCATGTTGCATTAGTTCTACGATGAGGATAGGAAATCGACATAATTCAAACGAGAACTTACCTTCCTTTTCTACTGTTCTATTCCAGCCATGGATCCTGACACTCCTAGTAGCTCCACCGCGTCTCGGACCTCGGGCGTTTGCCGCCGCAGGGTTGCACCCGTTCCTGCTTTGCCCCGGACCCGCCAGGCTCGCCGACTGGCGGAGGCTGTCATCAGGCTCGATCACCCTGATGTTGAGGAGGTTGCTCTTCCGGATGTTGCGGTAGAGGGGCCATCGTCCAGCACACCAGCTCCATCTCCTCATCGTGCCCTGTCTGGCGCCTCTGTGCTGATACCCGATCTATTGGGTCGGGATCTCAGTCGTCACCCCTCAGCATCTCTCGTGGCTAATGAGGTATATTCAATTCTGCTCTGATTTTATTCTCAATTTCTCAATTCCCGCTCTATCTGGACTGACCCATTGGTGATTGCCACAAGTGCCCGAGTTTACTCAGCCGAGGGGTAACTGGTTTAACATCTACTCCCTCTACACCGCTTTGTACAATGATTACCGAGCAGTGGTGGATTCCTGGGGCTTCCGTCATTTCTTCACCATCATTCCCCGCCAGTGCCCCTGGGGTTATATCAGGGCTCTGTCCGAGAGATGGTTTCACCAGACCTAGTCCCTTCACCTTCTGGACTGTGAGGTCGTGCTGACTCCCTGGGACTGGAGGTACATCACGGGTATCGAGTTCACTGGATCCCGTGTTCCTCTGGATCTTGATATCACTCCAGCGGAGGTTCGAGCTTTGCTGGGTTTCACTGCCGACGACCGGGTCTTTAAGGCCCGCAACATTCGGTCTGGAGCTTTGGCTGTTGACGCTGTGGGAGGCATATATGCGACGCCATTCCCCGCGGATCGGGCTACACGGGATATTCTGCTCCGGCGCCTGTTCCTGACCATCATGAGGGGTTGTTTCCTAGGGAACAACTCCTCCACCATTCACTTCAGCATCGTTGGAGCTGTCAGGGACGTAGACCGGATCGACGATTATGACTGGGGGTCCTTCACATTTGCTTATTTCCTCCACGGTCTTCGTCTACGCTCGGAGGGACAGACAGATGCCTGGCTCGGATTCTACCACTTTCTGCTGGTGAGCCTTCTTTTCCTCTTTACTTACTGTACTTCCCTTCATTTCATTTCTCTTTTCTGCATTTGACAGTTACTCATGCCCTGCCTTGTTTCCGTTCACAGTTCTGGGCCTACGAGTGTCTTCCATGTCTGAGGCTGGTCACTACCCTTGGTCTGGATACCTATCCCCGGGGTCGGCGCTGGCACCACAACACTCTAGAGGAGGTCCCAGTGTCTGGCAGCTTTGCCCATTGCCGCATTCAGCTGGAGCTGATCACTGCTGCGGAGGTTGTCTGGACTCCCTATCTTTCGGAGCATCTGGCCGTGGGGTTCACCGATGGACATCCTTCCGGCCCAGAGTTCGCATTTTCCACCCGCCGCCTTACTCTGCAGAGTGTCGGGGGCTGGGTGATGTATCTGGGATAGCGCGCATTCAGATGCGTCACTGGAGAGATCCGCATCCCGCACTCCCTTCCTTTCACTACCTCCTGGCCGTTGGATTCTCAGCCTTCGGGGATCATGCTTGCGGGGGAGGATGGCCAGACATTATCTTTGGGTCCCAGTACGAGCGAGGCCTTCCGCATCTGGTGGGTGCCCCGCACCATCGGTCCTCAGACTCGGACCACATTCTTTCTTGGAGACATGGTTCCTGGCTCGGTGATGATGACCGATTGGGCTGCCTGCGTTCGGAGTCCCACTCACGCTGAGCAGATTGACACTTTGACTCGCCAGGTGGAGCAGTTATCGTTGTATCTTCGGGTGCTGGGCCGGACCCCAGAGGATGCTTACGCATATGATCCCGACAGTGCGGATTTCGCCACAGACCCGAGCTCATTTGATGCCCCAGTATCGCCTTATATCCCGGATATGAACTTCGGTCCTTCGACTTCGACCACTCCAGGGGATCAGTTCGGGGATCCGGATTTCACAGACGACATTACTTTTGACTAGATCAGGCTAGGATAGGGCTTTTTGTACCTGGACCTGTTAGATTTATTTTTCACTTTATGCATTATGTATTAAACTCATTTGTTTATTTATGCACAATTTTTATCTTTATGAAATTCAATTGCTCTATTATTAACTGTACGATGCATGCTTTTTATTTATGGATAGAGAATGACCCCTGTACAGTCTTTTGATACTATTTTCACAGATGTCGTCATCAGATGTCGTGGTACGTTTGGATCCCATTCCTACCACAGGGTTGGTCGGCAGTCTCATCCGCTGGCTGGACAGTTTATCGCCGACCGATAGGATTATCGCAAATGGTCTTTTGGGACACTCTCGGTCCTTATTATCCTTTCAGGTGCCAGCAGGCTTTGTAGATGGTATTCTAGGTCACTGGGTCCCTGCCCGTCAGGTGTTCAGGTTGGGGACAGTGGAGGTGACCCCTACTCTTGAGGAGTATGCCCGCTTCACTGGTTTGCATTTGGGCGGTCTTTGCGCCAGGGTCACCGTTGGTCCCATGCGTCGTCAGTTCTTGACTTTCACTGGGTTGCGGAGGGCAGCTCTGCTATCGGTGATCACATCAGATCATCTGGTTCCTCTTCATTTTTTAATTGACCGATTCGGCTCACCTGACGGTTTTCGCCATTTCTCTGGTGACTTTTCCATATCTGAGGAGTGCTGGGGCGCCCTGAGAGTAGACGTTTTGATGGCCTGTGTCATCTCGGTTTTGTATCTGCCCGTCGGACCTGATCTGTTGGACATGCGAGTTGTCGCGGCCGTGAGATCCCTTCAGGAGGATCATGATGAGTGGGTTTTATACCTACGAATCAGGTATTGTTAGACTTAATTATTGTGGTCTTTAAGTATTTTTAGTATTATTTTATTTGTTTTTGTGTTTATTTATTGTAGGTTGGAGTTGGAGGGGTAAAAGGGTAAATTTGGAGCTTAAAATACACTTGGTGGCATTTTTGTGAATTCTTGGACAAGAGCTAGCGCCAGCAGCGCTAGGGCAAGCGCCAGCAGCGCTACACAAGACTTAGCTACTGCACCTAAGCGCCAGCAGCGCCCAACCAAGCGCCAGCAGCGCCCAACCTAGCGCCAGCAGCGCCCAACCTAGCGCCAGCAGCGCTAGGCCACGATTTTGGTTGCTAAGGTTCAGCTGGAAAGGAAAAGGAAGCCGATTCGAAAAAGGATTCTATTCAACATTGATCAGATAGTGAGAAGGAAACCCTAAGAAGGAACTTGGAGACTCTTATTATATAATCTTTTCTTTACTTTTGAGAGAGAAGGGAGAGATATTCTGTGGATTTTTATTGTTCAAGTGCTGGAAATTGATGTGGAGTGAACTTTACTTTGGATTTATTTCTTCAATTGGGTTTGATCAATCTAATTCTTCTTACTTCAATTGATTGTTTATTTTTCCATGTTTAATTTTAATCCCATAATTGCTTTTGGTTCAGACATGAACTAATCTCCATTATGGGATTCTAACGGATTTTAGTATGTAGTCTAATTATAAGCTTGATTGTTAGATTGTTTTGCATATCATAAGGAACTTCTATCATGATTGTTTTGCATGTGTGAATGATTGATCACCATTCGATTTCAGTACTTATATGGAATTGAAAAATAACATATAAGTATGGATTGTAATCATGATAGCTTGCGAATATGAAGCTTAATTGGATAGCTTAATATTTTGTGAATCAGATAGAAATATACTGTTTCACCGTAAGAGTCAAAATAAGGACTTGTGCTTAAAATCAATATAATTGCAATTTCACATAGACATATAGTGATTTTGGTTATAGTGGTGATTACATGGTGTCTATCAAGTATGGATGTTATGTAAGTAGGTCATAATGCATTGACAAATGGTTATGTCTATTTTAGTGTCCTTGGCTACTTTTTTGTGATATGTGAACTTACTAGCATGATAGTGGTAATTAGATGAATTATTAAATGAAGTTAGGATCCCATTAATTCCAGGCTTGATATATTTTGTTAGTATTTGCATAGTTAGTTATTAATTGATATAGGAATAATTTTGTCACCAAAAGTAAGTCATTAGTTTAAGCAAATAAGTATAGTGATAGAACTGATGCATAGTGAATTAATTTAATCCTGTCTCTGTGGGACGATACTCTACTTCCTCTGTATTACTTGTTGACCACGTATACTTGCGTGAGTTAGAGCTCTTTTATTTAAGACTTAAAAAGAGGCAACAAGTTTTTGGCGCCGTTGCCGGGGACAGGCGTTAGATTCTTATTATTATCATCAGTTTTAAGCTATATTGTTTGACTTAGATAACTCTAATCTTTTCTCATTTCTATTTTTATTTTTGTTTTGGTTTCAGGAACTTGTAGAATTTTTATGCACACACGCTCATCCAACTCAGAATTGACACCAGCTCAGGATAATATTGACGGAAGAGGTTGGGAAGCAAGAGTGCGTAGGAATTTACAAGCACAGTTAGAAAGAACTATTCCGAAGATGGCGGAAGAACAAAGAGTAGAGCAAAGAGAGGAGCGTAAAGCTTTGATGGAATATTCTATGCCAAACATCAGTGGATTGCAGTCTAGCATAGTCAGACCAGCAATAGCAGCAAATACTTTTGAGATAAAATCGGGAACCATTCGAATGGTGCAGAATTCGGTTCAGTTTGGGGGTGCACCTACAGACGATCCTAATGAGCATCTTTTGAGTTTCATTGAAATTTGTGATACATTCAGATACAACGGGGTGACGGAGGATGCCATTCGACTAAGACTGTTTCCATTTTCATTAAGGGATAGAGCAAGAAGTTGGCTTCATTCTTTGCCTGCAGGATCAATCACTACATGGGAGGACCTAGCACAAAAATTTCTAGCCAAGTTTTTCCCAATGGCTAAAACTGCAAAACTAAGGACAACAATTTCTCAATTTGAGCAACATCAGGGTGAGTCCTTATACGAGGCTTGGGATAGGTACAAGGAGATGCTAAGGAAGTGTCCACACCATGGGATGCTAGATTGGATGGTGATCAACACATTTTATAATGGATTGGGATGGCAGTATAGGCAGATGGTAGATGCAGCTGCGGGTGGAGCTTTAGGGGCGAAAAGCTATGACGAGGCTTATAACCTTATTGAGACTATGGCAGCAAATGATTTCCAGAATCCTACAGCCAGAACGTCACAACCCAGAGTTGCAGGTTTGTTGGAAGTGGATGCTATTACCCAGTTGTCAGCACAGATGGCGGCTATGGCAAAGAAAATAGAGTCGTTGTCGGAAAGCAAAGCCAAGTCAGTTGCCTTCGTATGTGAGATTTGCGCGGGGTCGCACTCAACAGATCAATGTGCTATCAACTCGGAGTCAGTGCAGTATGTGAACACTTACAGGAAAGACCAAGGTCAGTTTCAGAACACATACAACCCCAACAACCGTAATCATCCAAACTTTAGTTGGTCCAATAATCAAGGAAATCAGCAACAACAGTTTCAGCAGAATCAACAGTTTCCATCTCAGTCTGCGCAGCAATAGTTTACTCCACGACCACCTTTTCCACCGGGATATTCTCAACAACAAAATCCTACTCCATATGCACCTCAGCAAGAAAAAAAATCAGAAATGGAGGAGATGATGTTGAAGTACATGGCAAATACAGAGGTGATGATCAAAAGCCAGGCAGTGGCTATTAAAAATTTGGAAACTCAGATGGGGCAAATGGCGAATATGCTTAACAGCAGGCCCCAGGGTTCATTGCCAAGTAACACAGAGGCAAATCCACGGAGAAAGGGTAAGGAACAGTGTCAGGCCATTACACTCAGATCGGGAAAGCAATATTCCGGAAATGCACCAGACACAGCAGCACCGAGTTTACAAGGGGATGACATTGGGATAAAAACTAAGACAGAAATTGAAGCTGAACAGAAAGAGATAAAGGATGAGTCCGAGTCGCAGTAAGTGGAGAAGGAGAAAGCGAGTTCAGATAAGAAGCCCGTGAATACAGTACCACAAGTTCACCCTCAAGTTCCGTATCCGCAGCGATTGAACAAGCAGAGGGAAGATAAACAGTTCAGTAAGTTTTTGGAGGTTTTTAAGAAACTGCAGATCAACATACCCTTCGCGGAGGCATTGGAACAAATGCCAAGTTATGCAAAGTTCATGAAGGGTATACTGTCAAGGAAGAGAAGGTTAGACGAATTTGAGACAGTGGCCTTGACGGAGGAATGCAGTGCAGTGCTTCAGCGTAAATTACCTCCAAAGCTGAAAGATCCGGGCAGTTTCACAATTCCATGCACGATTGGAAAGATGAGCTTCGATAAATGTTTGTGCGATCTTGGGGCAAGTATCAACCTGATGCCTTTGTCTGTATTCCGTCAGTTGGGATTGCCGGAACCAAGGCCAACAAATATTTCCTTGCAGCTAGCTGATAGATCTATCACGTATCCACGGGGGATAGTGGAAGACGTACTGGTAAAAGTGGATAAATTTATCTTTCCGGCGGACTTCATCATCTTGGACTATGAGGAAGACAAAAATATACCAATCATACTAGGGAGACCATTCCTAGCCACGGGGAGGACTTTGATAGACATGCAGAAAGGGGAGCTTACAATGCGCGTACATGATCATGAGGTGAAGTTTAACGTCTTCAAGGCAATGAAGCTCCTAACCGATGAAGAAGAATGCTTCAGAGTTGACTTGGTGGATAGTATAGTGCATGATGATGTTGAAAGTTTGTTGGGCTATGAACCACTGCAGAGAGTGATTGTTGAAAATTCAGATTTGGAGGATGAAGAATGTGCCGAACTTGTGTAATATCTAGATACCACCCCCAAATTCGGAAAATTCAGAACACCTATCGAGCCACTTACGAAAGCGGGAGAGACATCGGTAAAGTTGAAACCATCTCTTGAGACACCTCCCGAACTTAAACTAAAACCACTTCCAGATCATCTCAGGTACGCATTTTTAAATAAAGATTCAAAGCTACCTGTGATTATTTCTTCTGTACTAACATCTTTTCAGGAGGAAACACTGCTACGAGTGCTTAGAGAGTTTAAATCAGCTATTGGATGGACCATAACCGATATCAAGGGGATAAGCCCTCCTTTTTGCATGCATAAGATCCTACTGGAAGATGGTAGCAAGCTGTCAGTTGAGCAGCAAAGAAGGCTCAATCTGATAATGAAAGAAGTGGTCAAGGATATAGGAAAAGTTGAATCGAATGATGATAGTTATTTTCTGCCAATGGATGAAGATAAGTTTGGGGGTTTTCAAACGTACGATGATGCCAAGGAATTCAAAGAAAAGACTAAGAGGAGGCATGCAATGACATTTTTTGCGTTTGAACCGGGATGAGATTCAGAGACAGTCAAGCTAATTGACTATAACTTAGCGCTATCTGGGAGGCAACCCAGCGTTTTAATTTTCTGTTTTGTTTTTGTTTATTCAATTAATTTTGTTAAAAAAAGAAAAAGAAAAGAAAGAAAAAAAAAGGAAAAAAAAAAGAAAAAAAAGGGGTTTTTGTAACTAACTTGGGACTTAGGGTTAATTTGATTGCAGGTAGTAGCATAAAGGGATTGAAAAGTTGACTAAGTAAGGTTTAAGTGCCAGCAGCGATATACAAATATCCAGCTCCTCCTTTATCTATTTACCCACCACCTGACTCGCCTCCTGATGTGGATGATGATGATGATGATGACGCTGCTGATGGCAGTGATGATGTGTAGTGTTCTTCATCAGGGGAGTCCTTTGTTCTTAATATCTTATTATTTTTCAATGAGGACATTGCCTTATTCAGTTTGGGGGGTAGTTTTTTGTTTTTTGTTGTTTTCATGCATATCGATTGTTATGTTTCATTGTGTTTAGACTTGTTGCATGGTAGTTACATTATATTTTTAGGTTGTGTTATGCATTTAGTTTCATGAATTAAGCATAAATTGATATAGTATCTAATGTGGCCAATGATAAGACTGGTTTCATGGTTTTAACTTGAGAAGAATTGAAAACTAGTGCTTAGTGATGACTTTGATTAGGAAGTGAAGTTTAACTTGTCTGAAACTTTTGTTAGCAAGGAAAGCACATAATCAAGTGCTTTGATCAATTTAATTCAAATTGTTGCATAATTTTCTTCTGGTGGAAGATTTTGGGTTAAAACTTGATAATATCGGTGAAACGTCCATTTAATGAAAAACCGACAAGAATCTAAGTTTGGGGGAATCTTGGGGTGTGAAAAAAAAAGAGAGAAAGTTGAAAATTTTGAACCTTTCCCAATTGAAGAATGGATCATGTGGTGGGTTGAGATGGAGCGTAAAACGCACTCACTCATAAACACATGGAACGAGATGGAGCGTAAAACGCACTCGTTCAAAAGAAAGTGAGATGGAGCATAAAATGCACTCACTAAAGAGAAAAAATGTTTGAATTATTGGGGAAGGGTTTAAAAAGGATTTAAATATGTTAAATGACCTTAGTGATGCCCTTGTGCTTAGTGATTGCTTGAATCAGTTGGATTGGTTGTGTTCATGGGTTGAATTGAGTTATAATTGAAAGTTTTCTTCTAAGAAATCAATTTATGTGGTGGATTTGAATTGTAATTGATTGAAATGATTGATATACACACACGCACGACATGGGTGATGACAGGTGTAACTTAACTACTTGGTTAGGGTTAGAAACTTTGCATTGGTTAGAGATTCTACTTAAGTATTGTATGATATCTTTGAGGCCTGGTGTTGGATACTATGTTGGTTGGTTGTTTAATTCGTAGGCATGATAGTTAGTTTGCATTTGTATCATTGCATTGCTTGGGGACAAACAATTGGTTAAGTTTGGGGGTATTTGATGAGTGGGTTTTATACCTACGAATCAGGTATTGTTAGACTTAATTATTGTGGTCTTTAAGTATTTTTAGTATTATTTTATTTGTTTTTGTGTTTATTTATTGTAGGTTGGAGTTGGAGGGGTAAAAGGGTAAATTTGGAGCCTAAAATACACTTGGTGGCATTTTTGTGAATTCTTGGACAAGAGCTAGCGCCAGCAGCGATAGGGCAAGCGCCAGCAGCGCTACACAAGACTTAGCTACTGCACCCAAGCGCCAGCAGCGCCCAACCAAGCGCCAGCAACGCCCAACTAAGCGCCAGCAGCGCCCAACCTAGCGCCAGCAGCACTAGGCCACGATTTTGGTTGCTAAGGTTCAGCTGGAAAGGAAAAGGAAGCCGATTCGAAAAAGGATTCTATTCAACATTGATCAGATAGTGAGAAGGAAACCCTAAGAAGGAACTTGGAGACTCTTATTATATAATCTTTTCTTTACTTTTGAGAGAGAAGGGAGAGATATTCTGTGGATTTTTATTGTTCAAGTGCTGGAAATTGATGTGGAGTGAACTTTAATTTGGATTTATTTCTTCAATTGGGTTTGATCAATCTAATTCTTCTTACTTCAATTGATTGTTTATTTTTCCATGTTTAATTTTAATCCCATAATGGCTTTTGGTTCAGACATGAACTAATCTCCATTATGGGATTCTTACGGATTTTAGTATGTAGTCTAATTATAAGCTTGATTGTTAGATTGTTTTGCATATCATAAGGAACTTCTATCATGATTGTTTTGCATGTGTGAATGATTGATCACCATTCGATTTCAGTATTTATATGGAATTGAAAAATAACATATAAGTATGGATTGTAATCATGATAGCTTGCGAATATGAAGCTTAATTGGATAGCTTAATATTTTGTGAATCAGATAGAAATATACTGTTTCACCGTAAGAGTCAAAATAAGGACTTGTGCTTAAAATCAATATAATTGCAATTTCACATAGACATATAGTGATTTTGGTTATAGTGGTGATTACATGGTGTCTATCAAGTATGGATGTTATGTAAGTAGGTCATAATGCATTGACAAATGGTTATGTCTATTTTAGTGTCCTTGGCTACTTTTTTGTGATATGTGAACTTACTAGCATGATAGTGGTAATTAGATGAATTATTAAATGAAGTTAGGATCCCATTAATTCCAGGCTTGATATATTTTGTTAGTATTTGCATAGTTAGTTATTAATTGATATAGGAATAATTTTGTCACCAAAAGTAAGTCATTAGTTTAAGCAAATAAGTATAGTGATAGAACTGATGCATAGTGAATTAATTTAATCCTATCTCTGTGGGACGATACTCTACTTCCTCTGTATTACTTGTTGACCACGTATACTTGCGTGAGTTAGAGCTCTTTTATTTAAGACTTAAAAAGAGGCAACAGATCACACCATCCTTCCTATGATATTAGCAGATACTTACATGTCAGCCCCATACTGTCAGTCTTTCCGAGGCAGAGTATTTAGAGGGAGCTTGACTTTGTTGTACGTGTGGTTCATGAGTCATCTTAGTCCCATCGGCCATTTCCGTCGCCAAGGGTTTTGCTTCAGCCATGTCATAGCCACGCAGTTTTCGTTTCGTCCTGTGAGCTGTACTGATGCGGCCTCCTGGATAGCATTTTTGTCGGTTATTGAGGATCCTTTTCATCTCCTGATCTACTCGGGTTATTGCTCCTTTATGAGCTTTTTGACTCACGTGCCCACCCTGGATTTCATCCCTATCGCTGGCTTGAGGGGCGTGACGACTTATCATCCCCTGGCGGTTATGGGGCAGTTTGATCAGACACAGGATTTTCACCTCTTCACGGGCGCGGTCGACTACCGATTCCTTATATCATTCCAGATAGAGAGAGATCTACTGCGGGTATATGATCTTTGGCCTCGTAGGATCTTGGCCGAGTATAGTGACAGTTGCCCCATCCAGACATTCGCTTATGTGCAATGGTTGCGCGGAGATTCGGATACGGTTGGTTTGAGTCATACTGGGGCCTTTGATGACTATGGAGTGATTTTCCCAGATGGTACCACATATCATTCCATCTAAGCTGATTCTGCCCCTAGTCGGGTTACTGAGGATACCCGACTCCGCCTGGCCTTGATTTCTACTGAAGCTGAGAGGGATGCCGCTCTTGTTGAGAGAGATGATGCCATTCTGTCTAGAGATGCTGCCATTGCTGACAGAGACGCCATTGTATTTCAGACCAGGGCAGTTATAGATGCTCATTCTGGGACTATCAGCCGAGCTACTGCTTTATTGGACCGCATCGACATGATGGGGCAGCAGATTGCAGGGGATGCTGATGCTTCAGATCTATCCACCACTTTATCCATCCTGCTTCAATTAGTTTCAGATTTGTAGATCGTCTTATTTCCTGCATAGACTATGTTAGTTTCATCGGTTATTGAAAGAGAAATCTTGTAACAAAATGACTTATATATGTAGACATGCATTTAAATTTAGTCATTTTCCCGTTTTGTCGTATCGTTGTCTTTCATTGGATCCTCATTTTATCCAGCTAACCATGATTTTAACATTTTGCCTTCTTTCTCCTCTCAAGTCTTGATGGAGATTTGACAGATATTGCCGCACACCCTGTTGATTTCACCGGATTGAGTCTTAGATTTTGGCTAACTGTTTGGTTGGATCAGGGTTATGTTACTTGGGATGAATCTGATTAGGGGCTGGTTTCGGGAAGGTTTCGAGGGTATAGGAAGGTTTTTTCTGGCTGTCGGGAATTGGTTTTTTTTTTTTTTGGTTAGAGCAAGGATTATTATTTTAAGGAATCGGACCGCGCCATGATGGCTGCCTACGTACCCCCACAAGTTGGGAGATCAGGTCCTACATAGTTCGTTCCTCAAAGGAAAAAGGAGAGATCGATTATTCAAGCGTAGAACCGCTTCACCGAGTCAGAATTGAGGGGTTGTGGAAATACCTCACCCTCCATTTCTTGCAATATGAGGGCTCCTCCGGATAGCACTTTCTTAATCACAAAAGGTCCCTCCCAGTTCGGGGCAAACTTCCCTTTGGCCTCGTCTTGACAAGGCATGACTCTTTTTAGCACCAGGTTATTTTCCTTGAACTTCCGAGGTCTTATCCTTTTGTCGTATGATCGAGAGATTCTTTGTTGGTATAACTGACCGTGCCAAACAGCAGCCACCCTCCTTTCATCAATTAGGGCCAACTGGTCGTATCGACTTTGCATCCAATCCTCCTCACTTATCTGAGCATCGATCAATATTCTGAGGGACGCCATCTCAACCTCCACTGGCAGAACAGCCTCCATTCCATACACCAAAGCGTAAGGGGTTACCCCTGTAGAAGTACGCGTTGATGTTCGGTATGCTAGCAGGGTGAGGGGTAGCAAATCCGGCCATCCCCGATGATTAGCAGACATTTTCGCCATAATCTTCTTAATGTTCTTATTGGCAGCCTCCACTGCCCCATTCATCTTAGGACGGTAAATGACGGAATTGAGGTGTTTGATCTTAAACTGGTCGCACAATCCCTTCATGAGGGCGTTGTTCAGATTCTTGGCATTGTCGGAGACCAAAACCTCAGGTTGCCCGTATCGACAAATGACATTATTCCTGATGAAACTGACGATGACCTCCTGAGTTACTTTGGGGAAAGAAGCTGCTTCTACCCATTTGGTGAAGTAATCGATCATGACGAAAATGAATCGGTGCCCGTTGCTTGCTTTGGGCTCTATTGGTCCAATTACATCCATTCCCCACATTAAGAATGGCCAAGGGGAGGTCATACAGTGCAGTTCATTGGGAGGTGTATGGATCACATTGCCGTGCGCCTGGCATTGATAACACCGTTTGACATGATCATCGCAGTCGGCTTTCAGTGTTAACCAATAATGCCCCGTTCTCAAGATCTTTTTGGCCAGCATCGGTCCACTCATGTGTGGCCCACACACTCCACCATGTATTTCGTTCATAATCCTTTGGGCCTGTGTCTCATCTACGCATTGCAACAGTCCCAATCCAGCATCCCTCTTGTAGAGTGAATCCCCACTCAGGTAAAATTTCATTGCCATCTTTTGAATTCTCATCCTCTCAGCTCGGCTTGCCTGGTCGGGAATGGATCTATCCCTCAGATATTCCCTTATGTCGTGATACCAAGGCTGCTTTGGCAGAAACCCCTCGTCTGATAATACTGCAACATGTTCCTCGTATGCCGGGGCATTCTGTACTACTATCTCAATCTGTGGAACGTTCCTGCTCTTGATTACGTGGATTAAGGAAGCCAGGGTTGCCAATGCATCGGCAAAATCGTTTCGTCCCCGGGGGATATGTCGGAAAGCGATATCTTCGAACTCTTGCATCAATTGGATAACACAACGATGGTATGGGAGTAACCGGAGCTCTTTCTTGTTGTACACCCCGATCGCCTGTCTGATTACTAGTTCTGAATCCCCAAACACTGCCAGTCTCTTCACTCCCATATCGCGGGCAAAACGGAGTCCCAATATACATCCCTCGTACTCAGCTGTGTTGTTCGAATTGCTGAACTGCAATTTAGTGGCCACAGGGTATTGCTCTCCGGTGATAGAGACCAGAACTGCCCCGGCTCCAGCCCCTTCAGCATTCATGGCACCATCAAAATACAGCTTCCAGAACTGCCCTTCGTCATCATATTTTGAGTGTGATACCCAAAATATATCTTCGCCCGGCAGAGGAGTTTCTAACGGCTCCATCCCTCCTGACGGGGTTTCCGCCAACTGATCTGCAATTCCCTGCCCTTTCATGGTTTTCTGAGTTACGTATACCATGTCGAACTGTTGTAAGATTAACTGCCATCTTGACAGTCGACAGTTCAGCATGGGCCTTTCAAAAATATATTTCAGGGGATCCATTCTCGATATCAGGTACGTAGTATGCCCATGGAGGTAATGCTGTAATCTCCCTGCAGCCTAGGCCAAAGCACAACAGGTCTTCTCAATGGGAGTGTAATTTTGTTCACATCGGCTAAATCTTTTGCTGAGATAATAGATGGCCTGCTCTTTACCTGCCTCATTCTTCTGCCCCAGCATGCATCCCATTGCAATGGCGTTGACCGATATATACATAAACAGAGGGATCCCATCCTTCGGGGGTACCAGCACTGGTGCCTCTGTCAGCTGCTTTTTAATGGTCTGAAAGGCTTTCTGACATTGTTCATTCCACTCTTGGGAAGTATCCTTTCTTAATAGTTTGAAAATCGGCTCGCATGTAGTCGTCAAGTGGGAGATGAAGCGGCTGATGAAGTTTATTCTTCCCAGGAATCCCCTTATCTCCTTCTCTATGTGAGGTGCCGGCATATCCACAATGGCCTTAATCTTTGCTGGATCCAACTCAATGCCTCGATCACTAACCAGGAATCCCAAGAGCTTACCCGACTGTACTCTGAAAGCACACTTTGCTGGATTGAGCTTCAAATTATACTTTCTGAGCCGATCGAATAGCTTTTTAAGATGGGTTATATGGTCAGATTCTACCCTTGACTTCACGATAATGTCATCCACGTAGACCTCTATCTCCTTGTGCATCATGTCGTGGAACAGGGCCATCATGGCTCTCTGATAAGTAGCCCCCGCATTGGTGAGACCGAAAGCCAATCGCCTATAGCAGAAAGTGCCCCACGGGGTGATGAACGCGGTCTTTTCCCGATCTTCCTCTGCCACCATTATCTGATGATATCCCGCAAAGCAATCAACAAAAGAGTACATCTCGTACTGGGCTGTGTTATCCACCAGGATGTGTATGAAAGGCACCGGGAAGTTATCCTTGAGACTGGCCTTATTTAGATCTCTATAATCTACATATACTCTCACCTTCCCTCCAGGCTTAGCCACTGGGACTACATTGGACAGCCATTCTGGGTAAGTGGACACCATAATGATTCCCGCCCTGAACTGCTTGATGATCTCTTCCTTCACTTTTAAGCTCCACTCCGGTTTCAACTTTCTTAATTTTTGCTTGACAGGCCTGAAACCCTCCTTGATGGGCAACCGGTGTACCACAATGTCGATGAATAATTCGATCATGTCCTCATGAGACCAGGCAAAGACATCCTCATATTGGCTTAGCAACTCAGTTATTTTTGCTTTCTGGCTTGGGGTAAGGTCCATCCCTATCTTGAGTTCTTTTGGCTTGTCCGGGGTTCCGATATCTATGGTGAAGGTTTGGTCTAAGTTGGGTTTGGGTTTATCCTCGACCCATCCTTTGATCTCATCAGACGCGTCGTCGTAATCTGTCTCGTCTTGCTCAATGCCCATCAAATCGAAATCCAGCTCAATGTCAAAATCATAATCATCATTCAAATTTGAAAGACCGTTTGTCAGGAAAGGATTACTCAAATTGGTACACCTGACATGAAACAAAATACTTGTCATATATAAGTTATTTTCCACAACGATCACATTTTCAGATAACATGAAGAAACGACATAATTATGCAAAATACAAAACAACAAACAAAAATAAACTTCTTCATCCTCCCATCCTCTGGGGTCTACCACCCTGATGTCGGGTTTTACCCTTGCTTGGATATTACTGGTTTTATGGTCCAGTTGTCGATGGTCAGGTCAAATGAAATGCGCTGGATAAAAGGTGGCTTCACATCGGACACTTCCCCGATGACTACGGCCACATCGCCTGAGTCCTTCTTCCTACCTTCTTCAGGAATAATTAGCCCTGCCCAATCGATGACAGACACACTTTGTTGGGCTCCCGGTGGCGTGACAATATCCGTCCCCTCTCCATTGCTTGTTAATTGTCCGGGGACATAGCACCTGGTTTCAAACTTCTGCGCGACCTCCTGTAGGAAACTTTCCCTCCTGGTCGACTCATCACTTGCGGGGGTTAATCCTTCATTCCCCGAATCAGTCACAGGCTCGCTAGTCCCCTGTTCATTGTTGACCTTGGTCACCGGACTGCCAGCCAGTCGAATCAGAGCCGCACCTTGATGATGTCTCCGTGCTACGCCCTCACGATATCCCAACCCTGCTTTACCTATCTGATGGGGTAGTTGAATGGGCTTGGCGATTCCTTGACTGCTCTTTCCTAACCCCTGTCCAGGCTGGAAATTCATTTTCATCATTTCCTTTGCAACGAAGGTAAGTTTTGGAGAGACCTTAGGTTTCACGGCTGGAGCTCCCAGGCATCTGTAGTGGGGAGTGCTAATTTCCAGTGCCTGAAAACTGGCAGGTGCTGCCGACTCGTCCACATTAATCACTGGTAGGCCATTCCTGGGAGGAAAAGGGTCATCACATTCTGCCGAGATCGTTACCAGATTTCAGTCGATGATTAGTTTGATTTGTTAGTGTAGCGTGGAAGGAACTGCCCCAGCCATGTGTATCCACGGCCTTCCCAATAACAGGTTATAACTGGCCGCAATGTCTAGGACCTGGAAAGAGATATCAAAAGTACAAGGTCCTATTTCCACCGACAATTCTATCTCTCCAATTGTATCCCTCCGGGAACCATCGAAAGCTCGCACTACTACATGACTGGCCCGCAGGCGCTTGGGATTAATGTTCATCTTCTGCAATGTACTGAGGGGACAGATATTCAATGCCGACCCCCCATCGATCAGCACCTCATTCATGATATACCCTGAGGAGATTACCGCAATATGTAGCGGTTTTCGATGCCCCCTTCCCTCCTTGGGGATATCGTCATCTGTAAATGATATTACATCACTCTCCAACAGGTGGTCCACCAGATGGCTGAAACTTTCCTTGTTAATTTCTTTGGGAACGTATGCCTCCTCCAGGACTTTCGCCAGGGTTTTGCAGTGATCATTGCACGATAACACCAAGTCCATGATTGATGTCAGGGTCGACTCCTCGCTTAATACCTGGATCCCTCTTGCTTCCGGATGATCCATCCTCTTCAAGAATTCTATGGCTTTCTCCTCGGAGATCTCTTCATTTTTCTTCGTTTTGTTCTCAAGGACTCGCCCAGGAAGATACAAAGGATTCCCCCTTGTTGTCACAGAAGCACAACTGGCCGCTTCCTCTGACACCCCCCATAATTCCATGGTACCGTCTTTAGACTGCTGACAGGGATTTGCGGCCTCGCTGCAAGGATGAGGGGTTTCGGAACCGCCAAGTTGACAGGTCCCTCCGTGGTATTTCTACTTACACCCACCAACCTAATGGGCGCTCCTCGTGCACTTCCGTGATCACTTATCATGTTGATCATTTCCTCAATTTTCTTCACATAGTTCAGCCTTGACGGCCCCTCGGCTTCACTGGCCTCCGCCACATTGACCCCCCCTCCATCATGCCTTGGCAGGGGATTGACCTTAACATTTGGGGAGTCCGGCTGTTCCACCACAATTTCCCCACTATCAATCAAGTTCTGGATTCTGTGCTTCAACGTCCAACAGTCCTGCGTATCATGACCGGGGGAACCTGAGTGGTATGCGCATCGCTTGCTTGGGTCAAACCTTTTTCCCTTCGGGTCACTCGGGGGTGCCAAATCGACTATCTTCTTTTGGGCTATCAATACCGCTAGAATCCGCTCAAGGGATCCCCGAGTGGGGTGAATACTCGATTTTGCGAGGCCTCGAATCTCCTTCGCCCTTCCGCCCTCTGATCAGTGAAGTTAGGTTGTCGGGATGGCCCCACTCTCTGCACCTGTACTGAAAGATTGTTTTCTGCCTTTCTAGGTGACCCCTGAAGGATGAGGGAAACATCCACCTCCTTTTTCTTTTGCACCCTACGGGAAGTGCTGCCATAATTTTCACTATGTATTTGTTCTGCAGCCGTTTCCAAAGCCGTGGAATCCCGAATCTTACCGGACTTCAAACCCATATCCACCATTTCTCCGTGTTTAATTATCTCGGCAAAAGTCCTGCCAATCCCTGATATAACCCGCCCATAATAAGGGGCCTCTTGAATATCTATGAAGGTCATCACCATCTCCGACTCGCTCATCGGGGGATTCACTTGGGCGGCCATACCCCTCCATCGCTGCGCATAATCCCTGAAAGATTCCCTTGGTTGCTTCTTGATTTTCGTCATTTGGTATCTATCAGGGGCCATTTGGGCCTGGAAGTTATACTGTGTTAAGAAGGTGTGGGCCAACTCTTCCCAATTGTGGATCCGGGCATTATCGAGACGGGCATACCAGATTCTCGCCTCTCCCGTCAGGCTCTTTTGGAATAATTGCATTCTTAGACCCTCGTCTTCTGCATAAGATCCCAGCTCCCCAATGTAGATTTTCAGATGGGTATAAGAATCCCCCTTCCCATTGTATTTCTCAAATTCGGGAATTTTAAATTTCTCCGGGTATCTGGTTCCGGGGAAGACACAAAGATCTGAGTAATTAACCCTGCCTAGGGACCCTATGCCTTTCATAGATTGGATAGTTTCCTCTATTTGTCTCATTTTCTTTCGCAGGTCATCCGTATCTCCCTCCTCCGGGATAGTAATCACTGTCTTGTTCGGTACGAGAATGACCTTTGGGACGACTGGCTTGCCCTTAGGTTGGGGTGGATCCTCCTTAGGTGGATCCTGTCGAGGTAGCAATTGTTCCTTCAGCATTATGACCATCTCCAACATCTGTTTTTTAAAGTCATCAAATTCCTCCCTAGATATGGAACCAGGATTAGTAGGTGGGAGATCAGCCATTTCAGAGGTAGAGTTTTGGGCTCTTTTAGACTGCAAACGCGTTTGAGGAGCAATCCTGCAAAAAAACGGTTTGGAGTTTAATCTTTGGGAAATGAGGGATGTGGATGCATGCTAAAACGGTAATTTTTTTTTGTGTTTTTGGGGTTTTTTAATTTTTTTCTGCAAAACAACATGTTAGTAGTCCCTTTATTGCAATAATAATTGATAGACATGACTTATTATGCCTTCCCAGCTATTCCCTGCAAAACATGGAGGTCAGTACTTTCTTTTGTCAACAGGGGAGGCATATATGAATGGGATCATGACATTTGTACGCGTGAACGTAAAAAGGCATGAAGAGACTTTTCCTGCGTTGGGTTAATCTGAGGCTGACCTACCCTAGGGTTACTCTCACGGGCTTTTCGGCATGAAGGTCCCCAAATCTTCGCAATCAACTCGTCTGAGTCCTTTCGATTGGAGCGGATTTGGGTGGTGCGTTTCCTGAGCCATCTCCGGGGAGCAGCCCCTTCGAGTCCAGTAATAAGCAACCGACAGGTTCGCCTCAGGAGGAGGTACACTCTCAACATACATTCACATTCATCGTCCTCACCGTATGCAAATGATTACTTTAAAGTAAAATAATCCCATTCAAATCATTCATTTATTGGGCAAAACACACATTCACACAACAAAAGTAAAAAAAAATCAAAATATCGCACATACACACATTTTATGAATTTTTAAAGGATAGGATAGCATCAAGATTTTGAACGCGGCTTAAGCCCTCTAATCGTCCCCAGCAGAGTCGCCAGCTGTCGACGCCGGTTTCTCGTCCTTTCTAATTTTTAGCCTTTTTTATTATATGATTTTTGGAAAAGGTCGGCATTAATGTTGACGGGGTTTTTGAAAGATCGTTTTTTATGATGAGCCAATCAACCAGAGTCGCCAGTTGGTATATTTGAAATGGATGTACCAACTCATCTGAGTTTTCATTTTTTATAAATTGCTGGCTCATATGTGACTCCGAATTAATTGGTCTGCAAACCGAGATTCATAGAGTTCGGGGGCTTGCTTAAGCGAGGGGAAGGTGTTAGGCACCCCTCGACTTCCGTGAAAACACGGTTACCGCAATTTTGATACTTTCCTATCCTTTAATTTATGAAATGTGTATGTGTGCGTGTGTGTGTGTGTGTGTGCCTTTGTGATGGTGAGTTTGCATGAGGGAATCATTTGGATTTTTGGAAAAGTCGTGTTTTTCTTTTGGGAATGCTTCAGAATGTCCTTCGGTTTATACGAGAAAGCTTTATGAGAAAATGTTTGATTTTAATTGTCAAAACTGTGATATTGCATTAGGTGTCATTTTGGCAAAACAAGAATTTTCTAAACCTTTGTCAAAAATAGGAATCGAGATCTATACGTTGCTTTCATAATTCAAATGATGGGCAACCTCTAGGATCTCTTTAACCCTATGCACAAAGATTTAATAAAACATTACTTATTCTTATAAAATCATTTTTTTGATGTTTTGAAAACGATTTCTTTCTTTAGCCTTCTCGTCAAATAGAAATCGACATTCATTAGCACCCCCAATTTCTTATCCTCGTGAGACTAATAACCTAGTTTGATTGATTTTATGAAAATTCTTTATCGCTTAGCTTTGAAATCAATTTCGTGTCATAAATCAAATCAAACATTAAAATGCGTTGGGGCTATTCATGGGCATGTAAGCCATCAAAATAACCCCGAACGCCCACAATCACCTACTTTCACTATGACGGAGCCTTAAACACGATTCTCGCCTTGGCGTCGATTTAAGGCCCGACGATTACATATGTACAATGAAAACTACATCCTTCTTACTATTTACATCAAAAGACGTCCATCATCGGATTTGGACCACGAGGTCGCTTTCCTAGGCCCACAACCAAATTTCCGCACACCCACAACCGGATATTACAAGGAATAACCAACACGGATAATATAACAATATCCAAACATCCTAAAAATAACGATCTAAAGGAACCACACCCAATATAGCACCGTAAAACAAGACAAAAATTAATGAACGAATATCATCGGGTTATTGTGAAGAATTTTGTTCCGATGGAACCCTCACCAATAATCCCTAATTCATTGTTCCATCATAAATTACATGAAAAATTATATTTAATTTGACCAAATGATATGATAGAAATTGCAAAAATAAGGAGATTTTCACCTTGCAAATGAGATCAAAGTGGATGTAAACTTGTGTATTTTGAATAGAAGAATAAATATATGTGATACAATCCAATCAAAAGAATATTATTCCTCTCTTTTTTCTCTCTTTCTCTCCTCTTTTATTGTAAATTTATGCTATATTTCCTTTGAATTTTCGTGCTGCTGCCGCTTATTCTTCTTCTCTCCCGATCTGCTGCTCAAAAACCTTCTGTCCCTCTGCTGAATGAATAAAGGAAGTGCTGAAGTAGGCTGGCTAAGGCCAGCCGCAGATTGATCTGCGACTGGCCGCAGATCCATCTGCGGCTGGCCTTAGCCCGCCATGCACTCAGCCCGCCATGCACTTTAGTTATTTAATTCTCCTCGATTTCTGCACCGCACCTCAATTCTCGTGCCGTGCTGTCAGTTTTTGCCGAAAGGCCTGTGTTTTGCAGTCCGGACGTCGGTTTTGACTGCAAATCGTCGTGGTGGCGTCGAGTGTTCGCACTTGTGCCCATTCTTCGCTCCAGCAGGCCGGTTCAATTGACGATTTTGCCCTCCTGTCACGGTTAGCATAGGGAACGCAAAATTTGGGTGTCTACACTATTCTTATTAAATTGTTATGGTAAGAACGTTTGGCTGAGAAAAGGATAAATTTGATTAAGGCATGATATCAATGCTGGTTTATTAAGTGTTTATGCATAAATCACGGGGTATGACAGGCTGATCCCCTTGATTACCAAAACTTTTAAGAGGTCCAGTTTAAATGCTGAGACCTTGGCAAATGTCTATGGTTATTTCCAACCACTCAGTAATTGTCATTCAATTATTCGAATATTCAATTGTCGACTATTAATTCATGTTTCTTCACAATTTTATACTGTTGTTGAACATTGAAAGAGAAATTTCCTTCTATTCATGATATATCTCCCTTGTGTATAAACTTGCCAAGCAAACTAGTTGCTTACCCTTGCTATATCATGATCTTTATTTCAGCCAAGGCAGAAACGTCTAAAGGGGACAAAGGAAAAGGGAAGGTGCAAGAGTAGTTGCCTGATAGGGCTTATGTACTAGTTTATCTTGAATGTTATTTGGTTATGTGAACTTTTATTGTATTAAGGGTACATTTTAAGTTAAGGTTAAAGAACCCTGGGACCATGATTGTAAGACTTTATTACTATTTCGATAGACAATATATGTTTATTATTCCGCATTAGTTAGAAAGTATATTTATTGTTGAGTATCGTGAACACCGAATTCGAGGTTAGGAAACCCGGATTTGGGGGTGTCACAATAAATAATTGGGGTTGTGAAGTGAATAGGGATATCTCTTCGCTGCATATAACTTATGGGAATTGGTTCTTAATAAATTTAACTCTATTGTTGTGCATAGGAATATCGCATAATTAATTGAGTTAGATAAATTTATTTGATCACTTGGAAAAAAAGGCTTATAAATAAAGTGGAATTCCTGTTAACAACTCGGATGAATTTAATAAATGGATAGATTTGATACATTGATTCATATGACATAATTGGGGATATTGTAGTCTTAAGCTTTAATCATTTGAAATTCAATCTTTGTGTTAGATAATTTTCTTAGTTAGTTTCATTAGTCAAATCATTATTAAAATCTGTGATCGTTTAACTAAAATTGAATTGGTATAAAACTAGTAGTTAGAATTTATTTAACTAGATTCCTTGTGGGTTCGACATTTATTACTTATTCTATATTACTTGTTGATCGCGTACACTTGCGCGTAATTATTGATCGTGAAATCGACCAACAAGTTTTTGGCGCCGTTGCCGGGGAATCTTTGTTTAAATATTAATTCCATATTAGTTACAATCGATTCGGTTTTAATTTAAACACTTTCTTTTTATTTTAATTTTCTTATTTTGTTTCTTCTTTACGCAGGTAGCTCATTTGTGTATGCACACTAGATCTAAAGGTAAAAAGGAGCTTTTGCTATACACCGAGGATATTGAGAAGAAGTTCCGAAAATTAAGATTGACTAGTGAGTTAGTATATACGGAAGAATATTGAGGTGCCATCATGGGTAAGAATATTGAGGAAGCTTTCCAATTGTTAGAAACCATGGTAACCAATGACTATCAATGGCCTTATACGAGAATGATTCAGCTAATAGTGGCAGGGATTTATGAATTCGATGAATCATCAGCACAGATTGAGACACTTTTGAGGATGATTGATGCTTTTGCAGTACAACGTATTCAAAGTGTGGCGGTAATTTGTGATTATTGTGCTGGAAATTATCCGAGTCATCAATGCGCCATCAATTTTAAGTCGATGCAGTATGGTGGCAATTTCGGCGATTACCCCAACAGTTATGCCTATCCCAACAACTATAATCAAGATTGGGGGTATCATCCGGATTTTTCATGGAGCCATAATAATCAAGTCCAAATCTTTGCTCCAAGCCAATCATACACTCCAAAATTTCAGGATTCAGCCTATCTACATGAAGAAGAAAGGAAACTGAGTTTGGAGGAGGCCTTGACGAAGTTTATTACAGCTACGGACAAAAGAATGAGTGATCAAGATCAGCTGTTGAACTTAGTGGATTTAAATATAAAAAGCCAAGCAGTGTCGATTCGAAATCTTGAGAACTAGATGGGACAGCTTATCAACGCCTTCAAGAATAGTTATCATTGTGCATGGCCCAATGACATGGTTCTCGAGACTAATGGATTGCCCGCGTCAAAGCTACAACCGGACGTGCTAATTGATGATAATTCTGATATGGAGGAGAATAGTGGGGATCAAGAAAATACAGCCGAAGCCGTGAGTTTCAACGCTGATGTACCGATTTTGTTAGTGCCTCATGTACCTTTTCCACCAAAGCTCAAAGATCCGGGTAGTCCTTAGTAAAGCTCTTTATGACATGAGAACTAGGACTACATTACAACCATGGTGGGATAAGAGAGAGGAGATAGAAGAAGAGCCCGTGGTGTTTGACAAGATTCAATGCCCTAATCTAATCACAAACACAACGGAGGAAGCACCTAGCTACTTGACAATCAGGAACTAATCTACGAAAAGCAAACTAGGTAACTTTGAAACAATGGCCCCTACTGCAACAAAACCTTCAAAGGTTACATTGCGTCTAATGGATGGAGGGTTCCTCAATTTTCGAAGGGGAATTGGATAGTAGATGGTGAAGTCGGGCTGACGACTATAAACCAAGCGCTTCTTGGGAGGCAACCCAAGTTTAATTTTTATTTTATTTTTTTTATTAGGTTTCATAGTAGTTAATAAATTTTCTTCTAATGTGTTTACAGGTTATTCGAGTCCAATTCAAGTGCAATGCCTTATTCATTCTGATGTGCCTAGCCTATTCTTCAGACTTAGCAGACAAGGAGGAAGATTGCTATATTTTCAGGGAAGTCCTTTGCTTTACTTTTTCCTATTTTAGCCATTGAGGACAATGTCTGGTTTAAGTTTGGGGGTGGTCTTGTTTTGTGTATTTATTTTAGTTTATTAAGGTTGCATGTTAGTTAGTATGTTTTAGGTTAGGTGAGCAATGTTTTGATTTGAATTTGATTATGGCCAATGATAAGAAAAAAATGGATTAATTTTTTTTAACTCTTGTGAAGTTGAGAAGCATGCTTAGTTTATATTTTGACTTATGAGTTGGGTTTACACTCTTTGTGATTTTTTTTTGAACTTCAAAGCACATATCCATCTGTTTAGCTAGTTGTGACTTAAAATTCTTTTTGGTTAAATGCTTGTGAAAGATATCATTGAAACTTTAAAATTTTATTTGAGCTTCATTCAAAGTGAAATTTAGGCATTAACATAAGTTTGGGGAAAATCTTGGGTTATTGAAAATTTTGAAAATTATGAAACCTTCCTAAGTTAGAATGATGAATCATGTGGTGGGTTGAGATGGAGCGTAAAACGCACTCACCCATAAACACAAGCACGAGAAGGAGCGTAAAACGCACTCGTGCGAGAGAAAATGGGATGGAGCGTAAAACGCACTCGTTCAATGGGAAGTGAGATGGAGCATAAAAAGCACTCACTAGAATGGAAAGAAAAAAATAAAAGAAAATTTATGTTTTGAATTACTTGGGAAGGGTTCAAGTGTGCGTAAATGTATGAAATATCTTTTTGATCTTCAAAAATTTATGTTTTGCCTTTATTAGCGGAGATTGATGCGAAAGTAGGTTTTTAGAGTTGATTTGAAAATCTTTTATGAGTATTTGATTATATGATCTAGTGTGAGTCATGACTAGTTTGAATATTTAGATGCACACACACGCACTTAAAGGATCATGAGTAGTTGTGGAACTGATAATTAGGTTGAAATTTTAGGCTTTGCATGTTTTCAGAATTTTTTTTCTTGAGTTAACATTAAAAGAAATCTTTGAGTCTATTATGCAAATTTGTATTGATTCATTGCTCGAGTCATGTGAGATGTTATTTAGAATTAGTTGTTATAGTTGTTGTTCTTAGTGTTTGCTTGAGGACAAGCAAAGATTTAAGTTTGGGGGTATTTGATGAGTTGGTATTTTACCCACTAATTAGGTATTTTTTAGACTTAATATTTTGTGTGTTTTAAAGTATTTTAGGACATTTTATTTGTTTAAGTTGGATTTTGTAGGAAAATGCGGCTGACTAGGCGAATCGGGCAATTTTGGGTAAGGAGTGGCAGTTTTGTAAATAAGCTGAACTTGAAAGCTGGGGCTTTCAGTTTGTGAAGGATTTGAAAGCTGGGGCTTTGGGACGCAGAAAGTTATGAAGATTCTTTCCAACTGGATAAAGGATTGAGGAGTTCTATTTGTTTTTGGAGGCTCTAAACCTAATTTGGAGAAGGGAACTTCAAGTATAAAAGAGAGAGCTTTTTGGATATTCAGAGATTGAAGCAAAGATTAGAACTTGGAGATCGAGGACTCAAGAAAGCTCACAAGGAATTCAGAGTGGAGACGTGAAGGCGGAAGAAGACTTTGACAGAGTTTTCCTTACTCTTTATTTTTCAGTTTGTAATTAATTGTGATGACTTATTTTGGATATTTGGTTTTTAATTCTAGCATGAACTAAATTTATAATTAAGGCTACAATTGAACCATTATTGATTATGGATTAATTATTTATTTGATTCCAATTATTATTTCATTATTGAGTTGTCTATCATATCTGTGTTAATTAATTAATTGCCTGATCAACAATTAGTGGGATACTCTAGGTGAATTCGGGAGATGAAATCTAGGGTTAGATCTTGATATGATAGCATATATTTTTGATTATTTGCATGGTGTAGACACCCAAATTTTGCGTTTCCTTCTACTAACCATGACAGGAGGGCGAAATCGTCAATTGAACCGGCTTGCGGGAGCAAGGGAGCGGGCACAAGGGCAAGCGCTCGGCACCGCCGCAATGTTTTGGGCAACCCAAGTTTACGTGACAATAAAGCCGTCCGAGGCAGGCATTTCCGAATGAGGTGGCACGTCTCCCGGAAATTCCCGGACTGCAGAATACGAGCCTATCATCGAAAACCGACGTTGCGGCACGAAAATCGAGGCGTGGCACGAAAATCAAGAAAGTCAAGCCCGCCAGCCGCGGATAGATCTGCGGCCAAGTGGGTGCGCCAGCACGGAAACCAGGAAATCAGCACTACCAGCTGAGTGCGATGGGAGGCGTGCCAGCTGGCCAGCCGCAGATCCATCTGCGGCCAGCCGCAGATCTATCTGCGGCTGGCTCTGGCCAGCCTATTTAAGCCAGCTTCAGGCAGCATACAGGAGGTTCAACAAAAATTTGAAAGAGGAAGAATTCCAGCGGAAAACAGCAGCAAAAATCGGAAATAGAGAGGAAAAAACACCATAATTTTGCAACAAAATAGGAGAGAAAGGAAGGAAAAAGTGAGGATTAATATCTCTTGAGTTGATTGTATCACATATACTTCTCCTTCTATTCAAATACACCAAATTCACATCCATTTGGATATCAATTGCAAGGTGAAATCTCTTTTGTTATATCAATTTCTATCATATTATTTGATTGAATTAAATGTAGATTTCATGAAAATTATTGTGGAACAATGGATTAGGAATTATTAGAGAGGGTTCCATCGGAACAAAATTCTCCCTAATAATCCGATGATATCCATTGGGTGAGGTTTTGCTCGTTCATAACGATATATACATTAGGTGAAATTGATCTATTTAGATTGTTAATTTTGGATCATTGTGGGGCGTTAAGCAATCCGTTGTTAGTTATGTTATTGTAACTATTTGATGTTTGTGATAAATTGTGGATGTGAGCCTAGGAGCGTGACACCATGGTCCGAATCCGATGATGGACAAATTTTGACGTATGTATTTAGGAACAATGCAATCCTTCGTTGTAAACATGTAACCGTTGGGCCTTAAAACGACGCTAAGGCGAAAATCGTGTTTAAGGCCCCCCGAAATAGTGAAATTGGTGATTGTTGGCGTTCGGGGATATTTTGATGGCTTACATGCCCGTGAATAGCCCCGACGCGTGTTTATGCTCGATTTGATTTATGACACGAAATTGATTTCAAAGCTAAATAATAAGATTTTTCATAAAATCAATCAAAATGGGATATTAGAATCACGAGGTTAAAACTTGAGAAATGCTAATGAATGTCGATTCCTATTTGACGAGAAGGCAAAGGAAAATCGTTTTCAAACATCACAAAAAATGATTTTATAAATAAATGGCGTTTTATTAAACCGTTGTACATAGGGTTAAAGAGATTCTAGAAGTTGCCCATTATTTGAGTTACGAAAGCAACGTATAGATCTCGATTCCTATTTAGACGAAGGTTTAAAACTCTCGTTTTGCCAAAACGACACTCAATGAAAATCTCATAGTTTTGGACAATTAAAATCAAACCTTTCTCATAAAGAATAAAGCTTTCTCGTGTATACCGAAAAGACATTCCGAAGCGTTCTCAAATTAAAACACGGTTTTCCCTAAAAATCCAAATGATTCTTTCATACAAACCCACAACGACATTCACATAGGCACACACACACACACGCACACACACACACACACATTCATGAATTAAAGGATAGGAAAGTATCAAGATTGCGGTAACCGTGTTTCACGGAAGTCGAGGGGTGCCTAACACCTTCCCCTCACTTAAGCAAGCCCCCGAACTCTATGAATCTCGATTCGCAGACCAATTAATTCGGAGTCACACATGAGCCAGCGATTTATAAAAAACGAAAACTCGGATGAGTTGGTACATCCATTTCAAATATACCAACTGGCGACTCTGGTTAATTGGCTCATCATAAAAGACGATCTTTCAAAACCCTGTCGACCTTAAATGCCGACCTTTTCCAAAAAATCATCTAAACCAAAAGGCTAAATTTGGAAAAGACTAAAGACTAGAGAGGACGAAAAACCCGGCGTCGACAGCTGGCGACTCTGCTGGGGACATTAGAGGGCTTAAGCCGCGTTCAAATCTTGATGCTATCCTATCCTCTAAAATTCATAAATGTGTATGTACGTGCGATATTTTGACTTGTTTTACTTATTGTTGTGTGTGAATGTGTGCCTTTTGTCCAATGAATGAATGATTGAATGGATTTGTTTTACTTTAAAGTAATCATTTGCATACGGTGAGGACGATGAATGTGAATGTATGTTGAGAGAGTACCTCCTCCTGAGGCGAACCTGTCGGTTGCTTATTACTGGACTCGAAGGGGCTGCTCCCCGGAGATGGCTCAGGAAACGCACCACCCATATCCGCTCCAATCGAAAGGATTCAGACGAGTAGATTGCGAAGATTTGGGGACCTTCATGCCGAAAAGCCCGCGAGAGTAACCATAGGGTAGGTCAGCCTCTGATGAACCTAACGAAAGGGAAGCTTCTTCATGCCCTTTTATCATTCAGTCGAATAAATAAATGTCATGTAAATGGCATATAACTGTCATACCGGCATCATCGTAATAAATATGTCCTGTATCATGTGATTACATCACCTGCACATATAAAGAGGATACTGACATGGTTTTGCAGGAAGGCAATCTGTGCCACGTACCAAGGTTTTCTAAAAACTTCTAAATACTATCCTGTCATCAAACACTGACCTTGTTTTGCAGGATAAGATTAAGAGAACCGTGAAAGCGTGGCATAACGATCACAAAGAACCCGGAGTAGGGGCATATTCGACCACAAAAAAAAAAGGAAAAAGAAAAAGAAAAAGAAGAAAAAAGGAAGAAATAATAATAATCATGCATCGGTGTTGACATGCATCTGTCAACTTGTAACTGGCACAGTATTAAGAGGCCGTAAAGTCCATTCCATCCATCCAAATGGCAGAGGTCGATAGCCATGAAATTATAGTTCTGCCACTCCAACAATGCGGCCGAATACGAGGGATTCATCCTAGGACTGAGATTAGCCCGGGGAATGGGAATCAAAAGGATGATAGTAGTTGGAGACTCGAATTGGTCATCCGGCAGGCCATGGGAATATACTGCACCAAAGGGCATAATTGGGACCTAGCTACGGGACTGCTGAGATATCTGGAAGCCAAAGAGGCCACATACAACTGAACGAAGTACATGGCAATGTGTGCGAAGCCCATATGAGCAGAACATTTTGGCAAAGAAAATCATGTGAACGAGTTACTACTGGCTAACCATGAAACTGATTGCGATACTCATGTCAGGAAATGCCATCAATGCCAGATCCATGCCAATGCGATCCGTGCACCTCCTAGTGAGCTCCATTGCTTGACCTCACCGTGGCCAGTTGGACCGTGCAGCAGGTGATATCCCGGAAGGGGTAAATCCAGGAGTATGGTAGTGAATCCCGGCCAGGAGGGGATCAATGGGTTTTAAAATTCTGAGTTTTATTTTAAATCCCTGCACGCTCATGTCATTTTGTCATGATATCCAAAAAAAGATCATGTGCTGAAATGTTTTATATATATGACAAGCATTTTTGTTTTATGTCAGGTACCCCGATTTGAGGCATTCTAGCCTGACAAGCGATAGGCCAAATTTGAAGGAGGATCACAATTTTGGTATAGAGCTAGATTCGATCTAATGGGGATTGAGCAGGACGAGACAGATATCGACAATACGCATGACGAGATCAAAGGATGGGTCGAAGACAAACCCAAACCCGACTTAGGCCAGACCATCGCCATCAAACATCAGAGCCCCTAACGATCACAAAGAACCCGGAGTAGGGGCAAATTCGAACAAAAAAAAAAAAAAAAAAAAAAAAAAAAAAAAAAGGAAAAAATAGCCGAGTTGTTGAGCCTGTATGGAGATATGTTCGCTTGGTCCCGTGGCAACGTGATTGGATTGTCCACAGACGTTGTAGGACATCGACTGCCCATCAAGGAGGGTTTCCGACAAGTTAAGCAAAAGTTGAGAACGTTGAAGCCTGAATGGAGGTTGAAAGTAAAGGACGAGATTATCAAGCGGTTTAAAGCAGGAATCATCACGATGTCTATTTACCCTGAATGGCTTTCCGACAGAATCCCAGTACCACATCCTGGAGGAGAAGTAAGGGGCCGCATCGACTATAGAAATCTGAACGATGCCCTCAAGGAGGAGATATATGACAAATCTCTTGGGCATACGACAAGAGGGTGCGATCCCGAAAATTCAAAATAAACGATTTAGTCCTCAAAAGGATCGCGCCCTGCCAAGATGAAGCTATGGGGAATTTTGCTCTAAATTAAAAGGAGCCGTCGCGAGAAAAAAAAAATCAAAAAAAAAAAAATCAAAAAAAAAAAAAAAAAAAAAAAAAAAAAAAATAAAAAAAAAAAAAATCAAAAATCCCCCAAACCTTTCAACAGGTCAAAGGACCGGATCTTTTGTCAGCCCAGCGAGGTACCGATGCAACCAGTACGAGGGAGATCACAAGAAAAGCGACTTAACACTGGGGCATTTGTCACTACCCAGGAAATGATGACGTGCAAATTGGCACCCATGCAACAATCCCATCAACATGCACCATCATCTTCAAATGCTACCTCATGGCAACTCAATCTTCAACGGTACGATCATCTGGCATTTGTCAAGCATAGTGTTCCCGGGATACGATGATCCGCGTGAAAGGGGATTCTATTTGACTTAATGGGAATCGGATTAATTCTGACAAGCAACCGTGGAGCACGATCGTGAGTATGATTAGACGAAGAAGGCTATTCAACCTTTTGATCGGGTATAAAGCCTTAATTCAAGGCAACGTTTGCGACAGAATCGACCTCATATGACAGCCTTCACTTTGCATTTGCACAAACTTTCAGTTGTGGGGTATAAAACTATGACGACGTTGATGACAATTAACACGTAGTCAGACAGTCAATGATTATCAAGCTAATGTCTCGAATCGTGGCCTGGGTTATTCGAGTAATTAAGCCCGAGGGGTGTCTCTACACCTGGTGCCCTAAAGCCGTATGGTTTGGGAGTCGCTGGCCCAACACTCGTTACATGGGTAACTCAGAGCCTAAGAAAACGAGCATTACAGTAGAGGAGGCCCGAGCAGATTCGAATCGTGGCATGGGCTACTCGAGTAATTAAGCCTAAGGGATGTCTCTGCATCTGGTGCCCTAAAGCCGTCTGGTTTGGGAGTCACCGGCCTAACACTCGCTACATGGGGAACTCAAGCCTAAGAAAGCGAATCTTGCGCAAGGTCAAGCAAAGAATGAATGGGGCAGACCACCAGCTTGTCTCGAACCGTGGCCTTTGTTACTCGAGTAAATAAACCCGAATGGGTGTCTATACACCTAATGCCCCAAAACCGTCTGGTTCGGGAGTCATTGGTCCAAAACTCGTTAAATGGGTAACTTTGAAAAGCCTAAGAAAACGAGACAAGTGAAGTGGACTAATAAAAAAGGAAAAGATAAAAAACTCTCGGCCTTAAACAATGAGTCATGGAAGAGAAACCCCTACTGAGTGCTGCATCGCACAGTGCATCTGTCATATGACGTCAATCCTGCTAAGGACGTTGTCGAGGATGGAGACAGAGTGCCTTTGACGAGGGAAGGTAGTTCTTTTGAATTCGACCTTACTCACGTACAATGACCATGAATGCTTGAAGGTGTTCTTACGATTTCATAACTCGTTAAATAGAAAATCATCAACTCACGAGGGATTAAAAAAAAAAATAAAAAATTAAAAAAAAAAAATAAAAAAAAAAATAACTTCCAATCTAGCACATTCACGGTTCACAACTTGCTAGATTTCATGTGCTTTAACTGCATTTTTGTCGAGATTATAATATCTTTGTGTTGAACTAACACTAATGGCCCGAGCCTTCAAGTTTTGGCATTTGTTAGTCATCTGATATGCAGGATCTTGCAGAGCTGTGGATAACTCAGCACGATCAACATCGCGAGTTCTCGATGGAAATTCTTGGTAGCGACACGCACCAAGGCAGGGGCAGTTAAGAATCGTGAAATGGAAGGAAGCTGAGGCTGCACAGAACTCCTCGTCATTAGGCCTCTCCCCAATCCTGATTATCACTGCCTCGACATCCAAATGATCCATGTGCATGAGCATATACAAGGATGATATAATGCAAGACAACAGCATATCGGCCAGCAGAAATGATCAAAAGGCCAAGGAGCCGACATAGCTGTCGATCATCACTGAGAGCGAAACAGACTGCCTCAACTCGATGAAATGAAGACGACCAAGAACAAGCAGAGTACCAAACCAATGTTGAAATCTAGAAACTATGCTTCCCGATGAGGCGTGATCCAATCAAATGTTTGCAGACAATGACGACGGTCGAATCGTATCATTTGACTGAACATGGGTCATTTCTATCTAAACATATGTTGTGCACATGCATCTGTCCATAACATATCTGCCAGATCATGCATAACATCTTTTTTTTTCATGCATACAGGTACGATCAAAATGAAAATCTTCAGGAAAGTACAAGCACGTCGCTTTCAACCTCACGAATGATCAGACTGTGATGGCTTTTGCGGCATGGTACACGGACGATGTTGGTGGGTGATCCAGGACATGAGGCCGATCACACATCCCAGATCAAAAAAAAAAAAAAAAATAAAATAAAAAAAAAATTCACTCAAATCCAACAGACGACCCCTGGGAAGGGCTGGTATCCAACCAACAGACGACCCCTGGGAAGGGCTAATATCCAACCAATCAATAACCCCTGGGAAGGGCTGGTATCCAAACAATCAGTGATCCCTGGGAAGGGCTGGTATCCAAACAAGAAGAAAACCCTGGGAAGGGCTGAGATCCACGCGAACCACAACAAGATGGTGAGCACCCCTGGGAAGGGCTGATATCCACACAAAGAAAAAGACAAAAACAACAAACCCTGGGAAGGGCTGAGATCCACGCGAACCACAACAAGATGGTGAGCACCCCTGGGAAGGGCTGATATCCACAAAAAGAAAAAAAGACAAAAAACAACAAACCCTAGGAAGGGCTGAGATCCACGCGAACCACAACAAGATGGTGAGCACCCCTGGGAAGGGCTGATATCCACAAAAAGAAAAAAGACAAAAAACAACAAACCCTGGGAAGGGCTGAGATCCACGCGAACCACAACAAGATGGTGAGCACCCCTGGGAAGGGCTGATATCCACAAAAAGAAAAAAGACAAAAAACAACAAACCCTGGGAAGGGCTGAGATCCACGCAAACCACAACAAGATGGTGAGCACCCCTGGGAAGGGCTGATATCCACAAAAAGAAAAAAGACAAAAAACAACAAACCCTGGGAAGGGCTGAGATCCACGCGAACCACAACAAGATGGTGAGCACCCCTGGGAAGGGCTGATATCCACAAAAAGAAAAAAGATAAAAAACAACAAACCCTGGGAAGGGCTGAGATCCACGCGAACCACAACAAGATGGTGAGCACCCCTGGGAAGGGCTGATATCCACAAAAAGAAAAAAGACAAAAAACAACAAACCCTGGGAAGGGCTGAGATCCACGCGAACCACAACAAGATGGTGAGCACCCCTGGGAAGGGCTGATATCCACAAAAAGAAAAAGGACAAAAAACAACAAACCCTGGGAAGGGCTGAGATCCACGCAAACCACAACAAGATGGTGAGCACCCCTGGGAAGGGTTGATGTCCACAAAAAGAAAAAAGACAAAAAACAACAAACCCTAGGAAGGGCTGAGATCCACGCGAACCACAACAAGATGGTGAGCACCCCTGGGAAGGGCTGATATCCACAAAAAGAAAAAGGACAAAAAACAACAAACCCTGGGAAGGGCTGAGATCCACGCAAACCACAACAAGATGGTGAGCACCCCTGGGAAGGGCTGATATCCACAAAAAGAAAAAAAAAAAAAAAAAAAAAACAACAAACCCTGGGAAGGGCTGAGATCCACGCGAACCACAACAAGATGGTGAGCACCCCTGGGAAGGGCTGATATCCAGAAAAAGAAAAAGACAAAAAACAACAAACCCTGGGAAGGGCTGAGATCCAAGATAACCAACCGGCGACGATAACCGGGGGTTACGAGATGGGTGACCGGCGACGATACCCGGCCCCGACAAGACAATCGACCGACGACGATAACCGGCGATTACGAGATGGATGTCCGGCGACAAAAACCGGCTCCGACAAGATAACCAACCGGCGACGATAACCGGGGGTTATGAGATGGGTGACCGGCGACGATACCCGGCCCCGACAAGACAATCGACCGGCGACGATAATCGGCGATTACGAGATGGATGTCCGGCGACGAAAACCGGCTCCGGCAAGATAACCAACCGGCGACGATAACCGGGGGTTACAAGATGGGTGACCGGCGACGATACCCGGCCCCGACGAGACGATCGACCGGCGACGATAACCGGCGATTACGAGATGGATGTCCGGCGACGAAAACCGGCTCCGGCAAGATAACCAACCGGCGACGATAACCGGGGGTTACAAGATGGGTGACCGGCGACGATACCCGGCCCCGACGAGACGATCGACTGGCGACGATAACCGGCGATTACGAGATGGATGTCCGGCGACGAAAACCGGCTCCGGCAAGATAACCAACCGGCGATGATAACCGGGGGTTACAAGATGGGTGACCGGCGACGATACCCGGCCCCGACGAGACGATCGACCGGCGACGATAACCGGCGATTACGAGATGGATGTCCGGCGATGAAAACCGGCCCCGACAAGACAATCGACCGGCGACGATACCCGGCGGTTACGAGATGGGTGACCGGCGACGATACCCGGCCCCGACGAGACGATTGACCGGCGACGATAACCGGCGATTACGAGATGGGTGACCGGCGACGAAACCCGGCCCCGATAAACGGTGACACCTGTGGAACCGTATCAAAAGACTGTACAGGGGTCATTTTTCATCAAATTTACATTTTAAATGTTGTGTCACATGCATTGAATATATGATAATTCTGTACGTGATCCATGCAGGTTAGGTGTCAAGGTCCTAGCCTATCAGAGTCAAAAGCAATGGTTGCCAAGAACGATGTGCGAGGACAAATTCCAAGGATGCCCTTCAAAGCTAGTCAGGAGAATAACTTCCTTTGATGACAATGGGATGGAATAAGGTGATTACGAGAGGGGTGACCGGATATGAGACCCGACATTCACAGGACAATCGACCGGATACGAGACCCGGCGATTACGAGACGAGCGACAGGTTAGGGATTGATGCATTGACACCTTTACAAATGTGTTGCATGCCTTACATCTTGCGTTACATCATAAGTTGTATGTGTTGCACTGTCATTCTTACGCACTGTCATTCATGCATCGAGTGTCTATTCTTTATCCTGTTCATTTCATTTATCATTTCATAAACATGATAAAGAGGGGCAGCTGTAGACACCCAAATTTTGCGTTTCCTTCTACTAACCATGACAGGAGGGCGAAATCGTCAATTGAACCGGCTTGCGGGAGCAAGGGAGCGGGCACAAGGGCAAGCGCCCGGCACCGCCGCAATGTTTTGGGCAACCCAAGTTTACGTGACAATAAAGCCGTCCGAGGCAGGCATTTCCGAATGAGGTGGCACGTCTCCCGGAAATTCCCGGACTGCAGAATACGAGCCTATCATCGAAAACCGACGTTTGCGGCACGGAAATCGAGGCGTGGCACGAAAATCAAGAAAGTCAAGCCCGCCAGCCGCGGATAGATCTGCGGCCAAGTGGGTGCGCCAGCACGGAAACCAGGAAATCAGCACTACCAGCTGAGTGCGATGGGAGGCGTGCCAGCTGGCCAGCCGCAGATCCAACTGCGGCCCCCAGCCGCAGATCTATCTGCGGCTGGCTCTGGCCAGCCTATTTAAGCCAGCTTCAGGCAGCATACAGGAGGTTCAACAAAAATTTGAAAGAGGAAGAATTCCAGCGGAAAACAGCAGCAAAAATCGGAAATAGAGAGGAAAAAACACCATAATTTTGCAACAAAATAGGAGAGAAAGGAAGGAAAAAGTGAGGATTAATATCTCTTGAGTTGATTGTATCACATATACTTCTCCTTCTATTCAAATACACCAAATTCACATCCATTTGGATATCAATTGCAAGGTGAAATCTCTTTTGTTATATCAATTTCTATCATATTATTTGATTGAATTAAATGTAGATTTCATGAAAATTATTGTGGAACAATGGATTAGGAATTATTAGAGAGGGTTCCATCGGAACAAAATTCTCCCTAATAATCCGATGATATCCATTGGGTGAGGTTTTGCTCGTTCATAACGATATATACATTAGGTGAAATTGATCTATTTAGATTGTTAATTTTGGATCATTGTGGGGCGTTAAGCAATCCGTTGTTAGTTATGTTATTGTAACTATTTGATGTTTGTGATAAAATTGTGGATGTGAGCCTAGGAGCGTGACACCATGGTCCGAATCCGATGATGGACAAATTTTGACGTATGTATTTAGGAACAATGCAATCCTTCGTTGTAAACATGTAACCGTTGGGCCTTAAAACGACGCTAAGGCGAAAATCGTGTTTAAGGCCCCCCGAAATAGTGAAATTGGTGATTGTTGGCGTTCGGGGATATTTTGATGGCTTACATGCCCGTGAATAGCCCCGACGCGTGTTTATGCTCGATTTGATTTATGACACGAAATTGATTTCAAAGCTAAATAATAAGATTTTCATAAAATCAATCAAAATGGGATATTAGAATCACGAGGTTAAAACTTGAGAAATGCTAATGAATGTCGATTCCTATTTGACGAGAAGGCAAAGGAAAATCGTTTTCAAACATCACAACAAATGATTTTATAAATAAATGGCGTTTTATTAAACCGTTGTGCATAGGGTTAAAGAGATTCTAGAAGTTGCCCATTATTTGAGTTACGAAAGCAACGTATAGATCTCGATTCCTATTTAGACGAAGGTTTAAAACTCTCGTTTTGCCAAAACGACACTCAATGAAAATCTCATAGTTTTGGACAATTAAAATCAAACCTTTCTCATAAAGAATAAAGCTTTCTCGTGTATACCGAAAAGACATTCCGAAGCGTTCTCAAATTAAAACACGGTTTTCCCTAAAAATCCAAATGATTCTTTCATACAAACCCACAACGACATTCACATAGGCACACACACACACACGCACACACACACACACACATTCATGAATTAAAGGATAGGAAAGTATCAAGATTGCGGTAACCGTGTTTCACGGAAGTCGAGGGGTGCCTAACACCTTCCCCTCACTTAAGCAAGCCCCCGAACTCTATGAATCTCGATTCGCAGACCAATTAATTCGGAGTCACACATGAGCCAGCGATTTATAAAAAAACGAAAACTCGGATGAGTTGGTACATCCATTTCAAATATACCAACTGGCGACTCTGGTTAATTGGCTCATCATAAAAGACGATCTTTCAAAACCCCGTCGACCTTAAATGCCGACCTTTTCCAAAAAATCATCTAAACCAAAAGGCTAAATTTGGAAAAGACTAAAGACTAGAGAGGACGAAAAACCCGGCGTCGACACATGGGATAAATAATTGGGGTTGTGAAGTGAATAGGGATATCTCTTCGCTGCATGTAACTTATGGGAATTGGTTCTTAATAAATTTAACTCTATTGTTGTGCATAGGAATATCGCATAATTAATTGAGTTAGATAAATTTATTTGATCACTTGGAAATGGGCTTATAAATAAAGTGGAATTCCTGTTAACAACTTGGATGAATTTAATAAATGGATAGATTTGATACATGGATTCATATGACATAATTGGGGATATTGTAGTCTTAAGCTTTAATCATTTGAAATTCAATCTTTGTGTTAGATAATTTTCTTAGTTAGTTTCATTAGTCAAATCATTATTAAAATCTGTGATCGTTTAACTAAAATTGAATTGGTATAAAACTAGTAGTTGGAATTTATTTAACTAGATTCCTTGTGGGTTCGATATTTGTTACTTATTCTATATTACTTGTTGATCGCGTACACTTGCGCGTAATTATTAATCGCGAAATCGACCAACACTCGCCAAGGCATACAGGGAGTTGCAGCAGACCAGCGGGGCCTCGCCACAAACTAGCGAGGCCTCGCCAGGGCATACAGGGAGTTGCAGCAGGGCAGCGGGGCCTCGGCACATACCAGCGAGGCCTCGCCAAGTCGGTCCTGAGTGCGATCTGACACAGTTTTAGTGCGATTTAAGCTCCATTTTGTCCGACTTTGGCTAGTGTTTCTTGAAGGAGACTATATATAATCTCTTCTAAGCTTCATATCAGATATCTAGAGGGAGGGAGGCTACATATTACATCACAAAAACGTGCGTAGGGCTGGAAAAGAGAGCAAAATCAAGCCAAAGGCCAAGGAGCTAAGTTGTCAAGGACTGCAAAACGAAGAAGGAGAGCTAGAACTCAACATCCAACCATTGAACAACATCTGAATATCTTCAAAAGTGGTTTTATCTCTAGCATTCACTTCTTATTTTGTAATCCGAATTTGATGATGTATAATTTGAATTATATGTTTATTGTAGCTATCATGAACTAACCATCTATTCTAAGATTGCAATGGAACCCAACTCTTAAATTGAATTAAATTCTCTCTCTTGATATTAGTTATTAATTTGTGAATTAATTATCATAGCCCTTGCTTTGTTGATTAATTGCTTGGCCCGTAATTACCTTGGGAACCTATATGAACTTGACGAACGGATTATAGGTTAAGACCTAGGTATGATAACATGTGAGAGTTAAAGATTGTTGTAGGTTATTAACTTGATTAAGTGACGTGTGTCTTGTTAATTATCCGCATAAATAGGTAACTTGATAGTAGTTGGGATAGACATATACCTAATTACCGCATGCAACCAATTGAGAATCTAGTCTTAATGACTTTCGAAGCGAAAGTTGGTAATTAAGGGGACGATTGACGAGATTTAGTGACACGTGTCTTATTAATCATTCCTGAAATTAGTCTCTTGATAGTGTATAGGATAGACATATACCTATACACCGCTTAGGAAGATTCATGATTGACCATCGACAGAGGCTCTCATGAAGTTTTGATTTCTCAGTTGTCAATTCGTATGCTTTAACTAATTAAAAAGAGAGAGTTAGGAGATTCAAGTGACGTGTTGGGGGAAATTGTAATCTTAAACCTTCCTATCTTGATATTTTACCGCATTTCATTCATTACTTGACTCGTGAACTCAATTAATCAACAAACAATCAAACCTTCATCGTTTAAATTAGATCAAATTGATATACGATTGGTACTTGGTTATTATTTGTCACAATTCTCTGTGGGTTCGACTCATATCTTATCATATATTACTTGTGGATCGTGTATACTTGCACGTGTATGTTTATCGATTGTTAAATTGACTAACATTGATCATTATGTATGACATGTTTAGCCAAATGTTTATGATTTAAATAATGAGCACGTTATCTATGTGCTATGTGATACATGCAAACTGTTAGATTTTGCTGAGTTGTCGAGCTCATTCTTGCAAATAGCCACTTTTGCAGGTTAAAGATTCAAGGTAACGTTATGTGCTTCTTGAACAGATGTTATGCATGAAGATTAATTGTTTTAGCTTAAATTATGTTTTTGAACCATGATTAAGGTTCTGGATGATGTATTTGATGATGTACTAAATGTAACAGATGTTGAGTTGTAAAATTTGTATTGACTTATAATTTAATTTTATCTGATGTATAAAGGGTGTTGAATCTCGAAGTGAGTTTTATTTTATTATAACTCTGATGAAGCGAATCATTAAGCAAATATGATTCTAGAGTATGTAAATGATTAAAGGTTATGATTCAGGGAAAGCAAAAAAAACTGAAAAGTTTAAAATTGTTTCGCATTTTATTAAGTTTAACATTGAATAATGTTGTAAGGTCAAAATGAGGATGTATTGTTAATAACCGATGTGGAGAGTTGGATTGTTCAGAATTTGGGGTCGTTACAGAGGCCGCTGACAGATTTAATTCGTATATATCGGGTAAAGCTCTAACTCCCGAGCGCGGTCTCTAACCTGACGAGGTGGTCGACGGTGAGATGATGTTGCAGATTACAGGGAGGGGATGGGAAACATTCACAGCCCATCCATAACCTACTTGTATAGCCATTGTCAAGGAGTTCTATGCCAATGTAGAGGACGCGGCACCATGTGAGGTTATAATCAGGGGCAAGAAGGTTTCGTTCAGTGCCCAGACTATCAATGAATATTATTATTTGAGGCCTGACGAACGCTGCAGATATTCATAATTTCTTGCTGAAGGGCCAAATTTGGAGAAGGTTGTGACTGACTTGTGCAAACCGGGGATGGCTTGGATATCTAGAGGATCACGTGCAGCAATTTCTTTCCTTAGCAAAGATCGAAGTCGTTAAGGGAAGGTCTGGTATGCCTTTTTGTCAACCAAATGGATGCCATCACAGCATGTGAGTGATGTCCCAAAGGAAAAAGCTCTTTTGTTATATGCAATCATGACAGGTATAAAGATTAATGTGGGGGAGGTGATTAAGGCGTCGATTCGCCGAAGCTTACGAGGTCATACTTAGGGTGGTTTACCACACCCTTCTTTGATTTGCGGGCTATGCCTTCGAGCGGATGTTCGTTGGAGTACTGAGGAAGCTGTCCAACAACCGTTGCTTCTTTTGGACCACCGACTAATTGCGAGGTATAAGGAATGGGAAGGTGGTGAGTCACATCCCCGTGGCTTGGGATATATCATTCATCCTCCTTCTGAAGGTGAGGAGCAGGAGTCTGATGAGGAGGCAGCGGGTCCTTCGACGTCCACTTCAACCGGCAAATCCAGGTTCAGTCTTCAATTTCACGAATTGCAGCGACTTATCGATTCTCAGCATAAGACCATATTAAGGGAGAATCAGAGGTTGGCGGACCGACATGAACATATGTTTGCTTATCAGATGAGTTGTACGCAAGCGATAACCACTATGTATGATAATATGCGACCATTGATGGATCCTGTTCATTTTCCAGAGGCTCAGTCGTTGCCAGTTTTTCCACCACCAATCCCAGATGATGATGACGAGTTTGGGCCCACTGCTTGATATGTCAGGGAAGTCCTCAGTTCTTTATATTCTTTATTTTCAGCACAATGAGGACATTGTTTCGTTTGAGTTTGGGAGAGGTTTGGGAATTGATAGTTTTATTCTGTTTTGGTGGTGTGTAAATTGCATAGTAGGAATCGTTTTATTTATTTGCATTGTAGTTGCATTAGTGCATTTGTTTAATATGAATAGTTTCATTAGCTTCATGGTAAATTGCATATTTTAGTTGTGTTGCATTCAATTATTACTTCATAAAAAAAACCAAAAAATATAGTAGAGTAGGATCATATATGTAACGACCCCAAAATTCATACAATTCAACTCTCAACATCGGTCATTATCAATACATCGTCGTTCTGACTTTACAACAATATCCAGTATTAAACTTAATAAAAATGCGGAATAATTTAAACTTTCCTATTATAAATCATTCTCGATCCCAAAATTTTCAACCTTTACATCTAAATATCTTAGAATCGTGTTAATATCATGATTCACCTTGTCAAACTTATTATAAAAGTTTACACCTCAATACAAACTTTACAACTCAACATAAATACATTTATCAAAAACTTAACATAATTCAGGTAATAATTTCAACTAAAACATTTAATCTTCATGCATCATTTTGATCCATGTCATTTGGGTAGCACATAACGTTACCTTGTATCTTTAACCTGCAAAAATGACTATTTGCAAGAATAAGCTCGATAGCTCAGCAAAATCTAACAGTTTATGTACATCACATAACACATAGATAACATGCTCATCATATACATCATAAACATTTGGCTAAACATATCATACATATTGTACATCAATTACCAAGTAATAAATTGAGTTCCATAACTCAATCAATATTTTAACTCAATGGACGTTGTCATAAATTAACTTTGTCGTTCCATACATACAATACATAGAAAACATCATGCTTTTATATCATAGATTTAAAATAATTAATCATTTAGTTCACATAACAAATAGGAACTAAAAGACTTTCCTGGTTCGTAGATTACCAATTACTATAATTAGTCTATTCTTATCTGCACTTCACGTATCTTACACGATATATAATCATGCACAACATTTATTAGTGACATAGCAACACTTAGAAAATAATCTACACATTCCGTTTATAAAGTAGTAACAATGATTAGTTACAATTGTATTATCACTTAAGGATTCACTCTCATCCAATTTTATTTTAATATCTCAATTGTCATCAGGTAATTAATAGGTATTGCTTATCATCCATCATAATATCTTATTATTCATTTAATATATTAGTCTAAGCTTTAAATATGCACATGGCAACATAACATGAGCAAAAGAAAAGAAGAAAATTTTTCATTTCTTGTTCCACCGTCGGGGCGGTAGAATCCTTCACAAACCAGCACCGGGGCGGTTAAGTTAGTTCATTTTGGGTGCCGAGGCGAAGTCCTCACCGGGGCGACAAAAACAGTTCATTTCTACCGCCGGGGCGGTGAACCTAAAACTCAACTTCTGCAGTTCGCGAAAACATCAATGGAAATTATTGTGAATTAAATTTCATTAATAATGTGAGTGATTCACTTAATTAAAATAGTGAATTGATGTGAATATATTTGTGTGTGAAGTGTTGGTACGTATTTTAGTACGCTAAAGTGATGAGAATATTATATTTTGATTAAATAATTAAATTAGAGGATTAATGTTTTATTGAATAAAATGACTTATTTAATAAAATTATAGTTTGGCTAAATTGAATTATAATTTGGTCATTAAGGTTTTAATCGAAATTATTAATAAGTTTAATTATATTTATTAACATAATAAGTTTAATCAAATTAAAGTGTGACACAATATTATATAATAAGAATATTATTAAAATAATTTAAAAAGATGTTAAAAAGGGTGTTAGCCAAACATGGCCTTGTGACCCTTGGAGGTTGTAACTGCTGAGAAACTGATATACACGTAAAAGTGTATTTGTCAGTTTATTTTGATATGGCTAAAAAAAATGAGTGGGAGAATTCTCTAAGAATTAGAAAAGAGCCTTAAAAAATCAAGAAGGAAGAAACCTTGTTCATCACTTGTTTAGATTGATTCAAAGGTAATAGTCAGACCCTAAAGCTTTTCTTTCTAGTTTTCTTAAGTATAAGAGTATGGGATTTCTGTAAAATTATTTTGGTTGAATGAATTGGAGAAAAGCTTGATTATGTGTTATTGGGTTTAATTAGTGTGATATATGTTGATTATAAATGAAATTGGAGTAATGAAATTCGAATTTGTGTGTAAAAGAGGAAGAATTGAGTTTTGATTGAATATGTACGTTTTGGCTTGTTTTAGAGTCAAAATTGATGGTTAATTCATGTGGTAATCTATAAATTGATAATGGATTGTTGTTATGCGTTCAAAAACGAAAACAACGGAAGTTGAACGAACCAATTTGGTTGAATAACAAATCTGTAATGATTGATTACATAAATTGTCAAAGTTTGTAAAAATTAGTGTGAACATGAGATTTGAGGCTCTAAATTGGTGGATTAATGTGAGTTATGTATTTAGGATGGTTAAATACAAGTTTAGAATTGTTTCAACAAAATTTATGATAATTGGGTATGCTTGGAATTGATGTTTGATGCTTAAAATTCGTGTTTTTGGGCTTGAATATTCTGCAGTTCGCGAACTGCAGAAGTTGAGTTTTAGGTTCACCGCCTCGGCGGTAAAAATGAACTGTTTTTGTCGCCCCAGCGAGGACTTCGCCCCGGCGCCCAAAATAAACTAACTTAACCGCCCCGGCGGTAGCCTCTCCCCGGCGCTGGTTTGTGAAGGATTCTACCGCCCCGACACTGGTTTGTGAAGGATTCTACCGCCCCGGCGGTGGAACATGAAATGAAAATTTTTCTTCTTTTCTTGTGCTCATGTTATGTTGCCATGTGCATATTTAAAGCTTAGACTAATGTATTAAATGAATAATAAGATACTATGATGGATGATAAGCAATACCTATTAATTACCTGATGACAATTGAGATATTAAAATAAAATTGGATGAGAGTGAATCCTGAAGTGATAATACAATTGTAACTAATCATTGTTACTACTTTATAAATGGAATGTGTAGATTGTTTTCAAAGTGTTGCTATGTCACTAATAAATGTTGCGCATGATTATATATCGTGTAGGATACGTGAAGTGCAGATAAGTATAGTCTAATTATGGTAATTGGTAATCTACGAACCAGGCAAGTCTTTCAGTTCCTATTTGTTATGTGAACTAAATGATTAATTATTTTAAATCTATGATGTAAAAGCATGATGTATTCTATGTGTTGTATGTATGAAACGACAAAGTCAATTTATGACAACGTTCATTGAGTTAAAATATTGATTGAGTTATGGAACTCAATTTATTACTTGGTAATTGATGTACAATATATATGATATGTTTAGCCAAATGTTTATGATGTATATGATGAGCATGTTATCTATGTGTTATGCGATGTACGTAAACTGTTAGGTTTTGCTGAGCTGTCGAGCTCATTCTTGCAAATAACCATTTTTGCAGGTTAAAGATACAAGGTAACGTTATGTGCTACCCAAATGACATGGATCAAAATGATGCATAAAGATTAAATGTTTTAGTTGAAATTATTACCTGAATTATGTTAAGTTTTCGATAAATGTATTTATGTTGAGTTGTAAAGTTTGTATTGAGGTGTAAACTTTTATAATAAGTTTGACAAGGTGAATCATAATATTAACATGATTCTAAGATATTTAGATGTAAAAATTGAAAATTTTGGGATCGAGAATGATTTATAATAGAAAAGTTTAAATTATTCCACATTTTTATTAAGTTTAATACTGGATATTGTTGTAAAGTCAGAACGACGATGTATTGATAATGACTGATGTTGAGAGTTGAATTGTATGAATTTTGGGGTCGTTACAGTTGGTATCAAAGCTGATAGGTTAGAAACCTTAGGTACGAGTAACTTAGGCTATAACTTTATAGAAGAGAGGTGAAGATGATAGAGTTTAAAAAATAGTAAGTTAAGTACAATAATGGTGCAATCGTATTCTTTAATGGTTGATGTATGGTATCTGGGCTAAACAATTCCTTCAGAGAGCGGAGGTTGATACGAACTAATAACCGATCTAACTCGCTGTGCAAAACAATGTAGACGAGATGGGGACTAGTTTGTTGGTTGTTTGTGGGAAACCACTCAGGTGCTCTACTGAACACTGTTAGGGACTCGATGTGTATCAAGTATAGAATTATGGATGTGTATGATTAAGAAGTGATTCTTTTATATAGGTAGATGCATGAGATGAGTTAAGTCCTAGAAACGTTATAAGAAGAAGATGCGAATGACGCGAAGTGAACTCGAATAAAATATTGAATAATATGAATGAAGTTAGAAATTCTTAAAGGAAGAATTGATATATAAATAAGAAGATTCAAAGAAGAATCTTGAAGAGATATATAAGATGAGAACCAGGAGTTACCTGACTCCAGTAATAACGATGGTGTTAATAAATAGACGATATCTATAAGATGAGAATGATATAATGATAAGGATGAACTCAAATAGGGTTTAGAGAATTCATGTGAGAAAAGATTATGATAAAATGTTTAGGTTCAAAGAAGAACCTGAAGAGCTAAAAGAACAGGGAATACCTAAGTTGATTAATCATAAGATAACGTGATTAAAGAGAAGAATAAAGAAGATTGTAGGATGAGACAATCATAAGATAAGAAAGAATCGTAAGAAGAGATGATGATAGAACGAAATCACGACGTGATCTGCTAAAGTTGTAAAATGTCAGAAGATCTTAAATGATTGAATAGTTGTAGCATGATGCTATAAAGAGATGGTACTATGAAATAGTACGAGGTAAACTCACGAGGAGTTATGGATAATGAAATACGAGGAATTCGTATCAAGCAAGAAGTAAGTTAAGAGCAAGATGGAATTAGGTGGGATTTCAATGGAGGACTCATGTTAGTGGCTGAGTTGTACAATTCCTTGTATGGGCGAGGAATTTGTGCTTGGTGTAATAACTGCTTAGCTTTCTATATTGACAATTCATTACAATATTGGTATCACGCTATCACTATACGTATGACGAGAAGGTGATTCTTTTCTCATAATTATATTTGATAGTTATAGAATATTAAGATTAGGTACAGTTCTTAAAACTCATACTTATGGTAAGTTTGTGACTTATAATCGTATGGTGGAACCCCTCAGCGAATGGACAATTTTGGTCTAACTAGGATAAGTTCCTAAATCCGTATGATTGTGGTAAGTTCCTGAACTTCCAAAGTGTGGTAAGTTTGATGAACTATATTGGGTATAGAAAAGTTATGGTATAGAGAGCATTGATGATATTGAAGAATGATAGAATGATTGAGTAATGAATTAATGGAGTAAAGATTGAAGTTGATGGAGAAAATGGAGATTCTAAATCTTCTAGCTATGCTAGATTTTCAAAATTTATTGACATCGTGCTCATATTCACAATTTTGAATTCTCGAAAATATATTGGGTCAATGTTTGAGCCAATGAGTTTTAAAAAGGTGTTGTTATTCATATGTCTATACTAATTGTTTCAGCTAGACAAAAATGATTTGAAATTATCAAAATGTATTTTGAACGATAGAGTCATCAATACAATTGAACCTAGTGTTGGATGTGATCGAAGGGTCGTTAGCCCACTATGGTATGATGTAATATGACAAAGTCCTAAAATGACGGCATCCTCAACGTACTATAAAGATGATACGGTATCATGATGTCATAAAAGAATTTTAGTTTTTCTGTTAAGCTATAAAAAGATATGCCAATTAAGTTAGCTAAAAATGTTTTGACTGATGTCTGAATTGTTGCTCAAGGTCTAAGCTAATTGATTCGGCTAGACGACTATTGAAAGATGTTTTACAAGATTCAAGCATTCTTTGAGAATTTATGCCAAACCAGATTGTTCTGGTGCGGAATTTGTATTAAGTCTAAGGTCAACCAACCCTATAATGGGGGGCTACGCAATAACATTAATATGTATGTGCACAATACATAGTACGGAAGGCTGATCACCTGGAGTACGAGAAGAGATGGTCCATAGTCTTTTGACTGTTAAAGGTTACAGTAGAAATATATGTTAACCTAGGACAAGGTTCAAGTCTTTACAACTCCTCAACATGATATTGAAAGTTTTTGAATGAATCTTTTAAATTCCTGAGTTATTCGTACTGTTTCCCAATTATTCAATAATTGTGGAAGATTCTTATTCTTTTGAAAGGTGGAAGTGGAAAGGAAGATATTCCTTAGAAAGGGATAAGTTGTAGAATGCGGCATGTGGTGATGAGTAAATTAAACAAACTATAATAAATCCAAGAAAGAAATGAAATTCCAGAAGAGGAAGAGATAAATTTAGCTAATAATGACAAATTTTTAGAAGAGAAAGATGTGAAGAATGTGATGATCTTAGAAAGGTCTATAGAGAAAGAACTTGGTTGTAGAACCCAATGAATAAGTAGAGATTAACATAGAGTCCATTTCGATAAATGGAAGGAACGAATATTAGTAAATTAAAATTTCGAGGACGAAATTCTTAGAAGAAGGGGTGAATGTGATATCCCGAGTATTTGTACGATGCTAAATCAGGATATTTTATGATTACAACGAGTATGTTATGCAATGATCCTTAGAGAAAGGAAGTGAATGCGTTAAAGGGTGAAAGAATATATAATACTCGAAGTGTTTCAAGTTTAAGTGAAGGTGATGAAATAAAACCTACACTAAGGTAATGCGCTAAGTTATTCAACGATAATTGTGAAAGAGATTTAGTGAAAATCAAGTAAGGGAGGTTTCGTTGATTCCGAGGACGGAATCCTTATAAGGAGGGAAGGATGTGACAACCCGGATTTTCAGAAATTATTAAATAAGAATTTAATAAATAAAATTCTTATTAAGAGACGTTTTGGGTTTGAATATGTGTATATATATGTTTCATACTGTGAAATATGTGGTTCAGTGTGAAAAAAATTATATATTCATGTAATAGGGAAGAAATGGTTTAATAATTAATTAAACCATTGAAAAGATTAAATGAAATTGTCATGAGAAGGAAATTAGTTGAGTAATATTAGTTAATTTAATTAAGTTAAAATTATATTAGGAAATAATATAATTTGATTGGTATGTCTTGTGGACAATGGAAATTATTGTGAATTAAATTTCATAAATAATGTGAGTGATTCACTTAATTAAAATAGTGAATTGATGTGAATATATTTGTGTGTGAAGTGTTGGTACGTATTTTAGTACGCTAAAGTAATGAGAATATTATATTTTGATTAAATAATTAAATTAGAGGATTAATGTTTTATTAAATAAAATGACTTATTTAATAAAATTATAGTTTGGCTAAATTGAATTATAATTTGGTCATTAAGGTTTTAATCGAAATTATTAATAAGTTTAATTAAATTAAAGTGTGACACAATATTATATAATAAGAATATTATTAAAATAATTTAAAAAGATGTTAAAAAGGGTGTTAGCCAAACATGGCCTTATGACCCTTGGAGGTTGTAACTGCTGAGAAACTGATATACACATAAAAGTGTTGTAGACACCCAAATTTTGCACTTCGTATACTAACCCTGACAGGAGGGCAGATTCGTCCATTGAGCCGGCCTACGAGAGCGAAGGATGGGCGCAAGTACGAACACTCGACGCCACCGCGACGATTTGCAAATCAAAACTAACATGACAACAAGGTCGTCCGAAATGAGCATTCCCGAATGATGTGGCACGTCTCCCAGTAATTCCCGGACTGCAAAATACAAACCTGTCGGCGAAAACCGACGTCACGACACGAGAATCGAGGCATGGCACGAAAATCGAGAAAGTCAAACCAGCCAGCCGCGGATTGATCTGCGGCCAATAAGTGCGCCTTTTGAAAACACGGAACTCGAAACACGGAAGCCGAAAACCAGCTGAGTGGATGAGGGGCGGCCAGCCAGCCGCAGATCCATCTGCGGCTGCCCTTGGCAGCCCCATATCAGTGCAGTTCTTCATTTGTTCCAGGGGGCGAGAGAAAAAAGGGAGAGGAAAAACAGCAGCAGCAGCTCGGGAAAACAGGAAGAAATAGCAGAAATTTGCAACAAAATAGGAGAGAAAGGAAGAAAAAAAGAGAGGATTTATACTCTTTGATTTGATTGTATCATATATACTTCTCATTCTATTCAAATACACAAGTTTACATCCACTTGGATATCATTTGCAAGGTGAAAATCTTCTTATTATAGCAATTTCTATCATATCCTTTGGTTAAATTAAATGTAGTTTTCATGTAACTTATGGTGGAACAATGAATTAGAGATTATTAGTGAGGGTTCCATCGGAACAAAATTCTTCCTAATAACCCGATGATATTCATTTATTGAATTTTTTGTTTGTTTTACGGCGATATGTTGGGCGTGGTTCCTTTAGGTTGTAATTTTAGGATGTCTTGGCATTGTTAGATTATCCGTGTTGGTTATTTCTTGTAATATCCGTTTTGTGGGCATGTGGAAATTTCGGGTGTGAGCCTAGGAACGCGACCCCGTGGTCCAAATCCAATGATGGACATCTTTTGATGTAGGTAGTAGGAACGATGTAGTCTTCATTGTAAATATGTAATCGTCGGGCCTTAAAACGACGCCAAGGCGAGAATCGTATTTAAGGCCCCGTCATAGTGAAAATATGTGATTGTGGGCATTCGGGGTTATTTTGATGGCTTACATGCCCGTGAATAACCCCCTACGCATTATAATGCTTGATTTGAATTGCAACACCAAAAGGATTTCAAAGCTAAACGATGAAGTTTTTTCCATAAAATCAATCAAACTAGGGTATTAGCATCACGAGGATAAGAAATAGGAATTGCTAATGAATGTCGATTTCTATCTTAACGAGAAGGCAAAGGAAAGATCGTGTTCAAACGTCACAAGAAATGGTTTTATAGAATAAATGATGTTTTATTAAACCAATGTGCATAGGGTTAAAGAGATCCTAGAAAATTGCCGTCATTTTAATTATGAGAGCAACGTATAGGTCTCGATTCCTATTTTGACAAAGGTTTAAAAAACTCTTGTTTTGCCAAAACAACACCTAAACGAAAACCTTGCAGTTTTGACAATTAAAATCAAACCTTTCTAATAAAGAATAAAGCTTTCTCGTATAAGCCAGAGGACATTCTAAAGCATTCTTAAAGCACGACTTTCCATAAAAAACCCCAAAATGATTCTTTCATACAAACTCACCACAATATTCATATAGACACACACACGCGCACACACATACCCATTTTATGAATTAAAGGATAGAAAAAGCATCAAGATTGCGGTAACCGTGTTTCACGGAAGTCGGGGGGTGCCTAACATCTTCCCCTCACTTAAGCAAGCCCCCGAACTCTATGAATCTCGGTTCGCAGACTAATTAATTCGGAGTCACATATGAGCCAGCGATTTACGAAAGAACGAAACTCGGATGAGTTGGTACATCCATTTCAAATATACCAACTGGTGACTCTGATTAATTGGCTCATCATAAAAAACGATCTTTCAAAACCCCGTCGACATTAAGTGCCGACCTTTTCCAAAAAAAATCATCTAATGAAAAGGCTAAAATGGGAAAGGATAAATATCGCGACGGAAGCGACATTCCCGGCGTCGACAGCTGGCGACTCTGCTGGGGACATTAGAGGGCTTAAGCCGTGTTCAAATCTTGATGCTATCCTATCCTTTAAAAATTTATGAATATGTGTGTGCATGCGATATTTTGATCATTTTTACTTTTGTTGTCTGAATGTGTGTTTTGTCCAATAAGTGAATGATTGAATGGAATTGCTTTACTTTAAACTGATCATTTGGATACGGTGAGGACGATGAATGTGAATGTATGTTGAGAGTGTACCTCCTCTTGAGGCGAACCCGTCGGTTGCTTATTACTGGACTCGAAGGGGCTGCTCCCCGGAGATGGCTCAGGAAATGTACCACCTAGATCCGCTGTGACGCCCCAAAAATCCACCTGCATGCTTCTTTTAGCCAGGTCGGACTTCGTGCTCACGTGTACAACCTTTACATACTACTGTGACGCCCCGAAAATCCACCTGCTTGCTTCTTTTAGCCAGGTCGGACTTCGTGCTCACGTGTACAACCTTTACATACTACTATAGAAATCTTGATTTCTAATAATCAGAGTATAATGCGAAAAAGTGATAATATTACAATATCATTCAATACCCTCACTTGATACCAACTGTAACGCCCCCGAATTCGGGTCCGACGTTAACTCGTACTTCTATCGTCACTTAACCAATGATCCCATAATCGTATTGGTTGGACGGGTCTAATAAAGACACCGCTTATAAAAATTTCTCTTATTCGTTCCCTGGATCTTAACTTATTCTCTATCCTTCCTTGCTACAAGTATCAACTTGTAGTTTATAACCGTTTACCTAGATAACATCATATCCAACGGTTAATTTTTAACCTTAAGGTTTGAACCTTCTATACGTCCACTTGTAACGGTCTCATTCGTACTACAAGTATCAATATACAAAGATATTTCTTTATGTCGATATTCCCTATTTATCTTACATTCACAATATTAATAACAAACTTGCTCTTGGGACAGAGGAACCTTGCGATGAATTTGGTTTCTTCATCGGTGCTAAATCTCTGTACGTACAGAACTAAGAATGTTATATAATATCCTCATTCAGACTTGTAGTTCTTTATCAACCTTGTATTAATGTTTTACCATCTATCTGAATTTCAGAGTATCGGCATAACATGATCAGTCCATATTACCAATACCCTCACTCAGATTTATAGTTCTTTAACAATTCCAAGTTATATCAAATTTAAAGACATAATAACGTTCGATAACAATAAACTGGTAATATTGATATAATATTCGGTTACATGTTTGTTTGTTCGTATTACAAAAGTCATTATAACTATAAACAATACAACAATTAAATAATCATGAAAACTAGCCTATGCTTTCCTCTTTTACGTTCCATGATCTTCTTAACGTTCTTCTTAACTGCAAATAAAGTTTTATTCGCAAGAATGAGCACTACGGCTCGGTAAGTCTAATTAATATCACATAAACAGTTTATGCTTTCATATAACTTTAACATGTTTAGACTTGACAGATATTTCATTTCATAATCAATTAACACTCAACAGTTAATCATATAAAACAACTTATAACAGTTGCACATAATAACAATTGCACATAATAACAATTATACATAACAATATAAGCAAGGATTAGAAAAACTTGCACATAAATACAATTGTGAAAGACTTGCACAATAACACATAAAGGATTAGAACTTGCCTTGATTGTAAACTAAAATTTCCCGGTAAACGCTTGAAAGCCTACATAATGGGTTACGTGTACCCGAATATTATATCATCGAATTTTATTTCTTAATAAGTCTTAGATATACTTGACTAGACTATTTCCATTGGTGGAATGATTTAAATAATTCATTTGCAAAAGCCTAAATTTCAAATTTTGGGCAGCCTACTTGGCTGTCGGACCAGCCGCAGTGTTTTAGTCATAACTTCCTCATAACAAAACATTTTTGAGTGTTTCTTGAGTCTAAAATCATTAGAACTTCCTGATCTACAACTTCCTTTTATATTTCAAAAGTAGATTCTGAATTTAAGATTTCGGAAATTTGCTTCAAAAGTCAGTAAGCAAATCTGTCCAGAATTTCCAAAATCAGCTTGTACCTCTTTTACTAAAACAGGCATAACTTTTTCATAACAAAACATTTTCAGGTTATTCTTGAGTCTAAATTGGTTAGAATTGCATGCTCTACAACTTTCTTTTATATTGCGAAAACAGATTCTGACTTTAACTTTTCGAAAAAATCTGCAGAATTGACAAACTGTGGATTTGCACACAACTTCTTCATTCCACTAGGTAAAACATGATACCACAAGCATCAAAATGCTATGTTATCATGTTCTAACACTTAATATACCTCAATAACATAAAAATAGTCGAATCATAAACTAACTTATATAGGATTTATGACTTTTGATCAAGAACACGAAGAACATACGAAGAACATACGAAGAACGATAAAAATCGAACATCGTAACGGCTTATGTTACTTAAAATAATTTGAGCATTATAACAACATGTTTACTTGATTTTAACAATTTTAAACATAATATATATATGATTAAAGCTTGTAAAGATTAATATCAACTTTATTTCGAGAGTACACGAAGAACAGTTAATCGGCATAGCCAAACATCATAACATCGTGTTTCTCATCGAGATTAAGGACCGTGAATGAAGATTTGCTCAAGAAACAAGAAGAACACCTGTGATCTTGAACAATTTCGACATTATAACTACTTGCATAATTGACTAAAGCGATTAAAACACGAATTGAAATCGAACATAACAACAATTAGGGATTTTACCTCTTGTAGTTGCAAGCTTTAACTATTTCTTTGCAACTTCAGATTTTAGCTAGTGAATTAGCAAAGAACTAATGAACTTAAGCCTTCTATTTATAGGAAAACCAAAGTGGGGGTAAAATAGACTTTTAGGCCTTAAAATATCTTAGTAAAATATCTTAACAAAATATCTTAATAAAATATCTTCCAAGCACGACAATGCGTAAGCACGACAAAGCGTAAGCACGACAAAGCGTAAGCACGACAAAGCGTAAGCACGACAATGCGTAAGCACGACAAAGCGTAAGCACGACAATGCAGCTTGTTAAAAACGAATATACCAACAAGTTCATTGGCGAAAAAATATTTTTAAGCACGACGTGTCAAGCACGACGTTTTTCGGAGAAAATTTTATTTGACCTAATTCATCGTTTACACTATAAAATCACAAAACACCTGCTTCGAAATATCATTTGGATCTTTATTAAACACATAAATTCAAATCTCATTAGGGCTTAAGGTTTTAAACTTCTTGATACCTAACTTTAGGTTATACGTTCTAATTCTAAACGTATACGATCGCGTTTTCGAATCGTATTAGGTTTCCAAAGATTACCTGAACAGTCGGTCATTAGGTATTTCTAGAGTTTTCATTCTTAACTCAGTTAAGACAATATTTATAATTTTGATAATATTTCGGGGTATTACATTCTACCCAACTTACAAGAATTTTGTCCTCGAAATTATTTTACAACTAACTTTAGTCATTTAATATCATATTTATATGTTCTATAAATTTTCAGGATATTACATTCTCTCTTCCTTATAAGAATTTCGTCCTCGAAATTATCTCTAACTTAGTCTTCAATATGAATTTACTAAATTCATCTCTTCTCACATCAAATTCCTAATATTAGGTCAACTATGTTCACTTATCTATACACATTTCCTTTCTGCAAAGGAAATTATATTTGCAAGGATGAGCTATAAAAGACTTATCAAGTTTAAACATTTAACAAATTATACTCACACTGTGTTTAAATTGAATGAGCATGTAGTTCAAAGATTTTTTCACATATATATACTGAGGGTTTGTCTGTCAAACCACACATATTCTAGTTTCTGTCAGTCATAAAGACTTAGAAATCAGAGGTTGATCTGTTCAACCGGACATAGTAATCATTCCCATAGGTCATATAGACTTAGGAATCATTAGTTCGGATATTTTGAAGGGGATCAGCCTCCTTAACATCCTAGGAGTATGCATATCATCCTACTTGTGCCCGTTCGCACTATATATCAGACAATACTGAACATATATATCATCCCACAAGGGGAATCAATTTCATCTCAGTTCAAAAGTTTTACCAATACACTTTGGTTTGACACACATTTCATGTTTTCTAAAATCAACAACAATTTCATAATTTAATTTTAAATAATGATGGTTGATAGCCCGTCCTGGGATTCGTATCCAATTAACCATCGTTTAACTGAGGATTGATAGCCCAGTCCGTCGGGATCCGTATCAATCATTCCTGTCAATCTTTAAGATTTAGGAATATGTTTATATTTTGATGTCTTGAAGGGGATCAGCCTTATTACCATCCTAGGAGTATTCATATCATCCTACAATTTTGGTCGATATATAATCAACATTTTACGCCCTTCCATAAAGGCATTTTCCATTTCTCAGTATATATGTCGTACCAAACATTATTGGTTTCCACTCAGTTTATAACAAGGTTGTCTAGCCGAAACAATTGGCATTGACTCATATTTAATTTATTCAAAAACTTTTGAAAATCAATTTTATGACTTTATCATACCGTATCATGATTACGTTGATGATTCCATCATCTTTCATACCACACCAAGTAAAATGGGGTGTTGATGAAAAATTCATTTTATTTTTCACATTAAATCTGTGTAGCCAAAACAATTAGCATAGACATATGAATAACATGGCTCAAAAAAAAATTTTCCAGTTCAATGATTGAACACTCCTTTTTCAAAGGCACCCAAGTGCGAATATACGTATGAAGATCTAGCATTGCTAGAAGATTTTGGAATACCCTTTTCTCCTTCATCAACTTCAACTTCCTCTAATAAATCATTATGAAACACTTTTATCTATCTTTAGCACTATCAATGCTAAATCTAGTATAAATAATTAGCTATTATTCTATAATATTTCTATACTCTAGTATAGTTCATCAAACTTACCATACATTATGTGTTTAGGAACTTTCCATAAAAATATAAGTTTAGGAACTTATCCTAACAATATGTAGTCCAAGAACTAATCAGAGACTGTCCATGTGCTTAGGGGTTCAGAAACATACCATATGATTATGAGTCACAAACTTGCCATAAGTATGAGTTTTAAGAACTCACACCTAATCTTATATTCTCTAATTATCAAATATACATATGAGAAAAGAATCACCTTCTCAGAATATATATCAGGAATAGTTTGACACAAGATTTCAATTTATTATCAATATAGTAGACTGAGTGGTTCCTAACCCGTGAACTAATGAATTAGTTCCCCATCTCATCAACACTGCTACAATTGCATCAACAGTGTATATCGATTCTACGATACATCTACAATGCGACAAATGTTACCTCAGTGAGTTAGATCGGTTTCCTAACACATCTTAAACTCCTGGCCATACAAGAGAGTTGTTCAACTCAAATACCAACATGGTTTTCAATTGAAATTCAACAATCACTAACACGTTGCACAAAACAGATAACAAGCATGTTAATGCACGGGGTGCAAAAGAAATAATACTTGCATAACAATAAACTTCATAAATAAGACATGTTATTGCACGGGGTGCATTTCAACAAATAAGTAGACTTGCTTGAGAACTCCTTATGAGTCTATTCATTTCCAGACATTCTCGGGAAGAGTTTATCTTTATTCAATATATTTCTTTCACATAAAAGTTTTATGTATTAAGATTTATCAAGATATATATATATATATATATATATATATATTTGTAATTATCTACGGACTCTTCACAAGTCCATTTTAATTTTAACGCATCAGATTATACTCCAAGGTACTCTTTACCTCAGAACTATAATCCAAAGCTCTGATACCAACCTGTGACGCCCCGAAAATCCATCTGCTTGCTTCTTTTAGCCAGGTCGGACTTCGTGCTCACGTGTACAACCTTTATATACTACTGTGACGCCCCGAAAATCCACCTGCTTGCTTCTTTTAGCCAGGTCGGACTTCGTGCTCACGTGTACAACCTTTACATACTACTATAGAAATCTTGATTTCTAATAATCAGAGTATAATGCGGAAAAGTGATAATATTACAATATCATTCAATACCCTCACTTGATACCAACTATAACGCCCCCGAATTCGGGTCCGACGTTAACTCGTACTTCTATCGTCACTTAACCAATGATCCCATAATCGTATTGGTTGGACGGGTCTAATAAAGACACTGCTTATAAAAATTTCTCTTATTCGTTCCCTAGATCTTAACTTATTCTCTATCCTTCCTTGCTACAAGTATCAACTTGTAGTTTATAACCGTTTACCTAGATAACATCATATCCAACGGTTAATTTTTAACCTTAAGGTTTGAACTTTCTATACGTCCACTTGTAACGGTCTCATTCATACTACAAGTATCAATATACAAAGATATTTCTTTATGTCGATATTCCCTATTTATCTTACATTCACAATATTAATAACAAACTTGCTCTTGGGACAGAGGAACCTTGCGATGAATTTGGTTTCTTCATCGGTGCTAAATCTCTGTACGTACAGAACTAAGAATGTTATATAATATCCTCATTCAGACTTGTAGTTCTTTATCAACCTTGTATTAATGTTTTACCATCTATCTGAATTTCAGAGTATCGGCATAACATGATCAGTCCATATTACCAATACCCTCACTCAGATTTATAGTTCTTTAACAATTCTAAGTTATGTCAAATTTAAAAACATAATAACGTTCGATAACAATAAACTGGTAATATTGATATAATATTCGGTTACATGTTTGTTTGTTCGTATTACAAAAGTCATTATAACTATAAACAATACAACAATTAAATAATCATGAAAACTAGCCTATGCTTTCCTCTTTTACGTTCCATGATCTTCTTAACGTTCTTCTTAACTGCAAATAAAGTTTTATTCGCAAGAATGAGCACTATGACTCAACAAGTCTAATTAATATCACATAAACAATTTATGCTTTCATATAACTTTAACATGTTTAGACTTGACAGATATTTCATTTCATAATCAATTAACACTCAACAGTTAATCATATAAAACAACTTATAACAGTTGCACATAATAACAATTACACATAATAACAATTATACATAACAATATAAGCAAGGATTAGAAAAACTTGCACATAAATACAATTGTGAAAGACTTGCACAATAACACATAAAGGATTAGAACTTGCCTTGATCGTAAACTAAAATTTCCCGGTAAACGCTTGAAAGCCTACATAATGGGTTACGTGTACCCGAATATTAGATCATCGAAATTTATTTCTTAATAAGTCTTAGATATACTTGACTAGACTATTTCCATTGGTGGAATGATTTAAATAATTCATTTGCAAAAGCCTAAATTTCAAATTTTGGGCAGCCTACTTGGCTGTCGGACCAGCCGCAGTGTTTTAGTCATAACTTCCTCATAACAAAACATTTTTGAGTGTTTCTTGAGTCTAAAATCATTAGAACTTCCTGATATACAACTTCCTTTTATATTTCAGAAGCAGATTTTGAATTTAAGATTTCGGAAATTTGCTTCAAAAGTCAGTAAGCAAATCTGTCCAGAATTTCCAAAATCAGCTTGTACCTCTTTTACTAAAACAGGCATAACTTTTTCATAACAAAACATTTTCAGGTTATTCTTGAGTCTAAATTGGTTAGAATTGCATGCTCTACAACTTTCTTTTATATTGCGAAAACAGATTCTGATTTTAACTTTTCGAAAAAATCTGCAGAATTGACAAACTGTGGATTTGCACACAACTTCTTCATTCCACTAGGTAAAACATGATACCACAAGCATCAAAATGCTATGTTATCATGTTCTAACACTTAATATACCTCAATAACATAAAAATAGTCAAATCATAAACCAACTTATATAGGATTTATGACTTTTGATCAAGAACACGAAGATACATGCGAAGAACATACGAAGAACGATAAAAATCGAACATCGTAATGGATTGTGTTTTGATCTTTTAACTTAATACTTAAAATAATTTGAGCATTATAACAACATGTTTACTTGATTTTAACAATTTTAAACATAATATATATATGATTAAAGCTTGTAAAGATTAATATCAACTTTATTTCGAGAGTACACGAAGAACAGTTAATCGGCATAGCCAAACATCATAACATCGTGTTTCTCATCGAGATTAAGGACCGTGAATGAAGATTTGCTCAAGAAAAAAGAAGAACACTTGTGATCTTGAACAATTTCGACATTATAACTACTTGCATAATTGACTAAAGCGATTAAAACACGAATTGAAATCGAACATAACAACAATTAGGGATTTTACCTCTTGTAGTTGCAAGCTTTAACTATTTCTTTGCAACTTCAGATTTTAGCTAGTGAATTAGCAAAGAACTAATGAACTTAAGCTTTCTATTTATAGGAAAACCAAAGTGGGGGTAAAATAGACTTTTAGGCCTTAAAATATCTTAGTAAAATATCTTAACAAAATATCTTAATAAAATATCTTCCAAGCACGACAAAGCGTAAGCACGACAATGCGTAAGCACGACAAAGCGTAAGCACGACAATGCGTAAGCACGACAAAGCGTAAGCACGACAAAGCGTAAGCACGACAAAGCGTAAGCACGACAAAGCGTAAGCACGATAATGCAGCTTGTTAAAAACAAATATACCAACAAGTTCATTGGCGAAAAAATATTTTTAAGCACGACGTGTCAAGCACGACATTTTTCGGAGAAAATTTTATTTGACCTAATTCATCGTTTACACTATAAAATCACAAAACACCTGCTTCGAAATATCATTTGGATCTTTATTAAACACATAAATTCAAATCTCATTAGGGCTTAAGGTTTTAAACTTCTTGATACCTAGCTTTAGGTTATACGTTCTAATTCTAAACGTATACGATCGCGTTTTCGAATCGTATTAGGTTTCCAAAGATTACCTGAACAGTCGGTCATTAGGTATTTCTAGACTTTTCATTCTTAACTCAGTTAAGACAATATTTATAATTTTGATAATATTTCGGGGTATTACATCCGCTCCAATCGAAAGGATTCAGACGAGTAGATTGCGAAGATTTGGGGACTTTCATGCCGAAAAGCCCGCGAGAGTAACCCTAGGGTAGGTCAGCCTCTGATAAACCCAACGCAAGGAAAGTCTCTTCATGCCCTTTTACGTTTACGCATATAAATGTCATAGTCCCATTCAATATTTTTACATATACCTTCCCTGTTGTCGAAAGAAAATACTAACCTCCGTGTTTTGCAGGGAATAGCTGGGAAAGCATAATAATTCGTGTCTAACATTTATTATTGCAATAAGGGACTACTAACATTTTGTTTTGCAAGGAAAGATTAAAAAACCCAAAAACACGAAAGTTACAGCTTTAGCATGCATCCACATCTTTCATTTCCCAAAGATTAAACTTCAAACCGTTGTTTCTGTAGGATTGCTCCTCAAACGCTTTTGCAATCTAAGAGGGCCCAGGACTCTACATCTGAAATGGTTGATCTTCCACCTACTAATCCTGGTTCCATATCTCGTGAGGAATTTGATGATTTTAAGAAACAGATGTTGGAAATGGCCATGATGCTGAAGGAACAATTGCTACCTAGACAGGATCCACCTAAAGAGGATCCACCCCAACCTAAGGGCGAGCCAGTCATCCCAAAGACCATTCCTATACCTAACAGGACAGTGATTACTATCCCAGAGGAAGGAGACACTGATGACCTTCGAAAGAAAATGAAGCAAATGGAGGAGACCATCCAATCCCTGAAAGGCGTAGGTTCCTTGGGCAAGGTGAATTATTCAGATCTGTGTGTCTTTCCAGGAACCAGATATCCGGAGAAGTTTAAAATTCCCGAATTTGAGAAATACAATGGGAAGGGGGATCCTTATACACATCTGAAAATATACATTGGGGAGCTTGGATCTAATGCAGAGGACGAAGGTCTAAGGATACAATTATTCCAAAAGAGCCTGACGGGAGAGGCAAGAATTTGGTATGCCCATCTTGATAATACCCGGATCCACAATTGGGAGGAGTTGGCCCATACCTTCTTAACACAATATAGCTTCCAGGCACAAATGGCCCCTGATAGATATCAAATGACGAAGATCAAGAAGCAAACAAAAGAATCTTTCAGGGATTATGCACAGCGATGGAGGGGTATGGCTGCACAGGTGAATCCCCCAATGAGCGAGTCGGAGATGGTGATGACCTTCGTGGATATTCAAGAGGCACCTTATTATGAGCGAGTTATATCGGGGATTGGAAGACCTTTTGCCGAGATGATAAAACACGGAGAAATGGTGGACATGGGGTTGAAGTCTGGCAAGATTCGGGATTTCACGGCTTTGGAAACAGCTGCGGAACAAATCCAGAGTGGAAACTATGGCAGCACTTCCCGTAGGGTCCAAAAGAAAAAGGAGGAAGATGTTTCCCTCATCCTGCAGGGATCATCTAGAAAGACAGAGAACAATCCTCCAGTACAGATACAAAGAGTGGGGCCATCCCGACAGCCTAACTTCATTGATCAAAGGACGGACGGGCGAAGAAGGTTCGAGACCCCAAAAAATCGAGTATTCACCCCGCTCGAGGATCCTCTTGAGCGGATTTTGGCGGTATTGATAGCCCAGAAGAAAATAGTCGATTTGGCACCCCCAAGTGACCCGAAAGGAAGAAGATTTGACCCAAGCAAGCGATGCGCATACCACTCAGGTTCCCCTGGTCATGATACGCAGGAATGTTGGGCGCTGAAACACAGAATTCAGAACTTGATTGATAGTGGGGAAATTGTGGTGGAACAGCCAGACTCCCCAAATGTTAAAGTCAATCCCCTGCCTAGGCATGATGGAGGGGAGGTCAATGTGGCGGAAGCCAGTGAAGCCGAGGGGCCGCCAAGGCTGAATTATGTGAAGAAAATTGATGAGATGATCAACATGATAAGTGATCACGAGAGGGCACGGGGAGCGCCAATTAGGTTGGCGGGTGTAAGCAGAAATATCATAGAGGGGCCTGTCAAGTTAACGGCTCCGAAACTCCTCACCCTTAAGGCGAGACCGCAAATCCCTGTCAACAGTCTGAAAACAGTACCATCGAATTACGGGGGAGTGTCAGAGGAAGCGGCCAGTTGTGCTTCTGTGACATCAAAGGGGAATCCTTTATATCTTCCAGGACGAGTCCTGGAAAGCAAAACGAAGAAGAATGAGAAGATATCCGAGGAGAAAGCCTTGGAATTCTTAAGGAAGATGGATCATCCAGAAGCAAGGGGGATCCAGATATTAAGCGAGGAGTCGACCCTGACGTCGATCATGGATTTGGTGTTATCATCCAGTGATCACTGCAAAATTCTGGCCAAAGTCCTAGAGGAGGCATACATTCCCAAAGAGATTAGCAAAGAAGGTTTCGGCCATCTGGTGGACCATCTGTTGGAAAGTAATGTAATATCGTTCACAGATGATGATATCCCTAAAGATGGAAGGGGGCATCGAAAACCGCTGCACATTGCGGTAATCTCCTCAAGTTATGTTATGAATGGGGTGCTGATTGATGGAGGATCGGCGTTGAATATATGTCCCCTCAGTACATTGAAGAAGATGAACATCAATCCTAAGCGCCTAAGGGCCAGTCATGTAGTGGTACGAGCCTTCGACGGATCCCGGAGGGATACAATTGGAGAGATAGAGTTGCCTGTGGAAATAGGACCTTGTACTTTCGATATATCTTTTCAAGTCCTAGACATTGCGGCAAGTTATAACCTGTTATTAGGGAGGCCGTGGATACACATGGCCGGGGAAGTTCCTTCCATGCTACACCAGCAAATCAAACTTATCATCGACGGGAGTCTGGTGACGATCTCGGCAGAGTGTGATGACCCTTCTCCTCCCAGGAATGGCCTGCCGGTGATTAATGTGGACGAGTCGGTGGCACCTGCCAGTTTTCAGGCGCTGGAAATCAGCACTCCCCACTACAGATGCCTGGGGGCTCCAGCCGTGAAACCTAAGGTCTCTCCGGAACTTACCTTTATTGTAAGAGAAATGATGAAAATGAAATTTCAACCTGGACAAGGGTTAGGAAAGAGCAGTCAAGGAATCACCGAGCCCATTCAACTACCCCATCAGATAGGCAAAGCAGGGTTGGGATATCATGAAGGCGTAGCACGGAGACACCGTCAAGGCACAGCCCTGACTCGACTGGCCGGAAATCCGGTGACCAAGGTCAACAATGAACGAGGGACTAGCAAGCCTGTGATTAGGACAGGGGGTGAAGAATTGACCCCCACAAGTGATGAGTCGACCAAGAGGGAAAGTTTCCTACAGGAGGTCGCGCAAAAGTTCGAAACCAGGTGCTATATCCCCGGACAGTTAACGAGCAATGGAGAGGGGAAGGATGTTTCCACGCCACCGGGAGCCCAACAAAGTGTGCCTATTATCCATTGGGCAGGGCTAATTATTCCTGAAGAAGGTATGAAGAGGGACTCAGGCAATGTGGCCGTAGTCATCGGGGAAGTTTCCGATGTGAAGTCACCTTTCATCCAGCGCATTTCGTCTGATCTGACCACCGACAACTAGACAATGGAACCAGTGATATCCAAATAGGGGTAAAACACGGCATCAGGGTGGTAGACCCCAGAGGATGGGAGGATGGAGAAATGTCATTTTTGTTTTGATTTTTGCATAATTATGTCGTTTCGTCATGTTATCTAAAAAATGTGATCGTTGTGGAAAATGACTTATATATGACAATTATTTTGTTTCATGTCAGGTGTACCAATTTGAGTATTCCTTGCCTAACAAACGATGTTTCAAATTTGAAAGATGACTATGATTTTGATATTGAGCTGGATTTCGATTTAATGGGCATTGAGCAAGACGAGACAGATTACGACGACGTGCCTGACGAGATCAGAGGATGGGTCGAGGATAAACCCAAACCCAACTTAGACCAAACCGTCACCATAAATATCGGAACCCTTGACAAGCCCAAATAGCTCAAGATAGGAACAGACCTGACCCCTAGCCATAAAACAGAAATAACCAAGTTGTTAAGCCAATATGAGGATGTTTTTGCCTGGTCTCATGAGGACATGATCGGATTGTCCACCGACATTGTGGTACACCGGTTGCCCATCAAAGAGGGTTTCAGGCCTGTCAAGCAGAAACTAAGAAAGTTAAAACCGGAGTGGAGCTTGAAGGTGAAGGAAGAGATCATCAAACAGTTCAGGGCGGGAATCATTATGGTGTCCACTTACCCAGAATGGCTGTCCAATGTAGTCCCAGTAGCTAAACCTGGAGGGAAAGTGAGGGTATGTGTCGACTATAGAGATTTGAACAAGGCCAGTCTCAAGGACAACTTCCCAGTGCCTTTCATACACATCCTGGTGGATAACACAGCCCAGTACGAGATGTATTCTTTTGTTGATTGCTTCGCGGGGTATCATCAGATAATGGTGGCAGAGGAAGATCAAGAAAAGACCGCTTTCATCACCCCTTGGGGCACCTTCTACTACAGACGACTGGCCTTCGGTCTTACAAATGCGGGGGCCACCTATCAAAGAGCCATGATGGCCCTGTTCCACGACATGATGCACAAGGAGATAGAGGTCTACGTGGATGACATTATCGTGAAATCGAGGGTAGAATCTGATCATGTAACCCATCTCAAAAAGTTATTCGATCGGCTCAGAAAATATAATTTGAAGCTCAATCCGGCAAAGTGCGCTTTCGGAGTGCAGTCGGGCAAGCTCTTGGGATTCCTGGTTAGTGATTGGGGCATTGAGTTGGATCCGGCGAAGATTAAGGCCATTGTGGATATGCCGGCACCTCACACAGAGAAGGAGATAAGAGGATTCCTTGGAAGAATAAACTTCATCAGCCGCTTCATATCCCACTTGACGACTACATGCGAGCCGATTTTCAAACTATTAAGGAAAGATGCCTCCCAAGAGTGGAATGAGCAGTGTCAGAAAGCCTTTCAGACCATTAAAAAGCAGCTGACAGAGGCACCAGTGCTGGTACCCCCAAAGGATGGAATCCCTCTGTTTATGTATATATCAGTCAATGCCATTGCGATGGGATGTATGCTGGGACAAAAGAACGAATCAGGCAAAGAGCAGGCCATCTATTACCTCAACAAGAGATTTAGCCGATGCGAACAGAATTACACCCCCATCGAAAGGACCTGTTGTGCTTTGGCGTGGGCTGCAATGAGGTTACAACACTATCTCCATGGTCACACTACGTACTTGATATTGAGAATGGATCCCCTGAAGTACATCTTTGAAAGGCCCATGCTGAATTGTGGATTGTCCAGGTGGCAATTAATCTTACAGCAGTTCGACATCGTATACGTAACTCAGAAAGCCATGAAAGGGCAGGGAATTGCAGATCAGTTGTCAGAAATGCCAGCAAGGGGGATGGAGCCTTTAGAAACTCCTTTGCCGGGCGAAGATGTATTTTGGGTCTCACACACGAGATGTGATGACAAAGGGCAGTTCTGGAAGCTGTATTTTGATGGTGCCATGAATGCTGAGGGGGCAGGGGCCGGAGCAGTCCTGGTCTCTATCACCGGAGAGCAATATCCTGTGACCACTAAATTGCACTTCAGTAATTCGAACAACACAGCTGAGTACGAGGGATGCATATTGGGACTCCGTTTTGCCCGCGATATGGGAGTGAAGAGACTAGCGGTGTTCGGGGATTCAGAGTTGGTAATCAAGCAGGCGATCGGGGAGTATAGCACGAAGGAGCTCCGGTTGCTTCCATACCACCGATGTGTTATCCAATTGATGTGAGAATTTGAAGATATCGCTTTCCGACATATCCCCCGGGGACGGAATGATTTTGCCGATGCATTAGCAACTCTGGCTTCCTTAATCCACGTAATGAAGAGCAGGGACGTTCCACAGATTGAGATAGCAGTACAGAATGCCCCGGCATACGAGGAACATGTTGCAGTATTATCGGACGAGGTGATTCTGCCAAAGCAGCCTTGGTATCACGACATAAGGGAATATCTAAGGGATAGATCCATTCCCGACCAAGCAAACCGAGCTAAGAGGATGAGAATTCAAAAGATGGCAATGAAGTTTTACCTGAGTGGGGATTCACTCTACAAGAGGGATGCTGGTTTGGGATTGTTGCAATGTGTAAATGAAACGCAGGCCCAAAAGATTATGGACGAAATACACGGTGGAGTGTGTGGGCCGCACATGAGTGGACCGATGCTGGCAAAAAAGATCTTGAGAATGGGGCATTACTGGTTAACACTGAAGGCCGACTGCGATGATCATGTCAAACGATGTTACCAATGCCAGGCGCATGGTAATGTAATCCATGCGTCCCCCAATGAACTGCATTGTATGACCTCCCCTTGGCCATTCTCAATGTGGGGTATGGATGTAATCGGACCGATAGAGCCCAAAGCAAGCAACGGACACCGATTCATCTTCGTCATGATCGATTACTTTACTAAATGGGTAGAAGCAGGTTCTTTCCCTAAAGTAACTCAGGAGATCATTGTTGGTTTCATCAGGAATAATGTCATTTGCCAATACGGGCAACCTGAGGTCTTGGTCTCCGACAATGCCAAGAATTTGAACAATGCCCTCATGAAAGAATTATGTGACCAGTTTAAGATCAAACACCTCAACTCTGTCATTTACCGTCCTAAGATGAATGGGGCAGTGGAGGCTGCAAATAAAAATATCAAGAAGATCATGGCGAGAATGTCCGCCAATCATCGGGGATGGTCGGATCTGCTACCTCTCACCCTGCTGGCGTACAGAACGTCGGTGCGTAGTTCTACAGGGGCAACCCCTTACGCTTTGGTATACGGAATGGAGGTTGTTCTGCCAGTTGAGGTTGAGATGGCGTCCCTCAGAATATTGATCGATGCTCAGATAAGCGAGGAGGATTGGATGCAAAGTCGATACGACCAATTGGCCCTAATTGATGAAAGGAGGGTGGTTGCTGTTTTGCACGGGCAGTTATATCAGCAAAGGATCTCTCGATCATACAACAAAAAGATAAGACCTCAGAAGTTCAAGGAAAATGACCTAGTGCTAAAGAGAATCATGCCTTGCCAAGACGAAGCCAAAGGGAAGTTTGCCCCGAATTGGGAGGGACCTTTTGTGATTAAGAGGGTGCTGTCCGGAGGAGCCCTCATATTGCAAGAGATGGATGGTGAGGTGTTTCCACAGCCCATCAATTCCGATTCGGTGAAGCGGTTCTACGCTTGAAAATCATCATTTTCTTCTCTTTCTTTGAAGAACGAACTACGTAGGACCTGATTTCCCAACCTGTGGGAATACGTAGGCAGCCACAATGGCACGGTTCGATTCCTTAAAAATAATACTTTCTCTAACCAAAACCAATTCCCAACAGCCAGATAAACCTTCCTATACCCTCGAAACCCTCCCGAAACTAGCCACCTAATCAACTTCATCTCAAATGACATAACCCTGAACCAACCAAACAGTTAGCCAAAATCTAAGACTCAATCCGATGAAATCAACGGGAGTGCGGTAATATCTGTCAAATCTCCATCAAGACTTGAGAAGAGAAAGAAGGCGAAATATCAAAATCATGGTTAGCTGGATAAAATGAGGATCCAATGAAAGGCAACGATACGACAAAAAGGGAAAATGACTAAATTTAAATGCATGTCTACATATATAAGTCATTTCGTTACAAGATTTCTCTTTCGATAACCGATGAAACTGACATAGTCTATGCAGGAAATAAAATGACCTACAAATCTGAAACTAACTGAAGCAGGATGGATAAGGTGGTGGATAGATCTGAAGCATCAGCATCCCCTGCAATCTGCTGCCCCATCATGTCGATGCGACCCAATAAAGCAGTGGCTCGGCTGACAGTCTTAGAATGAGCATCTATAACTGCCCTAGTTTGAAATACAATGGCATCTCTGTCAGCAAGGGCAGCATCTCTAGCCAGAATGGCAACATCTCTCTCAAAAAGAGCTGCATCCCTCTCAGCCTCAGTAGTAATCAAGGCCAGGCGGAGTCGGGTATCCTCAGTAACCCGACTAGGGGCAGAATCAGCTGAGATGGAATGATCTGTGGTATCATCTGGGAAAATCACTCCAGAGTCATCAAAAGCCCCAGTCTGACTCAGACCAACCATATCCGAATCTCCGCGCAACCATTGCACGTAAGCAAATATCTTGATGGGGCAGCTCTCACTATATACGGCAAAGATCCTGCGAGACCAAAGATCGTATACCCGCAGTAGATCTCTCTCTGTCTGGGGTGATATGAGGAATCGATAGTCGGCCGCTCCCGTGAAAAGGTGAAAATCCTGTGTCTGATCAAACTGCCGTATAACCGCCAAGGGATGATAAGTCGTCACGCCTCTCAAGCCAGCAATAGGGATGAAATCCAGGTTGGGCACGTGAGTCAAGAAGCTCATAAAGGAGCAATAACCCGAATAGATCAGGAGATGAAAAGGATCCTCAATAACCGACAAGAATTCTACCCAGGAAGCCGCATCCGTACAGCTCACGGGACGAAACAAAAACTGCGTGGCTATGTCGTGCCTGAAGCAAAACCCATGGCGACGAAAATGACCGATGGGGCTGAGATGGCTCATAAACCACACGTACAACAAAGCAGAGCTCCCTCTGAATACTCTGCCTCGGAAAGACTGACAATATGAGGCGGACATGTATGTATCTGCTAGGATCATGGGAATGATGGTGTAATCCTCTTGAAGGGCTCTAATGGCCGCAATAACTCGCATATCCAACAGATCGGGTCCGACGGGCAGATACAAAACTGAGATGACACAGGCTATCAAAACGTCTACTCTCAAAGCGCCCCAGCGCTCCTCAGATACGGAAAAATCACCAGAGAATAGACGAAAACTGTCGGGTGAGCTGAATCGGTCAATCAAGAAATGAAGAGAAACCAGATGGTCTGATGTGATCACCGATAGCAGAGCTGTCCTCCGCAAACCGGTGAAAGTCAAGAACTGACGGCGCATGGAACCAGATGGTTTGATGAATCGGGTGGCGAACACGACTTCTCAATTCGACGAGCGACCGGATACGAGACTCGGCACTCACAAGACAATCAAACCAGATACGAGACCCGGTGATTATGAAACGAGCGACCGGATATGAGACCCGGCACTCACAGGACAATCGACCGGATACGAGACCCGGCGATTACGAGACGAGCGACCGGATACGAGACCCGGCACTCACAGGACAATCGACCGGATACGAGACCCGGCGATTACGAGACGAGCGACCGGATAAGAGACCCGGCACTCACAGGACAATCGACCGGATACGAGACCCAGCGATTACGAGACAAGCGACCGGATACGAATCCCGGCACTCACAGGATAATCAACCGGATACGAGACCCGGGGATTACGAGACGAGCGACCGGATACGAGACCCGACACTCACAGGATAATCGACCGGATACGAGACCCGGCGATTACGAGACGAGCGACCGGATACGAGACCCGGCACTCACAGGACAATCGACCGGATACGAGACCCGGCGATTACGAGACGAGCGACCGAATACGAGACCCGGCACTCAAAGGACAATCGATCGGATACGAGACCCGGCGATTACGAGACGAGCGACCGGATACGAGACCGACACTCACAGGACAATCCACCGGATACGAGACCCGATAATTACGAGACGAGCGACCGGATACGAGACCCGGCACTCACAGGACAATCAACCGGATACGAGACCCAGTGATTACGAGACGAGCGACCGGATACGAGACCCGGCACTCACAAGACGATCAACCGGATACGAGACCCGGTGATCACGAGACTAACGACCGGATATGAGGTCCGGCGCAGACGAGACAAACAACCGAATACGAGACCCGGTGATTACGAAACGAGCGACCGGATACGAGACCCGGCGCAAACGAGACAATCAACCGGATACGAGACCCGGTGATTATGAGACGAGCAACCAGATACGAGACCCGGCGCAGACGAGACGATCAACCGGATACGAGACCCGGTGATCACGAGACTGACAACCAGATACGAGACCCGGCGCAAACGAGACGATCGATTGGAAGACGAAACCCGACGACTAACGATGCGGTCAGGGATTGATGCATTAACACCTTTACGAATGTTTTGCATGCCTTGCATCTTGCGTTGCATCATAAGTTGCATGCGTTGCATCATGTATGTATTATCATTCTTGTGCACTGTCATTCATGCATCAGGTGTCTATTTCTTTATCCTGTTCATTTCATTTAACATTTCATAAACATGATAAAGAGGGGCAGCTGTAGACACCCAAATTTTGCACTTCGTATACTAACACTGACAGGAGGGCAGATTCGTCCATTGAGCCGGCCTACGAGAGCGAAGGATGGGCGTAAGTACGAACACTCGACGCCACCGCGAGGATTTGCAAATCAAAACTAACATGACAACAAGGTCGTCCGAAATGAGCATTCCCGAATGATGTGGCACGTCTCCCAGTAATTCTCGGACTGCAAAATACAAACCTATCGACGAAAACCGACGTCACGACACGAGAATTGAGGCATGGCACGAAAATCAAGAAAGTCAAACCAGCCAGCCGCGAATTGATCTGCGACCAATAAGTGCGCCTTTTGAAAATACGGAACTCGAAACACAGAAACCGAAAACCAGCTGAGCGGATGGGGGGCGGCCAGCCAGCCGCAGATCCATCTGCGGCCAGCCGTAGATCCATCTGCGGCCAACCGCAGATCCATCTGCGGCTGCCCTTGGCAGCCCCATATCAGTGCAGTTCTTCATTTGTTCCAGGGGGCGAGAGAGAAAAGGGAGAGGAAAAACAGCAACAGCAGCAGCTCGGGAAAACAGGAAGAAATAGCAGAAATTTGCAACAAAATAGGAGAGAAAGGAAGAAAAAAAGAGAGGATTTATACTCTTTAATTTGATTGTATCATATATACTTCTCATTCTATTCAAATACACAAGTTTACATCCACTTGGATATCATTTTCCAGGTGAAAATCTTCTTATTATAGCAATTTCTATCATATCCTTTGGTTAAATTAAATGTAGTTTTCATGTACCTTATGGTGGAACAATGAATTAGGGATTATTAGTGAGGGTTCCATCGGAACAAAATTCTTCCTAATAACCCGATGATATTCATTTATTGAATTTTTTGTTTGTTTTACGGCGATATGTTGGGCGTGGTTCCTTTAGGTTGTAATTTTAGGATGTCTTGGCATTGTTAGATTATCCGTGTTGGTTATTTCTTGTAATATCCGTTTTGTGGGCGTGTGGAAATTTCGGGTGTGAGCCTAGGAACGCGACCCCGTGGTCCAAATCCCATGATGGACACCTTTTGATGTAGGTAGTAGGAACGATGTAGTCTTCATTGTAAATATGTAATCGTCGGGCCTTAAAAGGACGCCAAGGCGAGAATCGTATTTAAGGCCCCGTCATAGTGAAAATATGTGATTGTGGGCGTTCGGGGTTATTTTGATGGCTTGCATGCCCGTGAATAACCCCCTACGCATTATAATGCTTGATTTGAATTGCAACACCAAAAGGATTTCAAAGCTAAACGATGAAGTTTTTTCCATAAAATCAATCAAACTAGGGTATTAGCATCACGGGGATGAGAAATAGGAATTGCTAATGAATGTCGATTTCTATCTTAACGAGAAGGCAAAGGAAAGATCGTGTTTAAACGTCACAAGAAATGGTTTTATAGAATAAATGACGTTTTATTAAACCAATGTGCATAGGGTTAAAGAGATCCTAGAAAATTGCCGTCATTTTAATTATGAGAGTAACGTATAGGTCTCGATTCCTATTTTGACAAAGGTTTAAAAAACCTTGCAGTTTTGACAATTAAAATCAAACCTTTCTAATAAAGAATAAAGCTTTCTCGTATAAGCCAGAGGATATTCTAAAGCATTCTCAAAGCACGACTTTCCATAAAAAACCCCAAAATGATTCTTTCATACAAACTCACCACAATATTCATATAGACACACACGCGCACACACATACCCATTTTATGAATTAAAGGATAGGAAAAACATCAAGATTGCGGTAACCGTGTTTCACGGAAGTCGGGGGGTGCCTAACACCTTCCCCTCGCTTAAGCAAGCCCCCGAACTCTATGAATCTCAGTTCGCAGACCAATTAATTCGGAGTCACATATGAGCCAGCGATTTACGAAAGAACGAAACTCGGATGAGTTGGTACATCCACTTCAAATATACCAACTAGTGACTCTGATTAATTGGCTCATCATAAAAAACGATCTTTCAAAACCCCGTCGACATTAAGTGCTGACCTTTTCCAAAAAAAATCATCTAATGAAAAGGCTAAAATTGGAAAGGATAAATATCGCGACGGAAGCGACATTCCCGGCGTCGACAAGTGTATTTGTCAGTTTATTTTGATATGGCTAAAAAAATGAGTGGGAGAATTCTCTGAGAATTGGAAAAGAGCCTTGGAAAATCAAGAAGGAAGAAACCTTGTTCATCACTTGTTTAGATTGATTCAAAGGGAATAATCAAACCCTAAAGCTTTTCTTTCTAGTTTTCTTAAGTATAAGAGTATGAGATTTCTGTAAAATTATTTTGGTTGAATGAATTAGAGAAAAGCTTGATTATATGTTATTGGATTTAATTAGTGTGATATATGTTGATTATAAATGAAATTCGAATTTGTGTGTAAAAGAGGAAGAATTGAGTTTTGATTGAATATGTACGTTTTGGCTTATTTTAGAGTCAAAATTAATGGTTAATTCATGTGGTAATCTATAAATTGATAATGGATTTTTGTTATGCGTTGAAAAACGAAAACAACGGAAGTTGAACGAACCAATTTGGTTGAATAACAAATCTGTAATGATTGATTACGCTAAATTGTCAAAGTTTGTAAAAATTAGTATGAACATGAGATTTGAGGCTCTAAATTGATGGATTAATGTGAGTTATGTATTTAGGATGGTTAAATACATGTTTAGAATTGTTTTAACAAAATTTATGATAATTGGGTATGCTTGGAATTGATGTTTAATGCTTAAAATTTGTGTTTTTGGGCTTGAATATTCTGCAGTTCGCTAATATAAAGCTACAACACATACACATATTCTGTACACATTTGGTTCATCCACGTTTTGATAAAATCAAACTCCTTTGATTGTCTCATCAAACCGGATGTTCCATATTTGAGAAGCTTGCTTCAATCCATAAATCGATTATTGTAGCTCACATATATCTGATTTGGTTCAACCATTGAAACAAATCCATCTGGTTGTATCATACATACATTCTCCTCAAGTCTTCATTGAGAAAGGACGTCTCCACATCCATTTGCCAGATTTCGTAATAAGCTGCAATCACAATCAAAATTCAAATGGACTTGATCATTACTCGATAATAAGGTTTTATCACAGTCAACTCCTTGACTTTATTTGAAACCTTTTAAACAGGTCTGGTCTTATAGGTCTCCACCTTGCCATTTGCCTCAGTCTTTCTCATACATGGAGTTCATTTTGGATTTCATACATGGAGTTTATTTTGGATTTCATGGCCATCTGCCATTTCTCTGAGTGTTTACTACTCATAGCCTCATCATATATAACTGGATCATCATCCTCTATGATGCGTACCTCATCATCATCCTCTATGATGAATCCATACGTCCTAGGTATCTTCGGTACTGTTTGCCTAAATATATACTAGCAAAATACGCAAGTATACGCAGTCCACAAGTAATATAATGATAAGAGAGTGTCGAACCCACGAAGAATTATTTAATAATAATTACCAAATACTAACTCACAATCAAATTAATTTTATTTAAACAATTCGATAAAAGATTTTGAATTTTGAAAATAAAGTACTAAACTAACTAATTACTAACTATCAAGAATTGAATTCAGATAAAAAGGCTTAAGATTACAATTTCCCTTAACGTTTCACTTGAATTAATACACTTCCTATTAAGTTATGCTAACTATTTCATATTGTTAATTAAGAACTCATCAATATTTATAACCACCTCTCGATGTATCATAAACGAATCAACTTAAATCCACAGATGATAGAATTAAGGTGAACACCCTAGTTAACTAATTCACTATATCTCTATGTGAATTACAATTAAAAAGGATTTAAAGCTCAAGTTCTCTTTCAGATTACATGCGACGTATAGGTATATCTCTGTCCTAGACACAAATTATGAGTTCCATCATCATGTAGAAAACACAATCACATGCTATTATGATTAGGTCTAAATCTATAATCCATCTCTCGAGTTCATATAGATTACCACAGTAATTGTTGATCAGACAATTAAGTAATTAATCTCAAATCATAATAGACAATCCCAATAATAATCAACAATAATTAACAAGGAAGCATATCAATAAAAGCTACGCATTAAGTTCTATTGTAATCTTAAAAAGAAATTAGTTTATGATTGAATAAAAATCCATAATCCACAATTGAAATAGCATTCAAGAATACAAAATAAGAGGTAGAGAAGATAATAGAATCTGTAGATGCAATCCTTGAGTCTCTCCTTCAGCTCTTTAATTGAATCCTTTGTGCTCTTACAATTGCTTCAAGCCTCCATCTCTTTCTCCCAAACTAGGGTTAGAAAAAAGTAGCAAGATCTCTCCTATTCTATGCCTCACATCATGTATTTATAGGTTCTAGTTAAAGTCCTAAACCAATTAGAAGTTACAATCCTTATTTCATTCAAGTTGGGTCAAAAATAAGCTTTTCAATAACCCGAAGCAGCGCGGCCGCGCCCATATTTGGCCTAGGAAGCAGCGCGGCCGCGCCCAAGTGCCAGAAATCATGTTTTTCACTCTGCAGATGTGACGCCCCCAAATTCTCTACACTTCCCTGTAGCAGATCTGGTGCTCACGTGAAACTATACAACTATAAATATTCAATAAAATATGACTTCTATCTATCCAAGGTTCACAGTATCCCATAATAGATGATAATTCTTGCCAGAACGTGATCTGTGTTTGGATACCTTCACTTGGATGTATAGATTCATATCTCATGAATACTTTTTTCATATCGATATTCCCTATCTATCTGACATTCACAGTATTAACGATAAGATTGTCCATAGAACTGAGGGGCGCATTCCGGTGAAGATGGCACCTTACCAGCGCTCATTAAGTGTAACCTCAGAGCTTATAGGACTTTCAATATCATTTAAATACCCTCATTTAGATGTATAGTTCGTATAGATACTGTATTTAACTTAGTACAACTATGCTAAATAAAGTAAAGATCAGAGTATAACGTATTCGATGTAATAAAAGATGATAATATATTACATATCATTACGTTCGGTTACATCGTTCTCAGTACTAAGTTATTACAACAAAGCCTTATAAAAGACTTGAATTATTCAAAAACAGTAAATAAAACTAGTAAACATGTCCTTTTCCTTTGTCTGTCCCAGAAGTGCCGGGATTATCATTTAAAACTGCAAAGAAGATATACGCAAGAATGAGCTACAAATGCTCAGCAAGTTCATTTGAAAAATGTAACACAATGTATTTGATTTGAAAGATATCAACGGTGTATAACTGAGGGTTCTGTACATGAACCATATATTTCAATTAGTTCTATCAGCCTTCAATGACTTAGAACCGCTTGATTTTGGATATCTGGTAGGGGATCAGCCTAACCAATATCCTAGGAGTATGCATATCATCCTACAATTTATGTCGATATATAATCAACGGTTACCACCTTATCTTAAGGTTTTTCAGTTCACCTTACATCAAGGTGTTCCATTTCTCAGTATAAGATGTCGTACCAAAATAATTTGGTTTGACACAATAATTTACGCTCGAATAAATAATATATGAATAATGATTCATTTCTTAAGTTATGCTGAACAACAAGCAATAACTTTGTATCAATTGATAGGAAGATGTATAATACTTGCTTAAATGTAACAAGGTTAGAAGACTTGCCTCGTATATCCTTTACAGTTAATATAACGGTCTAAACTTTCGTCGTAAATCCCACACGATTATAAGTTTATGTAAACAAATAAGCGTTTAACGATTAAATCTTTTAAGTTTTATTTCGGGTATCATAACCGCATATAAATAAGACTTCTTCTACAATATATGAAATAATTTTAGCATTATAATTGCTTACAGAATGAATATTTTTCAATTATATTTAAAATAAATTGAGCATTATAACTGCTTGAAAAATAAATATTTGGTTACTATGGTTGAATAATTCGGGCATTATAGCTACTTATAAAATGAATATTCGGCTATTATATTTGAGATAATTTCAGCATTATAACTGCTTATAAAATGAATATTCGGCTATTATATTTGAGAAAATTTTAGCATTATAACTGCTTATAAAATGAATATTTTTAGTAAATATTTGAAGAAATTCGTACATAGTAACTGCTTATAAAAGTATATTTTCTAATATATAAGAGAAATAAATCGGACATTATAACTGCCTGTAAATAGGACTTTTGTACTATATACTTAAAATAATTTGGGCATTATAACTGCTTATAAAAGTATATTTTTACTAAATATATATAAAGAAAAATGAAAATAATAACCACTAGAGTAATACCTCTTGTAGTTGCTACCTTTACTTCCAATCGCACAGCGCTTCGATGCTTAGAAAGTAATTTTTATCTCACAATATCTCTCAGAATATAAATATAGAGTGTTTTTGCTCTTGAACTGCTCTTGAAAAATAGTAAGGACTGAATGAATTGAGCTTGCTATTTATAGAAAAACCAAGTTTCACTAATTGCACGTTAGGGGCTCGGCTTAGTACACTTTGGTACCTAGGTTAATTACACTTTAGTACCTAGTGTGTGCCAGGCGTAAGCTGGCGTGTGCCAGGCGCGTAAGCACGACAAAGCAGCTTGTCAGCATAAGCACGCCAAAGCACCATATCAGTTTAAGCACGACACAACAGCTTACTAAAAATAATTTGTCAGAATGCTTTTTGGTGAAATCGTGGAAAGCACAATAAATCATTTTGTCAATGTAAGCACGACTAAGCAGCTTGACCAAAAAATTTTATTTGACCAAATTTATCGTTTACATAATATAATCACAAAACACCTGCTTCGAAATATCATTTCAATCTTTATTAAGCACATATGTTACAAACTTCAAATCTCATTAGGGTTTAAGGTTTTAAACTTCTCGATATCTAGTTTTACGTTATACGTTCTAATTCTAAACATATACGATAATGTTTTCGAATCGTATTAGGTTTTCAAAGATTACCTGAACAGCCATTCATCAGAATATATCATCACATAACACAGAGTCGGAATAAGAAATTTCATTTAATAAACACATAATTTACACATACAAATCTTATTAGGGTTCAGAATATTACATTCACCCCCACTAATAAGAATTTTGTCCTCGAAATTATAGTAAATGTTACAAAAATAAATGTGGGTAGTTGTCTCGCATTTTACTCTCGAGCTTCCACGTAGCTTCCTCTATATTTTGATTTCTCCAAATAACCTTGATTGAAGGTATCACTTTATTCCGTAGATTTTGTTCTTTCCTATCTATGATTTCAATAGGAACTTCTTCATATGATAAATCTTTCTCGATCTGAATAGGCTCGTAATCTATAACGTGTTTATAATCAGGTTTGTATGGTCGTAACATGGACACATGAAACTGTTAGGTTTGTATAACGCGAACACGTAATCAAATTACATTAATAGTGCGGAAGCGCGATAAAATCAGATTTTAAAATTTTATACAAACCATCACCATGATCTTTCTTTATGCACAATTATTAATTAAACGAAAAAGATGGAGAATAAGAATTATACCCTTGTAGAATTCTAGCTTCCTCAGGTACAAGTTCACCTCCAATTTCATCGCGTTCTCCTTGAATTCCACCGATTAAATTCCTTCCTTTGATCAACGTTAGCCACCCAAGTGTTTGGCCTCTAGAGGTGATCCACCAAGGCATAATACTTGTTCAAGAAGATGGGTGTTGGCAAAACCCTAGTTTCTATCTCTATAGAAATTGTAAGTACTCTCTACAATTCTTATGCAAGAGTGTGTAACCCTAATCTATGATAAGACTTCTCTTATAGGAAAACCCTTCCCTAAACTATTTAGTATTAGAGTTTCTATTCTAATTAAACTCCTTTAATTAAATTAAACTCCTAATCCAATTAGGAATTCATGTGAGAGTACTTCTATTAATTAATTCCCAATCCCTATTAGGAATTAAATAATAGTAATAGTAATAATAATAATAAGACTCCTCTTATTAATTTATATTTAATATTTCTAAAATATTAAATAATAAATATTAAGCTATTTAATTTATTCTATCTCCATAGACTAAATTAAATACACTTAACTTATTATTACAATTATGCCATTTACTTCTTAAATAAATATTTTTCTTTTGCGGTGTGACCCTTTAGGTTCTCCATATTAAACCGGTTGTGAATAAATCAATTAGAACAATTCTAATCTTATTTAAATAAATAAATTAAACTATTTAATTCATTTAAATAAATAATATTTATTCTACAATAAGGGTAAGCCCCCTTAGCGATCAACGACTTTCCAGATAATATAGATTTCAACATTAATCATAAAAGAACCTTTCAGTGCATAGTTACCGTACAATTCAATCCTTCTACCATACAATGTCCCAATTAAATATAAGACATGGAATTACTGTCAAGTCTTATTTTATTTAATTATATGTATTTCGATTCTCAAATGCACAACTCTAATTAATGCAAATTAGAAACTCCTTTCTAATTTCATTCTGCTTTGGCCAAAGACTTCTGAGTCGTCATTTATCGAATCACATAGAACATTCTCTCCTTTTACTAGAAGTGGTAGATTCTTTATTGATCATTCACCTATCTCCATGTATAACTTATTATACCCAATCATACCCTTTGATATACCCTAAAGGTCTTAAGGGACATGTCAAAGTATAACTCATCATACACAAGATACTATGATGATCTCAAGTCCAAGGATCACTTGTACTACTATCACTAGAGGAATTCCTATTGACAGGCGAGTAAAACTCCATTAGGTATTCCTTAGCGAGCCACGTTCAGTGAACTTATTCTCTAATAAGCACCTACATACTTACTTTAGTGTCTCTACACAAATGATTATGAGATCAATCATTCTCTTCATAAGAGCAAGCAACGTATGTACTAATCTATCCGGATTCACTAATCCCCTTTTTAGTAATCCATCGATTAGGAACAATTTAAGTTTGTGAGATATCTAGAATTTAGATCTCATTAGCATGATCCCCATCATGATTCTAAAAGCATTGCTCAAAACTATGGGTTTATCACATTTAATATAACAGCACCATGTAGATAATATAAAATGCCTTTAATAAACGAATAAGATTACAAAGTATATGCTACATCATATCAAATATGATTGACTTGTGTGCATACTACTTTCAATCTCCCACTTGCACTAAAGCCAATCGTCATGGTATCTAATACCCTTCTTCTCTAAGTGACGATCATCCTGCTGTTTGGATAAAGCTTCAGTAAATAGATATGCAATGTTGTTCTTGAGAGTCCACTATCTCTATAGTGACTTCTTCTCTTTCAATGATTCCACTAATCAAATGAAAGTGCCGCAACACATGTTTGAATCCAAGATGAGACTTAGGAACTATTCCTAGTTCTGTGATGAACTTTTCATCCAAACAATCAACTTGCAGCTTTATTTACAGCTATATACTTTGTCTTTGTTACTAAACCAGCAACTCTTTGCTGTTTGGAACCTTTCCAATTCACTGCACCACCTTTCAAGGTAACAATTTACCTTAAAGTGGATTTGTTATCGTCTTGGTCAGTCTGAAAAACTTGAGTCTGTTTAGCCCTCTAGTTTTAATTCAGACCTACCATGAATCATAATCACATCTTCAGTACCAGTTAAGTACCTAAAGATGTTTATCACTGTCTTACAGTAATCTTCTCCAGAATATGACTGATCAACATCAAGCCTAGTATATTCATTACATACATGATAGTAACTCATGTGATCTCTCTTTCAATTGGGGACAATTTTAGAGAGATTCTCTCCATGGCTCATCATCATGAGACCTCTCTTAGAGTTTGCCATGCTAAACGCCTTTAGCATCAAATGAATATACGTTCCTTGGGTCAAGCCGAACATCCTTTTAAATCTATCTATATAGACTTATATCCCCAATTTATAGGATGCTCCTCCCAAGTCATTCATAAAGGAATGTTTAGACAATTTTATCTTTACTGATTGTAGCATTGGTGTGTTATTCCTTGTCAGTAGTATATCAACATATAATACCAAGAATGTCACAGCGCTCCCACTGACCCTTTTGTACACACTAGGTTCATTCTCATTTTTGATAAAATCAAATTCTTTTGATTGTCTCATCAAAATGAATGTTCCATCTTTGAGAAGCTTGCTTCAATCCATCAATGGATCATTGTAGCTTAAAACACGATTTGCTTCAACCTTTGTAACAAATTCCTCTGGTTGTATCACACATACATTCTCCTCAAGTTTTCATTGAGGAAGGATGTCTCCACATCCATTTTTCCAGATTTAGTAATAAGCTATAATCACAAGCAAAATCCAAATGGACTTGAGCATTACCCGGTAATAAGATTTTATTACAGTCAACTCCTTGACTTGAAAAACCTTTTAACCAGGTCTGGTCTTATAGGTCTCCACCTTGCCATTTTCCCCAGTCTTTCTCTTAAAGACCCATATTCACACTGTAGGCACTATGCCCTTTTGTGGAGTAACCAGAGTCTATACTTGGTTCTCATACATGGAGTCCATTTCGGATTTCATGGCCATCTGCCATTTCTCTGAGTATCTTCTACTCATAGCCTCATCGTATATAACTGGATCATCATCCTCTATGATGCGTACCTCATCATCATCCTCTATGATGAATCCATACCTCCCAGGTATCTTCGGCACTCTTCCAGATTTACGATTCGGTTGTGGTACAATAGGTCTATCTACAGGTTCCTCGGTTTGACTTAAAGTGCTTTGTGGTTCTTGAACCCCTTCAAGATCTATTACCCTCCCACTAGCTCCTTCAATGATAAACACTTTTATCTAAGAAGGCAGCGTGTAGGATTATAGTAATAATACCCTAAACTTCCTTTAGGATATTCCACAAGTCTGCACTTGTCAGATTTTGTCCCAAACTTATCTTTGAAACCTTTTCACATAAGCTGGACAACCCCTTATCTTAACATACTTAAGAGTAGGAATCCTCCCTATCCATAACCTTTATGGAGCCTTGGGCTCGGATTTTGAGGTTACCTTATTTTTTAGATATGCAGCCGTTTTCAGGGCATAGCCCCAGATGGATACTGGAATGTCGGTAAAAATCATTATGGACTGCACCATGTCCAACAAGGTACAATTTCTCCTTTTAGATACACCAATCAATTATTGCGTATCAGGAGGTTTCCATTATGAGAAAATACCATTTTGAGATGATCTAGAAACTCATTGTACAAGTATTCTTTCCTCGATCTGATCAAAGAATCTTAATACTCTGTCAATATGTTTCACTTCGGAATTCTTTAAACATTTCAAATGATTCAGACTTGTATTTCATCAAATACACATATTCAACTCTTTGAATGACCATCTCCTTTTCTTTGACTAGTTTGTTCAATTTGCAAAATTATTTTTCATGTAAGTCAAGTATACAAAGTCTATGAAGTGATCTTCCAGCTTCAAACAAAACATTATCATTATAAATAGAACAACAATTGTTCTTAAATATAATACCAGAACCTTCCTTGTCCAACAACGGAAGTAATAATGTTTCTAAAGAGAACTGGAACATAATAACAACTTATTAACTTAATAGACTTGCCCGTAGGCAATGCTAAACTATAAGTTCCTATGGTTAATGCAGCAACCTTTGCTCCATTCCTACACATAAGATTACTTACTCTTAGTTTAGCTTTCTACTTCTGCTTAGTCTCTGCATTGGATTGCATACGTGAGAACTACAGCCGGTATCCAATACCCAAGTAGAACCTTGACTTATAGAAAAATTTATTTCAATCATGAACAAACCTATATCTGTAACCGAAGCTTCACTAAGCCTCATCTGGTTAGCCTCTGTAAGATTCTCCTTATAGTTTCCTTTCTAGTATCCAGGCTTATTGCAGTGGAAGCAAACTCCTTTGCTATCTGCATCAGTCTTGTTCTTATTGTCCTTTGTTTTTGCCTTTCCATTTACCTTCTTTGAATTGTTCTTCTTTTAAGAAGACCCTTTGGCCCTCTTCCGCTTCCTGAAAGAATCATCTACTAGTTAGACTTGGTCTTTCTTGGTTGGAAAGTGACTCTTTACAGTTTTTAACATGTTTAAGCAACTCAGGCAGGCTGACATATAGCTTGTTCATGTGAAAATTCACAACAATTTGTGAGAAAGAGTCCGAAAGTGATTGCAAGATCAAATCTTAGATCAACTTTCCATCCATTAAAAACCAGTTGTCCCAATTGTTCAATCAGATTGATCATTTTGAGGACATTTGTCTATACTGTAGTGCCATCGGTTATTCTAGATCGGAAGAGCTCCTTAGATATCTGATATCTAATAGTCCCACTTTCCTCACCCTTCAACTCCTTGAAGGTGCAGGAGTAGAGTAGGAGCATCCATAGTTTCATGCTGACGCTGAAGCTCATTACTCATGGATGCGAGCATGATGCATTGAGCCAACTGTGCATCATCTTGCCACTTTCTAAAAGTAGCAATCTCTTCCTCTGAGGCATTGTCTGCAACCATTGCATGGATAGGTATATTAAGGACATAAGATAACTTTTCAGCCTTCAGAACTATTCTCAAATTCCTTACTAGTCCGTGTAATTCGGTCCGGTTAATTAGCATCTAATATGCTATGCAGTGATAGTGAATTAGACATCGTAAAATTCTGTAAATGAATTTGTAATTTAACAACATTTTAGCATACATTCATTTTTAATTAATTACTAAAATAAATTAGGTCTTTATTTTAAATTGGTATCTCCCACTATTTTCATCAAACTATATTACCCTCATTATATAGTTCGGCAATTCTAATTAAAGATTTGCTAGTGAGACTAAGGATCCCATTTTAGATGTATATAGCCTTGTGGTGACACAACAAACGATATATAAATAAATAGGTAAACAACTATTGTCAATTACACCTCTATGTAACTCCTTGTATTTTGCCTCTTAGATTATTTTGATCAAGTGGTGACACATCCGAATCAAAATTATCCAAGTTAAGTCCATCCTAGCACTTCCATATATTCGAAAGAAAAACACTTTCCTTGTGGTGACACAACAAAACAGCATCGTTCAGTCTATGTATAAGCATCAAATGTGATAAAGCAACATCTTAAATATTTTAATACTTGCCTTGTGGTGACACAACAAACTCATATTAAATATCTAATACTCTATTGCTTTACCATGCTAGAAGGCGACGTTCGATTATTCCAAATATCTTTGAACGCTTAGGACTTAATATGATTTCTTTGAGGGGTTTGTTATTATTTGTCTCATCTTGTTTAGCGCGCATGCACATATATATATAAAATACGCGTCATATTATTAAACATGCGAAGCATGTTGTATAATATATAATATATACATAGTAAGCATGCACATATAGAATACTATATTCTACCCGGATTGATTATGGACTTTTATTCTAATTTGGTTCACTAGAGCCACCAAGTGAACCAAAAGGTCAAACCTAGGGTGCAAGAATTAAATTTAAATATAACTAGTACATTCAAACTCGGGCTCCATTACAAACGGGTCTTCAAGCGCTCGTTGCTCCTTTGTCTTCAATTCTTCAAAATTAATTCTAACTAGTCCTATTACAAAAACTATTTACAATAAATAGAAACCTTGATCAGCAGTCAAGGGGAAGTACATAGGAGGGAGATAGAATTTACATTAAGAAAAAATTAGAGAAGACGAGGTACGCAGACCCCATTTATAAAAACCCATACATTCAAGCATCCACTAAAATAAATCCAATCACACATTGGTCAATAGTCCATAATCAATCCCTATTTATTATCATACATATCTCTATATGTATCAATAAATAACATTCATCCCATGAATAATAAAATCATTCCATATATGCATTGATATCATTTAATGGGCAATATTAGTTAGTATAAAATTCAATTTCAACTCCAATTAGTTATCATGGAATCCAATTCCAACTCTAATTAGTTATCATGAAATCCAATTTCAATTAAAATAAACTTCTTTATTTTAATCATATTCCAAATCAAAATAAACTCTTTTATTTTAATTTATCCAATTTTTTTGAATAAAAATAAACTCCTTTATTTTTAATCAAATTTCAAATCAAAATAAACTCCTTTATTTTAATTAATATGGAAACCAATTTCAAGTTTAAAATTAACACCTTTATTTTTAACTTAAAATTGTTGGAAAATAAAATATGTTGAATCCTATTCCTTATCAAAATAAACATCTTTATTTTTTAAGGAAACATGGAATCCTATTCCATATGTGAATAAACTCCTTTATTCTAGAAAACATGGAATCCTATTCCATATGTGAATAAACTCCTTTATTCTAGTTAACGTAGAATCCAATTCTAAGTTCAAATAAAACTTTTAATTTTAATTATATTCCAATTCAAAATAAACCTTTTATCTTAATTGAAAATAAATAAAATCAAAATAAATAAATAAAATAAATAAAATAAATAAAATAATTTTACACAAACAATTATGCCCAATTAAATTATTCTTAACACATATCAATGTATATACAGAATCAAAACAATTAATAATTCGCATAAAGTTTGGCTCTTGATACCACTGTTAGGTTTGTATAACGCGAACATGCAATCAAATTACATTAATAGTGCGGAAGCGCGATAAAATCAGATTTTAAAATTTTATACAAACCATCACCATGATCTTTCTTTATGCACAATTATTAATTAAACAAAAAAGATGGAGAATAAGAATTATACCCTTGTAGAATTCTAGCTTCCTCAGGTACAAGTTCACCTCCAATTTCATCGCGTTCTCCTTGAATTCCACCGATTAAATTCCTTCCTTTGATCAACGTTAGCCACCCAAGTGTTTGGCCTCTAGAGGTGATCCACCAAGGAATAATACTTGTTCAAGAAGATGGGTATTGGCAAAACCCTAGTTTCTATCTCTATAGAAATTGTAAGTACTCTCTACAATTCTTATGCAAGAGTGTGTAACCCTAATCTATGATAAGACTTCTCTTATTTATAGATGTAGGAAAACCCTTCCCTAAACTATTTAGGATTAGAGTTTCTATTCTAATTAAACTCCTTTAATTAAATTAAACTCCTAATCCAATTAGGAATTCATGTGAGAGTACTTCTATTAATTAATTCCCAATCCCTATTAGGAATTAAATAATAGTAATAGTAATAATAATAATAAGACTCCTCTTATTAATTTATATTTAATATTTCTAAAATATTAAATAATAAATATTAAGCTATTTAATTTATTCTATCTCCATAGACTAAATTAAATACACTTAACTTATTATTACAATTATGCCATTTACTTCTTAAATAAATATTTTTCTTTTTGCGGTGTGTGACCCTTTAGGTTCTCCATATTAAACCGGTTGTGAATAAATCAATTAGAACAATTCTAATCTTATTTAAATAAATAAATTAAACTATTTAATTCATTTAAATAAATAATATTTATTCTACAATAAGGGTAAGCCCCCTTAGCGATCAACGACTTTCCAGATAATATAAATTTCAACATTAATCATAAAAGAACCTTTCAGTGCATAGTTACTGTACAATTCAATCCTTCTACCATACAATGTCCCAATTAAATATAAGACATGGAATTACTGTCAAGTCTTATTTTATTTAATTATATGTATTTTGTGACGCCCCCAAATTCGGGTCTCCAAATACCCGGATCTGGTCATCACGATCCAAAACAAACATTCACCTTTAACAACATATGATATCTAAAAGTGCGGAATATAATAAACATATGTTGTTCATTACAAGGTGTTACTAGTCCCAGAATACGAATAACCTTAAACGTTTACACAATCCATACCCTAAATAGCTAGCAGGGTTTAAATTACATTAACAGAAATTTAACTAACACATGAATCTAAAGTCAGCTACGAGACGTTTATCATTTCATCTTTTCTTTCCCTTTGTTCTTCCCTGACGTCTCGGGTTTAGCTGCAATGAAGTCATGATATAGCAAGAATGAGCAACGAGTTTGCCCAGCAAGTTTAATGTGCAACAATAAAGATATATCATGATGAAGGAATATTAAAAGGATTTCAACAATAGAATAATCAGAAGCAAGAACATTAAATGCTTTTAGAACAATTGATAGTCAAATAGACTTTGAACGATAACTTCCAGAGGAGTCAATAGCTGGTTGACCCTCTGGTTACTGGCTACAGAATAACGTACTTGAGGGGATCAGCCTCGTGTACCCTATGTATATGCATAACATTTAATTCTGCTATTTGTACCTTATATACGGTACGTGGGGTACTCCCCTATAAATAAAGGGGTGTTCATACAGTCTAAGAATCCTTACCATTGATTGGTTCGGATAGCTTTTATAAATTCTCACGTAATTGTCTGACCGAACAAGGGTTCAGACTTAACCATGAATGGTTGATAGATTTCTGAACTTAAATATAGGAATTCAAATGCACGAATGTCAATGATTATACAAATGTGGAAAAATCTTGAAAGAATTAGACCACTTAAAGCATGCTTGGAGATAAGGTACAAGCTTACAAAATAACTTGCAGTAATATATATACCTTTTGCATGAATTAAAATACTGCATAAGGTTTTAGAAGTATTGCTCAATGTAAAAGTTGGGTAAGGAAGAACTTGCAATAATGTAAGGAGTTTAGGGTTAGGAACTTGCCTGATCGCTCAGCTACAATTTAAATCTTAGCTTTAATTACTTGACCTTGGATAACCTATCAGCTGGTAGAGTTGGTTTATCCATTAGCATTGCGTAATTATACCCACTTATGCTATTCATTTAGCAGATAAACAATTCACCGAATTTAATTACTACCTAGCCATCAGCTTAACAAAATTTAATGGCCTCTAGGTATTATTTGAACAGATAATAATTAATCAGGGTCACTTATCATTTGAATACCCTTCTTCCTGTGGGTTAAAATTTCTTATTTATTAGTTACAAAATAATTAATAAATTTAACATAATTTAATAGCAACTAAATAGCAGTTGGTCTCTTACTTAATCTTTTATTTACTTAATTACTATTTACCTTAAGGGTAATTGAGTAACTATTACACTTGTTCCTCATTCAACACTAATTAAATATTCAAAGTATTAATTCTACACGCACTTAATTATTAAATATTTATTGAATAATTATTGAGTGCTTATTATCTTTATTTATTAAGGGTCATAAATAATCTTATTAGTCTCACTCATACTTAATCATTATTTCATTAATGATTAAGTAGTTATTTTCCTTCTCATTTAATAACCTTATTAATACTATTCAATTATCAAATAATAATTAAATATTTAATATCTTTATTTATTATTCACTGACAAATAATACATATTTATTTTGTTAACTTTATTCCTACTTAATTATTATTTAATATTAATTAAATAAGAATTTAAGTATTTATTATCTTTATTCATCATTTATTGGAAAAATAATAAATAATTATTTATTACTTTATTCATATTTATTTATTATTTAACTAAATAATAATTAAATATTTATTATCTTTATTTATTATTTTTATTTATACTTAATTATTATTTTAAAATAATAATTAAATATTTATTATCCTTATTTATTATTTATTAGTAAATAATAAATAATTATTTCTTTAATCTTACTCATATTTAATTATTATAAATAATAATTAAATGTGTATTATCCTTACCTATAACAATACCTAATTTACCAATACCCAATTATTATTATCCAGAACAGTTCAATACCACCCAACAGAGAGCCACATACATTATTCAAAAACCAGATTCTAAATCAGATTAACCCAATACAAGAAGCAAGTTAACCCAGTACAGAGAAGGTTTTGAACTGGATACCATACCCAGATTTTCAAAAGAAAGAAAGACAGAACTAATTATCACTAACGGAGGAACATACTAACCAATGCCATGAATATTTCAATACCAGATGTTCTTACTCAAAATAAAGTCATACGGTACAATACTATATTTCCAGTTATATTACAACCCAAACCGTATAGTACCAGCTTTCACTGAATCGAAACCAACAATACAATTATACACGGTGTAATACCAATCAACCAAGCTAATACAGTCAGCAATACCAAAATAATTACTGACCAAACTAATTACAGAAAATTCCCAAAGAACTTAATCCCACGAAATTGGTAGCTTCCATCTAAGTGCAGAAAAAGGAAATAAGGAAGGAAATTTACATTAACTTAAAACTACCACAGCTCGGTATACCTTCGGGGGTTTCGAGTCGCCGTCCTTCGTCGTCGTCCAAAATACTCAACCCAATCAGTGGACATTCGCAAGGGTCTTCCCCTGTTTTCCCTTCTCTCTGTATTCTGCTCACAATTTTAAAACCTAAATTTCTAATTGGGAACTCTCAACTAAAAGAATTCGGCAGTGTTGGTTTAGGGGGGTTGGAGGGGTTCAATTTATAGAGAAGATTTTCCCCCAATTTATTTGGGCAATACCCTAACAATTTGGTCAATGACCGTCGGTAGGAGAGGATTAAGCGAACGGTGGTCTCATCAATCCTCGAGCCGCGTAGTTTCGCCGGTCCAATCGCCGAACTTCAGGGACCTCTGGTCCAAGTCGCTGTTTGCTCGGTCGTCGTCCCTTTCCTTGCTCCGACCGCTGGTCACCACACCGTCGCCGGCTTCAATCCTTGTCCATTTGCTTTGATTGATACCTATCACGTCTCTTGCTCGGCTGTCGATTTGAGGGCTTGGGGTTTGCTAGGTTTAGCTATGTGATTTTTGAGGGTTTGGGGACCTTAGATTTCTCTTGGTCCTTCTCGTCTCTGTCTGGTTCGTCTGGTGCAAGGGTTTGATTGAGGGTCTTGGTCTCGTTTGATTTTCTTCCCCAATTGATTCACTGATATGGCTTGCCCCTTCCTCAACCCGAGTGCAAAGAATTTAACCCGGCTGGAGATTGGGCTTGACCCAATGAAGACAAGGGTAGCCCAAAAGGAAAATAGAAGGAATCGGATTGGGCCAGCTGAATTCATCAGGAAAATGACCCAAAAGAAATAAAAGGAATTGGGCTCAGCCCTTTTGGAAATCTGGGTCAGCTAAAATAAAAGGGTTGGTCCAAATAAACTAACCACCTTATATTTGACATTTTACATTAAATACTTAACAAATTCATTAAATATTTGAAGTATTCATTTTAACCATAATTCTTTATTCGAATTATTTAAAATGATAAAATTATTTTATTTAATTATCCTAATTTTCTTGCCAATTAAATGCTAGGGTTAACTCATTGATTTATTCAAACTATTAGTGAGCTCCTTTAAAAAAAAATTTACTGGACCATATAATCATATAATTAAATATAATTCTTACATAAGTCCAATTAAATTCATAAAATTTCATAAGATGAATTTTATTTATCAAAATGATTTGATACAACGTTTTGAAAATTCCTGGACATTACATCCTCTCCCCCTTATAAAAATTCCGTCCTCGGAATTTCAATCTAAGGTTACTCAAATAACTGAGGGTAATTCGCTCTCATCTTCTCTTCGAGCTCCCACGTGGCCTCTTCCACCGCGTGATTCCTCCAGAGAACTTTTACCGAGTGAATGATTTTATTCCTCAACTTCTGCTCTTTTCTATCCAGTATTTGAACAGGAATCTCCTCGTACGATAAGTCCTTCTCGACTTGAATTGGTTCATAGGAGATGACATGCTTGTAGTCTGGCTTATACGGACGCAACACTGATACATGAAACACGTTGTGGATGTGCTCAAGTTCAGGAGGTAACGCCACCTCGTACGCCACTTCGCCTATTCTCCTTAATATCTCAAAAGGTCCTATGAACCTAGGGCTCAATTTGCCCTTCTTCCCAAAACGGATCTTCCCTTTCCAGGGTGATACCTTCAGAAACACAAAGCTACCAACTTCAAACTCTCGTTTCTGGCGATGTAAGTCGGCATACTTTTTCTGACGATCTTGAGCTGCTACTAACCGCTGTCTTATTACCTTAATAATTTCCACGGTTTGTTGTACCAATTCTGGTCCCAACAATCTCCGTTCACCAACTTCATCCCAACACAACGGTGTTCGACACTTCCTTCCATACAATGCTTCGTAAGGTGGCATACCAATGCTAGCATGGTAGCTATTATTGTAGGCGAACTCTACTAGTGGCAAGTGATCGTCCCAGCTGCCACTTAAGTCCATCACAACTGCCCAGAGCATATCCTCTAGGGTCTGAATTGTTCGCTCACTCTGACCATCCGTTTGAGGATGATATGCCGTACTCATTCTTAACTGTGTTCCCAGCCTCTCTTGTAGGCTTCTCCAAAAATTTGACGTGAAGCGCGGATCTCTGTCAGACACAATAGATACCGGCACTCCATGTCGTGATACTATTTCCTTCACGTAAAGTTTCGCCAGTTGTTCCAATTTGTACCTGATCTTGATCGGTAGAAAGTGGGCAGACTTGGTCAACCGGTCTACGATCACCCAGATGGCGTCTAGACCCTTTTGTGTTGTTGGGAGTCCTACCACAAAATCCATAGTAATGTGCTCCCACTTCCATTCTGGAATCTCTAAGGGTTGCAACAATCCGCTCGGCCGTTGGTGCTCTGCCTTGATCCTTTGACAAGTTAAACACCGGCTAACGAATTCTGCAACTTCTCCTTTCAAGTGCGGCCACCAATAATGCTGGCGAAGATCTTGATACATCTTGGTGCTACCTGGATGTACCGAAAATCTCGTATTATGGGCCTCCTGCAAAATTTCTTCCCTTAAGTCTGGTACGTAGGGTATCCAGACCCTCCCCCCGAATCTCAGCAATCCTGTGCTGTCAACCTTATACTTCGAGGCTTTTCCCTCTGATAACTGTTTCTTAATGTCAATGCATTCCTCGTCAAATTCTTGAGCCTCCTGTATCTTATCCAGTAGAGTTGGACCTACCGTCACGGTACATAACTTTTCGTCCGTCTCCATTGGATACTTAACCTCCAGTTCCAGGCGTTCGAAATCCCGTATCAATTCCTCCTGGACTGTCAGCTGCATCAATTTCACCTTGCCTTTTCTACTCAAGGCATCAGCCACTACATTCGCTTTGCCTGGATGGTACAGAATTTCACAGTCGTAGTCCTTGATCAATTCTAACCATCGGCGTTGCCTCATGTTCAGCTCCTTTTGAGTGAAGATATATTTCAGACTTTTGTGATCTGTATATATCTCACACTTCTCCCCGTATAGGTAGTGCCTCCAAATCTTCAGGGCGAAAACTACCGCTGCTAACTCCAAGTCATGAGTCGGATAACCCTTCTCATAATCCTTCAACTGACGCGATGCGTATGCCACGACCTTGCCGTGTTGCATCAGTACACAGCCAAGACCCTTGTGTGATGCATCGCTATACACTACAAAGCCTCCAGTGTTATCTGGTAAGGTCAACACCGGTGCTTGGCTAAGTCTCTTCTTCAATTCCATGAAACTCTCCTCACACTTCTCCGACCAAACAAACTTGACTGTTTTCCTGGTGAGGTTGGTCAATGGCGATGCTATCTTGGAAAAATCCTGAATGAATCTCCGATAGTATCCCGCTAATCCCAAGAAACTCCGGATCTCTGTTGGCGTCTTCGGCTGTTCCCAGTTGATAACTGCTTCCACCTTTGCTGGGTCCACCGAAACACCATTCTTGTCTATGATATGACCTAGAAACTGCACTCTCTGCAACCAAAACTCACACTTAGAAAACTTTGCATACAATTTCTCCCTCCTGAGAGCTTCTAACACAATCTTTAAATGTTCATCATGCTCCTTCTCTGTTTCTGAATACACCAAGATGTCATCGATGAATACGACTACGAACTTATCCAAGTACTGCTTGAATACTCTGTTCATCATATCCATAAATGCTGCTGGCGCATTCGTCAATCCAAATGACATTACCAAGAACTCGAAGTGCCCATAACGAGTCCTGAATGCAGTCTTCGGGATATCTTCCTGCCTCACCTTCAGCTGATGGTAGCCTGTTCTTAAGTCGATTTTTGAAAAGTACTTCGCTCCCTTGAGTTGATCGAACAAATCGTCAATTCTAGGAAGTGGATACCTATTCTTAATCGTAACTTTGTTCAACTCTCGATAGTCGATACAAAGCCTCATTGAACCGTCTTTCTTCTTTACAAACAGAACTGGCGCTCCCCACGGGGACACGCTCGGTCTGATATAACCCTTATCCAACAGTTCCTGCAGTTGCACCATCAACTCCTTCATCTCCACAGGTGCCATTCGATATGGCGGCTTCGATATTGGTGCGGTTCCCGGTGCCAAATCGATAACGAACTCGGTTTCCCTATCCGGCGGCAGTCCCGGAAGTTCATCGGGGAAGACATCAGTGAAATCTCTCACGACTGGTATTTGACTCATCTCATCCCCGACCTGACGAGTATCGACCACATGGGCCAAATAACATTCGCAACCCTTCTTGAGTAATCTCCTTGTTTGCATCATAGTAAGACAACAAGATGGTTTTGGTGATCTGCTGCCATAGAATACCACCTTAGACTTATTAGAAGTCTTTAGGTGTACACATTTCTTCTTGCAATCAATGACTGCTCCGTGAATTGATAGCCAATCCATTCCCAAGATTACGTCGAATTCTCCCAGTCGAATTGGTATCAAATCCACATTGAGCTTAAATCCTCGCAATTCAACACAACAATTCCTATGAATGCATTCTACGGGGATAATTTTCTTTGTTTGCTACTTCTACGTTCATAGGGTGTTCTAACTTTTCACAAGGTACATTTAACTGACTAGCAAATTCTTCGGAAACAAAAGAGCAAGTAGCACCCGAATCAAATAGCACATATGCATTTATATCATTGATTGGGATGATACCTGACACCACGTCTTTGGATTCCATGGCATCCTGCACAGTCATGTTGAACGTGCGGGCTGTCGGCCTGTTGGCTTGACTGGATGGTGGCCCGTAGTTCAACCGGTTGCTGTTTCCACTGTTGTTGTTGTTTCGGTTGCCACTTCCCCGGCGTCGCTTTTCCTCTTCGGACAGTCCTTGATCTGGTGGTCAGGAGATCCACAGGAGAAAGAAACCTCCTTTCGGCTTATTAGGGCACTGTGGGGCCATGTGCCCAGGTTGTCCACAACGGTAACACACGCTCTTCCCCTTCATGCATTCCCCCGTGTGGTTCTTGCCACAGTTGTTGCATCTGCCTGGCTTCTTTACCTCCCCTACAGATTTATTTCCCCCAGAGGACTGACTCTCGATCCATTTCCGTTTGTTGGGGTTACTGCCCCCAACTGCTTCCTGCCTTAGGGCCCTCATGTCCCTTCTTCTTCTCGTGATTGTATTTGGCCAGGGCCTCACTGCCACCTTCTGCAATGATTGCCCTCTCCATCAATTCTGCAAATGTCTTGATTTTCAATACCGCCACAGAACGGTATAACCATGGTTTCAACCCCTGCTCAAACCTACGAGCTTTCCTTTCCTCTGTGCTGACTTGGTGAGCTGCAAACCGTGCCAACTCATTAAACTTAGCTGCGTACTCAGCCACAGACATGTTCCCTTGTTTTAGTTCTAGGAACTTGATCTCCATTTCCTGTTTCATGCTCTCTGGAAAATAGTTTTCTAAGAACATCTCCTTAAAACGATCCCACGCGACAGTGCCTTCTTCAACTCGGCCCCGATTGGCCTTCCACCAATAGTTGGCTTCTCCTTTTAACATGAAAGTGGCAAAACTTGTTTTCTGTTCCTCTGCCACCCTTGCTACGTCGAAGACCTTTTCTATCTCTTCTATCCAGGTCTGCGCCTCGATTGGGTTAAGAGTTCCCTTGAACTCAGGTGGTCCGACCAATTTGAAATCTTTAAAGTTTGCCAGATGATGCGTTGGCTCAGCTGCAGCTTGGGTTCTCTCAGGTGGTGGTCTGGATTGCATAGCCTCGGCCAGCATTTCTGCGAACATTCTCATTGGGTTGGTTTGGTCTCCCACCTCACTTTCTGACTCTTCGACCTGTCGGTTACGGGGCCTTCCCCTTGGCATGGTTTGGAATAAGGAAACTGATGACTTTTACCTATAGATTTACATTTTACACAATATGTCATTAAAATAAGCAATCAAAGGTAAAACACATTTGATTTAAGTGAAACATCTGCATTTATATTCATATACCACTGTTTTGTTACAATGACTAAACCTGTGGCATACTTCTATAAATGCGCCACTACCTGTCCTATCAGCAAATCATCCCCCTAGACAAAAGTGGGGAATCCTAACCTTTCCTCCCTCAAGACCACAAAAGTTGGGGTTTAACTGCTACCCCAATCATAACAACAAATATAAAGTTTCATAAACAAACATGAATACGTCCCTAACATAAACAAAAGTGGGACTGGCTATACTAAGGGAAAATCAACTGCTCCATCAAATCACTGCTCATCACGACGGATCCGAGCCTGCTGACCAGAGAATGCTCCATCCCCGATCCTGCGACGAACAGAGCGACTGGACTCCCCTACCTCAGTCCGGGGTCTACGGTAGGCTGCATCCAAGGTATGCCCCAGGGTCTCTATCCTCACTGCCCTGGCCTCTAGCTGGTCCTCCAGCTGATCAACCCTCCTGGCCTCCCTGGCCCAGGCCTCCCTGACGTGCATCCTCGCAGCCACCTCCAGTCCGGCCTCAAACCTCATGGCTTCCTGTTTCGCCCTCAGGTGGGCGATCTGCAGATCCCGCTGCTCCAGTCTCTCCCTCAACTCAGCGTTTCGGGCCACTAGCTGATGTAGCAGTGGTCCGACCTGCTGTGCTGAGGACTCGTAGCCCTGCAGCTGAACCTTGGCCACCCCTAAATCATGCTCGAGCTGGTAGGCCAGGTCTCTGTACTGGTCCTCCATATACTGATGGGTCTGGTTTTGCTCCTCCAAATGAGAAATCCGAGCCTCCAGCTCCTCATTTCTGTCCGTCAACCCCTCGATGATATCATCAGCAGTGGACCCCATGCCATCAATATCAGCAGGTGGCTCCTCCCCCTCGGCCTCGGGATCCTCCTCCTCAGTATCAGGGTCCTGACTACCGGACCTCATCACCCCACCTACTACTGGCTCTGGTAGCTCCCTATGGTAGTCCTCCTCCGGCTCGGACTCCTCCTGTAACAATCCCGGGGCAATAGGAGCATAGCCCACCAGCTGCTCCGCCACTACCGGTATGTCTATAAATACCTCCTCCTCACGGGCTCCACTGGTCTCCCCTATAGCAGCCATCCTACAAACACACAAAAACTAACATTAGTACAGCAATAAAATATATTCATTGAAGAAATGAAATTATATTTCATTGGGTACTACTTGACTCGATGAATTCCCCAATTCATCAAAACCACATATGATAAATCTCCTCGATTTATCTCCTAACACTCAATACGAGTTTACTATGAAGGTTATAATCTAGGTTTCGCGATCCTAAGGTTTATAACCTACAGCTCTGATACCAACCTGTGACGCCCCCAAATTCGGGTCTCCAAATACCCGGATCTGGTCATCACGATCCAAAACAAACATTCACCTTTAACAACATATGATATCTAAAAGTGCGGAATATAATAAATATACGTTGTTCATTACAAGGTGTTACTAGTCCCAGAATACGAATAACCTTAAACGTTTACACAATCCATACCCTAAATAGCTAGCAGGGTTTAAATTACATTAACAGAAATTTAACTAACACATGAATCTAAAGTCAGCTACGAGACGTTTATCATTTCATCTTTTCTTTCCCTTTGTTCTTCCCTGACGTCTCGGGTTTAGCTGCAATGAAGTCATGATATAGCAAGAATGAGCAACGAGTTTTGCCCAGCAAGTCTAATGTGCAACAATAAAGATATATCATGATGAAGGAATATTAAAAGGATTTCAACAATAGAATAATCAGAAGCAAGAACATTAAATGCTTTTAGAACAATTGATAGTCAAATAGACTTTGAACGATAACTTCCAGAGGAGTCAATAGCTGGTTGACCCTCTGGTTACTGGCTACAGAATAACGTACTTGAGGGGATCAGCCTCGCGTACCCTATGTATATGCATAACATTTAATTCTGCTATTTGTACCTTATATACGGTACGTGGGGTACTCCCCTATAAATAAAGGGGTGTTCATACAGTCTAAGAATCCTTACCATTGATTGGTTCGGATAGCTTTTATAAATTCTCACGTAATTGTCTGACCGAACAAGGGTTCAGACTTAACCATGAATGGTTGATAGATTTCTGAACTTAAATATACGAATTCAAATGCACGAATGTCAATGATTATACAAATGTGGAAAAATCTTGAAAGAATTAGACCACTTAAAGCATGCTTGGAGATAAGGTACAAGCTTACAAAATAACTTGCAGTAATATATATACCTTTTGCATGAATTAAAATACTGCATAAAGTTTTAGAAGTATTGCTCAATGTAAAAGTTGGGTAAGGAAGAACTTGCAATAATGTAAGGAGTTTAGGGTTAGGAACTTGCCTGATCGCTCAGCTACAATTTAAATCTTAGCTTTAATTACTTGACCTTGGATAACCTATCAGCTGGTAGAGTTGGTTTATCCATTAGCATTGCGTAATTATACCCACTTATGCTATTCATTTAGCAGATAAACAATTCACCGAATTTAATTACTACCTAGCCATCAGCTTAACAAAATTTAATGGCCTCTAGGTATTATTTGAACAGATAATAATTAATCAGGGTCACTTATCATTTGAATACCCTTCTTCCTGTGGGTTAAAATTTCTTATTTATTAGTTACAAAATAATTATTAAATTTAACATTAATTTAATAGCAACTAAATAGCAGTTGGTCTCTTACTTAATCTTTTATTTACTTAATTACTATTTACCTTAAGGGTAATTGAGTAACTATTACACTTGTTCCTCATTCAACACTAATTAAATATTCAAAGTATTAATTCTACACGCACTTAATTATTAAATATAATTATTGAGTGCTTATTATCTTTATTTATTAAGGGTCATAAATAATCTTATTAGTCTCACTCATACTTAATCATTATTTCATTAATGATTAAGTAGTTATTTTCCTTCTCATTTAATAAACCTTATTAATACTATTCAATTATCAAATAATAATTAAATATTTAATATCTTTATTTATTATTCACTGACAAATAATACATATTTATTTTGTTAACTTTATTCCTACTTAATTATTATTTAATATTAATTAAATAAGAATTTAAGTATTTATTATCTTTATTCATCATTTATTGGAAAAATAATAAATAATTATTTATTACTTTATTCATATTTATTTATTATTTAACTAAATAATAATTAAATATTTATTATCTTTATTTATTATTTTTATTTATACTTAATTATTATTTTAAAATAATAATTAAATATTTATTATCCTTATTTATTATTTATTAGTAAATAATAAATAATTATTTCTTTAATCTTACTCATATTTAATTATTATAAATAATAATTAAATGTGTATTATCCTTACCTATAACAATACCTAATTTACCAATACCCAATTATTATTATCCAGAACAGTTCAATACCACCCAACAGAGAGCCACATACATTATTCAAAAACCAGATTCTAAATCAGATTAACCCAATACAAGAAGCAAGTTAACCCAGTACAGAGAAGGTTTTGAACTGGATACCATACCCAGATTTTCAAAAGAAAGAAAGACAGAACTAATTATCACTAACGGAGGAACATACTAACCAATGCCATGAATATTTCAATACCAGATGTTCTTACTCAAAATAAAGTCATACGGTACAATACTAGATTTCCAGTTATATTACAACCCAAACCGTATAGTACCAGCTTTCACTGAATCGAAACCAACAATACAATTATACACGGTGTAATACCAATCAACCAAGCTAATACAGTCAGCAATACCAAAATAATTACTGACCAAACTAATTACAGAAAATTCCCAAAGAACTTAATCCCACGAAATTGGTTGCTTCCATCTAAGTGCAGAAAAAGGAAATAAGGAAGGAAATTTACATTAACTTAAAACTACCACAGCTCGGTATACCTTCGGGGGTTTCGAGTCGCCGTCCTTCGTCGTCGTCCAAAATACTCAACCCAATCAGTGGACATTCGCAAGGGTCTTCCCCTGTTTTCCCTTCTCTCTGTATTCTGCTCACAATTTTAAAACCTAAATTTCTAATTGGGAACTCTCAACTAAAAGAATTCGGCAGTGTTGGTTTAGGGGTTTGAGGGGTTCAATTTATAGAGAAGATTTTCCCCCAATTTATTTGGGCAATACCCTAACAATTTGGTCAATGACCGTCGGTAGGAGAGGATTAAGCGAACGGTGGTCTCATCAATCCTCGAGCCGCGTAGTTTCGCCGGTCCAATCGCCGAACTTCAGGGACCTCTGGTCCAAGTCGCTGTTTGCTCGGTCGTCGTCCCTTTCCTTGCTCCGACCGCTGGTCACACACAACCGTCGCCGGCTTCAATCCTTGTCCATTTGCTTTGATTGATACCTATCACGTCTCTTGCTCGGCTGTCGATTTGAGGGCTTGGGGTTTGCTAGGTTTAGCTATGTGATTTTTGAGGGTTTGGGGACCTTAGATTTCTCTTGGTCCTTCTCGTCTCTGTCTGGTTCGTCTGGTGCAAGGGTTTGATTGAGGGTCTTGGTCTCGTTTGATTTTCTTCCCCAATTGATTCACTGATATGGCTTGCCCCTTCCTCAACCCGAGTGCAAAGAATTTAACCCGGCTGGAGATTGGGCTTGACCCAATGAAGACAAGGGTAGCCCAAAAGGAAAATAGAAGGAATCGGATTGGGCCAGCTGAATTCATCAGGAAAATGACCCAAAAGAAATAAAAGGAATTGGGCTCAGCCCTTTTGGAAATCTGGGTCAGCTAAAATAAAAGGGTTGGTCCAAATAAACTAACCACCTTATATTTGACATTTTACATTAAATACTTAACAAATTCATTAAATATTTGAAGTATTCATTTTAACCATAATTCTTTATTCGAATTATTTAAAATGATAAAATTATTTTATTTAATTATCCTAATTTTCTTGCCAATTAAATGCTAGGGTTAACTCATTGATTTATTCAAACTATTAGTGAGCTCCTTTAAAAAAAAATTTTACTGGACCATATAATCATATAATTAAATATAATTCTTACATAAGTCCAATTAAATTCATAAAATTTCATAAGATGAATTTTATTTATCAAAATGATTTGATACAACGTTTTGAAAATTCCTGGACATTACATCCTCTCCCCCTTATAAAAATTCCGTCCTCGGAATTTCAATCTAAGGTTACTCAAATAACTGAGGGTAATTCGCTCTCATCTTCTCTTCGAGCTCCCACGTGGCCTCTTCCACCGCGTGATTCCTCCAGAGAACTTTCACCGAGTGAATGATTTTATTCCTCAACTTCTGCTCTTTTCTATCCAGTATTTGAACAGGAATCTCCTCGTACGATAAGTCCTTCTCGACTTGAATTGGTTCATAGGAGATGACATGCTTGTAGTCTGGCTTATACGGACGCAACACTGATACATGAAACACGTTGTGGATGTGCTCAAGTTCAGGAGGTAACGCCACCTCGTACGCCACTTCGCCTATTCTCCTTAATATCTCAAAAGGTCCTATGAACCTAGGGCTCAATTTGCCCTTCTTCCCAAAACGGATCTTCCCTTTCCAGGGTGATACCTTCAGAAACACAAAGCTACCAACTTCAAACTCTCGTTTCTGGCGATGTAAGTCGGCATACTTTTTCTGACGATCTTGAGCTGCTACTAACCGCTGTCTTATTACCTTAATAATTTCCACGGTTTGTTGTACCAATTCTGGTCCCAACAATCTCCGTTCACCAACTTCATCCCAACACAACGGTGTTCGACACTTCCTTCCATACAATGCTTCGTAAGGTGGCATACCAATGCTAGCATGGTAGCTATTATTGTAGGCGAACTCTACTAGTGGCAAGTGATCGTCCCAGCTGCCACTTAAGTCCATCACAACTGCCCGGAGCATATCCTCTAGGGTCTGAATTGTTCGCTCACTCTGACCATCCGTTTGAGGATGATATGCCGTACTCATTCTTAACTGTGTTCCCAGCCTCTCTTGTAGGCTTCTCCAAAAATTTGACGTGAAGCGCGGATCTCTGTCAGACACAATAGATACCGGCACTCCATGTCGTGATACTATTTCCTTCACGTAAAGTTTCGCCAGTTGTTCCAATTTGTACCTGATCTTGATCGGTAGAAAGTGGGCAGACTTGGTCAACCGGTCTACGATCACCCAGATGGCGTCTAGACCCTTTTGTGTTGTTGGGAGTCCTACCACAAAATCCATAGTAATGTGCTCCCACTTCCATTCTGGAATCTCTAAGGGTTGCAACAATCCGCTCGGCCGTTGGTGCTCTGCCTTGATCCTTTGACAAGTTAAACACCGGCTGACGAATTATGCAACTTCTCCTTTCAAGTGCGGCCACCAATAATGCTGGCGAAGATCTTGATACATCTTGGTGCTACCTGGATGTACCGAAAATCTCGTATTATGGGCCTCCTGCAAAATTTCTTCCCTTAAGTCTGGTACGTAGGGTATCCAGACCCTCCCCCCGAATCTCAGCAATCCTGTGCTGTCAACCTTATACTTCGAGGCTTTTCCCTCTGATAACTGTTTCTTAATGTCAATGCATTCCTCGTCAAATTCTTGAGCCTCCTGTATCTTATCCAGTAGAGTTGGACCTACCGTCACGGTACATAACTTTTCGTCCGTCTCCATTGGATACTTAACCTCCAGTTCCAGGCGTTCGAAATCCCGTATCAATTCCTCCTGGACTGTCAGCTGCATCAATTTCACCTTGCCTTTTCTACTCAAGGCATCAGCCACTACATTCGCTTTGCCTGGATGGTACAGAATTTCACAGTCGTAGTCCTTGATCAATTCTAACCATCGGCGTTGCCTCATGTTCAGCTCCTTTTGAGTGAAGATATATTTCAGACTTTTGTGATCTGTATATATCTCACACTTCTCCCCGTATAGGTAGTGCCTCCAAATCTTCAGGGCGAAAACTACCGCTGCTAACTACTCCAAGTCATGAGTCGGATAACCCTTCTCATAATCCTTCAACTGACGCGATGCGTATGCCACGACCTTGCCGTGTTGCATCAGTACACAGCCAAGACCATTGTGTGATGCATCGCTATACACTACAAAGCCTCCAGTGTTATCTGGTAAGGTCAACACACCGGTGCTTGGCTAAGTCTCTTCTTCAATTCCATGAAACTCTCCTCACACTTCTCCGACCAAACAAACTTGACTGTTTTCCTGGTGAGGTTGGTCAATGGCGATGCTATCTTGGAAAAATCCTGAATGAATCTCCGATAGTATCCCGCTAATCCCAAGAAACTCCGGATCTCTGTTGGCGTCTTCGGCTGTTCCCAGTTGATAACTGCTTCCACCTTTGCTGGGTCCACCGAAACACCATTCTTGTCTATGATATGACCCAGAAACTGCACTCTCTGCAACCAAAACTCACACTTAGAAAACTTTGCATACAATTTCTCCCTCCTGAGAGCTTCTAACACAATCTTTAAATGTTCATCATGCTCCTTCTCTGTTTCTGAATACACCAAGATGTCATCGATGAATACGACTACGAACTTAATCCAAGTACTGCTTGAATACTCTGTTCATCATATCCATAAATGCTGCTGGCGCATTCGTCAATCCAAATGACATTACCAAGAACTCGAAGTGCCCATAACGAGTCCTGAATGCAGTCTTCGGGATATCTTCCTGCCTCACCTTCAGCTGATGGTAGCCTGTTCTTAAGTCGATTTTTGAAAAGTACTTCGCTCCCTTGAGTTGATCGAACAAATCGTCAATTCTAGGAAGTGGATACCTATTCTTAATCGTAACTTTGTTCAACTCTCGATAGTCGATACAAAGCCTCATTGAACCGTCTTTCTTCTTTACAAACAGAACTGGCGCTCCCCACGGGGACACGCTCGGTCTGATATAACCCTTATCCAACAGTTCCTGCAGTTGCACCATCAACTCCTTCATCTCCACAGGTGCCATTCGATATGGCGGCTTCGATATTGGTGCGGTTCCCGGTGCCAAATCGATAACGAACTCGGTTTCCCTATCCGGCGGCAGTCCCGGAAGTTCATCGGGGAAGACATCAGTGAAATCTCCCACGACTGGTATTTGACTCATCTCATCCCCGACCTGACGGAGTATCGACCACATGGGCCAAATAAACATTCGCAACCCTTCTTGAGTAATCTCCTTGTTTGCATCATAGTAAGACAACAAGATGGTTTTTGGTGATCTGCTGCCATAGAATACCACCTTAGACTTATTAGAAAGTCTTTAGGTGTACACATTTCTTCTTGCAATCAATGACTGCTCCGTGAATTGATAGCCAATCCATTCCCAAGATTACGTCGAAATTCTCCCAGATCGAATTGGTATCAAATCCACATTGAGCTTAAATCCTCGCAATTCAACACAACAATTCCTATGAATGCATTCTACGGGGATAATTTCTTTGTTTGCTACTTCTACGTTCATAGGGTGTTCTAACTTTTTCACAAGGTACATTTAACTGACTAGCAAATTCTTCGGAAACAAAAGAGCAAGTAGCACCCGAATCAAATAGCAACATAATGCATTTATATCATTGATTGGGATGATACCTGGACACCACGTCTTTGGATTCCATGGCATCCTGCACAGTCATGTTGAACGTGCGGGCTGTCGGCCTGTTGGCTTGACTGGATGGTGGCCCGTAGTTCAACCGGTTGCTGTTTCCACTGTTGTTGTTGTTTCGGTTGGCCACTCCCCCGGCGTCGCTTTTCCTCTTCGGACAGTCCTTGATCTGTGTGGTCAGGAGATCCACAGGAGAAACAACCTCCTTTCGGCTTATTAGGGCACTGTGGGGCCATGTGCCCAGGTTGTCCACAACGGTAACACACGCTCTTCCCCTTCATGCATTCCCCCGTGTGGTTCTTTTGCCACAGTTGTTGCATCTGCCTGGCTTCTTTACCTCCCCTACAGATTTATTTCCCCCAGAGGACTGACTCTCGATCCATTTCCGTTTGTTGGGGTTACTGCCCCCACTGCTTCCTGCCTTAGGGCCCTCATGTCCCTTCTTCTTCTCGTGATTGTATTTGGCCAGGGCCTCACTGCCACCTTCTGCAATGATTGCCCTCTCCATCAATTCTGCAAATGTCTTGATTTTCAATACCGCCACAGAACGGTATAACCATGGTTTCAACCCCTGCTCAAACCTACGAGCTTTCCTTTCCTCTGTGCTGACTTGGTGAGCTGCAAACCGTGCCAACTCATTAAACTTAGTTGCGTACTCAGCCACAGACATGTTCCCTTGTTTTAGTTTTAGGAACTTGATCTCCATTTCCTATTTCATGCTCTCTGGAAAGTAGTTTTCTAAGAACATCTCCTTAAAACGATCCCACGCGACAGTGCCTTCTTCAACTCGGCCCCGATTGGCCTTCCACCAATAGTTGGCTTCTCCTTTTAACATGAAAGTGGCAAAACTTGTTTTCTGTTCCTCTGCCACCCTTGCTACGTCGAAGACCTTTTCTATCTCTTCTATCCAGGTCTGCGCCTCGATTGGGTTAAGAGTTCCCTTGAACTCAGGTGGTCCGACCAATTTGAAATCTTTAAAGTTTGCCAGATGATGCGTTGGCTCAGCTGCAGCTTGGGTTCTCTCAGGTGGTGGTCTGGATTGCATAGCCTCGGCCAGCATTTCTGCGAACATTCTCATTGGGTTGGTTTGGTCTCCCACCTCACTTTCTGACTCTTCGACCTGTCGGTTACGAGGCCTTCCCCTTGGCATGGTTTGGAATAAGGAAACTGATGACTTTTACCTATAGATTTACATTTTACACAATATGTCATTAAAATAAGCAATCAAAGGTAAAACACATTTGATTTAAGTGAAACATCTGCATTTATATTCATATACCACTGTTTTGTTACAATGACTAAACCTGTGGCATACTTCTATAAATGCGCCACTACCTGTCCTATCAGCAAATCATCCCCCTAGACAAAAGTGGGGAATCCTAACCTTTCCTCCCTCAAGACCACAAAAGTTGGGGTTTAACTGCTACCCCAATCATAACAACAAATATAAAGTTTCATAAACAAACATGAATATGTCCCTAACATAAACAAAAGTGGGACTGGCTATACTAAGGGAAAATCAACTGCTCCATCAAATCACTGCTCATCACGACGGATCCGAGCCTGCTGACCAGAGAATGCTCCATCCCCGATCCTGCGACGAACAGAGCGACTGGACTCCCCTACCTCAGTCCGGGGTCTACGGTAGGCTGCATCCAAGGTATGCCCCAGGGTCTCTATCCTCACTGCCCTGGCCTCTAGCTGGTCCTCCAGCTGATCAACCCTCCTGGCCTCCCTGGCCCAGGCCTCCCTGACGTGCATCCTCGCAGCCACCTCCAGTCCGGCCTCAAACCTCATGGCTTCCTGTTTCGCCCTCAGGTGGGCGATCTGCAGATCCCGCTGCTCCAGTCTCTCCCTTAACTCAGCGTTTCGGGCCACTAGCTGATGTAGCAGTGGTCCGACCTGCTGTGCTGAGGACTCGTAGCCCTGCAGCTGAACCTTGGCCACCCCTAAATCATGCTCGAGCTGGTAGGCCAGGTCTCTGTACTGGTCCTCCATATACTGATGGGTCTGGTTTTGCTCCTCCAAATGAGAAATCCGAGCCTCCAGCTCCTCATTTCTGTCCGTCAACCCCTCGATGATATCATCAGCAGTGGACCCCATGCCATCAATATCAGCAGGTGGCTCCTCCCCCTCGGCCTCGGGATCCTCCTCCTCAGTATCAGGGTCCTGACTACCGGACCTCATCACCCCACCTACTACTGGCTCTGGTAGCTCCCTGTGGTAGTCCTCCTCCGGCTCGGACTCCTCCTGTAACAATCCCGGGGCAATAGGAGCATAGCCCACCAGCTGCTCCGCCACTACCGGTATGTCTATAAATACCTCCTTCCTCACGGGCTCCACTGGTCTCCCCTATAGCAGCCATCCTACAAACACACAAAAAACTAACATTAGTACAGCAATAAAATATATTCATTGAAGAAATGAAATTATATTTCATTGGGTACTACTTGACTCGATGAATTCCCCAATTCATCAAAACCACATATGATAAATCTCCTCGATTTATCTCCTAACACTCAATACGAGTTTACTATGAAGGTTATAATCTAGGTTTCGCGATCCTAAGGTTTATAACCTACAGCTCTGATACCAACCTGTGACGCCCCCAAATTCGGGTCTCCAAATACCCGGATCTGGTCATCACGATCCAAAACAAACATTCACCTTTAACAACATATGATATCTAAAAGTGCGGAATATAATAAACATACGTTGTTCATTACAAGGTGTTACTAGTCCCAGAATACGAATAAACTTTTAAACGTTTACACAATCCATACCCTAAATAGCTAGCAGGGTTTAAATTACATTAACAGAAATTTAACTAACACATGAATCTAAAGTCAGCTACGAGACGTTTATCATTTCATCTTTTCTTTCCCTTTGTTCTTCCCTGACGTCTCGGGTTTAGCTGCAATGAAGTCATGATATAGCAAGAATGAGCAACGAGTTTGCCCAGCAAGTTTAATGTGCAACAATAAAGATATATCATGATGAAGGAATATTAAAAGGATTTCAACAATAGAATAATCAGAAGCAAGAACATTAAATGCTTTTAGAACAATTGATAGTCAAATAGACTTTGAACGATAACTTCCAGAGGAGTCAATAGCTGGTTGACCCTCTGGTTACTGGCTACAGAATAACGTACTTGAGGGGATCAGCCTCGCGTACCCTATGTATATGCATAACATTTAATTCTGCTATTTGTACCTTATATACGGTACGTGGGGTACTCCCCTATAAATAAAGGGGTGTTCATACAGTCTAAGAATCCTTACCATTGATTGGTTCGGATAGCTTTTATAAATTCTCACGTAATTGTCTGACCGAACAAGGGTTCAGACTTAACCATGAATGGTTGATAGATTTCTGAACTTAAAATATACGAATTCAAATGCACGAATGTCAATGATTATACAAATGTGGAAAAATCTTGAAAGAATTAGACCACTTAAAGCATGCTTGGAGATAAGGTACAAGCTTACAAAATAACTTGCAGTAATTATATATACCTTTTGCATGAATTAAAATACTGCATAAGGTTTTAGAAGTATTGCTCAATGTAAAAGTTGGGTAAGGAAGAACTTGCAATAATGTAAGGAGTTTAGGGTTAGGAAACTTGCCTGATCGCTCAGCTACAATTTAAATCTTAGCTTTAATTACTTGACCTTGGATAACCTATCAGCTGGTAGAGTTGGTTTATCCATTAGCATTGCGTAATTATACCCACTTATGCTATTCATTTAGCAGATAAACAATTCACCGAATTTAATTACTACCTAGCCATCAGCTTAACAAAATTTAATGGCCTCTAGGTATTATTTGAACAGATAATAATTAATCAGGGTCACTTATCATTTGAATACCCTTCTTCCTGTGGGTTAAAATTTCTTATTTATTAGTTACAAAATAATTAATAAATTTAACATAATTTAATAGCAACTAAATAGCAGTTGGTCTCTTACTTAATCTTTTATTTACTTAATTACTATTTACCTTAAGGGTAATTGAGTAACTATTACACTTGTTCCTCATTCAACACTAATTAAATATTCAAAGTATTAATTCTACACGCACTTAATTATTAAATAATTATTGAGTGCTTATTATCTTTATTTATTAAGGGTCATAAATAATCTTATTAGTCTCACTCATACTTAATCATTATTTCATTAATGATTAAGTAGTTATTTTCCTTCTCATTTAATAACCTTATTAATACTATTCAATTATCAAATAATAATTAAATATTTAATATCTTTATTTATTATTCACTGACAAATAATACATATTTATTTTGTTAACTTTATTCCTACTTAATTATTATTTAATATTAATTAAATAAGAATTTAAGTATTTATTATCTTTATTCATCATTTATTGGAAAAATAATAAATAATTATTTATTACTTTATTCATATTTATTTATTATTTAACTAAATAATAATTAAATATTTATTATCTTTATTTATTATTTTTATTTATACTTAATTATTATTTTAAAATAATAATTAAATATTTATTATCCTTATTTATTATTTATTAGTAAATAATAAATAATTATTTCTTTAATCTTACTCATATTTAATTATTATAAATAATAATTAAATGTGTATTATCCTTACCTATAACAATACCTAATTTACCAATACCCAATTATTATTATCCAGAACAGTTCAATACCACCCAACAGAGAGCCACATACATTATTCAAAAACCAGATTCTAAATCAGATTAACCCAATAACAAGAAGCAAGTTAACCCAGTACAGAGAAGGTTTTGAACTGGATACCATACCCAGATTTTCAAAAGAAAGAAAGACAGAACTAATTATCACTAACGGAGGAACATACTAACCAATGCCATGAATATTTCAATACCAGATGTTCTTACTCAAAATAAAGTCATACGGTACAATACTAGATTTCCAGTTATATTACAACCCAAACCGTATAGTACCAGCTTTCACTGAATCGAAACCAACAATACAATTATACACGGTGTAATACCAATCAACCAAGCTAATACAGTCAGCAATACCAAAATAATTACTGACCAAACTAATTACAGAAAATTCCCAAAGAACTTAATCCCACGAAATTGGTAGCTTCCATCTAAGTGCAGAAAAAGGAAATAAGGAAGGAAATTTACATTAACTTAAAACTACCACAGCTCGGTATACCTTCGGGGGTTTCGAGTCGCCGTCCTTCGTCGTCGTCCAAAATACTCAACCCAATCAGTGGACATTCGCAAGGGTCTTCCCCTGTTTTCCCTTCTCTCTGTATTCTGCTCACAATTTTAAAACCTAAATTTCTAATTGGGAACTCTCAACTAAAAGAATTCGGCAGTGTTGGTTTAGGGGTTTGAGGGGTTCAATTTATAGAGAAGATTTCCCCCCAATTTATTTGGGCAATACCCTAACAATTTGGTCAATGACCGTCGGTAGGAGAGGATTAAGCGAACGGTGGTCTCATCAATCCTCGAGCCGCGTAGTTTCGCCGGTCCAATCGCCGAACTTCAGGGACCTCTGGTCCAAGTCGCTGTTTGCTCGGTCGTCGTCCCTTTCCTTGCTCCGACCGCTGGTCACCACACCGTCGCCGGCTTCAATCCTTGTCCATTTGCTTTGATTGATACCTATCACGTCTCTTGCTCGGCTGTCGATTTGAGGGCTTGGGGTTTGCTAGGTTTAGCTATGTGATTTTTGAGGGTTTGGGGACCTTAGATTTCTCTTGGTCCTTCTCGTCTCTGTCTGGTTCGTCTGGTGCAAGGGTTTGATTGAGGGTCTTGGTCTCGTTTGATTTTCTTCCCCAATTGATTCACTGATATGGCTTGCCCCTTCCTCAACCCGAGTGCAAAGAATTTAACCCGGCTGGAGATTGGGCTTGACCCAATGAAGACAAGGGTAGCCCAAAAGGAAAATAGAAGGAATCGGATTGGGCCAGCTGAATTCATCAGGAAAATGACCCAAAAGAAATAAAAGGAATTGGGCTCAGCCCTTTTGGAAATCTGGGTCAGCTAAAATAAAAGGGTTGGTCCAAATAAACTAACCACCTTATATTTGACATTTTACATTAAATACTTAACAAATTCATTAAATATTTGAAGTATTCATTTTAACCATAATTCTTTATTCGAATTATTTAAAATGATAAAATTATTTTATTTAATTATCCTAATTTTCTTGCCAATTAAATGCTAGGGTTAACTCATTGATTTATTCAAACTATTAGTGAGCTCCTTTAAAAAAATTTTTACTGGACCATATAATCATATAATTAAATATAATTCTTACATAAGTCCAATTAAATTCATAAAATTTCATAAGATGAATTTTATTTATCAAAATGATTTGATACAACGTTTTGAAAATTCCTGGACATTACATATTTCGATTCTCAAATGCACAACTCTAATTAATGCAAATTAGAAACTCCTTTCTAATTTCATTCTGCTTTGGCCAAAGACTTCTGAGTCGTCATTTATCGAATCACATAGAACATTCTCTCCTTTTACTAGAAGTGGTAGATTCTTTATTGATCATTCACCTATCTCCATGTATAACTTATTATACCCAATCATACCCTTTGATATACCCTAAAGGTCTTAAGGGACATGTCAAAGTATAACTCATCATACACAAGATACTATGATGATCTCAAGTCCAAGGATCACTTGTACTACTATCACTAGAGGAATTCCTATTGACAGGCGAGTAAAACTCCATTAGGTATTCCTTAGCGAGCCACGTTCAGTGAACTTATTCTCTAATAAGCACCTACATACTTACTTTAGTGTCTCTACACAAATGATTATGAGATCAATCATTCTCTTCATAAGAGCAAGCAACGTATGTACTAATCTATCCGGATTCACTAATCCCCTTTTTAGTAATCCATCGATTAGGAACAATTTAAGTTTGTGAGCTATCTAGAATTTAGATCTCATTAGCATGATCCCCATCATGATTCTAAAAGCATTGCTCAAAACTATGGGTTTATCACATTTAATATAACAGCACCATGTAGATAATATAAAATGCCTTTAATAAACGAATAAGATTACGAAGTATATGCTACATCATATCAAATATGATTGGCTTGTGTGCATACTACTTCCAGAAACACATTATGGATATGTTCTAACTCAGGAGGTAAGGTTACCTCATAAGCTAGTTCACCTATCATTCTCAATATCTGAAATGGTCCAATGAATCTCGGACTCAATTTTCCCTTCTTGCTGAAACGTATTTTTCCTTTCCACGGAGAAACTTTTAAAAATACGTGACTACCGATATTGAAATCTTGTAGCTTCCTGTGTTGATCCGCATATTTCTTCTGTCGATCCTGAGATGCTTGTAATCTTCCTCGTATAATTCAAACTACCTCAGCAGTTTGTTGAACTATTTCGGGTCCTAGTATTTGTCGCTCACCGACCTCGTCCCAACATAAAGGCGTCCTACATTTTCTTCCATACAAAGCTTCAAATGGTGGCATTCCTATGCTGGCATAATAGCTATTGTTGTAAGCAAACTCTACCAAAGGTAATTGACCATCCCAACTTCCTTTGAAGTCCATGATGCAAGTACGCAACATGTCCTCCAATGTTTGAATTGTCCTCTCACTTTGACCGTCCGTTTGTGGATGATAAGTTGTGCTTAATCTCAACTGGGTTCCTAAGTGTTTCTGGAGACTGGTCCAGAAATTTGAAGTAAATCGTGGGTCTCGGTCTGATACTATAGAAACAGGGACTCTATATCTAGAAATAATTTCATTGATGTAAAGTTTGGCTAACTGGTCAAGACTGAAGTTGACTTTTATGGGTAGAAAATGAGCTGATTTGGTAAGACGGTCTACAATTACCCAAATGGCATTGTGACCCTTCGGTGTATTTGGAAGACCAACTACGAAGTCCATAGTAATGTGTTCCCATTTCCACTCAGGGATTTCTAAGGGCTGCAGTAATCCACTCGGCTTCTGATGTTCAGCTTTAACCCTTTGACACGTTAAACATTTACTTACCCATTCTGCTATTTCTCTTTTCATGTTAGACCACTAAAAGTGTCAGCTTAAATCCTTGTACATTTTTGTACTACCTGGATGTACAACGAACTTAGAACTATGGGCTTCATTCAGTATTTCATCTTTCAATTCTTGTACTGTGGGTACCCAAATTCTATCTTCGTACCTCAGTACCCCATCCTTATCCACTCTGAATTTGTTATTCTTCTTATGGGTTATTTCAGTCTTACACTTTTGACACTCTGCATCAGTCTCCTGTAATCTCTTGACTCTCTCCAACAAAGTTGAACCATCCTCCACAACAAATAACTTTTGGGTAGAATTCACTGGAACTCTTACCTCAATCTCAAGTTTGTCAAACTCTTTTTATCAGTACTTCGTTGTTGGTTATTATATTCAACTTTTCTTGGTTCTTCCTACTTAATGCGTCTGCTACGACGTTGGCTTTCCCTGGATGATATAAGATTTCACAGTCGAAATTCTTTATCAATTCTAGCCATCTACTCTGCCTCATATTTAATTCCTTCTGCGTGAAAATGTACTTCAGACTTTTATGATCTGTGTATATCTCACATTTTTTTCCATACAAGTAATGTCTCCAGATTTTTAAGGCAAATACTACCGCAGCTAACTCAAGATCATGCGCAGGATACCTCTTCTCATAATCTTTGAGTTGTCGTGATGCATATACAATTACCTTCCCATGTTGCATTAACACACAACCCAATCCCTTGTGTGATGCATCACTATAAACGACAAGACCCCCTGTATCATCTGGTAAATATAACACTGGTGCCATGCTCAATTGTTTCTTCAACTCTCAGAAGCTTTCTTCACATTTATCCGTCCAGACATACTTTACCGTCTTTCGAGTTAAATTGGTTAGCGGGGTCGCTATTTTTGAAAAATCTTGTATAAAACGCCGATAGTACCCTGCTAACCCAAGAAAACTTCGAACTTCTGTTGGAGTTGTTGGTTGTTCCCAATTCACAACCGCCTCTATCTTTGAATCCGCCGATAGTACCCTGCTAACCCAATAAAATCCCCTTTATGAATTTCAAGTAGCTAGGCATTTGATCCATTGTGTTTGTGAACAGAATATTGAATTGAAACTTCTTGAATACAACTGGATCTTCAACTTACTTCTCATGGACCCCTTTCTCATCTCACCATGGCTCTAGATTCATGCTAACTCTGATGTCAAATAGAGCTTTGCTAATGACATGACTACCAATTGGGCAGGGGATTGCAAAACTACCCGGATCTTTGAGCTTTGGCGAAAAAGGTACATGGGACACTAACAAAATCGGTACATCAGCGTCGAAACTCACGGCTAGATCTTCTTCGGCTGTAATTTCTTGATCCCCACTATTCTCCTCCATATCAGAATTATCATCAATTAGCACGTCCGGTTGCAGCTTTGGCGCGGGCAATCCATCAGTCTCGAGAACCATGTCACTGGGCCATGCACAATGATAACTATTCTTGAAGGCGTTGATAAGCTGTCCCATCTGGTTCTCAAGATTTCGAATCAACACTGCCTGGCTTTTTATATTTAAATCCACTAAGTTCAACAGCTGATCTTGATCACTCATTCTTTTATCCGTAGCTGTAATAAACTTCGCCAAGGCCTCCTCCAAACTCAGTTTCCTTTCTTCTTCATGTAGATAAGCTGAATCCTGAAATTCTGGAGTGTATGATTGGCTTGGAGCAAAGATTTGGACTTGATTATTATGGCTCCATGAAAAATCCGGATGATACCCCCAATCTTGATGATAGTTGTTGGGATAGGCATAACTATTGGGGTAATCGCCGAAATTGCCATCATACAGCATCGACTTAAAATTGATGGCACATTGATGACTCGGATGATTTCCAGCACAATAATCACAATTTACCGCCACACTTTGAATACGTTGTACTACAAAAGCATCAATCATCCTCGAAAGTGTCTCAATCTGTGCTGACAATTCATCGAATTCATAAATCCCTGTCGCTCTTGGCTGAATCATTCTCGTATAAGGCCATTGATAGTCGTAGTCAGCCATGATGTACCTTAAAAGAGAGAAATATAGGAAGAGAATTAAAATAAAAACAAAATGATTAAATTAAGACTAATTTGATTGAAGCTAATGATGGCAAAAATTATTAAACTAATTCCCCGGCAACGGCGCCAAAAACTTGTTTGCCTAAATCTATACTAGCAAAATACACAAGTATACGTAGTCCACAAGTAATATAATGATAAGAGTGTCGAACCCACAGAGAATTATTTAATAATAATTACCAAATACTAAGTCATAATCAAATTAATATTATTTAAACAATTCGATAAAAGATTTTGAATTTTGAAAATAAAGTACTAAACTAACTAATTAATTACTAACTATCAAGAATTGAATTTAGATACAAAGGCTTAAGATTATAATTTCCCTTAACGTTTCACTTGAATTAATACACTTCCTGTTAAGTTATGCTAACTATTTCAGATTGGTAATTAAGAACTCATTAATATTTATAACCATCTCTCGATGTATCATAAACGAATCAACTTAAATCCACAGATGATAGAATTAAGGTGAACACCCTAGTTAACTAATTCACTATATCTCTATGTGAATTACAATTAAAAAGGATTTAAAGCTCAAGTTCTCTTTCAGATTACATGTGACGTATAAGTATATCTCTATCATAGACACAAATTATGAGTTCCATCACCATGTAGAAAATACAATCACATGCTATTATGATTAGGTCTAAATCTCTAATCCATCTCTCGAGTTCATATAGATTACCACAGTAATTGTTGATCAGACAATTAAGTAATTAATCACAAATCATAATAGACAATCCCAATAATAATCAATAATAATTAACAAGGAAGCATATCAATAAAAGCTACGCATTAAGTTCCATTGTAATCTTAAAAAGAAATTAGTTCATGATTGAATAAAAATCCATAATCCACAATTGAAATAGTATTCAAGAATACAAAATAAGAGGTAGAGAAGAGAATAGAATCTGTAGACGCAATCCTTGAGTCTCTCCTTCAGCTCTTTAATTGAATTCTTTGTGCTCTTGCAATTGCTTCAAGCCTCCATCTCTTTCTCCCAAACTAGGGTTAGCAAAAAGTAGCAAGATCTCTCCTATTATATGCCTCACATCATATATTTATAGGTTCTAGTTAAAGTCCTAAACCAATTAGAAGTTACAATCCTTATTTCATTCAAGTTGGGTCAAAAATAAGCTTTTCAATAACCCGACCCAGCGCGGTCGCGCCCATATTTGGCCTAGGAAGCAGCGCGGCCGCGCTCAAGTGCCAGAAATCATGTTTTTCACTCTGCAGACCAGCGCGACCGCGCCCAAAATATACTAGGAACTGGCGCGGCCGCGCCTGACAAAATTCTGCTCGGACATCTGTTTGTAAAATGGTCATAACTTTTGATCCGGGAGGCGTTATGGGGTCTACCACCTATCAAATCGAAGCTCTCGACGAGATCTATAACTTTCATTCTTTAAGATTTGAGAGATTCGAATTGGACCAAAGTCGAAATTGGGGCTTAAAGGGACTGCTATGTAAATGGCAACTCCAAACTCTGAGGTTTAACGTCCGTTGGGAAAACAGTCATTACTTTATCATCCGAACTCCGATTGTGACGATTCAAGATGTTTCGAAAAATTAAGAAGTAGCTCTACAATAAAATCCAAGTTCCAAACCAAGAACATTCATCCAACCTAGTGTTAAAAGCCCTACAATCTTCCCTTCTTGCGTTTGCTTACTTATTGTACTCCAAAAGATGTTCGGATCGCGTTTCTTTGCTTCTTCCTACAAAATAACATAAAAACACTATAAATACCTATTACTAAATTAAAATACTTAAGAACTCACAAATTATCAAGCCAAACGTACTCAATTCATAGATGTAAAACCCACTCATTAGGTACTCTTCCATATTTACAATTCGGTTGTGGTCGGATTGACTTAAAATGTTTTGTGGTTCTTGAACTCCTTCAAGATCTATTATCCTCCCATTAGCTCCTCCAATGATAAACATCTTTATCCAAGAAGGCAGCGTGTAGGATTATAGTAATAATACCCTAAACTTTCTTTAGGATATCCCACAAATCTGTACTTGTCAGATTTTTGTCCCAAACTTATCTTTTGAAACATTTTCACATAAGTTGGACAACCCCTTATCTTAACATACTTAAGACTAGGAATCCTCCATATCCATAACTTTTATGGAATCTTGGGGCCAGATTTTGAGGTTACCTTATTTTGTAGATATGCAGCCGTCTCTAGGGCATAACCCCAGATGGATACTAGAATGTCGGTAAAAATCATTATGGATCGCACCATGTCCTACATGGTACGATTTCTCCTTTTAGATACACCAATCAATTATTGCGTATCAGGAGGTGTCCATTATAAGAAAATACCATCTTGAGATGATCTAGAAACTCATTGCACAAGTATTCCTTTCTCGATCTGATCAAAGAATCTTAATACTTTGTTAATTTGTTTCACTTCTAAATTCTTTGAACATTTCAAATGATTTAGACTTGTATTTCATTAAATACATATATTCAACTCTTTGAATGACCATCTCCTTTTTCTTTTACTAGTTTGTTCAATTTGTAAAATTATTTTTTATGTAAGTCAAGAATACGAAGTCTATCAAGTAATCTTTCAGTTTCAAATAAAACATTATCATTATAAATAGGACAATAATTGTTCTTAAATATAATACCAGAACCTTCCTTGTCCAACAACGAAAGTAATAATGTTTCTAAAGAAAATTGGAAGATAATAACAACTTATTAACTTAATAGACTTGCCCGTAGGCAATGCTAAACTATAAGTTCCACGGCTAATGCAGCAACCATTGCTCCATTCCCCACACGTAAAATTACTTACATTTTGTTTAGCTTTCTACTTATGCTTAGTCTCTGAATTGGATTGCATGCGTGAGAACTACAACTGGTATCCAATACCCAAGTAGAACCTTGACTTACAGAAAGATCTATTTCAATCATTAACAAACCTATATCTGTAACCGAAGCTTCATTAAGCTTATTTTGGTTAACCTCTGCAAGATGCTCCTTACAGTTTCCTTTCTAGTGTCCAGGCTTATTGCAATGGAAGCAAACTCCTTTTCTATCCGCATCAGTTTTTGTTCTTATTATCCTTTGTTTTACCTTTCCTTATACCTTATTTGAATTATTCTTCTTTTCAAAAGATCCTTTGGCCCCTACCAGTAAGACTTAGTCTTTCTTGGTTTGAAAGTGACTCTCTACAGTTGTTAACATGTTTAAGCAACTCAGGCAGGCTGACATATAGCTTGTTCATGTGGAAATTCACAACAAATTATGAGAAAGAGTCCAGACGTGATTGCAAGATCAAATCTTGGATCAACTCTCCATCCATTATAAAACCCAGTTGTCCCAATTGGTGAATCAGATTGATCATTTCAGGACATTTGTCTGTATTGTAGTGCCATTGGTCATTCTAGATTGGAAGAGCTCCTTAGATATCTAATATCTAGTAGTCCTACTTTCCGCACTATTCAACTCCTTGAGGTGCAGGAATATAGTAACAGCACCCATAGTTTAATACTGATGCTGAAGCTCGTTACTCATGGATGCGAGCATGATGCATTGAGCCAACTGTGCATCATCTTGCCACTTTCTAAAAGTAGCAATCTCTTCCCCGGAGACATTTTCTGCAACTATTGCAGGGATAGGCATATTAAGAACATAAGATAGCTTTTCAGCCATGAGAACTATTCTCAGATTCCTTAACCAATCCGTGTAATTCAGTCCGGTTAATTAGCATCTAATATGCTCCGCAGTGATAGTAAATTAGACATTGTAAAATTCTGTATGTGAAATAGACAATATTTTAGTATACATTCATTTTATTAATTACCAAAATAAATTAGATCTTTATTTAAATTGGTATCTCTCACTATTTTCATCAAACTATATTACCATCAATATATAGTTCGGCAAATCTAATTAAAGATTTGCTAGTGAGAATAAGGATTCAATTTCAAATGTATATAGCCTTGTGTGTGCACAACAAACTATATATAAATAAATAGGTAGACAACTATTGCTAATTACATCACCATGTAATTCCTTGTATTTTGCCTCTTAGATTATAATGGTCAAATGTGTGCACATCCGAACTAAAATAATCTAAGTTAAGTCTTACCTAGCACTTCCATATATGTGAAAGAAAAAGACCGCCCTTGTTTGTGCACAACAAAGCAGTAATGTTCAATTCTTTAATAAGCATCAAATGTGATAAAATAACATCTTAAATATTTAATACTCGCCTTGTGTGTGCACAACAAACGCATATCAAATATTTAATACTCTATCGCTTTACTATGTTAGAAGGCGACGCTCGATATTCTAACTATCTTTGAACGCTTAGGACTTAATATTATTTGTTTGAGGGGTTTATTATTATTTGTCTTATCTTGTTTAGCGCGCATGCACATATATATATAAAATACGCGTCATATTATTTAACATGCGAAACATGTTGTATAATATATATATATATATATAATAATCATGCACATATAGAATACTATATTCTACGCGGACTAATTATAGACTTCTATTCTAGTTTGGTTCATTAAAGCCACCAAGTGAACCAAAAGGTCAAACCTAGGGTGCAAGAATTAAATTTAAATATAACTATAACATTTAAATCTTGGGCTCTATTACAAACGGGTCTTCAAGCGCTCCTTGCTCCATTGTCTCCAATTTTTCAAAATAATTCTAATTAATACTATTACATAAACTATTTACAATAAATAGAAACTTTGATCAGCAGTCAAGGGGAAGTACATAGGAGGGAGATAGAATTTACATCAAGAAAAACTAGAGAAGACGAGGTACGCACACCCCATTTATAAAATCCATTCATTCAAGCATCTTCTAAAATAATTTCAATCACACATTGGTCAATAGCTCATAATCAATCTCATTTATTATCATACATATCTCCATATGCATCAATATATAATATTCATCTCATGAATAATAAAACCATTCCATATATCCATTGATATCATTTAATGGGCAATATTAGTTAGTATAAAATCCAATTTTAACTCCAATTAGTTATCATGGAATCCAATTCCAACTCTAATTAGTTATTATGAAATCCAATTCCAATTAAAATAAACTTCTTTATTTTAATCCTATTCCAAATTAAAATAAACTCTTTTATTTTAATTTATCCAATTTTGAATAAAAGTAAACTCTTTTATTTTTAATCAAATTCCAAATCAAAATAAACTTCTTTATTTTAATTTAGAAAAATAAAAAAAAATGAGGTCAACCCTTGATCATAAACCTTTAAAAGAAATAATCAAACCAGCCTTTAAATCAAACTTCAAACCCAGAACTATATAGTTTAAATATTAAACATTCTGATTCATAATCAAAAGTGATTCTGGTGTATTAGTAAGGCTTCCAAAATATGACCAATAGGTCAAGGGTTCAAAACACTCTAACCCCAAATTTATTATTTCATTTTTAAAGGTTGACCAGTCATTGCCACATCAGCAGTCAACAGTTGACTAGTCAGTGCCACATCAGTAGTCAACAGTTAACCAGTCTGCACCACATCAGCAGTCAGTGCCACGTCATCGGTTGACCAGTCAACAGTTGACCGTTCACTTTCACTAACGTTTTTTTAATAAAAATAACAAATTTTAAAAAAATAATAATAATTTTACACAAACAGTTATGCCCAATTATATTGTTCTAAACACATATCAATGTATATACATAATCAAAACAATTAATAATTCGCATAAAGTTTGGCTGTTGATACCACTGTTAGGTTTGTATATAACGCGAACATGCAATCAAATTACATAAATAAAGCGGAAGCGCGATAAAATCAGATTTTAAAATTTTATACAAACCATCACCATGATCTTTCTTTATGCACAATTATTAATTAAACGAAAGAGATAGAGAATAAGAAATTATACCCTCGTAGAACCGTGCTTCCTCGGGTACAAGTTCAACTCCAATTCCTTCGTGTTCTCCTTGAATTCCACCGATTAAATTCCTTCCATTGATCAACGTTAGCCACCCAAGTGTTTGGCCTCCGGAGGTGATCCACCAAGGAATAATACTTGTTCAAGAAGATGAGTGTTGGCAAAAACCTGGTTTCTATGTCTATAGAAATTGTAAGTACTCTCCACAATTCTTATGCAAGAGTGTGTAACCCCAATCAATGATAAGACTTCTCTAAACTACTTAGGATTATGGTTTCTATTCTAATTAAACACCTTTAATTAAATTAAACTCCTAATCTAATTAGGAATTCATGAGAAAGTACTTCTATTAATTAATTCTCAATCCCTATTAGAAATTAAATTATAGTAATAGTAATAATAATAATAAGACTCCTCTTATTAATTTATATTTAATATTTTCAAAATATTAAATAATAAAATATTAAGCTATTTAATTTATTCTATCTCCATAGATTAAATTAAATACACTTAACTTATTATTACAATTATATCATTTACTTCTTAAGCAAATATTTTTCTTTTGCGGTGTGACCCTTTAGGTTATCCATATTAAATCGGTTGTGAATAAATCAATTAGAACAATTCTAATCTTATTTAAATAAATAAATTAAACTATTTAATTCATTTAAATAAATAACATTTATTCTACAATAAGGGTAAGCTCCATTAGCGATCAACGACTTTCTAGATAATATAGATTTCACCATTAATTACAAAAGAACCTTTTAGTGAATAGTTACCGTACAATTCAATCCTTCTACCATACAATATCCCAATTATATATAAGACATAGAATTACTGTCAAGTCTTATTTTATTTAATTATATGTATTTCGATTCTTAAATGCACAACTCTAAATAATGCAAATTAGAAACTCCATTCTAATTTCATTCTGCCTTGGCCAAGGACTACAGAGTTATCATTTATCGAATCACATAGGACATTCACATCTTTTACTAGATGTGGTAGATTCTTTGTTAATCATTCACTTATCTTCATGTATAACTTAGTATACCCAATCATACCCTTTGATATACCCTAAACGTCTTAATGGACATGTCAAAGTATAATTCATCATACACACGATACTCTTATGATCTCAAGTCCAAGGATCACTTGTGCTACTATCACTAGAGGAATTCCTATTGACAGGCGAGTAAAAATCCATTAGGTATTCCTTAGCGAGCCACGTTCAGTGAACTTATTCTCTAATAAGCACCTACATACTTGCTTTAGTGTCTCCATACAAATGATTATGAGATCAATCATCCTCTTCCTAAGATCAAGCAACTTATGTACTAATCTATCCGGATTCACTAATCCCCTTTTTAGTAATCCAACGATTAGGAACGATTTTAGTTTTTAAGCTTTCTACGAATTTAGATCTCGTTAGCATGATCATCATCATGATTCTAAAAGCATTGCTTAAAACTATGGGTTTATCACATATTAAATAACATCACCGTGTAGATAAAGTAAAATGCCTTTAATAACCAAATAAGATTACAAAGTATATGTTACATCATATCAAATATGATTGGCTTGTGTGCATACTACTTTCAATCTCCCACTTGCACTAAAGCCAATCACCATGGTATCTAATACCCTTCTTCTCTAAGTGACGATCATCCTGTTGTTGGATGAAGGTTCAATAATTGGATATGCAATGTTGTTCTTGAGAGTCCACTATCTCTATAGTAACTTCTCCTCTTTCAATGATTTCTCTAATCAAATGAAAGTGCCGCAACACATGTTTGAATCCAAGATGAGACTTAGGAACTATTCCTAGTTCTGTAATAAACTTTTCATCCAAACAATCAACTTGCAGCTTCATTTATAACTATATACTTTGTCTTTGTCACTAAACCAGCAACTTTTTGTTGTTTGGAACTTTTCCAATTCACTGCACCACCATTCAAGGTAACGATTTATCCTAAAGTGGATTTTTTATCGTCTTGGTCAGTCTGAAAAACTTGAGTCTGTTTAGCCCTCTAGTTTTAATTTAGACCCACCATGTATCATGATCACATCCTCAATACCGGTTAGGTACTTAAAGATATTTTTCACTGTCTTATAGTGATCTTCTCCACAATATGACTAGTCAACATCAGGCCTTGTATATTCATTGCATATATGATAGTAACTCATGTGATCTCTCTTTCAATTGGAGACAATTTTAGAGAGATACACTCCATGACTCATCATCATGAGACCTCTCTTGGAGTTTGTCATGCTAAACGCCTTTAGCATCGAATGAATATACGTTCCTTGGGTTAAGTCGAGCATTCTTTTAAATCTATCTTTATAGATTTATATCCCCAATTTATAGGATGCTCTTCCCAAGTCATTCATGGAGGAATGTTTAGACAATTTAATCTTTACTGATTGTAGCATTGGTGTGTCATTCCCTATCAGTAATATATCAATATATAGTACTAGGAATGTCACTGCGCTCCAACTGACCTTCTGTACACATTTGTTTCATCCGCGTTTTGATAAAATCAAACTCATTTGATTGTCTCATCAAACCGGATGTTTCGTCTTTAAGAAGCTTGCTTCAATCCATAAATGGATTATTGTAGCTCATATACCTGATTTGCTTCAACCATTGAAACAAATCCATCTGGCTGTATCATACATATATTCTCCTCAAGTCTTCATTGAGGAAGGACGTCTCCACATCCATTTGCCATATTTCGTAATAAACTGCGATCACAAGCAAAATCCAAATGAACTTGTGCATTACCCGGTAATAAGGTTTTATCACAGTCAACTCCTCGACTTTATTTGAAACCTTTTAAATAGGCCTGGTCTTATAGGTCTCCACCTTGCCATTTGCCCCAGTCTTTCTCTTAAAGACCCAATCTCACTCTATAGGCACTATGCCTTTCAGTGGAGTAACCAGAGTCCATACTTAGTTCTCATACATGGAGTCCATTTTGGATTTCATGGCCATCTGCCATTTCTCTGAGTGTTTACTACTCATAACCTCATCATATATAACTGGATCATTATCATCTATGATGCATACCTCATCATCATCCTCTATGATGAATCCATACCTCCTAGTTATCTTCCGTACTCTTCCAGATTTACAATTCGGTTGTGGTACAATAGGTTTATCTACAGGTTCCTTAGTTTGACATAAAATGTTTTGTGGTTCTTGAACTCCTTCAAGATCTATTATCCTCCCATTAGCTCCTCCAATGATAAACATCTTTATCCAAGAAGGCAGCGTGTAGGATTATAATAATAATACCCTAAACTTTCTTTAGGATATCCCACAAATATGTACTTGTCAGATTTTTGTCCCAAACTTATCTTTTGAAACATTTTCACATAAGTTGGACAACCCCTTATCTTAACATACTTAAGACTAGGAATCCTCCATATCCATAACTTTTATGGAATCTTGGGGCCAGATTTTGAGGTTACCTTATTTTGTAGATATGCAGCCGTCTCTAGGGCATAACCCTAGATGGATACTAGAATGTCGGTAAAAATCATTATGGACCGCACCATGTCCTACATGGTACGATTTCTCCTTTTAGATACACCAATCAATTATTGCATATCAGGAGGTGTCCATTATGAGAAAATACCATCTTGAGATGATCTAGAAACTCATTGCACAAGTATTCCTTTCTCGATCTAATCAAAGAATCCTAATACTTTGTTAATTTGTTTCACTTCTAAATTTTTTGAACATTTCAAATGATTTAGACTTGTATTTCATTAAATACATATATTCAACTCTTTGAATGACCATCTCCTTTTTCTTTTACTAGTTTGTTCAATTTGTAAAATTATTTTTTATGTAAGTCAAGAATACGAAGTCTATCAAGTAATCTTCCAGTTTCAAATAAAACATTATCATTATAAATAGGACAACAATTGTTCTTAAATATAATACCAGAACCTTCCTTGTCCAACAACGAAAGTAATAATGTTTCTAAAGAAAATTGGAAGATAATAACAACTTATTAACTTAATAAACTTGCCTGTAGGCAATGCTAAACTATAAGTTCCACGGCTAATGCAGCAACCATTGCTCCATTCCCCACACGTAAAATTACTTACACTTTGTTTAGCTTTCTACTTATGCTTAGTCTCTGCATTGGATTGCATGCGTGAGAACTACAGCTAGTATCCAATACCCAAGTAGAACTTTGACTTACAGAAAGATTTATTTCAATCATTAACAAACTTATATATGTAACCGAAGCTTCATTAAGCTTATTTTGGTTAACCTCTGCAAGATGCTCCTTACAGTTTCCTTTCCAGTGTCCAGGCTTATTGTAGTGGAAGCAAACTCCTTTTCTATCCGCATCAGTTTTTGTTCTTATTATCCTTTGTTTTACCTTTCCTTATACCTTATTTGAATTATTCTTCTTTTCAAAAGATCCTTTGGCCCCTACCAGTAAGACTTAGTCTTTCTTGGTTGAAGTGACTCTCTACAGTTTTCAACATGTTTAAGCAACTCGGCAGGCTGACATATAGCTTGTTCATGTGGAAATTCACAACAAATTGTGAGACAGAGTCCAGGTGTGATTGCAAGATCAAATCTTGGATCAACTCTCCCTCCATTACAAAACCCAGTTGTCCCAATTGTTCAATTAGATTGATCATTTTAGGACATTTGTCTGTACTGTACTGTTATTGGTCATTCTAGATCGAAAGAGCTCCTTAGATATCTAATATCTAGCAGTCCTACTTTCCTCACTATTCAACTCCTTAAGGTGCAGGAATATAGTAGGATCATCCATAGTTTTATGCTGACGCTGAAGCTCGTTACTCATGGATGTCAGCATGATGCATTGAGCCAACTGTGCATCATCTTGCCACTTTCTGAAAGTAGCAATCTCTTCCTCGGAGGCATTGTCTACAACTATTACAGGGATAAGTATATTAAGGACATAAGATAGCTTTTTAGCCTTGAGAACTATTCTCAGATTCTTTAACCAATCCGTGTAATTCGGTCCGGTTAATTAGCATCTAATATGCTTCGCAGTGATAGTAAATTAGACATTGTAAAATTCTGTATGTGAAATAGACAACATTTTAGCATACATTCATTTTAGCATACATTAATTTTATTAATTACCAAAATAAATTAGGTCTTTATTTAAATTGGTATCTCCCACTATTTTCATCAACCTATATTACCCTCAATATATAGTTCGGCAAATCTAATTAAAAATTTGCTAGTAAGAATAAGGATCTCATTTAAAATGTATATAGCCTTGTGTGTGCGCAACAAACTATTTATAAATAAATAGGTAGACAACTATTGCCAATTACATCACCATGTAACTCCCTGTATTTTACCTCTTAAATTATAATGGTCAAGTGTGTGCACATCCGAACTAAAATAATCTAAGTTAAGTCTTACCTAGCACTTCCATATATGTGAAAGAAAAAGACCGCCCTTGTTTGTGCACAACAAAGCAGTAATGTTCAATTCTTTAATAAGCATCAAATGTGATAAAATAACATCTTAAATATTTAATACTCGCCTTGTGTGTGCACAACAAATGCATATCAAATATTTAATACTCTATCACTTTACAATGCTAGAAGGCGACGTTCGATATTCTAAATATCTTTGAACGCTTAGGACTTAATATTATTTCTTTGAGGGATTTGTTATTATTTGTCTTATCTTGTTTAGCGCGCATGCACACATATATATATATATATATATATATAAAATACGTGTCATATTATTTAACATGCGAAACATGTTATATAATATATATATATATATATAGTAATCATGCACATATACAATACTATATTCTACCTGGATTGATTGTGGACTTTTATTCTAGTTTGATTCACTAGAGCCACCAAGTGAACCAAAAGATCAAACCTAGGGTGCAAGAATTAAATGTAAATATAATTATTACATTTAAATCCCGAGCTCCATTACAAATGGGTCTTCAAGCGCTCCTTACTCTTTTGTCTCCAATTCTTTAAAATAATTCTAACTAATCCTATTACATAAACTATTTACAATAAATAGAAACCTTGATCAACTGTCAAGGGGAAGTACATAGGAGAGAGATAGAATTTACATCAAGAAAAACTAGAGAAGACGAGGTACGTAGACCTCATTTATAGAACTCATTCATTCAAGCATCCTCTAAAATAATTTCAATCACACATTGGTCAATAGTTCATAATCAATCTCATTTATTATCATACATATCTCCATATGCATCAATAAATAATATTCATCTCATGAATAATAAAACCATTCCATATATGCATTGATATCATTTAATGGGCAATATTAGTTAGTATAAAATCCAATTTCAACTCCAATTAGTTATCATGGAATCCAATTCCAACTCTAATTAGTTATCATGAAATCCAATTTCAATTAAAATAAACTTCTTTAATTTAATCCTATTCCAAATCAAAATAAACTCTTTTATTTTAATTTATCCAATTTTGAATAAAAATAAACTCCTTGATTTTTAATCAAATTCCAAATCAAAATAAACTCCTTTATTTTAATTTACAAACAAAAATGAGGTCAACCCTTGATCATAAACCTTTAAAAGAAATAATTAAACAAGCATTTAAGCCAAACTTCAAACCCAGAATTATATAGTTTAAATATTAAACATTTTGATTCATAATCAAAAGTGATTCTGGTGTATTGGTAAGTCTTCTAAAATATGACCAACAGGTCAAGGGTTCAGAACCCTCTAACCCCAAATTTATTATTTCATTTTTAAAGGTTGACCAGTCATCGCCACATCAGCAGTCAACAGTTGACTATAGTCAGCGCCACATCAACAGTCAACAGTTGACCAGTCTGCACCACATCAGCAGTCAGTGCCACGTCATCAGTTGACCAGGCAACGTTTGACCAGTCAACGTTTGACCGTTCACTTTGACCAATGTTTTTTTAAATAAAAATAAATTTTTTAAAAAAAAATAATAATAATTTTACACAAACAGTTATGCCCAATTAAATTATTCTAAACACATATCAATGTATATACATAATCAAAATAATTAATAATTCGCATAAAGTTTGGCTGTTGATACCACTGTTAGGTTTGTATATAACGCGAACATGCAATCAAATTACATAAATAAAGCGGAAGCGCGATAAAATCAGATTTTAAAATTTTATACAAATGATCACCATGATCTTTCTTTATGCACAATTATTAATTAAACGAAAGAGATAGAGAATAAGAAATTATACCCTCGTAGAACCGTGCTTCCTCGGGTACAAGTTCAACTCTAATTCCTTCGTGTTCTCCTTGAATTCCACTGATTAAATTCCTTCCTTTGATCAACGTTAGCCACCCAATTGTTTGGCCTCTAGAAGTGATCCACCAAGGAATAATACTTGTTCAAAAAGATGGGTGTTGACAAAAACCTGGTTTCTATCTCTATAGAAATTGTAAGTACTCTCCACAATTCTTATGCAAGAGTGTGTAACCCCAATCTATGATAAGACTTCTCTTATTTATAGATATAAGAAAACCATTCCTAAACTATTTAGGATTAAGGTTTCTATTCTAATTAAACTCCTTTAATTAAATTAAACTCCTAATCTAATTAGAAATTCATGAGAGAATACTTCTATTAATTAATTATCAATCTCTATTAGGAATTAAATAATAATAATAGTAATAATAATAATAATAAGACTCCTCTTATTAATTTATATTTAATATTTTCAAAATATTAAATAATAAATATTAAGCTATTTAATTTATTCTATCTCCATAGATTAAATTAAATACACTTAACTTATTATTACAATTATGTCATTTACTTCTTAAACAAATATTTTCGTTTTGCGGTGTGACCCTTTAGGTTCTCCATATTAAATCGGTTGTGAATAAATCAATTAGAACAATTCTAATATTATTTAAATAAATAAATTAAACTATTCAATTCATTTAAATAAATAACATTTATTCTACAATAAGGGTAAGCTCCATTAGCGATCAACGACTTTCCAGATAATATAGATTTCAACATTAATTACAAAAGAACCTTTTAGTGAATAGTTACCGTACAATTCAATCCTTCTACCATACAATATCCCAATTAAATATAAGATATGGAATTACTGTCAAGTCTTATTTTATGTAATTATATGTATTTCGATTCTTGAATGAACAACTCTAAATAATGCAAATTAGAAACTCTTTTCTAATTTCATTCTGCATTGGCCAAGGACTACTGAATTGTCATTTATCGAATCACATAGGACATTCACATCTTTTACTAGATGTGGTAGATTCTTTGTTGATCATTCACCTATCTCCATGTATAACTTATTATACCCAATCATACCCTTTGATATACCCTAAAGGTCATAAGAGACATGCCAAAGTATAACTCATCATACACAAGATACTATGATGATCTCAAGTCCAAGGATCACTTGTACTACTATCACTAGAGGAATTTCTATTGACAGACGAGTAAAACTCCATTAGGTATTCCTTACCGAGCCACGTTCAGTGAACTTATTCTCCAATAAGCACCCACATACTTACTTTAATATCTCCATACAAATGATTATGAGATCAATCATCCTCTTCCTAAGAGCAAGCAACTTATGTACTAATCTATCCGGATTCACTAATCCCCTTTTTAGTAATCCAACGATTAGGAACGATTTTAGTTTTTAAGCTTTCTACGAATTTAGATCCCATTAGCATGATCATCATAATGATTCTAAAAGCATTGCTTAAAACTATGGGTTTATCGCATATTAAATAACTTCACCATGTAGATAATGTGACACCCCCAAATTCAGGTACCAATACCTAGAATATGGTGCTCACGATAAAATACATCAATACACCTCTAAACAACATAAATCAACTAATGCGGAATAAATAAACATATGTTGTTCATTACAAAAGGTTTACTACGGTCCCAAGGTCTATAACCTTAAATAAATACATCGTAGAATACAATAATAATACAAAACAATTCCACGATTACATAACAGGATAGTACATATAACTATTCATTAAGCTTTCCTTTGCCTTTGTCCACTTTAGAACTCCCCGGCTTAACTGCAATAGGTTCATAATATAGCAAGGGTGTGCAACTACTTTGCTCAGCAAGTTTAAAATGAATAAGGGAGATATATCATGAATGAATGAGAATAATAATCGCATAGTTCAACAATTTAAGAACATTGGAGAAATAGATGATAATATAATCAAAGTTCAAATGAAATAATGAATATTAATTATTTACTGCTGAGTGGTCCAATCGACCATGAACTATTTGGCCAAAGGATCAGTTATTCGACTAACCCTTTTAAACGCCTGGCCCGTCAGTAGTACTCGAGGGGATCAGCCTCTCGTACCCTATGTATATGCATAACATTTAGCTCTGACTGCATCGAATAACCGACACATTAAAATCCCCTACATAAGGGTTGCTCTCTCAGTCCAAGAATTCGCATCAACAATTGGTTTGGATAACTTTTAAAAATAATAACATGTACATGTCTAGCCGAAACAAATGGCGTAGACTATTTCCTTAGGCAGTTCATGAATGAAGAACTTAAACATTTCACAGTCCAATAACAAATCATGAATTCAAATGTACAAGGTGCGAATATCAATAATTATCCTTGATATGGAGTAATTTACAATAATTAATCGACTAATATAATTTGAAGTAATAACTCGATTTGAGTCATGAAACTTGCAACAATATACAACATCTGTATAAAATAGGAAACTTGCTCAAATAAAAATAGTTGAGTAAGGAACTTGCAATAATATAGAATGATTGCTCAATCAATAAATAACTCGCACAATAAATAAAAGTTGTACGGTTAAGAAAACCTGCCTAATTATTAAATTGAGTTAAGGTAAGAAAACTTGCCCAACACAAGGGTTAGACAAGCGTTAGGAAACTTGCACAATATTCAACATGTGTATAGGATAGGAAACCTGCTCAATATAATTCGAGTAAGGTTAGGGAAACTTGCCTGGTGCGTCCGCTACAATATTACAATACACGCTCCTTAATATCCTACACAATTAAGTACATATTCACTTAACAATTAGTCACATATCGGATACCAAATAATGGCTTATACTACTCTATAATGTCTCATTCATATTAGAAACAAGATATTAAACAAGATTATACATACAAGTTACGGCGTTACGACACTTGCACGTCCGTACGCCAACCTTGCTTATTCGAACGCCCAAGTGATACGCAATTGCATACGCCTAGCACACCCCTTCGATTTACCTAAAACCCATTGGCTAATCCTAGGTATCATTATAATTCATAACATTCATGTTTTAGGACTTAGAACAATATCTTTTATTGTCGGAAGCATCACACGTTGCACACACGCATGACCGACGCCTTCCGTTTGCACAACAGCCCTAAAAATGGTCGATTTCAAAATTGTTCTAGTTAGAAAATTTCAATTCTAATTAATTCATGTTGTAGGTCTATCTCTAAGCTTTCCGGATCATCTTGAATCGCCCAAATCCGAGTCCGTATGAGAAAGTTATGGTCATTTTTCCAACGGACGTCGAAGCTGAGTCGGGCAGCGCACACGCGGGCGGGCGGCACCAGGCCCACGGCGTGAAGCAGCGCGCTCGCGGGGCCTTGGCGCGGGCGCGCGGGTGGCCTGATGGCCCTCGTCAGACATCGCGATTTTGACCCTCCTTCACTCCAATCTTCATAACTTCTTCTCTAGACCTTCAAATTGGTCCGTTCCGGACTCTATGGACTCCTAAGACATAGAGCTACAACATATCAAAAATTCAGAGCTACCCATTAATGTTAACATGGCCGAATCTTAGGCCAAAGTATCAACTCATGCTCTGTTTTGAATGTTCTAAGTGTTCTTCACTAAAATCATCACCAAATCTTCATTTTTACACCTTTTTACTCGATTCCAATTGGGTTAACTTGGTAACCAGGGAACTACAATACCATAACAACAAACAAATTAAACCAACAAGAACAATTAGCTACAAATTGTCCAAAACAGTCCATAGGTCCAAGATTTGTCCAAAATGTCCATTATTCTTCATGTTCTTCATGTTCTTCATCCTCCTTAAGCATATGTACGAATTTCTTCCATTTTTGTTACACTTTGATGTTATTAATAGCTTACATAATCTCTTAACAACATCAACAATCATCCACAACAAACAATAACAACAAGACTCGCAAGAAAACCAACCCATGAGCATAAAAGCTCTAAAACCATGAAAAGCTTGAAAACCTTAACCAAACCAAATGGAAATGGGTTCAAGTTAATGATTTACGTTTGTAAATCCATCCTAGATGATATGAAGCTTTCTAGGCTTACTTGGCTTGAGTTCTTCTTGCTTGGATTTTCTTCTTCTTCCACGGGCCTTCTTTTTCTTCCTCCCTTTTTCCGGCGACTTTCTTCCTTTTCCGGCGACTTTTCCGGCGACCTTCTCCTTTTTTCTCCTTCCTCTTTGCTGCAGATTTTCCTTCTCTATCTCTCTCTCTCTATGTACTGATGGAATGGGAGAAGTGTGGAATGGAAGATCGAATGAATGATTTGAGAGAAGTGGAGGAGTAAATTTGGGAGAAAATGGGTTTGTGGCTCAAGGAGGCCAAAAATTTAAAGTTTGCCAGCAACCTCCCTTCTTGCTCTCATTTAATTGGTCTAAAATTGGGGGTTGGTTCCCTCTTAGAGTAACAAGCCAAAATAAATACCCAAATACACAAAAATATATCCGAAAACTCCCACTTTTGTACCAAAACTGGTAAATAACCCTATCCAAAATTAAAATAGGTACTCCCATAAATTATTGGGACACATAAAAATAATTATTATGAGATTTGTCCAATTATTCGGAACACTCATATAATACATTTCGGATACGGATAAAATCACGTATCAGCTCAAATAAAATTTTCGACGCTTAGAAAAATTATTCGTACGCATACACGTATTTATGAGATTTATTAAAATAAAAAAAACAAAAATATTATGGCGTGAATAGTTCCTCAGGAAACGTGCCCCCGTGAATAGTGATTTAGCAACGCTACGCGAAATCAATTATTCACTTAAACAAAACTATCACACGTAAAATTTCATGCATTCACATAATCCAGGTTGTCACACAACCTTTAAACATGCAACACAAAAATAATATTAATAAAATATAATATATTCATTAATATTCAAAAATTCGAATTTCAAGGTAAATCCAGAATTCCCGGTCGTTACAGATAAAGTAAAATGCCTTTAATAACCAAATAAGATTACAAAGTATATGTTACATCATATCAGATATGATTGGCTTGTGTGCATACTACTTTCAATCTCCCACTTGCACTAAAACCAATCGTCATGGTATCTAATACCCTTCTTCTCTAAGTGACGATCATCATGTTGTTGGATGAAGTTTCAGTAAATGGATATGCAATGTTGTTCTTGAGAGTCCACTATCTCTATCGTGACTTCTCCTCTTTCAATAATTTCTCTAATCAAATGAAAGTGCCATAACACATGTTTGAATCCAAGATGAGACTTAGGAACTATTCCTAGTTCTGTAATAAACTTGGAAACCCACGAAACTACAATACCATAACAACAAACAAATTAAACCAGCACGAAAAATTAGCTACAGATTGTCCAAAATAGTCTATATGTCCAAGATTTGTCCAAAATATCCATTATTCTTCATGTTCTTCATCCTCCTTAAGCATATGTACGAATATCTTCCATTTTTGTTCCACTTTGATGTTATTAATAGCTTACATAACCTCTTAACAACATCAACAATCATCCACAACAAACAATAACAACAAGGCTCGTAAGAAAACCAACCCATGAGCATAAAAGCTCTAAAACCATGAAAAGCTTGAAAACCTTAACCAAATAAAATGGAAATGGGTTCAAGTTAATGATTTACCTTTGTAAATCCCTCCTAGATGATATGAAGCTTGCTAGGCTTGCTTGGCTCGAGTTCTTCTTGCTTGGATTTTCTTCTTCTTCCACCCGTGCCTTCTTCTTCCTCCTCCTCCCTTTTTCCAGCGACTTTCTTCCTTTTTCCGGCGACTTTTCCGGCGACCTTCTCCTTCTTTCTCCTTCCTCTTTGCTACAGATTTTCCCTCTCTCTCTCTCTATCTGCTGATAGAATGGGAGAAGTGTGGAATGGAAGAGAGAATGAATGATTTGAGAGAAGTGGAGGAGTAAATTTGGGAGAAAATGGGTTTGTGGCTCAAGGAGGCCAAAAATTCAAAGCTTGCCAGCAACCTCCCTTCTTGCTCTCATTTAATTGGTCTAAAATTGGGGGTTGGTTCCCTCTTGGAGTAACAAGCCAAAATAAATATCCAAATACACAAAAATATATCCGAAAACTCCCACTTTTGTACCAAAACTGGTAAATAACCCTACCCAAAATTAAAATAGGTACTCCCATAAATTATTGGGACACATAAAAATAATTATTATGGGATTTGTCCAATTATTCGGAACACTCATATAATACATTTCGGATACGGATAAAATCACGTATCAGCTTAAATAAAATTTTCGACGCTTGGAAAAATTATTCGTACGCATACACGTATTTATGAGATTTATTAAAATAAAAAAATACAAAAATATTATAGCGTGAATAGTGCCTCGGGAAACGTGCCCCCGTGAATATTGATTTAGCGACGCTACGCGAAATCAATTATTCACTTAAACAAAACTATCACACGTAAAATTTCATGCATTCACATAATCCAGGTTGTCACACAACCTTTAAACATGCAACACAAAAATAATATTAATAAATAATATATTCATTAATATTCAAAAATTCGAATTACAAGGTAAATTCAGAATTCCCGGTTGTTACATCCTCCCCCCTTATAAGAATTCTGTCCCCAGAATTTTAATCTAGGTACGGAAAACTTAACATGGGTTCACTCGAAAAGATGCGGATAATTCTTCCTTATCTTCTCTTCTAGCTCCCACGTAGCTTCTTCAGCTGCGTGGTTCCTCCAAAGTACTTTGACCGAATGGATGACCTTGTTTCTTAACGTCTGCTCCTTCCTATCTAATATTTGGATAGGAATCTCTTCATATGACAAGTCTTTCTCAACTTCAATTAGTTCATAGGATATCACATGCTTGTAGTCGAGTTTATATGGCCGCAACACAGAAACGTGAAACACATTGTGAATGTGTTCAAGTTCAAGAGGTAGAGCTACCTCGTACGCCACTTCACCTACCCTCCTTAAAACTTCAAAAGGTCCTACGAACTTGGGACTCAATTTCCCCTTCTTTCCAAATCTGATCTTCCCCTTCAAAGGAGATACCTTCAAAAATACAAAGCTGCCAACTTCAAAGTCTCGCTTCTGACGATGCAAATTGGCGTATTTCTTTTGTCGATCCTGAGCCGCTACTAGTTGAGCTCTTATCACCTTGACGACATCCACGGTCTGCTGCACCAATTCAGGTCCCAACAGTCTCCGTTCACCGACTTCATCGCAACACAGAGGTGTTCGACACTTCCTTCCGTATAATGCTTCATATGGCGGCATGTCAATACTTGTATGATAAATGTTATTATAGGCAAACTCAACCAATGGTAGGTGATCATCCCAACTACCTTTAAAATCCATCACACATGCTCTAAACATTTCTTCAAGCATCTGAATCGTTCGTTCGCTTTGCCCATCTGTTTGAGGATGATATGTTGTACTCAACCTCAACTGGGTTCCTAACCTCTCTTGCAAGCTCTTCCAAAAATTCGACGTGAAACGCGGATGTCTGTCAGATACAATAGATACCGGCACTCCATGTCGTGACACAATCTCTTTCACATATAACTTTGCTAGCTGCTCTAGATTGTACCTTATCTTGATCGGTAGAAAATGTGCAGATTTAGTTAAACGATCTACGATCACCCAGATCGCATCGTAACCCTTCTGAGTTGGTGGAAGCCCCGTCACAAAATCCATCGTGATATGCTCCCACTTCCACTCTGGAATCTCCAGCGGTTGTAGCAGTCCACACAGTTTCTGATGTTCTGCTTTTACCCTCTGACATCTCAAACATCGTCCAACACATTCTGCGACCTCCCTCTTCATGTTCGGCCACCAGAAGTGTTGGCGCAAATCCTGATACATCTTGGTACTACCAGGGTGTATCAAATACTTTGTAGAATAAGCTTCCTGCAAAATCTCTTCTCTCAACTCCGGAACCATTAGTATCCAGATTCTCCCTTCAAACCTTAGCAATCCCGTGCTATCAATTTTGTACTTCAATTCCTCTCCTTTCGAGATTCGCTCCCTTATGGAAACACATTCATCATCCTTTTCTTGAGCCTCCTTTATCCTGTCTAATAAAATCGGACTCGCCTCTACTGCGAACAATTTCTCATCTGCATTTGTCGGGTATTGACTTCCAACTCCAGTTTTTCCATATCCTTGATTAGTTCTTCTTGAGCTGTCAGCATCATTAACTTATCTCTGCCCTTCTTACATAGAGCATCAGCTACTACATTGGCCTTACCGGGATGGTATAGAATCTCACAATCATAGTCCTTGATCAACTCCAACCATCGCCTCTGCCTCATGTTTAGTTCTTTTTGGGTGAAGCTATACTTCAGACTTTTGTGGTCTGTGTATATCTCACACTTCTCCCCATACAGATAGTGCCTCCAAATCTTCAGAGCAAACACCACTGCCGCTAGTTTCAGGTCATGAGTCAGATATCCCTTCTCATAGTCCTTTAGCTATCGTGATGCGTATGCAATGACCTTCCCATGCTGCATCAATACGCACCCAATGCCTTTGTGTGACGCATCACTGTACACCACAAATCTCCCTGTATTATCTGGTAGTGACAACACATGTGCTTCACTAAGTTTCTTCTTCAACTCTAAGAAACTCTCTTCGCACTTATCCGTCCATACAAACTTCACAGTCTTCCTTGTCAAATTTGTTAACGGTGTCACTATCTTTGAAAAGTTCTGAATAAACCTCCAATAGTAACCCGCTAATCCCAAGAAACTTCGGACTTCTGTCGGTGTCCTTGGCTGCTCCCAGTTTATTACTGCTTCTACTTTGGCAGGATCCACTGATACACCATCCTTGTCAATTACGTGCCCCCAAAACTACACCCGTTGTAGCCAAAATTCACACTTGGAAAACTTTACATAAAGCTTCTCCCTTCTCAGTGTTTCCAGGGCTATTCTCAAATGCTCGACGTGTTCCTCCTCCGTCTTCGAGTAGACTAGAATGTCATCTATGAAAATGACAATAAATTTATCTAGGTACTGCTTGAACACTCTGTTCATCATGTCCATAAATGTTGCGGGCGCGTTTGTCAACTCAAACGACATCACCAAAAACTCAAAGTGTCCATATCGAGTTCTGAATGCTGTCTTTGAAATATCCTCCTGCCTCACCTTCAGTTGGTGATAACTGGTCCTCAAGTCAATCTTCGAAAAGTATTTTGCTCCCTTCAATTGGTCGAACAAATCATCAATTCTGGGCAACGGATACTTGTTCTTAATGGTAACTTTGTTCAATTCCCTGTAGTCAATATAGAGCCTAAGCGATCCGTCTTTCTTCTTTACAAACAACACTGGAGCTCCCCACGGAGATACACTCGAACGAATATACCCCTTATCTAGTAGCTCCTGCAGTTGGACCATCAGTTCTTTCATCTCCACTGGTGCCATCCTGTAGGGTGCCTTCGATATCGGTGTTGTCCCCGGTACTAAATCGATTACGAACTCGACCTCTCTCTCAGGTGGTAAACCCGGTAACTCATCTGGGAAAACATCAAGGAATTCCCTTACTACAGGTATCTGACCCAGCTCACCCTCTACTCTTCGGGTATCAACCACGTGAGCCAGATAACCTATACAACCTTTCCTTAGCAATTTCTTCGCTTGCATCATCGTCAGACAACAAGATTTTCTCGGCGATTTACTACCGTAGAATACAACCCTCGAATTATCTGGAGTCTTCAGGTGTATACATTTCTTCTGACAGTCAATCACAGCCCCGATACTAGACAACTAATCCATCCCAAGAATTACATTAAATTCTCCTAGTCGTATCGGAATTAAATCTACACTCAGCTTATGTCCATTTATCTCAGCACAATAATTTCTATGAATATGTTCTACAGGAATAACTTCCTTATTAGCCACTTCCACATTCATTGGATTCTCTAATTTCTCACAAGGTAAACCTAACCATTTAGCAAAATCTTCTGAAACAAATGAACAGGTAGCACCTGAATCAAATAATACATATGCACTGATATTGTTGATCAAAATAATACCTGACACCACGTCCTTTGACTCTACCGCATCCTGCACGGTCTTGTTGAAAGTGTGTGCCATCGGTCTGTTGGTTTGGCTAGCTGGCCCTCCGATGTTCAACCTGTTGTTGTTGATGTTGTTGTTGCTATTGTTGTTGTTCCTATTGCCACTTGCTGCATCCCCCTTCCTTTTCGGGCAATCCTTGATTTGATGATCTGATGCTCCACATGAGAAACATCCTGCTCTCTTTCCTTTTGGACACTGAGGAGCAAAGTGCCCCTGTTGCCCACAGTTGAAACAAACTCATTTTCCTTTCATGAACTCTCCAGAGTGATTCTTTCCACAATTGTTGCACTTATTACCCTTTTTAACCTCTCCTCCAGACTTGTTGCCCCTGGAAGATTGGTTATCACTCCATTTCCTTTTATTCGGGTTACTTCCCCTGCTGCTTCCTCCCTTGTTTCCTTCGTGACCCTTCTTTTTGTCTTGATTGAACTTTGCTAGAGCCTCGTTGCGTCCTTTGGCGATGATGGCCCTTTCTAACAGCGTAGAAAATGTGTCAATCCTTAAAACTGGCACCCTACTGTACACCCACGGCTTCAGGCCTAATTCAAATCTCCTTGCCTTTCTAGCTTCAGTGTCTACCTGGTGAGGTGCAAATCTGGCTAACTCATTAAATTTTGCCGCGTACTCCGCGACTGACATGTTCCCCTGCTTGAGCTCCAAAAACTTCACCTCCATGTTTTGCTTCATACTCTCCGGGAAATAGTTCTCGAAGAATAGCTCCTTGAAACGTTCCCATGGTATCACCCCATCTCCAGCACGACTTTTGTTGGCCTTCCACCAATAGTTCACTTCACCTTTCATCATAAAAGTGGCGAACCCTGTCTTCTGTTCTTCGGCCACCCTTGCAACCTCGAACACTTTCTCTATCTCTTCGATCCAGGTTTGGGCTTCAATCGGGTCTAGTGTTCCCTTGAACTCGGGAGGTCCTACTAGCTTAAAATCCTTGAAGCTAGCCAAATGTTGTGCGGACTTCCTCTCTGGCTGTTCTCTAACAGGTGGGGGTCTAATTCGCATAGCTTCTGCCAGTAACTTAGCAAATGCTCTCATTGGGTCTGGATGACCCTGAGTGTTATTAACTGATTCCTTAACCCTTTGGTTACGCGGTCGTCCTCTTGGCGCCATGATCTGATAAAAGAAAACCATCGATTTTTACTTATAGATCTAGGCCTCATGCAATAAGTCATTTAAGTTAACAATTAAAAGCAAAAGCATCTATCAAACACATCTGATTTAACTAAAACAACTGCATTTATAACCATATGTCACTGTTTTAATACAACCCGACTCAACATGTGGCATACTTCTATAAACGCTAAATGACATAGTCTGCCAACCATTAACTATCCCCTAACAAATAAAAGTGGGGAATAATAACCTTCCACCCCTCTATCAAAAACAAAATAGGGGTTCAACTACTATCCCATGCACGCTACAAGCATAGGGATTTACAACATAAGTAAGCCCCTAATACAACAAAATTGGGACCTACTGCGAACAAAATGCTAAAAATAACACATCACTGCCTGCTGCGGCGCATTGAAATCCTGAGCTCCCGTCGAGCCAGCCTGTCCACCACTCGGTGCCTAATCATGCGCCTGCTGCTCCCCTCATCCCTGGGGTACCTCCTCACCCTGTCCCTCAGCCTGCCTATGGAAGTAGCCAAGCCTAAACGGAGGGAATCAATCTCTGCAGTCAGGGATACCAACTGCTCTATAGCCTCATCTCGCTCCAGACGAGTAGTCTCCAGCAGATCCTCTACCCGCTCTATCTGTCCTACCAACACCACATTCCTCTCTAAGAGGTCATAAACCATCACACCAAGCTGAACAGAAGCCCCACGCCGACCTTGAACCTCTGCCTCTAGCTCGGCAATCCTCTGGTCCTTTTCCTGCAACTTCTGGGTTAACTCAGCCTTTTCCCCCAAAGTCTGATACGCCAATGACCTATATTGTTCCTCTCGGTCTTGGTGATGTTGATTCTGCTCCTCTAAGTAGGCTACTCGATTCTCGAGCTCCTCATTCCTATTTGTCAGCTCTTCGATGATGTCACTAGCAGTAGTGCCCATGCCATCTGCATACTCAGGTGGCTCATCATCCTCCGTCACTGGATCCTCCTCGGGGTCCTCATCCTCCCCTTCATCACTTAACAGCCTCATCACTCCCCCGGTAACTGGCTCCTCCTCAAAACCATACCTGACCTCAGACTCATCCCCAGTGTCCATCATCTTTGGCTCACTCGGCTGCACCTCCACTAAATGCCCTACATCTACATGAATGTCTGTGAACTCTACCTCTCTAGCAGGACTGTACTCTCCCATCTCAGACATCCTACAGCCACAAACAGAAACAAATAGACATCAAGATGTCAGTGCCACAATAAAATATATTCATTGATAAAATGAAGTGATATTTTATAATGCACAACTCAGCTCGATGGATTTCCACAATCCACCTCCAGTCATGATCACCAAAGGAATCTCCGCAATCCATCACCTAGCGTACTCAATACGAGTTTAATACTAAGGTTATAACCTAGGTTTTATATTCCTAAAGTTTATAATCTAAAGCTCTGATACCAACCTGTGACACCCCCAAATTCGGGTACCAATACCTCGAATCTGGTGCTCACGATAAAATACATCCATACACCTCTAAACAACATAAATCAACTAATGCAAAATAAATAAACATATGTTGTTCATTACAAAAGGTTTACTACAGTCCCAAGGTCTATAATCTTAAATAAATACATCGTAGAATACAATAATAATACAAAACGATTCCACGATTACATAACGGGATAGTACGTATAACTATTCCTTAAGCTTTCCTTTGTCTTTGTCCGCTTTGGAACTCTCCGGCTTAACTGCAATATGTTCATGATATAGCAAGGGTGAGCAACTACTTTGCTTAGCAAATTTAAAATGAATAAGGGTAATATATCATGAATGAATGAGAATAATAATCGCATAGTTCAACAATTTAAGAACATTGAAGAAATAGATGACAATATAATCAAACTTCAAATGAAATAATGAATATTAATTATTTACTGCTGAGTGGTCCAATCGACCATGAACTATTTGGCCAAAGGATCAGTTATTGAACTAACCCTTTTAAACGCCTGGCCCGTCAGTAGTACTCGAGGGGATCAGCCTCTCGTACCCTATGTATATGCATAACATTTACCTCTGACTGCATCGAATAACCGACACATTAAAATCCCCTACATAAGGGTTGCTCTCTCAGTCCAAGAATCCACACCAACAATTGGTTTGGATAACTTTTAAAAATAATAACATGTACATGTCTAGCCGAAACAAATGGCGTAAACTATTTCCTTAGGCAGTTCATGAATGAAGAACTTAAACATTTCACAGTCCAATAACAAATCATGAATTCAAATGCACAAGGTGCGAATATCAATAATTATCCTTGATATGGAGTAATTTACAATAATTAATCGACTAATATAATTTGAAGTAATAACTCGATTTGAGTCATGAAACTTGCAACAATATACAACATCTGTATAAAATAGGAAACTTGCTCAAATAAAAATAGTTGAGTAAGGAACTTGCAATAATATAGAATGATTGCTCAATCAATAAATAACTCGCACAATAAATAAAAGCTATACGGTTAAGAAAACCTGCCCAATTATTAAATTGAGTTAAGGTAAGAAAACTTGCCCAACACAAGGGTTAGACAAGCGTTAGGAAACTTGCACAATATTCAACATGTGTATAGGATAGGAAACCTGCTTAATATAATTCGAGTAAGGTTAGGGAAACTTGCCTGGTGCGTCCGCTACAATATTACAATACACACTCCTTAATATCCTACACAATTAAGTACATATTCACTTAACAATTAGTCACATACCGGATACCAAATAATGGCTTATACTACTCTATAATGTCTCATTCATATTAGAAACAAGATATTAAACAAGATTATACATACAAGTTACGGCGTTACGACGCTTGCACGTCCGTACGCCAACCTTGCTTATTCGAATGCCCAAGTGATACGCAATTGCATACGCCTAGCACACCCCTTCGATTTACCTAAAACCCATTGGCTAATCCTAGGTATCATTATAATTCATAACATTCATGTTTTAGGACTTAGAACAATGTCTTTTATTGTCGGAAGCATCACACGTTGCACACACGCATGACCGACACCTTCCGTTTGCACAACATCCCTAAAAACGGTCAATTTCAAAATTGTTCCAGTTATAAAATTTCAATTCTAATTAATGCATGTTGTAGGTCTATCTCTAAGCTTTCTGGATCATCTTGAATCACCCAAATCCGAGTCCGTATGAGAAAGTTATGGTCATTTTTTCCAACGGACGTCGAAGCTGAGTCGGGCAGCGCACACGCGGGCGGGCGGCACCAGGCGCACGACGTGCAGCAGCGCGCGCGCGGGGCCTTGGCGCGGGCGCGCGGGTGGCCTGATGGCCCTCGTCAGAAATCGCGATTTTGACCCTCCTTCACTCCAATCTTCATAACTTCTTCTATAGACCTTCAAATTGGTTCGTTCCGGACTCTATGGACTCCTAAGACATAGAGCTACAACATATCAAAAATTCAGAGCTACTGATTAACGTTAACATGGCCGAATCTTAGGCCAAAGTATCAACTCATGCTTTGTTTTGAATGTTCTAAGTGTTCTTCACTAAAATCATCACCAAATCTTCATTTTTACACCTTTTTACTCGATTCCAATTGGGTTAACTTGGTAACCCAGGGAAGTACAATACCATAACAACAAAAAAATTAAACCAGCAAGAACAATTAGCTACAGATTGTCCAAAACAGTCCATAGGTCCAAGATTTGTCCAAAATGTCCATTGTTCTTCATGTTCTTCATGTTCTTCATCCTCCTTAAGCATATGTACGAATTTCTTCCATTTTTTTTCCACTTTGATGTTATTAATAGCTTACATAATCTCTTAACAACATCAACAATCATCCATAACAAACAATAACAACAAGACTCGCAAGAAAACCAACCCATGAGCATAAAAGCTCTAAAACCATGAAAAGCTTGAAAACCTTAACCAAATCAAATGGAAATGGGTTCAAGTTAATGATTTATGTTTGTAAATCCCTCCTAAATGATATGAAGCTTGCTAGGGTTACTTGGCTTGAGTTCTTCTTGCTTGGATTTTCTTCTTCTTCCACCCGTGCCTTCTTTTTCTTCCTCCCTTTTTCCGGCGACTTTCTTCCTTTTCCGGCGACTTTTCCGGCGACCTTCTCCTTCTTTCTCCTTCCTCTTTGCTGCAGATTTTCCTTCTCTCTCTCTCTCTATCTGCTGATGGAATGGGAGAAGTGTGGAATGGAAGATCGAATGAATGATTTGAGAGAAGTGGAGGAGTAAATTTGGGAGAAAATGGGTTTGTGGCTCAAGGAGGCCAAAAATTTAAAGCTTGCCAGCAACCTCCCTTCTTGCTCTCATTTAATTGGTCTAATATTGGGGGTTGGTTCCCTCTTAGAGTAACAAGCCAAAATAAATACCCAAATACACAAAAATATATCCGAAAACTCCCACTTTTGTACCAAAACTGGTAAATAACCCTATCCAAAATTAAAATAGGTACTCCCATAAATTATTGGGACACATAAAAATAATTATATGGGATTTGTCCAAATATTCAGAACACTCATATAATACATTTCGGATACAGATAAAATCACGTATCAGCTCAAATAAAATTTTCGACGCTTGGAAAAATTATTCGTACGCATACACGTATTTATTAGATTTATTAAAATAAAAAAAAACAAAAATATTATGGCGTGAATAGTTCCTCAGGAAACGTGCCCCCGTGAATAGTGATTTAGCGACACTACGCGAAATCAATTATTCACTTAAACAAAACTATCACACGTAAAATTTCATGCATTCACATAATCCAGGTTGTCACAGAACCTTTAAACATGCAACACAAAAATAATATTAATAAAATATAATATATTCATTAATATTCAAAAATTCGAATTACAAGGTAAATCCAGAATTCCCGGTCGTTACAGATAAAGTAAAATGCCTTTAATAACCAAATAAGATTACAAAGTATATGTTACATCATATCAGATATGATTGGCTTGTATGCATACTACTTTCAATCTCCCACTTGCACTAAAACCAATCGTCATGGTATCTAATACCCTTTTTCTCTAAGTGACGATCATCATGTTGTTGGATGAAGTTTCAGTAAATGGATATGCAATGTTGTTCTTGAGAGTCCACTATCTCTATCGTGACTTCTCCTCTTTCAATGATTTCTCTAATCAAATGAAAGTGTCGTAACACATGTTTGAATCCAAGATGAGACTTAGGAACTATTCCTAGTTCTATAATAAACTTGGAAACCCACGGAACTACAATACCATAACAACAAACAAATTAAACCAGCACGAAAAATTAGCTACAGATTGTCCAAAATAGTCCATAGGTCCAAGATTTGTCCAAAATATCCATTATTCTTCATGTTCTTCATCCTCCTTAAGTATATGTACGAATTTCATCCATTTTTGTTCCACTTTGATGTTATTAATAGCTTACATAACCTCTTAACAACATCAATAATCATCCACAACAAACAATAACAACAAGGCTCGCAAGAAAACCAACCCATGAGCATAAAAGCTCTAAAACCATGAAAAGCTTGAAAACCTTAACCAAATCAAATGGAAATGGGTTCAAGTTAATGATTTACCTTTGTAAATCCCTCCTAGATGATATGAAGCTTGCTAGGCTTGCTTGGCTTGAGTTCTTCTTGCTTGGATTTTCTTCTTCTTCCACCTGTGCCTTCTTCTTCCTCCTCCTCCCTTTTTCCGGCGACTTTCTTCCTTTTCCGACGACTTTTCTGGCGACCTTCTCCTTCTTTCTCCTTCCTCTTTGCTGCAGATTTTCCCTCTCTCTCTCTCTCTATCTGCTGATAGAATGGGAGAAGTGTGGAATGGAAGAGAGAATGAATGATTTGAGAGAAGTGGAGGAGTAAATTTGGGAGAAAATGGGTTTGTGGCTCAAGGAGGCCAAAAATTCAAAGCTTGCCAGCAACCTCCCTTCTTGCTCTCATTTAATTGGTCTAAAATTGGGGGTTGGTTCCCTCTTGGAGTAACAAGCCAAAATAAATATCCAAATACACAAAAATATATCCGAAAACTCCCACTTTTGTACCAAAACTGGTAAATAACCCTACCCAAAATTAAAATAGGTACTCCCATAAATTATTGGGACACATAAAAATAATTATTATGGGATGTGTCCAATTATTCAGAACACTCATATAATACATTTCGGATACGGATAAAATCACGTATCAACTTAAATAAAATTTTCGACGCTTAGAAAAATTATTCGTACGCATACACGTATTTATGAGATTTATTAAAATAAAAAAATACAAAAATATTATAGCATGAATAGTGCCTCGGGAAACGTGCCCCCGTGAATATTGATTTAGCGACGCTACGCGAAATCAATTATTCACTTAAACAAAACTATCACACGTAAAATTTCATGCATTCACATAATCCAGGTTGTCACACAACCTTTAAACATGCAACACAAAAATAATATTAATAAATAATATATTCATTAATATTCAAAAATTCGAATTACAAGGTAAATCCAGAATTCCCGGTTGTTACATCCTCCCCCCTTATAAGAATTCTGTCCCCAGAATTTTAATCTAGGTACGAAAAACTTAACATGGGTTCACTCGAAAAGATGCGGATAATTCTTCCTTATCTTCTCTTCTAGCTCCCACGTAGCTTCTTCAGCTGCGTGGTTCCTCCAAAGTACTTTGACCGAATGGATGACCTTGTTTCTTAACGTCTGCTCCTTCCTATCTAATATTTGGATAGGAATCTCTTCATATGACAAGTCTTTCTCAACTTCAATTGGTTCATAGGATATCACATGCTTGTAGTCGAGTTTATATGGTCGCAACACAGAAACGTGAAACATATTGTGAATGTGCTCAAGTTCAAGAGGTAGAGCTACCTCGTACGCCACTTCACCTACCCTCCTTAAAACTTCAAAAGGTCCTACGAACTTGGGACTCAATTTCCCCTTCTTTCCAAATCTGATCTTCCCCTTCGAAGGAGATACCTTCAAAAATACAAAGCTGCCAACTTCAAAGTCTCGCTTCTGACGATGCAAATCGGCGTATTTCTTTTGTCGATCCTGAACCGCTACTAGTTGAGCTCTTATCACCTTGACGACATCCACGGTCTACTGCACCAATTCAAGTCCCAACAGTCTCCGTTCACCGACTTCATCCCAACACAGAGGTGTTCGGCACTTCCTTCCGTATAATGCTTCATATGGCGGCATGCCAATACTTGTATGATAACTTTTATTATAGGCAAACTCAACCAATGGTAGGTGATCATCCCAACTGCCTTTAAAATCCATCACACATGCTCTAAACATGTCTTCAAGCGTCTGAATCGTTCGTTCGCTTTGCCCATCTGTTTGAGGATGATATGTTGTACTCAACCTCAACTGGGTTCCCAACCTCTCTTGCAAGCTCTTCCAAAAATTTGACGTGAAACGCGGATCTCTGTCAGATACAATAGATACCGGCACTCCATGTCGTGACACAATCTCTTTCACATATAACTTTGCTAGCTGCTCCAGATTGTACCTTATCTTGATCGGTAGAAAATGTGCAGATTTAGTTAAACGATCTACGATCACCCAGATCACGTCGTAACCCTTCTGAGTTGGTGGAAGCCCCGTCACAAAATCCATCGTGATATGCTCCCACTTCCACTCTGGAATCTCCAGCGGTTGTAGCAGTCCACACGGTTTCTGATGTTCTGCTTTTACCCTCTGACATCTCAAACATCGTCCAACACATTCTGCGACCTCCCTCTTCATGTTCGGCCACCAGATGTGTTGGCGCAAATCCTGATACATCTTGGTACTACCAGGGTGTATCAAATACTTTGTAGAATAAGCTTCCTGCAAAATCTCTTCTCTCAACTCCGGAACCATCAGTATCCAGATTCTCCCTTTAAACCTTAGCAATCCCGTGCTATCAATTTTGTACTTCAATTCCTCTCCTTTCGAGATTCGCTCCCTTATGAAACATATTCATCATCCTTTTCTTGAGCCTCCTTTATCCTATCTAATAAAGTCGGACTCGCCTCTACTGCGAACAATTTCTCATCTGCATTTGTCGGGTACTTGACTTCCAACTCCAGTTTTTCCATATCCTTGATTAGTTCTTCTTGAGCTGTCAGCATCATCAACTTATCTCTGCCCTTCTTACTTAGAGCATCAGCTACTACATTGGCCTTACCGGGATGGTATAGAATCTCACCATCGTAGTCCTTGATCAACTCCAACCATCGCCTCTGCCTCATGTTTAGTTCTTTTTGGGTGAAGCTATACTTCAGACTTTTGTGGTCTGTGTATATCTCACACTTCTCCCCATACAGATAGTGCCTCCAAATCTTCAGAGCAAACACCACTGCCGCTAGTTTCAGGTCATGAGTCAGATATCCCTTCTCATAGTCCTTTAGCTATCGTGACGCATATGCAATGACCTTCCCATGCTGCATCAATATGCACCCAAGGCCTTTGTGTGACGCATCACTGTACACCACAAATCTCCCTGTATTATCTGGTAGTGACAACACATGTGTTTCACTAAGTTTCTTCTACAACTCCAAGAAACTCTCTTCGCACTTATCCGTCCATACAAACTTCACAGTCTTCCTTGTCAAATTTGTTAACGGTGTCACTATCTTTGAAAAGTTCTAAATAAACCTCCAATAGTAACCCGCTAATCCCAAGAAACTTCGGACTTCTGTCGGTGTCCTTGGCTGCTCCCAGTTTATTACTGCTTCTACTTTGGCAGGATCCACTGATACACCATCCTTGTCAATTACGTGCCCCAAAAACTGCACCCGTTGTAGCCAAAATTCACACTTGGAAAACTTTACATAAAGCTTCTCCCTTCTCAGTGTTTCCAGGGCTATTCTCAAATGCTCGACGTGTTCCTCCTCCGTCTTCGAGTAGACTAGAATGTCATCTATGAAAATGACAATAAATTTATCTAGGTATTTCTTGAACACTCTGTTCATCATGTCCATAAATGTTGCGGGCGCGTTTGTCAACCCAAACGACATCACCAAAAACTCAAAGTGTCCATATCGAGTTCCGAATACTGTCTTTGAAATATCCTCCTGCCTCACCTTCAGTTGGTGATAACCGGTCCTCAAGTCAATCTTCGAAAAGTATTTTGCTCCCTTCAATTGGTCGAACAAATCATCAATTCTGGGCAACGGATACTTGTTCTTAATGGTAACTTTGTTCAATTCCCTGTAGTCAATATAGAGCCTAAGCGATCCGTCTTTCTTCTTTACAAACAACACTGGAGCTCCCCACGGAGATACACTCGAACGAATATACCCCTTATCTAGTAGCTCCTGCAGTTGGACCATCAGTTCTTTCATCTCCACTGGTGCCATCCTGTAGGGTGCCTTCGATATCGGTGTTGTCCCCGGTACTAAATCGATTACGAACTCGACCTCTCTGTCAGGTGGTAAACCCGGTAACGCATCTGGGAAAACATCAGGGAATTCCCTTACTATAGGTATCTGACCCAGCTCACCCTCTACTCTTCGGGTATCAACCACGTGAGCCAGATAACCTATACAACCTTTCCTTAGCAATTTCTTCGCTTGCATCATCGTCAGACAACAAGATTATCTCGGCGATTTACTACCGTAGAATACAACCCTCGACTTATCTGGAGTCTTCAGGTGTATACATTTCTTCTGACAGTTAATCACAACCCCGTTACTAGACAACCAATCCATCCCAAGAATTACATCAAATTCTCCTAGTCGTATCGGAATTAAATCTACGCTCAGCTTATGTCCATTTATCTCAGCACAACAATTTCTATGAATATGTTCTACAGGAATAACTTCCTTATTAGCCACTTCCACATTCATTGGATTCTCTAATTTCTCACAAGGTAAACCTAACCATTTAGCAAAATCTTCCGAAACAAATGAACAGGTAGCACCTGAATCAAATAATACATATGCACTGATATTGTTGATCAAAATAATACCTGACACCACGTCCTTTGACTCTACCGCATCCTGCACGGTCATGTTGAAAGTGTGTGCCATCGGTCTGTTGGTTTGGCTAGCTGGCCCTCTGATGTTCAGCCTGTTGTTGTTGATGTTGTTATTGCTATTGTTGTTGTTCCTATTGCCACTTGTTGCATCCCCCTTCCTTTTCGGGCAATCCTTGATTTGATGATCTGATGCTCCACATGAGAAACATCCTGCTCTCTTTCCTTTTAGACATTGAGGAGCAAAGTGCCCCTGTTGCCCACAGTTGAAACAAACTCATTTTCCTTTCATGCACTCTCCAGAGTGATTCTTTCCACAATTGTTGCACTTATTACCCTTTTTAACCTCTCCTCCAGACTTGTTGCCCCTGGAAGATTGGTTATCACTCCATTTCCTTTCATTCGGGTTACTTCCCCTGCTGCTTCCTCCCTTGCTTCCTTCGTGACCCTTCTTTTTGTCTTAATTGAACTTTGCTAGAGCCTCATTGCCTCCTTCGGCGATGATGGCCCTTTCTAACAGCGTAGAAAATGTGTCAATCCTTAAAACTGGCACACTACTGTACACCCACGGCTTCAGGCCTAATTCAAATCTCCTTGCCTTTCTAGCTTCAGTGTCTACCTGGTGAGGTGCAAATCTGGCTAACTCATTAAATTTTGCCGCGTACTCCGCGACTGACATGTTCCCCTGCTTGAGCTCTAAAAACTTCACCTCCATATTTTGCTGCATACTCTCTGAGAAATAGTTCTCGAAGAATAGCTCCTTAAAACGTTCCCATGGTATCACCCCATCTCCAGCACGGCTTTTGTTGGCCTTCCACCAATAGCTCGCTTCACCTTTCATCATAAAAGTGGCGAACCTTGTCTTCTATTCTTCGGCCACCCTTGCAACCTCAAACACTTTCTCTATCTCTTCGATCCAGGTTTGGGCTTCAGTCAGGTCTAGTGCTCCCTTGAACTCGGGAGGTCCTACTAGCTTAAAATCCTTGAAGCTAGCCAAATGTTGTGCGGACTTCCTCTCTGGCTGTTCTCTAACAGGTGGGGGTCTAATTCGCATAGCTTCTGCCAGTAACTTAGCAAATGCTCTCATTGGGTCTGGATGACCCTGAGTGTTATTAACTGATTCCTTAACCCTTTGGTTACGCGGTCGTCCTCTTGGCGCCATGATCTGATAAAAGAAAACCATCGATTTTTACTTATAGATCTAGGCCTCATGCAATAAGTCATTTAAGTTAACAATTAAAAGCAAAAGCATCTATCAAACACATCTGATTTAACTAAAACAACTGCATTTATAACCATATGTCACTGTTTTAATACAACCCGACTCAACATGTGGCATACTTCTATAAACGCTAAATGACATAGTCTGCCAACCATTAACTATCCCCTAACAAACAGAAGTGGGGAATAATAACCTTCCACCCCTCTATCAGAAACAAAATAGGGGTTCAACTACTATCCCATGCACGCTACAAGCATAGGGATTTACAATATAAGTAAGCCCCTAATACAACAAAATTGGGACCTACTGCGAACAAAATGCTAAAAATAACACATCACTGCCTGCTGCGGCGCATTGAAATCCTGAGCTCCCGTCGAGCCAGCCTGTCCACCACTCGGTGCCTAATCATGCGCGCCTGCTGCTCCCCTCATCCCTGGGGTACCTCCTCACCCTGTCCCTCAGCCTGCCTATGGAAGTAGCCAAGCCTAAACGGAGGGAATCAATCTCTGCAGTCAGGGATACCAACTGCTCTATAGCCTCATCTCGCTCCAGACGAGTAGTCTCCAGCAGATCCTCTACCCGCTCTATCTGTCCTACCAACACCACATTCCTCTCTAAGAGGTCATAAACCATCACACCAAGCTGAACAGAAGCCCCACGCCGACCTTGAACCTCTGCCTCTAGCTCGGCAATCCTCTGGTCCTTTTCCTGCAACTTCTGGGTTAACTCAGCCTTTTCCCCCAAAGTCTGATACGCCAATGACCTATATTGTTCCTCTCGGTCTTGGTCATCTTGATTCTGCTCCTCTAAGTAGGCTACTCGATTCTCGAGCTCCTCATTCCTATTTGTCAGCTCTTTGATGATGTCACTAGTAGTAGTGCCCATGCCATCTGCATACTCAGGTGGCTCATCATCCTCCGTCACTGGATCCTCCTCGGGGTCCTCATCCTCCCCTTCATCACTTAACAGCCTCATCACTCCTCCGGTAACTGGCTCCTCCTCAAAACCATACCCGACCTCAGACTCATCCCCAGTGTCCATCATCTCTGGCTCACTCGGTTGCACCTCCACTAAATACCCTACATCCACATGAATGTCTGTGAACTCTACCTTTCTAGTAGGACTATACTCTCCCATCTCAGACATCCTACAGCCACAAACAGAAACAAATAGACAGCAAGATGTCAGTGCCATAATAAAATATATTCATTGATAAAATGAAGTGATATTTTATCATGCACAACTCAGCTCGATGGATTTCCACAATCCACCTCCAGTCATGATCACCAAAGGAATCTCCGCGATCCATCACCTAGCGTACTCAATACGAGTTTAATACTAAGGTTATAACCTAGGTTTTATATTCCTAAAGTTTATAATCTAAAGCTCTGATACCAACCTGTGACACCCCCAAATTCGGGTACCAATACCTCGAATCTGGTGCTCACGATAAAATACATCCATACACCTCTAAACAACATAAATCAACTAATGCAAAATAAATAAACATATGTTGTTCATTACAAAAGGTTTACTACAGTCCCAAGGTATATAATCTTAAATAAATACATCGTAGAATACAATAATAATATAAAATGATTCCACGATTACATAACGGGATAGTACATATAACTATTCCTTAAGCTTTCCTTTGCCTTTGTCCGCTTTTCTCCGGCTTAACTGCAATATGTTCATGATATAGCAAGGGTGAACAACTACTTTGCTCAGCAAATTAAAAATGAATAAGGGTAATATATCAAACTTCAACTGAAATAATGAATATTGATTATTTACTGCTGAGTGGTCCAATCGACCATGAACTATTTGGCCAAAGGATCAGTTATTCGACTAACCATTTTAAACGCCTGGCCCATCAGTAGTACTCGAGGGGATCAACCTCTCGTACCCTATGTATATGCATAACATTTAGCTATGACTGCATCGAATAACCGATATATTAAAATCCCCTACATAAGGGTTGCTCTCTCAGTCCAAGAATCCGCACCAACAATTGGTTTGGATAGCTTATAAAAATAATAACATGTACATGTCTAGCCGAAACAAATGGCGTAGACTATTTCCTTAGGCAGTTCATGAATGAAGAACTTAACCATTTCGCAGTCCAACAACAAATCATTAATTCAAATGCACAAGGTACGAATATCAATAATTATCCTTGATATGGAGTAATTTACAATAATTAATCCACTAATATAATTTGAAATAATAACTCGATTTGAGTCATGAAACTTGCAACAATATACAACATCTATATAAAATAGGAAACTTGCTTAAATAAAAATAGTTGAGTAAGGAACTTGCAATAATATAGAATGATTGCTCAATCAATAAATAACTCGCACAATAAATAAAAGTTGTACGGTTGAGAAAACCTGCCCAATTATTAAATTGAGTTAAGGTAAGAAAACTTGCCCAACACAAGGGTTCGACAAGCGTTAGGAAACTTGCACAATATTCAACATGTGTATAGGATAGGAAACCTGCTCAATATAATTCGAGTAAGGTTAGGGAAACTTGCCTGGTGCGTCCGCTACAATATTACAACACACGCTCCTTAATATCCTACACAATTAAGTACATATTCACATAACAATTAGTCACATACCGGATACCAAATAATGGCTTATACTACTCTATAATGTCCCATTCATATTAGAAACAAGATATTAAACAAGATTATACATACAAGTTACGGCGTTACGACGCTTGCACGTCCATACGCCAACCTTGCTTATTCGAACGCCCAAGTGATACGCAATTGCGTACGCCTAGCACACCCCTTCAATTTACCTAAAACCCATTGGCTAATCCTAGGTATCATTATAATTCATAACATTCATGTTTTAGGACTTAGAACAATATCTTTTATTGTCGGAAGCATCACACGTTGCACACACGCATGACCGACGCCTTCCGTTTGCACAACAGCCCTAAAAACGGTCAATTTCAAAATTGTTCCAGTTAGAAAATTTCAATTCTAATTAATGCATGTTTTAGGTGTATCTCTAAGCTTTCCGGATCATCTTGAATCGCCCAAATCCGAGTTCGTATGAGAAAGTTATGGTCATTTTCCCAACGGGGTCGAAGCTAAGTCGGGCAGCGCACACGCGGGCGGGCGGCACCAGGCCCACGGCGTGCAGCAGCGCGCGCGCGGGGCCTTGGCGCGGGCGCGCGGGTGGCCTGATGGCCCTCGTCAGACATCGCGATTTTGACCCTCCTTCACTCCAATCTTCATAACTTCTTCTCTAGACCTTCAAATTGGTCCGTTCCAGACTCTATGGACTCCTAAGACATAGAGCTACAACATATCAAAAATTAGGAGCTATCCATTAACATTAACATGGCCGAATCTTAGGCCAAAGTATCAACTCATGCTCTGTTTTGAATGTTCTAAGTGTTCTTCACTAAAATCATCACCAAATCTTCATTTTTACACCTGTTTACTCGATTCCAATTGGGTTAACTTGGTAACCTAGGGAACTACAACACCATAACAACAAACAAATTAAACCAGCACGAAAAATTAGCTACAAATTGTCCAAAATAGTCCATAGGTCCAAGATTTGTCCAAAATGTCCATTGTTCTTCATGTTCTTCATGTTCTTCATCCTCCTTAAGCATAGGTACGAATTTCTTCCATTTTTGTTCCACTTTGATGTTATTAATAGCTTACATAATCTCTTAACAACATCAACAATCATCCACAACAACAATAACAACAAGACTCGCAAGAAAACCAACCCTTGAGTATAAAAGCTCTAAAACCATGAAAAGCTTGAAAACCTTAACCAAATCAAATGGAAATGGGTTCAAGTTAATGATTTATCTTCTTGCTTGGATTTTCTTTTTCTTCCACCCGTGCCTTCTTCTTCTTCCTCCTCCCTTTTTCCGGCGACTTTATTCCTTTTCCGGCGACTTTTCTGGCGACCTTCTCCTTCTTTCTCCTTCTTCTTTGCTGCAGATTTTCCTTCTCTCTCTCTCTATCTGCTGACGGAATGGGAGAAGTGTGGAATGGAAGATCGAATGAATGATTTGAGAGAAGTGGAGAAGTAAATTTGGGAGAAAATGGGTTTGTGGCTCAAGGAGGCCAAAAATTCAAAGCTTGCCAGCAACCTCCCTTCTTGCTCTCATTTAATTGGTCTAAAATTGGGGGTTGGTTCCCTCTTGGAGTAACAAGCCAAAATAAATACCCAAATACACAAAAATATATCCGAAAACTCCCACTTTTGTACTAAAATCGGTAAATAACCCTACCCAAAATTAAAATAGGTACTCCCATAAATTATTGGGACACATAAAAACAATTATTATGGGATTTGTCTAATTATTCGGAACACTCATATAATACATTTCGGATACGGATAAAATCACGTATCAGCTCAAATAAAATTTCCGACGCTTGGAAAAATTATTCGTACGCATACACGTATTTATGAGATTTATTAAAATAAAAAAATACAAAAATATTATAGCGTGAATAATGCCTCGGGAAACGTTCCCCCGTGAATATTGATTTAGCGACGCTACGCGAAATCAATTATTCACTTAAACAAAACTATCACACGTAAAATTTTATGCATTCACATAATCCAGTTTGTCACACAACCTTTAAACATGCAACATAAAAATAATATTAATAAAATATAATATATTGATTAATATTCAAAAATTCGAATTACAAGGTAAATCCAGAATTCCCGGTCGTTACAGATAAAGTAAAATGCCTTTAATAGCCAAATAAGATTACAAAGTATATGTTACATCATATCAGATATGATTGGCTTGTGTGCATACTACTTTCAATCTCCCACTTGCACTAAAACCAATCATCATGGTATCTAATACCCTTCTTCTCTAAGTGACGATCATCATGTTGTTGGATGAAGTTTCAGTTAATGGATATGCAATGTTGTTCTTAAGAGTCCACTATCTCTATCGTGACTTCTCCTCTTTCAATGATTTCTCTAATCAAATGAAAGAGTCGTAACACATGTTTGAATCCAAGATGAGACTTAGGAACTATTCCTAGTTCTGTAATAAACTTTTCATCCAAACAATCAACTTGCAGGTTCATTTACATCTATATAATTTGTCATTGTCACTAAACCAGCAACTCTTTGCTGTTTAAAACTTTTCTAATTCACTGCACCACCATTCAAGGTAACGATTTATCCTAAAGTGGATTTGTTATCGTCTTGGTCAGTCTGAAAAACTTGAGTCTGTTTAGCCCTCTAGTTTTAATTCAGACCCTCCATGTATCATGATCACATCCTCAATGCCGGTTAGGTACTTAAAGATGTTTTTCACTGTTTATAGTGATCTTCTCCAGAATATGACTAATCAACATCAGGCCTTGTATATTCATTGCATATATGATAGTAACTCATGTGATCTCTCTTTCAATTGGAGACAATTTTAGAGAGATACACTCCATGTCTCATCATCATGAGACCTCTCTTGGAGTTTGTCATGCTAAACGCCTTTAGCATCGAATGAATATATGTTCCTTGGGTTAAGCCAAGCATCCTTTTAAATCTATCTTTATAGATTTATATCCGCAATTTATAGGATGCTCCTCCAAGTCATTCATGGAGGAATATTTAGACAATTTAATCTTTACTGATTGTAGCATTGATGTGTCATTCCCTATCAGTAATATATCAACATATAGTACTAGGAATGTCGATGCGCTCCCACTGACCTTCTGTACACATTTGGTTCATCCGCATTTTGATAAAATCAAACTCCTTTGATTGTCTCATCAAACTGGATGTTTCATCTTTGAGAAGTTTGCTTCAATCCATAAATGGATTATTGTAGCTCATATACCTGATTTGCTTCAACCATTGAAACAAATCCATCTAGCTGTATCATACATACATTCTCCTCAAGTCTTTATTAAGGAAGGACGTCTCCACATCCATTTGCCAGATTTCGTAATAAGCTGCAATCACAAGCAAAATCCAAATGGACTTCTGCATTACCCGGTAATAAGGTTTTATCACAGTTAACTCCTTGACTTTATTTGAAACCTTTTAAATAGGCCTGGTCTTATAGGTCTCCACCTTGCCATTTGCCCCAGTCTTTCTCTTAAAGACCCAATCTCACTCTATAAGCACTATGTCTTTCAGAGGAGTAACCAGAGTCCATACTTGGTTCTCATACATGGAGTCCATTTTGGATTTATGGTTATCTGCCATTTCTCTGAGTGTTTACTACTCATATCCCCATCGTATATAACTGGATCATCATCCTCTATGATGCATACCTCATCATCATCCTCTATGATGAAGCCATACCTCCTAGGTATCTTCCGTACTCTTCCAGATTTACGATTCAGTTGTGGTATAATAGGTCTATCTACAGGTTCCTCGGTTTGACTTAAAATGCTTTTTGGTTCTTGAACTCCTTCAAGATCTATTACCCTCCCATTAGCTCCTTCAATGATAAACATCTTTATCCAATAAGACAGCGTGTAGGATTATAGTAATAATACCCTAAACTTTCTTTAGGATATCCCACAAATCTGCACTTGTCAGATTTTTGTCCCAAACTTATCTTTTGAAACATTTTCACATAAGTTGGACAACCCCTTATCTTTACATACTTAAGACTAGAAATCCTCCCTATCCATAACTTTTATGGAGTCTTGGGGCCAAATTTTGAGGTTACCTTATTTTGTAGATATGCAGCCGTCTCTAGGGCATAACCCCAGATGGATACTAAAATGTCGGTAAAAATTATTATGGACCGCACCATGTCCTACATGGTAAGATTTCTCCTTTTAGATACACCAATCAATTATTGCATCTCAGGAGGAGTCCATTATGAGAAAATACCATTTTGAGATGATCTAGAAACTCATTGCACAAGTATTCCTTTCTCGATCTGATCAAAAAATCTTAATACTTTGTTAATTTGTTTTGAAAGTAGTATGCACACAAGCCAATCATATTTGATATGATGTAGCATATACTTTTTAATCTTATTCATTTATTAATAAAAGAATTGATTTTCTTAAAAGGCATTTTACATTATCAACATGGTGCTGTTATATTAAATGTGATAAACCCATAGTTTTGAGCAATGCTTTTAGAATCATGATGGTGATCATGCTAATGAGATCTAAATTCTAGATAGCTCACAAACTAAAATCGTTCCTAATTGTTGGATTATTAAAAAGGGGATTAGTGAATCCGGATAGATTAGTACATACGTTGCTTGCTCTTAGGAAGAGGGTGATTGATCTCATAATCATTTGTGTGGAGACACTAAACCAAGTATGTAGGTGCTTATTGGAGAATAAGTACACTGAACGTGGCTCGCTAAGGAATACCTAATGGAGTTTTACTCGCCTGTCAATAGGAATTCCTCTAGTGATAGTAGTACAAGTGATCCTTGGACTTGAGATCATCACAGTATCTTGTGTATGATGAGTTATACTTTGACATGTCCCTTAAGACCTTTAGGGTATATCAAAGGGTATGATTAGGTATAATAAGTTGTATATGGAGATAGGTGAGTGATCAACAAAGAATCTACCACGTCTAGTAAAAGATGTGAATGTCCTATGTGATTCGATAAATGACAACTCAGTAGTCCTTGGCCAAGGCAGAATGATATTAGAAAGGAGTTTCTAATTTGCATTATTTAAAGTTGTGCATTTGGGAATCGAAATACATATAATTAAAGAAAATAAGACTTGACAGAAATTACATGTCTTATATTTAATTGGGACATTGTATGGTAGAAGGATTGAATTGTACGGTAACTATGCACTGAAAGGTTCTTTTGTGATTAATGTTGAAATCTATATTATCTGGAAAGTCGTTGTTCGCAAAGGGGTTACCCTTATTGTAGAATAAATGTTATTTATTTAAATGAATTAAATAGTTTAATTTATTTATTTAAATAAGATTAGAATTGTTCTAATTAATTTATTCACAACCGGTTTAATATGGAGAACCTAAAGGGTCACAATGCAAAAGAAAATTATTTATTTAAGAAGTAAATTGCATAATTGTAATAATAAGTTGAGTGTATTTAATTTAATCTATGGAGATAGAATAAATTAAATAGCTTAATATTTATTATTTAAAATTTTAAAAATATTAAATTTAAATTAATAAGAGGAGTTTTATTATTATTATTACTATTACTATTATTTAATTCCTAATAGGGATTGAGAATTAATTAATAGAAGTACTCTCTCATGAATTCCTAATTGGATTAGGAGTATAATTAATTAAAGGAGTTTAATTATAATAAAAACCCTAATCCTAAATAGTTTAGGGAAGGGTTATTCCTACATCTATAAATAAGAGTCTTATCATAGATTAGGGTTACACATTCTTGCATTAGTTTGTGGAGAGTACTTGCAATTTTTATAGAGATAGAAACTAGGGTTTTGCCAACACCCATCTTCTTGAATAACTATTCTTCCTTGGTGGATCACCTCTAGAGGCCAAACACTTGGGTGGCTAACGTTGATCAAGCGAAGGAATTTAGTTGGTGGAATTCAAGGAGAACGCGAAGGAATTGGAGGTGAACTTGTATCCGAGGAAGCTTTGATTCACAAGTGTATAATTCTCTATCTCTATCTCTTTCGTTAATTGATAATTGAACACAAGGAAAGATCATGGTGATGGTTCGTATGAAAAATTTTAAAATCTATTTTATCACGCTTCCGCTCTATTTATGTAATTTGATTGCATGCTTGCGTTATATACAAACCTAACAGTGGTATCAGAGCCTAATCCTTGTGTTAATTATTGATTTTGATGATTCCATGTATGAATTGATATGCGATACGATCGGATTTTTGGGCAGAAATTTTTTTCCTGAATCTGCATCGCGGCGCAGCCGCGCCGCTTCCAGTTCATTCTAGAGCGCGACCGCGCCTGAACCCAGAAAACGTTTCTGTGCAGCGCGGCCGCGCCGATATGCAGAGATTGAAATTTTTTTATTTTTCTCAATTAACATAAATGGTTTATTTAATTGATAAAAGTTTAAAATAAAGATATTTATTTTATCTGAAATATGATTCCAGATTACTAAAATTAAAGGAGTTTAATTTGGATTTGGTTTTTTGATTAAAATAAAAGAGTTTATTTTGTTTCAAAAACTAAATATTAGCAAAACTTTTGCCCATTAATTGATATCAATGCATATATGAAATGGTTTTATTATTCATGAGATAAATGTTATTTATTGATGCATATGGAGATATGTATGATAATAAATAGGGATTTATTATGGACTATTGACCAATGTGTGATTGAAATTATTTTAGAGGATGCTTGAATGAATGAGTTTTATAAATGGGGTCTGCGTACCTCGTCTTCTCTAGTTTTTCTTGATGTAAATTATATCTCCTTCCTATGTACTTCCCCTTGACTGCTGATCAAGGTATCTATTTATTGTAAATAGTTTATGTAATAGGATTAGTTAGAATTATTTTGAAGAATTGGAGACAAAGGAGCAAGGAGCGCTTGAAGACCCGTTTGTAATGGAGTCCGGGATTTAAATGTAATAGTTATATTTAAATTTAATTCTTGCACCCTAGGTTTGACCTTTTGGTTCACTTGGTGGCTCTGGTGAACCAAACTAGAATAAAAGTCCATAATCAATCCGGGTAGAATATAGTATTGTATATGTGCATGATTACTATATATATATATATATTAGACAACATGTTTCGCATTTTAAATAATATGATGCTTATTTTATATATATGTGTGTGCATGCGCGCTAAACAAGATGAGACTAATAATAATAAACCCCTCAAAGAAATTATATTAAGTCCTAAGCATTCAAAGATATTCGGAATATCGAACGTCGCCTTCTAGCATGGTAAAGCAATAGAATATTAAATGTTTAATATGAGTTTGTTGTGTCACCACAAGGCAAGTATTAAATATTTAAGATGTTGCCTTATCACATTTGATGCTTATTAAGGAATTGAACATTACTGTTTTGTTGTGTCACCACAGGGATGGTATTTTTCTCTTCACAAATATGGAAGTGTTAGGATGGACTTAACTTGGAAAATTTTGATTCGGATGTGTCACCACTTGATCAAAATAATCTAAGAGGCAAAATACAAGGAGTTACATAGTGATGTAATTGACAATAGTTGTCTACCTATTTATTTATATATCGTTTGTTGTGTCACCACAAGACTATATACATTTGAAATGGGATCCTTAGTCTCACTAGCAAATCTTTAATTAAATTTGTCGAACTATATAATGAGGGTAATATAGTTTGATGAAAAAGTGAGAGATACAAATTTAAAATAAAGACCTAATTTATTTTGGTAATTAATTAAATGAATGTATGCTAAAATGTTGTCTATTTCACATGCAGAATTTAAAAATGTCAAACTCACTATCACTGCGTAGCATACTTGATGCTAACAAACTGACCAGACCGAATTACACGGACTGGTTAAGGAATCTGAGAATTGTTCTCACTGCTGAAAAGATTTCTTATGTCCTAAATTCGCCAGTCCCTGCAAATGTTGCAGAAACAGCCTCTGAGGAAGAGATTGCTACTTTCAAAAAGTGGCAAGATGATGCAATCTTGGCTCAATGCATCATGCTTGCATACATGAGTAACGAGTTTCAGCGTCAGCATGAAACTATGGATGCTCCTACTATATTGCTGCACCTCAAAGAGTTGTATGGTGAGCAAAGTAGGACTGCTAGATATCAGATATCTAAGGAGCTCTTCCGATCTCATATGACCGAGGGCACTATCGTTGAGACTCATGTCCTCAAGATAATCAATTTGATTGAACAACTTGGACAGCTTGGGTTCGTGATGGATGGGGAGTTAAGTCAAGATTTGATCTTGCAATCACTCCCGGACACCTTCTCACAATTTGTTGTGAATTTTCACATGAATAAGTTGGATGTCAGCTTACCTGAGTTACTTAACATGTAGAAAATTGTTGAAGGTCATTTCTCATCTAACAAGAACATAGTCTTACTAGTGGATGATTCTTCCCAGAAAAGGAAGAGACCCAAGGTATCTTCTGAAAAGAAGAAAAACAAGAAGGCTAAGGGCAACGCGAAGAGAAAGGATAAAAGGAAACCTGATCCAGATAGCAAAGGAATTTGCTACCATTGCAATAAGCCGGGACAGTGGAAGAGGAACTGCAAAGAGTATCTTGCGGACCAAAAGAAGCTTGGAGAAGCTTCGACTTTCGATCTAGGTTTGTTCATGATTGAAATTAATTTTTTCTGAAAGTCAAAATTCTACTTGGGTATTGGATACCGGCTGTAGTTCTCACATATGTAATAATATGCAGGGACTAAGCAGAAGTAGAAAGCTGAACAAGGATGAAGTCATCCTACGAGTGAGAAATGGAGCAAAGGTTACTGCATTAGCTGTAGGAACTTATTGTTTAGCACTGCCTACGGGCAAGTCCATTAGTTTAAATAATTGTTATTATGTTCCAACACTCATTAGAAACATTATTTCAATTTCTGTATTAGATATAGATGATTTTGATATTATAATAAAGAACAACAGTTGTTCTATTTATAATAAAAATGTTTTATATGGTGTTGGCAATTTACTGAATGGACTTTACATACTTGACTTGCATGAAAATATACTTCAAATTGAACAAACTAAGAAAAGAAAAAGAGATGATATTAATTATACCTTTATGTGGCACTGTAGACTCGGTCACATCAATGAAACAAGATTAACCAAGTTGCATAAAGATGAGCTTTTAGAGCTATCTGATTACGAATCATATCCAACTTGTGAATCTTGTCTCATGGGTAAGATGACTAAATCCCCTTTTAGTGGAAAAGGAGAAAGAGTTACAAAGTTGTTAGCGTTGGTACACACAGACATATGTGGACCTATGATAACGAATGCACGAGGAGGGTATTCTTATTTTATTACTTTCACTGATGATCATTCTAGATTTGGATATGTGTATTTAATGAAATACAAATCTGAATCATTTGAAAAGTTTAAAGAATTCAGAAGTGAAGTAGAGAATCAAACTGGTAAGAGTATTAAGATTCTTCGATCGGATCGAGTTGGGGAATACTTAACCAATGAGTTTCTCAATTTTCTCAAAGAAAATGGTATAATCTCATAATGGACTCCACCAGGGATGCCACAATTGAATGGTGTATCTGAAAGGAGAAATCGAACATTGTTAGACATGGTTCATTCCATGATGAGTTTTACCGACCTTCAAGTATCCTTCTGGGGTTATGCCCTAGAATCGGCTGCATACCTACTTAACAAGGTACCTACCAAATCCGTCTCAAAGACTCCATATGAGTTATGGACAGGGAGGAAACCAAATCTTAAGCATGTTAAGACGTGGGGTTATCCATCTTATGTCAAAAGGTTTGAGCATGATAAGCTGAAGACTAGATCCGACAAATGTAGATTCGTGGGATACCCTAAAGAAACATCAGGGTATTATTTCTATCATCCTACTGATCAAAAGGTGTTTATTGCAAAACACGCTGCCTTCTTGGAAAAGGAGTTTATCCTTGAAGGGGTCAGTGGGAGTAAGATATATCTTGAAGAACCACAAAATACTATTGATCAAAGTCAGGTACCTGACCAAGTAGAAGAACCTACTGTACCACAACCTATTTGTAAATCTGGAAGAGTACCGAAGATACCTGATAGGTATAGATTCATCATAGAGGATGATGATGATGTACGCATCATTGATGATGATGATCCATTGACTTACGAAGAGGCTATGAGTAGTAAAGACTCAGAGAAATAGCTAGAAGCCATGAAATCCGAGATGAACTCCATGTATGAAAACCAAGTATGGACTTTGGTTTCACCACCTGAGGGCATTAAGCCTATTGGGTGTAAATGGGTCTTTAAGAGAAAGACTGGAGCGGACGGCAAGGTAGAGACCTATAAGGCCCGACTGGTTGCAAAAGGTTTCAAACAAAGACAAGGAGTTAACTATGATGAAACCTTCTCCCCAGTAGCTATGCTCAAGTCCATTCGGATTTTGCTTGCAATTGCAGCTTATTATGACTACGAAATCTGGCAAATGGACGTGAAAACGGTCTTCCTCAATGGAGAGCTTGAGGAGAATGTATATATGATATAGCCAGAGGGTTTTGTTTTAACGGTTGGAACAAACCAAGTCTGTAAGCTACAACAATGCATTTATGGATTGAAGCAAGCTTCTTGAAGATGGAACTTCCGTTTTGATGAGATAATCAAAAGGTTTAATTTTATCAAAAATGAGGATGAACCTTGTGTGTACAAGAAGGTTAGTGGGAGCATTGTTTCATTCCTTGTATTATATGTTGATGATATATTACTGATAGGGAATGATGTTCCTATGCTACAGTCGATCAAAATTTGGTTATCTAAACACTTCTCCATGAAGGACTTGGGTGAGGCATCCTATATTTTGGGGATAAAGATCTATAGAGATAGATCTAAAAGGATGTTAGGCTTGACCCAAGGAAAGTACATTGACTCGATGCTAAAGAAGTTTAGCATGGAAGATTCCAAGAGAGGTCTCATGCCGATGAGCCATGGAATACATCTCTCCAAGAAACAGGCCCCAAAGACACCTGAGGAGAGAGATCGTATGAGTAAGATTCCTTATGCTTCAACAATAGGATCTATCATATACGGTATGATATGTACTAGACCAGATGTCGCTCATGCACTTAGTGTAATAAGCAGATATCAGTCGAATCCAAGAGAAGAGCACTAGAAGGCAGTGAAAAACATCTTAAAGTACTTGAGAAGAACTAAGGATGTATTTCTTGTCTACGGTGGGTCTGAATTGAAACTAGAGGGCTATACAGACTCAAGTTTTCAAACGGACCAAGATGACAGTAAATCCGTTTTAGGGTATGTGTTTACCTTAAACGGTGGCGCAGTGAGTTGGAAAAGTTCCAAGCAGCAAACAGTTGTTGATTTAGTGATAGAGGTAGAGTACATAGCTGCAAGTGAAAATACAAAGGAAGTTGTTTGGATGAAGAAATTCATAACTGAACCTGGAGTGGTTCCTAGCATTAGAGGAGTCGTACCTTTATTTTGTGACAACACCGGAGCTGTTGCGTAGGCTAAGGAACCCAGATCTCATCAGAAATCCAAACACGTGTTACGGCGGTTTCATTTGATTAGAGAGATCATTGAAAGAGGAGATGTCACCCTGGAGTGTGTGGACTCTCAAGATAACATTGCAGATCCATTTACTAAAGCTTTAATACAATAACAGTTTGATCGTCACTTAGAGAAGATGGGCATTAGATATCATGGCGATTGGCTTTAGTGCAAGTGGGAGGTTGAAAGTAGTATGCACACAAGCCAATCATATTTGATATGATGTAGCATATAATTTGTAATCTTATTCATTTATTAATAAAAGAATTAATTTTCTTAAAAGGCATTTTACATTATCAACATGGTGCTGTTATATTAAATGTGATAAACCCATAGTTTTGAGCAATGCTTTTAGAATCATAATGGTGATCATGCTAATGAGATCTAAATTCTAGATAGCTCACAAACTAAAATCGTTCCTAATTGTTGGATAACTAAAAAGGGGATTAGTGAATCCGGATAGATTAGTACATACGTTGCTTGCTCTTAGGAAGAGGGTGATTGATCTTATAATCATTTTTGTGGAGACACTAAACCAAGTATGTAGGTGCTTATTGGAGAATAAGTACACTGAACGTGGCTCGCTAAGAAATACCTAATAGAGTTTTACTCGTCTGTCAATAGAAATTCCTATAGTGATAGTAGTACAAGTGATCCTTGGACTTGAGATCATCATAGTATCTTGTGTATGATGAGTTATACTTTGACATGTCCCTTAAGACCTTTAAGGTACATTAAAGGGTATGATTGGGTATAATAAGTTGTACATGGAGATAGGTGAATGATCAACAAAGAATCTACCACGTCTAGTAAAAGATGTGAATGTCCTATGTGATTCGATAAATGACAACTCAGTAGTCCTTGGCCAAGGCAGAATGAAATTAGAAAGGAGTTTCTAATTTGCATTATTTACAGTTGTGCATTTGGGAATCGAAATACATATAATTAAATAAAATAAGACTTGACAAAAATTCCATGTCTTATATTTAATTGGGACATTATATGGTAGAAGGATTGAATTGTACGGTAACTATGCACTGAAAGGTTCTTTTGTGATTAATGTTGAAATCTATATTATCTGGAAAGTCGTTGATCGCTAAGGGGGCTTACTCTTATTGTAGAATAAATGTTATTTATTTAAATGAATTAAATAGTTTAATTTATTTATTTAAATAAGATAGAATTATTCTAATTGATTTATTCACAACCGGTTTAATACGGAGAACCTAAAGGGTAACACCGCAAAAGAAAAATATTTATTTAAGAAGTAAATGGCATAATTGTAATAATAAGTTAGGTGTATTTAATTTAATCTATGGAGATAGAATAAATTAAATAGCTTAATATTTATTATTTAATATTTTGAAAATATTAAATATAAATTAATAAGAGGAGTTTTATTATTATTATTACTATTACTATTATTTAATTCCTAATAGTGATTGAGAATTAATTAATAGAAGTACTCTCTCATTAATTCCTAATTGGATTAGGAGCATAATTAATTAAAGGAGTTTAATTATAATAGAAACCCTAATCCTAAATAGTTTAGGGAAGAGTTATTCCTACATCTATAAATAAGAGGAGTCTTATCATAGATTAGGGTTACACACTCTTGCATTAGTTTGTGGAGAGTACTTGCAATTTCTATAGAGATGGAAACTAGGGTTTTGCCAACACCCATCTTCTTGAATAACTATTCTTCCTTAGTGGATCACCTCTAGAGGCCAAATACTTGGGTGGCTAACGTTGATCAAGCGAAGGAATTTAGTCGGTGGAATTCAAGGAGAACGCGAAGGAATTGGAGGTGAACTTGTACCCGAAGAAGCTTTGATTCACGAGGGTATAATTCTCTATCTCTATCTCTTTCGTTAATTGATAATTGAACATAAGGAAAGATCATGGTGATGGTCCGTATGAAAATTTTTTAAATCCGTTTTATCACGCTTCCGCTCTATTTATGTAATTTGATTGCATGTTTGCATTATATACAAATCTAACATGTTTTACTTTTGAATTCTTTGAACATTTCAAATGATTCGGACTTGTATTTCATCAAATATATATATTCAACTCTTTGAATGACCATGTCCTTTTTCTTTTACTAGTTTGTTCAATTTGCAAAATTAATTTTTATGTAAGTCAAGAATACGAAGTCTATCAAGTAATCTTCCAGTTTCAAATAAAACATTATCATTATAAATAGAACAACAATTGTTCTTAAATATAATACCAGAACCTTCCTTGTCCAACAACGAAAGTAATAATGTTTCTAAAGAAAACTGGAAGATAATAACAACTTATTAACTTAATAGACTTGCCCGTAGGCAATGCTAAACTATAAGTTCCTACGGCTAATGCAACAACCATTGTTCCATTCCCCACATGTAAAATTACTTACACTTCGTTTAGCTTTCTACTTCTGCTTAGTCTCTGCATTGGATTGCATGCATGAGAACTACAGCCGGTATCCAATACCCAAGTAGAACCTTGACTTACAGAAAGATTTATTTTAATCATGAACAAACCTCTTAAGATGTTCCTTACAGTTTCCTTTCTAGTGTCTAGGCTTATTGCAGTGGAAGCAAACTCCTTTGTTATCCACATCAGTTTTTGTTCTTATTATCCTTTGTTTTGTCTTTCCTTATACCTTCTTTGAATTATTCTTCTTTTCAAAAGATCCTTTGGCCCCTACCAGTAAGACTTGGTCTTTCTTGGTTGGAAAGTGACTCTCTACAGTTTTCAACATGTTTAAGCAACCCAGGTAGGCTGACATATAGCTTGTTCATGTGGAAATTCACAACAAATTGTGAGAAAAAGTCCGGAAGTGATTGCAGGATCAAATCTTGGATCAACTCTCCATCCATTACAAAATCCAGTTGTCCCAATTGTTCAATCAGATTGATCATTTTAGGACATTTATCTGTACTATAGTGCCATTGGTCATTCTAGATCGGAAGAGATCCTTAGATATCTAATATCTAGCAGTCCTACTTTCCTCACTATTCAACTCCTTGATGTGCAGGAATATAGTAGGAGCATCCATAGTTTCATGCTGACGCTGAAACTCGTTACTCATGGATGCGGGCATGATGCATTGAGCCAATTGTGCATCATCTTACCACTTTCTAAAAGTAGCAATCTCTTCCCCGGAGACATTTTCTGCAACTATTGCAGGGATAGGCATATTAAGAACATAAGATAGCTTTTCAGCCATGAGAACTATTCTCAGATTCCTTAACCAATCCGTGTAATTCAGTCCGGTTAATTAGCATCTAATATGCTCCGCAGTGATAGTAAATTAGACATTGTAAAATTCTGTATGTGAAATAAACAACATTTTAACATACATTCATTTTATTAATTACCAAAATAAATTAGGTCTTTATTTAAATTGGTATCTCCCACTATTTTCATCAAACTATATTACCCTCAATATATAGTTCGGCAAATCTAATTAAAGATTTGCTAGTGAGAATAAGGATCACATTTCCAATATATATAGCTTTGTGTGTGCACAACAAACTATATATAAATAAATAGGTAGACAACTATTGCCAATTACATCACCATGTAACTCCCTGTATTTTGCCTCTTAAATTATAATGGTCAAGTGTGTGCACATCCGAACTAAAATAATCTAAGTTAAGTCCAACCTAGCACTTCCATATATGTGAAGAGAAAAAGACCGCCCTTGTTTGTGCACAACAAAGCAGTAATGTTCAATTCCCTAATAAGCATCAAATGTGATAAAATAACATCTTAAATATTTAATACTCGCCTTGTGTGTGCACAACAAACTCGTATCAAATATTTAATACTCTATCGCTTTACCATACTAGAAGGCGACGTTCGATATTCCAAATATCTTTGAACGCTTAGGACTTAATATTATTTCTTTGAGGGGTTTGTTATTATTTGTCTTATCTTGTTTAGCGCGCATGCACATATATATATATAATACGCGTCATATATATAGTAATCATGCACATATACAATACTATATTCTACCCGGATTGATTATGAACTTTTATTCTAGTTTGGTTTACCAAAGCCACCAAGTGAACCAAAAGGTCAAACCTAGGGTGCAAGAATTAAATTTAAATATAACTATTACATTTAAATCCCGGGCTCCATTACAAACGGGTCTTCAAGCGCTCCTTGCTCCTTTGTCTCCAATTCTTCAAAATAATTTTAACTAATCCTATTACATAAACTATTTACAATAAATAGAAATCTTGATCAGCAGTCAAGGAGAAGTACATAGGAGGGAGATAGAATTTATATTAAGAAAAACTAGAGAAGACGAGGTACGCAGACCCCATTTATAAAACTCATTTATTCAAGTATCCTCTAAAATAATTTCAATCACACATTGGTCAATAGTCCATAATCAATCCCATTTATTATCATACATATCTCCATATGCATCAATAAATAACATTCATCTCATGAATAATAAAACCATTTCATATATGCATTAATATCATTTAATGGGAAATATTAGTTAGTATAAAATATAATTTTAACTCTAATTAGTTATCATGACATCCAATTTCAATTAAAATAAACTTCTTTATTGTAATCCTATTCCAAATCATAATAAACTCTTTTATTTTAATTTATCCAATTTTGAATAAAAATAAACTCCTTTATTTTTAATCAAATTTCAAATCAAAATAAACTTCTTTATTTTAATTTACAAAAAAAAAATGAGGTCAACCCTTGATCATAAACCTTTAAAAGAAATAATCAAACAAGCCTTTAAGTCAAACTTCATACCCAGAATTATATAGTTTAAATATTAAACATTCTGATTCATAATCAAAAGTGATTCTAGTGTACTGGTAAGGCTTCCAAAATATGACCAATAGGTCAAGGGTTCAAAACTCTCTAACCCCAAATTTATTATTTCATTTTTAAAGGTGCCACATCAGCAGTCAACAGTTGACTAGTTAGCGCCACATGAACAGTCAGTGCCACGTCATCAGTTGACCAGTCAACAGTTGATAGTCAACGTTTGACCTGTGACCAACGTTTTTTTTAATAAAAATAATAATTTAAAAAAATAATAATTTTACACAAACAGTTATACCCAATTAAATTGTTCTAAACATATATCAATGTATATACAGAATCAAAACAATTAATAATTCGCATAAAGTTTGGCTCTTGATACCACTGTTAGGTTTGTATATAACGCGAAAATGCAATCAAATTACATAAATAAAGCGAAAGCGCGATAAAATCAGATTTTAAAATTTTATACAAACGATCACCATGATCTTTCTTTATGCACAATTATTAATTATTAATTAAACGAAAGAGATAGAGAATAAGAAATTATACCCTTGTAGAACCGTGCTTCCTCGGGTACAAGTTCAACTCCAATTCCTTCGTGTTCTCCTTGAATTCCACCGATTAAATTTCTTCCTTTAATCAACATTAGCCACCAAAGTAAGGAGTTTCCTCGGATTAGCAGGTTACTACAGGAGATTCATTCAGGATTTTTCCAAAATCGCGACTCCGTTAATGAATTTAACTAGGAAGACGGTGAAGTTCGTTTGGACGAAGAAGTGTGAGAAAAGTTTTTAATAATTGAAGAAGAGGTTGAGTACGGCGCCTGTGTTGTCTCTACCAGATAGCACAGGAAATTTTGTGGTGTACAGTGATGCGTCGCATAAAAGACTAGGTTATGTGCTTATGCAGAACGGTAAGGTCATTGCGTATGCGTCACGACAATTAAAGGACTATGAGAAGGGGTATCTGACCCATGATTTAGAATTGGTCGCGGTAGTGTTTGCTTTGAAGATATGGAGGCATTATCTTTACGGGAAGAAGTGTGAAATATATACAGACCACAAGAGTCTGAAATATATTCTTACACAGAAGGATCTAAACATGCGTCAGCGAAGGTGGTTGGAATTAATAAAAGATTACGACTGCGAGATTTTATACCATCCGAGTATTCGGTTATTAATAAAAGAATTGATTTATTAAAGGCATTTTTATTATTTACATGATACTGTTATATTAAGTGTGATATGCGACGAACGAGAATTTTGTAATTTAATATTTATTGAATTAAATAAATATTTTTTGATGATTTAATTATTGAATTAAATAATTAATTGATGAATTTGTAGTAGATTAATTTAATTATATGTATTACATTAGTTAAATTGATGTGGAAAATTTTTATATTCAAAGTATGTGTTTAATTGAGACCAAACATGGCCTTAGTGGGGGATGGAGTCAGTTAACCCATTATGAGATTAATTAATACCCACTCATCAGATTAAATCTAACGTAACTTAATTATTCTCAGCATTCTCTTTATTTTGCTAAGTTAAATTAGAGAAAACACAAAGAGAAAAAGAGAGAGTTTTGAGAGAATTAGAGAAGGGAAGAAGATATTATTTCATCTTTATTGCATAATCTAGCATCTTATCAAAGGTAATCCTTAAATTAAAGTCTTTGATTATGTTCTTCTTTAATTTCTCCATGAATGTACGTTTTGAGTTTTCTGTAAATTAAATTCTATGGTTAAAGTTTTAATAAAATTGATGTTAGATGTTTGTAAGCATGAATAAATGTATTTTATATGATTTATATGTGATTTAGTGTAATTAAATCTATGAAATCATGTTTATGTTAGAGTTCTGGAATTTATAGAGTAGTTATATACGAATATAGCTTAAATGTGTGAAATCGATGCTTGTTTTGCATGTTAATCGGTTAAATTGATAATTGATTGTGTTTATGCATGTAAAAACGAAGAAAACAAGAGTTTAACGGATTAATTTGGTTAAGAAACGAATTCACAAGGATTAATTACGTTAACTATATCAATATGTAAATACAAAACATGAACAGTGGATTTTTAGCCTTTATTCGGTTGTCTAGATTGTTTGTAATGTTAAAATCGATGTGTATGTAATGGGTTTTGATTTTAAAACACATATGATGAATGGGTAGACTTAGATTTGTCATTCGATGAAAAAACTTTGGCCAAATTTGGCATTTTTCGGCGTTCTTCGCGAACTGCAGGAACTAAGTTTCGAGTCCACCGCCCCGACGGTGGAATTACTCTAGGATTGCCGCCCCAGCGGTGTCACCGCCCCAGCGGTGTCACCGCCCCGGCGGTGGAAATGAACTAGTTTGGTCGCCCCGGAGAAGACCTCGCCCCGGCGCCCAAAATGAACTGCAATTGTCGCCCCGACGGCAGGATCGCCCCGGCGGGCATTTTGTAAAGGAAACCACCGCCCCGGCGGTGGAAAAAAAAAAGAGAGTAAAAACTTTCTTCTTTCTTTGTGGTCATGTTATGTTATCGTAGACATACCTAAAGCTTAGACTAATGTATAAAATGAATATTAAGATACTGTAATGAGTGGTAAGCATATACCCATTGGTTATCCGATGACTATTGAGATATTAAAATGAAAATTGGATGAGAATGAATCCTAAAGTGTTTATAATACTGTAACTAATTATTGTTACTGCTTTATAAACGTAATTTATAGGTTGATTAAAGAACGTGAATTTTAATTTGTAATCTACGCATGAGGCAAGTTTACTACTCCTAATCTTTTTATTTCGTTGAAAGCAAGTATCTTATCCTTACTTACTACCTTGATTTCAATTACGCAAGTTCCTGAACTACATTTCTTTTACCATGCAAGCTTCATAATGTTATTACTTAACAGCGCAAACTCTTAATTCCGTTTCATTCAATTTCATGGATTCAAATGAGATGTTTTAATTTCCTCTTTATAATGCTTCAGTTATACAGAATTTATTCAATTGTATTGCTTTGAGATTCAGTCTTTTGTTCTCGAATACCTTTCACATTAGATTATTGAACCTTGATTGACTAGCGAACCCTTATTGATTCGACTAGTCCATAGTTGATGAGCGTTCTAAATTCTAGAAATGTTATTGAAGTAAATCCAAACGAAACTTCATTTGGTGCGGACTCTGATGTCAAACTGAGATGAACAACCCTTTTATAGGGGATTATTTTACGCGTTAGCGTTTAGATGTTGTGCACATACATGGTACAAAGGGTTAATCCCCCTAAGTACGAGAAGTAAGGTTCATATAGTCTTATGACTGTTAAAGGTTTAAAGTAGAAATACTTGATAACCTGGAACATAGTTCGTGGTCTTGTGACCCTCAGATGTTGTTTTGATTCTTATATTCTAATCTTGATTCAAAAGTCGAGAATTCGATTATCCGATATCCATTAATTATTCGCATGTTATTATTATTTTTGTTATGTTACTTGTTGGGCAATTGTTGCTCACCCTTGCATAATAACATTGCAGCTAAAGTTGAAAGAACTGACGAGTCATCCACTAGTAAGGGCAAAGGAAAAGCAAACAAGTTATGAAGACTTGTTATATTTATTTAAATGATGTTTATGTATTAGACTTATGTTATGTTTTCGCATTGATGTTTTATTAAGGTTAGACGACCTGGGATTTATTTGTTAAAGATGTTGTAACCCTTTAATGGAAGATTTCTATTCTAATTAAGAGTTTTCATTTATATTTAAATGGGTAGTTAGATGTGATGTGATGTATTTGGATAGTGAACACCAAATCCTGAGGAAACGAAGTACCCAAATTTGGGGGTGTCACATGATAAACCTATAGTTTTGAGCAATATTTTTAGAATCATGATGATGATCATGCTAATGAGATCTAAATTCTAGATAGCTTAAAACTAAAATTATTCCTAATCATTGAATTACTAAAAGGGGATTAGTGGATTCTGATAGATTAGTACATACTTTGCTTGCTCTTAGAAAGAGGATGATTGATCTCATAATCATTTGTATGGAGACACTAAAGCAAGTATGTTGGTGCTTATTAGAGAATAAATTCACCGAACGTGGCTCGCTAAAGTGTCTGAAAATAGACCAAAACATACATATTACAACAAAACTCAAATTTCCTCTTTTAACACATGTTTTCATGAATTTGATTACCCAAAAATCATTTATAGATGCTATATAACAGATTATACACACTTGTTAACATACAAAACAATTCACTTAACAAATTAGCCATCAAAACCAAGTACAGAGAACTAGTTTTGAGAAGTATGAACTAAGAACTTTGTAACGCCCCCAAATCTCTACACTCCCCTGTAGCAGATCTGGTGCTCACGTAAAACTATATAACTATAAATATTCAATAAAATGTGACTTCTATCTATCCAAGGTTCACAGTATCCCATAACAGGTACTAGTTCCGGTCAGAACGTTGTCTGTGTTTGGATACCCTCACTTGGATGTATAGATTCATATCTAATGAATACCTCTTTCATATTTATATTCCCTATCTATCTGACATTCACAGTATTAATGATAAGATTGTCCATAGAACTGAGGGGCGCATTCCGGTAAAGATGGCACCTTACCGGCGCTCATTAAGTGTAACCTCAGAGCTTATAGGACTTTCAACATCATTTAGATACCCTCATTCAGATGTATAGTTCGTATAGATATTGTATCTAACTTATTACAACTATGCTAAGTGAAATAAAGATCAGAGTACACCGCAATCGATGAAATAAAGGATCATAATATATTACATAACATTTGGTTCGATTACATTGTTTTCAGTACTAAGTTATTACAACAAAAGCCTTTTAAAGACTTAGATTATTCAAAAGCAGTTAATAAAACGAGTAAGCATGCCCGTTTCCTTTATCTGTCTCAGAAGTGCCAGGGATATCATTTAAAGCTGCAAAAGAAGATATGCGCAAGAATGAGCTACAAATGCTCAGCAAGTTCATTTAAAAATGTAAACACAGTGTGTTTGATTTGAAAGATATCAGGTGATGTATAATTGATACTGAGGGTTCTGTACCGGAACCATATATTTCAAATTGTCCTGTCAGTCTTCAATGACTTAGAACCTCTTTGAGTTCGGATATCTGGTAGGTGATCAGCCTCACCAATATCCTAGGAGTATACATATCATCCTACCACATTTTTGGTCAATTTAAGTTAATTGCCAATATTGGTCAATTCATTGAATTGCCAATTTAAACCTTATCTGAAGGTTTGTCGGACCACCTTACATCCACGGTGTCCCTTTTTCTCAGTATAGATGTCGTACCAAAACAATTTGGTTTGACACAACAAATTTAAGCTCAAACAGTCAATAAATGATTCATTTCTTAAGTTATGCTGAACAAGTAGCAATAACTTCACAATAATTGATAGCAAGACATAAATGAATTGCTTAAATGTAATAAGGTTCGGAGACTTGCCTCGTATATCTTTTACAGATAAATATAACAGTCTACACGTTCGTCGTAAATCCTACATGATTATAAGTTCAGGTAGACCAATTAAGCGTTTAACGATTAAATCTTTTAAGTTTTATTTCGGGTATCATAACCGCATATAAATAAGACTTCTTTTATAATAAATGAACTAATTTTAGCAGTATAACTACTTATAAAATGAATATTTTTCAATTATATTTAAAATAAATTGAGCATTATAACTGCTTGAAAAATGAATATTCGGCTTTTATATTTGAGAAAATTTCAGCATTATAACTGCTTATAAAATGAATATTCGGCTATTATATTTGAGAAAATTTCAGCATTATAACTGCTTATAAAATGAATATTTTTACTAAATAGTTGAAGAAATTCGGACATAGTAACTGCTTATAAAAGTATATTTTCTACTATATAAGAGAAATAAATCGGACATTATAACTGCTTGTAAATAGGACTTTTGTACTATATACTTAAAATAATTTGGGCATTATAACTTCTTATAAAAGTATATTTTTACTAAATATATAAAGAAGAATGAAAATAATGACCACTAGAGTAATACCTCTTGTAGTTGCTAGCTTTACTTCCAATCGCGTAGCGCTTCGATGCTTAGAAAGTAATTTTTATCTCACAATATCTCTCAGAATATAAATATAGAGTGTTTTTGCTCTTGAACTGCTCTTGAAAAGTAGTAAGGAATGAATGAACTGAGCTTACTATTTATAGAAAAACCAAGTTTCGTTAATTGCACGTTAGGGGCTCGGCTTATTACACTTTGGTACCTAGGTTAATTACATTTTAAGCTACTAAAACGTGGTTAATTACACTTTAGTACATAGGTTAATTACACTTTAGTACCCGGCGTGTGCCAGGCGTAAGCCGGCGTGTGCCAGGCGTAAGCCGGCGTGTGCCAGGCGTAAGCACGACAAAGCTTAAGCACGACAATGCGTAAGCACGACAAAGCGTAAGCACGACAATGCGTAAGCACGACAATGCGTAAGCACGATAAAGCGTAAGCACGACAATGCGTAAACACGACACAGCAGCTTACAAAAAAAATAATTTGTCAGGATGCTTTTTGGTGAAATCGTCGGAAGCACGACAAATCATTTTGTCTGTGTAAGCACGACACAGCTGCTTGGCAAAAAATTTTTATTTGACCAATTTTATCGTTTACACGATATAATCACAAAACACCTGCTTCAAAATATCCTTTGGATCTTTATTAAGCACATATGTTGCAAACTTCAAATTTCATTTAGGGTTTAAGGTTTTATACTTTTTGATATCTAGTTGTACGTTATACGTTCTAATTCTAAACGTATACGATAATGTTTTCGAATCGTATTTAAGTTTTTAAAGATTACCTGAACAGCCATTCATCAGAATATATACATAACACAGAGTCGGAATAAGAAATTTCATTCAATAAACACATAATTTACATCTACAAATCTTATTAGTGTTCGGAATATTACAAACTTAGAACTAGATTATTACCTTTAATTCTTCTTTAGACTCAGTATAGATGATTAGAATGGCTTGATTATCCTTCTTCTTCCTTCTTTGATTTCAGACTTTAGCTCTCAACTCACAGAGAATTTCTTCTCTCTGTTTCTCTCTTTCTCTCTCACAGCCTTATGAAACTAAAACTGACAACACATTACGTGAACTTAAGTTGGGTTACCAGTTACTTGAAAATAAAAGGTTTCAGCAGTTAGAAAATACAAAGGGTCTAGGCCATGTTTGGGAAAACACAATTAAGCTCCCTTGGTATATTTTTATTTTAATAATCTTCTTATTATATGATACATTTGTCACACTTACATTTAATTAAACTTATTTTATTAATAAATCAAATTAAACCTTACTAATAAAATTATAATTTCTATTTAGCCAACCATAATTATAATTTTATCATCAATCTTCTAATTTAATAATTTCATTAAATTAGAATATTCTCATCACAATAGCACAATAAAATACGCATCAATTGCTAAATTACTTAACATCAAATTAACTAATATTAACACACTTAATTAAATTATTCCACAATAATTTCATCAAATATTTATTTTATTCAAAAATAAACCAACTAAAATATTTATTTAATTCGATAAATATTTTAAATTGTTTACAAAAATCACACTCGTTACATTCTCACTCTACTTGAGACTAACGACCTTTTAACTTACTATTCTTTAGCAAAATTCTTTGCTACCTTAACAATTATTATATAATCAACATATACTCTACTCTTCACTTGCATGGTTTCGGACATAACACGTCATATCTTCATAAGATTAAAACAATTTATATGAACATCTTTTTACCTTTCGCTTCCTAACAAATTTTCTAACGTTTGAAATCGTTCGTTTGCTCTACTCGTCTGTCTGAGGATGATATGTTGTACTTGTGACGCCCCCAAATCCGGGTTACCTTAACCACGAATTCGGTGCATCACTGTGCAACTCATACATCATTCTAACAATAACTCATTGCGGAATAATAAAAATATTTACATTGACATAATATAAATATTGTCGTCCCAAGCCTCGGAACCTTAACTAAAACATCAATTAATAATCATTACCAATTTAATACTACTCATGTTGTATATATAACAGTCCACATCAATACAAGCCTTAACAATTATTACCTCAAACTCTTCTCAATCTCAGGTTTCGTAACATTTAACTCAAACACTTATGATCAAGGTTGAATAAATACCATTAACCATTTACAAAATCTCCTATGTGAACGCAAGGTTCGGATTCTAACTTTAGTCAATCCCCGAATATACGCAAATTTATCCAACAACTATACATTCACTATAAAAATGTCCTTTATACATCATCGGCATCCTTGTAGTTTACTATAACAAGTAACTAACATAATCACCTCTTAAATACTATAATGGATAACCTTCATTTTTAACTAAAGGTTTACATAGTCAAATTCACGTACATCATACACTGTCATCATAGCTAAATAATTACAATAAAGAAACATATAGCAACCTTCTTGTATCCTTGCGCCTCTAATCTGTATCATCACGATATCAAGATAATTGCATTGCATCGTAAATCTGCAAAAGTTTTATTTTTGCAAAAATGGGCACGACGGCTCAGCAAGAACTAACAATTTTCACATTTCATGCTTCACGTAACACATAAGTTTGCATTTTTATCCATGCATCATGATTCTCATACTATGCATCCTACTCATGCATTATGAATCTTATGTAATTCTTCTATATATATGCATCATGCATCTCATAGCATACCTCATACATCTCACATTGTATGTTTACAATAATTCAAGTTCCACATTGAACAATATAGTCACATAATAGCACATTGTGCACATTTTAATCATGCTCGCAAATAATTCACACAACAGTAGACAATTTTACAATCAATTCATGTACATCAATACATTTAAACAAGTCAACAAGTTACTGAAAGAACTTGCCTTTAAGCGTTCCTTGCCAAATTATGATGGCTCGTCCTTCAAATATCCTACACAATTTATTTAACGATAAAATACCAATTAGCCACTAAAAAGGTTTCATATAATGGTTTATATTATAAATAATTCTTGTCTCCTATTGTTCCCGCATTATAGACAATTAACGCGATTAGCACTAAAACATTTCTCGGTGTCGCGATGTTTGAAAACGTTATGACCCTCATCATCATCAATCCTTATTGGCTTACAATAATCCTACTTCATATCTTATAATGTTCGTTTCATTTGAATCGAAACACTATTTAAGTTCATTAACACTTTACGCGGCGTTTCGACGTTTACACGTCACACACCTAATTCGCCTCGTTTGCATGTGCTTAGCATGCTCATACATTGGGTTATAACGTGTTTATAATCAGGTTTATATGGTCGTAACACGGACACATGAAACACGTTATGGATATGTTCTAACTCAGGAGGTAAAGCTACCTCATAAGCTACTTCACCTATCTTTCTCAATATTTGGAATGGTCCAATAAATCGTGGGCTTAATTTTCCTTTCTTGCCGAAACGTATTTTACCTTTCCACGGAGAAACTTTTAAAAACACGTGACTACCGATATCAAATTCTTGTAGCTTCCTGTGTTGATCTGCATATTTCTTCTGTCGATCTTGAGACGCTTGCAATCTTTCTCGTATAATTCGAACTACCTCAGCGGTTTGTTGAACTATTTCGGGTCCTAACATTTGTCGCTCTCCGACCTCATCCCAACATAAAGGTGTTCTACATTTTCTTCCATATAGGGCTTCAAATGGTGGCATTCCTATGCTGGTATGGTAGCTATTGTTGTATGCAAATTCTACCAAAGGTTAATTGATCCTCCCAACTTCCCTTGAAATCCATGATGCAAGAGCGCAACATGTCTTCCAATGTCTGAATGGTTCTCTCACTCTGACCGTTCAGTTTGTGGATGGTATGTTGTACTTAGTCTCAACTGAGTTCCTAAATTTTTCTGGAGACTTGTCCAAAAATTCGAAGTAAATCGTTGAATCTCGGTCTGATACTATAGAAACAGGGACGCCATGTCTAGAAATAACTTCATTGATGTAAAGTCTGGCTAACTGATCTAGACCGAAGTTGATTTTTATGGGTAGGAAATGAGCTGATTTGGTAAGACGATCTACAATTACCCAAATGGCATTGTGACCCTTTTGTGTGGTTGGAAGGCCAACTACAAAATCCATGGTAATATGCTCCCACTTCCACTCAGGAAATTTCTAAGGGGCTGTTAATAATCCACTTGGTTTCTGATGTTCAGCTTTAACCCTTTGACATGTTAAACATTTACTTACCCACTCCGCTATCTCTCTTTTCATGTTAGACCACCAAAAATGTTGGCTCAGGTCTTTATACATCTTTGTACTTCCTGGATGTACAACGAATTTAGAACTATGGGCTTCATTCAGTATTTTGTCTTTTAGTTCTTGTACTGAAGGTACCCAAATTCTATTTTCGTATCTTAGTACTCCATCCTTATCCACTCTAAACTTAACATTCTTTTTATGAGTCATTTCTGCCTTATACTTCTGACACTCTACATCTGTTGCTTGTAATTCCTTGATTCTATCCAATAAAGTCGAATTACCCTCCATGACAAATAACTTCTCGGTTAGAGTTAACTGAAACTACCACCTTGATCTCAAGTTTGTCAAACTCTTTTGTCAATACTTCGTTATTGGTCACTACATTTAACTTTCCTTGGTTCTTCCGACTCAAATGCGTCTGCTACGACGTTGGCTTTCCCTGGATGATATAAGATCTCACAATCAAAATCCTTTATCAACTCTAGCCATCTCCTCTGCCTCATATTTAACTCCTTCTGTGTGAAAATATATTTCAGGACTCTTATGATCTGTATATATTTCACATTTCTCCCCGTACAAATAATGCCTCCATATTTTCAAGGCAAATACTACTGCGGCTAACTCAAGATCATGCGTAGGATACCTCTTCTCATAATCTTTGAGTTGTCTTGATGCATATGCAATTACCTTACCATGTTGCATTAACACACATCCTAATCCTTTGTGTGATGCATCACTATAAACAACGAGACCTCCTGTATCATCTGGTAAAGATAACACTGGTGCCATACTTAACCGCTTCTTCAACTCTTGGAAGCTTTCTTCACATTTGTCTGTCCAGACGTACTTTACCGTCTTTCGAGTCAAATTGGTTAGCGGGGTCGCTATCTTTGAAAAATCTTGTATAAAACGCCGATAATACCCTGCTAAACCGAGAAAAAAACTTCTTACTTCTGTTGGTGTTGTTGGTTGTTCCCAATTTACAACCGCTTCTATCTTTGCTGGATCTACTGCTATTCCATTCTTGTCAATCACATGACCCAAGAATTGGACTCGTTCCAACCAGAATTCACACTTGGAAAACTTTGCATAAAGTTGTTCCTTGCGTAATATCTCTAATACGCTTCTTAAGTGTTCAGCATGCTCCTCCTTTGTTCTCGAGTATACTAAAATATCGTCAATGAATACTACGACATATTTGTCTAAGCATGGTTTAAACACTCGGTTCATCATGTCCATGAATGCTGCCGGCGCATTTGTTAATCCAAAAGACATCACAAGAAACTCATAATGTCCGTAGCGTGTCCTAAACGCTGTCTTCGGCACATCTTCTTTTCTTACCTTTAATTGATGATAACCTGATCGTAGGTCGATCTTCGAAAAGTGTTCGGCCCCTTTCAACTGGTCAAACAAATCATCAATTCGTGGTAAAGGATATTTGTTCTTTATCGTTAACTTATTTAATTCTCTATAGTCAATGCATAACCTTAACGTTCCATCCTTCTTCTTTACAAACAACACCGGTGCTCCCCAAGGTGAAACACTAGGTTGTATGTACTTTTTGTCTAAGAGTTCTTGTAGCTGCACAAGTAACTCCTTCAACTCTACAGGTGCCATTCTGTACGGTGCCTTGGAAACTGGTGCCGTACCCGGCGCTAGATCAATAACAAATTCGATCTCTCTATCCGGAGGTAAACCTGGTAAATCATCTGGAAATACATCCGAAAAATTCTCTCTAACTACAGGTATTTGATCTAGCTTTACTCCTTCTTTTCGAGTATCTACGATGTAGGCCAAATAGCCAGTACAACCCTTCCTAAGCAATCTCTTTGCTTGCATTACTGTCAGACAGTGAGATCGTTTAGGTGAACAACCACCGTTGAACACTACTTTTGACTCTGAAGCAGTCACTAGATTCACCCGCTTCCGCTGGCAGTCAATTATTGCATTATAATTTACCAGCCAATCCATTCCTAAGATTATATCAAATTCCCCTAGTTGTATGGGAATGAGGTTCACAAGAAACTTGTGTCCCTTAATCTCTACGGCACAATTCTTATATACTGTTTTGACGGGAATTATCTCATTGTTTGCGATTTCCACATTAAAAGGTATATCTAAATCTTCGCATGGCATTGTCAATTTCTTAGCAAAGTCATTAGACACAAATGAACAAGTAGCACCAGAATCGAACAACACATATGCATTTAAAGTGCCGATAGGGATGATACCTGTTACCACGTCCGGTGCAGCAACAGCATCCCTCGTCGTCATATTAAACGTTCTTGCCATTGGACGACCTGGACCTCCAGCTCCTGCTACTGTTGGTCTAGTGTTATTATTTGGGACTTGATTTCCTCCCCCAAGTTGGTTTCTATTTCTCGGGCAATTCCTAGACATATGCCCAGTTGCACCACAAGTATAACACGTAACATTCGGGTTACCCGGACGAGTATTATCATTACTCTTTTTGGGACAGTTAGGGGAAAGATGTCCCTCTTGTCTACAATGGTAACAAGTAATTACTCTGTGGCGACATACTCCCGTATGATTCTTTCCACATATAACACAACGTACCACCTTATTATTACTGTTCTGGTTTCTGTTGTTATTGTTGTAATTGTTACCTCTCCTCACAAAGTCTGTAGGAACAGTGGCATCCCACTTCCTCTTGTTATTATTAGTACCCCCTATACTAACTTCTCCTTTAAACTTCCCTCCTTCATTCAAACTCCTTTTCTCCTTATGAAATTTTATTAAAGCTTCATTCTCATTTTCAGCTATAATAGCTTTCTCGAGAATTTCAGGAAAAGTTCTCACTTGGAACACTGACAACTTGCTACGAATTTGGGGTTTCAATCCCTCTTCGTACCTTCTAGTCTTCCTTACCTCTGTACTAACCTGGTGTGGGGCAAACCTAGCTAACTCATTGAACTTAGCCGTATACTGGGATACGGTAAGCTCCCCTTGTTTCAATTCTAGGAATCGTACCTCCATACGATCCTGCATTGATTGGGGAAAGTAATTTTCGAAAATTAGTTCCTTAATTCTAGTCCAAGGACTTATACCTTCACCGCACGAATTTTAGTATTTTCCCACCAATGGTTCGCCTCACCTTTGAGGAAAAAGGTGGCAAAGACCGTCTTTTGATCTTCGCCGACATTAGTTACCACGAAAACCTTCTCCATCTCGGTAACCCAAGTTTGTGCCTCAATAGGTTCCGCGGCTCCCTTAAATTCAGGCGGTCCTACCAGTTTAAAGTCTTTGAACATAGTACTTTTGTGGATTAACTGTGGTAGGTTGATGTGGTGGACAATTTTGTAAGGTTTCTAAGAGGATATTTACTAATTGTTGTGTGGGATTTGGTTCGGTGGTCTCAGTTCGGGCTTGGGCTCTTCGTCCTGATGCCATGGTTCTAAAATAAAGAAAAGCAAGTATAAATACAAAGATATGCTTACATAGAACTAACAATTTGATTATATAAACACAACTTGTATATAACATGCAATAACGATTACATATCCGACTAGTAGTTATACTACTACTAGTTATTACAAGGATTTCCTATTTTACAACTCAAAATTTTGATATCGTACTAAGTACAACAACATAAACTTAAACACTACTAAAACTGCGCTATCACGCATCCCCTTATAAGCATCTCGTATCATATGACCGACTACTGCTCTATCGATCATATAATCCTCCTTCTCTTCTTCCACCGGATACCTAAATACTCGTCGCTCTAGGCCATTAAATGCCGCTTTACTCTTCCTATCGGCTCTGTATGCCTGCATCTGTGCCTCCTGTTTCTCCCTCTGAGTGGCCTGAAGAAGTGTCCTCAGACGCCGAGTCGTATCTCGCTCACCCTCCAATAATCCTGCCACTATGTTTGCCCGGGAATTAGCAGCCTCTAGCTCTACCGTCGACTGCTGTACCAACTCAACAACTATCTCTTCGTGTCTAACGACACGCATCATCTGGCCTGCTCCAATATCCTCCTCAGAATCAGGGTCTACTAACTGCCCATCTACAGGATTCTCTGCCTCCTCTACCTCTAATATCTCCTCGTCATGGATAAGTTCCTCCTCCTCTGGGTCTTCATCTTCTAAATCTAGCTCAGGTGTAGCCGGCTCATAATCAGACACCTCATCGGGCTCATTGTCTGATAACCATCCTATGTGTTGGTTTACTCCTACCATCCTACAAAAGAATTTTAATTTATTTAGTATTTATGGGGAAACAAATTTACACATAAGATAAAGCTTTTAAGATTATTTTATGTATGATTAAGTATTTTACGGACTCAAAGACTATATCCTAAGGTATTTCCTAACTACCTTAGAGCTATAATCTACAGCTCTGATACCAACTTGTAACGCCCCCAAATCTCTACACTCCCCTGTAGCAGATCTGGTGCTCACGTAAAACTATATAACTATAAATATTCAATAAAATGTGACTTTCTATCTATCCAAGGTTCACAGTATCCCATAACAGGTACTAGTTTCCGGTCAGAACGTTGTCTGTGTTTGGATACCCTCACTTGGATGTATAGATTCATATCTAATGAATACCTCTTTCATATTTATATTCCCTATCTATCTGACATTCACAGTATTAATGATAAGATTGTCCATAGAACTGAGGGGCGCATTCCGGTAAAGATGGCACCTTACCGGCGCTCATTAAGTGTAACCTCAGAGCTTATAGGACTTTCAACATCATTTAGATACCCTCATTCAGATGTATAGTTCGTATAGATATTGTATCTAACTTATTACAACTATGCTAAGTGGAAATAAAGATCAGAGTACACCGCAATCGATGAAATAAAGGATCATAATATATTACATAACATTTGGTTTCGATTACATTGTTTTCAGTACTAAGTTATTACAACAAAAGCCTTTTAAAGACTTAGATTATTCAAAAGCAGTTAATAAAACGAGTAAGCATGCCCTTTTCCTTTATCTGTCTCAGAAGTGCCAGGGATATCATTTAAAGCTGCAAAAGAAGATATGCGCAAGAATGAGCTACAAATGCTCAGCAAGTTCATTTAAAAATGTAAACACAGTGTGTTTGATTTGAAAGATATCAGGTGATGTATAATTGATACTGAGGGTTCTGTACCGGAACCATATATTTCAAATTGTCCTGTCAGTCTTCAATGACTTAGAACCTCTTTGAGTTCGGATATCTGGTAGGTGATCAGCCTCACCAATATCCTAGGAGTATGCATATCATCCTACCACATTTTTGGTCAATTTAAGTTAATTGCCAATATTGGTCAATTCATTGAATTGCCAATTTAAACCTTATCTGAAGGTTTGTCGGACCACCTTACATCCACGGTGTCCCTTTTTCTCAGTATAGATGTCGTACCAAAACAATTTGGTTTGACACAACAAATTTAAGCTCAAACAGTCAATAAATGATTCATTTCTTAAGTTTATGCTGAACAAGTAGCAATAACTTCACAATAATTGATAGCAAGACATAAATGAATTGCTTAAATGTAATAAGGTTCGGAGACTTGCCTCGTATATCTTTTACAGATAAATATAACAGTCTACACGTTCGTCGTAAATCCTACATGATTATAAGTTCAGGTAGACCAATTAAGCGTTTAACGATTAAATCTTTTAAGTTTTATTTCGGGTATCATAACCGCATATAAATAAGACTTCTTTTATAATAAATGAACTAATTTTAGCAGTATAACTACTTATAAAATGAATATTTTTCAATTATATTTAAAATAAATTGAGCATTATAACTGCTTGAAAAATGAATATTCGGCTTTTATATTTGAGAAAATTTCAGCATTATAACTGCTTATAAAATGAATATTCGGCTATTATATTTGAGAAAATTTCAGCATTATAACTGCTTATAAAATGAATATTTTTACTAAATAGTTGAAGAAATTCGGACATAGTAACTGCTTATAAAAGTATATTTTCTACTATATAAGAGAAATAAATCGGACATTATAACTGCTTGTAAATAGGACTTTTGTACTATATACTTAAAATAATTTGGGCATTATAACTGCTTATAAAAGTATATTTTTTACTAAATATATAAAGAAGAATGAAAATAATAACCACTAGAGTAATACCTCTTGTAGTTGCTAGCTTTACTTCCAATCGCGTAGCGCTTCGATGCTTAGAAAGTAATTTTTATCTCACAATATCTCTCAGAATATAAATATAGAGTGTTTTTGCTCTTGAACTGCTCTTGAAAAGTAGTAAGGAATGAATGAACTGAGCTTACTATTTATAGAAAAACCAAGTTTCGTTAATTGCACGTTAGGGGCTCGGCTTATTACACTTTGGTACCTAGGTTAATTACATTTTAAGCTACTAAAACGTGGTTAATTACACTTTAGTACATAGGTTAATTACACTTTAGTACCCGGCGTGTGCCAGGCGTAAGCCGGCGTGTGCCAGGCGTAAGCCGGCGTGTGCCAGGCGTAAGCCGGCGTGTGCCAGGCGTAAGCACGACAAAGCTTAAGCACGACAATGCGTAAGCACGACAAAGCGTAAGCACGACAATGCGTAAGCACGACAATGCGTAAGCACGATAAAGCGTAAGCACGACAATGCGTAAACACGACACAGCAGCTTACAAAAAAAATAATTTGTCAGGATGCTTTTTGGTGAAATCGTCGGAAGCACGACAAATCATTTTGTCTGTGTAAGCACGACACAGCTGCTTGGCGAAAAATTTTTATTTGACCAATTTTATCGTTTACACGATATAATCACAAAACACCTGCTTCAAAATATCCTTTGGATCTTTATTAAGCACATATGTTGCAAACTTCAAATTTCATTTAGGGTTTAAGGTTTTATACTTTTTGATATCTAGTTGTACGTTATACGTTCTAATTCTAAACGTATACGATAATGTTTTCGAATCGTATTTTAAGTTTTTAAAGATTACCTGAACAGCCATTCATCAGAATATATACATAACACAGAGTCGGAATAAGAAATTTCATTCAATAAACACATAATTTACATCTACAAATCTTATTAGTGTTCGGAATATTACAAACTTAGAACTAGATTATTACCTTTAATTCTTCTTTAGACTCAGTATAGATGATTAGAATGGCTTGATTATCCTTCTTCTTCCTTCTTTGATTTCAGACTTTAGCTTTCAACTCACAGAGAATTTCTTCTCTCTGTTTCTCTCTTTCTCTCTCACAGCCTTATGAAACTAAAACTGACAACACATTACGTGAACTTAAGTTGGGTTACCAGTTACTTGAAAATAAAAGGTTTCAGCAGTTAGAAAATACAAAGGGTCTAGGCCATGTTTGGGAAAACACAATTAAGCTCCCTTGGTATATTTTTATTTTAATAATCTTCTTATTATATGATACATTTGTCACACTTACATTTAATTAAACTTATTTTATTAATAAATCAAATTAAACCTTACTAATAAAATTATAATTTCTATTTAGCCAACCATAATTATAATTTTATCATCAATCTTCTAATTTAATAATTTCATTAAATTAGAATATTCTCATCACAATAGCACAATAAAATACGCATCAATTGCTAAATTACTTAACATCAAATTAACTAATATTAACACACTTAATTAAATTATTCCACAATAATTTCATCAAATATTTATTTTATTCAAAAATAAACCAACTAAAATATTTATTTAATTCGATAAATATTTTAAATTGTTTACAAAAATCACACTCGTTACATTCTCACTCTACTTGAGACTAACGACCTTTTAACTTACTATTCTTTAGCAAAATTCTTTGCTACCTTAACAATTATTATATAATCAACATATACTCTACTCTTCACTTGCATGGTTTCGGACATAACACGTCATATCTTCATAAGATTAAAACAATTTATATGAACATCTTTTTACCTTTCGCTTCCTAACAAATTTTCTAACGTTTGAATCGTTCGTTTGCTCTACTCGTCTGTCTGAGGATGATATGTTGTACTTGTGACGCCCCCAAATCCGGGTTACCTTAACCACGAATTCGGTGCAATGCATCACTGTGCAACTCATACATCATTCTAACAATAACTCATTGCGGAATAATAAAAATATTTACATTGACATAATATAAATATTGTCGTCCCAAGCCTCGGAACCTTAACTAAAACATCAATTAATAATCATTACCAATTTAATACTACTCATGTTGTATATATAACAGTCCACATCAATACAAGCCTTAACAATTATTACCTCAAACTCTTCTCAATCTCAGGTTTCGTAACATTTAACTCAAACACTTATGATCAAGGTTGAATAAATACCATTAACCATTTACAAAATCTCCTATGTGAACGCAAGGTTCGGATTCTAACTTTAGTCAATCCCCGAATATACGCAAATTTATCCAACAACTATACATTCACTATAAAAATGTCCTTTATACATCATCGGCATCCTTGTAGTTTACTATAACAAGTAACTAACATAATCACCTCTTAAATACTATAATGGATAACCTTCATTTTTAACTAAAGGTTTACATAGTCAAATTCACGTACATCATACACTGTCATCACAGCTAAATAATTACAATAAAGAAACATATAGCAACCTTCTTGTATCCTTGCGCCTCTAATCTGTATCATCACGATATCAAGATAATTGCATTGCATCGTAAATCTGCAAAAGTTTTATTTTTGCAAAAATGGGCACGACGGCTCAGCAAGAACTAACAATTTTCACATTTCATGCTTCACGTAACACATAAGTTTGCATTTTTATCCATGCATCATGATTCTCATACTATGCATCCTACTCATGCATTATGAATCTTATGTAATTCTTCTATATATATGCATCATGCATCTCATAGCATACCTCATACATCTCACATTGTATGTTTACAATAATTCAAGTTCCACATTGAACAATATAGTCACATAATAGCACATTGTGCACATTTTAATCATGCTCGCAAATAATTCACACAACAGTAGACAATTTTACAATCAATTCATGTACATCAATACATTTAAACAAGTCAACAAGTTACTGAAAGAACTTGCCTTTAAGCGTTCCTTGCCAAATTATGATGGCTCGTCCTTCAAATATCCTACACAATTTATTTAACGATAAAATACCAATTAGCCACTAAAAAGGTTTCATATAATGGTTTATATTATAAATAATTCTTGTCTCCTATTGTTCCCGCATTATAGACAATTAACGCGATTAGCACTAAAACATTTCTCGGTGTCGCGATGTTTGAAAACGTTATGACCCTCATCATCATCAATCCTTATTGGCTTACAATAATCCTACTTCATATCTTATAATGTTCGTTTCATTTGAATCGAAACACTATTTAAGTTCATTAACACTTTACGCGGCGTTTCGACGTTTACACGTCACACACCTAATTCGCCTCGTTTGCATGTGCTTAGCATGCTCATACATTGGGTTATAACGTGTTTATAATCAGGTTTATATGGTCGTAACACGGACACATGAAACACGTTATGGATATGTTCTAACTCAGGAGGTAAAGCTACCTCATAAGCTACTTCACCTATCTTTCTCAATATTTGGAATGGTCCAATAAATCGTGGGCTTAATTTTCCTTTCTTGCCGAAACGTATTTTACCTTTCCACGGAGAAACTTTTAAAAACACGTGACTACCGATATCAAATTCTTGTAGCTTCCTGTGTTGATCTGCATATTTCTTCTGTCGATCTTGAGACGCTTGCAATCTTTCTCGTATAATTCGAACTACCTCAGCGGTTTGTTGAACTATTTCGGGTCCTAACATTTGTCGCTCTCCGACCTCATCCCAACATAAAGGTGTTCTACATTTTCTTCCATATAGGGCTTCAAATGGTGGCATTCCTATGCTGGTATGGTAGCTATTGTTGTATGCAAATTCTACCAAAGGTAATTGATCCTCCCAACTTCCCTTGAAATCCATGATGCAAGAGCGCAACATGTCTTCCAATGTCTGAATGGTTCTCTCACTCTGACCGTCAGTTTGTGGATGGTATGTTGTACTTAGTCTCAACTGAGTTCCTAAATTTTTCTGGAGACTTGTCCAAAAATTCGAAGTAAATCGTGAATCTCGGTCTGATACTATAGAAACAGGGACGCCATGTCTAGAAATAACTTCATTGATGTAAAGTCTGGCTAACTGATCTAGACCGAAGTTGATTTTTATGGGTAGGAAATGAGCTGATTTGGTAAGACGATCTACAATTACCCAAATGGCATTGTGACCCTTTTGTGTGGTTGGAAGGCCAACTACAAAATCCATGGTAATATGCTCCCACTTCCACTCAGGAATTTCTAAGGGCTGTAATAATCCACTTGGTTTCTGATGTTCAGCTTTAACCCTTTGACATGTTAAACATTTACTTACCCACTCCGCTATCTCTCTTTTCATGTTAGACCACCAAAAATGTTGGCTCAGGTCTTTATACATCTTTGTACTTCCTGGATGTACAGCGAATTTAGAACTATGGGCTTCATTCAGTATTTTGTCTTTTAGTTCTTGTACTGAAGGTACCCAAATTCTATTTTCGTATCTTAGTACTCCATCCTTATCCACTCTAAACTTAACATTCTTTTTATGAGTCATTTCTGCCTTATACTTCTGACACTCTACATCTGTTGCTTGTAATTCCTTGATTCTATCCAATAAAGTCGAATTACCCTCCATGACAAATAACTTCTCGGTAGAGTTAACTGAAACTACCACCTTGATCTCAAGTTTGTCAAACTCTTTTGTCAATACTTCGTTATTGGTCACTACATTTAACTTTCCTTGGTTCTTCCGACTCAATGCGTCTGCTACGACGTTGGCTTTCCCTGGATGATATAAGATCTCACAATCAAAATCCTTTATCAACTCTAGCCATCTCCTCTGCCTCATATTTAACTCCTTCTGTGTGAAAATATATTTCAGACTCTTATGATCTGTATATATTTCACATTTCTCCCCGTACAAATAATGCCTCCATATTTTCAAGGCAAATACTACTGCGGCTAACTCAAGATCATGCGTAGGATACCTCTTCTCATAATCTTTGAGTTGTCTTGATGCATATGCAATTACCTTACCATGTTGCATTAACACACATCCTAATCCTTTGTGTGATGCATCACTATAAACAACGAGACCTCCTGTATCATCTGGTAAAGATAACACTGGTGCCATACTTAACCGCTTCTTCAACTCTTGGAAGCTTTCTTCACATTTGTCTGTCCAGACGTACTTTACCGTCTTTCGAGTCAAATTGGTTAGCGGGGTCGCTATCTTTGAAAAATCTTGTATAAAACGCCGATAATACCCTGCTAAACCGAGAAAACTTCTTACTTCTGTTGGTGTTGTTGGTTGTTCCCAATTTACAACCGCTTCTATCTTTGCTGGATCTACTGCTATTCCATTCTTGTCAATCACATGACCCAAGAATTGGACTCGTTCCAACCAGAATTCACACTTGGAAAACTTTGCATAAAGTTGTTCCTTGCGTAATATCTCTAATACGCTTCTTAAGTGTTCAGCATGCTCCTCCTTTGTTCTCGAGTATACTAAAATATCGTCAATGAATACTACGACATATTTGTCTAAGCATGGTTTAAACACTCGGTTCATCATGTCCATGAATGCTGCCGGCGCATTTGTTAAATCCAAAAGACATCACAAGAAACTCATAATGTCCGTAGCGTGTCCTAAACGCTGTCTTCGGCACATCTTCTTTTTCTTACCTTTAATTGATGATAACCTGATCGTAGGTCGATCTTCGAAAAGTGTTCGGCCCCTTTCAACTGGTCAAACAAATCATCAATTCGTGGTAAAGGATATTTGTTCTTTATCGTTAACTTATTTAATTCTCTATAGTCAATGCATAACCTTAACGTTCCATCCTTCTTCTTTACAAACAACACCGGTGCTCCCCAAGGTGAAACACTAGGTTGTATGTACTTTTTGTCTAAGAGTTCTTGTAGCTGCACAAGTAACTCCTTCAACTCTACAGGTGCCATTCTGTACGGTGCCTTGGAAACTGGTGCCGTACCCGGCGCTAGATCAATAACAAATTCGATCTCTCTATCCGGAGGTAAACCTGGTAAATCATCTGGAAATACATCCGAAAATTCTCTAACTACAGGTATTTGATCTAGCTTTACTCCTTCTTTTCGAGTATCTACGATGTAGGCCAAATAGCCAGTACAACCCTTCCTAAGCAATCTCTTTGCTTGCATTACTGTCAGACAGTGAGATCGTTTAGGTGAACAACCACCGTTGAACACTACTTTTGACTCTGAAGCAGTCACTAGATTCACCCGCTTCCGCTGGCAGTCAATTATTGCATTATAATTTACCAGCCAATCCATTCCTAAGATTATATCAAATTCCCCTAGTTGTATGGGAATGAGGTTCACAAGAAACTTGTGTCCCTTAATCTCTACGGCACAATTCTTATATACTGTTTTGACGGGGAATTATCTCATTGTTTGCGATTTCCACATTAAAAGGTATATCTAAATCTTCGCATGGCATTGTCAATTTCTTAGCAAAGTCATTAGACACAAATGAACAAGTAGCACCAGAATCGAACAACACATATGCATTTAAAGTGCCGATAGGGATGATACCTGTTACCACGTCCGGTGCAGCAACAGCATCCCTCGTCGTCATATTAAACGTTCTTGCCATTGGACGACCTGGACCTCCAGCTCCTGCTACTGTTGGTCTAGTGTTATTATTTGGGACTTGATTTCCTCCCCCAAGTTGGTTTCTATTTCTCGGGCAATTCCTAGACATATGCCCAGTTGCACCACAAGTATAAACACGTAACATTCGGGTTACCCGGACGAGTATTATCATTACTCTTTTTGGGACAGTTAGGGGAAAGATGTCCCTCTTGTCTACAATGGTAACAAGTAATTACTCTGTGGCGACATACTCCCGTATGATTCTTTCCACATATAACACAACGTACCACCTTATTATTACTGTTCTGGTTTTCTGTTGTTATTGTTGTAATTGTTACCTCTCCTCACAAAGTCTGTAGGAACAGTGGCATCCCACTTCCTCTTGTTATTATTAGTACCCCCTATACTAACTTCTCCTTTAAACTTCCCTCCTTCATTCAAACTCCTTTTCTCCTTATGAAATTTTATTAAAGCTTCATTCTCATTTTCAGCTATAATAGCTTTCTCGAGAATTTCAGGAAAAGTTCTCACTTGGAACACTGACAACTTGCTACGAATTTGGGGTTTCAATCCCTCTTCGTACCTTCTAGTCTTCCTTACCTCTGTACTAACCTGGTGTGGGGCAAACCTAGCTAACTCATTGAACTTAGCCGTATACTGGGATACGGTAAGCTCCCCTTGTTTCAATTCTAGGAATCGTACCTCCATACGATCCTGCATTGATTGGGGAAAGTAATTTTCGAAAAATAGTTCCTTAAATCTAGTCCAAGGAATTATACCTTCACCCGCACGAATTTTAGTATTTTCCCACCAATGGTTCGCCTCACCTTTGAGGAAAAAGGTGGCAAAGACCGTCTTTTGATCTTCGCCGACATTAGTTACCACGAAAAACCTTCTCCATCTCGGTAACCCAAGTTTGTGCCTCAATAGGTTCCGCGGCTCCCTTAAATTCAGGCGGTCCTACCAGTTTAAAGTCTTTGAACATAGTACTTTGTGGATTAACTGTGGTAGGTTGATGTGGTGGACAATTTTGTAAGGTTTCTAAGAGGATATTTACTAATTGTTGTGTGGGATTTGGTTCGGTGGTCTCAGTTCGGGCTTGGGCTCTTCGTCCTGATGCCATGGTTCTAAAATAAAGAAAAGCAAGTATAAATACAAAGATATGCTTACATAGAACTAACAATTTTGATTATATAAACACAACTTGTATATAACATGCAATAACGATTACATATCCGACTAGTAGTTATACTACTACTAGTTATTACAAGGATTTCCTATTTTACAACTCAAAAATTTTGATATCGTACTAAGTACAACACATAAACTTAAACACTACTAAACTGCGCTATCACGCATCCCCTTATAAGCATCTCGTATCATATGACCGACTACTGCTCTATCGATCATATAATCCTCCTTCTCTTCTTCCACCGGATACCTAAATACTCGTCGCTCTAGGCCATTAAATGCCGCTTTACTCTTCCTATCGGCTCTGTATGCCTGCATCTGTGCCTCCTGTTTCTCCCTCTGAGTGGCCTGAAGAAGTGTCCTCAGACGCCGAGTCGTATCTCGCTCACCCTCCAATAATCCTGCCACTATGTTTGCCCGGGACTTAGCAGCCTCTAGCGCTACTACTGTCGACTGCTGTACCAACTCAACAACTATCTCTTTCGTGTCTAACGACACGCATCATCTGGCCTGCTCCAATATCCTCCTCAGAATCAGGGTCTACTAACTGCCCATCTACAGGATTCTCTGCCTCCTCTACCTCTAATATCTCCTCGTCATGGATAAGTTCCTCCTCCTCTGGGTCTTCATCTTCTAAATCTAGCTCAGGTGTAGCCGGCTCATAATCAGACACCTCATCGGGCTCATTGTCTGATAACCATCCTATGTGTTGGTTTACTCCTACCATCCTACAAAAGAATTTTAATTTATTTAGTATTTATGGGGAAACAAATTTACACATAAGATAAAGCTTTTAAGATTATTTTATGTATGATTAAGTATTTTACGGACTCAAAGACTATATCCTAAGGTATTTCCTAACTACCTTAGAGCTATAATCTACAGCTCTGATTACCAACTTGTAACGCCCCCAAATCTCTACACTCCCCTGTAGCAGATCTGGTGCTCACGTAAAACTATATAACTATAAATATTCAATAAAATGTGACTTCTATCTATCCAAGGTTCACAGTATCCCATAACAGGTACTAGTTCCGGTCAGAACGTTGTCTGTGTTTGGATACCCTCACTTGGATGTATAGATTCATATCTAATGAATACCTCTTTCATATTTATATTCCCTATCTATCTGACATTCACAGTATTAATGATAAGATTGTCCATAGAACTGAGGGGCGCATTCCGGTAAAGATGGCACCTTACCGGCGCTCATTAAGTGTAACCTCAGAGCTTATAGGACTTTCAACATCATTTAGATACCCTCATTCAGATGTATAGTTCGTATAGATATTGTATCTAACTTATTACAACTATGCTAAGTGAAATAAAGATCAGAGTACACCGCAATCGATGAAATAAAGGATCATAATATATTACATAACATTTGGTTCGATTACATTGTTTTCAGTACTAAGTTATTACAACAAAAGCCTTTTAAAGACTTAGATTATTCAAAAGCAGTTAATAAAACGAGTAAGCATGCCCTTTTCCTTTATCTGTCTCAGAAGTGCCAGGGATATCATTTAAAGCTGCAAAAGAAGATATGCGCAAGAATGAGCTACAAATGCTCAGCAAGTTCATTTAAAAATGTAAAACACAGTGTGTTTGATTTGAAAGATATCAGGTGATGTATAATTGATACTGAGGGTTCTGTACCGGAACCATATATTTCAAATTGTCCTGTCAGTCTTCAATGACTTAGAACCTCTTTGAGTTCGGATATCTGGTAGGTGATCAGCCTCACCAATATCCTAGGAGTATGCATATCATCCTACCACATTTTTGGTCAATTTAAGTTAATTGCCAATATTGGTCAATTCATTGAATTGCCAATTTAAACCTTATCTGAAGGTTTGTCGGACCACCTTACATCCACGGTGTCCCTTTTTCTCAGTATAGATGTCGTACCAAAACAATTTTGGTTTGACACAACAAATTTAAGCTCAAACAGTCAATAAATGATTCATTTCTTAAGTTATGCTGAACAAGTAGCAATAACTTCACAATAATTGATAGCAAGACATAAATGAATTGCTTAAATGTAATAAGGTTCGGAGACTTGCCTCGTATATCTTTTACAGATAAATATAACAGTCTACACGTTCGTCGTAAATCCTACATGATTATAAGTTCAGGTAGACCAATTAAGCGTTTAACGATTAAATCTTTTAAGTTTTATTTCGGGTATCATAACCGCATATAAATAAGACTTCTTTTATAATAAATGAACTAATTTTAGCAGTATAACTACTTATAAAATGAATATTTTTCAATTATATTTAAAATAAATTGAGCATTATAACTGCTTGAAAAATGAATATTCGGCTTTTATATTTGAGAAAATTTCAGCATTATAACTGCTTATAAAATGAATATTCGGCTATTATATTTGAGAAAATTTCAGCATTATTAACTGCTTATAAAATGAATATTTTTACTAAATAGTTGAAGAAATTCGGACATAGTAACTGCTTATAAAAGTATATTTTCTACTATATAAGAGAAATAAATCGGACATTATAACTGCTTGTAAATAGGACTTTTGTACTATATACTTAAAATAATTTGGGCATTATAACTGCTTATAAAAGTATATTTTCACTAAATATATAAAGAAGAATGAAAATAATGACCACTAGAGTAATACCTCTTGTAGTTGCTAGCTTTACTTCCAATCGCGTAGCGCTTCGATGCTTAGAAAGTAATTTTTATCTCACAATATCTCTCAGAATATAAATATAGAGTGTTTTTGCTCTTGAACTGCTCTTGAAAAGTAGTAAGGAATGAATGAACTGAGCTTACTATTTATAGAAAAACCAAGTTTCGTTAATTGCACGTTAGGGGCTCGGCTTATTACACTTTGGTACCTAGGTTAATTACATTTTAAGCTACTAAAACGTGGTTAATTACACTTTAGTACATAGGTTAATTACACTTTAGTACCCGGCGTGTGCCAGGCGTAAGCCGGCGTGTGCCAGGCGTAAGCCGGCGTGTGCCAGGCGTAAGCCGGCGTGTGCCAGGCGTAGGCACGACAAAGCTTAAGCACGACAATGCGTAAGCACGACAAAGCGTAAGCACGACAATGCGTAAGCACGACAATGCGTAAGCACGACAAAGCGTAAGCACGACAATGCGTAAGCACGACACAGCAGCTTACAAAAAAAATAATTTGTCAGGATGCTTTTTGGTGAAATCGTCGGAAGCACGACAAATCATTTTGTCCGTGTAAGCACGACACAGCTGCTTGGCGAAAAATTTTTATTTGACCAATTTTATCGTTTACACGATATAATCACAAAACACCTGCTTCAAAATATCCTTTGGATCTTTATTAAGCACATATGTTGCAAACTTCAAATTTCATTTAGGGTTTAAGGTTTTATACTTTTTGATATCTAGTTGTACGTTATACGTTCTAATTCTAAACGTATACAATAATGTTTTCGAATCGTATTTAAGTTTTTAAAGATTACCTGAACAGCCATTCATCAGAATATATACATAACACAGAGTCGGAATAAGAAATTTCATTCAATAAACACATAATTTACATATACAAATCTTATTAGTGTTCGGAATATTACAAACTTAGAACTAGATTATTACCTTTAATTCTTCTTTAGACTCAGTATAGATGATTAGAATGGCTTGATTATCCTTCTTCTTCCTTCTTTGATTTCAGACTTTAGCTCTCAACTCACAGAGAATTTCTTCTCTCTGTTTCTCTCTTTCTCTCTCACAGCCTTATGAAACTAAAACTGACAACACATTACGTGAACTTAAGTTGGGTTACCAGTTACTTGAAAATAAAAGGTTTCAGCAGTTAGAAAATACAAAGGGTCTAGGCCATGTTTGGGAAAACACAATTAAGCTCCCTTGGTATATTTTTATTTTAATAATCTTCTTATTATATGATACATTTTGTCACACTTACATTTAATTAAACTTATTTTATTAATAAATCAAATTAAACCTTACTAATAAAATTATAATTTCTATTTAGCCAACCATAATTATAATTTTATCATCAATCTTCTAATTTAATAATTTCATTAAATTAGAATATTCTCATCACAATAGCACAATAAAATACGCATCAATTGCTAAATTACTTAACATCAAATTAACTAATATTAACACACTTAATTAAATTATTCCACAATAATTTCATCAAATATTTATTTTATTCAAAAATAAACCAACTAAAATATTTATTTAATTCGATAAATATTTTAAATTGTTTACAAAAATCACACTCGTTACATTCTCACTCTACTTGAGACTAACGACCTTTTAACTTACTATTCTTTAGCAAAATTCTTTGCTACCTTAACAATTATTATATAATCAACATATACTCTACTCTTCACTTGCATGGTTTCGGACATAACACGTCATATCTTCATAAGATTAAAACAATTTATATGAACATCTTTTTACCTTTCGCTTCCTAACAAATTTTCTAACGTTTGAATCGTTCGTTTGCTCTACTCGTCTGTCTGAGGATGATATGTTGTACTTGTGACGCCCCCAAATCCGGGTTACCTTAACCACGAATTCGGTGCATCACTGTGCAACTCATACATCATTCTAACAATAACTCATTGCGGAATAATAAAAATATTTACATTGACATAATATAAATATTGTCGTCCCAAGCCTCGGAACCTTAACTAAAACATCAATTAATAATCATTACCAATTTAATACTACTCATGTTGTATATATAACAGTCCACATCAATACAAGCCTTAACAATTATTACCTCAAACTCTTCTCAATCTCAGGTTTCGTAACATTTAACTCAAACACTTATGATCAAGGTTGAATAAATACCATTAACCATTTACAAAATCTCCTATGTGAACGCAAGGTTCGGATTCTAACTTTAGTCAATCCCCGAATATACGCAAATTTATCCAACAACTATACATTCACTATAAAAATGTCCTTTATACATCATCGGCATCCTTGTAGTTTACTATAACAAGTAACTAACATAATCACCTCTTAAATACTATAATGGATAACCTTCATTTTTAACTAAAGGTTTACATAGTCAAATTCACGTACATCATACACTGTCATCACAGCTAAATAATTACAATAAAGAAACATATAGCAACCTTCTTGTATCCTTGCGCCTCTAATCTGTATCATCACGATATCAAGATAATTGCATTGCATCGTAAATCTGCAAAAGTTTTATTTTTGCAAAAATGGGCACGACGGCTCAGCAAGAACTAACAATTTTCACATTTCATGCTTCACGTAACACATAAGTTTGCATTTTTATCCATGCATCATGATTCTCATACTATGCATCCTACTCATGCATTATGAATCTTATGTAATTCATCTATATATATGCATCATGCATCTCATAGCATACCTCATACATCTCACATTGTATGTTTACAATAATTCAAGTTCCACATTGAACAATATAGTCACATAATAGCACATTGTGCACATTTTAATCATGCTCGCAAATAATTCACACAACAGTAGACAATTTTACAATCAATTCATGTACATCAATACATTTAAACAAGTCAACAAGTTACTGAAAGAACTTGCCTTTAAGCGTTCCTTGCCAAATTATGATGGCTCGTCCTTCAAATATCCTACACAATTTATTTAACGATAAAATACCAATTAGCCACTAAAAAGGTTTCATATAATGGTTTATATTATAAATAATTCTTGTCTCCTATTGTTCCCGCATTATAGACAATTAACGCGATTAGCACTAAAACATTTCTCGGTGTCGCGATGTTTGAAAACGTTATGACCCTCATCATCATCAATCCTTATTGGCTTACAATAATCCTACTTCATATCTTATAATGTTCGTTTCATTTGAATCGAAAACACTATTTAAGTTCATTAACACTTTACGCGGCGTTTCGACGTTTACAACGTCACAACACCTAATTCGCCTCGTTTGCATGTGCTTAGCATGCTCATACATTGGGTTATAACGTGTTTATAATCAGGTTTATATGGTCGTAACACGGACACATGAAACACGTTATGGATATGTTCTAACTCAGGAGGTAAAGCTACCTCATAAGCTACTTCACCTATCTTTCTCAATATTTGGAATGGTCCAATAAATCGTGGGCTTAATTTTCCTTTCTTGCCGAAACGTATTTTACCTTTCCACAGAGAAACTTTTAAAAACACGTGACTACCGATATCAAATTCTTGTAGCTTCCTGTGTTGATCTGCATATTTCTTCTGTCGATCTTGAGACGCTTGCAATCTTTCTCTCGTATAAATTCGAACTACCTCAGCGGTTTGTTGAACTATTTCGGGTCCTAACATTTGTCGCTCTCCGACCTCATCCCAACATAAAGGTGTTCTACATTTTCTTCCATATAGGGCTTCAAATGGTGGCATTCCTATGCTGGTATGGTAGCTATTGTTGTATGCAAATTCTACCAAAGGTAATTGATCCTCCCAACTTCCCTTGAAATCCATGATGCAAGAGCGCAACATGTCTTCCAATGTCTGAATGGTTCTCTCACTCTGACCGTCAGTTTGTGGATGGTATGTTGTACTTAGTCTCAACTGAGTTCCTAAATTTTTCTGGAGACTTGTCCAAAAATTCGAAGTAAATCGTGAATCTCGGTCTGATACTATAGAAACAAGGGACGCCATGTCTAGAAATAACTTCATTGATGTAAAGTCTGGCTAACTGATCTAGACCGAAGTTGATTTTTATGGGTAGGAAATGAGCTGATTTGGTAAGACGATCTACAATTACCCAAATGGCATTGTGACCCTTTTGTGTGGTTGGAAGGCCAACTACAAAATCCATGGTAATATGCTCCCACTTCCACTCAGGAATTTCTAAGGGCTGTAATAATCCACTTGGTTTCTGATGTTCAGCTTTAACCCTTTGACATGTTAAACATTTACTTACCCACTCCGCTATCTCTCTTTTCATGTTAGACCACCAAAAATGTTGGCTCAGGTCTTTATACATCTTTGTACTTCCTGGATGTACAGCGAATTTAGAACTATGGGCTTCATTCAGTATTTTGTCTTTTAGTTCTTGTACTGAAGGTACCCAAATTCTATTTTCGTATCTTAGTACTCCATCCTTATCCACTCTAAACTTAACATTCTTTTTATGAGTCATTTCTGCCTTATACTTCTGACACTCTACATCTGTTGCTTGTAATTCCTTGATTCTATCCAATAAAGTCGAATTACCCTCCATGACAAATAACTTCTCGGTAGAGTTAACTGAAACTACCACCTTGATCTCAAGTTTGTCAAACTCTTTTGTCAATACTTCGTTATTGGTCACTACATTTAACTTTCCTTGGTTCTTCCGACTCAATGCGTCTGCTACGACGTTGGCTTTCCCTGGATGATATAAGATCTCACAATCAAAATCCTTTATCAACTCTAGCCATCTCCTCTGCCTCATATTTAACTCCTTCTGTGTGAAAATATATTTCAGACTCTTATGATATGTATATATTTCACATTTCTCCCCGTACAAATAATGCCTCCATATTTTCAAGGCAAATACTACTGCGGCTAACTCAAGATCATGCGTAGGATACCTCTTCTCATAATCTTTGAGTTGTCTTGATGCATATGCAATTACCTTACCATGTTGCATTAACACACATCCTAATCCCTTGTGTGATGCATCACTATAAACAACGAGACCTCCTGTATCATCTGGTAAAGATAACACTGGTGCCATACTTAACCGCTTCTTCAACTCTTGGAAGCTTTCTTCACATTTGTCTGTCCAGACGTACTTTACCGTCTTTCGAGTCAAATTGGTTAGCGGGGTCGCTATCTTTGAAAAATCTTGTATAAAACGCCGATAATACCCTGCTAAACCGAGAAAACTTCTTACTTCTGTTGGTGTTGTTGGTTGTTCCCAATTTACAACCGCTTCTATCTTTGCTGGATCTACTGCTATTCCATTCTTGTCAATCACATGACCCAAAAATTGGACTCGTTCCAACCAGAATTCACACTTGGAAAACTTTGCATAAAGTTGTTCCTTGCGTAATATCTCTAATACGCTTCTTAAGTGTTCAGCATGCTCCTCCTTTGTTCTCGAGTATACTAAAATATCGTCAATGAATACTACGACATATTTGTCTAAGCATGGTTTAAACACTCGGTTCATCATGTCCATGAATGCTGCCGGCGCATTTGTTAATCCAAAAGACATCACAAGAAACTCATAATGTCCGTAGCGTGTCCTAAACGCTGTCTTCGGCACATCTTCTTTTCTTACCTTTAATTGATGATAACCTGATCGTAGGTCGATCTTCGAAAAGTGTTCGGCCCCTTTCAACTGGTCAAACAAATCATCAATTCGTGGTAAAGGATATTTGTTCTTTATCGTTAACTTATTTAATTCTCTATAGTCAATGCATAACCTTAACGTTCCATCCTTCTTCTTTACAAACAACACCGGTGCTCCCCAAGGTGAAACACTAGGTTGTATGTACTTTTTGTCTAAGAGTTCTTGTAGCTGCACAAGTAACTCCTTCAACTCTACAGGTGCCATTCTGTACGGTGCCTTGGAAACTGGTGCCGTACCCGGCGCTAGATCAATAACAAATTCGATCTCTCTATCCGGAGGTAAACCTGGTAAATCATCTGGAAATACATCCGAAAATTCTCTAACTACAGGTATTTGATCTAGCTTTACTCCTTCTTTTCGAGTATCTACGATGTAGGCCAAATAGCCAGTACAACCCTTCCTAAGCAATCTCTTTGCTTGCATTACTGTCAGACAGTGAGATCGTTTAGGTGAACAACCACCGTTGAACACTACTTTTGACTCTGAAGCAGTCACTAGATTCACCCGCTTCCGCTGGCAGTCAATTATTGCATTATAATTTACCAGCCAATCCATTCCTAAGATTATATCAAATTCCCCTAGTTGTATGGGAATGAGGTTCACAAGAAACTTGTGTCCCTTAATCTCTACGGCACAATTCTTATATACTGTTTTTGACGGGAATTATCTCATTGTTTGCGATTTCCACATTAAAAGGTATATCTAAATCTTCGCATGGCATTGTCAATTTCTTAGCAAAGTCATTAGACACAAATGAACAAGTAGCACCAGAATCGAACAACACATATGCATTTAAAGTGCCGATAGGGATGATACCTGTTACCACGTCCGGTGCAGCAACAGCATCCCTCGTCGTCATATTAAACGTTCTTGCCATTGGACGACCTGGACCTCCAGCTCCTGCTACTGTTGGTCTAGTGTTATTATTTGGGACTTGATTTCCTCCCCCAAGTTGGTTTCTATTTCTCGGGCAATTCCTAGACATATGCCCAGTTGCACCACAAGTATAACACGTAACATTCGGGTTACCCGGACGAGTATTATCATTACTCTTTTTGGGACAGTTAGGGGAAAGATGTCCCTCTTGTCCACAATGGTAACAAGTAATTACTCTGTGGCGACATACTCCCGTATGATTCTTTCCACATATAACACAACGTACCACCTTATTATTACTGTTCTGGTTTCTGTTGTTATTGTTGTAATTGTTACCTCTCCTCACAAAGTCTGTAAGAACAGTGGCATCCCACTTCCTCTTGTTATTATTAGTACCCCCTATACTAACTTCTCCTTTAAACTTCCCTCCTTCATTCAAACTCCTTTTCTCCTTATGAAATTTTATTAAAGCTTCATTCTCATTTTCAGCTATAATAGCTTTCTCGAGAATTTCAGGAAAAGTTCTCACTTGGAACACTGACAACTTGCTACGAATTTGGGGTTTCAATCCCTCTTCGTACCTTCTAGTCTTCCTTACCTCTGTACTAACCTGGTGTGGGGCAAACCTAGCTAACTCATTGAACTTAGCCGTATACTGGGATACGGTAAGCTCCCCTTGTTTCAATTCTAGGAATCGTACCTCCATACGATCCTGCATTGATTGGGGAAAGTAATTTTCGAAAAATAGTTCCTTAAATCTAGTCCAAGGAATTATACCTTCACCCGCACGAATTTTAGTATTTTCCCACCAATGGTTCGCCTCACCTTTGAGGAAAAAGGTGGCAAAGACCGTCTTTTGATCTTCGCCGACATTAGTTACCACGAAAACCTTCTCCATCTCGGTAACCCAAGTTTGTGCCTCAATAGGTTCCGCGGCTCCCTTAAATTCAGGCGGTCCTACCAGTTTAAAGTCTTTGAACATAGTACTTTGTGGATTAACTGTGGTAGGTTGATGTGGTGGACAATTTTGTAAGGTTTCTAAGAGGATATTTACTAATTGTTGTGTGGGATTTGGTTCGGTGGTCTCAGTTCGGGCTTGGGCTCTTCGTCCTGATGCCATGGTTCTAAAATAAAGAAAAGCAAGTATAAATACAAAGATATGCTTACATAGAACTAACAATTTGATTATATAAACACAACTTGTATATAACATGCAATAACGATTACATATCCGACTAGTAGTTATACTACTACTAGTTATTACAAGGATTTCCTATTTTACAACTCAAAATTTTGATATCGTACTAAGTACAACACATAAACTTAAACACTACTAAACTGCGCTATCACGCATCCCCTTATAAGCATCTCGTATCATATGACCGACTACTGCTCTATCGATCATATAATCCTCCTTCTCTTCTTCCACCGGATACCTAAATACTCGTCGCTCTAGGCCATTAAATGCCGCTTTACTCTTCCTATCGGCTCTGTATGCCTGCATCTGTGCCTCCTGTTTCTCCCTCTGAGTGGCCTGAAGAAGTGTCCTCAGACGCCGAGTCGTATCTCGCTCACCCTCCAATAATCCTGCCACTATGTTTGCCCGGGAATTAGCAGCCTCTAGCTCTACTGTCGACTGCTGTACCAACTCAACAACTATCTCTTCGTGTCTAACGACACGCATCATCTGGCCTGCTCCAATATCCTCCTCAGAATCAGGGTCTACTAACTGCCCATCTACAGGATTCTCTGCCTCCTCTACCTCTAATATCTCCTCGTCATGGATAAGTTCCTCCTCCTCTGGGCCTTCATCTTCTAAATCTAGCTCAGGTGTAGCCGGCTCATAATCAGACACCTCATCGGGCTCATTGTCTGATAACCATCCTATGTGTTGGTTTACTCCTACCATCCTACAAAAGAATTTTAATTTATTTAGTATTTATGGGGAAACAAATTTACACATAAGATAAAGCTTTTAAGATTATTTTATGTATGATTAAGTATTTTACGGACTCAAAGACTATATCCTAAGGTATTTCCTAACTACCTTAGAGCTATAATCTACAGCTCTGATACCAACTTGTAACGCCCCCAAATCTCTACACTCCCCTGTAGCAGATCTGGTGCTCACGTAAAACTATATAACTATAAATATTCAATAAAATGTGACTTCTATCTATCCAAGGTTCACAGTATCCCATAACAGGTACTAGTTCCGGTCAGAACGTTGTCTGTGTTTGGATACCCTCACTTGGATGTATAGATTCATATCTAATGAATACCTCTTTCATATTTATATTCCCTATCTATCTGACATTCACAGTATTAATGATAAGATTGTCCATAGAACTGAGGGGCGCATTCCGGTAAAGATGGCACCTTACCGGCGCTCATTAAGTGTAACCTCAGAGCTTATAGGACTTTCAACATCATTTAGATACCCTCATTCAGATGTATAGTTCGTATAGATATTGTATCTAACTTATTACAACTATGCTAAGTGAAATAAAGATCAGAGTACACCGCAATCGATGAAATAAAGGATCATAATATATTACATAACATTTGGTTCGATTACATTGTTTTCAGTACTAAGTTATTACAACAAAAGCCTTTTAAAGACTTAGATTATTCAAAAGCAGTTAATAAAACGAGTAAGCATGCCCTTTTCCTTTATATGTCTCAGAAGTGCCAGGGATATCATTTAAAGCTGCAAAAGAAGATATGCGCAAGAATGAGCTACAAATGCTCAGCAAGTTCATTTAAAAATGTAAACACAATGTGTTTGATTTGAAAGATATCAGGTGATGTATAATTGATACTGAGGGTTCTGTACCGGAACCATATATTTCAAATTGTCCTGTCAGTCTTCAATGACTTAGAACCTCTTTGAGTTCGGATATCTGGTAGGTGATCAGCCTCACCAATATCCTAGGAGTATGCATATCATCCTACCACATTTTTGGTCAATTTAAGTTAATTGCCAATATTGGTCAATTCATTGAATTGCCAATTTAAACCTTATCTGAAGGTTTGTCGGACCACCTTACATCCACGGTGTCCCTTTTTCTCAGTATAGATGTCGTACCAAAACAATTTGGTTTGACACAACAAATTTAAGCTCAAACAGTCAATAAATGATTCATTTCTTAAGTTATGCTGAACAAGTAGCAATAACTTCACAATAATTGATAGCAAGACATAAATGAATTGCTTAAATGTAATAAGGTTCGGAGACTTGCCTCGTATATCTTTTTACAGATAAATATAACAGTCTACACGTTCGTCGTAAATCCTACATGATTATAAGTTTCAGGTAGACCAATTAAGCGTTTAAACGATTAAATCTTTTAAGTTTTATTTCGGGTATCATAACCGCATATAAATAAGACTTCTTTTATAATAAATGAACTAATTTTTAGCAGTATAACTACTTATAAAATGAATATTTTTTCAATTATATTTAAAATAAATTGAGCATTATAACTGCTTGAAAAATGAATATTCGGCTTTTATATTTGAGAAAATTTCAGCATTATAACTGCTTATAAAATGAATATTCGGCTATTATATTTGAGAAAATTTCAGCATTATAACTGCTTATAAAATGAATATTTTTACTAAATAGTTGAAGAAATTCGGACATAGTAACTGCTTATAAAAGTATATTTTCTACTATATAAGAGAAATAAATCGGACATTATAACTGCTTGTAAATAGGACTTTTGTACTATATACTTAAAATAATTTGGGCATTATAACTGCTTATAAAAGTATATTTTTACTAAATATATAAAGAAGAATGAAAATAATGACCACTAGAGTAATACCTCTTGTAGTTGCTAGCTTTACTTCCAATCGCGTAGCGCTTCGATGCTTAGAAAGTAATTTTTATCTCACAATATCTCTCAGAATATAAATATAGAGTGTTTTTGCTCTTGAACTGCTCTTGAAAAGTAGTAAGGAATGAATGAACTGAGCTTACTATTTATAGAAAAACCAAGTTTCGTTAATTGCACGTTAGGGGCTCGGCTTATTACACTTTGGTACCTAGGTTAATTACATTTTAAGCTACTAAAACGTGGTTAATTACACTTTAGTACATAGGTTAATTACACTTTAGTACCCGGCGTGTGCCAGGCGTAAGCCGGCGTGTGCCAGGCGTAAGCCGGCGTGTGCCAGGCGTAAGCCGGCGTGTGCCAGGCGTAAGCCGGCGTGTGCCAGGCGTAAGCACGACAAAGCTTAAGCACGACAATGCGTAAGCACGACAAAGCGTAAGCACGACAATGCGTAAGCACGACAAAGCGTAAGCACGACAATGCGTAAGCACGACAAAGCGTAAGCACGACAATGCGTAAGCACGACACAGCAGCTTACAAAAAAAATAATTTGTCAGGATGCTTTTTGGTGAAATCGTCGGAAGCACGACAAATCATTTTGTCCGTGTAAGCACGACACAGCTGCTTGGCGAAAAATTTTTATTTGACCAATTTTATCGTTTACACGATATAATCACAAAACACCTGCTTCAAAATATCCTTTGGATCTTTATTAAGCACATATGTTGCAAACTTCAAATTTCATTTAGGGTTTAAGGTTTTATACTTTTTGATATCTAGTTGTACGTTATACGTTCTAATTCTAAACGTATACGATAATGTTTTCGAATCGTATTTAAGTTTTTAAAGATTACCTGAACAGCCATTCATCAGAATATATACATAACACAGAGTCGGAATAAGAAATTTCATTCAATAAACACATAATTTACATATACAAATCTTATTAGTGTTCGGAATATTACAAACTTAGAACTAGATTATTACCTTTAATTCTTCTTTAGACTCAGTATAGATGATTAGAATGGCTTGATTATCCTTCTTCTTCCTTCTTTGATTTCAGACTTTAGCTCTCAACTCACAGAGAATTTCTTCTCTCTGTTTCTCTCTTTCTCTCTCACAGCCTTATGAAACTAAAACTGACAACACATTACGTGAACTTAAGTTGGGTTACCAGTTACTTGAAAATAAAAGGTTTCAGCAGTTAGAAAATACAAAGGGTCTAGGCCATGTTTGGGAAAACACAATTAAGCTCCCTTGGTATATTTTTATTTTAATAATCTTCTTATTATATGATACATTTGTCACACTTACATTTAATTAAACTTATTTTATTAATAAATCAAATTAAACCTTACTAATAAAATTATAATTTCTATTTAGCCAACCATAATTATAATTTTATCATCAATCTTCTAATTTAATAATTTCATTAAATTAGAATATTCTCATCACAATAGCACAATAAAATACGCATCAATTGCTAAATTACTTAACATCAAATTAACTAATATTAACACACTTAATTAAATTATTCCACAATAATTTCATCAAATATTTATTTTATTCAAAAATAAACCAACTAAAATATTTATTTAATTCGATAAATATTTTAAATTGTTTACAAAAATCACACTCGTTACATTCTCACTCTACTTGAGACTAACGACCTTTTAACTTACTATTCTTTAGCAAAATTCTTTGCTACCTTAACAATTATTATATAATCAACATATACTCTACTCTTCACTTGCATGGTTTCGGACATAACACGTCATATCTTCATAAGATTAAAACAATTTATATGAACATCTTTTTACCTTTCGCTTCCTAACAAATTTTCTAACGTTTGAATCGTTCGTTTGCTCTGCTCGTCTGTCTGAGGATGATATGTTGTACTTGTGACGCCCCCAAATCCGGGTTACCTTAACCACGAATTCGGTGCATCACTGTGCAACTCATACATCATTCTAACAATAACTCATTGCGGAATAATAAAAATATTTACATTGACATAATATAAATATTGTCGTCCCAAGCCTCGGAACCTTAACTAAAACATCAATTAATAATCATTACCAATTTAATACTACTCATGTTGTATATATAACAGTCCACATCAATACAAGCCTTAACAATTATTACCTCAAACTCTTCTCAATCTCAGGTTTCGTAACATTTAACTCAAACACTTATGATCAAGGTTGAATAAATACCATTAACCATTTACAAAATCTCCTATGTGAACGCAAGGTTCGGATTCTAACTTTAGTCAATCCCCGAATATACGCAAATTTATCCAACAACTATACATTCACTATAAAAATGTCCTTTATACATCATCGGCATCCTTGTAGTTTACTATAACAAGTAACTAACATAATCACCTCTTAAATACTATAATGGATAACCTTCATTTTTAACTAAAGGTTTACATAGTCAAATTCACGTACATCATACACTGTCATCACAGCTAAATAATTACAATAAAGAAACATATAGCAACCTTCTTGTATCCTTGCGCCTCTAATCTGTATCATCACGATATCAAGATAATTGCATTGCATCGTAAATCTGCAAAAGTTTTATTTTTGCAAAAATGGGCACGACGGCTCAGCAAGAACTAACAATTTTCACATTTCATGCTTCACGTAACACATAAGTTTGCATTTTTATCCATGCATCATGATTCTCATACTATGCATCCTACTCATGCAGCATTATGAATCTTATGTAATTCATCTATATATATGCATCATGCATCTCATAGCATACCTCATACATCTCACATTGTATGTTTACAATAATTCAAGTTCCACATTGAACAATATAGTCACATAATAGCACATTGTGCACATTTTAATCATGCTCGCAAATAATTCACACAACAGTAGACAATTTTACAATCAATTCATGTACATCAATACATTTAAACAAGTCAACAAGTTACTGAAAGAACTTGCCTTTAAGCGTTCCTTGCCAAATTATGATGGCTCGTCCTTCAAATATCCTACACAATTTATTTAACGATAAAATACCAATTAGCCACTAAAAAGGTTTCATATAATGGTTTATATTATAAATAATTCTTGTCTCCTATTGTTCCCGCATTATAGACAATTAACGCGATTAGCACTAAAACATTTCTCGGCGTCGCGATGTTTGAAAACGTTATGACCCTCATCATCATCAATCCTTATTGGCTTACAATAATCCTACTTCATATCTTATAATGTTCGTTTCATTTGAATCGAAACACTATTTAAGTTCATTAACACTTTACGCGGCGTTTCGACGTTTACACGTCACACACCTAATTCGCCTCGTTTGCATGTGCTTAGCATGCTCATACATTGGGTTATAACACAATATCCTGTTTCATTATTATTAGAAACAAAATATTAAACAAAGTTATACACACTTGTCACGGCGTTACGACGCTTGCACGCCTATACGCCAAACTTGTCTACTCGAAAGCCTAAGCGACATGGACTTGCGTATGCTTAGCACGCTCATTCGACTTATCTAATACTCATTAAATAATGCTAAGTGTCATTATCATTTATAACATTCATGTTTTAGAACTTAGAACGTTATAACATAGCGTCAAAAACATCGCACGTTGCACACGCGCATGTCCAACGCCTTCCGACTGTCTCCAACCACACACCAGTCCTAAAGATGGCCAATTTGGGAATTGATTCCGACCTCAAATGTTAAAACTTATTAAAACAAAATTTTAGGTCTACTCTTTCTCTTTCCGAATCATCTTGAATCACCTCAATCCAAGTTCGTATGAGAAAGTTTTGCCTATTTTACTACAGGAGGTCAAAGCTGACTCTGGCCTAACTTTGGCCCGGCGTATATACGCCCAAAATTTGCCTGTGACCGGCATATATACACCCAAGTCAGTAGCTCCGGCGTAAAGCCAGCATCTATATGCCCAAACTCGGTTTCATGCTCTGTTTTTGGTTTTGTTAACCTATCTTTCTTCCAACCACCATAACTCCTTTTATACACGTTCAAATTGGTCCGTTTTGGACTCTATGGACTCCTAAGACATAGAGCTACAACATATCAAAAATTTAGAGCAACCCATTAACATTAACATGGCCAAATCTTAGGCCAAAATATCAACTCATGTTATATTTTCGTGTTCTTGGTGTTCTTGGTGTTCTTTACTATAATCATCACTAAATCTTTGTTTTAACTTCTTTTTAATCCGTTCTAGTTGGGTTAGCTTCGTAACCCATGGAACTACACTTCCATAACATCAAACAAATTAAAACAACACAGAATCTAAGTTCCAAATCCTCTAAAATTCGTCCGAAGGTCCAAAGTTCCATTTTTGTCCAATGTTCATCCTATTTAAGCAAAGGTACGGATTTTTCTTTGTTCTTATTCCACTTTCATGTTATTAATGATTTATATAATCTCTTAAAAATATATATAAACAATCATAACAAACAACAACATCAAGAATCGTCACAAATCCGACCCACAAGCTTAAGAGCTCAAAAACCTTCAAAACCCAAAAATCTTAATGAAAATCGAATGAAATAGATTTTGGTTGGTGTTTTACCTCTGTAAATCCTTCTTAGAGGCTAAGACGATCAGCTAGGCTTAGTTGGCTTGAGTTCTTCTTGGCTTTAGCTCCTCTTCTCTTCTCCTCCTCCCCACCCGTGACTCCTTCTTCTTCCTTCTTCTTCTTCTTCTTCTTCTTCTTTGCAGTAACTCTCTTCTTCTCTCTCTATTCTTCTGTAGCTTCTTCTTCTCTTTGCTAGCAACTGAAGTAACTTGAGCTTGTGAAGAAATTTGAGAAGGTAGGGCTTGGGAATGGGAGAGGGCTTCGGGAGAATGGGAGAGAATGAAATGGGTGCTGTAATTAAGGAGCTTGTTTTCTCAATTGGAATTTCAAGGCTTGGTGTCTTGTGCAAGACCAACCACCCGACATCCTCCTTCTCTCCCCCTCTTTGATTGGCCAATTTTGAAATGATGGTCACTACTCGGGTAACACACAAATATATATACCCGAATACTCCCCTCCTATATTCGAAAACTCCCAGTTTTGTACCAAATTTGCCTAAAAACTCTATCCAAAATTAAAATGGGTACTCCCGTAAAATATTGGGACGCGTAAAAATAATTATTATGGGGTTTGTCTATTTATTCGGAACACCCATATAATACATTTTGGATACGAAATAAATCTCGTTGGGGCTTAAATAAAACTTCTGACGCTTGGAAAAATTATTTCTTTACGTACACGTCTTAACGAAATTAACAGTACTCGAAAAAGATGTAAAAATATTTGGCGTGAATAGTGCCTCGGGAAACGTGCCCCGTGAATAGTGATTTTGTGATCTTTTGTAAAATTAATTATTCACTCATGCGGTTCAACCACGCATAAAACTTCATGCATTCACATCATCCGGGTTATAAAATAACCTTAAAGGACACCACATAAAAATAATATTTAATCCATTTAATAATATTAATAAACCCAAATTACATGGGTATTCACGATTCGCGATCATTGCTCTTCTCGATTAACTCCCCATAATCATATACATCATCGCACATATATCTCGCCCATAATTCGGGTTAGCGTCTTTACAACAAATAACTCGTTCAATAATATTATCCATCAACTATTTATTTAATCCAATAAATAGTACTCTAGCGATATATCTCGAAACCGCCAAATTAGCTTATACGAACACTTTCATACATACCAATCATCGCCTACACATAATCTAGGTCATAATATAACCTTTAAACTCTTAACACATAATAGTATTAATAAAAGTCTATTTTATTCAATAATATCCATAAGCTCGAATTACTAAGCTACCCACGGCTCACGATCATTACAATTATTAACTAGTAACTAATTCATTCTAAATCTATATATATATTTCACATTATATATATACATATTAAGCTCACCAAATAAGTTACATAAATATATATATAACACATATATATTCGAACTCAACACGTCTCATAATAAGAATTATTCTATATTAAATTCTTATTTTAATTATTCTCGAAAATTCGGGTTGTCACATCCTTCCCTCCTTATAAGGATTCTGTCCTCGGAATCACAAATATCAAACCTCTCTTACTCGGTTTGCGTAAACCTTCTTCCAAAATTTTGTCGTTGAATTATTTCAACGCATTACTATATCATAGGTTTTACATCGTCTATTTAATCCACTTCCTTAACAGATTCTTGTAGGTTTTATTCTATAACCTTTATCAACTCAATCATACTCTGAGTATTATCCTATGCTTAACCCATCAATTTCCATTTCTAAGGATCATTGTATGTCACAGTCATTATAATAATTTAATATCATGATTTACTAACTCATTAAACATTCAGGATATTATATTCACCCCTTCTTCTAAGAATTTCGTCCTCGAAATTACACTATATTCATCTTTGCTCAATCTACTCATCATTCCATCTAGGAATTTCACTTTTTCTTTTCGGAATTTCATCCGCTTCTTCCAGAAAATATTAATCCCATAACTACTATCATGCTCGTATCATTCATTTATACAGACTTTCAACAAAGCTTTACACTTCCTCTTCCAAGGATTCATTTAAAATCGTCGCATTCTACGACTACTTCTTTCTAGGGACAATTACCTTTTTCACATTCAATTTCCCGGATAATAGGAACCTTCAACAATTGTTTAATAATTGTGAAGTAACTTGAGTAGGTAGGAAATAAAATATTTCTTAAAAACTTTTCATATTATGCTGAGGGGTCATAAAGGCCATGAACGCCATACTCAGTTTAATGGTATTTCCACCATAAACCTAGAAGTTAAAGACAGCAAACTACCTCTGCTAGGCCTGTTTATAGTCATAAAGACAGTAAACTACCTCTGCTAGGTCTGTTTATAGTCATAAAGACAATAAACTACCTCTTGGTTGTACTTTCGGTGATCAGCATGTCGTACGCTTGTGTTGTGCACAACTCTCTAGCCAAACAATTGGAGTTTTTCTGACATAAAATACCCCAATATTAGGGTTGTTCACCTCAGCTCAAAAACATTCAATAAAACATTTCAATATTTGTCTAGCCGAATCAAATAGCTTAGATTACATCAACAGTTCGTACATCAATCGAAATAGTTTAGCCAACTCGATTGGTATACTTTTCATACCTTAAAGAAAACAAAAATCATTTTATGACGTCATAATACTGCACTTTTGCAACAATGTGTTAGGATTCCGTTATTTTGTGACTTTGTCATACTACATCATAACATAGTGGGTTGATGATCCTATGATCACATCCAACACTAAGTTAATCTGCATTGATGACTCCATCATATGTCATTCTACACCAGGTTCAATGATGCATTGATGACTATTTAGAAATACATTTTGATATTTTTAAATCATTTTGCCTAGCTGGAGCAATTAGCATAGGCATATAAATCATAGGATCCTTTTTAAAACTTATTGGTTCAAAATTTTGATCCAACATATTTTTCGAAAACACAAAAGTGCAAATATCAGCACGATGTCAATAAATTCGAAATCTAGCATAGCTAGAAGATTTGGAATATCCATTTCTCCTCATCAACTTCAATTTCTCTTCAATGCATCATTACTTAATAATTCTATCTATTTCTAACATCACCCATGCTCATCATATTGAGAATTCTCAATTCTCACTCTACAACCTTTCTATACCCCAATATAGTTCATCAACTTACCACATATTATGAGTTCAGGAACTTGCCACAATAATATGAGTTTAGGAACTTGTCCTAGCAATACGTAGTCCAAGAACAAATCAAGGATTGTCCATACGCTGAGGGGCTCAAAACATACCATATGATTATGAGTCACAAACTTACCATAAGTATGAGTTTCAAGAACTCGCACCTACTCTTATTATTCTCTAACCATCAAATATAGATATGAGAAAAGAATTACTTTCTCGTCATAGGTACATCGATAGCGCGATACCAACATTTCAACGATTATCACTATAGGAAGCTAAGTGATTGTCGAACCCATCACAATCCCTTGCCCATACAAGGAATCGATCAACTCGGCCACTAATCAATATAGGAAGCTAAGCGGTTGTTACACCAAGCACAAATTCCCCACCCATACAAGGAATTGTTCAACTTAACCACTATACCGATATAGGAAGCTAAGTGGTTCTCAAACCAAGCACAAATTCCCTGCCCATACAAGGAATTGTACAACTCAGCCACTAACATGAGTCCTCAATTGAAATCATCCCCAATCCTAGCTTACTCGTTACTCAACAAGAATTTAACTCGTATTTCATCATCCATAACTCTTTTCGAGTTTTACTCGTACTATCTCATAGTACTATCTATCTATAGCATTGAGCTAAAATTTTTAATCATTCAATTGATCATCTGCCATTCTATGACTTAATCCAATCACATCGTGATCTTACTCTACAATCGTTTTACATTACGATCTTCCTTATCCTATGATCGTTTCATCCTACGATCTTCTATACTCTTCTCTTTAATCATAATTTATGATTTTATGCCTTTACGCCTTATAGACCTCGTCTATTGATCAATACTTATCATCTATATTACTAGAGTCAGGTAACTCCAAATTCTTGTCTTTCATAACTCTCCACGATTCGTCTTTGAATCTTCTTGTTTATAACTCAATTCCTTTCTTTAGGAATTTCCTAAATTATTCCTCATCGATCAAACTCTATCCGAGTTTATTCCTTATCATTTTCATCTTCCTACCCTTAGGTTATAGCCTAAGGTTCTCTTACCTAAGGTTTATAACATATAGCTCTGATACCAACCTGTGGCGCCCCCAAATCCGGGTTACCTTAACCACGAATTTGGTGCATCACTGTTCAACTCATACATCATTCTAACAATAACTCATTGCGGAATAATAAAAATATTTACATTGACATAATATAAATATTGTCGTCCCAAGCCTCGGAACCATAACTAAAATATCAATTAATAATCATTACCAATTTAATACTACTCATGTTGTATATATAACAGTCCACATCAATACAAGCCTTACCAATTATTACCTCAAACTCTTCTCAATCTCAGGTTTCGTAACATTTAACTCAAACACTTATGATCAAGGTTGAATAAATACCATTAACCATTTACAAAATCTCCTATATGAACGCAAGGTTCGGATTCTAACTTTAGTCAATCCCCGAATATACGCAAAGTTATCCAACAACTATACATTCACTATAAAAATGTCATTTATACATCATCGGCATCGTTGTAGTTTACTATAACAAGTAACTAACATAATCACCTCTTAAATACTATAATGGATAACCTTCATTTTTAACTAAAGGTTAACATAGTCAAATTCACGTACATCATACACTGTCATCACAGCTAAATAATTACAATAAAGAAACATATAGCAACCTTCTTGTATCCCTGCGCCTCTAATCTTTATCATCACGATATCAAGATAATTGCATTGCATTGTAAATCTGCAAAAGTTTTATTTTTGCAAGAATGGGCACGACGGCTCAGCAAGAACTAACAGTTTTCACATTTCATGCTTCACGTAACACATAAGTTTGATTTTTATCCATGCATCATGATTCTCATATTATGCATCCTACTCATGCATTATGAATCTTATGCAATTCATCTATATATATGCATCATGCATCTCATAACATACCTCATGCATCTCACATTGTATGTTTACAATAATTCAAGTTCCACATTGAACAATATAGTCACATAATTGTACATTGTGCACACTTAATCATGCTCGCAAATAATTCACACAACAGTAGAGGATTTTATAATCAATTCATGTACATCAATACATTTAAACAAGTCAACAAGTTACTAAAAGAACTTGCCTTTAAGCGTTCTTTGCCAAATTATGATGGCTCGTCCTTCAAATATCCTACACAATTTATTTAACAATAAAATACCAATTATCCACTAAAAAGGCTTTAAATAATGGTTTATATTATAAATAATTCTTGTCTCCTATTGTTCCCGCATTATAAACAATTAACGTGATTAACACTAAAACATTTCTCGGCGTCGCGACGTTTGAAAACGTTATGACCCTCATCATCATCAATCCTTATTGGCTTACAATAATCCTACTTCATATCTCATAATGTTTGTTTCATTTGAATCAAAATACTATTTAAGTTCATTAACACTTTACGCGGCGTTTCGACGTTTACACGTCACACACCTAATTCGCCTCGTTTGCATGTGCTTAGCATGCTCATACATTGGGTTATAACACACCATCATGTTTCATTATTATTAGAAACAAAATATTAAACAAAGTTATACACACTTGTCACGACGTTACGACGCTTGCACGCCCATACGTCAAACTTGTCTACTCGACCGCCTAAGCGACATGGACTTGCGTATGCTTAGCACGCTCATTCGACTTATCTAATACTCATTGAATAATGCTAAGTATCATTATCATTTATAACATTCATGTTTTAGAACTTAGAACATCATAACATAGCATCAAAAACATCGCACGTTGCACACGCGCATGTCCGACGCCCTCCGATTGTCTCCAACCGCACAACAGTCCTAAAGATGGCCAATTTGGGAATTGATCCCGGCCTCAAATGTTAAAACTTATTAAAAGAAACTTGTAGGTATACTCTTTCTCTTTCCGAATCATCTTGAATCACCTCAATTCGAGATCGTATGAGAAAGTTATGCCGAGAGGAATGGAGAGAATACTCTTTAATTTGAAGAAGAAGAAGAACCCTAGAGAATCAAAGAAGGAGGATAATCAAGCTCCTAGTTGTGTATTTAAACTTAGAAGTATCAAAGGTATATATGTTCTTGGGTAAGTTAGTGGAGGAATCTGCTATATATGTTCTTGGGTATATATAATTTGTTCTGTATGATTTATAATTGAGTTTCTAGTAATCAAATTCATGTAATCATGTTAAACAAGAAGGAATTGAGTTTTCGTTGGTATATGTACGTTTTGGCTTGTTTTAGAGTCAAAATTGATGGTTAATTCATGTGGTAATCTGTAAATTGATGATGGATTGTTGTTATTCGTTTAAAAACGAAAACAACGGAAGTTGAACGGACCAATTTGGTTGAGAAACGAATCAGTAGCGATTGATTACGCTAAAAGTTGTGAAATATGAAAAACTAGTATGAATTGTGATTTTTAAGCCTTTAAATTGGGTGTTTAAGTTGTTTAAGATGTTAGAATCGTGCTAGAAGGTTTGGATAATGATCATATATAAGTTATAGTGATTGGGTAATTTTAATTTGTTGATAAAATGAAGAAATTTGGTGTTTTGGGGTTGGAAATTCTGCAGTTCGCAAAACTGCAGAATCTGGAATCCAGGGATCTCGCCCCGGCGAGCTCATTAGGCTAATTTTCTCGCCCCGGCGAGCTCACTGAACTAAATTTCCTCGCCCTGGCGAAGTCTCGCCCCGACAAGAATTTTGTGTAGAAATCTCTCGCCTCGGCGGGAAGTGCTGAAAATGAAATTTTTCTTGTTTTTAATTATAAACATTATACATCTAATGTAAAGAAAAGTTTAAGACTTAACTAAATGTTAAGTGTCGATTAAAGTAGAACGCAACAAAATGAAGGGTTTTATGAGGAGGACTTAATTTCTAAGTTGAGAATTGCATTGAGAATAAAATTAAGGATTATGAAATGTAAAGTAGAGTTAATACTAAGTGTTGCTATGTGACTAATAAATGTTATGCATGATTATATATTGTGTAGGATACGTGAAGTGCAGATAAGTATAAGTTAATTATGATAATCGGTAATCTACGAACCAGGCAAGTCTTTCAGTTTCTATTTGTTATATGAACTAAATGATTGATTGTTTTAAACCTATGATGCAAAAGCATAATGAATTCTATATGTTGTGTGTACGAAACGACAAAGTCAATTTATGACTACGTACGTTGAGTTAGAATGTCGATTGAGTTATGGAACTCAATTATTACTTGGTAACTGATGTACAACATGTATGATATGCTAGAATTATAATGTTTATGATTGTATAAATTGAGCATGTTGTTTATGTGCTACGTGATGCATGAATACTGTTAGATTTTGCTGAGATGTCGAGCTCATTCTTACAAATAACCACTTTTGCAGGTTAAAGCTACAAGGTAACGTTATGTGCTATCCAATGACGTGGATCAAAGTGATGCATGAAGATTAAATGTTTTAGTTGAAATTTATTACCTGAATTATGTTAATATTTTGATAAATGTATTTACTTTAAGTTGTAAAGTTTGTATTGAGGTGTAAATTTTTATAATAAGTTAGACAAGGTGAATCATGATATTAACATGATTCTAAGATATTTAGATGTAAAGGTTCAGAATTTTGGGATCGAGAATGATTTGTAATAGAAAAGTTTAAGTTATTCCGCATTTTTATTAAGTTTAATATTGAATAATGTTGTAAAGTCAGGATGAGGATGTATTATTAACAACCGATGTGGAGGGTTGGATTGTATGAATTTTGGGGTCGTTACAGTTGGTATCAAAGCTAATAGGTTATACACCTTAGGTAGGAGTACCTTAGGCTATAACCGTAGAAAAGATGATAGGGATGACGAGGAATGAACTCGAATAGAGTAAACAATATAATACGAGAATAGTAAGTTAAGTATGATTATGGTACAATCGTACTCTTTAATGGTTGATGTATGGTATCTGGGCTAAACAATTTCTTCAGAGAGCGGAGGTTAATACGAACTAGCGACCGATCTAACTCGTTGTACAAGACAGTGTAGACGAGACGGGGACTAGTTTGTTGGTTGTTTGTGGGAAACCACTCAGGTGTTGTACTGAACACTGTTAGAGACTCGATGTGTATCAAGTATAGAATTATGGATGCGTATGATTAATAAGTGATTCTTTTTATATAGGTAGATGCATGAGATGAGTTAAGACCTAGAAACGTTACAAGAAGAAGACGCGAATGACGCATAGTAAACTCGAATAAAATATTGAATAATATGAATGAAGTTAGAGATTCTTAAAGGAAGAATTAATATATAAATAAGAAGATTCAAAGAAGAATCTTGAAGAGTTATATAAGATGAGAACCAGGAGTTACCTGACTCCAGTAATAAATATGGTAATAATAAATAGACGATATCTATAAGATGAGAATGATATAATGATAAGGATGAACTCAAATAGGGTTTAGAGAATTCATGTGAGATAAGATTATGATATAATGTTTAGGTTCAAAGAAGAACCTGAAGAGCTAAATGAACAGGAAACACCTGAGTTGATTAATCATAAGATAACATGATTAAAGAGAAGAATAAAGAAGATCGTAGGATGAGACGATCATAAGACAAGAAAGAATCGTAAGAAAAGTTGATGATAGAACGAGATCACGACGTGATCTGCTAAAGTTGTAAAATATCAGAGGATCTTAAATGATTGAATAGTTGTAGCATGATGCTATAAAGAGATGGTACTTAGAAATAGTACGAGGTAAACTCACGAGGAGTTATGGATGATGAAATACGAGCAATTCGTATCAAGCAAAGAGTAAGTTAAGAGCAAGATGGAATTAGGTGGGATTTCAGTGGAGGACTCATGTTAGTGACATAGTTATACAATTCCTTGTATAGGCGGGGAATTTGTGCTTGGTTTGAGAACCACTTAGCTTCCTATATCGATATAGTGGTTGAGTTCAACATTTTCTTATATGGGAGGGGAATTTGTGCTTGGTGTAACAACCGCTTAGCTTCCTATATTGATTAATGGCCGAGTGAACCAATTCCTTGTATGGGCAGGGGATTGTGTTTGGTTTGAGAACCACTTAGCTTCCTATATTGACAATTCATTACAATTTTGGAATCGCACTATCACTATACGTATGACGAGAAGGTGATTCTTTTCTCATATTTATATTTGATAGTTAGAGAATATTAAGATTACGTACGGTTCTTAAAATTCATACTTATGGTAAGTTCGTGACTCGTAATCGTATGGTGGAACCCCTCAGCGAATGGACGAATAAGTTCCTAAACCCATATGATTGTGGAAAGTTCCTAGACTTCCAAAGTGTGGTAAGTTTGATGAACTATATTGGGTATAGAAAAGTTATGGTATAGAGAGCATTGATGATATTGAAGAATGATAGAATGATTGAGTAATGAAGCAATAGAGTAAAGATTGAAGTTGATAGAGAGAAATGGATATTCTAAATCTACTAGCTATGCTAGATTTTCGAAATTTATTGGCATCGTGCTGATATTCGCAATTTTATGTTCTCAAAAATATATTGGGTCAATGTTTGAACCAATAAGTTTTAAAAAGGTGCTATTATTCGTACGTCTATGCTAATTGTTTCAGCTAGACAAAAATGATTTGAAATTATCAAAATATATTTTGAACGATGGAGTCATCAATGCAATTGAACCTAGTGTTGGATGTGATCGAAAGATCGTCAGCCCACTATGGTATGATATAGTATGACAAAGTCCTAAAATGATGGCATCCTCAACGTACTATTAAAATGGTACGGTATCATGACATCATAAAAGAATTTTATTTTTTCTGTTAAGTTATGAAAATATATGCCAATTGAGTTAGCTAAAAATGTTTTGACTAATGTCCGAATTGTTGTTCAAGGTCTATGCTAATTGATTCGGCTAGACAACTATTGAAATGTGTTTATGAAGTTCAAGAATTCTTTGAGATTTTATGTCAAACCAGTTTATTCTGGTGTGGAATTTGTATTAAGTCTGAGGTGAACCAACCCTGTAATGGGGGATACGCAATAGCGTTAATATGTATGTGCACAATACATAGTGTTAATGCTTGATTCTGTCCGCGCGTTCAACCAACTCGTCAGGCGTGTACCTGTACAAAAGTCCCAACGGCTTGGGCCGTTTGTGGACTCCTCTGGTGTAAGAGTAAGTAATAGGTTCAAGGTATGTTAACAATGAAGGTCAAATATTTAGTAGGGTGAATTATCTCGTACCTTGCCTTCATTGTTATTTGGGTATTTATAGGATTCACTTGGCTACTTACTACCCCTATTAAGAATGTTCATCTTAGAATCCTTATCGGACCCGGATTCAATTACCTTGATCCAATAGAAGTATTATCCAATAAGGAACCACAAGGGCTTAGAATTCTTGCCCAAGCCTTTTCGGACTAGAGAGTCCTCTTGTAACCCATTAAGCATGATGGGCCTTTGGGCCGAGCCCAAGGAGAGGAGCCCAATCAGGCTCATGAGGATATATATCCGAACATTGTCCCCTACTCCCATAGTATAAAACATGTACTAGGGGAGTAAACTGAAGGCTCTAGTAGTCCGTAAACTCGAATTTCTGAAAGGAAATCGTTCTCTTCGGGATCCCGGAGGCGTCAGATCGAGGGTACCTCTTCTTCAGGTATTCGAAAGCGTTGACCCAAAGAATGATGCTCTTAGGGACTCTTGAAGGTGTCAGACCGAGGGTACCCCTTTTCAAGTACTCGAAAGCGCTTAAGCCAAGGAGGAACACTCCTTGGGATCCTCAGAGGTATCTTCTCGAGGGCGAATGAAATTGATTCGGTATCGGGCCCCTTTTGTGGGCAGATATCCATGTGTATGTGTAACCAGGCCCAACCTTTTGGTTTCGAGACCTAACAACCTTACCCAGTACAACCGGCCCAATATGAAAAGTTGAATTTTGAATTTTGAAAATGGGATTAGGGGAACAGTTGGCACGCAGCATGGTATTTCAGTGATAACTGTTCCCACCGCTTCTACTCCAATAGAACCCCATCCGTTAGATAGGAACGATTTCAGTCGTTGGATATTTACTCTTATAGGGAGAGTTAACCCAATCGCCACTTACACCAGTAAATCCATTAACCTTCAGAGAAACTACTCTTCCGCCTTCAAAAAACCTGCTTCGTCGTCGTTCTCGACCTAGAAACCGCCCGTTCGTTTGATTCCCAGAATACCTCAAGTAAGTCGTTCATCGCACTTCTTTCATTCTTCAATGGCTAGGGTTAAGAACGCTCAAGAAGCACATGCTTCGTCTTCCCGTGTTGAAGACAAAGTTACCGTTGCAGTGGCCGGAATTCCTAAGGGCCAACCATGGAAACCGGTAATTGTAGAACGAATGAGGGATGTAGAGGAATATAATAGGACCAAATATTTTTCCTTAGACTATAGAGTAGCTAATATCCCTTCTTCCTTAAAAACCCCTTTTTTGACTTATTGATGACGGAGTTTTATATTCCCGATGCATACGAAATTAGGAGACCTGAATTCCAGGAAAGGGTGTACTGGCAACCCGAAGGGGGGTGGATTCCTATCCATTGGCAACTGCTTCTCTTCGGGGTGCGATTCCCCCTTCTCCCCTTCGTTCTCGAGCTCTTACATACCGGCGGGCTTAGCTTGAGTCAACTATCCCCAAATTCTTTTATTCATTTGAACAGTTTCATTGCTTTCTGCTCATCCGAGGACACATTCCCGAGTTTAGACTTTTTTTATCTATTCTTTTCCCTCACCGCCTGTAAAGAGAAGGGGTTTTACCAGATAATAAAGAACCCGAGTAGGGAGACCCTAATGGATACCTCCTCTAGTAACAAAGGATTGCATGGGGATTGGTTTTTCATTAAGGGGCCAGACACTGAGCTGGTAGGACCTTGGTCAAACCCAAACAAAGACCAACTGAACCCAAATCGCATTTCCCGAAGAAGGTTGGAGGCATTCGAGGCTTTGTATTCCAAGCAACCTTCAGTGAAGTGGAACCGGTTGCTCCTTAATAACCAAGACTGGTTACATTCACATAGCTGTAAGTCTTTTTATTTTCCCGAATGTGCTTTATTTGAGATCTAATGGAATGCTGAATCCATCTTATTTTATGATTTTACAGTGGCTGACTCAAGCAAGAACCCTGATAATGAAGTGATCCTGGAAGCTGTTGGGGTCCCGAAGGTCAAGCTATCTGGGGCTGAGAAAGTTAGGATGGCCCGAAGTAAGAAGGTCGCGGGTACCAAAGCCTTGAACATACCAAAGGCAACCGCTGAAAGGGTATTCGGGTCTGGCCATCCAGACAAGTCAACGAGAATCGGGGAATCTCCAACTGTCTCCGAGGTGCCCCTCGCCAACAAATCTGGGGGTAAGCGGAAGAGGCTGGTACGCCATTCCTCAGTCGAAGCAGGAGGTGAAACAATTCCTCTGATAAGGATTAAGGCTTCCCCGATGACTGGGGGATCTTCCAGCGCTGCCCCAGATGCGGGTGATCGGGAGGAGGAGCTTGCTACAACTACTTCTTTTGACGTTAAGTCCCTTTACCTCGAAGATGGAGCTTTACTAAGGAAGAAGCAAAAGGGATCTTCTCCTCCCCCAACTATAACGGATCAGCCGAGGACCGAAGCTGTGGGAACATCGGCTGAAGGCTTGGGATCGTCGATGATCCCGTTTGACACAGTTGGGGCCGAGAAAGCCAATCTGAAGGCCTTCATGGAAATGTTGTTTTCCTTCCACGCTAAGGTTAGTAGGTTTTCTTGATGAGCTTTCATTGTGAAAAATATATTTTGATCATGTTTTAATGACTTTTCAATCCCCGAACATTGTTCTGCAGGAAAACAGTCTTCTCCTCCAAGTCTCAGACCAAATGAAGACTTTGGAGCGCGATCTGAAGAAATCCTCTGAGGAATGTGCTGAGGCGAAAGAGATGCATTTAAAAGTTCGAACCCAGCTTCGCGCTCAGCATGATAGCTTCCACCTCATGAAGAAAGATTATGAGGCGATGCGATCAGAGAAGGTCAAGACTGACAAGGAGTTGACCACCTTGCGTGATCAGGCATTCGCCGCCGACATCCGAATGTTTGAGATTGGAGCCCGAGCCGAGGAGGCCGTTAAACAAGCCGAGGTTGCTACGAAACGGGTTGAGGATGCAGAGGCCAAGACTAAAGAACTGGAGTTCCTCCTCCAAAGGCAAAAGGAACAGATTGACCAATCGAGCGATATGATTCGGGCCCAGACTGCGCAAATGAGAAACCTTAAGGATAACGTTTAAACGATTGTTGCCGGCTGGGATTCGAAGGAAGCCGATTGGTTGAAAGGTCCGGTTGCCCCCGCTTCTCCAGGCGTTCTTGCATCGAGTCTTCGACAGAGAGTTGTCGATGAGTACAAGGCCTCGGATTAATTCCACGAAGATGTACAAGACGCCGTGGTGAATGAGTTCAATGACGGCTTTGAGTTCGCCCGAGAACTAGTGCGAGGAAAGGGTCATGATCCTGATGCACTGGGAATTATCATTCCCGAAGACTGATTTGTAATTTTTGGTTTCGTATTTTGTAACCTAAACTCTTTCATTAGATGTCATTAAATGTTTGTAAATGTTAAGTCTATCTTTTCTCATGAGTTAGCTCTCATTATCTGTGTGCATGGCTGTTTATTTATACTTCTTCTCCCCATACTAACCTTATTAGGCGAAATGTCGATGAGGTTAGCAGAGATATTTAAAGTGTATGTAAAAACAGTAGACACGAAGATAAAATATAAAAAGAGTTCTCATTTATTTCGAAAAGGTAACATAGTCGGCCGACATTCTGGCCTCAAAGGAAATTAAGCAGATAAAACTTATAATCATTGATAGTATTTTCGGAGCAGAGCAGCATGTCATGTGTTCGGGATATCCTTTCCATCTATATGCTGAAGTCTGTAGGTACCCGATCCTAGTACCTCGATAACCTTGTACGGTCCTTCCCAAGTGGGCATTAACTTCCCAGTTTCCCGAGGTGTAGATGCTTCGGCTTGCCGAAGGACTATGTCCCCAATTTTCAATGTCCTATTCTTGACATTTTTGTTGAAGTGTCGAGCTGTACGTTGTTGATAAGTTGCCAGTCTGAGAACTGCAGCGTCACGCTCTTCTTCCAACAAATCTAAGTTATCCCGAAACCCCTCACTATTGAGAATTTCGTCAAAGTTCTGGACTCGGGAGGAGGGTATCCCAATCTCAATAGGTATCAAGGCTTCGGTCCCATAAGAAAGCTTGAAGGGTGTTTCGCCCATTGTTATCCGAGGAGTTGTCCGGTAGGCCCAGAGGACATGTATGAGCACTTCGGGCCAAGCTCCCTTTGCTTCCTCGAGCCTTCGTTTTATACCATTCAGCAACAACCTGTTTGTCACTTCCACTTGTCCATTTGCTTGAGGATGGGCTACCGAGGTCCGACAATGTTGGATGTTAAGTTCTGTCAAGAAGCCTTCAAACTCTTTCCCTACAAACTGAAGACCGTTATCTGAGACTAGGACCTACGGTATGTCGAACTGATAAACTACCTGCTGTTAGGTTTGTATATAGCGCGAACATGCAATCAAATTACATAAATAGTGCGGAAGCGCAATAAAACGGATTTTAAAAATTTTCATACAAACCATCACCATGATCAATCTATGTGCTCAATTAACGATATAAACGAAAGAGATAGAGATAAAAATTATACCCTCGTAGAACCGTGCTTCCTCGGGTACAAGTTCACCTCCAATTCCTTTGCGTTCTCCTTGAATTCCACCGACTAAATTCCTTTGTTTGATCAACGTTAGCCACCCAAGTGTTTGGCCTCTAGAGGTGATCCACCAAGGAATAATAGTTGTTCAAGAAGATGGGTGTTGACAAAACCCTAGTTTCTATCTCTATAGAAATTGCAAGTACTCTCTCTCTCTCCAATTCATATGGAAGAGTGTGTAACTGTCTAACCCCAAATCATGATAAGACTCCTCTTATTTATAGATATAAGGAACCCTCCTAAACTATTTAGGATTAGGATTTTTATTTTAATTAAACTCCTTTAATTAATTATGCTCCTAATCCAATTAGGAATTCATGAGAGAGTACTTCTATTAACTAATTCCCAATCCCTATTAGGAATTAAATAATAGTAATGGTAATAATAATAATAATAATAATAATAATAAGACTCTTCTTATTAATTTATATTTAATATTTCTAAAATATTAAATAATAAATATTAAGCTATTTAATTTATTCTATCTCCATAGATTAAATTAAATACACTTAACTTATTATTACAATTAAGCCATTTACTTCTTAAACAAATATTTTTCTTTTGCGGTGTGACCCTTTAGGTTCTCCATATTAAACCGGTTGTGAATAAATCAATTAGGACAATTCTAATCTTATTTAAATAAATAAATTAAAATATTTAATTTATTTAAATAAATAATATTTATTCTACAATAAGGGTAAGCCCCCTTAGCGATCAACGACTTTCCAGATAATATAGATTTCAACATTAATCACAAAAGAACCTTTCAGTGAATAGTTACCGTACAATTCAATCCTTCTACCATACAATGTCCCAATTAAATATAAGACATGGAATTACTGTCAAGTCTTATTTTATTTAATTATATGTATTTCGATTCTCAAATGCACAACTCTTATTAATGCAAATTAGAAACTCCTTTCTAATTTCATTCTGCTTTGGCCAAAGACTTCTGAGTCGTCATTTATCGAATCACATAGGACATTCTCTCCTTTTACTAGAAGTGGTAGATTCTTTGTTGACCATTCACCTATCTCCATGTGTAACTTATTATACCCAATCATACCCTTTGATATACCCTAAGGGTCTTAAGGGACATGTCAAAGTATAACTCATCACACACAAGATACTATGATGATCTCAAGTCCAAGGATCACTTGTACTACTATCACTAGAGGAATTCCTATTGATAGGCGAGTAAAACTCCATTGGGTATTCCTTAGCGAGCCACGTTCAGTGAACTTATTCTCTAATAAGCACCTACATACTTGCTTTAGTGTCTCCACACAAATGATTATGAGATCAATCATCCTCTTCATGAGAGCAAGCAACGTATGTACTAATCTATCCGGATTCACTAATCCCCTTTTTAGTAATCCAACGATTAGAAACGATTTTAGTTTATGAGTTATCTACAATTTAGATCTCATTAGCATGATCACCATCATGATTCTAAAAGCATTGCTCAAAACTATGTGTTTATCACATTTAATATAACAGCACGATGTAGATAATGTAAAATGCCTTTAACAACCGAATAAGATTACAAAGTATATGCTACACCATATCAAATATGATTGGCTTGTGTGCATACTACTTTCAATCTCCCACTTGCACTAAAGCCAATCGTCATTGTATCTAATACCCTTCTTCTCTAAGTGACGATCATTCTGCTGTTTGGATAAAGCTTCAGTAAATGGATATGCAATGTTGTTCTCCACAGTCCACTATCTCTATAGTGACTTTTCCTCTTTCAATGATTTCACTAATCAAATGAAAGTGCCGCAACACTTGTTTGAATCCAAGATGAGACTTAGGAACTATTCCTAGTTTTATAATGAACTTTTCATCCAAACAATCAACTTGCAGCTTCTTTTACAGCTATATACTTTGTCTATGTCACTAAACCAGCAACTCTTTGTTGTTTGGAACCTTTCCAATTCACTCCACCATCTTTCAAGGTAACGATTTATCTTAAAGTGGATTTGTCATCGTCTTGGTCAGTCTGAAAAACTCGAGTCTGTTTAGCCCTCTAGTTTTAATTCAGACCTACCATGAATCATGATTACATCTTCAGTACCGGTTAAGTACCTAAAGATATTTATCACTATCTTACAGTGATCATCTCCAGAATATAACTGATCGACATCAAGCCTAGTATATTCATTGCATACATGATAGTAACTCATGCGATCTCTCTTTTAATTGGGGACAATTTTAGAGAGATACACTCCATGGTCATTATCATGAGACCTCTCTTGGAGTTTGCCATGCTAAACGCCTTTAGCATCAAATAAATATACGTTCCTTGGGTCAAGCCGAACATCCTTTTAAATCTATCTATATAGATTTATATCCCTAATTTATAGGATGCTCCTCCCAAGTCATTCATGGAGGAATGTTTAGACAATTTTATCTTTACTGATTGTAGCATTGGTGTGTTATTCCTTATCAGTAGTATATCAACATATAATACTAGGAATGTCACAGTGCTCTCACTGACCCTTTTGTACACACTAGGTTCATTTTCGTTTTTGATAAAATCAAACTCTTTTGATTGTCTCATCAAAACGAATGTTCCATCTTTGAGAAGCTTGCTTCAATCCATCAATGGATCATTGTAGCTTAAAACACGATTTGCTTCAACCTTTGAAACAAATTCCTCTAGCTGTATCATACATACATTCTCCTCAAGTCTTCATTGAGGAAGGGTGTCTCCACATCCATTTTGCCAGATTTCGTAATAAGCTGCAATCACAAGCAAAATCTAAATAGACTTGAGCATTACCCGATAATAAGGTTTTATCACAGTCAACTCCTTGACTTGAAAAACCTTTTAAATAGGTCTGGTCTTATAGGTCTTCACCTTGCCATTTGCCCCAGTCTTTCTTTTAAAGACCCATATTCACACTCTAGGCACTATGCCCTTTTGTGGAGTAACCAGAGTCTATACTTGGTTCTCATACATGGAGTCCATTTCGGATTTCATGGCCATCTGCCATTTCTCTGAGTGTCTTCTACTCATAGCCTCATCGTATATAACTGGATCATCATCCTCTATGATGCGTACCTCATCATCATCCTCTATGATGAATCCATACCTCCCAGGTATCTTCGGTACTCTTCCAGATTTACGATTCGGTTGTGGTACAATAGGTCTATCTACAGGTTCCTCGGTTCGACTTAAAGTGCTTTGTGGTTCTTGAACTCCTTCAAGATCTATTACCCTCCCACTAGCTCCTTCAATGATAAACACCTTTATCTAAGAAGGCAGCATGTAGGATTACAGTAATAATATCCTAAACTTTCTTTAGGATATCCCACAAGTCTGCACTTGTCAGATTTTGTCCCAAACTTATCTTTAAAACCTTTTCACATAAGCTGGACAACCCCTTATCTTAACATGCTTAAGAGTAGTAATCCTCCCTATCCATAACCTTTATGGAGTCTTGGGCTCGAATTTTTGAGGTTACCTTATTTTTGTAGATATGCAGCCGTTTATAGGGCATAACCCCAGATGGATACTAGAATGTCGGTAAAAATCATTATGGACTGCACCATGTCCAACAAGGTACAATTTCTCCTTTTAGATACACCAATCAATTATTGCATATCAGGATGTGTCCATTATGAGAAAATACCATTTTGAGATGATCTAGAAACTCATTGCATAAGTATTCCTTCCTTGATCTGATCAAAGAATCTTAATACTTTATCAATATGTTTCACTTCTGAATTCTTTGAACATTTCAAATGATTCAGACTTGTATTTTATCAAATACACACATTCAACTCTTTGAATGACCATCTCCTTTTCTTTTATTAGTTTATTCAATTTGCAAAATGTTTTTCATGTAAGTCAAGTATATAAAGTCTATCAAGTAATCTTCCAGCTTCAAACAAAACATTATCATTATAAATAGAACAACAATTGTTCTTAAATATAATACTAGAACTGGGAGTTGTCGTTTAACACTCCTAAATTAACCTCACTTTCTATTCATAAATTCAACAATTAGCACAGTAGTAAGCAAGGATCGATCCCACAGGGAGTACGTGTTTTAAAATCTATTTAATGACAAGAGATGGGGGGGTTTGAAAATCAATTATCTAACTAAACAAAATCGAGTAATAAGCTTGACCAATAATTAAACAAGTTCAGTTCTTTAGTTCAGATCCACCAAATCACTGTAATTAATCAACCAAATTATTATTATTTACCATTCAATGAAACTATTAGCCCTATATAACAATAAGCTCTGCTATCTGAAATTCTCCTTAGGTATTCACTGAATAAAACAAGCTATTTACCAGATTCTAACTAGCATATAACCTAAAACAAGCTCTTTAGATTTAATATGACAGCAGCATTAAGGACTAGAGAATTAGGCTAATTCAAGCAATAAACACATAAGCTCGATTTATTTAACTTGCTTCCTGATAACCTTAGTAATAATCAAAAGTTCTGACACAATCAATATTACTAATTGCTACTGGTGACAAGGAATACTATCAATTACACGTAATATTACTCCTTAATCTAGCAGATGTTAATGATCAAACTAATCCAATTGGCCATATTAAATTAATGAAATCAATCAGCATGCAAACAATTGAAATAGATTATCAGAATAAGTTTCATGCAAGAAGGAATAAAGAATAAAACTTGATTAATCAATTACTTGTAAATAAGGTTTCACCTCCCTTTAGAACTGAATATAGAAAATTAGCCTGACATCCTTCAATCTTCAAAACTAGGGTTTGTAATTGAGTAGAAGGAGTAGTAGATATGATGTAGATGATAGATAACTAATTACATGTATTTATAGTCCTAATATATTATCCTATCTAAGAAAACATCCTAGTTACATTAGAATTGGAAAAGATATCAAAGATTCCTAAATTTATGGAAATAACTCTTGCAAAAACGCTCCGTGCCACGTTTCAGCGCCGACGGTGCTCAAAAACACGAGATTCAGCGCCGACAGCGCTGAACTACAGAGGCTTCAGCGCCGACAGCGCTGAAAAACAAAGGATTCAGCGCCGACCGCGCTCAAATTTTCTATAGCGACGTCCTTTGGAAAAATGGCCATAACGTTTAATTCGGGAAGAGTTACGGGACCTGCCACCTATCAAATCGAAGCTCTCGACGAGATCTACAACTTTTATTCTTTAAGTTTTCAGAGCTACGGGCTGAAGAAAGGTCGAAATTGGCCCCGAAGTGACTGTTGTATAAATGGCAAGCCGAAAATCTGAAGTTCATCGCCCGTTAGTAAATAGGTCATAACTTTTTCATACGAACTCCGATTGAGGCGATTCAAGATGATCCGGAAAGCTAAAACGTAGATCTACAATACAATCCAAGTTCCAAGCCAAGATCATGAATCCTTAAGTCGCGGAATTTTCTTCTTTTCCCTATTTTTAGCTCCAATTCCTCTTTTCAGTACCAATTCCTCCTGTAATCAATAAACACCTTAATAAGTCCATATACACATAAAACATGTAATAAAACCAAATATTAAGGAATCAAAAATATAGAACATGTGATAACCCGGATTTTCAGAAGTTATTAAATAAGAATTTAATAAATAAAATTCTTGTTACGAGATGTTTTGGGTTGGAATATATGTATATATGTGTTATATATATTGTGAAATATATGATTTAATGTAAAGAGAATTATATATTCGTGTATGTATTTGGGAAACGAGGTTTAATAGTTAATTAAACTATTGAATGAATTGATGGAAATTACTACGAAAAAAGATATTTACTGAATATTAGAAAGTTAAAATTATATTGAGAAATAATATAATTTGATTGTTATGTCTTGTGAACAATGGAAATTATTGTGAATTAAATTTCATAATAATGTGAGTGGTTTATCTAATTAAAATAAGGAATTAATGAGATATAATTGTTTTAATAAAATGAGAAGGTAATGTGTTACATAGAAATGTAACATGTTAATGTAATAAGATTGTGAGTTTTGTTTATAGCTAAAAATATTTATGGATTTGAATAAATATTTTATTTGGAATATTTATGGAATAAATATTTGATGGAAATTATTATAGAATAATTTGTTTAAGTATGATGTTATTAAATAAATTGATGATGGATAAATTTATAATTTGTGCGTATTTTAGTACGCTAAAGTGATGTTAAGATACTAATTTAATTAAATAATTAAATTAGAAATACGATGATTTGTTAAATAAAATTGAAGTTGTATTTGTTATAATTTAATTAAATATGATTTAATTAAATTAGATGTGACAACTGTGAACTATATAATAAGTGAATGATTAAAATAAATTAAGATGGAGATTAATTGGGTGTGGCCAAACATGGCCTAAACTCTTGATTTTCCTAACTGCTGAGAAACTGATATACGTATTTGTCAGTTTGGTTTTGATATGGCTGAGAGAAGAGAGAAAGAGAGAGTGGGAGAATTCTCTGTGAATTGAGAGTGAAGGTTTGGAAATCAAAGAAGGAAGAAGGAGGATAATAAAACCCTCCTAATTGTGTAACTAAGCTTAGAAGAATCAAAGGTAAATTTTATATTTTTAGTTTTAGTTTTGAGTTCTCTGTAATTGAATTTATAGGGTCAAATTGTTGAGGAATTGGATTCATGTGTTATTGAGTTTATTTAATTCGATATATAATGTTAGTAGATGATGTTTGTGGTATCAAATTCATGAAAACATGAATTAGAAGAAGAATTTGAGTTTTGGTATAATATATACATTTTGGCTTACTTTGGAATTAAAATTGATATTTAATTTGAGTAATAATCTGTAAATTGATGGTGGATTGTTGTTATGCGTTGAAAAACGAAAACAACGGAAGTTGAATGAACCAATTTGGTTCAGAAACGAATCTGTAGTGATCGATTACGCTAAATTGTAAAAGTTTGTAAAAACTAGAATGAATTGTGATTTTTAAGCCTTTAAATTTGCTGTTTAAGTTGTTTAAGATGATAGAATCATTGTATACATGTTGGGTATTGATTCTATAAAGGTTATAATATTTGGGTATGTCTAAATTGTTGTTAAAATGAGGAAATTGGGAAATTTTGGTCTGGAAATTCTGCAGTTCGCGAACTGCAGAATCAGGAATTCATGAGGCTCGCCTCGGCGAGCTTAGCAAGCCAAATTTCTCGCCCCGGCAAGAGTTTTGTACTAAGTTTTCTCGCCCCGGCGAGATCTCGTCCCGGCGAGCGTTTTGTGTTATAATTTTCTCGCCCCGGCGAGTAATGCGGAAATGGACATTTTTCTTGTTTTTAATTATTTTCTTTTGGTCATGCTATGCTACCCTATACAAGAATTATTTATAAACATTATACATTTAATGTAAAGCGAAGTTTAAGACTTAACTGAGGGTTAAGTGTCGATTAAAGTGAGACGCAATAAAATGAAGGTTTATAAGGAGAACTTAATTTCTAAGTTGAAAATTGTATAGAGAATAAAAATGAAGGATTATGATATGTTAAGTAGGATTAATACTAAGTGTTGCTACGTGGCTAATAAATGATGTACATGATTATATATATCGTGTAGGATACGTGAAGTGCAGATATATATAAGCTGGTTATGGTAATTGATAATCTACAAACCAGGCAAGTCTTTCAGTTCCTATTTGTTATGTGAACTAAATGTATAACTGTTTAAATCTATGATGTATACAGCATGATGTATTTTATATATATTGCAAGTATGAAACGACAAAGTCAAAATATGACTACGTTCGTTGAATAGAGAATGTTGGTTGAGTTATGGAACTCAATCTCTAATTGTTACGTGTTGATCATAATGTATGATATGTTAGCCAAATGTTTATGATTTAAATATTGAGCATGTTATCTATGTGCTATGTGATGCATGCAAACTGTTAGATTTTGCTGAGCTGTCGAGCTCATTCTTACAAATAACCATTTTTGCAGGTTAAAGATACAAGGTAAAGTTAAGTGCTGCTTGAATGGCATGATTCAGATATAATGCATGCAGATTAATTGTTTTAGCTTAAATTATGTTTTTGAACCATGATTAAGGTTCTGAATGATGTATTTGAGAATGTATTAAATGTACGCAGATGTAGAGTTGATAAATTTGTATTGAGTTGTAAATTTAATTTTATCCGATGTATAAAGGATATTGAATCAAGAAGTTTTATTTTTATTATATCTCTGGTGAAGCGAATCAAATATGATTCTAGAATATGTAAATGTTTAATGGTTATGATTCAAGGAAAGCAGAGAAAGAAAACTGAAAAGTTTTTATTTATTCTGCATTTTATTTAGTTTATTATCGATTAATGATGTAAAGTTAGAATTTAGATGTATTGTTAACGACCGAAGTCAAGAGTTGGAATTATATGAATTTTGGGGTCGTTACAGAACATTATGCACTCATCAAATTCCCCCACACTTAGTCTTTACACGTCCTCGTGTAAATCAAAACAAAGGTGATATTAACTTCATCAGAGATTCATTTAACCAAACTTTCAAAAGATTTAAATCAATTCCAATCCATGAATATCAACACTAACTAACAGAAATTTGGTCAACACTTCATCAATCAATGTTCAATAATAACATTGTCATTCCCCACCGAACATCTCTAAATCAAACTATGTCCACATAAGTATCCTTCCTATGATCTACACACATACTCAACTCAGTTATCATGGAATAACAACTGTGCACACTGACTCAAAACTCAGAACCTATTTCCTCTGCTATTTTTTCCTTTTCCAGGTGAATGCATTTTATGCTCCGTTTCACCTCTCTTTTTTTTCTTAAGTGAGTGCATTTTATGCTCCATCTCACTTGTCTTCTCACCAACGAGTGCGTTTTACGCTCCATCTAGTTGCATGTGTTTATGGGTGAGTGCGTTTTACGCTCCATCTCAACCCACCACATGTTTTTCCTTTGCATTTTTCAATTTGCTTCAAATGTTTTCAAAATTTTCATTCTTTTCTTTTTCACATGGTCCTGCAACCAAAACAAGCAGATAGACAGTTCTAATATCATGAAATCAGTGCACATAGATAACTCCACAGATAACTCAGCCAAATAAGCATATATCTCATATTCCAAAACTCATGCAATACAAATTCAATTCAAATATGTTACTATGGATTAGGACTTAGTTATCATCATTCATCAACTAATTTCGCATCAATCAAATTCTATCAATTAGCATCCATGTAGAAAATTTTTAGAGCCAAGAATGTTTTCCACAAAACTACTCAGAGTAAACCTAAATATAACCTAAACCCCTCCCCCACACTCAAACCTTACATTGTCCCCAATGTAAGACAATCATGCAAAGATGAAGTAACTACTATCTAACATGCAACTAATAAACTAAAAAGGAAAGGGATAGAAAAATCAAATCTGAGATCTTGGGTTGCCTCCCAAGCAGCTGCCCTTGTTTATTGTCATTGGCTCGACATCAATCCTCTCAATCTATGTAATTGGATTGGTATACTGCAGGTGAACTGGTAGTAGACTCAATTCCAAATTAGGATCATCCTTTAGAGATTGATTCTGCTCCATTTCTTCTCTTTTATCCAAGTCCATACTATTGGCAACTGCAGTATGAAAAGTCCATTTATCTGTCTGCACAAAATTTTCCTTAACCTTGCAATCTGTTTCTTTCTCTTGCTCTTCCTCCTTAGACTTTAAATACCTGAATTGACAGGGTAAAGAGTTAGTCTCAATCTGAATAGAAGAGCTAGGCACTATCTTGAATATCACTGTCTCCTCCTTGGACTTCTCTTTATTAACTTCAGCAGTAGTTTCGGCTTGTCCCAATGAAATGTGAACAGGAGTTGGGGAAGTATCATCATCCATATCCATATCGTAGCAATAAACAGGAATCGTCAATTCATTTACCTCTACCTCTTGTTCCTCCTCAGTAGTATTAAGCTTTTGTCCCCTTTTTTCCATTTCTACCAGAAAACCTTTATATTCCTCTGTATATAACTCTGAATTTTTTCCAACTTTCCATTTTTTCGTTAAGACGTGAGGGAAAGGAAATGCTGGTATAAAATCAGATAGAGGTGGAAACTTATGACCGGGTATAACACTGTTGCATGCTTCTCCATCGTCTATCTTTTCTTGCACTGGAAGCACGTACTCTCCTTGCTGCCATACTTCTTCACCACTTCTCAAGGTACTTACATTCTCCCTTGGATCATCAATAATTTGAGAAGGTAACTCCCCTGAGTTTTGAGAATCCATTCTACCTACAGTGGTGGCCATCTGACTTTCCCGAGTTTCTAAAATGTGTATGGAAGCCATTGTTTTCTGCTGGTACTGTTGTGCTTGGGTCATGAATGCTTTGAACGCATCTTCAAGAGATGGTTCAGAACTAGAAGGAATTGCTTGTTCATGTGGGTACTACTGTTGAACTTGTTGAAGGTCAGGCTGCCACTTTTGAAAAGAATCATACTCTGGCTGCCAATCATCACCATAGCTCACGATGGAATGACCCCTCCATTCTGGATTGTAAGTGTCATAATAAGGATCATATTGGTGGTGATATGGACAAGCGTCTGCAATATGTCCTGATCTTGAACAAAGTCCACATACTTTTGCTGTTTGCACATTCCCTGCAACCATTCGTTGAACCAAAGCAGTTAATTCAGAAATTTGACATTCAAGATTATAAGTACTTACCTCATTTACCCTTGTATGTGTGTGATTCATCCAGGTTCCATATTGTTGTGAATAGAATGCCATGTTTGCAATTAAGTTACAGCTTCTGGAGTTTTGTCAGCTAAACAGTAATAAAACAAAAGAAACAAAAAGAAACAAAGAATAGATAAAAACAAACAATCACTCCTCGGCAACGGCGCCAAAATTTGGGAGCCGTCGTTTAACACTCCTAAATTAACCTCACTTTCTATTCACAAATTCAACAATTAGCACAGTAGTAAGCAAAGATCGATCCCACAAAGAGTACGTGTTTTAAAATCTATTCAATGACAAGAGATGGGGGGTTTTGAAAATCAATTATCTAACTAAACAAAATCGAGTAATAAGCTTGACCAATAATTAAACAAGTTCAGTTCTTTAGTTCAGATCCACCAAATCACAGTAATTAATCAACCAAATTATTATTATTTACCCTTAAATGAAACTATTAGCCCTAGATAACAATAAGCTCTGTTATCTGAAATTCTCCTTAGGTATTCACTGAATAAAACAAGCTCTTTACCAGATTCTAACTATCATATAACCTAAAACAAGCTCTTTAGATTTAATATGACAGCAGCATTAAGGACTAGAGAATTAGGCTAATTCAAGCAATAAACACATAAGCTCGATTTATTTAACTTGCTTCCTGATAACCTTAGTAATAATCAAAAGTTCTAACAAAATCAATATTACTAATTGCTACTGGTGACAAGGAATACTATCAATTACACGTAATATTACTCCTTAATCTAGCAGATGTTAATGATCAAACTAATCCAATTGGCCATATTAAATTAATGAAATCAATTAGCATGCAAACAATTAAAATAGATTATCAGAATAAGTTTCATGCAAGAAGGAATAAAGAATAAAACTTGATTAATCAATTACTTGTAAATAAGGTTTCACCTCCCTTTAGAACTGAATATAGAAAATTAGCCTAACATCCTTCAATCTTCAAAACTAGGGTTTGTAATTGAGTAGAAGGAGTAGTAGATATGATGTAGATGATAGATAACTAATTACATGTATTTATAGTCCTAATATATTATCTTATCTAAGAAAACGTCCTAGTTACATTAGAATTGGAAAAGATATCAAAGATTCCTAAATTTATGAAAATAACTCTTGCAAAAACGCTCTGTGCCACGTTTCAGCGCCGACGGCGCTCAAAAACACTAGATTCAGCGCCGACAGCGCTGAACTACAGAGGCTTCAGCGCCGACAGCGCTGAAAAATAAAGGATTCAGCGCCGACCGCGCTCAAATTTTCTACAGCGACGTCCTTTGGAAAAACGGCCATAACTTTTGATTCGAGAAGAGATACGGGACCTGCCACCTATCAAATCGAAGCTCTCGACGAGATATACAACTTTCATTCTTTGAGTTTTCAGAGATACGGTCTGGAGAAAGGTCGAAATTGGCCCCGAAGTGACTGTTGTGTAAATGGCAAGCCGAAAATCTGAAGTTCATCGCCCGTTAGTAAATATGTCATAACTTTTTCATACGAACTCCGATTGAGGCGATTCAAGATGATCCGGAAAGCTAAAACGTAAATCTACAATAAAATCCAAGTTCCAAGTCAAGATCATGAATCCTTAAGTCGCGGAATTTTCTTCTTTTCCCTGTTTTTAGTTCCAATTCCTCTTTTCAGCACCAATTCCTCCTGTAATCAATAAACACCTTAATAAGTCCATATACACATAAAACATGTAATAAAACCAAACATAAAGGAATCAAAAATATAGAACATTATGCACTCATCAAGAACCTTCCTTTTTCAACAACGGAAGTTCTAATGTTTCTAATGAGAACTGGAACATAATAACAACTTATTAACTTAATAGACTTGCCCGTAGGCAATGCTAAACTATAAGTTCCTATGGTTAATGCAGCAACCTTTGCTCCATTCCCACACATAAGATTACTTACTCTTTGTTTAGCTTTCTACTTCTACTTAGTCTCTGCATTGGATTGCATACATGAGAACTACAGTCGGTATCCAATACCCAAGTAGAACCTTGACTTATAGAAAGATTTATTTTTAATCATGAACAAACTTATATCTGTAACCGAAGCTTCACTAAGCTTCTTCTGGTTAGCCTCTGTAAGATTCTCCTTACCGTTTTCTTTCTAGTATCTAGGCTTATTGTAGTGGAAGCAAACTCATTTGCTATCTGCATCAGTCTTGTTCTTATTATCCTTTGTTTTTGCCTTTCCATTTACCTTCTTTGAATTGTTCTTCTTTTAAGAAGATCCTTTGGCCCTCTTCCGCTTCCTGGAAGAATCATCTACTAGTAAGACTTGGTCTTTCTTGGTTGGAAAGTGACTCTTTACAGTTTTCAACATGTTTAAGCAACTTAGGCAGCCTAACATATAGCTTGTTCATGTGAAAATTCACAACAATTTGTGAGAAAAAGTCCGGAAGTGATTGCAAGATCAAATCTTGGATCAACTTTCCATCCATTAAAACCCAGTTGTCCCAATTATTCAATCAGATTGATCATTTTAGGACATATGTCTGTACTGTAGTGTCATCGGTCATTCTAGATCGAAAAAGCTCCTTAGATATCTGATATCTAATAGTCCTACTTTCCTCACCATTCAACTCCTTGAAGGTGTCGGAGTACAGTAAGAGCATCCATAGTTTTATGCTGACGCTGAAGCTCGTTACTCATGGATGCGAGCATGATGCATTGAGCCAACTGTGCATCATCTTGTCACTTTCTAAAAGTAGCAATCTCTTCCTCAGAGGCATTATCTGCAACCATTGTAGGGATAGACATATTAAGGACATAAGATAGCTTTTCAGCCTTGAGAACTATTCTCAAATTTCTTAACCAGTCTGTTTAATACGGTCCAATTAATTAGCATCTAATATGCTATGCAGTGATAGTAAATTAGACATCGTAAAATTCTATAAATGAATTTGTAATTTAATAATATTTTAGCATACATTCATTTCTTAATTAATTACCAAAATAAATTAGGTCTTTATTTTAAATTGGTACCTCACTATTTTCATCAAACTATATTACCCTCATTATATAGTTCGACAATTCTAATTAAAGATTTGCTAGTGAGAATAAGGATCCCATTTTAAATGTATATAGCCTTGTGGTGACACAACAAACGATATATAAATAAATAGGTAGACAACTATTGTCAATTACATCACTATGTAACTCCTTGTATTTTGCCTCTTAGATTATTTTGATCAAGTGGTGACACATCCGAATCAAAATTATCCAAGTTAAGTCCAACCTAGCACTTCCATATATGTGAAGAGAAAAATACCGTCCTTGTGGTGACACAACAAAACAGTAATGTTCAATTCCTTAATAAGTATCAAATGTGATAATGCAACATCTTAAATATTTAATACTTGCCTTGTGGTGACACAACAAACTCATATTAAATATTTAATACTCTATTGCTTTACCATGCTAGAAGGCGACGTTCGATATTCCAAATATCTTTGAACGCTTAGGACTTAATATAGTTTCTTTGAGGGGTTTGTTATTATTTGTCTCATCTTGTTTAGCGCGCAAGCACACATATATATAAAATACGCGTCATATTATTTAACATGCGAAGCATGCTGTATAATATATAATATATATATAGTAAACATGCACATATAGAATACTATATTCTACCCGGATTGATTATAGACTTTTATTCTAGTTTGGTTCACTAGAGCCCCCAAGTGAACCAAAAGGTCAAACCTAGGGTGCAAGAACAAAGTTTAAATACAACTATTACATTTAAACTCGGGCTCTATTACAAACGGGTCTTCAAGCGCTCCTTGCTCCTTTGTCTCCAATTCTTCAAGTAATTCTAACTAAACCTATTACATAAACTATTTACAATAAATAGAAACCTTGATCAGCAGTCAAGGGGAGGTACATAGGAGGAAGATAGAATTTACATCAAGAAAAACTAGAGAAGACGAGGTACGCAGACCCCATTTATAAAAACTCATCATTCAAGCATCCACTAAAATAAATCCAATCACACATTGGTCAGTAGTCCATAATCAATCCCTATTTATTATCATACATATCTCCATATGTATCAATAAATAACATTCATCTCATGAATAATAAAACCATTCCATATATGCATTGATATCATTTAATGGGTAATTAAAAGTTTACTAGAAATCCAATTTTGAAATAAAAATAAACTCATTTATTCTAATCAAAATTTAAATCATAATAAACTTATTTATTTTATTTTATCCAATTTTCAATAAAAATAAACTCCTTTATTTTTTAATCATATTCCAAATCAAAATAAAGTCTTTTATTTCAATTAACATGGAATCCAATTTCAAGTTCAAAACAAACTCTTTTATTTTAACTTAAAATTGTTGAAAAATAAAATATGTTGAATTCTATTCCTTATCAAAATAAACATCTTTATTTTTAAGGAAACATGGAATCCTATTTCATATGTGAATAAACTCCTTTATTCTAAACTTATATCAATTAAATATACCATTTATTTTAATTGAAGGAAAAATTATTTTTTCGGATTCTACTGGCTGGCGCAGCTGCGCCCAGAATGAACTGGGAAACGGCGCAGCTGCGCTGAACCCTAGAAACAACTTTCTGGGTTTGGGTGCAGCTGCGCTCTAGAATGAACTGGAAACGACGCAACTGCACCGCGTAGCAGATTTAGAAAAATAGATTCTGCCCAAAAAATTTCGATCCAATCGCATACCATACACACATGGAATCTTCAAAATCGATAATTAGTACAACATTAGGCTCTGATACCAACCTGTGACGCCCCCAAATCCGGGTCACCTAAGCCACGGACCTGGTTCGTCACTATCTAACACAAGAATTATACAATCGATAACTTATAGCAGAATAAAGGAATATTTACATTGATATAAAATAAATAACCCTGTCCCAAGTCTCGAAACTAAGGCTACAACAAAACATAACATAATACATAAGGGTAAATATGCCTTAATACACGACGTCAATAATAAGTCTTAATACAAACGGTAATTCTAGAACAACAAATTACAACTACTCCGTAGCTTTCCCCTTTCCCTTATCCTTTCCTGAGCTCTCGCCACGTGCCGCACTAACTGCAATATTTTTAAGGAAAGCAAGGGGTGAGCAACAAATTTGCCCCGCAAGTATAATAGCAATGAATAATCACATGAATAACTTTATAGCTCACAAGAGTAAAAATTTATCTGAGTCAAGGAAATAAACAACTTCTTTTTATCACCGTTATAGTGGTCGCTATGGACCGAAGAATTTCTGAAGTATCCAAGGATTTCAAAGTTTTCCGGAGAAGGGAACTATTCAATACTGAGGGTGCACCAAGACACGGAACTCTATTCTAGAATTACTGAAAATTCATCCGATAATCCACAAACTGGTACAATAGGTGATCAGCCTAAAATACCTGGCGTTATGCATAAGCCTTCATTTTCCATTTACGCGCGTGTCGGTTCCCCGACGTTTATACCATTTCCCCTGCTATGAGGGTTGTTCTTCTCAGCTTTACACGGGAGTCCGGGCCAAAATAATTTGATCAGACAGTTTTACTTAACAACAATTATAGTTGGAGGACTTAACCTCACTTCAATAAACAAATCAATAAGTGTCTAGCTGGAACAATTAGCTTGACATAGCTTTCAAACAGTTTATGGAGTAAAGAATTTTAAGGTTCAACAACATGCACAATAGCATCAATAATATCTTAAATGAATAACAATTCATAATCTTTGGGATCACACAATATATAACATTGTATGAAATGGGCTTTCATTGCAATACTTGAATAAAAGTATGAATATTAGCACACTAATTGTTAATTTGATAAGTAATTTGAATGGGAGTCAAGAAACTCAACAAGCTTGCTCAATAAATAATATTTGCTTAAATATAATTTTGGGTAGGGTAAGTAAACTTGCACAATAATTACTTGAATAAGATAGGAGACTTGCTCGATAGATAAATGAGTTAAGGAAAAACTCGCACAATTAAATAAGGGTTGAGTAAGGAACTTGCCTTGCGCGTGCGTTAAAATCTTAACGTTAATCGTCCTTCAAAAATAATACCCTACAGTTCATTAAAATTATCATAAATATTAGTCATGTGAGGACTAGGTTCAATATAGTCATCACATCATCAAAATATATTAATTGCCGCTACAACTACCCAGTCGGGGGCCTCGCTCCCCGGTGAGCGAGCGGCTGCCCAGCTCGCCGATGAGCTGGCGGGGGTCAGGGGGCAGCGCCCCCTGAAAACCAAGCGTAATTTGCAATCCGTTTATTCAATTTACGCCTTAAGACAACATCACTTTGGTTGACACGGGTATAAATTAAGCACATAAGGCTTTAACAAGATATAAGCGTTTCTAATCATTTTGTACAAAAATATAAGTTTTACACTCGCGGGAAAAATTTACTAAGTCCGACCCGATCCGGCCCGACCGGGTCCGGCCTGACCCGACCCGGACCAGGCGCCATGCAGTAGCAGTTGGAGTAGCGAACTGCAGTTCCTGCAGAACCGCGACACAGTCACCTCGCCTCTCTCCAGCTGCTATAACTCTTCCTATACTCGATCAATTTGATCCCTTACGGATTCTATGGATTCCCAAGACACGAGGCTACAACATATCACAAATTCAGGACGACCCATAATCACTAACATGACCAAATCCTGAGCTAAAACATAAACTGCATGCCCTGTTTTTCGCAACCATGAAATATCTCACACAAAGGGCAACTGTGACTTCATTTTAGCATCATTTTGATTCATTCAAATTGGGATATCTTCACAACTGATAGAAGTGCAATATTCCAACAACAAACAATCAAAATAATCACAACATCAAGTCTTTATTGTCCTCTAATCGTCCAAAGGTCCAAACAGTCCATTATCTTCCTCCTTAAGCTTGGGTCCGAATCATTCTTTGTTTTTGTTTCACTTTGAAGGTATTAATGGTTTATAAAGCTTCTTAACAACGTTCATAAGGAACCATAACCAACAGTGCAACAAATATCTCAAGGAGGGGTCAAACCCATCGGTTTGAGCTCAAGAACCACAACTGTAACTAACAATGGAAAAAGGGAAGGGATGAGGCTTGTATACCTCTTCTTGTTGGCTTTGGGTAGGTTGAGATGACTTGCTAGGTTGCTCTTCTCCTTGCTCGTTTCTGCTGATACTTCCTTTCCTCTTCTCCTTGCTTGCCTTCTTACGTCCTTACCGCACACACACACTTACTCTCCTTCTAGTTGCAGTAAGCTTTTTGCTTAGCAAAAAAAATAACTCTCTCTCTCTCTCTCTGAAGTTGCTAACAGTTGAGTATGGCTTGAATGGAGGAGGAGAATGAGCTGAGGGGAGAATAAGAGGAGTGCTTCGGGAGGAGATGGAATGTATGGGTATGCAAAAAAATGTGTTACCCGAGCCAAGTGTTGGTGTAGTTAACAGCCCCATGTATGGTGTACTGTGCGTGTTTATTCCTTTCCCCCAATTGGCTCTCAATATACACGTGGCCTCCCCCAATTGGTTTGAGGCTTAAATGTCTCACCAATTAATTCGAATACACTGATAAATATACCCGAATATTCCCACTTTTGTACAAATTTGGTAAATAACTCTACCCAAAATTAAAATGGGTACTCCCATAAATTATTGGGACACGTAAAAATATTTATTATGAGATTTGTCCATTTATTCGAAACACCCATACTGTACATTTCGGATATGGATTAAATCACGTATCAGCTCCAATAAAATTTCTGACACTTGAAAAAATTATTCCTCCGCATATATGCCTCCTCTAAATTAATAAAAATTGAAATAAACGAAAAAGTTTGGGTGTGAATAGTGCTCATGAATAGTGCCTCAGGAATAGTGCCTCGGGAAGCGGGTCCCGCTAATAGTGATTTTATGAATTTTCGCAAAATCGATTTATTCACTCTAACGACACAATAACACATAAAATTTAACATATGCACCTTTTTTAGGCTGTAACACAACTCTAAACACGTAGTATAGATTAATATAAATAAATAAAAAATAATAATAATAATAATAATAATTCATTTTATTCATACATAACTCGGGTTACAAGGAAATCTAAAATTCCCGATCGTTACAGATACCACTGTTAGGTTTGTATATAGCGCGAACATGCTATCAAATTACATAAATAGTGCGGAAGCGCAATAAAACGGATTTTAAAATTTTTCATACAAACCATCACCATGATTAATCTATGTGCTCAATTAACGATATAAACGAAAGAGATAGAGATAAAAATTATACCCTCGTAGAACCGTGCTTCCTCGGGTACAAGTTCACCTCCAATTCTTTCGCGTTCTCCTTGAATTTCACCGACTAAATTTCTTTGTTTGATCAACGTTAGTCACCCAAGTGTTTGGCCTCTAGAGGTGATCTACCAAGGAATAATAGTTGTTCAAGAAAATGGGTGTTGACAAAACCCTAGTTTCTATCTCTATAGAAATTGCAAGTACTCTCTCTCCAATTCATATGGAAGAGTGTGTAACTGTCTAACCCCAAATCATGATAAGACTCCTCTTATTTATAGATATAGGGAACCCTCCTAAACTATTTAGGATTAGGGTTTTTATTTTAATTAAACTCCTTTAATTAATTATGCTCCTAATCCAATTAGGAATTCATGAGAGAGTACTTCTATTAACTAATTCCCAATCCCTATTAGGAATTAAATAATAGTAATGGTAATAATAATAATAATAATAATAATAATAATAATAAGACTCTTCTTATTAATTTATATTTAATATTTCCAAAATATTAAATAATAAATATTAAGCTATTTAATTTATTCTATCTCCATAGATTAAATTAAATACACTTAACTTATTATTACAATTAAGCCATTTACTTCTTAAACAAATATTTTTCTTTTGCGGTGTGACCCTTTAGGTTCTCCATATTAAACCGGTTGTAAATAAATCAATTAGAACAATTCTAATCTTATTTAAATAAATAAATTAAACTATTTAATTTATTTAAATTAATAATATTTATTCTACAATAAGGGTAAGCCCCCTTAGTGATCAACGACTTTCCAGATAATATAGATTTCAACATTAATCACAAAAGAACCTTTCAGTGAATAGTTACCGTACAATTCAATCCTTCTACCATACAATGTCCTAATTAAATATAAGACATGGAATTACTGTCAAGTCTTATTTTATTTAATTATATGTATTTCGATTCTCAAATGCACAACTCTTATTAATGCAAATTAGAAACTCCTTTCTAATTTCATTCTGCTTTGGCCAAAGACTTCTGAGTCGTCATTTATCGAATCACATAGGACATTCTCTCCTTTTACTAGAAGTGGTAGATTCTTTGTTGACCATTCACCTATCTCCATGTGTAACTTATTATACCCAATCATACCCTTTGATATACCCTAAGGGACTTAAGGGACATGTCAAAGTATAACTCATCACACACAAGATACTATGATGACCTTAAGTCCGAGGATCACTTGTACTACTATCACTAGAGGAATTCCTATTGACAGGCGAGTAAAACTCCATTGGGTATTCCTTAGCGAGCGACGTTTAGTGAACTTATTCTCTAATAAGCACCTACATATTTGCTTTAGTGTCTCCACACAAATGATTATGAGATCAATCATCCTCTTCATAAGAGCAAGCAACGTATATACTAATCTATCTGGATTCACTAATCCCCTTTTTTAGTAATCCAACGATTAGGAACGATTCTAGTTTGTGAGCTATCTAGAATTTAGATCTCATTAGCATGATCACCATCATGATTCTAAAAGTATTGCTCAAAACTATGGGTTTATCACATTTAATATAACAGCACGATGTAGATAATGTAAAATGCCTTTAACAACCGAATAATATTACAAAGTATATGCTACATCATATCAAATATGATTGGCTTGTGTGCATACTATTTTCACCTGCTCTTTAAGGAACTGAAGGCATGTTTTCTCGGTAATCTTTGCCAGTGGTTTGGCCTCAACCCATTTGGTGAAATAGTCGATTGCCACGACCACGAATTTCACTTGACCTTTACCCTAAGGGAGTGGTCCGAGAAGATCTATCCCCCAAACTGCGAAAGGTATTGGAGATAGTATGGGTGTAAACTCTTCGGGAAGTTGGTGATGTACCGAAGCAAACAGTTGACACTTATGACATTTTTTTACAAAGTCTTTGGCGTCCTGAAGCATGGTCGGCCAAAAATATCCTTGTCTTAATATCTTATGTGCCAATGTCTTTGCTCCTATATGATCTCCGCAGATTCCTTCGTGAACTTCCCGAAGCGCGTAATCGGATTCTCTCGGACCAAGGCATCAGAGTAGAGGCGATGAGTAGGATTTTCTATATAACTTATCCTCGATGAGACAGTACTTTGTAGACTTGAATTTTATCCTTCGGGCCAAAGCTCTATCCTCCGGTAGCTCGTCACTTTTCAAGAATTTGAGTATGGGGGTCATCCAGGAATCTTCGGATTCAATATCCATCACTGTTTGGACCGTTGTGCTCGGTTCTTGCAGATTTTCCAAATAGACAGATCCTTCCAAATCTCCCTGATCGGTTGTTGCTAACTTTGAAAGTGCATCGGCCATTGTATTTTCGGATCTAACTACCCCGACAATTTGATACTTAGGAAAGTGAGTAAGGAGTATCTGCACAAGCTGAAGAGAGGCCTGAAGGTGCGCTTCTCTAGCCTCATATTCCCTCAAGACTTGCTTCACCACTAGCTGGGAGTCGCTGTAAACTACTAGATTCTTCACCTCTAGACTTCGGGCCAGCTTTAGTCCTGCTATGAGCGCCTCATACTCTGCAATGTTATTAGTGGTTGTGAATCCGAATCGGATAGACTGTTGGACTTTGAATCCCTCGGGCGAGGTGAGAATTACTCCCGCTCCACTGCGTGATCCGATGCTAGATCCATCAACAAATAAGGTCCATGCTGGATCTGTTTTAGACAAAGGATCGGATGTTTCAACTATTTCTTCTTCATTTTCTTCGAGAAAGGAGCACTCAACGATAAAGTCAACAAGGGCCTGTGCTTTGATCGCCGTCCGGGGACGAAAGTCAATATTAAATTGTTAGGTTTGTATATAGCGCGAACATGCAATCAAATTACATAAATAGAGCGGAAGCGCGATAAAACGGATTTTAAAATTTTATACAAACCATCACCATGATCGATCAATGTGCTCAATTAACGATATAAACGAAAGAGAAAGAGAATAAGAATTATACCCTCGTAGAACAAAGCTTTCTCGGGTACAAGTTCAACTCCTAGTCCTTTGTGTTCTCCTCGAATGCTACGGTGTGATTCCTTCCTTTGATCAACGTTAGCCACCCAAGTGTTTGGCCTCTAGAGGTGATCCACCAAGGAAGAACAAGTATTCAAGAAGTTGGGTATTTGGCAAAACCCTAGTTTCTATCTCTATAGAAATTGTAAGTACTCTCCACAATCTAATGCAAGAGTATGTAACCCTAATCTATGATAAGACCCCTCTTATTTATAGATGTAGGAATAACCCTTCCCTAAACTATTTAGGATTAGGGTTTGTATTATAATTAAACTCCTTTAATTAATAATGCTCCTAATCCAATTAGGAATCCATGGGAGAGTACTTCTATTAATTAATTTCCAATCTCTATTAGGAATCAAATAATAGTAAAAGTAATAATAATAATAAGACTCCTCTTATTAATTTATATTTAATACTTCCAAAATATTAAATAATAAATATTAAGCTATTTAATTTATTCTATCTCCATAGAGTAAATTAAATACACTTAACTTATTATTACAATTATGTCATTTACTTCTTAAATAAATATTTTTCTTTTGCGGTGTGACCCTTTAGGTTCTCCATATTAAACCGGTTTGTGAATAAATCAATTAGAACAATTCTAATCTTATTTAAATAAATAAATTAAACTATTTAATTCATTTAAATAAATAATATTTATTCTACAATAAGGGTAAGCCCCCTTAGCGATCAACGACTTTCCAGATAATATAGATTTCAACATCAATCATAAAAGAACCTTTGAGTAAATAGTTTACCGTACAATTCAATCCTTCTACCATACAATGTCCCAATTAAATATAAGACATGGATTTACTGTCAAGTCTTATTTTATTTAATTATATGTATTTCGATTCCCAAATGCACAACTCTAATTAATGCAAATTAGAAACTCCTTTCTAATTTCATTCTGCCTTGGCCAAGGACTACTGAGTTATCATTTATCGAATCACATAGGACATACACATCTTTCACTAGACGAGGTAGATGAAAGTAGTATGCACACAAGCTAATCATATTTGATATGATGTAGCATATACTTTGTAATCTTATTCGTCTATTAAAGGCATTTTACTTTATCTACATAGTGCTGTTATATTAAATGTGATAAACCCATAGTTTTGAGCAATGCTTTTAGAATCATAATGGTGATCATGCTAATGAGATCTAAATTCAAGATAGCTCACAAACTAAAATCGTTCCTAATCGATGGATTACTAAAAAGGGGATTAGTGAATCCGGATAGATTAGTACATACGTTGCTTGCTCTTATGAAGAGGATGATTGATCTCATAATCATTTGTGTGGAGACACTAAAGCAAGTGTGTAGGTACTTATTAGAGAATAAGTTCACTGAACGTGGCTCGCTAAGGAATACCTAATGGAGTTTTACTCGCCTGTCAATAGGAATTCCTCTAGTGATAGTAGTACAAGTGATCCTTGGACTTGAGATCATCATAGTATCTTGTGTATGATGAGTTATACTTTGACATGTTCCTTAAGACCCTTAGGGTATATCAAAGGGTATGATTGGGTATAATAAGTTATACATGGAGATATGTGAATGATCAACAAAGAATCTACCACTTCTAGTAAAAGGAGTGAATGTCCTATGTGATTCGATAAATGACGACTCAGAAGTCTTTGGCCAAAGCAGAATGAAATTAGAAAGGAGTTTCTAATTTGCATTAATCAGAGTTGTGCATTTGAGAATTGAAATACATATAATTAAATAAAATAAGACTTGACAGTAATTCCATGTCTTATATTTAATTGGGACATTGTATGGTAGAAGGATTGAATTGTACGGTAACTATTTACTCAAAGGTTCTTTTATGATTGATGTTGAAATCTATATTATCTGGAAAGTCGTTGATCGCTAAGGGGGCTTACCCTTATTGTAGAATAAATATTATTTATTTAAATGAATTAAATAGTTTAATTTATTTATTTAAATAAGATTAGAATTGTTCTAATTGATTTATTCACAACCGGTTTAATATGGAGAACCTAAAGGGTCACACCGCAAAAGGAAAATATTTATTTAAGAAGTAAATGACATAATTGTAATAATAAGTTAAGTGTATTTAATTTAATCTATGGAGATAGAATAAATTAAATAACTTAATATTTATTATTTAATATTTTGGAAATATTAAATATAAATTAATAAGAGGAGTCTTATTATTATTATTACTATTACTATTATTTAATTCCTAATAGGGATTGGGAATTAATTAATAGAAGTACTCTCTCATGAATTCCTAATTGGATTAGGAGTTCAATTAATTAAAGGAGTTTAATTAAAATAAAAACCCTAATCCTAAATAGTTTAGGAGGGTTCCCTATATCTATAAATAAGAGGAGTCTTATTATGATTTGGGGTTTAACAGTCAGACAATTAGATTGTTAGACAATTTACACACTCTTCCATGAGAATTGGAGAGAGAGAGTACTTGTAATTTCTATAGAGATAGAAACTAGGGTTTTGCCAACACCCATCTTCTTGAACAACTATTATTCCTTGGTGGATCACCTCTAGAGGCCAAACACTTGGGTGGCTAACGTTGATCAAAAGAAGGAATTTAATCGGTGAAATTCAAGGAGAACGCGAAGGAATTGGAGGTGAACTTGTACCCGAGGAAGCACGGTTCTACGAGGGTATAATTTCTTAATCTCTATCTCTTTCGTTTAATTGATAATTGAGCACATGGATGATCATGGTGATGGTTTGTATGAAAATTTTAAAATCCGTTTTATCGCGCTTCCGCACTATTTATGTAATTTGATTGCATATTCGCGCTATGTACAAACCTAACAGTGGTATCAGAGCCTAACCTTGTGCTAATTATCGATTATGATTATTCCATGTGTGTATGATATGCGATTGGATCGAAATTTTTGGGCAGAATAAATTTTTCTGAATCAGCGTCGCGGCGCAGCTGCGCCGGCTCCAGTTCATTCTGGAGCGCAGCTGCGCCCATACCCAGAATCAGTTTTTTCTGGGGTTCAGCGCAGCTGCGCCGTGTCCCAGTTCATTCTGGGCGCAGCTGCGCCGGACAGCAGAATCCGAAAAATAATTTTTCCTTTAATTAAAATAAATGGTTTATTTAATTGATAAAATCAGAATAAAGGAGTTTATTCACATATGGAATAGGATTCCATGTTTCCTAGAATAAAAGAGTTTATTCACATATGGAATAGGATTCCATGTTTCCTTAAAAATAAAGATGTTTATTTTGATAAGGAATAGGATTCAACATATTTTATTTTCCAACAATTTTAAGTTAAAATAAAAGAGTTTGTTTTGAACTTGAAATTGGATTTCATGTTAATTGAAATAAAAGAGTTTATTTTGATTTGGAATTTGATTAAAAATAAAGGAGTTTATTTTTATTCAAAATTGGATAAAATAAAATAAATAAGTTTATTATGATTTAAATTTTGATTAAAAATAAAGGGGTTTATTTTGTTTCAAAATTGGATTTCTAGTAAACTTTTAATTGCCCATTAATTGATATCAATGCATATATGGAATGGTTTTATTATTCATGAGATGAATGTTATTTATTGATACATATAGAGATATGTATGATAATAAATAGGGATTGATTATGGACTACTGACCAATGTGTGATTGGATTTATTTTAGTGGATGCTTGAATGAATGAGTTTTATAAATGGGGTCTGCGTACCTCGTCTTCTCTAATTTTTCTTAATGTAAATTCTATCTCCCTCCTATGTACTTCCCCTTGACTGCTGATCAAGGTTTCTATTTATTGTAAATAGTTTTTGTAATAGGACTAGTTAGAATTAATTTTTGAAGAATTGGAGACAAAGGAGCAAGGAGCGCTTGAAGACCCGTTTGTAATGGAGCCCGGGTTTAAATGTAATAGTTATATTTAAATTTAATTCTTGCACCCTAGGTTTTTGACCTTTTGGTTCACTTGGTGGCTCTAGTGAACCAAACTAGAATAAAAGTCCATAATCAATCCGGGTAGAATATAGTATTCTATATGTGCATGCTTTGCTATGTATATATTATATATTATACAAACATGCTTCGCATGTTAAATAATATGACGCGTATTTTATATATATATGTGCATGCGCGCTAAACAAGATGAGACAAATAATAACAAACCCCTCAAAGCAATAATATTAAGTCCTAAGCGTTCAAAGATATTTGGAATATCGAACGTCGCCTTCTAGCATGGTAAAGCAATAGAGTATTAAAATATTTAATATGAGTTTGTTGTGTCACACAAGGCAAGTATTAAATATTTAAGATGTTGCTTTATCACATTTGATGCTTATACATAGACTGAACGATGTTGTTTTGTTGTGTCACACAAGGACAGTGTTTTTCTTTCGAATATATGGAAGTGCTAGGATGGACTTAACTTGGATAATTTTGATTCGGATGTGTCACCACTTGATCAAAATAATCTAAGAGGCAAAATACAAGGAGTTACATAGAGATGTAATTGACAATAGTTGTCTACCTATTTATTTATATATCGTTTGTTGTGTCACCACAAGGCTATATACATTTGAAATGGGATCCTTAGTCTCACTAGCAAATCTTTAATTAGAATTGCCGAACTATATAATGAGGGTAATATAGTTTGATGAAAATAGTGGGAGATATCAATTTAAAATAAAGACCTAATTTATTTTGGTAATTAATTAAAAATGAATGTATGCTAAAATGTTGTTAAATTACAAATTCATTTACAGAATTTTACGATGTTTAAATTCACTATCACTGCATAGCATATTAGATGCTAATTAACCGGACCGAATTACACAGACTAGTTAAGGAATTTGAGAATAGTTCTCAAGGCTGAAAAGCTATCTTATGTCCTTAATATGCCTATCCCTGCAATGGTTGCAGACAATGCCTCAGAGGAAGAGATTGCTACTTTTAGAAAGTGGCAAGATGATGCACAGTTGGCTCAATGCATCATGCTCGCATCCATGAGTAACGAGCTTCAGCGTCAGCATGAAAACTATGGATGCTCCTATTATACTCCTGCACCTTCAAGGAGTTGAAGGGTGAGGAAAGTAGGACTATTAGATATAAGATATCTAAGGAGCTCTTCCGATTCTAGAATAACCGATGGCACTACAGTATAGACAAATGTCCTCAAAATGATCAATCTGATTGAACAATTGGGACAACTGGGTTTTAATGGATGGAGAGTTGATCCAAGATTTGATCTTGCAATCACTTCCGGACTCTTTCTCACAAATTGTTGTGAATTTCCACATGAACAAGCTATATGTCAGCCTGCCTGAGTTGCTTAAACATGTTGAAAACTGTAAAGAGTCATTTTCCAACCAAGAAAGACCAAGTCTTACTAGTAGATGATTCTTCCAGGAAGCGGAAGAGGGCCAAAGGATCTTCTTAAAAGAAGAACAATTCAAAGAAGGTAAATGGAAAGGCAAAAACAAAGGACAATAAGAATAAGACTGATGCAAATAGCAAAGGAGTTTGCTTCCACTGCAATAAGCCTGGATACTAGAAAGGAAAAACTGTAAGGAGAATCTTACGGAGGCTAACCAGAAGAAGCTTAGTGAAGCTTCGGTTACAGATATAAGTTTGTTCATGATTAAAATAAATCTTTCTGTAAGTCAAGGTTCTACTTGGGTATTGGATATCGGCTATAGTTCTCACGTATGCAATCCAATGCAGAGACTAAGCAGAAGTAGAAAGCTAAACAAAGAGTAAGTAATCTTACGTGTAGGAATGGAGCAAAGGTTGCTACATTAACCGTAGGAACTTATAGTTTAGCGTTGCCTACGGGCAAGTCTATTAAGTTAATAAATTGTTATTATCTTCCAGTTCTCATTAGAAACATTAGAACTTTCATTGTTGGACAAGGAAGATTCTGGTATTATATTTAAGAACAATTGTTGTTCTATTTATAATAATGTTTTGTTTGAAATTGGAAGAATACTTGATAGACTTTGTATACTTGACTTACATGAAAAATAATTTTGCAAATTGAACAAACTAGTAAAAGGAAAAGGAGATGGTTATTCAAAGAGTTGAATTTGTATCTGAATCATTTGAAATGTTCAAAGAATTCAAAAGTGAAACAAATTGACAAAGTATTAAGATTCTTTGATCAGATCGAAGAAAGAATACTTGTGCAATGAGTTTCTAGATCATCTCAAAATGGTATTTTCTCATAATGGACACCTCCTGATACGCAATAGTTGATTGGTGTATCTAAAAGGAGAAATTGTATCTTGTTGGACATGGTGCAGTCCATAATGATTTTTACCGACATTCTAGTATCCATCTGGGGTTATACCCTAGAAACGGCTGCATATCTACAAAATAAGGTAACCTCAAAAATCTGGCCCCAATACTCCATAAAGGTTATGGATAGGGAGGATTCCTATTCTTAAGTATGTTAAGATAAGGGGTTGTCCAACTTATGTGAAAAGGTTTCAAAGATAAGTTTGGGACAAAATCTGACAAGTGCAGATTTGTGGGATATCCTAAAGAAAGTTTAGGGTATTATTACTATAATCCTACACGCTGCCTTCTTAGATAAAGGTGTTTATCATCGAAGGAGCTAGTGGGAGGGTAATAGATCTTGAAGGAGTTCAAGAACCACAAAGCATTTTAAGTCGAACCGAGGAACCTGTAGATAGACCTATTGTACCACAACCGAATCGTAAATCTGGAAGAGTACCAAAGATACCTGGGAGGTATGGATTCATCATAGAGGATGATGATGAGGTACGCATCATAGAGGATGATGATCCAGTTATATACGATGAGGCTATGAGTAGAAGATACTCAGAGAAATGGCAGATGGCCATGAAATCCGAAATGGACTCCATGTATAAGAACCAAGTATAGACTATGGTGCATATGGGTCTTTTAAGAGAAAGACTGGGGCAAATGGCAAGGTGGAGACCTATAAGACCAGACCTGTTTAAAAGGTTTTTCAAGTCAAGGAGTTGACTGTGATAAAACCTTATTACCGGGTAATGCTCAAGTCCATTTGGATTTTACTTGCGATTGCAGCTTATCACGAAATCTGGCAAAATGGATGTGGAGACGTCCTTCCTCAATGAAGACTTGAGGAGAATGTATTATGATACAGACAGAGGAATTTGTTTCAAAGGTTGAAGCAAATCGTGTGTTAAGCTACAATGATCCATTGATGGATTGAAGCAAGCTTCTCAAAGATGGAACATTCATTTTGATGAGACAATCAAAAGAGTTTGATTTTATCAAAAACGGGAATGAACCTAGTGTATACAAAAGGGTCAGTGGGAGCGCTGTGACATTCTTGGTATTATATGTTGATATACTACTGACAAGAAATAACACACCAATGCTACAATCAGTAAAGATAAAATTGTCTAAACATTCCTCCATGAATGACTTGGGAGGAGCATCCTATAAATTAGGGATATAAGTCTATATAGATAGATTTAAAAGGATGTTCGGCTTGACCCAAGGAACGTATATTCATTTGATGCTAAAGGCGTTTAGCATGGCAAACTCCAAGAGAGGTCTCATGATGATGAGCCATGGAGTGTATCTCTCTAAAATTGTCCCCAATTAAAAGAGAGATCGCATGAGTTACTATCATGTATGCAATGAATATACAAGGCTTGATGTTGATCAATCATATTCTGGAGAAGATCACTGTAAGACAGTGATAAACACCTTTAAGTACTTAACCGGTACTAAAGATGTGATCATGATTCATGGTAGGACTGAATTAAAACTAGAGGGCTTAACAGACTCAAGTTTTTCAGATTGACCAAGACGATAACAAATCCACTTTAAGGTAAATCGTTACCTTAAAAAGGTGGTGCAGTGAATTGGAAAGGTTCCAAACAGCAAAGAGTTGTTGGTTTAGTGACAAAGACAAAGTATATAGCTGTAAATAAAGCTGCAAGTTGATTGTTTGGATGAAAAGTTCATCACAGAACTAGGAATAGTTCCTAAGTCTCATCTTGGATTCAAACATGTGTTGCGGCACTTTCATTTGATTAGTGGAATCATTGAAAGAGGATAAGTCACTATAGAGATAGTGGACTCTCAAGAACAACATTGCATATCCATCTACTGAAGCCTTATCCAAACAGCAGGATGATCGTCACTTAGAGAAGAAGAGTATTAGATACCATGACGATTGGCTTTAGTGCAAGTGGGAGATTGAAAGTAGTATGCACACAAGCCAATCATATTTGATATGATGTAGCATATACTTTGTAATCTTATTCGTCTATTAAAGGCATTTTACTTTATCTACATAGTGCTGTTATATTAAATGTGATAAACCCATAGTTTTGAGCAATGCTTTTAGAATCATAATGGTGATCATGCTAATGAGATCTAAATTCAAGATAGCTCACAAACTAAAATCGTTCCTAATCGATGGATTACTAAAAAGGGGATTAGTGAATCCGGATAGATTAGTACATACTGTCGACGCCGGGTTTTTCCTCGTCTCTTTCCCTTTTCCTATTTTAGCCTTTTGATTTAATGATTCTTTGGAAAAGATCGGCATTGATGTCGACGGGGTTTTGAAAGATCGTTTTTATGATGAGCCAATTAACCAGAGTCGCCAGTTGGTATATTTGAAATGGATGTACCAACTCATCCGAGTTTTCGTTTTTTATAAATCGCTGGCTCATGTGTGACTCCGAATTAATTGGTCTGCGAATCGAGATTCATAGAGTTCGGGGGCTTGCTTAAGCGAGGGGAAGGTGTTAGGCACCCCCCGACTTCCGTGAAACACGGTTACCGCAATCTTGATGCTTTCCTATCCTTTAATTCATGAAATGTGTGTGTGTGCGCGTGTGTGTGTGTGTGCCTATGTGAATGTTGTGGTGAGTTTGTATGAAAGAATCATTTGGATTTTTAGGGAAAGTCGTGCTTTAATTTGAAAACGCTTCGGAATGTCTTTTCGGCTTATACGAGAAATCTTTATTCTTTATGAGAAAGGTTTTGATTTTAATTGTCAAAACTGCAAGATTTTCATTAGGTGTCGTTTTGGCAAAACAAGAGTTTTAAACCTTCGCCAAAATAGGAATCGAGATTTATACGTTGCTTTCATAAATGGTAGGCAATTTCTAGAATCTCTTTCGCCCTATGTATCAAGGTTTAGTAAAATGTTTATTTCTCTTTATAAAACCATTTTTTGTGACATTTGGAAACAACTTCCTTTTGGCTTTCTCGTAAAATAGGAATCGACTTTCATTAGCACTTCCAATTTTTAGCCTCGTGATGCTAATATCCTACTTTGATTAATCTTAGCAAAATCTTGATTGTTTTGGCTTTGAAATCCTTTTGTTGGGTGTTACAAATCAAACTAAATATCAAACGCGTAGGGGGCTATTCGTGGGCATGTAAGCCATCAAAATATCCCCTAACGCCAACAATCACATATTTTACTATTACGGGGCCTTAAACCCGATTCTCGCTCTAGCGTCGTTTTAAGGCCCAACGATTACATGTTACAACAAAACGAGTACCTTACATCCATTACATGTATCAAAACGTCCATCATCGGATTTGGACCACGGGGTCGCATTCCTAGGCTCACAACCACGATTACTACATACTCACAAAATGAATACTACAATAACAACAACGTAGATTGCCTAACACATCCTAAAAATACAATCAATCAAGCTACGCCTAATATATACCCATAAATAAGCTAGAAATTTCATCAATTAGATATCATCGGATTATTAGGAAGAATCTTATTTCCAATGGAACCCTCACCAATAATCCCTAATCCATGATTGTTCAACAATATTCTCGAAAATTGCAATTAAATTTAGCCAAATGACATGATAGAAGTTGCAAAAATAATGAGATTTTCACCTTGCAAATGATACCAAAATTGTGTAGAAACTTGTGTGTTTGATTGAAATATGAGATGTATTGATATAATCTAACAACAAAGGAACTTCCTCTCTTTTTTCTCTCAATTGTTGCAAGAATTTGTGCTATTTCTCCCTATTTTCCGAGCTAAAACTGCTGCTGATTTCCTTCTTCTTCCGCCAAACTACTCAACCCTCCTGTATGCTGCCCGAAAGCTGGGCTTAAATAGGCTGGCCAAAGCCAGCCGCAGATCTATCTGCGGCTGGCCGCAGATGGGATCTGCGGCTGGCCAGCTGGCGCGCCTCCCATCGCACTCAGCTGGTAGTGCTGATTTCCTGGTTTCCGTGCTGGCGCACCCACTTGGCCGCAGATCTATCCGCGGCTGGCGGGCTTGACTTTCTCGATTTTCGTGCCACGCCTCGATTTTCGTGCCGCAACATCGGTTTTCGCTGACAGGCTCGTATTCTGCAGTCCGGGAATTTCCGGGAGACGTGCCACCTCATTCGGAAATGCCTGCCTCGGACGGCTTTATTGTCACGTAAACTTGGGTTGCCCAAAACATTGCGGCGGTGCCGGGCGCTCGCCCTTGTGCCCGCTCCTTTGCTCCCGCAAGCCGGTTCAATTGACGATTTCGCCCTCCTGTCATGGTTAGTAGAAGGAAACGCAAAAATTGGGTGTCTACAGCTGCCCCTCTTTATCATGTTTATGAAATGATAAATGAAATGAACAGGATAAAGAATAGACACTCGATGCATGAATGACAGTGCGTAAGAATGACAGTACATACATGATGCTACACATATAGCTTATGATGCAACATAAGATGTAATGCATGCAAGACACTCGTAAGAGTGTCAATGTATCAACCCCTTGACCGTGTTTGTTAGTCTTTGGGTTCACTCTTTCAATCTATCGTCTCGTTCGGGGCCGGGTATCGTCGCCGGTCACCCATCTCGTAACCCCCGGTTATCATCGCCGGTTGGTTATCTTGTCGGAGCCGGTTATCGTCGCCGGACATCCATCTCATGATCGCCGGTTATCGTCGCCGGTCGATCGTCTCGTCGGGGCCGGGTATCGTCGCCGGTCACCCATCTCGTAACCCCCGGTTATCGTCGCCGGTTGGTTATCTTGTCGGAGCCGGTTATCGTCGCCGGACATCCATCTCATGATCGCCGGTTATCGTCGCCGGTCGATCGTTTCGTCAGGGCCGGGTATCGTCGCCGGTCACCCATCGCGTAACCCCCGGTTATCGTCGCCGGTTGGTTATCTGTCGGAGCCGGTTATCGTCGCCGGACATCCATCTCATGATCGCCGGTTATCGTCGCCGGTCGATCGTCTCGTCGGGGCCAGGTATCGTTGCCGGTCACCCATCGCGTAACCCCCGGTTATCGTCGCCGGTTGGTTATCTGGTCGGAGCCGGTTATCGTCGCCGGACATCCATCTCATGATCGCCGGTTATCGTCGCCGGTCGATCGTCTCGTCGGGGCCGGGTATCGTCGCCGGTCACCCATCGCGTAACCCCCGGTTATCGTCGCCGGTTGGTTATCTGGTCGGAGCCGGTTATCGTCGCCGGACATCCATCTCATGATCGCCGGTTATCGTCGCCGGTCGATCGTCTCGTCGGGGCCGGGTATCGTCGCCGGTCACCCATCGCGTAACCCCCGGTTATCGTCGCCGGTTGGTTATCTGTCGGAGCCGGTTATCGTCGCCGGACATCCATCTCGTGATCGACGGTTATCGTCGCCGGTCGATCATTTCGTCGGGGCCGGGTATCGTCGCCGGTCACCCATCTCGTTACTTAACACGTCAAATGGCTGCAAGGGAGCAAGGTGGGACCCATCAGGGCCAGCCGCGGATGGATCTGCGGCCAGCCGCAGATACATCTGCGGCCAAAATCGGGATTTATATGCGGCTCGCCGCTTCTAGATCTGTCACTTTCAAACTCCCTCTCACACAGATTCTCTCGATTTTTCTTGTTCGCAAGGGCGTTTTGTCGATTTTTTCAATTTTCCTGCAAAAACTGCTCCAGTAGGGTCGATCTACGCGCTACAGGTAACACTTTGACCGGTCACTTTTCAATTTCGTCAATGTTTTGCTATACATTTGACTATTTGCATGTTTAGACATAAAATGTATGCTTCACAATGTTCATGCAATGTACCATCATATATACATGCTATGTATCAACTGTGTGAGTCTTATTTTACGTTCATGAGGCGGTCCCACATATTGTTATTCCTTTTCTGCAAGAGAAACATGCATTACATGATGTAATTACACATATGAATGCAATTTAAATCTGTTTGAGGCTTTGATTGATGGAAAACACGTTTGGCTTATGCCTGGGATGTCCATTTTACAAACGGAACTCTGCCGATTTTTTTTTTTTTTTTTTTTTTTTTTTTTTTTTTACCATAACCATGCATCATGTTGCATTAATCATATGATGAGGCTAGAAATTTAGAATGTTCATTACATAATTTTAAAAGGGAACTTACCTTCTTTCTCGCCCGTTCTATTCCAGCTATGGATCGTGATGCGCCCAGTAGCTCCTCCGCCTCTCGGACTTCGGGTGTTCGCCGTCGTAGGGCTGCACCTGCCCCTATTCCCCCTCGTACCCGTCAGGCTCGTCGCTTGGCGGAGTCTGTCATCCGTCCTGATCACCCGGACGTTGAGGAGGTTGCTCCTCCGGAGGTTGCGGTGGAGGAGCCGTCTTCCAGCACATCAGCTCCCCCCACTCATCGCGCATTATCTGGCGCTTCTGTCCAGATACCCGATCTATTGGGTCGGGATCTCAGTCGTCATCCCTCGGCATCTCTTGTGGCTAATGAGGTATCCTCGATTCGGCTTTTCATTTGTTCTTGATTTCTCAATTTCCGGCTCTATCTGGATTGACCCATTGGTGATTTTCACAGGTGCCTGAGTTTACCCAGCCGAGGGGTAATTGGTTCAACATTTACTCTCTCTACGCGGCCCTGCATAGTGATTACCGGGAGATGGTGGACTCTTGGGGCTTTCGACATTTCTTCACTATCATTCCCCGTCAGTGCCCCTGGGGTTACATGAGGGCTTTATCCGAGCGATGGTTCCACCATACGCAGTCTCTCCATCTTCTTGACTGCGAGGTCGTGCTGACCCCCTGGGATTGGAGGTACATTACGGGCATAGAGTTCACCGGGTCCCGTGTCCCCCTGGATCTTGATATCACTCCAGTGGAGGTCCGAGCTTTGCTAGGCTTCGCTGCTGATGATCGGGTCTTCAAGGCCCGTAGTATTCGGTCCGGCGCTTTGGCTGTCGATGCTGTTGGGGGTCTGTACGCACTGCCCATTCCCGCGGATCAGGGCACCAGGGACATTCTGCTACGACGCCTGTTCCTGACCATCATGAGGGGTTGTTTTCTGGGGAACAACTCCTCCACCATTCATTTCAGCGTCGTAGGAGCGGTCAGAGACGTGGACCGCATCGGTGACTATGACTGGGGGTCATTTACCTTTGCCTATTTCCTCCATGGCATGCGTCTACGCTCAGAGGGACAGACTGATGCCTGGCTCGGCTTCTACCATTTTCTGTTGGTGAGTCCCCTCCTCCTCTCTCTTACTGTATTTCTTTTCCTTTCATCTCTTTTCTGTATTTGATAGTGACTCATGCCTTGCCTTGTTTCTATTCACAGTTCTGGGCTTACGAGCGGCTGCCATGTCTGAGGCCTATCACTACTCTGGGCCCGGACACTTATCCTCGGGGTCGGCGATGGCATCACAGTACTCTGGAGGAGGTCCCCGTGTCGGGCAGCTTTGCACATTGTCGTATTCAGCTGGAGTTGATCACGGCTGCCGACGTCGTCTGGATTCCCTACCTCTCCGATCATCTGACTGTGGGGTTTGCTGACGGGCATCCTTCCGGCCCGGAGTTCGAGCTTTCCACCCGTCGCCTCACTTTGCAGAGTGTTGGAGGCTGGGTGATGTATCTGGGAGAGCGCGCATTCAGATGCGTCACTGGGGAGATCCGCATCCCGCACTCCCTTTCTTTCACTACTTTCTGGCCGCTGGATTCTCAGCCCTCGGAGATCATGCTCGCCGGGGAGGACGGTCGGATGCTTTCCACAGGCCCCAGTACGAGTGAGGCTTTCAGGACTTGGTGGGGTAACTCGTACCATCGGTCCCCAGACTCGGGCCACTTTCTTTCTTGGAGACATGGTTCCAGGCTCGGTTACGATGACCGATTGGGCTGCCTGTGTTCGGACCCCTACCCACGCTGAGCAGATCGCCACATTGACCCGTCAGGTGGATCAGTTGTCGCTGTTTATTCGGGGGTTGGGCCGGACCCCGGAGGAGGCTTACACCTACGATCCTGACGGTGCAGGTTATGATGCAGGCCCGAGTTCATCTGATGCCACAGCGCATCCCTACATCCCTGATATGAACTTTGGTCCTCCGAGCTCGACGACTCCGGGGGATCAGTTCGAGGATCCTGCTTTCATAGATGATACTGATTTTATTTAGACCAGGATAGGATAGGGCCTTTTGTATTGGCACCTGCTTAGATTTCTTTTTCATTTATGCACTATGTACTGAACTCATTTATTTATTTACGCACAGTTTCTTTTCATCTTTATGGGATTCACCTGCTTTATTATTAACTGTATGATGCATGCTTTTTATTTATGGGTAGAGAATGACCCCTGTACAGTCTTTTTTGATACTATTTTTTCACAGATGTCGTCCTCAGCTGCCGTGGTTCGTTTGGATTCCACTCCTCCCACAGGGTTGGTTGGCAGCCTCCTCCGCTGGTTGGACAGTCTACTGCCAGCAGATAGGGTTATCGTAGATGGTCTTTTGGGACATTCTTGGTCCTTATTAACCTTCCGGGTGCCAGCGGGCTTTGTGGATGGTCTTCTGAGCTATTGGGCCCCTGCCCGTCAGGTGTTTAGGTTTGGGACAGTAGAGCTGACCCCCACCCTTGAGGAGTATGCTCGCTTCACCGGCTTGCCGTTGGATGGTCCCTGTGCTAGGGTTACCGTTGGTTCCATGCGCCGTCAATTCTTGACTTTCACTGGTTTGCGGAGGGCTGTCTTATTACCGGTAATCACATCAGACCATATGGTTCCTCTTCAATTCTTGATTGACCGATTTGGCTCATCTGACAGTTTTCGTCTTTTCCTCGGTGATTTTTCCGTGTCCGAGGAGCGCTGGGATGCCATCAGATTTTTCCATCAGACGTGGATTCGGCTAGTTTGAGTCGGACTGGGGCCTTTGATGACTCTGGAGTGATTTTCACAGAAGATACCACAGACCACTCCATTTCAGCCGATTCTGCCCCGAGTCGGGTCGCTGAGGATTCCCGACTCCGCCTGGCCCTGATTACTACTGAAGCCGAGAGGGATGCCGCCCCTGCCGAGAGAGATGAGGCCATTCGGGCTAGAGATGCTGCCATTGCTGATAGAGAGGCCATCGTATTTCAGACCAGGGCAGTGGTAGATGCTCATTTTGGGACTGTCAGCCGAGCTACTGCTTTACTGGATCGTATTGATATGATGGGGCAGCAGATTGCAGGAGATGCTGATGCTTCAGATCTATCCACCACCCTGTCCATCCTGCTTCGGCTAGTTTCAGATTTGTAGATTATTTTATTTCCTGCTTAGACTATGTTGGTTTCATCAGTTATTGAAAGAGAAATCTTGTAATAAAACGACTTATATATATAGACATGCATTTGAATTTAGTCATTTTCCCCTTTTGTCGTATCATTGCCATCCATTGGATCATCATTTTATCTAACTGACCATGATTTTGACATTTCGCCTTCTTTCTTTCCTCAAGACTTGATGGAGATTTGACAGATATTGCCGCACACCTTTTGATTTCGTCGGATTGAATCTCAGATTTTGGATAACTGTTTGGGTTGGATCAGGGTATGTATCCTGGGATGAAACTGGTTAGGCAGTTGGTTTCGGGAAGGTTTTGAGGGTGTAGGAAGGTTTTATCTGGCTATCGAAAATTGGTTTTGGTTAGGGAAAGGATTATTTTTTTTTTTTTAAAGGATCGGACCGCGCCATGATGGCTGCCTACGTACCCCCCACAAGTTGGGAGATCAGGTCCTACGTAGTTCGCTCTCAAAGGAAAAACAGAACTGATGATTTAAGCGTAGAACCGCTTCACCGAGTCAGCATTGAGGGGTTGTGGAAATACCTCACCATCCATTTCCTGCAATATGAGGGCTCCTCCGGATAGCACTTCCTTAATCACGAATGGTCCTTCCCAATTCGGGGCAAACTTCCCCTTGGCTTCGTCTTGACAAGACATGACTCTCTTTAGCACCAGGTCATTCTCCTTGAATTTCTGAGGCCTGATCCTTTTGTCGTATGATCGGGAGATCCTCTGTTGATATAGCTGGCCGTGCCAAACAGTAGCCACCCTCCTTTCATCAATTAGGGCCAATTGGTCGTATCGGCTTTGCATCCAATCCTCCTCGCTTATCTGAGCATCGATCACTATTCTGAGGGACGCCATCTCAACTTCAACTGGCAGGACAGCCTCCATTCCATATACCAAGGCGTAAGGGGTTGCCCCTGTAGAAGTACGCGTTGACGTTCGGTAGGCTAGCAAGGTGAGGGGTAACAGATCTGGCCATCCCCGATGATTAGCAGACATTTTTGCCATGATCTTCTTGATGTTCTTATTTGCAGCCTCCACTGCCCCATTCATCTTAGGACGGTAAATGACGGAATTGAGATGCTTAATCTTGAACTGGTCACACAGTTCCTTCATGAGGGCGTTGTTTAAATTCTTGGCATTGTCGGAGACCACAACCTCAGGTTGCCCATATCGGCAAATGACATTATTCCTGACGAAGTTGACGATGACCTCCTGAGTTACTTTAGGGAAAGAAGCTGCCTCTACCCATTTGGTGAAATAATCGATCATGACGAAAATGAATCGGTGCCCGTTGCTTGCTTTGGGCTCTATTGGTCCGATTACATCCATTCCCCACATTGAAAATGGCCACGGGGAGGTCATACAGTGCAGTTCATTGGGGAGGTGTATGGATCACATTACCGTGCGCCTGGCATTGGTAACACCGTTTGACATGATCATCGCAATCGGCCTTCAGCGTTAACCAATAATACCCTGTCCTCAAGATCTTTTTGGCCAACATCGGTCCACTCATATGTGGCCCACACACCCCGCCATGGATTTCATTCATAATCCTTTGGGATTGCGTTTCGTCTACGCATTGCAACAGTCCCAACCCGGCATCCCTTTTGTAAAGTGAATCGCCACTCAGGTAAAACTTCATCGCCATCTTTTGAATTCTCATCCTTTCAGTCCGATTTGCCTGATCGGGAAGGGATCTGTCTCTCAGATATTCCCTGATGTCGTGATACCAGGGCTGCCTTGTCAACACCACCTCGTTTGATAACACTGCCGCCGAACATTTTCCTCATATGCCGGGGCATTCTGTACGGTGATCTCAATCTGTGGACTGTCCCTACTCTTGATCACGTGGATTAAGGAAGCCAAAGTCGCCAATGCATCGGCAAAATCATTTCGTCCCTCGAGGAATATGGCGGAAGGCGATATCTTCGAACTCTTGCATGAGCTGGGTGACACAACGATGGTATGGAAGTAACCGAAGCTCCTTAGTGTTGTATACCCCGATTGCTTGTCTGATTACCAATTCTGAATCCCCGAACACCGCTAGTCTTTTTACTCCCATGTCACGGGCCAATCGGAGTCCCAAGATACACCCCCTCGTATTCAGCGGTGTTGTTCGAATTGCTGAAACGAAGTTTAGTGGCCACGGGGTATTGTTCTCCGGTGATAGAGACTAGGACCGCTCCGGCTCCTGCCCCCTCGGCATTCATGGCACCATCAAAATACAGCTTCCAAAATTGTCCCTCGTCATCACATTTTTCGCGCGATACCCAAAATATATCCTCACCCGGGAGAGGAGTTTCTAACGGCTCCATCCCTCCTGCCGGGGCTTCTGCCAACTGATCTGCAATTCCCTGCCCTTTCATGGCCTTTTGGGTCACGTACACCATGTCAAACTGTTGTAAAATTAACTGCCATCTTGATAGTCGACAATTCAGCATGGGCCTTTCGAAAATATATTTCAGGGGATCCATTCTTGATATCAGGTACGTTTGTATGCCCATGGAGGTAGTGCTGTAATCTCCCTGCAGCCCAGGCCAGAGCACAACAGGTCTTCTCAATGGGAGTGTAATTCTGCTCACATTGGCTAAATCTTTTGCTGAGGTAATAGATGGCCTGCTCTTTTCCCGCCTCATTTTTCTGTCCCAACATACATCCCATCGCGATGGCATTTACCGATATATACATAAACAGAGGGATCCCATCCTTCGGGGGTACCAGCACTGGTGCCTCCGTCAATTGTTTCTTAATGGTCTGAAACGCCCTCTGACATTGCTCATTCCATTCTTGGGACACCCCTTTTCTTAACAGTTTAAAAATCGGCTCACATGTAGTCGTCAAGTGGGATATAAAACGGCTGATGAAGTTTATTCTCCCCAGGAATCCTCTTATCTCCTTCTCTGTGTGGGGTGCCGGCATATCCACAATGGCCTTAATCTTTGCTGGATCCAACTCAATGCCCCGATCACTAACCAGGAATCCCAAGAGCTTGCCTGACTGCACTCCGAAAGCACACTTGGCTGGGTTGAGTTTCAAATTATACTTTCTGAGTCGATCAAATAGCCTTTTAAGATGAGTTATATGATCGGATTTCTACCTTTGATTTCACAATAATGTCATCCACGTAGACCTCTATCTCCTTGTGCATCATATCGTGGAACAAGGCCATCATGGCTCTCTGATAAGTAGCCCCTGCATTTGTGAGACCGAAAGCCAGTCGTCTATAGCAGAAAGTGCCCCAGGGGGTGATGAATGCGGTCTTTTCCCGGTCTTCTTCCGCCACCATTATCTGATGATATCCCGCAAAGCAATCCACAAAAGAATACATTTCGTACTGGGCTGTGTTATCTACCAGGATGTGTAATGAAAGGCACCGGGAAGTTATCCTTGAGACTGGCCTTGTTTAGATCTCTGTAGTCTACACATACCCTCACCTTTCCTCCAGGCTTAGCTACCGGGACCACATTGGATAACCATTCAGGATAAGTGGATACCATAATGATTCCCGCCCTGAACTGCTTGATGATCTCTTCCTTCACTTTTAAGCTCCACTCCGGTTTCAATTTCCTTAATTTTTGTTTGACAGGCTTGAAACCCTCCTTGATGGGTAATCGGTGTACCACAATGTCGGTGGACAATCCGATCATATCCTCATGAGACCAGGCAAAGACATCCTCATATTGTTTTAGCAGCTCAGTCATTTCGGCTTTCTGGCTGGGGGTGAGGTCCGTCCCTATCTTGAGTTCCTTTGGCTTGTCAGGGGTTCCAATATCAACGGTGATGGTTTGGTCCAAGTTGGGTTTGGGTTTATCCTCGACCCATCCTTTGATCTCGTCAGGTGCGTCGTCGTAATCTGTCTCGTCTTGTTCAATGCCCATTAAATCGAAATCCAGCTCAATGTCAAAATCATAATCATCATTCAAAATTTGAAAGACCATTTGTTAGGCAAGGATTACTCAAATGGGTACACCTGACATGAAAACAAAATACTTGTCATATATAAATCATTTTTCACGACGATCGCAATTTCAAATAACACGAAGAAACGACACAATTATGCAGAAATAAAGCAACAACAAAATAAAACTTCCTCATTCCCCCATCCTCTAGGGTTAACCACCCTGACGTCGAGCTTTACCCTTGTTTGGATATCACTGGTTTCTGGGTCCAATTATCGATGGTCAGGTCAGATGAAATGCGCTGGATAAAGGAGGGCCTCACATCGGACACCTCCCCGATGATTACGGATACGTCGCCTGAGTCCTTCTCCATATCTTCTCTAGGAATAATCAGCCCTGCCCAATCGATGACAGGCACAACTTGTTGGGCTCCCGGTGGTGTGATAACATTCGTCCCCTCCTTACTGCTTGTTGATTGTCCGGGGATATAGCATTTGGTTTCAAACTCTTTTGCAACCTCCCGCAGGAAACTTTCCCTCCGGGCCGACTCATTACGTGTGGGGGTTAACTCTTCATTCCCTGCCCCAATCACAGGTCCGCTGATCCCCTGCTTATTGTCGATTTTGGTCACTGGACTGCCAACTAGTCGAACCGGAGTCGCACCCTGACGGTGTCCCCGTACTGCGCCCACATGGTATCCCAATCCTGCTTTGCCTATCTGCTGTGGTAGGTGGATGGGCTCGGTGATTCCCTGACTGCTTTTCCCTAGTCCCTGTCCAGGTTGGAAGTTCATTTTAATCATTTCCCTTGCCACAAAGGTGAGTTCCGGAGAGACCCTTGGTTTCACAGCTGGAGCTCCCAGGCATCTATAATGGGGAGTGCTAATCTCTAGTGCTTGAAAGCTGGCAGGCGCCGCTGACTCATCCACATTGATTACTGGTAGGCCACTCCTGGGAGGAGAAGGGTCATCACATTCGGCCGAGATTGTTACCAGATTCCCATCGATGATCAACTTGATTTGTTGGTGGAGCGTGGAAGGAACTGCCCCGGCCATGTGTATCCACGGCCTCCCTAACAGCAGGTTGTAGCTTGCCGTAATATCTAGGACTTGGAAGGATATATCAAAAGTACAGGGCCCTATCTCCACTGGCAATTCTATCTCTCCGATGGTATCCCTCCGGGATCCGTCAAAAGCCCGAACCACCACATGACTGGCCCGTAGGCGCTTGGGACTGATGTTCATTTTCTTCAGCGTGCTGAGAGAGGACATATATTCAATGCCGATCCCCCGTCGATCAGCACCCCATTCATGACATATCCTGAGGAGATTACCGCGATGTGTAGCGGTTTTCGGTGCCCCCTTCCCTCTTTGGGAATGTCCTCATCCGTAAAGGATATTGCATCGGTTTCCAATAAGTGGCCTACCAGCTGGCCGAAACCCTCCTCACTAATTTCTTTGGGCACAAATGCCTCCTCCAGAACCTTCATCAGGGTTTTGCAATGCTCACTGGATGACAACACCAAGTCCATGACTGATGTTAGGGTTGATTCCTCATTTAAAATCTGGATCCCCCTCGTTTCTGGGTGATCCATCCTTTTCAAAAACTCCATGGCCCTTTCCTCGGAAACCTCTTCCTTTTTTCTCTTTTGGCTCTCAAGGACTCGCCCGGGAAGATATAAGGGGTTCCCCTTGGTCGTCACGGAAGCACAACTGGCCGCTTCCTCTGGTATTCCCCCATAATTCCAGGGTACAGTCTTCAGACTACTGATAGGGAGTTGCGGCCTTGCTGCAAGGATGATGGGCCTCGGGGCTGTCAACTTGACAGGTCTTTCCATGCCATTTGTACTTTATCCCTATCAACCTGATGGGCGCTCCCCGTGCACTCCCATGATCATGTATCACGTTGATCAATTCCTCAATTTTCTGCACATAGTTCAACCTTGGCGGCCCCCCAGCCTCACTTGCCTCCGTCGCATTAACTCCCCCTCCATCATGTCTTGGCAGGGGATTTGCTTTAACATTCGGGGAGTCCGGTTGTTCCACCACAATTTCCCCACTGTCTATCATGTTTTGGATTCGATGCTTCAACGTCCAGCAATCTTGTGTATCATGGCCAGGGGAACTGGAGTGGTATGCACATCGCTTGCTCGGGTCAAACCTTCTACCCTTTGGGTCACTCGGTGGTGTCAGACCAACTATTTTCTTTTGGGCTACTAATACCGCTAATACCCGTTCAAGCGGCTCCCCGAGCGGGGTGAATATTCGATTCTGCGAGGCCTCATATCTTCTTCGCCCCTCTGCCCTTTGATCTGTGAAGTTTGGCTGTCGGGATGGCCCTCCCCTCTGCACCTGCACCGGAGGATGACCTTCTGCTTTTCTGGATGACCCCTGTAGGATGAGGGAGACATCCTCCTCCTTTTTCTTTTGGACCCTCCGGGAAGTGCTACCGTAGTTTCCATTCTGTATTTGCTCTTGCACAGCAGTTTCTAAAGTAGTAAGATCCCGGATTTTACCCGATTTCAACCCCATGTCAACCATCTCTCCATGTTTAATCATTTCAGCAAAGGGTCTTCCAATCCCCGAGATGACCCGCTCATAATACGGTGCCTCCTGAATGTCTACAAAGGTCATTACCATCTCTGATTCGCTCATCGGGGGGGTTACCTGTGCGGCCATGCCCCTCCATCGTTGCGCATATTCCCTGAAGGATTCCCTAGGCTGTTTTTTAACCTTTGTCATTTGGTACCTGTCAAGAGCCATCTGGGCCTGAAAGCTGTATTGGGTTAAGAAGGTATGGGCCAATTCCTCCCAGTTGTGGATTCGGGCGTTGTCGAGGCGGGCATACCAGATTCTTGCCTCCCCTGTTAAGCTTTTCTGGAATAGTTGCATTCTTAACCCCTCGTCTTCGGCATAAGACCCGAGTTCTCCAATGTATATTTTCAAGTGTGTATAGGGATCTCCCTTTCCATTGTATTTTTCAAACTCGGGAACTTTGAACTTTTCTGGATATCTGGCTCCGGGGAAAACACATAGATCCGAATAATTGACCCTACCCAGTGAGCCTATGCCTCGTAGAGATTGGATGGTCTCCCCCATGTGTTTCATTTTTCTCCGAAGGTCGTCATTGTCCCCTTCTTCTGGGATAGTAATCACTGTCCTGCTAGGTATGGGAACGGCCCCTGTAATGACTGGCTCGTCCTTGAGTTGGGGTTGGTCATCCTTACCCAGGTTTACAATATTTTTAGGAGGATTCTGGTCACCCCCTGGTGGTGGAATATTATGTGGTCCTTGGCTTACCGGATCCTGTCTGAGTAGGAACTGCTCTTTTAGCATCGTGGCCATTTCCATCATCTGTTTTTTGAAGTCATCAAACTCTTCCCGAGATATGGAACTATGATTAGGAATATCAGCCATTTCAGATGTAGAATTTTGGGCTTTCTTAGACTGCGAACGGGTTTGAGGAGCAATCCTACAGAGACAACGGTTCGAAGTTTAGTCCTGGGGAAATGAAAACATGGATGCATGCTAAAACTGTAAATTTTTTGTGTGTTTTTTGGGTTTTTTAATCTTTCCCTGCAAAAGAGAAAGTTAGTAGTCCTTTAGTGCCATAACCAATGCTAAACATGCTTTATTATGCTCCCCCAACTATTCCCTGCAATTCACAGCGGTTAGTAATCTCTTTCGACACAGAAAAGGGATGTATGAATATTGAATGAGATCATGACATTTAGACATATAAACGTAAAAAGGCATGAAGAGACTTTTCCTGCGTTGGGTTAATCTGAGGCTGACCTACCCTAGGGTTACTCTCGCGGGCTTTTCGGCATGAAGGTTCCCAAATCTTCGCAATCTACTCGTTTGAGCCCTTTCGATTGGAGCGGATTTGAGTGGTGCGTTTCCTGAGCCATCTCCGGGGAGCAGCCCCATCGAGTCCAGTAATAAGCAACCGACGGGTTCGCCTCAGGAGGAGGTACTCTCTCAACATACATTCACATTCATCGTCCTCACCGTATGCAAATGATTACTTTGAAGTAAAGCAAACCCATTCAATCATTCATTCATTGGACAACAACACACATTCACACAACAATAAAAAGAAGTCAAAATGTCGCACGCACATACACATTTATAAATTTTAAAGGATAGGATAGCATCAAGACTTGACGCGGCTTAAGCCCTCTAATATCCCCAGCAGAGTCGCCAGCTGTCGACGCCGGGTTTTTCCTCGTCTCTTTCCCTTTTCCTATTTTAGCCTTTTGATTTAATGATTCTTTGGAAAAGATCGGCATTGATGTCGACGGGGTTTTGAAAGATCGTTTTTATGATGAGCCAATTAACCAGAGTCGCCAGTTGGTATATTTGAAATGGATGTACCAACTCATCCGAGTTTTCGTTTTTTATAAATCGCTGGCTCATGTGTGACTCCGAATTAATTGGTCTGCGAATCGAGATTCATAGAGTTCGGGGGCTTGCTTAAGCGAGGGGAAGGTGTTAGGCACCCCCCGACTTCCGTGAAACACGGTTACCGCAATCTTGATGCTTTCCTATCCTTTAATTCATGAAATGTGTGTGTGTGCGTGTGTGTGTGTGTGTGTGCCTATGTGAATGTTGTGGTGAGTTTGTATGAAAGAATCATTTGGATTTTTAGGGAAAGTCGTGCTTTAATTTGAAAACGCTTCGGAATGTCTTTTCGGCTTATACGAGAAATCTTTATTCTTTATGAGAAAGGTTTTGATTTTAATTGTCAAAACTGCAAGATTTTCATTAGATGTCGTTTTGGCAAAACAAGAGTTTTAAACCTTCGCCAAAATAGGAATCGAGATTTATACGTTGCTTTCATAAATGGTAGGCAATTTCTAGAATCTCTTTCGCCCTATGTATCAAGGTTTAGTAAAATGTTTATTTCTCTTTATAAAACCATTTTTTGTGACATTTGGAAACAACTTCCTTTTGGCTTTCTCGTAAAATAGGAATCGACTTTCATTAGCACTTCCAATTTTTAGCCTCGTGATGCTAATATCCTACTTTGATTAATCTTAGCAAAATCTTGATTGTTTTGGCTTTGAAATCCTTTTGTTGGGTGTTACAAATCAAACTAAATATCAAACGCGTAGGGGGCTATTCGTGGGCATGTAAGCCATCAAAATATCCCCTAACGCCAACAATCACATATTTTACTATTACGGGGCCTTAAACCCGATTCTCGCTCTAGCGTCGTTTTAAGGCCCAACGATTACATGTTACAACAAAACGAGTACCTTGCATCCATTACATGTATCAAAACGTCCATCATCGGATTTGGACCACGGGGGGTCGCATTCCTAGGCTCACAACCACGATTACTACATACTCACAAAAATGAATACTACAATAACAACAACGTAGATTGCCTAACACATCCTAAAAATACAATCAATCAAGCTACGCCTAATATATACCCATAAATAAGCTAGAAATTTCATCAATTAGATATCATCGGATTATTAGGAAGAATCTTATTCCAATGGAACCCTCACCAATAATCCCTAATCCATGATTGTTCAACAATATTCTCGAAAATTGCAATTAAATTTAGCCAAATGACATGATAGAAGTTGCAAAAATAATGAGATTTTCACCTTGCAAATGATACCAAAATTGTGTAGAAACTTGTGTGTTTGATTGAAATATGAGATGTATTGATATAATCTAACAACAAAGGAACTTCCTCTCTTTTTTCTCTCAATTGTTGCAAGAATTTGTGCTATTTCTCCCTATTTCCGAGCTAAAACTGCTGCTGATTTCCTTCTTCTTCCGCCAAACTGCTCAACCTCCTGTATGCTGCCCGAAGCTGGGCTTAAATAGGCTGGCCAAAGCCAGCCGCAGATCTATCTGCGGCTGGCCGCAGATGGATCTGCGGCTGGCCAGCTGGCGCGCCTCCCATCGCACTCAGCTGGTAGTGCTGATTTCCTGGTTTCCGTGCTGGCGCACCCACTTGGCCGCAGATCTATCCGCGGCTGGCGGGCTTGACTTTCTCGATTTTCGTGCCACGCCTCGATTTTCGTGCCGCAACGTCGGTTTTCGCTGACAGGCTCGTATTCTGCAGTCCGGGAATTTCCGGGAGACGTGCCACCTCATTCGGAAATGCCTGCCTCGGACGGCTTTATTGTCACGTAAACTTGGGTTGCCCAAAACATTGCGGCGGTGCCGGGCGCTCGCCCTTGTGCCCGCTCCTTTGCTCCCGCAAGCCGGTTCAATTGACGATTTCGCCCTCCTGTCATGGTTAGTAGAAGGAAACGCAAAAATTGGGTGTCTACACATACGTTGCTTGCTCTTATGAAGAGGATGATTGATCTCATAATCATTTGTGTGGAGACACTAAAGCACGTGTGTAGGTGCTTATTAGAGAATAAGTTCACTGAACGTGGCTCGCTAAGGAATACCTAATGGAGTTTTACTCGCCTGTCAATAGGAATTCCTCTAGTGATAGTAGTACAAGTGATCATTGGACTTGAGATCATCATAGTATCTTGTGTATGATGAGTTATATTTTGACATGTTCCTTAAGACCCTTAGGGTATATCAAAGGGTATGATTGGGTATAATAAGTTATACATGGAGATAGGTGAATGATCAACAAAGAATCTACCACTTCTAGTAAAAGGAGTGAATGTCCTATGTGATTCGATAAATGACGACTCAGAAGTCTTTGGCCAAAGCAGAATGAAATTAGAAAGGAGTTTCTAATTTGCATTAATCAGAGTTGTGCATTTGAGAATCGAAATACATATAATTAAATAAAATAAGACTTGACAGTAATTCCATGTCTTATATTTAATTGGGACATTGTATGATAGAAGGATTGAATTGTACGGTAACTATTCACTGAAAGGTTCTTTTATGATTAATGTTGAAATCTATATTATCTGGAAAGTCGTTGATCGCTAAGGGGGCTTACCCTTATTGTAGAATAAATATTATTTATTTAAATGAATTAAATAGTTTAATTTATTTATTTAAATAAGATTAGAATTGTTCTAATTGATTTATTCACAACCGGTTTAATATGGAGAACCTAATGTTAGGTTTGTATAACGCGAACATGCAATTAAATTACATTAATAAAGCGGAAGCGCGATAAAATCAGATTTTAAAATTTTATACAAACCATCACCATGATCTTTCTTTATGCACAATTATTAATTAATTAAACGAAAGAGATGGAGAATAAGAATTATACCCTTGTAGAATTCTAGCTTCCTCAGGTACAAGTTCACCTCCAATTCCTTCGCGTTCTCCTTGAATTCCACCGATTAAATTCCTTCCTTTGATCAACGTTAGCCACCCAAGTGTTTGGCCTCTAGAGGTGATCCACCAAGGAATAATACTTGTTCAAGAAGATGGGTGTTGGCAAAACCCTAGTTTCTATCTCTATAGAAATTGTAAGTACTCTCTACAATTCTTATGCAAGAGTGTGTAACCCTAATCTATGATAAGACTTCTCTTATTTATAGATGTAGGAAAACCCTTCCCTAAACTATTTAGGATTAGGGTTTCTATTCTAATTAAACTCCTTTAATTAAATTAAACTCCTAATCCAATTAGGAATTCATGTGAGAGTACTTCTATTAATTAATTCTCAATCCCTATTAGGAATTAAATAATAGTAATAGTAGTAATAATAATAATAAGACTCCTCTTATTAATTTATATTTAATATTTCTAAAATATTAAATAATAAATATTAAGCTATTTATTTTATTCTATCTCCATAGACTAAATTAAATACACTTAACTTATTATTACAATTATGCCATTTACTTCTTAAATAAATATTTTCCTTTTTGCGGTGTGACCCTTTAGGTTCTCCATATTAAACCGGTTGTGAATAAATCAATTAGAACAATTCTAATCTTATTTAAATAAATAAATTAAACTATTTAATTCATTTAAATAAATAATATTTATTCTACAATAAGGGTAAGCCCCCTTAGCGATCAACGACTTTCCAGATAATATAGATTTCAACATTAATCATAAAAGAACCTTTCAGTGCATAGTTACCGTACAATTCAATCCTTCTACCATACAATGTCCCAATTAAATATAAGACATGGAATTACTGTCAAGTCTTATTTTATTTAATTATATGTATTTCGATTCTGAAATGCACAACTCTGATTAATGCAAATTAGAAACTCTTTTCTAATTTCATTCTGCTTTGGCCAAAGACTTCTGAGTCGTCATTTATCGAATCACATAGGACATTCTCTCCTTTTACTAGAAGTGGTAGATTCTTTGTTGATCATTCACCTATTTTCATGTACAACTTATTATACCCAATCATACCCTTTGATATACCCTAAAGGTCTTAAGGGACATGTCAAAGTATAACTCATCATACACAAAATACTATGATGATCTCAAGTCCAAGGATCACTTGTACTACTATCACTAGAGGAATTCCTATTGACAGGCGAGTAAAACTCCATTAGGTATTCCTTAGCGAGCCACGTTCAGTGAACTTATTCTCTAATAAGCACCTACATACTTGCTTTAGTGTCTCCACACAAATGATTATGAGATCAATCATTCTCTTCATAAGAGCAAGCAACGTATATACTAATCTATCCGGATTCACTAATCCCCTTTTTAGTAATCCATCGATTAGGAACAATTTAAGTTTGTGAGCTATCTTGAATTTAGATCTCATTAGCATTATCACCATCATGATTCTAAAAGCATTGCTCAAAACTATGGGTTTATCACATTTAATATAACAGCACTATATAGATAATGTAAAATGCCTTTTAACAACCGAATAAGATTACAAAGTATATGCTACATCATATCAAATATGATTGGCTTGTGTGCATACTACTTTCAATCTCCCACTTGCACTAAAGCCAATCGCCATGGTATCTAATACCCTTCTTCTCTAAGTGACGATCATCCTGCTGTTTGGATAAAGCTTCAGTAGATGGATATGCAATGTTGTTCTCGATAGTCCACTATCTCTATAGTGACTTTTCCTCTTTCAATGATTCCACTAATCAAATGAAAGTGCTGCAACACATGTTTGAATCCAAGATGAGACTTAGGAACCATTCCCAGTTCTGTAATGAACTTTTCCATCTAAACAATCAAACTTGCAGCTTCATTTACAGCTATATACTTTGTCTTTGTCACTAAACCAGCAACTCTTTGGTGTTTGAAACCTTTCCAATTCACTGCACCACCTTTCAAGGTAACGATTTACCTTAAAGTGGATTTGTTATCGTCTTGGTCAGTCTGAAAAACTTGAGTCTGTTTAGCTCTCTAGTTTTAATTCAGACCTACCATGAATTATGATCACATCTTCAGTACCGGTTAAGTACCTAAAGATGTTTATCACTGTCTTACAGTGATCTTCTCCAGAATATGTCTGATCAACATCAGGCCTTGTATATTCATTGCATACATGATAGTAACTCATGCGATCTCTCTTTCAATTTGGGGATAATTTTAGAGAGATACACTCCATGGCTCATCATCATGAGACCTCTCTTGGAGTTTGCCACGCTAAACGCCTTTAGCATCGAATAAATATACGTTCATTGGGTCAAGCCGAACATCCTTTTAAATCTATCTATATAGATTTATATCCCCAATTTATAGGATGCTCCTCCCAAGTTATTCATGGAGGAATGTTTAGACAATTTTATCTTTACTGATTGTAGCATTGGTGTGTCATTCATTATCAGTAATATATCAACATATAATACTAGGAATGTCACAGTGCTCCCACTGACCTTTTGTACACACTAGGTTCATTCTCGTTTTTGATAAAATCAAACTCTTTTGATTATCTCATCAAAAATGAATGTTCCATCTTTGAGAAGTTTGCTTCAATCCATAAATGGATCATTGTAGCTTAAAACACGATCTGCTTCAACCTTTGAAACAAATTCCTCTGGCTGTATCATACATACATTCTCCTCAAGTATTCATTGAGGAATGGCGTCTCCACATCCATTTTGCCAGATTTCGTAATAAGCTGCAATCACAAGCAAAATCCAAATGGACTTGAGCATTACCTGGTAATAAGGTTTTATCACAGTCAACTCCTTGACTTGAAAAACCTTTTAAACAGGTCTGGTCTTATAGGTCTCCACCTTGCCATTTGCCTCAGTCTTTCTCTTAAAGACCCATATTCACACTCTAGGCACTATGCCCTTTTGTGGAGTAACCAGAGTCTATACTTGGTTCTCATACATGGAGTCCATTTCGGATTCCATGGCCATCTGCCATTTCTCTGAGTGTCTTCTACTCATAGCCTCATCGTATATAACTGGATCATCATCCTCTATGATGCGTACCTCATCATCATCTTCTATGATGAATCCATACCTCCTAGGTATCTTCGGTACTCTTTTCCAGATTTACGATTCGGTTGTGGTACAATAGGTCTATCTACAGGTTCCTCGATTCGCCTTAAAGTGCTTTGTGGTTCTTGAACTCCTTCAAGATCTTTTACCCTCCCACTAGCTCCTTCAATGATAAACACCTTTATCTAAGAAGGCAACGTGTAGGATTATAGTAATAATACCCTAAACTTACTTTAGGATATCGCACAAGTCTGCACTTGTCAGATTTTGTCCCAAACTTATCTTTGAAACCTTTTCACATAAGCTGGACAACCCTTATCTTAACATACTTAAGATTAGGAATCCTCCCTATCCATAACTTTTATGGAGTCTTGGGGCCGGATTTTGAGGTTCCCTTATTATGTAGATATGCAGCCGTTTCTAGGGCATAACCCTAGATGGATACTAGAATGTCGGTAAAAATCATTATGGACTGCACCATGTCCAACAAGGTACAATTTCTCCTTTTAGATACACCAATCAATTATTGCGTATCAGAAGGTATCCATTATGAGAAAATACCATTTTGAGATGATCTAGAAACTCATTGCACAAGTATTCTTTCCTCGATCTGATCAAAGAATCTTAATACTTTGTCAATATGTTTCACTTCTGAATTCTTTGAACCTTTCAAATGATTCAGATTTGTATTTTATCAAATACACATATTCAACTCTTTGAATGATCATCTCATTTCTTTTACTAGTTTGTCCAATTTGCAAAATTATTTTTCATGTAAGTCAAGTTTACAAAGTCTATCAAGTAATCTTCCAGTTTCAAACAAAACATTATCGTTATAAATAGAACAACAATTGTTCTTAAATATAATACCAAAACCTTCCTTGTCCAACAACGAAAGTAATAATGTTTCTAAAGAGAACTGGAACATAATAACAACTTATTAACTTAATAGACTTGCCCGTAGGCAATGCTAAACTATAAGTTCCTATGGTTAATGCAACAACCTTTGCTCCATTCCCACACATAAGATTTACTTAATCTTTGTTTAGCTTTCTACTTCTGCTTAGTCTCTGCATTGGATTGCATATGTGAGAACTACAGCCGGTATCCAATACCTATGTAGAACCTTGATTTACAGAAAAAATTTATTTCAATCATGAACAAATCTATATCTGTAACCGAAGCTTCATTAAGCTTCTTCTGGTTACCCTCTGCAGGATTCTCCTTACAGTTTACTTTCCAGTATTCAGGCTTATTGCAGTGGAAGCAAACTCCTTTGCTATCTGCATCAATCTTGTTCTTATTGTCCTTTATTTTTGCCTTTCCATTTACCTTTTTTGAATTGTTCTTCTTTTAAGAAGATCCTTTGGCCCTCTTCCGCTTCCTGGAAGAATCATCTACCAGTAAGACTTGGTCTTTCTTGGTTGGAAATTGACTCTTTACTGTTTTCAACATGTTTAAGCAACTCAGGCAGGCTGACATATAGCTTTTTCATGTGAAATTCACAACAATTTGTGAGAAAGAGTCCGGAAGTGATTGCAAGATCAAATCTTGGATCAACTCTCCATCCATTAAAACTCAGTTGTCCCAATTGTTCAATCACATTGATCATTTTAGGACATTTGTCTATACTGTAGTGTCATCGATCATTCTAGATCGGAAGAGCTCCTTAGATATCTGATATCTAATAGTCCTACTTTCCTCACCCTTCAACTCCTTGAAGGTGCCGGAGTACAGTAGGAGCATCCATAGTTTCATGCTGACGCTGAAGCTCATTACTCATGGATGCGAGCATGATGCATTGAGCCAACTGTGCATCATCTTGCCACTTTCTAAAAGTAGCAATCTCTTCCTCAGAGGCAAGGTCTACAACCATTGCAGGGATAAGCATATTAAAGACATAAGATAGCTTTTCAGCCTTGAGAACTATTCTCAAATTCTTTAACCAGTCCTTTTAATTTGGTCCGGTTAATTAGCATCTAATATGCTCCGCAGTGATAGTGAATTAGACATCGTAAAATTCTGTAAATGAATTTGTAATTTAACAACATTTTAGCATACATTCATTTTAATTAATTACCAAAATAAATTAGGTCTTTATTTTAAATTGGTATCTCCCACTATTTTCATCAAACTATATTACCCTCAATATATTGTGTGACACAACAAACGATATATAAATAAATAGGTAGACAACTATTGTCAATTACATCACTATGTAACTCCTTTCAATTTGCCTCTTAGATTATTTTGATCAAGTGTGACACATCCGAATCAAAATTATCCAAGTTAAGTCCAACCTAGCACTTCCATATATTCGAAAGAAAAACACTGTCCTTGTGTGACACAACAAAACAACATCGTTCAGTCTATGTATAAGCATTAAATGTGATAAAGCAACATCTTAAATATTTAATACTTGCCTTGTGTGACACAACAAACTTATATTAAATATTTAATACTCTATCGCTTTACCATGCTAGAAGGCGACGTTCGATATTCCAAATATCTTTGAACGCTTAGGACTTAATATAATTTCTTTGAGGGGTTTGTTATTATTTGTCTCATCTTGTTTAGCGCGCATGCACATATATATATAAAATACGCGTCATATTATTAAACATGCGAAGCATGTTGTATAATATATAATATATACATAGCAAGCATGCACATATAGAATACTATATTCTACCCGGATTGATTATGGACTTTTATTCTAGTTTGGTTCACTAGAGCCACCAAGTGAACCAAAAGGTCAAACCTAGGGTGCAAGAATTAAATTTAAATATAACTATTACATTCAAACCCGGGCTCCATTACAAACGGGTCTTCAAGCGCTCCTTGCTCCTTTGTCTTCAATTCTTCAAAATTAATTCTAACTAGTCCTATTACAAAAACTATTTACAATAAATAGAAACCTTGATCAGCAGTCAATGGGAAGTACATAGGAGGGAGATAGAATTTACATTAAGAAAAAATTAGAGAAGACGAGGTACGCAGACCCCATTTATAAAAACCCATACATTCAAGCATCCACTAAAATAAATCCAATCACACATTGGTCAATAGTCCATAATCAATCCCTATTTATTATCATACATATCTCTATATGTATCAATAAATAACATTCATCCCATGAATAATAAAATCATTCCATATATGCATTGATATCATTTAATGGGCAATATTAGTTAGTATAAAATTTAATTTCAACTCCAATTAGTTATCATGGAATCCAATTCCAACTCTAATTAGTTATCATGAAATCCAATTTCAATTAAAATAAATTTCTTTATTTTAATCATATTCCAAATCAAAATAAACTCTTTTATTTTAATTTATCCAATTTTTTTGAATAAAAATAAACTCCTTTATTTTTAATCAAATTCCAAATCAAAATAAACTCCTTTATTTTAATTAATATGGAAACCAATTTCAAGTTTAAAATAAACACCTTTATTTTTAACTTAAAATTGTTGGAAAATAAAATATGTTGAATCATATTCCTTATCAAAATAAACATCTTTATTTTTTAAGGAAACATGGAATCCTATTCCATATGTGAATAAACTCCTTTATTCTAGTAAACATGGAATCCTATTCCATATGTGAATAAACTCCTTTATTCTATGAAACATGGAATCCTATTCCATATATGAATAAACTCCTTTATTCTAGTTAACGTAGAATCCAATTCCAAGTTCAAATAAAACTTTTAATTTTAATTATATTCCAATTCAAAATAAACCTTTTATCTTAATTGAAAATAAATAAAATCAAAATAAATAAAAAAATAAATAAAATAATTTTACACAAACAATTATGCCCAATTAAATTGTTCTTAACACATATCAATGTATATACAGAATCAAAACAATTAATAATTCGCATAAAGTTTGGCTCTGATACCACTGTTAGGTTTGTATAACGCGAACATGCAATTAAATTACATTAATAAAGCGGAAGCGCGATAAAATCAGATTTTAAAATTTTATACAAACCATCACCATGATCTTTCTTTATGCACAATTATTAATTAATTAAACGAAAGAGATGGAGAATAAGAATTATACCCTTGTAGAATTCTAGCTTCCTCAGGTACAAGTTCACCTCCAATTCCTTCGCGTTCTCCTTGAATTCCACCGATTAAATTCCTTCCTTTGATCAACGTTAGCCACCCAAGTGTTTGGCCTCTAGAGGTGATCCACCAAGGAATAATACTTGTTCAAGAAGATGGGTGTTGGCAAAACCCTAGTTTCTATCTCTATAGAAATTGTAAGTACTCTCTACAATTCTTATGCAAGAGTGTGTAACCCTAATCTATGATAAGACTTCTCTTATTTATAGATGTAGGAAAACCCTTCCCTAAACTATTTAGGATTAGGGTTTCTATTCTAATTAAACTCCTTTAATTAAATTAAACTCCTAATCCAATTAGGAATTCATGTGAGAGTACTTCTATTAATTAATTCTCAATCCCTATTAGGAATTAAATAATAGTAATAGTAGTAATAATAATAATAAGACTCCTCTTATTAATTTATATTTAATATTTCTAAAATATTAAATAATAAATATTAAGCTATTTATTTTATTCTATCTCCATAGACTAAATTAAATACACTTAACTTATTATTACAATTATGCCATTTACTTCTTAAATAAATATTTTCCTTTTTGCGGTGTGACCCTTTAGGTTCTCCATATTAAACCGGTTGTGAATAAATCAATTAGAACAATTCTAATCTTATTTAAATAAATAAATTAAACTATTTAATTCATTTAAATAAATAATATTTATTCTACAATAAGGGTAAGCCCCCTTAGCGATCAACGACTTTCCAGATAATATAGATTTCAACATTAATCATAAAAGAACCTTTCAGTGCATAGTTACCGTACAATTCAATCCTTCTACCATACAATGTCCCAATTAAATATAAGACATGGAATTACTGTCAAGTCTTATTTTATTTAATTATATGTATTTCGATTCTGAAATGCACAACTCTGATTAATGCAAATTAGAAACTCTTTTCTAATTTCATTCTGCTTTGGCCAAAGACTTCTGAGTCGTCATTTATCGAATCACATAGGACATTCTCTCCTTTTACTAGAAGTGGTAGATTCTTTGTTGATCATTCACCTATTTTCATGTACAACTTATTATACCCAATCATACCCTTTGATATACCCTAAAGGTCTTAAGGGACATGTCAAAGTATAACTCATCATACACAAAATACTATGATGATCTCAAGTCCAAGGATCACTTGTACTACTATCACTAGAGGAATTCCTATTGACAGGCGAGTAAAACTCTATTAGGTATTCCTTAGCGAGCCACGTTCAGTGAACTTATTCTCTAATAAGCACCTACATACTTGCTTTAGTGTCTCCACACAAATGATTATGAGATCAATCATTCTCTTCATAAGAGCAAGCAACGTATATACTAATCTATCCGGATTCACTAATCCCCTTTTTAGTAATCCATCGATTAGGAACAATTTAAGTTTGTGAGCTATCTTGAATTTAGATCTCATTAGCATGATCACCATCATGATTCTAAAAGCATTGCTCAAAACTATGGGTTTATCACATTTAATATAACAGCACTATGTAGATAATGTAAAATGCCTTTTAACAACCGAATAAGATTACAAAGTATATGCTACATCATATCAAATATGATTGACTTGTGTGCATACTACTTTCACCTAAAGGGTCACACCGCAAAAGGAAAATATTTATTTAAGAAGTAAATGGCATAATTGTAATAATAAGTTAAGTGTATTTAATTTAATCTATGGAGATAGAATAAATTAAATAACTTAATATTTATTATTTAATATTTTGGAAATATTAAATATAAATTAATAAGAGGAGTCTTATTATTATTATTACTATTACTATTATTTAATTCCTAATAGGGATTGGGAATTAATTAATAGAAGTACTCTCTCATGAATTCCTAATTGGATTAGGAGTTCAATTAATTAAAGGAGTTTAATTAAAATAAAAACCCTAATCCTAAATAGTTTAGGAGGGTTCCCTATATCTATAAATAAGAGGAGTCTTATTATGATTTGGGGTTAAACAGTCAGACAATTAGATTGTTAGACAATTTACACACTCTTCCATGAGAATTGGAGAGAGAGAGTACTTGTAATTTCTATAGAGATAGAAACTAGGGTTTTGCCAACACCCATCTTCTTGAACAACTATTATTCCTTGGTGGATCACCTCTAGAGGCCAAACACTTGGGTGGCTAACGTTGATCAAAAGAAGGAATTTAATCGGTGAAATTCAAGGAGAACGCGAAGGAATTGGAGGTGAACTTGTACCCGAGGAAGCACGGTTCTACGAGGGTATAATTTCTTAATCTCTATCTCTTTCGTTTAATTGATAATTGAGCACATGGATGATCATGGTGATGGTTTGTATGAAAATTTTAAAATCCGTTTTATCGCGCTTCCGCACTATTTATGTAATTTGATTGCATATTCGCGCTATGTACAAACCTAACAGTAGATTCTTTGTTGATCATTCACCTATCTCCATGTATAACTAATTATACCCAATCATACCCTTTGATATACCCACAAGGTCTTAAGGGACATGTCAAAGTATAACTCATCATACACAAGATACTATGATGATCTCAAGTCCAAGGATCACTTGTACTACTATCACTAGAGGAATTCCTATTGACAGGCGAGTAAAACTCCATTAGGTATTCCTTAACGAGCCACGTTCAGTGAACTTATTCTCTAATAAGCACCTACATACTTGCTTTAGTGTCTCCACACAAATGATTATGAGATCAATCATCCTCTTCCTAAGAGCAAGCAACGTATGTACTAATCTATCCGGATCCACTAATCCCCAATTTAGTAATCCAACGATTAGGAACAATTTTAGTTTGTGAGCTATCTAGAATTTAGATCTCATTAGCATGATCACCATCATGATTCTAAAAGCATTGCTCAAAACTATGGGTTTATCACATTTAATATAACAGCACTATATAGATAATATAAAATGCCTTTTGAGAAAATCAATTCTTTATTAATAAATGAATAAGATTACAAAGTATATGCTACATCATATCAAATATGATTGGCTTGTGTGCATACTACTTTCATAAATTGGCTTAATTCTACCGCCCATGCTGCTAATCTTCTTGAGGATTCGGGTCGATACAACACTTTCCGAAGGGGTTGATCTGTGAATACTGTGATTGTTCTCCCCTGGAAGTAATGCCGAAGCTTCCGATTAGAAATGACCAGTGCGTAATCCAACTTCTCTAGGTTTGGATACCTGGTTTCTGCATCTCGAAGATCATGGCTTACGTAGTAGACTGGCTTCTGACCTTGTGAATCCTCCCTGATTAAAGCTGATCCGACCGCTAACTGTGTTGCAGATAGATATAGCTGTAAATCCTCTTCGGGGAGAGATTTATTGAGGAACGGGGGAGAGGAGATGTATCGTTTGATTTGTTCAAAGGCATTTTGGCATTCTTCAGTCCAAACAAACGTCTTCTGGTTCTGAACCCTTTTCAGCGTATTGAAGAAAGGGAGACATTTTTCTGCCGATCGGGCTATAAACCTCCAAAGAGTAGCAAGTCTTCCAGTTAATCTTTGAACGTCTTTGAAGTTTCTTGGGGACTGCATTTCAAGAATAGCCGATATTTTTTCGGGATTTGCCTCTATCCCACTTCGGCTAACCATGTATCCCAAGAATTTGCCTGACCCGAGACCGAAAGTGCACTTGGCGGGGTTGAGTCTCATGTTGTAGATTCTGACATGCTGAAAACATTCTTCGAGATCTGACAGGTGATCTTCATCCCTCATGCTTTGGACAATGATATCATCCACATAAACTTCCATGTTTCTTCCAGTCTGATCTCTGAACACACTGTTCATCATCTGTTGATAGGTTGCCCCGGCATTGATGAGACCAAATGACATAACTTTATATGCGTAGATCGCTCGATGAGTGATGAAGGAAGTCTTCGGGATATCCGGTTTATGCATGGCAATTTGGTTATACCGGGAGAAAGCATCAAGGAAGCTCATTAAAGTGTCCCGAAGTGGAATCGATTAACTGATCGATGTTCGGGAGAGGATAATAATCTTTAGGACATGCTTTGTTTAAATCTGTGTAGTCCACACACATCTTCCACTTCCCATTATGCTTTTTTACCAGTACCACATTTGCGAGCCATTCTAGATAAGTTATTTCATAAATAAAGTTAGCAGCCAATAATTTTTCAATTTCTTCATCAATTACCTTTTGTCGTTCGGGGGTAATGTTCTGCCTTTTCTGTTTGACGGGCTTGTGGTTAGGATTGACGCTTAATTTATGTTCGGCCACACTCTTGTCTATCCCCGGCATATCCGCTGGCGTCCACGCAAAAATATCTGAGTATTCTCTAATCAAATCGATGAGTTTGGTTCTGACATTCGCCTGTAAATCAGTGTCGATCTGTATTGTTTTCGTGTTGTCTTCCTGAGACAGTGGTACCTCTTCGGTCTCTTCAGCGGGCGTTGCTATCGGCTCCGAGCCTCCTTCCGTAAATGGCTCTAGCTCAATCTTCATTGTAGTTTTCTGTTTATTGACCCATACGGAAGTCGCCTGAATAGTCTGAAGATAATATCTTCGGGATAGATCCTGATCACCAGCAACTTCACCGATCCCATGCTCGGTTGGGAATTTCATTTTTAGGTGAGGGATCGAGGTGACCACTTTTAGGGCTAACATGATTGTTCTTCCCAGAATAACATTGTAATTACTTTCTACCTGGACCACGTAGAATCTTATCATGATGGAGGCCTGTTTCGGAGCTGTGCCGAAGATCGCTGGTAATTCAATCATCCCCGTTATTCGAATCGGGTTATTCCCGAAGCCGTATAATGGAGACTCGTTGCAGATCTCCAGCTTCCTTCCCCCCAAATCCAGCCGATTGTATGCATGACTGTAGAGTACGTCGACTAAGCTCTCATTATCCACCAGCATCCGTTTCAGATCCATGGTTCCCACTTGAGCTGTGATGACCAGGGCATCTTGATGTGGCATGACTATTCCCGGGGGGTAATCATCATCGGAGAAGGTTATGGGTTCAGTTGGGCTGGCCTTAGGCTGCCTAGTCAATTGGTGAACTTCTCTGGCGAAGGCCTTTCTTTTCCTATTAGACAGAGCCCATATCGGTCCTCCGGAGATAACATCTACGACTCCCCTTCCCGCTCCCAATGGCGGTGGTGGTGGTGTTATTCGATCAAAAGGACTTGGTTTGTACTGATCAGCTATATAGTAGTCCAAATTACCTTTTCGCACTTGCCTTTCCAAAAATCGTTCAGCTGATAGCATTCTTCGGTATCATGGCCTTTGGCTTCATGGTAGTTACAGTACTTGTCTCCGTTCTTCTGTCTAGCAAAGACTCGGATTTTTGGGGGCTTCTCATAAAAAGGCTAATTTTTGATTTCCTTGATGATGACGGCTCTGCTCAAGGTTAGAGGAGTGTAATCTTTGTCATTATCTCGATTCCCTCGGTCCTTTGAGCCATCATTCTTCTGTTGCCGATTATCATGAGAGTCTTTCTTTCCGTTCCCTTTGTTATTGGTGTACTTTTTGTCGGCGTCTTCGCTTCGGGGATCTATCTAGTGAAAATCACCTGTATTTTTCGAGGTACCCCGAAGATTAGCGAGCGCCTCTTCCAGTTCAACAAACTTGTCAACTTTGTCATAGGCTTCGGGCAAAGACTCGGGTGCCTTAGAGATGATTTCTTCGATCAACCTACTAGATTTGTCCACGTTTAATCCCATGGTTAAAAAGTGGATAACCTGCTTCAGATCTATGTCATTGACTTCAGATACGGCCTCCCGAAATCTCTTAATATATTGCCGAAGTGTCTCGTTCGACCTCTGTTTAACCTGCATGAGGGACGTGATCATCTTGGCACGCCTCTTATTACTGCCAAAACGGGTGTGGAATTGTTCTTGCAAATTATCCCATGAGTGTATAGATGCAGAAGGAAGGGAGATGACCCATTCTCAAGCAGTTTTCTTCAGGGTGGACAGGAATAGATGGCACATGGCTGCCTCATCATGACCATGAAAAAGCATAGCCTGCTCAAAAGTGAAGGTATGGTCATGGGGGTCTCCGGTTCCGTCGTATATCTCCAAATTTGAGGGGACTTTATTCTTTCTATCAATCTTTGCGTTAGCAAGATCTCTGGTCAAAGGAGAGGATCGAGGCTTCTTAGTTCCTGAAGGTTGATTCACAACCCTTTAGGGGGATGATTCTCCAGTATGGCTTCTTTCAGGGCTTCGTCGGGAACCCTCGCGACGGTCTCTTCTTGACGGTGACCAGGCTCGCTTTCTTAGATCCCTGGTATAGATGGATTCGGATTGGACCAGACTATCGTCTCGATGCCGCCTGTGGGGTGTTGAGCGGGAGGTCGAGCCTCTCTCGCTCAACAGATTTTGCCCAGCCTCATTCAGTTCCATGTATTATTTATCAAGCTCTTCTTGCTGGAGATCGAGAGCCTTTTTTCGGTCAAGAATCTGCTGGAGGCACTGCTCCCTTTCTACCACCGTCTCACGGCGTGATCGAGCTGGGTCGGTCCTTGTTGATCGTGGTGGCCTCGCTGTGATCGTGAAGTCGCCATGTGAATTGTTTTGATTAAAAATAAAGATTACTACTAAACGGCCCTCCTTCTAGTGCCAATGTTAACGCTTGATTCTGTCCGCGCGTTCAACCAACTTGTCGGGCATGTACCTGCACAAAAGTCCCAACGGCTTAGGCCGTTTGTGGACTCCTCCGGTGTAAGAGTAAGTAATAGGTTCAAGGTATGTTAACAATGGAGGTCAAATATTTAGTAGGGTGAATTATCTCGTACCTTGCCTTCATTGTTATTTGGGTATTTATAGGATTCACTTGGCTACTTACTACCCCTATTAAGAGTGTTCAGCCTAGAATCCTTATCGGACCCGGATTCAATTACCTTGATCCAATAGAAGTATTATCCAGTAAGGAACCACAAGAGCTTAGAATTCTTGCCCAACCCTTTTCGGACTAGAGAGTCCTCTTGCAACCCATTAAGCATGATGGGCCTTTGGGCCGAGCCCAAGGAGAGGAGCCCAATCAGGCTCATAAGGATATATATATCTGAACACATAGTACGAAGGGCTGATCACCTGGAGTACGAGAAGAGATGGTCCATAGTCTTTTGACTGTTAAAGGTTATAGTAGAAATATCTGTTAACCTAGGACAAGGTTCAAGTCTTTACGATTCCTCGGCAAGATATTGAAGGTTTTTGAATGAATCTTTAAATTCTTGAGTTATTCATACTACTTCCCAATTATTGAACAATTGTGGAAGATTTTTATTCTTTTGAAAGGTGGAAATGGAAAGGAGGATATTCCTTAAGAAGGGGTATATGACATGTGGTGATGAGTAAGTTAAACAAACTATAATAAATCCAAGAAAGAAATGAAATTCCAGAAAGGGAAGAGATAAATTTAATTGACGATGAGTAATGATGAGAAATTTTTAGAAGAGGAAGAAATGAAGAATGCGATGATCTTAGAAAGATCCTAAGAGAAAGAACTTGATTGTAGAACCCAATGAATAAGTAGAGATTAACGTAGAGTCCATTTCGATAAATGGAAAGAACAAATATTAGTAAATCAAAATTTCGAGGACGAAATTCTTAGAAGAAGGGGTGAATGTAATATCCCGAATATTTATACGATGTTAAACCAGGATATTTTATGACTACAACAAGTATGTTATGCAATGATCCTTAAAGAAAGGAAATGAATATGTTAAAGGGTTAAAGAATATATATAATACTCGAAGTGTTTCAAGTTTAAGTGAAGGTGATGAAATAAAACCTACACTAAGTTAATGCGCTAAGTTATTCAACGATAATTGTGAAAGAGATTTAGTGAAAACCGAGTAAGGGAGGTTTCGTTGATTCCGATGACGGAATCCTTATAAGGAGGGAAGGATGTGACAATCCAAATTTTCAGGAATTATTAAATAAGAATTTAGCAAATAAAATTCTTATTATGTGACGATTTGAGTTTGAATATGTGTATATATGTGATATATATTGTGAAATATGTGATTTGATGTGAAGAGAATTATATATTCGTGTATTTGGAAAAAGAGATTTAATAGTTAATTAAACCATTGAATGACGTGAAGGAAATTATTATGAAAAAGATATTTACTGAATATTAGTAAGTTGAAAATTATATTATGAAATAATATAATTTGATTGTTATGTCTTGTGGACAATAGAAATTATTGTGAATTAAATTTCATTAATAATGTGAGTGATTCACTTAATTAAAATAGTGAATTGATGTGAATATATTTGTGTGTGAAGTGTTGGTACGTATTTTAGTACGCTAAAGTGATGAGAATATTATATTTTTATTAAATAATCAAATTAGAGAATTAATGTTTTATTGAATAAAATGTTTTATTTAATAAAATTATAGTTTGGCTAAATTGAATTATAATTTAGTGGGTAAGGATTTAATTGGAATTGCTAATAAGTTTGATTAGATTTATTAACATAATAAGTTTAATTAAATTAAAGTGTGACAAATATGTATTATATTATAAGAAGGTTATTAAAATAAATTAAAAGGGTGTTTTAAAGGGTTAGCCAAACATGGCCTTGTGACCCTTGGTGTTTGTAACTGTTGAGCCCCTTGATTTGTATAACTGCTAAGCCTTTTAGTTTATACGTTAAAAAAAACTCAGAAGAAGGGAGGAAGAGAGGAGGAATGGAGAGAATACTCTGTAAATTGAAAAAGAAGAAGAACCCTAGAGAATCAAAGAAGGAGGATAATCAAGCTCCTAGTTGTGTATTTAAACTTAGAAGGATCAAAGGTGAATTCTAAAATTTCTAGTTCTTATTTTCTAAAACTAGTTCACTGTAATAAGTTTTGATGATAAGTTAGTGGAGAAATCTGTTATATATGTTCTTGGGTATATATAATTTGTTCTATGTGATTTATAATTGAGTTTCTAGTAATCAAATCCATGTAATCATGTTAAACAAGAAGGAATTGAGTTTTCGTTGGTATATGTACGGTTTGGCTTGTTTTAGAGTCAAAATTGATGGTTAATTCATGTGGTAATCTGTAAATTGATGATGGATTGTTGTTATGATTTTAAAAACGAAAACAACGGAAGTTGAACGGACCAATTTGGTTGAGAAACGAATCCGTAGTGATTGATTACGCTAAAAGTTGTGAAATATGAAAAACTAGTATGAATTGTGATTTTTAAGCTTTTAAATTGGGTGTTTAAGTTGTTTAAGATGTTAGAATCGTGCTAGAAGGTTTGGGTAATGATCATATATAAGTTATAGTGATTGGGTAATTTTAATTTGTTGATAAAATGAAGAAATTTGGTGTTTTTTGGGTTGGAAATTCTGCAGTTCGCAAAACTGCAGAATCTGGAATCCAGGGATCTCGCCCCGACGAGCTCATTAGGCTAATTTCCTCGCCCCGGCGAAGTCTCGCCCCGACGATCTCACTGAACTAAATTTCCTCGCCCCGGCGAGAATTTTGTGTAGAAATCTCTCGCCCCGGCGGGAATTGCTGAAAATGAAAATTTTCTTGTTTTTAATTCTTTTCTTTTTGGTCATGATATGTTACCCTATGCAAGATTTACTTATAAACATTATACATCTAATGTAAAGAAAAGTTTAAAACTTAACTAAATGTTAAGTGTCGATTAAAATAGAACGTAACAAAATGAAGGGTTTTATGAGGAGGACTTAATTTCTAAGTTGAGAATTGCATGGAGAATAAAATGAAGGATTATGAAATGTAAAGTAGAGTTAATACTAACTGTTGCTATGTGACTAATAAATGTTGTGCATGATTATATATTGTGTAGGATACGTGAAGTGCAGATAAGTATAAGCTAATTATGGTAATCGGTAATTTACGAACTAGGCAAATCTTTCAGTTTCTATTTGTTATATGAACTAAATGATTGATTGTTTTAAACCTATGATGCAAAAGCATAATGAATTCTATATGTTGTGTGTACGAAACGACAAAGTCAATTTATGACTACGTACGTTAAGTTAGAATGTCGATTGAGTTATGGAACTCAATTATTACTTGGTAACTGATGTACATCATGTATGATATGCTAGAATTATAATGTTTATGATTGTATAAATTGAGCATGTTGTTTATGTGCTACGTGATGCATGAACAGTGTTAGATTTTGCTGAGTTGTCGAGCTCATTCTTGCAAATAACCACTTTTGCAGGTTAAACCTACAAGGTAACGTTATGTGCTATCCAATGACGTGGATCAAAGTGATGCATGAAGATTAAATGTTTTAGTTGAAATTTATTACCTGAATTATGTTAATATTTTGATAAATGTATTTACGTTAAGTTGTAAAGTTTGTATTGAGGTGTAAATTTTTATAATAAGTTAGACAAGGTGAATCATGATATTAACATGATTCTAAGATATTTAGATGTAAAGGTTCAGAATTTTGGGATCGAGAATGATTTGTAATAGAAAAGTTTAAGTTATTCCGCATTTTTATTAAGTTTAATATTGAATAATATTGTAAAGTCAGGATGAGGATGTATTATTAATGACCGATGTGGAGAATTGGATTGTATGAATTTTGGGGTCGTTACACATACCAATCATCGCCTACACATAATCTAGGTCATAATATAACATTTAAACTCTTAACACATAATATTATTAATAAAAGTCTATTTTATTCAATAAAATCCATAAGCTCAAATTACTAAGCTACCCACGGCTCGCGATCGTTATAATTATTAACTAGTAACTAATTCATTCTAAATCTATGTATATATTTCACATTATATATATACATATTAAGCTCACCAAATAAGTTATATAAATATATATATAACACATATATATTCGAACTCAACACGTCTCATAATAAGAATTATTCTATATTAAATTCTTATTATAATTATTCTCAAAAATTCGGGTTGTCACAGTACTCAACCTCAACTGCGTCTCCATTCTCTCTTGAAGACTCTTCCAAAAATTTGACATGAACCGCGGATCCCGATCCGACTCCATCGATATTGGCATAGCAACTTGTGATTCTTGACACTAACGTCCTTAATATACATCTTGGCTAATTAGTCCAAATTGAATTTAATCTTGATCGGCAAGAAGTGTGCTGACTTTGTTAGTCGATCTACTATACTCTCAATGACGTCGTAACTTTTCTGCATAGCTGGAAGTCCTATCACAAAGTACATCGTGATATGCTCTTACTTCCACTCTGGAATCTCTAAGTGTTGCAATAGACTACTTGGTCTCTAATGTTCTGCCTTAACTCTCTTACAAGTTAGGCACCTACTCACGCACTATGCAACTTCTCTCTTCAAGTTCGGCTGCCAAAAATGCTGACGAAGATCTTGATACATCTTCGTACTACCCGAATGAATCGAATAAGTCGAACTATGACCTCTTGTAAAATTTCCTTTAGTAATTCTGGCACTAACGGTACTCAAATTCCTCCTTCAAATCTTACTAATCCTTTATTATCTATTTTAAATATAATCTCTTCCCCTTCTGAGATTCTCTTCCTTAACCTATTACATTCTTCATCTTCACTCTGCGCTTCTTTGACTCTATCCACTAAAGTTGGACGAGCTTTATCGAAAATAACTTTCCTTCTGACTCCTTCGGATGCTCCACTTCTAATTCCATTCTCGTCATTCCTTTTATAAACTCCTCCTGTATTGTCAACATTGACAATTTCTCCCACATTTTCTTCTTAGGGCATTGACAACCACGCTTATCTTACCTGGGTGATACAAAATTTCACAGTCATAATCCTTGATTAATTATAATCGTCTTTGTTATCTCATGTTCAACTCCTTCTGTGTGAAGATATATTTCAGACTTTTATGATCTGTATATATCTCACATTTCTCACCATATAATTAGTGTCTCCAACTCTTCAAGGCAAACACAACTGCTGCTACTTCAGGGTCATGAGTAGGGTATCCCCTCTCATAATCCTTCGCTAGGTCTACTGAAATTCCCTGCTTGTCGATCACATGATCCAAAAATTGTACTCTCTCTAACCAAAATTCGCACTTCGAAAACTTAACGTAAAGCTTCTCCTTTCTCCGTGTTTCTAATACTACTCTCAGATGTTCTGCATGCTCCTCCTTAGTCTTGGAATAAACCAAAATATCGTCAATGAATACCACCACAGACTTATCTAAATACTTCTTGAATATCCTATTTATCATGTCCATAAATGCAGCTAGTGCATTTGTCAACCCAAACGACATTACCAGGAACTCATAATGCCCATAACGAGTCATGAATGTTATCTTTGGCACATCCTCCTTCCTCACCTTCAATTGATGATAACCAGTTCGTAAATCTATCTTGGAGAAATATTTTGCTCCTTTCAGCTGATCAAAGAGATCGTCTATTTTCGGTAACGGGTACTTATTCTTAATCGTTACTTCGTTCAATTTTTTGTAGTCGATTATAAAACCCTATTGATTCGTCTTTCTTCTTACCAAATACCATTGGTGCTCCTCATAGAGACACACTCAATTGGATATACTTTTGTTCTAATAATTTTAAAATTGTATCATCAATTCCTTCATTTCTACCTGTGTCATCCCATATGGGGCCTTTAAAACCGGCGCCGTTCCCGATACTACTTATATCACAAAGTTGATTCTCCCTATCAGGCGAAAGATATGGCAATTTCTCCGACAATACGTCCATAAACTCTCTTACCACATGTATCTGACTTATCACTACATCCGTCTTTTGGGTATCAGCTACACAGGCTAAATAACTCGTATATCCTTCTCTTAACAATTTCTTTACTCGCATCATCGTCAGACAACCATTATGTTTAGGCGAGTTACTATGATAAAATACTATCTTAGACAACTTCAGAGTCTGAAGGTTTACACCTTTCTTCTGGCAATCTATCATTGCCCCATGGTTATACTACTCATCCTTCTTAAAATTATATCGAACTCTCCTAACTTAATCGAAATTAAATCCACAGATAACTTATGCTCCATTATTCTCGCGCAATAATTCTTATAATCATGTCTAACGAAAATTATCTCTTTATTCGCAATTTCTATATTCTGAGGATATTCTCAATTTTTCTTGGGGTAACTTTTAATCGACACGCAAAATCGCATGTTACGAAAGAATAAGTTGTACTCGAATTAATAGTACGTATGCATTTATCGATTTGATTATACTTGAAAAAAAGTCTCAGGATACCACCTCTCCTTGAATCGTCATGCTAAAGGTACTTGTTGTTGATCGGTTGAGTTGAGTCGATCCAGTTATCGTTAGTTTATCCCTGTGGTTTTTCTTGCTTCCACTTCTTCTATCTTTCCCCTTCTTCGGACAATTTCGAGCTTGATGATCTAATGTTCCACACGAATAACACCTATCATTCTTTAGATTGGGGCAATTAGAAGAGATGTGTCCCTCTTGCCCACACGTGTAGCACATTCCTCTTCCTTTCCAGCACACTCCCCAATGGTGCTTTCCACAATTCTTACACACTTCGGACATCTTCTTCGGGGTTCCTTGCTTAATATTACTCTTATTGATCCATTTCCCTTTTCTCTTCTTATTCGGAGCTTCAGACGATACACTGTATTCAACTCCCATTCTATTGACATGTGCTTTCAGCTGATTGCTTAATTAGAAGAGATATGTCCCTCTTGCCCACACGCGTATTGATAGTTGATAGTTGATATGTAAAATTATTATTTCAAAAACTTAAAGATAAATTTTAATTTTAATTTTAAGATATCATAAATTAATTATAACAAGCTGAAATATAACTCTTTTATATAATAAAAAAGAAAAATTTTAACATTTGTAATCTGATCCACAAAAAGAGTCATAATTATTATAATTTTGTTTCTAATATTTTAAAATTAAAACTATTGTAACTTAATATTTTAATTAATAAAATTAATATTGTAAATTACTTAAAAATTATTATTAAGAATAAAATTTCTATTAAAATATTAATTCTATTAAAATTTCTGTAAAACATATGAGTATTTTTTTTGGCATTTATGCTTTATTCAACAAAAAAGCGCTATTATCATCTTCTTCTTTTTTCCTCTTTTTTTTGTCATGATCAAATATATGAAATTTTAAAGTTTAACGTAGTGTAAAGTTATTTACTTTATTGTTTATTAAAAGAAATAGTCGATATTGTAAGTTACTTAAAAAGTGTTATTAAAAGTAAATTTATTACTATAAAAAAATTTAATGTATTTATATTGCAATTTATATTCACCACAATTAATTCTAAAAAAATTATTTAGAACAAAACAGTGACCAATTTTATCTCTCGCAAAAAAATTCTGAACAATAATATGTGAAGCCCCCAAATCCGGGTCTCTTGAACCTCGGACCTGGTGTGTTACGGTATATCGTCTTCAAACATAATCTATAACTAATGCGGAAGATATAAACATAAATTATTTATACAATTAAATTTATAACATATCCCAAGGTTTCTAACCTTAACTTAATACATACCTTCAGTAACTTAAAAGATTTACAATATCATTTACATCAGATAACTAAATAGTTAATGTGCATAACTATCTAATCTTGTTCTTTGCTTTTGTATCTGTCTTTCCTCGAACATTCACCTTAATCTGAAATTTGTTATCATGATATAGTAAAGGTGAGCAACTATTTTGCCCAGCAAGTTTAAATACAAGAAAGATACATCATGATTGAAAGAAAGAATAAGTTTTTGAATTTTCAACAATATAATAATTGTGAAAGAACATGAATCATAATTTCAATGATTGAATGACTGAATTTAATAATACAGGGTGTCAATAATGACCATGAACCAATTTAACTGAACCTTAAGGTAATGAAGGTGATCAGCCTTTCATACCTGATGGACATATGCAATATGCACTATGTGCGAATCAATAATTTAAGGAGATAGAATAATTATAAAGAATTAAACCACTAGCATGCTTGAAACATAACAACTCAAATTTGAGTTAAGAGGAACTTGCTCAATGTAAAAGTTGAGTAAGATGGAACTTGCTTGTACCGTCGATTACTGCTACGCAATCTAACTTAATCTCTTATGAAAGACCTATCAGTTATAAGATTGATCTTTTAATTAGCATCACATATATTACCTTATAATATTACTTCTTTATCAGTAAATTATCTAACATTTAACCACATAATCAAATATTAAATAACACCTTAGCACCATACGCATTCATAATTCTAAAACTAGCACACATCGAGTCTTTAACAGTGTTCAATATAATATGACGAGTGGTTTCCCACAGACAACCAACAAACTAGTTTTCGTCTCGTCTACACTGTTTTCACAATGAGTTAGATCGGTTGCTAGTTCGTATATACCTCCGCTCCCTGAAGGAATCGTTTAGCCCAGCTACTATACATCAACTATTAAAGAGTACGACTGTACCATTACTTTATCATAAACCTTATAACTTAGCATTAAGTCTTTCATTTTATAAGTTTTCTTTATAATCCATTAAGCCTGAATACCTAATCCAGCAAGTTGGATTATCCAAACATACCAATCCAGCAAACTGGATTCTAACTGACATCCAATCCAGCAACCTGGATTCAAACTATCCTACAATTCAGCAAGCTAGATTCACTAATTCAGCAAACCAGATTCATTAATTCAGCAAACCATATTCACCAATTCAGCAAGTCGGATTTAACAATTCAGCAAGCCGAATACCACAATCCAGCAAGCTAGATTCAAACTGTAATTCCTATTTAAACGTTTTGAATTTCCAATTCAACTTAAAATGCCACAACTATAATATCTCATCATTGAATAATCATAACCTTCAAAAATCTGCATATAGCATATCTAGGGTTCTCAAGCCATAAAATCCTATTTTCTAAATTTTTAACATCACATAACTAATTTAATTCTATTTATTCATAACACAAATACATACATGAAAAATACCAAAATAGTTCCAAAAAATTTTCTTTCCTGGGATTTGACAGAATATGAATCCCTTATGAACATATATTTTTCCTAGAATTTTTGAAATTCATTTACTATATTTAAATAGTCCAAAACAACAAAATATTGCTACATTTATCATAAATCGAAACTTTGTCAGAAAATTCTGAAATTTTCAGGTTATGTCCCTGTCATATATATATATATATATATATATATATATATATATATATATATATATATATATATATACACTTTCAGTAAAAAATTTATAATTTTTGGAGTTAACCACAGAGAGTTATTCGCGTATACTTTTGAAAGTAGTCTGTCACCAAAACAGACATAACTTTCATTCTACTAGGCCAAAAATTCTCAAAGTTTTACAGGACTCAGCTAACTTTCTATATTATCACTCCAAAGTTTCCTAGAATTTTTAGAGCACAAAAAGTTGACAAAAATACCCCCGAATGGGACTGGTCAGCGACATGATCTAACAGTTGGAGTGTTTTTGTAATAAATCCATATCTTGCTCATTTTTCAACATTCTTACATGATTCCAAAGGGATATTGCCCTTATCTTATAGATATAGAATTCCAAGAAATAAAATCACAAATATCACTTATAGATTTCAAAAATGAAAAGCTAGATCACACTTTCAATTTAAAGTTTTCCGAAAAATTTCTATTTCTTTCTTTTTCCAAATTTTTTTTTCACATAAACACTTATAGATCCTCAAGTTAACCCATTTAATCTCTAGATCTAACATTTATAGTATGGATCTAGACATTTAGATCTAAAACTTCAAAGATCTACCATATAAACACATAAAGCATACAAAGTTTGGTTTGAAACTTAATTTAGATATTTTACCTTACTTCTCTTTCTTTTCTTTCTTCTCCCGTCTTCCTTCTTCTTCCTTATCCATGGCTTTCTCTCTCTCTCTTCCTCCTCTCTCAAGGCTCGGCAATCCTCTCTTCTCTCTCTTTTGTTTTAGTTTTCTTTCTTTAGCAAAATAGGAAGTGAGAGGAAAGATAAAATAAAATAGATTTTTGTGTTTTTTAGGAAATATGTATAGATATATGTTGTATATCTATTCTAATCTTCCAACATATCTTCTCTCTCTATCTTATCTCTTTATACTTGTAATCTTGGATAAGAATATGGTGGCCAAATAAAAGAGTGACACCTAGCTAGAGTTAGTCACCAAATAAAGTGAAGTAATCATTACATTCACTCCCCCTTTCTCTTCCTCTTCATTGTCGCCCAAGTGAGGGCAAAATTGTCTACTTGGTGATTTATTTTACTTGTATTATTAAGTTTACAAATGACTACAAAGTCATTCCCTAATTGGATCAAGGTTTGGGCCTTTAATAAAATATTTTGGGCTTCCAAAAATTAATGTTATTATTTGGGCTTTCTAAATTTAATAATAGTTGGGCTTGTCAATTAATATTACCCAATATCTTAATCTTATCTTTCCTTAATTATTTAATTAGGGTATACATCTCACTCCTTTAGAATTTAATTCCTTACTCGTGTACATTTAATATTATAACCCAATTAACTTTCTTTAATTAGGTTCAAAATAAATAATACATTGAGATAATAAAATAAATCTCTTAGATTAGGTCACTAGTATATAATTAAAATACTAAGACCACTAAATAAAAATAACCTTTTAGGTTATTTAATTCCAATGCCTAACTTATAAGATTAGGTTACCAAACTTTCTTTAATTCTCTTTTATTATTAGAATAATTAACTTACTAGAAAGTCTACACCAAATAGGCCATTTAATTGGACTTTCATTTAAAATTATTTGGGCCACTAGTATGCAAACATTACTAGACCATTACTTGGGCTACTAGTTTATTAAATCTTTTGGTAAACATTTTAATTGGGCTAAGTTAGTAAGTTTACATATTAATTATCCAAGTTCATAACCAATTAAATGAGTGGGCTTGGTTATTTAACCAATTAGACCAGTCTACTAGTATTTATTTACTACTTGGACTATTAATATAACACTTAAGTTTCTAAGCTCCTCATATTTATAATATTTATAAATATGTTACATAGCTTTCCTTTTCTTTTACTAGTCACTTTAAATTAAATAAATTAACTAACTTATTTAATTCGCATAACACATATTCACTCGTATTTCCTTACAAATGGAAATTTATTCAATAAATAAGATATTACAATTAAAATACTATTCCCTCTTTATTAAAATAATTCAATGTTAGAATTTATTTTAATATCATTTATTTAAAATATACAATATTTCTGTATACTAAACTAATGATTTCGCTTAGTAATATAAATTGTTTCATAACAATTTATTCATGCGCAATAAATATACATATTTATCATCATTATTCCTCTTGCTACAATATATATATAGCACATCACTAAGTATATATATGTACCAATACACCTTTTCTTTAACCTTATAGCATCCCTTCATTTGAAAATTTATTTTCTTAATAAATTTTCCACTTGTATCATTATTAAATTTCTTACACCATTTAGTTCACATCAAATTTATAGATATTGTAATACCTTATCCATAATATCCCCTCAAGTACATATAAATTCATTTCTAGGGTTTTGAAATTTTATAACTCATATTTTCTCTATTCTTTTTCAAAAGATAAACCATATAGGTTTTTCTTAAAATTTTTAAATAAATCCTCAAATTCCCATCTAGGTTTTATTCTTTAACCTTTATTTTATCATTCAAGATTTTATTAATAAATCTTATAAATTTTCGGGTTGTCACATAATATATAGTGAGTAATAATTCCTTCATTAATAATTTTTTTCCTCGCAAATTTTCATCATAAATTGGCGCCAAATATCCTTCTACCACCTCAATTTTGCGAAAGAAAAAATATAAATTGTGAAAAATGTTTCTTTCGCTAATAACTATACTGTCACTACATTTTTTTCCTTCACTGTTCCTTCGCTAGAAAACTCATCATGTGAAGGAATGAATTCCTTCACTACATCCCTAATTTCTTGTAGTGTCTTAAAAGTCTCCATTCACAATTTTTATATATCCTATAGGTTCTTTATAGCAAATAGATTAAATAAAGAAAACTAATCCTCTTTTTACACATTTCCTTTAACAACCTAGGTTTTAATATCTAACCCTTATTTAATCATTTAATATTTCCTTCAAAAGAAATATTGCTAATATTCGGGATATCACACCCCCCTTTATAGCATTGTTTCCAGTCATCTACAATAGCTATTTGCCTAAAAACCCTCACAAAATAATATGCAGGATACTCAAGTTCTCCGCAAGTCACGAGTTTTCCTAATAAAGGCAACCCGAATATAAAACCCACGTCCTCTAAACTAATGGTTACCTCACCACAAATTAAGTGAAACGTATTTGTTTCACTTCTCCAACGCTCAACTAAAGCAGATATAAGAGACGCATCATTTCTTGACACTACAGCTTGATGACAAAATACACCAAATCCTAGTTGTTCTAGTAGATTTTCTTGTTGTTCAGACAAGTTCCATTCCACCAATTTTGAAGACATTTGACATATTTCTAACACACCCCTATCCTACAATTCAATAAACATAAAAACATAACTTTTCAAAACACGATTGTTTGTAATTACAGTTTAAAAAAGTATATGGCAAAACTAATTATTATGTCACTGTAGTTGGCACCTTTTACTTATCAACCTGCTGAACTTTTAAAATTTTTAATTACATTATTAAACTAATTAAAATTTTAAAATTGTCCCATTCTGTTAAAATAATCAAACGGACGTTTTTTTTTCCTATGTGGCTGTGTAAAAAGTAAAAGAAAAATGACGTTAAAAAAAGGACATATTACACCAAGCATCTCACTTGACATATTTTATTTTATTTTTCTTTTTTATCCTTTCTCACTTCTAAATTCTCATCGGTGGCTTCAACACCATGGTCGGAAAACTAACTTCTGATTATCTCTTCTAAGCTTTACTAAGGAGATTTCTAATGAAAAGTTGGTAAGAACTTGAATTTTTGGAGGGTCTCTATTGTGGATCTGATGAAAATCTTCTAATCTATTAGATTTTTATTTGCTAGAGAGACCCGTTGCTTTCTTTAATGCCAAATGAAAAGACTGAGAAGCACGAATCTAGAAAATAGAGAAAAGTGAAAATTTGATGCTTTATCCACCCATGAATTCTACTGCCATCAATTTGTCACCCAATTTCTCACTCAATTTCTTGTGATTTCTCTTAATTTTCAATCACAAAAAAATTCACCATGTTCATCCCCACCTCAGCCCACAATCATCCTCTCAATTTCATCCCCACCTCAGCCCACAATCATCCTCTCAATTTTGTACTCCAAAAACCTCTCATCTTACCCCAAAACCCTGTTCTCCTTCTACAAATGAGGCCAAACAAAAATTTCCTCTACTTTATCTCTCCACAACACCCAACTTCTCTTCTGCTCACCTTCCTCCCATCCCTCGTCACCCACAACAGATTCTCCGACGCCAATCCCTCCTCCTTAAACACAATTTCGCCAACCACGTCTACCACTTTCTCCTCCATCCTCCGCCGCCCCAATCACGGGAAGATGAAACTTGAAAGAAACCCAATTTTTTATATTGTGGAATTACCTTTTAATTGGAGCAGATGGAGTCCAAATATGTTACTAGTTAGTCTTGTTAGAGAGAAGCCCCAACTTGGAATTCTGATATGAAAATTGAGAATGAGAAATTTTTGGCGATGGAGGTAGGCGAAAAGGAAGAAGACTGAAGAGAGAGAAGATAATATTATTGTTGTTGGGAAATTTTTTGATGACGTGTTATTTTTGTCTAGTCAGATTGGCCAAGTAATTATTTCTTTCTCTTTTCTTTTCTTTTTTCCTGCCATGTATGAAAAAAACTGAATGAAGTTAACGGTTGTCTAATTTTTGTAACAGAATGATGTAATTTCAAATTTTTAATTAGTTATTCGGGCAATTAAAATTTTTAAAAGTTCAGTGGGTCGATAAGTAAAAGGTGCCAACTACAGTGGCATAATCATTAGTTTTGCCAAAAGTATATATATACCTTATTCAAGTTACAAAATTTTGCCATAGGTCTGAGGTTACGTGATTTGCTTGGTCCCATAGAACAATAGGGTCATTAGGTCCAGGATAAATATCCATATCTTACCTACACATTCATCAACACAATAACAAGGTAATTAATTTATATGGTTCATAATGTCAATCAAATTTAACAATGTTTACATGTAACAAAGCTAGCAATGACGCAAATAGTTTACTTGTATTATATGAAAAATTACTAGTTTGTGTTTCCTACATATAAACCTTCTTAATTAATTAACAAAAAATACAAGAACAAACTATTACAACATTCAAAATCATAATGTACTTAACTTTGAAAATTGGATGTAGTTAAGATATTGTATAGAAATCAAAAAATTACTAATCAATCATGACATCCATTGTTTATAGCAAATTGAAGAAAACTTAATTTAACACCCACTTTTGCAGGCAATCATGACATCAATTGTTTATAGCAAATTGAAAAAAAACTTAATCTAATACCCAATTTTTCAGGCAATCATGACATCAATTGTTTATAGCAAATTGAAGACTACTTATTTTAACACCCAATTTTGAATCCAACCAGTTATCAATTGTTTTATAGCAAATTGAAGAAAACTTATTTTAACACCCAATTTTGAATGCTACCAGTTATCAATTGTTTATAGCAAATTGAAGAAAACTTACCTATTCAATGTAGGAAGAAGGCAAAATCGTCGGAGAATTCAGTCGATTTTGCCAAAGAAATTAATCAATTTTGATCCAAATCAAATTTGTAAAGAGATGTGGGCAAACTTATCGATTCGGTGTAGGAACAGAGTAAAATTCCTGGGTAGGAGGCACGAACGCTATATGATGGCATCTTACTGTTCAAATCAATATCAGAAATCAGTCCAGTCGATTGTAGCCCTCATTGTACACAATAGATGACGCGACACCTGGTATTGACATAAATGAAGAAAACTTCAAGGAGTAAACGCCATTCATTAGGAAGGCGACCTCACATATGTTGTTAGATAAGAGGCAGGTGGAATGAAGCTCATCATAAGTCGGAGTTCGCTTTTTAATAAGCTCGCACATTTGAAGAGGTTGAGGAAGAGGAAGGCTTGAAAAAGGATCAAACATATTGAGGAGAAGCTTTCACAAATGTTGCTACACAGGGTTACTACGAATTAGTCTCCCAAGATAAGACAGACCCAGATTATTCTGTACTAGAATTTATTATGTAGAAATAAATCTAGCGCAAAACTATAAATGAGAAAGAAGAAATTTATATCAAGAAAATATTAGAATAATATTTTCTTAAGATCTTGAGAAGGATTTTCAATAATTTTTGAAGTAAAGAACTTGAGAATGATTGATTTGAAGTAATTGTTTTAGATAGACATGGAACCTATTTATAGGTTTCTAAACATCCCTTTGAAGAGATATGTTGAATTTCCAAATACCCCTTTGAATTGGTTCGTTGCAATTTTGGCATTCCAATGTTGTTTGCCGTACTCTGCAATTTTGGTTGCATCCCAATTGATTTTGGTCGCATCCCAACTCTGTTGTCATATCCTGCAATTTTGGTCGCATCCCAATTAAATTGTCGTTGGCATCTTACCGTTGGCCCAATTAATTAATTAGTAACTAATTAATTAATTAATTAATTAATTAATTTATAAAAAAATTGTAATAATATTATTGTCATGACTTGAACCTAAGTCCTTAACATTATAAATCTTTTCTCTTATCCAACTGAACCAATTCATTTGCTGGCTATATAGACAACATATAATATATTTATTATATACTTTCTAGATTTGAAAATATCCAACAATCCTCCCCTATTTTCATAATCTTGTAATCCTTTTCCTTTGACCCTCTTCTTTCTCTTATTTAGATATAGCATACATAAGTAAGAGGTGTATTTCGACTTGAACATTTACATAGTCTATATCAGAAAATATCAGAATTCTTAGTAGCGTTAGCTTTGAACTAAGAAATTTTAAAGTGATATCTTGCTCAATAGACATATACTATATCCCTTATAGTTTAAGGAAATCCAACACATTTATGGCCTTGTGTTTACCTCTTGGATTTCGTAAGTGACTTAGAGACAAGCCTTAAGTCTCGCAGAAGCGACCCCACTTCCTTCACTTACATAGGTGAATCTAATTAGATGCACTTGTATGACCTGCATCCTAGCTCCAAACCGGACATAAATTCATTAAAGGTTTACCCTACCCTCTTTGTTCTCCATACAAGCATACACTAACTTTGAGATGGTTACGAAGAATTAATTCTTCATACTTGTCTAGTGTATAACTGATTATTAGTATAATTATTTTTCTATTGAACTAATATACTAGATGTTACTCTAGTATTTAGTTGGGTTCCACTTATAGGTTACCTCTCATTTAAAGGCTTTAAACCCATCTCCCTGGAAGTCTTATATATTATATCCTTGCCTAGGCCTTTTGTAAAAGGATCCGCTAAATTTTCCTTTGACTTGACATAGTTAAAGGTAACAACCCCTTTATTGATTTTCTCCCTAACATAATTATGTCTTAAACTTATATGTCTAGACTTCCCGTTATAAACCTTATTATAAGACCGTGACAATGCTGCCTCATTATCACAATATATTGAGATAATTGTCATTGGTTTGGGCCAAAGTGATATCTCAAATAATAAATTCTTAAGCCATTCGGCTTCTTTTACAGCAGCTGATAATGCAACAAACTCGGATTCCATAGTTGAATGTGTTATCAAGGTTTGTTTCTTGGAACCCCAAGAAATTGCCCCTCCTCCTAAAGTGAATATCCACCCACTTGTAGACTTTATTTTATCCGAATCCGTTATTCAGTTTGCATCCGTGTACCTTTCTACCACAACTGGGTATCCTGTATAGCATAATGCATAGTTCATTATGCCTTTAAGATATTTAAGTATCCTTGATACTGCGTCCCAATGAACTAGACCTGGATTATGAGTAAACCTACTCAATACTCCAACCGCAAATGCTATAGCAGGTCTAGTACACTGCATTGCATACATTAGACTACCGATTATACTTGCATACTCTAACTGAGATATGTTATTCCCTTTGTTTGGAAATAATGTGACGCCCCCAAATTTGGGTCTCCAAATACCCGGATCCGGTCATCACGATCCAACATAAACATCCACCTATAACAACATATGGTATCTAAAATGCAGAATAAAATAAACATACGTTGTTCATTACAAGGTGTTACTAGTCCCAGAATACGATTAACCTTAAACATTTACACAATCCATACCCTAAATAGCTATCAGGGTTTAAATTACATTAACAGTAATTAACTAACACATGCATCTAAAGTCTGCTACGAGAAGTCTATCATTTCATCTTTTCTTTCCCTTTGTTCTTCCCTGACGTCTCGGGTTTAGCTGCAATGAAGTCATGATATAGCAAGAATGAGCAACGAGTTTGCCCAGCAAGTTTAAAGTATGACAATAAGGATATATCATGATGAAGGGATATTAAAGGGATTTCAACAATAGAATAATCAGAAGCAAGAACATTAAATGCTTTTAGAACAATTGATAGTCAAATAGACTTTGAACGATAACTTCCAGAGGAGTCAATAGCTAGTTGACCCTCTGGTTACTGGCTACAGAATAACGTACTTGAGGGGATCAGCCTCGCGTACCCTATGTATATGCATAACATTTAATTCTGCTGTTTGTACCTTATATACGGTACGTGGGGTACTCCCCTATACATAAAGGGGTGTTCATACAGTCTAAGAATCCTTACCATTGATTGGTTCGGATAGCTTTTATAAATTCATACTTGCCTGACCGAACAAGGGTTCAGACTTAACCATGAGTAGTTCAAAATTTCTGAATTTAAATAATTATATGAAATCAAATGCGCGAGTGCGAATGTCAATAAATATACAGATGTGGAATAATTTTAAAAGTAATTAGACCACTTAGAGCGTGTTCGGAAATAAGATTCAAGCTTAAAGAATAACTTGCAACAATATATACCTTTTGCACGAATTAAAACAATGCATAAGGTTTAAAAGCTTGCTCAATGCAAAAATTGAGTGAGAAGAACTTGCAAAAATGAAAGAAGTTTAGGGTTAGGAACTTGCCTGTTTGCTCAGCTACAGATAAATTCTAGCTTTACTTAATTGATCTTGGATAACCTATCAATTGGTAGGGTTGGTCTATCCATTAGCATTTCGTAATTATACTCACTTATGCTATCTATTTAGCAGATAAACAGATCACTAAATACGTTTAATCATTAGCTAACCAGAAATTAATTCAATGACCTTTAATTGATAACTAATCATGCATACTTTGAATACTCCGACTATTACCCTTACTTGTCTCTAACTATGGGTTAGCAACCTTTATTTATTGTTAGCATGATTTATTAACAACTAATTTATGGTTAATCTCTTATTTGCTCTTTTATTTGTTAATCACTATTTTCCTTAGGGTAATTTAGTAATTATTTATTAAGGACCAAAATTATTAATTAACTTAATAATTCCCCTCATACTTAATCATTATTTCCTTAATGATTAAGTAATTACCATCCTTATTATTTCGTAACTTCATTCATACTTATTTATTATTATCATTAAATAATAATTAAATAATTATTATACTACTTGTTCATACTTAATTAAAACAATAATTAAATATTTATTATCCTTATTTATTATTTATTGATAAATAATAAGTAATTATTTATTAACTTTACTTATACTTAATTATTATTTAAGATTAAATAATAATTAAATATTTATTACCTTTATTTATTATTTATCGATAAATAATAAATAATTATTTGTTAACCTTGTTCGTACTTAATTATCATTTAATATTAATTAAATAATAATTAAATATTTATTATCTTTATTTATTATTTAATAATAAATAATCATTTTATTAACTATATTCATACTTATTTATTATTAAATATTACTTAAATAATAGTTAAATATTTATTATCTTTATCTATTAACTATTGATAAATAATAAATAATTTATTTCATTGAATATTTGTTATCTTTATTTATCACTTATTGACAAATAATCAAATTATTAACTTAATTCATACTTGGTTATTATTTAATAGTAATTAAGCAATAATCAAATATTTATTAGCTTTATTTATTATTTAAGGATAAATAATAAATAATTAATCTATTAATTTTATTTATACTTAATTATTATTTAAAATAATAATTAAATATTTATTATCTTTATTTATTATTTATTAATAAATAATAAATAATTATTTTTTTAATCTTACTCATATTTAATTATTATAAATAATAATTAAATATGTATTATCCTTACCTATAACAATAATTAATTTACCAATACCCAATTATTATTATCTAGAATAGTTCAATGCAACCCAACAGAGAGCAACATACATTATTCAAAAACCAGATTCTTAATCAGAATAACCCAACACAGATTTAACGTAATACAAATCCAAAACAATTGTATTGTATAAGCTTAATACCTTCAACTGCTAGAACTTTTCTAGGTTCGACAGTTCCCAATCAAAGAATTAACACAGTACCATTATCCCAATACAGAACAACCATACTCGAATTACAGTATTATAACCCAGCACAATTGGCAACTACACAGAACACAATAGCAACAAAATTCGACTGATAGAATGAAGGAAATTTACACAGCAACACAAACCATATCCCAATCTAAACAACCAAACTAAGTACACAAGAAGAAATTTATACAGAACCCATTACAAATAATCATCACAGTGGTTTAATAAATTCCTTGTTATACCTTGGTGTTGACCGGTTTGCTTGTCGCCTTCTTCTCCCAAAATAATCAACGAAATTTTGGGGCATTTACAGCTAATTGTCTAACAAATTTTCTCCCTTTTTTTTTTTTTTCTTCCTCTGATTTCTCTCTGTTTGGCTCGCTCCCAGTTGTACTCACCAAAATTGAAATTGGGTTTAGGGTTTGGGGGGTCAATTTATAGAGGGTTGTTTACCCAATTGTTGGGTATTACCCCAATTGATCGCACCTTTGACCGTCGGTAGGAAGGAGACAGCGACTGGCGATTTCCATCACTTCCCAGCTGTTTAGCCGGCAATCCCTTGAACCACGTGTCTCCCCCAATCACGTCGCCGCGAGCTTGTATCCTCCGGTCCCTTCAACAGCCGCTCGGTCGCCCAAGCCTTCCCTCGTTCCTTCCGCCCTGAACCTCGAGTAGCCGTCGGTCCTCCCACGACAAAACCCTCGCTGTCGCCGGCGATTGACAGCCTTCTCTCGCTCGACTCGTTCGATTGATTGAGGGGTTGCAGTCGCTAGGTTCGGCTAGTCTCTTCTCCCTTCTTGATCGGTCCGATTTAGGGGTTAGGGCTTTGGATCCCCTTCCGTTGCTCAGTTTAATCCTCCCTTCTCTCTCCCGTTTCTATCTGATTGAGAGCCTTGGGTCTGATTTGGGGATTATGCTGTTAGGCAGCAATTTTTCCAACTGAATTGTCGTTCGCCCCAAATCAATTCAAGAACGGATCCGACCCAGCAAGGAGAAGGAGTGGACTCAACCCGTTTGCCCTGATCCAACCCGATTGGCCCAACAAGGAAATAAATGAAATTGGGTTGGCCCAGTAGGAAATTAAGAAGGGATCTGGGCTTAGTCCAAATAAAATTTGGGTCAGCTAACAATAAAATAGAAGAGGCGGCCCAAATGAATTATAAACCTTATGCCCCTATTATTTAATTAAATAACTAATTCAATTAATTAATAAAAAAAATGTTTATTTTAACCATAATTCTTAATCGAGTTATTTAAATCTGAAAATGATAAAATAATTTATTAACTTCCCAATTTTCTTGCAATAAATTCTTAAGGTTAACCCACTAATTTATTTGACTATCAGTGAATCTCTTTAATGCACAGAAAATTATTGGACCACGTATTTATATAATTAATTACTAATACCCACATGGATCCAATTAAATTTGTTAAAATAAATAAAACGAATTTCATATGTTACAATAAATTGTACAAGATTTTAAAAATTCCTGGGCATTACATCCTCTCCCCCTTATAAAAATTCCGTCCTCGGGATTTCAATCTAAGGTTACTCGAATAATCGCGGATAGTTTGCTCTCATCTTCTCTTCAAGTTCCCACGTAGCCTCCTCTACCGCGTGGTTTCTCCAGAGAACTTTCACCGAGTGAATGATTTTATTCCTCAGCTTCTGCTCTTTTCTATCCAGTATTTGAACAGGAATCTCCTCGTACGATAGATCTCTTTCGACTTGAATTGGTTCATAGGAAATAACATGTTTGTAATCTGGCTTATACGGACGCAACACTGATACGTGGAACACGTTGTGGATGTGCTCAAGTTCAGGAGGTAATGCTACCTCGTACGCCACTTCGCCTATTCTCCTCAGAATCTCGAACGGTCCTACGAACCTAGGGCTCAGCTTGCCCTTCTTTCCAAAACGGATCTTCCCTTTCCAGGGAGATACCTTCAGAAACACAAAGCTACCAACTTCAAAGTCTCGTTTTTGACGATGTAAGTCGGCATACTTCTTTTGACGGTCCTGTGCTGCTACTAACCGTTGTCTTATTACTTTAATAATTTCCACGGTTTGTTGTACCAATTCTGGCCCCAACAATCTCCGTTCACCAACTTCATCCCAAAACAACGGCGTTCGACACTTCCTTCCATACAACGCTTCGTACGGTGGCATACCAATGCTAGCATGGTAACTATTGTTGTAAGCGAACTCTACTAGTGGCAAGTGATCGTCCCAGCTGCCACTTAAGTCCATCACAACTGCCCGAAGCATATCCTCTAGAGTCTGAATTGTTCGTTCACTCTGACCATCAGTCTGAGGATGATATGCCGTACTCATTCTTAACTGTGTTCCCAGTCTCTCCTGTAGACTTCTCCAAAAATTTGACGTGAAGCGCGGATCTCTGTCAGACACGATAGATACCGGCACTCCATGTCGTGATACTATTTCCTTTACGTAAAGTTTCGCCAACTGTTCCAATTTGTACCTGATCTTGATCGGTAGAAAGTGGGCAGACTTGGTCAACCGATCTACGATCACCCAGATGGCGTATAGACCCTTTTGGGTTGTCGGGAGTCCTACCACAAAATCCATTGTGATGTGTTCCCACTTCCACTCAGGAATCTCTAAGGGTTGCAATAATCCGCTCGGCCGCTGGTGCTCTGCCTTGATTCTCTGACAGGTTAAACACCGACTGACGAATTCTGCAACCTCCCCCTTCAAGTGCGGCCACCAATAATGTTGACGAAGATCTTGATACATCTTGGTGCTACCCGGATGTACCGAAAATCTCGTATTATGGGCCTCCTGCAAAATTTCTTCCCTTAGATCCGGTACGTAGGGTATCCAGATCCTTCCCTCGAATCTCAGCAATCCTGCGCTGTCGACCTTGTACTTTAATGTTTTTCCCCCTGATATTTGCTCCTTAATGACAACACATTCCTCGTCAAATTCTTGGGCCTCCTTTATCTTATCCAGTAGAGTCGGACCTGCTGTTACGGTACATAATTTTTCGTCCGTCTCCATCGGATACTTAACCTCCAGTTCCAGACGTTCGAAGTCCTTTATCAATTCCTCTTGAACTGTCAGCTGCATCAATTTCACCTTGCCTTTCCTGCTTAAGGCATCCGCCACTACATTTGCTTTGCCCGGATGATACAGAATCTCACAGTCGTAGTCTTTGATCAATTCTAACCACCGGCGTTGTCTCATGTTCAGCTCCTTTTGAGTGAAGATATATTTCAGACTTTTGTGATCCGTATATATCTCGCACTTCTCACCGTATAGGTAGTGCCTCCAAATCTTCAAGGCGAAAACTACCGCTGCTAACTCCAAGTCATGAGTCGGGAAACCCTTCTCATAGTCTTTCAGTTGATGTGATGCGTACGCCACGACCTTGCCGTGTTGCATGAGTACACAGCCAAGACCTTTGTGTGACGCGTCGCTATACACTACGAAACCCCCAGTGTTGTCGGGTAAGGTCAACACCGGTGCTTGGCTAAGTCTCTTCTTCAACTCCATGAAACTTTCCTCACATTTTTCCGACCAAACGAACTTAACTGTTTTCCTGGTGAGATTGGTCAATGGCGATGCTATCTTTGAAAAATCTTGTATGAATCTTCGATAGTATCCTGCTAATCCCAAGAAACTCCGGATTTCTGTGGGTGTCTTTGGTTGTTCCCAGTTAATAACTGCTTCTACCTTGGCTGGGTCCACCGAAACACCATTTTTGTCGATGACATGACCCAGAAACTGTACCCTCTGCAACCAAAATTCACACTTCGAAAATTTTGCGTACAACTTCTCCTTCCTGAGAGCTTCTAATACAATCTTCAAATGTTCAGCATGCTCCTCCTCTGTTTCTGAATACACCAAGATGTCATCGATGAATACAACTACGAACTTGTCCAAGTACTGCTTGAACACTCTGTTCATTATATCCATGAATGCTGCTGGTGCATTCGTCAATCCAAAAGACATTACCAGAAACTCGAAGTGCCCGTAACGAGTTCTGAATGCAGTCTTCGGGATATCTTCTTGCCTCACCTTCAGCTAATGATAGCCTGTTCTCAAGTCGATTTTTGAAAAGTATTTCGCTCCCTTAAGTTGATCAAATAGATCATCAATCCTAGGAAGCGGATACCTATTCTTAATCGTAACTTTGTTCAACTCTCGGTAGTCGATACAAAGTCGCATAGAACCATCTTTCTTCTTTACAAACAGAACTGGCGCTCCCCACGGGGACACGCTCGGTCTGATATAACCCTTGTCTAGCAGTTCCTGCAGTTGCACCATCAACTATTTCATTTCTACAGGTGCCATTCGATACGGCGGCTTCGATATTGGTGCGGTTCCCGGGGCCAAATCGATAACGAACTCGGTTTCCCTATCCGGCGGCAGTCCCGGAAGTTCCTCGGGGAAGACATCGGTGAAATCTCTCACGACTGGTATTTGACCCATTTCATCCCCGACCTGACGAGTATCGACCACATGGGCCAAATAACACTCGCAACCTTTCTTAAGTAATCTCCTTGTTTGCATCATAGTAAGACAACAAGATGGTTTTGGTGATTTGCTGCCATAGAATACCACCTTCGACTCATTAGAAGTCTTTAGGTGTACACATTTCTTCTTACAATCAATGACTGCTCCGTGAATTGATAGCCAATCCATTCCCAGGATTACGTCAAACTCTCCCAGTCGAATTGGTATCAAATCCACATTGAGCTTAAATCCTCGCAATTCAGCACAACAATTCCTATGAATGCATTCTACGGGGATAATTTCCTTGTTTGCTACTTCTACGTTCATAGGATGTTCTAACTTTTCACAAGGTAAATTCAACTGACTAGCAAATTCTTCGGAAACGAAAGAGCAAGTAGCACCCGAATCAAATAACACATATGCATTTATATCATTGATTGGGATGATACCTGACACCACGTCCTTGGATTCCATTTCATCCTGGACAGTCATATTGAACGTGCGGGCTGTCGGCCTGTTAGCTTGACTGGCTGGTGCCCCATAGCTCAGCCGGTTATTGTTCCCGCTGTTGTTGTTCCTGTTGCCACTCCCGGCGTCACCCTTCTTCTTCGGACAATCCCTCATTTGGTGGTCGGGTGCTCCACATGAAAAACATCCCCCCTTTGGCTTATTCTGACATTGGGGAGCCATGTGTCCCGGTTGCCCACACCGGTAACAAACACTCTTTCCCTTCATGCATTCTCCCATGTGGTTCTTGCCACAATTACTGCACCTGCCTGGCTTCTTCGCCTCCCCTCCAGACTGGTTTCCTCCGGGTTTATTACTCCCGAGTGATTGGCTTTCATTCCATTTGCGCTTATTGGGGTTGCTGCCCCCGCTGCTTCCTGACTTCTGGCCTTCATGACCCTTCTTCTTTTCCTGATTATACTTAGCCAGGGCCTCACTGCCACCCTCTGCAATGATTGCCCTCTCCATCAACTCTGCAAATGTCTTGATTTTTAGTACCGCAACCGAACGATATAACCATGGTTTCAACCCTTGCTCAAACCTACGAGCTTTCCTTTCCTCGGTGCTAACCTGGTGAGTTGCAAACCGTGCCAACTCATTGAACTTAGCTGCGTACTCCGCCACAGACATGTTCCCTTGTTTTAGTTCCAGGAACTTGATCTCCATCTCTTGCTTCATGCTCTCTGGAAAATAATTTTCCAAGAACATTTCCTTAAAACGATCCCAAGCGACAGTGCCTTCTTCCACTCGGCCTCTGTTGGCCTTCCACCAGTAGTTTGCCTCGCCTTTTAACATGAAGGTAGTAAAACTTGTTTTCTGTTCCTCTGCCACCCGTGCTACCTCAAAGACCTTCTCTATCTCTTCTATCCAGGTCTGCGCTTCGATTGGGTTAAGAGTTCCCTTGAACTCAGGTGGTCCCACCAATTTGAAATCTTTAAAATTCGCCAGATGATGCACTGGCTCGGCTGCTGCTTGGGTCCCTACATGCGGCGGTCTTGATTGGATGGCCTCTGCCAGCATTTCCGCAAACATTCTCATCGGGTTAGTTTGATTCCCAACCTCGCTCTCAGATTCTTCAACTCGTTGGTTACGTGGCCTTCCTCTCGACATGATCTGAATAAGGAATTTGATGACTTTTACCTATAGATTTACATTTTACACTTCATGTTATTAAAATAAGCAATCAAAGGTAAAATATCTATCAACATATTTGATTTAAGTGAAACATCTGCATTTATATTCATATACCACTGTTTGTTACAAAACTAAACCTGTGGCATACTGCTATAAATGCGCCACTGTGTGCCCTATCCATCAATAACCTTTCCCCCTAGACAAAAGTGGGGAATCCTAACCTTTCATCCCTAAAGATCACAAAAGTTGGGGTTTAACTGCTACCCCAAGCATAATTACAGATATAAAGCTTCACAAGACAACATAAATATGTCCCTAATATGACAAAAAGTGGGACTGACTGTACTAAAGAAAATCAACTGCTCCATCAAATCACTGCTCATCACGACGGATCCGAGCCTGCTGACCAGAGAATGCTCCATCCCCGACCCTGCGACGAACAGAGCGACGGGACTCCCCTACCTCAGTCCGGGGTCTCCTGTAGGCTGCATCTAGGGCATGGCCTAGGGTCTCTATCCTCACAGATCTGGCCTCCAGCTGGTCCTCTAGCTGATCAACCCTCCTGGCCTCCCTGGCCCAGGCCTCCCTGACGCGCATCCTCGCAACCACCTCCAGTCCAGCCTCGAACCTCATAGCCTCCTGTTTCGCCCTCAGGTGGGCGATCTGTAAATCCCTCTGCTCCAGTCTCTCCCTCAACTCAGCGTTTCGGGCCACTAACTGATGTAGCAGTGGTCCGACCTGCTGTGCTGAGGACTCGTAGCCCTGCAGCTGTACCTTAGCCACCCCTAAGTCATGCTCGAGCTGGTAGGCCAGGTCTCTGTACTGGTCCTCCATAAACTGATGGGTCTGGTTTTGCTCCTCCAAATGAGCAATCCGAGCCTCCAGCTCCTCATTTCTGTCAGTCAACCCCTCGATAATATCATCGGCAGTGGACCCCATGCCATCAACATCAGCAGGTGGCTCCTCCCCCTCGGTCTCGGGGTCCTCCTCCTCAGCCTCTGGATCCTGACTGCCCGACCTCATAACCCCTCCTACTACCGGCTCTGGTAGCTCCCTAAGGTAGTCCTCCTCCGGCTTGGACTCCTCCTGTAAAAATCCTGGGGCAGTAGGAGCATAGCCCACCAGCTGCTCCGAAACTACTGGTATGTCTGTAAATATCTCCTCCTCCTCACGGGCTCCACTGGTCTCCCCTACAGCAGCCATCCTACAAACACACAAAAACTAACATTAGTACAGCAATAAAATATATTCATTGAAAAAATGAAGTTATATTTCATTGGGTACTACTCGACTCGATGAATTCCCCAATTCATCAAAACCACATATGATAAATCTCCTCGATTTATCTCCTAATGCTCGATACGAGTTTGCTATGAAAGTTATAACCTAGGTTTCGCGATCCTAAAGTTTATAACCTACAGCTCTGATACCAACCTGTGACGCCCCCAAATTCGGGTCTCCAAATACCCGGATCCGGTCATCACGATCCAACATAAACATCCACCTATAACAACATATGGTATCTAAAATGCGGAATAAAATAAACATACGTTGTTCATTACAAGGTGTTACTAGTCCCAGAATACGATTAACCTTAAACATTTACACAATCCATACCCTAAATAGCTATCAGGGTTTAAATTACATTAACAGTAATTAACTAACACATGCATCTAAAGTCTGCTACGAGAAGTCTATCATTTCATCTTTTCTTTCCCTTTGTTCTTCCCTGACGTCTCGGGTTTTAGCTGCAATGAAGTCATGATATAGCAAGAATGAGCAACGAGTTTGCCCAGCAAGTTTAAAGTATGACAATAAGGATATATCATGATGAAGGGATATTAAAGGGATTTCAACAATAGAATAATCAGAAGCAAGAACATTAAATGCTTTTAGAACAATTGATAGTCAAATAGACTTTGAACGATAACTTCCAGAGGAGTCAATAGCTAGTTGACCCTCTGGTTACTGGCTACAGAATAACGTACTTGAGGGGATCAGCCTCGCGTACCCTATGTATATGCATAACATTTAATTCTGCTGTTTGTACCTTATATACGGTACGTGGGGTACTCCCCTATACATAAAGGGGTGTTCATACAGTCTAAGAATCCTTACCATTGATTGGTTCGGATAGCTTTTATAAATTCATACTTGCCTGACCGAAACAAGGGTTCAGACTTAACCATGAGTAGTTCAAAATTTCTGAATTTAAATAATTATATGAAATCAAATGCGCGAGTGCGAATGTCAATAAATATACAGATGTGGAATAATTTTAAAAGTAATTAGACCACTTAGAGCGTGTTCGGAAATAAGATTCAAGCTTAAAGAATAACTTGCAACAATATATACCTTTTGCACGAATTAAAACAATGCATAAGGTTTAAAAGCTTGCTCAATGCAAAAATTGAGTGAGAAGAACTTGCAAAAATGAAAGAAGTTTAGGGTTAGGAACTTGCCTGTTTGCTCAGCTACAGATAAATTCTAGCTTTACTTAATTGATCTTGGATAACCTATCAATTGGTAGGGTTGGTCTATCCATTAGCATTTCGTAATTATACTCACTTATGCTATCTATTTAGCAGATAAACAGATCACTAAATACGTTTAATCATTAGCTAACCAGAAATTAATTCAATGACCTTTAATTGATAACTAATCATGCATACTTTGAATACTCCGACTATTACCCTTACTTGTCTCTAACTATGGGTTAGCAACCTTTATTTATTGTTAGCATGATTTATTAACAACTAATTTATGGTTAATCTCTTATTTGCTCTTTTATTTGTTAATCACTATTTTCCTTAGGGTAATTTAGTAATTATTTATTAAGGACCAAAATTATTAATTAACTTAATAATTCCCCTCATACTTAATCATTATTTCCTTAATGATTAAGTAATTACCATCCTTATTATTTCGTAACTTCATTCATACTTATTTATTATTATCATTAAATAATAATTAAATAATTATTATACTAACTTGTTCATACTTAATTAAAAGAATAATTAAATATTTATTATCCTTATTTATTATTTATTGATAAATAATAAGTAATTATTTATTAACTTTACTTATACTTAATTATTATTTAAGATTAAATAATAATTAAATATTTATTACCTTTATTTATTATTTATCGATAAATAATAAATAATTATTTGTTAACCTTGTTCGTACTTAATTATCATTTAATATTAATTAAATAATAATTAAATATTTATTATCTTTATTTATTATTTAATAATAAATAATCATTTTATTAACTATATTCATACTTATTTATTATTAAATATTACTTAAATAATAGTTAAATATTTATTATCTTTATCTATTAACTATTGATAAATAATAAATAATTTATTTCATTGAATATTTGTTATCTTTATTTATCACTTATTGACAAATAATCAAAATTATTAACTTAATTCATACTTGGTTATTATTTAATAGTAATTAAGCAATAATCAAATATTTATTAGCTTTATTTATTATTTAAGGATAAATAATAAATAATTAATCTATTAATTTTATTTATACTTAATTATTATTTAAAATAATAATTAAATATTTATTATCTTTATTTATTATTTATTAATAAATAATAAATAATTATTTTTTTAATCTTACTCATATTTAATTATTATAAATAATAATTAAATATGTATTATCCTTACCTATAACAATAATTAATTTACCAATACCCAATTATTATTATCCAGAATAGTTCAATGCAACCCAACAGAGAGCAACATACATTATTCAAAAACCAGATTCTTAATCAGAATAACCCAACACAGATTTAACGTAATACAAATCCAAAACAATTGTATTGTATAAACTTAATACCTTCAACTGCTAGAACTTTTCTAGGTTCGACAGTTCCCAATCAAAGAGTTAACACAGTACCATTATCCCAATACAGAACAACCATACTCGAATTACAGTATTATAACCCAGCACAATTGGCAACTACACAGAACACAATAGCAACAAAATTCGACTGATAGAATGAAGGAAATTTACACAGCAACACAAACCATATCCCAATCTAAACAACCAAACTAAGTACACAAGAAGAAATTTATACAGAACCCATTACAAATAATCATCACAGTGGTTTAATAAATTCCTTGTTATACCTTGGTGTTGACCGGTTTGCTTGTCGCCTTCTTCTCCCAAAATAATCAACGAAATTTTGGGGCATTTACAGCTAATTGTCTAACAAATTTTCTCCCTCTTTTTTTTTTTCTTCCTCTGATTTCTCTCTGTTTGGCTCGCTCCCAGTTGTACTCACCAAAATTGAAATTGGGTTTAGGGTTTGGGGGGTCAATTTATAGAGGGTTGTTTACCCAATTGTTGGGTATTACCCCAATTGATCGCACCTTTGACCGTCGGTAGGAAGGAGACAGCGACTGGCGATTTCCATCACTTCCCAGCTGTTTAGCCGGCAATCCCTTGAACCACGTGTCTCCCCCAATCACGTCACCGCGAGCTTGTATCCTCCGGTCCCTTCAACAGCCGCTCGGTCGCCCAAGCCTTCCCTCGTTCCTTTCGCCCTGAACCTCGAGTAGCCGTCGGTCCTCCCACGACAAAACCCTCGCTGTCGCCGGCGATTGACAGCCTTCTCTCGCTCGACTCGTTCGATTGATTGAGGGGTTGCAGTCGCTAGGTTCGACTAGTCTCTTCTCCCTTCTTGATCGGTTCGATTTAGGGGCTAGGGCTTTGGATCCCCTTCCGTTGCTCAGTTTAATCCTCCCTTCTCTCTCCCATTTCTATCTGATTGAGAGCCTTGGGTCTGATTTGGGGATTATGCTGTTAGGCAGTAATTTTTCCAACTGAATTGTCGTTCGCCCCAAATCAATTCAAGAACGGATCCGACCCAGCAAGGAGAAGGAGTGGACTCAACCCGTTTGCCCTGATCCAACCCGATTGGCCCAACAAGGAAATAAATGAAATTAAGTTGGCCCAGTAGGAAATTAAGAAGGGATCTGGGCTTAGTCCAAATAAAATTTGGGTCAGCTAACAATAAAATAGAAGAGGCGGCCCAAATGAATTATAAACCTTATGCCCCTATTATTTAATTAAATAACTAATTCAATTAATTAATAAAAAAAATGTTTATTTTAACCATAATTCTTAATCGAGTTATTTAAATCTGAAAATGATAAAATAATTTATTAACTTCCCAATTTTCTTGCAATAAATTCTTAAGGTTAACCCACTAATTTATTTGACTATCAGTGAATCTCTTTAATGCACAGAAAATTATTGGACCACGTATTTATATAATTAATTACTAATACCCACATGGATCCAATTAAATTTGTTAAAATAAATAAAACGAATTTCATATGTTACAATAAATTGTACAAGATTTTAAAAATTCCTGGGCATTACAAATAACTTAACAGAATGATCATATGGGGTAGAGGTTATCTTACAATTCTCGTGATTAAACTTCTTTAACAACTTCTTAATATAATGAGACTGAGTTAAAGAAATGGTATCCTGAGACCGCACAATTTTAATACTTAAAATTATATTAGCCTCCCACATATCTTTTATATCAAAAGTAGTAGACAAGAATGCTTTAGTTTCTAATACTACTTTTTCACTAGTACTAAAAATAAGCATATCATCAACATATAAACAAATTATAACACCAAAACTTTTACTAAACTTAGAATAAACACATTTATCCGATTCGTTTATTTTAAATACATTAGAAACAATCATTTGATCAAATTTTTCATGTCACTGCTTAGGTGCTTGTTTTAGGCCATATAAAGATTTAACAAGTTTACAAACTTTTCTTTCTTGGCCTTTTAAAACAAACCTTTCTGGTTGTTCCATATAAACTTCCTCTTCTAAATCACCATTTAGAAAAGCAGTTTTAACATTCATTTGGTGTATAACAAGTTTATGAATTGATGCTAATGCAATTAATAACCTAATGGTACTAATTCTTGCTACTGGGGCATATGTATCAAAGTAATCAATTCCTTCCTTTTGCTTAAAACCTTTGGCTACCAATCTAGTTTTATACTTATCTATGGATCCATCTGGTTTTCTTTTCCTTTTAAATATCCATTTACAGCTAATGGGTTTACAATCAGGAGGTAAATCCACCAAGACCCAAGTCTTGTTACCCATGATAGAATCCATTTCATTATTAATGGCTTCTTGCCAAAAACCTGAATCTTGAGAGGACATAGCTTCTCTAAAAGTCAATGGATCTCTATCACTAGAATCATGCCCAGTCACAAAAACACTAGAAGAAACAATATCATCCTTGTTGCCTTCAACTAGATACATGTAGAAATCAGGGCCATAGGATTTTTCTATCCTTGCTCTTTTACTTCTTCTTGGTTCTATTTATTCAGTAGTAAGTTTCATTTCATCATTTGTTTCATGATGAACTGTTCCTTGATCTTCTTTATCAGTGTCTTTTCTTGACCTTTTCCTAACGAAAGAATTCTTAAAGAACTCAATATCTCTAGACTCCAAAATTATATTTTGGCTAACATAATATGTGGATTCCATGGTTAAGAATTTATAGGCTTTGTTATTTTGTGCATAGCCTATAAAAGCACACTCGATTGCTTTAGCTCCAAGCTTAGGTCTTTTAGGATCAGTTAACCTTACTAATACCCTACATCCCCACACCCTTAAATGGTCAAGATAAGGTTTTCTCTTTTTCCACAATTCATAAGGTGTAATGTGAATTTTCTTATAAGGTATACGATTAAGTATATAACAAGCAGTCATTAATGCTTCCCCCATAAATTTTTAGGCAAACCAGAAGTAAGAAGTAATGTATTAATCATTTCTTCAAATGTCCTATTTTTTCGTTCTGCCACTCCATTTTGTTGAGGACTATAAGGGGCTGTAGTTTGATGAATTATACCATGATTCTCACCAAAATCATTATAAGAGAAGTATTCCCCTCCTCTATCCGATCTAAGAATTTTAATTCTTTGATCTAATTGATTTTCAACTGCAGCCTTGTAGATTTTAAATTTTTCTAAAGCCTCATCTTTAGTCCTGAACAAATAAACTTGAGTGTATCTTGAGTAATCATCTATAAATGTTATAAATATCTTTTACCTCCCCTAGTTAATATGCCCTCAAATTCACAAATATCGGAATGAATTAATTCTAATAATTGTGAGTCTCTTTCTACTTTTTTAAAAGGCTTCTTGACAATTTTAGACTTAACACATATAGCACATTTTTGTAAATCAGAAAAATTAATCTTAGGAATTAAACTAAGATTACTCATGCTACGCATACTTTTATAATTTACATGTCCTAATCTAGCATGTCAAACATCAAAAGTAGAAACCATATAAGCAAAAGATGAATTTTCATTAATAATATTTAGTTTGTACATGCCATTAGATTCATATCCTTTTCTGACATACATACCACTCTTGGACAATACAATACAATTAGCGTCAAACAAGATTTTTATGCCATGTTTGTTTGAAAGACTAACAGATACAAGATTTTTCTTAATTTCTGGAATATGAAGAACATCATTAAGAGTGATTGTCTTCCCGAATGATAACTTGAGAACCACATTGCATTTGCTCATCACTTTTGCAGTTGATGAATTTCCCATGAATAGTTCTTGACTATCCTTCATAGGTTCATAGGCTTTAAACATTGCTTTATTCTTGGTAATATGTTTGGTTGCTCCAGAGTCGATCCACCATTCCATGTCATTTCTAATCATGTTAGTCTCCATAATCATAGCGGCAATATCTTCATTGTCTACCATATTTGCTTGGTCACTCTTTTGTTGTCTTTGCTTCAAGTACAAATTACATTGTTTGTTGAAATGTCCTGGCTTATCACACTTCCAACAAGTACCTTTCGGTTTTTTATTTCCGGAAGTATTATCTTGACCACCACGCTTCCTTTTGTTCTTGCCCTTTGGTTTAGATGCATTTTCTATGACAAGTGCTTTAGCACTTTTATTTTCTATTTCCAATTTATCCAAGTTCCGAGAATTCTCTTCAACTTGGAGAAATTTAATAAGCTCTTGCATAGTCATTGCATCTTTCTTTTGTTTCAATTTCTTTTGACAATCTTTCCACGAAAATGGTAACTTTGAAATAATTATCGATACTTGAAACCCTTCGTCAAGGCTATGGCCTTCCGACACAATTTGATTCATAATAATTTGAAGTTCATGTACTTGCAGCATAACAGATTTGTTATCTATCATTTGATAATCAAATAATGAACTTACTAGAAATTTTTTATTTCCGGCGTCCTCGATTTTGTACTTGTTGTCAAGATCCTCCCATAATTCTCTTGCCGTCTTTTCCATGAACTTGGCTTCATACACATCGTACAATGAATTGGATAATGCATTTAGAATGTGTCCTTTACACATGAAATCATCTTGTTCCCATTTAATTCGACTCTTCATTTCTGCCGGTGTCTCATTTTCTTTTTCTTCCATTTTCCCTTCATTTAGCACATGAGAGAGTTTTAATGCAGTTAAGCAAAAATACATTTTGCTTTCCCAACGTCTGGAGAAGAATCCATTAAATTTCTCGAGTTTGTTAATTTGATTCAAGTTATTTTTTAAATTGTTGTCCTCCATTGTTAATATAGTCTTAAGATTATTGTAACCCGCTTTGTAATTTGATATAGAACAACAATATTACCGCCTGAATCGAATGGTTGACCACTCTTTCCTTAAGACTATATTCGCCCCTTACTTTTGCTACACAGGGTTACTACGAATTAGTCTCCCAAGATAAAACAGACTCAGATTATTCTGTACTAGAATTTATTGTGTAGAAATAAATCTAGCGCAAAACTATAAATGAGAAAGAAGAAATTTATATCAAGAAAGTAAAGAACTTGAGAATAATTGATTTGAAGTAATTGTTTTGGGTAGACTTGGAACCTATTTATAGGTTTCCAAACATCTCTTTAAAGAGATATGTTGAATTTTCAAATACCCCTTTGAATTGGTTGGTTGCAATTTTGGCATCCCAATGTTGTTTGTCGTACTCTACAATTTTGGTTAGTTGGCATCCCAACTCATTGAATTTTAGTTAGTTGGTATCCCAACTCAATGATTTGCAATTTTAGTCGCATCCCAATTAAATTAGTTACTCATTGATTTTGGTTGGGAAAGTATCCTGCAATTTTAGTCGATTTGCAATTTTAGTCGCATCCCAATTAAATTAGTTAGTTGGCATCCCAACTCATTGAATTAGTTAGTTGGCATCCCAACTCATTGATTTTGGTTGGGAAAGTATCCTGCAATTTTAGTCGCATCCCAATTAAATTGCCGTTGACATCTTACCATTGGCCCAATTAATTAATTAGTAACTAATTAATTAATTAATAAAAAAATTGTAATAATGTTATTGTCATGACTTGAACCTAAGTCCTTAACATTATAAATCTTTTCTCTTATCCAACTGAAGTAATTCATTTGTTAGCTATATAGACAACATATAATATATTTATTATATACTATATAGATTTGAAAATATCCAACATTGTTGTGGGTAGCTTTGCGGTTAGGGCTGGGTTACAAAGCACTCCAATTTGATTAGGGTTTGTGGATCTGCATCTGTTCGCGTCCGCTACATAAGTCTTTCTAATGTGCGCCCACTACAATTAGTAGCGGATGATAGTTACCATACTCGATTAGTACTTTTGACTAAAGTTGACTTTAAGGGTAATTTCGTCCAAAACACGTCTGCCACTATTAGTGGCGGGCGTCGTTTATTCCATTTTAATCGCGCCCGTTAGATAATATATTGTAAGTGGAGATGGTATATGTCTATTTTTGATTTATAACAAATATTTGTTATACTTATCTCAAAAATTAAGTCATACATGTGTATATGTTCATTTTTATACATAGCAAGTATGTGTAAATCAATATTCATATTTGATTTCTCTGATTATGAAAGGAAATGAGAAGAAACACGCTAGAAAATAAATGGATTAGGCCGGGTTTGTGGTGGGATTGTCTCCACATAAATAAACTTTGCTTGTTAATGAATAAAAAAATATATGATTTTTAAATTTAAAATTTGATGATTGGTGTGACCATGACGTAACAGTCCACCCCCACAAAGCTATCGATCTTTGACCATCCAAAACAAATTAAAGCAACGGCTGAGATGCTATCGAGACTCAATTGGCAGGACGGCATTCTAGCATTAATTTGTTTGGTTTAGACTCTGTTTTTATCCGTAGATTACTAAGATTAGTCTTCCATCAGCGTCTGATCTTTCATAACACGCCCTCTCTCCCTCTAAACTGAAGACGCCTTTCTTGCAATCAACCCTTTTCTCTTTGGGAATCTTCTTTATACCGGCGAAAAGAAGAAGGTAGAATTAATTTTCTTCTTCTAACTGATTTTCAATCCGTTTATGTTTATTTCTCTCTCATCAAATATTATATGTATTGGATTTCTTGATATTGGGCTTACTTTTGTCCTCTTGAGTCTGTTCTCATATAGGGAGATTTTTGACGGCTTGAATTGCGGGTCTTTATTGAAAAGTTCCGTAGGCATAAAACCCAACTTTATTAGGTTGAAAAATTATGATTATGTGGGCATGTGGGATCCTGTCTTTCCATTATTAGTTTGCATTTTGCCTTTTTCCAGTTGTGTTTTGGTATGATCATATAGTTCGTCTCAATATAAGGATGATCAGTTAGTTGGATCGAGTTGACTAATTTGTTAATGACATAGAAGGTAAGAAATTAGCTGTGCTTTGTGTTTTTAATCTTTTTTTTCATATGTAATTAAATTCATTAATTTGTTATAGATGTTGCGAATCCAATAGATGGGGTAAGGCACAATTTCACTTATGTAGGAGTGTATTTTATTGAATTCTTCATTGGGAAAGGGGTTACATATGTTTCCTTGTACTATTTGAATCGCTTCAAGCGTTTGACAATTTATCTAGTATTATAGAATAAAAGTCTTTGTTCTCTGGTAATTGTGGTGTTACTTAGTTCATGGCAGCACCCGACTTTACTTTGACCAACTTAATTTCTATGTGGCCAAGATTATTGGTTGATAAATTGGCATAGGTGAAGTTACTGCTTTGAAATTATAAATTGAAGTGCCTGTAAGCTTTTCTGTTATGATTGGACTGATTTCTTATGGAAAACATTTATTTCTCTTGAAGCTTCCCTTTATGTAGCTGGTGCACTAAATTATTAAATTATTCTGTGCATTAGCATGGAAGGTAATTAGGATAGTCATGCAATTTTGCTGATCAGGACCATAAGACATGCTTATCCATCATGTAGGATCAAAATTTTGTAAGTGGAATTTTCACAGTAATACAGAATAGGGAATTTTACAGTTGATATCTGCACAACATAGCAAGTGATTTATTGGATTTTTTTTGCTATCGCTACTAATTTATGAATACATATTCATGAGATCCATTCAATTGTATGAATTCTAATTTAGTTTTTTGTCATAGTATTCTACTTCTCTTTTCTTTCCCAGCTTTGGCATCTCTGGTATTTCTCCCACTCTATTTATTATTTAATGTCTATGTTACGTGGACTTGGATACACCTATTTTTAGAATATTTTGGCTTATTTTTCACCAAACTTCCGTGTTCACTTCTGGGTTTTAGAAGAGTCCATGTAACATAGCTTAATACATTGCCATTTATGAGAGTCTCTCTCAGATTAAGGTGGCTTTTCCTACATATGATAAGGGAAATATATAATATATATTTCCTCCAAAACCTAATAAGTGTTGTTAATCATTATGGTTCTAGGAATTTGTCAAATATTCCAAATTCTTTTCCTCTAGCTCATAGTAAAATCTAATGCTAATAGAGCTGTCATTTACACATCAATTTTTATCTCTCCAGTATAACATGCCATTTCAACAAGTTCACTATAAAGGAATGCTAAACCATGGAATTCTTTGTAAATCTAAAATGTATGCGATGGTGATAATGATTATTCAGTCCTACAAAATCTGTCTTGATATTAATTAACAAACTGTGGATCTCAAAACCCAACTGAAGGGTTTAATTGGTTGAATATATTATTGTGCTGACAGAAATTGATAACATATATCCTTCATATATGGATGAATATTCTGGTAAAAGAACCATTGGTGGATTTCTTGTTCCTAAAAAGAGTTCCAGCCTTGTTTTGAAAGACACAGCTGACAACAGGGATGGAGATGCTCAATTCTGCACCAGACTTGGATGCAGTGGCAGGCTTAACTATACTAGAGTTGCCCAAATTGGAAGGTCTAAGAAACCCAAATCTTGGAGGCCTTCTTTTCGTTCTTCAAGTGGTAAGGAAGCAATTGGAAGTTCTTCTAGAACTTGCTCTGTTGTGTCCAATGCCAAAAAAAGTTTCCAGGAATCCCGGAGAAAGTTGTCTTCTAAACTAGAAACAAATTCATCAAAAAGTAGTAGTGCTCAGGATGAATTAGAATATCAGGAACTTACTGTTTCACCAAGAACAGTTCCAAGAGGATTTCGGCTGGAACTGAAAGAAGCTGAGACTAGGAAAGTCGCATCTGTTGACGTGGGGAGCTCTACTGTTGGAGCAAATGCTAGACACCGAAATTCTTTTCGTCAAAAATCTGGACTGACCAACCAAAATGCTCTACTTAGTTCCTCCAGTTCCTCTTCATCTGAGAGCACCGGGCAGGGGGAAAGGGTCTCTGCTAATGCAAGTAGGCATGGCTTGAGAAATTTTCGATGCAACTCAATATCAGATGTTGTCCCAGCAGGTCGTACATTGTCAGAACCAAACATCAGTAAGAGGAGGGATATTGTAACGAAGAGAAGTCCTGAAGGAGAAAGCAGTTCCTCTGTTGGAGGGAAGAAGACAACGAGTGGACCAGCTTCTGACAATAAACGTATCTCTATTCCTACCAATGGCTTGACTTTTGCAGATTCTAGAAGGCACAGAAATTTGCCTCCTCCTAGCAGGGAAAGTGGTGTGGCATCAGTCCGAACTCGGAGATCAATTAATGGTAATATTAGGACAGCCGACTCCGATCAAGTGAATGGAAACACTTTGTTACCGATTGAGACCTCTATTGTTATGCCACTAGTTCCTCAGTCTGAAATATCTTTTTTCGCTAATATTCCAAGTTCATTACATCAAGAAGCTTTCTCAAGTCGCTCTAGTTCTTATAGTCATCCTACTATCAATGATAATGTTGACCGCATGATGGCCATCACATCAGCAGAACATGGCATTGCCTGTTTAATGAACCGTGATGGTTCAAGACGATATAACATGGATAGTATTGCAGAGGTAATTCCTCAAGATCATCTAAAAAGTTAGATTTCTATCTATTCTGGGAAACAGGAGGGGTGCAATGGTAAATCTTTGCTTTATTATATCCTTGTAGTGATGACTGGGGGTAATCTTTGCTTTATTATATCCTTGTAGTGATGGTAATGTTATATCTGCAGGTATTATTGGTTCTTGAAAGAATCGAACAAGATGAAGAGCTAACATATGAGGTAGTCAATCTTTAATTTGTTTCTGAATTATCCAATCTCGCCATTGTTCATCAGCATTTCCTTTTTGTCTGCAGCAATTACTTGCTCTGGAGACAAATTTATTCATAGGTGGCATTAGCTTTTATGATCAGCACAGAGACATGAGATTGGACATTGATAATATGTCATATGAGGTTTGTTATTTTCCTATAGTCGTTATACTGCAAGTAGTTCAATTGAATCCTCATTCTTCTTTTCACCTGGTGTCTTTTAATTGTGGTTTTGTGTCTCTCTCATCTCATTTTCTATTCTAAATGTCAAGCATAATAATAACTGGCATGCTCAATGTAAAGGAAAATTAGTTTAATTTGCTTTTCATACAGGAATTATTAGCTCTAGAGGAGAAGATGGGTACTGTAAGCACTGCATTGTCGGAAGATGCATTGTTAAAAAGCGTGAGAAGCAATACCTATCAGTGTATACCTACAGAGGAAAGGGAGTGCAGTGCTGAGGGAGAAGATATGAAATGCAGTATTTGTCAGGTCATCTACTTACATAACTATTAGTAATCTCACTGGTTGCTTTGTCTTTAATTTTCTGATATAACTGTTAGGATCAGGTTTGTGAGTTTGTTTTTCCTTATGTGCTTGCTTTAACTGTATGGAAACATCCTTCTTAGGCTGGTTAGCCTGGTTTACATTGGGGTCTATAATTCGTTGTGTATATATTGTGTAAGTTCGGTTCGTTTGTTTGGTCTCATTAAGAAAGAAACTTCATGACAACATTATTTTCTCGACCCTGAGACCAGAGTTATCATCACCATATTTCAGAGAAAGCAGACCCTCGAGGTTGATCTTCATTTACTAACCAGAAGGCAGAAGCAATCCGGAATAATACATATTGTATAAAATTAAGACCTAGGGAATCCAGGTTGAGAGTAAACCTTGTCATTTTGTATCGGGTGTATGAGTATATAGGCTGTGCTTGCTCAGGCTTGCATCTTCTCAGCTTATGATCTACCAGGATCTATAGGCTTATTTACTTGCTTTGCATTAACCCCAAAAAACATATCATTTACCGTCAATATTCACTTATGATACTTATACAGGAATTTAAGCTGTATAATTAGTGATCTAGAATAAATATATCAGTTTACACAATCCTTACTTACCCTTCCGTTAGGTGGTGAAGGTGTCAGGTTTGTACATGGCTCCTCAATAATACGTTTTGAAGTTTTTAATTTTCTGAGGGATATAGTACTCCCTATTTCCAAAATTTGTAAATTTTTAGGATATATTTTTCTTTCATATTCTTCCCAAATTATAATTATAATGAGTGCTTAGTGTAGTAGTGGTGACATGATTATGAAATTGTATTGGACATAATGTCATATTATATACTGCATTAATAAAGAGCGGACTCTTTTGTGGAACAGTTATTATTCTTCCCCCCCCCCTCCCAAACGGAGGGAATATCGGGTTCAACTTCAGAGATTAGTAATTGAAGCAGTATCTTTACATATTCCTTTATCAATTATTTACCCAACTCCATTCATCTTAATTGCCTGAATCCAATCATGATCTTTATATTTTTTGCAGGAAGAGTATGTGTTTGGAGATGAAGTTGGGAGGGTTGGATGTGAACATGGGTATCATATGGAATGTATAAAACAGTGGTTGCGGCTGAAGAATTGGTGCCCCATCTGCAAGGCTTCGGTAGCGCCATCAGAAATATCATAACTCACCAAACAAAGTTTATGCGAAGATTGAATATGATTCTTCCTGTACAAATCATATGATTCTTCTCTTTTTTAATGTATATATACATACTCTTCCATCTCAATAAAATCAATAAGCCCAGGCTTCAAGCTTTGATAAACCCATGCTCAAGCTTTGATAACCCAGGCTTCAAGCTTTGTGGTGAAATTTCTCTATGCATTTTCCTAGATTAAATGAGAATTATCACCAATGCTTCAGTGTTGAGGTTTTCCCATACATTTCCCCTTTAATTTCTTCACAACCCAGGCTAGTCTAATGATTGGGATCTGAGAATTCCCCTCAGGCTTGAATTCTCCTTTGAGAATTTCCCTCAGGCCTGAATTCCCCTTAGGTTGGAATTCTGGTTGACATTGCAATTGTCAATTTTTTAATTTACTATTATTTTTTGAAAATCCTTTTGTTGGCAGTTAAGGTGATAATAATATTTTATAGCTTTGTAATTTGAATGTATTTAACATTTTGCTAAACCAGTGTAACTGAGTTTGAACTCTGAATTTAATTTTTGTTTCTGTAGTATTTTGGCTTTTTTCTTTTTCTTTGTTTTTTTGGAGGGGGGTGGGGGAGGTGTTTGTTGGGGGACGGGCGGACGGAGGGAGGGAGGGAATGAAGGGAAAGTTGGATCTTGCTTTTCAATAGTGCCAAAAAGAGGATACTAATATAGTGAGTTTTTAAAGAGTGTTATTACAGCGACAAAAAAAGTTTACAAAAATTAATTTATAAAATGATGTGAAAGAGTGTAATTAGTAGATGATCTATTATACATAGGTGAACTTGGTGATAGTAACCAACAACAACCAGTCACATTATTTTGTAAGTAATTTTTTGTAAGATTTTTTTTGTCATTAAAGTACTATTAGTTTTACTAAGGAAAGCATAGGAACGCAAAGGAAAAATATAATTTTTCTTAGAAATCCCATGTTTGTGAGTTTTTCAAGTCAAGAAAGATAAAGAAAATTAAGAAAAATTGAAACCAATTTTTTTTAGATATTTTTCTGACCAAGATGGTAGGAAAAGCTAACGAAAGAAAAATGAGTTTAATGAATTTAGTTTAATTTCATAATTGTCTTTACTTGTAACACATAAAACAATTTTTAGACATCTATATCCTAATTTCCTTACCAAACGCACAAACAGAACTAAACAAAGTTACTTTCCTATCATTTCATTTCCTATTATTTCTTGAGTTAAAAATTCTTAGGAATCCTAATATGAAAAACTCGCAAATATGGTGTAAAGGATGCGACGCCGACATGGACACTAACATGGTTATCCAACTTACTAACTAATGGGCTTACATTGAACTAGGGTAATTTAGTTGACTGCAGTAGTTCTCCACCAAAATATCCTAAGTAAATTATTCTAATCATTTTAGTCTCTCACTCTCTTGGCTTCCCACGTTCTCAACGAAGAAAATGACACCATTGTTTGTTGGCAATTACAGGTAATTGATGTTCATTCTTTCTCATGAATATTGTAGATATTCAAAATTTTACATATATTATTATATTGTGTGACAGGTGTCGACGCCGGTTTTTTCGTCTTTAATGCGATTGTTGCCCTTTTCCGATTTTAGCCTTCATTAGATGATTTTTGGAAAATGGTCGGCTTTGATGTCGACGGGGGTTTTGAAAGATCGTTTTTTATGATGAGCCAATTAACCAGAGTCGCCAGTTGGTATATTTGAAATGGATGTACCAACTCATCCGAATTTCGTTTTCGTAAATCGCTGGCTCATATGTGACTCCGAATTAATTGGTCTGCGAATCGAGATTCATAGAGTTCGGGGGCTTGCTTAAGCGAGGGGAAGGTGTTAGGCACCCCCCGACTTCCGTGAAGCACGGTTACCGCAACCTTGAACCGCAACCTTGATGTTTTCCTATCCTTTAATTCATGAAATGTGTATGTGTGCGTGTGTGTGTGTGTGTGTGCTTAATGAATGTTGTGGTGAGTTTGTATGAAAGAATCATTTGGATTTTTAGGGAAAGTCGTGCTTTAATTTGAGAATGCTTCGGAATGTCTTTTCGGCATACACGAGAAAGCTTGATTCTTTATAAGAAAGGTTTGATTTTAATTGTCAAAAACTATGAGATTTTTCGTTAGGTGTCGTTTTGGCAAAACAGGAGTTTTAAACCTTTGTCAAAATAGGAATCGAGATCTATACGTTGCTTTCGTAACTCAAATGATGGGCAATTTCTAGGATCTCTTTAACCCTATGCACAAAGATTCAATAAAACATTACTTATTTTATAAAACCATTTTGGGTGATGTTTGAAAGCGATTTTTCTTTAGCCTTCTTGTTAAATAGGAATCGACGTTCATTAGCATTCCCAAATTTTAACCTCGTGATTCTAATAACCTAGTTTGATTTGATTTTATGAAAATCTTATCATTTAGCTTTGAAATCAATTTTTTTGTGTCATAAATCAAATCACGCATAAACACGCGTCGGAGCTATTCATGGGCATGTAAGCCATCAAAATAACCCCAAACGCCTACAATCACAAGTTTCACTATTTTCGGAGCCTTAAACACGATTCTCGCCTTGACGTCGTTTTAAGGCCCGACGATTACATATTTACAATGAAAGGTACATCGAATTTATTACATATATCAAACGATGTCCATCATCGGATTTGGACCACGGGGTCGCGCTCCTAGGCTCACATCCAAAATCGCTACATTAATATAACGAGCTAAAAATTTACCAAATGGATATCATCGGGCCATTAGGAGGAGTTTCGTTCCATTTTAGAAACCTCACTAATAGTCCTCAATCCATAGATCCACAACAATATACAAGAAAAACTACATTTAATTTAACCAAACAATATGATATAAATTGCTAGAACAAAGGGAATTTTCACCTTGCAAATGATCTCAAATGGATGTGAACTTGTGTATTTGACTAAGATAAGGAGTATATTTGGTACAATCAAAATCAAAGAATATAAATCCTCTCTCTTTTTCCTCTCTTTTCTTCCTATTTGATTGCAAAATTTGCTCCTTTTTCTCTCTATTTCCGTGTTCTTGCTGCTGCAGAATTCTTCTTTCTTCAAATTCTTCCAACCCCCTGTATGCTGAAGCGAAACTAAGCTGAAATAGGCTGGTTTAGGGCAGCCGCAGATTGATCTGCGGCTGGCCGCAGATTGATCTGCGGCTGGCTGGCCGCAGATTGATCTGCGGCTGGCTGGCCCACCCCCCATCGCACTCAGCTTGTTTCCTGGTTTCGAGTCCCGTGCGCACCACCATTATTTTAATCGTTTGGCCGCAGATCAATCCGCGGCTGGGTGGGCTGATTTTCTCGATTTTCGTGCCACGCCTCGATTTCCATGTCGTGACGTCGGTCTTCGCTGACAGGCTTGCATTCTGCAGTCCGGGAATCATTGGGAGACGTGCCACATCATTCGGGCATGCTCATTTCGGACGACCCTGCTGTCACGTCGGTTTCGGTTGTAAATCGTCGCGGTGGCGTCGAATGTTCGCTCTTGTGCATCCCTCGCTCTCACAGGCCGGCTCATTTGACGATTTTGCCCTCCTGTCACGGTTAGTATACGAAGCGCAAAATTTGGGTGTCTACAGCTGCCCCTCTTTATCATGTTTATGAAATGTTAAATGAAATGAACATGATAAAGAAGTAGACACACGATGCATGAATGACAGTGCATAAGGATGACAGTGCAACACATACAACTTATGATGTAACGCAAGATGTAAGGCATGCAACACATTTGTAAAGGTGTCAATGCATCAATCCCTAACCTGTCGCTCGTCTTGTAATCGCCGGGTCTCGTATCCGGTCGATTGTCCTGTGAATGTCGGGTCTCATATCCGGTCACCCCTCTCGTAATCACCTTATTCCATCCCATTGCCATCAAAGGAAGTTATTCTCCTGACTAGCCTTGAAGGGCATCCTTGGAGTTCGTTCTCGTACATCGTTCTTGGCAACCACCGCTTTTGACTCGGATAGGCTAGGACCATGACACCTAACCTGCATGTATCACGTACAGAGTTATCATCTATTCAATGCATGTGAAACAACATTTAAAATGTAAATTTGATGAAAAATGACCCCTGTACAGTCTTTTGATACGGTTCCACAGGTGTCACCGTTTGTCGGGACCGGGTTTCGTCGCCGGTCACCCATCTCGCAATCGCCGGTTATCGTCGCCGCTCGATTGTCTTGTCGGGGCCGGTTTTCGTCGCCGGACACCCATCTCGTAACCCCCGGTTATCGTCGCCGGTTGGTTATCTTGTCGGAGCCGGTTTTCGTCGGCGGACATCCATCTCGTAATCGCCGGTTATCGTCGCCGGTCGATTGTCTTGTCGGGGCCGGGTATCGTCGCCGGTCACCCATCTCGTAACCCCCGGTTATCGTCGCCGATTGGTTATCTTGTCGGAGCCGGTTTTCGTCGCCGGACATCCATCTCGTAATCGCCGGTTATCGTCGCCGGTCGATTGTCTTGTCGGGGCCGGGTATCGTCGCCGGACATCCATCTCGTAATCGCCGGTTATCGTCGCCGGTTGGTTATCTTGTCGGAGCCGGCTTTCGTCGCCGGACATCCATCTCGTAATCGCCGGTTATCGTCGCCGGTTGATTGTCTTGTCGGGGCCGGTTTTCGTCGCCGGACACCCATCTCGTAACCCCCGGTTATCGTCGCCGGTTGGTTATCTTGTCGGAGCCGGTTTTCGTCGCCGGACATCCATCTCGTAATCGCCGGTTATCGTCGCCGGTCGATTGTCTTGTCGGGGCCGGTTTTCGTCGCCGGACACCCATCTCGTAACCCCGGTTATCGTCGCCGGGTGGTTAACTTGTCGGAGCCGGTTTTCGTCGCCGGACATCCATCTCGTAATCGCTGGTTATCGTCGCCGGTCGATTGTCTTGTCGGGGCCGGTTTTCGTCGCCGGACACCCATCTCGTAACCCCCGGTTATCGTCGCCGGTTGGTTATCTCGTCGGAGCCGATTTTCGTCGCCGGACATCCATCTCGTAATCGCCGGTTATCGTCGCCGGTCGATTGTCTTGTCGGGGCCGGGTATCGTCGCCGGTCACCCATCTCGTAACCCCCGGTTATCGTCGCCGGCTGGTTATCTTGTCGGAGCCGGTTTTCGTCGCCGGACATCCATCTCGTAATCGCCGGTTATCGTCGCCGGTCGATTGTCTTGTCGGGGCCGGTTTTCGTCGCCGGTCACCCATCTCGTAACCCCCGGTTATCGTCGCCGGTTGGTTAACTTGGATCTCAGCCCTTCCCAGGGTTTGTTTTTTGTCCTTTTCTTTTTCTGGATATCAGCCCTTCCCAGGGGTGCTCACCATCTTATTGTGGTTCGCGTGGATCTCAGCCCTTCCCAGGGTTTGTTGTTTTTTTTCTTTTTTCTTTTTGTGGATATCAGCCCTTCCCAGGGGTGCTCACCATCTTGTTGTGGTTCGCGTGGATCTCAGCCCTTCCCAGGGTTTGTTGTTTTTTTTCTTTTTTCTTTTTGTGGATATCAGCCCTTCCCAGGGGTGCTCACCATCTTGTTGTGGTTCGCGTGGATCTCAGCCCTTCCCAGGGTTTGTTATTTTTTGTCTTTTTCTTTTTGTGGATATCAGCCCTTCCCAGGGGTGCTCACCATCTTGTTGTGGTTCGCGTGGATCTCAGCCCTTCCCAGGGTTTGTTGTTTTTTTGTCTTTTTTTCTTTTTGTGGATATCAGCCCTTCCCAGGGGTGCTCACCATCTTGTTGTGGTTCGCGTGGATCTCAGCCCTTCCCAGGGTTTGTTGTTTTTTGTCTTTTTCTTTTTGTGGATATCAGCCCTTCCCAGGGGTGCTCACCATCTTGTTGTGGTTCGCGTGGATCTCAGCCCTTCCCAGGGTTTGTTGTTTTTTGTCTTCTTTTTTTTTTTTTTTTTTTTTTTTTTTTTTCTTTTTTGTGGATGTCAGCCCTTCCCAGGGGTGCTCACCATCTTGTTGTGGTTCGCGTGGATCTCAGCCCTTCCCAGGATTTGTTGTTTTTGTCTTTTTTCTTTTTGTGGATATCAGCCCTTTCCAGGGGTGCTCACCATCTTGTTGTGGTTTGCGTGGATCTCAGTCCTTCCCAGGGTTTGTTGTTTTTTGTCTTTTTCTTTTTGTGGATATCAGCCCTTCCCAGGGGTGCTCACCATCTTGTTGTGGTTCGCGTGGATCTCAGCCCTTTCCAGGGTTTGTTGTTTTTTGTCTTTTTCTTTTTGTGGATATCAGCCCTTCCCAGGGGTGCTCACCATCTTGTTGTGGTTCGCGTGGATCTCAGCCCTTCCCAGGGTTTGTTGTTTTTTGTCTTTTTCTTCTTTTTGTGGATATCAGCCCTTCCCAGGGGTGCTCACCATCTTGTTGTGGTTCGCGTGGATCTCAGCCCTTCCCAGGGTTTGTTGTTTTTTGTCTTTTTTCTTTTTGTGGATATCAGCCCTTCCCAGGGGTGCTCACCATCTTGTTGTGGTTCGCGTGGATCTCAGCCCTTCCCAGGGTTTGTTGTTTTTTGTCTTTTTCTTCTTTTTGTGGATATCAGCCCTTCCCAGGGGTGCTCACCATCTTGTTGTGGTTCGCGTGGATCTCAGCTCTTCCCAGGGTTTGTTGTTTTTTATCTTTTTTCTTTTTGCGGATATCAGCCCTTCCCAGGGTTGCTCACCATCTTGTTGTGGTTCGCGTGGATGCCTTCCCAGGTTCAATCACCACCTTGTTGTGGTTTGCTTGGATGCCTTCCCAGGTTAACTTCTTATTTGGATACCAGCCCTTCCCAGGGGTCACTGATTGTTTTTGATTGATTTCTTTTTCTTTTTTTTTTCTTTTTTTTTTCTTTTTTTTTTGAAATGGGATGTATGATCGGCTTCATGTCCTAGATCTCCCACCAACATCATCCACGTACCATGCCGCAAAAGCCGTCACAGTTTGATCATTCGTGAGGTTGAAAGCGACGTTCTTGTACTTTCCCCTGAAGATTTTCATTTTGATCGTACCTGCATGCATGAGAAAGATGTTATGCATGATCTGGCAGATATGTTATGGACAGATGCATGTGCACAACATATGTTTAGATAGAAATGACCCCTGTTCAGTCAAATGATACGTTTCGACAATCGTCGTTGTTTGCCAAAATTTGACTGGATCACGCCTCGTCATGAAGTGTAGTTTCTAGACTTCAACCCTGGTCTAGTACTCTGTCTGTTCTCGGTCGTCTTCATTTCATCGAGTTGAGGCAGTCTGTTTCGCTCTCTGTGATGACCGACAGCTATGTTGGGCTCTTTGGCCTTTTGATCATTCTTGACGGCCGATATGCTGCTGTCCAGCATTATATCATCCTTGTATATGCTCATGCACGTGGATCATTTGGATGTCGAGGCAGTGATAATCAGGATTGGGGAGAGGCCTAATGACGAGGAGTTCTGTGCAGCCTCAGCTTCCTTCCATTTCACAATTCTTAACTGCCCCTGCCTTGGTGCGTGTCGCTACCAAGAATTTCCATCGAGAACTCGCGATGTTGATCGTGCTGAGTTATCCACAGCTCTGCAAGATCCTGCATATCAGATGACTAACAAATGCCAAAACTTGAAAGCTCGGGCCGTTAGTGTTAGTTCAACACAAAGATATTATAATCTCGACAAGAGAGCAAATACAGTTAAAGCACATGAAATTGAATATCTGTTGATCGCACCATCTAGCAAGTTGTGAACCGTGCATGTACTAGATTGAAATTTTTTTTTTCTTTCTTTTTTTTTTTTTTTTATATATATATATATTTTTTTTCAATCCCTCGTGAGTTGATGATTTTCTATTTGACGAGTTATGAAATCGTAAGAAAACCTTCAAGCATTCATGGTCATTGTACGTGAGTAAGGTCGAATTCAAAAGAACTACCTTCCCTCGTCAAAGGTATCCTGTCTTCATTCTCGACAACGTTCTTAGCAGGATTGACGTCATATGACAAATGCACTGTGCGATGGAGCACTCAGTAGGGGTTTCTCTTCTATGACTCCTTGTTTAAGGCCGAGAGTTTTTTTATCTTTTCTTTTTATTAGTCCACTTCACTTGTCTCGTTTTCTTAGGCTATTCAAAGTTACCCATTTAACGAGTTTTGGACCAATGACTCCCGAACCAGACGATTTTGGGGCATTAGGTGTACAGACACCCCTTCGGGTTTATTTACTCGAGTAACAAAGGCCACGGTTCGAGACAAGCTGGTGGTCTGCCCCATTCATTCTTTGCTTGACCTTGCGCAAGATTCGTTTTCTTAGGCTTGAGTTACCCATGTAGCGAGTGTTAGGCCGGTGACTCCCAAACCAGATGGTTTTAGGGTACCAGATGTAGAGACACCCCTTAGGCTTAATTACTCGAGTAGCCCATGCCACGATTCGAATCTGCTCGGGCCTCCTCGACTGTAATGCTCGTTTTCTTAGGCTCTGAGTTACCCATGTAACGAGTGTTGGGCCAGCGACTCCCAAACCAGATGGCTTTAGGGCACCAGGTGAAGAGACACCCCTCGGGCTTAATTACTCGAATAACCCAGGCCACGATTCGAGACATTAGCTTGATAATCATTTATCGTCTAACCTCTTGATATTGATAATTATTGACTATCTGACTACGTGTTAATGGCCATCAACGTCGTCATAGTTTTATACCCCACAACTGAAAGCTTGTGCAAATGCAAAGTGAAGGCTGTCACATGAGGTCGATTCTGCTGCAAACGTTGCTTTGAATTAAGGCTTTGTACCCGATCAAAAGGTTGAATAGCCTTCTTCGTCTAATCATACTCACGATCGTGCTCCACGGTTTGCTTGTCAGAGTGAGTCCGATTCCGTTGAAGTCAAATAAAATCCCCCCTCACGCGGGTCCTTGTATCCCGGGAAAACTATGCTTGACAAATGCCAGATGATCATACCGTTGAAGATTGAATTGACATGAGGTAGCATTTGATGATGATGGTGCATGTTGATGGGATTGCTGCATGGGTGCCAATTTGCACGTCATCATTTCCTGGGTAGTTGATAAATGTCCCAGTGTTAAGTTGCTCTTCTTGTGATCTCCCTCGTACTGGTTGCCTCGGTATCTCGCTGGGCTGACAAAAGATCCGGTCCTTTGACCTGTTGAAAGGTTTGGGGGATTTTTTTTTTTTTGATTTTTGATTTTTGATTTTTTTTTTTTTTTTTTTTTTTGGTGGTCGAATTTGCCCCTACTCCGGTTCTCTGTGATTGTTAGGGGTTCTGATGTTTGATGGCTATGGTTTGATCCAAGTTGGGTTTGGGTTTGTCTTCGACCCATCCCCTGATCTCGCCAGGCGTATTGTCGATATCTGCCTCGTCCTGCTCGATCCCCATTAGATCGAAATCTAGCTTTGTACCCAAAATCGTGATCTTCCTTCAAATTTTGGCCTATCGCTTGTCAGGCTAGAATGCCTCAAATCGGGGTACCTGACATAAAATAAAAATGCTTGTCATATATATAAAACATTTCAGCACATGATCTTCTTTTTGGATAACATGACAAAATGACATGAGCGTGCAGGGATTTGAAATAAATTCAGAATTTTAAAACCCATTGATCCTCTACTGGTCGGGATTCACTGTCATACTCCTGGATTTACCCCCTTCCTGGATATCACCTGATGCACGGTCCAACTGGCCACGGTGAGGTCAAGCAATGGAGCTCATTAGGGGGTACATGGATCGCATTGGCATGGATCCGGCATTGATGGCATTTCTTGACATGAGTATCGCAGTCAGTTTTCGTGGTTAGCCAGTAGTGACCTGTTCACATGATTTTCTTTGCCAAAAATGTTCCGCTCATATGGGCTCGCACACATCGTCATGTACTTCGTTCATTAATCAGTGAGCTTTTTCGGCTTCCAGATATCTCAGCAGTCCCGTAGCTAGGTCCCATTTATGCAAATCGTCTCCGCTTAGGAAGAATTTCACTGCCCATCTTTGGATTCTCTTTCCTCGATTAGATCTGCATTTTCGGTAGAGGAGCCGTCTCGAAGGAACTCTTTAATGTTTTGATACCAAGCCCATTTAGGAGGGGCGTCACTATGGGAGATCTCTCCGATCTGATCCTCATAGGCCGGACAAGTCTGTACCGCAATTCCCAGGGCTAATCTCAGTCCTAGGATGCATCCCCTGCATTCGGCCGTATTGTTGGAGTGGCAGAACTGTAATTTCATGGCTACCGGCTTTTGTCATTTGGATGGATGGAGTATGGACTTGACGGCCTCTTGTTGGATCTTAGGGACAATCTCGCAAAACACACAAAGGCCGTAGTGTAGTACGGTGCCAGATACAAGTTGGCAGATGCATGCCAACACTGATGCATGATTATCATTATTTTTTTTTTTTTTTTTTTTTTTTCGGTTCTCTAATCTTATCCTGTAAAACAAGGTCAGTGTTTGATGACAGGATAGTATTCAGAAGTTTTAGAAAACCTTGGTACGTGGTATGAATTGCCTTCCTGCAAAACCAAGTCAGTATTCCCTTTATATGTGCAGGTGATGTAATCACATGATACAAGACATATTTATTACAAAGATGATGGCATGACAGTTGTATGCCATTTTCATGACATCTATTTATTTGACGGAACGATAAGAGGGCATGAAGAAGCTTCCCTTTCGTTAGGTTTATCAGAGGCTGACCTACCCTAGGGTTACTCTCGCGGGCTTTTCGGTATGAAGGTCCCCAAATCTTCGCAATCTACTCGTCTGAACCCTTTCGATTGGAGCGGATTTGGGTGGTGCGTTTCCTGAGCCATCTCCGGGGAGCAGCCCCTTCGAGTCCAGTAATAAGCAACCGACAGGTTCGCCTCAGGAGGAGGTACTTTCTCAACATACATTCACATTCATCGTCCTCACCGTATGCAAATGATTACTTTAAAGTAAAACAAATCCATTCAATCATTCATTCATTGGACAAAAGGCACACATTCACACACAACAATAAGTAAAACAAGTCAAAATATCGCACGTACATACACATTTATGAATTTTAGAGGATAGGATAGCATCAAGATTTATACGCGGCTTAAGCCCTCTAATGTCCCCAGCAGAGTCGCCAGCTGTCGACGCCGGTTTTTTCGTCTTTAATGCGATTGTTGCCCTTTTCCGATTTTAGCCTTCATTAGATGATTTTTGGAAAAGGGTCGGCTTTGATGTCGACGGGGGTTTTGAAAGATCGTTTTTTATGATGAGCCAATTAACCAGAGTCGCCAGTTGGTATATTTGAAATGGATGTACCAACTCATCCGAATTTCGTTTTCGTAAATCGCTGGCTCATATGTGACTCCGAATTAATTGGTCTGCGAATCGAGATTCATAGAGTTCGGGGGCTTGTTTAAGCGAGGGGAAGGTGTTAGGCACCCCCCGACTTCCGTGAAGCACGGTTACCGCAACCTTGAACCGCAACCTTGATGTTTTCCTATCCTTTAATTCATGAAATGTGTATGTGTGCGTGTGTGTGTGTGTGTGTGTGCTTAATGAATGTTGTGGTGAGTTTGTATGAAAGAATCATTTGGATTTTTAGGGAAAGTCGTGCTTTAATTTGAGAATGCTTCGGAATGTCTTTTCGGCATACACGAGAAAGCTTGATTCTTTATAAGAAAGGTGTCGACGCCGGGTTTTTCGTCTTTAATGCGATTGTTGCCCTTTTCCGATTTTAGCCTTCATTAGATGATTTTTGGAAAAGGGTCGGCTTTGATGTCGACGGGGTTTTGAAAGATCGTTTTTTATGATGAGCCAATTAACCAGAGTCGCCAGTTGGTATATTTGAAATGGATGTACCAACTCATCCGAGTTTTCGTTTTTTCATAAATCGCTGGCTCATGTGTGACTCCGAATTAATTGGTCTGCGAATCGAGATTCATAGAGTTCGGGGGCTTGCTTAAGTGAGGGGAAGGTGTTAGGCACCCCTCGACTTCCGTGAAACACGGTTACCGCAATCTTGATGCTTTCCTTATCCTTTAATTAATGTGTGTGTGTGCGCGCGTGTGTGTGTGTGCCTATGTGAATGTTGTGGTGAGTTTATATGAAAGAATCATTTGGATTTTTAGGGAAAGTCGTGCTTTAATTTGAAAACGCTTCGGAATGTCTTTTCGGTATACACGAGAAAGCTTTATTCTTTATGAGAAAGGTTTGATTTTAATTGTCCAAAACTATGAGATTTTCATTAAGTGTCGTTTTGGCAAAACAAGAGTTTTTAAACCTTCGTCTAAATAGGAATCGAGATCTATACGTTGCTTTCATAAAATGATGGGCAATTTCTAGAATCTCTTTAACCCTATATACAATGGTTTAATAAAACGTCATTTTATTTATAAAATCATTTTGTGTTATGTTTTGGAAAACGATCTTCCTTTAGCTTTCTCGTTAGATAGGAATCGACATTCATTAACATTTCTCAAATTTTAACCTCGTGATTCTAATATCCTACTTTGATTGATTTTATGAAAATCTTATCATTTAGCTTTGAAATCAATTTCGTGTCATAAATCAAATCAAGCATAAACACGCGTCGGGGCTATTCATGGGCATGTAAGCCATCAAAATGTCCCCGAACGCCAACAATCACAAATTTCACTATTTCGGGGCCTTAAGCACGATTCTCGCCTTAGCGTCGTTTTAAGGCCCAACGATTACATATTTACAATGAAAACTACATCATTTCTACTTCTTACATCAAGATATGTCCATCATCGGATTGGGACCCCGGGGTCGTTTTCCTAGGCTCACAACCAAGTATCCACACACAAACAATCGGATATTACAATAAAATAAACCAACTCGGATAATCTAACAATACCAAGACATCCTAAAATAATGATTTAAAGGAATTGATACCAAATATAACACCTTAAAACAAACAAAGAAATTAATGAACGAATATCATCGGGTTATTAGGAAGAGTTTTTATTCCGATGGAAACTTCACTCATAATCCCTAATTCATTGTTCAATCAATAAATTACATGAAAAATTGCATCTAATTTGATCAAATGATAGAAATTGATATCACAAAAGAGATTTCACCTTGCAATTGATATCCAAATGGATGTGAACTTGATGTATTTGAATAGAAGGAAAGAATCTATTTGATACAATCAAATCAAAAGAAAATTATTCCTCTCTTTTTTCTCTCTTTTCTTCCTATTTGATTGCAAAATTTATGCTATTTCTTCCTCAATTTCCGAGTTGGCTGCTGCTGTATTCTCCTTCTTCCTCAAATTCTCCAACCTCCTGTATGCTGCCCGAAGCTGGGCTTAAATAGGCTGGCCAGAGCCAGCCGCAGATCTATCTGCGGCTGGCCGCAGATGGATCTGCGGCTGGCCAGCTGGCACGCCTCCCATCGCACTCAGCCGGTAGTGCTGATTTCCTGGTTTCCGTGCTGGCGCACCCACTTGGCCGCAGATCTATCCGCGGCTGGCGGGCTTGACTTTCTCGATTTTTGTGCCACGCCTCGATTTTCGTGCCGCAACGTCAGTTTTCGCTGACAGGCTCGTATTCTGCAGTCCGAGAATCATTGAGAAGCGCGCCACACCTTCCGGGAATGCCAAATTCGGATAGCCCTGCTATCATGTCGATTTCGGCTGCAAATTATCATGGTGGCGTCGAGTGTCCGTACTTTTCCTATCTTTTGCTCTCGCAGGCCGATCCATTTGACGAATTTGCCCTCCTGTCAAGGTTAGTATACGAAGTGCAAAATTTGGGTGTCTACAGCTGCCCCTCTTTATCATGTTTATGAAATGTTAAATGAAATGAACAGGATAAAGAATAGACACTCGATGCATGAATGACAGTGCATAAGAATTGACAATACATACATGAATGACAGTGCATAAGAATTGACAATACATACATGATGCAACACATATAGCTTATGATGCAACATAAGATGCAATGCATGCAAGACATTCGTAAGAGTGTCAATGTATCAACCCCTTGACCGTGTTTGTTAGTCTTTGGGTTCACTCTTTCAATCTATCGTCTCGTTCGGGGCCGGGTATCGTCGCCGGTCACCCATCGCGTAACCCCCGGTTATCGTCGCCGGTTGGTTATCTTGTCGGAGCCGGTTTTCGTCGCCGGTCATCCATCTCGTGATCGCCGGTTATCGTCGCCGGTCGATCGTCATGTCGGGGCCGGGTATCGTCGCCGGTCACCCATCTCGTAACCCCCGGTTATCGTCGCCGGTTGGTTATCTGTCGGAGCCGGTTATCGTCGCCGGTCATCCATCTCGTGATCGCCGGTTATCGTCGCCGGTCGATTCGTCTCGTCGGGGCCGGGTATCGTCGCCGGTCACCCATCTCGTAACCCCCGGTTATCGTCGCCGGTTGGTTATCTGTCGGAGCCGGTTATCGTCGCCGGTCATCCATCTCGTGATCGCCGGTTATCGTCGGCGGTCGAATCGTCATGTCGGGGCCGGGTATCGTCGCCGGTCACCCATCTCGTAACCCCCGGTTATCGTCGCCGGTTGGTTATCTGTCGGAGCCGGTTATCGTCGCCGGTCATCCATCTCGTGATCGCCGGTTATCGTCGCCGGTCGATCGTTTCGTCGGGGCCGGGTATCGTCGCCGGTCACCCATCTCGTAACCCCCGGTTATCGTCGCCGGTTGGTTATCTGTCGTAGCCGGTTATCGTCGCCGGTCATCCATCTCGTGATCGCCGGTTATCGTCGCCGGTCGATCGTCTCGTCGGGGCCGGGTATCGTCGCCGGTCACCCATCTCGTAACCCCCGGTTATCGTCGCCGGTTGGTTATCTGTCGGAGCCGGTTATCGTCGCCGGTCATCCATCTCGTGATCGCCGGTTATCATCGCCGGTCGATCGTCATGTCGGGGCCGGGTATCGTCGCCGGTCACCCATCTCGTAACCCCCGGTTATCGTCGCCGGTTGGTTATCTGTCGAAGCCGGTTATCGTCGCCGGTCATCCATCTCGTGATCGCCGGTTATCGTCGCCGGTCGATCGTCATGTCGGGGCCGGGTAACGTCGCCGGTCACCCAACTCGTAAACCCCGGTTAACGACGCCGTTTGGTTATCTGTCGGATCCGGTTATCGACGCCGGTCATCCATCTCGTGATCGCCGGTTTATCGTCGCCGGTCGATCGTCATGTCGGGGCCGGGTATCGTCGCCGGTCACCCATCTCGTAACCCCCGGTTATCGTCGCCGGTTGGTTATCTGTCGGAGCCGGTTATCGTCGCCGGTCATCCATCTCGTGATCGCCGGTTATCGTCGCCGGTCGATCGTTTCGTCGGGGCCGGGTATCGTCGCCGGTCACCCATCTCGTAACCCCCGGTTATCGTCGCCGGTTGGTTATCTGTCGTAGCCGGTTATCGTCGTCCGGTCATCCATCTCGTGATCGCCGGTTATCGTCGCCGGTCGATCGTCTCGTCGGGGCCGGGTATCGTCGCCGGTCACCCATCTCGTAACCCCCGGTTATCGTCGCCGGTTGGTTATCTGTCGGAGCCGGTTATCGTCGCCGGTCATCCATCTCGTGATCGCCGGTTATCGTCGCCGGTCGATCGTCATGTCGGGCCCGGGTATCGTCGCCGGTCACCCATCTCGTAACCCCCGGTTATCGTCGCCGGTTGGTTATCTGTCGGAGCCGGTTATCGTCGCCGGTCATCCATCTCGTGATCGCCGGTTATCGTCGCCGGTCGATCGTCATGTCGGGGCCGGGTATCGTCGCCGGTCACCCATCTCGTAACCCCCGGTTATCGTCGCCGGTTGGTTATCTGTCGGAGTATTTTTTTTTTTTATTTTTTTTTTTTTTATTTTTTTTTATTTTATTTTTATTTTATTTTTTTTTTTTTTTTTTTTTTTTTTTTTTTAACATGCATCATGTTGCATTAATCATATGATGAGGCTAGAAATTTAGAATGTTCATTACATAAATTTTAAAAGGAAACTTACCTTTTTTCTCGCCCGTTCTATTCCAGCTATGGATCGTGATGCGCCCAGTAGCTCCTCCGCCTCTCGGACTTCGGGTGTTCGCCGTCGTAGGGCTGCACCTGCCCCTATTCCCCCTCGTACCCGTCAGGCTCGTCGCTTGGCGGAGTCGGTCATCCGTCCTGATCACCCGGACGTTGAGGAGGTTGCTCCTCCGGAGGTTGCGGTGGAGGAGCCGTCTTCCAGCACATCAGCTCCCCCACTCATCGCGCCTTATCTGGCGCTTCTGTCCAGATACCCGATCTGTTGGGTCGGGATCTCAGTCGTCATCCCTCGGCATCTCTTGTGGCTAATGAGGTATCCTCGATTCGGCTTTTCATTTGTTCTTGATTTCTCAATTTCCGGTTCTATCTGGATTGACCCATTGGTGATTTTCACAGGTGCCTGAGTTTACCCAGCCGAGGGGTAATTGGTTCAACATTTACTCTCTCTACGCGGCCCTGCATAGTGATTACCAGGAGATGGTGGACTCTTGGGGCTTTCGACATTTCTTCACTATCATTCCCCGTCAGTGCCCCTGGGGTTACATGAGGGCTTTATCCGAGCGATGGTTCCACCATACGCAGTCTCTCCATCTTCTTGACTGCGAGGTCGTGCTGACCCCCTGGGATTGGAGGTTACATTACGGGCATAGAGTTCACCGGGTCCCGTGTCCCCCTGGATCTTGATATCACTCCAGTGGAGGTCCGAGCTTTATTGGGCTTCGGTGCTGAGGATCGGGTCTTTAAGGCCCGTAGCATTCGATCCGGCGCTTTGGCTGTCGATGCTGTTGGGGGTCTGTACGCACTGCCCATTCCCCGCGGATCAGGGCACCAGGGACATTCTGCTACGACGCTTGTTCCTGACCATCATGAGGGGTTGTTTTCTGGGGAACAACTCCTCCACCATTCATTTCAGCGTCGTAGGAGCGGTCAGAGACGTGGACCGCATCGGTGACTATGACTGGGGGTCATTCACCTTTGCCTATTTCCTCCATGGCATGCGTCTACGCTCAGAGGGACAGACTGATGCCTGGCTCGGCTTCTACCACTTTCTGTTGGTGAGTCCCCTCCTCCTCTCTCTTACTGTATTTCTTTTCCTTTCATCTCTTTTCTGTATTTGATAGTGACTCATGCCTTGCCTTGTTTCTATTCACAGTTCTGGGCTTACGAGCGGCTGCCATGTCTGAGGCCTATCACTACTCTGGGCCCGGACACTTATCCTCGGGGTCGGCGATGGCATCACAGTACTCTGGAGGAGGTCCCCGTGTCGGGCAGCTTTGCACATTGTCGTATTCAGCTGGAGTTGATCACGGCTGCCGACGTCGTCTGGATTCCCTACCTCTCCGATCATCTGACTGTGGGGTTTGCTGACGGGCATCCTTCCGGCCCGGAGTTCGAGCTTTCCACCCGTCGCCTCACTTTGCAGAGTGTTGGAGGCTGGGTGATGTATCTGGGAGAGCGCGCATTCAGATGCGTCACTGGGGAGATCCGCATCCCGCACTCCCTTTCTTTCACTACTTTCTGGCCGCTGGATTCTCAGCCCTCGGAGATCATGCTCGCCGGGGAGGACGGTCTGATTGCTTTCCACAGGCCCCAGTACGAGTGAGGCTTTCAGGACTTGGTGGGTACCTCGTACCATCGGTCCCCAGACTCGGGCCACTTTCTTTCTTGGAGACATGGTTCCAGGCTCGGTTACGATGACCGATTGGGCTGCCTGTGTTCGGACCCCTACCCACGCTGAGCAGATCGCCACATTGACCCGTCAGGTGGATCAGTTGTCGCTGTTTATTCGGGGGTTGGGCCGGACCCCGGAGGAGGCTTACACCTACGATCCTGACGGTGCAGGTTTATGATGCAGGCCCGAGTTCATCTGATGCCACAGCGCATCCCTACATCCCTGATATGAACTTTGGTCCTCCGAGCTCGACGACTCCGGGGGATCAGTTCGAGGATCCTGCTTTCATAGATGATACTGATTTTATTAAGACCAGGATAGGATAGGGCCTTTTGTATCGGCACCTGCTTAGATTTCTTTTTCATTTATGCACTATGTACTGAACTCATTTATTTATTTATGCACAGTTTTCTTTTTCATTTTATGGAATTCACCTGTTTTATTATTAACTGTATGATGCATGCTCTTTTATTTATGGATAGAGAATGACCCCTGTACAGTCCTTTTGATACTATTTTTTTCACAGATGTCGTCCTCAGATGCCGTGGTTCGTTTGGATTCCACTCTCCCCACAGGGTTGGTTGGCAGCCTCTTCCGCTGGTTGGACAGTCTACTGCCAGCAGATAGGGTTATCGTAGATGGCCTTTTGGGACATTCTTGGTCCTTATTAACCTTTCAGGTGCCAGCGAGCTTCGTGGATGGCCTTCTGAGCTATTGGGCCCCTGCCCGTCAGGTGTTTAGGTTTGGGACAGTAGAGCTGACCCCCACCCTTGAGGAGTATGCTCGCTTCACCGGCTTGCCGTTGGATAGACCTTGTGCTAGGGTCACAGTTGGTTCCATGCGCCGTCAATTCTTGACTTTCACTGGTTTGCGAAGGGCTGTCTTGTTGCCGGTGATCACATCAGACCATATGGTTCCCCTTCAGTTCTTCATTGACCGGTTTGGCTCACCTGACGGTTTTCGACTTTTCTTCGGTGATTTTTCCGTGTCCGAGGAGCGCTGGGATGCCTTGAGAGTGGGCGTTCTGATGGCCTGTGTCATCTCAGTTTTGTATTTGCCTGCAGGATCCGATCATTTGGACATGCGGATTGTTGCGGCCGTTAGGGCCCTTCAGGAGGATCACACCATTCTCCCCATGATATTGGCGGATACCTATATGTCGGCCACATATTGCCAGTCCTTCCGAGGGAGATTCTTCAGAGGGAGTTCGACCTTATTGTATATGTGGTTCATGAGTCATCTTAGTCCCATCGGCCATTTCCGTCGCCAAGGGTTTTGCTTCAGCCATGACATAACCACGCAGTTTTCGCTTCGTCCCGCGAGTTGTACTGATGTGGCCTCCTGGACATCATTTTTGTCTATCATTGAGGACCCCTTTCATCTATTGGTTTACTCGGGCTATTGCTCCTTCATGAGCTTCTTGACTCATGTGCCTGGCATGGACTTCATTCCCATTGCTGGGTTAAGGGGCGTGACGACCTATCATCCCCTGGCGGTTATGGGGCAGTTTGATCAGACACAGGATTTACACCCCTTCGCGGGTGCAGCCGCATACCGATTCCTTATATCATCCTGTACAGAGAGGGATCTATTGCAGGTATACGAGCTTTGGGATCGCAGGAGGATCATCGCTGAATATAGTGCGAGCTGTCACATCCAGACATTTGCCTACGTACAGTGGTTGCGTGGAGACCTGGATTCGGCTAGTTTGAGTCGGACTGGGGCCTTTGATGACTCTGGAGTGATTTTCACAGAAGATACCACAGACCATTCCATTTTAGCCGATTCTGCCCCGAGTCGGGTCGCTGAGGATTCCCGACTCCGCCTGGCCCTGATTACTACTGAAGCCGAGAGGGATGCCGCCCTTGCCGAGAGAGATGAGGCCATTCGGGCTAGAGATGCTGCCATTGCTGATAGAGAGGCCATTGTATTTCAGACCAGGGCAGTGGTAGATGCTCATTTTGGGACTGTCAGCCGAACTACTGCTTTACTGGATCGTATTGATATGATGGGGCAGCAGATTGCAGGAGATGCTGATGCTTCAGATCTATCCACCACCCTGTCCATCCTGCTTCGGCTAGTTTCAGATTTGTAGATTATTTTATTTCCTGCATAGGCTATGTTGGTTTCATCAGTTATTGAAAGAGAAATCTTGTAATAAAACGACTTATATATATAGACATGCATTTAAATTTAGTCATCTTCCCCTTTTTGTCGTATCATTGCCCTCCATTGGATCATCATTTTATCCAATTGACCATGATTTTGACATTTCGCCTTCTTTCTTTCCTCAAGGACTTGATGGGGAGATTCGACAGGATATTGCCGCCCACCTTTTGATTTCGTCGGATTGAATCTCAGATTTTGGATAACTGTTTGGGTTGGATCAGGGTATGTATTCTGGGATGAAACTGGTTAGGCAGTTGGTTTCGGGAAGGTTTTGAGGGTGTAGAAAGGTTTTATCTGGCTATCGAAAATTGGTTTTGGTTAGGGAAAGGATTATTTTTTTAAAAGGATCGGACCGCGCCATGATGGCTGCCTACGTACCCCCACAAGTTGGGAGATCAGGTCCTACGTAGTTCGCTCTCAAAGGAAAAAAGAACTGATGATTTAAGCGTAGAACCGCTTCACCGAGTCAGAATTGAGGGGTTGTGGAAATACCTCACCATCCATCTCTTGCAATATGAGAGGCTCCTCCGGATAGCATTTTCTTAATCACGAATGGTCCTTCCCAATTCGGGGCAAACTTCCCCTTGGCTTCGTCCTGACAAGACATGACTCTCTTTAGCACCAGGTCATTCTCCTTGAATTTCCGAGGCCTTGATCCTTTTGTCGTAATGATCGGGAGATCCTCTGTTGATATAGCTGGCCGTGCCAAATAGCTGCCACCCTCCTTTCATCAATTATAGCCAATTGGTCGTATCGACTTTGCATCCAATCCTCCTCGCTTATCTGAGCATCGATCACTATTCTGAGGGACGCCATCTCAACTTCAACTGGCAGGGCACAAGCCTCCATTCCATACACCAAGAGCGTTAAGGGGGTTGCCCCTGTTAGAAAGGTACGCGTTGATGTTCGATTATGCCAGCAGGGTGTGAGGGTTAGCAGATCCGCGGCCTATCCCCTCGGGTATGTATTAGGCAGACATCTTTCGCCCATGATCTTCTTGATTGTTTTTTTATATTATTGCAAGCATCCACTGCCCCATTCATCTTCTAGGACCCGGTATAAATGACGGAAATTGACGATGCTTAATCCTTGAACTGGTCCACCACAGTAGTTCCTTCATGAGGGCGGTTTGTTTAACCAATTCTTGGCATTGGCGGGAGCGACCACAAACCCCTCAGGTTGCCCATATCGGCAACTGACCATTATTCCTAGACTGAAATAGTTGACGATGACCTCCTGAGTTAACTTTAGGGGAAAGAAGCTTGCCTTTGCCCTAACCCCACTTTGGGTGAAAATACATCGATCATACCGACGAAAATAGAATCGGTGCCTCGTTGCTTGCTTTGGGCTCTTATTTTGGTCCGATTAACATCCATTCCCCACATTGAAAATGGCCCCACCGGGCGAGGTCACTACAGTGCTAGTTCATTGGGAGGGGCGTCAATGGATCACATTCACCGTTGCGCCTGAACATTGATAACATCGTTTTTGACATGATCATTCGCAATCCCGGCCTTCAGTGGTTTAACCCAATAATTACCCTTGTTCCTCCAAGATCTTTTTGCGCCAACAATCGGGTCCACTCATATGCGGCCCCACGACCAACCCACCAGCCATGGATTTCATTTCATTAATCCTTTAGGGATTTGCGTTTACGTCTTACCGCATCTGCAACCGTCCCAACCCGGCATCCCTTATTTGTAAAGTTGAATCGGCCACTCAGGTAAAAACATTTCATCGCCACATTCTTTTTTGAATTCTCCATCCTTTATCAGTTCCGATTTGCCTCTGAATCGGGAAGGGATCTGTCTCTAAGATATTCCCTGATGTTCGTATCCGAATACCAGAGGCACTTTGCCTTTGTCAACACCAACCTCGTATTTGATAACACTAGCCACATTTTCCTCATATTGCCGGGGGTGTATTTCTGTCTACCGGTTTGAATCTCAATCTGTGGACTGTCCCCCTACTCTTGATCACCGTGGATTAAGGAAGCCAAAGTCGCCAATGGCATCGGCCAAAAAATCAATTTCATCCCCCGAAGGAGAGGAATATGGCGCTTGAAGGCGATTATCTTCGATACTCTTGCACAAGCTGGGGTTGTTGACACTAACGATGGTAATGGGAAGTAACCGAGAAGCTCCGTTTAGTGTTATGTATACCCACGATTGCTTGTCTGATTACCAATTTCTGAATCCCCGAACACCGCATAGTACTTTTTTACTTCACATGTCCCGGGCAAAGACTCGGTAAGTGACCCAAGATAACACCCCCTTTTCGTATTCAGCGGGTGTTGTTGCGAATTTGTGAATTACGAAGTTTAGTGGGCCCAACGGGGTAGGGGTGTGGGTCTACGGTGGATAGAGACTGAGGACCGCTCCGGCTCCTGCCACCCCCTCGGCACTGTCATTGGCACCATCAATTTTAATTTAGACAGCTTCCCAAAATTGGTCCCTTTCGGTACATCACCTTGTTGTTCGGCCCAGCAGTCAATACCCAAAAAATAATCCTCGCCGACGGGAGAGGAGTCTCTAGTCTCTATCGCTACTCCATCACCTCCTCCTGCCGGGGCTTCTTTCTGCCAATCTGATCTGCGATTCCCTGCCTTTCATGGCCTTCCTGGGTTCACGTACACACATGTCAAACTGTTGTTTAAATATTAACTGCCATCTTGATAGTCGGACAATTTCAGCATAGGGGCCTTTCGAGGAAAAATTATATTATCAGAGGGGTCGCATTCTTGAATATTCAGGTACGTTGTATGACCCATGGAAGGTTGAGTGCTGTGTAATCTCGCCTTGCATGCCCAAGCCGAGAGCACAAAAAAAAAAACAGGGTACTTCTCAATGGGGAGTGGTAAATTTCTGACTCACATCTGGGCCCTAAATTCTTTTGGCTGAGGTAAATAGATGGCCCTGCTCATTTTCCCCGCCTCAATTTGGGGAGGGCCCTTCTGTCCCAACATACATCCCATCGCGGGATGGCATATTTACCGATATATACATAAACAGAGAGGATCCCATCCTTCGGGGGTACCAAGCACTGGTGCCATCCGTCAATTTGTTTCTTAAATGGTCTTTGAAACGCCCTCTGACATTGCTCATAACTCCACTCCTGGGAAACCCTTTTTCTTAACAGTATTTGAAAATGGGCTCACATGTAGTCGTTCATGTGGGATAATAAAAAACGGCTGATGTGAAGTTTTAATTCTCCTCCCAGGAAATCCTCTTATCCTCCTTCTCTGTGGTGTTGGGTGCCCCGGCATATCCACAATCGGGCCTTACATCTTTGTCTGGGTCCAACTCAATGCCCCGGATCACTATAACCAGAGAAACCCAAGTAAAAAAAGAGCTTGCCCGATTGTACTCCGACAAGCACACTTGGCTGGATTGAGTTTCCAGAATTATACTTTCTGAGCCGATCGAATAGCTTTTTGAGATGAGTTATATGATCGGAACTCTCTTACCTTCGATTTCGACAATAATGTCGTTCCACGTAGACCCTTCTATCTCCTTGTGCATTCATAATCGTTCTGGAACAAGGCCATCATGGCTCCTCTGATTAAGTAGCCCCCCTGCGTCTTTGTGAGGCCAAAAAAAAAAAAGCCAAGTCCGTCTATAGCAAGAGAAAGTGCGCCCCAATGGAGGAGTGATGGAATGCGGTCCTTTTTCCCGGATCCTCCTTCTGCCACCATTATCTTGATGATAACACCCACCGCAACAATAATCAAACAAAAGTAAGTATAACATCTCGTACTGGGCCACGTTGTTATCACCACCCAGGAATGTGTTAATGAAAGGTACCAGGGAGGAACTATCCCTTGAGGAACTCAATTGGCCTTGTTTTCAAAGATCTCTGTAGTCTACACATACACCCTCACCTTTTTCCCCCCTTCCAGGCTTAGTCTACCCGGGGGGGAAACCACATTGGATAACCATTCAGGATAAGTGGAATACCATAATGATTCCCCGCCCTGAACTGCTTGATGATCTCTTCCTTCACTTTTAAGCTCCACTCAGGCTTCAACTTTCTTAGTTTCTTCTGCTTGACAGGCCTGAAACCCTCCTTGATGGGTAACCGGTGCACCACAATGTCGGTGGACAATCCGATCATATCCTCGTGCGACCAGGCAAAGACATCCTCATATTGGCTTAGTAACTCAATTATTTTTGCTTTTTTGGCTGGGGGTAAGGTCTGTCCCTATCTTGAGTTCTTTTGGATTGTCAGGGGTTTCCGATATCTATAGTGATGGTTTGGTCCAAATTGGGTTTGGGTTTATCTTCGACCCATCCTTTGATTCTCATCAGGTGCGTCGTCGTAATCTGTCTCGTCTTGCTCAATGCCCATCAAATCGAAATCCAGCTCAATGTCAAAATCATAATCACCATTCAAATTTGAAAGATCGTTTGTTAGGCAAGGAATACTCAAATTGGTACAACCTGACATAAAACAAAGTACTTGTCATATATAAATCATTTTTCACAGACGATCGCAATTTCAAATAACACGAAGAAACGACACAATTATGCAGAAATAAAAACAACAACAAAATAAAACTTCTTCATTCCCCCATCCTCTAAGGGTTTAACCACCCTGACGTCGAGCTTTTATACCCTTGTTTGGATATCACTGGTTTCTGGGTCCAATTATCGATGGTCAGGTCAGATGAAATGCGCTGGATAAAGGAGGGCCTCACATCGGACACCTCCCCGATGATTACGGATACGTCGCCTGAGTCCTTCTCCATATCCTCTCCAGGAATAATCAGCCCTGCCCTGCCCAGATCGATGACAGGCACAACTTGTTGGGTTTCCGATGGTGTGATAATATTCGTCCCTTCCTTACTGCTTGTTGATTGTCCGGGGATATAGCATTTGGTTTCAAACTCTTTTGCGACCTCCTGCAGGAAACTTTTCCCTCCGGGCCGACTCACTACGTGCGGGGGTTAACTCTTCATTCCCTGCCCCAATCACAGGTCCGCTGATCCCCTGCTCATTGTCGACTTTGGTCACACTGGACTAACCAACTAGTCGAAACGGAGTCGCACCCCTGACGGTGTCCCCGTATTGCGCCCACATGGTATCCCAATCCTGCTTTGCCTATCTGCTGTGGTAGGTGGATGGGCTCGGTGATTTCCCTGACTGCTTTTCCCTAGTCCCTGTCCAGGTTGGAAGTTCATTTTAATCATTTCCCTGGCCACAAAGGTGAGTTCCGGAGAGACCCTTGGTTTCACAGCTGGAGCTCCCAGGCATCTATAATGGGGAGTGCTAATCTCTAGTGCTTGAAAGCTGGCAGGCGCCGCTGACTCATCCACATTGATTAACTGGTTAGGCCACCCCTGGGAGGAGAAGGGTCATCACATTCGGCCGAGATTGTTACCAGATTTCCCATCGATGATCAACTTGATTTGTTGATGGAGCGTGGAAGGAACTGCCCCGGCCATGTGTAATCCACGGCCTCCCTAACAGTAGGTTGTAGCTTGCCGTAATATCTAGGACTTGGAAGGAGATATCAAAAGTACAGGGCCCTATCTCCACTGGCAATTCTATTTCCCCAATGGTATCCCCTCCGGGAGCCGTCAAAAGCCCGAACCACCACATGACTGGCTCGGAGGCGTTTGGAACTGATGTTCATTTTCTTTAGCGTACTGAGAGGACATATATTCAATGCCGATCCCCCATCGATCAACACCCCATTCATGACATATCCTGAGGAGATTACCGCAATGTGTAGCGGTTTTTTCGGTGGCCCCCTTCCTTCCTTGGGAATGTCCTCATCTGTAAATGATATTGCATTCGCCTTCCAATAAGTGGCCTACCAGCTGGCCGAAAACCCTCCTCACTAATTTCTTTGGGCACAAATGCCTCCTCCAGAACCTTCATCAGGGTTTTGCAATGCTCATTGGATGACAAACACCAAGTCCATGACTGATGTTAGGGTTGATTCCTCATTTAAAATCTGGACCCCCCCCCCCTCGTTTCTGGGTGATCCAACCTTTTCAAAAACTTCTATGGCCCTTTCCTCGGAAACCTCTTCATTTTTTTCTCTTTTGGCTCTCAAGGACTCGCCCGGGAAGATATAAGGGGTTCCCCTTGGTCGTCACGGAAGCACACAACTGGCCGCTTCCGCTGGTATTCCCCCCATAATTCCAGGGTACAGTCTTCAGACTACTACTGATAGGGAGTTGCGGCCTTGCTGCAAAGGATGATGGGCCTCGGGGCTGTCAGCTTGACAGGTCCCTCTATGTTATTCGTACTTACCCCTATCAACCTGATGGGCGTCTTCCCCCCCCCGTGCAATCCCCATGATCATGTATCATGTTGATCATCTCCTCAACTTTCTGCACATAGTTCAACCTTCAGGCGGCCCCCCAGCCTCACTTTGCCTCCGTCGCATTAACTCCCCCTCCATCATGTCTTGGCAGGGGATTTGCTTTAACATTCGGGGAGTCCGGTTGTTCCACCACAATTTTCCCCACTGTCTATCATGTTTTTGGATTCGATGCTTCAACGTCCAGCAATCTTGTGTATCATGGCCAGGGGAACTGGAGTGGTATGCACATCGCTTGTGCTCGGGTCAAAAACCTTCTACCCTTTGGGTCACTCGGTGGTGCCAGACCAACTATTTTCTTTTGGGCTACTAATACCGTTAATACCCGTTCAAGCGGCTCCCCGAGCGGGGTGAATACTCGATTCTGCGAGGCCCTCATATCTTCTTTCGCCCCTCTGCCCTTTGATCTGTGAAGTTTGGCTGTCGGGATGGCCCTCCCCCTCTGCACCTGCACCGGAGGATGACCTTCTGCTTTTCTGGATGACCCTTGTAGGATGAGGGAGACATCCTCCTCCTTTTTCTTTTGGACCCTCCGGGAAGTGCTAACCGTAGTTTCCATTCTGTATTTGCTCGGCAGCAGTTTTTCTAAAGCAGTAAAGATCCCGGATTTTAACCCGATTTCAACCCCATGTCAACCATCTCTCCATGTCTAATCATTTCAGCAAAGGGTCTTCCAATCCCCGAGATGACCCGCTCATAATACGGTGCCTCCTGAATGTCTACAAAGGTCATTACCATCTCTGATTCGCTCATCGGGGGGGGTTACCTGTGCGGCCATGCCCCTCCATCGTTGCGCATATTCCCTGAAGGATTCCCTAGGCTGTTTTTTAACCTTTGTCATTTGGTACCTGTCAAGAGCCATCTGGGCCTGAAAGCTGTATTGGGTTAAGAAGGTATGGGCCAATTCCTCCCAGTTGTGAATTCGGGCGTTGTCGAGGCGGGCATACCAGATTCTTGCCTCCCTTGTTAAGCTTTTCTGGAATAGTTGCATTCTTAACCCCTCGTCTTCGGCATAAGACCCGAGTTCTCCAATGTATATTTTCAAGTGTGTATAGGGGTCTCCCTTTCCATTGTATTTTTCAAACTCGGGAACTTTGAACTTTTCTGGATATCTGGCTCCGGGGAAAACACATAGATCCGAATAATTAACCCTGCCCAGGGAGCCTATGCCCCTTAGAGATTGGATGGTTTCCTCCATGTGTTTCATTTTTCTCCGAAGGTCGTCATTGTCCCCTTCTTCTGGGATAGTAACCACTGTCCTGCTAGGTATGGGAACGGCCCTTGTAATGACTGGCTCGTCCTTGAGTTGGGGTTGGTCATCCTTACCCAGGTTTACAACATTTTTAGGAGGATTCTGGTCACCCCTCCCCCTGGTGGTGGGAATAAGATTATGGTGGTCCTTGGCTTGGCGGATCCTGTCTGAGTAGGAACTGCTCTTTTAGCATCGTGGCCATTTCCATCATCTGTTTTTTGAAGTCATCAAACTCTTCCCGAGATAATGGAACTATGATTAGGATTATCAGCCATTTCAGAGGTAGAATGTTTGGGTTTCTTTAAGTGCGTACGGGTTTGTGGTGGAATGCTGCGATTCTACGGTTAGAAGTTTTGTCTTGGGGATATGATAGTCTGGATGCATGCTAAAACCGTAACCTTTTGTGTGTGTTTTTGGGTTTTTTAATCTTTTTCTGCAAAACAACTCGTTAGCGGTTTCTTTATTGAAATAATACATGCTAGATATGATTTATTATGCTTCCCAGTGTCGTTCCCTGCAAAACACAGAGGTTAGTATTTTCTTTTGACATAAAGGGGAAGCATATATGAATATGCTGCAATGGAATTATTGGCATTTATACGCAGAAACGTAAAAGGGCATGAAGAAGACTTATCCTGCGTTAGGTTAATCTGGGGCTGACCTATTCCTAGGGTTACTCTCACGGGCTTTTCGGCATGAAGGTTCCCAAATCTTCGCAATCTACTCGTTTGAGCCCTTTCGATTGGAGCGGATTTGAGTGGTGCGTTTCCTGAGCCATCTCCGGGGAGCAGCCCCCATCGAGTCCAGTAATAAGCAAACCGACGGGTTCCGCCTCAGGAGGAGGTACAATCTCAACATACATTCACATTCATCGTCCCTCACCGTATGCAAATGATTACTTTAAGGTAAATCAACTCCATTCAATCATTCATTCATTGGACAAAAGCACACATTCACACACAACAATAAGAAAAAATAGGTCAAAATGTTGTACGCACATACATATTCATAAATTTTTATTAAGGATAGGAATAGCATCAAGATTTGAAAGCGGCTTAAGCCCTCTAATGTCCCCCAGCAGAGTCGCCAGCTGTCGACGCCCAGGGTTTTTCCGTCTTTAATGCGATTGTTGCCCTTTTCCCGATTTTAGCCTTCATTAGATGATTTTTGGAAAAGGGTCGGCTTTGATGTCGACGGGGTTTTGAAAGATCGTTTTTTATGATGAGCCAATTAACCAGAGTCGCCAGTTGGTATATTTGAAATGGATGTACCAACTCATTCCGAGTTTTCGTTTTTTTTTCATAAATCGCTGGCTCATGTGTGACTCCGAATTAATTGGTCTGCGAATCGAGATTCATAGAGTTCGGGGGCTTGCTTAAGTGAGGGAAGGTGTTAGGCACCCCTCGACTTCCGTGAAACACGGTTTACCGACCGCAATCTTGATGCTTTCCTTATCCTTTAATTAATGTGTGTGTGTGCGCGCGTGTGTGTGTGTGTGTGCCTATGTGAATGTTGTGGTGAGTTTATATGAAAGAATCATTTGGATTTTTAGGGAAAGTCGTGCTTTAATTTGAAAACGCTTCGGAATGTCTTTTCGGTATACACGAGAAAGCTTTATTCTTTATGAGAAAGGTTTGATTTTAATTGTCCAAAACTATGAGATTTTCATTAAGTGTCGTTTTGGCAAAACAAGAGTTTTAAACCTTCGTCTAAATAGGAATCGAGATCTATACGTTGCTTTCATAAAATGATGGGCAATTTCTAGAATCTCTTTAACCCTATATACAATGGTTTAATAAAACGTCATTTTATTTATAAAATCATTTTGTGTTATGTTTTGGAAAACGATCTTCCTTTAGCTTTCTCGTTAGATAGGAATCGACATTCATTAAACATTTCTCAAATTTTTATCCTCGTGATTCTAATATCCTACTTTGATTGATTTTATGAAAATCTTATCATTTAGCTTTGAAATCAATTTCGTGTCATAAATCAAATCAAGCATAAACACGCGTCGGGGCTATTCATGGGCATGTAAGCCATCAAAATGTCCCCGAACGCCAACAATCACAAATTTCACTATTTCGGGGCCTTAAGCACGATTCTCGCCTTAAGCGTCGTTTTAAGGCCCAACGATTACATATTTACAATGAAAACTACATCATTTCTACTTCTTACATCAAGATATGTCCATCATCGGATTGGGACCCCCCGGGGGTCGTTTTCCTAGGCTCACAAACCAAGTATCCACACACAAACAATCGGATATTACAATAAAATAAACCAACTCGGATAATCTAACAATACCAAGACATCCTAAAATAATGATTTAAAGGAATTGATACCAAATATAACACCTTAAAACAAACAAAGAAATTAATGAACGAATATCATCGGGTTATTAGGAAGAGTTTTATTCCGATGGAAACTTCACTCATAATCCCTAATTCATTGTTCAATCAATAAATTACATGAAAAATTGCATCTAATTTGATCAAATGATAGAAATTGATATCACAAAAGAGATTTCACCTTGCAATTGATATCCAAATGGATGTGAACTTGATGTATTAGAATAGAAGGAAAGAATCTATTTGATACAATCAAATCAAAAGAAAATTATTCCTCTCTTTTTTCTCTCTTTTCTTCCTATTTGATTGCAAAATTTATGCTATTTCTTCCTCAATTTCCGAGTTGGCTGCTGCTGTATTCTCCTTCTTCCTCAAATTCTCCAACCTCCTGTATGCTGCCCGAAGCTGGGCTTAAATAGGCTGGCCAGAGCCAGCCGCAGATCTATCTGGCGGCTGGCCGCAGATGGGATCTGCGGCTGGCCAGCTGGCACGCCTCCCATCGCAATCAGCCGGTAGTGCTGATTTCCTGGTTTCCGTGCTGGCGCACCCACTTTGGCCGCAGATCTATCCGCGGCTGGCGGGCTTGACTTTCTCGATTTTTCGTGCCACGCCTCGATTTTCGTGCCGCAACGTCAGTTTTCGCTGACAGGCTCGTATTCTGCAGTCCGAGAATCATTGAGAAGCGCGCCACACCTTCCGGGAATGCCAAATTCGGATAGCCCTGCTATCATGTCGATTTCGGCTGCAAATTATCATGGTGGCGTCGAGTGTCCGTACTTTTCCTATCTTTTGCTCTCGCAGGCCGATCCATTTGACGAATTTGCCCTCCTGTCAAGGTTAGTATACGAAGTGCAAAATTTGGGTGTCTACAAAAGGTTTGATTTTAATTGTCAAAAACTATGAGATTTTTCGTTAGGTGTCGTTTTGGCAAAACAGGAGTTTTAAACCTTTGTCAAAATAGGAATCGAGATCTATACGTTGCTTTCGTAACTCAAATGATGGGCAATTTCTAGGATCTCTTTAACCCTATGCACAAAGATTCAATAAAACATTACTTATTTTATAAAACCATTTTGGGTGATGTTTGAAAGCGATTTTTCTTTAGCCTTCTCGTTAAATAGGAATCGACGTTCATTAGCATTCCCAAATTTTAACCTCGTGATTCTAATAACCTAGTTTGATTTGATTTTATGAAAATCTTATCATTTAGCTTTGAAATCAATTTTTTTGTGTCATAAATCAAATCACGCATAAACACGCGTCGGAGCTATTCATGGGCATGTAAGCCATCAAAATAAACCCCAAACGCCTACAATCACAAGTTTCCACTATTTTCGGAGCCTTAAACACGATTCTCGCCTTGGCGTCGTTTTAAAGGCCCGACGATTACATATTTACAATGAAAGGTACATCGAATTTATTACATATATCAAACGATGTCCATCATCGGATTTGGACCACGGGGGTCGCGCTCCTAGGCTCACATCCAAAATCGCTACATTAATATAACGAGCTAAAAATTTACCAAATGGATTATCATCGGGCCATTTAGGAGGAGTTTCGTTCCATTTTAGAAACCTCACTAATAGTCCTCAATCCATAGATCCACAACAATATACAAGAAAAACTACATTTAATTTAACCCAAACAATATGATATAAATTTGCTAGAACAAAGGGAATTTTCACCTTGCAAATGATCTTCAAATGGATGTGAACTTGTGTATTTGACTAAGATAAGGAGTTATATTTGGTACAATCAAAATCAAAGAATATAAATCCTCTCTCTTTTTCCTCTCTTTTTCTTCCTATTTGATTGTCAAAATTTGCTCCTTTTTCTCTCTATTTCCGTTGTTCTTGCTGCTGCCGAATTCTTCTTTCTTCAAATTCTTCCAACCCCCTGTATGCTGAAGCGAAACTAAGCTGAAATAGGCTGGTTTAGGGCAGCCGCAGATTGATCTGCGGCTGGCCGCAGATTGATCTGCGGCTGGCCGCAGATTGATCTGCGGCTGGCTGGCCCACCCCCCATCGCACTCAGCTTGTTTCCTGGTTTCGAGTCCCGTGCGCACCACCATTATTTTAATCGTTTGGCCGCAGATCAATCCGCGGCTGGGTGGGCTGATTTTCTCGATTTTCGTGCCACGCCTCGATTTCCATGTCGTGACGTCGGTCTTCGCTGACAGGCTTGCATTCTGCAGTCCGGGAATCATTGGGAGACGTGCCACATCATTCGGGCATGCTCATTTCGGACGGCCCTGCTGTCACGTCGGTTTCGGTTGTAAATCGTCGCGGTGGCGTCGAATGTTCGCTCTTGTGCATCCCTCGCTCTCACAGGCCGGCTCATTTGACGATTTTGCCCTGCTGTCACGGTTAGTATACGAAGCGCAAAATTTGGGTGTCTACAACAGGAGGGCAATATTGTCAAGCCATGAATAATTGAGGATATCAAAAAAAGATTTACAAAGCCTAAGAGGATTGCTTGGAGAGCACTCATATACCTTGGGGTAACAAAGTGCAAAAAGGGAGGACAAGGGAAAGGCTAGTGCACACCATAAGATGATTTTTTTCATTTTTATCCCTTAACGTAGATTCAAACATAGGCAAATGGGGTACCATTGCGAAGACCTCGAAGAGAACTTTCTGGAATGGGATGACACGTCTCCTAATTCTTCCCGGTTTAAAAAATATAGCCATTTTACTACACAAAACATAAAAGAAAGCAAACGGACCCCACAGGATGACGCGTACATGCAAGCGCCATGGCTCCTACATGTAGGCGCCAACCCTGGGTTGGCTTTCTAAGGTCATTTTCGGCCATTTTGCATGAGAAGAAGAGAGAATAGGAAGAAAAAGAGGGAGAAGACGAAAAAAGGAGAGAAAAAAGCCAAAAATGAAAAGAAACTCTTTCTAAATTAGTAAAATCATAGAAATTTCTTTAGAAATATACTAAAAAATCTCTTTAATCTATATTCTAAGATCTATTTGTACACTTTAAGAAGAAAAAGCTATCAAATATGAAGTTATTTCATTCTCAATGTCCATTTTCTTACTATTTCTATCTTCTTTATTATTATGAATTGTTGGTATAACTTGATGATTTGGTGATTTTTATCTTGTTGTGAGGCTCTCTAGGCATCCTAGTTCATTATTAGTGGTGTTTGGAACTTAATTTTTGGGTTATGACTTGTTTAGGGGAATTTCTCATTAATAGAAATTTCTCCTAACTTCTAATAAATCCTTGTTGGGTATTTGTTGATGAATAATGCTAGAGACACAATCTATTTTATAAACATTTTACAAACTAGCTGATGTGACAGTGTTGTATTGGTGATAGTGTTGTATTGGGGATGTGTTTTTTATAAAAAAAACCAATACAACACTGCCACATCAGCCAATTTGTAAAATATTTATAAGATAGTTTGTGTCTCTAGTATTACTCTTTGTTGATTACAGTTAGATTTTTGTTATTATGTGTTAATTAGTGTTATTTTGTTAGATCTATGGTGTTTAGGGTTTATGTGTCTCAATCTCTAGATCCTACGTTCTTTTTTTCTAGATTGTTTTTAATATAGTTAGATTCTCATGTTATAGTTAGTATTTTGATGACATAATTAGATTCCTACGATGTAATTGTTGGTATATTCGTGATTTTATTGGTATTTTGTTAGATCTATTGGTTAGAGTTTATGGGCTTCCTTTCCCAGATTCTAAATCTATTTTTACAGATCTAAATATTTTTGTTGGGCTTGAAATAGTAATCATGTGAGCCTAGAACTGAATTCAAGCCCTTTAACTTTATGTTTGATGGGAATTGAAGGATATTCCCATAATGGACTTAGAAAATGATTGTAATTTTGGATTTGGTGCCTTATAATTATGCTTGGGCCTTAAAAATAATTTAGATGACTCCCATGCCCAATAGTGTTAAAGTGCTATCTAATATTTGATTATGTGCTTAAATATTAGAAGTGATATTATAAGGTATAATATGATTGGCTGATTGGAAAATCAATCTTATGACTAATAGGTCTTACGAAAAAAGTTAAATTAAATTGCGTAGCAGTAGTCAACGATCAAGGCAAGTTCCTAACCCTAAACTTCTTACATTATTGCAAGTTTCCTAACTCAAACTCGAGAAATCAGCCAGGTAATGAGTTGGCAAACTTCAAGGACTTTAAAGCAGTAGGACCGCCAGAATTTAGAGGGACAACTGACCCTATCGAAGCTCAAACTTGGGTGAAGGAGATGGAGAAAGCATTTGTTATTGCTAGAGTAGCAGAGGAGCAAAAGACAACTTTTGCTACATATTTGATGAAAGGAGAGGCGAATTTCTGGTGGGAGTCAAATCAGAACAGAGCCGGAGAAGGAGTAGTAGCATGGGAGAGATTTAAAGAATTATTTTTTGAAAATTATTTTCCGCGGAGTATGCAAGGAAGAATGGAAGTTAAGTTTTTGGAGTTGAAGCAAGAAAACATGTCAGTATCAGAGTACGCCGCCAAGTTCAACGAGTTAGCTAGGTTTGTACCACATCAGGTGGACACCGAGGAACGAAAAGCGCGACGTTTTGAGATCGGACTGAAATCGTGGATATTCAACAAAGTAGCTGTGTTGCAAATTGATTCATTTTCAACCCTGTTAAAAAAAGCAATCATCGCCGAGGGAGGAAGTGAAGCTGTATCCAAATACAACCAAGAACAAAAGAAGAAAAAGATGGAAGGAGGTAATAGGGGAGGTAGTAGTGGAGGCAGTAACTCCAATAAATGTAAGTGGAACGAGAACAGTCAATCAGGAAATAAGTCAAGAGATGGTAGGAAGAAAGGTGTACCGTGTACAAATTGCGGGAAGAATCATCAGGGAGTCTGTCTGAAGGGCAAGAGCATATGTTATAACTGTGGCCAAGAGGGACACATATCTCCCAACTGTCCCAGTCCGAAGAAATTGCAAGGTTGTTTCTCGTGTGGATCACCAGACCACCATAGCCATACCTGTCCAAAGAAGAATGCAGAGAAAGGAAGCAACAACAGGGAAAACAACAGTGGGACGTTAATGATCAAAGGACCAGCTCAGTCAGGAAGACCAACGACACGCACGTTTAATATGACGGTCCAGGATGCAGTAGCTGCAAAGGAGGAAGTGTCAGGTAAAATTCCACTCAGTAATATAATTGCGTACATATTATTTGATAGGTAACACTGTGAGGTGATGTCCATTTACCGATATGAGTCACATGCAGGTTGATATAGCACCATGAAAGTCACAAGTTAGTATGACGCATGTCGAAATGAAGAAATTGATTATACAACTTTAAAAAGTTATTAGAAAACGAATATAGTTATAAGTCATGGCAAGTCAAATGAGACTTGAGTTAAGTAAAAGATTTTCCGCCCTGAAGAGGATAGGAAAGAGTAAATGCAAGAAGAAGCACAGTAATACCTATATTAAGGTAATAAAACTTTGAAAGATAAATAAGTGTCTAAGAATAGACATAATCTGAGTGTACGGTAATAGTGATTCCGGGGACGGAATCCTTATAAGGAGGGGAGAATGTAAGGACCGAGAATTTTATACAAATATATATGTAAAATTTCACGAATAATTTTTTTTTATTAGAAATTACTTGGAGTATATAAGTGAATATGTGAATTAAGCAAGATAGTTAATTTATTTTATTTTAAGTTAACTAAGATGGATACTTAGTCAATTTGATTAAGAAAAAGTAAGATAAGTTATGTTGAGAATTAACATAACTTAAATGTTAACCATGAATGGTAAATAAAAGATTTATAATCTTTAAATGATTAATTAGTATTACTAATATAAAGTGATTATATGGTTGTTTAATAACTTATTAAAGGAAATAAGTATAATAAATTATTTGTTAAGTGTAATGTACGCTTTGTGATTTACATTGAATGGATATGTGAATAAATAAATATAATAATTATTTATCAATGATGATAAATATGTTATGACTTATTTGGAAAATGTATGTGGCTCATGGTTAGTTAAAGTAGGTCTCACTAATAGTTATTTAAATTAGTGGACTAATCTAAGATTGTTAGTATTAAACAATTGATAAGATAGTAAGTTAATTAAATATTTGATTAACTTGATTAAAGCAAGTCTAAGTGGGTTATAAAATGAAGTATAATTATAAATATAATAAAATGTGTATTAATCCTAGTAATATAAATTACTAATGGACTAATTTATTTAGTATTTAATCAAGCCCATTTAATTAGTTTATTGTAGACTTGAAGGATTATTATATAAAGTGGGTAAGTAACCCATTAGAATTTAATTAAACCACATATAGAGAACCCAATAATTTATTAAATTAGTAGCCCAAAAAGAATTAAGTAATGACCCAATTTTTGACCCAATAAAGGAGGGACTTTTTAGTCATTTGAGCAAATAAATTAGTAATTAAAATAAAACAAAAATAGGAGCAAAAGTGGAGGAGGCCAGCCGGCCATAGAGTACCATAAGTGATGAGTTGTTGCTTTTTAAAATAGTTTGCTTAAGAGGGTGGACAAATAAGTACAATAATGAATGACACCACATCACTAAGTTGTCAAATGAGTGTCCTTGCTAATAATGATAATATGGATAGATACAATGCATGTATCTATTGATTTTGTAAGTAATGAGTTGGTATAGCAAAGTGGGCTCTTATTCATCTTCATTTTCTTAGTAAACTAGAGAGAGAGAAAATAGAGAGTAAAAATAATATCAAGGGGAGATAGAGAGAGAGGCTCACGACCAAGGGAGAGAAGAAAGAGGGAGAGATTTATCAAGCTTCAAAATTCTATAGCCATCTTGGAAGGAAGAAGGAGAAAGGAAATCAAGCCTAGAAGGTATAAAAACTTCTCTAAAAACCCTAAAAACCCTAATCTTGGGTTATGGGTGTAATCTTATTTTAAAAATTTGAAGTTTATGTGTTAAATATTTAGAATCATGGTATATATGTTTATGTTTGATGATATGTGATTTTGGTATGAAATTGTATGGGTTTGTGTAGAAAAGATAAGCTAAAGGCTTAAAAATATTTTTACCGACGAACAAACCGTAGCTTGTTCGAATAAATTGTGTATTTTGGAACCTATGCATGATATTTGTGATTTTCGTTTTTTTGAGTTTTAAGGGGTAAGTTAAAAAAAGAACCTCGTTGGAATCAATGAAAAAGAAGTTAAAATGAGAAAGTTATGTAATTTTCCCCAAAACACACTAACTGTTGGTGCACTGTCAGAATAGTTCACTTTGGGTCAGTTTTCTGGGATCAATACAGGTCCAAATTTGGTGTTTGATGATGGAAAATTGTAGTTCGGAAAGATACGAATCCAACGGTACCGACTACACCTTAATCTGAGTTGTAGATTTTATTTTGTTCGCGTTTCCGTGAAGGACCCTGCGGCTAGAATAGAAGAGGCAGCCTGAATGAGTTAATTAAAGTGAACCGGTCCGGTTCACGAGGGGATTTCGGTGACGGTTCAGGCCTTTTCCGGCTGGTTCCGGCGACGAGTCCTGACCCAAAGGTTTTCTAAAATGTGAAAAAAAAGAATATTATAATTATTTAATTTAGAATTTGTTTGAGTAATTAAGTAATTATTTGAGTAGTTAATGGTCTAATCCTTTTTAGCTCACTTGAATTTACTAACTAATAAATTTTAATGCTACTAATTAATAATTACACTAATTAAATATTGTTTAAGTGTAATTAACTATTTAGTTATTATTTTATTAACATTGGGTAGTAATTAAATAGAGTTAATGTTAATAAGCTAACTATTTGTTATTTAGTAAAACTAAATAACAAATATGGATAAAGAATTAATTAGTTATTATTTTGTTAATGTTAAATAATGATTTAAGAATGTTAAAATTAATAAATAAAATATTTATTATTTGAGTAAGATTAGGTAAGTAATATCAATAATTACTTACTCATATGTTAGTTAATTAACATAAAAAGTTATTTTGAATGTAGTTTGTTGAAATGGATATTCAATGGACTATATTAGGTTTATGGTATGCTAAAATGAGGAATCCGGGCTGCTGGATTTGGCAATTCGGGTTACTGCATTTAGTAATCCAGCTGACTGAATTTGGCAATCCAGTTTGCTGAATTTGACAATCCAGTTTGCTGGATTGGGCAATATAGTTTGCTGTATTGGAGAAAATAGTTTGATGAATTGAATAGTGTGAATCTAGAATGATGGATTAGAGAATAGCTTGAATCCAGGGTGTTGGATTGTAATCCAGGTTAGAATCCAGTTTGCTAGATTGGCATCCAGTTTGCTGGATTGCCATTTAGTTTGTTGGATTGGGAATCCAGTTTACTTTATTGGGTATTTAACCTACTGTATTATAAAGAAAGACTTATAAAATGAAAGACTTAATGTTAATTCATAAGGTATATGATAAAATAGTGGTACAATCGTACTCTTTAATAGTCGATGTATAGTATCTGGGCTAAACGATTCCTTCAGGGAGCGAAGGTATATACGAACTAGCAATCGATCTAACTCACTGTGAAAACAGTGTAGACGAGACGGAAACTAGTTTGTTGGTTGTTTGTGGGAAACCACTCAGTATACTATATTGAACACTGTTAAAGACTCGACGTGTGCTAGTTTTAGAATTATGAATGTATATGGTGTTAAAGTGCTATCTAATATTTGATTATGTGCTTAAATATTAGAAGTGATATTATAAGGTATAATATGATTGGCTGATTGGAAAATCAATCTTATGACTGATAGGTCTTACGAAAGAAGTTAAATTAAATTGCGTAGCAGTAGTCAACGATCAAGGCAAGTTCCTAACCCTAAACTTCTTACATTATTGCAAGTTTCCTAACTCAAACTCGAGTTATTATATTTCAAGCATGCTAGTGGATTAATTATTGATAATTATTCCATATCTATGATTATTGATATTCGCACTTCGTGCAATTGATTTCTTCTTCTATTGTTTGAACTGAGAAATAATTAGAGTTCTTTGTTCATAAATTGTTTATGAGCCATGTCTTAGCTAGTTGTATCAGCTGGACCAAATAACTGTTTATGAGCCATGTCTCAGCTAGTTGTATCAGCTGGACCAAATAACTGTTTATGAGCCATGTCTCAACTAGTTGTGTCAGCTGGACCAAATAACTGTTTATTAGCCATGTCTTAGCTAGTTGTTTCGGCTAGACAAATGTTAAATTGATATCGCATGAAACGTTCTATTATTGGAACTAATTCGTTATTAAAGATATATGCCATTTGATTCGGCTAGATCGAAATTGATATAATATGTTGAACTCAAAATATTTCTTTGAAAGCTATCCAAACCATATTGATGTGGTACGGACTCATGATGTAAGACTGAGATGAACAACCCTGAAAAATAAATCAGGGGAAATTTTATTGTCGGTAACCCGACCGCGCGCTATGTTTGAGAATTATGCATAATCTCGGGTACAATGAGGCTGACCCCCTTACGTACTTGCAGAAGAGTAAAGATTAGTTTTTATAGCTAACTTTTACTCTTGAGGTAGTCAGTAATAATAATAACTGATGATTCCTCTAACAGTTCTTGATCCATTTGTGATCACTCAGCATGAAATCTGGGAATAACCCTATGTATTAGATATTGTTACAACAGTGTTAATTCATCCTAATCGATTGAATATTGTTGAAATCTCGAAAGAATTTAACTCTTTCATTCATGATTTATTATTTAGCTACTTTGAAATCTCTTGATTATTGGTGAAGTTCAATAAAAGTTAAACTCCTCTGTTCTTGATATATATCCTTTATTGTACTCTTAACTTGCTGAGCAAACTCGTTGCTCACCCTTGCTTAAATAAAATATTTCAGCTAAAGCCGAGGTAGCAGAGGGTTCTAATAAGGACAAAGGCAAAGCGAAGGCGACCGAGTAGTATCAAGTTGTTTAATGATTATTATATTATAATTTTGCTTAAGTCTTTTGTATTAATAGACATGTAATGTTAAGGTTAGTTAACCTGAGATGACGATGATATAATTATGTTTTAATGTATGTTTTTATTAAGGTAATGTAATGAATGATATAATTCATGCAATGAATGGGTAGTTAGATGAGATGTGTATGTTATACCGTGAGCACCGAATCTGAGGTTCAAGGGACTCGGATTTGGGGGCGTCACAAAAAATATATTTTTATAGATTTTTGATTATCTAACCATTTTCTGAGAAATGGTCGCCGAAAACACTATTCACCCAAAAATGCTTTTGTGTCTTTTCAATTTTTCGAAGAATAAGCAATGTTAATATTACGAGGAAAGATGGAGTATCCAATAAAATTAGAAAACGAAAAACGTAGTTTTTCGACTGTGGGATGAATTTCGGAAGTTAAAAACGAAGAATGCAAGAATAAATACTTGTATAATGCAAAATATTATACGATAAAATACAAGAATAAATACGAGTATAATACAAAATATTATACGATAGAATACGAAGTATAATACGAGTAAAATACGAAGTATATACGAATATATAACTAGGAATCCAAGGGAATTATTTTTGACCAATCAGATGCAAGCATGATGTAACCATGACATCATCTTCAAAGTAACACAAAGATGATGTCATCATGATGTCATAACGATGTCACATTGGACGATGATGTAAGCGATGATGTCATATTGGATGATGATGTAAGTAATAATGTCACAAAGGATGATGATGCAAGCGATGATGTCATGGATTAATGCAAAAAGACTATTTTGCCCTAACTCTACCTAGCCTATAAATAGGAAGCTTTGCAAGCTTAAAAAACTTACCAATTCATAAAATCAAAGAGCAAAATTACTCTCTAGATATATATTTCATGTATTGAAGTTGCAAAGAAATAGTTAAAGCTTGCAACTACAAGAGGTAGAATCCCTAGTCGTTGTTATGTTCAATTTTCTTTCATTTTATAGTCGAAAAGCTCAAGAACATAAGTGGTTACCATGTAAGATCTTTTTCGACTAAGTGTTTCTACATGTGTTCTTGAGTAAATCTATTGTATAAGTAAGCTTATGTAATCTTAATTATAAAGTCTTATAATTACATATGTAAGCCGTTATAATGCCTAAATTATTTCATGTATAATATCCAAAAGCTCAAGAACATAAGTGGTTACCATGTAAGATCTTTTTTGACTAACTGTTTCTTCATGTGTTCTTGAGCAAAAGTCATAAAACTCTATATAAGTAGGTTTATGATTTTGTTATTTGATGTTATAAAGTGGTAGAACTTGGTGGCCTAGCTAATTAATGCTTGTGTTATCAAGTTTTAAGTAATCGAAATGAAGAACGATGGAACTTAGTTTTCATATGTTCTTCGTGTTCTTGAGAAGATATCATAAAACTCTATATAAGTAGGTTTATAATTTAGTTATTTTTATGTTATTGAAGTTAATTGAGTGTTATAACATGATAACATAACATTTTGATGTTTGTGGTATCATGTTTTATTAAATAAAATGAAGAAGTTATGAACAAATCACACTTCTGACCTTTCTGCCCATTTTTCGAAACTGTAAAATCAGAATATGCTTCTGATATATAAAAGAAAGTGTAGAGGGGAAAATTTTAATGAGAATAGACTCAAGAATCATCCAAAAATATTTTCGTATGAAAGAGTTATGGCTATTTTAGTGCTGCTGGGTCTAGCTGCCAATATTTCTACGGGAGCAGTTTTTAATCTGCTTTTGTAAACTTCATAACTCTTAATGTATAAGGAGTTAATATGTGATATTTATATCAAAAGAAAACTCTGGAAGTAATCTAAACACAGAATCAAGAATCACCTAAAAATGTTTTGAAACGAATAAGTTATGGCCGTTTAAGCGAGTCGGGGTCCTGCAGTCTACAAACTGCAAGGCATTCGGGATTTGGACCTTAAAAATAAGGTTTTGTGTATGCAAATTTTTTAGTTCATGCCACCTATGGGGGTAGTTAGGCCATGTTATAAATAGTTCACAGTCCAAAGTTGAGTCCATTCTGAGGTTGATTGGACGTAATTATGGATTAAACAAGTTTTGAAATCAATTATTGAAAAAGTTAAAAATACGAAGTTAGGTTCATATTTTAAAGGCTAGTTAAGGTGAACTAGAGAAAAGAGTCATATTGTGACTAAATTATATGTCGATCTCATAAATTATGTAGGTCGTTCGAAGGATGAGAAATTAGCGTAAACGTAAAAAACGTAATCAAGCAAGTTTCCGAACTCTCATTCAATTTATGTGTTGAATGCAAGTTTCCTAACCTTACTCTAGTTATATTTGAGCAAGTTTCTAACTCTTGTCTAAACTTTATGTTATGCAAGATTTCTATCTATGTGCAAATATTTTATGTTTGTACAAGACATTTAGCTATTGATTGTCCTATGTGTCAATATTTGCACTTATGTGCTATTGAAATGAACTGTTTTGTTATTGAACTGTTCAATATGCTAAAGTTCTGTTATTCACGGACTATGTAAGAAAAGTGTCGATGCCAATTATTTTCGGCTAGACAAGTATGAGTGTAAGACATCGAAGTTAGAAAAAAAAATAAACTGGTATAAATATGAGAGTAGAACCTTATATAGGTGAGTTAAGAGTCAAGAGATGAACTAGACACATGTTGTGTTATAATAATGAAGTAGACTTAGGTGATGTCAATTTAGGAAAGAACAGAGAGAAATGTTAAGGTCTTGAGGATTGATCAGTATGTCGTTTCGAAAATGTTAAAACGAGAGAAAGTAATTATTCTTATTTATTCGAAGTTGCTTCATAACTATTGTTCAGTTATTGAAGGTTTCAGAAAATATGTTAATATTCGTGTTATTGTTGATTGTTTATTCAACTGTTATACTTGCTGAGCAATTAAATGCTCACCCTTGCTTTAAATAAAATATTTTCAGCAAAGCTAGAACGAATCGTGGAATCCGGTGAAGATTAAGGAAGATATCAAGTATTTGATTTGAAGAATATATGCTAATTTTATATGTATCTGTTGTGGCGGATAAAAGTCACTTATGTATTGTTGTAATAGATAAATCATGTATAAATCATTATTTGTATGTACTGAAGATGTAAAGGTATTAGAACCTGGGATTAGAAGTGACATTTTGTAATATATTGAGGTTACATTGATGTCTTAAGAATTTATGGGTGTTTATGTTGAATGAATAGTACCATGACACACCGGACCCGGGTTTGAAGGTAGACCCGGATTTCGAGGGCGTTACAAGCTGGGAGTTGGGTCTCTAGTGCACTTGTGAGGTGAGAAAAAGACTGTCATTTCAAGACCAGATTATAGAATAGTTCTGAACTCAAAGGAAAAGTACAACTAAGCTTGAGGAAGGAGCTGAGAGCTTACTGTTTGAGATAGTTAGTTGTGGATAGTTGTAAGTTTATCTTTAAAACTTTGTAAAGGCTTCTTCGCCTATTGAAGAGGTATTTATTAATGAGAGTAATAGGATCTCAAGTCCTGGAGAGGAACTTGAGACTAGACGTAGCAATATACCCAAGCTGTATGTTGTGCACCAGATAAATCTCTGTGCATCGTGTGATTGAATTTTTACTATCTTGTTTATTAATTTTTGACATTGTGAAATTAATCTACTAAAAATTCAAAAAGGCCTTAAATAAATTTTTAAACGGTGATAATCTATTCAACCCCCTTCTAGGTTATTATTGGACTTTCAATTGGTATCAGAGCAGTGCTCTTTAACTTGTTTGTTGAGTGAATACAGACATATCTAAGAGTAGATCCATCTATGGCCTACAATGCTATTGGTTGCGGAGAAAGACTATCAATGACCAGACCTCCACTATTTGATGGCACAAATTTTGCCACCTGGAAGAATAAATTTAAAATCTATGCTAAATCACAAGGAATCAAAGTTTGGCTTACGATAGAACGAAGTGTAAAAATTCCCTCAAAAATTAAAAGAGAAAAGACCATTAAGAAAGATGCTAATGAATTCACTACTGAAGATGAAGAAGTTAGGAATATCGCATCTAGAGCTGAACAAGTGCTAACTAGTACTCTCATTGAAAAAGAATACAAAAGAGTTAGCAATTGTAAGAATGCTAAAGAAATCTGGGAAAAATTGATCATAACCTATGAATGAACCAATCATATCAAAGAAACCAGAAAAGATGCTCTAATCCAAGAGTATGAAAGTTTTAAACTGGAAGAAGGTGAAAAAATCATTGATATGGAAATATGTTTTTCCAGAATCATTGATGAGCTAAAACAACTAGGGAAGGCATACACAACTAATGAGAAAAACAGAAGAATTCTCAAAGCCCTTCCATCCGTATGGAAAATAAAAGTTACAGCCATCAAGGAAATGCAAGATCTAACTGCCTATCCTCTTGATAACCTCATTGGAAATCTTCGTGCTCACAAAGTCAACATGCTAGTCGAAAAAGCTGGATCAGATACAAACCTCAAGAAGAAAGGAATAGCTTTTAAAGGCTCTACTTGTAGATCAAGAAAGCAATGAGGAGCTAAATGAAGAACTCTTGAGTTTAGATAATAATGAAGTTTCCTTGTTATCAAGATAACTCAGAAGAGTAATCCAAAGCAAAGGCAGACAATATGGCAAAGGTTTTTTTGAAGACAAACAACAATTTCAACAACTTCAAAGGCAAACAAGTCTTCAGGCCAAAAGCACAAGGAGAAATTTTCAAAGCAAATAACAACAAAAACTTCAAAAATGCTAGCTCAAATGAAAATGAAAATTCATGTTTTGAATGCAACCAGCCTGGACACTTCAAGAAGGACTGTCCAAAACTAGTAAACAACAAAGTATGTACTAGTAGCTGAGGAAGGCTGAGATCTAAGTGACAAAGAAGGAACTGCTGAACAAACCGAGAAAATTGCAAATCTATGTCTAATGGTAGACAATAATTCATCACCAAGATCTGAGGTAAATTCTGAACATCAATTACCCAGCACTTCATTTGTCACACATAATTTAAGATAATATAAATGAAGAATATCATGAACTACAAGAAGCTTATAATTGTTTATATGAAGATAATGAAATTATTAAAGAAGATTTTATTAAACTAAAAATTTCATTAGAAAAATTAATTAAGACTAACAAAAATCTTGAAATAGAAAACTCGAATTTAATTGTAATTAATGAAAGTTTAAAAGAAGAAAAACTAGAAAATAATTCTTCAGAAAATTTATTACTAAAGGAAGAATTAGAAAAATTAAGAAAAATAAATAAAGATCTTAAGATAGAAAATTCAACACTTATTATTTCTATTGAAAATCTTGAAGTTGAAAATTCAACACTTGCTTTAATCAATGAGGATACTCAGATACAAAATCAAGTGTTAAGTGAAGATATTAAAAATCTCAAACTTGAGAATTTATCTTTAAAGATAGAATTGGAAAAACAAAATGCAAACTCTTTTTTAATTGAGCAAATTAAAGTTTTAACTAAAGAACGTGATGATTTGAACACTTCTATTATTAAATTCACAAAAGGAAAAGAAAACCTTGATGTTATGCTTAATCAGCAAAGATGTGGATTTAACAAAGAATGATTATGATACATTGGAGAATCTAGTAAAACAAAAGGCAACAGACTTTATCATGTTAAAAATAAAGAGAAAGAAAATCATACATCTCACTTTGCTAAATGCTCTTATTGTAATAGAAATGGTCATTCCATTTACATGTGCAATGCTCGAAATGGAAATTATAAAGAAAAAATGATTTGGGTTCCAAAAGGAACTTACACACCCACTATTGTAAATAATACAAGAAAAGAGCTCTATAATGAAAGATTCTATAGAGATTATCATCAAGATTTTTCAGGATATAAAAATAGAGTTAATCATGCATCTTATAAACTCGTTACTCATAAAATACATGTGTCTACTAAAACTTATTATCCTGTATCCACTTTTGTAAAGGAAAATACAAATGATCCTTATACAAAATGGGAAACTCACCCAAAGGACCCTTCTTATTAAAGAGTTTTGTGAAATCAGTATATGTTACAGGTATGTCTTGCAGCTGAGTCTAGTAAAAATAAATGTTATCTTGATAGCGGTTGTTCAAGACACATGACAGGAGACAAATCAAAATTGAACAATCTACAAGCTACAGACTGTGGTGAGGTAACCTTTGGAGATAACAACAAAGTTAAAGTCATTGGAATTGGAAGTGTTGGTAATAAACATATAACAATCTCTAAAGTTCAGCTAGTCACAGGACTCAGGTACAATCTTCTATCTATTAGTCAATTATGTGATAGCGGTTTTAAAATATCCTTTAGTTCTCATAACTGTTCAATATTTGATCAATCCGGTAAATTAGTCTTATTATGTCCTAGGAATCAAAATGTATACACGTGTGATCTAGATGCATATTCTCATCTAGACAATGCCTGTCTTGTTTCTACAAATGACGATACCTGGCTTTGGCATCGCAGATTAGGACACATTAACATGAAACTAATCAATAATATTTCTTCTAAAGAACATGTTCGTGGTCTTCCAAAACTGAAGTTTCTAAAAGACCATATATGTGAAGCCTGTGAATTAGGTAAACAAATACATGCATCTTATAAACTTAAACTCACAGTGTCAACCTCTCGACCTTTAGAACTCTTGCATATGGACCTAGTAGGACCTATCCCTAAACATAACATGGGTGGTGTTGTCTATATTCTAGTTTTGATTGATGACTATTCTCGATTCACATGGGTTAATTTTCTAAAATTTAAAAATGAAGCTATAAACTCTTTCTCTACTTTATGCAAGAAAATTCAGAATCAACAGGGAAGCTCTATTGTTTATATTCGATCTGATCACTGAAGAAAATTTGACAATTCTGATTTTATTATGTTCTGTGATGAGCATGATATAAGCCATAACCTTTTTGCTCCCTACACACCACAATCAAATGGTGTGGTTGAAAGGAAAAATCGTACTTTACAAGAAATGGCTAATAGTATGTTAAATGAATATCGTCTTCCTAAATATTTTTGGGCTGAAGCAGTGGCAACATCCTGTTATATTTTAAACCGAGTTTTATTAAGACTAATTTTGCTCAAAACATCCTATGAGTTTTATTATAAAAGAACTCGAAAAATTAATTACTTTCATGTTTTTGGGAGTAAATGTTTTATTCTAAATACTAAAGGACATTTGGTGAAATTTGATCCCAAATTTGATTAAGAAATATTTCTGGGATGTTCACTTAACAGTAAAGCATATAGAGTTTTTAACAAAAGAAGTCTAGTTGTTGAGGAGTCAATGAATGTAACTTTTGATGAGTCTAAGCCTCCTCCCAAATATAAAGAGTTAGTTGACAGTGATGTTGTCATTGAAGATATTCTCAAAAATATGGAGGAACCAAAATAAGAGAATACATCTCCACATGCTAATATTAACGCTCTTGAAAATTCCAATCCCTAGTTAAATGACTTACCCAAAGAATCACATGTTATTAAAAATTATCCTTTAGAAAATGTGATTGGTAATATTGATAGAGAAATCCTTACTAGATTACAAGCACAAAACTTGGCTGGTCATTTATCTTTTCTGTCTCAAATTGAGCCTAAAAATATAAAAGATGTATTGCTTGACTAGGATTGGATAATAGCCATGCAAGATGAACTTGAACAGTTCACTAGAAATAAAGTCTGGGAGCTAGTTCCAAAACCCGAGGAAACTTTCATCATTGGAACTCGATGGGTTTTTCGTAACAAGTTAGATGAAAGTGGAACTGTCATACGTAACAAGGCAAGACTAGTTGCACAAGGGTATAATCAACTTGAAGGTATTGATTATGATGAAACATATGCTCCTGTTGCTAGAATTGAGTCTATACGTATGTTATTAGTTTTTGCATGCCATAAAGATTTTAAGCTATTTCAAATAGATGTTAAATCCGCATTTTTAAATGGTGTTATTGAAGAGGAAGTTTATGTTAAACAACCTCCTTGCTTTGAAGATTTTGATTATCCCGAATATGTTTATAAATTACATAAAGCCTTATACGGTTTAAAATAAGCCCCCAGAGCATAGTATGAACGTTTAAGTAAATTTCTTCTAGAAAATGGTTTTAAAAGAGGTACTGTCGATACTACATTGTTCACTAAATATAAAAATGATGATATTCTTATTATTCAAATTTATGTTGATGACATCATTTTTGGTTCTACTGATATTACTCTGTGCAATGATTTTTTCTAAAAGTATGAGTAAAGAATTTGAAATGAGCATGATGAGAGAATTAAGTTTCTTCCTAGGATTGCAAATCAAGTAAGGTGAAAAAGGTATTCATATTTCTCAATCCAAATACTGCAAAGAAATGATTAAGAAATTTGGTTTAGAGTCTGTGAAACCTATTAATACTCCTATGTCAACCATTGATAAATTAACTGCCGATGAAAATGGTAAAAGTGTTGACACAAAGAAGTATAGAGGAATGATTGGAAGTGTGCTTTATATCCTAGCCAGTAGACCTGACATTATGTTCAGTGTCTGTAAATGTGCCAGGTTTCAATCAAACCCTAAGGAATCACACTTAATTGCGGTAAAATGAATATTTCGATATTTTAAGGGAATTACCGATTTAGGTCTATGGTATCCGAAAGACCAACCATTTGATCTTGTTTGTTTTTCAGATTCTGACTATGCCGGTCATTATGTTGATCGAAAAAGTACAAGTGACACGTGTCAGTTTCTAGGTGGATCTCTAGTTTCCTGGTTTTCTAAGAAACAAAATTCAGTATCTATTTCAACCACTAAAGCAGAATATATAGCTGCAACACGTTGCTGTACACAAATATTATGGATGAAACAGACCCTTACTGGTTACAATATTAAATTTAACTGTGTGTCAATATTACGTGATAATATAAGCACTATTAATTTAAGTAAAAATACTGTCTTGCATGCTAGATCAAAACATATAGGTGTGAGACATCATTTCTTACGTGATCATGTAAAGAGTGACAGTATTAAATTAGAGCATATTGATACAGAATTAAATATTGCTGATATATTTACTAAACCTTTAAGTTCTGGTAGATTTTGTAAATTATGTTTAGATTTAAGAATGTTAGATATTTCCTCATAATGATTATTGCATTTAAGTATATTTTATTCTGTAATTTTTGTTATATAAACTATTTTCTTAGATTTAATATTTAAATACTTAATCATTTATACATTTAAATGTGTTTTGCTTATTTGTTAGCTAGCTTATATATATATATATATAGGAAAATTTTTAAAAGCGAACTCTTAAAAAGCGAACTAAAGACGAACCGTCGTCTTTGGTGTATATGGCGACGATTCGACCCGTCGGCAAAGATTGCATGGCTACAGTGACGGGTCGAATCGTCGTCATAGACACTAAAGACGACGGTTCGTCTTTGGCTCGTTTGTTAAGGTTCGTTTTAGAAAGCTTATATATAAATATATATATATATTATTTAAATATTTATTATTTAAATATAGTTTATTTTATATTTGTAGACACCCAAATTTTGCACTTCGTATACTAACCCTGACAGGAGGGCAAATTCGTCCATTGAGCCGGCCTACGAGAGCGAAGGATGGGCGCAAGTACGAACACTCGACGCCACCGCGACGATTTACAACCGAAACCAACGTGACAACAAGGCTGTCCGAAATGAGCATTCCCGAATGATGTGGCACGTCTCCCAGTAATTCCCGGACTGTAAAATACGAGCCTGTCGGTAAGAACCGATGTCACGACACGAGAATCGAAGCGTAGCACGAAAATTGAGAAAGTCAAGCCAGCCAGCCGCGGATTGATCTGCGACCAATGAGTGCGCCTTTTGAAAACACGGAACTCGAAACACGGAAACCAAAAATCAGCTGAGTGGAAGGGTGGCGGCCAGCCAGTCGCAGATCAATCTGCGGCCAGCCGCAGATCCATCTGCGGCTGGCTCTGGCCAGCCTATTTCAGCTCATCCCTCACTCAGCATACAGGAGGTTCGGAAAAAGAAAGAGAGGAAGAAAACAGCAGCAGCAGCTCGGGAAAAAGAGAGAGAAATAACAAAATTTTGCAACAAAATAGGAGAGAAAGGAAGAAAAAAGAGAGGATGATACTATTTTGATTTGATTGTATCATATATACTTCTCATCCTATTCAAATACACAAGTTTACATCCACTTTGATATCATTTGTAAGGGAAAATCCCCTTGTTATAATAATTGCTATCATATCATTTGGTTAAATTAAATGTAGTTTTCATGTAATTTATGGTGGAACAATGAATTAGGGATTATTAGTGAGGGTTCCATCGGAACAAAATTCTTCCTAATAACCCGATGATATTCATTTATTGATTTTTTTGTTTGTTTTAAGGCGATATATTGGGCGTGTTTCCTTTGGGTTGTTATTTTAGGATGTCATGGCATTGTTAGATTATCCGTGTTGGTTATTTCTTGTAATATCCGTTTTGTGGGTGTGTGGAAATTTCGAGTGTGAGCCTAGGAACGCGACCCCGTGGTCCAAATCCGATGATGGACATCTTTTGACATAAGTAGTAGGAACGATGTAGTTTTCATTTGTAAGTATGTAATCGTCGGGCCTTAAAGCGACGCCAAGGCGAGAATCGTGTTTAAGGCCCCGTCATAGTGAAAATATGTGATTGTGGGCGTTCGGGGTTATTTTGATGGCTTACATGCCCGTGAATAATCCCCTACGCATGATAATGTTGGATTTGAATTGCAACACCAAAAAGGATTTCAAAGCTAAGCGATAAAGATCTTCATAAAATCAATCAAACTAGGTTAGTAGCATCACGAGGATAAGAAATTGGGGGTGCTAAGGAATGTTGATTTCTATCTTAACGAGAAGGCAAAAGAAGAAAATCGTTTTCAAACATCACAAAAATGGTTTTATAAAAATAAATAATGTTTTATTAAATCCTTGTGCATAGGGTTAAAGAGATCCTAGAGGTTGCCCATCATTTGAATTATGAAAGCAACGTATAGATCTCGATTCCTATTTTGACAAAGGTTTAGAAAACTCTTGTTTTGCCAAAATGACACCTAATGCAATCTCACAGTTTTGACAATTAAAATCAAACATTTTCTCATAAAGCTTTCTCGTATAAACCGAAGGACATTCTAAAGCATTCCCAAAAAGAAAAACACGACTTTTTCGAAAACCCAATTGGTTTCTTCATGCAAACTCACCACCACATTTACATAGGCACACACACACACATACACATTTCATGAATTAAAGGATAGGAAAGCATCAAGATTGCGGTAACCGTGTTTCACGGAAGTCGGGGGGTGCCTAACACCTTCCCCTCGCTTAAGCAAGCCCCCGAACTCTATGAATCTCGGTTCGCAGACCAATTAATTCGGAGTCATATATGAGCCAGCAATTTACGAAAACGAAACTCGGATGAGTTGGTACATCCATTTCAAATATACCGACTGGCGACTCTGATTAATTGGCTCATCATAAAAACGATATTTCAAAACCCCGCCGACATTAAGTGCCGACCTTTTCCAAAAATCATCTAATTAAAAAGGCTAAAATTAGAAAGGGTAATAACCACTAAAGAAGTGACATAGTGACATTCCCGGCGTCGACAGCTGGCGACTCCGCTGGGGAACATTAGAGGGCTTAAGCCGCGTTCAAATCTTGATGCTATCCTATCCTTTAAAAAATTCATGAATATGTGTGTGCATGCGATATTTTGATTTTTACTTTTGTTGTGTGAATGTGTGTTTTGTCTAATAAATGAATGATTGAATGGAATTGCTTTACTTTAAAGTAATCATTTGCATACGGTGAGGACGATGAATGTGAATGTATGATGAGAGAGTACCTCCTCCTGAGGCGAACCTGTCGGTTACTTATTACTGGACTCGAAGGGGCTGCTCCCCGGAGATGGCTCAGGAAACGCACCACCCAAATCCGCTCTAATCGAAAGGACTCAGACGAGTAGATTGCGAAGATTTGGGGACCTTCATGCCAAAAAGCCCGCGAGAGTAACCTTAGGATAGGTCAGCCTCAGATTAACCCAGCGCAGGAAAAGTCTCTTCATGCCTTTTTACTTTCGCGTGTATAAATGTCATAGTCCCATTCAGTATTTATATATGCCTCTCCTCTTGTCAAAAGAGATTACTAACTGCTATGTTTTGCAGGGAACAGCTGGGAAGGCATAATAATTCGTGTCTATCAATTATTATTGCAGTAAGGGACTGCTAACATTTTTGTTTTGTAGGGAAAGATTAAAAAACCCCAAAAACACAAAAGTTACAGCTTTAGCATGCATCCACATCTTTCATTTCCCAAAGATTAAACTCCAAACCATTTTTCTGCAGGATTGCTCCTCAAACGCGTTTGCAGTCTAAAAGGGCCCGAGACTCTACATCTGAAATGGCTGATCTTCCACCTACTAATCCTAGTTCCATATCTCGTGAGGAATTTGATGATTTTAAGAAACAGATGTTGGAAATGGCCATGATGCTGAAGGAACAATTGCTACCTAGACAGGATCCACCTAAAGAGGATCCACCCCAACCTAAGGGCGAGCCGGTCGTCCCAAAGGCCATTCCTATACCGAACAGGATAGTGATTACTATCCCAGAGGAAGGATACACTGATGACCTTCGAAAGAAAATGAAACAAATAGAGGAAACTATCCAATCTCTGAAGGGCATAGGGTCCCTAGGCAGGGTGAATTATTCAGATCTGTGTGTCTTTCCAGGAACCAGATATCCGGAGAAGTTTAAAATTCCCGAATTTGAGAAATACAATGGGAAGGGGGATCCTTATACACATCTGAAAATATACATTAGGGAGCTTGGATCTTATGCAGAAGACGAAGGTCTAAAAATGCAGCTGTTCCAAAAGAGCCTGATGGGAGAAGCGAGAATCTGGTATGCCCGTCTTGATAATGTCCGGATCCACAATTGGGAGGAGTTGGCCCACACCTTCTTAACACAGTATAGCTTCCAGGCACAAATGGCCCCTGATAGATATCAAATGATGAAAATTAAGAAGCAACCGAAGGAATCTTTCAGGGATTATGCACAGCGATGGAGGGGTATGGCTGCACAGGTGAATCCCCCAATGAGCGAGTCGGAGATGGTGATGACCTTCGTGGATATTCAAGAGGCACCTTATTATGAGCGGGTTATATCGGGGATTGGAAGACCTTTTGCCGAGATGATTAAACACGGAGAAATGGTGGACACGGGGTTGAAGTCTGGCAAGATTCGGGATTTCACGGCTTTGGAAACAGCTGCAGAGCAAATCCAGAGCGGAAACTATGGCAGCACTTCCCGTAGGGTCCAAAAGAAAAAGGAGAAAGATGTTTCCCTCATCCTGCAGGGATCATCTAGAAAGACGGAGAACAATCCTCCAGTACAGATACAGAGAGTGGGGCCATCCCGACAGCCTAACTTCACTGATCAAAGGACGGACGGGCAAAGAAGGTTCGAGACTGTTGACTTTGTCATATTCTAAACCTAATGTTTTGATGATGATCTGTTTAATATTACTAAATTGCTTGGTGTGAATTTCAGGAAATTATTTCAAGAAGAACTGATGGTTTATTCAAGGAAGATTGAAGATTATTTTGGGTCTTAAGAAAAATATGAAATTATTTCAAGAAGAACTGATGGTTTATTCAAGGAAGATTGAAGATTGTTTTGGGTCTTAAGAAAAATATGTAAGGTCATTGCAAATATTTAATTTTTCAATACAAGGCTCTAGGACATAATATTTGTGCATTAATCTATGATTGTCATAAATTATGTGCTGAGTGGTATGCCTGACTAAAGTAATGTTTGGTTACTAAATTATGCATGACAATGGTACACGTTTGTTGATTTTATATATGCACAACCGAGATATATGCATATTAATTAATTAATTAATGTTTCACATTGATTTATGCATGATGGACTATAAACATTTTGGCATGCTTTATTGGTATATGAAACGTGTGGCAGTTAGCATTATTAAATATCTTGGAATCATAATACTCACATATCCTATGGCGGCAATCTTGGAAAAAGAGATAAGATGGACATTGATGTGTGATCATTATCTTTGACTTGGTAGTATTAATTAGCCGGATCAGTTGGAAGGATTTTGTTTATATCCGGATATTGTGATAAAGATTAAATATCTTGTTTCCGAGAAGAATGCTAACAGGAGGTTTTTGATAAGGCCTGTTTGTTTGCAACGTTAAATCATGATAAGGATCGTTTCAGTTGCAACGTTTACAAATCAGAAGGATGCAACGGATATATTTTTTAAAGCCTATAAATTGAATGGAGTAATCAGATCAAAAACAACAACTCCTACAGTGTACCGATCATATACTAAAAAGAGATATTCTTCATATTGGTGCTATTAAAAAAATTTTTACTGCTGTGCTTTATATATTCTGATACTGTTCAGTATATTTTCGTGAGCTATATATTGGTAATATCCTTCTATATTTAATTGATCATTGCATGCATTAGTTGAGCCTTGCATTGTTAAATTGCTTATTTGCTTTGATCATTAGACCTCTATTATTGTAATTTTAATTTTTTAGACTAAGTGTTGTCTAAAGGAATTTAATCCAGGTGGATTAAGATTTGTTTACATACAGATTCAAGGAAGCATAGGTGCTTAAGGGGTGCATTGGTGCACAAGGAGCAAAAGTGCTCAAGTGAATTTATTGTAAATACAAAATTTGTTAGAATCTGTCTTGTAACGGAATTATTTTTAATAAAAGTTAGTCTCCAATACTAGTTGGTATTGGACGTGGAGTAGGCTATTATTATAGAGGGTAATAGCCGAACCACGTAAAAAATCTTGGTGTTGATTTTTATTACTTGCTATACTTTAATTATCCAAAGTTAGTAAATTTTCTTAATTGTAAAAAAAATTGAATATTTGTTTTTTTTATTATTTATAAAATCACCAAGATATTTTCTTAATCAAAAAGTTCAATTCAGTTGACTGTATTCATTCAGTAGGCTGTATTAATCAATACAGTAGACCAAATTGCTTTTTGATTAAGATTCAATTCAGTCGACCATATTCATTCAGTAGACTGCATTCATCAATCTAGTAGGCTGAATTAAAAAGTGTGTTATAAATTTTTAAATTGGTAATAGTCTGTGTCCACACTTATTCAACCCCTCTTCTAAGTGTGCCTTATCTGAATTTCATTTGGTATCAGAGCTTGGCTCTACTTACTTGGTCTTAAAGGTGACTTGTAGGGAAAGATTCTGACATGGCACAGTTTGGAAACAACAATCAAGAAGGTCAATCAACCAATAGACCACCACTGCTGTATGGAACAGAAAATTACAACTTCTGGAAATTCCGAATGAGGATTTACCTAAAAAGGGATCCTTGGGAATGGTGGGTCGTGGAGAATGGACCAGTGATTCCAAGAAAAGATGACGGTACTCCAAAGACTCTACTAGAAATGGATTCAACCGAAACTTTTATGGTTTCCTATGATTCAAGAGCTATGAACACTCTACTAAGCGGCATGGTACAGTCCGAGATTGACAAAGTATCTTCATGCAACACAGCTAAAGAAATTTGGGATACTCTTATAGTAAGCCATGAAGGAACGTCCAAGGTGCGAGAAGTCAAACTTAACATGCTCATGCATGACTATGAAATGTTTAAACTTGAGAAAGACGAAACCATAAAGATGGCACAAGCAAGGTTTCTAGTGCTGCTAAATTCATTGAAGCTACTTGACAAAACCATTCCACAAAGTGAGATTAATCGTAAGTTACTTCGGGCAATGCCCAAAAGATTTGCTTCTAAGATTACTACTCTTCAAGATTCTTCCACTATTTCTACTATGGATACTCTAACTCTTTTTGGTGAACTTGAGGAATATGAACATCAGTTAAAAAGATATGATGATGAGGATGACACCCCTCGAAGAAAGGTTTTAGCTCTTAATGCAGGGAATGAAGAATAGTTTGATGATGATTCGGATGAAGAAATAGCCATGATGTCAAGAAGACTCAAAGGACTATTGCAAAGAAAGAACAAACGGAAGAATATCTTCAACTCAAATAAAGGCAAAGGAAAGCAAACTGAGGAGACATGTTATGAATGTGGACGACCAGGGCACTTCAAGAAGGATTGCTTTCAACTTAAGAATAAAGGAAAAATGAACTTCAAGGATAATAAAAGAAACAAAGCTCTTGTCACTTGGAGTGATGAAGATGAATCCGAAGTCGAGGTTGATGCCAAGGATGAAATTGCTCAAGTGTGCTTCATGGGAATTGAAGGTGAATCAAATGAGGTATCTATTTATGAGTTTAATTCTTTAAAATAAGAAAATGAGAGATTAAGAGAAAAGAATGCATGTTTAAAAGAATTAGTAAATACATTGATGTGTGAAGTTGATTCTTTAATAGATGAAAAGAAAGAAATTGAGAAGGAGTCATCTTGTAAAGAAGAAAAGGTTTTGATTGCAAAAAATGACTATCTTGAAAATTACAACAAAATTCTTTTTAACAAGGTGACTCACTTGAACAAGGAAGTTGAGAAATTGACTAATGGGCTAAAAATGCGAGATGTTTGTATTGATGCATTTAGTGATAAATCTCTATGTAAATCTGTTCCTTCGGATGAACTTCAAAAGGAAGTAGATTCATTAAAACTATCTCTTGCCAGATTTGTCCAAGGTAAAGAAAACCTAACTGTTATGTTGGGAAAGCAGAGACCTAGTTTTGACAAACAAGGGATAGGTTATAATTCCTCTCGTAAAACCGGGAATGTACAAATGCTTAAATCCAAGTCTCGTTTCAAATTGAATTATTGTTCTCCTTTCACTACATGCAAAAACTGTGGTATAAAAGGTCATTTGGATATAAATTGTTCTAAGAAACAAAAGGTTAAAAAGGTATGGATTAAGAAGGGAGATTTATATGCAACTAACACAAATGGACCCAAAAAGATATGGGTACCAAAAAGATGAATTAATTTTTCTTGACAGGTTTGCTTCAAGGCCAAGGTTCCATCTCAAAAATGGATTCTTGATAGTGGATGCTCACGGCACATGACTGGTGATAAGTCGAAGTTCGTGGAACTAAAGACCAAAAAGAAAAATGGAACGGTTACTTTTGGAGATAATCAAACCTGTGAGATTGTTGGGAAAGGTAAAATTGGTAATGGTAAGGTTAATATTGACAATGTTCATCTTGTTAGTGGACTTGAATTTAATCTTATAAGTGTTAGTCAATTAATGGATAATGGTCATCAAGTTATCTTTGAAAAAGAAAAATGCACTATTACTCATGGTACTAACAATACTATTCTAGTGGCACAAAGGGAAGGAAATATATATACTATTGATTTTGAGCTACAGGATGAAGAACTATGTCTAGCAACTGTGCAAGACGTGGCTAACCTATGGCATAAGAGGATGGGACATATTCACATGGATCTAATCAAGAAATTATCCTCAAAGAATCTTGTCAAAGGGTTGCCAAAGATAAAGTATGAAAAGAGAGGAATATGTGTTCCTTGCCAACTTGGGAAATAAGTAAGAACTTCGTTTACAGCAAAGAACATGGTATCGACTTCCTCTCCTTTACAACTACTTCATCTTGATTTATTTGGTCCTGAAAGGCATGCTAGTATTAATGGTAAGTTTTATGCATTTGTAATAGTAGATGATTTTTCTAGATATACTTGGGTGTTGTTCTTAAGAACCAAGGATGAAGCATTTAAAGAATTTGAGAAATTGATAAGAAGTTTAGAGACTAAGTATAGTCTCAAACTTATAAAAATTCGGAGTGATCATGGTACCGAATTTCAAAAAGACTTTATTATATTTTGTGATCAAAAAGGTATTAGCCATGAGTTTTCAGCTCCAAGAACACCTCAGCAAAATGGAGTTGTGGAAAGAAAGAATAGAACACTTCAAGAAACAGCTAGGACTCTCTTACAAGAAAGCAAACTTCCTAAGAAGTTTTGGGCAGAGGCTGTTAATACTTCTTGTTATGTATTAAATAGAGTTCTTATTCGTCCTATCATTTTGAAAACTCCTTATGAACTCTTGAATAACAAAATTCCTAATATTAGTTATTTTAAAGTATTTGGCTCTAGATGTTATATATTGAATACTAGTGATAACTTGGGAAAATTTGATGCTAAATCGTATGAAGGTATTTTCATTGGTTATTCACAAAATAGTAAGGCGTATCATGTATTTAATACATATAAGCTATGTGTTGAAGAATCTATTCATATAACTTTTAATGAGACTAACAATGATCTTCCAAAAGAAAGAGAAGAGGATGCAGGTAATTTGGAGATTACAGTGAATCCAGCAAACCGAAAAAATCTATTCAGCAAGCCAAATGAACAAATCCAGCAAGCTGAATTAGAAAATACACCAGGAGAAGAACAAGGAACAACACAAGAGTTTGAGGAAGATTTTTCCCAACCAGAAGAAGAAATACATGATGTCCGGATGCCAAAAACAGCAAGATATCTCAAGAATCATCCACCGGAAAATATCATTGGGGATATAAACAAAGGAATTACCACACGAAGAGGTTTACAAAATCAATGTGCATTCTCTGCATTCTTATCACAAGTTGAGCCAAAGAATGCTAAAGAAGCCATTCTTGATGAAAGTTGGCTAATGGCAATGCAAGAAGAACTTCAACAATTTGAACGATGTCAAGTTTGGGAATTAATGCCTCCTCCTAAAGATACTTCTATCATCGGAACAAAATGGGTATTTAAGAATAAGCTTGATGAGCATGGGACAATCACTCGCAACAAAGCAAGGCTAGTGGCTCAAGGATATAATCAACAAGAAGGGATTGACTGTGAAGAGACCTATGCTCCAGTTGCAAGACTAGAATCTATCCGAATTTTGTTAGCATTTACTTGTTACAAGAAATTTAAGCTTTATCAAATGGATGTAAAAAGCGCGTTCCTAAATGGATATATCAATGAAGAAGTGTATGTCAAACAGCCTCCTGGATTTGAACATGAGAAGTATCCAAATCATGTTTTCAAACTAAAGAAAGCCCTCTATGGACTCAAACAAGCCCCAAGGGCTTGGTACGAGAGGTTGAGTAAGTATCTTTTTTCAAGCGGTTTTACTAGAGGTAAAATTGATTCCACTTTATTTATTATGCATGATAAGAATGATATAATTATTGTTCAAATATATGTAGATGATATAATATTTGGTGCTACTAATGATTTTCTTTGTGAGTGGTTCTCAAAATGTATGCATAAGGAATTCGATATGAGTTTAATGGGAGAGCTAAATTACTTTCTGGGACTTCAAATCAAGCAAACTAAGGAAGGAATCTATATTCATCAAACCAAGTACACAAAAGAGCTTCTCAAAAGGTTTGGTTTTGAAGGATCCAACCCAAAGGCTACACCAATGAGTACGTCAATAAAACTTACATAAGATGAAACAGGTATAGATGTTGAGTTAACCAAATTTCGAGGTATGATTGGATCTCTATTATATTTGACTGCATCTAGACCTGATATAATGTACAGTGTATGTCTTTGTGCTCGATTTCAGGCTAAACCCAAAGAGTCCCATTTATAAGCTGTTAAAAGAATTTTTAAATATTTAATTGGTACTATAAATTTAGGATTATTTTATCCAATTAGTAATCATTTTGAGCTAATGGGTTACTCAGATGCAGACTATGCAGGATTTCAAGTTGATAGAAAAAGTACAAGTGGTGCTTGTACATTTTTGGGACAAAGTCTTGTTTCATGGCATAGTAAAAAGCAAACTTCAGTTGCTTTATCAACAACTGAGGGAGAATATTTAGCTGCAGGGAGTTGTTGCTCTCAAATATTATAGATGAGACAAACTTTATGTGATTTTGATATAATATGCAATAATGTGCCTATATATTGTGATAATTCTAGTGCTATTGATATTTCAAAAAATCCTGTCTTGCATTCACGATCAAAACATATAGAGGTAAGACATCATTTTTTAAGAGATAATGTTTCAAAAGGATTAGTAAAATTAGTTTTTATTCCTACAGAAAAATAATTAGCAGATATTTTTACTAAACCTTTGAGTGAGGAAAGGTTTTGTATGCTTAGAAGAGAACTTGGTATGTGCATGGTATAATCATCATAGTTATTATATTTCGGTTAATATTCTCTGCATAATATCTGTTGAAATATATCTGTTTAATATCTCTTATCTCTTTAGATTTTTTTTGGTTACTTGTATCTAATAATCAATGAGTATTAATTATCGACTTCTAAGTTTACGTAAAGATTCAAATTATCCTTGGAAACCGAAAAAGTAGCCGTATAGTCATAGAAGTTGAAAAGACACACGTCTTTCAAAATCAGTCTCCTACTTAACTTCTATTTCTATGTTTTTCTTTCTTTATAACTTCAGATCTTGATATCAGCTTTTTAGTTCTCTCTCTTTCTTAAACCAGATCAAAACCTTTAGCTTTTCTCATCTCAAACCCTTTGAAACATGAAAACCAAAGCAAGCAAACAGTCTTCCCGTAAATCGACGGATGATGGAACTTCTTTAAAGAATGTTTCTGGAACAAAGATGAAACCCAAACGGAAGCTCAAGAAATCGTCGATGCATGTGTCGTCCGACGCAACCGTACTTTCTGACGACTCTGATTCAAGCTTTTCTTTCTTAAAAGCTTCAGAAGACGAACCATTTCAACAAAGGGAGTCGAAACAATCAGTACATGAAGGCCATACAACTTCTCAGCCCGAATCTCCTTCAATCATGGTAAACCCGTTCTCATCTTCTTCTGATATACCCGAAATTTTTTTCAGGGGTTACAACTTTGAAACACGTTTCAAACAATCGATTGCTACCAAGCAATTCGTTTATGAGAAAACTCTGGATCGATTCTATTTCACAAACTCTGTTTTAGAAAACCTTTTCAATTCCTGTGAAATATCTTCAATGTTGTTTCCTCCTACTATTGCATATCCCCGGTTAGTTCAGCAGTTTTATACAAATCTTGAGTGCAATGGAGATTGTTATACAATGTATGTTCAGGGAAAGTCCTTATTTTTCACTAGTATTGATTTTGGTAGTATCCTCGGTATTTCCTCTGCTGGACCCTGTCCGTTTACTTTAAAAGGTGCTGCAAACATTCCTTTTCCTCCTATGGAACAACTTCAGATAGTGATGAATGATTTTTCTCTTACTGAATTATTTCTTCCAAAAATTGTGAATGTATGCACAACTGCATGTGTACTTCATAAAATAGTTAGGTATAATCTGTTTCCTAGACTTGGTGGTAGGGCAGATTTTACCTACCTGGATTTAGTGGTTGTGGCTATGATTCTCAAGGGAAAATCATTTAATCTCTCTCAAATGATGTTGTCTCATATGCTCAGTTGCATTCGTCAATCTAAAAAATGTCTTCCTTACAGTAAGTTTTTAACCAAAGTTTTTAAACATTTCAAAATTTTTCTTGATGATGAAATTTCTGTTTCAAACAATGACTTCATAGATTCTGCCAGTCTTACTCAATCCCATCTCACTTTTCTTGCCGGAAAATTTGTTCGTCTTCATCCTACTCCTCCTCCTATTTCTCCAACTCCAGATACTTCTTCCACCTCTCTGCCAAATACTCATGGAACTGATATTTTGAATATTTTAACTGAGATTTTACAAAATCAAATCTCCATGAAAGTTGACTTGGCTGAGATTAGGAATCGAGTTGAGATTCTTGAAAAAGGAAAATTGCCAATGGATGCACCTGAAATTAATAAATTATATAATCGTGTTGAAGATGAGTTCATTGATCTTCAGGCAGGTTTTGAGCTCCAAACTGTAGCTATGGTTAAGGCCCTTCAAAAGAAATTCAATAGAAATACATGCCAGTTAAGTCAAGAGGTTAAATTTGTCAGTTATCAAGTTGGTGAACTTGCAGATTTCATAGCAACCAGATTTAATGATGTGGGGAGAAAGCTACATTTTCAAACCATGTACTCCACCATTCCAGAATGGCCAATGTGCAATTGGACAGCGGAGTTCAAGGATGACTTTCTGGATATGGAGATTCCTCCTTCCACCTTTATCCCCAGACCACCTCGCTTTGCAAATGAACTCACACTTGCTGAACGTCTTCACCGCATTCGGCACCGTGCTTACTTCACCTCCCGCTCTGAACAAAAAGTACACCTTGAAGACATTGATTGAATTTGCTCTCTCTTTCTCTTTTTGCCTGATGACAAAGGGGGAGAGTATTTAAATTTTAACAACATACTTTGGTTTCTGGTTTCTATTGATGGTTTATTATGTTGGTTTTTTTTATGGATTTGATACTATGGTTTCTGTGATGACAGGCATGATTGGTTTTAAATGCCTGTTTGTTAAGACAATTGGTTTAATATGCTTATGATATTTGGTTATGTGATTATGAGATGTTATTTGAATATGCTACTAACACATGCAGGTCATATGGATTTGTTTCCTGAAATTATTATTTCCTGAAACTTAAGCTATGCATAAATTTAGGGGGAGCATTAGTGGGATATTAAGAATTTATGTTGTCATCATCAAAAAGGGGGAGAATGTTGACTTTGTCATATTCTAAACCTAATGTTTTGATGATGATCTGTTTAATATTACTAAATTGCTTGGTGTGAATTTTAGGAAATTATTTCAAGAAGAACTGATGGTTTATTCAAGGAAGATTGAAGATTGTTTTGGGTCTTAAGAAAAATATGAAATTATTTCAAGAAGAACTGATGGTTTATTCAAGGAAGATTGAAGATTGTTTTGGGTCTTAAGAAAAATATGTAAGGTCATTGCAAATATTTAATTTTTCAATACAAGGCTCTAGGACATAATATTTGTGCATTAATCTATGATTGTCATAAATTATATGTTGAGTGGTATGCCTGACTAAAGTAATGTTTGGTTACTAAATTATGCATGACAATGGTACACGTTTGTTGATTTTATATATGCACAACCAAGATATATGCATATTAATTAATTAATGATTCACATTGATTTATGCATGATGGACTATAAACATTTTGGCATGCTTTATTGGTATATGAAACGTGTGGCAGTTAGCATTATTAAATATCTTGGAATCATAATACTCACATATCCTATGGCGGCAATCTTGGAAAAAGAGATAAGATGGACATTGATGTATGATCATTATCTTTGACTTGGTAGTATTAATTAGCCGGATCAGTTGGAAGGATTTTGTTTATATCCGGATATTGTGATAAAGATTAAATATCTTGTTTCCGAGAAGAATGCTAACAGGAGGTTTTTGATAAGGCCTGTTTGTTTGCAACGTTAAATCATGATAAGGATTGTTTCAGTTGCAACGTTTACAAATCAGAAGGATGCAACGGATATATTTTTTAAAGCCTATAAGTTGCATGGAGTAATCAGATCAAAAACAACAACTCCTACAGTGTACCGATCATATACTAAAAAGAGATATTCTTCATATTGGTGCTATTAAAAAAAAATTTACTGCTGTGCTTTATATATTCTGATACTGTTCAGTATATTTTCGTGAGCTATATATTGGTAATATCCTTCTATATTTAATTGATCATTGCATGCATTAGTTGAGCCTTGCATTGTTAAATTGCTTATTTGCTTTGATCATTAGACCTCTATTATTGTAATTTTAATTTTTCAGACTAAGTGTTGTCTAAAGGAATTTAATCCAGGCGGATTAAGATTTGTTTACATACAGATTCAAGGAAGCATAGGTGCTTAAGGGGTGCATTGGTGCACAAGGAGCAAAAGTGCTCAAGTGAATTTATTGTAAATACAAAATTTGTTAAAATCTGTCTTGTAACGGAATTATTTTTAATAAAAGTTAGTCTCCAATACTAGTTGGTATTGGACGTGGAGTAGGCTATTATTATAGAGGGTAATAGCCGAACCACGTAAAAAATCTTGGTGTTGATTTTTATTACTTGCTATACTTTAATTATCCAAAGTTAGTAAATTTTCTTAATTATAAGAAAAATTGAATATTTGTTTTTTTTATTATTTATAAAATCACCAAGATATTTTCTTAATCAAAAAGTTCAATTCAGTTGACTGTATTCATTCAGTAGGCTGTATTAATCAATACAGTAGACCAAATTGCTTTTTGATTAAGATTCAATTCAGTCGACCATATTCATTCAGTAGATTGCATTCATCAATCTAGTAGGCTGAATTAAAAAGTGTGTTATAAATTTTTAAATTGGTAATAGTCTGTGTCCACACTTATTCAACCCCCCCTTCTAAGTGTGCCTTATCTGAATTTCAGAGACCATAAGAAATCGAGTATTCACCCCGCTCGGAGATCCTCTGGAGCGGATTTTGGCGGTATTGATAGCCCAGAAGAAAATAGTCGATTTGGCACCCCCAAGTGACCCGAAAGGAAGAAGATTTGACCCAAGCAAGCAATGCGCATACCACTCAGGTTCCCCTGGTCATGATACGCAGGAATGTTGGACGCTGAAACACAAAATTCAGGACTTGATTGATAGTGGGGAAATCGTGGTGGAACAGCCAGGGTCACCCAAATGTTAAAGTCAATCCTCTACCTAAGCATGATGGGGAAGGGGTAAATCCAGGAGTATGGCAGTGAATCCCGGCCAGTAGAGGATCAATGGGTTTTAAAATTCTGAGTTTTATTTCAAATCCTTGCACGCTCATGTCATTTTGTCATGTTATCCAAAAAGAAGATCATGTGCTGAAATGTTTTATATATATGACAAGCATTTCTTTGTTTTATGGCAGTACCCCGATTTGAGGCATTCTAGCCTGACAAGCAATAGGCCAAATTTGAAGGAGGATCACGATCTTGGTATAGAGCTAGATTTCGATCTGATGGCGATTGAGCAGGACGAGACAGATATCGACAATACGCCTGACAAGATCAAAGTATGGGTCGAAGATAAACCCAAACCCAAACCCGACTTAGACCAAACCATCGCTATAAAACATCAGAACCCCTAACGATCACGAAGAACACGGAGTAGGGGCCAAAAAAAAAAAAATCTCAAAAATCAAAAATCCCCCAAACCTTTCAACAAGTCAAAGGACTGGATCTTTTGTCAGCCCAACGAGATACCGATGCAACCAGTACGAGGGAGATCACAAGAAAAGCAACTTAACACTGGGGCATTTGTCAACTACCCAGGAAATGATGACGTGCAAATTGGCACCCATGCAACAATCCCATCAACATGCACCATCATCATCAAATGCTACGATCATCTGGCATTTGTCAAGCATAGTTTTCTCGGGATACGGTGACCCGCGTGAAAGAGGATTTTATTTGACTTGATAGGAATCGGATTAATTCTGACAAGCAATCGTGGAGCACGATCGTGAGTATAATTAGACGAAGAAGGCTATTCAACCTTTTGATCGGGTACAAAGCCTTAATTCAAAGCAACGTTTGCGACAGAATCGACCTCATGTGCCAGTCTTCACTTTGCATTTGCACGAACTTTCAGTTATGGGGTATAGAACTATGACGACGTTGATAGCAATTAGCACGTAGTCAGACGGTCAATAATTATCAAGCTAATATCAAGAAGTCAGACAATAAATGATTATCAAGCTAATGTCTCGAATCGTGGCCTGGGTTATTCGAGTAATTAAGCCCGAGGGGTGTCTCTACACCTGGTGCCCTAAAGCCATCTGGTTTGGGAGTCATTGGTCCAAAACTCGTTAAATGGGTAACTGTGAATAGCCTAAGAAAACGAGACAAGTGAAGTGGGCTAATAAAGAGAAAAGATAATACGAAAAACTCTCGGCCTTAAACAAGAAGTCATGGAAGAGAAACCCCTACTGAATGCTGCATCGCACAGTGCATTTGTCATATGACGTCGATCCTGCTAAGAACGTTGTCGAGAATGGAGACAGAATACCTTTGACGAGGGAGGGTAGTTCTTTTGAACTCGACCTTACTCACGTACAATGACCATGAATGCTTGAAGGTGTTCTTACGATTTCATAACTCGTTAAATAGAAAATCCTCAACTCACGAGGGATTGAAGATGACTTCCAATCTAGTACATTCATGGTTCACAACTCGCTAGATTGTGCGATCAACAGATATTCAATTTCATGTGCTTTAACTGCATTTACCCTTTTGTCGAGATTATAATATCTTTGTGTTGAACTAACACCAACGACCCAAGCCTTCAAGTTTTGGCATTTGTTAGTCGTCTGATATGCAGGATCTTGCAGAGCTGTGGATAACTCAGCACGGTTAACATCGCGAGTTTTCGATAGAAATTCTTGGTAACAACACACGCCAAGGCAGGGGCAGTTAAGAATCGTGAAATGGAAGGAAGCTGAGGCTGCACAGAACTTCTCGACATTGGGCCTCTCCCCAATCTTGACTATCACTGCCTCGACATCCAAATGATCCACGTGCATGAGCATATACAAGGATGATATGATGCGGGACAACGGCATATCGGCCAGCAGGAATGATCAAAAGACCAAGGAGCATAACATAGCTGTCGATCATCACAGAAAGCGAAACAGACTGCCTCAACTCGATGAAATGAGGACGACCAAGAACAGGCAGAGTACCAAACCAATGATAGAAGTCTAGAAGCTACACTTCACGACGAGGCGTGATCCAATCAAACGTTGGCAAACGATGATGACGGTCAAAATCGTATCATTTGACTGAACAGGGGTCATTTCTATCTAAACATATGTTGTGCACATGCATCTGTCCATAACATATCTGCCAGATCATGCATAACATCTTTTGCATGCATACATGTACGATCAAAATGAAAATTCTTCAGGGGAAAGTATAAGCACGTCGCTTTCAACCTCACAAATGATCATACCATGATGGCTTTTGCGGCATGGTACGTGGGCGATGTTGGTGGGAATTCCAGGACAGAAGCCGATCACACATCCCATTTCAAAAAAAAATCACTCAAAACAATCAACAAACCCTGGGAAGGGCTGAGATCCAAACAATCAACGAACCCTGGGAAGGGCTGAGATCCAAACAATCAACGAACCCTGGGAAGGCCTGAGATCCAAACAAACAACGAACCCTGGGAAGGACTGAGATCCAAATAAACAACGAACCCTGGGAAGGGCTGAGATCCAAACAATCAACGAACCCTGGGAAGGGTTGAGATCCAAACAATCAACGAACCCTTGGAAGGGCTGAGATCCAAACAATCAACGAACCCTGGGAAGGGCTGAGATCCAAACAATCAACAAACCTTGGGAAGGGCTGAGATCCAAATAATCAACGAACCCTGGGAAGGGCTGAGATCCAAACAATCAACGAACCCTGGGAAGGGCTGAGATCCAAACAATCAACGAACCCTGGGAAGGGCTGAGATCCAAACAATCAACGAACCCTGGGAAGGGCTGAGATCCAAACAATCAACAAACCCTGGGAAGGGCTGAGATCCAAACAAACAAACGAACCCTGGGAAGGGCTAAGATCCAAACAAACAACGAACCCTGGGAAGGGCTGAGATCCAAACAATCAACAAACCCTGGGAAAGGCTGAGATCTAAATAATCAACGAACCCTGGGAAGGGCTGAGATCCAAACAATCAACGAACCCTGGGAAGGGCTGAGATCCAAACAATCAACGAACCCTGGGAAGGGCTGAGATCTAAACAAACAATGAACCCTGGGAAGGGCTGAGATCCAAACAATCAACGAACCCTGGGAAGGGCTGAGATCCAAACAATCAACGAACCCTGGGAAGGGCTGAGATCCAAACAATCAACGACCCCTGGGAAGGGCTGAGATCCAAACAACCAACGACCCCTGGGAAGGGCTGAGATCCAAACAATCAACGAACCCTGGGAAGGGCTGAGATCCAAACAATCAACGAACCATGGGAAGGGTTGAGATCCAAACAATCAACGAACCCTGGGAAGGGCTGAGATCTAAACAATCAACGACCCCTGGGAAGGGCTGAGATCCAAACAAGCAACGACCCCTGGGAAGGGCTGAGATCCAAACAACCAACGACCCCTGGGAAGGGCTGAGATCCAAACAACCAACGAACCCTGGGAAGGGCTGAGATCCAAACAATCAACGAACCCTGGGAAGGGCTGAGATCCAAACAATCAACGACCCCTGGGAAGGGCTGAGATCCAAACAATCAACGAACCCTGGGAAGGGCTGAGATCCAAATAATCAACGACCCCTGGGAAGGGCTGGTATCCAAACAAGAAGTGAACTTGGGAAGGCATCCAAGCAAACCACATCAGGGTGATGAGCACCCTGGGAAGGCATCCAAGCAAATCATAACAAGGTGGTGAGCACCCTGGGAAGGCATCCAAGCAAACCACAACAAGGTGGTGAGTGAACCTGGGAAGGCATCCAAGAAAATCACAATAAGGTGGTGTGAGAACCTGGGAAGGCATCCAAACGAACCACAACAAGGTGGTGAACAACCCCTGGGAAGGGCCAATATCCCAAAAAAGTGAGCGATCCCTGGGAAGGGCTGAGATCCAAGCAAACCCCGACAAATGATGACATCTGTAGAACAGTATCAAAAGACTGTATAGGGGTCATTTTTTCATCAAATTCACATTTTAAATGTTGTGTCTCATGCATTGAATAGATGATAATTCTGTACGTGATCCATGCAGGTTAGGTGTCAAGGTCCTAGCCTATCAGAGTCAAAAGCGATGGCTGCCAAGAACGATGTACGAGGACGAACTCCAAGGATGCCTTTCAAGTTAGTCAGGAGAATAACTTCCTTTGAGGACAATCGACCGGAGACGAGACCCGGCGGTTACGAGACGAGCAACCGGATATGAGACCCGGCACTCACAGGACAATCGACCGGAGACGAGACCAGACGGCTACGAGACGAGCGACCGGATACGAGACCCGACACTCACACGATAATCGACCGGAGACGAGACCCGGCGGTTACGAGACGAGCGACCGGATACGAGACCCGGCACTCACAGGACAATCGACCGGAGACGAGACCCGGCGGTTACGAGACGATCGATTGGAAGACAAAACCCGACGACTAACAATGCGGTCGGGGATTGATGCATTGACACCTTTACGAATGTTTTGCATGCCTTACATCTTGTGTTGCATCATAAGTTGCGTGTGTTGCATCATGTATGTATTGTCATTCTTGTGAACTGTCATTCATGCATCGGGTGTCTATTTCTTTATCCTGTTCATTTCATTTAACATTTCATAAACATGATAAAGAGGGGCAGCTATAGACACCCAAATTTTGCACTTCGTATACTAACCCTGACAGGAGGGCAAATTCGTCCATTGAGCCGGCCTACGAGAGCGAAGGATGGGCGCAAGTACGAACACTCGACGCCACCGCGACGATTTACAACCGAAACCGACGTGACAACAAGGCTGTCCGAAATGAGCATTCCCGAATGATGTGGCACGTCTCCCAGTAATTCCCGGACTGCAAAATACGAGCCTGTTGGCAAGAACCGACGTCACGACACGAGAATCAAAGCATAGCACGAAAATCGAGAAAGTCAAGCCAGCCAGCCGCGGATTGATCTGCGGCCAATGAGTGCGCCTTTTGAAAATACGGAACTCGAAACACGGAAATCGAAAATCAGCTGAGTGGAAGGGTGGCGGCTAGCCAGCCGCAGATCAATCTGCGGCCAGCCGCAGATCCATCTGCGGCTGGCTCTGGCCAGCCTATTTCAGCTCATCCCTCACTCAGCATACAAGAGGTTCGGAAAAAGAAAGAGAGGAAGAAAACAGCAGCAGCTCGGGAAAAAGAGAGAGAAATAGCAAAATTTTGCAACAAAATAGGAGAGAAAGGAAGAAAAAAGAGAGGATTGATACTATTTTGATTTGATTGTATCATATATACTTCTCATCCTATTCAAATACACAAGTTTACATCCACTTTGATATCATTTGTAAGGTGAAAATCCCCTTGTTATAATAATTGCTATCATATCATTTGGTTAAATTAAATGTAGTTTTCATGTAATTTATGGTGGAACAATGAATTAGGGATTATTAGTGAGGGTTCCATCGGAACAAAATTCTTCCTAATAACCCGATGATATTCATTTATTGATTTTTTTTGTTTGTTTAAGGCGATATATTGGGCGTGTTTCCTTTGGGTTGTTATTTTAGGATGTCTTGGCATTGTTAGATTATCCATGTTGGTTATTTCTTGTAATATCCGTTTTATGGGTGTGTGGAAATTTCGAGTGTGAGCCTAGGAACGCGATCCCGTGGTCCAAATCCGATGATGGACATCTTTTGACATAAGTAGTAGGAACGATGTAGTTTTCATTTGTAAGTATGTAATCGTCGGGCCTTAAAGCGACGCCAAGGCGAGAATCGTGTGTTAAGGCCCCGTCATAGTGAAAATATATGATTGTGGGCGTTCGGGGTTATTTTGATGGCTTACATGCCCGTGAATAATCCCCTACGCATGATAATGTTGGATTTGAATTGCAACACCAAAAAGGATTTCAAAGCTAAGCGATAAAGATCTTCATAAAATCAATCAAACTAGGTTAGTAGCATCACGAGGATAAGAAATTGGGGGTGCTAAGGAATGTTGATTTCTATCTTAACGAGAAGGCAAAAGAAAGAAATCGTTTTCAAACATCACAAAAATGGTTTTATAAAAATAAATAATGTTTTATTAAATCCTTGTGCATAGGGTTAAAGAGATCCTAGAGGTTGCCCATCATTTGAATTATGAAAGCAACGTATAGATCTCGATTCCTATTTTGCCAAAGGTTTAGAAAACTCTTGTTCTGCCAAAACGACACCTAATGCAATCTCACAGTTTTGACAATTAAAATCAAACATTTTCTCATAAAGCTTTCTCGTATAAACCGAAGGACATTCTAAAGCATTCCCAAAAAGAAAAACACGACTTTTCCGAAAACCCAATTGGTTTCTTCATGCAAACTCACCACCACATTTACATAGGCACACACACACACATACACATTTCATGAATTAAAGGATAGGAAAGCATCAAGATTGCGGTAACCGTGTTTCACGGAAGTCGGGGGGTGCCTAACACCTTCCCCTCGCTTAAGCAAGCCCCCGAACTCTATGAATCTCGGTTCGCAGACCAATTAATTCGGAGTCATATATGAGCCAGCGATTTACGAAAACGAAACTCGGATGAGTTGGTACATCCATTTCAAATATACCAACTGGCGACTCTGATTAATTGGCTCATCATAAAAATGATATTTCAAAACCCCGTCGACATTAAGTGCCGACCTTTTCCAAAAATCATCTAATTAAAAAGGCTAAAATTGGAAAGGGTAATAACCACTAAAGAAGCGACATGGTGACATTCCCGGCGTCGACAATATTTATAAAAAAAATTAAAATTTTTTATTATAAATATATTTTAATATTTATAAATATTTTTATATTTATTAAACTTGTATTTAAATAGTTACATTATTATTATTTACCTAGTTAAGCATATATTAATTATATATATATAATCTATTTTATAAAAAGTTTAATTTATATATATATATATATATATATATATATATATATTATTATAAATGTATGTATAAGTACTTCTATTTTTATTAGTATCTTTGTTACCCAATATTTAATTTTAATAGTTCAAAGTATTTTCAAGTGTATATATATATATATATATATATATATATATATATATATATATACCCAAATTAATCTGAACCACTAGATTAAACTCATCTAAGGGTAAAGGGAGTTCAATCCATGCACCTTGAAATGGACCAATCAGGAGACATCTAAGCAAATCACACGGATCAAGCTTGAAAACGGTTCGATCATAAGGAAAAAGCACAAATCCATCCTAGCCGTTGGATTAAAGTCAAATGTCAGCTCAAAATTTTTAAAAATCAGGTTTGATCGCAACCGTTGATCACTTTTGAAACTTACTCCCCGCCGTCGGATTGATCTGGTAAACCTAAATATAAATATCAAAAAAATATTTTTAATTCTATTTTCTTTCCTCTCTCTCTTTTGTCGATTATTTTCTCTCTCCCTAAAATCTCTCAAAACCTAAATCTTTCTCTGCAAAAATCTTTGATCTCTAGTTCGACTTTGAAAAATCCACTCCGATTAATCGATTCTAAAACATCAATTTCATACTTCTACTGGTCGATTTCCGTTTAGTTTGTTTTAACTTCAAGTTCTATCGATTTTTTTTATTTTTTTTTTCAAAACGCCAGATTATGTAAATCTTCTCTACTTAAATCCTCTCAGAAGTTTTTTTTAAATCTCATATTTCAAAATCAGATTTGTCAAATTTTTAAGTTCTAATTTTTGTTCGATCATTCGATTTATCAGATGCTCTTCAGATCTAATAAGTCATTTTTTATGCATAAATATATTTCGTTCAGATATGTTATATCTATATAAATGTTTATTTCAAAATATATACTTATGTCTACTATATATATATATTCATTTGAACATACATAGTTCAATCCTTCATTTTTTTATATATCAAAATATTTTCAACTCTCAGATATTTCTAAATATATATACCTATATATTATCTTGATTGTTATGATTGTTGAGACAAATAAAGAAAATGGTGTAGCCTGTCTACTAAGCCTATTGACAAAACTAAATGCAACCAAATAGCTATGCATATTTTAGAAGAACACTCAGGTAATCCTTCTCTGTTTTTTTTTAGGATCCGTGTTTAAATTGATCGATTAAGACTGATAAACCTGTCCCTCTCATCCTTCCTATATTTCTTGGCATATCTCTGTTACTGTGATGGGATTGAAAAATAATTTAACAATCTTTCTTCATCTCTTATATATATATTAGTCTAATTTTCGAATTGGGACTGATGGTCTAGACCATTCTATGCCTGAAATTTATTTATGACTGTTGTGTTGGGTTATATTTACGCCTGCTGTGCTGGGTTAAAATCCCTCAGTTTGAACCTCTATGTTGGGTTACAATCTTCCTGTTTTGACTGCTATACTGGTTAAATATTTGCTTGTTGTGCTGGTTAAATCTTTTTGTCGTCTGCCTCTGGATTTAGTCATGAGTATCTGCAAACTCTATATCTGTCTATATCTGATACAACTTGCAGTATTTGTGGGCTTTTCATTTACCATGATTAGACACGTTACACTTCTTCTCTCTGTTTTTGCAAAACCTGTTTTCTTAAAATATTTGGTCAATGTCTTTAATCTGAATAACTGGTATCTCACTCCCTTGACTTTCATTTAAACAAAAAGACTTTCTTTCTTTTTCAGTGCATTTAATAGATTGGACACTATTTGCGGCTACTAAATTTTCATAATCTTCTATCCTCAAAAGAATATACTGCAGTCCTGAATATAACTTGGTTGCTCTGTCTGTATTTACTATGTCTGTTCAAATGCCTACTTATCTATTGATGAGCTAAATCTATACTAGCAATTTACGTGCAAGTATACACGGTCAATCAAGTAATAAAGTGAAAGTAGAGTGTCGAACCCACGAGGAATAATCTAATAAACTAATTAATATTCCCAATAACTAACTTTAAATTAACCGAATTCTATTTAAACAAGAAATAAGTGTTTCGTAATCACTAATAGTTAAACTAATAAGAGAAACAAGTATGAATAATATAACAGAAATGAAATTATCAATATTATAATTTTCCCCGACGATGTTTCCTATTCTTCCACTCCCTATTTAACCAGTCAAACGTTGCAGATTGCTAACCAAGAATTCATAAGTATTTATCTAACTTATTCCAAGATTAGATAAATGTCATCATTCTTAACTAGAACACTATGTTTCTATATGAATAATCAACAATGATGCAATAGATACCAATTCTTAACAAGTTCATGCGACACTTAGGTATATTTCTATCCCTTATGCAAATTGAATAATAATTCTTAACAATAAATTAATTCAACACATGTATCATATTCCACATCTAGTCTAGAATCAACGTTTCCATCTCATCTAGATCAACAGATTAATTGTTGGCCAAACAACTATTGAGTGAAAACCAAAATATAATAAACAATCTTGTAAACTTTTGATAGAAGTTAAATAGTCAATAGATTAATAAAAACCAATCATCGGGTTCCATTGCAATCTTGAAAATAAAATTTAGTTCATGAATAAAGAAACAAACAACATCTCATCAATAATAGTCATTATAAACACAAGAGTTTAAAAGAAAGATAAAGAAAAGAATCTGATGGACAACTTCTGCTAGAGTTCTTCAGATCTTGATCTTCAATCCTCTTTTCCCTCCCCTTAGATGGAATTGATTCAGAAGTGTTTTCTTCCTTTTTACGTAAATTAACCTCCCTCCCTCTTCTCGTTGGCATCACTTCATATATAAAAGATACAGGAAAAACCTAATTTCGCCGCACACACGCGCGCGGAAAAACGCTCCAGGCGCCACGGTGCACAGAATCAGGCGCCGCGGCCCATAAAATTGAGCGCCGCGACTCTTAATCCCTGCATAGTTTTCTTTCTTGCCCGCCCAATTGCTTCAAATATTGCGATTTTTACCACTTAACTCCTTTATTCCTACAAAATGAACAAAAGCCATAAATTGAGTACAAATTCTATAAAATGACATAAAATACTTAAAAACATACAAATTATTAAGCCTAAAAGTACCCAAATAATAAGTGAAAACCCTACTTATCAAATACCCTCAAACTTAAATATTTGCTTGTCCTTAAGCAAAAACTTAAATCAAACTTCAACTAACTTTACCAAACATAAGTAATAAAACAATGTTACTTGACACTTGGCCTCAAGACAATCTCGTTCTATAACACACTCTTAATTCAACGCATACAACTACGAAAATTAACCCAATTGATGGTCACACAGCAACTTGCAAATCTTTACTAATGCACATAAACCCCCAAAGCTTACAATAGATAGAATTTAGAAGAATTCACGCAATCAACATTCTATAGAAATCTTATGTAACGAATGTAATTTTTGTGAATAAATAAAATATTTATTGAGTTAAATAAATATTTTTGTTAATTTATTTATTGAGTAAAAATAAATAATTGATAAAGTTATTGTGGAGTATTTGATTTTAATATAATTATGTTAATTGTAATTGAAATGTAATTTGATGTGTCTATTCTAATTTAATTTAATAATTAAATTAGATGAATAAATGATTTATTTGAATAAGAGTTATAATTAAATTAGTAAGATTTAATTGAATTTATTTAATAATAGGTTTAATTAAGTTGTTAGTGTGACAATTAAACTATATAGTATAATGAGTTATTAAAATAAATGGAAGAAGGGTTTTATTTAGCTAAACCAAACAAGGCCTTGTGGCCCTTGGTTGGTAAAAATGAATTTTTCTTTAGGGTCTAGCCGAACAAGGCTTTGTGACCTTTTAGTTTTTTTAATTGATAAGGCTGTTTGGTTTGTAACTGGTGAATTGATAAACCACGTGAGGTTTTATCAGTTTATTTTCATAAGCTAGAAAAAGATAAAATACAGAGAAGAAGAGAGAAATTGAGAGAGAATTTTTGGAAATTGGAATCAAGAATTCAAGGAAGGAGGATTAACCAAGATTTCAAAGCAATAGAAGGTGAATTCTAAAGTCTAGTTATATTTTCTCAGAACACTTTATTGTAAAATAATTTCTTCACTGTATATGAATTTTTACTTATCTGTAAGTGATTATAATCGCTCAATGCATGAATTAGTTGGTTGTATTTGATAATATGTATGTATTAGTGATTATATGAAGTTTATAAACCAATTTGAAGGAATTAATCCATGAAAGCATGCTTTAGAATTGAGTTTTTAGTTTTACAGAGTTTTATTTCATGTATGGCTTATATGTATGAGAATTGATGTTCAATTAGATTATTAATCGGTAAATTGATTGTTGATTGTTTTAATATGATAAGAATTGTAAATAATGCAAGTTGAACGGATTAATTTGGTTGTAAAACAAGTTTATAGTGATTGATTTCGCTAAGTATGTCAAAATATTTAAAAAGAGAATGAACTTAGGTTTTAATTCCTTTAATTGGTTGTTTAGGTGAGTTTCGATGTTAGAATCACGTTATACACGCTTGGTTTTGATTCTATAAAGTTTAAAACAACTAAGTTTGGTTAATTTATCGTGTGGGTGTTGAAGTTGGCTGTTTTTGGCCTTGGAACTATAGTGCTCGCGAACTGCAGAATCTGGTTCTAAGTCTCAGCGCAGCTGCGCCAGTTCCAAGTGTTTGAACAGCGCACCTGCACCCTTAAGCGCAGCTGCGTCGGGTTCCAGTGTTAATGCAGCGTAGCTGCGCTGCTGTGCAGTCTGTTCAATAAAGAGTATTTGAGAATAGGGTCTTTGATATATTATTATAACCTCATTGAATGGCTATAGTTAAGTATACTGCATGTTATCGGACTTGAGAATAGATTGTAATCACTTAGATGGTAAGAATAAGTTACAAATTAGCAAGTATTGAAAGATGCTAACTCGCATGAACTAGAATGCTAAACCCTATGTGATATATATGTAGGAGCTCGAAAAGCGTAAGATATAATTGTGTTGCAAGCGCACGAGGCAAGTATCTTATCCTTAACTTATTACCATTATGCAAGTTTTCTATCCTTGTTCTCTTTATTTTGTTGAAAGCAAGTTCCCTAAACTTAACTTTTACTCAAGCAAGATTCCTACTTTACTTTCATTGAGCAAGTTTATTAACCTTAGCTTATTATTGTTCAAGCAAGGTTGTTATAGTATCAAATGCTTATGTACCTTTCAAGTCACCTGCTAAATTATTATGAATTGTTGATCATACTTCGAACATAAATTCCATTGTATGATTTTATTGTTGAATCAAATACTTTAGTGACTAGCAAAACCTTATTGATTCAGCTAGTCCATAGTTGATGAGCGTTTCAAAAACTGAAAATATCTTGAAGTTATTCCAAATCAAGTTTCTTTTGGTATGGATTCTGAAATCAAACTGAGACGAACAACCCTAATATAGGGGATTAATTACGCAATAGCGTTAAAATTTTTGTGCACAATATATTGTACAAAGGGCTGATCCCCCGGAGTATAAGATGGATAGTCCATAGTCTACAAGACTGTTAGAGGTTACAGTAGAGATACTTGTTAACCTAAGACACAGTTCGAGGTCTTATGACCCTCAGATATGTTATTGATCTTAAAATCTATGTTGAATTCTTGAGCCAAGTTTTCTATTGAGCTCTCAGTCCTTTGAATTGTTATTGATTGATCTTAGATAAGCTATTATACCTCAGTTAAACTCTACTCCATTGATTATTCAATTGCTATCGTTATCATACTGGTGGGCAATTGTTTGCTCACTCTTGCATTAAACAGTGCAGCTAAGACTGAGAAATCAGATGAGTCGTCCACAAGTAAGGGCAAAGGCAAGATGCAGAAGTAGCTGGCGAATTGTTATCTGTTTGATGAATTTATGTAATAAGACCTGTTTAATTTTATGTTTTAATTCCGCAATGATGTAATAAAGGTTAGATGACCTGGGATTTGTTTACTCAAAGATTTAAGTTGTAACCCCTATTGTGGGGAGATAATTTATTCAGTTTAATTATATTGTCTTTTATCATGGGTAGTTAGTTCTGAATGTATGGAATAGTGAACACCAAATCTGAGGAATTGAAGTACCTGGATTTGGGAGTGTCACAGGTTGGTATTAGAGTCGTAGGTTAAGAACCTTAGGTAGGGAACCTTAGGAGTTAGCCTTAGAAAGAATCGAAAGTCTAGTGGTGTTAAAACTCTTATCGAGTTCTAAGGAATGAATTAAGGAATTCATTGAAGATAATAAAAGACTTTATGTGCTATAACTTATGTGCTACATCTTGTATGCTAGCGAGTAGAATCGAGTGGTAATGAAATTTAAAATTTTGGTGGCAGGATGACTGATATAGGAGGATCCAGTCAGGCTAGGGAGGAGGAGTCCCGAGATGTTCATGTAGTCCGGGAGCAACTAGTGCAGAGGGAGCCATCCCCATTGATCACAGTTGTAGGTCCTGAGTACGAGCCTGAGACTGATCCTGAGGAGGATCGTGAGGAGATTGAGGAGGAGGAAGAAGACCCCGAGGAGATACTATTATCTTCCCTAGGTGTTTAGATGTATGAGCAGGTGTATGATCGCAACATAGAGTTGCATGATAGGATGGAGGAGTTGGAGGCGCAGGTGGCAGATCGTCAGACCACCATAGAGCAGAAGAATAATGAGATTGAGGAGCTTGACATACGTCTTGGGGACGTGGAGTGGAAGCTAGTACAGGTAGATAGCCAAAAGGAAGAGTTATCAACTGAGGTGGAGAAACTGAAGAGTGAGCTGAGAGAAGAGTCGGCAAAGCGTGCTAGAGCCGGGGACGCATGGATGAAAGCTACTGATCATGCAGACCATATTGAGGATGAGATGCAGTCAAAGAAAGCCAATATGGATGAGATGAAATATGTTTTCCATACAGCGATGGATAGGGCACATGATCGAGTTTTTCATTACCCAACTCAGTTTGAGGATTTACCGTGGTACGTGATGGATCGTAGGACGATGATCCGAATCATGAAACAAGAACGCGAAGAAGTCGTGCTACGTGGAATGTCTTTATAGGTCGCGAGTAGCAATTATAATGAGTTGTTTTTTTAAGAATGTTAATATGATGTAAATCTCAAATGAGATAAATAAAGGATTAATTATGATGTGGTCTTGAAACTTTATGATTTCAGGGCAGATGATGTAAATAACTATGATGCTATCTATGTTATGATTTGAAGTAGTAAATGAATAAAATACAGAAGTTTATCAAATGTGCTATGTGCTATATGATTGTTTATAAATGTTTAAGTTAAGGCTTAAATTCTTAAGTAATTGAGCAACAATCTAATGGCGCAAATTCTTAACAGTAAGATGCCGCCAAAAAGAAGACCGACACGTCAACAGACTTCTGAGGGATCTACAAACAACAATGACGAACCTAACGCTAATCCAATGCAACAATTGGTGGATTTGTTAACAGGAGCATTTGTAAACCAACCCCAAGCTCAGGCCACGACCTTCAAAGACTTCAAGGCTGTTGGACCCCCAGAATTTCAAGGGTCTATAAATCCGATCGAAGCCCAAACATGGGTCATGGAGATGGAAAAGGTTTTTGACGTTGCCAGGGTTAGCGAGGACCAGAAGACTGCATTCGCGACATTTATGCTGAAATCAAAAGCTAGCTATTGGTGGAAAGCTAACAAAACTCGAGGTGGTCAAGGGGTAATTCCGTGGGATAGATTTAAAGAGATGTTTTTTGAAACATATTTTCTGGTGAGTGCACAGAATCAGATGGAGGTGCAATTTCTAGAGTTGAAGCAGGGTACGATGACGGTGCCTGAGTATGCGACAAGATTTAACGAGTTGGCGAGGTTTGTGCCATATCAAGTCAATACAGATGAGAGAAAGGCTAGAAGGTTTGAGCAGGGACTGAAGCCCTGGTTATTTAGTCGGGTATCGATGTTCCAATTGAATTCATTTGCGGCAGTGCTGGAGAAGGCGATTATTGCCGAAGGAGGTAGTGATGCTCTATCTAAGTACAATCAGGAGCAAAGGAAGAAGAAGAATGAAAATGAGAATAAGGCAAGTGGTAGCCATGGTAGCAGTGGACAGAAGAGAAAGTGGAATGATAATGTTTCTGCGGGAAGTCAACAGGGAAATCAGAAGAAGAAGGTGGAGGCGTGCAGCAACTGCGGGAAGAATCACGTGGGTGTTTGCTTGAAGGGCAGGAGGGTATGCTTTAATTATGGTCAAGAGGTTCACATTGCACCAAATTGCCCCAGTCCGAAAAAAGTGCATGTTTCACTTGCAGATCGAAGGATCACCTTGATCGAGATTGCTCTAAGAAAGTTTCAGGAGGAGTAAGCGGAGAAAAGGGAAACAGCAGTGGAGGCAACTTAACTATATCACTGGACCGACGCCATCTAATCGACCTACCGCCCGAATATTCAACATGACGGTGCAGGATGCTGTGCAGTCAAGGAATGTGGTATCAGGTATCATTCTGGTCAATAATGTAAATGCTTACATATTATTTGATTCGGGTGCTACGTGTTCCTTTATATCCGATGATTTTGCTAGAAAATTAGAGTTACCTTAGGAAGAGCATGTGGAACACCTGAAGGTGACTTTGGAAGCGTTAAGGAGGGAGAAATTGTATGCGAAATTCTCCAAATGTGAATTTTGGTTGGAGCGTGTCCAATTCCTTAGGCATGTTATTGATAGAGACGGGATTTCGGTGGATCCGACAAAAGTGGAAGCTGTGATGAACTGGGATCAGCCGAAAACACCATCGGAAGTAAGGAGTTTTTTGGGATTGGCAGGTTATTATAGACGTTTAATTCAAGATTTCTCCAGGATCATCTCTCCGTTGGCGAATTTGACAAGGAAATCAGTGAAGTTCGTTTGGACGGAGAAATGCGAAGAAAGTTTTCAAGAGTTAAAGAGACGTTTGAGTTCAGCACCTGTGTTGTCGTTACCAGATAATACAGGGAATTTTGTGGTGTATAGTGATGCATCGCACAAGGGGTTATGTTGCGTGCTTATGCAGAACGGTAAGGTTATCGCTTATGCATCGCGCCAATTAAAAGATTATAAGAAAGGGTATCCGACCCATGATTTAGAGCTAGCAGCCGTGGTGTTTGCTTTAAAAATTTGGAGGCATTATCTGTATGGGGAGAAGTGTGAGATATACATGGACCATAAAAGTCTCAAATATATTTTCACACAGAAGGATTTAAATATGCGTCACAGACGATGGATAGAATTGATCAAAGATTACGATTGTGAAATCCTATACCATCCAGGGAAAGCTAATGTTGTTGCCGACGCTTTAAGTAAAAAGGGTAGGGAGAAGTTATCTTTATTAACTGCTCAGGAGAAACTCACAGCGGAAATGGCTAAGTTGGAGTTAGAGGTGAAATGTCTGGCAGAGCCGAATGAAAAACTATTCCAGATGAAAACCCAATCAACTTTGGCCGATAAGGTAAAGGAAGCACAACTTCAGGATGAGGAGTGTGATAAAATTCGAAAAAAGGTGATTGAGGGTGACAAGCTTAAGTTCAAAATCGATACCGAAGGGTTGCTGAGATTTGAAGGTAGAATCTGGGTTCTGTCAGTGCAAGAAATCAGAGAAGAGATTTTGAACGAAGCTCATAGTTCAAGATTTTCAGCTCACCCGGGAAGTACAAAAATGTACCAGGATCTTCGACAACATTTCTGGTGGCCAAATATGAAAAGAGACGTTGCTGAGCGTGTTGCGAAGTGCTTAACTTGTCAGAAAGTCAAAGCAGAACATCAGAGGCCAAGTGGTTTGTTACAGCCCTTGGAGATACCAGAATGGAAATGGGAGCATATCACGATGGATTTTGTGGTAGGCCTTCCAACTACTCAGAAGGGTTATGATGCAATATGGGTTATCGTCGACAGACTAACGAAATCAGCGCAGTTCTTGTCAATAAAGATCAAATTCACCCTAGATCAGTTGGCAAAATTATACGTCAAGGAAATTGTCTCGAGGCACGGTGTTCCAGTTTCAATTGTGTCAGACAGAGATCCACGTTTCACATCAAAGTTTTGGAGGAGTCTGCAAGCTTGTATAGGGATGCAGTTGAGAATGAGTATAGCGTATCATCCCCAAACTGATGGTCAAAGTGAAAGATGTTAGGTTTGTACATAGCGCAAATATGCAATCAAATTACATAAATAGTGCGGATGCGCGATAAAATGGTTTTAAAAATTTTCATACAAACCATCACCATGATCATCCATGTGCTCAATTATCAATTAAACGAAAGAGATAGAGATTAAGAAATTATACCCTCGTAGAACCGTGCTTCCTCGGGTACAAGTTCACCTCCAATTCCTTGGCGTTCTCCTTGAATTTCACCGATTAAATTCCTTCCTTTGATCAACGTTATCCACCCAAGTGTTTGGCCTCTAAAGGTGATCCACCAAGGAATAATAGTTGTTCAAGAAGATGGGTGTTGGCAAAACCCTAGTTTCTATCTCTATAGAAAATTACAAGTACTCTCCACCCTCTCTAATTCTTATGGAAGAGTGAGTAACTGTCTAACCCTAAATCATGATAAGACTCTTCTTATTTATAGATATAGGGAACCCTCCTAAACTATTTAGGATTAGGGTTTTTATTTTAATTAAACTCCTTTAATTAATTGAACTCCTAATCCAATTAGAAATTCATGAGAGAGTACTTCTATTAATTAATTCTCAATCCCTATTAGGAATTAAATATTAGTAATAGTAATAATAATAATAAGACTCCTCTTATTAATTTATATTTAATATTTCCAAAATATTAAATAATAAATATTAAGATATTTAATTTATTCTATCTCTATAGATTAAATAAAATACACTTAACTTATTATTACGATTATGCCATTTACTTCTTAAATAAATATTTTCCTTTTGCGGTGTGACCCTTTAGGTTCTCCATATTAAACCGGTTGTGAATAAATCAATTAGAACAATTCTAATCTTATTTAAATAAATAAATTAAACTATTTAATTCATTTAGATAAATAATATTTATTCTACAATAAGGGTAAGCCCCCTTAGCGATCAACGACTTTCCAGATAATATAGATTTCAACATTAATCACAAAAGAACCTTTTAGTGAATAGTTACTGTACAATTCAATCCTTCTACCATACAATGTCCCAATTAAATATAAGACATGGAATTACTGTCAAGTCTTATTTAATTTAATTATATGTATTTCGATTCTGAAATGCACAACTCTGATTAATGCTAATTAGAAACTCCTTTCTAATTTCATTCTGCTTTGCCAAAGACTTCTGAGTCGTCATTTATCGAATCACATAGGACATTCTCTCCTTTTACTAGAAGTGGTAGATTCTTTGTTGATCATTCACCTATCTCCATGTATAACTTATTATACCCAATCATACCCTTTGATATACCCTCAGGGTCTTAAGGGACATGTCAAAGTATAACTCATCATACACAAGATACTATGATGATCTCAAGTCCAAGGATCACTTGTACTACTATCACTAGAGGAATTCCTATTGACAGACGAGTAAAACTCCATTAGGCATTCCTTAGCGAGCCACGTTCAGTGAACTTATTCTCTAATAAGCACCTACATACTTGCTTTAGTGTCTCCACACTAATGATTATGAGATCAATCATCCTCTTCATAAGAGCAAGCAACATATGTACTAATCTATCCGGATTCACTAATCCCCTTTTTAGTAATCCATCGATTAGGAACGATTTTAGTTTGTGAGCTATCTAGAATTTAGATCTCATTAGCATGATCACCATCATGATTCTAAAAGCATTGCTCAAAACTATGGGTTTATCACATTTCATATAACAGCACCATGTAGATAAAGTAAAATGCCTTTAATAGACGAATAAGATTACAAAGTATATGCTACATCATATCAAATATGATTGGCTTGTGTGCATACTACTTTCAATCTCCCACTTGCACTAAAGCCAATCGTCATGGTATCTAATACTCTTCTTCTCTAAGTGACGATCATCCTGCTGTTTGGATAAAGCTTCAGTAGATGGATATGCAATGTTGTTCTTGAGAGTCCACTATCTCTATAGTGACTTATCCTATTTCAATGATTCCACTAATCAAATGAAAGTGCCGCAACACATGTTTGAATCCAAGATGAGACTTAGGAACTATTCCTAGTTCTGTGATGAACTTTTCATCCAAACAATCAACTTGCAGCTTCATTTACAGCTATATACTTTGTCTTTGTCACTAAACCAACAACTCTTTGCTGTTTGGAACCTTTCCAATTCACTGCACCACCTTTTTAAGGTAACGATTTACCTTAAAGTGGATTTGTTATCGTCTTGGTCAATCTGAAAAACTTGAGTCTGTTAAGCCCTCTAGTTTTAATTCAGACCTACCATGAATCATGATCACATCTTTAATACCGGTTAAGTACTTAAAGATGTTTATCACCGTCGTACAGTGATCTTCTCCAGAATATGACTGATCAACATCAGGCCTAGTATATTCATTGCATACATGATAGTAAATCATGCGATCTCTCCTTTAATTGGGACAATTTTAGAGAGATACACTCCATGGCTCATCATCATGAGACCTCTCTTGGAGTTTGCCATGCTAAACACCTTTAGCATCAAATGAATATACGTTCCTTGGGTCAAGCCGAACATCCTTTTAAATCTATCTATATAGATTTATATCCCCATTTATAGGATGCTCCTCCCAAGTCATTCATGGAGGAATGTTTAGACAATTTTATCTTTACTGATTGTAGCATTGGTGTGTTATTTCTTATCAGTAGTATATCAATATATAATACCAAGAATGTCACAGTGCTCCCACTGACCCTTTTGTACACACTAGGTTCATTCTCGTCTTTGATAAAATCAAACTCTTTTGATTGTCTCATCAAAATGAATGTTCCATCTTTGAGAAGCTTGCTTCAATCCATAAATGGATCATTGTAGCTTAAAACACGATTTGCTTCAACCTTTGAAACAAATTCCTCTGGCTGTATCATACATACATTCTCCTCAAGTCTTCATTGAGGAAGGACGTCTCCACATCCATTTTGCCAGATTTCGTAATAAGCTGCAATTGCAAGTAAAATCCAAATGGACTTGAGCATTACCCGGTAATAAGGTTTTATCACAGTCAACTCCTTGACTTGAAAAACCTTTTAAACATGTCTGGTCTTATAGGTCTCCACCTTGCCATTTGCTATAGTCTTTCTCTTAAAAGACCCATATTCACACTCTAGGCACTATGCCCTTTTTGTGGAGTAACCAGAGTCTATACTTGGTTCTCATATATGGAGTCCATTTCGGATTTCATGGCCATCTGCCATTTCTCTGAGTGTCTTCTACTCATAGCCTCATCGTATATAACTGGATCATCATCCTCTATGATGCGTACCTCATCATCATCCTCTATGATGAATCCATACCTCCCAGGTATCTTCGGTACTATTCCAGATTTACGATTCGGTTGTGGTACATTAGGTCTATCTACAGGTTCCTCGGTTCGACTTAAAGTGTTTTGTGGTTCTTGAACTCCTTCAAGATCTATTACCCTCCCACTAGCTCCTTTAATGATAAACACCTTTATCTAAGAAGGCAGTGTGTAGGATTATAGTAATAGTACCCTAAACTTTCTTTAGGATATCCACAAATCTGCACTTGTCAGATTTTGTCCCAAACTTATCTTTGAAACCTTTTCACATAAGCTGGACAACCCCTTATCTTAACATACTTAAGAATAGGAATCCTCCCTATCCATAACCTTTATGGAGTCTTAGGGCCAGATTTTTGAGGTTACCTTATTTTGTAGATATGCAGCCGTTTCTAGGGTCAAAACCCAGATGGATACTAGAATGTCGGTAAAAATCATTATAGACTGCACCATGTCCAACAAGATACAATTTCTCCTTTTAGATACACCAATCAACTATTGCGTATCAGGAGGTGTCCATTATGAGAAAATACCATTTTGAGATGATCTAGAAACTCATTGCACAAGTATTCTTTCTTCGATCTGATCAAAGAATCTTAACACTTTGTCAATTTGTTTCACTTCTGAATTCTTTGAACATTTCAAATGATTCAGACACACATTGAACTCTTTGAATAACCATCTCCTTTTCCTTTTACTAGTTTGTTCAATTTACAAAATTATTTTTCATGTAAGTCAAGTATACAAAGTCTATCAAGTATTCTTCCAATTTCAAACAAAACATTATTATAAATAGAACAACAATTGTTCTTAAATATAATACCAGAATCTTCCTTGTCCAACAATGAAAGTTCTAATGTTTATAATGAGAACTGGAAGATAATAACAATTTATTAACTTAATAGACTTGCCTGTAGGCATCGCTAAACTATAACTTCCTACGGTTAATGTAGCAACCATTGCTCCATTCTCCACACGTAAGATTACTTACTCTTTGTTTAGCTTTCTACTTCTACTTAGTCTCTGCATTGGATTGCATATGTGAGAACTACAGCCGGTATCCAATACCCAAGTAGAAGCTTGACTTACAGAAAGATTTAATTTTAATCATGAACAAACTTATATCTGTAACCGAAACTTCACTAAGCTTCTTTAGGTTAGCCTCTGTAAGATTCTCCTTACAGTTTTCCTTTCCAGTATTCAGACTTATTGCAGTGGAAGCAAACTCCTTTGCTATCTGCATCAGTCTTGTTCTTATTATCCTTTGTTTTTGCCTTTCCATTTACCTTCTTGAATTGTTCTTCTTTTAAGAAGATCCTTTGGCCCTCTTCCGCTTCCTGGAAGAAACATCTACCAGTAAGACTTGGTCTTTCTTGGTTGGAAAGTGACTCTTACAGTTTTCAACATGTTTAAGCAACTCAGGCAGGCTGACATATAGCTTGTTCATGTAGAAATTCACAATAATTTGTGAGAAAGAGTCTGGAAGTGATTGCAAGATCAAATCTTGGATCATTTCTCCATCCATTAAAACCCAGTTGTCCTAATTGTTCAATCAGATTGATCATTTTAGGACATATGTCTGTACTGTAGTGCCATTGGTCATTCTAGATCGGAAGAGCTCCTTAGATATCTGATATCTAATAGTCCTACTTTCCTCACCCTTCAACTCCTTGAAGGTGCCGGAGTACAGTAGGAGCATCCATAGTTTCATGTTGACGCTGAAGCTCGTTACTCATGGATGCGAGCATGATGCATTGAGCCAACTATGCATCATCTTGCCACTTTCTAAAAGTAGCAATCTCTTCCTCTGAGGCATTGTCTGCAACCATTGCAGGGATAAGTATATTAAGGACATAAGATAACTTTTCAGCCTTGAGAACTATTCTCAAATTCCTTAACTAGTCCGTGTAATTCGGTCCGGTTAATTAGCATCTAATATGCTATGCAGTGATAGTGAATTAGACATCGTAAAATTCTGTAAATGAATTTGTAATTTAACAACATTTTAGCATACATTCATTTTTAATTAATTACCAAAATAAATTAGGTCTTTATTTTAAATTGGTATCTCCCACTATTTTTATCAAACTATATTACCCTCATTATATAGTTCGGCAATTCTAATTAAAGATTTGCTAGTGAGACTAAGGATCCCATTTTAGATGTATATAGCCTTGTGGTGACACAACAAACTGTAGGGTTTCCGACAGATAAATGCAGCGGAATTTAAAAATTTTAAAACTTATTTCGAAACCCTAAAACAGGAGGATCCATGCGAAAACCAAATTAATTCAGAGGTTTAGATTAGCTTTACCGATTATCCGAGCTTGAATGCAACGATGAAATTCTGGAACGGCTTCGAATCTCCAACGCAATCCAACAGAACTGCGTCTCTACGGTATCCACATGAACGTCCCACACATCGTCACACGATCTGCAGCAAAGAGAACTCCGGTACTAGCCGCCAAGATCTGGATTTTCTCAAGTGTTGCTCTCAACTTTCTTTTCTAAAACGGCTAGGGTTTTCTATTTCGTTTCACGTCAACAAGACTGCTGATATATCTGATATATATAGAGTCCAAAAGGTTAAGCAAAACCCTAATCCTATTAGAAAAGTAAAATCCGAATTTATATATATATGTATATATATTATATTTTAATTAAGTCTTACTTAATTAATATACATATATATATATATATATATACAAATTATCTTGTTAATTTAAATTCGTAATTTAAATACTATCAATCATATTGATATATTTAAATCCTTACAATTTAAATTAATTCTCTTTTAATTATGTTCTAAGTGTGTGACCCTATAGGTTATTATTATATTGGCAATAATTTTAAAATCATATTATAAAATTATAAACAGTGAGTGGCATCTAGTAATGCATCACTGCTACCCAAATAATAATAAGATCGATGATTCGATGCAACCTTTTGTGACCAATGTTTCAATGTAATTTAATCCTTTTAACCTTGACATCCTAGATTAAACTCGAGCCATGGAATGTGTCATACTCTTCATAATTTAATCTGAGTTTTCTTGATCAATGAGTAGACTATATGAAACAAATCACTATTTGAGCATGGCCATGCATTTTATAGTCCTACTCAATCAAGAGGCCTATGGATATCACTCCTAATATATAGGAGGGTTAAATTCCATCTAGATCACTCATATTCCTCACACGATTCATGATGTACCCAATAATCACCTTTATTGTCCACTCTATTAAAGGTGACCTTTGATGATATCAAAGTACATAAATTCTCGTATAGTAATATAGTGATTTCAGGTCGGAGGACCATTACATCATTGTCACTATGAGAATTGCTTATGACACTTTGCATAATGCTCCACGTAGAATTCTCATGTTGGGTCTGTCCAGTACATTGTTCTCTAACATGTACCTATGCATTGACTTAATATCTCAAATATTAATGACCAATGAGATTTGGCCATCAGTCAATCCACATACTAGTCTCAATGTATCATTGTTGTCCCATTCTCAATGATACTCGACTAGGGACATTTAAGAGTAATGATATTTATTGTAATTATATAATCTCATGTTCAAGTCACATACTTGAAGCTATATAATTTGTATCATTATTCTAAGGACTTTTATTATGCTAACATTTATATAACACAGTAAATGAAACCATAATAAAATAATTCATTTATTCAATCAAATATCAAAAGAAATGTTAAGCAATTACATTAAATAATTGGCCTCTAGGGCATAAACTCTAACACAAACGATATATAAATAAATAGGTAGACAACTATTGTCAATTACATCTCTATGTAACTCTTTGTATTTTGCCTCTTAGATTATTTTGATCAAGTGGTGACACATCCGAATCAAAATTATCCAAGTTAAGTCCATCGTAGCACTTCCATATATTCGAAAGAAAAACACTGTCCTTGTGGTGACACAACAAAACAACATCGTTCAGTCTATGTATAAGCATCAAATGTGATAAAGCAACATCTTAAATATTTTAATACTTGCCTTGTGGTGACACAACAAACTCATATTAAATATTTAATACTCTATTGCTTTACCATGCTAGAAGGCGACGTTCGATATTCCAAATATCTTTGAACGCTTAGGACTTAATATGATTTCTTTGAGGGGTTTGTTATTATTTGTCTCATCTTGTTTAGCGCGCATGCACATATATATATAAAATACGCGTCATATTATTCGAAGCATGTTGTATAATATATAATATGTACATAGCAAGCATGCACATATAGAATACTATATTCTACCCGGATTGATTATGGACTTTTATTCTAGTTTGGTTCACTAGAGCCACTAAGTGAACCAAAAGGTCAAACCTAGGGTGCAAGAATTAAATTTAAATATAACTATTACATTTAAACCTGGGCTCCATTACAAACGGGTCTTCAAGCGCTCCTTGCTCCTTTGTCTCCAATTCTTCAAGTAATTCTAACTAAACCTATTACATAAACTATTTACAATAAATAGAAACCTTGATCAGCAGTCAAGGGGAGGTACATAGGAGGAAGATAGAATTTACATCAAGAAAAACTAGAGAAGACGAGGTACGCATACCCCATTTATAAAAACCCATTCATTCAAGCATCCACTAAAATAAATCTAATCACACATTGGTCAGTAGTCCATAATCAATCCCTATTTATTATCATACATATATCTATATGTATCAATAAATAACATTCATCTCATGAATAATAAAACCATTCTATATATGCATTGATATCAATTAATGGGCAATTAAAAGTTTACTAGAAATCCAATTTTGAAACAAAATAAACCCCTTTATTTTAATCAAAATTTAAATCATAATAAACTTATTTATTTTATTTTATCCAATTTTGAATAAAAATAAACTCCTTTATTTTTAATCAAATTCCAAATCAAAATAAACTCTTTTATTTCAATTGACATGAAATCCAATTTCAAGTTCAAAATAAACTCTTTTATTTTAACTTAAAATTGTTGGAAAATAAAATATGTTGAATCATATTCCTTATCAAAATAAACATCTTTATTTTTAAGAAAACATGGAATCCTATTCCATATGTGAATAAACTCTTTTATTCTAGAAAACATGGAATCCTATTCCATATGTGAATAAACTCCTTTATTCTAAACTTTTATCAATTAAATAAACCATTTATTTTAATTGAAGAAAAAATTATTTTTCGGATTCTGCCGTCCGGCGCAGCTGCGCCCAGAATGAACTGGGAAACGGCGCAGCTGCGCTGAACCCCAGAAAAAAACTGATTCTGGGTATGGGGGCAGCTGCGCTCCAGAATGAACTGGAGCCGGCGCAGCTGTGCCGCATCGCTGATTCAGAAAAAATTTATTCTGCCCAAAAATTCGACCTAATCGCATATCATACACACATGGAATAAACATAATCGATAATTAGCACAAGGTTAGGCTCTGATACCACTGTTAGGTTTGTACATAGCGCGAATATGCAATCAAATTACATAAATAGTGCGGAAGCGCGATAAAACGGATTTTAAAATTTTTCATACAAACCATCACCATGATCATCCATGTGCTCAATTATCAATTAAACGAAAGAGATAGAGATTAAGAAATTATACCCTCGTAGAACCGTGCTTCCTCGGGTACAAGTTCACCTCCAATTCCTTGGCGTTCTCCTTGAATTTCACCGATTAAATTCCTTCCTTTGATCAACGTTAGCCACCCAAGTGTTTGGCCTCTAGAGGTGATCCACCAAGGAATAATAGTTGTTCAAGAAGATGGGTGTTGGCAAAACCCTAGTTTCTATCTCTATAGAAAATTACAAGTACTCTCCACCCTCTCCAATTCTTATGGAAGAGTGAGTAACTGTCTAACCCTAAATCATGATAAGACTCTTCTTATTTATAGATATAGGGAACCCTCCTAAACTATTTAGGATTAGGGTTTTTATTTTAATTAAACTCCTTTAATTAATTAAACTCCTAATCCAATTAGGAATTCATGAGAGAGTACTTCTATTAATTAATTCTCAATCCCTATTAGGAATTAAATAATAGTAATAGTAATAATAATAATAATAAGACTCCTCTTATTAATTTATATTTATTATTTCCAAAATATTAAATAATAAATATTAAGATATTTAATTTATTCTATCTCTATAGATTAAATAAAATACACTTAACTTATTATTACGATTATGCCATTTACTTCTTAAATAAATATTTTCCTTTTGCGGTGTGACCCTTTAGGTTCTCCATATTAAGCCGGTTGTGAATAAATCAATTAGAACAATTCTAATCTTATTTAAATAAATAAATTAAACTATTTAATTCATTTAGATAAATAATATTTATTCTACAATAAGGGTAAGCCCCCTTAGCGATCAACGACTTTGCAGATAATATAGATTTCAACATTAATCACAAAAGAACCTTTCAGTGAATAGTTACTGTACAATTCAATCCTTCTACCATACAATGTCCCAATTAAATATAAGACATGGAATTACTGTCAAGTCTTATTTAATTTAATTATATGTATTTCGATTCTGAAATGCACAACTCTGATTAATGCTAATTAGAAACTCCTTTCTAATTTCATTCTGCTTTGCCAAAGACTTCTGAGTCGTCATTTATCGAATCACATAGGACATTCTCTCCTTTTACTAGAAGTGGTAGATTCTTTGTTGATCATTCACCTATCTCCATGTATAACTTATTATACCCAATCATACCCTTTGATATACCCTCAGGGTCTTAAGGGACATGTCAAAGTATAACTCATCATACACAAGATACTATGATGATCTCAAGTCCAAGGATCACTTGTACTACTATCACTAGAAGAATTCCTATTGACAGGCGAGTAAAACTCCATTAGGCATTCCTTAGCGAGCCACGTTCAGTGAACTTATTCTCTAATAAGCACCTACATACTTGTTTTAGTATCTCCACACAAATGTTTATGAGATCAATTATCCTCTTCATAAGAGCAAGCAACGTATGTACTAATCTATCCGGATTCACTAATCCCCTTTTTAGTAATCCAACGATTAGGAACGATTTTAGTTTGTGAGCTATCTAGAATTTAGATCTCATTAGCATGATCACCATCATGATTCTAAAAGCATTGCTCAAAACTATGGGTTTATCACATTTCATATAACAGCACCATGTAGATAAAGTAAAATGCCTTTAATAGACGAATAAGATTACAAAGTATATGCTACATTATATCAAATATGATTGGCTTGTGTGCATACTACTTTCAAAAGAATAATACAAACGTTAGAACATATGCTACACGCGTTCATTATGGATTTTAAGGGTAACTGGGATGATCATTTACCTCTGGTCGAGTTTGCCTATAACAATAGTTATCACGCAAGCATTGGAATGCCGCCTTATGAAGCGTTGTACGAAAGAAAGTGTCGAACTCCGTTATGTTGGGATGAGGTTGGTGAACGTCAGTTATTGGGACCTGAACTGGTACAGCAAACTGCTGAGATCATCAAGGTGATAAAAGCCAGATTGTTAGTTGCTCAAGACAGGCAGAAGAAATATGCAGATAAGCACCGACATAATAGAGAATTCGACGTCGGCAGTTTTGTATTTCTTAAAGTATCTCCCTAGAAGGGAAAGATCAGATTTGGTAAAAAGGGTAAGCTGAGTCCGCGATTTATTGGACCCTTTGAGGTGTTAAAAAGAGTGGGAGAGGTGGCTTATGAAGTAGCTTTACCTTCCGAGTTAGCCCACATTCACAATGTCTTCCATATATCAGTGTTACGACCGTACAAGCCTGATTATAAACATGTTATACAATATGAACCAATTCAATTTGAAAAAGATTTGTCCTACGAAGAGGTTCCTGTGCAGATAATTGACAGGAAAAAGTAGGTTCTCAGGAATAAAATTATACCTTCAGTGAAGGTCATCTGGAGGAACCACAACGCCGAAGAAGCAACGTGGGAACTCGAAGAGAAGATAATGCAAAACTATCCCCAATTATTTGCTTAATTAATGTATCGCGATTCTGGGGACAGAATCCTTGTAAGGAGGGGAGCATGTAACGGACGAATTTGTTACGTTGTGATACTAGGGACAAAATCCTTTTAAGGAGGGAAGGATGTAACAAATGTAATTTTTGTGAATAAATAAAATATTTATTGAGTTAAATAAATATTTTTGTTAATTTATTTATTGAGTAAAAATAAATAATTGATAAAGTTATTGTGGAGTATTTCATTTTAATATAATTATGTTAATTATAATTGAAATGTAATTTGATGTGTCTATTCTAATTTAATTTAATAATTAAATTAGATGAATAAATGATTTATTTGAATAAGAGTTATAATTAAATTAGTAAGATTTAATTGAATTTATTTAATAATAGGTTTAATTAAGTTGTTAGTGTGACAATTAAACTATATAGTATAATGAGTTATTAAAATAAATGGAAGAAGGGTTTTATTTAGCTAAACCAAACAAGGCTTTGTGGCCCTTGGTTGGTAAAAATGAATTTTTCTTTAGGGTCTGGCCAAACAAGGCTTTGTGACCTTTTAGTTTTTTTAATTGATAAGGCTGTTTGGTTTGTAACTGGTGAATTGATAAACCACGTGAGGTTTTATCAGTTTATTTTCATAAGCTAGAAAAAGATAAAATACAGAGAAGAAGAGAGAAATTGAGAGAGAATTTTTGGAAATTGGAATCAAGAATTCAAGGAAGGAGGATTAACCAAGATTTCAAAGCAATAGAAGGTGAATTCTAAAGTCTAGTTATATTTTCTCAGAACACTTTATTGTAAAATAATTTCTTCACTGTATATGAATTTTTACTTATTTGTAAGTGATTATAATCGCTCAATGCATGAATTAGTTGGTTGTATTTGATAATATGTATGTATTAGTGATTATATGAAGTTTATAAACTAATTTGAAGGAATTAATCCATGAAAGCATGCTTTAGAATTGAGTTTTTAGTTTTACAGAGTTTTATTTCATGTATGGCTTATATGTATGAGAATTGATGTTCAATTAGATTATTAATCGGTAAATTGATTGTTGATTGTTTTAATATGATAAGAATTGTAAATAATGCAAGTTTTGAAAGTAGTATGCACACAAGCCAATCATATTTGATATGATGTAGCATATACTTTGTAATCTTATTTATTTATTAATAAAAGAATTGATTTTCTTAAAAGGCATTTTACTTTATCTACATAGTGTTGTTATATTAAATGTGATAAACCCATAGTTTTGAGCAATGCTTTTAGAATCATGATGGTGATCATGCTAATGAGATCTAAATTCAAGATAGCTAACAAACTAAAATCGTTTCTAATCGTTGGATTACTAAAAAGGGGATTAGTGAATCCGGATAGATTAGTACATATGTTGCTTGCTCTTAGGAAGAGGATGATTAATCTCATAATCATTTGTGTGGAGACACTAAAGCAAGTATGTAGGTGCTTATTAGAGAATAAGTTCACTGAACGTGGCTCGCTAAGGAATACCTAATGGAGTTTTACTCGTCTGTCAATAGGAATTTCTTTAGTGATAGTAGTACAAGTGATCCTTGAACTTGAGATCATCATAGTATCTTGTGTATGATGAGTTATACTTTGACATGTCCCTTAAGACCTTTAGGGTATAACAAAGGGTATGATTGGGTATAATAAGTTGTACATGGAGATAGGTGAATGATCAACAAAGAATCTACCACGTCTAGTAAAAGATGTGAATGTCCTATGTGATTCGATAAATGACAACTCAGTAGTCCTTGGTCAAGGCAGAATGAAATTAGAAAAGAGTTTCTAATTTGCATTATTTAGAGTTTTGCATTTGAGAATCGAAATACATATAATTAAATAAAATAAGACTTGACAGTAAATCCATGTCTTATATTTAATTGGGACATTGTATGGTAGAAGGATTGAATTGTACGATAACTATTCACTGAAATGTTCTTTTGTGATTAATGTTGAAATCTATATTATCTGGAAAGTCGTTGATCGCTAAGGGGGCTTACCCTTATTGTAGAATAAATATTATTTATTTAAATAAATTAAATAGTTTAATTTATTTATTTAAATAAGATTAGAATTATTCTGATTGATTTATTCACAACCAGTTTAATATGGAGAACCTAAAGGGTCACACCGTAAAAGAAAAATATTTATTTAAGAAGTAAATGACATAATTGTAATAATAAGTTAAGTGTATTTAATTTAGTCTATGTAGATAGAATAAATTAAATAACTTAATATTTATTATTTAATATTTTAGAAATATTAAATATAAATTAATAAGAGGAGTCTTATTATTATTATTACTATTACTATTATTTAATTCCTAATAGGGATTGAGAATTAATTAATAGAAGTACTCTCACATGAATTCCTAATTGGATTAGGAGTTTAATTTGATTAAAGGAGTTTAATTAGAATAGAAACCCTAATCCTAAATAGTTTAGGAAAGGGTTTTCCTACATCTATAAATAAGAGAAGTCTTATCATAGATTAGGGTTACACACTCTTGCATTAGATTGTGGAGAGTACTAGCAATTTCTATATAGATAGAAACTAGGGTTTTGCCAATATCCATCTTCTTGAATAGATATTATTTCTTGGTGGATCACCTCTAGAGGCCAAACACTTGGGTGGCTAACGTTGATCAAAGGAAGGAATTTTAATCGGTGGAATTTAAGTAGAACGCGAAGAATTGGAGGTGAACTTGTACCTGAGGAAGCTAGAATTCTACAAGGGTATAATTCTTATTCTCCATCTCTTTCATTTAATTAATAATTATGCATAAAGAAATATCATGGTGATGGTTTGTATAAAATTTTAAAATCTGATTTTATCCCGCTTCCGCTTTATTTATGTAATTTGATTGCATGCTTGCGTTATATACAAACCTAACAGTGGTATCAAGAGCCAAACTTTATGCGAATTATTAATTTTTTTGATTTTATATATATATGGGTATGTATTTAGAATAATTTATTGGGCATAATTAGTTGTATAAAATTATTATTTTATGAAAAACAAATTCACATTCCACGAATCCGCGAATTGTTATTTTCGCGAGCTAACATATGCAGTGGATTTTGATTGTTTTATATTAATTAATTAAATAGGTGATCTAGGATTTCATGTTTACTTTGGTTTATATATATACATATATGATATGTCAACTTACTTTTACTTCACGGTATGGATTAACGCGAATCATTTTAATATGTGATTACATATATATATATATATATATATATATATATGTATATATAACATATATATATATACCGAAGTCACCTATATATATAATATTCTTAATAATTTTATAATTAAAATAAAGAGTTTATTTTAATCTTGAAATTGGATTTCATGCAATTTAAAATTGCCCATTAAATGATACTCATATATATATGGAATGATTTTATTATTCATGAGATAAATGTTATTTATTGATACATATGGAGATATGTATGATAATAAATAGGGATTGATTATGGACTATTGACCAATGTGTGATTGAAATTATTTTAGATGATGCTTGAATGTATGAGTTTTTATAAATGGGGTCTGCGTACCTCGTCTTCTCTAATTTTTCTTAATGTAAATTCTATCTCCCTCCTATGTACTTCCCCTTGACTACTGATCAAGGTTTCTATTAAATGTAAATAGTTTTTGTAATAGGACTAGTTAGAATTAATTTTGAAGAATTGGAGACAAAGGAGTAAGGAGCGCTTGAAGACCCGTTTGTATTGGAGCCCAGGTTTAAATGTAATAGTTATATTTAAATTTTATTCTTGCACCCTAGGTTTGACCTTTTGGTTCACTTGGTGGCTCTAGTGAACCAAACTAGAATAAAAGTCCATAATCAATCCGGGTAGAATATAGTATTCTATATGTGCATGCTTACTATATATATATATATATATATATATATATATATATATATATATTATATATTATCCAACATGCTTCGCATGTTAAATAATATGACGCATATTATATATATATATATATATATATATATATGTGCATGCTCGCTAAACAAGATGAGACTAATAATAACAAACCCCTCAAAGATATTATATTAAGTCCTAAACGTTCAAAGATATTTGGAATATCGAACGCTGCCTTCTAACATGGTAAAGCGATAGAGTATTAAATATTTAATATGAGTTTGTTGTGTCACACAAGGCAAGTATTAAATATTTAAGATGTTGCTTTATCACATTTGATGCTTATAAATAGACTGAACGATGCTGTTTTGTTGTGTCACACAAGGACAGTGTTTTTCTTTCGAATATATGGAAGTGCTAGGTTGGACTTAACTTGGATAATTTTGATTCGGATATGTCACACTTGATCAAAATAATCTAAGAGGCAAAATACAAGGAGTTACATAGTGATGTAATTGACAATAGTTATCTACCTATTTATTTATATATAGTTTGTTGTGTCACACAAGGCTATATACATTTGAAATGGGGTCCTTAATCTCACTAGCAAATCTTTAATTAGATTTGCTGAACTATATAATGAGGGTAATATATTTTGATGAAAATAGTGGGAGATACCAATTTAAATAAAGACCTAATTTATTTTGGTAATTAATTAAATGAATGAATGCTAAAATGTTGTCTATTTTCACATGCAGAATTTAAAAATGTCAAACTCACTATCACTGCGTAGTATACTTGATGCTAACAAACTGACCAGACCGAATTACACGGACTGGTTAAGGAATCTGAGAATTGTTCTCACTGCTGAAAAGATTTCTTATGTCCTAAATTCTCCAGTCCTTGCAAATATTGCAGAAACAGCCTCTGAGGAAGAGATTGCTACTTTCAGAAAGTGGCAAGATGATGCAACCTTGGCTCAATGCATCATGCTCGCATCCATGAGTAATGAGCTTCAGCGTCAGCATGAAACTATGGATGCTCCTACTATATTGCTGCACCTCAAAGAGTTGTATGGTGAGCAAAGTAGGACTGCTAGATATCAGATATCTAAGGAGCTCTTCCGATCTCGTATGACCGAGGGCACTGCCGTTGAGACTCATGTCCTTAAGATGATTAATTTGATTGAACAACTTGGACAACTTGGGTTCGTGATGGATGGGGAGTTAAGCCAAGATTTAGTCTTGCAGTCACTCCCAGACACCTTCTCACAATTTATTGTGAATTTTCACATGAATAAGTTGGACGTCAGCTTGCCTGAGTTACTTAACATGCTGAAAACTCCTGAAGGTCACTTCTCATCCAACAAGAACCAAGTCTTACTGGTGGATGATTCTTCCAAGAAAAGGAAGAGGCCCAAGGTATCTTCTGAAAAGAAGAAAAACAAGAAGGCTAAGGGCAAGGCGAAGAGAAAGGATAAAAAGAAACCTGATCCAGATAGCAAAGGTATTTGCTACCATTGTAATAAGTCAGGACATTGGAAGAGGAACTGCAAGGAGTATCTTGCGGGGCAAAAGAAGCTTGGAGAAGCTTCGACTTCCGATCTAGGTTTGTTCATGATTGAAATTAATTTTTCTGAAAGTCAAAATTCTACTTGGGTATTGGATACCGGTTGTAGTTCTCACATATGTAATAATATGCAGGGACTAAGCAGAAGTAGAAAGCTGAACAAGGATGAAGTCGTCCTACGAGTGGAAAATGGAGCAAAGGTTGCTGCATTAGCTGTAGGGACTTATTGTTTAGCACTGCCTTCAGGAAAGTTCATTAGTTTAAATAATTGTTATTATGTTCCGACACTCATTAGAAACATTATTTCAATTTCTGTATTGGATATGGATGGTTTTGATATTATAATAAAGAACAACAGTTGTTCTATTTATAATAAAAATGTTTTATATGGTGTTGGGAACCTACTGAATGGACTTTACATACTTGACTTGCATGAAAATATACTTCAAATTGAACAAACAAAGAAAAGAAAAAGAGATGATGTTAATTATACCTTTATGTGGCACTGTAGACTCGGTCATATCAATGAAACAAGATTATCCAAGTTGCATAAAGATGGGCTTTTAGAGTTATCTGATTACGAATCATATCCAACTTGTGAATCTTGTCTCATGGGTAAGATGACTAAATCTCCTTTTAGTGAAAAAGGAGAAAGAGTTACAGAGTTGCTAGCGTTGGTACACACAGACGTATGTAGACCTATGACAACGAATGCACGAGGAGAGTATTCTTATTTTATTACTTTCACTGATGATCATTCTAGATTTGGATATGTGTATTTAATGAAATACAAATCTGAGTCGTTTGAAAAGTTCAAAGAATTCAGAAGTGAAGTAGAGAAACAAACTGGTAAAAGTATTAAAATTCTTCGATCGGATCGAGGAGGGGAATACTTGACCAATGAGTTTCTCAATTGTCTCAAAGAAAATGGTATAATCTCACAATGGACTCCACCAGGGACGCCACAGTTGAATGGTGTATCTGAAAGGAGAAATCGAACATTGTTGGACATGGTTCGTTCCATGATGAGTTTTACCGACCTTCCAATATCCTTCTGGGGTTATGCCCTAAAAACGGCTGCATACCTACTTAACAAGGTACCTACCAAATCCGTCCCAAAGACCCCATATGAGATATGGACAGGGAGGAAACCAAATCTTAAGTATGTTAAGACTTGGGGTTGTCCAGATTATGTCAAAAGGTTTGAGCATGATAAGCTAAAGACTAGATCCGACAAGTGTAGATTTGTGGGATACCCTAAACAAACTGTAGGGTATTAGTTCTATCATCCCAATGATCAAAAGGTGTTTGTTGCGAAACACGCTGCCTTCTTGGAAAAGGAATTTATCCTTGAAGGGGTCAGTGGGAGTAAGATATATCTTGAAGAAGTTCAAGAACCACAAAATACTACGGATCAAAGTCAGGTACCTGACCAAGTAGAAGAACCTACTGTACCACTACCTATTCGTAAATCTGGAAGAGTACCGAAGATACCTGAGAGGTATGGATTTATCATAGAGGATGATGATGAGGTACGCATCATAGATGATGATGATCCATTGACTTACGAAGAGGCTATAAGTAGTGAAGACTCAGAGAAATGGCTAGAAGCCATGAAATCCGAGATGGACTCCATGCATGAAAACCAAGTATGGACTTTGGTTTCACCACCTGAAGGCATTAAGCCTATTGGGTGTAAATGGGTCTTTAAGAGAAAGACTATAGCAGATGGTAAGGTAGAGACCTATAAGGCCCGATTGGTTGCAAAAGGTTTCAAACAAAGACAAGGAGTTGACAATGATGAAACCTTCTCACCAGTAGCTATGCTCAAGTCCATTCGGATTTTTCTTGCAATTGCAGCTTATTATGACTACGAGATTTGGCAAATGGACGTGAAAACGGCCTTCCTCAATGGAGAGCTTGAAGAGAATATATATATGATATAGCTAGAGCGTTTTGTTTCAACGGTTGGAACAAACCAAGTCTGTAAGCTACAACGATCCATTTATGGATTGAAGCAAGCTTCTCAAAGATGGAACATCCGTTTTGATGAGATAATCAAACAGTTTGATTTTATCAAAAATGAGGATGAACCTTGTGTGTACAAGAAGGTTAGTGGGAGCGCTGTTTCATTCCTTGTATTATATGTTGATGATATATTACTGATAGGGAATGATGTTCTTATGCTACAGTCGATCAAAATTTGGTTATCTAAACACTTCTCCATGAAGGACTTGGGTGAGGCATCCTATATTTTGGGGATAAAGATTTATAGAGATAGATCTAAAAGGATGCTTGGCTTGACCCAAGGAAAGTACATTGACTCGATGCTAAAGAAGTTTAGCATGGGAGATTCCAAAAGAGGTCTCATGCCGATGAGCCATGGAATACATCTCTCCAAGAAACAGGCCCCAAAGACACCTGAGGAGAGAGACTGTATGAGTAAGATTCCTTATGCTTCAGTAATAGGATCTATCATGTATGGTATGATATTTACTTGACCAGATGTCGCTCATGCACTTAGTGTAACAAGCAGACATCAGTCGAATCCAAGAGAAGAGCACTGGAAGACAGTGAAAAACATCCTAAAGTACTTGAGAAGAACTAAGGATGTATTTCTTGTCTACGGTGGGTCTGAATTGAAACTAGAGGGCTATACAGACTCAAGTTTTCAAACAGACCAAGATGACAGTAAATCCATTTTAGGGTATATGTTTACCTTAAACGGTGGCGCGGTGAGTTGGAAGAGTTCCAAGCAGCAAACAGTTCCTAGCATTAGAGGAGTCGTACCTTTATTCTGTGACAATAACGGAGCTGTTGCGCAGGCTAAGGAACCCAGGTCTCATCAGAAATCCAAACACGTGTTGCGGCGGTTTCATTTGATTAGAGAGATCATTGAAAGAGGAGATGTTGCCTTGGAGCGTGTGGACTCCCAAGGCAACATTGCAGATCCATTTACTAAAGCTTTAACACAACAGCAGTTTGATCGTCACTTAGAGAAGATGGGTATTAGATACAATGGCGATTGGCTTTAGTGCAAGTGGGAGATTGAAAGTAGTATGCACACAAGCCAATCATATTTGATATAATGTAGCATATACTTTGTAATCTTATTTATTTATTAATAAAAGAATTGATTTTCTTAAAAGGCATTTTACTTTATCTACATAGTGCTGTTATATTAAATGTGATAAACTCATAGTTTTGAGCAATGCTTTTAGAATCATGATGGTGATCATGCTAATGAGATCTAAATTCAAGATAGCTCACAAACTAAAATCGTTCCTAATCGTTGGATTACTAAAAAGGGGATTAGTGAATCCGGATAGATTAGTACATACGTTGCTTGCTCTTAGGAAGAGGATGATTGATCTCATAATCATTTGTGTGGAGACACTAAAGCAAGTATGTAGGTGCTTATTGGAGAATAAGTTCACTAAACGTGGCTCGCTAAGGAATACCTAATGGAGTTTTACTCGCCTGTCAATAGGAATTCCTCTAGTGATAGTAGTACAAGTGATCCTTGGACTTGAGATCATCATAGTATCTTGTGTATGATGAGTTATACTTTGACATGTCCCTTAAGACCTTTAGGGTATATCAAAGGGTATGATTGGGTATAATAAGTTATACATGGAGATAGGTGAATGATCAACAAAGAATCTACCACTTCTAGTAAAAGGAGAGAATGTCCTATGTGATTCGATAAATGACGACTCAGAAGTCTTTGGCCAAAGCAGAATGAAATTAAAAAGGAGTTTCTAATTTGCATTATCAGAGTTGTGCATTTGAGAATCGAAATACATATAATTAAATAAAATAAGACTTGACAGTAAATCCATGTCTTATATTTAATTGGGACATTGTATGGTAGAAGGATTGAATTGTACGGTAACTATTCACTGAAAGGTTCTTTTGTGATTAATGTTGAAATCTATATTATCTGGAAAGTCGTTGATCACTAAGGGGGCTTACCCTTATTGTAGAATAAATATTATTTATTTAAATAAATTAAATAGTTTAATTTATTTATTTAAATAAGATTAGAATTATTCTGATTGATTTATTCACAACCGGTTTAATATGGAGAACCTAAAGGGTCACACCGTAAAAGGAAAATATTTATTTAAGAAGTAAATGACATAATTGTAATAATAAGTTAAGTGTATTTAATTTAATCTATGGAGATAGAATAAATTAAATAGCTTAATATTTATTATTTAATATTTTAGAAATATTAAATATAAATTAATAAGAGGAGTCTTATTATTATTATTACTATTACTATTATTTAATTCCTAATAGGGATTGAGAATTAATTAATAGAAGTACTCTCACATGAATTCCTAATTAGATTAGGAGTTTAATTTGATTAAAGGAGTTTAATTAGAATAGAAACCCTAATCCTAAATAGTTTAGGGAAGGGTTTTCCTACATCTATAAATAAGAAAAGGCTTATCATAGATTAGGGTTACACACTCTTGCATTAGATTGTGGAGAGTACTACCAATTTCTATATAGATAGAAACTAGGGTTTTACCAACACCCATCTTCTTGAATAGATATTATTCCTTGGTGGATCACCTCTAGAGGCCAAACACTTGGGTGGCTAACGTTGATCAAAGGAAGGAATTTTAATCGGTGGAATTCAAGTAGAACGCGAAGGAATTGGAGGTGAACTTGTACCTGAGTAAGCTAGAATTCTACAAGGGTATAATTCTTATTCTCCATATCTTTCGTTTAATTAATAATTATGCATAAAGAAAGATCATGGTGATGGTTTGTATAAAATTTTAAAATCTGATTTTATCCCGCTTCCGCTTTATTTATGTAATTTGATTGCATGCTTGCGTTATATACAAACCTAACAAGTTGAACGGATTAATTTGGTTGTAAAACGAGTTCATAGTGATTGACTTCGCTAAGTATGTCAAAATATTTAAAAAGAGAATGAACTTAGGTTTTAATTCCTTTAATTGGTTGTTTAGGTGAGTTTCGATGTTAGAATTACGTTATACACGCTTGGTTTTGATTCTATAAAGTTTAAAACAGCTAAGTTTGGTTAATTTATCGTGTGGGTGTTGAAGTTGGCTGTTTTTGGCCTTGGAACTGTAGTGTTCGCGAACTGCAGAATCTGGTTCTGAGTCTCAGCGCAGCTGCACCAGTTCCAAGTGTATGAACAGCGCAACTGCGCCCTCAAGCGCAGCTGCGTCGGGTTCCAGTGTTAATGCAGCGCAGCTGCGCTGCTGTGCAGTCTGTTCAATAAAGAGTATTTGAGTATAGGGTCTTTGATATATTATTATAACCTCATTGAATGACTATAGTTAAGTATAATGCATGTTATCGGACTTGAGAATAGATTATAATCACTTAGATGGTAAGAATAAGTTACAAATTAGTAAGTATTGAAAGATGTTAACTCGCATGAACTAGAATGCTAAACCCTATGTGATATATATGTAGGAGCTCGAAGAGCGTAAGATATAATTGTGTTGCAAGTGCACGAGGCAAGTATCTTATCCTTAACTTATTACCATTATGCAAGTTTTCTATCCTTGTTCTCTTTATTTTGTTAAAAGCAAGTTCCCTAAACTTAACTGTGACGCCCCCAAATTCGGGTCTCCAAATACCCGGATCCGGTCATCACGATCCAACATAAACATCCACCTATAACAACATATGGTATCTAAAATGCGGAATAAAATAAACATACGTTGTTCATTACAAGGTGTTACTAGTCCCAGAATACGATTAACCTTAAACATTTACCCAATCCATACCCTAAATAGCTATCAGGATTTAAATTACATTAACAGTAATTAACTAACACATGCATCTAAAGTCTGCTACGAGAAGTCTATCATTTCATCTTTTCTTTCCCTTTGTTCTTCCCTGACGTCTCGGGTTTAGCTGCAATGAAGTCATGATATAGCAAGAATGAGCAACGAGTTTGCCCAGCAAGTTTAAAGTATGACAATAAGGATATATCATGATGAAGGGATATTAAAGGGATTTCAACAATAGAATAATCAGAAGCAAGAACATTAAATGCTTTTAGAACAATTGATAGTCAAATAGACTTTGAACGATAACTTCCAGAGGAGTCAATAGCTAGTTGACCCTCTGGTTACTGGCTACAGAATAACGTACTTGAGGGGATCAGCCTCGCGTACCCTATGTATATGCATAACATTTAATTCTGCTGTTTGTACCTTATATACGGTACGTGGGGTACCCCCTATACATAAAGGGGTGTTCATACAGTCTAAGAATCCTTACCATTGATTGGTTCGGATAGCTTTTATAAATTCATACTTGCCTGACCGAACAAGGGTTCAGACTTAACCATGAGTAGTTCAAAATTTCTGAATTTAAATAATTATATGAAATCAAATGCGCGAGTGCGAATGTCAATAAATATACAGATGTGGAATAATTTTTAAAAGTAATTAGACCACTTAGAGCGTGTTCGGAAATAAGATTCAAGCTTAAAGAATAACTTGCAACAATATATACCTTTTGCACGAATTAAAACAATGCATAAGGTTTAAAAGCTTGCTCAATGCAAAAATTGAGTGAGAAGATCTTGCAAAAATGAAAGAAGTTTAGGGTTAGGAACTTGCCTGTTTGCTCAGCTACAGATAAATTCTAGCTTTACTTAATTGATCTTGGATAACCTATCAATTGGTAGGGTTGGTCTATCCATTAGCATTTCGTAATTTATACTCACTTATGCTATCTATTTAGCAGATAAACAGATCACTAAATACGTTTAATCATTAGCTAACCAGAAATTAATTCAATGACCTTTAATTGATAACTAATCATGCATACTTTGAATACTCCGACTATTACCCTTACTTGTCTCTTACTATGGGTTAGCAACCTTTATTTATTGTTAGCATGATTTATTAACAACTAATTTATGGTTAATCTCTTATTTGCTCTTTTATTTGTTAATCACTATTTTCCTTAGGGTAATTTAGTAATTATTTATTAAGGACCAAAATTATTAATTAACTTAATAATTCCCCTCATACTTAATCATTATTTCCTTAATGATTAAGTAATTACCATCCTTATTATTTCGTAACTTCATTCATACTTATTTATTATTATCATTAAATAATAATTAAATAATTATTATACTACTTGTTCATACTTAATTAAAATAATAATTAAATATTTATTATCCTTATTTATTATTTATTGATAAATAATAAGTAATTATTTATTAACTTTACTTATACTTAATTATTATTCAAGATTAAATAATAATTAAATATTTATTACCTTTATTTATTATTTATCGATAAATAATAAATAATTATTTGTTAACCTTGTTCGTACTTAATTATCATTTAATATTAATTAAATAATAATTAAATATTTATTATCTTTATTTATTATTTAATAATAAATAATCATTTTATTAACTATATTCATACTTATTTATTATTAAATATTACTTAAATAATAGTTAAATATTTATTATCTTTATCTATTAATTATTGATAAATAATAAATAATTTATTTCATTGAATATTTGTTATCTTTATTTATCACTTATTGACAAATAATCAAATTATTAACTTAATTCATACTTGGTTATTATTTAATAGTAATTAAGCAATAATCAAATATTTATTAGCTTTATTTATTATTTAAGGATAAATAATAAATAATTAATCTATTAATTTTATTTATACTTAATTATTATTTAAAATAATAATTAAATATTTATTATCTTTATTTATTATTTATTAATAAATAATAAATAATTATTTTTTTAATCTTACTCATATTTAATTATTATAAATAATAATTAAATATGTATTATCCTTACCTATAACAATAATTAATTTACCAATACCCAATTATTATTATCCAGAATAGTTCAATGCAACCCAACAGAGAGCAACATACATTATTCAAAGACCAGATTCTTAATCAGAATAACCCAACACAGATTTAACGTAATACAAATCCAAAACAATTGTATTGTATAAGCTTAATACCTTCAACTGCTAGAACTTTTCTAGGTTCGACAGTTCCCAATCAAAGAGTTAACACAGTACCATTATCCCAATACAGAACAACCATACTCGAATTACAGTATTATAACCCAGCACAATTGGCAACTACACAGAACACAATAGCAACAAAATTCGACTGATAGAATGAAGGAAATTTACACAGCAACACAAACCATATCCCAATCTAAACAACCAAACTAAGTACACAAGAAGAAATTTATACAGAACCCATTACAAATAATCATCACAGTGGTTTAATAAATTCCTTGTTATACCTTGGTGTTGACCGGTTTGCTTGTCGCCTTCTTCTCCCAAAATAATCAACGAAATTTTGGGGCATTTACAGCTAATTGTCTAACAAATTTTCTCCCTCTTTTTTTTTTCTTCCTCTGATTTCTCTCTGTTTGGCTCGCTCCCAGTTGTACTCACCAAAATTTGAAATTGGGTTTAGGGTTTGGGGGGTCAATTTATAGAGGGTTGTTTACCCAATTGTTGGGTATTACCCCAATTGATCGCACCTTTGACCGTCGGTAGGAAGGAGACAGCGACTGGCGATTTCCATCACTTCCCAGCTGTTTAGCTGGCAATCCCTTGAACCACGTGTCTCCCCCAATCACGTCGCCGCGAGCTTGTATCCTCCGGTCCCTTCAACAGCCGCTCGGTCGCCCAAGCCTTCCCTCGTTCCTTCCGCCCTGAACCTCGAGTAGCCGTCGGTCCTCCCACGACAAAACCCTCGCTGTCGCCGGCGATTGACAGCCTTCTCTCGCTCGACTCGTTCGATTGATTGAGGGGTTGCAGTCGCTAGGTTCAGCTAGTCTCTTCTCCCTTCTTGATCGGTCCGATTTAGGGGCTAGGGCTTTGGATCCCCTTCCGTTGCTCAGTTTAATCCTCCCTTCTCTCTCCCGTTTCTATCTGATTGAGAGCCTTGGGTCTGATTTGGGGATTATGCTGTTAGGCAGCAATTTTTCCAACTGAATTGTCGTTCGCCCCAAATCAATTCAAGAACGGATCCGACCCAGCAAGGAGAAGGAGTGGACTCAACCCGTTTGCCCTGATCCAACCCGATTGGCCCAACAAGGAAATAAATGAAATTGGGTTGGCCCAGTGGGAAATTAAGAAGGGATCTGGGCTTAGTCCAAATAAAATTTGGGTCAGCTAACAATAAAATAGAAGAGGCGGCCCAAATGAATTATAAACCTTATGCCCCTATTATTTAATTAAATAACTAATTCAATTAACTAATAAAAAAAAATGTTTATTTTAACCATAATTCTAAATCGAGTTATTTAAATCTGAAAATGATAAAATAATTTATTAACTTCCCAATTTTCTTGCAATAAATTCTTAAGGTTAACCCACTAATTTATTTGACTATCAGTGAATCTCTTTAATGCACAGAAAATTATTGGACCACGTATTTATATAATTAATTACTAATACCCACATGGATCCAATTAAATTTGTTAAAATAAATAAAACGAATTTCATATGTTACAATAAATTGTACAAGATTTTAAAAATTCCTGGGCATTACATTAACTTTTACTCAAGCAAGATTCCTACTTTACTTTCATTGAGCAAGTTTATTAACCTTAGCTTATTATTGTTCAAGCAAGGTTGTTATAGTATCAAATGCTTATGTACCTTTCAAGTCATCTGCTAAATTATTATAAATTGTTGATCATACTTCGAACATAAATTCCATTGTATGATTTTATTGTTGAATCAAATACTATAGTGACTAGCAAAACCTTATTGATTCAGCTAGTCCACAGTTGATGAGCGTTTCAAAAACTGAAAATATCTTGAAGTTATTCCAAACCAAGTTTCTTTTGGTATGGATTCTGAAATCAAACTGAGACGAACAACCCTAATATAGGGGATTAATTACGCAATAGTGTTAAAATATTTGTGCACAATACATTGTACAAAGGGCTGATCCCCCGGAGTACGAGATGGATAGTCCATAGTCTATAAGACTGTTAAAGGTTACAGTAGAGATACTTGTTAACCTAGGACACAGTTCGAGGTCTTATGACCCTCAGATATGTTATTGATCTTAAAATCTATGTTCAATTCTTGAGCCAAGTTTTCTATTGAGCTCTAAGTCCTTTGAATTGTTATTGATTGATCTTAGATAAGCTATTATACCTCAGTTAAACTCTACTCCATTGATTAATCAATTGCTATCGTTATCATACTGGTGGGCAATTATTTGCTCACTCTTGCATTAAACATTACAGTTAAGATTGAGAAATCAGATGAGCCGTCCACTAGTAAGGGCAAAGGCAAGATGCAGAAGTAGCTGGCAAATTGTTATCTGTTTGATGAATTTATGTAATAAGACCTGTTTAATTTTATGTTTTAATTCCGCAATGATGTAATAAAGGTTAGATGACCTGGGATTTGTTTACTCAAAGATTTAAGTTGTAACCCCTATTGTGTGGAGATAATTTATTCAGTTTAATTATATTGTCTTTTATCATGGGTAGTTAGTTCTGAATGTATGGAATAGTGAACACCAAATCCGAGGAATTGAAGTACCTGGATTTGGGGGTGTCACATCTTAGATCCTCCTTCAAATCCTTTTAGGCACGTCAATTTTCACTAATCAAGGTAACGCATAAGTTCAGCGAATCAGCGAAACATTAAAATGTCAAGCTTGGTAAGATTATTTTCTATGCTTATTCTACACAATAATCACAAATATATGATTTTTTTTTCATTTCCCGATGAGTGCATTTTATGCTCCTTCTCATCCTCACATATATCTGATTGAGTGCGTTTTACGCTCCATCTCAACCATACATGTCCTTCAACAATAAGCAAATAATCTTACCTCCAAACTAATCTCGCTTCTCCCCCAAACTTATGACATGCCCCATTTTAGTTTCAACCAATCATTCAATTAAGTATTCTCCGATCTCAACAAAATTACCATGAACACATGATTGCATAAGTTTCTTCCAAATTTACAAATTCTTTCACAATTTTCTACCTATTAAACTTATGGGATCCACACATCATTGTGTAAGGACTACAATCAAGTATAACCACAAACGAATTAAAAATCAAATTGCATGCATCACATTCAAGACACTATCACTGGCCATCAAGCAACAAAATTAAATTACTAATGAACTTATTCAACTGAAACTACTAAAATATAATAACAAAAATAACAACTAAACCATCCCCCTAAGCTTGAAACAAACATTGTCCTCAATGTAATAAATAGAAAGAATTAAAGCACGAGGACTTTCCTGGACTTCTTCATTGCGAATTGGAGGAGACGTCCTCGACCATTGGATTATTATGAATGCTCTGCTGAGATAAAGGCGGAGAATGCATGATATCATTGAACCTTCCTTCATCGAGCAGTTGAGTTAGAACAAAGTTGACTTCCTTAGTTTGGTCCAGTTGCTCGTCCATTTTATGCATTAATTTGTCAACCCTACATAAGTGACGACGAGCTACCAACCGAAATTTCTCAAGCTCACTAACTCGTGTAAGTAGCTGATCAACCAAAGCGGCCGAGGTCGACAATTTCCGCCATAATCCTTGCTTAGTAGTGAATCCAGCGCCAGTAGGGTGAGAATCTGCTCTAGTCCAAATTTAAAAATTCTTCATCACTTCCGTCATAATTGGTGCCTGTGGCGATTGCCGCTCTTCATCAAATCCTACGCGCACGCCAGCTTCTAGACACAACCCGCGAATTAATGATGGATGCGGCATACCATTCACAAAATTTCCTTATATAGCCTGGCGAATGGAATTGTAGATTATGAGTCCTACGTCTATTCGCTTTTCGTTTACAATGGCATATAATAGAGAAGCTTTATCACGATTTAACTCCGTGAGTGTTGTGGATGGAAGCAAGCGAGCACAAATGAAGTAAAACCAAGCTAAGCCATATCGACTCAATTCGGTCGTTGAAATATATAACTCGTTGCTTATATTTGTTTCACAAACCGCACCTGGTCTACATAAACTGTGGCGCCCCCAAATCCGGGTACTTGAAATCCGTACTTGGTGCATCACGATACCATTTCTTTGAGCTGTTTAATATATTACAAACTTAATATTTATATCAGAGTTGTCTATTCCCCAGGTATGGCAACCTTTAATTACATTCCTTACATATTACATAATATATATGATCACAATATAAAAGTCTAATTATTACAGATAACACCATACAACTTATTCCTTCAGCTTTCCTTTTCCCTTGTCCTTGCCAGAGCCTTCTGGTCGATCACACTTAGCTGAAAACATTTAAGTCAAAGCAAGAATGAGCATTTAATTGCTCAGCAAGTAATAATAATTATAATAATGCGCTGAAGAAGTAAATATTTTCTTTGAGGACTACTTCTACCACGAATCAATAGTGGTGAACTCATTTGAAACCATTCTTAACAACATATAAAATCATTTTTAAGATTTTTGAAACAACGGAGTGACTTTTGAATACTGAGTGGTTAAAAGACCATGAACTGTTATTTTTCATTTTTGAAAAGGTTTAAACATAAATTCATCTGTAAACCGTCTAGCCTTACGGACACAGAGGATGATCAGTCCCGTTGCGCCCTGTATTGATCAATACTATATAATACATCGCCGCCATTGGCGCATAAAATTTTTCATCATCGCTTTTAGCGCATAAAATTTCCCCATTTCGGGTTGTTCATACTCAGTCTGGAGTCCTAACTAAAACAATTAAGTTGGACGACTTTATCATAACCAATAACATTCGACAAATACTTTTCAAATCGTGTCTAGCTGAGACAAATAACTTAGACAATCTTTAAACTAGGTATACATACTGAAATTTAATAGTATGTATCAGAACTTATCAACGAATTTTGAATTCAAGGATAATTGATAATGTATAATAGTTCATACAAGTGGGGACACTTGCATAACCAAACTTAGAATACAAATTTTCAATATGAGTCATAGCAATTCAGTAATGCGATATTTTTAACAATGAACGAATCGAAGTGAATTCAAATTTATAATAATTATAACAATTTGTACAAGTGAGGACACTTGCACAAAGAACAAAATAATTTTGATTATAAATACATCACATGAGACAATATCGAGATATTTGAAATCAATAGATAGTTTGAATAAAGTTTAAGAATACTTGCATAACATATGGATCCATTGCATAAAGTAAATGCAAGGGTTACGATAATTGCATAAATGAATAACAAAGATCATTATGGATATGAATAATTAACAATAATTATTCACGAGCATGCTTTGAAATTGATAACTCATGTTGAGTTAGGAACTAACAATAAATGTAAGAAGCTTAGCAATAATCAGGAATTTGCACAATATATACCTGTTTGCACGAAATAAAAATAGTGCATAAGGTTTAGATACTTGCACAATAAAGAAAGAGTTCAGATACTTGCACAACAAAAGATTGAGTTAAGGAACTTGCTTACACAGATCCAATTCATAAAGTAAATTAAAAGGATGAGATACTTGCATACATACACCTATTGCATAAAATAAATGCGTAGGTTCAGATACTTGCATTGGTCGTTGACTACTGCTACGCAATTTAATTTAACTTCTTTTGAAAGACCTATCAATTATAAGATTGATCTTTCAGTCAGCCAATCATATTATACCTTATAATATCACTTATTTATAAGTAAATTATCTAACATTCAACCATATAATCAAATATTAGATAACACATTTACACCATACGCATTCAATTTTAAAGTTAGCACACATCGAGTCTTTAACAGTGTTCAATATAGTATGCTGAGTGGTTTCCCACAAACAACCAACAAACTAGTTTCCGTCTCGTCTACACTGTTTTCACAGTGAGTTAGATCGGTTGCCAGTTCATATATACCTCCGCTCCCTAAAGGAATTGTTTAGCCCAGATACTATACATCGACTATTAAAGAGTACGACTGCACCACTACTTTATGAATTAACACTAAGTCTTTCATTATATAAGTCTTTCTTTATGACCCCGTAGGTTATATACCCAATCCAGCAAACTGGATTCCAAATCTAGCAAACTGGATGTCAATCCTGCAAACTGGATTCCAATCTAGCAAACTGGATTCCAACTAACATATAATCCAGCAACCTGGATTCACACTATTCAATTCAGTCAACTATTTTTGCAATCCAGTAACTTGGATTCAACTAGCCTACAATACAGTAAGCTAAATTCACTAATTTAGCAAACTGGATTCAAACTATTTTCTATTTTATTAAATAATTTATTTAATTGATCTAAAATACCATAAATATTATGTTAGGTTTGTACATAGCGCGAACATGCAATCAAATTACATAAATAGTGCGGAAGCGCGATAAAACGGATTTTAAAATTTTTCATACAAACCATCACCATGATCATCCATGTGCTCAATTATCAATTAAACGAAAGAGATAAAGTATTAGAATCATACCCTTGTAGAACCATGCTTCCACAGGTACGAGTTCACCTCCAAATCCTTCGCGTTCTCCTTGAATTTTACTAATTAATTCCTTCCTTTGATCAACGTTAGCCACCCAAGTGTTTGGCCTCTAGAGGTGATCCACCAAGGAATAATAGTTGTTCAAGAAGATGAGTGTTGGCAAAACCCTAGTTTCTATCTCTATAGAAAATTGCAAGTACTCTCTCTCTCCAATTCTCATGGAAGAGTGTGTAAATTGTCTAACCCTAAATCATGATAAGACTCCTCTTATTTATAGATATAGGGAACCCTCCTAAACTATTTAGGATTAGGGTTTTTCTTCTAATTAAACTCCTTTAATTAATTATGCTCCTAATCCAATTAGGAATGCATGAAAGAGTACTTCTATTAATTAATTACCAATCCCTATTAGGAATTAAATAATAGTAATTGTAATAATAATAATAAGACTCTTCTTATTAATTTATATTTAATATTTCTAAAATATTAAATAATAAATATTAAGCTATTTAATTTATTCTATCTCCATAGATTAAATTAAATACACTTAACTTATTATTATAATTATGCCATTTATTTCTTAAACAAATATTTTTCTTTTGCGGTGTGACCCTTTAGGTTCTCCATATTAAACCGGTTGTGAATAAATCAATTAGAATAATTCTAATCTTATTTAAATAAATAAATTAAACTATTTAATTCATTTAAATAAATAATATTTATTCTACAATAAGGGTAAGCCCCCTTAGCGATCAACGACTTTCTAGATAATATAGATTTCAACATTAATCACAAAAGAACCTTTCAGTGAATAGTTACCGTACAATTCAATCCTTTTACCATACAATGTCCCAATTAAATATAAGACATGGAATTACTGTCAAGTCTTATTTTATTTAATTATATGTATTTCGATTCTCAAATGCACAACTCTGATAATGCAAATTAGAAACTCCTTTCTAATTTCATTCTGCTTTGGCCAAAGACTTCTGAGTCGTCATTTATCGAATCACATAGGACATTCTCTCCTTTTACTAGAAGTAGTAGATTCTTTGTTGATCATTCACCTATCTCCATGTGTGACGCCCCCAAATTCGGGTCTCCAAATACCCGGATCTGGTCATCACGATCCAACACAATCTTCACCTTTAACAACATATGATATCTAAAAGTGCGGAATATAATAAACATAAGTTGTTCATTTAAGGTCTTACTAGTCCCAGAATACAATTAACCTTAATCAAGTACATTAACCCATACCCTAAGTAATTATTAGGGTTTAAATTACATGAACAGTAATTAAATTACACATGATTATAAAGTCTGCTACAAGGAATCTATTGTTTCATCTTTTCTTTTCCTTTGTTCTTTCCTGAAGTCTCGGGTTTTGCTGCAATAAAGTCATGATATAGCAAGAATGAGCAACGAGCTTGCCCAGCAAGTTTAAAGTACAACAATAAAGATATATCATGATGAAGGGATGATAAAAAGGGATTTCAACAATAGAATAATCAGAAGCAAGAACATTAAATGCTTTTAGAACAATTGATAGTCAAATAGACTTTGAATGATAACTTCCAGAGGAGTCAATAGCTGGTTGACCCTCTGGTTACTGGCTACAGAATAACGTACTTGAGGGGATCAGCCTCGCGTACCCTATGTATATGCATAACATTTAATTCTGCTGTTCGTACCTTATATACGGTACGTGGGGTACTCCCCTATAAATAAAGGGGTGTTCATACAGTCTAAGAATCCTTACCATTGATTGGTTCGGATAGCTTTTATAAAATTTCGCATAATTGTCTGACCGAACAAGGGTTCAGACTTAACCATGAATGGTTTGCAGATTTCTGAATTTAAATATACGAATTCAAATGCACGAATGTCAATAATATACAGATGTGGAGTAATCTTTGAAAGTAATTAGACCACTAAAACATGCTTGGAAATAAAATTCAAGCTTAAGAAATAATTTGCAATAATATATGCCTTTTTGCACGAATAGAACAATGCATAAGGTTTAAAAGCTTGCTCAATGTAAGGATTGAGTAAGAAGAACTTGCAACAATGTAAGAATTTTAGGGTAGAGAACTTGCAGAAATCAAAGTTCGGAATAGAGGACTTGCCTGTTTGCTCAGCTACAGATAAATTCTAGCTTTTAATTACTTGACCGTGGATAACCTATCAGTTGGTAGAATTGGTTTATCCATTAGCATTGCGTAATTATACCCACTTATGCTATCCATTTAGCAGATAAATAATTCACCGAACTTAATTACTACCTAGCCATCAGCTAACAAAAATTTAATGACCTCTATTTATTATTTAAACAGATAATAATTAATCAGGGTCACTTATCATTTGAATACTACAATTATTACCTTTAATTGTTTCCAGGTATGGTCTAACAATCCTTATTTATCATTTATAAAATAAATTCATTTTGGTTTAAAGATAACAGAAAACCCTTGATCATTTATTTAGTTTACTCTTAATTACTATTTACCTTAGGGGTAATTTAGTAATTATGACTCTTGTTCTTTATTAACTAAATACTTACAGTATAAATCCTACTCACATTTAATTAAGCAGTCCTTAAGTGTTCATTAACCTTATTTATTAAGGACTCAAAAATTATTAATTAATTTAATAATTTCCCTTATACTTAATCATTATTTCATTAATGATTAAGTAATTACCACCCTTATTAATAAGTAACTTTATTTATACTTAATTATTATCATTAAATAAGGATTAAATGTTTATTATCTTTATTTATAACAAATAATTATTTTATTAATTTTATTCATATTTAATTATTCTCAATTATTTATCTATTGTTCAAGTAACAAAATTCAGATTAAATCCTCATTATCCTTACTTATTATTTGTTGCTAAATAATAAATAATTATTATTTGTAATGTATATTCATACCTATTATTATTTTTTTTTTTTTTTTTTTTTATAATACTAATTAGACCCTAGTTATTATCTTTGTTAGGCACTAGTGGTTTAACAGACATTAAACCCCAATGAACTTCACAACCCTTTTCAAATGCTTCCCTGTATGTACTAGGTGTTGACTACATGACCATCATCAATGAAAACAGCTACCTGCAATGGACCTTAATGTTCCTACAATATCAGATTGTCCAAACAGACACCACACAATACTATGTCAACTGTTGAAACTAAGCAATATCATACAATCCCAAATAATGTACATCATAACCACTACCATCGGCTGCTACAACCCAGCACAATAGTAGCTTCCTAAACCAAATAAATCAACAAGGTATTGACAGAATGCTAAACACTAAAAGGAAGCAACAATTTTGGCTTGGCATTACCACAAACACCTGGTGTGCGTTTTACAGCACATCACCAGCCTAATTACAGTATACAACCGGCATGCCAGAACCTTAAGGTTCCCTTTTTACACAAAATTTCCCAATTCCGGAACAACACAATCAATAACAGAAGAAGAAAAGAGGAGTACAATCTAAACACGATTACACGGCAGTGGGTCAAAACTTAATAAAGTCCATTTATACCTTAAGGCTGGGGTGACCACGACTGAGCTCCTAGTAGCTGTTCTTCTCCTCCTTCCGAAATAGTTGATCGTGTTGGACATACCCTATTGATCTCCCCTGTTTCCCCCTCCTTGCTGCGACTTCTCTCTCTTTTTTTTTTTTTTTTCCTAAATTTGGAACCCTAATTTTAGACTCACAGCAAAGGGTTCGGCAGCCTTGGGGTCAATTTATAGGCAAATCTTTACCCCAATTGGCTGGGTATTACCTCCGTTGGCCGGTTAAGGACCGTCGGTAGGAAGGGAGAGGGCTGTCGGTCGCTTCACATCAAACCCAGCTGTGTTTTTTTTTTTTTTTTTTTGCCGTCAGTTCCTCGAGCCGCGCATCTCGCCGGTCGTTTTCGCCGGATTTCTGGGACCTCCGGTCCTTGTCATTCGTTGCTTGGTCACTCGTGGTTCTCCTCCTTTCCCCGCTGGTTGCTTCCTTCGTCGCCGGCGCACGCCTGGCGACCCGCCCTTGTCCCGTCTCCTTTGCTCCGCTCGATTGAAGGTTTTTGCTTGATTGATTGAGTTAGGGCTTGGGTCTCTCTCTCTCAATTGATTTCACTGGTCCGAGCTTCCTTCCAATTGATTTTGCCGGTTATACCCATTTGAGCTACTGGTTCCTCATTCCAACTGAGGCAACCCGACTGGAAAGAAAGGAATGGGTCGACCCGCTTGAAAAGAATTGGAATGGGCTCAGCTTAATAGGGTTGGGCCAGCTAAATAAATTAAAGAGGCGGCCCAAATGAAGTTTAAGATGGGAATTTGGGCCAGTCAAATAAAATAACCCGATTTAATCCAACCACATTGCACTTAAATTAATTAACGAACCCAATTAATTATTTACCTAGAATATTTATTTTCAACCATAATTCTTTATTTACAAGAATTTATTTATTCATCTTCTTTTCCAATTTCCTTGCAATTTAAATTCTCAGGGTTAGCCCACTAATTTAAATAAAACTACTAATGAGTCCCCTTAATGCACAGAAAATTTTTGGATCATGTAATTATTTATTTAAATAATAATAATAATAATGATGATGATAATAATAATAATAATAATAATAATAATAATAATAATAATAATAATAATAATAATAATAATAATAATAATAATAATAATAATAATAATAATAATAATAATAATAATACCCCCATGGATTCAATTAAATACGTAAAATTAAATAAAATGAATTTTATTTATTAAAATAAATTCGATACAATGTTTAAAAGTTTTCTGGACATTACACCATGTATAACTTATTATACCCAATCATACCCTTTGATATACCCTAAAGGTCTTAAGGGACATGTCAAAGTATAACTCATCATACACAAGATACTATGATGATCTCAAGTCCAAGGATCACTTGTACTACTATCACTAGAGGAATTCCTATTGACAGACGAGTAAAACTCCATTAGGTATTCCTTAGCGAGCCACGTTCAGTGAACTTATTCTCCAATAAGCACCTGCATACTTGCTTTAGTGTCTCCACACAAATGATTATGAGATCAATCATCCTCTTCCTAAGAGCAAGCAACGTATGTACTAATCTATCCGGATTCACTAATCCCCTTTTTAGTAATCCAACGATTAGGAACGATTTTAGTTTGTGAGCTATCTTGAATTTAGATCTCATTAGCATGATCACTGTTGTCCGATTTATATAATGACAAATACGCGCAAGTATACGCGGTCAACAAGTAATAAAGAGTAAGTAGAGTATCGATCCCACGAGGAATTGTTACTAGTCTTTTCCAAGTATTAACCTTTTATCATCTCAATCTTATTTAAACAAACGATAATTGTTTTTGTTGTTTTGCATTAATGAAGATAACAAATAATTAAAGAACTATGAAAAGCTTTAATATAATGAAATCAAATAATAACAAGTCTAAGATTGTAATTTCCCCCAACACTTCATTTGAATGTCCTAACTCTCTCTTTTCAACTAGTTAAATCACAAGGATTGTTACCCGAGAAATCATAAGTATGTCTAAGCCTCTCTCGATGGTCAAATACGTATTTCCCAATGCGGTGTATAAATATCTCTATTCTACACACTAGCAAGAATCCAATATCAAGAATAATCAACAAGACACGTGTCACCAAATCTCATTAATCACCCTATCAATTACCAACTTTCGCAATGGAAATCATTAAGCATGATTCTCAAATGGATACATGTGGTATTTAGGTATATGTCTATCCTAAATATAATCAAATTATCCATTCATGAGGGTAATAAATAAAACACACGTCACTTAATTTCATAAATTACCCATAGGAATATCTAATTTTCACATGATATCATAACAAGGTCTCAACCTATACTTCCTCTCTCAATTCCATATAAGTTCCCAAGGTAATTACTAGCTAGGCAATTAATCCATAAAGCATAAATTATGATACCCAATTCACAAATGAATAACCAATATCCAAGAGAGAGCATTCAATTCAAACTACATATTGGGTTCCATTGAAATCTTAGAAAATTAGTTCTAGTTCATGGTAACTGCAAATAACATCATATTCAAATTATACATCATGTTGGATTACAAAATAGAAGAGAAAACTAGAGATAGAACCACTTTTGTAGATTTTCATATGATGTTTGATGGGTTGATGATGAACACTAGCTTCTCCTCCTTGATTTTGCAATCCTTGATATTTTTGCTCCTTGGCCTTGCTTGATGTAGCTTGATTTTAGCACTTTGGCCCTCTAATTTGATGTATTTGGTAGCTTCCTCTCTCTAGATTTTGTGTTAGAAGGTGTTAGGATGAGTTAGAATGAGTGGGTATGTGTTAGAATGAAGTTCCAGCCGCCACTTTGGTGTTATAAGAGATGGGTGTCTCAAACCCTAGCATTTCCCGAGTTTTGGACCAAAAAATTCGCAAAGTCAGATGCGTTTCTCGCCCCGGCGCCAATTTTGGCCTGAATTCCGTCGCCCCGGCGACGCTCTCGCCCCGGCGGTGTTCTGTAACGCGAGACAGTTTCAACATCTGTTGGAAAAATGGCCATAACTTCTTCGTCCGAACTCGGATTAAGGCGATTAAGGAGGCTATGGAAAGCTAAGAAGGAGCTCTACAACTTTTATAACTGGAGCTCGACGAGATAATGGACAGAGTAAGGCGAAAATTGGCCCCAAAGCAGCTGCTGTGTAAAATTCATGCAAAATCCGATGGTAAAAGGACCATAACTTTCTCATGCGAACTTCAAATTGGATGATTCCGGATGTTCTGGAAAGCTAAGATCAAAATCTACAACTTTCGTTCTTTGCGTTTTGAGAGATTCGGATTGCATCATGGATCAAATTGAGAAACAAGCAGCGGAAATGCTAGATTCGAGCCAAAAACGTAACGGTCCAAGGTGCCTTTATTTCAATACCTACAAAACAACGTAAAAACACATAAAAGCACACAAATACATATAAAAGTACTACAAAAGTACATTACACAACAATAAGATGAAAACACATAAAACCAAACGAAATAGCTAAAGACTTACAAATTATCAAGGCTAAAAGTACCCAATTTGTGTGTATAAAACACACTCATCAAATACCCTCAAACTTAAATCTTTGCTTGTCCTCAAGCAAAACACACAAACTACAAAAATTAAACACTTCTAATAAAAACATATCTTGAGCAATGAGTTAATAAGCTTGAACAATGGTCTCAAAGCATAAACACATGAAAACTCAAGGAAACTTTCAAAGCGTTGCAAGTTTAGATTTACAATTAGGTAGTTATAGCTTGCTTTAGGTCCCTTCCGTGTGTGTGTGAGTACCCAATAGCATTAAACCAATCAAGCTCGGATGAAGTTATGCAACCACATTACCTTATGAAATAATCAAAATAAACCCCAAAACAACATGCTTAACACATCACTCAATACAAAGGTATATAAATCACAATTTCCAGAAATTTGAAATCAAAAGACTCTAGGTAAGTGCATTTTATGTTCCATCTTATCCTAAGTCCACTCTTGTAGGTGAGTGCGTTTTACGCTCCATCTCAACCCAACGCAAGATTTGATAAACATAAATGTCTTACTTTTATCAAAATTATAAGAGAGTGCGTTTTACACTCTATCTCTCCTACGCATGTGTCCATGAGTGAGTGCGTTTTACGCTCCATCTCAACTCACCACATGACCATCAATTCAAACACAACAAATTTGGACACCTTGCTTCGAGTGATGTTTAAACGAGTTCTAGAGTTTATAGATATTTTCCACAAGCATTCGGTTATAAAAGCCTTCTCTAAGCATACAACTAGCTCAATACTCATGGGTAAGTGCAAAAGAGTGAAAGGACGCATAAGCAAAACAATAACCAACAATAACGATTAAGCACAAGGACTAAACAACATTTATCCATTTTCCATGAGTTAGAATCAATTCAAACAAGCCATTATCATAGACCATGGATTATGGTTCAAATCAAATTAAAACAATGCTCAAGGGACATATCCTAGAAATAAATGAATTTTTTATTTTTGAACAAAAATAAATATCTTAAATCACATAAAAACTAAATTAAAAACACACAAATACGAAGTACTACCCCCAAACTTAAACTTGACATTGTCCTCAATGTCTGATATAGGAAAAATTAAAATAGAAGACTTCCCTGAAACCGTGTCAAGCGCCATTGATATCATCTTTCAATACCTCTAAGTTGGGAGCGTACCTGAAAGCAAATGACTAAAGAAATTAAAATGCAATTAAACCACTAAAATGCAATCAAACAAGAATAAAAACAAAATAGTAAACTTGGGTTGCCTCCCAAGAAGCGCTTGGTTTAAAGTCGTTAGCCCGACTCCTCCATTTCATTTCAATCCGGCTCAATCACAAAATTGACCATTGCATGCCGCCTCGCTGTTCTTTCTTTGATTTGCATGGCATGCATGCCTGGTTGGTGACCCCCAAACTTAATTTCAATTAACGGCACAAAGAAGCTTTCCCCGCCCGCTTCATCCATTGGTAGTGATGTAATATTTGAGGGCTTCGCTTTAGTAGGAGTCATTGTATCAAGATCACCTAGTTTGATCTTTTTAGATAAGTGCCCAATTGCGAACGTTGACAAACTAGGTGCTTCCTCTTCCGTCGTGTCTATAATAAGATTGGGGCATTGGGGCTTGACAAGCACAACGGGCTCTTCTTCTTTCTTCTTTTCCTCGGCCCACCATGATTCCACATTCATACTAGCTCCATCGTCACATAGAGCCTCGCCTAAGAAATGACTACCAAGTGGACACGGTAATGCAAAACTGCCCGAATCCTTGAGCTTTGGTGGAGAAGGCACTTGGGGCACTAACACAATTGACTCATCTTCGTTTGAACTCATACAAGTCTCTTCGCCGATTGTGTTAACCTTATCCCCAATTGTCTCCTCTATTTCTATCTCTTGTGGCTCATCCAGTTGTAGATTTGGTTCGGGCTCACCATAAGTCTCGGAATCCATGTCATAACACCAATTATTTTGAGGACAGTTGTTCAAAGCTTTGGACATTTGATCAACCTGATTCTGAAGATTTTGAATTGATAGGTCTTGACTTTTCAACATCTCCCCTTTCGAAGTCATGATCTTGGTCACAAGTTCCTCAAAGTTTGACATCTTATCTTCTTGTGGCAATGGAGGTGGACATGATAATTCCGGTGCAAAAGCTGGACTTGGAGCATAACATTGATCATCATAATTGTAGCTCCATGTAGAATCCGGGTGATACCCCCAATCTTGGTGATAATCGGGATAAGCATAGTTATTGAGGATACTTTTGACAGTGGCACCTCACGATAAAATCCATAAATTTCATTCTACATGGTCAAAAATCCTCAAATTTTTACAAGACTCACATACTTCCCATATTATCACCTCAAATTTTTCTAGAATTTTTAAAGCACAAAAAGTGGACGAAAATGCCCCTGGATGTGAACAGTCAGCAAGCTTTATTCCAGTTTTGAGAAAAGCTTGGACAGTTTAGACTAAATCAGTTGTTACGAATTTTGTACTTATTATTTTTGAGTTCTACCACTTGAGTTTAGTAGTAACTTATATATCTAGCACTAATCTTTGACGGATCGCAAAAAGAGTTTGTAGATCTCAAATGGTAACTATATAAAGTGAAGAAAAGTTAGGGTTTTCTAACTTTTTAGAAACTAGTTTTAGGTCTTTTCTTTTTCTAAACTCTTAAACCCCCAAATAGGTAAGATCTAAATACAAAACACTTATTAACATATAGATCTAAGGTTTTAGATCTCAAGATCATAAACTTTATATCATAAAAATCAAACCAAACCAAAAGAAAATAAACTAGATTAAAGTTAGGGTTTGTTATACCTTTTTCTTAGCTTGGTTTCCTTCCAAATGGCTATAGAACTTTGAACAATCTTTCCCCTTACTAGCCGTGAGCCTCTACCTTTTCTCTCTCAAAATATCAGTTGGAAAGAAGAATGGTAGATGAGAGAGAAGGAAGTAGATTTTTAAGTTCTATTTTCTCTTTCTCCAAACTAGGAAAAGAAGATGAACCAAATGAATAGCTTTGTTTTATAAAAACTAATTCTTCCAATATCTATAGATATAGAAATTATATCTATATATTTGGCCATCAATTGTAAGTACCCAACTCGTACACAATTTGACAACTTGGTGATGGATGATCATTATTTTTTTGTACTTCATTTTTCATTCATTACAAACAAGCCTTTAAAAGCTAACACCTCACCCCCCATATGGGCCCCAATGGGCGGCTGGCCCCTTGTATTTTGGCTCAATTTTTGCTTTTCTTTTATTACTTTAATGTATTAATTAAGTTATTAGGAGTGTACCCCAATTGGGCTAACAATTGGACTTCAATTAAATTCTTTTTGGGCTCATTTTTGATTAGTTTGGGCCACTAATTTTCTAATTTTATTAATCCATGCTTGGTTACTAATTTAATAAGTGTTGGGCCAATTTAATAAGTCCACACATTAATTATCCAAGTCCACAATTAAATAAATTAGTAGCTTGGTTAGTAAACTAATTAGGCTAGTCCATTAGTATTTTCTTACTAATTGGACTATTAAAATTAATTATACATATAACACATAATTCTCATTAATTAATACCCATATTAATTAATGTACAAAATTTATTTACTTACTATATTCACTTTAATTAAATATTTAATTAACTTACTATCTTATCAATTATTTAATATTAATATTCTTATGTTAGTCCACTAATTTAAATAACTATTAGTGGGACATGCTTTAAGTAACAATTAGTCACATACATTATTCAAATAAGTCATAACATATTTATCATCATTGATAAATAATTATCATACACATTGAACCACATGTTGTACATACATGCATTCAAGTATAATCAATACTTATATTTAGTATTCAAATTTTCTTAAGAAAATAAATTCTTATTATTCATAATACACACATACATCCATTTAAATACAATTATAACAATAATTGTATTAATCATTAAAATTCATAATCATAGATCAAATTAGGTTTTGATCATCCCTTTAACTTTGCCTCATTTACCATACTTAGTCAACTTAAAATAAATTGACTAATCTTATAAATTCATATCATAAATAAATAATCATAGTAATAATAATAATATTAATAATCATTTCTTAAAATATAAATTTATTATTTAAATAATATAGTAATCATATTTTTATAAATAATCATATATCTTTAATATAAGAATTTACTTATTAACAGAATATAATTTATTATTATCAACTATTTCTTTAATAAGAAATTTACTTGAAACCATATATGAAATAAATATATATGTACATATACATATCACATATTCACATTCCTTTCCTTACACACATTCCCATACTTGCTTTAATATATAATAAAAATAATTTTATTATAAAAAAAAATTCATACGTAAAATTTCTTATTTTAATATATCGAAAATCTTGGGTTATTACATAAACATTGCACTGCCTTATGCCATTGATTTACACCAGCTCTATATTTCTCATGTTCCTCCCCAGTCAAATCAGGTAGATGAAAATATGAATTGATTGTTGATGGCGAGTACCACACTAGTTTACCACGCACTTGCACTATGTTTGCCTCTGCTTCAATTGCGTTAGCGTAGAACTCCCTGACCAAATCCGAAACTGGGGCACCAGGTTGCTCGGTTAAGGCTTCCCATTTATTAGCCTTGATCAGCGTAAAAACACCGCTATCAAAATGTTCGTCTGGATAAAAGCCATGTTCGAGAATTCTTTTCGAGTGTGCCAATGATAATTCATAAAAAATTGATGCTTCTCGACTGACAAACTTCTCCGTATCATACTCATCACCAACGAAAACCTTGATTGGAGAATAACTGCCATTATCTTGCAATTGACGTTTCCCTACCATTATGAATGTAGCCTGAACTGAAAACTTCTTGCTTCACAAGTCTATTTTTTCTCACAATATGGTGCGATGAGGACCTGATGTTGCAATTGTATTTGGCCCTGGATTTATAGCTGAACTGGAAAAGTTAAAAATTGACTTGTAAAAGGAAAGAAGAAAATAGAATCACAATTGAATTAAACTATGCTACATTTCCTTTCCAAATAAGAATACAAATCGCGCGCTAGATTTTGCTCAGGCTCCGCGGCACTTAATGTAAGAGCCGCGACTCGTGACTGACGGCCGCGGTGCGAAGTTATGCAAGCCGCGACACGCATTCCCTATCCAGCTGCCCCATTTTTCCTTCTTGTTTCTCCTTGCTTATTCTATTGCTTGGAATTATACTCCTACAAAACTTATGAAAAATTACTTAGACTAAAATATATATTTTTATATATATATATTTTTTAATAAACTAATAAAAGAATAAATTACTTATAACATAAAAATTATTGGGTTGCCTCCCAATTAGCGCTTAATTTATAGTCTCAGCCCGACTACTTTCCTTTGTTAATCTAGATCAACTAATGAAATGGAGATCCTTTGTCGATCGATATCTCCTCCGTAGTAGTGTTTGAGGCGCTGACCGTTAACCATAAATGATCTATCAGATTGGAATGGTGCTACTTCTACCGCTCTATGTGAAAATACTTTCTGGATAATGAATGGTCCCAACCATCTGGATTTCAGCTTTCCTAAAAACAGTCTAAGTCGTGAATTGAATAAGAGAACTGCTTGCCCTGGCTCGAACTTCCTCTCAATTATTTTCTTGTCATGCCAACGTTTGATCTTTTCTTTATAGAGCTTTGCATTCTCGTAAGCATGAAGATGAAATTCATCCATCTCATTTAATTGTAACAATCTCTTTTCTCCTTCTGCATGTAAATCAAAATTTAATTTTTTTATGGCCCAATATGCTTTATGCTCTAATTCCACTGGTAGATGGCATGCCTTTTCGAATACCAATCAGTATGGTGACATCCCGATTGGAGTTTTATATACTGTCCTATACGCCCATAAAGCATCATCAAGTTTCAAAGGCCAATCTTTCCGGTTTGGATTAACAATCTTTTCCAAGATCCTTTTTACATCTCGATTTGAAATCTCGGCTTGCCCATTCGTTTGTGGATGATAAGCCGTAGCCACTTTGTGAGATACCCCATACCGAGCAAGAAGAGCAGTAAACAGTTTATTACAAAAATGCGTACCTTCGTCGCTGATAATTGCCCGTGGTGTACTAAATCTTGTAAAGATATTTTTTCAGAGAAAGTTCAGCACAACCTTTGCATCATTCGTTGGCAACATAGTAGCTTCAACCCATTTGGACACATAATCCACGGCTAATAATATGTATTACTTATTTAGAGATACTGGAAACGGGCCCATAAAATCAATTCCCCACACATCAAATACTTCTACCTCGAGTATGGTGTTCATTGGCATTTCGTGGCGCTTAGAAATATTTCCAGCACGCTGACAACTGTCACACTTTGCCACAAAACTATGTGCATCCTTGAAGAGAGTGGGCCAGTAAAAGCCTGATTGAAGTATCTTTGTAGCAGTCCGTTCGCCCCTATAGTGCCCTCCATAAACTGACGAGTGGCACTTGTGCAAAATGTCTTCAGTTTCTTCTCGTGGAATAAACCTTCTCAACATTTGATTTGGGCCTTCTTTAAATAGGTAGGGTTCATCCCATACATAGTTTTTTACATCATGTAAAAACTTCTTGCGTTGCTGATAACTCAAATTTAGGGGAAGCACATGGCTAACGATGTAATTAACATAGTCTGCATACCATGGTATTTCATTTGTTACTGCAAATAATTGTTCATTAGGAAAAGACTCATTAATCTCAGTATCTTCCCCACTTTGAGATTCCGGATGTTCAAGTCTAGAAAGATGGCCTGCAACTTGATTTTCTGTACCTTTTCTATCTCAAATCTCTAGATCGAACTCTTGAAGCAAGAGAACCCACCTTATCAACCGTGGTTTGGCATTTTTCTTTGCGACCAAATATTTAATAGTTGCATGATCAGTGAACACAATTACTTTTGTTCCCACTATGTAAGCTCTGAACTTATCAAATGCATACACAATTGCCAGTAGCTCCTTTTCCGTGGTCGTATAATTTAATTGTGCACCCGTCAATGTTTTACTAGCATAATAGATGGACTGAAACATCTTCTCTTTTCTTTGTCCCAATACTGTGCCAATTGCGTAGTCACTGGCGTCACACATTAATTCAAACGGTTTAGTCCAATCCGGTGCAACAATCACTGGGGCGGAAATTAACTTCTGCTTTAACAACTCAAATGCTTCAAGACAGTCTTTATCAAAATTAAAAGGGACATCTTTCTCTAAAAGACTACACAATGGTTTAGAAATTTTGGAGAAGTCCTTGATAAAGCGCCAATAAAATCCCGCATGCCCAAGAAAGCTTCTTATTCCTTTAACAGATGTTGGTGGTGGAAGGTTCTCTATAGTCTCAATCTTTGCCCTGTCTACCTCAAGTCCTTTAGCTGAAACTTTATGCCCTAAAATTATTCCTTCTCTCACCATAAAATGGCATTTCTCCTAATTGAGCACCAAATTCGTCTCCACACTTCGCTTCAAAGCCAATGTCAAATTGTTTAAGCAAAGATCAAAATTATCTCCAAAAACAGAGAAGTCATCCATGAACACCTCTAAGTTTCATTCAATTAAGCCAGAAAAAATAGTCGTCATACATCTTTGAAATGTGGTTGGTGCATTGCAGAGACCAAAAGACATCCTTTTGAACGCAAAAGTTCCATATGGGCATGTAAAAGTGGTCTTCTCTTGATCTTCTGGAGTAATAGCAATTTGGTTGTATCCTGAATATCCATCTAGAAGGCAATAGAATTGGTGTCCAGCCAATCTATCTAACATATGATCAATGAACGATAAGGGAAAATGATCTTTGCGAGTTGCCTTGTTCAACCTTCTATAATCAATGCAAACTCGTCACCCGGTCATTGTTCCTGTAGGAATGAGTTCATTGTTCTCATTTGCGACTACTATCATTCCTCCTTTCTTTGGTACATAATGAACTGGACTTACCCACAAACTATCAGATATTGGATAAATAATGCCAGCGTCTAACCATTTAATAATCTCCTTTTTCACCACCTCCTTCATGATAGGATTCAGCCGACGTTGCTGCTCGATAACTGGCTTCGCTTCATCCTCCATTAAAATTTTGTGCATACAAAATGAGGGGCTAATTCCCTTGATATCTGCTAATGTCCAACCAATTGCTGACTTATATTCACGCAATACTCGCAAAAGCTTTTCTTCCTGAAATTGATTAAGTGAAGCAGATATAATAACAGGCAGAGTGCTAGAAGCATACCGTAAATGCTTAGGTAAAGCCTTTAATTCCAATTTAGGTGGTTCTTCCAAAGAGGGTTTTGCACGTGATGAAGTGTCTCTTGAATTATTCAAAGCTTTATACTGTTGAATGTAACTAACAAACTCTGGAGCTGAATCTAATATCTCCAAGTATTCTTGAGACTCCCAAGATTCTGAAACTGTCGGGCTTACAAATACTGATTCAAGTGAGTCTGGAAGATATGTTTCTAAGAATACCTCATTCACTGCTTCTGTGATTAGATCAACTCGAAAACATTCTTCCTCTTCTTTTGAAAACTTCATAGACTTTAAAACACTAAATGTAATCCTTTGATCTTGAACCCGCATGGTCAACTCACCTTTCTGCACATCAATCAACGTCCTTCCTGTTGCGAAGAAGGGCCTTCCAAGTATAATTGGTATTTCTTTGACTTCCTCGAAATCCAGAATTATAAAATCTGCCGAAAAGATGAACTTATCAACCTTCACTAAAATATCTTCAACAATACCTCTTGGATATGTCACAGATCTATCTACAAGCTGTAAGGTTATGTTTGTCGGCCTTGGTGCCTTCAGTCCTAATTGAGTGTAAACAGGAAGTGGCATCAAGTTGATGCTAGCTCCCAAATCACATAATGCTCTCCCTGAAAATTGATTACTGATCGTACACGGGATAGTGAAACTCCCCGGATCCTTCAGCTTTGGTGGTAACTTTTTCTATAAGATTGCACTGCATTCTTCAGTCAATGCCACAATTTCAAAATCACCTAATCTCCTTTTCTTGGATAAAATATCTTTCATGAATTTTGCGTAGCTTGGCATTTGCTCCAAAGCTTCTGCAAATGGTATGTTGATGTGGAGCTTTTTAAATACCTCAAGAAACTTTGCAAACTGATTATCCACTTTTTGCTTTTGCAATCTCTGTGGAAAAGGGAATGGAGGCACAAATTGCACCTATTTTCTTAATTCTTCCTTGACATGTGGATTATCTTCCTTCTTTTCTTGCTTCTTTTCCTCGTTGACTTCACCCACTGCTAATTCTTCATCCATACATACATCATCAATTGCATTCTTGCTATCTGCCTTCGGTAATTCCTTACCACTTCGTAAAACAACATTGCAACTTTCATTAAGGTTGTGTGTGACACCCCCAAATCCGGGTACTTCGTTTCCTCAGGATTTGGTATTCACTATCTAAAAACATCACATCACATCTAACTACCCATTCACATATAAATGAAAACTCTTAATAAAAAATAGAAATCTCCCATTAAGGGTTACAACATCATTCATAAATAAATCCCAGGTTATCTAACCTTAAATAAACATCAGTGCGGAAACATAAATTAAGTCTATTACATAAACATCCTTAAATCAAATAAAACAAGTCTTCATCACTTGTTTGCTTTTCCTTTGCCCTTACTAGTGGATGGCTCATCAGTTCTTTCAACTTTAGCTGCAGTGTTATTATGCAAGGGTGAGCAATGATTGCCCAGCAAGTATAACAACAACAATAATAATAACATGCGAATAAACAATGGTTATCAAATAATCGAAGATTCAGCTTTGAGTTCAAGAATATAAGACAAGAATCAAAAGAACGTCTGAGGGTCTTAAGACCACGAACTATGTCCCAGCTTATCAAGTATTTCTACTTTAAACCTTTAACAGTCGTAAGACTATATGGACCTTGCTTCTCGTACTCAGGGGGATCAGCCCTTTGTACCATGTATGTGCACAACATCTTAACGCTAACGCGTAATAAAATCCCCTGTATAAGGGTTGTTCATCTCAGTTTGACATCGGAGTCCGCACCAAAGGAAGTTTGGTTTGGATTTACTTCACTAACGTTTCTAGAATTTAGAACGCTCATCAACTATGGACTAGTCGAATCAAAAAGGTTTCGCTAGTCAATCAAGGTTCAAAAGGTGTAATTCGAGAATCAAAACTAAATCTCACAAGAGGTACAATTGAATAAGTTCTATATAACTGAAGCATTACAAAGAGGAAATTAAAAACGTCTCATTGAATCCATGAAATTGAATGGAATAGAAACAATAACTTGCTCAAGAAGTAATAACATTATGAAGCTCGTATTCTATGATAATGAAATTTAGAAACTTGCGTAAACGTAAAAGTAAGGATAAGATACTTGCCTCGTGCGTCGACTATAAATTTAAGACTCACGTTCTCTAATCAACCTATACATTTCGTTTATAAAACAGTAACAATAATTAGTTACAGTATTATAAACACATCAGGATTCATTCTCATCCAAAATTCCATTTTAATAACTCAATCGACACCGGACAATTAGTAGTATATGCTTACCACCCATTACAGTATTTTAGCATTCATTTTATACCTTAGCCTAAGCTTTAGGTATATCTACGATATCATAACATGATCTCAAAGAAAGAAGAAAATTTTTACTCTCGTCTTTTTACTCTTTTTTTTAATTCCCGCCGGGGCGAGGAATTTCTTCACAAAATTCTCGCCGGGGCGAGCTCTCGCCAGGGCGAGAAATTTCTTCACAAAATTCTCGCCGGGGCGAGGAATTTCTTCACTAAATTCTCGTCGGGGTGAGAATCACGAATTCCAGTTTCTGCAGTTCGCGAAGAACGCAGAAACAGGCCAAAATTTCCAATCTTGTTATTCTAATTGTCAAATTAAACATACCCAGACATTATAATTCATCTATAATTGTTACCCAAGCCTTCTAGCATAATTCTAACAACTTAAATCACATACATCATGAATCTAAGAATCAAATTTAAGGTTTCTTATCAGTTATCAAAGTTTCTATAGTTTCTATAAAATCACACATAACAGGTTCATTATACAACCAAATTAATCCGTTTAAAACTTGTTTTCTTCATTTATACATGCATAATCAAAGTAAGTTATCAATTTATCCAATTAACTAGCAACACAGACTTCAATTTCATACATTCAAACCATGTTCGTACACTGTACTACTCTGTAACTTTCTGAATTCTCATATAAACGTAATTTCACCGATTAAATTACTCTAAATCATATTTAAATCATATAAAACACATAAATACATGCTTACTAACATCTAACATCAAATTATTTAAAGATTTAGCCATACAATTTGGTTTACAGAGAACTCAAAACATGCATTCATGGAGAAAATTAAGAAAACGTAAATTAAAGGTTAAAGTCTAAGAATTACCTTTGATAATTATGCTAGATTATGCAAGATGGTGACAAGGTTTCTTCTCAATTCTCCAAATTCTCTCCTCTTTCTCTCAAGTTTTTCTCTCTGGCTTGAATATGAATTACTGATAATGGAATACGTGAAAAACTAAATAGCAGAACATGGTGTCAGTTTAATAACTGGCACCAACTTCCACTAAGGCCATGTTTGGCTACTCATATATTCCTCACTTCTAATTTATTTTAATAAACTACTTATTATATAGTTCATGTCACATATTTAAATCAACTAAATAATCTTACTAAAATCAAATAAATAAAATAGAATAATACTACATTAAATCACATAGTCATATAAATAAAATTCTCATTTATTAATAATGACAATTTACTAAATCTCTAATTAATAATTAAATTAATTATAAATAACATTATACTTATTTAAATAATGTATTTAATCAAATAATTTCAATTAAACACATACTTTAAATATAAAAATTCTTCACATTAATCTAATTAATGTAACACATATAATTAAATTAATCTACCATAAATTCATCAATTAATCAATTAATTCAACAATCAAATCATCGAAAAATATTTATTCAATCAATAAATATTCAAATTAAGTTACAAGATTCTCGTTTGTCACATTGTGCACTTCCTTCATTGCATTACTTGAAAATTTATGAATTTGGCTATTGATGTTAGTAGCAAAATGTTCAAATAATTTTTCTATTTTAGCAATTCTTGCATTATTTTCTGCCTGATATTTTGATAACAACTCCTCCATCATTACCTTCTGTTCTTGCTGAAAAGCCTGTTACTCTTGATCTTGCTTATTCTTCTGAATATGATCCTTGGTATTGAGATTTTGATTACTTTGATAATTGGATCCTTCAACAAACTGCACTGACTCGACCTTAATTGCGCATTGACTCGTTGCATGATTTCCTGCACAAATATCACATACCAACGTATCCCTCTGTATAGATTGATATCCACCAGAATCCAATTTCCTTACTAAAGCCGCCACTTGCTCTACCAGTACCGAAATTACATCTTTCTGATTTACTGCCACAGTTCCAATTCGCGTATTTCTTATTGCGGACCATTGATAATTATTGTTTGCCATGATCTCCAACAATTCATATGCCTCATCACAATTTTTCTCCATTAAAGACCCACCTGCGGCTGCATCGATATTAGATCGCATTGTAACATTCAAACTCTTGTAAAAAGTCTGAATCTGCAACCACATAGGAATGCCATGATGTAGACATTTCCTGAGTAATTCCTTAAACCTCTCCCAAGCTTCATACAAAGATTCTGAGTCTTCTTGAGCAAATGTTGTGATATATGACCTTAATCTTGCGATTTTAGCTTGCGGAAAAAACTTAGCCAAGAATTTCTATACAAGATCACTCCATGTAGATATCGAGCCTGCTGGTAGCGAATGTAACCAACTTTTCGCCTTACCACGAAGTATGAAAGGGAAAAGTCGCAATCTAAGTGCATCTTCAGAAACTCTTTCATATTTACATGTATCACAGATTTCAAAAAAATTGATCAAATGCTCATCCGGATCATCATTAGGGTACCCTCCAAATTGTACCGAACTTTGAATCATCTGTATCATGCTTGGTTGAATTTCAAAACTACTAGCTTGTATTGTAGGTCTTCTAATACTGGATTAAACATCCATTACCAACGGTGTAGCATACTCCTACAATGTTTTTTGTTCTTCTGCAGCCTTATTATCTAAATCTTGCATTTTGAAACAGTAACGAGAGTGCCTGCAAAAGAATAAAAATTTATGTTTAAATTAGAATCAAATTATTTGTAATTGATATTGGAAATAAAGAAATTAATTACTAGAATTATTCTCGACAACGTCGCCAAAAACTTGATGGGCTAAATCTATACTAGCAATTTACGTGCAAGTATACACGGTCAATCAAGTAATAAAGTGAAAGTAGAGTGTCGAACCCATGCAGAATAATCTAATAAACCAATTAATATTCCCAATAACTAACTTTAAATTAACCGAATTCTATTTAAACAAGAAATAAGTGTTTCGTAATCACTAATAGTTAAACTAATAAGAGAAACAAGTATGAATAATATAACAGAAATAAAATTATCAAGATTACAATTTTCCCCGATGATGTTTCCTATTCTTCCACTCCCTATTTAACTAGTCAAACGTTGCAGATTGCTAACTAAGAATTCATAAGTATTTATCTAACTTATTCCAAGATTAGATAAATGTCATCATTCTTAACTAGAACACTATGTTTCTATGTGAATAATCAACAATAATGCAATAGTTACCAATTCTTAACAAGTTCATGCGACACTTGGGTATATTTCTATCCCTTATGCAAATTGAATAACAATTCTTAACATGAAGTAATCCAACACATGTATCATATTCCACATCAAGTCTAGAATCAACGTTTCCATCTCATCTAGATCAACAGATTAATTGTTGGCCAAACAACTATTGAGTGAAAACCAAAATATAATAAACAATCTTGTAAACATCTGATTGAAGTTAAATAGTCAATAGATTAATAAAAATCAATCATCGGGTTCCATTGCAATCTTGAAAATAGAATTTAGTTCATGAATAAAGAAACAAATAACATCTCATCAATAATAGTCATTATAAACACAAGAGTTCAAAAGAAAGATAAAGAAAAGAATCTGATGGACAGCTCCTGCTAGAGTTCTTCAGATCTTGATCTTCAATCCTCTTTTCCCTCCCCTTAGATAGAATTGATTCAGAAGTGTTTTCTTCCTTTTTACGTAAATTAACCTCCCTCCCTCTTCTCCTTGGCATCGCTTCATATATAAAAGATACAGGAAAAACCTAATTTCGCCGCACACACGCGCGCGGAAAAATGCTCCAGGCGCCACGGCCCACAGAATCAGGCGTCGTAGCCCATAAAATTGAGCGCCGCGGCTCTTAATCCCTGCATAGTTTTCTTCCTTGCTCGTCCAATTGCTTCAAATATTGCGATTTTTACCACTTAACTCCTTTATTCCTACAAAATGAACAAAAGCCATAAATTGAGTACAAATTCTATAAAATGACATAAAATACTTAAAAACATACAAATTATTAAGCCTAAAAGTACCCAAATAATAAGTAAAAAACCTACTTATCATCTATGCCTTAAGTCTTGAACTGATATTGCTAGTCATATGCTCCATCTATAAAATGTCATTACACAACATTTCTCAACTTAAACACAAGTTCATCCTTTTGTATATTCTGAGTCTTTGTATTCTCTCCATCTATCTGCATATTGTGTGTGTGTTCAACATGGAACCAATCTTTTCATCTAAGAGAAAGAAACTTGCCTTACATTCTGAATTGCATCCTGATGTGTATACACCTATGTTAGTCTCTATTACTGCTAAAGCTAAATATAAGCACATGAGATATAGTCTCACTCTTGGGGTAGGTACATCATTTAACAGTTTTCCTAAGCTACTACAAAAGATAACCAATATAAGATGGAGGTGTCTTGTAGCTTTCCCAGATAGACAAATTTACCCAAATCTTATTACAGAGTTTTATGCTCACATTGATGAGTGGATTTTACATCTATGAATTACGTACGTTTGGCTTGATAATTTGTGAGTTCTTAAGTATTTTAAGTTAGTATTAGGTGTTTATAATGTTTTTATGCTATTTTGTAAGAAGAAGGGAGGAAATGCAATCCGAACATCTTTTGGAGTACAATAAGCAAGCAAACGCAAAAAGGGAAGATTGCAGGGCTGTTAACTCTAGGTTGGATGTATGTTCTTGGTTTGGAATTGGATTTTATTGTAGAGCTACTCCTTAGCTTTCCAGAACATTTTGAATCGTCACAATCGAAGTTCGGATGAGAAAGTAATGACCGTTTTACCAACGGGCGTTGAACCTCAAAGTTTGGAGTTGTCATTTGCATAGCAGCCACTTTAAGCCCAATTTCGACTTTGATCCAATCTGAATCTCTCAATTCTCAAAGAATGAAAGTTATAGATCGCGTCGAGAGCTTAGATTTGATAGGTGGCAGGCCCTGTAACTCCTCCCGGATCAAAAGTTATGACCATTTTACCAACAGACGTCCGAGCAAAATTTTGTCGGGCGCGGCCGCGCCGGTTCCAAGTGTATTTTTGGCACGGCCGCGCTGGTCTGCAGAGTGAAAAAACATGATTTATGGCACTTGGGCGAGGCCGCACTGCTTCCTAGGCCAAATATGGGCGCGACCGCGCTGGGTCGGGTTGTTGAAAAGCTTATTTTTGACACAACTTGAATGAAACAAGGATTGTAACTTCTAATTGGTTTAGGACTTTAACTAGAACCTATATATACATGATCTGGGGCATAGAATAGAAGAGATCTTGCTACTTTTTGCTAACCTTAGTTTGGGAGAAAGAGATGGATGCTTGAAGCAATTGCAAGAGCACAAAGGATGAAGGAGAAACTCAAGGATTGCGTCTACAGATTCTATTCTCTTCTCTACCTCTTATTTTATATTCTTGAATGCTATTTCAATTGTGGATTATGGATTTTAATTCAATCATGAACTAATTTCTTTTTAAGTTACAATGGAACTTATTGCGTAGCTTTTATTAATATGCTTCCTTGTTAATTATTATTGATTATTATCGGATTGTCTATTATGATTTGTGCATAATTGTTTAATTGCCTGATCAACAATTACCGTGGTAATCTTTATGAACTCGAGAGATGGATTATAGATTTAGACCTAATCATAATAGTATGTGATTGTGTTTTCTGCATACGATAGAATTCATGATTTGTGTCTAGGCTAGAGATATACCTATACGCCACATATAATCTGAAAGAGAACCTGTGCTTTAAATCCTTTTTAATTGTAATTCACATAGAGATATAGTGAATTAGTTAACTAGGGTGTTCATCTTAATTCTATCTTTTGTAGATTTAAGTTGATTCGTTTATGATACATCGAGAGATGGTTATAAATATTGATGAGTTCTTGATTAACAATCCGGAATAATTAATATAACTTAACAGGAAGTGTATTAATTCAATTGAAACATTAAGGAAAATTATAATCTTAAGCCTTTTTATCTGAATTCAATTCTTGGTATTTAGTGATTAGTTAGTTTAGTACTTTATTTTCAAATTTTAAAATCTTTTATCAAATTGTTTAAATAAAATTAATTTGATTATGAGTTAGTATTTGCTAATTATTATTAAATAATTCTCTGTGGGTTCGACACTCTCTTATCATTATATTACTTGTGGACTGCGTATTTTGCTAGTATAGAATTAGGCAAACACACATGACCTTTGTTAGAGATTCATCTGGTTTCTTAACTTGTATTAATACTTGCATACAAGGTCAAAACTATGTCATTGATGAACTACTCATCCTTCATGCATTACATCTTAGAAACTACATGTTAGATCTTCCAAAAATCATTGAATATACTCATCCTATAGGAATCTCTACCAGTGACTGCATCACTTTTAAACACAATTTAGCTACTGTTACTGATCAACTTGTGCCTGCAAACTTGTTTGATTTTCCATGCAAAGTTAGTCTTGACTTTTTGACTGCTCCATGTCAATTTCTGGGTAAAATTTTTCGCCAAAACTTCATGCCTGTCAGAAATGACAAACTTATGCATCCTTTTGACTTAGAACTCATAAAATGTGTTTTAACTGAGTGCATGTCATATAATCTTCCCTATTTCCTTTTGACATCTTTTGAGTTCTGCTATTATAATAACTACTTGGGTTATGGTCTTCTTTTAACTAGTATTTTCAAACATCTGGGGATTCAAGTTCTTAGTTATAAGACTCAACTTGTGCAGAATAGTAATATTGTCTCACATCTAAATCTTCCCCCAAGACCTCTAATAATCTTTAAACCTAACGACACTGAGCCTATTGAGTCTCATTTGAATCTGCTTTCTCAAATTGATGCTCTGAATAGCATAAATTGACTTTCTTTGCAAAATCAAAGTACCTTGATGAGTTAAATAGAGGCTTTACAGCTGTCTATACATCATCTTCGAGACATATTGTATGTGTTGATGGAACATCAGAAGGTATCAATACCTCCTTATCATTTCACTGCTAGCACAAGCTCGACTAAGGTTGATCAAACTGATCAAACCCCTCCAGATGCCACTCTTCCATCTCGTGACTTACATTTCTCCCCTGTCCACTTGGATGAATTCTAACTATTTGGGAGGACTATACTACTAATATATATATATATATATATATATATATATATATATATATATATCTTTACTAACTATTTGGGATGACTATACCTATATTCTAACCTAACAACTACTACAATACTTCTGTAGCTTCTACCTTTACTACTGTTGCTTATTCTCACTTTTTTCTCTTATGTAGGTTTTTGTAAAGAATGTTTCCATACTAACTGTTTTCTGCAGGTTATGAATAATTTAAAATTCCTTTGAGGTTTGTGTTTCATCTAGTATCATTTCAATTGATTTTTTTTACTTGAACCTCCTTATTAGATTTTAATCGTTATCTTTGAAATATGAATCTTGGACATCATTTTTGAATTTGACTCCACAAGTTGGTCATCGTGTTGACAGTTTGGACATTATTGGACTGTAGGTATAATTAAATTGCAAATCTCTAATGTTTATTCTTTATCTTATTATTCTAATTATTCTATCCATTCATTATATCATTGTTATAATCATTGTGGTGAATTTTCTCTTTGACCTGAGTGCAAAGAAGAAGTGTTGACTGATATGATTATGACCAAAGGCTGTAGACTGGTATGATCATGACTATTGGTGTTATAGTTGAATGTCTTTGGTGTAGGGTGTAAAGACGATATGATTCTTGAATGTCTTTGGTGTAGGGTGTAAATACGATATGATTGTTGTGTGTCTTTAGCCTTTATGGCAAGGACATGGGTGAAAGTTTTATTTAGCCTTTGTGGCAAGGATATGTGGTGAAAGTTCTCTTTAGCCTTTGTGGCAAGGAGAAACTGTTGATTGACATGATTATGAAGAGGAACTGTGAATTGTTGTAACCATGACTTTTGGTGTTACAAGTAAAGACATGTGGTGAAAGTTCTCTTTATCCTTAATGCAAAGAAGAACTGTTGATTGCTGTTATAGGGACAAAATATTGTTACTGAACTTTTAAATTGGAGAAGATAGTAGATATTATGATCTATTTGACTCTTCTAATGGATTGTTTATTCCGCTACAGATAATTGTTGAAAACTGATATCATCTACCATATGTTCTAAGTATCTAATTTATTATTGTTGAAGACTATTGATAATTTATTTATCTTAGTCATGATACTCTTTACTGGGCTATTTGTGCTCACCCTTTTGTTTCACAATTCCTTTCAGGTAATAAGAGTATAGCTGGGTCTAGCGGGGAGAATGGGGGAATGGTGTGATGGTCCGAGTTAGTGGTCCGAGCTAGTGGCTGTCCTCACCAAGTCATCAAAATAGTGTGGTAATAATTGAATTAAGAACTTAAAGCGTATGTGTCGGCATTTTACTAACAAATTTTGGTGAACCAAATAGGGTGGTGTGAACCCGAATTTTGGGAGCGTCACACGTACCTATCATACAAGATGTCCAACCACATACAAAATCCTGTTGCCATAAGATATGATTGTCCGCATCCACTTGTTGACTATATCTATGAGCACTATCTATATAATCTTGGAGTATGGTTGGAATACAATCCTCAGTCTGACATAATAAAGATAATCATATGACAAGAAAATCCATACCATTGGAATGAAGAGGATAATAATCTTCTTGTATTCCTTTGGGGTCTATTGGGTCAACCAAGGACAATTCTCAAGTTCTATGATATCTATTATAACTTAAAAGCATGGTCTCCCATGTACGAAGGCTTCCTTGAGCATTTTCCAAGGGTTTTGATTCCCAAATTAATTATTAATTGTACCTATATATAGAGTGTTATTTGAAAGTAGTATGCACACAAGCCGATCATATTTGATATGATGTAGCATATACTTTGTAATCTTATTCGTTTATTAATAAAAGAATTGATTTTCTTAAAAGGCGTTTTACATTATCTACATGATGCTATTATATTAAATGTGATAAACAAATAGTTTTGAGCAATGCTTTTAGAATCATGATGATGATCATGCTAATGAGATCTAAATTCTAGATAGCTCATAAACTAAAATCGTTCCTAATCGTTGGATTACTAAAAAGGGTATTAGTGAATCCGGATAGATTAGTACATATGTTGCTTGCTCTTAGGAAGAGGATGATTGATCTCATAATCATTTGTGTAGAGACACTAAAGCAAGTATGTAGGTGCTTATTGGAGAATAAGTACACTGAACGTGGTTCGCTAAGGAATACTCGCCTGTCAATAGGAATTTCTCTAGTGATAGTAGTACAAGTGATCCTTGGACTTGAGATCATCATAGTATCTTGTGTATGATGAGTTATACTTTGACATGTCCCTTAAGACCTTTAGGGTATATCAAAGGGTATGATTGGGTATAATAATTTGTACATGGAGATACGTGAATGGTCAACAAAGAATCTACCACGTCTAGTAAAAGATGTGAATGTCCTATGTGATTCGATAAATGACAACTCAGTAGTCCTTGGCCAAGGCGGAATGAAATTAGAAAGGAGGTTCTAATTTGCATTATTTAGAGTTGTTCATTTGGGAATCGAAATACATATAATTAAATAAATAAGACTTGACAGTAAATCTATGTTTTATATTTAATTGGGACATTATATGGTAGAAGGATTGAATTGTACGGTAACTATGCATTGAAAGGTTCTTTTGTGATTAATGTTGAAATCTATATTATCTGGAAAGTCATTGATCGCTAAGGGGGCTTAACCTTATTGTAGAATAAATATTATTTATTTAAATGAATTAAATAGTTTAATTTATTTATTTAAATAAGATTAGAATTGTTCTAATTGATTTATTCACAACCGGTTTAATATGGAGAACCTAAAGGGTCACACCGCAAAAAGGAAAAATATGATGTGCTCCCATTTCCATTCTGGGATTTCTAACGGTTGTAATAGCCCACTTGGCCTCTGATGTTCTGCTTTAATTTTCTGACATGTCAAACACTTGGCTACACAATCGGCAACGTCTCTCTTAATATTCGGCCACCAAAAATGTTGTCGGAGATCTTGGTACATCTTCGTACTTCCCGGATGAATTGAATATCTTGAATTATGAGCCTCGCTCAAAATTTTCTCCTTAACCTCTTGTACTGGCGGAACCCAAATTCTTCCCTCAAATCTTAATACTCCGTCGTTATCCACCTTGAATTTCACTTCGTCACCTCCAGATATTCTTTTCCTGATTCTATCACATTCGTCGTCCTGATTTTGTATTTTCTTAACCTTATCCACCAAAGTTGAACTGATTCTCGACTGAAATAATTTTTTGTCACACTCTTCTGAAAATTTCACCTCCAACTCCAGTTTTGCCATTGTTGTAATTAGCTCCTCTTGAGCGGTAATCATAAATAATTTCTCCCGTCCTTTTCTGCTTAAGGCGTCGGCCACAACGTTCGCTTTACCCGGATGGTATAAAATCTCGCAGTCGTAATCTTTTATCAATTCCAACTATCTTCTCTGACGCATGTTCAGATCCTTCTGTGTAAAAATATATTTCAGACTCTTGTGGTCTGTATATATTTCACACTTCTCCCCGTAAAGATAATGCCTCCATATTTTCAAAGCAAACACTACCGCGGCCAATTCTAAATCATGGGTAGGATGCCCTTTCTCATAGTCTTTTAATTGTCGTGACGCATACGCAATGACCTTACCATTTTGCAAAAGCACACAACCTAGTTCCTTATGCGACGCATCACTATACACCACAAAATTTCCTGTGCTATCCAGTAGAGACAACACAAGCGCCGTACTCAGCCTCTTCTTTAATTCTTGAAAACTTTCCTCACACTTCTCCGTCCAAACGAACTTCACCATCTTTCTAGTCAAATTCGTTAACGGAGTCGCGATTTTGAAAAAATCTTGAATAAATCTCCTGTAGTAACCTGCCAATCCGAGGAAACTCCTTATTTCTGATGGCGTTTTCGGCTGATCCCAGTTAATCACTGCTTCAACCTTTGACGGATCCACCGAAATTCCATCCTTGTCAATCACATGTCCAAGAAATTGCACTCGCTCTATCCATAATTCACACTTTAAAAATTTAGCGTACAACTTCTCTCTTCTTAACGCTTCCAATGTCAACTTCAAATGCTCTGCATGCTCTTCCTTGGTTTTGGAATAAATTAGAATATCATCAATGAATACTACTACAAACTTGTCCAAAACGGCTTAAACACCCTGTTCATTAGGTCCATGAATGTTGCAGGAGCATTCGTTAGACCAAATGACATCACCAGAAACTCGTAATGACCATAACGAGTTCTGAACGCTGTCTTGGGTACATCTTCCTTCCTCACCTTCAACTGATGATACCCACTCCTCAAATCTATCTTCGAGAAATATCTAGCTCCTTTCAACTGATCAAACAAGTCGTCGATTCTTGGCAACAGGTATTTATTCTTAATCGTGACCTTGTTCAACTCCCTGTAATCAATGCAAAGTCGCATCGATCTGTCTTTCTTTTTAACAAACAATACCGGTGCTCCCCACGGCGATATGCTCGGTTGAATATACTTCTTATCTAAAAGTTCTTATAGCTGCACCATCAATTCTTTCATCTCTACTGGGGCCATACGGTACGGAGCTTTCGATATCGGGGCAGTTCCTGGCGCCAAAACGATTATAAACTCAACTTCCCTGTCTGGCGGAAGTCGTGGCAAATCGTTGGGAAAGACGTCTACAAAGTCCCTTACGACATGTATCTCTTCTAATTTCGGACTCTCTTTTCGAGTATCAACTATGTAGGATAAGTATCCCATACAGTCTTGTCTTAACAACTTCCTGGCCTGCATCATCATCAGACAACTCGCTTGTCTAGGCGATTTGCTATCGTAAAATACTACCTTTGACGGAGTCATAAGGTTAATACGTTTCTTTTGGCAATCAATTATCGCTCCATAATTGAATAACCAATCCATACCCAAAATAACGTCAAATTCCCCAAGTTTGATTGGGATCAGATCTATTGTCATCACGTTTCCCTTAATGTTCACTCTACAGTTCTTGTGTACATACCTAACAGGAATCACTTCCCTATTCACAATTTCTATGTTCAAAGGGTAATCTAATTCCTCATTAGGCAATTCTAAGTTCTTAGCAAAGTCATCAGATATAAATGAACAAGTAGCACCCGAATCAAACAATACATAAGCATCTATATTATTGATCGCAATGATACCTGACACCACATCGCGAGACTGCACAACGTCTTGCACGATCATGTTGAAAGTCCTGGCGGTAGGTCGGTTTGTTAGTGCAGATCCGGTTATAGTCAACATGTTACCACCATTGTTTCCCTTATTCCCTCCTGTTCCTGCTCCTCCTGCTGTCTTCTTGGGACAATCCCTAGCCAGATGATCCTTTGATCCGCATGTGAAACAAGCACCCTTCTTTGGATTCAGAAAATTCGGCGCTATGTGGCCCTCCTGGTTGCAATTGTAGCAAACTCTCTTCCCCTTCAGGCAAATTCCCACGTGATTCTTCCCATATGTAATACACGCTTCTACCTTCTTCTTCTGACCTCCTTGCTGATTTCTAGTAGATCCATTATCATTCCACTTCCTCTTCTGGTTGTGACCTCCACTGTTACTACCACTCACTTTGTTATTTTCATTTTCGCCTTTCTTCTTCTTCTTCTGCTCCTAGTTATACTTAGTCAGAGCATCACTCCTACCTTCGGCGATAATCGCCTTCTCCAAAACTCCGGCAATAGTGTTTAATTGGAACATTGACACCTTGCTGTACAACCACGGCTTCAATCTTTGTTCAAATTTTCTCGCCTTTCTCTCATTCGTATTCACTTGGTAAGTTGCGAACCTAGCCAACTTATTAAACTTCGCCGCGTACTATGGTACAGTTATGGTACCCTATTTCAGCTTTAGAAATTGAATCTCCATCTGGTTACGCGAGCTCGTCGGAAAGTACATCTCAAAGAACATCTCCTTAAACCTCTCCCATGCGATTACACCCTGACCTCCTCAAACCTTATTCGTCTGCCACCAATAGATGGCCTCTGATTTAAGCATGAACGTCGCAAAGACAGTCTTTTGGTCCTCACTAACCCTCGTAATGTCAAATACTTTCTCCATTTCCATCACCCAGGTTTGGGCTTCGATCGGGTTCAGGGAACCCCTAAATTCTGGCGACCCTACCGCTTTGAAATCTTTAAATGATGTCACTGGTGGAGCTTGCGGCTGATTCGCAAGTACTCCAGCCAAAAGGTTCACCAACTGCTGAACAGGATTAGCATTGGCGTCATTGTTGTTAGTAGAGCTCTCCTGAGCTTGTTGACGTGGTTGGCGTCTCGGCGGCATTTTCTGTTCAAGAATATGCGCTTATTAGATTAACACTCAATTTTCTTAAGTGTTTAATATTTAACTCAAACAATTCATGTTTAACATTTAACACATAACATCTTCAAATAAATCTGATATTTCATTAATTCAAAGGTCTTAAACATAGAAAGATAACATCACTGCTATTTACATCAACTACCCCAAGATCAAATAATCTTTAGGATTAAATAGTCATATTCCATTGTGTATAATCACGCTAGAATTTACATCATAAACTACCATAAATATTTACACATAATTCAAAATGTCCCTATCACGGCCTACTAAGGCGTCGAACTGCCTGCCTACGTTCTTCCTCCATGATACGGAGCATCATCCTGCGATCCAACATGTACCATGATAAGTCCTTGAACTGAACTGGATAGTGAAAAACTCGATCCTGGGCCCTATCAATCGTTGGCTGAAAAGTATAGTCTGTCTCCTCAATATTAGCATTCTTTTCCCGTTCGCCTTTTTCAAAAATCTCTGCACGTTGAGCGTTGCTCATCCAGGCATCCTCTGCTCTCGCACGTTCTGCTGACTCCTCACTCAGATCATCCTTCAGTTTTTGAATCTCAAGTTTCATTTTCTCATTCTCAGCGAAAAGGTCTTCCTTTTGGCTTTCTCCCTGAACTAACTTGTTAGATATCATGGTTTAAATTTGATGTTGTGCAGTTAATGAATATGTATATCAGTAGCTGAGTTTGTAAAGTCCTTAATGGGAAGGTGATGTACAAAGGACTTAGAATAGAAAAGATCAAAGTTGTTAGGCTGATCTTATGTGCTGATCGTAGAGTACTACCATAACTCTGTGTAAAGAAACGTAGAGCTTGCTCGGCGAGACGCAGAGCTTCCTCGGCAGGACATAGAGATGACCCGGCAGGACGTAGAGATGGCTCGGCAGGACACAAAGCTTTCTCGACAGGACGTAGAGCTTGCCCGGCAGGACACAGAGCTTCCTCGTCAGGACGTAGAGATGGGTCGGCAGGACGCAGAGCTTGGTCGGCGGAACGTAGAGCCTTGTCGTCAGGACGTAGAGCCTTCTCGACAAAAACAAAGGGTTATCCCTGTATCAAGACAAACTCTCACCTATCGTAGAGTAGTTCATGCCAGCACTCAGACTAAATCAACACCTCTTTTGATGAACATGAAGGCGAAGACATTGATGCCACTTCAGAATGATCAAAATGAAATATGAAGATCACAGTGAATATCTACAAATATCAAAACGACTGTAAACACACTGACGGCACTACGGCTAAGCAAGAACGTAGAATCAAATGTCAGACGAGCAACTCAGATTTGAATATTCTAAGCTGCCCATAACAAACAGTCAGTAGAATGACCTGCCCAAGATAGTTGTTGAATATTAAACAAACAAGTGGGGAGCAAATAGCTACAATCTGCAGCCGGTCAGAGCAATATTCCCACCACTGTCTTAAAGTCAGACTAATGGAAGCTGACTCACCCCACTACTGCAGTCAGCACAGAATAAACTATTCCTAAACCCAGTAGCACATCTCAAACGGTAAAAATAGATGCAACGACCACATTTCAACGGGAAGATTCTTAAGAGCATCTACATAAGGCAGAAGGATTGAAGGTTCAAGTCAAGCAAGAACAACGAAAAAGAAGATCATACTTGAAACACTATCATTCTACAATCCAAGAGGAAACATCTTGCTTTGCTACTGAGTTTATCAAACCTAATGCTTCAAGCAACTGAGTAGCAACAAAACAAATCACTCTTCATCAAGTGAAAGGGCCAATAGGTGACCACAACAAGTCTGCTGGACTTGTGGAGTACCAAAGGGTATTCTAAGGCTGCTGGTCTTAGATTATAGAATTCCAAGGCTGTTGGCTTTGAAGAGTACATTGAGTACTGGTGTTCCAAGACTGAGGGTCTTGAAGGAATCTTAGTGATTCAGTTGTAACGATATCCTTAGTGGATTTGCTACTCGAGGAGTAGAACAGTGGAGTAGGAGTCTTGTGTGCTCCGAACCACTTAAAACCTTGTCTCTATCTCTTTGCACTTATCAATTGATATAACTGCTATAACTGTCATATCACTGCTTTTCCACTGCTCTATTTTCTACAAGGGATTCATACAAATCATATTCCGCTGTGCTTCATTATTGGATACATTAACTAAACTGTTAAGTCATCCTTTTTGAAAAGAAAATTTCAAAGGTTTTTAAAATATCTGTTCAACCCCCCCTTCTAGATATCTTTTGTGCCTCTGAAAACTAACAATTGGTATCAGAGCAGGTTCTCTTATTTAAAGCTTAACCCGCTTGAGTAGATCAATGGCACAAACCAGAAATGGATCTGAGCAAGGCGGAGGAAACAAACCACCCATGTGCAACAAGGACAAATTTGCCAACTGGAAAGTTCGCATACAGGCATACATGGATGCCATTGACGAGGATCTATTTGACACTGTCATCAATGGGCCTTATGTACCAACCAAGCTGACGCCAACTGCTGAAGATCCAAATAAAGTCTCAATCAAACTAAAGAAAGATTGGACTGATGCAGAGAAGAAAACAGTTCAGTTAGACAAAAGAGCCAAAAACATTTTGTTCATGGCTCTAGAAGATGAATTATTTGAAAACGTGGTCAACTGTACAACAGCTAAGGAAGTATGGGATGCACTGCTGATCATGAATGAAGGAACGAAAGAAGTCAGAGAAAACAAGCAGTCCTTGCTCACTCAGCAGTATGAAATGTTCACCCACATCTCAGGGCAAAACATCACTTCCACATATGAAAGATTCAACGTACTACTCAACTTTCTTTGAGCGTATGGAAAGGCCTATCCAAACAAAGATCTCATCATCAAGTTCATGAGAGCTCTACCAAGCAAATGGGATGCCAAAACTACTGCCATTAGAGAGTCAAAGAATCTTCATGAAATAACTGTTCAGATGTTATATGGAAATCTTCTCACTTATGAACTGGAGCTGACCCAACGAGCTGAAACACTGTCAGAAGGAAAGAAGAAAGAAAGAGGAATTGCTCTAAAGGCATCTACTTCAAAATTAGCTGACTCAGATGATGATGAAGATGATGAACTCAATGATGAAGGATTTGCTATGTTGGTCAGACACTTCAAAAGATTTATAAGCAGAAACAACAGACAGAGGAAGTTCAGTAGCAGCTCTAAAGAACAAGTTAATGACTTGTGCTACAACTGTAAACAACCAGGTCATTTCATCGCAAACTGTCCCAAGCCTCCAAGAAATGATCCAAAGAAGGACAAGAAAAGATCAGAGTTCAAAAACCACTACAAGGCCAAGAAAAAGGAAAGAGGGTTCGTCGTTGAAAGTTCATAGAGTGACTTAGACAACGACTCAAGTCCTAAATCAGGTGAAGATGAAGAAACTCAAAAAGCCAACCTATGTCTAATGGTTAAAGAAGGAAAAAGCAAGAAAGAATTCAATGTGGATGAGGTATTTGACTTTTATTGTGACACCCCCAAATCTGGGTTTCCTAACCTCGAATTCGGTGTTCACGATACTCAACAACAAACATACTTTCTAACTAATGCGGAATAATAAACATACATTGTTTATCAAAATAGTAATAAAGTCTTACAATCATGGTCCCAAGGTTCTTTAACCTTAACTTAAAACATACCCTCAATACAATAAGAGTTCACATAGCCAAATAACATTTAAGATAAACTAGTACATAAGCCATATCAGGCAACTACTCTTGCACCTTCCCTTTTCCTTTGTCCCCTTTAGACGTTTCTGCCTTAGCTGAAATAAAGATCATGATATAGCAAGGGTAAGCAACTAGTTTGCTTAGCAAGTTTATACACAAGGGAGATATATCATGAATAGAAGGAAATTTCGCTTTCAATGTTCAACAACAGTATAAAATTGTGAAGAAACATGAATTAATAGTCAACAGTTGAATATTCGAATACTTGAATGACAGTTATTGAGTGGTTGAAAATAATCATAGACATTTGCCAAGGTTCTCAGCATTTAAACTGGACCTCTTAATATGTTTTGGTAATCAAGGGGATCAACCTTTCATACCCCGTGATTTATGCATAAACACTTAATAACAAGCATTGATATCATGCCTTAATCAAATTTATCCTTTTCTCAGCCAAGAGTTCTTACCATAACAATTTAATGAGAACAGCTTTTAAAATACATTTGATTCAACAAATTTAGACAAGATTGATCTAGCTGATACAAATAGCATAGATCTATCTCATAAACAGTTCATGCTTGAAAGAACTTTAATCTAATTCACAGTTCAATAATAATAGAATAGGAATTCAATTGCACAAGGTGCGAATCTCAATAATCAGTATAGATGTGAATAATCAACAATAATTATTCACTAACATGCTTCGAAAATAATAACTCGAGTTTGAGTTAGGGAACTTGCCTGTCTGCTCAGCTACAAATAATTCTAGCTTTAACTAATTGGCCTTGAAGAACCTAACATTGATAATGTTGATCTATCAATTAGTACTGCGTAGTTGTATATCGACACGCTTACTTATGCTATTTATTTAACAATTAAGCAAATCACATAGCACACATAAACTATCGTAAATCCTATAAGACACTTAATTGATCCTTAGGTTGATGGTTTAATTAATTAACAATGTTTCCCTTAAGTGATAATCCCTTATTAACCTCTAAGAAATTTATTATGATTGTTAAATTAATTAACATTACTCTTTCTTAAGTAATATTCATTTATTAAACCCTTAAACAATTTATTGTTTAATTAATGGGTTATTAAACTCTCTCTATTTTATTAACTTTATCCTCATTTAATTACTATTAAATAATAATTAATTAATTATCTTTAGTTATTAATAATAGTAATTAATAACTAATTACAGTTACTTATTATTTAATTATTAATTAGATAATAATCGAATTATAAATTTTAATTGTCTTTAATTATTTAAGATTTAAATGATAATTAGTTAGGTTTATTTATTATTTAAAGTTAATCAAATAATAAATAATTAATTAGTAAATATGAATTATCTTTAGTTATTATTTAATAATAAATAACTAATTAGGTTTATTTATTATTTAAAGTTAATCAGATAATAAATAATTAATTTATAATTCTTAATTATCCTTAATCATTGTTTAAAATAAATAAACAATAATTAATTTATTATATATGGAAAATATAATAGCATATCCCAGAATTAAATTTTATAAGGCTCTTATTTTATTTATTATTATTTATAAATAATAATAATGATAATAAGGTTTAGTATTTAAATTTAATTAAAAATAAATCTTGATGGCACATCTGTAATTAAAGCGAAGTTTGGACGGAGGGGCATAGCCGTAATTTCCCGCCTGCTCGCCTGCCCGTGCATTGCGCGTGAGTCTCCCTGCCTGGCCAAAACGACGCCGTTTGACGCCCGGACTCAGCAGCCTGGCGCACCATGCGCGGCCAGCCCATTCTCAAACCAGGCGCGCGCCATGCGCGGCCTGCCTTAGCCCAACCAACCAGCAGCCTTCTAGAGAGTTTCGGTTGGTTCCTTCCTTTTCTTCTCCACCAAATGAGTTCTAATACCAACAAGCATGTTTTAAATCTCCAAAATAAATTCCAAAAAAAAATTTCCATGACCAAGAAAAATATTCCTAATATTACAATAAAATATTTATGACTTAAATCAATATTTTCCACCCATAAATATTATACTCCAATAAATAATATTACTCCCATGTCTTAGCATACAAACCCACCAAAACATGTTACAAAATTTTTTAAAACCTATATATGCTATCAATAAGGCATACAAGACCAAGATCTCTACTTATATAGCTTTTAACCCACATTTGATAAACATATTTTTGCAATAATATAGATCTAGCAAAATAAAACTTAGATCTAGCAAAATAAAACATAGATCTATACACACTTCATTCCTTCCATAAGCATCAACAACAAACATAAAAATGTAATCCCAACACAACAACTAGGGTTTGAAGAAATGAAGATCCAAACCTAAATTTTGAACACCACCTCCTCTTTAATTTTCCTCTCAAATATTTCTCACAAGTGTTTAAGCTCCACCTGAGAATGGGTTTCTTCCTTAGCTCTCTCTCAAGCTCACAAACTCTCTATACTTGGTGAATAATAGCTGAACCAACCCCTACTAGCATTGGTGAGGGGTCCTATTTATAGGAAAGTAGAGACCATGGGCAAAATAGTCATTAATCATGACTAGGAAAGGGCAATTTGATCAATTCATCAATAATAGGAAGCTTCCTAGCAACTTCCTCAAGGGTATTTTAATCATTACCCAACTTCTTTTAAGGTTAAAATAGTCTTTTCGCAAAATCTTAATTATCCATTAGTTATTAACCATTCTTCATTGGTTATTAGACATTGGTTATTATCTTGCCATAATTACATTGTTTAAACACAATGGTTATTATCCCGCCATAATTACATTGGTTATTAACCACTCTTGGCCATTTTAGCCATTACACACCAATTCCTACACTTAACTCACATATGGTTATTTCTTAACCATAGTTATATCATACCTGCCAACACAAGTATAGACACATCTTATACATCTCCCACCAATTAACCCAAGTTGGTTTAAATAGAACACAACGTTAACTCATTAAATTAAATTAGATTTAATTAATAAGGACGTTCAAAATTCACGGGCATTACATTTATTCTCCTGATTTAACTATTGATGACCTTAGAGATGGCATGCATGACTCTATGATAGAATTGCACAAATATATGAAACTGTTTAGAATTCTGTCAAAAGATCATTCTCTCCTTTAAGAAGAAAAAGAGAAAGCGGTCGTAGAGTTGGAAACTGCTCTACGAACGGCTAACTCATGTACCATTCTGGAAGCTGAGAATGCTAACCTAAGACTTGTAAATGAGCTCAATACTCAGAAGGAGTTAATTCTAGTCCCCAAAATCCAGGAACTAGAAAAGACTATCTCATCATGGAACAAGTCCTCTCTGTCTATGGATACCATAATCTCTAGTCACAGATCAATAGCTAACCGATCAGGACTGGGTTTCTGCAATTCTCCTTCAGAAATCTCAGTAGCTGAGCCTATGAAAGCTAATAGCTCTCCTAATTTTGATAAGAAAATTGTATTTGTGAAATCCCTACAAAATGTTAATACGTTTCATTCAAATTCTGCAAATCAAAGTACTGTTTCATGCACCACTCTAGGATTCAAGAAATCAAAGAGTAAGTCAAATTCTGTATTTAAGTCACGAAGGGACGTAGAGCATGATAAGACTCTCTCTACGAACCAACCTGACAAGAATCATAGAGATAACTTCAACTCTACGAAAACTATGAATCATAGAAAGACAAAAAGGAGTCCATACTCACACACAGGCATGCATTACACTCAATGTTACAATTGTTATAAATATGGTCATAAAGCTGCAAAATGTTATTATTACCCTATACTGCACAGACTCAAAATCAAACAGATTTGGGTTCCCAAAGTTACTAATGAATATGGACCCAAGCAATATTGGGTACCAAAATGAAAGCTGATCCTTTATGCAGGTACAAAGCTCCACTGAATCAACATGGTACCTTGATAGTGGATGCTCTAGGCATATGACAGGCAACAAGGCCCTTCTGTCTAACTTTGAAGAAAAAGATGGTCCTGCAGTCATCTTTGGTGATAACAATTCTGGAAAGACAAGAGGATATGGTTCAGCTGGGAATGGTGTTGTGTTCTTCAGCAAAGTGGCATACGTTGAAGGACTAAAACACAATCTTCTCAGCATCAGCCAACTGTGTGATAAAAATCATCAAGTCACTTTTCTCAACAATCAGTGTCAAGTCAAGGACATGACGACCAACTTATTGAAGCTGATAGGAACCAGAGAAGGGAATGTCTATACTGTCAACCTTGCAGATTTAAGACCTGATGAAGCTGTATGTTTTCTTGCCAAAGCTTCTGAAGATCAGTGTTGGCTGTGGCATAGGAGGCTATCTAACTTAAACTTCAAAAGCATGTCAAGACTTGCCTCAAATGACCTAGTTGCAGGACTGCCAAAGCTCAACTTCATTAAAGAAAAACCCTGCAAAGCATGCCAGTTTGGAAAACAAACAAAGAGCTCATTCAAAAGCAAAGCAGTCAACTCAAATGATAAGCCACTTATGTTGCTCCATATGGATCTCTTCGGGCCTATCCCAACTACAAGCCTTGGTGGAAAGAAATACTCTCTGGTGATAGTAGATGACTACACCAGATTCACATGGGTATTCTTTCTAAGCTCTAAAGATGAAACCAACTCTCATTTGATCAAGCTGTTCAAACTTGTCATGAATGAGAAAGAAGAGAAGATCAAGGCCATAAGGAGTGATCATGGAAGGGAATTTGATTTCACTGAGGTAGAACTTTACTATGAGGAAAATGGCATCAATCACAACTTCTCAGCCCCAAGAACTCCACAACAAAATGGAGTAGCTGAAAGGAAGAATAGGACATTGATTGAAGCAGGAAGAACATTACTAGCAGCTGCTCAACTCCCTAAGTATTTTTGGGCAGAAGCTGTCAGCACTGCATGCTACACTCAAAATAGGTCTCTCACTCACTCCCTCCTTCAAAAGACTCCCTATGAATTATGGAAAGGAAGGAAGCCAAACATTAGCTACTTTCGTGCCTTTGGTTGTTTATGCTACATCCTCAACAACGGCAAAAAGTATCTAACCAAATTTCAACCCAAGTCAGATGAAGGAATTTTCCTTGGTTATGCTACAGACAGCAAGGCCTACAGAGTATTCAATAAGGAGTCATTGAGTGTTGAAGTCTCTATTCATATCACATTTGATGAGTCAGAATCAAAGAAGAAAACCTCCTCACTCAATGATCTAGCAGAGGAGGACTCTACGATCACTAAGTCCAAAATCGTAGAGTTAGGCTCTACGATCGTTGAGCCAGAAGCAGAAAGTGTAGAGCAAGAAGAGGCAAACGTAGAGATCCCTATGCTTGATAATGAGTCTCCTCGATCTGAACCAGAAATCAACTTGGAAGAACTCAGATAAGAAGGCACTAGAACTGATGTTCCAAGAAGGAGAAAGTGGACAAAGGATCACACTGAAGATCTGATAATTGGGGATCCTAATGCAAGAGTCAGAACAAGATCAGCAACTCAAAATGAATGCATCTACCTAAGCTTTCTTTCTCAAATAGAACCCAAAAAGGTAGAAGAAGCCTTAGAAGATTCAAACTGGATAGAGGCCATGCAAGAAGAACTCAACCAATTTGAAAGAAGCAAAGTCTGGAGATTAGTTGAAAGGCCAACACAACATCCAGTCATAGGCACCAAATGGGTCTTCAGGAACAAGATGGATGAAGATGGTGTTATCACAAGAAACAAAGCAAGACTGGTAGCTAAAGGTTACTCACAAGAAGAAGGAATTGACTATGATGAAACCTTTGCTCCAGTTGCAAGATTGAAAGCAATCAGAATCTTTCTTGCCCATGCAGCCCACATGAGATTTAAAGTCTTCCAAATGGATGTCAAGAGTGCTTTCCTCAATGGAGAACTTTAAGAAGAAGTTTATGTAGAACAACCTCCAGGTTTTATCAATCCTACCCTTTCTAATTATGTTTATAGATTAGACAAAGCACTGTATGGATTAAAACAAACACCTAGAGCATGGTATGAAACACTCACTAATTTTCTTACAGAAAAGGGATTCACTAGAGGTAGAGTAGATACCACTTTATTCCTAAGAAAGCACAAGGATAAATCACTTCTAGTTCAAATCTATGTGGATGATATTATATTTGGTTCAATTGATGTAAAACTGTGTGAAAGGTTTGTCAAGCTGATGCAGAGTAAGTTCAAAATAAGCATGATGGGAGAACTGAATTTCTTCCTTGGACTTCAAGTAAAGCAAACTGATGAAGGTATATTCATCAACCAAGCCAAATACATCAAAGATCTATTAAAGAAGTATGGCATGGAATCAGCTTCCATCATGAAAACTCCCATGGCACCTGCAACCAAGCTTGACAAAGATGAAAAAGGTAAAAGTATTGACATCACTCAATACAGAGGTATGATCGGATCTCTTCTATACCTAACTGCCAGTAGACCAGATATCATGTTTGCCACTTGTATTTGTGCTAGATTTCAAGCTAATCCTAAGGAATCTCACTTGTTGGCTGTTAAGAGAATCTTCAGGTATCTTAAAGGAACACCAAATTTGGGACTCTGGTATCCCAAAGAGTCACCCTTTGAGTTAATGGGATATTCAGATGCTGACTATGCAGGGTGCAAGATAGACAGGAAAAGCACAAGTGGCACATGTCAATTCCTTGGAAATAGACTTGTCTCCTGGTTTAGCAAGAAGCAAAACTCAGTTTCAACCTCTACTGCAGAAGCTGAATATATTGCTGCAGGGAGTTGCTGTGCACAAATCCTATGGATGAAAAATCAATTAGCTGACTATGGTTTTGCATTTAAATCCATTCCAGTTCATTGTGACAATACTAGTGCAATTGCTATAACTCATAATCCTGTCATGCATTCAAGAACCAAGCACATAGATATAAGATATCATTTCATAAGAGATCATGTGCAAAGTGGAAATATAGCATTACATTATATTCCTACTGAAAATCAGCTTGCCGATGTATTTACAAAACCCTAGATGAATCTAGATTCAACATGCTGATAAGTGAACTTGGAATGCTAAATTTACATCCATAATATTATGCTTTGAAATCTACTAACTCTGCAGAAAGATGGTTCGTAGAATAAAGAAAGCTGGAAAAACAGCTCAAGGGAAAATCAAGCTGCCTAGACGTACTCTACGATCGTCGAGAAAAAGGGAGGTCGTAAAGTAGAAAGGGGCTCAGGAATGAAACAACTCAGAAGAAGCTAAAGGGAAAAACAGTCTTCTCCCTTCAGCCTAAAACGAGCACGCACCAAACACGTGACTATTAGTCCACTCAGCAGAAAAAGAGGGAAGTTTTTCACTAACTCATTTCAAATTATTTTCCAAAAAAAAAAAAAAACTCTTCCTCTCCATCTTCGCTGAAACCTTAGCTCTCAGCTTTAATCAAACTCTGAGCAAAATTCGTCCTTGTGCAACAAAATCAAAGAAATTCTCAAATGGCACTCTCACCAGTAATCTCAGGGAACTCCCTCGATTTCAAAGATTTTGCTTCAGCTGAAACAAAGTACAAGAGAATCATCTCCTTGCTGCGACGATCAGGACTCTACGAAGCCCTCGACACCAACACTCTGATATATCCAGCATTGGTGAGAGAATTCTATTCAAATGGAATTATTGGAGACAGAATTTTGTCCACGAAGGTCAAAGGGATCCCACTTCAGCTATGTGCCTCAGAGATCAATGTAGCCCTAGGTTTCAAAAATGACGGGCTCACTACTATCCAGTTCATCAACATTGAAGAAGGGCTGAAGTGAATGCATCATGAGACCAACCCAAAGCTGAGGGGATTAAAGAAAAAGGAATTCCCTCAAAAGTATGAGTTCCTTGCTGATATTGTGGGTAAATGTATTCTTTGCAAAGATTCAGCTCATGATTCTGTCAACGACATTCAGCTCAGAATCATGACTGCTATTGTGAAAAAGATTCAACTGAATTATGGTGCCCTTCTCTTAGAATGGATTGGAAACTGGATATCAAATGATGGAAAAACCCAAGGGGCAAGGAAAATGTTTTATGGCAGATTCATCAGTATTATCATTCAAAAAGCACTGGGAGATCGCATTAGGGATGATGAAGGAGAGGCTATAAACTTCCACAAAAGGATAACTCAAAGGTTATTTGTGAACTGGAAAAAGAATCCAGCTGGAAATTTGAAATCAGCTCAGACAGAAGACAGTGAAAAGACTCAGAGTGAAGTAAGAAAGCCTTCTATGAAAAATATGTCTGTTGTTGCAGAAACTGATGAAGTAGAACAGGAGGTGCCAGCACTAACCAGGAAAAGCAAAGGGAAAAAGAAGACAGTATCCCAAACTGAAGAAGAACCACAAGGGTCATCGAATGAAGGATCCACATCACCGTTTGCTCAAGCAAGGCCCTTTCTATCTTCTGAAGCAGAAAAGAAGAAGAGAAAACAACTGGAAGAATGCAGTGGAGAATCACAACCAACCTTGAAGGTATACCATAAGAAGGGAAAACGCAGCTCCAAACAAAGCCTTCCTACGATCGCTGAGGATACTCACTCTACGTTCGTAGAGTTGAGAACTGAAGAAGCAGCTGAAAGTGTTAGTCAACCTGGCACTATGGCCACTTTCGCTGAACCATTGGCCGGGAAGGTTGCTGAATCCAAGACAAAGAGAATGAAGAATAAACTGATGACCTTAGCTCAAAAAGAGCTTAATGAAGCAATGCTAAGGATCAAGGAGGAAGAAATGAAATTGGCAGATCAAACCGCCGCTCCAGCTGAGGGGGAGCAACAAGAAATTGATAATCAAGGAGGTGCTCACACTGAGGGGGAGACACCTAAAGAACAGATTGAGGGGGAGCAATATGAAGATCCCTCCATCCCTGAGGGATTTGATGCTCATGTTGGTCAATAGGAAGAAGAGGAAGAAAGAATAATTGAACAAAATGAGGCTGTGGAGATTAGTGATAGAACAAATGATGAAGATGAGGATGACAACCTCGAAATCATTGCTGAAGGAAGGAATGGAGAAAGGCATTACACATATAACTGCCTTTTCAACTACTTACCAAGAATGCCGCTCCATCAAGCACTTATACTCAACTCATGGGATCACATTTTCTGGGCCTTCAAGACCTATCCAGCCATTTCAGTGCTTGCCCAGCAATATCCCAGCATTGAATCCTTTGCTCAAAAGCTGTTGACCAACCATTCATCTCAAGTCAACGAGCAAAAGGTATACTTTGTTCCCTCCTTATTTAAATTAAAACACTCTCCATTACCAGTTTACTATTGTTTTGATGAGATACCGAGATGGAATGAAGTCATCTGTGACCTAAGGAATCCTATTCCAGGTACAGGGTCTCAAAACTCTGTCCTTAATGAACAAAATGCTCAACCATCTTCGGCCATGGAGCCCCCAACTTCTATGATTGATGCTCAGCCTTATCCTCAAACACAATTCGTAGAGTCAGCTCACTCTACGATCGACTCCATGATCGTAGAGTGTGCTGATCCTTCAAACATCAATCAAACTCCTTTCTCTCCCACATTGCGCTAGCAAATCTTCAAGAAAGCAATAAGGAAGCATCTACACCGAAAATCAAGCAAATTCTTGAGCGGGTCAAACTCATCCCCACAAAAGATGAATTGACAAATCTTACTGTGGGAATGACTAAAGACATGGAAGAGAATCTTACAGCCAACTCTCTTATCCTCCATAGAAGATTCAGTGAGCTTGTTGATGCTGCCAATGCTCACACAAACAATCTTGGTACTGAGCTGACCAAAAGATTAAGGGAAATCATCAAGGAATTGATGAACGACATTGACAGAAGGGACCAGTTGTACAAAAAGGAAATCGCTAATCATAAATTCGTTGTTATCTCCCTTCAGGAGTCTCAGATAGCTCAGAACAAGCTAGTAACTGAGAAACTTTTTGATCTGAGCACATCCATCAACAATTTTCAGCGCCTATCTCTTCAACAGATGGAAAGGACTGACAATGCACTAGCACTTATGCACCAACAATGAGAACGGACTGAAGCTCAGTTCGTAGAGCAAAAAGCTGACAATACTTAGTCCCGGTCACAAATGCAAGAATTAGTGCGAGGTGTTGAGAAACTCTCCCAAGAAGTAAGAAGGTTAGATGCTGACATAAAGGGGGAGAAAACAAAAGGCAAAGAAAGGGGAGAATCAAGCAGGGGAGAATCAAGCAGTAGGGGAAGAGAGCAACTAAGGCAGTCTAGGCAGTATGAATCATCAATACCAGGAGAAGAGGAGCCCATCAATGCAATTCCCATAAGGAGTGAAGTTCTTGGATCTTACAGAAGAATGCCTGGTGTAACCCCAACAGGAGTTCGCATACCATCAGGAAACCCTGCAGTTTTAAATAGACACTTGCATGGAACTCACCCATATGGTGAAGAAGGAAGTCATGTGCCCTCTTCTGGTCTCAGTCGAGAGCAGATTGAAGAATTCCAGCAGATGACTGAAGAAGGCAGGGAAATCTACAGAAGAAGAACTGCATATGAAAGAGCCAATCCCCCAAGAACCAAGAGAGGAGCGGTGCGAGGAAGGAGATGCTAAGGTTTAAAATCTGTTGTAAATCTTCTCTTTCCCTGTATTGATGAAACTACCATACCATGTAATATTCATTCTATCATCAATAAAATTTATGATTTCATCTAGAAATACAGTTGCTCACTGTACCATAAGACATGTTTATTTCTGTTGTTACATCTGCATTAGAACTGATGATATGATTCAACTACTGGTTATGTCAACATCAAATAGGGGGAGATTGTTAGATATCATGGTTTAAATTTAATGTTGTGCACTTAATGAATATGTATATTAGTAGCTGAGTTTGTAAAGTCCTTAATGGGAAGGTGATGTACAAAGGACTTAGAATAGAAAAGATCAAAGTTGTTAGGCTGATCTTATGTGCTGATCGTAGAGTACTACCATAACTCTGTGTAAAGAAACGTAGAGCTTGCTCGGCGGGACGTAGAGCTTCCTCCGCAGGACATAGAGATGACCCGGAAGGACGAAGAGATGGCTCGGTAGGACGCAAAGCTTTCTCGACAGGACGTAGAGCTTGCCCGGCAGGATGCAGAACTTCCTCGTCAGGACGTAGAGATGGGTCGGCAGTACGCAGAACAAGGTCGGCGGAACGTAGAGCCTTATCGTCAGGACGTAGAGCCTTCTCGACAAAAACAAAGGGTTGTCCCTGCATCAAGACAAACTCTCACCTATCGTAGAGTAGTCCATGCCAGCACTCAGACTAAATCAACACCTCTTTGGATGAACATGAAGGCGAAGACATTGATGCCACTTCAGAATGATCAAAATGAAATATGAAGATCACAGTGAATATTTGCAAATATCAAAACGACTGTAAACACAATGACGGCACTACGACTAAACAAGAACGTAGAATCAAATGTCAGACGAGCAACTCAGATTTGAATATTCTAAGCTGCCCATAACAAACAGTCAGTAGAATGACCTGCCCAAGATAGTTGCTGAATATTAAACAAAGAAGTGGGGAGCAAACAGCTACAATCTGCAGACGGTCAGAGCAATATTCCCACCACTGTCTTAAAGTCAGACTAATTGAAGCTGACTCACCCTACTACTGCAGTCAGCACAGAATAAACTATTCCTAAACCCAGTAACACATCTCAAACGGTAAAAATAGATGCAACGACCACATTTTAACGGGAAGATTCTTAAGAGCATCTACATAAGGCAGAAGGATTGAAGGTTCAAGTCAAGCAAGAACAACGAAAAAGAAGATCATACTTGAAACACTATCATTCTACAATTCAAGAGGAAACATCTTGCTTTACTACTGAGTTTATCAAACCTAATGCTTCAAGCAACTCTGTAGCAACAAAATAAATCACTCTTCATCAAGTGAAAGGGTCAATAGGTGACCACAACAAGTCTGCTGGACTTGTGGAGTACCAAAGGGTACCAAGGATTCTAAGGCTGCTGGTCTTAGATTATAGAATTCCAAGGCTGTTGGCTTTGAAGAGTACATTGAGTACTGGTGTTCCAAGACTGAGGGTCTTGAAGGAATCTTAGTGATTTAGTTGTAACGATATCCTTAGTGGATTTGCTACTCAAGGAGTAGAACAGTGGAGTTGGAGTCTTGTGTGCTCCGAACCACTTAAAACCTTGTCTCTATCTCTTTGCACTTATCAATTGATATAACTGCTATAACTGTCATATCACTGCTTTTCCACTGCTCTATTTTCTACAAGGGATTCATACAAATCATATTCCGCTGTGCTTCATTATTGGATACATTAACTAAACTGTTAAGTCATCCTTTTTGAAAAGAAAATTTCAAAGGTTTTTAAAATATCTATTCAACCCCCCCTTCTAGATATCTTTTGTGCCTCTGGAAACTAACATAACTTTCACTCCACGTCTCCAAGACGTATATCAAGATCCTCAATTTTCCCATTCTTTTGGTCTATAAGAGTCTGGCGTCTATTTGCTAGTCCCTCCAATTCTCTGACTCTATCCTACAACTCTATGGTACGATCATACAAGGCATCGTATATCTCAGCATCGATGGAGGTAAGGGGTACCTCCTCGGAATCCTCATCATCCTCCTCAGCCTCTACCTCCTCAGGATCCTCCTTTGGATCAGACTCAAGCTCATACTCCTGACCCACAACAGTGATCAATGGAGATGGCTCTTTGTGTATCAACTACTCCCAGATAACATGGATATCACGGGGCTCCTCCTCTCCAGCCACTCGGGGCTCAATCTCCCTAGGCTGACTGAATCCTCCAATATCCGACATCCTGACAACAAAGTTTAAGTTTTAATTAATACTCGGTACTAGTCGCAACACATATGTTATTAACACATAAGCACATAGCACATAAAGTCTTTTATTATCTTTAATGAATTCCATAATTCATTCCTTAGAACTCGATAAGAGTTTATCACCACTACATTTTCTGACTCTTAAAAGGCTACTATCCTAAGGTTTCCCCACCTAAGGTTCATAACCTACAGCTCTGATACCAACCTGTGACACCCCCAAATTCGGGTACTTCGTTTCCTCAGGATTTGGTGTTCACTATTCAAATACATCACATCACATCTAACTACCCATTTGAATATAAATGAAAACTCTTAATAAAAATAGGAATCTCCCATTAAGGGTTACAACATCATCAATAAACAAATCCCAGGTCATCTAACCTTAACATAACATCAATGCGGAAAACGTAATCAAGTCTATTACATAAACATTGTTTAAACAAATAAAACAAGTCTTCATCACTTGTTTGCTTTTTCTTTGCCCTTACTAGTGGACGGCTCGTCAACTCTTTCAACTTTAGCTGCAATGTTATTATGCAAGAGTGAGCAATGATTGCCCAGCAAATACAATACAATAATAATAATAACTTGCGAATCAATCAACAGATATTGAATAATCGAAGATTCAGCTTTTGAGTCAAAAATGTAAGACAAGATTCAAAAGAACATCTGAGGGTCTTAAGACCACGAACTATGTCCCAGGTTATCAAGTATTTCTACTTTAAACCTTTAACAGTCATAAGACTATATGAACCTTACTTCTCGTACTCAGGGAGATCAGTCCTTTGTACCATGTATGTGCACAATATCTTAACGCTAACGCGTAAATAAAATCCCCTGTATAAGGGTTGTTCATCTCAGTTTGACATCGGAGTCCGTACCAAAGGAAGTTTGGTTTGGATTTACTTCAATAACGTTTCTAGAATTTAGAACGCTCATCAACTATGGACTAGTCGAATCAATAAGGGTTCGCTAGTCAATTAAGCTTCAATAAAATGTAATTAATATTCGAGAATCAAAGACTAAATCTCACAAAAAGTACGATTGGGTAAATTCTGTATAACTGAAGTATTACAAAAAGGAAGATTGAACTTCTCATTGAATTCATGAAATTGAATGGAATAGGAATAATAACTTGCTCAAGTAAGTAATAGCATTATGAAGCTTGCATTCTAAGATAATGAAATTTAGGAACTTGCGTAATTGAAATCAAGATAGCATTAGGTAGCTTGCTTTCAACGAAATAATAGATTAAGGTAGAAAACTTGCGTAAACGTAAAAGTAAGGATAAGATACTTGCCTCGTACGTAGACTATAAATTTAAGACTCACGTTCTCTAATCAACCTATACATTCCGTTTATAAAACAGTAACAATAATTAGTTACAGTATTATAAACACTGCATGACTCATTCTCATCCTGCAATTCGCGAAGAACACAGAAAAATGCCAAATTTGGCTTAAATTTTCACAATTAACCGATTAAATTACTACTCATTCATTATATATGTTATGAAATCAAAATCCATAACAAAGACAGTGATTTTAACATTACAGACAACCTAACAAATTAATTAAAGGCTAAAAATCCACTGTTCATGTTCTGTATTTACATATTGATACAGTTAACGCAATCACTCACTGTGAATTCATTTATTAACCAAATTAATCCGTTAAACTCTTGTTTTCTTCATTTATACATGCATAAACAAAATAAATTATCAATTTAACCAATTAACTAATAATACAGACATTAATTTCATACATACAATTTATATTCATATGTAACTACAATTTATATCCAGAATACTAATATAAACATGATTTCATGAATTTAATTATTCTAAATCATTTATAAATCATATAAAACACATTTATGCATGTTTTCAAACATCTAATCATCGATTTATAAAAATTTAGGCATAAAAATTTAGCTTACAGAGAATACAGAGAATTCTAAAACATACATTCATGGAAGAACTTCAAGAATATAGATTAAAACTTAAATTAGAAGAATTACCTTGAATAATGGCTTAGATTATGCAACAAATGAATGGAATTCTTCTAAATTCTCTAATTCCTCTCAAAACTCTCTCTTTTTCTCTCTGTATTGGTTATTAGGAACTGATGAAATAAACTCGTATAATATGAAACAGGCAGTATGGGTGTCAGTTAATCCCATAATGGGTTAACTGACTCCAACCTCCTTTAAGGCTTCGTTTGGCTAACCACGTTTATCCTCCCTTCTAGTTTATTTTAATAAATAGATTAATATAGTTCATGTCACACTTTTAATCAACTAAATAATCTTACTAAAATTGATTAAATAGGATAGAATAATTAAATCACATAGTCACATAAATAAAAATTCTCCTTTATTAGTAATGACAAATTATTAAATCTCTAATTAATATTAAATTAATTAGAAATAACATTATACTTATTTAAATAATGCATTTAATCAAATAAACTCAATTAAACACATATTTTGAATATAAAAATTCTCCACATCAATTTTACTAATGTAACAGATATCATTGAATTAATTTACCACAATTTCATCAATTAATCAATTAATTTAACAATCAAATCATCGAAAAATATTTATTCAATTCAATAAATATTAAATTAAATTAAGTTACAAAATTCTCGCTTGTCACAGCGGGGGCAGGCGCGCGGGCATGCGGGCATGCGACAGCCAGCGTGCACCAACCAGGGCATGGGCGCGCGCGCGCCAGGCCCGCCAACGCTGTCCTGAGTGCGATCTGACATATTTTCAGTGCGATCTGAGCTGCAATTTGTCCAGGTTTGGCTAGGGTTTCTTAATGGAGGCTATATATATATTCTCTTCAGAGCTTCATATCAGCTATCCAGAGGAGGGAGGTTACAAATTACATCATATACAAGTGCTAAGGGTTGTGAATGAAGTTGAACTAAGCCAAGACCCAAGCAACTAAACTATGAAGGATTGCAAAAATTAAACAGGAGAGCTACAAAGCAACAACAACCCAAGGAGCAACATCTAAATAACCTCAAAAGTGGTTTTATCTCTAGAAATTCCTGTCTTTTTGTAATTCGAATTTGATGATGTATGAAATGAAATTGATATTTGTTGTAGCTATCATGAACTAATCTTCTATTCTAAGATTTCAATGGAACCCAACACCTAGTTTGAATTAAATTCTCTCTTTAATATTAGCTAATCATTTGTGAATTGATTGTCATAACCTTTGCTTCTTAGATTAATTGCTTAACTAGTAATTACCTTGGGAACCTATATGAAATTGACAAACGGATTATAAGTTAAGACCTAGTTATGATAACATACGAAAGTTAAAGATTGTTGTGGGTTACTAATGAGATTAAGTGACGTATGTCTTGTTGATTATCTTCAATAATAGGTAACTTGATAATAGTTGGGATAGACATATACCTAACCATCGTATGCAACCAATGGAGAATCTAATCTTAATGACTTCTTGTGCGAAAGTTGGTAATTGAAGGGATGGTTAACGAGATTTAGTGACACGTGTCTTATTAATCATTCTTAAAATTGGTCTCTTGATAGTATATAGGATAGATATATACCTATGCACCGCATTAGGAAGATTCATGATTGACCATCGATAGAGGCTTTTATGAAGTTTTGATTTCTCGGTTGTCAATTCGTATGATTTAAGTGATTAAAGAAGAGAGAGTTAGGAGATTCAAATGACGTATTGGGGGAAATTGTAATCTTAGACCTTTCTATCTTGATATTTTACCGTATTTTATTCATTACTTGTCTTTTGAACTTTCGTAACAACAAAACTCAAATCTCTATCGTTTAAATAAGATCAATTTGATATACGATTTGTACTTGGTATTTATTCGTCATAATTCCCTGTGGGTTCGACTCATACCTTATCATTATATTACTTGTGGACCGTGTATACTTGCACGTGTGTGTTTATCGATTGCTAAATCGACCAACAAGTTTTTGGCGCTGTTGCCGTGCAATTGTTTTCTAATAATTTTACCAATATTAATTTCAATTGACTTGGTCTTATTTTAGACTTGTATATAAATTTATTTTTGTTTTGTAGGTATTCTTGATTTGTATGCCACACTCTCAAGATCTAGAATTAATTCCTTATGATCCCGAGATCGAGAGAAATATTCGAAGACTGCGAAGAGAACGAGTTCGGGGTATACTCAATCAAAATACCATGGCTGAGGAGCTTAAGTCTTTGAGGGAATATGTCATGCCTCTTGTTACAAATTTACACTCGAGCATTTCTAGGCCAACTATTCAGGCCGCCCACTTTGAAATAAAGCCAGGCACTATCCAGATGGTCCAAAACTGTTTGCAGTTTGGTGGGTTACCTAATGACGACCCAAATGCTCATTTGATGAATTTTCTGGAAATCTGTGACACATTTAAGTACACTTAAGTTACCGATGATGCTATCAGACTCCGATTATTTCCTTTCACGCTTCGTGACAAGGCAAAAAGTTGGCTGCATTCGCTTCCTTCGGGCTCGATTACTACATGAAATGACTTAGCCCAGAAATTTTTGGCAAAATTCTTCCCACCTGCCAAAACTGCAAGATTGAGAAATGACATCACTTCTTTTGTGCAATATGATTCTGAGTCCTTGTATGAAGCTTGGGAACGATTTAAAGATCTAATAAGAAGATGTCCACACCATGGTTTGCCTCAATGGTTACAAGTTTAGACCTTCTATAACGGGTTGATCAATGCTACCTGATCAAGTGTTGATGCAGCTGCAGGTGGTGCATTGATGGTAAAGAACTTTAACGATGCTTATAACTTATTAGAAACCATGGCTGCCAATAATTATCAATGGTCATCGGAGGGGAGAATGTAACAAAAGGTGGCAGGAATATTGGAACTCGATCCTTTCACTGCAATAGCCGCACAGCTAGCTGCGCTTACAAAGAAAGTGGAGACTCTAGGAACTCAATCTGTTTAGAGCATCTCTGAAACATGTGACTTGTGCGTTAGAAATCATCCTACCGAGCAATATTTACAAAGCTTAAAGAAAGAATTTCTAGAGTTTTTACCTTTTTGTTTGTTCTTAGTTATTCTTGATGAAGATGACTACTTGCTAGCTTTTTCCTCTTTTAATCTCCTAACACCTCACTTCTCTCTCAATATATGAAGAGTTTCTTTTCTCAAGTTAGTGAATTGGTAAGGATTTAGAAGAGAAGTGGTTGCTATTTATAGGCTTGGCAAACCTTAGGGCATTTTGGTCATTTGGCTAACTTAACCACCAATTAACCATGGTTAAGTGGTGGGGGATGGGATGGTTAGCTTCCAAGGGAAGCTTTCTCCTCCCATTGGTTCATTCCTTTTCACTTGGATCAAGTTAGGACTTAGTTCGCTTAACTAGGTTTTCTTTGCCTAGTTCGGTTACTCCGACTAAATAGTTAGCCAAAATTGTTGACCGTATTATTATTAGTTGACTTTCTTATTTCTACCGTACAATACTTCGTATTATTCTTGTATTCTACTCGTATAATAATTCGTATTATACTCGTATTCTACTCGTATAATAATTTGTATTATACTCGTATTATTCTTGGAAATTCTGTCGACAAGCTGAAAAACCGTGAAATTCATTTTCGAATTTTATTAGATATTACATCTCGTGACGTCATATAAACGCTATGGCGTCTTTCGAAAAATCGAAAAAAACGTAAAGGCATTTTTAGCGTGAATAGTGTTTTTCGTCTTTTTCTCGAAATTTTTTTATTTTCGTCTGTGAATCCCTAATTCAATAATTCTTACACGTAAACACCATCTTAGGTCATAATACAACCTTTAAGCACATAACACAGAATAATATTCATAAAACTTCATTTTCTTCAATAATATTCAAAAAAAACCCTAGTTACAAGACTAAATTTGATTTCCCGATCGTTACATTCTTCCCCCTTATAAGGATTATGTCCTCAGAATCATGGTACAAGGTTACACAAAAAGTTGGGGATAATTCTCTTTCATCTTACTTTTGAGTTCCCACGTCGCTTCTTCGGCATTGTGGTTCCTCCATATCACCTTCACTGAAGGTATTACCTTATTCCTTAAGACTTGTTCTTTCCTATCAATTATCTGAATAAGAATTTTTTCATAGGTTAAGTCTTTCTCAAATTGAATGGGTTTGTATTCAACTACATGTTTATAGTCCGGTTTATAGGGTCGTAATAACGACACGTGGAACACATTATGAAAGTGTTCTAACTCAGGAGGTAAGGCCATTTCATAAGCCACTTCCCCTACCCTTCTCAGTACCTCAAACGACCCTATAAACCTAGGACTTAGCTTCCCTTTCTTTCCAAAATGTATCTTTCCTTTTCAGGGAGACACTTTCAGAAACACGTAGCTCCCTACGTCAAAATCTCGCTTCTGTCGATGCTGATCTGCATACTTCTTCTGTCGGTCTTGAGCTGAAACTAGCCTTGACCTTATGACTTTAACAATCTCTGCAGTCTGTTGAACCAATTCTGGTCCCAACAGCCGACGTTCTCCTACCTCATCCCAACACAGTGGTGTTCTGCACTTTTTCCCGTATAACGCTTCGTATGGCGGCATATCAATACTTATGTGATAGCTATTATTATAGGCAAACTCTACTAAAGGTAGGTGGTCGTCCCAACTACCCTTAAAATCCATTACACAGACCCTTAGCATATCCTCTAGGGTCTGTGTCTTTCGCTCGCTTTGTCCATCCGTTTAAGGATAATACGCCGTGCTTAACTTCAGCTGTGTTCCCATCTACTCTTGCAAACTCCTCCAAAAGTTCGATGTGAACCGCGGATCCCGATCCGACACAATTGAAACTGGTACTCTATGTCTTGAAACAATTTCTTTGACATAAAGTTTAGCTAACTGCTCTAGGTTAAACCTAATCTTAATCGATAAGAAATGAGCCAACTTTGTCAAACAATCCACTATAACCCATATAGCGTCGTACCCCTTCTGTATGGTTAGAAATCCCACCACAAAATCCATCGTGATATGCTCCCATTTCCACTCTGGAATTTCTAATGGTTGTAACAACCCACTTGGTCTCTGATGCTCATGCTTGACTTTCTAACAAGTCAGGCACCTACTAACGCACTCTACAACTTCCTTCTTCATATTCGGCCACCAAAAATGTTGTCGGAGATCTTGATACATCTTCGTGCTATCGGGATGTATCGAGAACCTCGAACAATGGGCCTCTCGTAATATCTCTTCTTTTAACTCCGGTTCTAATGGAACCCAAATTCTTCCTTCAAACCTTATCACTCCTTCATTATCGAGTTTGTACTTTAACTCTTTCCCTTTGGAAATTAATGAAGGTGTTTTATACACACAATTTGGGTACCTTTGACCTTGATAGTTTGTTAGTTTTTAGGACTATTATATGGTTTTTAGTTATTTTTATCGTATTTCGAGATAATTTAGTTTTTAGTTATTTTTACATGTTTTACGTTGCTTTGATACATTTTCATTACGTTTGTAGGAATGGAAATAAAGACCGGTCGGATTGTTGTTCGTAATGACTCATTATCCGTGCTTTGACGTCTGTGCCCGAATGGTAGTACGATGGAAATTAGTGCTTGGTGACACTCGGTGCTTAATTTGATAACATTTGGTAGTTGGGCGTGCACGGCGTCGGAAAGCGTACACGGCGTTCGGCGTCGGCATACCACGAGGGCAAGCCCGTGCTTGGATATCCGTGCCCGAATGATAATACGGTGTAAAGTTGTGTTTGGCGATGTTCGACGTTGAATTTGATGACATTTGGAAGTTGGGCATGCACGGCGTGCGGCGTCGGCCAAGCCGCGGGCACGGCGTGCAGCAGCTGGGGGCACCAGGCAGGCGCTGGGTGTGCGGCCCGCGGGCGCGCGCGGGCCTCGGCAGTAGGCACGATCATGCGGGGCGTTGGGCGCTCGGCAGCCTCGGCGCTGGGCGCGCGCGCGTGCGCCCGGGGCTCGGCGGCACTCGGCAACACTCAGCAGGTGGCGCGCTCGGCAGGCACTGGACGCGGGTGTTATCCGATTAATATAACAACAATTTACGCGCAAGTATACGCGGTCAACAAGTAATAAAAAGTAAGTAAAGTATCGATCCCACGAGAAATTATTACTAGTCTTTTCCAAGTATTAACCTTTTATCATCTCAATCTTATCTAAACTAATGGTTTTCTGTCTTTTTGGTGGTTTGGATTAATAAAGATAACACTAATTAAAGAACAATAGAAAGCTTTAAAGATAATGAAGATATGAGATTACAATTTCTCCTATTGATTCATCTACCTCAACACACTTCCTGTTAAACCAAATTAATTATCACAGATTGTTAGTCGAGAACACGAGAGTGAGACAAGACCATCTTTCGATGTACCAAGTCCATATCATATATAATCCACAGATGATAGAATAAACACGAACACCCACATTACCTAAACCACTATATGTCTATGTGATTTACAAATAAATAGGGTTTAAGCTCAAGCTCTCAAATGACTACAAGTGGTGCTTCGGTATATGTCTATCCTAAGCACAAATCATACATTCCAACGCCATGTAGAACATACAAACACATGCTATTATGATTGGATCTAAACCCATAATCCGTTTCTCAATTTCATATGGATTATCATGCTAATTGCTAGCTAGGCAATTAAGCAATTGAACACAAATCATAACAGACAATCCATGAATAGCTAATAAGACTAACAAGGAAGCATAGCAAAGTAAACTACACAACAAGATCCATTATAATCCCAAAATAGAGTTTAGTTCATGGTAACTACAAATAACATCATATTCAATTTATACATCATGTTGGATTACAAAATAGAAGGTAAACTAGAGATAAAACCACTTTTGTAGATTTTTATATGATGTTTGATGGGTTGAAGATGAACACTAGCTTCTCCTCCTTGATTTTGCAATCCTTGATGTTTTAGCTCCTTTGGCCTTGCTTGATGTAGCTTGATTTTAGCACTTTAACCCTCTAATTTGATGTATTTGGTAGCTTCCTCTCTTTACATTTGATGTTAGATGGTGTTAGAATACCTATATGAGCCGCCCCCTTGGTGTTATATAAGATGGGTATGTGAAACCCTAGACTAGATATCAAAAATTGGCCAAAAATCGCGAAATCCGACTACATCCAGGGAGTTGTCGCCCCGGCGGTGAAAAATGGCCTGAATTCCGCCGCCCCGGCGGTGGGCTCGCCTCGGCGGCGAAATAGTACTAGAAACCACCGCCCCGGCGGTGGAACTATGTAGCCCGAGTCAGTTTCAATGTCTGTTGGTAAAATGGCCATAACTTCTTCGTCCGAATTCGGATTAAGGCGATTAAGGAGGCTATGGAAAGCTAAGAAGTAGCTCTACAACTTCCATAACTGGAGCTCAACGAGATAATGGACGAAGCAAGGATCCAATTGGCCTGGAAGCAGCTGCTGTGTAGAATTCATGCAAAATCCGATGGTAAAATGACCATAACTCTCTCATACGAACTTTAAATTGGATGATTCTGGATGTTCTGGAAAGCTAAGACAAAGATCTACAACTTTCGTTCTTTGAGTTTTGAGAGATTCGGATTGCATCATGGGTCAAATTGAGAAACAAGCAGCGGGAATGCTAGATTCGAGCCAAAAACGCATCGATCCAAGGGGCCTTTATTTCAATTCCTACAAAACAAAGTAAAAACACATAAAAGCATACAAAAACATATAAAAGTAATACAAAACTACATTACACAACAATAAGATGAAAACACATAAAACCAAACGAAAAAGCTAAAGACTTACAAATTATCAAGGCTAAAAGTACCCAATTTGTGTGTATAAAACACATTCATCAGCGGGCGCGCGGCGCTGGGCGTGCGGCAGGTTGGCGCGCTGGGCGTGCGGTAGGTTGGGGCACCAACGTGCGGCCAAGGCGTGGGCGCGGGCGCACGCGCTGGCGTGCGGGCGCGTGGCGCGGGCGTGCGGCAGCCAGCATGCGGGCGTGCGACACTCAGCATGGGCCAACCAAGGCTTGGGCGCGCGCGTGCCAGGTACCGTGCGGGCACGCCAACGTCGTCCTGAGTGCGATCTAATATAGTTTCAGACATCTAGAGAGAGGGAGGCTACAAAATACATCAAACAACAGGGCTAAAGGCTGCAAATCAAGCTGAATCAAGCCACAAGCCAAGGAACTCAGTCAACAAGAATTGCAAAGCTAAGGAGGAGAGCTAGAAACCAACAGCAACCCAAGGAACAACAGCTGAACAACTTGAAAAGTGGTTTCATTTCTAGATTTTCAATTCCTTTGTAATTCGAATTTGACAATGTATAAATTGAAATTGATGTTTATTGTAGCTATCATAAACTAACCTTCTATTCTAAGATTGCAATGGAACCCAACACTTAAAGTGAATTGATTTCTCTCTCTATTGATTTTAGTTATTCCTTTGTGAATTGATTATCATAACCTTTGCTTCTCGATTAATTGTTTGGCCCGTAATTACCGTGGGAACCTATATGAACTTGATGAATGGATTATAGGTTAAGACCTAGTTATGATAACATGCGAGAGTATAGATTGTTGTGGGTTATTAATCGGATTAGGTGACGTGTGTCTTATTAATTATCTGCAATAATAGGTATCTTGATAGTAGTTGGGATAGATATATACCTAATTACCGCATGCAACCAATTGAGAATCTAGTCTTAATGACTTCCGATGTGAAAGTTGGTAATTGAGGGGACAATTAATTAGATTTAGTGACACGTGTCTATTAATCATTCCTGAGATTAGTCTCTTGATAGTGTATAGGATAGACATATACCTATGCACCGCTTAGGAAGATTCGTGATTGACCATCGACAGAGGCTCTTATGTAGTTTTGATTTCTCGGTTGTCAATTCCTATGATATAACTGATTGAAAAGAGAGAGTTAGGAGATTCAAATGACGTGTTGGGGGAAATTGTAATCTTAGACCTTTCTATCTTGATATTTTACCGCGTTTTATTTATTACTTGACTTGTGAACTCAACCAATCAACAAAAATTCAAACCTTCATCGTTTAAATTAGATCAAATTGATTTACGATTGGTACTTGGTTATTATTCGTCACAATTCCCTGTGAGTTCGACTCATATCTTATCATATATTACTTGTGGACCGTGTATACTTGCACGTGTGTGTTTATCGATGGCTAAATCGACCAACAAAAATTCTTTTCCTTATCACTTTGCACTCCTCATCTTTGAGTTGTGCTTCTTTTACTCTATCCACCAACGATGGACGAGTTTCCATAGCAAATAATTTTCCCCCCGATTCCTTCGAGAATTTAACCTCCAACTCCATTCTAGCCATCTCTGTTATTAGCTCATCTTGAGCCATTAACATAGATAACTTCTCCCGACCCTTTCTACTTAAGGCGTCGGCCACAACATTCACCTTCCCTGGGTGATATAGAATCTCACAATCATAATCTTTGATTAATTCTAACCACCTCCTCAACCTCATGTTCAACTCCTTCTGTGTAAAGATATTCTTCAGACTTTTATGGTCTATGTAAATATCACATTTTTCTCCATACAAGTAATGCCTCCATATCTTCAAGGCGAAAACCACTGCGGCCAATTCAAGGTCATGAGTAGGGTATCCCCTCTAATAATCCTTTAATTATCCTGATGCGTATGCAATGACCTTGTCGTGCTGTATAAGCACACAACCTAGTCCTCTATGCGATGCATCACTAAAAACTACAAAATCTCACGTATCATCTGGTAAGGATAATACATGCGCTTCACTGAGTCTTTTCTTCAGCTCTTGAAAACTTTCTTCATATTTCTCCGTCCATACATACTTTACTGTCTTCCTTGTCAAATTTGTCAACGGGATAACTATCTTTGAAAAATCTTGTATAAATCTTCGATAGTATCTCGCTAGTCCTAAGAAACTATGCACTTCTGTTGGTGTCTTCGGCTGTTCCTAATTTACTACCGCCTCCACCTTTGTTGGATCTACGGATATCCCATCCTTGTCGATCACATGTCCCAAAAACTGGACTCTCTCTAGCCAAAATTCACACTTCGTGAATTTCGCATACAACTTTTGCTTCCTTAGTGTTTTCAACACTAATCTTAGGTGTTCTGCATAATCTTCCTGCATCTTAAAGTAGACCAGGATATCATCTATGAACACCACTATAAACTTGTCTAGATACTGCTTGAACACCCTGTTCATCAGATCCATAAATACAGCTGGCGCATTTGTCAACCCAAACGACATTACAAGAAACTCGTAGTGGCCATAACAGGTTTTGAATGCTGTCTTCGGTACATCCTCTCCTCTTACCTTTAACTGGTGATACCTCGCCCTTAAGTCTATCTTAGAAAAGTATTTTGCCCCTTTCAACTGATCAAATAGATTGTTGATCCTGGGCAACGGATACTTATTCTTAATCGTTATTTTGTTCAACTCCCTATAGTCGATACAAAGCCTTAACGATCCATCCTTCTTCTTAACAAATAACAGTGGTGCACCCCATGGGGACACACTTGGTTGAATATATTTCTTATCCAACAACTCCTACAATTGAATCATCAAGTCTTTCATTTCTACTGGCGCCATCCTATAGGGTGCCCTTAAAACCGATATCGTTCCAGGCACTACGTCTATAACAAACTCTATCTCCCTATATGGCGGAAGACCTGACAACTAGTCGGGAAATACATCCGCGAATTCTTGCACAATAGGTATCTGTCCCATTTCTGCTCCCACTTGCTGGGTATCAACTACGTGGCACAAATAACCTTCATATCCTTTATTTAAAAACTTCATAGCTTGCATTATCGTTAGATAATAAGAACGCCCCGACGATTTACTACTGAAGAACACTACCTTAGACTGTTTTGAAGTCTTAAGGTTTACACTTTTCTTCTGGCAATCTATCATTGCCTTGTGGTTAAACAACTAATCCATTCCTAGTATCACGTCGAATTCTCCCAGTTTAATCGGAATTAAATCTACCGATAATTTATGCCCTCTAATTTCGACACAACAATTTCGATGAATATGTTCAATAGGGATTACTTTTTTATTCGCAACTTCTATGTTTAAGGGAGACTAGTTTTTCTAGAGGTAAGCTTAAACGTCTAGCAAATTCACTAGATATGAAAGAACAGGCCGCGCCCAAATCAAACAATACATAAGCATTAATATTATTGATTGGGATTATACTTGAGACTACGTCTCCGGATGCCACTGCATCTTGGACCGTAATGTTGAACGTCTGAGTCGTTGGTCTACTCAGTGGAGTTGGACCACTAATGGTTAGCTTGCCACTACTACCCCCTTTACTGTCGTCCGACCCCTTCTTCGGGCAATTTTTTGCCATGTGGTTTGACGATCCGCAGGCGAAACATCCACCGCTCTTCTTCGGGTTAGGGCAATTAGGAGAGATGTGTCCCTCATGCCCGCAATTGTACCAGTCTGCTTTCCCCTTTAAATAAACTCCTAAATGAGTCTTCCCACATTTCTGGCATGGTTCGACCCTTTTCTTCGGGTCTCCCTACTTTGCCTTGGTAGCTCTGGGATTGAACCACTTTCACTTCTTTCCTCCTCTACTTGCACTAGCTCCCTCAGCTCTACTTCCTCCTTCATCTGATTCTTGTTCCTCTTCTCCTTGTTAGAGAGACTCATCGCCTCACTCCCCCCGGCTATTATAGCCTTTTCCAAAAGAGTTACTCTGGAACACTAAAATCCTACTATAGAGCCAGGACTTTAGTCCCTGCTCAAATCTCCTAGATTTTCTCTCCTCCGTGTCCACTTGGTGTGGAACAAACCTGGCCAGTTCATTGAAGCTGGCAGCATATTGGGGGGCTGTCATCTCCCCCTGTTTCAGTTCTAAAAACTGCACCTCCATACAACTTTGCATGCTATTGGGAAAATAGTTCTCGAAAGAAAATTTCTTTGAACCTATCCCATACCATAACTCCCTCTCCAACCCTATTTTGGTTGGTTTCCCACCAAAAATTGGCTTCTCCTTTTAGCAGATAGGTAGCAAAAGTGGTCTTTTGCTCCTCTCCGACTCTGGCGATTACGAACGCCTTCTCCACCTCCTTCACCCAAGATTGAGCCTATATAGGCTCATTGGACCCCTTAAATTCCGGAGGCCCTACGCTTTTAAAATCCTTAAAGTTGGCAACATGCTCAACTAGAGGATTCATGGGTACATCAATGGGGTTTCTATTAAAGGCCCCTACCAGACGGTCTATAAACTGTTGCATAGGGTCTGATTGCCCCCCACACTCATTCTCATTATGGGATTCTGCTTCCTGGTTTCTTTGCGTTCTTCTTGGCAGCATTTTCTATTAAATAATAAAATTATGTTATTATTATTCCATACATATTTTAAGGTAATCTTTTCTACATGCTAACGCATACTTATAACAAAGCACACTTAATAATTTTTCTTATATTAATATACTTCTTAGTTTTTACATCTTTCTTCCCATAGCTTCAGCTATTTACATCTACATCCCTCTATTACTTACAAAAAGATGGGATTCACATACTAGTCCATAACTTATAATATCATTGTGACGCCCCCAAATCCGTGTAATCAAACACAAGATATGATGCTCACGATACATCTTACACCATCATCTTTCTAATTAAACCTCATAAATTAATAATATATATATATATAAAATAACATCCCAATAAAATCCCAGGTTTACATAACCTTAAATAATCCTAAACTTAGCGTTTATCATTACATTACATCAATGTGGAAATCTAAATCTATTACAAAAATAAACTTTCAATTCTTCATCTTAGCTTTTCCCTTGTCCTTGCCCGAGCCCTCTACCTTCTCACCCTTAACTGAAATGTTAAAGCAAGAATGAGCACAAATTGCCCAGCAAGTATATTAAATAATATGATAATGAATATCAAGAGTAAAATCATCTATTTTGACATTTCTCCATGATCGAAAGAATAATCAAGAAGTAGTATCGAATGTCAAAGACAAGAGTTCTAGAATTTTCAACAGCATACTAAGGGGTATAAGAACCCTGAACATTATTTTTAATTCATCGAAAACCATCAGAAGTTTTGACAATCAAATAGACTATAAAACATTCTTCGCAAGTACTCTAGGTGATCAACCTTTCCTACCCTACATTGTGCACAAGTATAAAGTTTAATCGCATAAGCGTAAATGGGACTACATGCCCGTCATCAGTTTTACCCCATTAATCGGGTTGTTCATCTTAGTAGTCATGCGGGACTGCACCAAAATAACTTGGATTGGTAGACTTTAAGTAACTACAATGAATTTGAATAATTCTAATAATAAGTGTTTCGCATCATTAGTATCTAGCCGGAACAAAAGGCCAGAAGTCATTTTAAAAGCAGTTCATGTTTAATTAAGAACTTATACACAATTGAAATAAAGTTATCCACAATTGAACTTGAACAAGACATAAACTCGAATGAGATATAACTTGCAACATGAGACGGTTGTAAATAAATTTCGCAAATTAGAAAACTTATATACTTTCATAGGAACAAAATGAAGTAAGATAGGATACTTGCCTTTCGCGTAGTTTACGTTTACCACTTAACTATACTTCAAATAACCTATATATTCATATATAGATATTCATTAGCCTTCTATACTCATTAACAGACTCTCAAATCATACTCATTCAATACATACCTAAAGTAATTGCTTTATGCTTACAAATATGTATTCCAAGCATACACTTAGCCAAATATAAATTCAAATCAAATTCTTGCTTTTGTTCAGAAGTTTCATTTATAAGTCCCGTTTAGACCTTTTAAAATCTTGGTTCTAAATAGTCATTACATGTTTAGACAGTACAAGCATTCCAATTGACACATAATAAAGCTTATAAGGGTTCAATATATATGTACCAAGCCTCAGTTTACAAACAGAACCTCTTAACAACTCTGCAGCACGGCGCGGCCTCACTGCATATATGCTTGGGAGTGGCGCGACCGCGCTACTCCTATTCCAGCCCAGAACTGAGATTTTTCATGCACAACTCTCTTACTAGCATGTTGGGGTCCTTGCATACAACACATGCACACAATATTCAGAAAACTTAAAACCAAAATAAATCTATACATTCGATATTCAATTATCTCATTTTGAAATTTTCTTTTCGAAAACAAGCTTAATAGCTCTTTTCCTTAAGGACTGACCAAAATCATATTTGACCCTCAGATTATTGCTACATAGGTTTTGATACACATGCTCAATGTTACTAGAATATATCTACATCATTTCTTCAATTCAAAGTAGCTTTTCCTTTAAAACTTATCAAATCAAAACTTACAATTCAACTTTGTGATAACGTACTCATGATATAACTTAATAGGTGTTTAAAACTTCTTCATGCTTATTATACTAGGTTACGTTGGGTTCTAAAGGCTGAACAATTAAAAAGAAAACATCAGTGTTCTAGTGCAGGCGCGACCGCGCCCTGTTTAGCCTTGGTACCAGCGCGACCGTGCTGGTACGCAGACACAGGTATTGCAGGTTGCTGCTACTGCGAACCAATTTTCCAAAAATTTACACAATGACAATTTTAGACACATCCAGACATTATAAACTTCAACCAAAACAACATAACATATGTACTTAACCATTCTAACAGCACCGAAAACGCTATTAGCCAATTTAGAGCCTCCAAAATCAAAGTTCTTGTTATTTCCTTCATATTTCGCATACTTAGCGAAATCATTCACCACAGATTCGTTTTTCAACTATTTTAATCTATTCAAGTTGCATTCTTTTCGTTTCTTAACGTATTAACACAAACAAATATAACTTTACTGAATGTTACATGAATTAACATCAATTTCGATTCCAAAATAAGCCATTTTGTACATTTTCCACCAAAAACCAATTTTAGCTTCATAGAGACATTTACACAAACATAAAGCATACATAGTTTAGACCATTGAATTTTAATACATTATAAGCACGTTTAATACACAACTTTTCGTTCCTTTCAGACTTATGATCATCTACAATCAACAATATAACCAAGCACAACCCAAGCAATATATATCCATTCACTTTTATGCAAGTATTATCACTTTTTCTTATAAATAACAATACAAGAGTTCAAAACTAACCTCTTGGATGCTATTTCTCATTTGTTACAATCTGATATTGCTTCACCTCCTGCTTACTTAATCTCTTTTGCAACCTCCAGTAATCCTCCTCGTTCTCTCTTTCACACTCACAATTTTCTCTCTCGGGTAGAAAGTATTTTGCAAAAAGAGGAATATTAGCAAGGAGATGTTTTTATAGTGCTTGATTTCCTTTATAATCTTAACTCTGAATTCATCAGTTGCAAGCCTCTTGGAATTTCCCATGTATCAGTTGAGGTTTTGAATTAAAGTGGAGGTTGAGAAATTGAAAAGTTGAGAATTAAAAGAAAACCCCCAAATTATTACTCTCTCCTTTAATTTCTAATAACCATGCACTCCCTCTCAAATTGATTAAATTAGCAGCCATGTGGGTCCCACCAGTTTAGCTGATCTCCCAATTTCTTTTAAAATTATTATTTAATCAATTAATAAGCCATTTGACCATTTTGTCCTTCAGAATCAACATTTTCGATACTATAGTCGATTCCTACTAAAATCGACGTTCTGAACATCGTGGGAATATTTGTTTCGCCAAATTAGACTCCGAAATTCGAGTTTAACTTTTTACCCGAAAAAGTCAACCGGTTGACTTTGACCAAAAAGTCAACCCTGACACATTTTGTGCTTACAGTACATTCTTACTAATTTCGACGTTCCGAACTCAAATTCGAGTTTTAACTCTATTTCTTGCATTTTATAAAATTGTTATCTTTCTTAATTAATTCAAACAATTAAATTAGTTTAAACTAACCATTAAAAATACGTTGCATCACATATCACATATACATACATTTAATTAATCACATCGAGTTTCACAAAATTTCACTAAAAAAAATATTCATCGAATTACATAAAGGTCTTGGATATTACAATCATCGAGACTTACAAAAGATATCCCGCTATGTATACAAAAGTTGGGATTCACATCATTACCAAGATATATATATATATATATATATATATATATATATATATATATTTATACATTGTCTACATACTAGACTAGACCTTGCCTAATGGCATAAGCATACTCCTGATCGACCAGATCAATCACAATATCTCTACTGATAGTGTTGTTAGGTTTGTACATAGCGCGAATATGCAATCAAATTACATAAATAGTGCGGAAGCGCGATAAAACGGATTTTAAAATTTTCATACAAACCATCACCATGATCATCCATGTGCTCAATTATCAATTAAACGAAAGAGATAGAGATTAAGAAATTATACCCTCGTACAACCGTGCTTCCTCGGGTACAAGTTCACCTCCAATTCCTTCGCGTTCTCCTTGAATTTCACCGATTAAATTCCTTCCTTTGATCAACGTTAGCCACCCAAGTGTTTGGCCTCTAGAGGTGATCCACCAAGGAATAATAGTTATTCAAGAAGACGGGTGTTGGCAAAACCCTAGTTTCTATCTCTATAGAAAATTGCAAGTACTCTCTCTCTCTCCAATTCTCATGGAAGAGTGTGTAAATTGTCTAACCCTAAATCATGATAAGACTCTTCTTATTTATAGATATAGGGAACCCTCCTAAACTATTTAGGATTAGGGTTTTTTTTATTTTAATTAAACTCCTTTAATTAATTGAACTCCTAATCCAATTAGGAATTCATAAGAGAGTACTTCTATTAATTAATTCCCAATCCCTATTAGGAATTAAATAATAGTAATAGTAATAATAATAATAAGACTCCTCTTATTAATTTATATTTAATATTTCCAAAATATTAAATAATAAATATTAAGTTATTTAATTTATTCTATCTCCATAGATTAAATTAAATACACTTAACTTATTATTACAATTATGCCATTTACTTCTTAAATAAATATTTTCCTTTTGCGGTGTGACTCTTTAGGTTCTCCATATTAAACCGGTTGTGAATAAATCAATTAGAACAATTCTAATCTTATTTAAATAAATAAATTAAACTATTTAATTCATTTAAATAAATAATATTTATTCTACAATAAGGGTAAGCCCCCTTAGCGATCAACGACTTTCCAGATAATATAGATTTCAACATTAATCACAAAAGAACCTTTCAGTGAATAGTTACCGTACAATTCAATCCTTCTACCATACAATGTCCCAATTAAATATAAGACATGAAATTACTGTCAAGTCTTATTTATTTAATTATATGTATTTCGATTCTCAAATGCACAACTCTGATAATGCAAATTAGAAACTCCTTTCTAATTTCATTCTGCTTTGGCCAAAGACTTCTGAGTCGTCATTTATCGAATCACATAGGACATTCACTCCTTTTACTAGAAATGGTAGATTCTTTGTTGATCATTCACCTATCTCCATGTATAACTTATTATACCCAATCATACCCTTTGATATACCCTAAGGGTCTTAAGGGACATGTCAAAGTATAACTCATCATACACAAGATATTATGATGATCTCAAGTCCAAGGATCACTTGTACTACTATCACTAGAGGAATTCCTATTGACAGGCGAGTAAAACTCCATTAGGTATTCCTTAGCGAGCCACGTTCAGTGAACTTATTCTCTAATAAACACCTACATACTTGCTTTAGTATCTCCACACAAATGATTATGAGATCAATCATCCTCTTCATAAGAGCAAGCAACGTATGTACTAATCTATCCGGATTCACTAATCCCCTTTTTAGTAATCCATCGATTAGGAACGATTTTAGTTTTTGAGCTATCTAGAATTTAGATCTCATTAGCATGATCACCATCATGATTCTAAAAGCATTGCTCAAAACTATGGGTTTATCACATTTAATATAACAGCACTATGTAGATAATGTAAAATGCCTTTTACAAACGAATAAGATTACAAAGTATATGCTACATCATATCAAATATGATTGGCTTGTGTACATACTACTTTCAATCTCCCACTTGCACTAAAGCCAATCGTCATGGTATCTAATACCATTCTTCTCTAAGTGACGATCATCCTGCTGTTTGGATAAAGCTTCAGTAAATGGATATGCAATGTTGTTCTTGAGAGTCCACTATCTCTATAGTGACTTCTTCTCTTTCAATGATTCTACTAATCAAATGAAAGTGTCGCAACACATGTTTGAATCCAAGATGAGACTTAGGAACTATTCCTAGTTCTGTAATAAACTTTTCATCCAAACAATCAACTTGCGGCTTCATTTACAGCTATATACTTTGTCTTTGTCACTAAACCAACAACACTTTGCTGTTTGGAACCTTTCCAATTCACTGCACTACCTTTCAAGGTAACGATTTACCTTAAAGTGGATTTGTTATCGTCTTGGTCAGTCTGAAAAAAACTTGAGTCTGTTTAGCCCTCTAGTTTTAATTCGGACCTACCATGAATCATGATCACATCTTCAGTACCGGTTAAGTACTTAAAGGTGTTTATCACTGTCTTACAGTGATCTTCTCCAGAATATGACTGATCAACATCAAGCCTTGTATATTCATTGCATACATGATAGTAACTCATGCGATCTCTCTTTCAATTGGGGACAATTTTAAAGAGATACACTCCATGGCTCATCATCATGAGACCTCTCTTGGAGTTTGCCATGCTAAACGCCTTTAGCATCAAATGAATATACGTTCCTTGGGTCAAGCCGAACATCCTTTTAAATCTATCTATATAGACTTATATCCCCAATTTATAGGATGCTCCTCCCAAGTCATTCATGGAGGAATGTTTAGACAATTTTATCTTTACTGATTGTAGCATTGGTGTGTTATTCCTTGTCAGTAGTATATCAACATATAATACCAAGAATGTCACAGCGCTCCCACTGACCCTTTTGTATACACTAGGTTCATTTCCGTTTTTGATAAAATCAAACTCTTTTGATTGTCTCATCAAAATGAATGTTCCATCTTTGAGAAGTTTGCTTCAATCCATCAATGGATCATTGTAGCTTAAAATACGATTTGCTTCAACCTTTGAAACAAATTCCTCTGGCTGTATCATACATACATTCTCCTCAAGTCTTCATTGAGGAAGGACGTCTCCACATCCATTTTGCCAGATTTTGTAATAAGCTGCAATCGCAAGTAAAATCCAAATGGACTTGAGCATTACCCGGTAATAAGGTTTTATCATAGTCAACTCCTTGACTTGAAAAACCTTTTAAACAGGTCTGGTCTTATATGTCTCCACCTTGCCATTTGCCCCAATCTTTCTCTTAAAAGACCCATATTCACACTCTAGGCACTAAGCCCTTATGTGGAGTAACCAGAGTCTATACTTGGTTCTCATACATGGAGTCCATTTCGGATTTCATGGCCATCTACCATTTCTCTGAGTATCTTATACTCATAGCCTTATCGTATATAACTGGATCATCTTCCTCTATGATGCGTACCTCATCATCATCCTCTATGATGAATCCATACCTCCCAGGTATCTTCGGTACTCTTCCAGATTTACGATTCGGTTGTGGTACAATAGGTCTATCTACAGGTTCCTCGGATCGACTTAAAGTGCTTTGTGGTTCTTGAACTCTTTCAATATCTATTACCCTCCCACTAGCTCCTTCGATGATAAACACCTTTATCTAAGAAGGCAGCGTGTAGGATTATAGTAATAATACCCTAAACTTTCTTTAGGATATGCCACAAATCTGCACTTGTCAGATTTTGTCCCAAACTTATCTTTGAAACCTTTTCACATAAGTTGGACAACCCCTTATCTTATCATATTTAAGACTAGGAATCCTCCCTATCCATAACTTTTATAGAGTTTTGGGGCCGATTTTTTTTTTGAGGTTACCTTATCTTGTAGATATGCAGCCGTTTCTAGGGTATAACCCCAGATGGATACTAGAATGTTGGTAAAAATCATTATGGACTGCACCATGTCCAACAAGGTATAATTTCTCCTTTTAGATACACCAATCAATTATTGCGTATCAGGAGGTTTCCATTATGAGAAAATACCATTTAGAGATGATCTAGAAACTTATTGCACAAGTATTCCTTCCTCGATCTGATCAAAGAATCTTAATACTTTGTCAATTTGTTTCACTTCTGAATTCTTTGAACCTTTCAAATGATTCAGACTTGTATTTCATCAAATACACACATTCAACTCTTTGAATGACCATCTCCTTTTTTTTCTTTTATTAGTTTGTTCAATTTGTAAAATATTTTTCATGTAAGTCAAGTTTACAAAGTCTATCAAGTGATCTTTCAGTTTCAAACAAAACATTATCATTATAAATAGAACAACAATTGTTCTTAAATATAATACCAAAACCTTCCTTGTCCAACAACGGAAGTAATAATGTTTCTAAAGAGAACTGGAACATAATAACAACTTATTAACTTAATAGACTTGCCCATAGGCATTGCTAAACTATAAGTTCTTATGGTTAATGTAGCAACCTTTGCTCCATTCGCACATAAGATTACTACTTTGTTTAGCTTTCTACTTCTGCTTAGTCTCTGCATTGGATTGCATACGTGAGAACTACAGCCGGTATCCAATACCCAATTAGAACCTTGACTTATAGAAAAATTTATTTCAATCATGAACAAACCCATATTTATAACCGAAGCTTCACTAAGCTTCTTCTGGTTATCCTCTATAAGATACTCCTTACAGTTTCCTTTCCAGTGTCCAGGCTTATTGCATTGGAAGCAAACTCCTTTGCTATTTGCATCAGTATTGTTCTTATTGTCCTTTATTTTTGTCTTTCCTTTTACCTTCTTTGAATTGTTCTTTTTTTTAAGAAGATCCTTTGGCCTTCTTCTGCTTCCTAGAAGAATCATCTACCAGTAAAACTTGGTCTTTCTTGGTTAGAAAGTGACTCTTTACAGTTTTTCAACATGTTTAAGCAACTCAGACAGGCTGACATATAGCTTGTTCGTGTGAAAATTCACAACAATTTGTGAGAAAGAGTCCGGAAGTGATTGCAAGATCAAATCTTGGATCAACTCTCCATCCATAAAACCCAGTTGTCCCAATTGTTCAATCAGATTGATCATTTTAGGACATTTGTCTGTACTGTAGTGCCATCAGTTATTCTAGATCGGAAGAGCTCCTTAGATATCTGATATCTAATAGTCCTACTTTCCTCACCCTTCAACTCCTTGAAGGTGCCGGAGTCCAGTAGGAGCATCCATAGTTTCATGCTGACGCTGAAGCTCGTTACTCATGGATGTGAGCATGATGCATTGAGCCAACTGTGCATCATCTTGCCACTTTTTAAAAGTAGCAATCTCTTCCTCAGAGGCATTGTCTGCAACCATTGCAGGGATAAGCATATTAAAGACATAAGATAGCTTTTCAGCCTTGAGAACTATTCTCAAATTCTTTAACCAGTCCTTTTAATTTGGTCCGGTTAATTAGCATCTAATATGCTCCACAGTGATAGTGAATTAGACATTGTAAAATTCTATAAATGAATTTGTAATTTAACAATATTTTAGCATACATTCATTTAATTAATTACCAAAATAAATTAGGTCTTTATTTTAAATTGATATCTCCCACTATTTTCATCAAACTATATTACCCTCATTATATAGTTTGGCAATTCTAATTAAAGATTTGCTAGTGAGACTAAGGATCCCATTTCAAATGTATATAGCCTTGCGGTGACACAACAAACGATATATAAATAAATAGGTAGACAACTATTGTCAATTACATCTCTATGTAACTCCTTGTATTTTGCCTCTTAGATTATTTTGATCAAGTAGTGACACATCCGAATCAAAATTATCCAAGTTAAGTCCATCCTAGCACTTCCATATATTCGAAAGAAAAACACTGTCCTTGTGGTGACACAACAAAACAGCATCGTTCAGTCTATGTATAAGCATCAAATGTGATAAAGCAACATCTTAAATATTTTAATACTTTCCTTGTGGTGACACAACAAACTCATATTAAATATTTAATACTCTATCGCTTTACCATGCTAGAAGGCGACGTTCGATATTCCAAATATCTTTGAACGCTTAGGACTTAATATAATTTCTTTGAGGGGTTTGTTATTATATGTCTCATCTTGTTTAGCGTGCATGCACATATATATATAAAATACGTGTCATATTATTTAACATGCGAAGCATGTTGTATAATATATAATATATACATAGTAAGCATGCACATATAGAATACTATATTCTACCCGGATTGATTATGGACTTTTATTCTACTTTGGTTCACTAGAGCCACCAAGTGAACCAAAAGGTCAAACCTAGGGTGCAAGAATTAAATTTAAATATAACTATTACATTTAAACCCGGGCTCCATTACAAACGGGTCTTCAAGCGCTCCTTGCTCCTTTGTCTCCAATTCTTCAAGTAATTCTAACTAAACCTATTACATAAACTATTTACAATAAATAGAAACCTTGATCAGCAGTCAAGGGGAAGTACATAGGAGGGAGATAGAATTTACATTAAGAAAAATTAGAGAAGACGAGGTACGCAGACCCCATTTATAAAAACCCATTCATTCAAGCATCCACTAAAATAAATCCAATCACACATTGGTCAGTAGTCCATAATCAATCCCTATTTATTATCATACATATCTCTATATGTATCAATAAATAACATTCATCTCATGAATAATAAAACTATTCCATATATGCATTGATATCAATTAATGGGTAATTAAAAGTTCACTAGAAATCCAATTTTGAAACAAAACTAAACTCCTTTATTTTGATCAAAATTTAAATCATAATAAACTTATTTATTTTATTTTATCCAATTTTGAATAAAAATAAACTCCTTTATTTTTAATCAAATTCCAAATCAAAATAAACTCTTTTATTTTAATTAAAATGGAATCCAATTTCAAGTTCAAAACAAACTCTTTTATTTTAACTTAAAATTATTGGAAAATAAAATATGTTGAATCCTATTCCTTATCAAAATAAATTTCTTTATTTTTAAGGAAACATGGAATCCTATTCCATATGTGAATAAACTCTTTTATTCTGATTTTATCAATTAAATAAACTATTTATTTTAATTGAAGGAAAAATTATTTTTCGGATTCTGCTGTCCGGCGCAGCTACGCCCAGAATGAACTGGGACACGGTGCAGCTGCGCTGAACCCCAGAAAAAACTGATTCTGGGTATGGGCGCAGCTGCGCTCCAGAATGAACTGGAGCCAGCGCAGCTGCGCCGCGACGCTGATTCAGAAAAATTTATTCTGCCCAAAAATTTCGATCCAATCGCATATCAAACATACATGGAATCATCATAATCGATAATTAGCACAAGGTTAGGCTCTGATACCACTGTTAGGTTTGTACATAGCGCGAATATGCAATCAAATTACATAAATAGTGCGGAAGCGCGATAAAACGGATTTTAAAATTTTCATACAAACCATCACCATGATCATCCATGTGCTCAATTATCAATTAAACGAAAGAGATAGAGATTAAGAAATTATACCCTTGTACAACCGTGCTTCCTCGGGTACAAGTTCACCTCCAATTCCTTCGCGTTCTCCTTGAATTTCACCGATTAAATTCCTTCCTTTGATCAACGTTAGCCACCTAAGTGTTTGGCCTCTAGAGGTGATCCACCAAGGAATAATAGTTATTCAAGAAGATGGGTGTTGGCAAAACCCTAGTTTCTATCTCTATAGAAAATTGCAAGTACTCTCTCTCTCCAATTCTCATGGAAGAGTGTGTAAATTGTCTAACCCTAAATCATGATAAGACTCTTCTTATTTATAGATATAGGGAACCCTCCTAAACTATTTAGGATTAGGGTTTTTTTTATTTTAATTAAACTCCTTTAATTAATTGAACTCCTAATCCAATTAGGAATTCATAAGAGAGTACTTCTATTAATTAATTCTCAATCTCTATTAGGAATTAAATAATAGTAATAGTAATAATAATAATAAGACTCCTCTTATTAATTTATATTTAATATTTCCAAAATATTAAATAATAAATATTAAGTTATTTAATTTATTCTATCTCCATAGATTAAATTAAATACACTTAACTTATTATTACAATTATGCCATTTACTTCTTAAATAAATATTTTTCTTTTGCGGTGTGACCCTTTAGGTTCTCCATATTAAACCGGTTGTGAATAAATCAATTAGAACAATTCTAATCTTATTTAAATAAATAAATTAAACTATTTAATTCATTTAAATAAATAATATTTATTCTACAATAAGGGTAAGCCCTCTTAGCGATCAACGACTTTCCAGATAATATAGATTTCAACATTAATCACAAAAGAACCTTTCAGCGAATAGTTACCGTACAATTCAATCCTTCTACCATACAATGTCCCAATTAAATATAAGACATGGAATTACTGTCAAGTCTTATTTATTTAATTATATGTATTTTCGATTCTCAAATGCACAACTCTGATAATGCAAATTAGAAACTCCTTTCTAATTTTCATTCTGCTTTGGCCAAAGACTTCTGAGTCGTCATTTATCGAATCACATAGGACATTCACTCCTTTTACTAGAAGTGGTAGATTCTTTGTTGATCATTCACCTATCTCCATGTATAACTTATTATACCCAATCATACCCTTTGATATACCCTAAGGGTCTTAAGGGACATGTCAAAGTATAACTCATCATACACAAGATACTATGATGATCTCAAGTCCAAGGATCACTTGTACTACTATCACTAGAGGAATTCCTATTGACAGGCGAGTAAAACTCCATTAGGTATTCCTTAGCGAGCCACGTTCAGTGAACTTATTCTCTAATAAGCACCTACATACTTGCTTTAGTGTCTCCACACAAATGATTATGAGATCAATCATCCTCTTCATAAGAGCAAGCAACGTATGTACTAATCTATCCGGATTCACTAATCCCCTTTTTAGTAATCCATCGATTAGGAACGATTTTAGTTTTTGAGCTATCTAGAATTTAGATCTCATTAGCATGATCACCATCATGATTCTAAAAGCATTGCTCAAAACTATGGGTTTATCACATTTAATATAACAACACTATGTAGATAATGTAAAATGCCTTTTACAAACGAATAAGATTAGAAAGTATATGCTACATCATATCAAATATGATTGGCTTGTGTGCATACTACTTTCAAGTGTGCCTTGTCTGTTTTGTCTCAACCGGATGGTAGGCGATCTTTCGCTGGTACACCTGATGAGAACTCCTAAAGACATGAGTCATTTGACTTATCTTCAACTTCTTATCTCTTAATTCTTCCTTAAGCTCATGGACTTGGTCCTCAACTAACACTCTGTCGTCTATCTCTGCTTCCCAATAAGACTCCACAACCTACTTCTCAGACTGCACATTCTCTAACTGTGCCCTTAAGGCAGTCACCTCATTCTGCAGCTTAACATTCTTGTCGATCACTGCCACAAATAACTCGTGCATATCTACCGAGTCTTCCATCCCTCTTCTGGCTTTGATGGTATAACCTTAGACACTGTGTCATCTAGCTCCTCCTGTTCAAAAGGATCCTCCTCACGTTCCTTTGAATATTCGGATGGATCCTCATCAAAATCGATGTCCATGTCCGGATCACTCTCTATGGGAGCCTCTACCTCTGGTATTGATACAATCCTAGTCAGGCTCACATCAAATCGAACAACATTCCTTCAACTCGAGTTCGAGAGGTTCAACGAATGATTTCAAGTAATTGGGCTAAAGTCTATTCGAGGATGTTTACATTGGAGCTCAATTCAAGTGAACCGCGAGGAGAGGATTGATTATTTGATTTGGGATTATTGTCGACGCCGGGAATGTCGCTACCGTCATGATATTTATCCTTTCCAATTTTAGCCTTTTTGTTAGATGATTTTTTGGAAAAGGTCGGCATGAATGTCGACGGGGTTTTGAAAGATCGTTTTTTATGATGAGCCATTTAACCAGAGTCGCCAGTTGGTATATTTGAAATGGATGTACCAACTCATCCGAGTTTCGTTTTCGTAAATCGCTGGCTCATGTGTGACTCTGAGTTAATTGGTCTGCAAACCGAGATTCATAGAGTTCGGGGGCTTGCTTAAGCGAGGGGAAGGTGTTAGGCACCCCCCGACTTCCGTGAAACACGGTTACCGCAATCTTGATGCTTTTCCTATCCTTTAAATTCATAAAATGTGTATGTGTGCGCGTGTGTATGTGCCTATATGAATATTGTGGTGAGTTTGTATGAAAGAATCATTTGGGATTTTTTATGGAAAGTCGTGTTTTGAGAGTGCTTTAGAATATCCTTCGATTTATACGAGAAAGCTTTATTCTTTATTAGAAAGGTTTGATTTTAATTGTCAAAACTGCAAGGTTTTCATTTAGGTGTCGTTTTGGCAAAACAAGAGTTTTTAAACCTTCATCAAAATAGGAATCGAGACCTATACATTGCCCTCGTAAATAAAGTGGCGGGCAATTTCTAGAATCCCTTTAACCCTATGCACAACGGTTTAATAAAACGTCATTTATTTCACAAAACCATTTCTTGTGATGTTTGAAAACGATTTTCTTTAACCTTCTCGTTAAGTGGGAATCGACATTCATTAGCACTTCCAATTTCTTATCCTCGTGATGCTAATAACCTAATTTGATTGATTTTATGAAAATCTTTATCGTTTTAGCTTTGAAATCAATTTTGTGTGTCCTGAATCAAATCAAGCATTAAAATGCGTTGGGCTATTCATGGGCATGTAAGCCATCAAAATAACCCCAAACGCCCACAAGCACCTATTTCACTATTTCAGGGCCTTAAACCCGATTTTTAACTTAGTATCGTTTTAAGGCCCGACGATTACATGTTTACAATCAAGGATAATCGATCCTATTACATACACCAAAATTGTCCATCATCGAATTTGGACCACGGGGTCGCGTTCCTAGGCTCACATTCACAATTTTTACACACCCACGAAATGGATATTACAACAATTAAACAAGCTAAAAAATCACCAAATGGATATCATCGGGCCATTATGAAGAATTTTGTTCCGTTGGAACCCTCACTAATAATCCCTGATCTGTGTATTCTCAATAATATACAAAAAAACTACATTTAATGCAACCCAAATGACCAAAAGCAATGATATAACAAAAAATGCTATAAAAGAGGGCTTTTTCACCTTGCAAATGACACCACGATGCGTATAAACTCGTATATTAATTAGAGTAGAAAATATATGTGATACAATCTCACAAAAGAGATATAATTCCTCACTATTTTATCTCTTTTCTCTCCTTTTTCGCTGCTGTTTTGCTGTTGTTCTTCCTCTTTTCTTTTCTTCTTCCGCCGCTGCTTCGCCTCCTGTATCCGAATGAAGGAATGAGCTGAAATAGCCTGGCCAAGGGCAGCCGCAGATTGATCTACGACTGGCCGCAGATTGATCTGCGGCTGGCCTTGGTTTCCCCGCGCCCGCCACGCACTTCAGCCGCTCAGCCGCCCGCCGCGCACTTCAATTATTTTAATCATTGGCCGCAGATCAATCCGCGGATGGGTGGGCTGACTTTCTCGATTTTCGGGCCGCACCTCGATTCTCGTGTTGTACCGTTGGTTTTCGCTGAGAGGCTTGTATTTTGCAGTCTGAGAACCGCTGGTAAATGTGCCACATCATTCTGCTTTGATCGTTGTCGTGTCGGCTTTGATCGCACGTCGTTGTGGTGGCTCTGAGTGTTTGTACTTATGTCCACCCTTCGTTCTCGTAGGCTGGGTTTATTGTCGATTTTGCCCTCCTGTCAGGGTTAGTATAGAAAGCGCAAAATTTGGGTGTCTACAGCTGCCCCTCTTTATCATGTTTATGAAATGTTAAATGAAATGAACATGATAAAGAAGTAGACACACGATGCATGAATGACAGTGCATAAGAATGACAGTACATACATGATGCAATACATATAGCTTATGATGCAACACAAGATGTAATTCATGCAAAACACTCGTAAAGGTGTCAATACATCATGCAACCGTAATTTTATTGTGAGCATTGATCTCAACATTTTCACTCAATCGCTGCTATAATCATCGTCGTCTCACAACCGTCGGGTCTCGAATCCGATCAGTCGTCTCATTTGCACCGGATCTCGTATCCGATTGCTAGGTTCGTAATCACCGGGGCTCGTATCCGGATGATTGTCTTGTCTGCGCCGGGTCTCGTATCCGGTCGCTCGTCTTGTGATCACCGGGTCTCGTATCCGGTTGATCGTCTTGTCGGCACCGGGTCTCGTATCCGGTCGCCCGTCTGGTAATCACCGGGTCTCGTATCCGGTTTATTGTCTTGTCGGGGCTGGGTCTCGTATCCAGTCACCCATCTCGTGATCACTGGGTCTCGTATCCGGATGATCGTCTCGTAGGGGCCGGGTCTCGTATCCGGTCACCCATCTCATAATCACCGAGTCTCGTATCCGGTTGATTGTCTTGTCGGGGCCGGGTCTCGTATCCGGTCACCCATCTCGTAATCGCCGGGTCTCGTATCCGGTCGATCGTCTCGTCGGGGCCGGGTCTCGTATCCGGTCACCCATCTCGTAATCACCGGATCTCGTATCCGGTTGATTGTCTTGTCGGGGCCGAGTCTCGTATCCGGTCACCCATCTCGTAATCGCTGGGTCTCGTATCCGGTCGATCGTCTCGTCGGGGCCGAGTCTCGTATCCGGTCACCCATCTCGTAATCGCCGGGTCTCGTATCCAGTCGATCGTCTCGTCGGGACCGGGTCTCGTATCCGGTCACCCATCTCGTAATCACCGGGTCTCGTATCCGGTTGATTATCTTGTCGGGGCCGGGTCTCGTATCTGGTCACCCATATCGTAATCGCTGGGTCTCGTATCCGGTCGATCGTCTCGTCGGGGCCGGGTCTCGTATCCGGTCACCCATCTCGTAATCGCCGGGTCTCGTATCCGGTCGATCGTCTCGTCGGGGCCGGGTCTCGTATCTTGTCACCCATCTCGTAATCACCGGGTCTCGTATCCGGTTGATTGTCTTGTCGGGCCCGGGTCTCGTATCCGGTCACCCATCTCGTAATCACCGGGTCTCGTATACGGTTGATTGTGTTGTCGGGGCCGGGTCTCGTATCCGGTCACCCATCTCGTAATCGCCGGGTCTCGTATCCGGTCGATTGTCTTGTCGGGGCCGGGTCTCGTATCCGGTCACCCATCTCGTAATCGCCGGGTCTCGTATCTGGTCGATCGTCTTGTCGCGGCCAGGTCTCGTATCCGGTCACCCATCTCGTAATCGCCGGGTCTCGTACCGGTCGATCGTCTCGTCGGGGCCGGGTCACGTATCCAGTCACCCATCTCGTAATCACCGGGTCTCGTATCCGGTCGATTGTCTTGTCGGGGCCGGGTCTCGTATCCGGTCACCCATCTCCTAATCGCCGGGTCTCGTATCCGGTCGATCGTCTCGTCGGGGCCGGGTCTCGTATCCGGTCACCCATCTCGTAATCACCGGGTCTCGTATCCGGTTGATTGTCTTGTCGGGGCCGGGTCTCGTATCCAGTCACCCATCTCGTAATCACCTTATTCCATCGCATTGTCATCAAAGGAAGTTATTCTCCTGACTAGCTTGAAAGGCATCCTTGGAGTTCGTCCTCGTACATCGTTCTTGGCAGCCATCACTTTTGACTCTGATAGGCTAGGACCTTGACACCTAACCTGCATGGATCACGTACAGAATTATCATCTATTCACTGCATGTGACACAACATTTAAAATGTAAATTTGATGAAAAATGACCCCTGTACAGTCTTTAGATACTGTTCTACAGATGTCATCATTTGTCGGGGTTTGCTTGGATCTCAGCCCTTCCCAGGGATCGCTCACTTTTTTGGATATTGGCCCTTCCCAGGGGTTGTTCACCACCTTGTTGTGGTTCATTTGGATGCCTTCCCAGGTTCTCACACCACCTTATTGTGATTTGCTTGGATGCCTTCCCAGGTTCACTCACCACCTTGTTGTGGTTTGCTTGGATGCCTTCCCAGGGTGCTCACCACCTTGTTGTGATTTGCTTGGATGCCTTCCCAGGGTGCTCACCACCCTGTTGTGGTTTGCTTGGATGCCTTCCCAGGGTGCTCACCACCTTGTTGTGGTTTGCTTGGATGCCTTCCCCGGGTGCTCACCACCTTGTTGTGGTTTGCTTGGATGCCTTCCCAGGTTCACTTCTTGTTTGGATACCAGCCCTTCCTAGGGTCATTGATTGTTTGGATACCAGCCCTTCCCAGGGTCATTGATTGTTTGGATACCAGCCCTTCCCAGGAGTCACTTCTTGCTCGGATACCAGCCCTTCCCAGGGTCATTGATTGTTTGGATACCAGCCCTTCCCAGGGGTCACTTCTTGCTCAGATATCAGCCCTTCCCAGGGTCATTGATTGTTTGGATACTAGCCCTTCCCAGGGTGTCATTGATTGCTTGGATACCAGCCTTTCCCAGGGGTTACTTCTTGCTCGGATACCAGCCCTTCCCAGGGTCATTGATTGTTTGGATAGCAGCCCTTCCCAGGGGTCATTGATTTGATTTGAGTGATTTCTTAAAGTGGGATGTGTGATCGGCTTTTGTCCTGGATCTCCCACCAACATCGTCCACGTACCATGCCGCAAAAGCCATCACGGTCTGATCATTTGTGAGGTTGAAAGCGACGTGCTTGTACTTTCCCCTGAAGATTTTCATTTTGATCATACATGTATGTATGCAAAAGATGTTATGCATGATCTGGCAGATATGTTATGGACAGATGCATGTGCACAACATATGTTTAGATAGAAATGACCCCTGTTCAGTCAAATGATACGATTCGACCGTCATCATTGTTTGCCAACATTTGATTGGATCACGCCTCGTCGTGAAGTATAGTTTCTAGACTTCCATCATTGGTTTGGTACTCTGCCTGTTCTTGGTCGTCTTCATTTCATCGAGTTGAGGCAGTCTGTTTCGCTCTCTGTGATGATCGACAGCTATGTTGGGCTCCTTGGCCTTTTGATCATTTCTGCTGGTCGATATGTTGTCGTCCCGCATTATATCATCCTTGTATATGCTCATGCACGTGGATCATTTGGATGTCGAGGCAGTGATATTCAGGATTGGGGAGAGGCCCAATGCCGAGAAGTTCTGTGCAGCCTCCGCTTCCTTCCATTTCTCGATTCTTAACTGTCCCTGCCTTGGCGCGTGTTGTTACCAAGAATTTCTATCGAAAACTCGCGATGTTGACCGTGCTGAGTTATCCACAGCTCTGCAAGATCCTGCATATCAGACGACTAACAAATGCCAAAACTTGAAGGCTTGGGCCGTTGGTGTTAGTTCAACACAAAGATATTATAATCTCGGCAAAAGAGTAAATGCAGTTAAAGCACATGAAATTGAATATCTGTTGATCGCACAATCTAGCGAGTTGTGAACCGTGAATGTACTAGATTGGAAGTTATATTCAATCCCTCGTGAGTTGATGATTTTCTATTTAACGAGTTATGAAATCGTAAGAACACCTTCAAGCATTCATGGTCATTGTACGTGAGTAAGGTCGAATTCAAAAGAACTACCTTCCCTCGTCAAAGGTATTCTGTCTCCATTCTCGACAACGTTCTTAGCAGGATTGACGTCATATGATAAATGCACTATGCGATGCAGCATTCAGTAGGGGTTTCTCTTCCATGACTTCTTGTTTAAGGCCGAGAGTTTTTCATATTATCTTTATTAGCCCACTTCACTTGTCTCGTTTTCTTAGGTTATTCAAAGTTACCCATTTAACGAGTTTTGGACCAATGACTCCCAAACCAGACGGTTTTGGGGCATTAGGTGTACAGACACCCCTTCAGGTTTATTTACTCGAGTAACAAAGGTCACGGTTCGAGACAAGCTGGTGGTCTGCACCATTCATTCTTTGCTTGACCTTGCGCAAGATTCGTTTTCTTAGGCTTGAGTTACCCATGTAGCGAGTGTTAGGCCGGTGACTCCTAAACCAGACGGCTTTAGGGCACCAGATGCAGAGACACCCCTTAGGCTTAATTACTCGAGTAGCCCATGCCACGATTTGAACCTGCTCGGGCCTCCTCTACTGTAATGCTCGTTTTCTTAGGCTCTGAGTTACCCATGTAACGAGTGTTGGGCCAGCGACTCCCAAACCAGATGGCTTTAGGGCACCAGGTGTAGAGACACCCCTCGGGCTTAATTACTCGAATAACCCAGGCCACGATTCGAGACATTAGCTTGATAATCATTTATCGTCTGACTTCTTGATATTAGCTTGATAATTATTGACTGTCTGACTACGTGTTAATTACCATCAACGCCGTCATAGTTTTATACCCCATAACTGAAAGTTCGTGCAAATGCAAAGTGAAGACTGGCACATGAGGTCGATCCTGTCGCAAACGTTACTTTGAATTAAGGCTTTGTACCCGATCAAAAGTTTGAATAGCTTTCTTCGTCTAATCATACTCACGATCATGCTCCACGGTTGCTTGTCAGAATTAATCCGATTCCTATCAAGTCAAATGAAATCCCCTCTCTTTCACGCGGGTCATCGTATCCCGGGGAAACTATGCTTGACAAATGCCAGATGATCGTATCATTGACTACTGAATTGACATGAGGTAGTATTTGATGATGATGGTGCATGTTGATGGGATTGTTGCATGGGTGCCAATTTGCACGTCATCATTTCCTGGATAGTTGATAAATGCCCCAGTGTTAAGTTGCTTTCCTTGCGATCTCCCTCGTACTGGTTGCATCGGTATCTCGCTGGGCTGACAAAAGATCCGGTCCTTTGACTTGTTGAAAGGTTTGGGGAATTTTTTTGAATTTTGAGAGATTTTTTTTTAGCTCACAGAGTTGTTTCACAGAGTCAGAATTAACGGGCTGGGGAACGCCTTCCCATCCATTTCTTGTAAGATGAGGGCTCCCCTAGAGAGGACCTTTTTATCGTGACGACTTCTTTCAATTTAGAGCAAAATTTCCCTTAGCTTTATCTTGGCAGGGCGCGATCCTTTTGAGGACTAAATCGTTTACCTTTGAATTTCCGGGATCGTACCCCTTTGTTGTATGCCCGGGAGATGCGTAAGGGGTTACCCTTGCAAATGTGCGAATTGAGGTTCGATAGGCAAACAGGGTGAGCGACAATAAATCCGGCCATCCCCGATGATTGGCGGACATTCTTCCCATGATCGTCTTTGTGTTTTATTTGCAGCCCCCACTGCCCCATTCATCTTGGGCCGGTAAATGACTGAATCAAAATGTTTGATCTTGAATTTGTCGTATATCTCCTCCTTGAGGGCATCGTTCAGATTTCTATAGTCGATGCGGCCCCTCACTTCTCCTCCAGGCTGTGATACTGGGATTCTGTCGGAAAGCCATTCAGGGTAAATAGACACCGTGATGATTCCTGCTTTAAACCGCTTGATAATCTTGTCCTTTACTTTCAACCTCCATTCAGGCTTCAACGTTCTCAACTTTTGCTTGACTGGTCGGAAACCCTCCTTGATGGGCAGTCGATGTCCTACAATGTCTGTGGATAATCCAATCACGTCGCCACGGGACCAAGCGAACATATCTCCATACAGGCTCAATAACTCGGCTATTTTTTTTTGTGTGGTCGAATTTGCCCCTACTCCGGGTTCTTCGTGATCGTTAGGGGTTCTGATGTTTGATGGCGATGGTTTGGTCTAAGTCGGGTTTGGGTTTATCTTCGACCCATCCTTTGATCTCGTCAGGCGTATTGTCGATATCTGTCTCGTCCTGCTCAATCCCCATCAGATCGAAATCTAGCTCTGTACCAAAATCGTGATCCTCCTTCAAATTTGGCCTATTGCTTGTCAGGCTAGAATGCCTCAAATCGGGGTACCTGACATAAAACAAAAATGCTTGTCATATATATAAAACATCTCAGCACATGATCTTCTTTTTGGATAACATGACAAAATGACATGAGCGTGCAGGGATTTGAAATAAAACTCAGAATTTTAAAACCCATTGATCTTCTACTGGCCGGGATTCACTGCCATACTCCTGGATTTACCCCTTCCTGGATATCACCTGCTGCACGGTCCAACTGGCCACAGTGCGGTCAAGCAATGGAGCTCATTAGGAGGTGCATGGATCGCATTGGCATGGATCTGGCATTGATGGCATTTCCTGACATGAGTATCGCGGTCAGTTTTCATGGTTAGCCAGTAGTGACCCGATCACATGATTTTCTTTGCCAAAAATGTTCTGCTTATATGGGCTCCGCACACATCGCCATGTACTTCGTTCATTAATCTGTGGGTTTCTTCGGCTTCCAGATATCTCAGCAGTCCCGTAGCTAGGTCCCATTTATGCAAATTATCTCCGCTTAGGAAGAATTTCACTGCCCATCTTTGGATTCTCTTTCCTCGGTCAGATCTGCATTTTCGGGAGAGGAGCTGTCTCGAAGGAACTCTTTAATGTTTTGATACCAAGCCCATTTAGGAGGGGCGTCACTATAGGAGATCTCTCCGATCTGATCCTCATAGGCCGGTCAAGTCTGTACCGTAATTTCCCCCTTAAAGCTCGTCTCGTACCGTGATGTGTGAATCAGGGAAGTCAGTGTATTTCATGGCTACCGGCTTCTGCCATTTGGATGGATGGAGTATGGCCTTTACGGCCTCCTAGTTGGGTCCTAGGGGCAATCTCGCAAAACAAACAAGGGCCGTAGTTTAGTACTGTGCCAGTTACAAGTTGGCAGATGCATGTCAACACTGATGCATGATTATTATTATTATTATTATTATTTTTTTCAAGTTCTCTAATCTTATCCTGCAAAACAAGGTCAGCGTTTGATGACAGGATAGTATTTAGAAGTTTGAGAAAACATTGGTACGTGGTATGGATTGCCTTCCTGCAAAACCATGTCAGTATTCTCTTTATATGTGCAGGTGATGTAATCACATGATACAGGACATATTTATTATGATGATGATGGTATGACAGTTGTATGCCATTTACATGACATTTATTTATTTGACTGAATGATAAAAGGGCATGAAAAAGATTCCCTTTCGTTAGGTTTATCAGAGGCTGACCTACCCTAGGGTTACTCTCGCGGGCTTTTCGGCATGAAGGTCCCCAAATCTTCGCAATCTACTCGTCTGAATCCTTTCGATTGGAGCGGATCTGGGTGGTGCGTTTCCTGAGCCATCTCCGGGGAGCAGCCCCTTCGAGTCCAGTAATAAGCAACTGACGGGTTCGCCTCAAGAGGAGGTACACTCTCAACATACATTCAAATTCATCGTCCTCACCGTATGCATATGATTACTTTGAAGTAAAGCAATTCCATTCAATCATTCATTCATTGGACAAAAATACACATTCACACAACAACAAGTAAAACAGGTCAAAATGTCGCACGCACATACACATTCATAAATTTTAAAGGATAGGACAGCATTAAGATTTGAACGCGGCTTAAGCCCTCTAATGTTCCCCAGCAGAGTCGCCAGCTGTCGACGCCGGGAATGTCGCTACCGTCGCGATATTTATCCTTTCCAATTTTAGCCTTTTTGTTAGATGATTTTTTGGAAAAGGTCGGCATGAATGTGGACGGGGTTTTGAAAGATCGTTTTTTATGATGAGCCATTTAACCAGAGTCGCCAGTTGGTATATTTGAAATGGATGTGCCAACTCATCCGAGTTTCGTTTTCGTAAATCGCTGGCTCATGTGTGACTCCGAGTTAATTGGTCTGCAAACCGAGATTCATAGAGTTCGGGGGCTTGCTTAAGCGAGGGGAAGGTGTTAGGCACCCCCCGACTTCCGTGAAACACGGTTACCGCAATCTTGATGCTTTTCCTATCCTTTAAATTCATAAAATGTGTATGTGTGCGCGTGTGTATGTGCCTATATGAATATTGTGCTGAGTTTGTATGAAAGAATCATTTGGGTTTTTTATGGAAAGTCGTGTTTTGAGAGTGCTTTAGAATATCCTTCGATTTATACGAGAAAGCTTTATTCTTTATTAGAAAGGTTTGATTTTAATTGTCAAAACTGCAAGGTTTTCATTTATGTGTCGTTTTGGCAAAACAAGAGTTTTTAAACCTTCATCAAAATAGGAATCGAGACCTATACATTGCCCTCGTAAATAAAGTGGCGGGCAATTTCTAGAATCCCTTTAACCCTATGCACAACGGTTTAATAAAACGTCATTTATTTCACAAAACCATTTCTTGTGATGTTTGAAAACGATTTTCTTTAACCTTCTCGTTAAGTGGGAATCGACATTCATTAGCACTTCTAATTTCTTATCCTCGTGATGCTAATAACCTAATTTGATTGATTTTATGAAAATCTTTATCGTTTTAGCTTTGAAATCAATTTTGTGTGTCCTGAATCAAATCAAGCATTAAAATGCGTTGGGGCTATTCATGGGCATGTAAGCCATCAAAATAACCCCAAACGCCCACAAGCACCTATTTCACTATTTCGGGGCCTTAAACCCGATTTTTAACTTGGTATCGTTTTAAGGCCCGACGATTACATGTTTACAATCAAGGATAATCGATCCTATTACATACACCAAAATTGTCCATCATCGGATTTGGACCACGGGGTCGCGTTCCTAGGCTCACATTCATAATTTCTACACACCCACGAAATGGATATTACAACAATTAAACAAACTAAAAAATCACCAAATGGATATCATCGGGCCATTAGGAAGAATTTTGTTCCGTTGGAACCCTCACTAATAATCCCTGATCCGTGTATTCTTAATAATATACAAAAAAACTACATTTAATGCAACCCAAATGACCAAAAGCTTAACAAAATGATATAACAAAAAATGCTATAAAAGAGGGCTTTTTCACCTTGCAAATGACACCACGATGCGTATAAACTCGTATATTAATTAGAGTAGAAAATATATGTGATACAATCTCACAAAAGAGATATAATTCCTCACTATTTTCTCTCTTTTCTCTCCTTTTTCGCTGCTGTTTTGCTGTTGTTCTTCCTCTTTTCTTTTCTTCTTTCGTCGCTGCTTCGCCTCTTGTATCCGAATGAAGGAATGAGCCGAAATAGCCTGGCCAAGGGCAGCCACAGATTGATCTGCGGCTGGCCTTGGTTTCCCCGCGCCCGCCGCGCACTTCAGCCACTCAGCCGCCCGCCGCGCGCTTCAATTATTTTAATCATTGGCCGCAGATCATTCCGCGACTGGGTGGGCTGACTTTCTCGATTTTCGGGTCGCACCTCGATTCTCGTGTTGTACCGTTGGTTTTCGCTGAGAGGCTTGTATTTTGCAGTCCGAGAACCGCTGGTAAACGTGCCACATCATTCTGCTTTGATCATTGTCGTGTCGGCTTTGATCGCACGTCGTTGTGGCGGCTCTGGTTGTTTGTACTTATGTCCACCCTTCCTTCTCGTAGGCTGGGTTCATTGACGATTTTGCCCTCCTGTCAGGGTTAGTATAGAAAGCGCAAAATTTGGGTGTCTACAGGATTATTAGATATCATCTATTTAATAAGACCAAATCAATGCAAATCAAGTAATCAAGATCGTGTTCATTTGTATCGTCTAATCCACGACAAAGCTATGTGTCGATTCAAGGAGGGATTAATGTTCATGCGACATTATGGATGTCCAAGCATGTCCAAGAGATTACAATTCATCAAGCGACAACACAAGATTGCAATACACGGATTAATGGAGAAGGATTCGAGCTACACGATAAAGCATTTATTGAGGAATATGATTCTAAGTTCATTCAATTGGTTCATACATAGCAAGTTTGGTAGAGGAAATAAAGGATGGACAAGAGATCAAATTTGGGAGTTAAAAGGACGGAAGAAACATTTTTGCTGTTTGAGCGTCGGGGCACTGGGATTAAGGCCATTTGCAGCGCCGGGGCGCTGGGATCCAGGGAATTATTTCATTGCAGCGCTGGAACACTGGAATGAGTACAAGTCGCAGCGCTGGGGTGCTGGGGACGCGACACAGTTTTTGAGGCAATGCGTTTTTCTAGATTTTCCAAGATTTCTTTCCATATTTTTAGGGATTTTCATATCTTTTAGATTTTTAATGTAATTAGGATATTTGTTAGATAGATTTGATTCCTAATTAGTTGTTCGCTAGTATTTGAATTCCTTTTGTAATTAATGTTTTATTCTATTAGTATAAATAGAATACATGACTTTTGTAATAGAGAGACGACTTTTGATTAATAAAAATTCTTGTGAGATTTCCTCTTATCTTTTGGTTCTTTAAGAACTCCTAGACTAGTTCTTAGTTTTCTTGAGATTCAATTTGACTTATCGTACAACAAGTCATAGTTGTGTGTGGCGTCTTTCTATCATGCATGAATCGTCGATTGTACTTTTGGTTCTTGTCTCTTTATAGACATTGGGGCTAGGTGTCGTTGGTGTTCCATTCAACGTAAGCTTCCTAGCTCAGAACAATTGTACCAAGGTTCTCGTCTCAATATAGGCGAAGGGTTAAGGTGTTGTGAGCGTTCCACCTTCATAACTTGCTGGAAACGATTTGGGCGACGACCACCTCACGCAATCGTGCCGCGGAGTCTATCATTTGGTATCAAAGCTACGTTTTCTAGCTAGTTACTTATCTTTAATTTTCTGCTGATTATATGTATTAAAAAAATCGTGAAAAAAAAAGTCGTGAGTTAAAAAAAGTATAAAAAAAAATTTAGTTATTTCGATTGATTGCTATTATTGGAGAAAATTATTATTTGTTGCAAATTGCTTGGTATCCGTGAAGTTTGGGAATATTGAGAATTCATTCAAGAAGGGTTTAATTGGCTGTTGTGAATTTAGTGGTTATTATACGTCTTATACTGTTATTGTTTGTTTTGTGATAAGTTCTTATTGGATTGAATAGTAAACTGTGATTGTGTTTGGTGGATTCAAAAAGAACCTATAAGAGAGAATATTGAGAGGTAAAAGGTAAGAGTGTGAGCTTAATTGAGGGTAAAAGCCAATTGAGATATACACGAGTGATTTCATAATTGTGTGATACATTGTTAAGCGAAACACATAAGAGAGAGTGTGAGGAAAATTATTATTTTTATCTACTAACCTTTGTTTTGGAGCTAAACATGTATGGTTATGATTTTGAAAGTACCTATGAAGAGTCATTGAAAAGGAAACCAAGAGTTCGAAGGGATTCTTTCGAGGATAAATGGAAGAGAACATGGGAGGAAGATTATAAGAGGTATCAAAAGCTTTTGGAGCATAGTAGAGAACGAGTGCAGCCGAGGAAAGCTAAACACAATCAAGCGGTCCATAAAGAGCCATTGGTGACAAGAAGGGTTACAAGTGTGCAAGCTAAAAAGGAAAAAACAATGCAACAAAAGGATATGTTTTATACTAGGTTTCTAGTAAAAGAAAAGGTATGCATTGTGAAAATTGATTGTGATATTGGTACTAGCATTGCTAGCACTACAATGGTGGAGAAACTAGGATTGTCAATAGTTGCACATCCTCGATCTTACAAGTTGTTAGGGATCATGGGTTTTGAAGAGGTAATGGTGACTAGACAGATGCCAGTTTCTTTTCGCATTGGCAGATATAAAGATGAAATATTATGCGATGTAGTTCCAACACATACTTATCATTTGTTACTTGGGAAGCCATGGCGACACAAAAGGCGCGCAAAGCATAATCGATATACGAATGAGTATTTATTAGTACACAATCAAAGAAGAGTTATTCTTTGTCCTATGACACCCGAGCAAGTGCATGAAGATCAGATACACTTACAAAAAGATCGTGATCAAAGTCAAGAGAGTGAAAAGATTGAGAGTGAAAAAGAAAATTTTGAAAAGAATGAGGAAGAAAACAAACGAGAGATTGAAAATAGAGATATTGAAAAGAATAAGAGTGAAAATAAACGAGAGAAAAACAAACGAGAGAGTGAGCAAAAAGAAAAGAGAGAAATAAGTGACTGTGAAAAAAGAGAGCGAGTTAGAAGAGGAATTGTATTTTGAAAAGCCAATGACTGTACATTCGTGCACGACGACGCTTTTGAATACTAACAAGATTAATTATGTTTTGTCTAGTTCTGTTGTTTCTCTTATATAGGTTATTGATGACATACCCCGAGCTATCATTCCAGTCATATATTATTTTCAAGGAGACGACGGAGTTACCAAGGCGAGTTGGAGAGTTGATGGAGTCCAACTTCATCAAAGTGGGTATCGTGGGAGAAAACAATTGTGCGTGTGCTATTCATGAGATCATAGTACCTAACGAAGATAGAATGTCGAGCTTGTTTGTTGATTTTGAATTGGTAAACAAGTATCGTTGTTATTTTCTTTGCTTAGATAATATGTTTGATAAATTGCATAGTTCTTATGTTTTATCTACATTTGTTGATGATCATAAGATGATAATGCATAATTAATTTAGCTTGAAAAATTGTGATGAATGAAAAATTGTGTTAACATGTGACTTGTATAAATTGATAGTTATTTTTGTTAGATTAACTAATGCATCTAGCGTTTTCATGAGTTTATTAAAACATGTTTTACATGCTTCCATTGAAAAATTTATTGTTAGCTATTTTGATGGTAGAAAATCATCTTTGTCATAAACTATGGAGGATATTTTATATATGTTGAGATAGTTTATGATCATGTTGTCTATTTTTATTTTCAGTGTTTTTACTATCAGTTGGTATATTCCTATTTTCCAGGTTCTTATCGTCATAGAATTCATTCTAAGGTTTCGAGTTCAAATTCTTGTTTTCATATTGATCAATCTTTACATGAGTTGTCGTTGGTTGATAGTGCTAGAAATCATGAATTTATGTTAGAGCAGTCTTCTTTGCATGATCTACTATCATTTAAACATGATTTGAAAAGTGTTTATCATCATATTGGAATAGGATATGGTTTATATTCATGTCTAGTTAAATCATTCGGATTAGCTAATGCATTAAGTGTTTTCAAATTAAATCATATTTTGCATTCTTTCATGGGAAAATTAGTTAATATCTATTGTGATGATATTCCTATTTTTGTCAACGCTTAGGAAAATTCTTTAGCACTTGTTGAGTTTGATTGTGATCATCATAGTGTTAATTGTGCTAATGAGTTTTTATCTTGTGGAGGTAGATGTGACCTTTTGATTTCGCTGATGTGATTCTTTGATTTTGAACCTGTTATTGTCAATGGGAAGGGAAAGGTTGTTTGTGTTTTGCATATTCGAGTTGGGTTCATACTCATCGAGGAGAAAAGTATGGATCATTGTGCAAATCAATTTGAACAATGCATTGAAAGTCTACAAGGAAGTGTTTTGGATATTGCTTTAGTAGACGATGCATGTGGATTTGAATTATTTGATTTCTCTATGATTAGACAAAAGATACATGTTGATTGCGTTTATTTTGTGTTTAATCCAGGAATTCAAGAGTATTTGCATCTACGTTGTGAGAAGTTTCAAAGATTGTTATTTGATCCAGATGCAATGGAATGGATGCTAGTGCTAATGCTCGAGATTAGAAGATTCACTTTTGATCCGGGAATTCATTGGGAGTATTTCTGAATGGTTGAGATCATCACGTTGATTTTTGATCCGAGAATTCGTGAATGGGAGTTTATGCTACATGAAGAGTTCTCTATAATGAATTTTGATCCAGGAGGATATAAGACTTTTCATAGTTTTATTTACATTTATTTTATTATATATGCATTTGATTTCTTAGGTAGAAATTTTGATTGCGTTTTAGTTTTATTTGTTTATTTAGTTTGTTTTGATGTAGTTAATATTTTGGAAGAATTTGGTTTACGTGTGGAAGAGCATCGAGTTGTTGTGGATAGGTTCTTGATTAAGGGAGATCGAAAGTTTAAGTTTCCAGGTGGTGTTACGAAGAGTTTGCAGTGTGTTATGCTATGTCGAGCATCGTTTGGAAGGAATTATCTACAAGTTGTTCATGTCATTACGGGGGAAGTGTCGGACATTGCTATGTTCTTTGAAAGAATTGACATTTTTAATGATTCTTTTCATATTCTTACTTGCATTGTTGATATTGTGTTTATATTTCATTTGCAAGTTGAATTTTGGGATTACGTTTTGTTTGATGCTACTAACTTGGTTTGTTTTATTGTATGATCAGATTTGTGGACAAATCCTTTTCAAGAGGAGGGGGATATCAGATTTGAGGACAAATCCTTTTCAAGAGGAAGGGAATGATACAATCCTGGTCAGGCTCACATCGAATCGAACAACATTCATTCAACTCAAGTTTGAGAGGTTCAACGAATGATTTCAAGTAATTGGGCAAAAGTCTATTCGAGGATGTTTACATTGGAGCTCAATTCAAGTGAACCGCGAGGAGAGGATCGATTATTTGATTTGGGATTGTTAGATATCATCTATTTAATAAGACCAAATCAATGCAAATCAAGTCATCAAGTTTGTGTTCGTTTATATCGTCTAATCCGCGACAAAGCTATGTGACGATTCAAGGAGGGATTAATGTTCATGCGACATTGTGGATGTCTAAGCAAGTCCAAGAGATTATAATTCATCACGCGACAACATAAGGTTGCAATACACAGATTAATGGAGAAGGATTCGAGCTACACGGCAAAGCGTTTATTGAGGAATATGATTTTAAGTTCATTCAATTGGTTCATACATAGGCTCAAGTTTGGTGGAGGAAATAAAGGATGGACAAGGGATCAAATTCGGGACTTAAAAGGATGTAAGAAACATTTTTCCTGTTTGAGCGTCGGGGCACTGGGATTAAGGCCATTTGCAGCGCCGGGGCGCTGGGATCCAGGGAATTATTTCATTACAGCGCCGGAATGCTGGAATCAATACAAGTTGCAGCGTCGGGGCACTGGGGATGCGGCAGAGTTTTCGAGGCAACGCGTTTTTCCAGATTTTCCAAGATTTCTTTGCATATTTTTAGGGATTTTCATGTCTTTTAGATTTCTAATGTAATTAGGGTATTTGTTAGATAGATTTGATTCCTAATTAGTTGTTAGCTAGTATTTCAATTCCTTTTGTAATTAGGGTTTTATTCTATTAGTATAAATAGAATACATGGCTTTTGTAATAGAGAGACAACTTTTGATTAATAAAAATTCTTGTGAGATTTTCTCTCATCTTTTGGTTCTTTAAGAACCCCTAGACTAGTTCTTAGTTTTCTTGAGATTCAATTTCACTTATCATACAACAAGTCATAGTTGTGTGTAGCATCTTTCTATCATGCATCAATCGTCGATTGTACTTTTGGTTCTTGTCTCTTTATAGACATTGGGTTAAGGTGTCGTAGGTGTTCCATTCAACGTAAGCTTCCTAGTGCAGAACAATTGTACCAAGGTTCTCGTCTCAATATAGGCGAAGGGTTGAGGTGTTGTGAGCGTTCCACCTTCATAACTTGCTGGAAACGATCTGGGCGACGACCATCTCACGCAAGCGTGTCGTGGAGTCTATTAGGTATTGGCTCAGGTACTGGTTCTGGTTGAGCGATCAGCTTTTCACTCGCAACATGAATGTCTCTATACTCTGGTTCTTCCCCTGACATCTATAATCAATTTTAATGTCTTGATTAGTACATATTGACAACGTATATTTATTATTATCACATAACAAATATAGTTTATTTTAAGTTTTTGTTTTACTTTTATTTCTTTTGACGAATTCCTTAATCCATCATTTAGAACTCTATGTTAATCAACACTACATCCAAACGTCATCTAGGGGATCAGTCTATAGTACTCTATGTGGATCAACACTACATCCAAACAACATTGTGTTTAATTTTAACACTTGTGTGTCAGCCGAAATATTCAACTAAGGATTGTCCCTATTAAAAGGGTTTGTTCATTTCTAAACTTACCTTGAATCCACACCAAACAAATTGGTTTGGAAAGCACTATTTAATATCAATAATATGTTACAGATTCAATAACCAATCGATAAAACACTTTAACATTCGTCTAGCCGAAACAATTGGCATTGCAATATTTCTCAAGAAGTTCATGCATATCTGAACTTTAAAGCTTTAACAGTTTATGTTATAGCAGAGCTTGAATACTGGTACAAATATTAAAGGATTTGCACAAGAATAGAATTCACACAATCTTTAAAGCATTGCAGAATTTTAGACTTTAATTACATCACAGAACATTCATAAGACAATAATCAAATGAAGTTAGGAAACTAGCCTTAACCGTCTTTTAGAAAATTATGCTAGATTGCCCTTCGAATGGCCTACACAATTAGGTTCACATACACATACCAATTAATCACATATTTAACGTCAAACAATTGGTTTACATTAACCCTTACTAAAGTTTTTTGATATTAGAAACTTAGTATTAAATTTTATTTTTAAGACTTGGCACGGCGTTACACAATTTGCATAACGCTCGTCTAATATGCTTACACGATCGCCCAAAACCCGAACTCATAAAAGCTCTTTACTGGGCTTGGTACAGGACCGGCGCTGCTGCGCCTAATCCCAGTTCATTTGAGGCGCTGTGGCGCCCTCTCTCACAGGAGCTGGTCCTCAGTTACGGCGTTGCGGCGCCATGCTTATTTTTTACCTCGATTTTCCAGCAACGCTGCGACGCCAGTTTTTACTCTATAAAAGGTGCTGCGGCGCCGGCATACAGGGATCAAATTTTCTATTTTTTTTTCATCTTTTGAAATTTCATTCCCGTCTAATTCGCTTCCGAATGTCGTAACTTCCTCATCCGTTATCGGAATGAGTCCGTTCTTGAGCCTATGGCTCACATTTTTCATGAACTACAAAACTCCCAGAAAATCTTAATTTTTTGGAAGCGTTACCAATCACAAACTTAACACGAAAGTCGTACTAAGTAAGGATTTTCATTGATTAACATCTTACTAAAAATTTTGCCATAACTTCGTTATAGCATATTTTTACTCTGTTCCCATTGGAATATTTCAACAACTTATACACATAGATTTTCTTATTTTTAAACTTTACAAACTAATATACGAACGATGGTTTTAAATTTGTCCATCAACAACATTTAATACCATTTTTATACTTTCTTGGTTTAGTTCTCTATTTCGACTATGATTTCAGCATGCATATTAGGGTTATTTAGTCACTAATATCCATCATCCTTATATCTCCTGATCATACATGATGAGGATGTTTTATATACACAATTTATGTACCTTTGACCTTGATAATTTGTTAGTTTTTGGGACTTTTATATGGTTTTTAGTTATTTTTATCATATTTCTACATAATTTAGTTTTTAGTTATTTTTACATGTTTTATGTTGCTTTGATGCATTTTCATTATGTTTGTATGAATGGAAATAAAGACCGCTCGGATCGTTGTTCGTATTGACTCAATGTTCGTGCTTGGACGCATGTGCCCGAATGGTAGTATGATGGAAATTTGTGTTTGGCGACGCTCGGTGCTTAATTTGATAACATTTGGTAGTTGGGCGTGCATGGCGTCGGAAAGCGTGCACGGCGTCAGGAAGCGTGCACGGCGTGCAGCGTCGCCAAGCCACGAGGGCAAGCCCGTGCTTAGATATCCGTGCCCGAATGATAACACGGTAAAAATTTATGTTTGGCGATGCTCGGGGCTTAATTTGATGACATTTGGAAGTTGGGCGTGCACGGCGTTGGAAGGCGTGCACGGCGTGCGGCGTCGACCAAGCCGCGGGCACGGCGTGCGGCAGATTGGGGCACCAGCGTGCGGCCCAGGCGTTGGGCGCGGGCGCACGGGCGCGGCGTGCGGGCGCGCGCTGGGCGTGCGGCGTGGGCGTGCGGGCGTGTGCGGCAGGCGCTGGGCGCGGGCGCACGGGCGCGGCGTGCGGGCGCGCGCTGGGCTTGCGGCAAGTTGGCGCGCTGGGCGTGCGGCAGGCGTGCGGCCCAGGCGCTGGGCGTACGGCAAGTTGGCGCGCTGGGCGTGCGGCACTGGGCGTGCGGGCGTGTGCGGCAGGCGCTGGGCGCGGGCGCGCGCGGGGCCTCGGCAGTGGGCGTGGGCGTGCGGCAGGCGTGCGGCCCAGGCGCTGGGCGCTGGCGCGCGCGCTGGCGTGCGGTCGCGCCAACGCCGTGCTGAGTGCGATCTGACAAAGTTTTAGTGCGATCTGAGCTCCATTTTGTCCGATTTTGGCTAGGGTTTCTTGATGGAGGCTATATATAATCTCTTATAAGCTTCATATCAGAAAACTAGGGATTGGGAGGCTACACTAAAACACCAATTTGAGAGCAAAAGTGCTACAATACAAGGAAAAACTCAGCACAAGCCAAAGAACCAAGAAGGAAAGGATTGTCAAGGCATATCTAGACCTTGGGAGGCTGCACATACATCATCAAGAAGAGCTTGAGGGCTACAAATCAAGGAAATTCCAGCAACAAGCTCAGGAGCAAAAAGAGAAACGAATGCCAAATGAAGAGGAAAAGCTAGAGATTGACATCAACCAAGCAAGCAACATATGAATATCTTCTAAATGGGTTTTATCATCTCTTGCTTTTTTTGAATTTGTATTTCAATTTTATGATGAACACCATGTGTTTGATGTTTTGCTTAGCTACCATGAACTAAAGCTTGTATTCTAAGATTTCAATGAAACCCAACACATAGTTTGAATTGAATTCTCTCTTTTTGATATTAGTTATTCATTTGTGAATTGATTATCATAGCCTTTGCTTTCTTGATTAATTGCTTGACCCGTAATTACCTTAGGAACCTATATGAACTTGACGAACGGATTATAGGTTAAGACCTAGTTATGATAACATGCGAGAGTATAGATTGTTGTGGGTTATTAATCGGATTAAGTGACGCGTGTCTTATTAATTATCTGCAATAATAGATATCTTGATAGTAGTTGGGATAGATATATACCTAATTATCGCATGCAACCAATTGAGAATCTAGTCTTATTGACTTCCGATGTGAAAGTTGGTAATTGAAAGGACGATTAATTAGATTTGGTGACACGTGTCTATTAATCATTCCTGAAATTAGTCTCTTGATAGTGTATAGGATAGACATATACCTATGCACCGCTTAGGAAGATTCGTGATTGACCATCGACAGAGGCTCTTATGTAGTTTTGATTTCTCGGTTGTCAATTCGTATGTTATAACTGATTGAAAAGAGAGAGTGAGGAGATTCAAATGACGTGTTGGGGGAAATTGTAATCTTAGACCTTTCTATCTTGATATTTTACCGCATTTTATTCATTACTTAACTTGTGAACTCAACCAATCAACAAACAATCAAACCTTCATCGTTTAAATTAGATCAAATTGATATACGATTGATACTTGGTTATTATTTGTCACAATTCCCTGTGGGTTCGACTCATATCTTATTATATATTACTTGTGGACCGTGTATACTTGCACGTGTGTGTTATCGATAGCTAAATCGACCAACAATACACGATCCCCATTACTCAACAACCACCAACACAACAATTCAATCTATATTTACAAAGCTTAAAGAAAGAATTTCTAGAGTTTTTACCTTTTTGCTTGTTCTTGATGAAGATGACTACTTGCTAGCTTTTTCCTCCTTTAATCTCCTAACACCTCACTTCTCTCTCAATATATGAAGAGTTTCTTTTCTCAAGTTAGTGAATTGGTAAGGATTTAGAAGAGAAGTGGTTGCTATTTATAGGCTTGGCAAGGCTTAGGGCATTTTGGTCATTTGGCTAACTTAACCACTAATTAACCATGGTTAAGTGGTAGGGGATGGGATGGTTAGCTTCCAAGGGAAGCTTCTTCCTCCCATTGGTTCATTCCTTTTCACTTGGATCAAGTTAGGACTTAGTTCGCTTAACTAGGTTTTCTTTGCCTAGTTCGGTTACTCCGACTAAATAGTTAGCCGAAATTGTTGACCGTATTTTTATCGGTTGACTTTCGTATTTCTACCGTACAATACTTCTTATTATTCTCGTATTCTACTCGTATAATAATTCGTATTATTCTTGGAAATTTAGTCGACAAGCTGAAAAATCATGAAATTCGTTTTCGAATTTTATTAGATATTACATCTCGTGACATCATATAAATGCTATGGCGTCATTCGAAAAATCAAAAAAAACGTAAAGGCATTTTTAGCGTGAATAGTGTTTTTCGTCTTTTTATGGAAAAAAAATTTATTTTCATCTTTGAATCCCTAATTCAATAATTCTTACACGTAAACACCATCTTAGGTTATAATACAACCTTTAAGCACATAACACAAAATAATATTCATAAAATTCATTTTATTCAATAATATTAAAAAAAACCTTAGTTATAAGACTAAGTTCGATTTCCCGATCGTTACAACACCTCTCCTAACTGCCCCAACCTAAAGAAGAACACCGAATGTTTTGTCTACGGGGCGGCAGACCACATGGCACGGAATTGCCCAAAGAAGGGAGCTGACGGGGGGAGCGACAACAAAGGAAACGGCAGTGGTTAGCTGACCATAGCTGGTCCAGCCCCACTGAGTAGACCAACTGCCCGGACCTTCATCATGACGGTCCAAGATGCTGTAGCATCTAGAGATGTAGTCTCAGGTATCATCCCAATCAATAATATTAATGCATATGTATTGTTTGATTCGGGAGCGACCTGTTTTATCATATCTTGTGATTGTGCTAGACGTTTAGGTTTACCTCTAAAGAAACTAGAGTTACCCTTGAACGTAGAAGTTGTGAATAAGGAAGTAATCCTTGTTGAACACATTCATATGAATTGTTGCGACGAAATTAGAGGACATAAGTTATCGGTAAATTTAATTCCAATCAAACTGGGAGAATTCGACGTAATATTGAGGATGGATTAGTTGTTTAACCACGAAGCGATAATAGATTGTCAGAAAAAGAGCGTACACCTTCAGACTTTGAAGCAGTCTAAGGTAGTATTTTATGGTAGTAAATTGCAGTAACATTCTCGTTGTCTGATGATGATGTAAGCACAAAAACTGTTAAGAAAAGGGTGTGAAAGTTATTTGTGCCACGTTGTTGATACCCGTCAAGTGGGAACAGAACTAGGACAGATACCGATCATGCAAGAATTCGCCGACGTATTTCCAGACGAGTTACCAGGTCTTCCGCTCTATATAGGATGGCGCCAGTAGAAATGAAGGAATTGATGATACAATTGCAAGAACTATTAGATAAGAAATATATCCAACCAAGTGTGTCTCCATGGGGAGCACCAGCGTTATTCGTTAAAAAGAAGGACGGATCGTTAAGGCTTTGTATCGACCACAGGGAGTTGAACAAAGTAACGATTAAGAATAAGTATCCATTGCCCAGGATCGACGATCTATTTGATCAGTTGAAAGGGGCAAAATATTTTTCTAAGATAAATTTAAGAACGGGGTATCACCAATTGAACGTTAGAAGAGAGGATGTGCCTAAGACAGCATTCAGGACTTGTTATGGCCATTACGAGTTCTTGGCAATGTCATTTGGGTTAACAAATGCGCTAACCGCATTTATTTATCTGATGAACAGGGTGTTCAAGCAGTATCTAGACAAGTTTGGAGTAGTGTTCATAGATGATATCCTGGTCTATTCAAAGATGCAGGAGTATCATGCGGAACATCTAAGAATAGTGTTGGAAACACTAATAAGGGAGAAGTTGTATACGAAATTCAGCAAGTGTGAATTTTGGCTAGAGCGGGTTCAATTTTTAGGGCACGTGATCGACAAAGGCGGTATATCCGCAGATCCATCGAAAGTGGAGGTAGTAATTAATCGGGAACAACCAAAGACGCTGACAGAAGTGCGTAGTTTCTTAGGGTTAGTGGGCTACTATCGGAGATTCATTCAAGATTTTTCGAAGATAGCTACCCTGTTAACAAATTTGACGAGGAAGACAGTAAAATATGTATGGATGGAGAAATGCGAGGAGAGATTTTAGGAGCTCAAGAAGAGATTGAGTGAAGCGCCAGTGTTATCTTTACCGAATGACATATGTAATTTTGAAGTTTTTTGTGATGCGTCACATAGGGGACTTAGATGTGTGCTTATGCAGCATAGTAAAGTCATTGTGTACGCGTCACGACAGTTGAATGATTATGAGAGAGGATACCCTACTCACGATTTGGAATTGGTAGTGGTGGTATTTGCCTTGAAGATTTGGAGGCACTACGTCTACGGAGAAAAATGTGAGATATATATAGACCACAAAAGTCTAAAGTATATCTTCACATAGAAGGAGTTGAACATAAGGCAGAGGAGGTGGTTAAAATTGATCAAAGACTATGATTGTGAGATTCTATATCACTTGGAAAAAGCGAATGTAGTGGCCGACGCCTTAAGCAGAAAGGGGCGGGAAAAGTTATCAATGTTAACGGCTCAAGACGAGCTAATAACAAAGATGGCTAGGATGGAGATAGAAGTTGTAACGCCCTTGAATCCGGGCCTACCTTTAAACCTGGGTCCAATGCGTCACGATACTACCCATTCAACACAATAATATTGACATAAATATAATTACTATATTATTACAATATTTCTTACTCTAATCCCAGGTTCTATAACCATTACATCATTCATTGTTTTAATAATAATAAATATTACAACATTCTTAAGAATAAATCCTTCATAGTCTAAGCTATTACATATAAGGATAATATAATCATACTTGTTAACTTTTCCTTTACCTTTGTCCCGGTGGGAACTTTCGGCAATCTCCGGCTTAACTGAAAACATTTAATTTAAAGCAAGAATGAGCATTCAATTGCTCAGCAAGTATAACAGTTTAATAACAACAAAATTAGGAATCATATCATCATTATTCAACAACTGAACAATAGTTGTGAATCATACTGAATAAGTAAGAACAATACTTTACTTTGGTTTGAAATAGTTTTCGAAACAACATACTGAGCAGTCATAAGACCTTTGAACTTTTTTTTTCATTCATAAAAGGTTTTCACCGTATTTCTACCATAAACCGACATGCTTACGAGCACTTCTAGGTGATCAACATATAGTACTTTATGTTAATCAACACTCTACTTTTAAACGACAATATGCGTTTGGTTTAGGCGCTTGTAGCCTGATCGAATTAATCGACTAAAAGTTTTCCCTATTAGTAGGGCTTTTCATATCATACATGCATTGGAATCCTAACCGAACAATTCAGTTGGATAGCTCTACTTAACATCAATAATATTTCCAGGATTTATAATGAAATCGATAAAATATTTAAACATTTGTCTAGCCGAGTCAGATAGCATCGACAATCATCATAAGCAGTTCATGAATAATAGAACTTGAAATCTTTAACAGTTATGCATAGCATATCTTGAACACTTATGAAAATTTTAAGCATACTTGCACTCAATATGAAATATGAATGAAGTTAGGATACTCGCTCAAATATAAAAGTTGAGTAAGTTAAGGATACTTGCCTGAAGCGTCTTCTAGGAATTTATGCTAGTTTTCCCTTCGAATGGCCTACACAATTAAGTTTACAGACACATACCAATTAGTTGTTAGGTTTTTTATATAGCGCGAACATGCAATCAAATTACATAAATAGTGCGGAAGCGTAGTAAAATGAATTTTAAAATTTTTCATACAAACCATCACCATGATCATCCTTGTGATCAATTATCAATTAAACGAAAGAGATAGAGATATAGAATTATACCCTCGTGAATCAAAGCTTCCTCAGGTACAAGTTCACCTCCAATTCCTTCGCGTTCTCCTTGAATTCCACCGATTAAATTCCTTCCTTTGATCAACGTTAGCCACCCAAGTGTTTGGCCTCTAGAGGTGATCCACCAAAGAATAATAGTTGTTTAAGAAGATGGGTGTTGGCAAAACCCTAGTTTCTATCTCTATAGAAAATGCAAGTACTCTCTCTCTCTCCAATTCTTATGGAAGAGTGTGTAACTGTCTAACCCCAAATCATGATAAGACTCCTCTTATTTATAGATATAGGGAAAATCCTTCCCTAAACTATTTAGGATTAGGGTTTATACTCTAATTAAACTCTTTTAATTAATTATACCTAATCCAATTAGAAATGCATGAGAGAGTACTTTTATTAATTAATTACCAATCCCTATTAGGAATTAAATAATAGTAATGGTAATAATAATAATAAGACTCTTCTTATTAATTTATATTTAATATTTCCAAAATATTAAATAATAAATATTAAGCTATTTAATTTATTCTATCTCCATAGATTAAATTAAATACACTTAATTTATTATTATAATTATGCCATTTACTTCTTAAACAAATATTTTCCTTTTGCGGTGTGACCCTTTAGGTTCTCAATATTAAACCGGTTGTGAATAAATCAATTAGAACAATTCTAATCTTATTTAAATAAATAAATTAAATTATTTAATTTATTTAAATAAATAATATTTATTCTACAATAAGGGTAAGCCCCCTTAGCGATCAACGACTTTATAGATAATATAGATTTCAACATTAATTACAAAAGAACCTTTCAGTGCATAGTTGCCGTACAATTCAATCCTTCTACTATATAATGTCCCAATTAAATATAAGACATAAAATTACTGTCAAATCTCATTTTATTTAATTATATGCATTTCGATTCTCCAATGAGCAACTCTGATAATGCAAATTAGAAACTCCTTTCTAATTTCATTCTGCTTTGGCCAAAGACTTCTGAGTCGTCATTTATCGAATCACATAGGACATTCTCTGCTTTTACTAGAAGTGGTAGATTCTTTATTGATAACTCACCTATCTCCATGTATAACTTATTATACACAATCATACCCTTTGATATACCCTAAAGGTCTTAAGGGACATGTCAAAGTATAACTCATCATACACAAGATACTATGATGATCTCAAGTCCAAGGATCACTTGTACTACTATCACTAGAGGAATTTCTATTGACAGGCGAGTAAAACTCCATTAGGTATTCCTTAGCGAGCCACGTTCAGTGAACTTATTCTCCAATAAGCACCTACATACTTGCTTTAGTGTCTCCACACAAATGATTATGAGATCAATCATCCTCTTTATAAGAGCAAGCAACGTATGTACTAATCTATCCGGATTCACTAATCCCCTTTTTTAGTAATCCATCGATTAGGAACGATTTTAGTTTGTGAGCTATCTTGAATTTAGATCTTATTAGTATGATCACCATCATGATTCTAAAAGCATTGCTCAAAACTATGGGTTTATCACATTTAATTTAACAGCACCATGTAGATAAAGTAAAATGCCTTTAACAAACGAATAAGATTACAAAGTATATGATATATCATATCAAATATGATTGGCTTGTGTGCATACTACTTTCAATCTCCCACTTGCACTAAAGCCAATCGCCATGGTATCTAATACCCTTCTTCTCTAAGTGACGATCATCCTGCTGTTGGATAAACCTTCAGTAGATGGATATGCAATGTTGTTCTCAAGAGTCTACTATCTCTATAGTGACTTTTCCTCTTTCAATGATTCCACTAATCAAATGAAAGTGTCGCAACACTTGTTTGAATCCAAGATGAGACTTAGGAACTATTCCTAGTTCTGTAATGTACTTTTCATCCAAACAATCAACTTGCAGCTTTATTTATAGCTATATACTTTGTCTTTGTCACTAAACCAGCAACTCTTTGCTGTTTGGAACTTTTCCAATTCACTGCACCACCTTTTGAGGTAACTATTTACCCTAAAGTGGATTTGTTATCGTCTTTGTCAGTCTGAAAAACTCGAGTCTGTTTAACCCTCTAGTTTTAATTCAGACCCACCATGTATCATGATCACATCCTCAATACCGGTTAAGTACTTAAAGATATTTTTCACTGTCTTATAGTGATCTTCTCTAGAATATGATTGATCAACATCAGGCCTTGCATATTCACTACATACATGATAGTAACTCATGCGATCTCTCTTTTAATTGGAGACAATTTTAGAGAGATTGTTGTCAGATTTCACAATCTACAATTACGTGCAAGTATACACGATCAACAAGTAATAAAGTGATAAGATAGAGTGTCAAACCCACAGGGAATCTCTGTTCAATAATTTCCAACTACTAGTATTATATCAATTCAATTTTATTTAAACAATCACAATTTGTATAATGATTAAAACTAATTAAATTAAAACTAAGAATAAAAACTAACACAAAGGTTGAAATTCAGATTTTTAAAGGCTTAAGACTACAATATCCCCAATTATGCAATACAAACTAATTATCCAATTCATCCAATTATTAACTTCAATAGAGTTGTTAACAGGAATTCAAAGTTATTCATAAGCCCTTTCCCAAGTGATCAAATAAAATTATCTAACTCAATTAATTCTGCGATATTCCTATGCAAAACTAAAGAATTAAATTCATTAAACACTAATTCCCAATAGTTACATGCAGCAAAGAAATATCCCTATTCACTTCACAACCCCAATTATTCATCTCATGCAAATAATTAAGAATAGATGCTATCACATTCAGATCTAACCCTCGATTTCATCTCCCAAATTCATCTAAAGTATCCCGCTAATTGATGATCAGACAATTACTCAATAAACACAAAATATGATAGACAACTCAATATTAGATAATAACTGGAATCAAATAGATAACTAATCCATAAACATAAAAGATTCAATTGTAGCCTTAATTGCAAATTTAGTTCATACTGAAAATAAAAATCATGAATCTCAAAGAAGTCATCACAATTAAATTACAAATATAAGATAGAGGATAAGAAAAACTCAGTAGAAGTTCTTCAATCTTCAAGTCTCTAATTTGAATTCCTTGCAGTGTTTCTTCAGTCTCCAATCTCCCAATTCAGCTCTGTATCTCAATCCTTGCGTAAGTATGTAACTATCGATGTATCTATGTATGTTCCCCCCCTATTTCCATCTCTTCCTATCTCTTTTATAGTCTCTGAATCAAATCAATAGAAAGAATCCAATTCCAAATCGATTTCCCAAAAGAACTGAACTTCAATATTTTTTTCCTTCCGCGCATTCTCGCCCCGGCGAGGAAATATTTTCTACTTCGACGTCTGTTGCTAAAATGGCCATAACTTGTGATCCGGGAGGAGTTACGGGGCCTGCCACCTACCAAATCGAAGATATCGATGAGATCTACAACTTTCATTCTTTGAGAATTGAGAGATTCAGGCCGGAGCATGGGTGAAATTGAGCTTGAAGTGGCTGTTATGTAAATGACAACTCCAAACCTTGATCTCTGTTGATAAAAATGTCATAACTCTCGCATCCGAACTCCGATTGAGGTGATTCAAGATGTTCCGGAAAGCTAAGAAGTAAATCTAAAATAAAATCCAAGTTCCAAACCAAGAACATGCATCTATTTTAATGTTAAAATCCCTGTAATCTTCCCTTCTCGCACTTGCTCGCATGTTGTACTCCAAAAGATGTTCGAATTGCGTTTCCTTGCTCATTCCTACAAAATAACATAAAAACACTATAAATATCTAATACTAACTTAAAATACTTAAGAACTAACAAATTATCAAGTCAAACGTACTTAATTCGTAAGTATAAAACCCACTCATCAAATACTCCCAAACTTAAATCTTTGCTTGTCCTCAAGCAAAAACACAAGAAAAACAAAAATAAACAAACCTTTCTAAATGAATGCAGATGCATGATGTATTACGACCGAGCAATCAATCAATATAGATTATAAATATCAGACCTCAAAGATCAGTAACTAACAATTGAGCAAGAATTCAAATTTATGCACCATCAAGAAATCAACTTATCACCAATATCATCTTACTTTCAACCCTTTCGTGTGTGTGTGTGAATCCAAATGTATCAAACTAGCGAAAAAAAAACACTCAAAGAAGCTCATGAAACCAAATGCATCATCAAAGATATCAAAAAGGTTAGTATAACAACAAAAACTCTATATGCTTATCTTCCACAACTCAAAGCAAATATAGAAAAACATCACTAGAAGATCACAAGGTTATTTAAAATATTTAAGCTCCTTTTAAAACCCTTCCCCACAAATTCAAATAATTTTTTTCTCTTTTCATTCTCTTTTTTTTTAGTGAGTGCGTTTTACGCTCCTTCTCACCTTCAATTGAACGAGTGCGTTTTACGCTCCATCTCGTTGCATGTGTTTATGAGTGAGTGCGTTTTACGCTCCATCTCAACCCACCACATGATCTATTTTTTCAATTGGGGAAGGTTCAAAATTTTCATTTTTCAAATTAACCAAGATTTCCTCCAAATTATATTCTACCTCATATTACACTTTAAGTTATGATCAAACAAGATATAGAGTTCATAAATATCTTCCATGAGCATTTAACATATAAACTTCCTCAGAGTTAAAACTAACTCAACCAAATGGATATGTGCGTAAAAGAATTAAAAGGGTCTCAAGCTTGACAAAATCAGGAACAATCAAAATTCATAATTTAGCACACCTTATCCATCTCGCTAAACTAATTAGCTAACTGATCAGAATTTTCATCATCGGCCTTCCTTAAATACTCTACATCAATTCATTGCTCAAACTAACCTAAATGCAATTATATATGATCCTAAAGCTATAAGAGAATGCAATAAAAAGAAATTTTTTTTTGTGATTTTTGTGATTTTTACTTTTTTTTTTTAAAAAAAATTAAAAAATTATTCCTACAATATAAAAAAATAACTAACAAATGCAATGTACGTGAACTAAACAATTATGTAATGCAATATGACATGACTATGTATAATGACAGCAAATCCACCCCCAAACTCATAATGAACAATGTCCTCATTGTTTGCAAAATAAAGAAATTAAAACGAAGGACTTCCCTGACTGGTCAAGCGGTGTGATCGACCGTTCTCATTATCCGAATCCGAAGGTGAGAATGCTTGCAGCGGCAAAGACTCGAGAAACTAGAACTAGAACGACACCCGGATTCATCTTGATTTTGATGCTTGATGTTCATAAATGCCTTGCTCAAGTAGCTACTCTCCCCAATTTGCTTGATAAAATCGTGTGAATGTTTGATACAGTGGAGAGGAACCCTTGATGTTGCTTGAATCAATTAGAAGTTGAATTCGTGTGGGATAAAGGTGGAGAGGGTTTAGGATTGAGTTTGAATTGGATAGGAAGGTTTTGGAATGAATGGAATCTGATTTTGGGAAGGAAATTAAAAACTAAAATCAGTTATATTCGCCGGGGCGAAGATTTTTGCCTTGGGTTCTCGCCGGGGCGAGAATGGACAGAGAAGAATGGGCTGGGGCGAGAAATTTTCACGCTGGGGCGAGTTTTGGCAGAGAGGTTCTCGCCGGGGCGAGGATCTCTAGTGCATTTTTCTCGCCGGGGTGAGAAACCTCTTTTCTGAAATTTTTTTGCTTTGTTCCCCTTTTCTTCAATTGGTGCAATCCCAAAACCTTTTACCTGTTCAAAGCAACATAGCATAACATGGATTAGCACAATCTTTTTAAAAGCATGAGAGACTAGCTAAGCACTGAAAATCTTAGAAACTAACTACTACTATCCTAACTAAATGCAAAAATACAAAAAAAAACTAAAATAGCTAAAGATACTAAAATGATTGGGTTGCCTCCCATCAAGCGCTTGAATTATAGTCTTTCAGCCTGACTACTTCCTTTTCTATCCAATGCCCCTTCGAAAATTGAGGAACTCTCCATCTATTAGTAATAATGAAACGTCTGAGGACTTTGCTTCTGTAAGGGCCATTGATTCAAAATCACCTAGCATGCTCTTTTCCTGTAGAATCTCCTTTATAACCTTCAACTAGCTAGGCATATGCTCCATTGTGTTTGTGAACGGAATATTGAATTGAAACTTCTTGAACACAACTGGATCTTCAACTAATTTCTCATGGACCCCTTTCTCATCCCACCATGGCTCCAAATTCATGCTAGCTCCGATGTCAATTAGAGCTTTGCCGACGATATGACTACCAATTGGGCAGGGGATTGCAAAACTACCCGGATCGTGGTGGTTTTGTGAAGAAGGCACATGGGGCACTAACAAAATCAGTACATCAGCGTCAGAACTCACGGTTAGATCTTCTTCGGCTGTATCTTCCTGATCCCCACTATTCTCCTCCATATCAAAATCATCATCAATTAGCACATCCGGTTGCAGCTTTGGCACGGGCAATCCATCAGCCTCGAGAACCACGTCACTGGGCCATACACAATGATAGCTACTGTTGACTGCGTTGATAAGCTGTCCCATCTGGTTCTCAAGATTTCGAATCGACACTGCTTGGCTTTTTATATTTAAATCCACTAAGTTCAACAACTGATCTTGATCACTCATTCTTTCGTCCATAGCTGTAATAAACCTCGCCAAGGTCTCCCCCAAACTCAGTTTCCTTTCTTCATGTGGAGAGGCTGAATCCTGAGATTTTGGAGTGTATGAGTGATCTGGAGCAACGATTTGGACTTGATTATTATGGCTCCATGAAAAATCCGGCTGATACCCCCAATCCTGATGATAGTTGTTTGGATAGGCATAACTGTTGGGGTAATCATCGAAATTGCCACCATACTGCATCGACTCAAAATTGATGGCACATTGATGACTCGGATGATTTCCAGCATAATAATCACAAATCACCGCCACACTTTGACTACGTTGTACTGCAAAAGCGTCAATCATCCTCGAAAGTGTCTCAATCTGTGCTGACAATTCATCGAATTCATAAATCCCTGCCGCTCTTGGTTGAATCATTCTCGTATAAGGCCACTGATAGTCATAGTTAGCCATTGTGTACCTCAAAAGGAAGTAAAACAGAAAAAAAAAATTAAATAAAAATACAAATAAAACGTTTAAATTAAGATTGAATTGATTATACTAATATGGAAATAAATATTAAACAAAAAGAGTCCCCGGCAACGGCGCCAAAAACTTGTTGTCAGATTTCACAATCTACAATTACGTGCATGTATACACGATCAACAAGTAATAAAGTGATAAGATAGAGTGTCGAACCCACAGGGAATCTCTGTTCAATAATTTCCAACTACTAGTATTATATCAATTCAATTTTATTTAAACAATCACAATTTGTATAATGATTAAAACTAATTAAATTAAAACTAAGAATAAAAACTAACACAAAGGTTGAAATTCAGATTTTTAAAGGCTTAAGACTACAATATCCCCAATTATGCAATACAAACTAATTATCCAATTCATCCAATTATTAACTTCAATAGAGTTGTTAACAGGAATTCAAAGTTATTCATAAGCCCTTTCCCAAGTGATCAAATAAAATTATCTAACTCAATTAATTCTGCGATATTCCTATGCAAAACTAAAGAATTAAATTCATTAAACACTAATTACCAATAGTTACATGCAGCAAAGAAATATCCCTATTCACTTCACAACCCCAATTATTCATCTCATGCAAATAATTAAGAATAGATGCTATCACATTCAGATCTAACCCTCGATTTCATCTCCCAAATTCATCTAAAGTATCCCGCTAATTGATGATCAGACAATTACTCAATAAACACAAAATATGATAGACAACTCAATATTAGATAATAACTGGAATCAAATAGGTAACTAATCCATAAACATAAAAGATTCAATTGTAGCCTTAATTGCAAATTTAGTTCATACTAAAAATAAAAATCATGAATCTCAAAGAAGTCATCACAATTAAATTACAAATATAAGATAGAAGATAAGAAAAACTCAGTAGAAGTTCTTCAATCTTCAAGTCTCTAATCTGAATTCCTTGCAGTGTTTCTTCAGTCTCCAATCTCCCAATTCAGCTCTGTATCTCAATCCTTGCGTAAGTATGTAACTATTGATGTATCTATGTATGTTCCCCCCTATTTCCATCTCTCCCTATCTCTTTTATAGTCTCTGAATCAAATCAATAGAAAGAATCCAATTCCAAATCGATTTCCCAAAAGAACTGAACTTCAATATTTTTTTTCCTTCCGCGCATTCTCGCCCCGGGGAGGAAATTCTCGCCACGGCGAGAAAACTTCTGCTCATTCTCGCCCCGGCGAGGAAATATTTTCTGCTTCGACGTCTGTTGGTAAAATGGCCATAACTTATGATCCGGGAGGAGTTACGAGGCCTACCACCTACCAAATCAAAGATATCGACGAGATATACAACTTTCATTCTTTGAAAATTGAGAGATTCAGGCCGGAGCATGGGTGAAATTGAGCTTGAAGTGGCTGTTATGTAAATGACAACTCCAAAACTTGATCTGTGTTGATAAAAATGTCATAACTCTCGCATCCGAACTCCGATTGAGGTGATTCAAGATGTTCCGGAACGCTAAGAAGTAAATCTACAATAAAATCCAAGTTCCAAACCAAGAACATGCATCTATTTTAATGTTAAAAGCCCTGTAATCTTCCCTTCTCGCACTTGCTCGCATGTTGTACTCCAAAAGATGTTCGAATTGCGTTTCCTTGCTCATTCCTACAAAATAACATAAAAACACTATAAATATCTAATACTAACTTAAAATACTTAAGAACTAACAAATTATCAAGTCAAACGTACTTAATTCGTAAGTATAAAACCCACTCATCAGAGATACACTCCATGGCTCATCATCATGAGACCTCTCTTAGAGTTTGCCATGCTAAACGCCTTTAGCATCGAATGAATATACGTTCATTGGGTCAAGCCGAACATCCTTTTAAATCTATCTATATAGATTTATATCCCTAATTTATAGGATGTTCCTCCCAAGTTATTCATGGAGGAATGTTTAGACAATTTTATCTTTACTGATTGTAGCATTGGTATGTCATTCCTTATCAGTAGTATATCAACATATAATACTAGGAATGTCACAGTGCTCCCACTGACCCTTTTGTACACACTAGGTTCATTCTCGTTTTTGATAAAATCAAACTCTTTTGATTGTCTTATCAAAACGAATGTTCCATCTTTGAGAAGCTTGTTTCAATCCATAAATAGATCATTGTAGCTTAAAACACGATTTGCTTCAACCTTTGAAACAAATTCCTCTGGCTATATCATACATACATTCTCCTCAAGTCTTCATTGAGGAAGGGCGTCTTCACATCTATTTTGCCAGATTTCGTAATAAGCTGCAATCAAAAGCAAAATTCAAATGGACTTGAGCATTACCCGGTAATAAGGTTTTATCACAGTCAACTCTTTGACTTGAAAAACCTTTTAAACAGGTCTGGTCTTATAGGTCTCCACCTTGTCATTTGCCCCAGTCTTTCTCTTAAAGACCCATATTCACCCTCTAGGCACTATGCCCTTTTGTGGAGTAACCAAAGTTTATACTTGGTTCTCATACATGGAGTCCATTTCGGATTTCAAGGCCATCTGCCATTTCTCTGAGTGTCTTCTACTTATAGCCTCATCGTATATAACTGGATCATTATCCTCTATGATGCGTACCTCATCATCATCCTCTATGATGAATCTATACCTCCTAGGTATCTTCGGTACTATTCCAGATTTACGATTCGGTTGTGGTACAATAGGTCTATCTACAGGTTCCTCGGTTCGACTTAAAGTGCTTTGTGGTTCTTGAACCCCTTCAAGATCTATTACCCTCCCACTAGCTCCTTCAATGATAAACACCTTTATCTAAGAAGGCAGCGTGTAGGATTATAGTAATAATACCCTAAACTTTCTTTAGGATACCCCACAAGTCTGCACTTGTCAGATTTTGTCCCAAACTTATCTTTGAAACCTTTTCACATACGCTGGACAACCCCTTATCTTAACATACTTAAGAGTAGGAATCCTTCCTATCCATAACCTTTATGTAGTCTTGGACTCGAATTTTTGAGGTAACCTTATTTTTGTAGATATGCAGCCGTTTCTAGGGCATAACCCTAGATGGATACTAGAATGTCGGTAAAAATCATTATGGACTGCACCATATCCAACAAGGTACAATTTCTCCTTTTAGATGCACCAATCAATTATTGCGTCTCAGAAGGTGTCCATTATGAGAAAATACCATTTTGAGATGATCTAGAAACTTATTGCATAAGTATTCCTTCCTCGATCTGATCAAAGAAACTTAATACTTTGTCAATATGTTTCACTTCTGAATTCTTTGAACATTTCAAATGATTCAGATTTGTATTTTATCAAATACACACATTCAACTCTTTGAATGACCATCTCCTTTTCTTTTATTAGTTTATTTAATTTACAAAATGTTTTTCATGTAAGTCAAGTATACAAAGTCTATCAAGTAATCTTCCAATTTCAAACAAAATATTATCATTATAAATAAAACAACAATTGTTCTTAAATATAATACCAGAACCTTCCTTGTCCAACAACGAAAGTTCAAATATTTCTAATGAGAACTGGAACATAATAACAACTTATTAACTTAATAGACTTGCCCATAGGCAATGCTAAACTATAAGTTCTTATGGTTAATGCAGCAACCTTTGCTCCATTCCCACACATAAGATTATTTACTTTTTGTTTAGCTTTCTACTTCTTAGTCTCTGCATTGGATTGCATACGTGAGAACTACAGCCGGTATCTAATACCCAAGTAGAACCTTGACTTACAAAAAGATTTAGTTTTAATCATGAACAAACCTGTATCTGTAACCGAAGCTTCACTAAGTTTCTTATGGTTAGCCTCTGTAAGATTCTCCTTACAGTTTCCTTTCTAGTATCCAAGCTTATTGCAGTGGAAGCAAACTCCTTTGCTATTTGCATCAGTCTTGTTCTTATTGTCCTTTGTTTTTGCCTTTCCATTTACCTTCTTTGAATTTTTCTTCTTTTAAGAAGATTCTTTGGCCCTCTTCTGCTTCCTGGAAGAATCATCCACCTGTAAGACTTGGTCTTTCTTGGTTGGAAAGTGACTCTTTACAGTTTTCAACGTGTTTAAGCTACTCAGGAAGGCTGATATATATAGCTTGTTCACGTGGAAATTCACAACAAATTGTGAGAAAGAGTCCGGAAGTGATTGCAAGATCAAATCTTGGATCGACTCTCCATCCATGACAAAACCTTATTGTCCTAATTGTTCAATTAGATTGATCATTTTTAGGACATTTGTCTATACTGTAGTGCCATCAGTTATTCTAGATTGGAAGAGCTCCTTAGATATCTAATATCTAGCAGTCCTACTTTCCTCACCATTCAACTCCTTGAAAGTGCAGGAGTACAGTAGAAGCATCCATAGTTTCATGCTGACGCTGAAGCTCGTTACTTATGGATGCGAGCATGATGCATTGAGCCAACTATGCATCATCTTGCCACTTTCTAAAAGTAGCAATCTCTTCCTCAGAGGCATTGTCTGCAACCATTGCAGGGATAGACGTATTAAGGACATAAGATAGCTTTTCAGCCTTGAGAACTATTCTCAAATTCCTTAACTAGTCCGTGTTATTTGGTCCAGTTAATTAGCATCTAATATGCTCCGCAGTGATAGTAAATTGTAAAATTCTGTAAATGAAATAGACAACATTTTAGCATACATTAATTACCAAAATAAATTAGGTCTTTATTTTAAATTGGTATCTCTCACTTTTTCATCAAACTATATTACCCTCATTATATGGTTCGACAGATCTAATTAAAGATTTGCTAGTGAGAATAAGGATCCCATTTCAAATGTATATAGCCTTGTGTGTGCACAACAAACTATATATAAATAAATAGGTAGACAACTATTGTCAATTACATCAGTATGTAACTCCTTGTATTTTGCCTCTTAGATTATAATGGTCAAGTGTGTGCACATCCGAACTAAAATAATCTAAGTTAAGTCCAACCTAGCACTTCCATATATGTGAAGAGAAAAGGACCACCCTTGTGTGTGCACAACAAAACAATAATGTTCAATTCCTTAATAAGCATCAAATGTGATAAAACAACATCTTAAATATTTAATACTCGCCTTATGTGTGCACAACAAACTCATATTAAATATTTAATACTCTATTGCTTTACCATGCTAGAAGGCGACATTCGATATTCTGAATATCTTTGAACGCTTAGGACTTAATATGATTTTCTTTGAGGGGTTTGTATTTATTAGTCTCATCTTGTTTAGCGCGCATGCACATATATATATAAAATACACGTCATATTATTTGACATGCGAAGCATGTTGGATAATATAATATATATATATATATATATATAGTAATCATGCACATATAGAATACTATATTCTACCCGGATTGATTATGGACTTTTATTCTAGTTTGGTTCACTAGAGCCACCAAGTAAACCAAAAGGTCAAACCTAGGGTGCAAGAACAAAATTTAAATATAACTATTACATTTAAACCCGGGCTCCATTATAAACGGGTCTTCAAGCGCTCCTTGCTCCTTTGTCTCAAATTCTTCAAGTAATTCTAACTAAACCTATTACATAAACTATTTACAATAAATAAAAACTTTGATCAGTAGTCAAGGGGAGGTACATAGGAGGAAGATAGAATTTACATCAAGAAAAACTAGAGAAAACGAGATACGTAGACCCCATTTATAAAAACTCATTCATTCAAGCATCCATTAAAATAAATCCAATCACACATTAGTCAGTAGTCCATAATCAATCCCTATTTATTATCATACATATCTCCATATGTATCAATAAATAATATTCATCTCATGAATAATAAAACCATTCCATATATGCATTGATATCATTTAATGGGCAATTAAAAGTTTACTAGAAATCCAATTTTTGAAATAAAAATAAAATCCTTTATTCTAATCAAAATTTAAATCATAATAAACTTTTTTATTTTATTTTATCCAATTTTGAATAAAATTAAACTCCTTTATTTTTAATCAAATTCCAAATCAAAATAAACTCTTTTATTTCAATTAACATTGAATCCAATTATAAGTTCAAAACAAACACTTTTATTTTAACTTAAAATTGTTGGAAAATAAAATATGTTAAATCTTATTCCTTATCAAAATAAACATCTTTATTTTTAAGGAAACATGAAATCCTATTCCATAAGTGAATAAACTCTTTTATTCTAGGAAACATAGAATCCTATTCCAAAATAAAATAAACTCCTTTATTCTGGTTAACGTGGAATCTCATTCCAAGTTAAAATAAAACTTTTAATTTTAATCATATTCCAATTCAAAATAAACCTTTTATCTTAATTGAAAATAAATAAAATCAAAAATAAAAATTTTCAAATTGTGCAGACCGGCACGGCCGCCCTCCAAATTGAACTAGGAGCGGCGCGACCGCGCTGCACCCCCAGAAACAGTGTCTGGGTTCGGGCGCGGCCGCGCTCCAGAATGAACTGGAAGCGGCGCGGCCGCGCTGCGTAGCAGAGTTCGAAATTTTTTTCTTTGCCCAGAAAATCGATCCAATCGTATACCAATACATACATGGAATCATCATAATCGATAATTAGCACAAGGTTAGGCTCTGATACCACTATTAGGTTTGTATATAGCGCGAACATGCAATCAAATTACATAAATAGTGCGGAAGCGCGATAAAACGGATTTTAAAATTTTTATACAAAATATCACCATGATCATCCTTGTATTCAATTTTCAATTACATGAAAGAGAGGGAGATAGAGAATTATACCCTCGTGAATAATTTCACCGATGGGATTCCTTCCTTTGATCAACGTTAGCCATCTAAGTGTTTGGCCTCTAGAGGTGATCCACCAAGGAAGAATAGTTGTTCAAGAAGATGGGTGTTGGCAAAATCCTAGTTTCTTCTATTAATTAATTCTCAATCCCTATTAGGAATTAAATAATAGTAATTGTAATCATAATAATAATAAGACTCCTCTTATTAATTTATATTTAATATTTCTAAAATATTAAATAATAAATATTAAGCTATTTAATTTATTTTATCTCCATATATTAAATTAAATACACTTAACTATTATTACAATTATGCCATTTACTTCTTAAACAAATATTTTCCTTTTGCGATGTGACCCTTTAGGTTCTCCATATTAAACCGGTTGTGAATAAATCAATTAGAGCAATTCTAATCTTATTTAAATAAATAAATTAAACTATTTAATTCATTTAAATAAATAATATTTATTCTACAATAAGGGTAAGCCCCCTTAGCGATCAACGACTTTCTAGATAATATAGATTTCAACATTAATCACAAAAGAACCTTTCAGTGAATAGTTACCGTACAATTCAATCCTTCTACCATACAATGTCCCAATTAAATATAAGACATGGAATTACTGTCAAGTCTTATTTATTTAATTATATGTATTTCGATTCTCAAATGAACAACTCTGATTAATTCAAATTAGAAACTCCTTTCTAATTTTATTCTGCTTTGGCCAAAGACTTCTGAGTCGTCATTTATCGAATCATATAGGACATTCTCTCCTTTTACTAGAAGTGGTAGATTCTTTGTTGATCATTCACCTATCTCCATGTATAACTTATTATACCCAATCATACCCTTTGATATACCCTAAAGGTCTTAAGGGACATGTCAAAGTATAACTCATCATACACAAGATACTATGATGATCTCAAGTCCAAGGATCACTTGTACTACTATCACTAGAGGAATTCCTATTGACAGGCGAGTAAAACTCCATTAGGTATTCCTTAGCGAGCCACGTTCAGTGAACTTATTCTCTAATAAACACCTACATACTTGCTTTAGTGTCTCCACACAAATGATTATGAGATCAATCATCCTCTTCAAAAGAGCAAGCAACGTATGTACTAATCTATCCGGATTCACTCCCCTTTTTAGTAATCCATCGATTAGGAACGATTTTAGTTTGTGAGCTATCTAGAATTTAGATCTCATTAGCATGATCACCATCATGATTCTAAAAGCATTGCTCAAAACTATGGGTTTATCACATTTAATATAACAACACCATGTAGATAATGTAAATTGCCTTTAATTAACCGAATAAGATTACAAAGTATATGCTACATCATATCAAATATGATTGGCTTGTGTGCATACTACTTTCAATCTCTCACTTGCACTAAAGCCAATCGTCATGGTATCTAATACCCTTCTTCTCTAAGTAACGATCATCCTGTTGTTTGGATAAAGCTTCAGTAAATGGATATGCAATGTTGTTCTTCAGAGTCCACTATCTCTATAGTGACTATTCCTCTTTCAATGATTCCTCTAATCAAATGAAAGTACCGCAACACATGTTTGAATCCAAGATGAGACTTAGGAACTATTCCTAGTTCTGTAATGAACTTTTCATCCAAACAATCAAACTTGCAGCTTCATTTACAGCTATATACTTTGTCTTTGACACTAAACCAGCAACTCTTTGCTGTTTGGAACTTTTTCAATTCACTGCACCACCTTCCAAGGTAACGATTTACTTTAAAGTGGATTTGTTATCGTCTTGGTCAGTCTGAAAAACTTGAGTCTGTTAAGCCCTCTAGTTTTTATTCAGACCTACCATGAATCATGATCACATCTTTAGTACCGGTTAAGTACCTAAAGATGTTTATCACTGTCTTACAATGATCCTCTCCAGAATATGACTGATCAACATCAAGCCTAGTATATTCATTGCATACATGATACTAACTCATGCGATCTCTTTTTCAATTGGGGATAATTTTAGAGAGATACACTCCATGGCTCATCATCATGAGACCTCTCTTGGAGTTTGCCATGCTAAACGCCTTTAGCATCAAATGAATATACGTTCCTTGGGTCAAGCCGAACATCCTTTTGAATCTATCTATATAGATTTATATCCCCAATTTATAGGATGCTCCTCCCAAGTCATTCATGGAGGAATGTTTAGACAATTTTTATCTTTACTGATTGTAGCATTGATGTGTTATTCCATATCAGTGGTATATCAACATATAATACTAGTAATGTCACAGTGTCCCACTGACCCTTTTGTACACACTAGGTTCATTCTCGTTTTTGATACAATCAAAAGAGTTTGATTGTCTTATCAAAATGAATGTTCCATCTTTGAGAAGCTTGCTTCTATCCATCAATGGATCATTGTAGCTTAAAACACGATTTGCTTCAACCTTTGAAACAAATTCCTCTGGCTATATCATACATACATTCTCCTCAAGTCTTCATTGAGGAAGGGCGCCTCCATATCCATTTTGCCAGATTTCGTAATAAGCTGCAATCACAAGCAAAATCCAAATGGACTTGAGCATTACCCGGTAATAAGGTTTTATCACAGTCAATTCATTGACTTGAAAAACCTTTTAAACAGGTCTGGTCTTATAGGTCTCCACCTTGCCATTTGCCTATGTCTTTCTCTTAAAGACCCATATTCACACTCTAGGCACTATGCCCTTTTGTGGAGTAACCAGAGTCTATACTTGGTTCTCATACATGGAGTCCATTTCGGATTTCATGGCCATCTGCCATTTCTCTGAGTGTCTTCTACTCATAGCCTCATCGTATATAACTGGATCATCATCCTCTATGATGCGTATGTGACACCCCCAAATCCAGGTACTTAATTCCCACTGATTTGGTGTTCACTATAACATACATTCAAATCTAACTACCCAATAAAAAGACAATTAAATAAACTTAATGAAACATCTTCCCAAAATGGGTTACATCACCAAACTATTAAACAATCAAATCCCAGGTTATCTTAACCTTAATACATCAAATGCGGAATAAAACATAATTTAAACAAGTCTTTGATACAAATAAACATCAAATGGATAATAAATCTCTTGCTACTTTGGCATCTTGCCCTTGCCTTTACTCGTGGACGGTTCGTCCTACTTTTCTGGCTTAGCTGCAATGATTAATGCAAGAGTGAGCAAACAATTGCTCACAAGTACGATAACAATAATATTTAAATGAAATGGATTTCAACTGAGGAATAATAAGTTTCTGAATCTCAGTCAATAGATGGTCAAAGTCTAAAAGCTCGTTAGAATGCTTGATTCCAAGGAAAATAGACTTCAAGATTTAGAAATTATATCTGAGGGTCACAAGACCTCGAACTATGTCCTAGGTTAACAGGTATTTCTACTGCAACCTTTAACAGTCATATAGACTATGGACCAACATCTCGTACTCAGGGGGATCAGCCCTTTGTACAATGTATTGGGCACAAACATTTTAACGTTGTCGCGTAAGTAATCCCCTATATTAGGGTTGTTCATCTCAGTTTATCGTCTGAATCCATACCAAAAGAAACTTGGCTTGGAACAAGAATAGAAAATATTCTAAGTCTTTGAAATCGCTCATCAACTAAGGACTAGCTGAATCAATAAGAGTTTGCTAGTCTAATTCATCAATAGAGTTTGTTCAATAGAAACTATACTCGAAATTTGAATAACAAACAATGTTTGGAATAAAGCTTAAGTACGTAACATGATAGTAACCTTGCTTGAATATCAATAAGCTAAGGTCAATAAGCTTGCTCATTATAAATAAACTTGCATTGAATAAATTAACAAGTTAAAAGGAAAGAACAACTTGCTCAACGTAAAAGTAATAAATTGAGATAAGGAACTTGCCTCAAGCGTAGATTACAAATTAAATATCTCACGATCCTTAAACAACCTATACATTTAATTATAAGATGGTAACAAAATAAGTCACAAGACTAAAAGCATTCTAGGCTTGCTTTCTATCCCATTTTATTATAATATCTCATTTAGCAAACCATAATCAACAAGTTTCAATTATCTTGGAATTTCATTAATTACTTAATACATTATTATGGGTCTTAACAAATAGCAAGAACCATAAAATATATTTTATTTTATTTTTTTTACTGTTCCACCGCCGGGGCGGGAAAAAGCTTAACAAAATCTCGCCGGGGCGAAGAAAATCAGCACATTTCTCTCGCCGAGGCGAGAGACTCGGCAGTTGTCTTCCCCAGCTCGCGAACCAGTGAAAACTTAGACCAAATTTGGCCAAATTTTCTGAATTCTACCTTCCAGTAAACAAATTAAATATACCCAGACATCATATATGATACAAAACATTTACCCAACATGTTTTCTAAACATTTTAATCATTCTAACACATAAACAACCAATTTAAATCAAAAATTCTCTGTTAAAACCAAATATTCAAGTTTTAACCATTCTCATGAAATTAAACTCTGTAAATTCATTTTTCAACCAATTAAAACCATTCTTCTTGCATTATTCTTGTTTTTCATCACATAATCATAAACAATTATTAAATCACCGATTAATAACCAAATTAAATCATCAATTAAAATATGCCATACATGAAATAAAGCTCTGTAAAACTAAGAACTCAATTCTAAAGCATGTTTTCATGGATTAATACTTCTAAATTGATTATTAATCATCATATAATCATCTAACACATGATTACTACCAATTACACCAAATAATTCATGTATTTAGCATATAAATTCATATACAGTGAAGTAGAAATCATATACAGAGAAGTAAAATAATAAGAATATAATGAAGAACAAAACTAAAAGAATTATACCTTCAAGCTATATATGATTCTTAGTTTAGCACTTCCCTCCCTTCTCTTTCTCAATTCTCTCTTTTCTCTCAACTCTTAATTTCACAGAGTTCTCTCTCAACTCTGTTCTTTTCTTTCTCTCAAGCTCTGTTCTTTCTCTTCTTTCTTTTCTTTTCTTAAGTGACGTACTTTAAAAAAAATAAAACTGAAGCAAATAAAAACAAATAAAAACTGATACTTAATATAATAATAACGTATCATCAGTTATAAAATTTCAAAAGCCATAAGGCTTGTTTGGCAAATACTAAATAAATTAACCCATTATTCTAACTAAAGGTCTTAAGGCCATGTTTGGTAAAACACAAATAAAATAACCCATTATTTCCAAACAAAGATCATAGGGCCTTGTTTGGTAAAACTGAATTAAACACTTTCTCATTTATTTTAATAAACCATTATAACATATAGTTTAAAATGTCACACTTCTAATTTAATTGAACTTATTATTAAATAAATTCAATTAAACCTTACTAACTTAAATAATAAATTCATTTAACCAATAACAATAACACCAAATGAATTATATTATTCAAATAAATCATTTATTCAAATAAAGCTTTTCATCATCTAATTTAATTATTAAATTAAATTAGAATAAACACAACAAATCACATTCAAATAACATTAAACATTATTAAACTTAACATATACCCATTCCACAAAAACTTAATAAATTATTTATTTAGCTCAATAAATTAATAAAAATATTTATATAATTCAATAAATATTTTTATTCAATCACAAAAATTGCATTCGCTACATCTTTCCCTCCTTAAAAGGATTCTGTCCCCAGAATCACAACGCAATTAAATCGTCCGTTACATTCTCCCCTCCTTACAAAGATTCTGTCCCCAGAATCGCAATATAAAGATTAAACAAATAATTGAGGGAAATTTTTCATCATTTGCTCTTCGAGTTCCCACGTTGCTTCCTCAGCACTGTGGTTCCTCCAGAGTACCTTAACAGAAGGTATCACTTTATTTCTAAGAACTTGCTCCTTTCTGTCCACTATCTGTACAGGGACCTCTTCATAAGACAAATCTTTCTCGAATTGTATCGGTTCTTATTGTATTACATGTTTATAATCGGGCTTATACTGTCGTAGCACCGATATATGGAAGACATTGTGAATGTGACCTAACTTAGGAGGTAAAGCTACCTCATAAGCCACTTCGCCTATTCGTTTCAGCACTTCGAAGGGTCCAATAAACCGCAGACTGAGTTTACCCTTTTTACCAAATCTGATTTTTCCCTTCCAGGGAGATACTTTGAGAAACACAAAACTGCCAACTTCAAATTCGCGATTTTGTCGGTGTTGATCAGCATACTTCTTTTGTCTGTCTTGAGCGGCTATCAGTTAGGCTCTTATCACCTTGACAATTTCAGCAGTTTGTTGTACCAGCTCGGGTCCCAATAGTCGTCGTTCACCAACCTCATCCCAGCATAATGGAGTTCTGCATTTCCTTCCGTACAATGCTTCGTAGGGCGGCATGCCGATACTAGTGTGATGACTATTGTTGTAAGCAAACTCGACCAGAGGTAAATGATCATCCCAGTTGCCTTTAAAATCCATAACGCATGCTTGAAGCATATCCTCCAACGTTTGAATTGTTCTTTCGCTTTGGCCATCAGTTTGAGGATGGTAGGCTGTACTCATTCTTAACTGCGTTCCCAAACACGCTTGCAGACTCCTCCAAAATTTCGATGTGAATCGTGGATCTTGATCTGATACTATTGATACTGGAATACTGTGCCTTGAGATAATCTCCTTTACGTATAATTTCGCCAGCTGATCCAAAGTGAATCTGATTTTGATCGGCAAGAAATGCGCTGATTTTGTCAATCTGTCAACTATGACCCATATTGCGTCATAACCCTTCTGAGTAGTTGGAAGCCCTACCACAAAGTCCATTGTGATATGCTCCCACTTCCATTCTAGTATCTCCAAGGGCTGTAACAAACCACTTGGTCGTTGATGTTCTGCTTTGACTTTCTGACAAGTTAAACACTTCGCAACACATTCAGCAACCTCTCTCTTCATGTTTGGCCACCAAAAATGTTGACGAAGATCCTGGTACATCTTTGTGCTTCCCAGGTGAACCGAAAATCGTGAACTGTGAGCTTCGTTCAAAATCTCCTCTTTGACTGCCAATACCGACAGTACCCAGATTCTGCCTTCAAATCTCAGCAACCCTTCGTTATCGATTTTATATTTAAGCTCTTCTCCCTTAAGCACTCTTTACCATATTTTATCACATTCCTCATCGTGAAGTTGCGCTTCCTTCACCTTTTCTACCAAAGTTGGTTGGGTTTCCATCTGGAACAATTTTTCAGCAGGCTCTGCCAGATTCTTCACCTCTAACTCCAATTTAGCCATTTCCGCTACGAGCTTCTCCTGAGCAGTTAACAAAAATAATTTCTCCCGACCTTTTCTACTTAAAGCGTCGACAACCACGTTAGCCTTCCCTGGATGGTATAGAATTTCACAATCATAATCTTTGATCAATTCTATCCATCTTCTCTGCCGCATATTCAAATCTTTCTATGTAAAAATATACTTCAGACTTTTATGGTCCGTATATATTTCACACTTCTCCCCATAGAGATAGTGCCTCCAGATTTTCAGAGCAAACACCACAGCTGCTAACTCCAAATCATGGGTCGGATACCCTTTCTCATAGTCGTTTAGTTGGCGCGATGCATATGCAATAACCTTACCATTCTGCATCAACACACAACCAAGTACTTTATGCGATGCATCACTGTACACCACAAAATTTCCTGTATCATCTGGTAAAGACAACACAGGCGCCGAACTTAGTCTCTTCTTTAGTTCTTGGAAACTTTCTTCGCACTTCTCCGTCCAAACAAACTTCATTGATTTTCTTGTTAAATTTGTTAACGGAGTGGCGATCCTGGAAAAATCTTGAATAAAACGCCTGTAATATCCTGCCAACCCTAGGAAACTCCTCACTTCTGACGGTGTTTTTGGCTGATCCCAGTTCATCATAGCTTTCACTTTTGCTGGATCCACTGAAATCCCGTCTTTATCGATAACATGCCCAAGGAATTGAACACGCTCCAACCAAAATCGCACTTCGAAAATTTCACATACAATTTCTCTTTCCTTAACGCCTCCAATGTCACCCTCAAATGCTCCACGTGTTCTTCTTGAGTTTTGGAGTAAACCAAAATGTCGTCTATGAAAACCACTACAAATTTATCCAGAAATGGTTTAAATACTCTGTTCATTAAGTCCATAAACGCTGCAGGTGCGTTTGTTAATCCAAATGACATGACCAAAAACTCATAGTGACCATATCTAGTTCGAAATGTCGTCTTTGGTATGTCTTCCTTTCTCACCTTCAACTGATGGTATCCACTTCGCAGATCTATCTTTGAAAATTATTTTGCTCCCTTCAATTGGTCAAACAGATCATCGATTCTTGGCAACGGATACTTATTTTTAATCGTGACCTTGTTCAACTCTCTATAATCAATGCAAAGACGCATTGATCCGTCCTTCTTCTTAACGAATAATACCGGCGCACCCCACGGTGAAACGCTCGGTTGGATATACTTCTTATCCAGCAACTCTTGCAATTGTACCATCAACTCCTTCATTTCTACCGGAGCCATTCTATATGGAGCTTTTGATATAGGGGTTGTACCCGGTGCTAAATCAATTACAAACTCAATTTCCCTATCTGGCGGTAATCCTGGCAAATCATCAGGAAACACGTCCGCAAAATCCCTTACTACCGGTATCTCCTCCAGCTTCACACTCACCTTCCTGGTATCGACTATGTAGGCTAGATATCCTACACATCCTTGTCTCAACATCTTTCTGGCCTGCATCATCGTCAGACAACTCGTTTGTCTAGGCGACTTGCTGCCATAAAATACTACCTTTGACGGAGTCATAAGGTTTACACACTTCTTTTGACAATCAATAACTGCCCCATGGTTGAACAACCAATCCATACCCAAAATAACGTCAAACTCCCCAAGACGAATTGGGATCAAGTTTACTGTCATCACATGACCCTTAATATCTACCTGACAGTTCTTGTGGACAAACGTAACAGGAATCACTTCCCTATTCGTAATTTCTATATTCATGGGGTAATCTAATTCTTCCTGGGGTAACTCTAATTTCTTAGCAAAATCATCGGATATAAATGAGCAAGTAGCACCCGAGTCAAACAATACATAAGCATTAACATTATTGACTGGAATGATACCTGACACTACATCCTTTGACTACACAGCATCCTGCACCGTCATGTTGAATGTTCGAACGGTAGGTCGATTGGGCTGTGCCGGTCCTGTGATAGTAAGGTTGCCACCACCGCTGTTTCCTTTTCCTACACTGGCTCCACCTGTCGTTGCTTTCTTAGGGCAGTCTCGGGCAAAATGATCCTTTGACCCGCAGATGAAACATGCGCCCTTCTTCGGATTAGGGCAATTCGGTGCGATATGACCCTCCTGCCCGCAGTTGAAGCATACCCTCTTACCCTTCAAACAAGCACCCATATGGCTCTTTCCACAGTTGCTGCACACCTCCATCTTCTTCTTCTGATTACCCTGCTGACTTCCCACAGAGTTACTATCATTTCATTTCCTCTTCTGGCCACTTCCCCCGTGACTACCACTTGTCTTATTTTCACTCTCATTCTTCTTCTTCCTCTGCTCCTGATTATACTTGGACAGAGCATCACTGCCTCCTTCAGCGATAATTGCCTTCTCCAGCACCGCCGCAAATGAGTTCAGTTGAAACATTGAAACTCGGCTATACAACCAGGGCTTCAATCCCTGCTCAAACCTTCTGGCCTTTCGCTCATCCGTGTTTACCTGATATGGCACAAACCTCGCCAGCTCATTGAACTTTGCAGCATATTCAGGTACCGTCATGGTACCTTATGTAACGAATGCAATTTTTGTGATTGAATAAAAATATTTATTCAGTTATATAAATATTTTTATTAATTTATTGAGTTAAATAAATAATTTGTTAAGTTTTTGTGAAGTGGGTATATGTTAAGTTTAATAATGTCAAATATTATTTGAATGTGATTTGTTATGTTTGTTCTAATTTAATAATTAAATTAGATGATGAAAAGGTTTATTTGAATAAGTGATTTATTTGAATAAGAGAATTTATTTGGTATTATTGTTATTTGTTAAATGAAATTATTATTTAAGGTTTAATTGAATTTATTTAATAATAAGTTCAATTAAATTAAATGTGTGACATTTTAAACTATATGTTATATTGGTTTATTAAAATAAATGAGAAAGTGTTTAATTTAGTTTTACCAAATAAGGCCCTATGATCTTTGTTTGGAAATAATGGGTTATTTTATTTGTGTTTTACCAAACAAGCCTTTAGTTAGAATAATAGATTATTTTATTTGTAATTGCCAAACATAGCCTTATGGCTTTTTGAATTTTATAACTGATGGATTAAATTAGATTTTACGTTATTATTTGTTTATTAAGTTATCAGTTTTATTTTTTTAAATTACGTCAGTTGTAAAGAAAGAAAGAAAGAAAAAGAAAAGAAAGAAGAAGAACATCAGAGTTTGAGAGAAAAGAGAGAGCAGAGTTTGAGAATTTGAGAGTTGAGAAGAAAGAATTGAGAAAGAGCTTGTAATTTTAAAAGAATTCACCAAGTTCTTACAACAATTGAAGGTATAATTCCTTTTTCCTCTTTGTTTTATTCTACTGTATATAGTTTTAGTTACTGTATGTGAATTCAATTGCTAGAATATGTGAACTATTTGATTATAGTTGTTGTAATTGGTAGTAATCATGTGTTAGATGATTATATGATGATTAACAATTAATTTAGAGGTATTAATCCATGAAAACATGCTTTAGAATTGAGTTCTTAGTTTTACAGAGCTTTATTTCATGTATGGTATATTTGTATAAAAATTGATGCTCTAATTGGTTATTAATCGGTAAATTGATAATTGTTTATGATTATTTGATGAAAAACATGAGTAATGCAAAAAGAATTGTTTTAATTGGTTGAAAAATAAATTTACAGAGCTTGATTTCATGAAAATGGTTAAAACATGAATATTTGGTTTTAACAGTGAATTTTTTGTTTTAAATTGGTTGATTATGTGTTTTATAATGCTTAGATTGATTAGAAACATGTTGGGTAAATGTTTTGTATCACATATGATGTCTGGGTATATTTAATTTGTTTTCTGGATGGTAGAATTCGGAAAAATTTGGCCAAATTGGCCTAAGTTTTTCACTGGTTCGCGAGTTGGGGAAAACGACAGTTAAGTCTCTCGCCCCGGCGAGAGAAATGAACTGATTTCTTCGCCCCGGCGACAGCGTCGCCCCGACGACAAATTTGTTAAGCATAACTTCGCCCCGCCGACAGCCTCGCCCCGGCGACAAATTTCTTAAGTTTTTTCTCGCCCCGGCGAGAATCACTACTGTTTAAAAAAAAATATTATTATTTTGTTTTCTTTTCTTGGAAGTTATGAATGCATAATTAAACTTATATGGTTGCTAACTAGTACTTGTTGACTATGGTATGCTAAATGAGATGTTTTGATAAAAGAGCAAGCTTAGAATTCTTTTAATCTTGTGACTAATTATATTACCATTTTTATAATTAAATGTTTAGGTTGTTTAAGGATCATGAATTACTTAAATTTGTAATCTACGCTTGAGGCAAGTTCCTTATCTCAACTTATTACTTTTACGTTGAGCAAGTTTTCCTATATCAAACTTGTTAATTTATTCAATACAAGTTTATTTATGTTAATCAAGCTTTTGACCTTAGCTTATTGATATTCAAGCAAGGTTACCATCATGATTATGCACTTAAGCTTTATTCCAGTCATTGTTTGTTATTCAAACTTCGAGTATAGTTTCTATTGAACAAACTCTATTGATGAATTAGACTAGAAACCCTTATTGATTCAGCTAGTCCTTAGTTGATGAGCGTTTTCAAAGACTTAGAATATTTTCTATACTTGTTCCAAGCCAAGTTCCTTTTGGTATGGATTCAGACGATAAACTGAGATGAACAACCCTAATATAGGGGATTACTTACGCGACAACGTTAAAATGTTTGTGCACAATACATTGTACAAAGGACTGATCCCCCTGAGTACGAGATGGTAGTCCATAGTCTATATGACTGTTAAAGGTTACAGTAGAAATACTTGTCAACCTAGGACATAGTTCGAGGTCTTGTGACCCTCAGATATAATTTTTAAATTTTGAATTCTATATTTATCTTGGAATCAAGCATTCTAACGAGCTTTTAAACTTGATCATTTATTGAATGATATTCAGAAAACTGTTATTCCTCAGTTGAAATCCATTTCATTTAGATATTATTGTTATCGTACTTGTGAGCAATTGTTTGCTCACTCTTGCACTAAACATTGCAGCTAAGCCAGAAAAGCAGGACGAGCCGTCCACGAGCAAAGGCAAGGGCAAGATGCATAAATAGCTAAAGACCTGCTATTTATTTGATGCTTGATTGTAATAAGACTTATTTAAATTATGTTTTATTCCGCATTTGATGTATTAAGGTTTAGATAACCTGGGTTTTGAATGTTTAATAGTTTGATGATGTAACCCATTTTGGGAAGATATTTCTTTAAGATTATTTTAATTGTTCTTGATTATGGGTAGTTAGATGTGATTGAATGAGATAGTGAACACCAAATTTGTGGGAATTAAGTACCTGGATTTGGGGGTGTCACAGGTTGGTATCAGAGCTGTAGGTTATGAACCTTTAGGTGGGGAAAACCTTAGGGTAGTAGCCTTTTAGCAGATAGAGAATATAGAGCTGATAAACTCTTATCGAGTTCTAAGGAATGAATTACGGAAGTTCATAAAAGACAACAAAATGATTATGTGCTATGTGCTTATTTGATAACAAACTTATGTGCTCGCGAGTATTATCGATTAGTAATTAAAACTTAAAATTTTGTTGTCAGGAAGACTGATAGAGGAGAGCCCAGCCAGACTAGGGAGGAGGAGCCCCGAGATATTCACGTAGTTCATGAGCAGCTAGTGCAGAGGGAGCCATCCCCATTGATTATAGTTACAGGTCACGAGTATGAGCCTGAGACTGATCCTGAGGAGGACCCTAAGGAGGATCCTGAGGAGGAGGAGGAGGAAGACCCTGAGGGGATATCACTATCTACTTTGGGTGTTCAGATGTACGAGCAGGTGTATGATCGCAACATAGAGTTGCAAGATAGAGTGGAGGAGTTAGAGAGGCAGCTGGCTGAGCGACAGACTGCTTTGGAGCAGAAGAACAGTGAGATAGAGGAGCTAGATATACGTCTTGGAGATGTGGAGTGGAAGCTGGTTCATGTAGAGAGTGAAAAGGAGGAGTTAGAGGAACAGGCTGCAGAACGTCAAACCACTCTAGAGCAGAAGGATGCTGAGATCCAAGACCTTTCATCACGTCTTGCAGAGGCTGAGCAGAGGCTAGCACAGTCTGAGTATCGACGAGGACAGCTGATAGCCAGGAATGAGATTGTCCGAGATGAGTTGAAAGAGGAGTCAGCTAAGCGGGCGAGAGCTGAAACTGCTTGGTTAAGAGAGGCTGATCGTGCAGATAGAGTTGAGTGTGAAGTGCGATCAAAGAAGGCTAAGATTGATGAGATGGAGTACATTTTTCACACCACGATAGACAGAGCTCAGGATCGAGTTCATCGTCATCCAAATATGATGGATCGAAGGATGATGACACGCATTATGGAGCAGGAACACCAGGAAGCTGTGCGTCGTGGGATGTTATCATAGATTGTGATTAGATTTGTTATTATGAAATTTATGAGCAAATAAGTTGTTAATCCCAGTTTCTATATAATGGGATAGAATAATGATGTAATCCTGAAACTTTGTGACTTCAGGATAGATGATGTAAATAACTACGATGCTATCTCTATTATGTTTTCAAGCAGTTAATGAATAAAATGTGAAAGTTTATCAGTTGTACTGTGTGTTAAGTGTTTTATATAAATGTTTAAGTTAAGACTTAAATGTTTAAGTAATTGAGCAATAGTCTAATGACGCAAATTTTTTTTTTAAAACAGTAAGATGCCGCCAAGAAGACAACCAACACGTCAACAGACCCCTGAGGGATCTACTAACAACGAAGAAGCCAACGCTAATCCCATGCAGCAGTTGGTAAATTTGTTAACGAGAGCCTTTGCAAATCAACCACAAGCTCAGGCTACAACCTTTAAAGACTTCAAGGCTGTCGGACCTCCGGAATATCACGGGTCTATGAATCCGATAGAGGCTCAAACATGGGTCATGGAGATGGAGAAGGTGTTTGATGTCGCTAGGGTCAATGAGGATCAAAAGACGGCATTTGCAACCTTTATGCTGAAGTCAGAAGCTAGTTACTGGTGGCAAGCAAATAAGACTCGAGGTGGCCAAGGGATTATTCCGTGGGAGCGATTTAAGGAGATGTTTTTCGAACCCTATTTACCAGCAAGTGCTCAAAATCAAATGGAGGTGCAGTTTCTGGAACTGAAGCAAGGTACCATGACGGTACCTGAATATGCTGCAAAGTTCAATGAGCTGGCGAGGTTTGCGCCATACCAGGTCAACACAGATGAGCGGAAGGCTAGGAGATTTGAGCAGGGACTGAAACCCTGGTTATATAGTAGAGTTTCGTTGTTTCAACTGAACTCGTTTGCGGCAGTGCTGGAAAAGGCGATTATCGCTGAAGGAGGCAGTGATGCTCTGTCCAAGTATAACCAGGAGCAGAAGAAAAAGAAGAATGAGAATGAAAACAAGGTAAGTGGTAGCCATGGGGGCAGTGGCCAGAAAAGGAAATGGAATGATAGTAACTCTGCGGGAAGTCAGCAGGGTAATCAAAAGAATAAGATAGAGGTGTGCAACAACTGTGGAAAGAGCCATATGGGTGCTTGTTTGAAGGGTAAGCGGGTGTGCTTCAACTGTGGACAAGAGGGTCATATTTCACCAAATTGCCCTAATCCGAAGAATGGAGCATATTTCATCTGCGGGTCGAAGGATCACTTTGCCCGAGAGTGCCCTAAGTAAACAACTACAGGAGGAGCTGGTGCAGGAAAAGGGAACAGCGGTGGAGGCAATCTGACTATCACCGGACCGACACAGCCCAACCGACCTACCGCTCGAACGTTCAATATGACGGTGCAGGATGCTGTGCAGTCAAAGGATGTAGTGTCAGGTATCATTCCAGTCAATAGTGTTAATGCTTATGTATTGTTTGACTCGGGTGCTACTTGCTCATTTATATTCGATGATTTTGCTAAGAAATTAGAGTTACCTTAGGAAGAATTAGATTACCCTATGAATATAGAAATTGCGAATAGGGAAGTGATTCCTGTTAAGTTTGTCCACAATAATTGTCTGGTAAATATTAAGGGTCATGTGATGACAGTAAACTTGATCCCAATTCGTCTTGGGGAGTTTGATGTTATTTTAGGTATGGATTGGTTGTTTAACCATGGGGCAGTTATTGACTGTCAAAAGAAGTGTGTAAACCTTATGACTCCATCAAAGGTAGCGTTTTATGGCAGCAAGTCGCCTAGATAAATGAGTTGTCTGACGATGGTGCAGGCCAGAAAGATGTTGAGACAAGGGTGTGTAGGATATCTAGCCTACATAGTTGATACCCGTAAGGTGGGTGCAAAACTGGAGGAGATACCAGTAGTTAGGGATTTTGCGGACGTATTTCCTGATGATTTACCAGGATTACCGCCAGATAGGGAAATCGAGTTTGTAATTGATTTAGCACCGGGAACGGCCCCTATATCGAAAGCCCCGTATCGAATGGCTTCGGTAGAAATGAAGGAGTTAATGGTGTAGCTGCAAGAGTTGCTGGATAAGAAGTATATCCAACCAAGCGTTTCGCCGTGGGGAGCGCCGGTATTGTTTGTTAAGAAGAAGGATGGGTCAATGTGTCTTTGCATTGATTATAGAGAGTTGAACAAGGTCACGATCAAAAACAAGTATCCGTTGCCAAGAATTGATGACCTGTTTGACCAACTGAAGGGAGCGAAATATTTTTCAAAGATAGATTTACGAAGTGGGTACCATCAATTGAAGGTGAGAAAAGAGGACATACCAAAGACGGCGTTTCGAACCAGATATGGTCACTATGAGTTTTTGGTTATGTCATTTGGTTTAACGAATGCGCCTGCAGCATTCATGGACTTAATGAATAGGGTGTTCAAACCATTTCTGGATAAATTTATGGTGGTATTCATAGACGACATTTTGGTCTACTCCAAGATTCAGGAAGAACACGTGGAACATTTAAGGGTGACATTGGAGGCGTTAAGGAAAGAGAAATTGTATGCAAAATTTTTGAAATGCGAATTTTGGTTGGAGCGTGTTCAATTCCTTGGGCATGTTATTGATAAAGATGGGATTTCGGTAGATCCAGCGAAAGTCGAAGCAGTCATGAACTGGGATCAGCCGAAGACACCGTCAGAAGTGAGGAGTTTCCTAGGTTTGGCAGGATACTACAGGCGTTTTATTCAAGATTTTTCCAGGATCGCCACTCCGTTAACGAATTTAACAAGGAAGTCAGTGAAGTTTGTTTGGACGGAGAAGTGCGAAGAGAGTTTCCAAGAACTAAGGAAGAGACTAAGCTCGGCACCTGTGTTGTCTTTACCAGATGATACAGGAAATTTTGTGGTGTACAGCGACGCATCACATAAAGGACTTGGTTGTGTGTTGATGCAGAATGGTAAAGTTATTGCATATGCATCGCGCCAACTAAAAGACTATGAAAAAGGGTATCCGACCCATGATTTGGAGTTAGCAGCCGTGGTGTTTGCTTTGAAAATCTGGAGGCACTATCTCTATGGGGAGAAGTGTGAAATATATACAGACCATAAAAGTCTGAAGTATATTTTTACACAGAAAGATTTGAATATGCGGCAGAGGAGATGGATAGAATTGATCAAAGACTATGATTGTGAAATTTTATACCATCCTGGAAAGGCTAATGTGGTTGCCGACGCTTTGAGTAGAAAAGGTCGGGAGAAACTATTTTTGTTAACTGCTCAGGAGAAACTTGTGGCGGAAATGGCTAAGTTGGAATTAGAAGTGAAGAATCTGGCAGAGCCTAATGAAAAGTTGTTTTAGATAGAAACTCAACCAACTTTGATAGAAAAAGTCAAGGAAGCACAACTTCACGATGAGGAATGTGTTAAGATTCGGCAAAGAGTGCTAGAGGGAGAAGAGCTTAAATATAAAATCGATACTGAAGGGTTGCTAAGATTTGAAGGCAGAATCTAGGTACCGTCAGTATTGGCAATCAGAGAGGAGATTTTGAACGAAGCTCATAGTTCAAGATTTTTGATACACCCGGGGAGTACAAAGATGTACCAGGATCTTCGCCAACATTTTTGGTGGCCAAACATGAAAAGAGAGGTTGCCGAATGCGTTGCAAAATGTCTCACTTGTCAGAGAGTCAAAGCGGAGCATCAACGACCAAGTGGTTTGTTACAGCCCTTAGAGATACCGAATGGAAGTGGGAACATATAACGATGGATTTCGTAGTAGGACTTCCAACTACTCAGAAGGGTTATGACGCGATATGGGTCATAGTTGACAGATTGACGAAATCAGCGCATTTCTTGCCGATCAAAATCAGATTTACTTTGGATCGGCTGGCAAAGTTATATGTCAAAGAGATTATTTCGAGGCACGGAGGTCCAGTATCAATCGTATCAGATCGAGATCCATGATTCACATCAAAGTTTTGGAGGAGTCTACAAACTTGTTTGGGGACGCAGTTGAGAATGAGTACAGCCTATCATCCTCAAACCGATGGCCAGAGCGAAAGAACAATTCAAACATTGGAGGATATGCTTCGAGCATGCGTTATGGATTTTAAAGGCAACTGGGATGACCATTTACCTCTGGTCGAGTTTGCTTACAACAATAGTTATCACGCTAGTATCGGCATGCCGCCCTACGAAGCATTGTACGGAAGGAAATGCAGAACTCCATTATGCTGGGATGAGGTTGGTGAACGACGACTATTAGGACCCGAGCTGGTACAACAAACTGCTGAAATTGTCAAGGTAATAAGAGCCAGACTGATAGCTGCTCAAGACAGACAGAAGAAGTATGCTGATCAACACCGATAAAATCGCGAATTTGAAGTCGACAGTTTTGTGTTTCTCAAAGTATCTCCCTGGAAGGGAAAGATCAGATTTGGTAAAAAGGGTAAACTCAGTCCGCGGTTTATTGGACCCTTCGAAGTGCTGAAACGAATAGGTGAAGTAGCTTATGAGGTAGCTCTACCTCCCGAGTTATATCACATTCATAATGTATTCCACATATCGGTGCTGCGACCGTATAAGTCTGATTATAAACATATCATAGAGTATGAACCGATACAGTTTGAGCAAGATTTGTCTTATGAAGAGGTTCATGTACAAATAGTGGACAGGAAGGAACAAGTTCTTAGAAATAAAGTGATACCTTCTGTTAAGGTAATCTGGAGGAACCACAGTGCCGAAGAAGCAACGTGGGAACTCGAAGAGCAAATGATACAGAATTACCCTCAATTGTTTGTTTAATTGTTATATTGCGATTCTGAGGACAGAATCTTTGTAAGGAGGGGAGAATGTAACGGATGATTTAATTGCGTTGTGATTCTGGGGACAGAATCCTTTTAAGGAGGGAAAGATGTAACGAATGCAATTTTTGTGATTGAATAAAAATATTTATTCAGTTATATAAATATTTTTATTAATTTATTGAGTTAAATAAATAATTTGTTAAGTTTTTGTGAAGTGGGTATATGTTAAGTTTAATAATGTCAAATGTTATTTGAATGTGATTTGTTATGTTTGTTCTAATTTAATAATTAAATTATATGATAAAAAGGTTTATTTGAATAAGTGATTTATTTGAATAAGAGAATTTATTTGGTATTATTGTTATTTGTTCAATGAAATTATTATTTAAGGTTTAATTGAATTTATTTAATAATAAGTTCAATTAAATTAAATGTGTGACATTTTAAACTATATGTTATATTGGTTTATTAAAATAAATGAGAAAGTGTTTAATTTAGTTTTACCAAACAAGGCCCTATGATCTTTGTTTGGAAATAATGGGTTATTTTATTTGTGTTTTACCAAACAAGCCTTTAGTTAGAATAATAGATTATTTTATTTGTAATTGCCAAACATAGCCTTATGGCTTTTTGAATTTTATAACTGATGGATTAAATTAGATTTTACGTTATTATTTGTTTATTAAGTTATCAGTTTTATTTTTTTAAATTACGTCAGTTGTAAAGAAAGAAAGAAAGAAAAAGAAAAGAAAGAAGAAGAATATCAGAGTTTGAGAGAAAAGAGAGAGCAGAGTTTGAGAATTTGAGAGTTGAGAAGAAAGAATTGAGAAAGAGCTTGTAATTTTAAAAGAATTCACCAAGTTCTTACAACAATTGAAGGTATAATTCCTTTTTCCTCTTTGTTTTATTCTACTGTATATAGTTTTAGTTACTGTATGTGAATTCAATTGCTAGAATATATGAACTATTTGATTATAGTTGTTGTAATTGGTAGTAATCATGTGTTAGATGATTATATGATGATTAACAATTAATTTAGAGGTATTAATCCATGAAAACATGCTTTAGAATTGAGTTCTTAGTTTTACAGAGCTTTATTTCATGTATGGCATATTTGTATAAAAATTGATGCTCTAATTGGTTATTAATCGGTAAATTGATAATTGTTTATGATTATTTGATGAAAAACATGAGTAATGCAAAAAGAATTGTTTTAATTGGTTGAAAAATGAATTTACAGAGCTTGATTTCATGAAAATGGTTAAAACATGAATATTTGGTTTTAACAGTGAATTTTTGGTTTTAAATTGGTTGATTATGTGTTTTATAATGCTTAGATTGATTAGAAACATGTTGGGTAAATGTTTTGTATCACATATGATGTCTGGGAATATTTAATTTGTTTTCTAGATGGTAGAATTCGGAAAAATTTGGCCAAATTGGCCTAAGTTTTTCACTGGTTCGCGAGCTGGGGAAAACGACAGTTAAGTCTCTCGCCCCAGCGAGAGAAATGAACTGATTTCTTCGCCCCGGCGATAGCGTCGCCCCGGCGACAAATTTGTTAAGCATAACTTCGCCCCGGCGACAGCCTCGCCCCGGCAACAGCCTCGCCCCGGCGACAAATTTCTTAAGTTTTTTCTCGCCCCGGCGAGAATCACTACTGTTTAAAAAAAAATATTATTATTTTGTTTTCTTTTCTTGGAAGTTATGAATGCATAATTAAACTTATATGGTTGCTAACTAGTACTTGTTGACTATGGTATGCTAAATGAGATGTTTTGATAAATGAGCAAGCTTAGAATGCTTTTAATCTTGTGACTAATTATATTACCATTTTTATAATTAAATGTTTAGGTTGTTTAAGGATCGTGAATTACTTAAATTTGTAATCTACGCTTGAGGCAAGTTCCTTATCTCAACTTATTACTTTTACGTTGAGCAAGTTTTCCTATATCAAACTTGTTAATTTATTCAATACAAGTTTATTTATGTTAATCAAGCTTTTGACCTTAGCTTATTGATATTCAAGAAAGGTTACCATCATGATTATGCACTTAAGCTTTATTCCAGTCATTGTTTGTTATTCAAACTTCGAGTATAGTTTCTATTGAACAAACTCTATTGATGAATTAGACTAGAAACCCTTATTGATTCAGCTAGTCCTTAGTTGATGAGAGTTTTCAAAGACTTAGAATATTTTCTATACTTGTTCCAAGCCAAGTTCCTTTTGGTATGGATTCAGACGATAAACTGAGATGAACAACCCTAATATAGGGGATTACTTACGCGACAACATTAAAATGTTTGTGCACAATACATTGTACAAAGGGCTGATCCCCCTGAGTACGAGATGTTGGTCCATAGTCTATATGATTGTTAAAGGTTACAGTAGAAATACTTGTCAACCTAGGACATAGTTCGAGGTCTTGTGACCCTCAGATATAATTTTTAAATCTTGAATTCTATATTTATCTTGGAATCAAGCATTCTAACGAGCTTTTAAACTTGGTCATTTATTGAATGATATTCAGAAAACTGTTATTCCTTAGTTGAAATCCATTTCATTTAGATATTATTGTTATCGTACTTGTGAGCAATTGTTTGCTCACTCTTGCACTAAACATTGCAGCTAAGCCAGAAAAGCAGGACGAGCCGTCCACGAGCAAAGGCAAGGGCAAGATGCATAAATAGCTAAAGACCTGCTATTTATTTGATGTTTGATTGTAATAAGACTTATTTAAATTATGTTTTATTCCGCATTTGATGTATTAAGGTTTAGATAACCTGGGTTTTGAATGTTTAATAGTTTGATGATGTAACCCATTTTGGGAAGATATTTCTTTAAGATTATTTTAATTGTTCTTGATTATGGGTAGTTAGATGTGATTGAATGAGATAGTGAACACCAAATTTGTGGGAATTAAGTACCTGGATTTGGGGGTGTCACACCTTGCTTTAGCTCTAGAAACTGCACCTCCATCTGATTCTAAGCACTTGTTGGGAAATAGGTCTCGAAAAATATTTCCTTAAATCGTTCCCACGGAATAATCCCTTGGCCACCTCGAGTCTTGTTCGCCTGCCACCAGTAGTTGGCTTCTGATTTCAGCATAAAGGTTGCAAATGTCGTCTTCTGGTTCTCACTGACCCTGGCGACATCGAATACTTTCTCCATCTCCATGACCCAAGTCTGTGCTTCAATCGGATTCATGGAACCGTGAAACTCCGGAGGTCCAACTGCTTTGAAGTCTTTAAAGGTCGTAGCCTGACCTTGGGGTTGATTCGCGAATGCTCTAGTTAATAGATTCACTAACTGCTGCATTGGGTTAGTGTTGGCTTCTTCGTTGTTTGTAGATCCCTCAGGAGTTTGTTGACGGGTTGGTTGTCTTCTTGGCGGCATCTTACTGTTAAGAATTCGCGTTATTAGATTATTATTCAATTTCTTAAACATTTAAGTCTTAACTTAAACATTCATAAACAACACTTAACATACAACACATCTGATAAACTTTCGCATTTTATTCATTACTGCTTCAAAACATAATAAAGATAGCATCGTAGTTATTTACATCAAATCATCTATCCTGAAATCATAAAGTTCCAGGATTACATCATTATTCTATCCCATTATATAAGACTGGGATTTACAACTTATTAACTCATAAATTTTCATAATAACATAACTAATCATAATCTATGATGACATCCCACGGCGCACAGCTTCCTTGCATTCCTGCTCCATAATACGAGTCACCATCCTTCGATCCACCATATCTGGATGACGATGAACTCGATCCTGAGCTCTATCTACCGTGGTGTGAAAGATATACTCCATCTCATCAATCTTGGCCTTCTTTGACCGCACCTCACATTCAACACGATCTGCGCGATTAGTCTCCCTCAACCAAGCAGTCTCAGCTCTCGCCCGCTTAGCTGAATCCTCTATCAACTCATCTCGTACAATTTCATTTCTGGCTATCAGCTATCCTCGTCGATACTCAGACTGTGCTAGCCTCTGCTCAGCCTCTGCAAGACGTGATGAAAGGTCTTGGATCTCAGCATCCTTCTGCTCTAAAGTGGCTTGACATTCCACAACCTGTTCCCCTAACTCCTCCTTCTCACTCTCTACATGAACCAGCTTCCACTCCACGTCTCCAAGACGTATATCGAGCTCCTCAATCTCACTACTCTTCTGCTCCAAGGCAGTCTGTCGCTCCGCCAGCTGCCTCTCTAACTCCTCCACTCTGTCTTGCAACTCTATGTTGCGATCATATACCTGCTCATACATCTGAACACCTAAGGAAGATAGTGATATCCCCTCAGGGTCTTCCTCCTCCTCCTCAACCTCCTCCGAATCCTCCTCAGGATCAGTCTCAGGCTCGTACTCATGACCTGTAACTGTAATCAATGGGGATGACTCCCTCTGCACTAGCTGCTCATGAACTACATGAATATCTCGGGGCTCCTCCTCCCTAGCCTGGCTGGGTTCTCCTCTATCAGTCATCTTGACAACAAAATTTTAAATTTTAATTACTAGTCGATAATACTCGCGAGCACATAAGTTTATTATCAAATAAGCACATAACACGTAATCAGTTTATTATCTTTCATGAATTTCCGTAATTCATTCCTTAGAACTCGATAAAAGTTTGTCACCTCTATATTCTCTATCTTCTAAAAGGCTACTACCCTAAGGTTTTTCCCACCTAAAGGTTCATAACCTACGGCTCTGATACCAACCTGTGACACCCCCAAATCCAGGTACTTAATTCCCACTGATTTGGTGTTCACTATAACATACATTCAAATCTAACTACCCAATAAAAAGACAATTAAATAAACTTAATGAAACATCTTCCCAAAATGGGTTACATCACCAAACTATTAAACAATCAAATCCCAGGTTATCTTAACCTTAATACATCAAATGTGGAATAAAACATAATTTAAACAAGTCTTTGATATAAATAAACATCAAGTGGATAATAAATCTCTTGCTACTTTGGCATCTTGCCCTTGCCTTTACTCGTGGACGGTTCGTCCTGCTTTTTTGGCTTAGCTGCAATGATTAATGCAAGAGTGAGCAAACAATTGCTCACAAGTACGATAACAATAATATTTAAATGAAATGGATTTCAACTGAGGAATAATAAGTTTCTGAATCTCAGTCAATAGATGGTCAAAGTCTAAAAGCTCGTTAGAATGCTTGATTCCAAGGAAAATAGAATTCAAGATTTAGAAATTATATCTGAGGGTCACAAGACCTCGAACTATGTCCTAGGTTAACAGGTATTTCTACTGCAACCTTTAACAGTCATATAGACTATGGACCAACATCTCGTACTCAGGGGGATCAGCCCTTTGTACAATGTATTGTGCACAAACATTTTAACGCTGTCGCGTAAGTAATCCCCTATATTAGGGTTGTTCATCTCAGTTTATCGTCTGAATCCGTACCAAAAGAAACTTGGCTTGGAACAAGAATAGAAAATATTCTAAGTCTTTGAAATCACTCATCAACTAAGGACTAGCTGAATCAATAAGAGTTTGCTAGTCTAATTCATCAATAGAGTTTGTTCAATAGAAACTATACTCGAAATTTGAATAACAAACAATGTTTGGAATAAAGCTTAAGTACGTAACATGATAGTAACCTTGCTTGAATATCAATAAGCTAAGGTCAATAAGCTTGCTCATTATAAATAAACTTGCATTGAATAAATTAACAAGTTAAAAGGAAAGAACAACTTGCTCAACGTAAAAGTAATAAATTGAGATAAGGAACTTGCCTCAAGCGTAGATTACAAATTAAATATCTCACGATCCTTAAACAACCTATACATTTAATTATAAGATGGTAACAAAATTAGTCACAAGACTAAAAGCATTATAGGCTTGCTTTCTATCCCATTTTATTATAATATCTCATTTAGCAAACCATAATAAACAAGTTTCAATTATCTTGGAATTTCATTAATTACTTAATACATTATTATGGGTCTTAACAAATAGCAAGAACCATAAAATATATTTTTTTTTACTGTTCCACCGCCGGGGCGGGAAAAAGCTTAACAAAATCTCGTCGGGGCGAGAGGCTCGTCGGGACGAAGATTTTGTTAACAAAACTCTCGCCGGGGCGAGAGGCTCGCCGGGGCGAAGAAAATCAGCACATTTCTCTCACCGGGGCGAGAGACTCGGCAGTTGTCTTCCCCAGCTCGCGAACCAGTGAAAACTTAGACCAAATTTGGCCAAATTTTACGAATTCTACCATCCAGTAAACAAATTAAATACACCCAGACATCATATATGATACAAAACATTTACGCAACATATTTTCTAAACATTTTAATCATTCTAACACATAAACAACCAATTTAAATCAAAAATTCTCTGTTAAAACCAAATATTCAAGTTTTAACCATTCTCATGAAATTAAACTCTGTAAATTCATTTTTCAACCAATTAAAACCATTCTTCTTGCATTATTCTTGTTTTTCATCACATAATCATAAACAATTATTAAATCACCGATTAATAACCAAATTCAATCATCAATTAAAATATGCCATACATGAAATAAAGCTCTGTAAAACTAAGAACTCAATTCTAAAGCATGTTTTCATGGATTAATACTTCTAAATTGATTATTAATCATCATATAATCATCTAACACATGATTACTACCAATTACACCAAATAATTCATGTATTTAGCATATAAATTCATATACAGTGAAGTAGAAATCATATACAGAGAAGTAAAATAATAAGAATATAATGAAGAACAAAACTAAAAGAATTATACCTTCAAGCTATATATGATTCTTAGTTTAGCACTTCCCTTCCTTCTCTTTCTCAATTCTCTCTTTTCTCTCAACTCTTAATTTCACAGAGTTCTCTCTCAACTCTGTTCTTTTCTTTCTCTCAAGCTCTGTTCTTTCTCTTCTTTCTTTTCGTTTCTTAACTGACGTACTTTTAAAAAAAATAAAACTGAAGCAAATAAAAACAAATAAAAACTGATACTTAATATAATAATAACGTATCATCAGTTATAAAATTTCAAAAGCCATAAGGCTTGTTTGGCAAATACTAAATAAAATAACCCATTATTCTAACTAAAGGTCTTAAGGCCTTGTTTGGTAAAACACAAATAAAATAACCCATTATTTCCAAACAAAGATCATAGGGCCTTGTTTGGTAAAACTGAATTAAACACTTTCTCATTTATTTTAATAAACCATTATAACATATAGTTTAAAATGTCACACTTCTAATTTAATTGAACTTATTATTAAATAAATTCAATTAAACCTTACTAACTTAAATAATAAATTCATTTAACCAATAACAATAACACCAAATGAATTATATTATTCAAATAAATTATTTATTCAAATAAACCTTTTCATCATCTAATTTAATTATTAAATTAAATTAGAATAAACATAACAAATCGCATTCAAATAACATTAAACATTATTAAACTTAACATATACTCATTCCACAAAAACTTAATAAATTATTTATTTAGCTCAATAAATTAATAAAAATATTTATATAATTCAATAAATATTTTTATTCAATCACAAAAATTGCATTCGCTACAGCGTACCTCATCATCATCCTCTATGATGAATCCATACCTCCCAGGAATCTTCGGTACTCTTCCAAATTTACGATTCGGTTGTGGTACAATAGGTCTATCTACAGGTTCCTCGGTTCGACTAAAAATGCTTTGTGGTTCTTAAACTCCTTCAAGATCTATTATTCTCCAACTAGCTCCTTCAATGATAAACACCTTTCTCTAAGAAGGCAGCGTGTAGGATTATAGTAATAATACCCTAAACTTTCTTTAGGATATCCTACAAATCTGCACTTGTCAAATTTTGTCCCAAACTTATCTTTGAAACCTTTTCACATAAGCTGGACAACCCCTTATCTTAACATACTTAAGAGTAGGAATCCTCCCTATCCATAACCTTTATGGAGTCTTGGGCTCGGATTTATGAGGTTACCTTATTTTTGTAGATATGCAGCCGTTTCTAGGGCATAATCCCAGATGGATACTAGAATGTCGGTAAAAATCATTATGGACTGCACCATATCCAACAAGGTACAATTTTCTCTTTTTAGATACACCAATCAATTATTGCGTATCAGGAGGTGTCCATTATGAGAAAATACCATTTTCAGATGATCTAGAAACTCATTGCACAAGTATTCTTTCCTCGATCTGATCAAAGAATCTTAATACTTTGTCAATATATTTCACTTCTGAATTCTTCGAACATTTCAAATGATTCAGACTTGTATTTTATCAAATACACACATTCAACTCTTTGAATGACCATCTCCTCTTCTTTTACTAGTTTGTTCAATTTGCAAAATTATTTTTCATATAAGTCAAGTTTACAAAGTCCATCAAGTGATCTTCCAGTTTCAAATAAAACATTATCATTATAAATAGAACAACAATTATTATTAAATATAATACCAGAACCTTCTTTGTCCAAAAATGAAAATTCTAATATTTTTAATGAGAACTGGAACATAATAACAACTTATTAACTTAATAGACTTGCCCGTAGGCAATGCTAAACTATAAGTTCCTACGGTTAATGCAGCAACCATTGCTCCATTCTCCATACGTAAGATTATTTACTTTGTTTAGCTTTCTACTTCTGCTTAGTCTCTGCATTGGATTGCATACGTGAGAACTATAGCCGGTATCATATACCCAAGTAGAACCTTGACTTATAGAAAAATTTATTTCAATCATGAACAAATCTATATCTATAACCGAAACTTCACTAAACTTCTTCTAGTTAGCCTCTGTAAGATTCTCCTTATAGTTTCCTTTCTAGTATCCAGGCTTATTGCAGTGGAAGCAAACTCCTTTACTATCTGCATCAGTCTTGTTCTTATTGTCCTTTGTTTTTGCCTTTCCATTTACCTTCTTTGAATTGTTCTTCTTTTAAGAAGATCCTTTGGCCCTCTTCCGCTTCCTGGAAGAATCATCTACCAGTAAGACTTGGTCTTTCTTGGTTGGAAAGTGACTCTTTACGGTTTTCAACATGTTTAAGCAACTCAGGCAAGCTAACATATAGCTTGTTCATGTGAAAATTCACAACAATTTGTGAGAAAGAGTCCGGAAGTGATTGCAAGATCAAATCTTGGATCAACTCTCCATCCATTAAAACCCAGTTGTCCCAATTGTTCAATCAGATTGATCATTTTAGGACATATGTCTGTACTGTAGTGCCATCGGTCATTCTAGATCGGAAGAGCTCCTTAGATATCTGATATCTAATAGTCCTACTTTCCTCACCCTTTAATTCCTTGAAGGTGTAGGAGTATAATAGGAGCATCCATAGTTTCATGCTGATGCTGAAGCTCATTACTCATGGATGCGAGCATGATGCATTGAGTCAACTGTGCATCATCTTACTACTTTCTAAAAGTAGCAATCTTTTTCTCAGAGGCATTGTCTGCCCATTGCAGGGATAGACATATTAAGGACATAAGATAGCTTTTTAGCCTTGAGAACTATTCTCAAATTCTTTAACCATTCTATTTAATTTAGTCCGGTTAATTAGTATCTAATATGTTCCGTAGTGATAGTAAATTAGACATTGTAAAATTCTGTAAATGAATTTGTAATTTAACAACATTTTAACATACATTCATTTCTTAATTAATTACCAAAATAAATTAGGTCTTTATTTTAAATTGGTACACCACTATTTTTATCAAACCATATTACCCTCAATATATAGTTCGGCAATTCTAATTAAAAATTTGCTAGTGAGAATAAGGATCCCATTTCAAATGTATATAACCTTGTGGTGACACAACAAATGATATATAAATAAATAGGTAGACAACTATTGTCAATTACATCACTATGTAACTCCTTGTATTTTGCCTCTTAGATTATTTTGATCAAGTGGTAACACATCCGAATCAAAATTATCCAAGTTAAGTCCAACCTAGCACTTCCATATATGTGAAGAGAAAAATACCGTCCTTGTGGTGACACAACAAAACAGTAATGTTCAATTCCTTAATAAGCATCAAATGTGATAATGCAACATCTTAAATATTTAATACTTGCCTTGTGGTGACACAACAAACTCATATTAAATATTTAATACTCTATTGCTTTACCATGTGATGACTGTGTTTTATACACACAAATTGGGTACTTTTAGCCTTGATAATTTGTAAGTCTTTAGCTATTTCGTTTGGTTTTATGTGTTTTCATCTTATTATTGTGTAATGTAGTTTTATATTACTTTCATATGTTTTTGTATGCTTTTATGTGTTTTTACTTTGTTTTGTAGGAATTGAAATAAAGGCCCCTTGGATCGTTGCGTTTTTGGCTCGAATTTGGCATTTTAGCTGCTTGTTTCTCAATTTGACCCATGATGCAATCCGAATCTCTCAAAACTCAAAGATCGAAAGTTGTAGATTTTCATCTCAGCTTTCCAGAACATCCAGAATCATCTAATTTGAAGTTCGTATGAGAGAGTTATGGTCATTTTACCATCGAATTTTGCATGAATTTTACACAGCAGCTGCTTCCAGGCCAATTTACTCCTTACTCCGGCCATTATCTCATCGAGCTCCAGTTATGGAAGTTGTAGAGCTACTTCTTAGCTTTGCATATCCTCCTTAATCGCCTTAATCCGAATTCGGATAAAGAAGTTATGGCCATTTTACCAACAGACGTCAAAACTGACTCGGGGTACAGAGTTCCACCGCCGGGGTGGCAGTTTCTAGTACTATTTCACCGCTGGGGCAAGCCCACCGCCGTGGCGGCGGAATTCAGACCATTTTTCATCGCCGGGGCGGTAACTCCCTGGATGCAGTCGGATTTCGCGATTTTTGGCCAATTTTTGATATCTAAGCTAGGGTTTCTTATACCCATCTCATATAACACCAAGGGGCGGCTCATATAGGTATTCTAATATATTATAACACCATCTAACACTTCTAACATCAATTCTAGAGAGAGGGAGGCTTCCATAAACATCAAATTAAGAGCAAAAGTGCTGCAATTCAAGGAAAAATCAGCAAAGTTCAAGGAGCAAGAAGAGCAAGGAGTATCAAATCTTGAGGGAAAGCTAGAGAACAAGAATCAACCCATCAAGCGACCATTGAATATCTTCCTAAGGGGTTTTATCATTCTATCTCTAGTATTCTCTTCTTAATTTGTAATTCCATCACGATGTATAGATCAAAGTTAATGTTTATTGTAATTCCCATGAACTAGAACTAATTTTCTAAGATTCCAATGGAACCCAATATATAGTTTGAATTGAATGCTCTCTCTTTGATGTTGGTTAATTATTTGTGATTGGATATCATAATTTGTGCTTTATATATTAATTATTTAGCTAATAATTACCTTGGGAACTTATATGGAATTGAGAGATGAAGTATAGGTTGAGACCTTGTTATGATATCATGTGAAATTAGATATTCCTATGGGTAATTTATGAAATTAAGTGACGTGTGTTTTATTTATTACCCTCATGAATGGATAATTTGATTGTATTTAGGATAGACATATACCTAAATACCACATGTATCCATTGGAGAATCCATGCTTAATGATTTCTATTGCGAAAGTTGGTAATTGATGGAGTAGTTAATGAGGTTTTGTGACATACACCTTACTAATTGTTCTTGATATGAGAATCCTGCTAGTGTGTAGAATAGAGATATATCTATACACCGTAATGGGGAATACGTATTTGACCATCGAGAGAGGCTTAGACATACTTGTGATTTCTTGAGTAACAATCCTTGTGATTTAACTAGTTGAAAAGAGAGAGTTAGGATATTCAAGTGAAGTGTTGGGGGAAATTGTGATCTTAGACTTGTTAATATTTGATTTCATTATATTAAAGCTTTCCATAGTTTTTTGATTCTTTGTTATCTTCGTTATTGCAAAACAACACAAGCAACTATCATTTGTTTAAATAAGATTGAGATGATAAAATGTTAGTACTTGAAAAAGACTAGTAATAATTCCTCGTGGGATCGATACTTTACTTACTCTTTATTACTTGTTGACCGCGTATACTTGCGCGTATTTGTCATTATATAAATCGAACAACAAGTTTTTGGCGTCGTTGCCGGGAAATTATTTTTCTAGTGCTTTTTCCAATATTAATTACAATCAAATTGATCTTAATTTAAACTTGTATATAAACTTGTTTTTAGTTTATTTTATCATTTATTTTTCTGTTTTAATGCTTTTTTCTTTGCAAGGTACACCATGGATGACGTTGTTGATCATTGGTCGTACATAAGGATGACTCAACCAATGGAAACTGGGATTGATGGACTCAATGCATTTTCTGCATTATTAGCACAATTTGAAACACTATCGAGAAAGTTAGATGCTTTAGTAGTAGAGAGCACTCAAGGTATAACAGTTACTTGTGATTATTGTGCTGACAATTATCCGAGTCATCAATGCACCGTTAGTTTTGGACCGGTACAATGTAACGACCATGGATTCTGGATAACCTTGTAAGTTGAATTTTTGAATATTATTGAATATAATATATTTTATTAATATTATTTTGTGTTACGTGTTTAAAGATTGTGTGACAACCTAAAGTATGTGAATGCATGAAGTTTACGTGTTATAGTTTTGTATGAGTGAATAAATTAATTTCGCGGAATGTCGCTAAATTACTATTCACGGACACTATTCACGCCATAATATTTTTACGTAATTTTCAATTCCTATTATTTTCGTTAAGGCGTATATGTGATGAGAAATTTTTCCAAGCGTTGGAATATTTGTTTGAGCTCGTTGGTGATTTATGTCTTATCCGAAAGGTTATTATGGGTTATCCGAATAAATGGATAAACTCTGTAATTATTATTTTTACCCATTCTAATATTTTATGATAATACCCATTTTAATTTTTGGGAAGAGTTATTAAGCAAATTGGGTACAAATAAGGAAGAATTCGGGTATGGGAGACCAAATGTGTGTATTAGTTTGTGTGTGTTGCTAATATGGGGAACCAACTTAATGCATGGACCAATGAGGAGTGAGCAAGAAGGGAATGGTCGGATGAGTGGCCTTGAGCCATGTAATTACCTTGAAATTGTCTAATTTCCCAACATTCTCATTGGATGAGAAACCCACCACCTTGGTTACTCCCCCCTACTCTCCCGAAACTCCATCCATTCTCCCATCCATTCCTTCTCTCCTCACTTAAACCATCAGCTCATTTTGAAAGCAAGTTGCTGCAGAATTGTGAGAGAAAATAAAGAGAAAAAGAGAAGAAACAAGGAAGAAGAAGAAGTAGACAGAAATAGAGTTCTAGAGAGAGAAAGAAGTGGGTTTATTCGGAAAGACGCCAAGAAGAAGAAGAAGAAGAAGAAGAAGAAGAGAAAGCTTCGCGCTCTAACCAAGTCTCTGAGCATCAAGGAGCAAGAATCAAGAGGTAAACATCAACCATAACCCTTCTCTCTCAATATTTCAAGCTTTCATGGTTTTGAAGCTTATATGCTTGGTGGGTTTGATTTTCGTTGCTTATAATTGTTGTTAGTTGTGTGTAAGTTGTTATGGAAGTTCTTAAGGCTCTAAAAACCTTCCTAATAACAGTAAAGTGGAACAATATAACGAGAAAATCCGAACCCATGTGTAAAGGATGAAGAACAATGAAGAACATGAACATTTTGGACAAATATGGACATTCAGACTGGTTTAGGGAACTTGTAATTTCGATTCTGTGTTTGTTTTCTATATTTGTTATTGTGGTATTGTAGTTCCATGAGTTATCTTCATAACCCAGTTGGAACGGAGTAAAAAGCTTTTAAAACGAATTTGTGGCGAAGATTTTAGTAAACCATGTCAAGAAAACGATTAGTTTGGGTGAACAGTGATCTTGCGACCAAATCTGGTATTAATGTGTTGCTTGTAAAATTGTGAGCTTCTGGAGTAGTATATACACTGAATTAGGAAGCCATGGGCTTTAGAATGAATGCATTTCGACCTCGGATGAGGGAGATATAGCGATTTTAAGAAAATGTGTCAAGGCTGTCAAGAACACGAAAAATTAGTGCGACGGGGCTCTTTGGAGCCACGGTTTCAACTAGTTAGGGAACCTGGAAGGTTTTGATTTTTGGATATGTTGTAGTTCAGGTTGCAAGCTTTCCATAGCCTTAAGAACGGACTAATTCCGGCTTAAAATAAAGAAGTTATGATGTTTGGTAGAAGGTGTTACGAACCTGTCATGTAGGAGGTCGTAGGGTGCAAGTCGTGGGGTAATCTTTGACCATCGTAGAGTGCCAATGGTGGGATGGGCTCTGAGGGTTATAGAGTGGCCTACGAAGGTAGTAGAGTGTCTCTCGGAATCGTAGAGTGCCTCTCAGAATCGTAGAGTGCAAATTTGGCTAAGTATGGGTCGTAGAGTGTAAGGTTCGTAGAGACTCAAAATTTGGCTAAGTGTAAAATCATAGGGACTGACCAGCCAGAACCTCACTTAGTAATTCGACCATAACTTTCTCATCCGAACTTGGATTGAGGTGATCCAGGATGATTCGAAAAGAGAAAGAGTAGACCTACAACTTTGATTTATTGAGCTTTGAGAGTTAAGGTCGGGAGGAATCTCAAAATTGGGCATCTTTAGCACTGTTGGCGATCATAGAGCTGAAGGGTCGTAGAGTGCAAAATTTGGCTAAGTATAAAAACGTAGAGTAACTTTCAGCCTGAACATCACTTAGTAATTCGGGCATAACTTTCTCATACGAACTCGGATTGAGATGATCCAGGATGATATAGAAAGCGAAAGAGTAGACCTATAACTTTCACTTACTGAACCTTGAGAGTTAAGGTCGGGAGAAATCTCAAAATTGAGCATCTTTATCACTGTTGGCGATCGTAGGGAGTAAGGGTCGTAGACTCGAAATTTGGCTAAGTATGAAATCGTAGGGAGTAAGGGTCGTAGAGCTGAAATTTGGTTAAGTGTAAATCATAGGGACTAGTCAGACTCAACCCCATTTAGTAAAATGGGCATAACTTTCTCATACGAACTCGGATTGAAATGATCCAGGATGATTCGAAAAGAGGAAGAGTAGACCTACAACTTCCTTTAATTAGGATGGAGATTTCATGCCTGGTTCAAATTCGAATTTGGGCAGTTTGGTGACGTTGTGCATGTCACTTAAATGTTTAAGTAAGGAAATTTGGCGTATGGGCGTGCAAGCGTCGTAACGTTATAACTAGTGTGCTTAGCCTTGCTTGGTATTATGTTTCTAATATGTATATAATGTTATGGGTAGTATAAACCAATATTTGGTATTCATTATGTGACTAATTTATCGTATGTGCACATATCTGTGTAGGATAATTGAAGAGCGTGTGTTGTATTATTGTAGCAGACGCCTCAGGCAAGTTCTTCTTACTCAATTTACATTTGAGCAAGTTTCCTTACCTTACTCAAGATTATACTTGAGCAAGTACTATATATTATTGCAAGTTTCCTGACTCGTACTAGAGTTATTACTTTCAAGTTATACTAGTGGATTAATTATTGCCAATTACTCCACATCAAAGACAATTATTGACATTCGTACCTTGTGCCTTTGAATTCATAAATTGTTGTAGGATTGTAAGTTTCCTGACTCGTACTAGAGTTATTACTTTCAAGTTATACTAGTGGATTAATTATTGCCAATTACTCCACATCAAAGACAATTATTGACATTCGCACCTTGTGCCTTTGAATTCATGCTCCAGAATGAACTAGAAGCGGCGCGGCCGCGCCGCGTAGCAGACTTCAAAATATTTTTATGTTGCCCAGAAAATCGATCCAATCGCATACCCATACATACATGGAATCATAATAATTGATAATTAACGCAAGGTTAGGCTCTGATACCACTGTTAGGTTTGTATATAGCGCGAACATGCAATCAAATTACATAAATAGTGCGGTAGCGCGATAAAACGGATTTTAAAATTTTTATACAAATCATCACCATGATCATCCTTGTATTCAATTATCAATTAAATGAAAGAGACAGAGATAGAGAATTATACCCTCGTGAATCAGAGCTTCCTCAGGTACAAGTTCACCTCCAATTCTTTCGCGTTCTCCTTAATTTCACCGATGGGATTCCTTCCTTTGATCAACGTTAACCACCCAAGTGTTTGGCCTCTAGAGGTGATCCACCAAGGAAGAATAGTTGTTCAAGAAGATGGGTGTTGGCAAAACCCTAGTTTCTATCTCTATAAAAATTGCAAGTACTCTCTCTCTCTCTCTCCAATTCTCATGGAAGAGTATGTAACTGTCTAACCCTAAATCATTATAAGACTCCTCTTATTTATAGATATAGGGAACCCTCCTAAACTATTTAGGATTAGGGTTTTTATTTTAATTAAACTCCTTTAATTAATTAAACTCCTAATCCAATTAGGAATTTATGAGAGAGTACTTCTATTAATTAATTCTCAATCCCTATTAGGAATTAAATAATAGTAATTGTAATAATAATAATAAGACTCCTCTTATTAATTTATATTTAATATTTCCAAAATACTAAATAATAAATATTAAGCTATTTAATTTATTCTATCTCCATAGATTAAATTAAATACACTTAACTTATTATTACAATTATGTCATTTACTTCTTAAACAAATATTTTTCTTTTGCGGTGTGACCCTTTAGGTTCTCCATATTAAACCGGTTGTGAATAAATCAATTAGAACAATTCTAATCTTATTTAAATAAATAAATTAAACTATTTAATTCATTTAAATAAATAATATTTATTCTACAATAAGGGTAAGCCTCCTTAGCGATCAACGACTTTTCAGATAATATAGATTTCAACATTAATCACAAAAGAACTTTTCAGTGAATAGTTACCGTACAATTCAATCCTTCTACCATACAATGTCCCAATTAAATATAAGACATAGAATTACTGTCAAGTCTTATTTATTTAATTATATGTATTTCGATTCTCAAATGCACAACTCTGATAATGTAAATTAGAAACTCCTTTCTAATTTTATTCTGCTTTGGCCAAAGACTTCTGAGTCGTCATTTATCGAATCACATAGGACATTCTCTCCTTTTACTAGAAGTGGTAGATTCTTTGTTGATCATTCACCTATCTCCATGTATAATTTATTATACCCAATCATACTCTTTGATATACCCTAAAGGTCTTAAGGGACATGTCAAAGTATAACTCATCATACACAAGATACTATGATGATCTCAAGTCTAAGGATCACTTGTACTACTATCACTAGAGGAATTCCTATTGACAGGCGAGTAAAACTCCATTAGGTATTTCTTAGCGAGCCACGTTCAGTGAACTTATTCTCTAATATGTTAAAGTTTATGCCCTAGAGGCCAATTATTTAATGTAATTGCTTAACATTTCTTTTGATATTTGATTGAATAAATGAATTATTTTATTATGGTTTCATTTACTGTGTTATATAAATGTTAGCATAATAAAAGTCCTTAGAATAATGATACAAATTATATAGCTTCAAGTATGTGACTTGAACATGAGATTATATAATTACAATTAGTATCATTACTCTTAAATGTCCCTAGTCGATATCATTGAGAATGGGACAACAATGATACATTGAGACTAGTATGTGGATTGACTGATGGCCAGATCTCATTGGTCATTAATATATGAGATATTAAGTCAATGCATAGGTACATGTTAGAGAACAATGTATTGGACAGACCCATCATGAGAATTCTACGTGGAGCATTATGCAAAGTGTCATAAGCAATTCTCATAGTGACAATGATGTAATGGTCCTCTGACCTGAAATCACTATATTACTATACGATAATTTATGTACCTTGATATCATCAAAGGTCACCTTTAATAGGGTGGACAATAAAGGTGATTATTGGGTACATCATGAATCGTGTGAGGAATATGAGTGATCTAGATAGAATTTAACCCTCCTATATATTAGGGGTGATATCCATAGGCCTCTTGATTGAGTAGGACTATGAAATGCATGGCCATGCTCAAATAGTGATTTGTTTCATATAGTCTACTCATTGATCAAGAAAACTTAGATTAAATTATGAAGAGTATGACACATTCCATGGCTCGAATTTAATCTAGGATGTCAAGGTTAAAAGGATTAAATTACATTGAAATATTGGTCACGAAAAGGTTGCATCGAGTCACCGATCTTATTATTATTTGGGTAGAAGTGATGCATTACTAGATGCCACTCACTGTTTATAATTTTATAATATGATTTTAAAATTATTGCCAATATAATAATAACCTATAGGGTCACACACTTAGAACGTAATTAAAAGAGAATTAATTTAAATTGTAAGGATTTAAATATATCAATATGATTGATAGTATTTAAATTACGAATTTAAATTAACAGGATAATTTGTATATATGTATATTAATTAAGTAAGACTTAATTAAAATATAATATATATAAATTCGGATTTTACTTTTGTAATAGGATTAGGATTTTGTTTAATTACTTTTTGGACGCTATATATATCTGATATATCAGCAGTCTGAGATGTGTGAAATCAAAAGAAAAACCCTAGCCGTTTTAGAAGAGAGAGTTGAGAGCAAAAACTTGAGAAAATCCAGATCTTGGCGGCTAGTACCGGAGTTCTCTTTGCTTCAGATCGTGTGACGATTTGTGGGACGTTCGTGTGGATACCGTAGAGACGCAGTTTCGTTGGATTGCGTTGGAGATTCGAAGCCGTTCTCAGTTTCATCGTTCCATTCAAGCCCGGATAATCGGTAAACAAATCTAAACCTCTGAATTAATTTGTTCTTTTCGCATGGATCCTGTTTTAGGGTTTCAAAAAATTGTTTTTAAAATATTAAATTCTGCTGCGTTTATGTGTCCAAAACCCTACATAATAAGCACCTACATACTTGCTTTAGTGTCTCCACACAAATGATTATGAGATTAATCATCCTCTTCATAAGAGCAAGCAACGTATGTACTAATTTATCCGGATTCACTAATCTCCTTTTTAGTAATCCATCGATTAGGAACGATTTTAGTTTGTGAGCTATCTAGAATTTAGATCTCATTAGCATGATCACCATCATGATTCTAAAAGCATTGCTCAAAACTATGGGTTTATCACATTTAATATAACAACACCATGCAGATAATGTAAAATGCCTTTAATTAACCGAATAAGATTACAAAGTATATGCTACATCATATTAAATATGATTGGCTTGTGTGCATACTACTTTCAGTAATCAATACAAACTCTCCATCCTGTCTGCATACGTATAGGCACTAACTCATTATCATCGTTTTTGATGACTGTGATTCCAGATTTTTTTGGTACTACCTGTACTGGACTTACCCATTGACTGTCTGAGATGGGATAAATTATACCTGCATCAAGTAATTTCAGCACCTCCTTCTTCACTACCTCCATCATGGGTGGATTAAGTCTTCTTTGTGCGTCTCTAGTGGGCTTGGTTCCATCTTCCAAAAGGGTTCTATGCATGCACGTAGCAGGACTGATACCTTTGATATCTGCTATAGTCCAACCAAAGATTGTTATATGGTCCCTTAGGACTCTAAGCAGTTTGTCCTCTTGTACTTTGGTTAGATTGTTAGCAATAATCACTGGTAGCGTCTCATTCTTCCCTAAGAATGCATACTTCAAGTGTGCAGGTAATGGTTTCAGTTCTAAGGTTGGGGCCTGCACAACAGATGGTAATAACTTTTGATGAGAACTAGGAAATTGAATAGAATAAACTGCATATTTAGCTGAGGTTTTAGGTAAAGAATGTAATGCGGCTACAGTCTCCTTCAAGTCTTGATTCTGTTCAATCTTTTCTTCTTTATCTAATTCCAGACTGTTGGTGATAGCGACTGTTGCTCGATTTCGCAATCAATAAAACACGCGCAAGTATACGCGGTCCACAAGTAATATAAGATAAGTAAAGTGTCGAACCCACGAGGAATTATGTTAAATAATTACCAAATATCAATCGCATGTAAAATTAATCTAATTTAAACAATGACAATATGGTTTGTGTTTGTTGTTGATTATAACTAAAATAAAGACAATTTAGAAAGCAAGGTTTTACTAACACGGATAAAGTTCAAGATAAAAAGGTCTAAGATTACAATATCCCCCAACTCTTCATTTAAACATCATACTCTCTCTTGTTTGGTAAATTAGAACATAAGAATTGCTATCTGAGAAATCACAAGTATATATAAGCCTCTCTCGATGGTCGAATACGTATTTCCTATTGTGGTGTATAGATATATTTCTATTCTACACACTAGCAAGAATCTCATATCAAAAATAATTAATAAGACACATGTCACGTAAAATCCCATTAACCATTCTATCAATTACCGACTTTCACAATAGAAATCATTGAATACGGATTCTCAATTAGATACATGTGGTATTTAGGTATATGTCTATCCTAAATACAATCAAATTATCAACCCTCAAGAATAATACAAAAGACTCACGTCACATAATCTCATACATTATTCATAAAGAACATCTAATTTTCACATGAATTCATAACTAGGTCTCAACTTATACTTCCTCTCTCAATTCCGTATAAGTTACCAAAGTAATTACGGGCCAAGCAATTAATCCTTAAGCAAAGGTTATAAACTCCAATTCATGAAATGTCTAACTACCAATCAAAGAGAGAGCATTCAATTAAAACTACAAGTTGGGTTCCATTGCAATCTTAGATTGAAGAGTTTAGTTCATATTTAATCTCAATAACATCATAAACTGATTATAGTACATGGTTTGGAATAACAAAATAAGAATAAAGAACTACAACAAATGAAGATACACCCCTTTTGTGATGATATTCCCGAATTAGTGAGATGTAGTTCTTCTTGATTTGCTCTTGCTTCCTCTTTCGTGCTCCAAGCCTCCTTGAAGTGATGAAATTCAGATAATTAATCCCTTTGTTCCTTTGTTCTTCTTCTTTTTCTCTCAAACCCTAGCCTCCAAATTGTGTAACCAAGCTTCAATAATCCAATACCAACTCCCTGGATGCCTGATAATTCTCTTCTCTCTCCTCATTTTCCCGTTCCTGAATTTCCTCCACTAGTGCGCCACAAATGCAGAACAGACAAGGCAAGCCGCTCCAGCAAAACGCGCTCTCGCCCCGGCGAGAAAAACAGCCTGGGGAGCTCGCCCCGGCGAGGGCTCGCCCCGGCGAAGTTTTAAGCCTTGGAGGCTCGCCCCGGCGAGATCTCGCCCCGACGAGGAAAATGGCCTGGGGAGCTCGCCGCGGCGAGGCCTCATGTCCTGCGGAAATTACACTTTTGCCCCTGGACTTGCTAAAAACCGCCACGATCGTCCACAACTGTTCTCTGCACAACAAAAGCATAAAACAAGTAAATAGATACTATAAACACCTAAGGATAGCAAATAATTGAGTTCAAAAGATGACTAATTCGTAGGTATAAAACCCACTCATCAAATACCCCCAAACTTAAGACTTTGCTTGTCCTCAAGCAAAAACAACGAAAATGAATAATGCACAATGCAATTAATTAAATGAATGCATATGCATGAACTATAGCCTAGAGCAGCCAAGATAAGGAAATCAAGCCTCAACAATCAGAAACAAATAAACAACAACATCTCAACTATAGGACTATCAGAAATGAGACACGCACCAAATTTCGCCAAATGATTAACCCTTATGTGTGTGTGTGGTCAGAAAGATAGAGTACGCAATGATCACAATTCGATCTAAGAACTATAGTGCTCAAAAGAAGATAAAATAGTCAAAAACCACTACTAGCATCTCACATGCTCACTAGCTTTTATTTTCACACTCTATTTAGCTATATTCTATAACAATCACCGAGTGCGTTTTACGCTCCATCTCGATGATAGGTTTATTTACATCTAGATCTGTGCAATGTTTATCTTCATTAGGCTTTTCAATGTCACCCATGTAGCAAACTTTCCACCGATGACTCCCAAACCAGATGGTTTTAGGGCATCAAGCGTAAAACGCTCCAACGGGCTTACTTGTTCGAATGACAAAGGCCACAAAGATAAACTAATCAAGATTTGCTCATATCTGTCTATATTTCATTTTCAATTATAACCAGCATTCAAGAGAGACATCGAAGCAGTAAATATGCATATATATATATATATATTTTTTTTCCTATCCTATCTTTTAATGAGCAACAACAGTTTCAAAGATCTGAACATACAATCTCACGTACTCAACAACACTGATATGTGCATTAGTAACTCAAAGGGTTAAAAATTTAAGAAAATTAGGCACGAGTTAACATTTCTAATATAGCAATTCGGATCCAAAGTGTTGAATATCTTAAAAACAATTTATCACCATGTCATCATCGGCTCTCCTTAAGTGCGCTGCTCAAAAGCTTTCTAAATGCAAATTTTTTTTTTTAAGACAAAGCAGACGATGAATATGTACAATAAGCATCACACAAATGACAATAACAGAAATAATCATTAATAGCAAGAAAAGTCATTTTGATGATATTACAAATGCTTAACTATACATAAGTTTGAAACATACTACGTGAATGCAAAACTACAACTAAATGCAGCATACTAAAATACTATAACTAAAAGCTCTAAACACCCCCAAACTTGGAAATAACAATGTTCTCATTGCAGAAAAGATAAAGACATGAAGAACTGAGGACTTCCCTTTATATCACTCGGCGGGGTGATCGTCCGTCTCCTCGACGTCAGAGTCGGATGGTGGGAAGGGTGGTAGTGGCGTAGGCACGGGAAAAGGAAGTGGAGCAGCACCCGGGTACTGTGCTGCTAGAACCGCGCTGAAGCTGGTGGTGAAGTTCCACATGTGCTCCTGCCTCTCTGCTATGCGCTGATTCTGCCTCTCTAGCCTCTTAGCTCGTCTGTCTATCAGTAACTGGAGGCTGCGGATCTGAGAGCTGAACTTAGCCTTAGGCCGCGATGAACTAGCAGACAACTGCACATCCTCCTCCTCTTCCTCCTCCTCGGAGGTAGCCACAATGATAAAGCCTCGGCCTCGAGGATGTGACTCGGCTTCGTCCCATACCTTGTACCTCGCGATCAACCTGTGGTCGAGGATCTGTGATGGCTGCTGTGTGACCTCATCATCTCGCCACTGTACCCCTGCCTGTCTGCACAGTCCACAAATGAGGGAGGGGTGAGGTAGTCCGCCCTGAACATTACCCCTCAGAAGCCGGCGGATACTACCCTCAATGATGTTCCCTACATCAATCGAGAAATCCATAACAATAGCGTATAGCAACGCTGCCTTCTCCTTCGAAACATCGCTCACGTGCTGGGAAGGCATGAGCTTGGCACTCAGGAAGGCGTACCAAATCTTTCCATACAGGCTGAGGTCCTTGCTGGGGAAGAGAGAAGCACCTCTTTCTCGCCTGGTGATCCATGTGGTACCTGGTTTGCACAACTCTGTTACAATCTTATCAAAATCAGGCTGAGAGCGAATGAGCTCAGTGTACTGGCATACTGCAGGAGGCACCAGGTTATAATAGTGATTAATAGCCTGTGCACTAAAGGGTACCCTCATCCCCCTGACTATGGCCTCAAAAGGCTGTCTGTCCTGAGCGTTGGCGTAAAACTCCTGTACCACTGGAACCACTGCTGGGTCGGGGTGGTGGGTGAAAGTGTCCCACACACTCTCATCTATCTGCTCCCAAATCTCCCCATCAACCCCCCTCTCTGGCCTAAGTCCTCGCTCGGGAGTTAGAGCTTTACCCGTGATGAAGTCATCAAACCTGTCTACCGCCTCGGCACTAATAAATTTACTGTGGTCATAATGCCTTGGTGGTGCGGATGAGGATCCCTCAGTACGAGATCTCTTAGGAGGCATGGTAGCAACAAAGCAGAAGTCCTTTTTCAAAACAGACCCAAACCCCGCTGTTTTCAACTCACTGCTAGACAGAACTTTCCCCCAAACTTGAATTTTTTTCACAAACCCAAAATTTCCTGCAAGAAGTCTCAAAATACACAAAATATATCCCCAATCCAGCAGTTGAGCCAACACAACTCAACTGGGAATCAAATATCACAGTGCAGTAAATGAATGGCAGTGCAAAAATCAACACAGACACGCCCAAATCAGTGCTAAAGATACTCAATTACAACCCAAATGTAATCTCAGATGCAATAATAAACCAAATTAACAGTAAACACAGCCAAATGCAATGAAAATTCAGTCCACAATGGTATACCTTGCCACTGTCAGTTTCAAGAATGAAGAAGGAGGAATTGCCTACTTGAATTCACAAAATTGTGACTTGAATCCTTACTGAGATGTAATGATACTGAATCCCAGCCCCAATTCCTCAAAATGAATGACCAAGTTCGAGCGGCAAAATTGGTGGTAACTATCACTGGTGGAAGTGAGAGAAACCCTAAATGAAGATGAATTTGTGTGGAAAAGTGTTGCTCAATCCTTAAATTAGTTTGAAATTGACAGTGGGTTGTGGCTTTGTTGGATTTCGAATGCTCTAGGATGGTTTGGGGCTCTTGGGTTTTAGGTTACAGAGAATGGGGAAGGAGAAGAATGGTGCAGAGTCGAACGGGAGGGAGTTTTTAGGTTCTGCACTTCCGCCTCTCTCGCCGGGGCGAGAGATTCCCTTATGTTTTTCTCGCCGGGGCGAGATCTCGCCGGGGCGAGAGATTCCAAGCCTAAAAACCTCGCCGCGACGAGCCCCCCTGCTGAAGCAAAATTTTGATTTTTGAGAATTGAATACAGGGGCTATGTTTGATACTTGCTCCCTGTATCCCTGCAACCTACAAAACATGCATTAGAAACAATAGGCCAAAAATGACCCTCCAAAGCGACTTGGTGCTAAAAAAATCCAAAACTAACACACAAGACACTAAATATGAAAAACTTAAAAACTAACAACCATGAAAATGCAATAATTAAGACACACTACCGAATCATAAAAGGATACGGAAAACGGTGGGTTGCCTCCCACCGAGTGTGTGGTTTAAAGTCCTCGGCCCGACTTCACATCCATTCAAGGCTAATCGGCTAAAGTGATCGAGGTCTTCTGGCGAGCGAAACCGCCACCCCAATAATGCTTAAGGCGCTGCCCGTTAACTTTGAACGTCACTTCCGGATTTTCACCATAGACTTCAACAGCTCCGTGTGGAAATGCATGCTTGACAATGAAAGGACCCGACCAACGTGATTTGAGCTTTCCGGGAAAAAGCCTCAATCTAGAGTTGTACAGCAATACCGCTTGGCCAGGCTTGAATTTTCTGTCAACAATCTTCTTATCATGCCACCTTTTTACCTTTTCCTTGTACAATTTTGAATTTTCATAAGCTTGCAGTCGGAACTCATCAAGTTCATTGAGCTGAAGAAGCCTTTTCTCGCCTGCAACTGTGAGATCAAAATTCAACTTTCTAATGGCCCAGAACGCCTTATGCTCAAGCTCAACCGGGAGATGGCATGCCTTGCCATAAACAAGCTGGTATGGTGACATACCAATGGGTGTTTTAAAGGCCGTTCTGTACGCCCACAGTGCATCATCCAGCTTTGTTGACCAATCTTTTCTTGTGGGATTGACGATCTTTTCCAGGATTTTCTTCACTTCTCTATTGGAAACCTCCGCTTGTCCATTGGTCTGGGGGTGATATGCAGTAGCAATTCTATGAGTGACCCCATATTTTCCCAAGAGGGCAGCAAAGTGCTTATTGCAGAAGTGACTCCCTTCATCACTGATCATAGCCCTCGGAGTACCGAATCTTGTAAAGATATTCTTTTGAAGGAATTTCAGCACTACCTTGGAATCATTAGTGGGAAATGCGGCTGCCTCCACCCATTTAGATACATAATCTACTGCCAAGAGAATGTATAGATTGTTGAAAGAGGGTGGGAATGGCCCCATGAAGTCTATACCCCAAACGTCAAAGACTTCGACCTCAAGGATCATGTTTAAAGGCATTTCATGCCTTTTAGAAATGTTCCCCATCCGTTGACATCTATCGCATCTTAGCACAAACTGATGAGCATCTTTAAACAAAGTTGGCCAAAAGAACCCTGCTTGTAACACCTTAGTGGCTGTTTTCTCACCTCCGTAGTGTCCTCCATATAACGAATCATGACAGTGATGAAGAATGCTCTCAACCTCGCTCTGTGGAACACACCTTCGAATCATTTGGTCCACACAATGTTTGAACAAATATGGCTCATCCCACATATACATATTAACGTCATGAAGAAACTTTTTCTTTTGCTGCCACGACAAGTCCGGTGGGAGTGTGTTACTAACCAAGTAGTTAGCAAAATCAGCATACCAAGGTATTTCGCCTTGAACCACAAACAGCTGTTCATCCGGGAAAGATTCATTTATTAGAACTTTGTCTTCCTTATCAAGACCCGGATTCTCCAATCTAGATAGATGGTCGGCTACTTGGTTATCAGTTCCCTTTCTGTCCCGAATCTCCAAGTCAAACTCCTGCAGCAATAAGATCCATCGAATCAATCTCGGTTTAGCATCTTTCTTTGCAATGAGATACCGAATAGCTGAATGATCCGTGAATACAACCACCCTTGTTCCAATCAAGTAAGATCGAAACTTGTCAAATGCATAAACTACTACAAGCAACTCCTTCTTGGTAGTGGTGTAATTGAGCTGTGCATCAGTTAAGGTTTTGCTGGCGTAGTAAATAGCATGAAAAACCTTCTCCTTGTGCTGTCCCAAAACAGCCCCAACCGCATAATCACTGGCATCACACATCAATTCGAAGGGTTTTGACCAATCCGGAGCAATGATCACTGGTGCAGTGGTTAATTTCTTCTTTAAAAGTTCAAAAGCGATCAAGCACTCTTCATCAAACTTGAATGGCACATCTTTCTCTAGTAGACTGCATAAAGGCTTCGTGATCTTAGAAAAATCCTTAATGAATCTTCGGTAAAACCCCGCATGTCCCAGAAAACTGCGAATGCCCTTCACTGAGGTTGGTGGAGGTAAATTTTTAATTGTTTCAAGTTTTGCTCTATCCACCTCAAGACCCTTGGATGACACTTTATGCCCAAGTATTATCCCCTCTTGCACCATGAAGTGACATTTTTCCCAGTTGAGCACTAGGTTAGTTTCCACACATCTCTTCAGTATTAGAACTAGATTTTCCAAGCAGTTGTCAAATGAATCACCAAACATTGAGAAGTCATCCATGAAAACTTCAACATTGCGTTCTACCAAATCTGAGAAAATAGCCATCATGCACCTTTGAAAAGTGGTCGGTGCATTACATAATCCGAATGAGACCCTTCTAAAAGCAAAAGTACCAAATGGGCATGTGAAGGTAGTCTTTTCTTGATCTTCTGGAGCAATAGCAATCTGATTATATCCCGAATATCCATCCAACAAGCAATAGTACTCATGTCCAGCTAGTCTATCCAACATTTGATCAATAAAGGGTAATGGGAAATGATCCTTTCGAGTTACTTTGTTAAGCCTCCTGTAATCCATGCACACCCTCCAACCAGTCACTGTCCTTGTTAGAATTAACTCATTATTTTCATTGGCAACGACTGTCATGCCCCCTTTTTTGGGTACACACTGAACTGGGCTCACCCAAGCACTGTCAGAAATAGGATAAATTATTCCAGCATCTAACCACTTCAAAATCTCTTTCTTTACCACCTCTTTCATGATTGGGTTGAGCCTCCTTTGATGTTCCGTAGTGGGTTTACTATCATCCTCCATCAAGATTTTGTGCATACAGTATGATGGGCTAATTCCCTTGATGTCGGCGATGGTCCATCCAATAGCAGATTTGTACTCTCTAAGAACCCGCAACAGCTTGCTTTCCTGAAATTCGTTAAGCACAGATGCAATAATAACAGGTAAAGTAGCTGAATCTCCTAAATATGCATACCTGAGATGGTTAGGCAGAGGTTTTAGCACAAGTGATGGAGGTGTCTCAAGGGATGGTTTTAACCGATCTGTAGCATTCTCAGCATGCTCAAGAGATTCAAACGGGATTTGAAACTTGCTTCCCCGTGGCACTGTATCCAAAATCTGTAGATATTCAACCAAATATGGATCTTCCATGTCAAACTCTCCCAGAAGTGCAGTCTCTAATGGGTCATTGTTTAACACATTCAGAAACTCGTCATTCACAGCTTGCTCGATAACATCCACTTGAAAACATTCTTCCTCATCCGAAGGAAATTTCATGGCCTTAAATACATTGAAGGTCACTTCCTGATCCTGAACCCTCATAGTGAGCTCTCCCTTTTGCACATCGATTAAAGTTCTCCCAGTGGCTAAAAATGGTCTCCCCAGAATAATAGGCATGTTTTTATCCTCCTCAAAATCTAAGATGATAAAATCAGCCGGGAAGATGAACTTATCCACCTTAACAAGAATGTCCTCAACAATTCCCTTGGGTGTGTAACCGACCTATCGGCAAGCTGAAGAGAAATGTTTGTAGGCTTTAGTGCAGGAAGCCCCAACTGAGTATACACGGATAATGGCATGAGATTAATACTAGCACCCAAGTCACACAAACATTTGTTGAATGAAAGGCTACCAATAGTACACGGTATAGTGAAGCTGCCTGGATCTTTCAACTTGGGGGGTAGCTTTCTTTGCAACACTGCGCTACATTCCTCTGTTAAAGCCACTGTCTCGAAGACATTTAGCCTTCTCTTCCTAGATAGAATTCCTTTCATAAATTTGGCATAGCTAGGCATCTGTTCTAAGGCCTCTGCAAAAGGAATGTTAATTTGTAGCTTCTTGAAGACCTCTAGGAATTTGGCAAACTGTTTATCTAACTTTTGCTTCTGCAATCTCTGAGGGAAAGGTACTGGTGGATACACTTTTGGAGTAGGCTCAACACTAGGTTTATCTATGGTATCTCTCTGTTCCGACTTAGGTGGTACACTGCTGTCCATTTCCTTAGAAAAATCTGCATTATTCAAGTCCGGAGGGGAACTTGAGTGGGCTGCCCCCTTTTGCAATTCAGGCTCCTGTGAGGTTTGTTTACCACTTCTGAGAGTTACTGCCTGACATTCCTCTTTCCCATCTCTTCTTGGATTAGTCTCTGTGTTACTAAGAAGAGATCCCTGGGGTCTATTTGACATAGAACTAGCCATCTGCCCAATTTGATTTTCCAAAGCCTTAAGTGCTGCTGCTTGGTTTTTAATCAAGATATCTTGGTTAGCCATGTGTTTCAATATCAACTCTTCAAAATCTGATTTTCTCTCTGGTTATGGTTGTGAGGTTTGAGCTGTATGATGTTGTGGCTGATTTTGGAACCCTGGTGGATGATGTGGCTTAGGAGCTTGCTGAAAATTTTGATTGTTGCTCCATGAAAAGTTAGGATGGTTCCTATTCCCAGCATTGTAAGTGTTTTGGTACTGATTTGGCGGTCTCTGGTAGCTACTTACAAACTGAACTGCCTCGTGGTCAAATGGGCATTAGTCGTTGGCATGTGTTCCTGCACATACTTCACAAACAACAGCCACCTGTTGTACTTTTGAGTCAGTCAAGGCATCAAGTTTCTTTGACATTGCTGACATTTGAGCTGCTAAGGCTGTGATGGCATCCACCTCCAATACTCCGGCTACCTTTGGTTGACTCATCCTAGCAGTAGGCCATTGGTAGTTATTTGCAGCCATAACCTCCAATAAATCAAGTGCTTCCCCATAATTTTTAGCCATGAGCGATCCTCCCGCAGCTGCATCTATGCAAGACCGATTGTGAGATCCCAATCCATTGTAGAAGGTATTCAGTTGCATCCATGGAAGGAATCCGTGATGTGGGCATCTTCGAAGCAAATCTTTAAATCTTTCCCAAGCCTCATATAATGACTCCCCATGATGTTGTTCAAAGGTTGCAATTTCATTTCTCAATCTAGCAGACTTTGCAGGAGGGAAGAACTTTGCCAAAAATTTCTGTGCTAAGTCTGACCATGTAGTGATGGATCCCGGTGGCAATGAGTGAAGCCAACTCTTAGCTTTATCTCTCAAAGTGAACGGAAAAAGTCTAAGTCTCAAAGCATCATCCGTCACTCCATTAAATTTGAAAGTATCACATATCTCAATAAAACTCAACAAATGCTCATTAGGGTTGTCATTAGGCAAACCCCCAAACTGTAACGAATTTTGCACCATCTGTATTGTTCCCGGTTTGATTTCGAAGGCATTTGCAGTTATTGCCGGTCTTGTGATATTAGACTGTAAATCACTTATCTGCGGCGTTACATAGTCTCTCAATGCTTTTTGTTCCTCTGCCGCCATAGTTTCTTGATTGTTAGAATCCCTGATTCTTTCTCTTCTTAGTCTTCGGGTATTTCTCTCGATCTCGGGATCGTAAGGAAATAACTCAAGACTTTGTGATCGGCGCATACAAATCAAGGGTACCTACACAATCAAGTAAGTAAAAATTAAAAACAAGTCTAAATTAAGATCAATTCAACTATAATCAATATTAGTAAAATTATTGTAAAATAATTCCCCGGCAACGGCGCCAAAAACTTGTTGCTCGATTTCGCAATCAATAAAACACGCGCAAGTATACGCGGTCCACAAGTAATATAAGATAAGTAAAGTGTCGAACCCACGAGGAATTGTGTTAAATAATTACCAAATATCAATCGCATATAAAATCAATCTAATTTAAACAATGACAATATGGTTTGTGTTTGTTGTTGATTATAACTAAAATAAAGACAATTTAGAAAGCAAGGTTTTACTAACACGGATAAAGTTCAAGATAAAAAGGTCTAAGATTACAATATCCCCCAACTCTTCATTTAAACATCATACTCTCTCTTGTTTGGTAAATTAGAACATAAGAATTGCTATCCGAGAAATCACAAGTATATATAAGCCTCTCTCGATGGTCGAATACGTATTTCCTATTGTGGTGTATAGATATATTTCTATTCTACACACTAGCAAGAATCTCATATCAAAAATAATTAATAAGACACATGTCACGTAAAATCCCATTAACCATTCTATTAATTACCAACTTTCACAATAGAAATCATTGAACACGGATTCTCAATTGGATACATGTGGTATTTAGGTATATGTCTATCCTAAATACAATCAAATTATCAACCCTCAAGAATAATACAAAAGACTCACGTCACATAATCTCATACATTATTCATAAAGAACATCTAATTTTCACATGAATTCATAACTAGGTCTCAACTTATACTTCCTCTCTCAATTCCGTATAAGTTACCAAAGTAATTATGGGCCAAGCAATTAATCCTTAAGCAAAGGTTATAAACTCCAATTCATGAAATGTCTAACTACCAATCAAAGAGAGAGCATTCAATTAAAACTACAAGTTGGGTTCCATTGCAATCTTAGATTAAAGAGTTTAGTTCATATTTAATCTCAATAACATCATAAACTGATTATAGTACATGGTTTGGAATAACAAAATAAGAATAAAGAACTACAACAAATGAAGATACACCCCTTTTGTGATGATATTCCCGAATTAGTGAGATGCAGTTCTTCTTGATTTGCTCTTGCTTCCTCTTTCGTGCTCCAAGCCTCCTTGAAGTGATGAAATTCAGATAATTAATCCCTTTGTTCCTTTGTTGTTCTTCTTTTTCTCTCAAACCCTAGCCTCCAAATTGTGTAACCAAGCTTCAATAATCCAATACCAACTCCCTGGATGCCTGATAATTCTCTTCTCTCTCCTCATTTTCCCGTTCCTGAATTTCCTCCACTAGTGCGCCACAAATGCAGAACAGGCAAGGCAAGCCGCTCTAGCAAAACGCGCTCTCGCCCCGGCGAGAAAAACAGCCTGGGGAGCTCGCCCCGGCGAAGTTTTAAGCCTTGGAGGCTCGCCCCGGCGAGGAAAATGGCCTGGGGAGCTCGCCGCGGCGAGGCCTCATGTCCTGCGGAAATTACACTTTTGCCCCTGGACTTGCTAAAAACCGCCACGATCGTCCACAACTGTTCTCTGCACAACAAAAGCATAAAACAAGTAAATAGATACTATAAACACCTAAGGATAGCAAAGAATTGAGTTCAAAAGATGACTAATTCGTAGGTATAAAACCCACTCATCAGCGACCTCCAAACTTTCCTTTTGTGTGTGTTCAAAAGACTTCTGCACTAAAGAGTCAAGTACATCAATAGCAAAAACAAGGTGAATATCACTAGGATACCTCATGGCCTCATATATGTTGAATTGTATTTTTTCACCATCAAACTCCATGGTTAAGGTTCCATTATGCACATCAATCATAGTCCTTGCTGTTTTCAAAAATGGCCTCCCTAAAAGTATATGTGCAGGATTTGGGGATTTATCATTATCCATATCCACTATGTAAAAATCTGCAGGAAAGATTAGTTCATTCACCTGCACCAAGATATCTTCAATTACCCCTTGGGGGTAACTGTTAGTATGATCAGCCAATTGAATAATAACACCAGTTTGTTTTAAAGGACCTAGATTTAAAGAAGCAAAAATAGATAATGGCATGACATTAATTGAAGCTCCTAAATCTAGCATAGCTTTCTCAAATCTGGTATTACCTATTCTACATGGAATTGTAAACATGCCTGGATCTTTACATTTAGGGGGCATTTTTCTTTGAAGGGCTGCTGATACATTCTCACCAACAATGACTCTTTCATCATTTTTCAATTTTCTTTTGTTAGTGCATAATTCTTTCAAAAATTTTGCATACCTGGGCACTTGCTTAATTGCATCTAGTAAAGGAATATTCACCTCTACCTTCCTGAAAGTTTCTAGAATTTCTTTTTCTTGCTCATCCTTCTTTGAAGTTTTAGGATTCTTGGGAGGAAAAGGTAAAGGATTAGTCTTTAGCTGAACATGAGTGTTAGGTTTTACCTTTGATATTTCTGCATCCTCCTTAGCCTTATCTTCCTCAAGTTCACAAGTAACTTTTGGTGCTTCCAATTGTTTTCCACTCCTCAAAGTTATGGCACATGCATTCTCTCTCGGATTGACAATAGTTTGAGAAGGTAGCTTCCCTGAACTTTGAGAGTCCAATCGACTAACTGTCATAGCAAGTTGACTTATCTGATTTTCTAGATTGTGGATGGAAGTCCTTGTCTCTTGGTGGAATTGTTGTGTTTGATTCATGAATGCCTTGAACATGTCCTCAAGAGATGTTCCGGAATTAACAGGAGCAGATTGTCTAGGTTGGTACTATGGTTGAGCTTGAAGCGGGAAAATATTTTTCTAAGAATAATCTTTTCATCTCTTCCCATTTTGTGATACTTCCGGAGGGTAGATAGTAAAGCCAATCCTTAGCCAAATCTTTTAGAGAAAATGGAAAAGCTCTCAACTTGATTTGTTCTTCCGTTACTCCGGCAGGCTTCATACTTGTGCATACCACATGAAATTCCTTTAAATGTTTGTGAGGGTCTTCACCTGCCAAACCATGAAAAGTAGGTAAAAGATATATTAGTCCATATTTTAATTCAAAATGAGTATTAGCATCTAGATTAAGGAAGGTTATGCATAAAGGTTGTTGATTCAAAGCAGGGGCCGCAAGCTCCTTCAAAGTTCGGGTTTCTGCCATGGTGTCCTTCTCTTCACAATTTTTTCGAGCTACCTTCCTTAATTTACGAACGGTTCTCTCTATTTCTGGATCACACTTTAAATCACCTTGATTAGTTGATCGAGTTTTGGACATAAACAATCAAATGAAATTCAAATTACCTGAGTACAACAAAAAAAATAATAAATAAAGATAAAAATAATGATAACAAAAAAAAAAAAACTAAAATCACTCCCCGGCAATGGCGCCAAAATTTGGTGTGTTGTCGCAAGCAACCAAAAATAAAACCTTACTGCGAAAGATAATAATGTAGCAGTGCAAGTAAGAGTCAATCCCACAGAGAGTGATTAGTCTAAATTTATGCTTTGTTTACCAAAAAGGGGGGGTTTATAATTTGATTTCACCAATTATCAAGAACAAAATTTAAAGTGATAAGAATAACCAATTAATTAAAAAATTTAGTTCTTCCGGTTCAGTATCACCTTTTTACAACAATAGAATAATTAAGTATAGCAATATTTATCCTTCAATGAAATTAATAGCCCTAGGTAGCAACAAGCTCTACTACCCGAAACTCGCATTAGATTATCACTTAATGGAACAAGCTCTTCACAAGATTCTAACCATTATACAACCTAGAACAAGCTCTCTAGATTTAATATATAGCAGCATTAAGAACTAGGGAATTAGACTAATCCAAGCAACAATCACACAAGTTCGGATTATTTAACTTGTCTTCCGATAATCATAGCAATACTCAAAAGCTTGACCACAATTATGTATCACTAATTGCTACTTGTGATTAGGAACAATATCAATTACACGTAATATTGTCCCTTAATCTAGTAGATGAAATTAATCAAATTGACTTAATCGATCACATTAAACCAATCGGAATAAATATTATTCAATAGTTAAAATAGATTATCAAGAATGAACTTCATGTAAGAAGGAATAAATAGTTTATACTTAATCAAACCATTACCTGTAAACAAGGTTCAACATCCCATTCGAACTAAATAAAGGAACTAGCCTAACATATTAAGTCCAATGAATATTTTCTTGAATTATAAAAGGGGTGAGGACAACAACCTCACTATGGAGGTGATCCTCTTTCCCTACTAATTACACTAGAATTTGGAGAATATGGAGAAGATGAAGAAGATGGTGTGTATTAGTGTGTGAATTGGCAAAATACAAGCCTAGCTTCACTTGGTATTTATAGGCACTCAAGTGTACAAGATGTCAAGATCCAACAATTAATCTTGGTCATGTGAATCAGCCATCTAAGGCAATCAAAAACCCAAAAACGTGCACATCATGAGAAGTTAAAATCTGACACCAAAACTGATCAGCACCTTGCAAGCTAATTTTGAATTAGTTGACCGCCGATTTTGGACTTGGGCAAAGAACAAAAGTTGTAGCCCTGGAGCTTCTAATGAATTTGGGTTTTTGAATTACCTGATTTGGAGTTGGAAAGCTCAAGTTTTGGCCCAAATACTCCAACTGGTCCGAACAGGAATCCAGTCCATGCGGGATTCGGATCAGCTGTCTAAAAAGCAATATTTGGAGGCCCAAATGAACTCGGATTTTTTCTCACCATACCATTCCAAAAAGCTTGAGAAGTCTACTAAAAACTTTAATAAGACCTCATTTTCATTTGGAAATTTTAACACAATTCAAATCTCAACCGAAGCCCCAAGGGTCAATCTGTCCAAAAGCTCAATTTCCTGAAATTTTCAACTTTGACGTATGTTGGTAAAATGGTCATAACTCTCTCATCCGAGCTTCGATTTAAGCGTTTCAAGATGATCCGTAAAGCTAAGAAATAGATCTACAATTTTTCTTCTTTGAGCTTTGAGAGAATAAGGTCTGATCAAGTATAAAATTGAGCCTCAAGCAGACAGACGGATTTCAAAACAATCCAAAAGTGCGAAAATAACACAGTTTTCATTTAATGGCTCCATTTGCAACCTAAATCAAAATATAAGAATAGTGAATACATTTAGGTGCCAAATAAGTATAAACGACTAGATATTAAGAGATAAAAACATAACATATTTTATACTTATCAGACCGACACGTGAAACACATTATGAACGTGTTCTAATTCTTGAGGTAATGCTACTTCATAGGCTACTTCTCCAATTCTTCGCAAAACCTCAAATGGTCCTATAAAACGAGGACTCAACTTTCCTTTCTTTCCAAATCGTATCTTTCCTTTCCATAGGGATACTTTCAGAAATACGTGCGATCCGATGTCAAACTCCCTGTTCTGTTTATGTTGATCTGCATACTTTTTCTGCCGATCTTGAGCTGTGATAAGTCACGTACGTATTAACTTTACAATTTCTGCAGTTTGCTGCACCAATTCTGGTCCTAGCAAACGACGCTCTCCTACCTCATCCCAACACAATGGTGTTCTGCACTTTCTTCCATACAACACTTCGTAAGGCGGCATGCCTATACTAGCGTGGTAACTATTGTTATAAGCAAATTCTACTAGAGGTAAGTGATCGTCCCAACTTCCCTTGAAGTTCATAACACAAGCTCTTAGCATATCCTCTACATACTGTATTATCCTCTCACTCTGTCTGTCTGTTTGAGGATGGTATGTCGTACTCAATCTCAACTACGTTCCCATGTTTAATGGAATAGGCATAATTTAGATTAGCAGTTGGAGATTTAAACATTGTAATTCCTGTGGGTTCGACACTCTTTCTTATCACTTTATTACTTGTTGATCGTGTATACTTGCACGTAATTGTTGATTGTGAAATCGGACAACACCATGTGTTCTTGTACGATTTTCCAAAAATTTGATGTGAACCTTGGATCTCTATCTGACACAATTGAAATTGGCACTCCATGTCGGGAAACAATTTCCTTGATATAGAGTTTAGCTAACTGATCCAGGTTATATTTGATCTTGATTGGAAAAAAGTGTGTCGTCTTTGTTAATCGATCAACTATAACCCATATAGCATCGAACCCTTTTGGTGTATTTGGAAGTCCTACCACAAAATCCATCGTGATATGTTCCCACTTCCATTCAGGAATTTCTAACGGTTGGAGTAACCCACTTGGTTTCTGATGTTCGGCTTTGACTCTTTAACATGTCAAACACCTACTGTTGGTGGTTTTCACAACCTATAAACTCGCACAAGTATACGTGGCCTAACAAGTAGTATAGAAAAAGTCGAGTGTCGAACCCACGAGGACAAAGTACTAGGTAGTAGCTCAAGTATTAAAATGTATCTCAACGGTCTTATTTAAACAAGTAATAAGAATTGTGTGTTATAATCTATGAGGTAAAAGACAGTTAAATAAGAAAGCGAGTTGTATCAAAGATGTCAAGCTAGGATTACAACTCCCCTAATGCCTCACCTAATATTCCTAACTCTCCATTTAACTAACAAATCACAAGAATGGCTAACCGAGAACACAAGGTACACATAAGCCTCTTCCGATGGTCAAATGTTTATCCCTTAACTAGATAAATCACAATATTCCTATGGTGAAAATAACTAGACTAAGGGTCATTAATACTGGTCTCAAGGGTTACACAGGGCAAATAGACATATTCCTATTCTATCATCCAATTTGTGCACTCATTCCCTTGGCCAATGGTCATAACAAGTGTTGTTGTACTAAAAGAAAGGTATAACATCAATTTTCCAATATCAGTTAATACCTAAATCAATTCTTATCTCAAGCAATTGATAAATAAGCATGAATTACAACAATCCATTTAGAACATGATTCATTATATAAATAAGAGAGAAATTCATATTAAGTTAATCATTAAGTTACATTGCAATCCTAGAAATGTAATTAGTTCATAACTATAGAACTAATTAATACAGTCATGCTGTTCAACATAATTAAAATTACACGAATGGATGACAAAAATTGAAGAGAGAAAACACCTGCGCGAAAGTGCTCTTACTTTAGCTGCCTCCTTGTGTAGCTTGTTAGGTTTGTATATAGCGCGAACATGCAATCAAATTACATAAATAGTGCGGAAGCATGATAAAACGGATTTTAAAATTTTTCATACAAACCATCACTATGATCATCCATGTGCTCAATTATCAATCAAACGAAAGAGATAAAGTATGAGAATCATACCCTTGTAGAACCATGCTTCCACAGGTACAAGTTCACCTCCAAATCCTTCGCGTTCTCCTTGAATTTCACCAATGAGATTCCTTCCTTTGATCAACGTTAGCCACCCAAGTGTTTGGCCTCTAGAGGTGATCCACCAAGGAATAATAGTTATTCAAGAAGAAGGGTGTTGGCAAAACCCTAGTTTCTATCTCTATAGAAATTGCAAGTACTCTCTCTCTCCAATTCTCATGGAAGAGTGTGTAAATTGTCTAACCCTAAATCATGATAAGACTCCTCTTATTTATAGATATAAGGAACCCTCCTAAACTATTTAGGATTAGGGTTTTTATTTTAATTAAACTCCTTTAATTAATTGAACTCCTAATCCAATTAGGAATTCATGAGAGAGTACTTCTATTAATTAATTCTCAATCCCTATTAGGAATTAAATAATAATAATTGTAATAATAATAATAAGACTCTTCTTATTAATTTATATTTAATATTTACAAAATATTAAATAATAAATATTAAGCTATTTAATTTATTCTATCTCCATAGACTAAATTAAATACACTTAACTTATTATTACAATTATGCCATTTACTTCTTGAATAAATATTTTTCTTTTGCGGTGTGACCCTTTAGGTTCTCCATATTAAACCGGTTGTGAATAAATCAATTAGAACAATTCTAATCTTATTTAAATAAATAAATTAAACTATTTAATTCATTTAAATAAATAATATTTATTCTACAATAAGGGTAAGCCCCCTTAGCGATCAACGACTTTCCAGATAATATAGATTTCAACATTAATCACAAAAGAACCTTTCAGTGAATAGTTACCGTACAATTCAATCCTTCTACCATATAATGTCCCAATTAAATATAAGACATGGAATTACTGTCAAGTCTTATTTATTTAATTATATGTATTTCGATTCTCAAATGCACAACTCTGATAATGTAAATTAGAAACTCCTTTCTAATTTCATTCTACTTTGGCCAAAGACTTCTGAGTCGTCATTTATCGAATCACATAGGACATTCTCTCCTTTTACTAGAAGTGGTAGATTCTTTGTTGATCATTCACCTATCTCCATGTATAACTTATTATACCCAATCATACCCTTTGATATACCCTAAAGGTCTTAAGGGACATGTCAAAGTATAACTCATCATACACAAGATACTATGATGATCTCAAGTCCAAGGATCACTTGTACTACTATCACTAGAGGAATTCCTATTGACAGGCGAGTAAAACTCCATTAGGTATTCCTTAGCGAGCCACGTTCAGTGAACTTATTCTCTAATAAGCACCTACATACTTGCTTTAGTGTCTCCACACAAATGATTATGAGATCAATCATCCTCTTCATAAGAGCAAGCAACGTATGTACTAATCTATCCGGATTCACTAATCCCCTTTTTAGTAATCCAACGATTAGAAACGATTTTAGTTTGTGAGCTATCTTGAATTTAGATCTCATTAGCATGATCACCATCATGATTCTAAAAGCATTGCTCAAAACTATGGGTTTATCACATTTAATATAACAACACCATGTAGATAAAGTAAAATGCCTTTAACAAACGAATAAGATTACAAAGTATATGCTACATCATATCAAATATGATTGGCTTGTGTGCATATTACTTTCAATCTCCCACTTGCACTAAAGCCAATCGTCATGGTATCTAATACCCTTCTTCTCTAAGTGACGATCATCCTGTTGTTTGGATAAAGCTTCAGTAAATGGATATGCAATGTTGTTCTTGAGTGTCCACTATCTCTATAGTGACTTCTCCTCTTTCAATGATTCCACTAATCAAATGAAAGTGCCGCAACACATGTTTGAGTCCAAGATGAGACTTAGGACCTATTCCTAGTTCTGTAATGAACTTTTCATCCAAACAATCAACTTGCAGCTTCATTTACAGCTATATACTTTGTCTTTGTCACTAAACCAGCAACTCTTTGCTGTTTGGAAATTTTCCAATTCACTGCACCACCTTTCAAGGTAACGATTTACCTTAAAGTGGATTTGTTATCGTCTTGGTCAGTCTGAAAAACTTGAGTCTGTTTAGCCCTCTAGTTTTAATTCGGACCTACCATGAATTATGATTACATCTTCAATACCGGTTTAGTACTTAAATATGTTTATCACTGTCTTACAGTGATCTTCTCCAGAATATGACTGATCAACATCAGGCCTAGTATATTCGTTGCATACATAATAGTAACTCATGCGATCTCTCTTTCAATTGGGGACAATTTTAGAGAGATTCACTCCATGGCTCATCATCATGAGACCTCTCTTGGAGTTTGCCATGCTAAACGCCTTTAGCATCAAATGAATATACGTTCCTTAGGTCAAGCCGAATATCCTTTTAAATCTATCTATATAGATTTATATCCCCAATTTATAGGATACTCCTCCCAAGTCATTCATGGAGGAATGTTTAGACAATTGTATCTTTACTGATTGTAGCATTGTGTGTTATTCCTTGTCAGTAGTATATCAACATATAATACCAAGAATGTCACAGCGCTCCCACTCACCCTTTTGTACACACTAGGTTCATTCTCATTTTTGATAAAATCAAACTCTTTTGATTGTCTCATCAAAATGAATGTTCCATCTTTGAGAAGCTTGCTTCAATCCATCAATGGATCATTGTAGCTTAAAACACGATTTGCTTCAACCTTTGTAACAAATTCCTCTGGCTGTATCACACATACATTCTCCTCAAGTTTTCATTGAGGAAGGACGTCTTTACATCCATTTTGCCAGATTTCGTAATAAGCTGCAATCACAAGCAAAATCCAAATGAACTTGAGCATTACCCGGTAATAAGGTTTTATTACAGTCAACTCCTTGACTTGAAAAAACCTTTTAAACAGGTCTGGTCTTATAGGTCTCCACCTTGCCATTTGCCCCAATCTTTCTCTTAAAGACCCATATTCACACTCTAGGTACTATGCCCTGTTGTGAAGTAACCAGAGTATATACTTGGTTCTCATACATGGAGTCCATTTTGGATTTCATGGCCATCTGTCATTTCTATGAGTGTCTACTACTCATAGCGTCATCGTATATAACTGGATCATCATCCTCTATAATGCGTACCTCATCATCATCCTCTATGATGAATCCATACCTCCTAGGTATCTTCGGTACTCTTCCAGATTTACGATTCGGTTGTGGTACAATAGGTCTATCTACAGGTTCCTCGGTTCGACTTAAAGTGCTTTGTGGTTCCTGAACTCCTTCAAGATCTATTACCCTCCCACTAGCTCCTTCAATGATAAACACCTTTATCTAAACTTACTTTAGGATATCCCACAAGTCTGCACTTGTCAAATTTTGTCCCAAACTTATCTTTCAAACCTTTTTCACATAAGTTGGACAACCCCTTATCTTAACTTACTTAAGACTAGGAATCCTCCCTATCCATAACCTTTATGGAGTCTTGGGGCCAGATTTTGAGGTTACCTTATTTTGTAGATATGCAGCCGTTTCTAGGGCATAACCCCAGATGGATACTAGAATGTCGGTAAAAATAATTATGGACTGCACCATGTCCAACAAGGTACAATTTCTCTTTTTAGATACACCAATCAATTATTGCGTATCAGGAGGTTTCCATTATGAGAAAATACCATTTTGAGATGATCTAGAAACTCATTGCACAAGTATTCTTTCTTCGATCTGATCAAAGAATCTTAATACTTTGTCAATTTGTTTCACTTCTGAATTCTTTGAACATTTCAAATGATTCAGACTTGTATTTCATCAAATACACACATTTAACTCTTTGAATGACCATCTCCTTTTTCTTTTACTAGTTTGTTCAATTTGCAAAATTATTTTTTATGTAAGTCAAGTATACAAAGTCTATCAAGTGATCTTCCAGTTTCAAACAAAACATTATCTTTATAAATAGAACAACAATTGTTCTTAAATATAATACCAGAACCTTCCTTATCCAACAACGAAAGTAATAATGTTTCTAAAGAGAACTGGAACATAATAACAACTTATTAACTTAATAGACTTGCCCGTAGGCCACGCTAAACTATAAGTTCCTATGATTAATGTAGCAACCTTTGCTCCATTCCCACACATAAGATTACTTACTCTTTGTTTAGCTTTTTACTTCTGGTTAGTCTCTGCATTGGATTGCATACGTGAGAACTACAGCCGGTATCCAATACCCAAGTAGAACCTTGACTTACAGAAAGATTTATTTTTAATCATGAACAAACTTATATCTGTAACTGAAGCTTCACTAACCTTCTTCTAGTTAGCCTCTGTAAGATTCTCCTTACAGTTTTCTTTCTAGTATCCAGGCTTATTGCAGTGGAAGCAAACTCCTTTGCTATCTGCATCAGTCTTGTTCTTATTGTCCTTTGTTTTTGCCTTTCCATTTGCCTTCTTTGAATTGTTCTTCTTTTAAGAAGATCCTTTGGCCTTCTTCCGCTTCTTGGAAGAATCATCTACCAGTAAGACTTGGTCTTTCTTGGTTGGAATATGACTCTTTACAGTTTTCAACATGTTTAAGCAACTCAGGCAGGCTGACAGATAAATTGTTCATGTGAAAATTCACAACAATTTGTGAGAAAGAGTCCGAAAGTGATTGCAAGATCAAATCTTGGATCAACTCTCCATCCATTAAAACCGGTTGTCCCAATTGTTCAATCAGATTGATCATTTTAGGACATTTGTCTGTACTGTAGTGCCATCGGTCATTCAAGATCAGAAGAGCTCCCTAGATATCTGATATCTAATAGTCCTACTTTCCTCACCATTCAACTCCTTGAAGGTGCCGGAGTACAGTAGGAGCATTGTTGCCTCTTTTTTAATCTTTAACAAAAGAGCTCTAACTCATGCAAACATACATGTGTCAACAAGTAATACAGAGGAAGTAAAGTATCGTCCCACAGAGAAAGTGCTAAATTAAATCACTATGCATCAGTTCTATCACTATATTTATTTGCCTAAACTAATAACTTGATTTTGGTGACAAAGTTATTTCTAAACAAATTAACAACTAAAGATGCAAATAATAACAAAATATATCAAACTTGAAATTAATGGGATCCTAACTTCATTCAATAGTTCATCTAATTACCACCATCATGCTAGAGAGTTCACATATCACAGAAAAATAGCCAAGGGCACTAATATAGACATAACTATCTGTCAATGTATTATGACCTACTTAGATAATATCCATACTCAATAGACACCATGTACTCACCACTATAACCAAAATCACTATATTTCTATGTGAAATTGCAATTATATTGATTTAAAGCACAAACCCTTATTTTGACTCTTACGGTGAAACAGTATATTCCTATCTGATTCACAAAATATTAAGCTATCCAATTAAGCCTCATATTCGCAAGCTATTATGATTACAATCCATACTCATATGTTATTTTTCAATTCCATACAAGCACTGAGAGCGAATGGTGATCAAGCATTCTTGCATGTAAAACAACCATGATAGAGATTTCTTATGATATACAAAACAATCTAACAATCAAGCTTACAACTAGACTACATATTAAAATTCGTTAGAATCCCATAATGGAGATTAGTTCATGACTGAACCAAAAGCCATTATGGGATCAAAATTACACATTGGAAAATAAACAATCAATTGAAATAAGAAGAAGTAGATTGATCAAACCCAATTGTTGAATAGAATCCAAAGTAAGCTCAAACCCACATCAAAATCCAGCACTTGAACAATAATAAGTCACAGTCAAAATCCAAAAAAACTATATCTCTAGAAAAGTAGAATAATAATAATTAAAGTCTCCAAGTTCCCTAGGTTTTCTTCTCTCTCTCTTCTCAATCATCACTTGAATCCTTTTCCAAATTAGCTTCTTCTTCTCCATCCAGCCGCACATCATTAACAAAATTCGTGCACTAGCGCCTCTGGCGCTATAGTAGTATAATTCCTAGCGCTTCTGGCGCTAGGTCATGCCCTCGGATTTACAAAAATGCCATCAAGTCTGATTTTAACCCTTTAAGCTCCAAAATGACTCTTTTGCCCCTCCAGCTCCAATCCTACAATAAACAAACACAAAAACGAATAAAACAATACTAAAAACACTTAAAAACCGCAATAATGAAGTCTAACAAGACCTGATTCGTAGGTATAAAACCCACTCATCAAATACCCCCAAACTTAACCAATTGCTTGTCCCCAAGCAATGCAATAATACCAACATGAAAAACTGCAAACTAACTATAATGCAAACAAATCAAATAACTAAAACAACATATAAAACCAAATCAGGCCTCAAATATCCATAAAACAATCCAGTTCAACCCACTATCTAATGTAAAGCTCCCTCTCAAACTGATTAATCAAACCATGTTTGTCATCATTCATGCTGTGTGTGTGTGTGTATCAACTGTTATAACCAATCACAACCCAAATTACTCATATAATCAACATCTTAGAAAGAAACTCAAAATTTTTTTTTACACCTCTATCAGTAAAACAACTAATCCAACTCATGTAAACATGTAATTAGCACAAGGGGAGTTATGGCATGTTTTCTTCATTTACGAGTGCGTTTTACGCTCCATCTCGTGTTTTTTTTTCAGTTTCTTCCTTTTTTTTTACTTGGCATGTGCAATGTCTAACTTCCTTAGTCTTACCAAAACTACCTATGTAACGAGCTTTCAACCAGTGACTCCCAAACCAGTTGGCTTTAGGGCACTAGGTGTCAAGACACCCCTAAGGATCTAATTACTCAAGTAGAAATAACCACGAAATTAAACTAGCCAAGAAAGTTTTTTCTTTTTTTTTCTTTTTTAGAACTCCCCCAAACTTATTTCTTGCTTACTAGAGCCTTCATAGAAGTTTCACTGATATTATCACATTGTATTCCCAAGTTTCTTACCAGACACATATTATAAAAGAATTTGAATCAAATTAATTAAACAGTTGACTAAATGCTTTCGTTGTTAACATGAACTTCAGACAAGCAGATTTGACTTCCCCGTTCAAGTTATCGCTCGACACTAGATTTCAAACATTAGCAAGCTTTTACTTAACACTAGAATCTTATCATTGGCCACAATGGTTCAACTATGTCATTTGTTATATGATTCATGCAACTAAATGCTTGACACATCCTAAAATGCAATGTAACTACCATGCAACAAGTATAAACACAATAAAACATACAATCTATATGCATGAAAACAAAAAAAACTACCCCCCAAACTAAACTGAACAATGTCCTCATTGAGAAATAATAAGAAATTAAGAACAGAGGACTCCCCTAATGAACACGCTAGTCATCATCACTGCCATCGACAGCATCATCATCATCGTCGGCATCAGGAGGCGAGTCAGGTGGCGGGTAAATAGAAAGAGGAGGAGCTGGTGGAAACTGAAATGGCCCTGCCACAGGATTCAACCGCTCAAACATATCCGCCAACGCGGTAGAACAATTAACATTGTAAGCATAGATCTCTGCTTGGCGTTGAGCAAGTCGACTCTGCTAACGAGTCATGCGATCAAAACCCCTCTGAATCTGTCCTGCCACTAAGTCTATCCGTCTAGTATGGTGCCGAAGGTCCTGTCGGATAGTCTCAACTACATTGGGGGCTTGAACCGGATCCTCAACAGGTGGTGGCTGATCCTGCGACTACTGCTGTGGTATAATGAAGCCTAAACCCCTCAAGTGCGATTCACCCCCACCCCATACTCTGTACCGTACCATTGCAGCATGATCAATTGGAGGCAATGGGGCCTGCATTAGTGCATCCTTATCCCACTGGACCCCAGCACGGCGGCATAAATCTGTGATCAATGAAGGGTGAGGCAATCCACCCGTGGTGCTACCCTCAAACGCGTGCACGATAGATTCATGAATTACCTCCCCAATATCCACTGTATTCCCTTTGGCAATGCAAAACAATAAAGCCGCCCGCTGATTAATTATATCGCTCATATGGCGGCACGACATCAACTTAGTACAAATAAAAGCATGCCACGCTTTACCATATCTGCTCAACTTGGATGAAGGAAAATGCACGGCTTCTTGTTGGTCAGTCAACTTCCATTCTGTCCCTGGCTCACAGAGGGCTGCTATGATCTCAGAATAGTCCATGTCCTGTTGCATGTATTTCGTATATCCATTACGGTGAATCTTTTGCAACCCATAATACGCGTTGATTGCTTTTCTCCCCATATTGACTTCCTTACCGCGAACCATCACCAAATTCCCATTAGCTTCTTTAGCATTGGCATAAAATTCCTTTACAATTTCAACTACAGATAGCTCAGGTTGTGCTGTAAAGGTCATCCAATTACGACTGTGTATCATGATAGCTAATTCCCCATCGACCCGCTCAATCGGTAACAACTCGCGCTCAGGAATTAGGGACTTCCCTGACGACCAGTTTGTATACCTGTCGTACGCTTGAGGGCTAATAAACTTTTTCTTATCATACTTAACAGCAGCTGACGCACCTGAGCTTTCCCCTCTATGTCTTTTGGGAGCCATGAATAATCACTTAAGCACAAGCAAAACCCAAAACAACTCAAAACTTCGTTGGGCCAAACTGTCGAACACTTGGTAGGCACACTTTAAAAACCCTTTGACAATGTTTCCCCCAAACTTAGAATAACCCAATCTTGCCACAATGCAATCTCCCATAAATCGCAAACATATAGATAGAAAATTTAAGCTTTAACCCAAATCCCAATTGAGCCAACACAAACTCAATTGGGTTCACAATCAAAACTAAGAACTTTCTCCAAATACTAGTAATTCAATCCTTTAGCCAACAATTTCAAGTTATAATTGCTCAATAATGTAAAACTTACTTGAAATTGAAAGTACCCATATGTAGAATCTTCAATCCTTTATGGCTATGAAAGAGAGTTCCTTGATTGTAATAGATAGGTGCCGGCAATGGGTGTAATTGTGGATGATGATTTGTTAGTGCTTGGTTGGGAGAAAGTAGCTTCAATCGGCAACAATGGAGAAAGGAGAGGGGAAGCGGCGGTTTGAAGTGGCTAGGAGAAGAAGAAAAACTGGACTTTTAGTGTGGTGCCCTCCTTTTGCCCGATTTAGGTTTTAAACCCTTTTTTTTTCAATTCGCCTGTTGAGCGCTGCTGGCGCTATGGGTTGTGTTGGTTTGGGCGCTTCTGGCGCTATCTGGCAGTATCTAGTGGTTTGGGGTAGCGCTGCTGGCGCTTGGTTTGTGAAGGCTAGAGCGCTACCAGCGCTCGCTTGCAGTAGCTGTTGCCGAGATGAGCGCCTCTAGCGCTGACTTTAGTGAAGAGTTGGGCGCTTTAAGCGCTGATGTCCACTAGCCTCGTCCGTTCTTAGTGCCACCGGCGCTGATGATGCATGTTGTCGAGCGCCTAGAGCGCTGGTATACAGAAACTTGGACTCATTTGAGCGCCTCTAACGCTGGTTTTATGACTCGTGGGACGCTTTAGGCGCTGACATGCATACTTAGCCAATTTTTCCCAATTCTAGCTTCTACCTGCACACAAATTAACCCAAAATCAAAAATTAGTTGCAAATCCCTTTTCTTTTTTTTAAAACAAAATAATTGAATAAACAAAAGAAAAACAGAAAATTAAAACGCTGGGTTGCCTCCCAGATAGCGCTAAGTTATAGTCAATTAGCTTGACTGTCTCTGAATCTCATGTCTCAGAAAGGATTAAGGTGACTTTCTGTCTGTCCACCTCATCCCCAAAGTAATGCTTCAACCTCTGGCCATTCACTTTGAACGACTAGTCCGGGAATTTATCATACACTTCAATTGCACCATGCGGAAAGACTGTCTTCACTGTGAATGGTCCTGACCATCTTGATTTCAGCTTCCCGGGAAAAAGTTTAAGTCTGGAGTTGAAAAGTAAAACTCTTTGACCCGGTTCAAATGTTCTTTCTATGATCTTGCGATCATGCCATTTTTTCACCTTTTCCTTGTACAACTTCGAATTTTCATATGCCCGTAGTCGAAATTCATCCAACTCATTGATCTGGAGTAAGCGCTTCTCCCCTGCAGCTGTCGAATCAAAGTTTAACTTCCGAATTGCCCAATATGCCTTATGCTCTAGCTCCATAGGGAGATGACAAGCTTTTCCATAAACCAGCTGAAACGGTGACATGCCCAACGGAGTTTTGTAAGCAGTCCTATAGGCCCGCACAGCATCATCCAGCTTTAAAGACCAATCCTTCCTCGTCGGATTCACAATCTTTTCGAGGATTCTCTTGACTTCTCGATTGGATACTTCAGCTTGGCCATTTGTTTGTGGGTGATAAGCTGTAGCAATACGATGATTCACCCCATACTTGGCCAACAAAGTTGTAAAATGCCTGTTGCAGAAGTGACTACTTTCATCACTAATAATGGCTCTTGGAGTCCCAAATCTAGTGAAAATACTTCGATGTAAAAACTTGAGAACTACCTTGGCATCATTCGTCGGGAGCGCTGCCGCTTCTACCCATTTTGACACATAGTCAACTGCTAGCAAGATGTAGAGATTACCGCACGAAGACACAAAAGGGCACATGAAATCAATCCCCCATACGTCGAAAACTTCCACTTCGAGGATTGTATTCAAAGGCATTTCATTCCTCTTTGAAATATTACCCACTCTCTGACATCTATCACACCGCTGGATAAAACTGTAAGCATCTTTAAAGATTGTCGGCCAGTAGAATCCCGCTTGTAGTACTCTAGATGCTGTTCTCTCTCCTCCATAGTGCCCTCCATATACAAAAGAATGAGTCCTGTAAAATCCCCTCGGTCTCACTATAGGGGATACACCTTCTTATCATTTGAAGTGGAAAATGGTCCTTCCTTGTAGCTTTGTTAAGCTTGCGGTAGTCCATGCAGATTCTCCACCCTATTACGGTTCGCGTTGGGATCAGCTCGTTATTCTCATTAGTGACAACGGTTATTCCACCCTTCTTTGGTGCGCACTGCACGGGGCTCACCCATGAACTGTCTGAAATTGGGTAGATTATTCCCGCGTCCAGCCATTTCAGTATCTCTTTCTTGACCACTTCTTTCATTATAGGATTAAGCCTTCTTTGCTGCTCAACCGTTGGCTTGCTACCATCTTCCAGCAGGATCTTATGCATGCAAAAAGAAGGGCTTATTCCCTTGATATCTACTATGGTCCATCCAATAGCTGATTGGAACTCTCTAAGCACTCGTAGAAGTTTTTCCTCCTGAAAAGATGTTAGTGCCGAAGAAATAATTACAGGTAGCTTTGAATCTTTAATTAAAAATGCGTACCTGAGATGATCTGGAAGTGGTTTTAATTCAAGTTCGGGCAGTGTCTCAAGAGATGGTCTCAACTTTACCGACGTCTCTCCAGCTTTCGTAAGTGGCTCGACAGGTGTTCTGAATTTTCCGAATTTGGGGGTAGTATCCAGATATTGCACAAGTTCTGCACACTTTTCATCCTCCAAATCTGAATCTTCAGCAATCACTCTCTGCAGTGGTTCATATCCCAACAAACTCTCAACTTCATCATGCACTATCCTATCCACCAAGTCAACTCTGAAGCATTCCTCTTCATCGGTTGGGAGCTTCATTGCCTTGAAAACATTAAACTTCACCTCCTGATCATGTACTCGCATTGTAAGCTCCCCTTTCTGCACGTCTATCAAAGTTCTCCCCGTAGCTAGGAATGGTCTCCCCAATATGATTGGTATACTCTTGTCCTCCTCATAGTCCAAGATGATGAAGTCCGCCGGAAAGATAAATTTGTCCACTTTCACCAGTAAGTCCTTTACTATCCCCCGTCGATACGTGATAGATCTGTCAGCTAACTGCAAGGAAATTTTTGTTGGCCTTGGCTCCGGCAATCCCAATTGACTAAATACAAACAAAGGCATCAGGTTGATACTTGCCCCAAGATCACACAAACATTTATTGAAGTTCATCTTTCCGATAGTACATGGAATTATGAAACTGCCCGGATCTTTCAGCTTTGGAGGTAGTTTACGCTGGAGTACTGCACTGCATTCCTCCGTCAAGGCCACTGTCTCAAACTCGTCTAATCTTCTCTTCCTTGACAATATACCCTTCATGAACTTTGCATAACTTGGCATTTGTTCCAATGCCTCCGCGAAAGGTATGTTGATCTGCAGCTTCTTAAAAACCTCCAAAAACTTACTGAACTGTTTATCTTCCCTCTGTTTGTTCAATCTCTGTGGATATGGAACCGAAGGGCGAACTTGTGGTACTGTATTCACGGGCTTCTTATCTGAACTCACTTTCTCCTTCTCCACTTGCTGCGACTCGAACTCATCCTTCTTCTTTTTCTGATCAGCCTCAATTTCTTTCTCAGTTTCAACCCCAGTGTCATCCCCTTGTAAACTAGGTGCTACAGTGCCTGGTACAGTTCCTGCATATTGCTTTCCCGATCTTAGTGTTATGGCCTGACACTGCTCTTTACCCTCTCTCCGTGGATTTGCCTCTGTGTTACTTGGCAATGAACCCTGGGGCCTGTTGTTAAGCATAGTCGCCATTTGCCCCATTTGAGTTTCCAGATTTTTAATAGCCACTGCTTGGCTTTTGATCATCACCTCCGTATTTGCCATGTACTTCATCATCATCTCCTCCATTTCAGATTTCTTTTCTTGCTGAGGTGCATTTGAAGTAGGATGTTGTTGTTGTTGAGAAAATCCCGGTGGTAAAGATGGTCGTGGAGCAAACTGTTGTTGCGCTGGTTGAGATGGAAACTGTTGATTCTGCTGAAACTGTTGTTGCTGATTTCCTTGATTATTTGACCAACTAAAGTTTGGATGATTGCGGTTGTTGGGGTTGTATGTGTTCTGAAACTGTCCTTGGTCTTTCCTATAACTGTTCACATACTGCACCGACTCCGAGTTGATAGCACATTGATCCGTCGAATGTGACCCCGCACAAATCTCACATATGAAGGCAACTGACTTGGCTTTACTTTCTGACAACGAATCAATTTTCTTTGCCATGGCTGCCATCTGTGCTGATAACTGGCTAATAGCATCCACTTCCAACAAACCTGCAACTCTGGGCTGTGGCATTCTGGCTGTAGGGTTTTGAAAATCATTTGCTGCCATAGTCTCAATAAGGTTATAAGCTTCGTCATAACTCTTCGCCCCTAAAGCTCCACCTGCAGCTGCATCTACCATTTGCCTCGACTGCCATCCCAATCCATTATAAAATGTGTTGATCACCATCCAATCTAGCATCCCATGATGCGGACACTTCCTTAGCATCTCCTTGTATCTATCCCAGGCCTCGTATAAGGATTCACCCTGTTGTTGCTCGAACTGAGAGATTGCTGTCCTCATCTTCGCAGTTTTCGCCATGGGGAAAAACTTGGCTAAGAACTTCTGTGCTAGGTCCTCCCATGTAGTAATTGATCCTGAAGGCAAAGAATGAAGCTAACTTCTCGCTCTATCCCTCAATGAGAATGGAAATAGTCTTAGTCGGATAGCATCCTCCGTCACCCCATTGTACCTAAATGTATCGCATATTTCAATGAAGCTCAATAGATGCTCATTAGGATCGTCTGTAGCAGCACCCCCAAACTGAACCGAATTCTGCACCATTTGAATGGTTCCCAGTTTTATCTCAAAGGTATTTGCTGCTATTGCTGGTCTGACTATGCTAGACTGCAGTTCATTAATATTCGGCATAGAATAGTCCCGCAAAGTTTTATGCTCCTCTCTTCGCTCTTCCGCCATATTCGGTATAGTTTCTTCCAACTGTGCTTGTAAATTTCTACGCACTCTTGCTTTCCAACCTCTGCCGTCAATATTATCCTGTGCTGGTGTCAATTCTGAGTTGGATGATCGTGTGTGCATAAAAATCCTACAAGTACCTGAAACTAAAACAAAAACAAAAATAGAAATGAGAAAAGATTAGATTTGTCTAAGTCAAACAATCTAGCTTAAAACTGATGATAAAAATCTAAACGCCTTTCCCGGCAATGGCGCCAAAAACTTGTTGCCTCTTTTTTAATCTTTAACAAAAGAGCTCTAACTCATGCAAGCATACATGTGTCAACAAGTAATACAGAGGAAGTAGAGTATCGTCCCACAGAGAAAGTGCTAAATTAAATCACTATGCATCAGTTCTATCACTATATTTATTTGCCTAAACTAATAACTTGATTTTGGTGATAAAGTTATTTCTAAACAAATTAACAACTAAAGATGCAAATAATAACAAAATATATCAAACTTGAAATTAATGGGATCCTAACTTCATTCAATAGTTCATCTAATTATCACCATCATGCTAGAGAGTTCACATATCATAGAAAAATAGCCAAGGGCACTAATATAGATATAACCATCTGTCAATGTATTATGACCTACTTACATAATATCCATACTCAATAGACACCATGTAATACCACTATAACCAAAATCACTATATTTCTATGTGAAATTGCAATTATATTGATTTAAAGCACAAACCCTTATTTTGACTCTTACGGTGAAACAGTATATTCCTATCTGATTCACAAAATATTAAGCTATCCAATTAAGTCTCATATTCGCAAGCTATCATGATCACAATCCATACTCATATGTTATTTTTCAATTCCATACAAGCACTGAGAGCGAATGGTGATCAAGCATTCATGCATGTAAAACAACCATGATAGAGATTTCTTATGATATACAAAACAATCTAACAATCAAGCTTACAACTAGACTACATATTAAAATCAGTTAGAATCCCATAATGGATATTAGTTCATGACTGAACCAAAAGCCATTATGGGATCAAAACTACACATTGGAAAATAAACAATCAATTGAAATAAGAAGAAGTAGATTGATCAAACCCAATTGTTGAATAGAATCCAAAGTAAGCTCAAACCCACATCAAAATCCAGCACTTGAACAATAATAAGTCACAGTCAAAATCCAAAAAAACTATATCTCTGGAAAAGTAGAATAATAATAATTAAAGTCTCCAAGTTCCCTAGGTTTTCTTCTCTCTCTCTTCTCAATCATCACTTGAATCCTCTTCCAAATTAGCTTCTTCTTCTCCATCCAGCCGCACATCATCAACAAAATTCGTGCACTAGCGCCTCTGGCGCTATAGTAGTATAATTCCTAGCGCTTCTGGCGCTAGGTCATGCCCTCAGATTTACAAAAATGCCATAAAGTCTGATTTTAACCCTTTAAGCTCCAAAATGACTTTTTTGCCCCTCCAGCTCCAATCCTACAATAAACAAACACAAAAACGAATAAAACAATACTAAAAACACTTAAAAACCGCAATAATTAAGTCTAACAAGACCTGATTCGTAGGTATAAAATCCACTCATCAAGCATCCATAGTTTCATGCTGACGCTAAAGCTCGTTACTTATGGATGCGAGCATGGTGCATTGAGCCAACTGTGCATCATCTTGCCACTTTCTAAAAGTAGCAATCTCTTCCGCAGAGGCATCGTCTGCAACCATTGCAGGGATATGCATATTAAGGACATAAGATAGCTTTTCAGCCTTGAGAACTTTTCTCAAATTCTTTAACCAGTCCTTTTAATTTGGTCCTGGTTAATTAGCATCTAATATGCTCCGCAGTGATAGTAAATTAGACATTGTAAAATTCTGTAAATGAATTTGTAATTTAACAACATTTTAGCATACATTCATTTAATTAATTACCAAAATAAATTAGGTCTTTATTTTAAATTGGTATCTCCCACTATTTTCATCAAACTATATTACCCTCATATACAGTTCGGCAAATCTAATTAAAGATTTGCTAGTGAGAATAAGGATCCCATTTCAAATGTATATAGCCTTGTGTGACACAACAAACGATATATAAATAAATAGGTAGACAACTATTGTCAATTACATCACTATGTAACTCCTTTTAATTTGCCTCTTAGATTATTTTGATCAAGTGTGACACATCCGAATCAAAATTATCCAAGTTAAGTCCAACCTAGCACTTCCATATATTCGAAAGAAAAACACTGTCCTTGTGTGACATAACAAAACAGCATTGTTCAGTCTATGTATAAGCATCAAATGTGATAAAGCAACATCTTAAATATTTAATACTTACCTTGTGTGAGACAACAAACTCATATTAAATATTTAATACTCTATCGCTTTACCATGCTAGAAGGCGACGTTCGATATTCCAAATATTTTTGAACGCTTAAGACTTAATATAATTCCTTTGAGGGGTTTGTTATTATTTGTCTCATCTTGTTTAGCGCGCATGCACATATATATATAAAATACGCGTCATATTATTTAACATGCGAAGCATGTTGTATAATATATAATATATACATAGTAAGCATGCACATATAGAATACTATATTCTACTCGGATTGATTATGGACTTTTATTCTAGTTTGGTTCACTAGAGCCACCAAGTGAACCAAAAGGTCAAACCTAGGGTGTAAGAACAAAATTTAAATATAACTATTACATTTAAACCCGAACTCCATTACAAACGGGTCTTCAAGCGCTCCTTGCTCATTTGTCTCCAATTCTTCAAGTAATTCTAACTAAACCTATTACATAAACTATTTACAATAAATAGAAACCTTGATCAGCAGTCAAGGGGAGGTACATAGGAGGAAGATAGAATTTACATCAAGAAAAACTAGAGAAGACGAGGTACGCAGACCCCATGTATAAAACCCATTCATTCAAGCATTCACTAAAATAAATCCAATCACACATTGGTCAGTAGTCCATAATCAATCCCTATTTATTATCATACATATCTCCATATGTATCAATAAATAATATTCATCTCATGAATAATAAAACCATTCCATATATTCATTTATATCATTTAATGGGCAATTAAAAGTTTACTAGAAATCCAATTTTGAAACAAAAATAAACTCCTTTATTTTAATCAAAATTCAAATATTAATAAACTTATTTTTTTTATTTTATCCAATTTTGAATAAAAATAAACCCTTTTATTTTTAATCAAATTCCAAGTCAAAATAAACTCCTTTATTTTAATTAACATGGAACCCAATTTCAAGTTCAAAATAAACTCCTTTATTTTTAACTTAAAACTCCTTTATTCTAGTTAACGTAGAATCCAATTCCATGTTCAAATAAAACTTTTAATTTTAATTATATTTCAATTCAAAATAAACCTTTTATCTTAATTGAAAATAAATAAAATCAAAATAAAAAAATTTCAAATCTTGCAGACCGGCGCGGCCGCGCTCCAAAATGAACTAGGAGCGGCGCGGCCGCACTGCACCCCCAGAAACAATTTCTGGGTTCGGGCGCGACCGCGCTCTAGAATGAACTGGAAGCGGCGCGGCAGCGCCACGTAGCAGACTTCGAATTTTTTTTCTTTTACCCAGAAAATCGATCCAATCGCATACCCATACATACATGGAATCATAATAATCGATAATTAGCACAAGGTTAGGCTCTGATACCACTGTTAGGTTTGTATATAGCGCGAACATGAAATCAAATTACATAAATAGTGCGGAAGCACGATAAAATGGATTTTAAAATTTTTCATACAAACTATCACCATGATCATCCATGTGCTCAATTATCAATCAAACGAAAGAGATAAAGTATGAGAATCATACCCTTGTAGAACCATGCTTCCACAGGTACGAGTTCACCTCCAAATCCTTCGCGTTCTCCTTGAATTTCACCAATGAGATTCCTTCCTTTGATCAACGTTAGCCACCCAAGTGTTTGGCCTCTAGAGGTGATCCACCAAGGAATAATAGTTATTCAAGAAGAAGGGTGTTGGCAAAACCCTAGTTTCTATCTCTATAGAAATTGCAAGTACTCTTTCTCTCCAATTCTCATAGAAGAGTGTGTAAATTGTCTAACCCTAAATCATGATAAGACTCTTATTTATAGATATAGGGAACCCTCCTAAACTATTTAGGATTAGGGTTTTTATTTTAATTAAACTCCTTTAATTAATTGAACTCCTAATCCAATTAGAATTCATGAGAGAGTACTTCTATTAATTAATTCCCAATCCCTATTAGGAATTAAATAATAGTAATTATAATAATAATAATAAGACTCTTCTTATTAATTTATATTTAATATTTCCAAAATATTAAATAATAAATATTAAGCTATTTAATTTATTCTATCTCCATAGACTAAATTAAATACACTTAACTTATTATTACAATTATGCCATTTACTTCTTAAATAAATATTTTCCTTTTGCGGTGTGACCCTTTAGGTTCTCTATATTAATCCGGTTATGAATAAATCAATTAGAACAATTCTAATCTTATTTAAATAAATAAATTAAACTATTTAATTCATTTAAATAAATAATATTTATTCTACAATAAGGGTAAGCCCCCTTAGCGATCAACGACTTTCCAGATAATATAGATTTCAACATTAATCACAAAAGAACCTTTCAGTGAATAGTTACCGTACAATTCAATCTTTCTACCATACAATGTCCCAATTAAATATAAGACATGGAATTACTGTCAATTCTTATTTATTTAATTATATGTATTTCGATTCTCAAATGCACAACTCTGATAATGTAAATTAGAAACTCCTTTCTAATTTCATTCTGCTTTGGCCAAAGACTTATGAGTCGTCATTTATCGAATCACATAAGACATTCTCTTCTTTTACTAGAAGTGGTAGATTCTTTGTTGATCATTCACCTATCTCCATGTATAACTTATTATACCCAATCATACCCTTTGATATACCCTAAAGGTCTTAAGGGACATGTCAAAGTATAACTCATCATACACAAGATACTATGATGATCTAAAGTCCAAGGATCACTTGTACTACTATCACTAGAGGAATTCCTATTGACAGGCGAGTAAAACTCCATTAGGTATTCCTTAGCGAGCCACGTTCAGTGAACTTATTCTCTAATAAGCACCTACATACTTGCTTTAGTGTCTCCACACAAATGATTATGAGATCAATCATCCTCTTCATAAGAGCAAGCAACGTATGTACTAATCTATCCGGATTCACTAATCCCTTTTTTAGTAATCTAACAATTAGGAACGATTTTAGTTTGTGAGCTATCTTGAATTTAGATCTCATTAGCATGATCACCATCATGATTCTAAAAGCATTGCTCAAAACTATGGGTTTATCACATTTAATATAACAGCACCATGTAGATAAAGTAAAATGCCTTTAACAAACGAATAAGATTACAAAGTATATGCTACATCATATCAAATATGATTGGCTTGTGTGCATACTACTTTCATAGCTGCCTCCTTTTTTTCTCTAAGTTGCTTCCTGTCCTAAGTTGTCAGATATTTTTCCTTAAATGAGCAGTAGCTAGGTCATTATAGGAATGCTAGGTGGCTGGGAACCGGGGCTCAGGCTGCGGCGTGGGCCTTGCGCCTTGCATTGGCGCTGCGGCGTGAGCTTCGCGTCCTAGCCAAGGGTGGCTCGCTGCAGCGCCAAACCATGAAGGAATGGTGTCGCTGCAGCGTGAGTGTGAGATGTGCTGGCGTTGCAGCGTGACTCCCAGGCCAAGCCTTGGTGCTGCAGCGCGGGCTTCGTGTTTTTGCCATCCAGGGGTCTTTTTGTCCCTTTTAGCTTCAAATGAACACACCTCCACCTGAAAAGAAATAAAGCATAAGATAACAGATAAAACATAACTTTACGCTAGAAGATAATACAATCAAGCAATTTCTTAAGTGATTAGGAACCTGATTCGCATGTATGAATCCCGCTCATCACCTACTGACACATTCTGCAACTTCTCTTTTCATGTTCGGCCACCAAAAATGTTGTCGAAGGTCTTGATACATCTTTGTACTTCCACGATGAATTGCGTACCTTGAACAATGGGCCTCTTGTAAAATTTCTTCTTTCAACTCCGGTATGGACGGAACCCAAATTCTTCCTTCAAATCTGATTATTTTATCTTTATCAAGTTTAAACTTAGTTTCTTTTCCTTTGGAAATCTTTTCCCTTAGCTTCTCACACTCCTCGTCTTTGATTTGTGCTTCTTTGATTTTATCCAACAACGTTGAACCACTTTCCATTATGTATAATTTTCCTTCTGACTCATACGGAAACTTTACTTCTAACTCCATTCTCTCCATTGTTGTTATCAACTCATCGTGAGTTGTCAACACCATTAACTTTTCTCGACCTTTCCTACTTAAAGCATCTGCCACTACATTTGCTTTCCCTAGGTGATAAAGAATTTCGCAATCGTAATCCTTGATCAGCTCTAACCATCTTCTCTGTCTCATATTCAACTCTTTTTGTGTGAAGATATATTTCAGACTTTTATGATCTGTATATATCTCACATTTCTCTCCATACAGATAATGCCTCCAAATCTTCAAGGCAAATACTACTACTACAAATTCTAGATTGTGAGCAGGATATCCCTTCTCATAATCTTTCAACTGTTGTGATGCGTAAGCAATGACTTTCCCGTGTTGCATAAGCACACACCCTAGTCGTTACTCATGGATGCGAGCATGATGCATTGAGCCAATTGTGCATCATCTTGCCACTTTTAAAAAGTAGCAATCTCTTCCTCAGAGGCATTGTCTGCAACCATTACAGGAATAGGCGTATTAAGGATATAAGATAGCTTTTTAGCCTTGAGAACTATTCTCAGATTCCTTAACTAGTCCGTGTTATTTGGTCTAGTTAATTAGCATCTAATATGCTCCGCGGTGATAGTAAATTAGACATTGTAAAATTCTATAAATGAATTTGTAATTTAACAATATTTTACCATACATTCATTTAATTAATTATCAAAACAAATTAGGTCTTTATTTAAATTGGTATCTCCCACTATTTTCATCAAACTATATTACCCTCAATATGTAGTTCGGCAAATCTAATTAAAGATTTGCTAGTGAGAATAAGGATCTCATTTCAAATGTATATAGCCTTGTGGTGACACAACAAACGATATATAAATAAATAGGTAGATAACTATTGTCAATTACATCACTATGTAACTCCTTGTATATTGCTTTTTAGATTATTTTGATCAAGTAGTGACACATCCGAATCAAAATTATCCAAGTTAAGTCCGACCTAGTACTTTCATATATTTGAAGAGAAAAATACCGTCCTTGTGGTGACACAACAAAACAGTAATATTCAATTCCTTAATAAGCATCAAATGTAATAATGCAACATCTTAAATATTTAATACTTGCCTCTTGGTGACACAACAAACTCATATTAAATATTTAATACTCTATTGCTTTACCATGTTAGAAGGCGACGTTCGATATTCCAAATATCTTTGAACGCTTAGGACTTAAAATGATTTCTTTGAGGGGTTTATTATTATTAGTCTCATCTTGTTTAGCGCGCATGCACATATATATATATAAAATACGCGTCATATTATTTGACATGCAAAGCATGTTGGATAATATATAATATATATAGTAATCATGCACATATAGAATACTATATTCTACCCGGATTGATTATGGACTTTTATTCTAGTTTGGTTCACTAGAGCCACCAAGTGAACCAAAAGGTCAAACCTAGGGTGCAAGAATTAAATTTAAATATAACTATTACATTTAAACCCGGGCTCCATTACAAACGGGTCTTCAAGCGCTCTTTGCTCCTTTGTCTCCAATTCTTCAAAATAATTCCAACTAGTCCTATTACATAAACTATTTAAAATAAATAAAAACTTTGATCAGCAGTCAAGGGAAAGTACATAGGAGGGAGAAAAAATTTACATTAAGAAAAATTAGACACGATGAGGTACGCAGACCCCATTTATAAAAATCCATACATTCAAGCATCCTCTAAAATAAATCCAATCACACATTGGTCAATAATCCATAATCAATCCCTATTTATTATCATACATATCTCCATATGCATCAATAAATAACATTCATCTCATGAATAATAAAACCATTCCATATATGCATTGATATCAATTAATGGGCAAAGGTTTTGCTAATATTTAGTTTTTGAAACAAAATAAACTCTTTTATTTTAATCAAAGACCAAATCCAAATTAAACTCCTTTAATTTTAGCAATCTGAAATCCTATTCCAGATAAAATAAACATCTTTATTTTAAACTTTTATCAATTAAATAAACCATTTATGTTAATTTAAAAAAAAACAAAAAATTTCAAACTCTACATGCCGGCGCGGCCGCGCTCCAAATTAAACTAGGAGCGGTGCGGCTACGCTGCACCCCCTAGAAATGTTTTCTGGGTTCGGGCGCGGCCGCGCTGCGACGCAGAATTAGAAAAAAAATTTCCAACCCAAAAATCCGATCGTATCGCATATCAATTCATACATGGAATCATCACAATCAATAATTAACACAAGGATTAGGCTCTGATACCACTGTTAGGTTTGTATATTACGCAAGCATGCAATCTAATTACACAAATAGGGTGAAAGCGTGATAAAACGGATTTTAAAATTTTAATACAAACCATCACCATGATCTATCTTTGTGTTCAATTATCAATTAAACGAAAGAGAAAGAGAATAAGAATTATACCCTCGTAGATCAAAGTTTTCTCGGGTACAAGTTCAACTCCTAGTCCTTCGTGTTCTCCTCGAATTCCACCGATGAGATTCCTTCCTTTGATCAACGTTAGCCACCCAAGTGTTTGGCCTCTAGAGGTGATCCACCAAGGAAGAATAGGTATTCAAGAAGTTTGGTGTTGACAAAACCCTAGTTTCTATCTCTATACAAATTGCAAGTACTCTCCATAATCTATTGCAAGAGTGTGTAACCTCAATCTATGATAAGACTCCTCTTATTTATAGATGTATGAATAACCCTTCCCTAAACTATTTAGGATTAGAGTTTCTATTATAATTAAACTCATTTAATTAATTATACTCATAATCTAATTAGGAATTCATGAGAGAGTACTTCTATTAATTAATTCTCAATCCCTATTAGGAATTAAATAATAGTAATAGTATTAATAATAATAAGACTCCTCTTATTAATTTATATTTAATATTTCTAAAATATTAAATAATAAATATTAAGCTATTTAATTTATTCTATCTCCATAGACTAAATTTAATACACTTAACTTATTATTATAATTATGCCATTTTACTTCTTAAATAAATATTTTTTTTCTTTTGCGGTGTGACCCTTTAGGTTCTTTATATTAAACCGGTTGTGAATAAATCAATTAGAACAATTCTAATTATATTTAAATAAATAAATTAAACTATTTAATTCATTTAAATAAATAATATTTATTCTACAATAAGGGTAAGCCCCCTTAGCGATCAACGACTTTTCAGATAATATAGATTTCAACATTAATCATAAAAGAACCTTTCAGTGCATAGTTATCGTACAATTCAATCCTTCTATCATACAATGTCCCAATTAAATATAAGACATGGATTTACTGTCAAGTCTTATTTTATTTAATTATATATGTATTTCGATTCTCAAATGCACAACTCTAAATAATGCAAATTAGAAACTCCTTTCTAATTTCATTTTGCCTTGGCCAAGGACTACTGAGTTGTCATTTATCGAATCACATAAGACATTCACATCTTTTACTAGACGTAGTAGATTCTTTGTTGATCATTCACCTATCTCCATGTACAACTTATTATACCCAATCATGCCTTTTGATATACCCTAAAGGTCTTAAGGGACATGTCAAAGTATAACTCATCATACACAAGATACTATGATGATCTCAAGTCCAAGGATCACTTGTACTACTATCACTAGAGGAATTCATATTGACAGACGAGTAAAACTCCATTAATATTCTTTAGCGAGCCACGTTCAGTAAACTTATTCTCTAATGAGCACCTACATACTTGCTTTAGTGTCTCCACACAAATGATTATGAGATCAATCATCCTCTTCCTAAGAACAAGCAACGTATGTACTAATTTATCCGGATTCACTAATCTCCTTTTTAGTAATCCAACGATTAGGAACAATTTTAGTTTATGAGCTATCTTGAATTTAGATCTCATTAGCATGATCACCATCATGATTCTAAAAGCATTGCTCAAAACTATGGGTTTATCACATTTAAATGTAAGAGCACAATGTAGATAAAGTAGAATGCCTTTAATAACCGAATAAGATTACAAAGTATATGCTACATCATATCAAATATGATTGGCTTGCGTGCATACTACTTTCAGGATTGAATTGTACGGTAACTATTCACTGAAAGGTTCTTTTATGATTAATGTTGAAATCTATATTATCTGGAAAGTCGTTGATTGTTAAGGGGCTTACCCTTATTGTAAAATAAATGTTATTTATTTAAATGAATTAAATAGTTTAATTGATTTATTTAAATAAGATTATAATTGTTCTAATTAATTTATTCACAGCCGGTTTAATATGGAGAACCTAAAGGGTCATACCGCAAAAGAAAAATATTTATTTAAGAAGTAAATGACATAATTATAATAATAAGTTAAGTGTATTTAATTTAGTCTATGAAGATAGAATAAATTAAATAGCTTAATATTTATTATTTAATATTTTGGAAATATTAAATATAAATTAATAAGAGGAGTCTTATTATTATTATTGCTATTACTTTTATTTAATTCCTAATAGGGATTGAGAATTAATTAATAGAAGTACTCTCTCATGAATTCTTAATTGGATTAGGAGTATAATTAATTAAAGGAGTTTAATTAGAATAGAAACATTAATCCTAAATAGTTTAGGGGAGGGTTTTCCTACATCTATAAATAAGAGAAATCTTATCATAGATTAGGGTTATACACTGTTACATAAGATTTGTGGAGAGTACTTACAATTTTTATAGAGATAGAAACTAGGGTTTTGCGAACACCCATCTTGTTGAACAAGTATTATTTCTTGGTGGATCACCTCTAGAGGCCAAACACTTGGGTGGCTAACGTTTATCAAATGAAGGAATTTAATCGATGGAATTCAAGAAAAACGCGAAGAAATTGGAGGTGAACTTGTCCCTGAGGAAGCTAGAATTCTACAAGGGTATAATTCTTATTTTTCAACTCTTTCGTTTAAATTAATAATTGTACATAAAGAAAGATCATGATGATGGTTTGTATAAAATTTTAAAATTTGATTTTATCGCGCTTCCGCTTTATTTATGTAATTTGATTGCATGTTCGCGTTTTATACAAACCTAACAGTGGTATCAAAAGCCAAACTTTATGCGAATTATTAATTGTTTTGATTCAGTATATATATTGATATGTGTTTAGAACAATTTAACTGGGCATAACTATTTGTGTAAAATTATTATTATTTTTTTTTATTTTTTTTCTTAAAAAAAGCGTAGGTCAAAGTCAACGGTTAAACGTTGACTGATCAACTGATGACGTGGCATTGACTGCTGAGGTGGCGTTGACTGGTCAACTGGTGACTGCTGATGTGGCGATGGCTAGTCAACTTTAAAAATGAAATAATAAATTTGGAGCTAGAGGGTTTTGAACCCTTGACCTCATTTTTTTTTAATTTTTTAATTTTTTTTTATAAATTAAAATAAAGGAGTTTATTTTAATTTGGAATTTGAATAAAAATAAAATTAAAAATAAAGGAGTTTATTTTTATTCAAAATTGGATAAATTAAAATAAAAGAGTTTATTTTGATTTGGAATAGGATTAAAATAAAGAAGTTTATTTTAATTAGAATTGAATTTCATGATAACTAATTAGAGTTGGAATTGGATTCCATGATAACTAATTGGAGTTGAAATTGGATTTTATACTAACTAATATTGCCCATTAAATGATATCAATGCATATATGGAATGATTTTATTATTCATGAGATGAATCTTATTTATTGATGCATATAGAGATATGTATGATAATAAATAGGGATTGATTATGGACTATTGACTAATGTGTGATTGTATTTATTTTAGAGGATGCTTGAATGAATGGGTTTTATAAATGGGGTCTGCGTATCTCGTCTTCTCTAGTTTTTCTTGATGTAAATTCTATCTTCCTCCTATGTACTTTTCCTTGACCGCCGATCAAGGTTTTTATTTATTTTAAATAGTTTATGTAATATGACTAGTTAGAATTATTTTGAAGAATTGGAGACAAAGGAGCAAGGAGCGCTTGAAGAACAGTTTGTAATGGAGTCCGAGTTTAAATGTAATAGTTATATTTAAATTTAATTCTTGCACCCTAGGTTTGACCTTTTGGTTCACTTGGTGGCTCTAGTAAACCAAACTAGAAAAAAAATTCATAATCAATCCGGGTAGAATATAGTATATTCTATATGTGCATGATTACTATATATATATATATGTGTGTGTGTGTGTGCATGTGCACTAAATAAAATGAGACAAATAATAACAAACCCCTCAAAGAAGTCATATTAAGTCCTAAACGTTCAAAGATATTTGGAATATCGAACGTCGCCTTCTAGCATGGTAAAGCGATAGAGTATTAAATATTTAATATGAGTTTGTTTTAATATGAGTTTGTTGTGTCACCACAAGACAAGTATTAAATATTTAAGATGTTGCCTTATCACATTTGATGCTTATTAAGGAATTGAACATTATTATTTTGTTGTGTCACCACAAGGACGGTATTTTTCTCTTCACATATATGGAAGTGCTAGGTCGGACTTAACTTGGATAATTTTGATTCGGATGTGTCACCACTTGATCAAAATAATCTAAGAGGCAAAATACAAGGAGTTACATAGTGATGTAATTGACAATAGTTGTCTACCTATTTATTTATATATCGTTTGTTGTGTCACCACAAGGCTATATACATTTGAAATGAGATCCTTATTCTCACTAGAAAATCTTTAATTAGATTTGTCGAACTATATATTGAGGGTAATATAGTTTGATGAAAATAGTGGGAGATACCAATTTAAATAAAGACCTAATTTATTTTGGTAATTAATAAAATGAATGTTTGCTAAAATGTGGTTAAATTATAATTTCATTTACAGAATTTTATAATGCCTAAATTACTATCACTGTGGAGCATATTAGATGCTAATTAACCGAATCAAATTAAAAGGACTGGTTAAGGAATCTGAGAATAGTTTTCAAGGCTGAAAAGCTATCTTATGTCCTTAATATGCCTGTCCCTACAATGGTTGTAAATAGTTCTTTTGAGGAAAGATTGCTACTTTTAGAAAGTGGCAAGATGATCCACAGTTGGCTCAATGCATCATGCTCGCATCCATAAGTAACGAGTTTTAGCGTCATAATGAAACTATGGATGCTCCTATTGTACTCCTGCACCTTTAAGGAATTGACTGGTGAGGAAAGTAGGACTGCTAGATATCAGATATCTAAAAAGCTCTTTCGATCTAGAATGACCGATGGCACTACAGACAAATGTCCTAAAATGATCAATCTGATTGAACAATTGGGACAACTGGGTTTTGTAATGGATGGAATGTTGATCCAAGATTTGATCTTGCAATCACTCCCGGACTCCTTCTCACAATTTGTTGTGAATTTTCACGTGAAAAAGCTATATATCAGCTTGCCTGAGTTGCTTAAACATGTTGAAAACTATAAAAAGTCACTTTCCAACCAAGAAAGACCAAGTCTTACTGGTAGATGATTCTTCCAGAAGAAGCTTAGTGAAGCTTCAGTTATAGATATAGGTTTGTTCATGATTGAAATAAATCTTTTTGTAAGTTAAGGTTCTACTTGGGTATTGGATACCGGCTGTAGTTCTCACGTATGCAATCGAATGCAGAGATTAAGCAGAAGTAGAAAGCTAAACAAAGAGTAAGTAATCTTACGTGTGGAGAATGGAGCAATGGTTACTGCATTAGCCGTAGAAACTTATAGTTTAACGTTGCCTACGGGCAAGTCTATTAAGTTAATAAGTTGCTATTATGTTTCAGTTCTCATTAGAAACATTATTTCTTTCCGTTGTTGGACAAAGAAAGTTCTGGTATTATATTTAAGAACAATGATTGTTCTATTTATAATGATAATATTTTGTTTGAAACTGAAAGATTACTTGATAGACTTTGTATACTTAACTTATATGAAAAATAATTTTGCAAATTGAATAAACTAGTAAAAGAAAAGGAGATAGTCATTCAAAGAGTTGAATATGTATATTTGATGAAATACAAGTCTGAATCATTTGAAATGTTCAAAAAATTTAGAAGTGAAACAAATTGACAAAGTATTAAGATTCTTTGATCAGGTCGAGGAAGGAATACTTGTGCAATTAGTTTCTAGATCATCTCAAAATGGTATTTTCTCATAATGGACGTTTCATGATACGCAATAATTGATTGGTGTATCTAAAAGGAAAAATTATACCATGTAAGACATGGTGCGGTCCATAATGATTTTTACCGACATTCCAGTATCCTTTTGGGGTTATGCCCTAGAAACGGCTGCATATCTACAAAATAAGGTAACCTCAAAATCTGGCCCTAAGACTCCATAAAAGTTATGGATAGGGAGGATTCCTAGTCTTAAGTACGTTAAGATAAGGGGTTGTCCAACTTATGTGAAAAGGTTTCAAAAGGATAAGCTTGGGACAAAATCTGACAAGTGCAGGTTTGTGAGATATCCTAAAGAAAGTTTAGGGTATTATTACTATAATCCTACACGTTGCCTTCTTGAATAAAAGTGTTTGTCATTGAAGGAGCTAGTGGGAGGGTAATAGATCTTGAAGGAGTTCAAGAACCACAAAGCATTTTAAGTCAAATCGAGGAACATGTAGATAAACCTATTGTACCACAACCGAATAGTAAATCTGGAAGAGTACCGAAGATACCTAGAAGGTATGGATTCATCATAGAGGATAATGATGAGGTACGCATCACAGAGGATGATGATCCAGTTATATACGATGAGGCTATGAGTAGTAGACACTCAAAGAAATAGCAGATGGCCATGAAATCCAAAATGGACTCCATGTATGAGAACCAAGTATAGACTCTGGTTACTCCACCGAAAGGCATAGTGCCTAGAGGGTGTATATAGGTTTTTAAGAGAAAGACTGGAGCAAATGGTAAGGTGGAGACCTATAAGACCAGACCTATTTAAAAGGTTTCAAATAAAGTCAAGGAGTTGACTGTGATAAAATCATATTACCCGGTAATGCTCAAGTCCATTTGGATTTTGCTTGTGATTTTATTATTATGAAATCTGGCAAATAGATGTGGAGACGTCCTTCCTCAATAAAGACTTGAGGAGAATGTATGTATGATACAGCCAGATGAATTTGTTTCAATGGTTGAAGCAAATCATTTATATGAGATATAACAATCTATTTATGGATTGGAGCAAGCTTCTCAAAGATGGAACATTCGTTTTGATGAGACAATCAAAAGAGTTTGATTTTATCAAAAATGAGAATGAAACTAGTGTTATATGTTGATATACTACTGATAAAGAATGACACACCAATGCTACAATCAGTAAAGATAAAATTGTCTAAACATTCCTCCATGAATAACTTGGGAGGAACATCCTATAAATTGGGGATATAAATCTATATAGATAGATTTAAAAGGATGCTCGACTTAACCCAAGGAACGTATATTCATTCGATGCTAAAGGCTTGATGTTGATCAGTCATATTCTAGAGAAGATCACTGTAAGACAGTGATAAATATCTTTAAGTACTTAACCGGTACTGAAGATGTGATCATTATTCATGGTAGCTCTGAATTAAAACTAGAGGGTTAAACACACTCAAGTTTTTCAAACTAAGCAAGACGATAACAAATCCACTTTAGGGTAAATCGTTACCTTGAATGGTGGTGCAGTGAATTGGAAAAGTTCCAAACAGCAAATATTACTGGTTTAGTGACAAATATAACGGGACGAGTTAATTGAGTTGTGATTCTGGGGACAGAATCTTTTTAAGGGGGGAAAGATGTGACGAACGAGATTTTTGTAAGTTTAATTTAAATATTTATTGAATTAAATAAATATTTTTGATGATTTAATTATTGAATTAAATAATTAATCAATGAATTTGTGGTAGATTAATTTAATTATATGTGTTACATTAATTAAATTGATGTGAAGAATTTTTATATTCAAAGTATGTGTTTAATTGAGTTTATTTGATTAAATGCATTATTTAAATAAGCATAATGTTATTTCTAATTAATTTAATAATTAATTAGAGATTTAATAATTTGTTATTATTAATAAAGGAGAATTTTATTTATGTGACTATGTGATTTAATGTAGAATTATTTTATTTTATTTAATTGATTTTAGTAAGATTATTTAATGGATTAAATATGTGACATGGACTTTATAATAAGTAATTTATTAAAATAAACTAGAAGGAAGGATAAAAGGAGTAAGCCAAACATGGCCTTAGTAGGAGTTGGTGCCAGTTATTAACTAACACCATGTACTGTCAGTTTAATCTCACGTAGTTTTACTATACGCATTCCATTATCAGTATTTCTAAACCTGAGTATACAGAGAGAAAAAAAGAGAGTTTGAGAGAATTGAAGAAGAAAATCCATTCATCTTTATTTCATAATCTAGCATCTTATCAAAGGTAATCCTTAAATTAAAAGTCTTTGATTATGTTCTTCTTTAATATCTACATGAATGTACGTTTTGAGTTTTCAGTAAATTAAATTGTATTGTTAAATTGTTAATAAAATTGATGTTAAATATTTGTAAGCATGGATAAATGTATTTTATATGATTTATATGTGGTTTAGAGTAATTAAATCCATGAAATCATGTTTATGATAGAGTTCTGGAATTTACAGAGTAGTTATATACGAATATGGTTTAAATGTATAAAATTGATGCTTGCTTTGCATGTTAATCGGTTAAATTGATAATTGATTATGTTTATGCATGTAAAAACGAAGAAAACAATAATTAAACGGATAGATTTGGTTAACAAACGAATTCATTGAGATTGATTTTGTTAACTGTATCAAAACTTGATAATAAAGTATGACCAATGAAATTTTTAGCCTTTAATTGGTTGTTTAGATTGTCTGTGATGTTAAAATTACTTTGTATGGTATGAGTTTTGATATCATAACATATATGATAAATGGGTAGTGATTTAATCGGTGAATTGTGAAAAACTTTGGCCAAATTTGACATTTTTCTACGTTGTTCGCGAACTACAGAATCTGGAATTCGTGTTTCTCGCCCCGGTGAGCTCAATGAATTGCGTTTTCTCGCCCCGGCGGGATCTCGCCTTGGCGAGCTCATTGAACTGAGTTTTCTCGCCCCGGCGAGAAAACTGTAAAGGAAATTCTCGCCCCAGCGAAGGCTCGCCCCGGCGAGAGATTTTGTGAAGAAATTCTCGCCCCGGCGAGTTCATTGCAGGAAATGTTAAAAAAAAATTCTTTGTAGTTATGCTAGGTTACCCTATGCATGTTTAAAACTTAGATTAATGTATTGAACGAATACCAAGATGTTGAGTTGGATGCTAAGCATATACTTGCTGATTAAAAAATATAAAGATCCATGAACCCTAACTTAGCGTTGAGTTTTAGGAATTCTTAAGTATGATATTGCTATAATTAGGCTTGCAACTTCTGAAGTGAGACTGATAACTAGAAAACAATTGAGATATTAAAATGAAATTGGATGAGAATGAGTCCTCAAGTGTTTATAATATTGTAACTAATTATTGTTACTGCTTTATAAACGGAATGTATATGTTGATTAAAGAACGTGAATTTTAATTTGTAATCTACGCACAAGGCAAGTTTACTACTCCTAATCTTTTTATTTCGTTGAAAGCAAGTATCTTATCCTTATTTAATTATTTCTACGCAAGTTCCTGAACTTCATTCTTTTATCATGTAAGCTTTATAATGCTATTACTTACTTGAGCAAGTTCTTAATTCTATTTCATTCAATTGTATCTTTTGTGAGATTCAGTCTTTGATTCTCGAATATCAATTATATTTTTATTGAACCTTGATTGACTAGTGAACCCTTATTGATTCCACTAGTCCATAGTTGATGAGCGTTCTAAATTCTAGAAGCGTTATTGAAGTAAATCCAAACCAAACTTCCTTTGGAGCGGACTTCGATGTCAAACTGAGATGAACAACCCTTTTATAGGGGATTATTTTACGCGTTAACATTTAGATATTGTGCACATACATGGTACAAAGGGCCGATTCCCCTAAGTACGAGAAGTAAGGTCCATATAGTCTTACGACTGTTAAAGGTTTAAAGTAGAAATACTTAATAACCTGAGACATTGTTCGTGGTCTTGTGACCCTCAGATGTTCTTTTGATTCTTGTATTCTAATCTTGATTCAAAAGCCGAGTATTCGATTATCCGATATCCATTGTTTATTCGCATGTTATTATTATTATTTTTATTGTGTTACTTGCTGGGCAATTGTTGCTCACCCTTGCATAATAACATTGCTGCCAAAGTTGAAAGAGTTGATGAGTCATCCACTAGTAAGGGTAAAGGCAAAGCAAACAAGTGATGAAGACTTGATATATTTGTTTAAATGATGTTTATGTAATAGACTTGACTATGTTTCCGCATTTGATGTTTTATTAAGGTTAGATGACCTGGGATTTATTTATTAAAGATGTTGTAACTCTTTTAATGGGAGATTTCTATTTTTAATTAAGAGTTTTCATTTATATTTGAATGGGTAGTTAGATGTGATGTGATTTATTTTGATAGTGAACACCAAATCCTGTGGGAATCAAGTACCCGAATTTGGGGGTGTCACAGGTTGGTATCAGAGTTGTAGGTTATGAACCTTAGGTGGGGAAACCTTAGGGTAGTAGCCTTTTAAGAGATAGAGAACATAGTGGTGATAAACTCTTATCGAGTTCTAAGGAATGAATTATTGAATTCATTAAAGATAATAAAAGACTTTATGTGCTATGTTCTTATGTGTTAACAACCTATGTGCCGCGATTAGTACCGAGTATTAATTAAAATTTAAACTTTGTTGTCAGGATGTCGGATGTTGGAGGATTCAGTCAGCCTAGGGATGTTGAGCCCCGAGTGGCTGGAGAGGAGGAGCCTCGTGATATCCATGTTATCCGGGAGCAGTTGATATAGAGAGAGCCATCTCCATTGATCACTGTTATGGGTCAAGAGCATGAGCCCGAGTTTGATTCAGAGGAGGACTCTAAGAATGTTGAGACAGAGGCTGAGGAGGATGATGAGGATCCCGAGGAGGTACCCCTTACCTCTGTCGATGTTGAGATGTACAATGCATTGTATGATCGTACCATGGAGTTGCAGGATAGAGTCAGAGATTTGGAGGGACTGGCAAATAGACGCCAGACTCTTATAGACCAGAAGAACGAGAAAATTGAGGATCTTGATATACATCTTGGAGACGTGGAGTGGAAGTTAGTTCAGGCAGAAAGCCAAAAGGAAGACCTTCTAGCTGAGAATGAGAAGATGAAACTTGAGATTCAGAAACTGAAGGATGATCTAAGTGAGGAGTCAGCGAAACGTGCTAGAGTAGAGGATGCTTGGATGAACACCGCTCGACGGGCAGAGATTTTCGAAGAAGGCGAACGGGTAAAGAAGGCTAAGATTGAGGAGACAGACTATACTTTTCAGACAGCGATTGATAGGGCCCAGGATCGAGTTTTTCACTATCCAGTTCAATTCGAGGACTTGCCATGGTACATGTTGGATCGCAGGACGATGCTCCATATCATGGAGGAAGAACGTAGGAAGGCGGTTCGACGCCTTAGTAGGCCGTGATAGGAGAAGTTTTGAATTATATGTAAATATTTATGGTAGTTAATGATGTAAATTCCAGCGTGATTATACACAATGGAATATGACTATTTAATCCTAAAGATTGTTCGATCTTGGGATAGTTGATGTAAATAGCAGTGATGTTATCTTTCTATGTTTAAGACTTTTAAATGAATGAAATATCAATTTTATTTGAAGATGTTATGTGTTAAATGTTTAACCTGAATTATTTGAGTTAAATGTTGAACACTTAAGAAATTGAGTGATGATCTAATAAGCGCATATTCTTGAACAAAAAATACCGCCGAGACACCAACCACGTTAACAAGCTCAAGAGAGCTCTACCAATAACAACAACGACGCCAATGCTAATCATGTACAACAGTTGGTGAACCTTTTGGCTGGAGCACTTGTGAATCAGCTGCAAGCTCCACCAGTGACGTCATTTAAGGATTTCAAAGCGATAGGACCGCCAGAATTTAGGGGTTCCCTGAACCCGATCGAAGCCCAAACCTGGGTGATGGAAATGGAGAAAGTATTTGACGTTGCTAGGTTTAGTGATGGCCAAAAGACTGCCTTTGCAACGTTCATGCTTAAGTCAGAGGCCAGCTATTGGTGGCAAGCGAATAAGGTTCGAGGAGGTCAGGGTGTAATCGAGTGGGAGAGGTTTAAGGAGATGTTCTTTGAGATGTATTTTCCGACAAGCTCACAAAACCAAATGGAGATTCAATTCCTAGAGCTGAAACAAGGTACCATGACTATACCGGAGTACGCAGTGAAGTTTACGAATTGGCTAGGTTCGCAACCTACCAGGTAAACACCGATGAGAGGAAGGCTAGGAGATTTGAAAAAGAATTGAAGTCGTGGTTGTATAGCAAGGTTTCAATGTTCCAATTGAACACTTTTGCCAAAGTCTTAGAAAAAGCAATTATCGCAGAAGGAAGGAGTGATGCTCTAACTAAGTATAACCAGGAGCAGAAGAAGAAGAAGGGTGAAAATAAGAGTAATAAGGCAAGTGGTAGTAGCAGTGGTGGTCACAACCAGAAGAGGAAGTGGAATGATAATGGATCTGCTGGAAATCAATAGGGAGATCAGAAGAAGAAAGTGGAAGCGTGTGTTACATGCAGGAAGAACCATATGGGGATATGCCTGAAAGGGAAGAGGGTTTGCTACAATTGCAATCAGGAGGGCCACATAGCGCCGAATTGTCCGAATCCAAAGAAGGGTGCTTGTTTCACATGCGGATCAAAAGATCATCTAGCTAGAGATTGTCCCAAGAAGGCAGCAGGAGGAACAGGGACAGGAGAAAATAAGGGGAACAGTGATAGTGGCACGGTAACTATAACCGGATCAGCACCAACAAACCGACCTACTGCCAAGACTTTCAACATGACCGTGTAAGACACCATGCAGTCTCGCGATGTGGTGTCAGGTATCATTCCGATCAATAATATAGATGCTTATGTATTATTTGATTCGGGTGCTACTTGTTCATTTATATCCGATGACTTTGCTAAGAACTTAGATTTGCCTAAGGAGGAATTAGATTACCCTTTGAACATAGAAATTGCGAATAGGGAGGTAATTCCTGTTAGGTACGTACACAAGAACTGTAGAGTGGATATTAAGGGAAACGTGATGACTGTAGATCTTATCCCAATCAAACTTAGGGAATTTGACGTTATTTTGGGAATGGAATGGTTATTCAATTATGGAGTGATAATTGATTGCCAAAAGAAACGTATTAACCTTATAACTTCGTCAAAGGTAGTATTTTACGGCAGCAAGTCGCCTAAGCAAGCGAGTTATCTGGCGATGATACAGGCTAGGAAGTTGTTAAGACAAGGCTGTGTGGGATACTTAGCCTACATAGTTGATACTCGAGAAGAGAGTCCGAAATTAGAAGAGATACCTGTCGTAAGGGACTTTGTAGACGTCTTCTCAGACGATTTGCCAGGACTTCTGCCAGATAGGGAAGTTGAGTTTGTAATCGATTTGGTGCCAAGAACTGCCCCGATATCGAAAGCTTCGTACCGAATGGCTCCAGTAGAGATGAAAGAATTGATGGTACAACTGCAAGAACTATTATATAAGAAGTATATTCAGCCGAGTGTATCGCCATGGGGAGCGCCAGTGCTATTTGTCAAAAAGAAGGACGGATCGATGCGACTTTGCATCGATTATAGAGAGTTGAACAATGTCACGATTAAAAATAAATACCCGTTGCCAAGAATCAACGACTTGTTTGATCAATTGAAAGGAGCTAGATATTTCTCAAAGATAGATTTGAGGATTGGTTATCATCAGTTAAAGGTGAGGAAGGAAGATGTACCGAAGACAGCGTTCAGGACTCGTTATGGTCACTACGAGTTTTTGGTGATGTCATTTGGTCTAACGAATGCTCCTGCAGCATTCATGGACTTAATGAACAGGGTGTTCAAGCCGTTTTTGGACAAGTTTATAGTAGTATTCATTGATGATATCCTAATTTACTCCAAAACCAGAGAAGAGCATGCAGAGCATTTAAAAGCGACATTAGAAGCGTTAAGAACAGAGAAGTTGTACGCTAAATTTTCAAAATGTGAATTCTGGATAGAACGAGTGCAATTTCTTGGACATGTGATTGACAAGGATGGGATTTCGGTGGATCCGTCAAAGGTTGAAGCAGTGCTTAACTGGGATCAGCCGAAAACACCATCGGAAGTAAGAAGTTTCCTCGGATTGGCAGGTTACTACAGGAGATTCATTCAGGATTTTTCCAAAATCGCGACTCCGTTAACGAATTTGACTAGAAAGACGGTGAAGTTCGTTTGGACGGAGAAGTGTGAGGAAAGTTTTCAAGAATTAAAGAAGAGGTTGAGTACGGCGCCTGTGTTGTGTCTACCGGATAGTACAGGAAATTTTATGGTGTACAGTGATGCGTCGCATAAAGGACTAGGTTGTGTGCTTATGCAGAACGGTAAGGTCATTGCGTATACGTCACGACAATTAAAAGACTATGAGAAAGGGTATCCTACCCATGATTTGGAATTGCCGCGGTAGTGTTTGCTTTGAAGATATGGAGGCACTATCTTTACGGGGAGAAATGTGAAATATATACGGACCACAAGAGTCTGAAATATATTTTTACACAGAAGGATCTGAACATGCGACAGAGGAAATGGTTGGAATTGATAAAAGATTACGACTGTGAGATTTTATACCATCCGGGTAAAGCAAACATAGTGGCCGACGCCTTAAGCAGAAAGGGACGGGAGAAATTATTTATGATTATCGCTCAGGAGGAGCTAATTGCAGCAATGGCGAAACTAGAGTTGGAGGTAAAATTTCCGCAGGAGTGTGACGAAAAATTATTTCAATTGAGAATCAGTTCAACTTTGGTGAAAAAGGTTAAGGAAGCACAAATTCAAGATGAAGAATGTGAAAGAATCAAGAAAATAATATCTGGAGGTGATGAAGTGAAATTCAAAGTAGATAACGAAGGCGTATTGAGATTCGAGGGAAGAATTTGGGTTCCGCCAGCACAAGAGGTTAAGGAGGAAATTTTGAGCGAAACTCATAATTCAAGATATTCGATTCATTTGGGTAGTACGAAGATGTACCAAGATATCCGACAAAATTTTTGGTGGCTGAATATGAAGAGAGACGTTGCCGATTGTGTAGCCAAGTATTTGACATGTCAAAAAAGTTAAAGCAGAACATCAGAGACCAAGTGGGCTATTACAACCGTTAGAAATTCCAGAATGAAAATGGGAGCACATCACCATGGATTTCGTAGTAGGTCTTCCGACGACTCAGAAAGGTTCCGACGCAGTTTAGGTTATCGTAGATTGACTAACGAAATCAGCACATTTCTTACCCATCAAGATCAGATTCAACTTGGATCAGTTAGCGAAGTTATATGTAAATGAGATTGTTTCGAGGCACGGTGTTCCAATATCTATTGTCTAAGATAGGGATCCACGCTTCACATCAAACTTTTGGAAACGACTACAGGAATGCATGGGAACGCAGTTACGTATGAGTACGACATATCATCCACAGACCGACGGACAGAGTGAAAGAACGATCCAAACATTGGAGGATATGTTAAGAGTTTGCATCATAGATTTCAAAGAAAATTGGGATGATCATCTACCGTTGGTGGAATTTGCTTACAATAGCAGTTACCACGCAAGTATTGGAATGCCGCCTTACGAAGTGTTATACGGCAGAAAGTGCAGAACTCCATTATGCTGGAATGAAGTTGGCGAACGTCAATTGCTAGGACCAGAACTGGTACAACAGACCGCAGAAATCGTCAAAGTGATCAAGGCAAGATTGATAGCAGCTCAGGATAGACAGAAGAAATATGCCGATCAACATCGTAAGAATCGAGAGTTTGAGTCTGGTAGCTACGTTTTCTTGAAAGTATCTCCCTGGAAAGGGAAGATTCGTTTTGGTAAGAAGGGAAAACTGAGCTCGAGGTTCATTGGACCATTTGAAGTGTTAAGAAGAGTTGGTGAGGTCGCATATGAGGTAGCTTTACCTCCAGCACTGGAACACATCCACAATGTCCTTCATGTCTCGGTGTTATGACCATACAAACCCGACTACAAGCATGTTATAGAATATGAACCCCTACAAGTTGAGAAAGATTTATCTTATGAAGAAGAGCCTGTTCAGATAGTTGACAAGAAAGAGCAAGTGCTAAGAAATAAAATTATACCTTCTGTTAAGGTGATCTGGAGGAACCACAATGCTGAAGAAGCCATGTGGGAACTCGAAGATCAGATGAAGAGAAATTTTCCTCAATTATTTGCTTAGTCTATGTGTAGCGATTCTGGGGACAAAATCTTTGTAAGGGGGGAAGATGTAACTGGACAAGTTAATTGAGTCGTGATTCTTGGGACAGAATCCTTTTAAGGGGGGAAAGATGTGATGAACGAGATTTTTGTAAGTTTAATTTAACTATTTATTGAATTAAATAAATATTTTTGATGATTTAATTATTGAATTAAATAATTAATCGATGAATTTGTGGTAGATTAATTTAATTATATGTGTTATATTAATTAAATTGATGTGAAGAATTTTTATATTCAAAGTATGTGTTTAATTGAGTTTATTTGATTAAATGCATTATTTAAATAAGCATAATTTTATTTCTAATTAATTTAATAATTAATTAGAGATTTAATAATTTGTCATTATTAATAAAAGAGAATTTTATTTATGTGACTGTGTGATTTAATGTAGAATTATTCTATTTTATTTAATTGATTTTAGTAAGATTATTTAATGGATTAAATATGTGACATAAACTTTATAATAAGTAATTTATTAAAATAAACTAGAAGGGAGGATAAAAGGAGTAAGCTAAACATGGCCTTAGTAGGAGTTAGTGCCAGTTATTAACTAACACCATGTACTGTCAGTTTAATCTCACGTAGTTTTACTATACGCATTCCATTATCAGTATTTCTAAACCTGAGTATACAGAGAGAAAAAAGAGAGAGTTTGAGAGAATTGAAGAAGAAAATCCATTCATCTTTATTACATAATCTAGCATCTTATCAAAGGTAATCCTTAAATTAAAAGTCTTTGATTATGTTTTTCTTTAATATCTACATGAATGTACGTTTTGAGTTTTCAGTAAATTAAATTGTATAGTTAAATTGTTAATAAAATTGATGTTAGATGTTTGTAAGCATGAATAAATGTATTTTATATGATTTATATGTGATTTAGAGTAATTAAATCCATGAAATTATGTTTATGATAGAGTTCTGGAATTTACAGAGTAGTTATATACGAATATGGTTTAAATGTATAAAATTGATGCTTGCTTTGCATATTAATCGGTTAAATTGATAATTGATTATGTTTATGCATGTAAAAACGAAGAAAACAATAATTAAACAGATAGATTTGGTTAACAAACGAATTCACTGAGATTGATTTTGTTAACTGTATCAAAACTTGATAATAAAGTATGAACAATGAAATTTTTAGCCTTTAATTGGTTGTTTAGAATGTCTGTGATGTTAAAATTACTGTGTATGGTATGAGTTTTGATTTCATAACATATATGATAAATGGGTAGTGATTTAATCGGTGAATTGTGAAAAACTTTGGCCAAATTTGACATTTTTATGCGTTCTTCGCGAACTACAGAATCTGGAATTCGTGTTTCTCACCCCGGCGAGCTCAATGAACTGCGTTTTCTAGCCCCATCGAGCTCATTGAACTGAGTTTTCTCACCCTGACGAAGTCTCGCCCCGGCGAGAAAACTGTAAAGGAAATTCTCGCCCTGGCGAAGGCTCGCCCCGGCGAGAGATTTTGTGAAGAAATTCTCGCCCCGACGAGTTCATTACAGGAAATGTTAAATTTTTTTTTCTTTGTAGTTATGCTAGGTCACCCTATGCATGTTTAAAACTTAGATTAATATGTTGAACGAATACCAAGATATTGAGTTAGATGCTAAGCATATACTTGCTGATTAAAAAATATAAAGATCGATGAACCCTAACTTAGCGTTGAGTTTTAGGAATATGACATTGCTATAATTAGGCTTACAACTTCTGAAGTGAGACTGATAACCAGAAAATAAGTGAGATATTAAAATGAAATTGGATGAGAATAAGTCCTGAAATGTTTATAATACTGTAACTAATTATTGTTAGTGCTTTATAAACGGAATCTATAATCTATAGGTTGATTAAAGAACGTGAATTTTAATTTGTAATCTTCGCATAAGGCAAGTTTACTACTCCTAATATTTTTATTTCGTTGAAAGCAAGTATCTTATCCTTATTTAATTATTTCTACGCAAGTTTCTGAACTTCATCCTTTTATCATGCAAGCTTTATAATGCTATTACTTACTTGAGCAAGTTCTTAATTCTATTTCATTCAATTGTATCTTTTGTGAGATTCAGTCTTTGATTCTCGAATATCAATTATATTTTTATTGAACCTTGATTGACTAGCGAACCCTTATTGATTCGACTAGTCCATAGTTGATGAGCGTTCTAAATTCTAGAAGCGTTATTGAAGTAAATCCAAACCAAACTTCATTTGGTGCGGACTTCGATGTCAAACTGAGATGAACAACCCTTTTATAGGGGATTATTTTACGCGTTAGCGTTTAGATGTTGTGCACATATATGGTACAAAGGGCTGATCCCCTAAGTACTAGAAGTAAGGTCCATATAGTCTTACGACTGTTAAAGGTTTAAAGTAAAAATACTTAATAACCTAGGACATAGTTCGTGATCTTGTGACCCTCAGATGTTCTTTTGATTATTGTATTCTAATCTTGATTCAAAAGCCGAGTATTCGATTATCCGATGTCCATTGTTTATTCGCATGTTATTATTATTGTTTTTATTGTGTTACTTGCTGGGCAATTGTTGCTCACCCTTGCATAATAATATTGCAGCTAAAGTTGAAAAGGTTAATGAGCCGTCCACTAGTAAGGGTAAAGGCAAAACAAATAAGTGATGAAGACTTGATATATTTGTTTAAATGATGTTTATGTAATAGACTTGATTATGTTTCCGCATTTGATGTTTTATTAAGGTTAGATGACCTGGGATTTATTTATTAAAGATGTTATAACCCCTTTAATGGGAGATTTCTATTTTTAATTAAGAGTTTTCATTTATATTTGAATGGGTAGTTAGATGTGATGTGATTTATTTTGATAGTGAACACCAAATCCTGTGGGAATTAAGTACCCGGATTTGGGGGTGTCACAACAAAGACAAAGTATATAGCTGTAAATGAAGCTGCAAGTTGATTGTTTGGATGAGAAGTTCATTACAGAACTAGGAATAGTTCCTAAGTCTCATCTTGGATTCAAACATGTGTTGCGGCACTTTCATTTGATTAGAGAAGTCATTGAAAGAGAAGAAGTCACTATAGAGATAGTAAACTCCCAAGAACAACATTGCATATCCATTTACTGAAGCTTTATCTAACAACAGGATGATCGTTACTTAGAGAAGAAGGGTATTAAATACCATGGCGATTGGCTTTAGTACAAGTGGGAGATTGAAAGTAGTATGCACACAAGCCAATCTTATTTGATATGATGTAGCATATACTTTGTAATCTTATTCGGTTATTAAAGGCATTTTTTATTATCTACATGATGCTGTCATTTAATATGTGATAAATCCATAATTTTAAGCAATGCTTTTAGAATGATGATGATGATCATGCTAATGAGATCTAAATTCTTAGAAAGCTTAAAACTAAAATCGTTCCTAATCGTTGGATTACTAAAAGGGGATTAGTGAATCCGGATAGATTAGTACGTACGTTGCTTGCTCTTATAAAGAGGATGATTGATCTCATAATCATTTATATGGAGACACTAAAGCAAGTATGTATGTGCTTATTGGAGAATAAGTTCACTAAACGTGACTCGCTAAGGAATACCTAATGGAGTTTTACTCGCTTGTCAATAGGAATTCCTCTAGTGATAGTAGTACAAGTGATCCTTGGACTTGAGATCATTATAGTATCTTGTGTATGATGAGTTATACTTTGACATGTCCCTTAAGACCTTTAGGGTATATCAAATGGTATGATTGGGTATAATAAGTTGTACATGGAGATAGGTGAAAGATCAACAAAGAATCTACCACCTCTAGTAAAAGATATGAATGTCCTATGTGATTCGGTAAATGACAACTCAGTAGTCCTTGGCTAAGGCAGAATGAAATTAGAAAGGAGTTTCTAATTTGCATTATTTAGAGTTATGCATTTGGGAATCGAAATACATATAATTAAAAAAAATAAGACTTGACAGTAATTCTATGTCTTATATTCAATTGGTACATTGTATGGTAGAATGATTGAATTGTACGGTAACTATTCAGTGAAAGGTTCTTTTGTGATTACTGTTAAAATCTATATTATCTGGAAAGTCGTTGATCGCTAAGGGGCTTACCCTTATTGTAGAATAACTGTTATTTATTTAAATGAATTAAATAGTTTAATTTATTTATTTAAATAAGGTTAGAATTGTTCTAATTGATTTATTCACAACCGGTTTAATATGAAGAACCTAGATGGTCACACCGCAAAAGAAAAATATTTATTTAAGAAGTAAATGGCATAATTGTAATAATAAGTTAAGTGTATTTAATTTAGTCTATGGAGATAGAATAAATTAAATATCTTAATATTTATTATTTAATATTTTAGAAATATTAAATATAAATTAATAAGAGGAGTCTTATTATTATTATTACTATTACTATTATTTAATTGCTAATAGGGATTGAGAATTAATTAATAGAAGCACTCTCTCATGAATTCCTAATTGGATTAGGAGTATAATTAATTAAAGGAGTTTAATTAGAATAGAAACCCTAATCCCAAATTGTAACGATCGAAAATTTTAACTTCCTTGTAACCCGAGTTTATGTGAATAAAATGAATTTTTATTTTTATTTATATTATTATGTGTTATGTGCTTAAAGGTTGTGTTATAACCTAGAATATGTATATGTGTAGAATTTTACGTGTTCTAGTGTCGTTAGGGTGAATATGTTGACTTCGCGAAAAATCACAAAATCACTATTCACGGGGCACGTTTATCGAGGCACTATTCACGCCATAATATTTTTGCGTCTTTTCGACCTTAATAAATTTCAGTAATAAACGCGTGTGAAGTGATAATTTTTCTAAGCGTTGGAATATTTATTTGAGCTCGCTAGCGATTTAATTTGTATCCGAATTATTTTATATGGGTGTTCCGAATAAATGTGCGAATCCCGTATTTATTATTTTTACCCATTCCAATATTTTATGGGATAATCCATTTTAATTTTGGGTGGAGTTATTAAGCTAATTGGGTGTTAATAAGGAAGCATTCGGGTATGGTAGACCAAATGGGTGTATTAGTTTGTGTGTGTTGCTGATATGGGGAACCAACTTAATGCATGGACCAATGAGGAGTGAGCAAGAAGGGAGTGGTCGGATGAGTGGCCTTGAGCCAAGTAATTACCTTGAAATTTTTTATTTTCCCAACATTCTTATTGGGTGAGAAACCCACCACCTTGGTTACTCCCTCCTACTCTCCCGAAACTCCATCCATTCTCCCATTTATTCCTTCTCTCCTCACTCAAACCATCAGCTCATTTTGGAAGCAAACCATCTGCAGAAGAAGAAGTAGAGAGAGAAAGAGAGTTTCTATAGAGAGAAAGAAGTGGGTTTGTTCGGGAAGACGCCAAGAAGAAGAAGAAGAGAAAGCTTCAAGCTCTAACCAAGTCTCTGAGCATTAAAGAGCAAGAATAAAGAGGTAAACATTATCCATAACCATTCTCTCTCAATATTTCAAGCTTTCATAGTTTTGAAGCTTATATGCTTGGTGGGTTTAATTTTCGTTGTTTATAATTGTTGTTAGTTGTGTGTAAGTGATGAGTGCGTTTTATACACACAATTTGGGTACTTTTGGCCTTGATAATTTTCAAGTCTTTAGGTACTTTATATGGTTTTTATGTAATTTTATCTTATTTCTACATAAATTAGTTTTTAGTTAATTTTACATGTTTTATGTTGCTTTGATGCATTTTTATTATGTTTGTAGGAATTGAAATAAAGACCGCTCGGATCGCCGTTTGTATTGACAAAATGTCCGTGCCCCGGACGTCGGTGCCCGAATGGTAGAATGATGGAAATTTACGCTTGGCGACGCTCGGTGCTTATTTTGACAACATTTGGTGATTGGGCGTGCACGGCGTCGGAAAGCGTGCACGGCGTGCGGCGTCGGCCAAGCCACGTGGGCAAGCCCATGCCTAGATTTCCGTGCCCGGATGATAACACGGTGAAAATTTATGTTTGGCGATGCTCGGGGCTTAATTTGATGACATTCGGAAGTTGGGCGTGCACGGCGTTGGGACGCGGGCACGGCGTGCGGCAGGCGGGGCGCCAGCGTGCGGCCCAGGCGCTGGGCGCGGGCGCATGGGCGCGGCGTGCGGGCGCGCGCTGGGCGTGTGGGCGCTGGGCGCTCGGCAGCCTCGGCAGCCTCGGCGTTGGGCGCGCGCGCGCGCGCGCGGGGCTCGGCGGACTCGGCAGCTCGGCAGTTGGGCGTGTGGCCAGCGTGCGGCCCAGGCGCTGGGCGCGGGCGCGCGCGCTGGCGTGCGGGCGCGCGGCGCTGGCGTGCGGAGCGGCAGGCGTGGGCGTGCGGCCAGCGTGCGGCCCAGGCGCTGGGCGCGGGCGCGCGCGCTGGCGTGCGGGCGCGGGCGTGCGGGGCGGCAGTCAGGCGTGCGGCCCAGGCGCTGGGCGCGGGCGCGCGCGCTGGCGTGCGGGCGCGCAACGCCGTGCTGAGTGCGATCTGACACAACCATAGTGCGATCTGAGCTCCATTTTGTCCGATTTTGGCTAGGGTTTCTTGATGGAGGCTATAAATAATATCTTCTAAGCTACATATCAGGTAGCTAGAAAGAGGGAGGCTACAATATACATCAACCAACAGAGCTCAAGGCTGCAAATCAAGCTAAATCAAGCCAAAAGCCAAGGAACTCAGTCAAGAAGAATTGCAAGGCCAAGTTGGAGAGTTGGAAACCATCAGCAACCAAAGGAACACCAACTCAATAGCTCCAAAAGTGGTTTCATTTCTAGATTTCTATCTTCTTTGTAATTCGAATTTGACAATGTATCAATTGAAAATGATGTTTTATTGTAGCTAACATGAACTAACCTTCTATTCTAAGATTGCAATGGAACCCAACACTTAATTTGAATTGAATTCTCTCTCTATTGATTTTAGTTATGCATGTGTGAATTGATTGTCATAACCTTTGCTTCTAGATTAATTGCTTGGCCCGTAATTACCGTGGGAACCTATATGAACTTGACGAACGGATTATAGGTTGAGACCTAGTTATGATAACATGTGAAAGTATAGATTGTTGTGGGTCATTAATTGGATTAAGTGACGTGTGTCTTATTAATTATCTGCAATAATAGGTATCTTGATAGTAGTTGGGATAGATATATACCTGATTACCGCATGCAACCTATTGAGAATCTAGTCTTAATGACTTCCGACGTGAAAGTTGGTAATTGAAGGGAGGATTACTTAGATTTGGTGACACGTGTCTAGTAATCATTCCTGAAATTAGTCTCTTGATAGTGTATAGGATAGACATATACCTATACACCGCTTAGGAAGATTCGTGATTGACCATCGACAGAGGCTCTTATGTAGTTTTGACTTCTCGGTTGTCAATTCGTATGCTATAACTAAATGAAAAGAGAGAGCTAGGAGATTCAAATGACGTGTTGGGGGAAATTGTAATCTTAGACCCTCTTATCTTGATATTTTACCGCACTTTACTCATTATTTGACTTGTGAACTCAACCAATCAACAAATTATCAAATCTTCATTGTTTAAATTAGATCAATTTGATAGACGATTGGTACTTGGTTATTATTTGTCACAATTCCCTGTGGGTTCGACTCATATCTTATCATATATTACTTGTTGACCGTGTATACTTGCACGTGTGTGTTTATCGATAGCTAAATCGACCAACAAGTTTTTGGCGCCGTTGCCGGGGAATTGTTTTCTAATAATTATACCAATATCAATTACATTCAACTTGGTCTCTTTTTAGACTTGTATATAATTTTCATTTTGTTTTGTAGGTATTCTTGATTTGTATGCCACGCTCACGTGATCTTGAGTTAATTCCTTACGATCCCGAGATCGAGAGAAATATTCGACGACTACGTAGAGAACGAGTTCGGGGTATACCCAATCAAGATACCATGGCTGAGGAGGAGCCTAAAACCTTGAGGGAGTACGCCATGCCTCTTGTCACAGATTTGCACTCAAGCATTTCCAGGCCAGCCATTGAGGCCAATCACTTCGAAATTAAGCCCGGAACCATCCAAATGGTTCAAAACTGTTTGCAGTTTGGTGGATTGCCCAATGACGACCCAAATGCTCATTTGGTGAGTTTTCTGGAAATTTGTGACACATTCAAATACACTCAAGTGACTGATGATGCAATTAGACTCCGACTTTTTCCTTTCACACTCCGTGACAAGGCAAAGAGTTGGTTACATTCGCTCCCCTCGGGCTCAATTACTAAGTGGGATGACTTAGCCCAGAAATTTTTGGCAAAGTTTTTTCCCACCCGCGAAAACTGCAAGATTGAGGAATGACATCACTTCGTTTGTTCAATACGATTCCGAGTCCTTGTATGAAGCTTGGGAAAGGTTCAAGGATCTAATTAGGAGATGTCCACACCATGGTTTGCCTCAATGGTTGCAAGTTGAGATTTTTTTATAATGGGTTGACCAACGCCACTCGATCTAGTGTTGACGCAGCTGCAGGTGGTAGTTTAATGGGGAAGAATTTTGCGGAAGCCTACAAACTATTGGAAACCATGGCTGCAAATATTTATCAATGGCCTTCGGAGAGGAAAATGCCACCAAAGGCAGCAGGAAAATTTGAGGTGGATCATCTCACCTCAATTACCGCACAGCTGGCCGCGCTCACAAAGGAAGTAAAAAATTTAGGAACTCATTCTGTGCAGAGCATTTCTGAAACCTGTGAGTTGTGTGTTGGAAATCATCCTACCGAGCAATGCCCCATCAATGCAGAATCCGTACAGTTCGTTGGTAATTACAATAGACAGCAAAACAACCCCCACTCCAATCACTACAATCCTGGATGGAAAAATCACCCAAATTTCTCATGGAGCAACAACAATAACACCCAAACCCAATATTCAGCTCCTAGGCATCAATATCCCCCAGGATTCCAAAATCAAACTCAATCACACCATCAAACCCAATCACACCAACAAGCCTCAACCCCACCTTTGCCACAACAGGAGAAAAAGCCTAGTGGGGACGAGTTATTGGCTCAATTGGTTGCACAACATAGCGCTTCGATACGGAATATAGAGCTTCAGCTTGGGCAGATTGCAAGCGCCATGAATATCCGTCCCCCTGGTGCCTTACCTAGTGACACTGAAGTTAATCCGAAAAGAGATGGTAAGGAGCATTGCAAGGCTGTGACTTTGAGAAGTGGGAAGGAGCTACCGGAAGTTGTGAATGAGGTTCCAGCTGAAGCGGTGGTCGAGGATGTGAATGGGGAGAAAGAGGAAGAAAAGAGAAAAGAAGAAGAAAAGGAAAAAGAGCCAGTGCCAAAACCAGTGGGGAGCAAGCAAGTCCCTATGTATCCACCATGCCCGTTTCCACAACGTCAGCAGAAATTAAAGTTGGATAAGCAATTCTCTAAGTTCTTGGAGGTTTTCAAGAAATTGCATATAAACATCCCATTCGCTGAGGCATTGGAACAAATGCCTAGTTATGTGAAGTTCATGAAAGAAATCTTGTCAAGAAAGAGAAGGCTTGAGGAGTTTGAGACGGTGGCACTAACCGAAGAATGTAGTGCTGTATTACAAAGGAAGTTACCACCAAAGTTGAAAGATCCGGGGAGTTTCACGATTCCTTGCACAATTGGTAACCAATTCTTTGGCAAGGCCCTATGTGATTTGGGGGCAAGCATCAATCTAATGCCACTCTCAATTTATCAACAGCTGGGATTAAGTGAGGCAAAACCTACAAATGTTACATTGCAACTTGCGGATAGGTCTCTCACATACCCAAGAGGCATAGTAGAAGATGTGCTTGTCAAGGTGGACAAGTTTATTTTTCCAGCGGATTTCATTGTCCTTGATTTCGAAGAAGACAGGGAGATACCTATCATCCTTGGGCGCCCATTCTTAGCCACAGGCAGAACTTTGATTGATGTGCAAAAAGGAGAGCTAACCATGCGTGTCCAAGACCAAGAGGTAACTTTTAACGTTTTTAAAGCAATGAAATTTCCTAATGTGCAGGATGAATGTTTCAGGATAGACTTGATTGACGAGGCGGTGGAAGAGGTGTTCACAGCAACTTATGAAGTTGACCCTTTTGAAGAATTGCTAGGAGAATCACTTGAGAGTGAACCTCTATTTCCTAACGAAATGGTAAATGTGCTGAATGTTCCCCCACGTTTTATCAAGTTTAAGCAACTATTTGAACCGTTAGATAGACCAAGCAGCTCTAGTACCATTGCAAAATCCTCATGGGAGGAGACACCTATTTTTGGAGCTCAAACCATTGCCAATCCATTTGAGGTATGCTTATTTGGGTAATGCTAGTACTTTGCCTGTTATTGTGTCTGCTTCACTTGATGATGTGCAGGAAAACAAATTGCTAAGAGTGCTACGGGAGTACAAAACAGCCTTAGGTTGGTCCATTGCCGACATCAAGGGAATTAGCCCTGCTTTTTGTATGCACAAGATCATATTGGAAGATGAGGCCAAACCTGTGGTTGAGCATCAGCGTAGATTGAACCCCGTCATGAAGGAGGTGGTCAAGAAGGAAATTATCAAATTGCTCGATGCCGGCATCATTTATCCCATTTCAGACAGTCCATGGGTCAGTCCAGTGCAATGTGTTCCAAAGAAGGGGGGCATGACAGTGGTATCTAATGAAAACAACGAGTTGATCCCAACTAGAACTGTCACCCCGGATGGAGAGTTTGCATGGACTACAGAAGGTTGAACAAGACTACGTGCAAGGATCATTTTCCGCTCCCATTCATTGATCAAATGCTAGACAGGTTGGCGGGACATGAATTCTATTGTCTCTTGGATGGATATTCGGGCTACAACCAAATTGCCATTGCCCCCGAAGATCAAGAGAAAACGACGTTCACTTGCCCATATGGGACATTTGCTTTCAGAAGAATGTCATTTGGGTTATGCAACGCACCCGCCACCTTCCAAAGATGTATGATGGCTATATTCTCTGATATGGTTGAGCAAGGATTGGAGGTTTTCATGGACGATTTCTCGGTTTTTGGAGATTCATTCGACTTATGCCTAGAAAACCTTGTGAAAGTGCTGAAACGATGTGTTGAGACAAATTTGGTGCTTAATTGGGAGAAATGCCACTTCATGGTGCAAGAAGGGATTATTTTGGGGCATAGAGTATCTTCAAAGGGGCTGGAGGTTGATAAGGCCAAGATCGAGACCATTGAGAGGCTTCCTCCACCAACCAACGTCAAGGGAATCCGTAGTTTCCTTGGACATGCTGGATTTTATAGGCGGTTTATCAAGGATTTCTCAAAAGTTGCAAAACCGCTGTGTAGTCTCCTTGAGAAAGACACTCCATTTGTCTTCGACCATGCTTGTCTTGAGGCTTTTGAGTTACTAAGGAAGAAGCTTGTAAGTGCACCTATTATCGTGGCCCCAGATTGGAATCTTCCGTTTGAATTGATGTGCGACGCTAGCGACTTTGCAATTGGTGCTGTATTGGGCCATCGCAAGGACAAGGTCTTTTCATGTGATTTATTATGCTAGCAAGACACTAACTGGAGCTCAACTTAATTACACAACAACGGAGAAGGAATTGCTTGCTATCGTGTATGCCTTTGACAAATTTCGTGCCTATCTCATTGGCACCAAGGTCATTGTGTACACGGACCATTCTGCCATTAAGTACTTAATAGCAAAGAAGGACGCAAAGCCACGCTTGATTCGATGGGTTTTATTGCTTCAAGAGTTCGATCTTGAGATTAGAGATAAGAAGGGAACCGAGAATCAAGTGGCGGATCATTTGTCTAGGCTGGAAAATGCAGACCATGAGGCGGGAGATGATGTCATGATTAATGAATTTTTCCCGGATGAACAGCTTTTCGCCATCACTCATGAGGTGCCATGGTATGCTGACTATGTCAACTATGTGGTGAGCCATGTCCTACCACCCGAGCTGAGCTATCAACAAAAAAGGAAATTCTTGCACGATGTGAAGCATTATTTCTGGGACGAACCTTTTCTGTTTAAGCAATGTGCTGACCAACTGATCCGGAAGTGCGTACCTCAATCTGAGATGGAAAGTATCTTGCAACATTGTCATGCCTCAGCTTTTGGTGGGCACTATGGCGGAGAAAGAACAGCGGCGAAGGTGCTTCAATCTGGTTTTTATTGGCCAACCTTGTTCAAGGACGCCCATGTGTTTGTGCTGAAATGCGATCGATGTCAAAGAGTAGGGAACATTTCCAGGCGTCATGAGATGCCACTAACCACAATCTTAGAGGTCGAGATATTTGACATCTAGGGTATCGATTTTATGGGCCCGTTTCCCTCTTCGTTCAACAATTTGTACATCATTGTGGCTGTAGATTACGTGTCAAAATGGGTTGAAGCAGCAGCGACACCCACCAATGATGCCAAAGTGGTGCTAAAGTTCCTTCGAAAAAATGTTTTCACAAGATTCGGAACTCCGCGTGCAATAATTAGCGATGAAGGGTCGCACTTTTGTAACAAGAACTTTAATGCCCTTCTTGCCAAATATGGGGTAACCCATAAAATTGCCACGGCCTATCATCCTCAAACAAGTGGTCAGGTGGAGGTATCCAATAGAGAGGTGAAAAGGATTTTAGAGAAGGTTGTCAACCCGGATAGAAAGGACTGGTCATTGAAGCTTGATGACGCCTTATGGGCGTATAGGACGGCATACAAAACTCCAATCGGGATGTCACCATATCAGCTTGTGTATGGGAAAGCATGTCATCTACCGGTGGAACTTGAACACAGTGCTTATTGGGCCATCCGGAAGCTAAACTTTGATTTGAATGCCGCGGGAGAGAAACGCCTCTTACAACTCAATGAGATGGATGAGTTCCGTCTCCAGTCCTATGAGAATGCAAAGCTCTATAAGGAGAGAGTCAAGAGGTGGCACGATAAGAAGATAATCGATCGGAAGTTTGAGGTTGGACAACCCGTCCTACTTTACAACTCTCGGTTGAAGCTATTTCCCGGTAAACTCAAATCACGATGGTCAGGGCCATTCTATATCAATCATGTTTTCCCGCATGGTGCAATTGAACTGCGGGATGATAAGACAAACCAATTGTTTAAGGTGAACGGACAAAGAATTAAGCACTATTGGGGTGGCGACATTGAACGCCAAAAGACCTCAATTAGTCTCGTCGATCCGAAATGATTGGGGAAGAGTCAGGCTGAAGACTCTAAATCAAGCGCTAAATGGGAGGCAACCCATTGTTTAGATTTAATTCATGAGTTGGAAAAAAAAAAAAAAAAAAAAAAAAATTATTTAGAAAAATATGATTTTTATCATTAATTGTTTCTAACTTTGTTAATTGTGTTGCTACGTGTAGGTAATTTCATCAAATTTTAGCATTTGAGCGAAGCATGTCAGCGAAACGCCGACAGCACGCCAGCAGCAGCACGCCCAGCAGCCCAGTCAGGCAGTAGGCGCGGGCGCAGCAGGCGCCGCGCGGGCGCGCGCGCCCCAGGCGCAGCACATGTGCGCTAGCACTCGGTGTTGGCTTGGGCGCTGGCAGGCGGCAGGCGCGGGCGCGGCGGGCGGACGCGGGCGCGCGCAGCAGGCGCTAGGCGCAGCGGGCGTAGCAGGCGGGCGGACGAGCAGCAAGTGGCACGCGGGCTGGGCGCCCAGCAGGCGCGCGCCGCGGGGCGCGCCCCATGCTGTGCGGCCGCACCAGGCAGCTGGGGCATGAACTTTTAAAAGCTTCATTTGGCTCATCTAATTCCACCCATTCTTATATCTCTCTCCTCTAACTCTTTAGCCAACTTGCATGCTTTGTTCCCAAACTAATTTTCGTGCATCATTACTTCAAATTGGCACCCAAACACGACAACCAATCATCAATTTCATCTTCTAACTTGGATTTTTTCATGAATTTGAAGGTTTTTGAAAGATTTCCATGGCTTTTCAAATGTTTTCCAAGTAAAGGTAACTAAGGGCTTTAAGTTGCAATTTTTCTTGCTTGGGTGCTGTGTTTTGGTGATTTTTATTAGCAGGTACATATCTAGCTCCCATTGCAAGGCTTTGTGGAGGGTTAGGCGTGCTACCCATTGAACTTACAACTGCGATTCTAAAGAGTGCACACCACCTGTTCGATCATTTGTCTGTGTGAGGATTCTTGGCTATTTTGGGAAATTTGATCGAAGTTTTTTTGGTATGGCTCCCAAACGTCAACGGGGTGAATCTTCATCATCCAAACCAACCATAGCCTATGACAAGAAAAAGTTCGTTAGTGCGGAGGCATCCGAGCGTTACCACACTATCATGGCCACCAAAACATTAATTCCTGAGAGGGGTATTCTTCCACACGAGACTAATGAATTTGGCATTGCTAACATAATTGAGGAAAGGGGATGGCAGACTTTCGCCGCACAACCCGAGCCCGCATGTATATCAATCGTCCGAGAGTTTTATGCCAATGCCATGGAGGCTGACGATTATGTAGTCATGGTTCGGGGCAAAATGGTGTCTTTTGGCAAGCGAAGCATTGAAGAATATTATAGACTTCCTCGAAGCCATGGCACGGATGAGCTCACTAGGTTGGGAACCGAAAAGCCTAATTGGAATGAAATTATTGCAACCTTATGTAAGCCTGGCGCCCCCGGTGGACAATGAAAGGGGACGAGCCATTGCATCTACGACAGGGTGATTTAAGCAAGTATGGGAAGGCTTGGTTATACTTTCATAAACGCCAAACTTTGGCCAACCACCCACGCAACACAAGTGATTCCGATGCGGGCACTGATCTTATTTACCTTGGTTACGGGGCGTAGCATCAACGTGGGTAGACTGATTCGCAATTCCATAGTGCAAAATGCTAACGGAAAGTCTACAGGTGGATTGCCACACCCATCACTGATCTGTGGTTTATGCAAGTTGGCAAAGGTCAAGTGGAACACAAGTGAGATACTTCAACCCCCCTTGACGCCTATCGACAGCCAAGCTATTCGCCACTACAAGGTTTGGAGGGGTGGGGCGCCGGAGGAGCATGGTGCTGGATACTTACCTTCATTGCATCCTCCAGAAACTGAGGAAGATGAGGCCAACCCACCACTTAGCATCGAGCACCCTGAGCCATCTAGCTCTTCAATTGACGTACTTATTGCTGAGATGCGTGAGCTTCGGCGCGAAAATCAAGAGATGAGGGCTGAAATGCAGCGGAATGCGCAAGAAAGAGAAAAGGAAGCCCGGGAGAGGGAACGTGAACATAGGCGCATGTCTAGGCGCATTAATCATTCGATTCAACAGGTCAATTCATTGTGTAATTATACTTCCGATTTTTATAAGGCTACCACACAGGTGATCAACAACAACGGGTTCAATACCGGGCCCCTTGCAGTCCAATTCCCAACGACGACACCTATGTTCCCGGAATATGACCTTGATTCGAGTGATGATGTAACTGGAGGCAACCACGCAAGTAGCAACAGTGCGGATGGTGTTGCTTGATTACCCTCAGTGAAGTTTTCTATTTTAATTCTGTCTATTAATGAACATCGAGGGCTATGTTTATTTTAAGTTTGGGGGTGGTAGTATAATGTAGTATTTTATTTCGTCTAAGTCGTGTCATGCTACAAGAACGGCCAATGATATTCTGCTAGTTATTGTGTTTCATCTAAGGTAAGGCTTGAGCATGTTTAGTTACTTCTTAACATTCTGGCTAACCACTCTACTCTTGTTATTTCAGCTCCTCTTGTACACTGTGTACTTGTTTAGTTAGTTAGTATTGAGAAATCTCATTTACTTAAACGCTTGGGGGATTATACTTGAAATGTACTGAACTCACGTCTGCAACCTTTTTTGCTTATTTTAGACTTTCATATAAGTTTGGGGGAAATAATAATAATAAAAAAAAAAAGAGAAAAAAAAAAAAAAAAAAAATAATAATAATAATAAATTTATATTATTGGTTGACCAAGTTTAATTACGTGGCCATTGCTACTCGAGTTAATAGATCCTCAGGGGTGTTTTACACCTAATGCCCTAAAGCCATCTGGCTTGGGAGTCATTGATCAAACACTCGTTACATGGGTAGCTCTGAATAGCCTAATGTGATTAGACATTGCACGGTCATGCAATTAGTTAAGGTGAGACGGAGCGTAAAACGCACTCACCAGTGTGATTACTCACTACTGCAATAATCCCTTGGGAACCCCCTTTCTTTTATGGTCGTCTTGTTTGGTATTTATCAAGGTAATGATGAGTTTGTAGATTTATAGTATAACCCCTCATATATTGAGTTCATGAGTTAGCTCTTTCCTAACTCGCATAAATAGATAGCACACTCACACACACACATTGCTGAGATCTTGAGTAGCAGTGAGTTTAGAAATTTTGTTTAGTTGTAACTTTACGTTGTTCTTGGGCCCCTTTTGATCTTTTTCCTTTGAGGCCAATTCTTGGAGTCGTTCTCTTCTAATTCAGTTGTTGGTTGTGTTTATGTTAATAAATTAGTATATCTATGTTTACTTGAGGACAAGCAAAGATTTAAGTTTGGGGGTATTTGATGAGTGCGTTTTATACACACAATTTGGGTACTTTTGGCCTTGATAATTTTCAAGTCTTTAGGTACTTTATATGGTTTTTATGTAATTTTATCTTATTTCTACATAAATTAGTTTTTAGTTAATTTTACATGTTTTATGTTGCTTTGATGCATTTTTATTATGTTTGTAGGAATTGAAATAAAGACCGCTCGGATCGCCGTTTGTATTGACAAAATGTCCGTGCCCCGGACGTCGGTGCCCGAATGGTAGAATGATGGAAATTTACGCTTGGCGACGCTCGGTGCTTATTTTGACAACATTTGGTGATTGGGCGTGCACGGCGTCGGAAAGCGTGCACGGCGTGCGGCGTCGGCCAAGCCACGTGGGCAAGCCCATGCCTAGATTTCCGTGCCCGGATGATAACACGGTGAAAATTTATGTTTGGCGATGCTCGGGGCTTAATTTGATGACATTCGGAAGTTGGGCGTGCACGGCGTTGGGACGCGGGCACGGCGTGCGGCAGGCGGGGCGCCAGCGTGCGGCCCAGGCGCTGGGCGCGGGCGCATGGGCGCGGCGTGCGGGCGCGCGCTGGGCGTGTGGGCGCTGGGCGCTCGGCAGCCTCGGCAGCCTCGGCGTTGGGCGCGCGCGCGCGCGCGCGGGGCTCGGCGGACTCGGCAGCTCGGCAGTTGGGCGTGTGGCCAGCGTGCGGCCCAGGCGCTGGGCGCGGGCGCGCGGCGCTGGCGTGCGGAGCGGCAGGCGTGGGCGTGCGGCCAGCGTGCGGCCCAGGCGCTGGGCGCGGGCGCGCGCGCTGGCGTGCGGGCGCGGGCGTGCGGGGCGGCAGTCAGGCGTGCGGCCCAGGCGCTGGGCGGCGGGCGCTGCGCGCTGGCGTGCGGGCGCGCAACGCCGTGCTGAGTGCGATCTGACACAACCATAGTGCGATCTGGAGCTCCATTTTGTCCGATTTTGGCTAGGGTTTCTTGATGGAGGCTATAAATAATATCTTCTAAGCTACATATCAGGTAGCTAGAAAGAGGGAGGCTACAATATACATCAACCAACAGAGCTCAAGGCTGCAAATCAAGCTAAATCAAGCCAAAAGCCAAGGAACTCAGTCAAGAAGAATTGCAAGGCCAAGTTGGAGAGTTGGAAACCATCAGCAACCAAAGGAACACCAACTCAATAGCTCCAAAAGTGGTTTCATTTCTAGATTTCTATCTTCTTTGTAATTCGAATTTGACAATGTATCAATTGAAAATGATGTTTATTGTAGCTAACATGAACTAACCTTCTATTCTAAGATTGCAATGGAACCCAACACTTAATTTGAATTGAATTCTCTCTCTATTGATTTTAGTTATGCATGTGTGAATTGATTGTCATAACCTTTGCTTCTAGATTAATTGCTTGGCCCGTAATTACCGTGGGAACCTATATGAACTTGACGAACGGATTATAGGTTGAGACCTAGTTATGATAACATGTGAAAGTATAGATTGTTGTGGGTCATTAATTGGATTAAGTGACGTGTGTCTTATTAATTATCTGCAATAATAGGTATCTTGATAGTAGTTGGGAATAGATATATACCTGATTACCGCATGCAACCTATTGAGAATCTAGTCTTAATGACTTCCGACGTGAAAGTTGGTAATTGAAGGGAGGATTACTTAGATTTGGTGACACGTGTCTAGTAATCATTCCTGAAATTAGTCTCTTGATAGTGTATAGGATAGACATATACCTATACACCGCTTAGGAAGATTCGTGATTGACCATCGACAGAGGCTCTTATGTAGTTTTGACTTCTCGGTTGTCAATTCGTATGCTATAACTAAATGAAAAGAGAGAGCTAGGAGATTCAAATGACGTGTTGGGGGAAATTGTAATCTTAGACCCTCTTATCTTGATATTTTACCGCACTTTACTCATTATTTGACTTGTGAACTCAACCAATCAACAAATTATCAAATCTTCATTGTTTAAATTAGATCAATTTGATAGACGATTGGTACTTGGTTATTATTTGTCACAATTCCCTGTGGGTTCGACTCATATCTTATCATATATTACTTGTTGACCGTGTATACTTGCACGTGTGTGTTTATCGATAGCTAAATCGACCAACAGTAAGTTGTTATGGAAGTTCTTAAGACTTTAAAAACCTTCCATATAATAGTAAAGTGGAATAATATAACGATAAAATCCGAACCCGTGCGTAAAGGATGAAGAACAATGAAGAACATGAACATTTTGGACAAATATGGACATTCAGACTGTTTTAGAGAACTTATAGTTTTGATTATGTGTTTGTTTGCTTATTTGTTATTGTTATATTGTAGTTCCATGGGTTATCTTCATAACCTAGTTGGAACGGAGTAAAAAGCTTTTAAAACGAAATTGTGGTGAAGATTTTAGTAAACCATGTCAAGAAAACGATTAGTTTGTGTGAACAGTGACCTTGCGACCAAATCTGGTATTGATTTGTTGCTTGTAAAATCATGAGCTTCTGGAGTAGTATAGAACACTGAATTAGGGAGCCATGGGCTTTAGAATCAACGCATTTCGACCTCGGATGAGGGAGATATAGCGATTTTAAGAAAATGTGTTAAGGCTGTCAAGAACACGAAGAATTGGTGCGACCAGGCTCCTTGGAGCCGCTGTTTTGATTTGTTAACAAATCTGAAAAGTTATGATTTTTGGATATGTTGTAGTTCAGGTTACAAGCTTTCCATAGCATTAAGAATGTACCAATTCCGACTTAAAAAAGAAGAAGTTATGATGTTTGGTAGAAGGTGCTACGAACCTGTTAAGTATGAAAACGTAGAGTGAAAATCGTAGAGTAGAAATTTGGCTAAGTATGAAATCATAGAGTGAAAAACGTAGAGTGGAAATTTGGCTAAGTGTAAAATCGTAGAGTAACTTTCAGCCTGAACACCACTTGGTAATTCGGGCATAACTTTCTCATACGAACTCGGATTGAGGTGATCCAGGATGATTCGGAAAGATGAAGAGTAGACCTACAACTTTTATTTACTGAGCATTGAGAGTTAAGGTCGGGAGGAATCTCAAAATTGAGCATCTTTAGCACTGTTGGCGATCGTAGAGTGGAAGGGTCGTAGAGTGCAAAAATGGCCAAGTATAAAAACGTAGAGTGACTTTCAGCCTGAACCCCATTTAGTAAAATGGGCATAACTTTCTCATACGAACTCGGATTGAGGTGATCCAGGATGATTCGGAAAGAGGGAGAGTAGACCTACAACTTCCATTAATAAGAATGGAGATTTCATGCCTGGTTCAAATTCGAATTTGGGCAGTTTGGTAACGTTGTGTATGTCACTTAAGCTTTTGAGTAGGCAAGTTTGACGTATTGATGTGCAAGCGTCGTAACGCTGTAACAAATGTGTTTATCCTTGTTTATTACTATGCTTCTAATAAGATTATAACCTTATGGAGTAGTGTAAGCCAATGTTTGGTATTTATTATGTGAATGATTGTAATATGTTTATGTGCACATACGTGTGTAGGATAATTGAAGAGCGTGTGTTGTATTATTATAGCAGACGCACGGGGCAAGTTTTCTCTAACCTTACTCAAGTTATTTATCGAGCAAGTTCTTCTTTAACCCTTGTCTAACCCTTGTGTTGGGCAAATTTCTTTACCCTAACTCAATTTATTGATTGAGCAAGTATTATACCCTATTGCAAGTTTCATGATTCGAATTGAGTTATTACGTTCAAATTATATTAGTGGATTAATTATTGACAATTATTCCACATCTATGATTATTGATATTCGCACTCTGTGTTTGTCGATTTAGTAATCAATAAATACGTGCAAGTGTACACGATCAACAAGTAATAAAGTGATAAGAGAGTGTCGAACCCACAGAGAATTATTTAATAATAATTACCAAATACTAACTCACATTCAAATTAATTTTATTTAAATAATTCGATAAAAGATTTTTGAATTTTGAAAATAAAGTACTAAACTAACTAATTACTAACTACCAAGAATTGAATTCAGATAAAAAGGCTTAAGATTACAATTTTCCTTAATGTTTCACTTGAATTAATACACTTCCTATTAAGTTATGCTAACTATTTCATATTGTTAATCAAGAACTCATCAATATTTATAACCATCTCTCGATGTATCATAAACGAATCAACTAAAATCCACAAAAGATAGAATTAAGATGAACACCCTAGTTAACTAATTCACTATATCTCTATGTGAATTACAATTAAAAAGGATCTAAAGCACAGGTTCTCTTTCAGATTACATGCGGCGTATAGATATATCTCTATCCTAAACACAAATTATGAATTCCATCACCATGTAGAAAGCACAATCACATGCTATTATGATTAGGTCTAAATCTATGATTCATCTCTCGAGTTCATATAGATTACCACGGTAATTGTTGATCAAGCAATTAAGCAATTAATCACAAATCATAATAGACAACCCGATAATAATCAACAATAATTAATAAGGAAGCATATCAATAAAAGCTACGCAATAAGTTCCATTGTAATGTTAAAAAGAAATTAGTTCATAATTGAATTAAAATCCATAATCCAGAATTGATAAAGCATTCAAGAATACAAAATAAGAGGTAGAGAAGAGAATAGAATCTGTAGACGCAATCCTTGAGTCTCTCCTTCAGCTCCTTAATTGAGTCCTTTATACTTTTGCAATTGCTTCAAGCCTCCTTCTCTTTCTCCCAAACTAGGGTTAGCAAAAAGTAGCAAAAAATCTCTCTAATTCTATGCCTCACATCATGTATTTATAGGTTCTAGTTAAAGTCCTAAACCAATTAGAAGTTACAATCCTTGTTCCATTCAATTTAGGTCAAAAATAAGCTTTTTAAAAACCCGACCCAGCGCGGTCGCGCCCATATTTGGCCTAGAAAGCAGCGCGGCCGCGCCCAAGTGCCAGAAATCATGTTTTTCACTCTGCAGACCAGCGCGGCCGCGCCCAAAATACACTTGGAACCGGCGCGGCCGCGCCCGACCAAATTCTGCTCGGACATCTGTTGGTAAAATGGTCATAACTTTTGATCCAGGAGGAGTTACGGGGCCCCCCACCTATCAAATCGAAGCTCTCGACGAGATCTACAACTTTCATTCTTTGAGAATTGAGAGATTCAGATTGGATCAAAGTCGAAATTGGGCTTGAAGTGAGTGCAATGCAAATGACAACTCCAAACCTTGATCTCTGTTGATAAAAATGTCATAACTCTCGCATCCGAACTCTGATTGGGGTGATTCAAGATGTTCCGGAAAGCTAAGAAGTAAATCTACAATAAAATCCAAGTTCCAAACTAAGAACATGCATCCATTTTAATGTTAAAAGCCCTGCAATCTTCCCTTCTCACGTTTGCTTGCTTATTGTACTCCAAAAGATGTTCGGATTGCATTTCCTTGCTTCTTCCTATAAAATAACATAAAAACACTATAAATACTTAATCCTAACTTAAAATACTTAAGAAGTCACAAATTATCAAGCCAAACGTACTCAATTCGTAGGTGTAAAATCCACTCATCAAATACCCCCAAACTTAAATCTTTGCTTGTCCTCAAGCAAACACTAAGAACAACTATAACAACTAATTTTAAATAATAACTCACACGACTCGAGCAATGAATCAATACAAATTTTCATAATAGCCTCAAAGATTTCTTCTAATGTTAACTCAAGAAAAAAAAAATTCCGAAAACATGCAAAGTCTAAAATTTCAACCTAATTATCAGTTCCACAACTACTCATGATCCTTTAAGTGCCTGTGTGTGCATCCAAATGTTCAACTAGCCATGACTCACACTAGATCATATAATCAAATACTCATAAAAGATTTTCAAATCAACTCTAAAAAACCTGCTTTCACATCAATCTCCGCTAATAAAGGCAAAACATAAAATTTAGAGGATCAAAAAGATATTTCATACATTTAAGCACACTTGAACCCTTCCCAAGTATTTTAAAACACAATTTTTCTTTCCCGTTTTTTTTAGTGAGTGCGTTTTACGCTCCATCTCACTTCCCATTGAACGAGTGCGTTTTACGCTCCATCCCGTTTTCTCTCGCACGAGTGCGTTTTACGCTTCTTCTCGTACCTGTGTTTATGGGTGAGTGCGTTTTACGCTCCATCTCAACCCACCACATGATTCATCATTCTAACTCAGGAAGGTTTCACAATTTTTAAAATTTTCAATAACCCAAGATTTCCCCCAAACTTATGTTAATGCCTAAATTTCACTTTGAATGATGCTCAAACAAGAATTTAAAGTTTCAATGATAGCTTTCACAAGCATTTAACCAAAAAGAATTTTAAGTTACAACTAGCTAAACAGATGGGTATGTGCTTTGAAGTTCAAAAAGATCACAAATAGTGTAAACCCAACGTATAAGTCAAAATATAAACTAAGCATGATTTTTAATTCCCGTGAGTTAAAAAAAATTAAACACATTTTTTCTCATCCTTGGCCATAATCAGATTCAATCAACCCATTGCTCATCTATCCTAAAACATACTAACTAAAATGCAAATCTAAAAAATATATCAAGTACCAAATAAAACAAAAACATGGAACAACACCCCCAAACTTAAACTAGACATTGTCCTCAATGGCTAAGATAGAAAAAATTAAAACAGAGGACTTCCCTGAAAATATAACAATCTTCCTTCTTGTTTGCTAAGTCTGAAGAATAGGCTAGGCATATTGGAATGAATAAGGCATTGCACTTTAATTGGACTCGAATAACCTGTAAACACATTAGAAGCAAATTTATTAACTACTATGAAACCTAATAAAATAAATAAAAAAATAAAAATTAAAAATTAAACTTGGGTTGCCTCCCAAGAAGCGCTTGTTTTAAAGTCGTCAGCCGGACTTCACCATTTACTATCCAATTCCCCTTCGAAAATTGAGGAACCCTCCATCCATTAGACGCAATGTAACCTTTGAAGGTTTTGCTGCAGTAGGGGCTATTGTTTCAAATTCACCTAGTTTGCTTTTTGTAGATAGGTTCCTAATTACGACTGTCAAATAGCTAGGTGCTTCCTCCGTTGTGTTTGTGATTAGATTGGGACATTGAATCTTGTCAAACACCACGGGCTCGTCTTCTATCTCCTCTCTCTCATCCCACCATGGTTGTAATGTAGTCCTAGTTCTAATGTCATTAAGAGCTTTACCAAGGACATGACTACCAAGTGGACACGGTTTTGCAAAACTACCCGGATCTTTGAGCTTTGGTGGAAAAGGTACATGGGGCACTAACAAAATCGGTACATCAGCGTCGAAACTCACGGCTTCGGTTGTATTTTCTTGATCCCCACTATTCTCCTCCATATCAGAATTATCATCAATTAGCACGTCCGGTTGTAGCTTTGGCGCGAGCAATCCATCAATCTCGAGAACCACGTCATTGGGCCATGCACAATGATAACTATTCTTGAAGGCGCTGATAAGCTGTCCCATCTGATTCTCAAGATTTCGAATCGACACTGCTTGGCTTTTTATATTTAAATCCACTAAGTTCAACAGCTGATCTTGATCACTCATTCTTTTATCCGTAGCTGTAATAAACTTCGCCAAAGCCTCCTCCAAACTCAGTTTCCTTTCTTCTTCATGTAGATAGGCCGAATCTTGAAATTCTGGAGTGTATGATTGGCTTGGAGCAAAGATTTGGACTTGATTATTATGGCTCCATGAAAAATCCGGATAATACCCCCAATCTTGATTATAGTTGTTGGGATAGGCATAACTCTTGGGGTAATCGCCGAAATTGCCACCATACTGCATCGACTTAAAATTGATGGCGCATTGATGACTCGGATAATTTCCAGCACAATAATCACAAATTACCGCCACACTTTGAATACGTTGTACTGCAAAAGCGTCAATCATCCTCGAAAATGTCTCAATCGGTGCTGACAATTCATCGAATTCATAAATCCATGCCGCTCTTGGCTGAATCATTCTCGTATAAGGCCATTGATAGTCGTAGTCCGCCATGGTATACCTAAAAAGAGAGAAATATAGAAAGAGAATTAAAATAAAAACAAAATGATTAAATTAAAACTAATTTGATTAAAGTTAATGATGGCAAAAATTATTAAACTAAGTCCCCGGCAACGGCGCCAAAAACTTGTTTGTCGATTTAGCAATCAATAAATACGTGCAAGTGTACACGATCAACAAGTAATAAAGTGATAAGAGAGTGTCGAACCCACAGAGAATTATTTAATAATAATTACCAAATACTAACTCATAATCAAATTAATTTTATTTAAACAATTCGATAAAAGATTTTTGAATTTTGAAAATAAAGTACTAAACTAACTAATTACTAACTACCAAGAATTGAATTCAGATAAAAAGGCTTAAGATTATAATTTTCCTTAATGTTTCACTTGAATTAATACACTTCCTATTAAGTTATGCTAACTATTTCAGATTGTTAATCAAGAACTCATCAATATTTATAACCATCTCTCGATGTATCATAAACGAATAAACTAAAATCCACAAAAGATAGAATTAAGATGAACACCCTAGTTAACTAATTCACTATATCTCTATGTGAATTACAATTAAAAAGGATCTAAAGCACAGGTTCTCTTTCAGATTACATGCGGCGTATAGATATATCTCTATCCTAAACACAAATTATGAATTCCATCACCATGTAGAAAGCACAATCACATGCTATTATGATTAGGTCTAAATCTATGATTCATCTCTCGAGTTCATATAGATTACCAAGGTAATTGTTGATCAAGCAATTAAGCAATTAATCAAAAATTATAATAGACAACCCGATAATAATCAACAATAATTAATAAGGAAGCATATCAATAAAAGCTACGCAATAAGTTCCATTGTAATCTTAAAAAGAAATTAGTTCATAATTGAATTAAAATCCATAATCCAGAATTGATAAAGCATTCAAGAATACAAAATAAGAGGTAGAGAAGAGAATAGAATCTGTAGACGCAATCCTTGAGTCTCTCCTTCAGCTCCTTAATTGAGTCCTTTGTACTTTTGCAATTGCTTCAAGCCTCCTTCTCTTTCTCCCAAACTAGGGTTAGCAAAAAGTAGCAAAAAATCTCTCTAATTCTATGCCTCACATCATGTATTTATAGGTTCTAGTTAAAGTCCTAAACCAATTAGAAGTTACAATCCTTGTTCCATTCAATTTAGGTTAAAAATAAGCTTTTTAAAAACCCGACCCAGCGCGGCCGCACCCATATTTAGCCTAGAAAGCAGCGCGGCCGCGCACAAGTGCCAGAAATCATGTTTTCCACTCTGCAGACCAGCACGGCCACGCCCAAAATACACTTGGAACCGGCGAGGCCGCGCCCGACCAAATTCTGCTCGGACATCTGTTGGTAAAATAGTCATAACTTTTGATCCATGAGGAGTTACAGGGTCCGCCACCTATCAAATCGAAGCTCTCGACGAGATCTACAACTTTCATTCTTTGAGAATTGAGAGATTCAGATTGGATCAAAGTCGAAATTGGGCTTGAAGTGAGTGCAATGCAAATGACAACTCCAAACCTTGATCTCTGTTGATAAAAATGTCATAACTCTCGCATCCGAACTCTGATTGGGGTGATTCAAGATGTTCCGAAAAGCTAAGAAGTAAATCTACAATAAAATCTAAGTTCTAAACCAAGAACATGCATCCATTTTAATGTTAAAAGCCCTGCAATCTTCCCTTCTAACGTTTGCTTGCTTATTGTACTCCAAAAGATGTTCGGATTGCATTTCCTTGCTTCTTCCTACAAGATAACATAAAAAGACTATAAATACCTAATCCTAACTTAAAATACTCAAGAACTCACAAATTATCAAGCCAAACGTACTCAATTCGTAGGTGTAAAATCCACTCATCACTCTGTGCAATTAATCTCTTGTTCTATTATTTGAACTGTGAAATAATTAGAATCCTTTATTCATAAATTGTTTATGAGTCATGTCTCAGCTAGTTTTATCTGCTGGACGGGTTCCTTTACTTCACTCATTGTCGTATTGCAAGTACTCTTAGAATGAATTGATAACCATTCATGTTATCTAGCTATGCTTCAACGCATGTTATTAAAGCTTTCAAGTTCTATATTCCATGAACTATATAAGATAGATGTCAAAGCCAATTGTTTCGGCTAGATGTATGTTTAATCATCATTGTTGTTAAGTAAAGCTATCCGATCAAATTGTTTGGTTTGGATTTCTATGTAGAGCTGAGATGAACAACCCTCATAGCAGGGGAAACAGTATGTATGTCGGGGAACCGACACGCGCGCGAATAGTATGTAAAAGGGGTTATGCATAACACCGGGTACATTAGGCTGATCACCTATTGTATTAGTATGTTGGGTTATCAGATGAATTTCTGGTGATTCTAGTAAAAGTTCAGTGTCATGATGACTACTCAGTATAGAATATTTCCTCCATTTGGGAACATTGAAATCATTTGGCCCATAGAGGCCCTACAATTTTGTTAAAGAGATCATTCGTAGAAATTGTGCAAGTTCTTGATTCTTGTAAGCTATAAAAGTATTCATGTGATGATTCACGATTATTGTTATTATACTTGCGGAGCAAATTTATTGTTCACCCTTGCTTTCCTTAAATATTTCAGTTAGTGGAGCTCGTGGTGAAAGCTCAGGGAAGGATAAAGGCAAAGGCAAAGCTACGGATTAGCTTTGTACCGTTAAGATTACCATTTTGATTATGTACTAAGACTCGTTAACTCTTGTGATGTATTAAGACTTAATTACCCTTATGTATTAAGTTATGTTTTGTAGTAGTCTTGGTTTCGAGACTTGGGACAGGATTATTTATGTTATATCAATGTAAATATTCCTTTATTTTCGCTATAAATTATCGATAGTATGATGCATGTATTAGATAGTGACGAACCAGACCCGCAGTTCAGGTGACCCGAATTTGGGGGCGTCACATAAATAGTTTAGGGGGAGTTTTTCTACATCTATAAATAAGAGAAGTCTTATCATAGATTAGGGTTACACACTCTTGCATAAGATTTGTGGAGAGTACTTACAATTTCTATAAAGATAGAAACTAAGGTTTTGCCAACACCCATCTTCTTGAACAAGTATTATTCCTTGGTGGATCACCTCTAGAGGCCAAACACTTGGATGGCTAACATTAATCAAAGGAAAGAATTTAATCGGTGGAATTCAAGAAGAACGCGAAGAAATTGGAGGTGAACTTGTACCTAAGGAAGCTAGAATTCTACAAGGGTATAATTCTTATTCTCCATTTCTTTCGTTTAAATTAATAATTGTGCATAAAGAAAGATCATGGTGATAGTTTGTATAAAATTTTAAAATATGATTTTATCGCGCTTCCGCTTTATTTATATAATTTGATTGCATGTTCGCGTTATATACAAACTTAACAATTTATTCAAAATATAAATCATTATCATTATTTATTCAAAAGATAAATCATTATTTATTCAAAAGATAAATCATTATCTTTATTTATTCAAAAGATAAATTATTATCAATATTTATTCAAAAGCTAAATCATTATGTATTCAAAAGATAAATCATTATCAAAAGATAAATCATTATTTATTCAAAAGATAAATGATTATCATTATTTATATCACAAATATTATAGACTAGCAATTCTGGCAACCCGATTGTTCCTAGGAAAGAGGAGGTCTTCCGTATAAACGACGCGCAATTAAATAACACATTTCCTCGACACAATTTCTAGATATTACCAATAATACTAACTAGCTTAGTAATATCATATCAAATAATATGAGTTATTGTGTCGTGTCAATTATTGAATCAATAATATGAAATATTGTGCATATGTTGCTGTAACAATTATTGAATCAATAGTATAAAATATTGTGCAGATGTTACTATAACAATTATTGAGTTAGAATATTATGCAATTGCTACTGTAATAATTATTGAATCAATAATATGAAATACTATGCAATACCGTGTGCTACTGTGGAATATCGCGTGCTATAGTGTAACACTACGTGCTACTGTACTTTTATCACAGGGTATTTTAATAGTTAAAGGTGATAGTACCGTTGATAATTTTTATTAAAGGTGATAGTAAAAAAAAATATTTCTATCGTTTTCGGTATTCGACAATTAGTCGTTGTGGGGCTCACCAATGATTGGTTATTTCGGCGCCGTCGTACTTTACCGAATATAATATTCTCCGACAGAATGAATATTACCCGACAGAAAAAATATTTCCTGACGGAACGAATATTCCTCGATGATATACTATCGTAAGCAACCAAAAATAAAACCTTACTGCGAAAGATAATAATGTAGCAGTGCAAGTAAGAGTCGATCCCACAAAATTTAAAATTCAAACTAACAAAAACAAACTAAACAAAATTTTAAAACACCCTAAATCCTTCCCCCACACTTAAAACTTACATTGTCCCTAATGTAAAGTAAAATGCAAAGAAAAAGTAAACAACATAACCAAAATCTAAATGCGAAAATAAAAGGAAATGAACTCCCCTTGGGTTGCCTCCCAAGCAGTGCCTTTGTTTATTGTCATTAGCCCGACATCATTCCTCTCAAGCTACGTAATTAGACATGTATACTTCAAGTGAATTGGTAATGGCCTCAATTCCAAGTTAGGAACTTGCACAACAGAAGGTAACATTTTTTTATGAGTAGCAGATAATTGAATGGAATAGATTGCATACTTATTTGAAATTTTTGACAAAGAATGCATTGCAGCTATTGTCTCCTTCAATTCGTGAGTCTGCTCAATTTCTTCTCCTTTATCTAACTCAAAACTGTTGATGATGACAACCTCCAAGCTTCCCTTTTGTATTTGATCAAAAGATTTATGCACTTTATGCACATCCATCATTATCCTAGCTGCAGGAATTATTAGCTCATTCGCCTCTACCCCTTGCTGCTCCTCCATAGGCTTTGAATTCCTATTTGAAAAAGCTAAAAGATTAGTCTCATCCTGAACAGAAAAGTTAATAATTACCTTAAATGGTTTTGCCTCCTCCTTGAACTGCTCCTCATCAATTTCATCAATGGGTTTGGGTACTTCCAATTGTTCACTACTCCTTAATGTTATTGCACTCACATTCCCCCTTGGATTATCAACAGCTTGAGAAGGTAATTTTTGAAAATCTCGTGCCTCTACTTGACCAACTGTGGTAGCAAGCTGACTTATCTGGTTCTCCAAATTATGTAAGGAAGCCCTTGTCTCTTGTTGAAACTGTTGTGTTTGGGTCATGATAACTTTGATCATATCCTCAAGAGATGATCCAGAATGGAAATGTGCAACTTGTCTAGGTGAGTATTGTTGTTGAATCGGTTGAAAACTAGACTACTCAAGTGGAAAAACATTCTGCACATGCTGCCTATTATCTTCATAGCTCAAGTTGGAATGATCTCTCCATCCTAAATTATAAGTGTTAGAGTTGAGATCATATCTTTCTTGAGGTTGCCCCTGAAAATTCCCCAATTGTTGAACAATTTCATATTCTTGTAGTGTTGGGCACATGTCTGAATTATGACCTGACACTGAGCAAATTCCACACACATTTGCTATTTGCATGTTTCCTCTAGCCATTTGTTAAATCATAGAGTTGACGTTCGAGATTCTATATACTAACCTCATTCACCCTATAATCTATCCTAATTCCATACTATTCCGCCATGTTTGCAATTAAGGTCCTTGCATCATCTGGAGTTTTGTCAACTAAAAAAAGAAGCAAACCAAAGAAACAAAAAGAAACGAAGAAAAAGAAACAAAGAATAAATAAAGACAAATAATCACTCCGCGGTAACGGCGCCAAAATTTGATATGCTATCGCAAGCAACCAAAAATAAAACCTTACTGCGAAAGATAATAATGTAGCAGTGTAAGTAAGAGTCGATCCCACAAAGAATAATTAGTCTAATTTTATGCTTTGTTTACCAAAAAAGGAGGGGTTTGTAATTTGATTTCACTAATTAACAAGAACAGAATTTAAAGTAATAAGAATAACTAATGACTTAAAGATTTCAGTTCTTCCGATTCAGTATCACCTTTTTACAACAATAAAATAATTAAGTATATCAATATTTATCCTTCAATGAAATTAATAACCCTAGGTAACAACAAGCTCTGCTACCCGAAACTCCCTTAAGATTATCACTCAATGAAACAAGCTCTTCACAAGATTCTAACCATTATACAACCTAGAAAAAGCTTTCTAGATTTAATATAACAGCAACATTAAGATCTAAGAAATTAGACTATTCCAAGCAACAATTACATAAGCTCGGATTATTTAACATGTCTTCACATTAAACTAATCGGAATAAATATCGTTCAACAGTTAAAATAGATTATCAAGAATGAACTTAATGTAAGAAGGGATAAATAGTGTATATTTAATCAAACCATTACTTGTGAACAAGGTTCAACATCCCCTTCGAACTGAATAGAAGAACTAGCCTAACATAATAAATCTAATGAATACTTTCTTGAAATATAAAAAGGGTGAGGACAACAACCTCACTATGGAGGTGATCCTCTTTCCCTACTACCTACATTAGAATTTGGAGATTATGGAGAATGGTGTGATTTAGTGTGTGAATTAGCAAAATACAAGTCTAGCTTCACTTGGTATTTATAGGAACTCATGGTGTACTAACCCATCATCATAAGTCAAGATTAAACACCCAATATACTTATGTGCATCAGCCAACCAAGGAAGTAGCCACCCAAAAACGTGCTCATGTGATGTGCTAAAAGTCCAAATCTGATAACTAAACTGATCAGCACCTTGTAAGCTAATTTTGAATCAGCAAACCACCGATTTGAGACTTGGGCAAAGCCTGAAAGTTGTAGCCCTAGACTTTCTAATGAATTTAGGCTTTTAAATCACATGATTTGGAGTTGGGAAGGTAAAGTTATGGCTCAAATACTTCAACTGGTCCGAACAGGAATCCAGTCCAGTCGATATTCAGATCAGTTCACTTTGACACATTGTTTGGAGGCCCAAACGAACTCAGATTTTTACTCACCATACCTTTCTAAAAAGCTTGAGAAATCTACTAAAATCTTCAAGAGGCCACATTCTCATTTGGAAATTCTAACACCATCCAAGTCTCAAGCGAAGCCCCAGAGGTCAATTTGTCCAAAAGCCAAACAATCTGAAATTTTCAACTTTGACGTCTATTGGTAAAATGGTCATAACTCTTTCATCCGAGCTCTGATTTAGGCATTTCAAGATGATCCGAAAAGATAAGAAGTAGATCTACAACTTTCCTTCTTTGAGCATTAAGAGATATTGGTTGGACGAAGGACAAAATTGGGCCTCAAGTGGACGGACTGATTTCAAAATAGTCCAAAAGTGCAAAAATAACATACCCATGGCGATTGCGGTCTTACCAGTTCCGGGCTCGCCTGCCAGGAGAACACCTCGGCCTGCGATTTTGCCTTCTTTAACCATCTGGACGATGATGCCGGCAACTTTACGGGCAACTATCTGGCCGACCATACCCTCTGAGACTACACGGGGTTCAAGGGTGGAGTCTAGGCCGAGGCCACGGATGTGAGAATGAGCACCTATGCGTTCTATTCAGGTTAGATCTTGGGACTCTGAGATTTTGAGCTCCGCCATAGCTATTGGTGGTTTAGCTATTGCTCAGCTTTGCACAGAGCGAGAAAAAGAGAGATTTTAAGAGAGAGAGAGGTAGAGCTAATCGAAAGGGAAAAGAGGTGCCAAGGAGGGTTTAGGGTTTAGGGATTGGAAATACAGTATATATACATACACTTCATATCTCCGTGTTTTTTTTTCTTACCCAACTCCCGCTTCCCTCCGTGTTTCTTACATGCATAACGTTTTTTTTTTAAAAATGTTATAATTTTAAAACCAAAAATTGCCCCTTATAAATTCACAACATTTTTGCATATCTAACTACAACATTTTATCAAAAAACGGCGTGCTTAAAAATATCACAACATTTTTTATAAAAACGTTGTTAGTTAAGTGTCATCTTTTTAGTGTTTTGTAGTAGTGACAACCGAATTCAAACTATACAACGTCTATCAATAATCTAAAATGTTATCAACGAGAATCAAAATTTTATCATTGGTCAAAAAATCAAAATCCAATTCAACTCATTACTCAAGTGACTTATTCTAAAAACTACCCCATTTCGTAGGAAATACGATTGCACTTAACATGTGCAACAAGCCTTTAAACCCCAATATTACCCCAAGTGGACGAGTTTTGTCTCGTGAGGGTTTGCAGAGAATATACCCACAAAATTCAAAATTCAAACTAACAAAAACAAACTAAACAAAATTTTAAAACACCCTAAATCCTTCCCCCACACTTAAAATTTACATTGTCCCTAATGTAATGTAAAATGCAAAGAAAAGTAAACAACATAACCAAAATCTAAATGCGAAAATAAAAGGAAATGAACTCCCCTCGAGTTGCCTACCAAGCAGCGCCTTTGTTTATTGTCATTGGCTCGACATCATTCCTCTCAAGCTACGTAATTGGACATGTATACTTCAAGTAAATTGGTAATGGTCTCAATTCCAAGTTAGGAACCTGCACAACAGAAGGTAACATTTTTTTATGAGTAGCAGATAATTGAATGGAATAGATTGCATACTTATTTGAAATTTTTGACAAAGAATGCATTGCAGCTATTGTCTCCTTCAATTCTTGAGTCTGCTCAATTTCTTCTCATTTACCTAACTCAAAACTGTTGATGATGACAACCTCCAAGCTTCCCTTTTGTATTTGATCAAAAGATTTCTGCACTTTATGCACATCCATCATTATCCTAGCTGCAGGAATTATTAGCTCATTCGCCTCTACCCCTTGCTGCTCCTCCATAGGCTTTGAATTCCTATTTAAAAAAGCTAAAAGATTAGTCTCATCCTGAACAGAAAAGTTAATAATTACCTTAAATGGTTTTGCCTCCTCCTTGAACTGCTCCTCATCAATTTCATCAATGGGTTTGGGTACTTCCAACTGTTCACTACTCCTTAATGTTATTGCACTCACATTCTCCCTTAGATTATCAACAGCTTGAGAAGGTAATTTTTGAAAATCTCGTGCCTCCACTTGACCAACTATGGTAGCAAGCTAGCTTATCTGGTTCTCCAAATTATGTATGGAAGACCTTGTCTCTTATTGAAACTGTTGTGTTTGGGTCATGATAACTTTGATCATATCCTCAAGAGATGATCCAGAATGGAAATGTGGAACTTGTCTAGGTGAGTATTGTTGTTGAGTCGGTTGAAAACTAGACTACTCAAGTGGAAAAACATTCAGCACCAGCTGCCTATTATCTTCATAGCTCAAGTTGGAATGATCTCTCTATCCTGAATTATAAGTGTTAGAGTAGAGATCATATCTCTCCTGAGGCTGCCCTTGAAAATTCCCCACTTGTTGAACAATTTCATATTCTTGTAGTGTTGGGCACATGTCTGAATTATGACCTGACACTGAGCAAATTCCACACACATTTGCTATTTGCATGTTCCCTACAACCATTTGTTGAATCATAGTAGTTAAATCATAGAGTTGATGTTCAAGATTATATATACTTACCTCATTCACCCTATAATCCATCCTAATTCCATACTGTTGCGTCATGTTTGCAATTAAGGTCCTTGCATCATCTGGAGTTTTGTCAACTAAAAAAAAGCAAACCAAAGAAATAAAAAGAAACGAAGAAAAAGAAACAAAGAATAAATAAAGACAAATAATCACTCCCCGGCAACGACGACAAAATTTGATATGTTGTCGCAAGCAACCAAAAATAAAACCTTACTGTGAAAGATAATAATGTAGCAGTGCAAGTAAGAGTTGATCCCACAGAGAATGATTAGTCTAATTTTATGCTTTGTTTACCAAAAAGGGAGGGGTTTGTAATTTGATTTCACTAATTAACAAGAACATAATTTAAAGTAATAAGAATAACCAATGAATTAAAGATTTTAGTTCTTCCGGTTCAGTATCTGTAGTACCCCGAATATTTATGAGGATTATAAACACGATCGTATATGGTTAGAGGTTAATTTAGTGACATAAAACTAGGTATCGAGAAGTTTAAAACCTTAAGCCCTAATGAGATTCGAATTTTGTAACATATGTGCTTAATAAAGATCGAAATGATATTTTGAAGCAGGTGTTTTGTGATTATATAGTGTAAACGATGAATTATGTCAAATAAAATTTTTTGGTCAACCTGCTTAGTCGTGCTTACATTGACAAAATGATTTGTCGTGCTTTTCACGATTTCACCAAGAAGCATTCCGACAAATTATTTTTGACAAGTTACTGTGTTGTGCTTGGGAATGACAAAGTGATTTGTTGTACTTATGGTGACAAGCTGCACTGTCGAGCTTTGAAGATATTTTCATTGAGGAGCTTATAAGATAGGTTCAATTGCAAGCTGCACTGTCAAGCTTGGAAGATATTTTCGTTGAAGAGCTTAGAAGATAGGTTCAATTGCAAGCTGCATTGTCGAGCTTGGAAGATATTTTTATTGAGAAACTTAGAAGATAGGTTCAATTGCAAACTGCATTGTCGAGCTTGGAAGATATTTTCATTGATGAGCTTAGATTGCAAGCTGCATTGTCGAGCTTGGAAGATATTTTCATTGAGGAGCTTAGAAGATAGGTTCAATTGCAAGCTGCATTGTCGAGCTTGGAAGATATTTTCATTGAGGAGCTTAGAAGAATATTCTAAGAATTTGCTAGGTACTAAAGTGTAATTAACCTAGGTACCAAAGTGTAATAAGTCGAGCCCCTAACGTGCAATTAGCGAAACTATATTTTCCTATAAATAGCAAGCTAAGTTCATTCATTCCTTACTATTTTCAAGAGCAGTTCAAGAGCAAAAACACTCTATATTTATATTCTGAGAGATATTGTGAGATAAAAATTACTTTCAAAGCATCGAAGCGCTACGCGATTGGAAGTAAAGCTAGCAACTACAAGAGGTATACTCTCGTAGTTATAATTTTCATTTTTATGTAAATATACTTTTACAAGCAGTTGTAATGTCCAAATTATTTTATGTATATAGTACAAAAGTCCTATTTACAAGCAGTTATAATGTCCAATTTATTTCTCTTATAAAATTGAAAATATACTTTTATAAGCAGTCACTATGCCCGATTTTCTTCATGTATTTAGTAAGAATATTCATTTTATAAGCAGTTATAATGCTGAAATTATTTCAACTATAATAGTCGAATATTCATTTTATAAGCAGTTATAATGCTAAAATTATCTCAAATATTATAGCCGAATATTCATTTTATAAGCTGTTATAATGCTCAATTTATTTTAAATATAGTTGATGAATATTCATTTTATATGTAGTTATAATGCTAAAATTATTTGATGTATAGTAGAAAGAGTCTTATTTATAAGTGGTTATAATACCCGAAATAAAACTTAAAAGATTTAATCGTTAAACGCTTAATTGGTCTACATTAACTTATAATCGTGTAGGATTTACGACGAACGTATAGACCGTTATATTTATCTGTAAAAGATATACGAGGCAAGTCTTCTACCTAAGCTTTCATTTATAAGCTTTCTATTTGATTTATGCACTTTGTGCAACAATGTGTTATAAATCTTTGATATGAGAGTTATTGCTATTCGTTTCGGCATAACTTGCAAAATGAACGTTTATTCATGAAGTATTGAATTGTTATAATCCTTTAGTCAAACCAAGTTGTCTTGGAGCAACCTCTATATGCAAAGTAAACTGAGATGAACATGTTTTTAAAACACTGTCATGATTAGTCAGTGTAGCGTATGTTATGCATAACATAGGATGTCGTTAGATTGATCCTCTACTTGATATCCACGGTATAGTTCTAAGTCAAAAGACGAACAAACGGTTCTTGGTTTAATTACCACTCAGTCTTACTATGTTAAAACAATTGTAATATCTTTTGTTAAAGCTATAATTCATTAAATCCTTATCAGTGTGAGTTCAATTATATACTATGTGTTTAGACTTGTTGAGCTTTTGTATGCTCATTCTTGTGAATAAAACCTTATTTGCAGACAAACCTGAAAGTTTAGGCACTACAAAGAAAGGAAAGAAGAAATGCGTAGACTAGTTTATATGCTTTCCTGATTGCTAGTCCCTTTTGTTATAGTCTTGATGACTTTTTGTAATATGAACCGGCAAAGTATGTAACCGAATATTATATCAATATTATCATGTTTTCTGACACATTCTTGTCATGTCTTTACTTCGATTAAACTTAGAATTGTTAAAACATAAACAATGTTTATAAGACTATGTATCTAAGTGAGGGTATTTGGTACGCTGAAAGTTCTGACTAAGAAATGAAGGTTAGGTTATCTAATTGCGCACTAATATCGATTTATCTTTATTGGGAAGCCCCCTTCAGATCTGAGAACTATCTCTAGTGCTGGTACTGTGAATCTTGGATCCATATAAAGCTTATAAATGATAGAATATCTAAATCATAGGGTTAAAAATTTGACCGATATATATATATGGTCTTATCCATATATACGAATGAACTACAAGTTGATACGTATAGAAGGAATGAGATCGAGATCAAGAATAGATCTATGGAGGAAGTTAAGGAAATTTATAATTTTATAGTCTGTAATAGACTAATTCAACCAATATGATTATGGAATCATTGGTTAAGTTACGAAAGATGTACGATATAATGTCGGACCCTTGTTCGGGCGGCCAGCGCCCGAATTCGGGGGCGTTATAGTATCACCTTTTTACAACAATAGAATAATTAAGTATAGCAATATTTATCCTTCAATGAAATTAATAACCCTAGGTAACAATAAGCTCTGCTACCCGAAACTCCCCTAAGATTATCACTCAATGAAATAAGCTCTTCACAAGATTCTAACCATTATACAACCTAGAACAAGCTCTCTAGATTTAATATAATAGCAACAATAAGATCTAGGAAATTAGACTATTCCAAGCAACAATCACACAAGCTCGGATTATTTAACATGTCTTCCGATAATCATAACAATACTCAAAAGCTTGACCACAATCATGTATCACTAATTGCTACTTATGATTAGGAATAATATCAATCACACGTAATACTGTCCCTTAATCTAGCAGATGAAATTAATCAAATTGACTTAACTGATCACATTAAACCAATCGGAATAAATATCATTCAACAGTTAAAATAGATTATCAAGAATGAACTTCATGTAAGAAGGAATAAATAGTGTATATTTAATCAAACCCTTACTTGTGAACAAGGTTCGACATCCCCTTCGAACTGAATAGAAGAACTAGCCTAACATAATAAATAAAATGAATACTTTCTTGAAATATAAAAAGGGTGAGGACAAAAACCTCACTATGGAGGTAATCCTCTTTCCCTACTACCTACATTAGAATTTGGAGAATATGGAGAATGGTGTGTGATTTAGTGTGTGAATTAGCAAAATACAAGCCTAACTTTACTTGGTATTTATAGGAACTCATGGTGTGCTAACCCATCATCATATGTCAAGATTAAACACCCAATCTACTCATGTGCATCAGCTAACTAAGGAAGTAGCCACCCAAAAACGTGCCCATGTGATGTGCTAAAAGTCCAAATCTGACAACTAAACTGATCAACACATTATAAGCTAATTTTGAATCAGCAGACCACTAATTTTGGACTTGGGCAAAGCCCGAAAGTTGTAGCCCCAGACTTTCTAATGAATTTAGGCTTTTGAATCACCTGATTTGGAGTTAGGAAGCTCAAGTTATGGCCCAAATACTTCAACTGGTCCGAACAGGAATCCAGTCCAGGCGAGATTCAGATCAGTTCACTTTGACACATTGTTTGGAGGCCCAAACGAACTCTGATATTTGCTCACCATACCTTTCTAGAAAGTTTGAGAAGTCTACTAAAATCTTCCAGAAGGCCACATTCTCATTTGGAAACTCTAACACCATCCAAATCTCAAGTGAAGCCCCAGAGGTCAATCTGTCCAGAAGCCAAACAATATGAAATTTTCAGCTTCAACGTCCGTTGGTAAAATGGTCATAACTCTCTCATCCGAGCTTTGATTTAGGCATTTTAAGATGATCCGAAAAGATAAGAAGTAAATCTACAACTTTTATTCTTTGAGCATTAAGAGATATTGGTTGGACGAAGGACAAAATTGGGCCTCAAGTGGACGGACTAATTTCAAAATAGTCTAAAAGTGCGGAAACAACACAATTTTCATTTAATGCCTCCATTTGCAACCTAAATCAAAATATAAGAATAGTGAGTACATTTATGTGCCAAATAAGTATAAAAGACTAGACATTAAGAGATAAAAACATAACATTATTTATACTTATCACTCAACATACTTTATAATTTGCATATCTCACCCGTAAGTATATCATTTTATCAATTTAACACCTTACTATTTAGAATAATAATTATAAGAAAATTAAATTCTCTTTATTAAAAATTCGGGGTCTTACAAGCTCCCCTCCTTATGAATTTCGTCCTCGAAATTACGTACGTACCAGGCATTCTAAAGAGATATATAAGGATACTTAGCTTTCATTTCAGATTCTAGCTCCCATGTCATTTCCTCTATATCATAATTTCCCCATTGCTCATCTCCTGGTTTTCAGATACCATTCTTAAATACGACCATAAAACAAAAGGTTAATTAAAGAAATTGACATGTCACATCTTGTCCCTACATCCAGACTGACTAATTAAATAACGAAGTTATAACTTAGGTAGGACATGTTAGCGAAGGATTTTACTAGTCTCTCCCTTCATAGTACTAATCCCAGATCTCCGCTAGAGATCATATCCCTAAGCTTTGATACTAAATGTGACGTTCCCAAAATTCGGGTCTCTAAACTAAGCCACCCGAACTTGGGTCGCTAGAATACAACACCACTACAAACACGAATCTTTCTATTTACAAATGTTATTACAACAACAATATTCACACTCAAAAATAATAACACTCTACATAAAGGTACAGTCAATAACTATTTTAGGAATCAAAACTTTTGGAAAATGATCGAGGAAACCTTCGTACATTGGATGTAACGATCGGGAATTTTAGATTTCCTTGTAACCCGAGTCATGTATTAATAAAATGAACTTTTATTTATATTTATATTATCATGTGTTATGTGCTTAAAGTTGTGTTGCAACCTAGAAAATGTGTATGTGTTAAATTTTACGTGTTGTTGTGTCGTTGGAGTGAATAAATTGATTTTTGTGAAAATTCGTAAAATTAATATTCCTGAGGCACGTTTCTCGAGACACTATTCACGAGTACTATTCACGCCCGAATATTTTTGCGTCTCTTTCTATTAATTTTGTTAAGACGTGTATGCGAAGGAATAATTTTTTCAAGTGTCAAAAATTTTATTGGAGCTGATACGTGATTTAATCTGTATCCGAAATGTATAATATGGGTGATCTGAATAAATGGACAAATCCCATAATAAATATTTTTACGCATCCCAATAATTTATGGGAGTACCCATTTTAATTTTGGGTAGAGTTATTTACCAAATTTGGTACAAAAGTGAGAGTATTTGGATATATTTATCTGTATATTTTCATTAATTGGAGAGGCAATTAAGCCTCAACCAATCAGGAGGGAGCATTAATTGAATTAGCCAATCAGACGAGGGAGGGTAGACCGTCACATTACACTAAACGTGGGTTTGATAACTTCATAAAACATCCTCCTCAAATTTGTTTTCAAGAGCTCGGGCAAAGCATTTTTTTGCTTACCAATTCATTCCCCATCCTCCCGAATCCACCTTATCTCCCCATCAGCTCATTTTCCTTCTCATTCAAACCATCATCATACTTCCTATTTGCAAGCAAGGAGAGAGCTACAGAGAGAGAGAGAGAGGGAGTACCATAGAGAGAGAAATAAGGAAGTAGCAAAAGAGAAGGAGTGTTCGGGAAGAAGAAGGAAAGCAAGGAAGGAGGGAAAAGAAGGAGAAGAGCAACAAGAGGGAGTCCAGGAGCACTCTAGCAACCATCTCATCCTACACAAAGCAAGCAACAAAGAGGTAATCACAAACCACAACCATTTCTTCTCCAATTGAAGTTTTCATGAGTTTTTTTTTGCTTTCATGCTTGCGGGTTGGATTTTGTTGATTTTTGTTGTTGTTGGTTGTGTTGAATCTACCATGGAGGTTCTTAAGAAGCTATATAAACCATTAACACCCTCAAAGTGGAACAAAAACAAGGAAAGATCTGAACCTTGGCTTAAAGGATGAACTTTGGACATTTTTGGACTTTTGGACCTTTGGACTGTTAAAAGACTGTAAAGCCTTGATGGTGTAATTATCTTAATTGTTTGTTGTTATAATATCATACTTCCCTGAGTTGTGAAGATAACCTAGTTGGAATGAATCAAAATGACGCTATAATGAAGTCACAGTTGCCATTTGTGTGAGATATTTCGTGGTTGCGAAAAACAGAGCATGCAGTTTATGTTTTAGCTCAGGATTTGGTCATGTTAGTGATTATGGGTCGTCTTGAAATTGTGATATGTTGTAGCCTCGTGTCTTGGGAATCCATAGAATCCGTAAGGGATCAAATTGATCGAGTATAGGAAGAGTTATAGCAGCTGGAGCGAGGCGAGGTGACTGTGTCGCGGAACTGCAGGAACTGCAGTTCGCTACTGCAACTGCTACTGCATGGCGCCTGGTCCGGGTTGGGTCAGGCTGGACTAGGTCGGGTCAGGCCGGATCGGGTCGGGTCGGATCGGATTGGACCCAGTAAATTTTTCCCGCGAGTCTAAAACTTATATTTTTGTACAAAATGATTAGAAATGCTTATATCTGGTTGAAGCCTTATGTGCTTAATTTATACCCGTGTCAACCAAAGCGATGTTGTCTTATGGCGTAAATTGAATAAACTGATGTGGCAATCAATGTATTTTAATCAATCAATGTATTTTACTGATGTGATGACTGCAATGAACCTAGTCCTTATGTGACTAATATTTATGATGATTTTAATGAACTATGTAGGATATTTTTGACGGACGATTAACGTCAAGATATTAACGCACGTACAAGGCAAGTTCCTTACTCAACCCTCATTTAATTGTGCGAGTTTTCCTTAACTCATTTATCTATCGAGCAAGTCTCCTATCTTATTCAAGTTATTATTGTGCAAGCTTACTTACCCTACTCAACTTTATATTCGAGCAAATATTATTTATTGGGCATGCTTTTTGAGTCTCTTAACTCCGTTCAAGTTACTTATCGATTTAGCAATTAATGTGCTAGTGTTCATACTTGTATTCAAGTACTGCAATGAAAGCCCATTTCATGCAGTGTTATATACTGTGTGATTCCAAAGATTATGAATTGTTATTCATTCAAGATATTATTGATGTTATGATACATGCTACTGAACCTTACAGTTCTTTATTCCATAAACTGTTTGAAAGTTATGTCAAAGCTAATTGCTTCAGCTAGACACTTATTGATTTGTTTATTGAGGTGAGGTTAAGTCCTCCAACTATTATTGTTGTTAAGTAAAGTTGTCCGATCAAATTGCTTTGGTCCGGACTCCCATGTAAAGTTGAGAAGAACAACCCTCATAGTAGGGGAAATTGTATAAACGTCGGGAAACCGACACACGCGTAAATGGAAAATGTAAGGCTTATGCATAACGCCAGGTACCCTAGGCTGATCACCTATTGTACCAGTTTTGTAGATTATCGGATGAATTTCCAGTAATTCTAGAATAGAGTTTTGTGCCCTGTTGCTCACTCAGTATTGAATAGTCTCTTTCTTTGGGAAACTTTGAAATCCTTCGGTCCTTAGCGGCCACTATAACGGTGATGAAAGAAGTTGTTTATTTCCTTATGTTATCTAAATTTTTTACTCCTGTGAGCTATAAAATCATTCATGTGATTATTCACTACTTTAATACTTGCGGGGCAAATTTGTTGCTCACCCTTGCTTTCCTTAAAACATTTCAGTTAGTGCGGCACGTGGCGAGAGCTCAGGAAAAGATAAGAGAAAGGGGAAAGCTACTGATTAGTGTATTTTGTTGTTCTAGAATTACCGTTTGTATTAAGACATATTTACCCTTTTGTATTATGTTATGTTTTGTAATAGTATTGATTTCGAGACTTGGGACAGGTTTATTTATGTTACATCAATGTAAATATTCCTTTATTCCGCTACAAGTTATCGATTGTATCATTTTGGTATTAGATAGTGATGAACCAGGTCCGTGGCTCAGGTGACCCGGATTTGGGGGCGTCACATTGGAGGCCATGCCTCTAAGTTATAATAAATATAATAGGACTTGAGAATTAGCCTTGGTTGACCTATGAGAACCCAAAGAAACACGGAAGATTTATGTCCTCCTCATTCTAATGCTATCATTTTTGACGCCACGTTATTTTATAATTTGATGAGGACAACCACTACTCGGACCACTATAGTTACTAACTCGGACCATCACTCCACACTCTGGCTAGTCTCAGCTACACTTTTATCACCTGAAAGGAATTGCGAAGCAAAAGGGTGAGCTCAACTAGCCTAGTAAAGAGTATTATGAATAAGATAATAAAGAATAAATTATTTTTAGTCTTCAACAATGATAAATCTTATAAGATATCATAGACAACAAGTTTTAAATCGACAACTGTAGTGGAACAAGCAATCCATTAGAAGAGCAAAGTAGACCATAATGTCAACTATGTTCTCTAATTTAAAAGTTCACCATCAATATTTTATCTCTATAACACCAATCAATAGTTCATGTTCATAATCACGCAAACTAACAGTTCATAGTTATAATCATGTCGATCAATTCATCTTTGTACCAAAGCCAAATACATTCAACTATAACACCAATGGTCATGATCATACCAGTCTACAGCCTTTGGTCATAATCATACTAGTCAACACTTCTTATTTGTACTCAGGCCAAAGAGAAATTTCACCACAATGATTATAACAATGATATAATGAATGAACAGAATAATCAGAATAATAAGATAAAGAATAAACATTAGAGATTTGCAATTTAATTTTTACCTAAAGTCCTATCTAAACTATCGACACGATAACCAAATTGTGGAGTCAAATTCAAGAATGATATTCAAGATTCATATTTCAAAGATAATGATTAAAATCTAATAAGAAGGTTCAGGTAAATAAAAAGTTCAAGTAAAGTGATACTAGATGAAGCGTAAACCTCAAAGGAATTTTTAATCATTTCAGGAATTATAGAGGTAATACTTACCATAGTAAGTTTAGATTTAAAAGTATGAGAGAAAATGATATCTCTTACGAGTACAAAAGAAATGATATCCCTTACGAATGCGAAAAAAGTGATAAACCTTTACGAGTATGAAATAAAATGATATCCCTTTACGAGTATGAAAGAATGATAACCCCTTTTATGGGTATGAAATAAATGATCACCCTTTACGAGTATGAAGAAAATGACATTACTTACGAGTATTAAAGAATGATAACCCCTTAACTTGATATTGTGAAACATAAAATTAATAGTCGAATAAATCCTTCCTTGTTCGTCTTTGCAGCAGTAAAGAATCTTGCTTTTGGGTCTTCTAGAGTTTTCAAAATCTCTTTATATATTCACAAAAATTGTAGCTCTCAAAAAGATACCCGAAATAGACTCAAGAATCACTCCATTAGGAGTTAGTATGACTAAGTTGTAAAATTTCAAAACTAGGGCTGAAAATAGTGACGAAAATCAGGACAGATTACAGTTTTTAGCATTTTAAGGCATGAAGATAGCATCAGATGACTTTTCTTCCTTCTTCAAAGTTGTAGAGAACGAAAAACTGAGGAAAACAGGCTTTGGAATCACTCGATTCTGACAAAGGATGAATTTACTATGATTTTTCTAAAGTTCTGCTGAACATAAGAAAATCTCACTCTGGAATTCAAAGAATAATGCAACAAAATATTTCAAAACTAAAAATGACTTGGAATGTAAATGTAGCACTCTACTGATATTTACTAACACTTAAGGTAGCTTAGCATACTTAGAGAGAAACTTACACTAAGAAATTTTTAGAGAGTAAAGAAATTAAAAGCAAGGAAGTTGTGAATTTCCTTATGTTAACCCCTCCTATTTATAGCAAAAAAATCTTCCATATTTTATAAATATAAAATTCATCCATTATCATTCTTTATTCAAAAGCTAAATCATTATTTATTCAAAAGATAAATCATTATCTTTACTTATTCAGAAGATAAATCATTATCAATATTTATTCAAAAGCTAAATCATTATTTATTCAAAAGATAAATTATTATCTTTATTTATTCAAAAGATAAATTATTATCAATATTTATTCAAAAGTTAAATCACTATCTATTCAAAAGATAAATTATTATTTATTCAAAAGATAAATTATTATCATTATTTATATCACTAATATTATAGACTAGCAATTCCGGTAACCCGATTGTTCCCAGGAAAGAGGGGGTATTCCGTATAAATGGCGCACAATTAAATAACCCCTTTCCTCGACAGAACTTCTATACATTGTCAATAATGCTAACTAACTTAATAATATCATATCAAATAATATGAGTTATTGTGTCGTGCCAATTATTGAATCAATAATATGAAATATTGTGCATATGTTACTGTAACAATTATTGAATTAAAAATATAAAATATTGTGCAGATGTTACTGTAATAATTATTGTGTTAGAATACTATACAATTGCTACTGTAACAATTATTGAATCAATAATATGAAATACTATGCAATAGCGTGTGTTGCTGTGAAATACCGCGTACTACAGTGTAACATTGCGTGCTACTGTACTTTTATCACCGGGTATTTTATCAGTTCAAGATGATAGTACCGTTGACAATTTTTATTAAAGGTGATAATAAAAAAAATATTTCTATCATTTTCGGTATCCAACAATTAGTCGTTATGGGACCCACCAATGATTATTTATTTCGGCGCCGTCATACTTTACCGAATATAATATTCCCCGACAGAAGGAATATTCACCGACAGAACCAATATTCCCTGACATACTTTATAATTTGCACATCTCACCCATAACTATATTATTTTATCAATTTAACCACTTACTGTTTAGAATAATAATTATAAGAAAATTAAATTCTCTTTATTAAAAATTTGGGGTCTTACAAGTTATGCATTTGAGAATCAAAATTCATATGATCAAATAAATAAGACTTGTAAAAAATTTCATGTTTTATGTTTGATTGGGACATTGTATGGTAGAAGGATTGAATTGAACGGTAACTATTCACAGAATATGTGACGCCCCCAAATCTCTACACTCCCCTGTAGCAGATCTGGTGATCACGTGAAACTATACAACTATAAATATTCAATAAAATATGACTTTTATCTATCCAAGGTTCACAGTATCCCATAACAGGTATTAGTTCCGGCCAGAACGTTGTCTGTGTTTGGATACCCTCACTTAGATATATAGATTCATATCTTATGAATATCTCTTTCATATCAATATTCCCTATCTATCTGACATTCACAGTATTAATGATAAGATTGTCCATAGAACTGAGGGGCGCATTCCGGTAAAGATGGCACCTTACCGGCGCTCATTAAGTGTAACCTCAGAGCTTATAGGACTCTCAACATCATTTAGATACCCTCATTCAGATGTATAGTTCATATAGACACTGTATTTAACTTAGTACAACTATTCTAAAGAATTTAAAGATCAGAGTATAACGCATTCTATGACATAAAGGATCATAATATATTACATAACATTTTGTTCGGTTACATCATTTGTTATACTAAGTTATTACAACAACAAGTCTTTAAAAGACTTAAAGTATTCAACAACAGAAATTAAAGCTAATAAGCATGGCTTTTCCCCTTATCAGTCCCAGACGTGCCAGAGATATCATTTATAGCTGCAAAAGAAGATATGCGCAAGAATGAGCTACAAATGCTCAGCAAGTTCATTTAACAATGTAAACACCATGTGTTTGATTGGAAAGATGTCAATGATGTATACTGAGGATTCTGTACATGAACCATATATTTCATTTAGTTCTATCAGTCTTTAATGACTTAGAACCATTTGAGTTTTTGGATATCTGGTAGGTGATCAGCCTCACCAATATCCTAGGAGTATGCATATCATCCTACCATTTGTGGTCAATATATTATCGACATTTATTGGCCTTCCTATGAAGGCATTTCCATTTACTCAGTATAAGATGTCTTACCAAACAATTTGGTTTGACATAACAATTTACGCTCGAATAAACAATATATGAATAATGATTCATTTCTTAAGTTATGCTGAATAAGAAGCAATAACTTTCACAATAATTGATAGCAAGATGTATGAACTTGCATAATATAAGTTGAGTAAGGTTAGGACACTTGCTCAAAAGTAAATAAGTTCGGAATACTTGCCTTAGCGTAGCTCACTATAATTTAGTACAATCGGTCAACGCACGTAGTCTACGTATACCAATAATAAGCGTTAGCACGTATATAAACATGTATCACACTAATCTAAACAAGTTTCATTAAGGTTCGACGTTGATTCGGTATCTCGGTCGTGTCCTTAATAGCTAAACACATAGATTGTTCGATAAAGCTTCATTTGGAAGTCTAATTATTAGTCTCAACAATTTAATTATTATTTATAATATTTTTAGAAGCTTGGTATTATTTTTAAATAATTTTCAGAAGCTTGGACGTATTTTTAAATAATTTTACAAGTTTAGAAATATTTTTAAATGATTTAATTATCATTTAGAATAATTTTAAATCATTTAATATGTTATTTAAATAATTTATTTATCATTTAGAATATTTTTAGATATTTAAAATATTATTTAAATGATTTATTTATCATTTATAATATTTTTAGAAAAATAGAATATTATTTAAATGATTTATTTTATCATTTAATAATATTTTTATAATTTATTTTATCATTAAAATAATTTATTTATTACTTATAATAATTTTTTAAAACTTAATTTAATATTTAAATGATTTAATTATCATTTAAAGTAATTTTTAAATACTTAATATATTATTTAAATGATTTATTTATCATTAATAATATTTAAATATTTAATATTTTATTTAATTATTATATATAATAATTTTATTTACCTTAATATCATTTTTAAATAATTAACATAATTATTTAATAATTTAATATCATTTTTAAATAATTAAAACAATTATTAAATGATTTATCATAATTATTATTTATTATTTAATTAAATTAAATAATATATCAGAATATATAAAAATATTAAAACTAATTTTTTTATAATTAAAAAATAAATTTTCGGATTTATTTATTAATTATTAATAATTATTTATTATTTATTTATTATTTTATAATTTATTTAATTAATTTTTATTTTATTTTTATTAAAAATCCGTCGCTAAAGGGTTTTAGCGACAGTCTGCATAGAATAATAGGTTTCTGGGTTTGTACATGAATTTCGTCGCTAAAGGTGTTCTTCATGAAGAACACTTGGTTAATGTCCAACAGTGACTTTTGACCTCAAATTAATCTCAGCTCGTTTGATGTTTGTGTTTGATTTTTGTTTGTTGTTATAGCCAACATGGCAGTGTACAACGACATATCAATTTCCATCTCAAATTATATCATATCATGCTAGAAATTTTATGGTCAAACTACCCCGTTCATGACTGTTCTTGAGTTTCTGGGTAACCTAGAAACTCATCCAATCATAACGGTCAACGCAGTTTGACTGCTAAATCCGTTCGATTGATTGTTTGTTTATGTGTTTTAAGGGTTCAAGATTAAAGTCTATATAGCATACAACAACTCTACATCAATAAACTACACAAACTATGTCATCTAGGCTATTTCTGGGTTAATCAAAAGTCTGACATCAAACTGTCAGACATTCATACGATTTCTGGGTTACCCAGAAATCAGTCCCCCATGGTCGGTCAATGGATTTTGACCATTAATAACTTTCAACCTAGAGATAATTTAACTATTCTACCAATTGGATCTTAAAGCTAACATGGCATGCTACTGATTCATACTTTAAAACACATCAAACAAACATTTTAAGCCGATCAAAAGCTCTGACAAAAAGGCCTGTCAGACTGTTCTTGACTGCCAAGAACAGTTTGAGTTTTTGGCTTGATTTTCATATCTAGATGTTATGTAAACATGTTTTAACCGCCCAGATCACTTAATAACCTATTAACAAGTATTCTTAAACATCTAAAACACAAAAAATTTCTAGGCTTGAAGATCAAACATAAAATTAGGGTTTGCACCTTTTTCTTCAAAGTTTTAATTCCTAGCTTCTGATTCTGAACTTGGGCTTGCAGAGGCTTGTTTAGGCTTGATAATTAAGTGTCTAGGTTTACAATTTCGTAGGTTTTAACCTCAGCATCTCATTCTATTTATAGTGATTTGAAGTTAGGATTTCCTAGCTAATTTCCAAACTTTTGCCTCCTAAAAGATCCTAGGCTTGGGACTTGTGTTGCTCCCATCTGATCTAATTAATCTACTTGTGCTGGAGTGTGTCAAGCACAAGCTTGCACACTCCTAGCTTAATTTTCATTGGCTAGGGTTTTATTTTTCTTTTATTTACTTACTAATTAAATCTAGATTTTTGTTAATCATGATTAGGATGTTAAATTAAGTTTAGTAATACCCTAATTATGGTTATATATCATAATTAAGGTTTTACATTTCATAATTTTGGGTTATTGAACCAAATTAGGGTTTTAGGGTTTCTAATTAGGGTTTAGGGTTTTCAATTCCACAATTAGGGTTTTAATCTTTCGTTTAGGGTTTAGTTTAATCTTAATAGTTCATAATTAATGTTATGATTCATTATTTAAATCTTAATTACATCAATTAAGATTATTGTACAATAATTAGGGTTTTAATTAATCAATTCGGACAATTATTACCAATTAGGGTTTTCAATTTAGGGTTTCTATTTCCGCGTAACATTTTAAACCCTATTTAACTTATTTTAAAATTTTATCAATTAATATAATATTATATTAATGTCGAAGCACGACAAAGCACTTCATCATTTCCAAGCACGACACAGCAGCTTACAAAAATAATTTGCCGAGACGCTTCTCGGTGAATTCGCCGGAAGCACGACAAATCATTTTGTCCGATTAAGCACGACATAGCTGCTTGGTGAATTTTTTTTTATTTGACCTAATTATTTAATAAAATACACATTCACATAATATTAAATCAAAACAAGAAGTTTCATTTCATAAACACATAATTTATATTTACAAATCTTATCAGGATTCGGAATCTCACATTCACCCCCACTAATAAGAATTTCGTCCTCGAAATTTACAGTGCAGTTTATGAAAATAAATGTGGGTAGTTATCTCGCATTTTACTCTCGAGCTTTCACGTAGCTTCCTCGATATTCTGATTTCTCCAGATAACCTTAACTGAATGTATCTTTTTATTTCGCAAATTTTGTTCTTTCCTATCCACAATTTCAATAGGAATTTCTTCATATGATAAGTCCTTCTCGATTTGAATGGGCTCGTAATCGATAACGTGTTTATAATCAGGTTTGTACGGTCGTAACATGGACACATGAAACACGTTATGAATATATTCTAGTTCAGGAGGTAGGGCTACCTCATAGGCTACCTCACCTATCCTCCTCAATATTTGAAATGGCCCAATAAATCTCGGACTCAATTTTCCTTTCTTGCCGAAACGTATTTTTCCCTTCCACGGAGATACTTTTAAGAACACGTGAGTACCGACTTTGAAATCTTGTAACTTTCTGTGTTGATCATCATATTTCTTCTGTTGATCTTGTGACGCTTGTAATCTTCCCCGTATAACTCGAACTACCTCTGTGGTTTGTTGCACTATTTCAGGTCCTAACATTTGTCGCTCTCCGACCTCATCCCAACATAAAGGCGTTCTACATTTTCTTTCGTATAGGGCTTCAAAAGGTGGCATTCCTATGCTGGCATGGTAACTATTGTTGTATGCAAATTCTACCAAAGGTAATGGATCTTCCCAACTTCCCTTGAAATCCATGATGCAAGAGCGCAACATGTCTTCCAATGTCTGGATGGTTCTCTCACTCTGACCGTCAGTTTGTGGATGGTATGCTGTACTTAGTCTCAACTGAGTTCCTAAATTTTTCTGGAGACTTATCCAAAAATTTGAAGTAAATCGTGGATCTCTGTCTGATACTATAGAAACAGGGACTCCATGTCTAGAAATGATTTCATTGATGTAAAGTCTGGCTAACTGGTCTAGACTGAAGTTGATTTTAATGGGTAGGAAATGAGCTGATTTGGTAAGACGATCTACAATTACCCAAATGGCATTGTGACCCTTTTGTGTGGTTGGAAGGCCAACTAAGAAATCCATGGTAATATGCTCCCATTTCCACTCAGGAATTTCTAAGGGCTGTAATAATCCACTTGGTTTCTGATGTTCAGCTTTAACCCTTTGACACGTTAAACATTTACTCACCCAATCCGCTACTTCTCTTTTCATGTTAGACCACCAAAAATGTTGGCTCAGGTCTTTATACATTTTTGTACTCCCTGGATGTACAGCGAATTTAGAACTGTGGGCTTCATTCAGTATTTCGTCTTTTAGTTCTTGTACTGAAGGTACCCAAATTCTATTTTCGTATCTTAGTACTCCATCCTTATCCACTCTAAACTTAACATTCTTTTTATGAGTTATGTCAGCCTTACACTTTTGACATTCTGTATCCGTCTCCTGTAGTCCTTTGACTCTGTCCAATAAAGTCGAACTAGCTTCCATGACAAATAACTTCTGGGTAGAGTTGACTGGAACTCTGACCTCAATCTCAAGTTTATCAAACTCTTTTATCAATATTTCGTTATTGGTCATTACATTTAATTTCTCTTGGTTCTTTCGACTCAATGCATCTGCTACGATGTTGGCTTTCCCTTGATGATATAAGATCTCACAATCAAAATCTTTTATCAACTCTAGCCATCTCCTTTGTCTCATATTTAACTCCTTCTGTGTGAAAATATATTTCAGACTCTTGTGATCTGTATATATCTCACACTTCTCCCCGTACAAATAATGCCTCCAAATTTTTAAGGCAAATACTACGGCGGCTAATTCAAGATCATGCGTAGGATACCTCTTCTCATAATCTTTGAGTTGTCTTGATGCATATGCAATCACTTTCCCATGTTGCATTAACACACACCCTAACCCCTTGTGTGATGCATCACTATAAACAACGAGACCTCCTGTATCATCTGGTAAAGATAACACTGGTGTCATACTTAATCGCTTCTTCAACTTTTGGAAGCTTTCTTCACATTTGTCTGTCCAGACGTACTTCACCGTCTTTCGAGTCAAATTGGTTAGCGGGGTTGCTATCTTTGAAAAACCTTGTATAAAACGCCGATAATACACTGCTAAACCGAGAAAACTTCTTACTTCTGTTGGAGTTGTTGGTTGTTCCCAATTCACAACCGCTTCTATCTTGGCTGGATCCACCGCTATTCCATTCTTGTCAATTACATGACCCAAGAACTGGACTCGTTCCAACCAGAATTCACACTTGGAAAACTTTGCATAAAGTTGTTCCTTGCGTAATATCTCCAATACGCTTCTTAAGTGTTCAGCATGCTCCTCTTTTGTTCTCGAGTATACTAAAATATCATCGATGAACACTACGACAAATTTGTCCAAGCATGGTTTAAACACTCTGTTCATTAAGTCCATGAATGCTGTCGGCGCATTTGTTAATCCAAAAGACATCACAAGAAACTCATAATGTCCGTAGCGTGTCCTAAACGCTGTCTTCGGCACATCTTCTTTTCTTACCTTTAATTGATGATAACCCGATCGTAGGTCGATCTTCGAAAAGTATTCGGCCCCTTTCAACTGGTCAAACAGATCATCAATTCGTGGTAAAGGATATTTGTTCTTTATTGTTAACTTATTTAATTCTCTATAATCAATGCATAACCTTAACGTTCCATCCTTCTTCTTTACAAATAACACCGGTGCTCCCCAAGGTGAAACACTAGGTTGTATGTACTTCTTGTCTAAGAGTTCTTGTAGCTGCACAAGTAACTCCTTCAACTCTACAGGTGCCATTCTGTACGGTGCCTTTGAAACTGGTGCCGTACCCGGCGCTAGATCAATAACAAATTCGATCTCCTTGTCCGGAGGTAAACCAGGTAAGTCATCTGGAAACACATCCGGAAATTCTCTAACTACAAGTATTTGCTCTAGCTTTACTCCTTTTCGAGTATCTACTATGTATGCCAAATAGCCTGTACAACCCTTCCTAAGCAATCTCTCTGCTTGCATTACTGTCAGACAGTGAGATCGTTTAGGTGAACAACCCCCTTTGAACACTACATTTGATTCTAAATCAGTCACTAGATTCACCCGCTTCCGCTGGCAGTCAATTATTGCATTTAATTCCCCAGCCAATCCATTCCTAAGATTATATCAAATTCCCCTAGTTGTATAGGAATGAGGTTCACAAGAAACTTGTGTCCCTTAATCTCTACGGCACAATTCTTATATACAGTTTTGACGGGAATTATTTTATTGTTTGCGATTTCCACATTAAAAGGTATGTCTAAGTCTTCGCATGGCATTATCAATTTCTTAGCAAAGCTATTAGACACAAATGAACAAGTAGCACCAGAATCGAACAACACATATGCATTTAAAGTGTCGATAGGGATGATACATGTTACCACGTCTGATGCAGCAACAGCATCCCTTGTCGTCATATTAAACGTTCTTGCGGTTGGACGACCTGGACCCCTAGCTCCTGCTACTGTTGGTTTGGGGTTATTGTTTGGGACTTGGTTTCCTCCCCCAGATTGGTTTCTGTTCCTCAGGCAATTCCTAGACACATGCCCCGTTGCACCACAAGTATAGCAGGTAAAATTCGGGTTACTTTGACGAGTATTATCGTTACCCTTTTTTAGGACAATAGGAGGAATAATGTCCCTCTTGCCCACAATGGTAACAAGTAACCACCCTCTGGCGACATAATCCTAGGTGATTCTTTCCACATATGGCACAACGACCCACCTTATTGTTATTGTTCTGGTTTCTGTTGTTGTTGTTATTGTTGTAATTGTTACCCCTCCTTACAAAATTTGTAGAAATAGTGGCATCCCACTTCCTTTTGTTATTATTAGTACCCCCTGTACTAACTTCTCCTTTAAACTTCCCTCCTTCATTCAGACTTTTCTTCTCCTTATGAAATTTTATTAAAGCTTCATTCTCATTTTCAGCTATGATAGCTTTCTCGAGAATTTCAGGAAAAGTTTTCACTTGGAACACTGACAACTTACTACGAATTTGGGGTTTCAATCCCTTTTCGTACCTTCTGGTCTTCCTTACCTCTGTATCGACCTGGTGTGGGGCAAACCTGGCTAATTCATTGAACTTAGCCGTATACTGGGATACGGTACGCTCTCCTTGTTTCAATTCTAGGAATCGTACCTCCATACGATCCTGCATTGATTGGGAAAAATAATTTTCGAAGAATAGTTCCTTAAACCTAGTCCAATGAATTATACCTTCACAAATTTTAGTATTTTCCCACCAATGGTTTGTCTCACCCTTGAGGAAAAAGGTGGCAAAGATCGTCTTTTGATCTTCGCCAACATTAGTTACCCTAAAAAAATTTTCTATCTCGGTAACCCACGTTTGTGCCTCAATAGGTTCCGCGGCTCCCTTAAATTCCGGTGGTCCTACAAGTTTAAAATCTTTGAATATAGTACCCTGTGGATTAACTGGGGTAGGTTGAGGTGGTGGACGATTTTGTAAAGTTTCTAAGAGTATATCTACCAACTGTTGTGTGGGATTTGGTTCGGTGGTCTCAGTTCGGGCTTGGGCTCTTCTTCCTGATGCCATGACTCTAAAATAAAGAAAAGCAAGTATAAATACAAAGATATGCTTACATAGGACTAACAATTTGATTACATAAATACAATTTGTATATAACATGCAACAACAATTACATATTCGACTAGTAATTATACCACTACTAGTTATTACAAGGATTTCCTATTTTACAACTCAAAATTTTGATATCGTACAAAGTACAATACATAAACTTAAACACTACTAAACTGAACTATCACGCATCCCCTTATAAGCATCTCGTATCATATGACCAACTACTGCTCTATCGATCATATAATCATCCTTCTCCTCCTCCACAGGATACCTATACACCCTTCGTTCTAGGCCATCAAATGCAGTCTTACACCTCCTGTCAGCTCTGTACGCCTGCATTTGTGCATCCTGTTTCTCCCTTTGAGTGTTCTGAAGAAGTGTCCTCAGACGCCGAGTCGTATCTCGCTCACTCTCTAGTAAACCTGCCGCTATGCCTGCCCGAGAGTTAGCAGCCTCTAGCTCCACCGTCGACTGCTGCACCAACTCAATAACTATCTCTTCGTGTCTATCGACACTCATCATCTGGCCCGCTCCAATATCCTCCTCAGAATCAGGGTCTACTAACTGCCCATCTACAGGGTTCTCTGCCTCCTCTGCATCTAATATCTCCTCGTCATGGATAAGTTCCTCCTCCTCTGGGTCTTCATCTTCTAAATCTAGCTCAGGGGTAGCCAGCTCATAATCAGGCACCTCATCGGGCTCACTATCTGATAACCATCCTATGTGTTGATGTACTCCTGCCATCCTACAAAAGAATTTTAATATATTTAGTATTTATGGGGAAACAAATTTACATATAAGATAAAGCTTTTAAGATTATTTTATGTATGATTAAGTATTTTACGGACTCAAAGATTATATCCTAAGGTATTTCCTAACTACCTTAGAGCTATAATCTACAACTCTGATACCAACCTGTGACGCCCCCAAATCTCTACACTCCCCTGTAGCAGATCTGGTGATCACGTGAAACTATACAACTATAAATATTCAATAAAATATAACTTCTATCTATCCAAGGTTCACAGTATCCCATAACAGGTATTAGTTCCGGCCAGAACGTTGTCTGTGTTTGGATACCCTCACTTAGATATATAGATTCATATCTTATGAATATCTCTTTCATATCAATATTCCCTATCTATCTGACATTCACAGTATTAATGATAAGATTGTCCATAGAACTGAGGGGCGCATTCCGGTAAAGATGACACCTTACCGGCGCTCATTAAGTGTAACCCCAGAGCTTATAAGACTCTCAACATCATTTAGATACCCTCATTCAGATGTATAGTTTATATAGACACTGTATTTAACTTAGTACAACTATTCTAAAGAATTTAAAGATCAGAGTATAACGCATTCTATGACATAAAGGATCATAATATATTACATAACATTTTGTTCGGTTACATCATTCGTTATACTAAGTTATTACAACAACAAGTCTTTAAAAGACTTAAAGTATTCAACAACAGAAATTAAAGCTAATAAGCATGGCTTTTCCCCTTATCAGTCTCAGACGTGCCAGGGATATCATTTATAGCTGCAAAAGAAGATATGCGCAAGAATGAGCTACAAATGCTCAGCAAGTTCATTTAACAATGTAAACACCATGTGTTTGATTGGAAAGATGTCAATGATGTATACTGAGGGTTCTGTACATGAACCATATATTTCATTTAGTTCTATCAGTCTTTAATGACTTAGAACCATTTGAGTTTTTGGATATCTGGTAGGTGATCAGCCTCACCAATATCCTAGGAGTATGCATATCATCCTACCATTTGTGGTCAATATATTATCGACATTTATTGGCCTTCCTATGAAGGCATTTCCATTTACTCAATATAAGATGTCTTACCAAACAATTTGGTTTGACACAACAATTTACGCTCGAATAAACAATATATGAATAATGATTCATTTCTTAAGTTATGCTGAACAAGAAGCAATAACTTTCACAATAATTGATAGCAAGATGTATAAACTTGCATAATATAAGTTGAGTAAGGTTAGGACACTTGCTCAAAAGTAAATAAGTTCGGGATACTTGCCTTAGCGTAGCTCACTATAATTTAGTACAATCGGTCAACACACGTAGTCTACGTATACCAATAATAAGCGTTAGCACGTATATAAACATGTATCACACTAATCTAAACAAGTTTCATTAAGGTTCGACGTTGATTCGGTATCTCGGTCGCGTCCTTAATAGCTAAACACATAGATTGTTCGATAAAACTTCATTTGGAAGTCTAATTATTAGTCTAAACAATTTAATTATTATTTATAACATTTTTAGAAGCTTGGTATTATTTTTAAATAATTTTCAGAAGCTTGGAAGTATTTTTAAATAATTTTACAAGTTTAGAAATATTTTTAAATGATTTAATTATCATTTAGAATAATTTTAAAACATTTAATATGTTATTTAAATAATTTATTTATCATTTAGAATATTTTTAGATATTTAAAATATTATTTAAATGATTTATTTATCATTTATAATATTTTTAGAAAAAGTAGAATATTATTTAAATGATTTATTTTATCATTTAATAATATTTTTAGAATTTATTTTATCATTAAAATAATTTATTTATTACTTATAATAATTTTTAAAACTTAATTTAATATTTAAATGATTTAATTATCATTTAAAGTAATTTTTAAATACTTAATATATTATTTAAATGATTTATTTATCATTAATAATATTTAAATATTTTAATATTTTATTTAATTATTATATATAATAATTTTATTTACCTTAATATCATTTTTAAATAATTAACATAATTATTTAATAATTTAATATCATTTTTAAATAATTAAAAGAATTATTAAATGATTTATCATAATTATTATTTATTATTTAATTAAATTAAATAATATATCAGAATATATAAAAATATTAAAAATAATTTTTTTATAATTAAAAATAAATTTTTGGATTTATTTATTAATTATTAATAATTATTTAATATTTATTTATTATTTTATAATTTATTTAATTAATTTTTATTTTATTTTTATTAAAAATCCGTCGCTAAAGGGTTTTAGCGACGGTCTGCATAGAATAATAGGTTTCTGGGTTTGTACATGAATTTCGTCGCTAAAGGTGTTCTTCATGAATAACACTTGGTCAATGTCCAACAGTGACTTTTGACCTCAAATTAATCTCAGCTCGTTTGATGTTTGTGTTTGATTTTTGTTTGTTGTTATAGCCAACATGGCAGTGTACAACGACATATCAATTTCCATCTCAAATTATATCATATCATGCTAGAAATTTTATGGTTAAACTACCCCGTTCATGACTGTTCTTGAGTTTCTAGGTAACCCAGAAACTCATCCAGTCATAACGGTCAACGCAGTTTGACTGTGACAACCCGAATTTTCAGAAGTTACTAAAAAAGAATTTAATAAATAAAATTCTTATTATGTGACGTTTTGAGTTTTGAGCACGTGTATATATGTGATATATATTTTGTGAAATATGTGATTTGATGTGAAGAGAATTATATAAATGAGGTTTAATAAATAATGAGGATAATTCACTTAATTTAAATAGCGAGTTAATGTATATGTATATATTCGTTTTAAAATGTGAAAGCAATATGTTTCATGTTAATATATTACGATTGTGAATCTCGTAAATGGATAAAATATCTATTTAGAAGAATAAATATTTTAGTTGGAATGCTTATTTAATTAAGTAAATATTTGATGAGAATATTGTGTGAGAATTTATTTGTATAAGAATATTAGGTAAGGTGATAATAAATATTTTGATACCTGAAGAGTATTTTATTGTGCTCGGATGTTGATAAGATGTTGATAATTTATTAAATGAGAGGATGAATAATTTTATTAAATAAAATTATTCATTAAGTAAAAGATGATTTTATTAAGCAAAATTACTTATTAAATAAAAATTATATTTTTGTGTGACTAAATTAATTGTCATAATTTTATTAGTATGGAATAATTGAAGGACTATCGTATTTAATTAAAAATAAGTGTGACAGTATATATATATATATATAGATCATATGATAAAATGGATTATTAAAATAAATGGAGAGAGGATTAATTTAAGCTAAACCAAACAAGGTCTTGTGACCCTTGGTTGGTAGAAAAATGGATTATTATTACTTAGTCTAGCCAAACATGGCCTTGAGACTCTTTGACTTTGTAACTGCTGAGACCCTTAATGTGGTCAGTTTTTCTTTTACGTATTATATTTCTTAAGTCTGGAGAAAAGGAAGAGAAAGAACAGAACTTGGTGAGGGTTTGAGAAGAGAGAAGAAATTCTCTGCTAAAATTGGAAGGAGAATCCTAAAAAAAAAATCAAAGAGGGAATCAAGAGGAAGAAGAAGGACAATTTACAATCCTTATCATCTAACTAATTAAAGGTAAATTCTAGGTTTCAAGTTTTAATTTTTGTTATCTGTAATTGAATTTTTAGAATCAAGTTGTTGAGGAATTGGATGTTTATACATGATTGTATGGATATATAATCAGTTATATAGCAATTATAAATAATTTTCTGTAACTAGAATCCATGAAAAAAAAACAAGTTTTGAATGAGTTTTGTGTTCTTGAGTCTATACATATGATATGGCCTATTTTGGGGTTTAAAATTGATTAGGAATTGGTTGTTGTTTTTTTATGCGATTTATGGTGTTAAAATGGTTGTATATATGTTGGGTTTTTGTTTTTACAAAATCTAAAATGTCTGGGTTTAGTTAATTTGTGAATTGGATGAAGAAATTGAGAATTTTGGCTTTGAATTCTGCAGTTCGGCGAACTGCAGAAACTGGAAATCAATCGTCTCGCCCCGGCGAGAGTTTCATGTTGTATTTTCTCGCCCCGGCGAGAGCTCGCCCCGGCGAGAGCTCGCCTCGGCGAGAGTTTCATGAAGGATTTTCTCGCCCCGGCGAGAAATGCAGAATGGAAAATTTTATTATTTTTATTTTTTTTTCTTTTTGGTTACCATGTGTTACCCTAAACAAGAATTGTTTATGACCATTATGCATCTAACGTAAAACATGTTATAAAACCTAGTAACATGTTATAAACACACAAATGACGATTTAAAAGTGGTTCTTTAATAAGTTATATATGGCTTAAGCTTGAGGTATGAGAATTTGAAAGATTAAGATGTGGACTAACTTAATAATACAATTGAGTGTTATTCACCTATTGTGTTATAATGAGATGTTACGGAGACTTAATTAAATGTTAAGTATCAGTTGAAGTGTAGCGTAAAGAGAATGAAAAGAAAGTTTAGCATAATAACCGAAGGGTTTGCGAGGACCCCTAATGGGACTTAATTCCTAAGTTAGGAATTTTAAAGAGAATAAAGTGAAAGATTTTGAAATGTTAAGTAGAATTAATTCTAAATGTTGCTATGTGGCTAACAAATGATGTACATGATTATATATCGTGTAGGATACATGAAGTGCAGTTAAATATAAGCTGGTTACGGTAAATGATAATCTACGAACCAGGCAAGTCTTTCAGTTCCTATTGGTTATGTGAATTAAATGATTGATTGTTTTAAACCTATGATGCGAAAGCATGATGAATTCTATATGTTGTATGTGCGAAACGACAAAGTCAATTTATGACTACGTTCGTTGAGTTAGAATGTTGATTGAGTTATGGAACTCAATTATTACTTGGTAACTGATGTACAACATGTATGATATGCTAGAATTATAATGTTTAAGATGGTATAAACTGAGCATGTTGTTTATGTGCTACGTGATGCATGAAAACTGTTAGATTTTGCTGAGCTGTTGAGCTCATTCTTGTAAATAACCATTTTTGCAGGTTAAGAATTCAAGGTAAAGTTATGTGCTACCTAAATGACGTGGATCAAAATGTTGCATGAAGATTAGATGTTCTAGTTCAAGTTAATACTTGAGTCATGTTAAGACTTTCGTTAAATGTATTTATGTTGAGTTGTAAAGCTTATATTGAAGTGTAAATTTTTATATTAAGTTCGACAAGGTGAATCATTATATTAACATGATTCTATGATATTTAAATGTAAAGGTTGAGAATTTTTGGGATCGAGAATGATTGATAATAGAAAAATTTTATTATTCCGCATTTTTGTTAAGTTTATTATTGATTATAGATGTAAAGTTAGAATGTAAATGTATTGTTAACGACCGATGTCAAGAGTTGGATTGTTTAGAATTTTGGGGTCGTTACATTGACTGCTAAATCCGTTCGATTGATTGTTTGTTTATGTGTTTTAAGGGTTCAAGATTAAAGTCTATATAGCATACAACAACTCTACATCAATAAACTACACAAACTATGTCATCTAGGCCATTTCTGGGTTGATCAAAAGTCTGACATCAAACTGTCAGACATTCGTACGATTTCTGGGTTACCCAGAAATCAGTCCCCCATGGTCGGTCAATGGGTTTTGACCATTAATAACTTTCAACCTAGAGATAATTTAACTATTCTACCAATTGGATCTTAAAGCTAACATGGCATACTACTGATTCATGCTTTAAAACACATCAAACAAACATTTTAAGCCGATCAAAAGCTCTGACAAAAAGGCCTGTCAGACTGTTCTTGACTGCCAAGAACAGTTTGAGTTTTTGGCTTGATTTTCATATCTAGATGTTATGTAAACATGTTTTAACCGCCTAGATCACTTAATAACCTATTAACAAGTATTCTTAAACATCTAAAAACAAAAATTTTCTAGGCTTGAAGATCAAACATAAAATTAGGGTTTGCACCTTTTTCTTCAAAGTTTTAATTCCTAGCTTCTGATTCTGAACTTGGGCTTGCAGAGGCTTGTTTAGGCTTGATAATTAAGTGTCTAGGTTTACAATTTCGTAGGTTTTAACCTCAGCATCTCATTCTATTTATAGTGATTTGAAATTAGGGTTTCCTAGCTAATTTCCAAACTTTTGCCTCCTAAAAGATCATAGGCTTGGGACTTTTGTTGCTCCCATCTGATCTAATTAACCTACTTGTGCTGGAGTGTGTCAAGCACAAGCTTGCACACTCCTAGCTTAATTTTCATTGGCTAGGGTTTTATTTTTCATTTATTTACTTACTAATTAAATCTAGATTTTTGTTAATAATGATTAGGATATTAAATTAAGTTTAGTAATACCCTAATTATGGTTATATATCATAATTAAGGTTTTACATTTCATAATTTTGGGTTATTGAACCAAATTAGGGTTTTAGGGTTTCTAATTAGGGTTTAGGGTTTTCAATTCCACAATTAGGGTTTTAATCTTTCGTTTAGGGTTTAGTTTAATCTTAATAGTTCATAATTAATATTATGATTCATTATTTCAATCTTAATTACATCAATTAAGATTATTGTACAATAATTAGGGTTTTAATTAATCAATTCGGACAATTATTACCAATTAGGGTTTTCAATTTAGGGTTTCTATTTCCGCGTAACATTTTAAACCCTATTTAACTTATTTTAAAATTTTATCAATTAATATAATATTATATTAATGTCAAAGCACGACAAAGCACTTCATCATTTCCAAGCACGACACAGCTGCTTGGCGAATTTTTTTTTTATTTGACCTAATTATTTAATAAAATACACAATCACATAATATTAAATCAAAACAAGAAGTTTCATTTCATAAACACATAATTTATATTTACAAATCTTATCAGGATTCGGAATCTCACAGAATAGGTGTAACAACACAGATTTTTCGAGAATAAAATTGAAATAGGGATTTAATAAAATTCTTATTATGAGGATAGCGGGTTGAATGTAAAATATATATGTGCTATATATTTTTATGTTGCTTATGTGATAAGAGAATAAATATATGTGTATTATATATTTATTATAGATTAAGCGATGAGATGAGGTCTAATAGTTAGCCAAAACTAATTAATTTGATTAGTATGGACTAACTGTCGAAGCATATAATTGTATAGAAGGATGTTAAACTCGAATTTAAGTTCGGAGTGAGCTATAATGATGATGAGGAGGAAAGAAAGAAGAATGTAACTATCGTGAGTCGTGGGTAACTTGGTAATTCGAGCTTACAAATATTATTGAATAAAATAGACTTTTATTAATAATATTATGTGTTAAACGTTTAAAGGTTATATTATGACCTAGATTATGTGTAGGCGATGATTAGTAAGTATGAAAGTTTTCGTATAAGCTAAAATGGTGGTTTCGGAAAATATTGTCATATTACTATTTATTGGATTAAATAAATAGTTGACGGATATTATTATTGAACTAGTTATTTGGCGTAAAGACGTTAACCCAAATATGGGTGAAATATATGTACGTCGATGTATATGATTATGGGGAGTTAATCGGGAAGAGTAGCGATCGCGAATCGTGAATACCCTTGTAATTTGGGTTTATTAATATTATTAAATGATTAAATATTATTTTTATGAGAGGTATTTTGAGGTTATTTTATAACCTGGATTATGTGTATGTGTTGGTTTTAAGTGTTGTAGTCGCGTGGGAGCGAATAGATTGATCTCGCGAAAAATCGCTGAATCACTATTCACGGGGCACGTTTTCTGAGGCACTATTCACGGCACTATTAATGACAAATATTTTTACGTCATTTTCGATTTCTATTAATTTCGTTAAGACGTGTACGCGAAAAAATAATTTTTTCAAGCGTCAGAAATTTTATTTAAGCCCGCACGAGATTTAATTATATCTGAAATGTTTAATGTGGGTTATCCGAATAAATAGACAAATCCCATAATTATTATTTTTACGCGTCCCAATATTTTATGGGAGTACCCATTTTAATTTTGAGTAGAGTTATTGACCAAATTTGGTACAAAAGTGGGAGTATTCAGATATATTTTTGGGTGTGTTGTGCAATTTGGGAACCATTTAGACCCATTAGCCAATCAGAAGGGTGGAGCCGACAAGGTGTTGGGCACTAGTAGTAACCAATACATGGAGTTTCTCATTTGAGAAACATCCTCCTCAAAACAAAAATCAAGAAGCTCGGGTGTCACTCCCTCCATCATCCGAAGCCACTCATTCTCTCACATTCCAAGTCTGCTCTTTCCCCCTCCACGTTTGTTGTAGAGAATAGAGAGAGAGATGTAGAGATGATAGAGAGAGAGAGAGTTAATGTTGAGAGGGAAGAGAAGAAAGCTTGAAAGAAGAATAAGGAGATAAGAGGTTCGGGAGGAAGGAGGAGAAACCAAGGTAGGAGAGGAGGAGCTTCAAGCAACCCTAGCAAGCTTCTCTACAATCTAGGAACGATTTACAGAGGTAAACCTTCTTCTTAAACCATTTTCCATTGATTTTGGTTAGGTTTTTCCAAGTTTTTGGTTTTTAAAGCTTTTTAGCTTACGGATGATTTTGTTGTTGTTGTTGGTTGTGGTTGTTTGTACATGTTGTTAAGAGACTATATAAGCTATTAGTAACATTAAAATGGAACAAAACGAAGAAAAATCCGTACCTATGCTTAAGGAGGATGAACATTGGACAAAAAATGGAACCTTGGACCTATGGACTGTTTTGGACAATCTGTAGCTTAGATTCTGTGTTGTTTTAATTTTTTTGATGTTATGGAAGTGTAGTTCCATGGGTTACGAAGCTAACCCAGTTGGAATGGTGTAAAAAGGAGTTAAAACAAAGATTTGGTGAAGATTTTTGTGAAGAACACAAAGAACACTAGAAAACTAGAAAACAGAGAACTTAAGTTTTGGCATAAGATTTGGGCATGTTAATGTTAATGGGTAGCTCTGAATTTTTGGTATATTGTAGCCCCATAAGTTAGGAGTCCATAGAGTCCGAAATGGACCAATTTGAACGTGTATTGAAGGAGTTATGAAGATCGGAGTCGGAGAGGGTCGAAATCGTGAGCTGGGAAAAACCCAACAGATTCTGGGCAGTATGAATGGCGCTACGGTGCCATTCATAAGGCTAAAATGGGCGCTGCAGCGTCGGACACATGTCAGGCGCAGACATGTTTGAGTGGACTGTTTTGACATCCTCTAGTAAAATGGGCATAACTTTCTCATCCGAACTCGGATTGAGGTGATTTAAGATGATTAGGAAAGAGAAAGAGTAGACCTACAACTTTTGTTCTTTAAGTTTTTCAATTTGATCTCCGTAGCATGTCCTAAATTGGCCATTTATAGGACTGGCGTGTAATTGGAGGCAATTAGAGATTGTCGGGCATGTGCGTAAGCACGTGTAATGCTCCCGACAATGTAAAGTGATGTTCTAAGATTTAAAACATGATTATTATGATTTATAATGATACTTAACATTAACCATTGAGTATTAGACAATTCGAGTGGGCGTGCTAAGCGTACGCAATCGCGTGTCACTTGGGCGTTCGAATAGGCAAGTGTGGCGTACGGACATGCAAACGTCGTAATGCCGTAACAAGTGTATATAACCTTGTTTAATATTTTGTTTCTAATAATAATGAAACATGATAGAGTATTATAACCTAATGTATGAGCATGCTAATCACATGCAAAAGAGGCGAATTAGGCGTGTGACGTGTAAACGTCGAAACGCCGCGTAAAGTGTTAATGAACTTAAATAGTGTTTCGATTTAAACAAAATGAACATTATAAGATATAGAGTGGGATTACTATAATGTGAACCAATATATGAAGCATTTTTAGTAGCTAATTGGTATTTTATTTTTTAATAAATTGTGTAGGATATTTGAAGAGCGAGCCATCATAATTTGGCAAGGAACGCTTAAGGCAAGTTCTTTCAGTAACTTGTTGACTTGTTTAAATGTATTGATGTACATGAGTTGATTGTTAAATCTTCTACTGTTATGTGAATTATATGTGAGCATGATTAAAAATGTTCATGTTGTGCAACTGTGTGATTTATGTTGTTCTATGTGGAACTTGAAATATTATAAATGTGCAGTATGAGATATATGATGCAAATGGAACTTGCATATTAAGAGATGTATGATGCATGTGTAGATGCATTGCATACAATTTATGATGCTTATGTAAGATACATAGTATGAGAATCATGATGCATAAATAAAATGTAAACTTGTATGTTACGTGAAGCATGAAAGGTGAAAACTGTTAGTTCTTGCTGAGTCGTCGTGTTCATTCTTGCAAAAATAAAACTTTTACAGATTTACGATGCAATGCAATTATCTTGATATCGTGATGATAAGGATTAGAGGCGCATGGAAACAGGAAGGTTGCTAAATATTTCTTTTTGGTAATTATTTAGCTGTGGTGACGGTATATGATGTACGTGAATTTGACTATGTAAACCTTGAGTTAAAAATGGAGGTTACCCATTATAGTAGTTAAGACGTGATTATGTTAGTTACTTGTTATAGTAAACTAGAAGGATGACGATGATATATAAAAGATATTTTTATAACGAATGTATAGTTGTTGTATAACTTTGCGAATATTTAGGGATGTAATAAAGTCAGAATCTGAACCTTGCGTTCACATAGGAGATTTTGTAAATGATCATGATATTTATTCAACCTTGATCATAAGTGTAGAAGTTAAATGCTACGAAACATGTGATTGAGAAGAGTTTGAGGTAATAATTCTTAATGTTTATATTGATATGAACTGCTATATATAACATGAATAGAATTAAATTTGTAATGATTATTAAATGATGTATTAGTTAAGGTCTTCGTACCTGAGATTAGATAGGAACATATTGTAATAATCTTGTAATTGCATTCATGTAGTAAGATTATGTTTTAGTTATGGTTTCGAGGCTTGGGACGACAATATTTATATTATATCAATGTAAATATTTTTATTATTCCGCAATGAATTGTTAATAGTATGATGTACGAGTTGCATAGTGATGCACCAGACCTGAGGTTAAGGTCACTCGGATTTGGGGGCGTTACAGGTTGTTATCAGAGTTGTAGGTTATAAACCTTAGGCGGGAGTACCTTAGGCTATAACCTTAGAGAAGAAAGGTGGAGATGATAAAGAGATAAACTCAGATAGAGTTTGAACAATAAGAAATAGATTTAGAAAATTCTTAAAGAGAGGAATTAAGATATATAGATGAAGATTTAAAGAAGAATCTTAAAGAGTTATAAAAGATGAGAATTAGGAGTTACTTGACTCCAATAATAAAGATGACAAATGTTGATAAATAAGATGACGATGCATAAAAATCTTATAATATGATTAAAGAGAAGAGTGAAGAAGATCGTAGAATGAAATGATCATAAGGTACGAAATATCGTAATGTAAAACGATTAAGGAATAAGATCACGACGTGATTAGATTAACTTGTAGAATAATAGATAATCTGTTAAACGAATGGAAAGTTATAGCCTAACGCTATAAAGAGAAGGTACTATGAAATAGTACGATGAAACCTCAAGAAGAGTTAGAGATGATAAATACGGATTAAAGTAAATTCGTATTGAGCAAAGAGAAGACTATAATTTTATGGGATTTCAATTGAGGACCCATGTGATAGCTGAGTTGTACAAGCCTTTGTATGGGCAGGGGTCTTGTGCTTGGTTTAACGACTACTCAGATTGTCACATTGATAATCGTTGAAATGTTGGTATTGCGCTATCAATGTATGTATGATGAGAAAGTGATTCTTTTCTCATATCTATATTTGATGGTTAGAGAATAATAAGATTAGGTGCGAGTTCTTGAAACTCATGCTTATGGTAAGTTTGTGAATCATAATCGTATGGTATGTTTTGAGCCCCTAAGCGTATGGATAGTCCTTGATTTGTTCTTGGACTACGTATTGCTAGGACAAGTTCCTAAACTCATATTATTGTGGCAAGTTCCTGAACTCATAATGTTAGAAATATTGGGGTATAGGAAAGTTGTAGAGCGAGAATTGTGAATTCTCAAAATGATGAGCATTGGTGATGTTAGAAATAGATAGAATTATTAAGTAATGATGCATTGAAGAGAAATTGAAGCTGATGAGGAGAAATGGATATTCCAAATCTTTTAGCTATGCTAGATTTCGAAATTTATTGACATAGTATTGATATTTGCACTTTTGTGTTTTCGAAAAATATGTTGGATCAATTTTTGAACCAATAAGTTTTAAAAAGATCCTATGATTCATATGTCTATGCTAATTGCTCCAGCTAGGCAAAATGATTTGAAAATATCAAAATATATTTTTAAATAGTCATCAATGTATCATGGAACCTGGTGTAGAATGACAGATGATGGAGTCATCAAGGTAGATTAACTTAGTGTTGGATGTGATCATAGGATCGTCAGCCCACTATGGTATGATGTAATATGACAAAGTCACAAAATAACGGAATCCTCAATGGACTGTAGAAACAGTGCGGTATCATGACGTCATAAAATGATTTTTCTTTTTTTGAAAGTATGAAAAAGGATGCCAATTGAGTTGGCTAAAATATTTCGATTAATGTCGAACCGTTGATGTGAGTCTAAGCTATTTGATTCGGCTAGACTAATGTTGAAATATGATTATGAAATTCGAGAATTCTTTGAGAATGTTTTCCAAATCAAATTATTTTGGTGCGGGCTTTTATATCTGCTGAGATGAACAACCCTCATAGAAGGGGTAACATTTTTGATGTCGGGAAAATCCGACTGTACGCGTGCGAACTGTATGGAAAGGGGTTATGCATGACCTCAGGTACATTAGGCTGATCACCTATTGTATTAGTATGTTTGGTTATCAGATGAATTTCTGGTAATTAGTAAAGGTTCTTAGTCCTTAGTGACTACTCAACTTTGGGATATCATTGGAGGTAAGTGCTATGGTGGCCACTCAGTGATTCTTGTTAGGTTTGTATATTATGCAAGCATGCAATCAAATTACACAAATAGGGCGGAAGCGTGATAAAACGGATTTTAAAATTTTAATAAAAACCATCACCATGATCTATCCTTGTGTTCAATTATCAATTAAACGAAAGAGAAAGAGAATAAGAATTATACCCTCGTAGATCAAAGCTTCCTCGGGTACAAGTTCAACTCCTAGTCCTTTGTGTTCTCCTCGAATTCCACCGATGAGATTCCTTTCTTTGATCAACGTTAGCCACCCAAGTGTTTGGCCTCTAGAGGTGATCCACCAAGAAAGAATAAGTATTCAAGAAGTTGGGTGTTGGCAAAACCCTAGTTTCTATCTCTATAGAAATTGCAAGTACTCTCCACAATCTAATGCAAGAGTGTGTAACCCTAATCTATGATAAGACTCCTCTTATTTATAGATGTAGGAAAAACCCTTCCCTAAACTATTTAGGATTAGGGTTTCTATTATAATTGTGACGAACGAGAATTTTGTAATTTAATTTAAATATTTATTGAATTAGATAATTATTTTCTGATGATTTGATTGTTAAATTAATTGATTAATTGATGAATTTGTGGTAGATTAATTTAATTATATGTGTTACATTAGTAAAATTGATGTAGAGAATTTTTATATTCAAAATATGTGTTTAATTGAGTTTATTTGATTAAATGCATTATTTAAATAAGTATAATGTTATTTCTAATTAATTTTATAATTAATTAGAGATTTAATAATTTGTCATTATTAATAAATGAGAATTTTATTTATATGATTATGTGATTTAATGTAGAATTATTCTATTTTATTTAATTGATTTAAATGAGATTATTTAATTGATTAAATATGTGACATGAACTATATTATAAGTAAGTTATTAAAATAAACTAGAAGGGAGGATAAATGTGCTAAACAAACGAGGCTTTATGGGGAGTTGGTGCCAGTTATTAACTGACACCATGTTCTGCCAGTTTATTTCACGTATTATCATTATACGCATCAGTTTTCTTAAGCAAGCCTGAGTATACAGACAGAAAAAGAGATAGTTTGAGAAAATTGAAGAAGGAAATCCATTCATCTTTATTGCATAATCTAACATCTTATCATAGGTAATCCTTAAACTAAAGTCTTTGATTATGTTCTTCTTTAATTTCTCCATGAGTTTCTGTGAATTAAATTGTGTGGTTAAATTCTTAATAAAATTAATGTTAGAAGTTGTAAGCATGCATAAATGTGTTTTATATGAATTATATGTGATTTAGAGTAATTAAATCCATGAAATCATGTTTATATTAGTGTTCTAGAATTTACAGAGTAGTTGTGTACGAACATGGTTTGAATGTAGGAAATTGACATTTGTTTTGCATATTAATCGGTTAAATTGATGACTAATTATGTTTATGCATGTAAAAACGAAGAAAACAAGAGTTAAACAGATTGAATTGGTCAAGAAACGAATTACAATGATTGATTTTGTTAACTGTGTCAAAACTTGATAATAAAGTATGAACAGTTAAATTTTTAGCCTTTAATTGGTTGTTTAGATTGTCTGTGATGTCAAAATCACTGTGTATGTATTGGGTTTTGATTTCATAACATATATGATGAATGAGTAGTAATTTAATCAGTTAATTGTGAAAACTTTGGCCAAATTTGGCATTTTTCTGTGTTCTTCGCGAACTGCAGGAATTGAGTTTCAGGTCCACCGCCCCGGCGGTAAAAATGAACTACATTTCTCGCCCCGGTGGTAGTCTCGCCCTGGCGGTAGAAATGTATTACATTTCCCGCCCTAGCGGTAAGCTCGCCTCGACGAGGATTTTGTGAAGAAACCTACCGCCCCAGCGGTGGAACAAAAAGAAAGAGTAAAAAGAAGAGAGTAAAAATTTTATTCTTGCTTTGTGGTCATGTTATGATATCGTAGACATATCTAGAGCTTAGACTAATGTATGAAATGAATGTTAAGGTACTGTGATGGGTGGTAAGCATATACCCATTGATTGTTCGGTGTCAACTGATATATCAAAATGAAAACTTGGATGAGAATGAATCCTGAAGTGTTTATAATACTGTAACTAATTATTGTTACTGCTTTATAAACTGAATGTATAGGTTGATTAAAGAACGTGAGTCTTAAATTTATAGTCTACGCACGAGGCAAGTATCTTATCCTTATTTTTACGTTTACGCAAGTTTTCTACCTTGATCTATTATTTCGTTGAAAGCAAGCTACCTAATACTACCTTGATTTCAATTACGCAAGTTCCTAAATTTCATTATCTTAGAATGCAAGCTTCATAATGCTAGTACTTACTTGAGAAAGTTATTATTCCTATTCCATTCAATTTCATGGATTCAATGAGAAGTTCTAATTTCCTTTTTGTAATACTTCAGTTATACAGAATTTGCCCAATCGCACTTTTTGCGAGATTTAGTCTTTGATTCTCGAATATTAATTACATTTTATTGAACCTTGATTGACTAGCGAACCCTTATTGATTCGACGAGTCCATAGTTGATGAGCGTTCTAAATTCTAGAAACATTATTGAAGTAAATCCAAACCAAACTTCCTTTGGTGCGGACTCCGATGTCAAACTGAGATGAACAACCCTTATACAGGGGATTTTATTTATGTGTTAGCGTTAAGATGTTGTGCACATACATGGTACAAAGGGCTGATCCCCCTAAGTACGAGAAGTAAGGTCCATATAGTCTTACGACTGTTAAAGGTTGAAAGTAGAAATACTTGATAACCTGGGACATAGTTCGTGGTCTTAAGACCCTCAGATGTTCTTTTGAATCTTGTCTTACCTTCTTGACTTAAAAGCTGAATCTTCGATTATTTAATATCCATTGGTTATTTCACATGTTATTATTATTGTTGTTGTTGTACTTGCTGGGCAATAATTGCTTACCCTTGTATAATAACATTGCAGCTAAGGTTGAAAGAACTGATGAGCCATCCACTAGTAAGGGCAAAGGAAAAGCAAACAAGTGATGAAGACTGGTTATATTTGTTTAAATGATGTTTATGTAATAGACTTAAGTATGTTTTCCGCATTGATGTTATGTTAAGGTTAGATGATCTGGGATTTATTTATTAATGATGTTGTAACCCTTTAATGGGAGATTTCTATTTTAAATTAAGAATTTCTATTATTATTGAATGGGTAGTTAGATGTGATGTGATGTATATGGATAGTGAACACGAAATCCTGAGGATATGAAGTACCCGGATTTGGGGGTGTCACAGGTTGGTATCAAAGTTGTAGGTTATGAACCTTAGGTGGGGAAACCTTAGGATTGTAGCCTTTTAAGAGCTATAAAATATAGTGGTGATAAACTCTCATCGAGTTCTAAGGAATGAATTAAGGAAATTCATTAAAGATAACAAAATACTTTATGTGCTATGTGCTTATGTGTTAACAACCTATGTATTGCGACTAGTACCGAGTATTAATTAAAACTTAAACTTTGTTGTTAGGATGTCAAATATTGGAGTCGTAAAGTGAAAGCCGAGATCACAGTAAAGAAAGTAAAGTTCGCAAAGTCTGCTACAACATTACACAAAGATATTCGTAGAGTTGACAGACGAAGTACTTCTGAAGTTCGTCTAACAGGTCGTAGAACTGACTCGACCATCGTAGAGCTGCATCGACCATCGTAGGGCGAAATGTCGAGAAAGACAAGTCAAGACTCTACATTCTTCAGCAAACTCAATGATCAAGTCAAACATGAAGAGCATGTCAGAACTTTCATAAGACTGACAATTTCAAAGCAGAATAGAGCAGAACAAAGATGTCAAAGAACATTTCTCACCATCTTCAAATTCAGAAAAGAGGATCAATATAAAGCTGAGTCGAAACAACTAGAATAAAGATGTGACATCACTAATGCGGGATAGAAGAGTCTGTAGTCTGATGGGACATTTGCAGAGCCAAAAATAAGATGTTTACTTACCCTCAAATCAGTTGTCAGAGAATAGTAGAGAGCAAAACATTAAATGCACCAACGGGAACTCTCCAACGGGATAATTTCTGAAGGTCTATAAAAGACGTACGAGGATTCAAATCCAAGTACGAATCACGAAGAACAAAAAGTTAAAACTCTGCTAGATTATCAAAGCTCTATTCTACGACTCATAATAAGTTTAAAGCTGCTAAGTACCAGAAAACGTCAAGCTTCATTGCAAAGCTTAGCAGCACCTCAGACGCAATCAATATCCAGTTGTGATTCGATTGGTCTTAGTGACCATTATACCAAGTTCAAGGGACTTGAAGAGATCTTAGTGATCTGGGACTAAGTGTCCACTTTGCCAAGTTGAAGAAACTTGAAGAGGGCTAGGAGTCCTGGGCTGAGGGTCCAAATTGCCAAGTTGAAAAAACTTGAAGAGGTCTTAGTGTCTTTATCTTAGTGACTAAAATCCAAGTCTGCTGGGCTTGAAGGAACCTAAGCGGTTCAGTTGTAAATGGTTGTTGCGAGCTTATCCTTAGTGGATATCCTGCTTAGTGGAGTGGAAGAGTGGAGTAGGAGTTGTTCTGTCTCCGAACCACTTAAAACATCTTGTGTCATTTCCTTTAAGCATTTACATTATCATTAACTGTTATAAACTGTTATATCTATCTGTGACTCATTATCACGAGTCCATGTTAGAATTGAGATTTTATTGAATCTTTAAGAGGTATTTTTCAATCATATTCTGTTGTGCCAAACTAATTGAACTGATTAATAATCTGGTAATTTGTTTAAGAAGAAAACTTGTTTTTGAAGATCTATTTAATCCCTCATTCTAGATCTCCATTGTGCCCCTGGGAAACAACAAGTGGTATCTGAAAGTAGTATGCACACAAGCTAATCATATTTGATATGATGTAGCATATACTTTGTAATCTTATTAATAAAAGAAATGATTTTCCTAAAAGGCATTTTATATTATCTACATGGTGCTGTTGTATTAAATGTGATAAACCCATAGTTTTGAGCAATGCTTTTAGAATCATGATGGTGATCATGCTAATGAGATCTAAATTCTAGATAGCTCACAAACTAAAATCGTTCCTAATCATTGGATTACTAAAAAAGGGGATTAGTGAATCCGGATAGATTAGTACATACGTTGCTTGCTCTTAGGAAGAGGATGATTGATCTCATAATCATTTGTGTGGAGACACTAAAGCAAGTATGTAGGTGCTTATTGGAGAATAAGTTCACTGAACGTGACTCGCTAAGGAATACCTAATGGAGTTTTACTCGCCTGTCAATATGAATTTCTCTAGTGATAGTAGTACAAGTGATTCTTGGACTTAAGATCATCATAGTATCTTGTGTATGATGAGTTATACTTTGACATGTCCCTTAAGACCTTTTAGGGTATATCAAAGGGTATGATTGGGTATAATGAGTTGTGCATGGAGATAGGTGAATGATTAACAAAGAATCTACCACGTCTAGTAAAAGATGTGAATGTCCTATGTGATTCGATAAATGACAACTCAGTAGTCCTTGGCCAAGGCAGAATGAAATTAGAAAGGAGTTTCTAATTTGCATTATTTAGAGTTGTGCATTTGGGAATCGAAATACATATAATTAAATAAAATAAGACTTGGCAGTAAATCCATGTCTTATATTTAATTGGGACATTGTATGGTAGAAGTATTGAATTGTACGGTAACTATACACTAAAAGGTTCTTTTGTGATTAATGTTGAAATCTATATTATCTGGAAAGTCGTTGATCGCTAAGGGGGCTTACCATTATTGCAGAATAAATGTTATTTATTTAAATGAATTAAATAGTTTGATTTATTTAAATAAGATTAGAATTGTTCTAATTGATTTATTCACAACCAGTTTAATATGGAGAACCTAAAGGGTCACACCGCAAAAGAAAAATATTTATTTAAGAAGTAAATGACACAATTATAATAATAAGTTAAGTGTATTTAATGTAGTCTATGGATATAGAATAAATTAAATAGCTTAATATTTATGATTTATTATTTTGAAAATATTAAATATAAATTAATAAGAGGGGTCTTATTATTATTATTATTATTACTATTACTATTATTTAATTCCTAATAGGGATTGAGAATTAATTAATAGAAGTACTCTCACATGAATTCCTAATTAGATTAGGAGCATAATTAATTAAAGGAGTTTAATTATAATAGAAACCCTAATCCTAAATAGTTTAGGGAAGGGTTTTCCTACATCTATAAATAAGAGAAGTCTTATCATAGATTAGGGTTACACACTCTTGCATTAGATTGTGGAGAGTACTTGCAATTTCTATAGAGATAGAAACTAGGGTTTTTCCAACACCCAACTTCTTGAATACCTATTCTTCCTTGGTGGATCACCTCTAGAGGCCAAACACTTGGGTGGCTAACGTTGATCTAAGGAAGGAATCTCATCGGTGGAATTCGAGGAGAACACAAAGGACTAGGAGTTGAACTTGTACTCGAGGAAGCTTTGATCTACGAGGGTATAATTCTTATTCTCTTTCTCTTTCGTTTAATTGATAATTGAACCCAAGGATAGATCATGATGATGGTCTGTATTAAAATTTTTAAATTCTTTTTATCACGCTTCCGCCCAATTTGTGTAATTAGATTGCATGATTGCGTTATATACAAACCTAACATAGATTCCATGTGGAAGCTATGTATTTAACATGTAAGTGTGTTGTTACACCCGAGCATGCATATCAAGTATTGTTTAGTCTCATTATGTGGTATTATGACCATAATAGCGGATTACTTGTGAGATGGACTTGTTTAGCCTAAAGTGTAGGAATTTCCGACATAAAACCTTATGACTTTGAAATGGATTTAGAATGAGCATGCTAGGTTCCAAACTCAAGTTAATAACATTATTTGCATGTGTATTTGAGTTATATCAGTAACCTATATGCTAAGGATAAACTAGGTTCCTACTGAATGACATTTCATTCTTGGACAGTCTAGAGAGTGGCGCGGCCGTGCAGGTCGCCAGTTTTGCCCAGTTGTTTTAATTGTGAACAAAGTCATACAGTATGTGTATGTATGTCTTAATCTGTATTACATGATTTAACTGGTATGCTATGCGTTCAAGCTTACATTGATGCTTAGAATCAAGGTGTTCTAGATTTGCAATTCATTTAGCTAAGATTGCGAAATAGTGAATAGGGACTTAGTAATAATGTTTCCATATACGTGACTATGTGTTAGGATTACTTGGTGTGTAAGAGTAAACTCATTCTAGTTATACGGTACTAATTGGGAGACTGGCTTGTTAATGTTTGGTTGTTTCAACGCAATTTAATTTAAAGTTAGATTATTGTAGCTGAGCAAACATGCAAGTTCTCTACCCCGAAACCTTACGTTGTTGCAAGTTCCTTTTTACCGAAATTTTAATTGTGCAAGTTTTCCCCGAACGCATTCTTGTATTATTCATTACAAGATATCATTTAAGCTTGAACCTTTAATTCCTCAAGCATGCTCTAAGTGGTTTAATTACTTAACAATTATTCTATATCATTGTTATTGACACTCGCACATTGTGCAATTGTTTTCGTGCCGATATTGTCTGGCACTTTATTAAAGTGCTAATATGGATGAACTGCCATAGTTAAGTTTTAGCCATTGTTCGGCTAGACATTTGTGGTACAGATTTTTAAAAGCTATCCAAACCAATTGATGGTGCGGAATCTTGGACTTTATGAACACCCCTTCAATATAGGGGAGTATCCCATGTATCGGATATAAGATATAGAGAACAGAAATTAAATGTTATGCATACACATAGGGTACTAGAGGCTGATCCCCTCGAGTACGTATTTCTAAGCCAGGAACCAAAGGGACAATTAGCTATTGATTCCATTGGAAGTGTATTGTTCATGGTCTACATTGACTATTGTTTATTTTAAAAGTAGTTATTATTCTTGCTTCTGTTATTCTCTTCGTTGAATCGTTTCCAGATATTCATTTCATTCATGATATATATCATTTCTTGTTGTTATTTAAACTTGCTGAGCAAACTAGTTGCTCATCCTTGCTATATCATGAACCTTATTGCAGTTAAGCCCTAGACTTCAGGCAAAAACAAGGGCAAAGAAAAGATGAAGTAGTAGACTTCAAGTAGCTGACTTTATTTTATGCTTAATTTAATTTGTCATCAATGTAATTTGAACCTTGATTTAATATTTAGGGTACGTTTTGGTTATGTATTAAGGTTATCGAACCTTAGGACTAGTTACACCTTTTGAATAAGCAACATATGTTTATTATATTTCGCATTTAGTTAATGTGTGTTGTTTGGAGGTGGATGTTTGTATTGGATCGTGATGACCAGATTCGGGTATCTGGGACTCGAATTTGGGGGCGTCATAGGTTGGTATCAAACCTGTAGGTTATAAACGTTAGGATTGCGAAACCTAGGTTATAACCTTAGTATTAAACTCGTATAGAGTGCATTAGGAGATAAATCAGGGAGATTTATCATAATTGGTATTTTGATGAATTAGGGAATTCATTGGGTCGAGTAGTACCCAATGAAATATAACTTCATTCCTTCAATGAATATATTTTATTGTTGTACTAATGTTAGTTTTTGTGTGTTTGTAGGATGGCTGCCATATGAGAGACCAGTGGAGTCCGGGAGGAGGAGGAGGTATTCACTGACATACCCGTTATTACGTAGCAGCTGGTAGGCTATGCACCCGTTGCCGCAGGAGTACCATTGAGTGGGCCTGGCCCAGAGGAGGACTACTTGGAGGATCTGGTAGAGCCTATCATAGGTGGAGTGCTGAGATCTGGCAGTCAGGACAAAGATGATGAGTCTGAGGAGGACCCAGCTAATATAGAGATGGGTGGAGCTGCTACAGAGGTACCCAAGGAGGGATCTCCGGTGTTGCACACCTTTCAGGATGACTTGCTTGGGGATTATGCCGATCGCATAATAGAGCAGGGGGAGATTATCGAGCAGCAGAATGCTCGTATTGCACACCTAGAGGAGGAGAATTCTGTCCATCAGGAGATGAAAGATCAGTACAAGGCAGAGGTGTACTCGTCACAGTTCCAGATAGCTGAGCTGAAAGCTCAGATTCAGCAGTTAGAGAGTGCTACACCCCAGTTAGGTCCCACAGTGCAACAGTTGGTGTTGTAAAATAGTCAGTTGAGGCAGGCATTGGAGCAGGCAGATGTCAGAGAGGTGGAGTTGCAGACAGTTCTACAGGCTGTTAGGGCTGAGAGAGACTTAGAGCAGGCAGATAGGATTCGGATGCAGGAGTTTTGGATTCGCGCAGCCACGAAGGTGGATGTGCTTGAGGGAGAGGTTCGAGATGGATCCACAATGAACGATACTTTAGAGTATGCCATATATACCGCAATGGCCAGATTGCGGGATCGAGTCAGGAGATACCCTCGGGAGGAGGGTAGTAGTCTGCGCATGATCAGACGCTGGGTGTTTGATCAGTTGGCTCGACAGGCACTTCGTCGGGCAGTCCACCGTAGCAGACATTGACTTGTTGGTCTAGTACCTTTGTGTTTACTTAGTTGTGGTAGGGAGTCCCACTTTTGTTTAATAGGGACAGACTTATGATGAAAATTCTGATGCCTTGTTGTATGCTTAGAGTGGTAGTTAACCCCAACTTTTGTTCTGATAGAGGGGGTAGGTAGTAGTGAATCCTCACTTTTTGTTTAATAGAGGATAGTTAGTAGTAGGTAGATGGTGCCATTGAGCATTTATAGTAGTATGCCAAATGTTGGGTCAGTCTGTATTAAAACATTGGTATATGAATAAAAATGCAGTTGTTTCTTTTCCAAATATGTTTGATAGATGCTTTTGCTATTAAATGTTGACTTAACCGACATAGTGCGAAAAGCGTAATATAATAAGCAAAAGCCTAAGATTTGTTCTTTAGTAGATCATAATGCCACCAAGAGGTTGACCCCGCAACCAACGTGTCGCCGAGTCAGAAAGTGAGGTTAGAGATCAACCTAACCCAATGAGGATATTTGCTGAACTGCTAGCCAAGGCTATGCAGGCTAGACCCCCACCAGCAGTGGCATAACCAGCACCCCAACCAACACATCATTTGGTCAATTTTAAGGATTTCAAATTGGTTAGACCACTTGACTTCAAGGGAACTCTCGACCCCATAGAAGCACAAACTTGGATCGAGGAGATGGAGAAAATCTTTGAGGTCGTACGAGTGGCCGAGGAGCAGAAAACCGGATTTGCCACCTTCATGATGAAGGGCGAAGCTAATTATTGGTGGAAAGCCAATAAGGGGTGAGCAGCCGATGGAGTTATCCCTTGGGATAAATTTAACGAGTTAGCCTGATTCGCTCCACATCAAGTGGACACGGAGGCCAGGAAGGCAAGAAGGTTCGAGTTAGGATTGAGGCCGTGGGTGTAGAAAACCGTCGCTATGTTGAAAATTAAGAATTTCTCTGAACTGCTGGAAAGGGCTATCATTACGGAAGGAGGCAATGAAGCCATGACACGTTTTAAACTAGAAAAGAAGGCCGGTCAGGAAGGGCAAAAAGGGGGAAGTAGCGGAGGCAGCAACCCCAATAAGCGTAAATGAATGGAGAGCCAATCCTCTGGAGGCAACAAGTCCGGGGGAGAGGCCAAGTCAAGTGGGAAGTGCAGCAGCTGCGGAAAGAATCACTTAGGGGAGTGTATGAAAGAAAGAAGCATTTGTTATCGATGTGGACAACCGGGGCACCTGGCTCCTCAGTGTCTGAATAGGCAGATGGGAGGGTGTTTCTCGTGTGGAGCCCCAGACCATTAGATCAAAGACTGCCCAAAGAGGAAGGGCGATGCAGCTAGCGGCAACCGCAATAACAACAACAATAATCATAACAACAGGCCTAACATTGGAGGGCCAGCCAGTCAAGCTAACAGACCAACGGCATGCACGTTCAACATGACCGTCAAGGATGCGATAGAGTCTAAGGACGTAGTGTCAGGTATCATCCCAATCAATGATATAAATGCATATGTGTTATTTGATTCGAGTGCTACCCGCTCTTTTATTTCTGAAAAATTTGCTAGAAGGTTAGACTTACCTCGTGAAGGGTTAGAGCACCCTATGAACATAGAAGTAGCAAACAAAGAGATTATCCCCATAGAATACATTCATAGGAATTATTGCGTCAGATTGTGAGGATTTGAGCTCGGCATGGACTTGATACCAATTTGTTTGGGGGAGTTTGACGTAATCCTTGGGATGGATTGGTTATCAAGTCACGGAGCAGTCATCGACTGTAAGAAGAAATGTGTGCACCTGCAGACTCCAAATAAGTCGAAGGTGGTATTCTATGGTAGTAAATCGCCAAGACAATCTTGTTGTCTAACGATGATGTAAGCAAGAAAGTTGCTTAGAAAGGGTTGCATAGGGTATTTGTCTCACGTGGTTGATACTCAACGAGTCAGGGATGAACTGAGTCAGATACCTGTTGTAAGGGAATTCGCTAATGTCTTTCCAGATGAAATTTCGGGACTGCCGCCAGATAGAGAGAGAGAATTTATGATTGACTTAGTACCCGGGACAACACCGATATCCAAGGCGCCGTACCGGATGGCACCAATAGAGATGAAAGAACTAATGGTTCAACTGCAGGAACTGTTAGATAAGGGTTATATCAGACCGAGCGCGTCCCCATGGGGAGCACTAGTTCTGTTCGTAAAGAAGAAGGATGGTTCGATGAGGCTTTATATCGACTATCGAGAGTTGAACAAAGTTATAATTAAGAATAGGTATCCGCTGCCTAGGATTGATAATCTATTTGATCAACTCAAGGGAGCGAAATACTTTTCAAAGATCGACCTAAGGACGGGTTATCATCAGCTGAAGGTGAGGCAGAAAGATATTCCGAAGACTGCATTCAGAACTCGTTATGGGCATTTCAAGTTTATGGTAATGTCATTTGGATTAACGAATGCACCAGCAGCATTCATGGATATGATGAACAGAGTGTTCAAGTAGTACTTGGACAAGTTCGTAGTCGTATTCATCGATGATATCTTGGTGTATTCGGAAACAGAGGAGGAGCATGCTGAACATTTAAGAATTGTGTTGGAGACTCTTAGAAAAGAAAAGTTGTACGCAAAGTTTTTTAAGTGTGAATTTTGGTTACGGAGGGTGCAGTTTCTAGGTCATGTCATTGACAAGGATGGTGTTTCGATGGATCTAGCAAAAGTGGAGGCAGTTATCAATTAGGAACAGCCGAAGACACCAACGGAAATTAGGAGTTTCTTGGGATTAGCAAGATACTATCGGAGATTCATCCAGGATTTTTCAAAGATAGCATCGCCATTAACCAATCTCACCAGGAAAGCAGTTAAGTTCGTGTGGACGGAGAAATGCGAAGAGAGTTTGCTGGAGCTGAAAAAGAGACTGAATCAAGCACTGGTGTTGGCTTTACCAGACAACACTGGAGGTTTTGTAGTGTATAACAATGCGTCACACAAAGGTCTTGGCTGTGTGTTAATGCAGCACAACAAGGTCATTGCGTACGCGTCACGTCAGCTAAAGGACTATGAGAAGGGTTACCCGACTCATGACCTGGAGTTGGCCGTGGTAGTTTTCGCCTTGAAGATTTGGAGGCACTACCTATATGGAGAGAAGTATGAGATATATACAGATCACAAAAGTTTAAAATATATCTTCACTCAGAAGGAGCTAAACATGAGGCATCGCCGATGGTTAGAATTGATCAAAGTTTATGATTTTGAGATTCTGTACCATCCGGGCAAAGTAAATATAGTGGCCGATGCCTTAAGCAGAAAAGGTAGAGAGAAGTTCCTGAAGCTAACCACACAGAAAGAGTTGGTAAGGGATTTTGAACGACTTGAATTGGAGGTCAAGTATCCGAGGGAGTCAGACGAGAAACTATGTATAGTAACAGTGAGTCCGACCTTATTAGATAAAATCAAGGAGGCTCAAGGAAAGGATGAAGATTGTGGCAGTATCAAGGAGCGTATTTCCGAAGGAGAAGAGCTCAAGTATAAGATTGATAATGCAGGGCTGCTAAGGTCTGAAGGGAGGATCTGGGTACCGTCGGATCCAGAGCTAAGAGAAGAGATTCTCCAAGAAGCTCACAGTACGAGGTACTCAGTACATCCCGGTAGCACAAAAATGTATCAGGATTTGCGGCCATACTTTTGGTGGCCGAATATGAAGAGGGAAGTAGTGAGTGTGTCAGCGATGTCTGACATGCCAACAAGTTAAAGCAGAACACCAGCAACCGAGCGGACGGCTACAACCACTAGAGATTCCGGAGTAGAAGTAGGAGCACATCACCATGGACTTTGTGGTGGGCTTGCCACCAACACAAAAGGGTCTAGACGTGATTTGGGTAATTGTAGATCGTCTGACCAAGTATGCTCATTTTCTACCGATCAAGATCAGGTACAATCTGGAGCAGTTAGCAAAGTTGTATGTGAAAGAAATTATATCACGACATAGAGTGCCGGTGTCTATTGTGTCCGATAGAGATCCGTGCTTCACGTCAAATTTCTGGAGAAGTTTACAGGATAGAATGGGAACGCAGTTGAGGTTGAGTACAACGTATCATCCTCAAACCGATGGCTAGAGCGAGCGAACAATTCAGACTTTGAAGGATATGCTCCGAGCTGTTGTGATGGACTTAAAGGGCAGTTGGGATGATCAGTTGCCACTGGTAGAGTTCGCTTATAATAATAGTTATCACGCTAGTATCGGTATGCCACCGTACGAAGCGCTATATAGGAGAAGGTGTCGAACACCATTATGTTGGGACGAGGTAGGTGAGCGGAGACTGCTGGGACCTGAAATGGTGCAGCAGACCGCAGATACAGTGAAGCTGATCAGGAATCGACTGGTAGCAGCCCAAGACTGTCAGAAGAAGTACGCCGATCTTCATCGTAATGAGCGGGACTTCGAAGTGGGAAGTTTTGTATTCTTGAAGGTATCTCCCTGGAAAGGGAAGATTTGTTTTGGTAAGAAGGGCAAGTTAAGCCCTAGGTTCATAGGACCGTTCGAGATTTTGAAGCGAGTCGGTGAAGTGGCGTACGAGGTAGCGTTACCTCCTAAACTTGAGCACATTCACAATGTGTTCCATATGTCAGTGTTACGACCATACAAACCAGACTACAAGCACGTTATATCCTATGAACCACTTCAAGTCGATAAGGACTTATCGTACGAAGAGATACCTGTCCAAATACTCGATAGGAAGGAACATAAACTAAGGAATAAGATCATTCATTCCGTTAAAGTACTTTGGAGGAACCACGCAGTTGAAGAAGCTACGTGAGAACTAGAGAAAAAGATGAGGGCGACCTACCCGCATCTTTTTGAGTAACCTTATGTTGTAATTCCGGGGACGGAATTTTTATAAGGGGGGAGGATGTAATGACCATGAATTTTTAAACTCCATTATTAATTAAATATAGATTTAATTTTTAATGAGTTAGTTTCGTATGATTATTTAAAATCTTGTGTATTAAATTGGTTATGTGATTATATGATTTTGCGTAACTGTTATGATTAATTAAGGGGAGTCACTAATGGTTTAATTAAATTAGTGAACTAACCCTACGATTTTAATATCAAGAGAGTTGATAAAGTTATCTATTATTTAAATATTCGATTTACTTGAATATAGTGAAGCAATTTAATTTGCATTAATTGGTTAATATAATAAATGTGAACAATATTAATATTAATAATTAATAGTCTAATTGGTAATTTAATATTAACAGACTAGATTAGTTATTTCATGTATTACTTCAATCTTTTGCGTATTTATGAATGGGATAATTAATGTATACTAAATATGCATTTGGGTTTATATTGGATGGTTTATTTAATTAACTAATAACAGTAAGTTGGGACACCAATTATGGGATACATCCCATTTAAATCATCAGTCGTGGTCTAGGATGAGAGAGGGCGGAAATTTAAATTAAGGCTAGTGAACAGTGGCGTCACCTCCCTCAAATTCCTCAGTCGTGTGTAGCCTTCATGCCTAGCCTTCAGCTTTCCACCAAACCTCCATTGTCCAGCAGCTTCTTTCCTGTAATATTCCGAACACTAATAAGATTTGTATATGTAAATTATGTGTTTATTGAATGAAATTTCTTATTCCGACTCTGTGTTACGTATATATTCTGATGAACGGCTGTTCAGGTAATCTTTAAAAACTTAAATACGATTCGAAAACATTATCGTATACGTTTAGAATTAGAACGTATAACGTACAACTAGATATCAAAAAGTATAAAACCTTAAACCCTAAATGAGATTTGAAGTTTGCAACATATGTGCTTAATAAAGATCCAAAGGATATTTTGAAGCAGGTGTTTTGTGATTATATCGTGTAAACGATAAAATTGGTCAAATAAAAATTTTTCGCCAAGCAGCTGTGTCGTGCTTACACGGACAAAATGATTTGTCGTGCTTCCGACGATTTCACCAAAAAGCATCCTGACAAATTATTTTTACTAAGCTGTTGTGTCGTGCTTACGCATTGTCGTGCTTACGCTTTGTCGTGCTTACACATTGTCGTGCTTACGCTTTGTCGTGCTTACGCATTGTCGTGCTTAAGCTTTGTCGTGCTTACGCCTGGCACACGCCGGCTTACGCCTGGCACACGCCGGCTTACGCCTGGCACACGCCGGCTTACGCCTGGCACACGCGGAGTACTAAAGTGTAATTAACCTATGTACTAAAGTGTAATTAACCACTTTTTAGTAGCTTAAAATGTAATTAACCTAGGTACCAAAGTGTAATAAGCCGAGTCCCTAACGTACAATTAACGAAACTTGGTTTTTCTATAAATAGTAAGCTCAGTTCATTCATTCCTTACTACTTTTCAAGAGCAGTTCAAGAGCAAAAAACACTCTATATTTATATTCTGAGAGATATTGTGAGATAAAAATTACTTTCTAAGCATCGAAGCGCTACGCGATTGGAAGTAAAGCTAGCAACTACAAGAGGTATTACTCTAGTGGTTATTATTTTCATTCTCTTTATATATTTAGTAAAAATATACTTTTATAAGCAGTTATAATGCCCAAATTATTTTAAGTATATAGTACAAAAGTCCTATTTACAAGCAGTTATAATGTCCGATTTATTTCTCTTATATAGTAGAAAATATACTTTTATAAGCAGTTACTATGTCCGAATTTCTTCAACTATTTAGTAAAAATATTCATTTTATAAGCAGTTATAATGCTGAAATTTTCTCAAATATAATAGCCGAATATTCATTTTATAAGCAGTTATAATGCTGAAATTTTCTCAAATATAAAAGCTGAATATTCATTTTGCAAGCAGTTATAATGCTCAATTTATTTTAAATATAATTGAAAAATATTCATTCTATAAGTAGTTATACTGCTAAAATTAGTTCATTTATTATAAAAGAAGTCTTATTTATATGCGGTTATGATACCCGAAATAAAACTTAAAAGATTTAATCGTTAAACGCTTAATTGGTCTACCTGAACTTATAATCGTGTAGGATTTACGACGAACGTGTAGACTGTTATATTTATCTGTAAAAGATATACGAGGCAAGTCTCCGAACCTTATTACATTTAAGCAATTCATTTATGTCTTGCTATCAATTATTGTGAAGTTATTGCTACTTGTTCAGCATAACTTAAGAAATGAATCATTTATTGACTGTTTGAGCTTAAATTTGTTGTGTCAAACCAAATTGTTTTGGTACGACATCTATACTGAGTAAAAGGGACACCGTGGATGGAAGGTGGTCCGACAAACCTTCAGATAAGGTTTAAATTGGCAATTCAATGAATTGACCAATATTGGCAATTAACTTAAATTGACCAAAAATGTGGTAGGATGATATGCATACTCCTAGGATATTGGTGAGGCTGATCACCTACCAGATATCCGAACTCAAAGAGGTTCTAAGTCATTGAAGACTGACAGGACAATTTGAAATATATGGTTCCGGTACAGAACCCTCAGTATCAATTATACATCACCTGATATCTTTCAAATCAAACACACTGTGTTTACATTTTTAAATGAACTTGCTGAGCATTTGTAGCTCATTCTTGCGCATATCTTCTTTTGCAGCTTTAAATGATATCCCTGGCACTTCTGAGACAGATAAAGGAAAAGGGCATGCTTACTCGTTTTATTAACTGCTTTTGAATAATCTAAGTCTTTAAAAGGCTTTTGTTGTAATAACTTAGTACTGAAAACAATGTAATCGAACCAAATGTTATGTAATATATTATGATCCTTTATTTCATCGATTGCGGTGTACTCTGATCTTTATTTCATTTAGCATAGTTGTACTAAGTTAGATACAATATCTATACGAACTATACATCTGAATGAGGGTATCTAAATGATGTTGAAAGTCCTATAAGCTCTGAGGTTACACTTAATGAGCGCCGGTAAGGTGTCATCTTTACCGGAATGCGCCCCTCAGTTCTATGGACAATCTTATCATTAATACTGTGAATGTCAGATAGATAGGGAATATAAATATGAAAGAGGTATTCATTAGATATGAATCTATACATCCAAGTGAGGGTATCCAAACACAGACAACGTTCTGACCGGAACTAGTACCTGTTATGGGATACTGTGAACCTTGGATAGATAGAAGTCACATTTTATTGAATATTTATAGTTATATAGTTTCACGTGAGCACCAGATCTGCTACAGGGGAGTGTAGAGATTTGGGGGCGTCACAAGTTGGTATCAGAGCTGTAGATTATAGCTCTAAGGTAGTTAGGAAATACCTTAGGATATAGTCTTTGAGTCCGTAAAATACTTAATCATACATAAAATAATCTTAAAAGCTTTATCTTATGTGTAAATTTGTTTCCCCATAAATACTAAATAAATTAAAATTCTTTTGTAGGATGACAGGAGTAGGTCAACACATAGGATGGCTATCAGACAGTGAGGCCGATGAGGTGTCTGATTACGAACCGGCTACCCCTGAGCTAGATTTAGAAGATGAAGACCCAGAGGAGGCTGAGAACCCTATAGATGGGCAATTAGTAGACCCTGATTTTGAGGAGGATATTGGAGCGGGCCAGATAATGAGTGTCGAAAGACACGAAGAGATAGTTATTGAGTTGGTACAGCAGTCAACAGTAGAGTTAGAAGCTGCTAACTCTCGGGCAAATATAGCGGCAGGATTATTGGAGAGTGAGCGAGATACGACTCGGCGTCTGAGGACACTTCTTCAGGCCACTCAGAGGGAGAAACAGGAGGCACAGATGCAGGCATACAGAGCCGATAGGAAGAGTAAGGCGGCATTTGATGGCCTAGAGCGACGAGTGTTTAGGTATCCGGTGGAAGAAGAGAAGGAGGATTATATGATCGATAGAGCAGTAGTCGGTCATATGATACGAGATGCTGATAAGGGGATGCGTGATAGCGCCGTTTAGTAGTGTTTAAGTTATGTGTTGTACTTAGTACGATATCAAAATTTTGAGTTGTAAAATAGGAAATCCTTGTAATAACTAGTAGTAGTATAACTACTAGTCGGATATGTAATCGTTGTTGCATGTTATATACAAGTTGAGTTTATATAATCAAATTGTTAGTTCTATGTAAGCATATCTTTGTATTTATACTTGCTTTTCTTTATTTTAGAACCATGGCATCAGGACGAAGAGCCCAAGCCCGAACTGAGACCACCGAACCAAATCCCACACAACAATTAGTAAATATCCTCTTAGAAACCTTACAAAATCGTCCACCACATCAACCTACCACAGTTAATCCACAGAGTACTATGTTCAAAGACTTTAAACTGGTAGGACCGCCTGAATTTAAGGGAGCCGCGGAACCTATTGAGGCACAAACTTGGGTTACCGAGATGGAGAAGGTTTTCGTGGTAACTAATGTCGGCGAAGATCAGAAGACGGTCTTTGCCACCTTTTTCCTCAAAGGTGAGGCGAACCATTGGTGGGAAAATACTAAAATTCGTGCGGGTGAAGGTATAATTCCTTGGACTAGATTTAAGGAACTATTTTTCAAAAATTACTTTCCCCAATCAATGCAGGATCGTATGGAGGTACGATTCCTAGAATTGAAACAAGGGGAGCTTACCGTATCTCAGTATACGACTAAGTTCAATGAGTTAGCTAGGTTTGTCCCACACCAGGTTAGTACAGAGGTAAGGAAGACTAGAAGGTACGAAGAGGGATTGAAACCCCAAATTCGTAGCAAGTTGTCAGTGTTCCAAGTGAGAACTTTTCCTGAAATTCTCGAGAAAGCTATTATAGCTGAAAATGAGAATGAAGCTTTAATAAAATTTCATAAGGAGAAAAGGAGTTTGAATGAAGGAGGGAAGTTTAAAGGAGAAGTTAGTACAGGGGGTACTAATAATAACAAGAAGAAGTGGGATGCCACTGTTCCTACAGACTTTGTGAGGAGAGGTAACAATTACAACAATAACAACAGAAACCAGAACAGTAATAATAAGGTGGTACGTTGTGTTATATGTGGAAAGAATCATGCGGGAGTATGTCGCCACAGAGTAATTACTTGTTACCATTGTGGACAAGAGGGACATCTTTCCCCTAACTGTCCCAAAAAGAGTAATGATAATACTCGTCCGGGTAACCCGAATGTTACGTGTTATACTTGTGGTGCAACTGGGCATGTGTCTAGGAATTGCCCGAGAAATAGAAACCAACTTGGGGGAGGTAATCAAGTCCCAAACAATAACACTAGACCAACAGTAGCAGGAGTTGGAGGTCCAGGTCGTCCAACAGCAAGAACGTTTAATATGACGACGAGGGATGCTGTTGCTGCACCGGACGTGGTAACAGGTATCATCCCTATCGGCACTTTAAATGCATATGTGTTGTTCGATTCTGGTGCTACTTGTTCATTTGTGTCTAATGACTTTGCTAAGAAATTGACAATGCCATGCGAAGATTTAGATATACCTTTTAATGTGGAAATCGCAAACAATGAGATAATTCCCGTCAAAACAGTATATAAGAATTGTGCCGTAGAGATTAAGGGACACAAGTTTCTTGTGAACCTCATTCCCATACAACTAGGGGAATTTGATATAATCTTAGGAATGGATTGGCTGGTAAATTATAATGCAATAATTGACTGCCAGCGGAAGCGAGTGAATCTAGTGACTGCTTCAAAGTCAAAAGTAGTGTTCAACGGTGGTTGTTCACCTAAACGATCTCACTGTCTGACAGTAGTGCAAGCAAAGAGATTGCTTAGGAAGGGTTGTACTGGCTATTTGGCCTACATCGTAGATACTCGAAAAGAAGGAGTAAAGCTAGATCAAATACCTGTAGTTAGAGAATTTTCAGATGTATTTCCAAATGATTTACCAGGTTTACCTCCGGATAGAGAGATCGAATTTGTTATTGATCTAGCGCCGGGTACGGCACCAGTTTCCAAGGCACCGTACAGAATGGCACCTGTAGAGTTGAAGGAGTTACTTGTGCAGCTACAAGAACTCTTAGACAAAAAGTACATACAACCTAGTGTTTCACCTTGGGGAGCACCGGTGTTGTTTGTAAAAAAGAAGGATGGAACGTTAAGGTTATGCATCGACTATAGAGAATTAAATAAGTTAACGATAAAGAACAAATATCCTTTACCACGAATTGATGATTTGTTTGACCAGTTGAAAGGGGCCGAACACTTTTCGAAGATCGACCTACGATCAGGTTATCATCAATTAAAGGTAAGAAAAGAAGATGTGCCGAAGACAGCGTTTAGGACACGCTACGGACATTATGAGTTTCTTGTGATGTCTTTTGGATTAACAAATGCGCCGGCAGCATTCATGGACATGATGAACCGAGTGTTTAAACCATGCTTAGACAAATATGTCGTAGTATTCATTGACGATATTTTAGTATACTCGCGAACAAAGGAGGAGCATGCTGAACACTTAAGAAGCGTATTAGAGATATTACGCAAGGAACAACTTTATGCAAAGTTTTCCAAGTGTGAATTCTGGTTGGAACGAGTCCAATTCTTGGGTCATGTGATTGACAAGAATGGAATAGCGGTAGATCCAGCAAAGATAGAAGCGGTTGTAAATTGGGAACAACCAACAACACCAACAGAAGTAAGAAGTTTTCTCAGTTTAGCAGGGTATTATCGGCGTTTTATACAAGATTTTTCAAAGATAGCGACCCCGCTAACTAATTTGACTCGAAAGACGGTAAAGTACGCCTGGACAGACAAATGTGAAGAAAGCTTCCAAGAGTTGAAGAAGCGGTTAAATATGACACCAGTGTTATCTTTACCAGATGATACAGGAGGTCTCGTTGTTTATAGTGATGCATCACACAAGGGATTAGGATGTGTGTTAATGCAACATGGTAAGGTAATTGCATATGCATCAAGACAACTCAAAGATTATGAGCAGAGGTATCCTACGCATGATCTTGAGTTAGCCGCAGTAGTATTTGCCTTGAAAATATGGAGGCATTATTTGTACGGGGAGAAATGTGAAATATATACAGATCATAAGAGTCTGAAATATATTTTCACACAGAAGGAGTTAAACATGAGGCAGAGGAGATGGCTAGAGTTGATTAAGGATTTCGATTGTGAGATCTTATATCATCCAGGGAAAGCCAACGTCGTAGCAGACGCATTGAGTTGGAAGAACCAAGAGAAGTTAAATGTAGTGACCAATAACGAAGTATTGACAAAAGAGTTTGACAAACTTGAGATTAAGGTGGTAGTTTCAGTTAACTCTACCGAGAAGTTATTTGTCATGGAGGGTAATTCGACTTTATTGGATAGAATCAAGGAACTACAAGCAACAGATGTAGAGTGTCAGAAGTATAAGGCAGAAATGACTCATAAAAAGAATGTTAAGTTTAGAGTGGATAAGGATGGAGTACTAAGATACGAAAATAGAATTTGGGTACCTTCAGTACAAGAACTAAAAGACAAAATACTGAATGAAGCCCATAGTTCTAAATTCGCTGTACATCCAGGAAGTACAAAGATGTATAAAGACATGAGCCAACATTTTTGGTGGTCTAACATGAAAAGAGAGATAGCGGAGTGGGTAAGTAAATGTTTAACATGTCAAAGGGTTAAAGCTGAACATCAGAAACCAAGTGGATTATTACAGCCCTTAGAAATTCCTGAGTGGAAGTGGGAGCATATTACCATGGATTTTGTAGTTGGCCTTCCAACCACACAAAAGGGTCACAATGCCATTTGGGTAATTATAGATCGTCTTACCAAATCAGCTCATTTCCTACCCATAAAAATCAACTTCGGTCTAGATCAGTTAGCCAGACTTTACATCAATGAAGTTATTTCTAGACATGGCGTCCCTGTTTCTATAGTATCAGACCGAGATTCACGATTTACTTCGAATTTTTGGACAAGTCTCCAGAAAAATTTAGGAACTCAGTTGAGACTAAGTACAGCATACCATCCACAAACTGACGGTCAGAGTGAGAGAACCATTCAGACATTGGAAGACATGTTGCGCTCTTGCATCATGGATTTCAAGGGAAGTTGGGAGGATCAATTACCTTTGGTAGAATTTGCATACAACAATAGCTACCATACCAGCATAGGAATGCCACCATTTGAAGCCCTATATGGAAGAAAATGTAGAACACCTTTATGTTGGGATGAGGTCGGAGAGCGACAAATGTTAGGACCCGAAATAGTTCAACAAACCGCTGAGGTAGTTCGAATTATACGAGAAAGATTGCAAGCGTCTCAAGATCGACAAAAGAAATATGCAGATCAACACAGGAAGCTACAAGATTTTGATATCGGTAGTCACGTGTTTTTAAAAGTTTCTCCGTGGAAAGGTAAAATACGTTTCGGCAAGAAAGGAAAATTAAGCCCACGATTTATTGGACCATTCCAAATATTGAGAAAGATAGGTGAAGTAGCTTATGAGGTAGCTTTACCTCCTGAGTTAGAACATATCTATAACGTGTTTCATGTGTCCGTGTTACGACCATATAAACCTGATTATAAACACGTTATCGATTATGAACCTATTCAGATCGAGAAAGATTTATCTTATGAGGAAGTTCCTATCGATATCATAGATAGGAAAGAACAACATCTACGCAATAAAGTGATACCTTCAGTCAAAGTTATTTGGAGGAATCAAAACATAGAGGAAGCTACGTGGGAGCTCGAGAGTAAAATGCGAGATAATTACCCACACTTATTTTTATAATAATTTATATTGTAATTTCGAGGACGAAATTCTTATTAGTGGGGGTGAATGTAATATTCCGAACACTAATAAGATTTGTATATGTAAATTATGTGTTTATTGAATGAAATTTCTTATTCCGACTCTGTGTTACGTATATATTCTGATGAACGGCTGTTCAGGTAATCTTTAAAAACTTAAATACGATTCGAAAACATTATCGTATACGTTTAGAATTAGAACGTATAACGTACAACTAGATATCAAAAAGTATAAAACCTTAAACCCTAAATGAGATTTGAAGTTTGCAACATATGTGCTTAATAAAGATCCAAAGGATATTTTGAAGCAGGTGTTTTGTGATTATATCGTGCAAACGATAAAATTGGTCAAATAAAAATTTTTCGCCAAGCAGCTGTGTCGTGCTTACACGGACAAAATGATTTGTCGTGCTTCCGACGATTTCACCAAAAAGCATCCTGACAAATTATTTTTAGTAAGCTGCTGTGTCGTGCTTACGCATTGTCGTGCTTACGCTTTGTCGTGTTTACGCATTGTCGTGCTTACGCTTTGTCGTGCTTAAGCTTTGTCGTGCTTACGCCTGGCACACGCCGGCTTACGCCTGGCACACGCCGGCTTACGCCTGGCACACGCCGGCTTACGCCTGGCACACGCGGGGTACTAAAGTGTAATTAACCTATGTACTAAAGTGTAATTAACCACTTTTTAGTAGCTTAAAATGTAATTAACCTAGGTACCAAAGTGTAATAAGCCGAGCCCCTAACGTGCAATTAACGAAACTTGGTTTTTCTATAAATAGTAAGCTCAGTTCATTCATTCCTTACTACTTTTCAAGAGCAGTTCAAGAGCAAAAAACACTCTATATTTATATTCTGAGAGATATTGTGAGATAAAAATTACTTTCTAAGCATCGAAGCGCTACGCGATTGGAAGTAAAGCTAGCAACTACAAGAGGTATTACTCTAGTGGTTATTATTTTCATTCTCTTTATATATTTAGTAAAAATATACTTTTATAAGCAGTTATAATGCCCAAATTATTTTAAGTATATAGTACAAAAGTCCTATTTACAAGCAGTTATAATGTCCGATTTATTTCTCTTATATAGTAGAAAATATACTTTTATAAGCAGTTACTATGTCCGAATTTCTTCAACTATTTAGTAAAAATATTCATTTTATAAGCAGTTATAATGCTAAAATTTTCTCAAATATAATAGCCGAATATTCATTTTATAAGCAGTTATAATGCTGAAATTTTCTCAAATATAAAAGCTGAATATTCATTTTGCAAGCAGTTATAATGCTCAATTTATTTTAAATATAATTGAAAAATATTCATTCTATAAGTAGTTATACTGCTAAAATTAGTTCATTTATTATAAAAGAAGTCTTATTTATATGCGGTTATGATACCCGAAATAAAACTTAAAAGATTTAATCGTTAAACGCTTAATTGGTCTACCTGAACTTATAATCGTGTAGGATTTACGACGAACGTGTAGACTGTTATATTTATCTGTAAAAGATATACGAGGCAAGTCTCCGAACCTTATTACATTTAAGCAATTCATTTATGTCTTGCTATCAATTATTGTGAAGTTATTGCTACTTGTTCAGCATAACTTAAGAAATGAATCATTTATTGACTATTTGAGCTTAAATTTGTTGTGTCAAACCAAATTGTTTTGGTACGACATCTATACTGAGTAAAAGGGACACCGTGGATGGAAGGTGGTCCGACAAACCTTCAGATAAGGTTTAAATTGGCAATTCAATGAATTGACCAATATTGGCAATTAACTTAAATTGACCAAAAATGTGGTAGGATGATATGCATACTCCTAGGATATTGGTGAGGCTGATCACCTACCAGATATCCGAACTCAAAGAGGTTCTAAGTCATTGAAGACGGACAGGACAATTTGAAATATATGGTTCCGGTACAGAACCCTCAGTATCAATTATACATCACCTGATATCTTTCAAATCAAACACACTGTGTTTACATTTTTAAATGAACTTGCTGAGCATTTGTAGCTCATTCTTGCGCATATCTTCTTTTGCAGCTTTAAATGATATCCCTGGCACTTCTGAGACAGATAAAGGAAAAGGGCATGCTTACTCGTTTTATTAACTGCTTTTGAATAATCTAAGTCTTTAAAAGGCTTTTGTTGTAATAACTTAGTACTGAAAACAATGTAATCGAACCAAATGTTATGTAATATATTATGATCCTTTATTTCATCGATTGCGGTGTACTCTGATCTTTATTTCATTTAGCATAGTTGTACTAAGTTAGATACAATATCTATACGAACTATACATCTGAATGAGGGTATCTAAATGATGTTGAAAGTCCTATAAGCTCTGAGGTTACACTTAATGAGCGCCGGTAAGGTGCCATCTTTACCGGAATGCGCCCCTCAGTTCTATGGACAATCTTATCATTAATACTGTGAATGTCAGATAGATAGGGAATATAAATATGAAAGAGGTATTCATTAGATATGAATCTATACATCCAAGTGAGGGTATCCAAACACAGACAACGTTCTGACCGGAACTAGTACCTGTTATGGGATACTGTGAACCTTGGATAGATAGAAGTCACATTTTATTGAATATTTATAGTTATATAGTTTTACGTGAGCACCAGATCTGCTACAGGGGAGTGTAGAGATTTGGGGGCGTCACATTTCCTTTCACGTTGGTTCATCAAATTGGACCAAAGCATTGCCCAGTTAATAGAGTTTCTATAAATTGGAACCTTTGCCTTCACAATTCCAGTTGCTAACATCTGATAAGTTTATATAGAGAGTGAGTATTATTGCGAGGTGTTAGTATTATGCATTTAAGCATTTAAGGAGCATCAATTTAGCTTCATCGGAGGTAAAAGTTCACCACTGTGTTCTTAATTTCTTAGTTTATTAAATTCTATGAAATCCTTGATTCTTGCTAATTAGCTTGTTAATTAGTGTAATGATGTTATATTGGTTTGTATGCATGTTTAGGACCAATGTGGTTACTCTGAATTGAGTTTAGAAAGGTTAGGCCATGAAAATTTTTGTGTTCTGCAGAAGCAGAGCCGAACTTGAACCAGTGCAGGAGTGGCGCGGCAACGCCACTCCCAAGGCTAAAAACCGCGCGACCGCGTAGGCTGCAAGTTCTTGTTGCTATGTTTTGATGCTTTGAGCATGTCAGCTTAGTCCATTGATGCATGAAAATAGGGTTGCCATGTTTTCTAGTGTCCTTATGAATTCCATGACTTGCGCATGTTGTTCTAGCATATATTTTTTAAAGGAAACTTAAGAACTTTAGAATGAACTTGTCAAATCCATGTCTTGTATATCTGACCATTTGAGTATATGTATATAGCTTATATATGTGTTCAAATGCATGTGAGTTATGATTTTCAAGTTGTCTTGCATGAGCTATGTTGCGTGAGTTGTCTCAATATGATTTTCAAGGGAAAATCTAGAGTTTAAAGACGAGTATCACCAAATATTGTGGGAGTTGTCTTCTGACCATACAAGCATGCATAATAGGACTCATTATGCCTCTAGACATGATTGACATGAGCACCATTTAACTAAGCATGATTTTCACATGTGCAAGTATGTTTAAGGCATGAGATTGAAAGTAGTATGCACACAAGCCAATCATATTTGATATGATGTAGTATATACTTTATAATCTTATTCATTTATTAATAAAAGGCATTTAACATTATCTATATAGTGTTGTTATATTAAATGTGATAAACCCATAGTTTTGAGCAATACTTTTAGCATCATGATGGTGATCATGCTAATAAGATCTAAATTCTAGATAGCTCACAAACTAAAATTTTTCCCAACCGTTGGATTACTAAAAAAGGGATTAGTGAATCCGGATAGATTAGTACATACGTTGCTTGCTCTTAGGAAGAGGATGATTGATCTCATAATCATTTGTGTGGAGACACTAAAGCAAGTATGTAGGTGCTTATTGGAGAATAAGTACACTGAACGTGGCTCGCTAAGGAATACCTAATGGAGTTTTACTCGCCTGTCAATAGGAATTCCACTAGTGATAGTAGTACAAGTGATCCTTGGACTTGAGATCATCATAGTATCTTGTGTATGATGAGTTATACTTTGACATGTCCCTTAAGACCTTTAGGGTATATCAAAGGGTATGATTGGGTGTAATAAATTGTACATGGAGATAGGTGAATGATCAACAAAGAATCTACCACGTCTAGTAAAAGATGTGAATGTCCTATGTGATTCGATAAATGATAACTCAGTAGTCCTTGGCCAAGGCAGAATGAAATTAGAAAGGAGTTTCTAATTTGCATTATTTAGAGTTGTGCATTTGGAAATCAAAATATATATAATTAAATAAAATAAGACTTGACAGTAAATCCATGTCTTATATTTAATTGGGACATTGTATGGTAGAATGATTGAATTGTACGGTAACTATTCACTAAAAGGTTCTTTTGTGATTAATGTTGAAATCTATATTATCTGGAAAGTCGTTGATCGCTAAGGGGGCTTACCCTTATTGTAGAATAAATATTATTTATTTAAATGAATTAAATAGTTTGATTTATTTAAATAAGATTAGAATTGTTCTAATTGATTTATTCACAACCGATTTAATATGGAGAACCTAAAAGGTCACACCGCAAAAGGAAAATATTTATTTATGAAGTAAATGACATAATTATAATAATAAGTTAAATGTATTTAATTTAGTCTATGGAGATAGAATAAATTAAATAGCTTAATATTTATTATTTAATATTTTGGAAATATTAAATATAAATTAATAAGAGGAGTCTTATTATTACTATTACTATTATTTAATTCCTAATAGGGATTGGGAATTAATTAATAGAAGTACTCTCATATGAATTCCTAATTAGATTAGGAGCATAATTAATTAAAGGAGTTTAATTATAATAGAAACCCTAATCCTAAATAGTTTAGGGAAGGGTTTTCCTATATCTATAAATAAGAGAAATCTTATCATAGATTAGGGTTACACACTCTTACATTAGATTGTAGAGAGTACTTGCAATTTCTATAGAGATAGAAACTAGGGTTTTGCCAACACCATCTTCTTGAATACCTATTCTTCCTTGGTGGATCATCTCTAGAGGCCAAACACTTGGGTGGCTAACGTTGATCTAAGGAAGGAATCTCATCAGTGGAATTCGAGGAGAACACGAAGGACTAGGAGTTGAACTTGTACCCGAGGAAGCTTTGATCTACGAAGGTATAATTCTTATTCTCTTTCTCTTTTGTTTAATTGATAATTGAACACAAGGATAGATCATGGTGATGGTTTGTATTAAATATTTAAAATTCGTTTTATCACGCTTCCGCCTTATTTGTGTAATTAGATTGCATGATTGCGTTATATACAAACCTAACATAGATTCCATGTGGAAGCTATGTATTTAACATGTAAGTGTGTTGTTACACCCGAGCATGCATATCAAGTATTGTTTAGTCTCACTATTTGGTATTATGACCATAATAGCGGATTACTTGTGAGATGGACTTGTTTGGCCTAAAGTGTAGGAATTTCCGACATAATACCTTATGACTTTGAAATGGATTTAGAATGAGCATGCTAGGTTCCAAACTCAAGTTAATAACATTATGAGCATATGTATTTGAGTTATATCAGTAACCTGTATGCTAAGGATAAACTAGGTTCCTGCTGAATGACATTTCATTCTTGGACAGTCTAGAGAGTGGCGCGGTCCCGCCACTCCTAAGGCAAATACTAGCGTGGTCGCGCAGGTCGCCAGTTTTGCCCAGTTGTTTTAATTGTGAACAGAGTCTTGCAATATGTATGCATGTATATATGTCTTAAGCTGTATTGCATGATTTAACGGGTATGCTATGCGTTCAAGCTTACGTTGATGCTTAGAATCGAGGTGTTCTAGATTTACAATTCATTTAGCTAAGATTGCGAAATAATGAATAGGGACTTAGTAATAATAGTTCCATCTACGTGACTATGTGTTAGGATTACTTGGTGTGTAAGAGTAAACTCATTCTAGTTATACGGTACTGATTGGGAGACCGGCTTAGTAATGTTAGGTCATTTTAACGCAATTTAATTTAAAGCTAGATTATTGTAGCTGAGCAAACATGCAAGTTCTCTACCCCGAAAGCTTACGTTGTTGCAAGTTTTCCCCGAACGCATTCTTGTATTATTCATTGCAAGATATCATTTAAGCTTGAACCTTTAATTCCTCAAGCATGCTCTAAGTGGTTTAATTACTTAACAATTATTCCACATAATTGTTATTGACACTTGCACATTGTGCAATTATTTTCGTGCCGATATTGTCTGGCACTTTATTAAAGTGCTAATATGGATGAACTGTCATAGTTAAGTCTTAGCCATTGTCCGGCTAGACATTTGTGGTATAGATTTTTAAAAGCTATCCAAACCAATTGATAGTGCGGAATCTTAGACTTTATGAACACCCCTTCAATATAGGGGAGTATCCCACGTATCGGATATAAGATACAAAGAATAGAAATTAAATGTTATGCTTACATATAGGGTACTAGAGGCTGATCCCTTCGAGTACGTATTTCTGAGCCAGTAACCAAAGGGTCAATTAGCTATTGATTCCATTGGAAGTGTATTGTTCATGGTCTACATTGACTATCGTTTATTTTAAAAGCAGTTATTATTCTTGCTTCCGTTATTCTCTTCGTTGAATCGTTTCCAGATATTCATTTCATTCATGATATATATCATTTCTTGTTGTTATTTAAACTTGCTGAGCAAACTAGTTGCTCACCCTTGCTATATCATGAACCTTATTGCAGTTAAGCCCGAAACTTCAGGCAAAGACAAGGGCAAGGAAAAGATGAAGTAGTAGACTTCAAGTAGCTGACTTTATTTTATGCTTAATTTAATTTGTCATCAATGTAATTTGAACCTTGATTTAATATTTAGGGTACGTTTTGGTTATGTATTAAGGTTATCGAACCTTGGGACTAGTTACACCTTTTGAATAAGCAACATATGTTTATTATATTCCGCATTTAGTTAATGTATGTTATTTGGAGGTGGATGTTTGTATTGGATCGTGATGACCATATTTGGGTATCTGGGACTCGAATTTGGGGGCGTCACACTTAACTTGGATAATTTTGATTCGGATGTGTCACACTTGATCAAAATAATCTAAGAGGCAAAATAGAAGGAGTTACATAGTGATGTAATTGACAATAGTTATCTACCTATTTATTTATATATAGTTTGTTGTGTCACACAAGGCTATATACATTTGAAATGAGATCCTTATTCTCGCTAGCAAATCTTCAATTAGATTTGCCAAACTATATAGATTGAGGGTAATATAGTTTGATGAAAAAGTGAGAGATACCAATTTAAATAAAGACCTAATTTATTTTGATGATTAATAAAACGAATGTATGCTAAAATGTTGTCTATTTCACATGCAGAATTTAAAAATGTCAAACTCACTATCACTGCGTAGCATGCTTGATGCTAACAAACTGACCGGACCGAATTATACGAACTGGTTAAGGAATCTGAGAATTGTTCTCACTGCTGAAAAGATTTCTTATGTCCTAAATTCGCCAGTCCCTGCAAATGTTGCAGAAATAGTCTCTTAGGAAGAGATTGCTACTTTCAGAAAGTGGCAAGATGATGCAATCCTGACTCAATGCATCATGCTCGCATCCATGAGTAACGAGCTTCAGCGTCAACATGAAACTATGGATGCTCCTACTATATTGCTGCACCTCAAAGAGTTGTATGGTGAGCAAAGTAGGACTGCTAGATATCAGATATCTAAGGAGCTCTTCCGATCTCGTATGACCGAGGGCACTGCTGTTGAGACTCATGTCCTCAAGATGATCTATCTGATTGAACAACTTGGACAGCTCGGGTTCGTGATGGATGGGGAGTTAAGTCAAGATTTGATCTTGCTGTCACTCCCGGACACCTTCTCACAATTTGTTATGAATTTTCACATGAATAAGTTGGACGTCAGCTTGCCTGAGCTACTTAACATGCTGAAAACTGCTGAAGGTCAGTTCTCATCTAACAAGAACCAAGTCTTACTAGTGGATGATTCTTCCAAGAAAAGGAAGAGGCCCAAGGTATCTTTTGAAAAGAAGAAAAACAAGAAGCCTAAGGGCAAGGCGAAAAGAAAGGATAAAAAGAAACCTGATCTAGATAGCAAAGGAATTTGCTACCATTGCAATAAGTCGGGACACTAGAAGAGGAACTACAAGGAGTATCTTGCGGACCAAAAGAAGCTTGGAGAAGCTTCGACTTCCGATCTAGGTTTGTTCATGATTGAAATTAATTTTTCTGAAAGTCAAAATTCTACTTTGGTATTGGATACCGGCTGTAGTTCTCACATATGTAATAATATGCAGGGACTAAGCAGAAGTAGAAAGCTGAACAAGGATGAAGTCGTCCTACGAGTGGGAAATGGAGCAAAGGTTGCTGCATTAGCGGTAGAAACTTATTGTTTAGCACTGCCTATGGGAAAGTCCATTAGTTTAAATAATTGTTATTATGTTCCAACACTCATTAGAAACATTATTTCAATTTCTGTATTGGATATGGATGGTTTTGATATTATAATAAAGAACAACAGTTGTTCTATTTATAATAAAAATGTTTTATATGGTGTTGGCAATTTACTGAATGGACTCTACATACTTGACTTGCATGAAAATATACTTCAAATTGAACAAACTAAGAAAAGAAAAAGAGATGATGTTAATTATACCTTTATGTGGAACTGTAGACTCGCTCATATCAATGAAACAAGATTAACCAAGTTGCATAAAGATGGGCTTTTAGAGCTATCTGATTACGAATCATATCCAACTTGTGAATCTTGTCTCATGGGTAAGATGACTAAATATCCTTTTAGTGGAAAAGGAGAAAGAGTTACAGAGTTGTTAGCATTGGTACACGCAGACGTATGTGGACCTATGACAACAAATGCACGAGGAGGGTATTCTTATTTTATTACTTTCACTGATGATCATTCTAGATTTGGATATGTGTATTTAATGAAATACAAATCTGAATCGTTTGAAAAGTTCAAAAAATTCAGAAGTGAAGTAGAGAAGCAAATTGGTAAGAGTATTAAGATTCTTCGATCGGATCGAGGAGGGGAATACTTAACCAATAAGTTTCTCAATTGTCTCAAAGAAAATGGTATAATCTCACAATAGACTCCACCAGGAACGCCACAGTTGAATGATGTATCTGAAAGGAGAAATCGAACATTGTTGGACATGGTTCGTTCCATGATGAGTTTTACTGATCTTCCAATATCCTTCTGGGGTTATGCCCTAAAAACGGCTGCATATCTACTTAACAAGGTACCTACCAAATCCGTCCCAAAGACACCATATGAATTATTGACAGGGAGGAAACCAAATCTTAAGTATGTTAAGACTTGGGGTTGTCCAGCTTATGTCAAAAGGTTTGAGCATGATAAGCTAAAGACTAGATCCGACAAGTGTAGATTTGTGGGATACCCTAAAGAAACTGTAGGGTATTATTTCTATCATCCTAATGATCAAAAGGTGTTTGTTACGAAACACGCTGCCTTCTTGGAAAAAGAGTTTATCCTTGAAGGGGTCAGTGCGAGTAAGATATATCTTGAAGAAATTCAAGAACTACAAAATATTACAGATCAAAGTCAGGTACCTGACTAAGTAGAAGAACCTATTGTACACAACCTATTCGTAAATCTGGAAGAGTACCGAAGATACCTGATAGGTATGGATTCATCATAGAGGATGATGATGAGGTACGCATCATAGATGATTATGATCCATTGACTTACGAAGAGGCTATGAGTAGTAAAGACTCAGAGAAATGGTTAGAAACCATGAAATCCGAGATGGACTTCATGTATGAAAAGCAAGTATGGACTTTGGTTTCACCACCTGAGGGCATTAAGCCTATTGGGTGTAAATGGGTCTTTAAGAAAAAGACTGGAGTAGATGGCAAGGTAGAGACCTATAAGGCCCGACTGGTTGCAAAAGGTTTCAAATAAAGACAAGGAGTTGACTATGATGAAACCTTCTCACCAGTAGCTATGCTCAAGTCCATTCGGATTTTGCTTGCAATTGTAGCTTCTTATAACTACAAAATCTGGCAAATGGACGTGAAAACGGTTTTCCTCAATGGAGAGCTTGAGGAGAATGTATATATGATACAGCCAAAGGGTTTTGTTTCAACGGTTGGAACAAACCAAGTCTGTAAGCTATAACGATCCATTTATGGATTGAAGCAAGCTTCTCGAAGGTGGAACATCCGTTTTGATGAGATAATCAAAGGGTTTGATTTTATCAAATATGAGGATGAACCATGTGTGTACAAGAAGGTTAGTGGGAGCGATGTTTCATTCCTTGTATTATATGTTGATGATATATTACTGATAGGGAATGATGTTCCTATGCTACAGTCGATCAAATTTGGTTATCTAAACACTTCTCCATGAAGGACTTGGGTGAGGCATCCTATATTTTGGGGATAAAGATCTATAGAGATAGATCTAAAAGGATGCTAGGCTTGACCCAAGGAAAGTACATTGACTCGATGCTAAAGAAGTTTAGCATGGAAGATTCTAAGAGTGGTCTCATGCCGATGAGCCATGGAATACATCTCTCCAAGAAACAGGCCCCAAAGACACCTGAGGAGAGAGACCGTATGAGTAAGATTCCTTATGCTTCGGCAATAGGATCTATCATGTACGGTATGATATGTACTAGACCAGATGTCGCTCATGCACTTATTGTAACAAGCAGATATTAGTCAAATCCAGGAGAAGAGCACTAGAAGGTAGTGAAAAACATCCTAAAGTACTTGAGAAGAACTAAGGATGTATTTCTTGTCTACGGTGGGTCTGAATTAAAACTAGAGGGCTATACAGACTCAAGTTTTCAAACGAACCAAGATGATAGTAAATCCGTTTCAGGGTATGTGTTACCTTAAATGGTGGTGCAGTGAGTTGGAAAAGTTCCAAGCAGCAAACAGTTGTTGATTCAGTGATAGAGGCAGAGTACATAGCTGCAAGTGAAGCTGCAAAGGAAGCTGTTCGGATGAAGAAGTTCATAACTGAACTTGGAGTGGTTCCTAGCATTAGAGGAGCCATACCTTTATTCTGTGACAACAACGGAGATTCGAGGAAAGCGGTGGAATTCGAGGAGAACGCGAAGGAATTGGAGGTGAACTTGTACCCGAGGAAGCACAGTTCTACGAGGGTATAATTTCTTAATCTCTATCTCTTTCGCTAATTGATAATTAAACACAAGGAAAGATCATGGTGATAGTTTGTATGAAAAATTTTAAAATCCGTTTTATCACGCTTTCGCTCTATTTATGTAATTTTGATTGCATGCTTGCGTTAGATACAAACCTAACACTATGGGTACCAACGTGCACTAACAAAGAAGGACTCAAGTTTGTATGGGTACCAAAATAAAGAATGATCTTGAATGCAGACACCAAGCCCCACTGAATTTATTTGGTATCTTGATAGTGGATGCTCCAGACACATGACTGGAAATAAGGATCTTCTGTCAAGCAATTTTTACGTGGAAGTATACATGGTCAATCAAGTAATAAAGTGAAAGTAGAGTGTTGAACCCACGAGGAGCGAATATAACCTAAATAATTCTAAACACTAATAATGCATCAATTAATTTAATCTATATAATTAAAATATCAAGTGAGTGAACTAACTAAATAACCAACTACTAAAATATTGAATCAATGAATAAAGAGGTTAAAGAATCAATTTTCCTCGATGAATCATTTAAGTAATACTATCATTCTTCTATTAAATTGACTAATCAGAATTGTCAACGGAAAATCACTAATAATTATTATAACTACCTTTCGAATAATTATAAATCATGCATATTATTATCAATTTCTCTATATTTCTATGAGAAACAATAATAACAAATTCATTAAGATTGATTTTCCAACAGTTGCTTGCGGTATTCGGGTATATTCCTATCCCATCCACAAAATTAATATTCAATCAGCAATCCTTATTACTGAAAAGAATTACTAATCACAAGTTATTATATCCAGATCTTAACCTAAATTCCATTGTCAAATGTCATCTAAGTCCATCTAATAATTGTTGATCAGTCAATTATACAGATAAAACAAGATATAATAAATAATTCAATCCATAATCAACTTGAATAAAAAGAATTAATAAATATTAAATAAAATCATCATCGGGTTCCATTGAATACTTAACTAAAAGAGTTAGTTCATAATAAAAGTAAAGAACATCAATGATTTATTAGAATCCATTCTAAATTACAAATAAAGAAATAAGAGAGAAGAAATAAACTCTGTCGAATCTGATCTTCCTCCTAAGCCTCAGTTCTCCTCTGGAATAACGCTCTAATCAAATCCTTATTTTTTACGTACTAAAATAATATCTCTGAATACCTAAATCTGCGTTTTCCTATGCATCTACTTTTTTAAAATAAATGAATGAAAAACTATTTATTAGTCTCTTCCTAATTACTCATAAGTTTCAACACATACATGATAAGTGTAAATAAAACCAAATCTTTATCCAAAGGAAACAAATCCACTGCGCGCGTGGCTACACGCGCGCGCCATTTCGCGTCCGAGCGCCGCGGCTCTTGAGTTCATGCGCCGCGACTCCGGTTCTTTGTATTTCATGCGTCGCGACTCTTGGTTTAGTGTGCCGCGACCCTTGATCATTTATCCACACGCCTCGGCTTGCACCTTTGAGCGCCGCGACTCCAAAACCCTGAGCATCTTTAATTCTCCTTTGTTCATCTGTTTTGGCCATTCTTCCTCATGAATTATAGCTACTAAAACTTTTTCACTCGTTTAACTTTCGCCAAACGATCATTATCACCTGTAGCAACAAATCCAGGCTAAACTTGCAATAATCTCCGTTATTTACATAGTCACAGGTTGAAATCAATTATTCACAAAAACTACTAAAATGCACTAAAATACTACTAAAAACTCTTAAGAAAAACAAAATACTTAAGTCAAATATGCCCAATTAATAGATATAAAATCTACTCATCAAATACCCCCAAACTTAAATATTTGCTTGTCCTCAAGCAAAACTCAAAAGAATAAATAAATCCTAAAAATTAAGAACATGCATCATACTCCTAAGATAATCATGAATCAATTCATAGCCTCCAAGATCATACAATAACTTGCAACAATTAAATTTTTATAAACTTATCAACTATTCAGTCATCAATTCACAATAGATACAATCCCATAGTGTGTGTGTGTGTGTGTGTGCAATCTCCACCAAATCAATCAGACCTTAAAAGGACTATATCACGAACACATGGTACGAAGAAGTCATCGACCTATAGGACATATCACAACAATAATTTCAGCTAGGGTACACTCATCGTTCAAATCAAGAGAGTTCAGTTCAATCTAATTTTCTGCTATTCCTCCAAGAGTATTGTCATTCTTCTTTTTTTCCAAAGTGAGTGCGTTTTACGCTCCTTCTCACATGCATGACAAGTGCGTTTTACGCTCCATCTCATCTTAATTATTATCAAGGAGTACACTTTTAAGCTCAATTCACTCCACCAAATTTCTTAACTCTAGGAAGCATAACATCTTTTTCTTTCTTTTCATTTGAACCATACTCTTCCCCCAAACTTAAACAATTCACTATCCTTGCTTCAATTAAGGCAGTAACATAATCCTAACTCGTGACAATATCTCCTACCAAGGTTTCGAACTATAGTCTCCTTAAGAGTCAATCAATTTCGGTGGGATCTAAGTGCTCAAGATAATTGGGACCATAACTACGCAAAGTCAACTTCTAAAATAATATAAAAGCTTAGCACAAGATTCAAAAGTTTTTCTAACTTGCTAACACGTTTAATCATCTCTTATCATCGGCTATTCTAAAGATTCACTACTTATTTCATTTTTATTATTTTTTATATTTTTTGTGCAAATAAATATGAAAAAAATTAATAGCTAAATATGCAATAATTAAATTAAATCCTAAACACAAATGCAAAAATTAAATCATAAAATTAACCATGCAAATAATTAAATAAGCCTTAAACAAACCAATAAATCTAGCAAATTAAAACGTAAAGTATCATCAAACCATTTTCCCAAACTTGAATATTACATTGCCCTCAATGTAATACCAGAAACTTCCCTGGAAATCAAGCATCACCAGCAGCATCACCACCATCATCAACATCATCCTCATCATCAACAAGGCTATCAGACTCCTCCTCCATCTCAAAAGCAGTATCAGGAAACACTAGGATGTAGGGAAGCGAATAGGATCTGGATTGTTGATGTTGAACCAAGTTGCAAATGTGTTTATGATGTTGTTCGTGTAGTTCACATAGTTGTCAACTCGGTCTGCTATTTGATCCACTCGACGTGTTTGCTGACGATTCAAACTCAGCAGATTGTCCTAGTCTCGTTCCAAACTCGTTTGGGTCCTCTTTATAGCCCGAATTTCAGCAAGAATCAGGTCCAAAGTAGCATCAGACGAAGCACCACATCCTGTTCGCCTAGCACCATGATATGAACTGGCCCCATGAGATGGATCCGCACCTTCTGTCTGACCAGCAGCAGTAGCATCTACGTCAAATCCACCTCGTATGTTGGCTACACTGCCGAATGGTTCCTTGAATTTATCAATGGTGCTGGTATCTAACACCGACTTTGGATGTTCAAATATCTCATCTGCTCGCCAAATAACTCTGGCGTACTTACACAACCCACATATGAGAGATGGGTGTGGAAGTCCGCCAGATATTGCACCTTACAATGCATGAAGAATGGAGCTATGGATGACTTTGCCCACGTCAATACTTTTTCCAGTGACAATTGAGTAAATGAGTGATGCCCTAGCTTTAGTTACCTCTGAAACATGAGATGAAGGCATTAATTTAGCACAAAGGAAATAAAATCAAGCCTTACCATATCTACTTAGTGCATTCCGAGGGAAAAAAACTGTTGAAGCTACTCGAATCGTCCATTGAGTCCCAGGCTTGCATAAGCCTTGAATAACCTCATCCCAGTTGGGTCCATCCTGAATGTACTTCGAATAATCATCCTCCTCAATATTTGGTAGGCCATAGTATGTATTGATGGTTTTGCTGCCAAAGGGTACTGCCTTGCCTCGAACCGTGGCGACCTTATTCATCGCCTTAACCGCATTAGCATAGAATTCAGTTACAATTGCTACTACAACGACTTCGGGTTGAGATGTCAATGCCCCCCAGCCACGCTCCTAAATCATTCGCCGGATTTCAAGCCCATTGGCCTCTTGTGGGACCAAGCCACGCTTTTGAATTAAATTTTTATTAACCAAGGAGGTATGAAATTGCTCATAGGCTTCTTCACTAACAAATTTTGAATGATCATAAGTGGAAGAAGAAGATCGTGATGTACGTTGACGTTTGGGTGCCATCTGAAAAGCTTGACAATGCTTGAAAACCAAAATAGTGATGAAAGATGTGGTTTGGGCAATATATCGAACACGTGGTGTGCATCTAAATTTGTGCCAAAAATCCAAGCCCTTTGATTACTTCAATCTCCTCCAATTGTTGTTTCAAACACCAAAAAGAATCACAACTAGTGTAATTTAATCACAAGGATAGAGAGAAGTGATTGCATGTACCCGTTACCTTGTGTGTTTGAAGTAGATGAAAAACTTATGAACTTGAGATTTTAACTCCTTCTCTAAATATAAGTACTTGAACCCTCCTTGCAGTGATGAGGTTAGGGTTAAGTTATTGAGTTATTATGGAATTGAACCTCTATTTATGGTAGGAATTGATTTGGTTGGGTGAATATAGAATGTGGGTGATTATGGCTGTGTTTGTGGGGGAGTGGGAGAAGTTTTGGCCGAGAGAATAGGGGGAAGTGAGGGGAAAGAACGCGCGGGAGCTGCACTTGATTTTGCTGATACACGCACAAGCACCACGACCCCTGATGTGTGCCCCGCAGCTCTTGAATGAGCATCGCGGCCCTTGAGTGTGTGCGTCGCGGCGCATAATCTCTGATTTGTTTTCCTTGCGTGGCCACATTCTTTTTAATTTTGTGCTAAAGGTTTGAGCGCCGCGGCTCTTGAGGCATGTCACGGCCTATGATTTTGTGCGTCGCGGCCTATGATCTCTGATTGGTGCGCGGCTGAAAGCTTGTTAGGCCAAAAAATTTCCTTTTCCTTAGCCATTCCGATGATGCTTCTCACACAATGAATTAATTCTCAATCTCCACGAATTTGATGAACATCTTGTATCCCCTGAATTAATTTACCAACAAAGCTCAACTTAATTAATTAATTATGCAGAAATTAAAGTAAAACAAATAGACTTAATAAATTCAAATCTAATTATCAATTAACCCATGGGTTGCCTCCCCGTAGCGCTTGTTTTTAAGTCTTTCGCCTGACTTCTTCTTTTTCAATCACTCAGGCTCGTTGACGTGATCGAGAGTGCCTTCGGTTGCGCATCTCATATCATGCTTCACTTGCCCAATCTCTTCCATGTTCCCTCACTTTTCATTTTCTTTCCTTTCTACACTGTGGTCGTCTTCCCATGTCTCATCTTCTAAAATCTCTTCTGCCACATAACATTCTTCCACTTCATTCAAAATTTTTATTTTATCGAACACACTAAACTTGATCTCTTAATCATTGACTCGCATCGTAAGTTCTCTATTCTTGACATCAATCAAAGTGCGTCCAGTGGCTAGGAATGGTCGTCCTAAAATCAATGGTATCTTCTCATCTTCATCATAATCAAGAATGACAAAATTCACCAGGAAAACAAATGCATCAACTTTCACTAGCACATCCTCGATAACTCCTTTTGGACGTGTGATTGATCTATCTGCCAGTTGTATAGTCATGTTCGTCGGTTTGATTCCTTTCAAACCAAGTCTCTTATAAATTGATAAAGGCATGAGATTAATGCTCGCGCCAAGATCACATAGAGCTTTTCCCGCGAATTGCTTTCCAATAGTGCACGAAATTGTGAAACTCCCTAGATCTTGCATTTTAGTTGGTAGCTTCTGCTGAATAACTGCACTGCACTCCTCTGTTAAGGCTACCATTTCATAATCTCCCATCCTTCTTTTCTTTGAAAGAATTTCCTTTAAAAACTTCACATAACTTGGCATCTGCTTTAATGCCTCTACAAAAGAGATATTGATATGCAATTTCTTCAAAACCTCCAAGAATTTTGAAAATTGACTGTCCAACTTCTGATTCTTTAACCGTTGTGGATATGACGCGATGGGATTCTCTGCTCCTTGTTTACCCTTGCCCTGTTTCAATTCTAATTCTTTATTCTTCTTTTCTTCACTCCTGTTCAAATCATTTTTAATTCCATCTTCTTTTTTAGTGTCAATCTTTCTTGTTGGTATGGTATCCTCTTTCATCAAACTCTTCCCACTTCTTAACATAATAGCCTTGCACTGCTCATGATTTTCTCTTCTCGGATTGACTTTAGTGTCACTCGGTAAGGCACTATGTGGACGACTATTCACTGCACTTGCTAGTTGTCCCATCTAAGTTTCCAAATTTTGAAGTGAACCTTCTAAGCTATTCATCCTCGTGTTATTCACAGCAATGTACTTTGTGAGTATTTCTTCTATACTAGGCTTCCTTTTTGGTTGTGGGTGTGCTTGGCCTTGGAATTCTAGGGGATGAAACTGTCTTGGAGCTGATGATTGATTCTGATTGTTGCTCCAAGAAAAGTTTGGATGATTTCTTGTTGCCTCTTTTTAAGTCTTAAATAAAAGAGCTCTAACTCGTGCAAGTATACACGGTCAACAAGTAATACAGAGGAAGTAGAGTATCGTCCCACAGAGACAGGATTAAATTAATTCACTATGCATCAGTTCTATCACTGTACTTATTTGCTTAAACTAATGACTTACTTTTGGTGACAAAATTATTCCTATATCAATTAATAACTAACTATGCAAATACTAACAAAATATATCAAGCTTGGAATTAATGGGATCCTAACTTCATTTAATAGTTCATCTAATTACCACTATCATGCTAGTAAGTTCACATATCACAGAAAAGTAGCCAAGGACACTAAAATAGACATAACCATTTGTCAATGCATTATGACCTACTTACATAATATCCATACTTGATAGACACCATGTAATCACCACTATAACCAAAATCACTATATTTCTATGTGAAATTGCAATTATATTGATTTTAAGCACAAACCCTTATTTTGACTCTTACGGTGAAACAGTATATTTCTATCTGATTCACAAAATATTAAGCTATCCAATTAAACCTCATATTCGCAAGCTATCATGACTACAATCCATACTTATATGTTATTTTTCAATTCCATACAAGTACTGAAGTCGAATGGTGATCAAGCATTCATACATGCAAAACAATCATGATAGAAATTCCTTTTGATATGCAAAACAAGCTAACAATCAAGAACGTAATTAAACTACGTATTAAAATCCATTAAAATCCCATAATGGAAATTAGTTCATGTCTGAACCAAAAGCCATTATGGGATCAAAACTAAACATGGTAAATTAACAAACAATTGAAATAAGAAGAATTAGATTGATCAAACCCAATTGAAGAATAAAATCCAAAGTAAAGCTTAAACCCACATCAAAATCCAATGCTCGAACAAAAGTAATCCACATAATATCTCTCTAAAAACTATCTCTAAGAAAGTAGAATAATCATCATAATAATACTAAAAGTCTCCAAGTTTTTATCCTTAAGGTTTCCTTCTCACTATTTGATCAATATGGACTAGAATCCTCTTCAGAATCGACTTCTTTTTCCTCCTTCAGCTGGACAAATAGAGCAAAAACGTGGCCTAGCGCTGCTGGCGCTAGCCCTAGCGCTGCTGGCGCTATGTCTGGCCCAGAAATTTACAAAAATGCCACTAGGTCTATTTTGAGCTCCAAATTTACCCTTTTGCCCCTCCAGCTCCAACCTACAATAAATAAACACAAAAACAAGTAAAATAATACTAAAAACACTGAAAGACCACAATAATTAAGCCTAACAATACCTGATTCGTAGGTATAAAACCCACTCATCAAATACCCCCAAACTTAACCAATTGCTTGTCCTCAAGCAATGCAATGATGCAAATGCAAACTAACTATCATGCCTACGAATCAAACAATTAACCAATACAGTATCCAACATCAGGCCTCAAAGATATCATAAATACTAAAGTAGAATCTCTAACCAATGCAAAGTTTCTAACTTTAACCAACTAATCAAGTTACACCTGTCATCATCCATGTTGTGCGTGTGTGTAAATCAATCATTCCAATCAATTACAATTCAAATCCATCACATAATTGACTTCTTAGAAGAAAACTTTAAATTGCAACCCAATTCAACCCGTGAATACAACCAATTCAACTGATTCAGGCAATCACTAAGCATAAAGGTATCACTAAGGTTATTTAACACATTTAAATCCTTTTTAAACCCTTCCCCAGGAATTTAAAACAATTTTTTTTCTTTTTAGTGAGTGCATTTTATGCTCCATCTCACTTTCTTATGTACGAGTGCGTTTTACGCTCCATCTCGTTCCATGTGTTTATGAGTGAGTGCGTTTTACGCTCCGTCTCAACCCACCACATGATCCATTCTTTAATTGGGAAAGGTTCAAAATTTTTCAAATTTCTCTTTTTGTTCTCTTCTTTTTTTTTTAAAATTCCCCCAAACTTAGATTCTTGCCTGTTTTTCATTTAATGGACGTTTTCACCGATATTATCAAGTTTTAACCCAAATCTTCCACTAGAAGAAAATTATACAACAATTTGAATTAAACTGATCAAAACAATTGATTGTGTGCTTTCCTTATTAACAAAAGTTTCAGACAGGTTAAACTTCACTACCTAATCAAAGTTATCACTAAACACTAGTTTTCAATTCTTCTCAAGTTAAAACCATGAAACCAGTCTTATCATTGGCCACATTAGATACTATATCAATTTATGCTTAATTCATGAAACTAAATGTATAACACAACCTAAAAATGCAATGTAACTACCATGCATCATGCAAAACAAGGAAACAAAACAAACTATATGCATGAAAACACAAAAACTATACCCCCCAAACTGAACAAGACAATGTCCTCATTGAAAAAGAAAAAGAGATTAAGAACAGAGGACTCCCCTGAAGAAGAATACTACTCATCATCACTGCCATCGGCAGCGTCAGCATCATCCTCATCATCCGCATCAGGAGGCGAGTCAGGTGGTGGGTAAATAGAAAGAGGGGGAGCTGGTGGAAACTGGAATGGTCCTGCCAAAGGATTCATCCGTCCAAACATATTTGCCAAGGCTGTCGAACAATTAACATTATACGCATAAATCTCCGCCTGACGCTGAGCAAGTCGACTCTGCTGTCGAGTCATCCGATCAAAACCCCTCTGAATCGATCCTGCAACTAAGTCTATCCGGCGAGTATGGTGCCGAAGATCCTGGCGGATAGTCTCAACGATAGTAGGGGATGGAATGGTATCCTCAACAGGTGGTGGTTGCTCCGGTGCATGCTCCTGTGGCAGCTGCTGTGGTAGAATGAAACCTAAACCCCGCGGGTGCGACTCACCTCCAACCCAAACTCTGTACCGTCCCATTGCAGCATGATCAATGGGAGGCAATGGGACCTGCATAACTTCATCTTTATCCCACGGAACTCCCGCTCGACGGCACAAATCAGTGATCAATGAAGGGTGAGGCAGTCCACCTGTGGTACTACCCTCAAGCGTGTGTATGATAGATTCATGAATTATCTCCCCTATATCCACTGTCTTCCCTTTAGCAATGCAGTACAATAACGCCGCCCGCAGATTAATGACATCGCTCATATAGCGGCACGGCATCAACTTAGCACAGATAAAAGCATGCCATGCTTTTCCATATCTACTCAATTTGGCTGATGGAAAGTGCACAGCTTATTGGTGATCAGACAGCTTCCATTCAGTCCCTGGTTCACAGAGGGCTTCTATAATCTCAGAATAATCCAAATCCTCTTCCAAGTATTTCGAATAGCCATCCCTGTGAATTTTCTGCAACCCATAATACGCATTAATATTTTTACGGCCCACATTTATTTCCTGACCCCGAACCATAATCAGATTCCCATTAGCTTCTTTAGCATTAGCATAAAACTCTCTCACAATATTCACGGCAGCTGGTTCGGGTTGTGCAGTAAATACCATCCAATTTCGGTTGCGTATCATTTGAGCTAACTCCCCATCTACCCGATCAATAGGTAGCAAGCCACGTTCAGGAATTAGAGATTTCCCAGAAGACCAATTTTTAAACCTATCACTTGCCTCGGGGCTAACAAATTTCTTCTTATCATACTTTACCACAGTGGATGAACCTGAACTTTCCCCTCTATGTCTTTTGGGAGCCATTAATAACCAATTAAACACAAGTCAAGACCCAAAAGAACTCAAAATTTCGTTGGGGCAATATGTCAAACACTTGGCGTGCACACTTGAAAAACCCTTGTTCAATAGTTCCCCCCAAACTTATGAATAAACCAATTTAGCACAATAAAAATTCCCCACAACTTACAAGCATAAAGATAGACAATTAGAAATTAAACCCAATCCCAATTGAGCCAACACAAGTTCAATTGGGTGCACAATCAAAAACTTGTTCCAAATACTAGCAACTCAAATCTTTAGCCAACAATTTCAAGTTTGGAGGGATCAATAAAGTAAAGCTTACTTGAAGTTGGAATTACCCATGGGAAAACCTTTACTCCTTCTTGGCTATGGAAGTTCGTGGTTGTACTTGTTGAAAGCCAACGGTAGTGTGGACTATGGGTGGGTGATTGTTGATGTTTGATTTGGGGAAAAAAATGCTTCTATGTAGCAATAATGGTGAGAAGTGGGCTGGAGTCGGCTGAAACTAGGTAGATGAAGAATAAAATTGATTTTGGATTGAAAAGCCTTTAAGAATCCCGACCTAGGGTTTTAAAAAATTTTTTTTTTTTTTATACCGAGCGCTTCTAGCGCTATGAAATGAGTGGGGCGAGCGCTAACAGCGCTATGGTGCAGTGTGTTGGAGTTTTGGCCAGCGCCGTTGGCGCTATATGGAGCGCTATTAGCGCTTGGGGGCAAACTGTGTGGGCGTTGAGCAGCGCCATTGGCGCTTGAGTCGTGTATTGATGGGCGCTGCTGGCGCTGAATGGCAGTAGCTGGCGTGGGTGTGTTGCACATCAAGCGCTGCAGGCGCTAATCTTGTGGGAATTGGGCGCTATGAGCGCTGAATGTCAGTAGCTGCCGCTTGATGTAGCGCTTCAAGCGCTTGGTAGAGTGCTGCCAGCGCTGTTAGGCACACTTGGTCAAATTGTTGGCCAATTTCAGTTTCCACCTGCACACACATCAACCCAAGTCCAAAAGTAGTTACAGAAAGCCATTTTTTTTTTTTTTTTTTTAAATAGAATAAATTAAAAAACAAAAGATGAATAAAAGATTAAAATGCTGGGTTGCCTCCCAGATAGCGCTAAGTTATAGTCAATTAGCTTGACTGTCTTTGATTCTCATGTCGCAGAAAGGATTACGGTGACTTTCTGTCGATCCACCTCATCCCCAAAGTAATGCTTCAACCTCTGCCCATTCACCTTAAACGTTTGATCCAGAAATTTGTCATATACTTCAATCGCGCCATGTGGAAAAACCGTCTTTACGGTGAATGGTCCCGACCATCTCGATTTAAGCTTCCCGGGAAAAAGTTTAAGTCTGGAATTGAAAAGTAAAACCCTTTGTCCCGGTTCAAATGTTCTCTCAATGATCTTACGATCATGCCATTTCTTCACCTTCTCCTTATATAGCTTCGAGTTTTCATAAGCCCGTAGTCGAAATTCGTCCAACTCATTGATTTGGAGTAAACGCTTCTCCCCTGCAGTTGTCGAATCAAAGTTCAACTTCCGAATTGCCCAATATGCTTTGTGTTCAAGCTCCATCGGAAGATGACAAGCTTTTCCATATACCAGCTGAAATGGTGGCATACCCAACGGAGTTTTGTACGCAGTCCTATATGCCCACACAGCGTCATCTAGCTTTAAGGACCAATCCTTCCTCGTCGGATTCACAATTTTTTCGAGGATTCGTTTTACCTCTCGATTGGATACTTCCGCTTGGCCGTTTGTCTGGGGGTGATAAGCTGTAGCAATACGATGATTTACCCCATACTTAGCCAGCAACGCTGTGAACTGCCTGTTGCAGAAGTGACTACCTTCATCACTGATAATAGCCCTAGGAGTCCCAAATCTCGTGAAAATACTTCGATGCAAAAACTTTAGGACTACCTTGGCATCATTTATCGGGAGTGCTGCCACTTCTACCCATTTAGACACATAGTCAATGGCTAACAAGATGTAGAGATTACCGCACGAAGACACGAAAGGGCCCATGAAGTCAATCCCCCAAACATCGAAAACTTCTACTTCAAGGATCGTATTCAAAGGCATTTCATTCCTCTTTGAAATATTACCTACTCTCTGACATCTATCACAACCACCCCGCTGAACAAAACTATACGCATCTTTAAAGATTGTCGGCCAGTAGAATCCTGCTTGAAGTACTCTAGCCGCTGTTCTCTCTCCGCCATAATGTCCTCCATACACAGAAGAATGGCAATCATGTAAAATCCCTTCAGTCTCACTATATGGGATACACCGTCTTATCATTTGATCCGCACATTGTTTAAACAAGTACGGCTCATCCCATATATACCATTTAACATCGTGCAAGAACTTTTTCTTTTGGTGCCCCACCAAGTCAGAAGGTAACGTCTTACTCACCAAATAATTTGCGTAATCCGCAAACCATGGGACTTCCCCTTGCACCACAAACAACTGCTCATCCGGAAAAGATTCATTGATTTCAACTTTGTCTTCGATCTCCCTTTCCGGCTGCTCTAGTCGAGATAAATGGTCTGCTACTTGATTTTCGGTACCTTTCCTATCCTTTATCTCCAAATCAAATTCTTGCAACAGCAATATCCACCTGATCAAACCTGGGCTTTGCATCCTTCTTCGCCACTAAGTGTCGAATTGCCGAGTGATCCGTATACACTATTACCTTTGTGCCTATCAGATAATGCCCTAAATTTATCAAAGGCATACACCACTGCCAATAACTCTTTCTCTGTGGTGGTGTAGTTTAACTGTGCATCAGTAAGGGTCTTGCTGGCATAGTATATCACATGAAACATCTTCTCCTTCCGTTGCCCCAAAACAGCCCCCACTACGTAATCACTGGCATCACACATCAGCTCAAACGGCAACGCCCAATCTGGTGCTGTGATAACTGGTGCTGATGTTAACTTATTCTTTAAATGCTCAAATGCCCTCCTGCAAGCCTCATCAAAATTAAACTGTGCATCCTTCTCCAATAAACTGCACAATGGTTTAGTTATCTTGGAGAAGTCCTTGATGAATCTACGGTAAAAACCTGCATGACCAAGAAAACTGCGGACACCTCTTACTGACGTGGGTGGAGGTAAATTCTCAATCGTTTCCAGCTTTGCCCTGTCCACCTCAATGCCTTTCTTCGACACTTTGTGTCCCAGTATGACTCCTTTTTGTACCATAAAATGGCACTTCTCCCAATTCAATACTAAATTTGTTTCAACACATCTCTTTAAAACCATTACCAAATTTTCAAGACATAGATCGAAAGAATCACCAAATACCGAAAAGTCATCCATAAATACCTCAACATTCTGTTCGACCATGTCTAAAAAAATCGCTGTCATACATCTTTGAAAAGTAGCTGGAGCATTGCACAACCCGAAAGACATTCTTCTAAAGGCAAAAGTGCCGTATGGACATGTAAACGTAGTCTTTTCCTGGTCTTCTGGTCTTCTGGAGCTATCGTAATCTGATTGTAGCCTGAATACCCATCCAGAAGGCAATAGTACTCATGACCCGCCAGTCGGTCCAACATCTGATCGATAAACGGAAGTGGAAAATGGTCCTTCCTTGTAGCTTTGTTAAGCTTGCGGTAGTCCATGCAAATTCTCCACCCTGTTACGGTTCGCGTTGGGATCAGCTCGGTATTCTCATTGGTGATCACGGTCATTTCCACCCTTCTTTGGTACGCACTGCACAGGGCTCACCCATGCACTATCCGAGATAGGGTAGATTATTCCTGCATCCAGCCATTTCAGTATCTCCTTCTTAACCACTTCTTTCATTATAGGATTGAGCCTTCTTTGCTATTCAATTGTCGGCTTGCTACCATCTTCCAATAAGATCTTATGCATGCAAAAAGACGGGCTTATCCCCTTGATATCGGCTATTGTCCCATCCAATAGCTGATTTAAAACTCTCTAAGCACTCGTAACAGTTTTTCCTCTTGAAAAGATGTTAGTGCAGAAGAAATAATCACAGGTAGCTTTGAATCTTTATTTAAAAAATGCGTACCTGAGATGTTCTGGAAGTGGTTTAAGTTCAAGTTCAGGAGGCATCTCAAGAGATGGTTTCAACTTTACTGATGTCTCTCCCGCTTTCGTAAGTGGCTCGATAGGTGTTCTGAACTTTCCGAATTTGGGGGTGGTATTCAGATATTGCACAATTTCAGCACATTCTTCATCCTCCAAATCTGAATTTTCAGCAATCACTCGCTGCAGTGGTTCATATCCCAACAAACTTCCAACTTCATCATGCACTATACTATCCACCAAATCTACTCTGAAGCATTCTTCTTCATCGGTTGGAAGCTTCATTGCTTTGAAAACGTTAAACGTCACCTCTCCTGGTCATGTACACAGCGCATTGTAAGCTCCCCTTTCTGCACGTCTATCAAAGTCCTCCCAGTTGCTAGGAATGGTCTTCCTAGTATGATTGGTATATTTTTGTCCTCTTCATAATCCAGAATGATGAAGTCCGCCGGAAAGATAAATTTGTCCACTTTCACCAGTACGTCTTCCACTATCCCCCGTGGATAAGTGATAGATCTATCGGCTAACTGCAGAGATATATTTGTTGGTCTTGGTTCCGGGCAATCCCAACTGACTGAATACTGACAACGGCATCAGGTTGATACTTGCCCCAAGATCACACAAACATTTATCGAAGCTCATCTTTCCGATCGTGCATGGAATTGTGAAACTGCCCGGATCTTTCAGCTTTGGAGGTAATTTACGTTGAAGCACTGCACTGCATTCCTCTGTCAAGGCCACTGTCTCAAACTCGTCTAACCTTCTCTTCCTTGACAGTATACCCTTCATAAACTTTGCATAACTTGGCATTTGTTCCAATGCCTCTGCGAAGGGTATGTTGATCTGCAGTTTCTTAAAAACCTCCAAAAATTTTCTGAACTGTTTATCATCCCTCTGCTTATTCAATCTCTGCAGATATGGAACTCGCGGGTGAACTTGTGATTCTTTATTAACGGGCTTCTTATCTGAACTAGCTTTCTCCTTCTCTACTGACTCGTAGTTATCCTTCTTCTCTTTCTGTTCATCTTCAATTTTTATCTCAGTTTCTACCCCAATGTCATCCCCTTGTAAACTCGGTGCTGCTGAGTCTGGTACATTTCCTGAATATTGCTTTCCCGATCTGAGTGTAATGGCCTGACACTGTTCCTTACCTTCTCTCCGTGGATTTGCCTATGTGTTACTTGGTAATGAACCCTGGGGCCTGCTGTTAAGCATAGTCGCCATTTGCCCCATCTGAGCTTCCAGATTTTTAATAGCCACTGCCTGGCTTTTGATCATCACCTTTGTATTTGCCATGTACTTTAACATCATCTCCTCCATTTCTGATTTCTTTTCCTGCGGAGGTGCGTATGGAGTAGGATGTTGTTGTTGAGAATATCCCGGTGGAAAAGGTGGTCGTGGAGCATACTGTTGCTGCGCGCCGGCTGAAACTGATTGTTCTGCTGAAACTGCTGCTGCTGATTTCCTTGGTTGTTTTGACCAACTAAAGTTTGGATGATTGCGGTTGTTGGGGTGGTATGTGTTCTGAAACTGACCTTGGTCTTTCTTATAAGTGTTTCACATATTGCACCGACTCCGAGTTGATAGCACATTGATCTGTTGAGTGCGACCCCGCGCAAATCTCACAAACGAAGGCAACTGACTTGGCTTTGCTTTCCGACAATGAATCTATTTTCTTTGCCATAGCTGCCATCTGTGCTGACAACTGGGTAATAGCATCCACTTCCAACAAACCTGCAACTCTGGGCTGTGACGTTCTGGCTGTAGGATTTTGAAAATCATTTGCTGCCATAGTCTCAATAAGGTTATAAGCCTCGTCATAGCTCTTTGCCCCTAAAGCTCCACCCGCAGCTGCATCTACCATCTGCCTAGACTGCCATCCCAATCCGTTATAAAATGTGTTGATCACCATCCAATCTAGCATCCCATGGTGTGGACACTTCCTTAGCATCTCCTTGTACCTATCCCAAGCCTCGTATAAGGATTCACCCTGTTGTTGCTCAAATTGAGAAATTGCTGTCCTTAGTTTTGCAGTTTTAGCCATTGGGAAAAACTTGGCTAGAAATTTTTGTGCTAGATCCTCCCATGTAGTAATTGATCCTGCAGGAAAAGAATGGAGCCAACTTCTTGCTCTATCCCTTAATGAGAATGGGAATAGCCTTAGTCGAATGGCATCCTCCGTCACCCCGTTGTATCTGAATGTATCACAAATTTCAATGAAACTCAAAAGATGCTCATTAGGATCGTCTGTAGCAGCACCCCCAAACTGGACCGAATTCTGCACCATTTGAATGGTTCCTGGTTTAATCTCAAAGGTATTTGCTGCTATTGCCGGTCTTACTATGCTAGACTGCAATCCCGTGATGTTTGGCATGGAATAGTCCCTCAAAGCTTTATGTTCCTCTCTTTGCTCAATTCTTTGTTCCTCCGCCATCTTTGGAATAGTTCTTTCTAACTGTGCTTGCAAATTCCTACGCACTCTTGCTTTCCAACCTCTTCCGTCAATATTATCCTGAGCTGGTGTTAATTCTGAGTTGGATGAGCGTGTGTGCATAAAACTTCTACAAGTACCTGAAACCCAAAACAAAGGTAAAAATAGAAATGAGAAAAGATTAGAGTTGTCTAAGTCAAACAATATAGCTTAAAACTTATGATAATAATAAAAATCTAACGCCTGTCCCCGGCAACGGCGCCAAAAACTTGTTGCCTCTTTTTAAGTCTTAAATAAAAGAGCTCTAACTCGTGCAAGTATACACGGTCAACAAGTAATACAGAGGAAGTAGAGTATCGTCCCACAGAGACAGGATTAAATTAATTCACTATGCATCAGTTCTATCACTGTACTTATTTGCTTAAACTAATGACTTACTTTTGGTGACAAAATTATTCCTATATCAATTAATAACTAACTATGCAAATACTAACAAAATATATCAAGCTTGGAATTAATGGGATCCTAACTTCATTTAATAGTTCATCTAATTACCACTATCATGCTAGTAAGTTCACATATCACAGAAAAGTAGCCAAGGACACTAAAATAGACATAACCATTTGTCAATGCATTATGACCTACTTACATAATATCCATACTTGATAGACACCATGTAATCACCACTATAACCAAAATCACTATATTTCTATGTGAAATTGCAATTATATTGATTTTAAGCACAAACCCTTATTTTGACTCTTACGGTGAAACAGTATATTTCTATCTGATTCACAAAATATTAAGCTATCCAATTAAACCTCATATTCGCAAGCTATCATGACTACAATCCATACTTATATGTTATTTTTCAATTCCATACAAGTACTGAAGTCGAATGGTGATCAAGCATTCATACATGCAAAACAATCATGATAGAAATTCCTTTTGATATGCAAAACAAGCTAACAATCAAGAACGTAATTAAACTACGTATTAAAATCCATTAGAATCCCATAATGGAAATTAGTTCATGTCTGAACCAAAAGCCATTATGGGATCAAAACTAAACATGGTAAATTAACAAACAATTGAAATAAGAAGAATTAGATTGATCAAACCCAATTGAAGAATAAAATCCAAAGTAAAGCTTAAACCCACATCAAAATCCAATGCTCGAACAAAAGTAATCCACATAATATCTCTCTAAAAACTATCTCTAAGAAAGTAGAATAATCATCATAATAATACTAAAAGTCTCCAAGTTTTTATCCTTAAGGTTTCCTTCTCACTATTTGATCAATATGGACTAGAATCCTCTTCAGAATCGACTTCTTTTTCCTCCTTCAGCTGGACAAATAGAGCAAAAACGTGGCCTAGCGCTGCTGGCGCTAGCCCTAGCGCTGCTGGCGCTATGTCTGGCCCAGAAATTTACAAAAATGCCACTAGGTCTATTTTGAGCTCCAAATTTACCCTTTTGCCCCTCCAGCTCCAACCTACAATAAATAAACACAAAAACAAGTAAAATAATACTAAAAACACTTAAAGACCACAATAATTAAGCCTAACAATACCTGATTCGTAGGTATAAAACCCACTCATCATTTCTCTACCCCGGATTGTATGTGTTAGAATACATACCCTGCTTGTTTCCTATAAAATTCACTGATTCAGTATTGATTGCACACTGGTTTGCATAATGATTTTCTGCACACAATTCACAGACTGCAGCTATCTGTTGCACTGTGCAGCCAGAGTTGTCACTACATCTATCTCAATTTTTCCTCCAGTCCTTGGTTGAGTCATTCGCGCAGTTGGCCACTGATAATTGTCCGCAACCATTAACTCCAATAATTCATATGCTTCTTCAAAACTCTTACCCAATAAGGCTCCTCCAGTAGCTGTATCAATACTAGTTCGTGTTGTGTTAAACAACTCGTTGTAAAAGGTTTGTACTTGCAAACACTTCGGGAGTCCATGATGTGGACATCTTCTTAACATTTCCTTGAATCGTTCCCAAGCTTCATACAATGATTTAGAATTCAGTTGTGTCAAAGATGTAATCTCATTTCTCATTTTCGCTGTCTTTGTTGGGGGAAAGAATTTAGCTAAAAATTTCTGAGCTAAATCATCCCAAGTAGTGATTTCCCTCGCTGGTAACGAATGTAGCCAACTCTTTGCCTTGTCACGAAGTGTGAAAGGAAAGAGCCTAAGTCTCACTGCGTCATCAGTCACATCCTTGTATTTGAATGTATCGCATATTTCCAAAAAGCTTACAAGGTGATTGTTCGGATCATCATTTGGCATACCCCCAAATTGAATTGAATTCAGCACCATCTAAATCGTACCAGGTTTGATTTCAAAAATGTTGGCCTGAATTGCTGGCCTCCTAATGCTCGAATGAATTTCAGTGACTTGCGACATCGCATAGTCCTTCAGTGATTTTGGTGCTTCTTCCTCAGCCATAGCTTGTTGCTTAATTATTTCTTTGCAAAACTGTCGTATTTTACGAAGCCTTCTATCGATCTCGTCTTCAAACGACAGTAATTCTTGCTCCTTTGACCTAGTTTGCATACAAAGCTACCTACAAACAGAGACCAAATTCGTAAATCCGTAACCAAATCGAAATTAAATCTAACTGAGGAAAATTAATAAAAGAAAATTTTAAGCTATCAATTACTCCCTGGAAACGGCCCCAAAAACTTAATGGGCTAAACCTTTACTAGCAATTTTTATGTGCAAGTATACACGGTCAATCAAGTAATAAAGTGAAAGTAAAGTGTCGAACCCACAAGGAGCGAATATAACCTAAATAATTCTAAACACTAATAATGCATCAATTAATTTAATCTATGTAATTAAAATATCAAGTGAGTGAATTAACTAAATAATCAACTACTAAAATATTGAATCAATGAATAAAGAGGTTAAGGAATCAATTTCCCCCGATTAATCATTTAAGTAATACTATCATTCTTCTATTAAATTGACTAATCAGAATTGTCAACAGAAAATCACTAATAATTGTTATAACTGCCTTTCGAATAATTATAAAGCATACCTATTATTACCAATTTCTCTATATTTCTATGAGAAACAATAATAACAAATTCATTAAGATTGATTTTCCAACAGTTGTTTGCGATATTCGGGTATATTCCTATCCCGTCTACAAAATTAATATTCAATCAGCAATCCTTATTACTGAAAAGAATTACTAATCACAAGTTATTATATCGAGATCTTAACCTAAATTCCATTGTCAAATGTCATCTAAGTCCATCTAATAATTGTTGATCAGGCAATTATACAAGTAAAACAAGATATAATAAACAATTCAATCCATAATGAACTTGAATAAAAAGAATTAATAAATATTAAATAAAATCATCATCGGGTTCCATTGAATCCTTAACTAAAAGAGTTAGTTCATAATAAAAGTAAAGAACATCAATGATTTATTAGAACCCATTCTAAATTATAAATAAAGAAATAAGAGAGAAGAAATAAACTCTGTCGAATCTGATCTTCCTCCTAAGCCTCAGTTCTCCTCTGGAATAAAGCTCTAATCAAACCCTTATTTTTTACGTACTGAAATAATATCTCTGAATACCTAAATCCGCATTTTCGTAGGTGTTAACGCCAAGATTTGTCTACGCACTTCAATCACCAAGAATGCGTTAATCCTGCACAATAACGAAGCCACACTCAGAGTTCCGGGCGGTTTTGCCGCCGGGGGATAGCTCAGGCGTGAGAATTAGTACAAGTTGTCTCAAGGTTTTGATAACAATGGAGGTTAGTAGTTTAGTGTTAAGTTTTGCATTACCTTCGAAATGGAGAGGGAAGTTGTATATATATACCTCCTTATCTACTCATCACGCCTGGGCCCACTTGACAGTATAAAGCATATGTCACCATCAACCAAATCATAATAAATTCTCCAGTCAAAATATAAGTCAACCCAGCTAGAAAGTTACTCTCCTCAACTGGACCGCTCCTCCCAACCAAAACCCATGCTTCGGGTCGGATCCTCCATGTCGGGTCGGGTACCCCGAACCTAGGACCCAACATTGCCCCCTACTCTTTAATTATAAGAAGGAATTATAATAAAAGAGTATAAAGGATGAATTTAACTTCAATCAATGAACCAAACACTCCCTTAAAAACATAACCGCCTTAAACCATTACTGCCATTACTGTCCTAGCTCCACGTGCCAATAAGAGGCCCACCACATTTAATAAAATGGCGCCGTCTAAGGGAAACGTGCCGGATCTCAAGGGTCACCCCCAATAAAGTAAAACCATCCCCAAATTCAACCGCCACATTTACCCCTAATTTTTCAAATTCTTCGATCTCTCTTCTGCGATTTCTACCGCGATTTCCAACCTTCTCCGACTAATCGACTCTTGCACCTTGTCCTTCTACTCATCGATGGCAACCAACGACACTTCAAGCTCATCCAATCCATCCAAAACCAGCGCCTCCGCAGCTACCGCTAACGAAATCCCAGCTCATATAACAACAGTAACAACAGAAGCCACCACAGTCACCACCACTGCCCTCCCAACAGTCGACACTGCCGCCGCTGGAACCAGCTCTGCAACTCTCGATCTCAGTACCTCATCCCTGGATCCCATCACAAGCTCAGACTTTTCTAGCAACCCATTTTCTACTCCATCACCTCGAACCAAAGCCGAACTCCAAAATATGAAGATGCTAGAGGAATACTCCTCAGATAAGTCCTTTACTCACATAAATACCAGATCTTCCATCCAAACCAAAGACCTTGCGGCCATCTGGGAACTGTACCAAATCCCCATATCTTACCAGATATGCACAGCCGACCTCAACGAGAGAATGTATCAGCGCCCCAATGGCTGGACCGCTGTATCCACCCAAGCCTTAAAATATGGGCTTAGATTCCCCCTTAACCCCTTCAAGCTCACTTTTCTTAGTGTCGTCGGGGTCGGGCTCGCCCAGCTAGTCCCCAACTCATTCATCCATTTGGTCTGCTTCATAGCTTTTTGCCATGATATCAAGGTCGAACCGACCTTAGACTTCTTCTTCGCCCTATTCACCGTGATCCGATCTCGAGAATCAGGATTTCGGCAAATCAGCAAGTTGCCTGTCAAAGGGGCTTAGAAATGGTCTTTGATGAAAACCCCGACTAGCAATAAAGGCTGACACTCCCAATGGTTCTACATCAAGGGGCCTGATACAAGCTTGATATCGGATTGGATCAGCTTCACCAAAAATACCAACAACATCGAAGCATTTCCAGCCGATCATCTGGACGAATTCAAACAATTCGTCAGCAAGATGCCCGATGAGGAGTGGGACTTCGAGCTTCTCGGCAACCATACTTGGTTATACAATCATGGATGTCAGAACTAATTCCCGATCCTCAATTTATATCTTCAGTGCTTATAATTCCTTTTAACTCGAACTGACCTCTAACGCTTATCTTCTTTCAGTGACACTCATCAAGCCAGTCGCCCCAATTGACATCGGCCGAACAGTTCCTCGGATCAGCGAGCTGAACCTCGTCGATCCCGAAGAAATTCCAGACGATGATCCTTTAAGCCAAGTATCGATAGCCGCCCACCCAATCACAGCCATTCCCATGACTCAAGTCTTCAAGAAGAACACCTTGGAGATGAGTAGGTCGGAGAAGATGGCTTTAATGAAGAAAAAACAACTTCGGAAGAAAGTTCCGCCCAAATCCGTGAAGACTCCTGCTGCTATTCCCGACCCGATTCCTCTAGGAATTATCGACGAGGAAGATACCGAAGACGAAGTACTGGAGCCATTAGCAAAAAGACCTCGCAAAGAAGCTTCGTCCTCTTTGGCACCTCCGCCCGTGCCTACACATCAGATCGAAACCCATCAAAGCGAAGCCCGATCGTCCGAACTCCCTGCTTCGGCCCCTTCTTCCAGCAACCTGCCCAAACCCCGAACCTTGTGGCCCCAAAGTTCATCCAATCCATTTCCTTATGACCTCCTTGAACGCTTCAAACTGCCCGCTGATGACAATCGGTTCAAGAATCATACCCCAGATCAATACTTGGAAGACTTCATCAGGCTCCAATTCTAGGTAACTTTGCTTTCGGTATTCCTACAGAAGGTTACTTTATTACTTGATCTCCTATCTGACCCACAGCTTTTTACAGTCTAACGCGGTGTTTGCCCGATCTCTCCCATCATTGCTCAAATTAACAAAAAAGAATAAGGAGATCGAGGCAGAAAACGAATTCCTGAAGGGTAACATTCAGACTTTGGAATCCGACTTGAAGAAGGAGAAAGACCTTCATGTCGGCACGCAAGATAAGCTCACCGAAGCCAGTCGGGAGAGTTATTAGCTTCGGAATCAGGTAAGCATCCTCCAATCGAAAATCGTTGAACATGAAAAACAGAATGACCGCCTCATCGAAGAGAGGGTTTTGTTGAAGGAAAACGATGCCGATCAGAAGGAGGCAATAGCGGCCCTTGAAGAACAGATGGAGCAAACACACTCCAAAATGACCGATCTGATCCAAGCCCTCAACTCTTTGGAGGAAGAAAACACCTAACTGAAGAACCACGAGCCTCAATTGACCGAAGAGGTCAAACTTCAAATAATAGAAGAATACAAGGCATCTCCTGAGCTGGCAGATAAGGTCATCTTTCAATTCTCCAAAGGATACCAGAGCCATAAGGAAAAAATCAAGGAGAAGATGCTGGCGGCAGGATTGGACACTTCCATCCTCGATTCTTCAGACGATAAAGAAGAAGCAGAAGAACAACTTCCGCCCCCGACCCAATAGGATAATTGCTATTAATGAAAATAGTACAATTTGTAATAGCATCGAATATTAATGAAATGGTTCAAAACTTTCAACTATACAATCCGATATTATTTCATTTCAATAAACATACAAATTTACATAGTCAGAAATAAGAAGTGATCACGACTTACTGATAATATCTCCTAAGTCTCCCTGCATGCCATGTATTCTTAATATCCGAACCGTCCATAGCCCGAAGCCGGTAAGTTCTTGGCTTTGGTACCTTAACGACTTCATAAGGCCCTTCCTAATTCGGCATAAGTTTGCCTGAATTCTGGGGGGTTGATGTTGCTGCTTCTCGAAGTACCAGATCGCCAACCTCAAACCTCCTAACTTTCACCCCTTTGTTGTAGTACTTGGCGGTTCTTCTTTGATAAGCTGCCAATTTGATCAATGCTGACTCCCGAACCTCATCTAACAGATCAAGGTTGAGGCGAAGCCCCTCATCGTTATATAGCTCCTAATATCGACTGACCCGAAGCGAAGGAGACCCGATCTCAACAGGAACAAGGGCATCGGTCCCATAAGCGAGACGGAAAGGTGAATCTCCTGTCGTCGTTCTGGTTGTTGTCCGATAAGCCCATAGTACACTAAGCAATTCTTCAAGCCATCTTCCTTTGGCTTCGTCCAATCTCCTTTTTATCCCATTGAGAAGAGTTCTATTGGTGACTTCTACCTGTCCGTTTGACTGAGGATGAGCTATTGAAGTCTTTCTGTGCTGAATCCCCAGATCTGTGAGAAATTCTTCAAATCTCGCACCAACAAATTGTCTCCCATTGTCCGAAACGAGCACCATCGGTATTCCGAAGCGATAGACAACAAATTCTTTAAGAAATTTCAAACATTCTTGTTCCGTGATCGTTCGGAGAGGTTTGGCCTCTACCCACTTTGTCATATAGTCGATTGCCACAATAACAAAACTGACTTGCCCCTTAGCTTTTGGCAATGGTCCCAAAATATCAATTCCCCATATAGCAAATGGAATCGGTGATAAGACCGAATACAACTCTTCAGGAGGTTGATGAGGGATCGGCCCATTCAGCTGACACTTGTGGCACTTTTTTACATATTCCTTAGCTTCTTGGAAGATGGTTGGCCAGTAGTAACCCTGCCTTAAAATTTTGAAAGTCAGCACCTTAGCGCCCATGTGGTCCCCACATATACCCTCATGGACTTCTCGAAGGACGTAATCCGCTTCGGAAGGAATCAAACATTTCTGCAGTGGCGAAGAAAATGCCCTTCGGTATAAGTCTCCATCGATCAAGATGAAGAAGGAGCTTCGGTGTTTGATTTTCTTGGCTTCGATTCGATCCGAAGGAAGGACGCCATCGGCTAGATAAGAAATATATGGGGTGAGCCAACAATCCATCCGCTCTATCGGGAATACTTCTGATCTCTTAATACTCGGGTCATCCAAAACCTCCAGGTACACCGACCCGCTGAAGAAAGAAGCCTCTGTCGTTGCCAGTCGGGCCAACGCATCAGCTATGGTGTTGTTTTCCCGACCAACTCCTTATATGTTGTGACATTCAAAATAATGCAGTCGGTCTTTAACTGCGGCCAAATACTTCGCCATCCTATCTCCATGAGCCTTATATTCCCCCACTATTTGCTTGACTACTAGTTGTGGATCGCTGAAGATGACCAGACGTTGTACTTCCAGACTCTTTGCCAACCGCAACCCAGCTAAGATGGCTTCATATTCTGCCTCATTATTGGTCGCCTTAAATCTGAAGCGAATGGCCTGTTCGACCTTAAATCCCTCCGGACTAATCAAAATAATGCCTGCTCCACTAACATCCGAAGTCGAAGAGCCATCCACATAAAGCGTCCACGATGTACGACCTGTCTCAGCATCCGATACTGAACTCATAACCAGGTCATTATCATTTGCATCGGGTTCGGTAAACGAACACTCCACTATGAAGTCGGCCAGCGCCTGACCCTTTATAGCAGTCCGAGGATGGTACTCTATAATAAATTGAGTCAACTCCATCACCCAAGCAGAGAGGTGTCCTGATAAATCTGGCTTATTCATGACCTTTTTCAAAGGCTGATCAGTATAAACTACCACCAATCTTCCTTGGAAATAATGCCTGAGCTTCCTGCTGGCTATCACAAGTGCATAGGCGAATTTCTCCAAGTTGGGATATCGGGTTTCGGCATCCCGAAGCACATGGCTGACATAATAGACTGTGCATTGCTTGCCCCCTATCTCCCGAACTAACACCGCTCCTACCGCCATTGAGTTTGCCGCCAGATATAGATACAGGGGCTCCGAAGGGATAGGTTTTACCAGAATTGGAGCTGAGGATAGATACCTTTTAATCCCTTGGAATGCGTCTTCACACTCCGAAGTCCATTGAAAGGTCTTTTCATTCTTTGGTCCTTTCAAAGTGTTGAAGAAGGGCAGACATCGTTCCGCCGATTTTGACATGAATCTCCGAAGTGCAGCGATTCTGCTGGTCAGTCGTTGAACATCTTTGAAAGACTAGGGAGACTTCATGTCCAGAATGGCTCTGATTTTTTCCGGGTTAGCTTCAATCCCTCTCTTGCTAAGCAAATATCCCAGAAATTTGCCAGAGCCGAGGCCAAAAGTACATTTGGTCGGGTTCAGCTGAAGCTTGTACTTTCTTACCGTCTCAAAGCAGTTTTCTAAATCATCCAAATGGTTCCGAACTCCCATGCTTTTGACGATCATATCGTCCACATATACCTCCATGCTTCGGCCCAATAACTTGGCGAACACATAGTTCATCATCCTTTGATACGTAGCTCCCGCATTCAGCAATCCAAACGTCATTTTCTTGTAAGCATATATCGCTCGATGCGTAATGAATGTCGTCTTCGGCATGTCTTTCTTATCCATAGAAATCTGGTGATATCCAGAGAAAGCATCCATGAAGCTAAGCATGTCGAACCCCGAAGTAGCATTAATCAGCTGGTCAATGTGCGGGAGAGGGTAGAAGTCCTTCGGGCAGGCTTTATTCAAATCGGTGTAATCTATGCAGACCCGCCATTTACCATTCTGCTTCTGTACCAATACCACATTTGCTAACCACTCCGGATAATCAATTTCGTAGATGAAATCTGCCTTTAGCAGTTTGGCAATCTCATCATCAATGATCTTTTATCTGTCAGGAGCGAAGATTCTCCTCTTTTGACGAATAGGCTTCTTAGAGGGGTCAACACACAACTTATGGACCGCCACCGACTTATCGACTCCAGGCATATCAGTAGGCTCCCATGCAAAAATGTCTGCATATACCCGGAGCAGTTCTATCAAATTTGTCCGAAACGACTCTACCAGTCCCGAGCCTATCTTGATCAACTTACCACTTTTTCCTGCAATCAGTTCTACCTCCTCAGTCTCCTCGGCTGGCAACGCTAGGGGTTCAAAATTTCCCTCAGTGAATGGCTCGACCTCTATAGCCATCGTTTGTTTCTGGTTGCTGACCCCAACCGCCGAGGATATCAGCGAATTCCGGTAAGACCTACGCGCCATGTCCAGGTCACCCTTTACCTCACTGACCCCCTCCGACGTCGGGAATTTCATCTTAAAGTGACATATTGAGGTGACCACCTGCAGTGCTCCCAAGGTGGGTTTACCCAAGATGGCGTTGTAGGCCGAATCTATTTGGACCACAAAGAATCAGACTTTGACTTCTACCTGCCGTGGCGCCGTACCGAAGACTACGGGAAGTTCAACAATTCCAGCCACCCGAACAGGGTCATTGCTGAAGCCATACAAAGGGGATTCCTGCACCACTTCCATCTTCACTCCCCGCAGGTCTAACCTATTGTATGTATGAGTAAACAATATGTCGACCGAAGATCCATTATCGATCATTATTCGTTTCATGTCCAAGGACCCGACCTGAGCTGTAATGGCCAACGCCCCTTCATGTGGATAAATGGGTTCCGATGGGTAATCCTCATCGGTAAAAGATATCACCGTATTAGGGAATTGCCGATCTTTCACCGAGGGTCGCTCCGAGACCGACAACACGGCATCCATCAGTCCCCGTCTCTTCTTCCCGACTTTCTACCCGAACGTTCCCCCAGTGATGACATCAACATAATTTTGCGGAGGGTTCGGTGGGGGTGGCGCATTGAGACGTCTATCGCGGTTCGACCCTCTTCGGCCATCCGAACTGGAATCCTGTCGACCCACGACATACTGCACCAATTCACCATTCTGGATTTTCTTCTTGATCAGATCCTTCAGGTTATAACAATCCTATGTATCAAGACCAGAAGTTTGATGATATTCACAATAACGGTTAGGGTTGCCCCGGTGGGATCGAGTTGTGGTCGGACAGGGTTCAAACGAGGGCTGATTTCTAATCTCTTCGAGAATCCTCGCCCGATCCTTAATGAGAGGGGTATATATTTTATTCACATTCTTCTTCAGGAAAGGCGGCCTACCACCTCCAGAGTTAACCCCTCCCTGACCATTTCCCGACCCGCCTCCACCATAGAAGTTGTCCTTCGGCTGGTTACCGGGCCGAGGAATATAGTTCCTATCTTTTCCCTTTGACTCATCCTCATACGGATCTTGAGGATTTAAGCTTTTGTAGGCTTCTTCTATGGTGATGAACCCTTCAGCTCGACCATAGGATTCAGCCAGGTCCATTGGCGGATTAAGAATAAGGTCTTTCCACAAATCTTTGACTTCATGGCATCCAGACCCGTAGTAAAGAACCCGACTGCCTGCTGTACATTCAGACACTACAAGAAAAAGGCGATACGGTGACGAGATATGGCGACCAACGCTAAAACCCGTCGCTATATGACCCTTAAGCCGACGGGTATTTATACCTTGTCGGTATAGATTAGGCGGGAAGCCTGACGCCAATTATTTGGTACTAAAAAACATAAGGCGACGGTAGTACCGTCGCTATAACATATATAAGCCGACGGATATTTATATTCCGTCGGTACAGATTAGGCGGGAAGGCTTGCGCCAATTATTTGATGCTAAAAAATATAAGGCGACGGTCGTACCGTCGCTATAGGGTTATAAGCGGACACGAATCTGATACTTAAAAAACATAAGGCCGCTATAAAATCTTTTAAAATAATTCAACGCCATCTTTAGTCTTTCATACTCTCAATCTCTGCCTCTCTCTCTCTAACTCTCCCTCTCCCTCTCCCTCTCGGCCCTAACCCAAAACCCCTAAATCGCCTTATCGCGTTTGTGAAATCAGAGTTCGTCTAATTTTTTTGTGCGGGTATGTTCTTATATAGCCTCGCGAATCTATTCATTGGTTCCTAAATTCATGTGAATTCCTCTTCCTTCACTATACATATCCCCATCTTGTGTTTCTTATTTCTTGTGGCTTTAATTTTTCTATTTTTCTAATTTAGGTTATTGTAACGAAGTAAATATTGGATTTACTCTCGCATAATCATAAATCATACATCTCTTCCTCTCTAAATAATCGCGAGGGTTTCCTCCTCTCAAGTCTCGACCAAGAGTTTCTACGGCCAAATTGCCATATGAATTATGGTTTTTGGGGCCAAATCGACATATGGATTAAGGTTTATTTAGGCTAAATCTGGTGGCGGTGTCGCTCATTGGCAACAAAACAGGTATGTGCTACTCTCCCTCTCTCATTCTCTCGCACATACATGCACTTCTCATTCTTTCTAATTTTCTCTTACAGGGTCTAGAGATTGCCTTTCAAACCATAGCTCTGGGCTCTAGCTCTAATATTGATTTGAACAACTCAAAATCAACACCGTATGATGAAAATTCCTAGATATGGAAATGGACCCCAAAACAGGGGATTACAAAAGCAATCACTGAGCTCCTTCCTTCCTCTAGGATTAGTAATTGTAAGTTCAATTAGCTTATGTAATTAATTAACATTTCATTGTTAATTAAAACTCATGTACACTAATTAATCGATGCATTTCCTTTATTTCTTTTATTTGAATGCAGTTTGTATTTGTGAAAATTTAAAAGAATGATTTTGTGTTGAAAATTATTTATTTAGATGATTTTTCTTATTTTCAAATATTATAAATCTAGGAGACTAGGAATATAGATATAGTTTGTTGATAGATGATTTGGCTAGTGTTTATTCAGAAGATTTTTCTTATTCTCAGGTCAATGGGAATATATTGTTTATGACTGGCAATTTTAAAGAATTCAAGGTAGAAAATCAGGCAAACACCACGTGGGATGAACAAAATGTAATGGCTACTATTGTTGTACGTTTTTCTTTCCTCTATTTAAACCTGGTTTTTCGTTTCTCACTAATGGCTTTTCTGCGAAAGACTTATTCCAGTTAATGTGTTTCAGGACTATCTTGCCAGCATTGACAATCCTGCACATGAGGATATCAATTTCAGGTAACTATTCTACCTTTCCCTTGCATCTTTGTTGATGGCTTTCTGTTTGTGTTGATGATTTCATATAGATGTTTGTGGGAAATTGTTTGGGACCTGAAATTGTTATTTATATTATCATGTTAGTCTTACTATGCTAGCATACATTTTTTAAGGTGGAATTCTACCTTTTCTGGTCTTACTGAGTAGGATCAATTGTTGTTGTTGGCTGTGACAGTTCTGATTTACAATTGGCGATAGCTCTTCAACAACAGGAATTTAAGAAACAACCGCAACGTAATTCACAGCAACCAACTGTTGGTGGTGGTTCAAGGCTGGTTACAGGTCTTCAGGCAGGTTTTCAACTTTCTATTCATTTAGGTAAAACATCCATAATATTAGACCTGTTGCTATCAGTTGTGGAATATTCTGGTAGGGGATGGTTGATATTGGAATACAAAATAAATTTTGTCTGGGCTACTTTAGTTGTGCAATATCTTAAGCTATCCTGAAATTACAAACATCTAGCTCTATTGGTAACCCTCTCATCCCCTAACAAGGAGATGGTTCAAATCCTGTAAGGGATTTAATGATATCCTAAGGGTCTTCTTTCATAACCCCATAAGGGGTCCAATTCTTGTAGCGTAGACGTTAGGTTCTATATTCCCCTCACCCATCTTGATAATAAACAAAATTTTTAAAAACCAAATGTCTTCATGTTTTTTATACTACCATAGATTTGCATATACTAAATTCCTTTATCAAATAGCTCAAAATGTATTTCTTATTTTGAACATGTTATGCTGAATGGTTTTCATACCTGTTTGATTAATGGTTCATTTGTTGAGAAATAAAAATCAATGTCAAGGAAAAATAGAGAATGTGATTGAAAGGCTTGAAAGAAAATCTGAATACTTATTATATTGAGGAACGACATATATCTAAGTATCATAAATCCTTAGACTAAGTTTCTAGTTTTTCCCCTAAGATGGCAGGCTTGACTTATGGAAAAGGGAAAAACAAAACAAGGAAAACCTAGTCTTGAAGTCACGTATATGTGAATCATATGTCTCCTTTACACTTTCGCAACTGAAATAAGTACGTCTCTATCCATGTTTAGTTCTTCTTAGTTGATTGCTTGTTAAAATCCCCCCCTCTTGTCAACATCACTTTTTGGTTTGAATTTGCGGATCTTCTGTATAAATATCTTTACTGCAGAGGTCGCCTAATGTTAGCTTTCGCTTACTTTAGGCATAATATAGACTATGGCCAGTGTCATCAGATCCAGACCAGCAGTTTTAGAAACCTGGACGACTGGAATCACTGGTCAACCAGTTTGGAATTTAATTGGATTCAGATCTGATTGCATCTAAAGTGGATTGATTATAGATTATTTGCCTAGTGCTGATCATCTTTTAAAAGACTAGGAATATAGCTATAGTTTATTAATACATGTTTTTTTTTAATTTTTAAATTATTAATTGTGATGATTCTTGTTTTGGGACGTTGGAGTTGAATTTTTTCGTTTGGCACATGAAATTTAACTGAAGAACTTTTTTTCTGCCAGTAATGCTCGACGAACGAATTACAGACAATAACTTTTATTGACTGTTAGTCCTATGGACAATTTTGTACTGTAACTACTTTTTATATTCATAAGGTTGATTGCACAAAGAGGTCATAACCTTTTGAGGGTGTAGTAGTCCTATTCATGGCCATGTTAGGCAAAAAATAGAAGATTTTTTTGCTGTCCTAGTATGTCACAGAATGGTACAAAACTACAATGGTCATCACAGAATGGTTTCTCATCAAGTGGGGGCACGTTATCATCCTCATATTCAAATCCTTTAACATATGCATATTTCATCCAATTTGTAATTTTCTAAGAAGAAAAGGTAATCTACATCATTCCCTTAAAACAGATATGCTAAAACTCTTAGGCTTTGTTTATGTTATTTTCCGTATTGATCTTTTTCTATTACTTTTCTTTTCATGGTCATTTGACTCATTCTATACCTATTGTCCATAAACATATACATATGGGGTGAACTGTCTGTTTTCTAAGCAGTAATTTCATACCTATAATTTTTTTTTTGTTTTCAGTCTCTTACCATTAATTTGTTATTTGTTTATGTTTTGTGTTAAATAACTTACAAAATTTTATGGCACTTGGAATATTTTATATATTACCAAGTTGCTCTCATGAACATCTTAAACTGGGTCTGGCTTGCGGCAGGCTGTGCTTAAGATCATTAATTGTTGAAACAAGCCGAGCTTGAATGCGGCTTTTAGGCTTGTCTACTACATGAGCGGAGCTTGATAAAGGATACTCTTGGCTCGAGTTCAGTTCATTTGCAGTACCCACATACATGTGCGAATATTAGTCCATCTTCTTCTTGTAATGCTCTAATTTGCCACATTTATAACTTCAAAGGCCATGATTTTTAAATCTTAATTTCACTCATTAAGATTCAGTTTTACTTGTTACCCCTTTTTTTGGCGCTTAACAAGTAAAAGAACATATACGTGGTAGGTAGGGGACAAATTTTATTTGTTATGTATTGACTTTTTGATTATGCTTTGTGACAAAAAGCATTAATATTCTTGATATCTACCTTCGCTTGGGATTTCCTTGGTTTAAAGCATACTTTGTACAATGAATGGCTTTAGTTTTGGTCGCAAGACTGACACTAGTATGAGTTAATTTCTTATTTATTTAATTGCTTAGGCTACAAAAGACAGGTTTGAGCTAGAAGAAGAATGCAACGGCAGAATAAACGACATTCAAAAGATGGTGAAGAGGATGAAATTGTTTGAGCAACAAATTCATGATATAAATAAGCAGCCACAGGTTTTATATCTTTTTAAGTTTTTATATTGTTCTTGGTTGTCTGGCCGTGTGCTACATACACCTGATTCGTGCAATTGCTAATGTGGCACATCTCGCGTCATTGTTTAGGTTAAAAAATAACGGGACCAGGGACCAAATTAAATTATTGACAATTCACATACACTCTATTCCACATGTTTGACACTTATTCAAGGTTTCCATAATCAAGTGTACTTTATTAGATAAATACTGCCCATAATAAGGCGTGAAAATTTTCTGTAAAATTGTGTGATTGCAAACCCAAAATTTGACTAACTAATATTGCATGATGAGATAAAGCTTTCTTTTTGTATGAAAACAAAGCATATTTGCTGAAAAACAGACAAAGCTTAGTGTCATAGCAAAATTAAGATCATGGAAGACTTGTTAACTAAGTAGGCATTTGAGGGCGAAATAAGTACCATATTTACCTGTAAATTATATACGAAAGGACATTATTACAAATCCATAATAAAAAGATATCCACATGTGTGCTTACTTGTCTTATCATGTCCTTTACCGTAACAGGACGATTGTTAGTTATTATGATTAATAAGTTTCATAAGATTCTCCTTTCTGCTTCGATGAGTTGATGAGATTGACATGCCATTGATAGATAAGCATGTGAATATAACATTAATTATTCTAACGCCAATGTTAACGCCAAGATTTGTCTACGCACTTCAATCACCAAGAATGCGTTAATCCTGCACAATAACGAAGCCACACTCAGAGTTCCGTGCGGTTTTGCCGCCGGGGGGATAGCTCAGGCGTGAGAATTAGTACAAGTTGTCTCAAGGTTTTGATAACAATGGAGGTTAGTAGTTTAGTGTTAAGTTTTACATTACCTTCGAAATGGAGAGGGAAGCTGTATATATATACCTCCTTATCTATTCATCACGCCTGGACCCACTTGACAGTATAAAGCATATGTCACCATCAACCAAATCATAATAAATGCTCCAGTCAAACTATAAGTCAACCCAGCTAGAAAGTTACACTCCTTAACTGGACCGCTCCTCCCAACCAAAACCCATGCTTCGGGTCGGATCCTCCATATCGGGTCGGGTACCCCGAACCCAGGACCTAACAATAGGCATCTACTTTTTAAAAATAAATGAATGAAAAACTATTTATTAGTCTCTTCCTAACTACTCAATAATTCCAACCTATACATGATAACTGTAAATAAAACCAAATCTTTATCCAAAGGAAGCAAATCCACCGGGCGCGTGGCTACATGCGCGTGCCATTCCGCGACTAAGCGTCTCGGCTCTTGAGTTCATGCGCCGCGACTCTGGTCCTTTGTATTTCATGCGTCGCGACTCTTGGTTTAGTGTGTCGCGGCCCTTGATTATTTATCTGCGTGCCTCGACGTGCACCTTTGACCATTGCGGCTCCAAAACCCTAGCCATCTTTAATTCTCCTTTGTTCATCCGTTTTGGCCAATCTACCTCATGAATTGCAGCTACTAAAACTTTTTCACTCATTTAACTTTCGCCAAACGATCATTATCACCTGTAGCAACAAATCCAGGCTAACCTTGCAATAATCTCCGTTATTTACACAATCATAGGCTGAAATCAATTATTCACAAAAACTACTAAAATGGACTAAAATACTGCTAAAAACTCTTAAGAAAAGCAAAATACTCAAGTCAAGCATACCCAATTAATAGATATAAAATCTACTCATCAAGTTTCATTTAGTAAAGTTGCTTATGTTGATGGGCTAAAGCACAATTTGTTGAGCATTAGTCAATTATGTGATAAAGGGCATTAAGTCATCTTCCTCAACAACTAGTGTCAAGTTCGAGACCTGGAATCCAATTCGTTAAAGCTGACTGGATCTAGAGAATGAAATGTTTATGTGGTTAATCTCTCTAAGCTCAGTTCCTCAGAAACAGCTTGCTTCTCTGCCAAAGCCTATGAAGATGTAAGCTGGTTGTGGCACAAGAGATTATCTCATCTAAACTTCAAGAGTACGTCTAAACTCGTATCCAAAGATCTAGTTACAGGTTTGCAAGCTAAGCTATATCAAAGAAAGACCTTGCAAGGCCTGTCAGCTTGGAAAGCAAACAAGGAGTTCATTCAAAGTAAAGTAGCAAATTCAATTGTAAGGCCTCTACAGCTATTGCACATGGATTTATTTGGACGAATACTAACTGCTAGTCTTAGAGGCCGAAGATACTCTCTAGTCGTAGTAGATGACTACATAAGGTTCACATGGGTATTCTTTTTACGATCTAAAAATGATACCAGCAATAAGTTGATAAGATTATTCAAGTTAATCATGAATGAGAAGGATGAGAAGATCAAAGCAATAAGAAGTGATCATGGAAGAGAATTTGACTTTTTTGAGATGGATCAATTATGTAGAATCAATGGAATTCATCATAACTTCTCAGCACTAAGAACTCCTCAACAAAATAGAGTGGCTGAAAGGAAGAACAGAACCTTGATCGAAGTAGGAAGAACACTTCTAGCAATAGCTCAACTCCCTGAATACTTTTGGGCAAAAGCCGTCAGCACTGCTTGCTACACTCAAAATAGATTATTGATTCATTCTACGTTCAAGAAGACACCGTATGAGTTATGGAAAGGAAGAAAGCCAAATATCAGCTATTTTCATATCTTTGGTTGCTCATGTTACATTCTCAACAACAACAAGAAATACATAACTAAGTTTCAACCTAAGTTAGACAAATGAATATTTCTTGGATACTCCACTAATAGCAAAGCCTATAGAGTGTTTAATATGAAGTCGTTGAGTGTTGAAGTCTCTATTCATGTAATCTTCGATGAATCTGATTTGGAAAATCCAAAGAAAGCCATAACTTTTGATAAGGTCGTAAAATTCGACACTATGGTCACAGATCAGCCGAGCCCTACGATTGTAGATGCTGAAGCCACAGAGCGAGATCCAACGATCATAATGCAAGATTAGGAAATCGTAGAGCAACCAGTTCCTGAAGAAAACACTCTACAAATTAATGATGCTAATTCAGAACCAAATCTTGAAGAATTCAGACAAGAAGGCATAAGAACAGATGTTCCAGTTGGAAGAAGATGGGCAAGAGATCACACTCAAGATCTGATCATTGGCGATCCAAATGCCAGGGTCAGGACAAGGTTTGCCTCTCTGAATGAATGCTTCTACCTAAGCTTTCTCTCTCAAATGGAACCTAAAAAGATCGAAGAAGTTATGGAAGATTTAAGCTGGATTGAAGCTATGCAAGAGGATCTGAATCAATTTGAAAGAAGCAAGGTTTGGAGACTAGTTCCAAGACCAAAAGATCATCCTGTTGTTGGTACCAAATGAGTTTTCAAAATTAAAATGGATGAAGATGGTGTGATCACTAGAAACAAAGAAAGACCGGTGGCCAAAGGTTACTCACAAGAAGAAGGAATCGATTTTGATGAGACTTTTGCTCCTGTTGCAAGATTGGAAGCAATCAGAATGTTTTTAGCTTATGCAGTATTCATGAAATTCAAAGTTTTTCAAGTAGATGTCAAAAGCGCTTTCCTGAATGGTTAACTTCAAGAAGAAGTCTATGTTGAACAACCTCCAGGTTTGATCAATCAAACTCATCTAAATTATATCTATAAATTAGATAAAGCTCTCTATGGTTTGAAACAAGCACCTAGAGCATGGTATGAGACTCTTACTACTTTTCTAATAGAACAGGGATTGACTAGAGGTAGAGTAGACACAACACTTTTTCTAAGAAAGCACAAAGATAAGATTCTTCTAGTACAAATTTTGTAGATGATATTATTTTTGGTTCTACTGATGAAAAATTATGTGAGAGATTTGGTAAGCTTATGCAGAGTAAATTTGAAATGAGCATGATGGATGAGCTGAACTTATTTCTTGGACTACAAGTGAAGAGACTAATGAAGGAATATTCATTCACCAGGCCAAGTACATCAAAGATCTACTTAAAAAAGTTTGGCATGGAATCAACAACTCCCATGAAGACTCCTATGGCCTCTTCAACCAAGCCAGATAAAAATGAATCTGGTAAATATATTGATATAACTCAATATAGAGGTATGATAGGATCTATCTTGTACTTAACTACTAGTAGACCTGATATAATGTTTTCCACTTATATTTGTGCTACATTTCAAGTTAATCCTAAAGAATCTCACTTAGTTGTTGTCAAAAGGATTTTCAGATATCTCAAAGGCACTCCATATTTGGGATTATGGTATCCCAAGGAGACTCTCTTTGATCTAATAAGATATTCAGATACAGATTTTACAAGATGCAAGATTGACAGGAAAAGCACTAGTGGCACATGTCAAATGCTAGGGAATAGGCTTGTCTCATGGTTTAGTAAGAAACAAAACTCAGGTTCAACTTCAACTGCAGAAGCTGAGTACATTGCTGCTGGGAGTTGTTGTGGTCAAATTTTGTGGATAAAGAATCAATTAGCTGACTATGGATTTGATCTTAAGCGAATTCCTATATTCTGTGATAATACTAGTGTTATATCAATTAGTCATAATCCTGTCATACATTCAAGAACAAAGCATATAGAAATTAGATACCATTTCATTAGAGATCATGTTCAAAATAAAAATATTACTTTGCACTTTGTTCCAACTAAAAATTAACTTGTTGATGTGTTTACTAAACCATTAGACGAATCCAGGTTCAATAAGTTAATTAGTAAGTTAGGAATGTTAAATTTACAATCTTAGTACCATGGATGTGGGAGTTTCTAACTATGCAGGTGGTGGTTGTAGACTAACTGATAATGAAGTTCGTTGAGTGAAGATTCATTATAGAATGACGTTTGGAACAAAAGTAGTTCGCAAAACTAAAAGAATCGTAAAGTAATAGCATATCCTACGAAAACATTAAGGAGGTTACTTTATGACAACTGGTGTTCACACTCGAGCAGACCAAAATTTAAAGTTAATCAATCGAATAACAGATTTTAATGTTATTAGTGGCAATTATATATGCTTTAACAAATTTGATGATTCAGAACTATAGGGCAAGTCAAGGCAAATCAGACGAATTAGCTCAATGTGGAAAAGTTGTAGAGCTAAAATCGTAGATCTCAGAGCAAAAGAACTCTACGATCGTGAAGATGTGACAGATGAACCAGATAAGGAAATTGTAGAATCTTCAGTTACAATCATGGGGACTCTACGAATCAGTGAACATCAAGTATGCAAGAAAGTGCGTGGCATTATGAAGAAAAATTAGTCCTCATGAAGAAGAAGAGTTGGTCTCTAAATTTTCTAGAAGAGAAAGAAGTTAGTTCGAAAGGAAAGTCGTCACCCAATGGTTAATCAAAACTCACCTAGTGGTTCAGTGGAACAGATGAAATCTATTGAGTCTGTTACTACTAATATCATAGTGGAATATAGTGCTCCAGTTTTTGAACATCTAAATGCACATGTGGAGGGGGAGCAATCAGAAGAAAGGCAATCAGGTAACAAAGCAAGAAAGTTAGATGTTGTTCAATCCATAGATTGAAACTCTAAGGGAGAGCAACTCAATGAAACATCAAGTGCCTCCTTTCTCGCAACCATCAATGTCAGCAAGAATCAGAAGGCATGTTGTGCTTAAAGAATTAGGATCTGAAGATGGGAAGATGAGGATAATTTCAATAACTCCAGATAAGTTTTTAAATAGTTTTCATAATTGGGATATGGACAGAAGTACAACAATCTACAATATTACATCTTCTGAAGGAAATCTTTTTATAAAATTAGAGATTCATTCGATGGAATTTCTCCAATTACCCAAAATCTTAAAATTAGGAGCTTAGAATTGTTCAAAGGTCTTATTGTTTGCATCCAATGAGGCTTTCTACCAAGAGTATTGAAGTTTTAGTCAATATTTTTTTCTTCAATTGCTCCTTCAATCATTATGCTGAAAGATGTTGAAAAGTCCATCTCTATGAATGATAAGCAATCTGATACACCCATATGTTCTATCCTTTATTCTTCATCTTAACTCCAAAACAAGAAATCTCATCCTATGCTTCCATGAGTATTCCTTTCTCGAGCATTCAGCAATGATGATGCCAAAAAGGGGGAGAAAGAAAGGGGGGAGAAGAAAAGGTTTAACGGGGGAGTAAAAGTAGTAGAAAGAAAGTAGAAAGGGATATAATAAAATCAGGGGGAGTAGGAGAAAGCGAAAAGGAAGAATTAGGTAAGCAAGTGAAATCAGGAGAAAGTATTGGCATGCAAGAAAGAAGTGGCTTACTTACTGGTAAATTTAAATTCAACATCTAAATTACTTTTAATTATTATTGTATTGTTGGTTTTGTCATCATTAAATAAGGGGAGATTGTTAGATTCTATGATGAATGATTTGATGATGCAAAAGATATTTAAAGTATATTTGTAATGATAAGTTTTTGTAAAGTTCTTAAATGAGAAATATTGTACAAGGACTTAAAATAGAAAGATCAAAGCTGTTAGGTTGATCTTAATAAAGTTTTCTATGTATAGTCAATAGGACAAATTGATCGTAGAGTCACTCTACCAGATCGTAGTGTGATCAAAAATAGTAAAGTCAGCTCATCTACTAAAACACACAAAGCAAAGATCGTGGAACTCGTTTATGAGCCATGAAGATGAGTTGAAGGTCTAACAAGAAGAAGCTGATCACGGGAGGATATACTCTAAGAATGAGTATAGTCCTAATCATAAGGAATCTCTGGAATATCTCTACAAAGGCTAAATTAAAATAGTACTCTGCCTGTTCATAAATGAATAAGACAGTTTGTAGAGTAAACAAGATTTCGTAGAGCAGCAACTAATACTGTAAAGTGACAAAAAGACAGCTAGATCGTAGAGTTGTCTTCGGCATCGTAGAGCTATAAGAATGTTTAGAGAATAAAGAGAAGTCTGCAAGAGTCTGCCCCAAGCATCAAAGAATACTCATTCGTAGAGTAGACAGTAGAGCAGTAATGAAGTTCTAATTGTAGAGCAAAATGGAAAGATCAATCCTACGATTCTCATCACTCTACTAACACTAAAGATCGTTGAGCTAACAAGGTAATCATCAAGTAGATAGTAGAGCTATATGTGTAATCGCCAAACAGATCATGAAGATGCATATCAATTATGAATAAGATTGTAGAGTGACTCTGCCTGTTTGTAACAAGAAAGATATCAGTAGAGTACTCTATGTGTTCAATAAGTGTCAGAAGAAAGATTGTTGAAACCGCAATATTATCTCAGAGTTAAAAGATGGAATAACAGTCTACAACGATCATAGAGTTTCCTTGAGAGTCGTAAAGTGAAAGCTGAGATCACAGTAAAGAAAGTAAAGTTCGCAAAGTCTGCTACAACATTACACAGAAATATTCGTAGAGCTGACAGACGAAGTACTTCTGAAGTTCGTCTAACAGGTCGTAGAACTGACTCGACCATCGTAGAGCTGCATCGACCATCGTAGGGCAAAATGTCGAGAAAGACAAGTTAAGACTCTACGTTCTTCAGCGAACTTAACGATCAAGTCAAACATGAAGAGCATGTCAAAACTGTCATAAGACTAACAATTTCAAAGCAGAATAGAGCAGAACAAAGATATCAAAGAACATTTCTCACCATCTTCAAATTCAGAAAAGAGAATCAATATAAAACTGAGTCGAAACAGCTAGAATAAAGATGTGACATCACTAATGCGGGGTAGAAGAGTCTGTAGTCTGATGTGACATTTGCAGAGCCGAAAACAAGATGTTTACCTACCCTCAAATCAGTTGTCAGAGAATAGCAGAGAACAAAACATTAAATGCACCAACGGGAACTCTCCAACGGGATAATTTCTAAAGGTCTATAAAAGACGTACGAGGATTTTAATCCAAGTACGAATCACGAAGAACAAAAAGTTAAAACTCTACTAGATTATCAAAGCTCTATTCTATGACTCAGAATAAGTTTAAAGCTGCTAAGTACCAGAAAACGTCAAGCATCATTGCAAAGCTTAACAGCACCTCAGATGCAATCAATATCCAGTTGTGATTCTCTTGGTTTTAGTGACCATTATACCAAGTTCAAGGGACTTGAAGAGATCTTAGTGGTCTGGGACTACGTGTCCACTTTGCCGAGTTGAAGAAACTTGAAGAGGGCTAGGAGTCTTGGGCTGCGGGTCCAAATTGCCAAGTTGAAGAAACTTGAAGAGGTCTTAGTGACTAAAATCCAAGTCTACTGGGCTTGAAGAAGCCTAAGTGGTTCAGTTGTAAATGGTCGTTGCGACCTTATCCTTACTAGATATCCTGCTTAGCAGAGTGGAAGAATGGAGTAGGAGTTGTTCAGTCTTCGAACCACTTAAAACATCTTGTGTCATTTCCTTTAAGCATTTATATTCTGTCAGTAACTATTATAAACTGCTATATCTATCTATAACTCATTGTTACGAGTCCAAGTTAGAACTATGATTTCATTAAATCTTTAAAGGGGATTTTTCAATCATATTTTGTTGTGCCAAACTAATTAAACTGATTAATTATCTGGTAATTTGTTTAAGAAGAAAACTTATTTTTGAATATCTATTCAACCCCCCCCCCCCTTCTAGATCTCCATTGTGCCTCTGGGAAACAACACAATAAGCTGTGAAAATGAGTAACATCATGATGATTGCTCATAGGCAAATTCTAACCCAACTGGGAAATAAAGCTTGAAACTCGAGCAATAGCAGGCAACCCATAATTTGAATGCAAGAAAGAAGAGGGATTAACACTTTGATTATTTAACCAAGGGTCATACCACAGGCTGATATTGTCTCCTCTGCCAATATGATAAGTGAGGAATTGCAATGTAAAAGGCCTAACCTTTATGATCTTTCTCCAAATCCAAGAACAGTCTAAAGGAGAAGACAAATTCCAAAAAAAAAATCCTTTTAAGCACAGACTTTTAAATCCAGCAAGCCCAAAGGGATAAGGGTGAGAAACTGATTACCTTTAGTAAGTGATGAAGCATGAGGGCCTTATTCTAAGGGGCATGAATCAGAATGAGATAACCTTGATGAAATAAGAGAGACTCCCAGAAATCTAATCGACAATGACCCCAAAGGGAACCCAAGATGAGAGTAGATATTCTGTTTTTCAGATTCAGCCACATTGGGAAAAAACACTAACTCTTATACGCATTAGGGATAAGCCTAGAAAATAGTGAGAAAGACTGGATATAAGAATAAATTATAGACACTGAAGGCAAATTGTCATGGCAAAAGATCAGAAGGTCGTCTGCAAAACATAGGTGAGTCAAATTGTACTTCTGAGTTTTCCAATGAAATTTAAATTCAGGGGAAAACATTTCTTTATGAATAATCAGGGAGAAAGCTTCCATGGCTAATATAAACAAATAAGGGGGAAAAGGGTCACCCTGCCTCAGCCCCCTTAAAATAACCTGCAAGAGCCCAATTAACCTTGACAGAAAACATAACAGTTGAAATACAAGCTTTAATCCACATAATAAATTTGGGAGGAAATTTAAACAACCCAAGCAGATCAAAAATAAAGTTCCAATTAACAGTGTCAAAAGCCTTCCTAATATCAATTTTTAATGCACATCTTGCAGGACCAGAATTTCTGTGATAGTTCCTAAAGAGCTCTTGAGCCAGAAGAATATTGTTACTAATGCTCCTTTTAAATATAAAAGCTGATTGAACATGGTCAATAAGAAAAGGAAGAGCCTGCTTAAGATGATTTGCAAGAATCTTGAAGATACACTTATAAATAGTATTGCAGCAAGAGATTGGTCGAAAATCAGACATAGATGATGGGTTTTCAGTCTTTGGAATCAATACAATAGTCGTTGCATTAATCCCATTGGGGAGATGACCATATTAAAAAACATACTTGACAGCAGAAGTGAAGTCATAATAAATAATATCCCAATAATGCAAAAAGAAATTAACATTGAACCCATCCGGACCTGGGCTCTTATTCTTCTTCATGGATTTGAGAACATGTTAGGTTTGTATATTACGCAAGCATGCAATCAAATTACACAAATAGAGCGGAAGCGCGATAAAATCGGATTTTAAAATTTTACACAAACCATCACCATGATCAATCTATGTCCTCAATTAACGATATAAACGAAAGAGAAAGAGAATAAGAATTATACCCTCGTAGATCAAAGCTTCCTCGGGTACAAGTTCAACTCCTAGTCCTTCGTGTTCTCCTCGAATTCCACCGATGAGATTCCTTCCTTTTTGATCAACGTTAGCCACCCAAGTGTTTGGCCTCTAGAGGTGATCCACCAAGGAAGAATAGGTATTCGAGAAGTTGGGTATTGGCAAAACCCTAGTTTCTATCTCTATAGAAATTTCAAGTACTCTCCACAATCTAATGCAAGAGTATGTAACCCTAATCTATGATAAGACTCCTCTTATTTATAGATGTAGGAATAACCCTTCCCTAAACTATTTAGGATTAGGGTTTCAATTATAATTAAACTCCTTTAATTAATTATGCTCCTAATCCAATTAGGAATTTATGGGAGAATACTTCTATTAATTAATTCTCAATCCCTATTAGGAATTAAATAATAGTAATAGTAATAATAATAATAAGACTCCTCTTATTAATTTATATTTAATATTTCTAAAATATTAAATAATAAATATTAAGCTATTTAATTTATTCTATCTCTATACATTAAATTAAATACACTTAACTTATTATTACAATTATGCCATTTACTTCTTAAATAAATATTTTTCTTTTTGCGGTGTGACCCTTTAGGTTCTCCATATTAAACCGGTTGTGAATAAATCATTTAGAACAATTCTAATCTTATTTAAATAAATAAATTAAACTATTTAATTCATTTAAATAAATAATATTTATTCTACAATAAGGGTAAGCCCCCTTAGCGATCAACGACTTTTCAGATAATATAGATTTCAACATTAATCATAAAAGAACCTTTCAGTGAATAGTTACCGTACAATTCAATCCTTCTACCATACAATGTCCCAATTAAATATAAGACATGGATTTACTGTCAAGTCTTATTTTATTTAATTATATGTATTTCGATTCCCAAATGCACAACTCTAAATAATGCAAATTAGAAACTCCTTTCAAATTTTATTCTGCCTTGGCCAAGGACTACTGAGTTGTCATTTATCGAATCACATAGGACATTTCACATCTTTTACTAGACGTGGTAGATTCTTTGTTGATCATTCACCTATCTCCATGCACAACTTATTATACGCAATCATACCCTTTGATATACCCCAAAGGTCTTAAGGGACATGTTAAAGTATAACTTATCATACACAAGATACTATGATGATCTCAAGTCCAAGGATCACTTGTACTATTATTACTAGAGGAATTCCTATTGACAGGCGAGTAAAACTCCATTAGGTATTCCTTAGCGAACCACATTCAGTGAACTTATTCTCCAATAAGCACCTACATACTTGCTTTAGTGTCTCCACACAAATGATTATGAGATCAATCATCCTCTTCTTAAGAGCAAGCAATGTATGTACTAATCTATCCGGATTCACTAATCCCCTATTTAGTAATCCAACGATTAGGAACAATTTTAGTTTGTGAGCTATCTAGAATTTAGATCTCATTAGCATGATCACCATCATGATTCTAAAAGCATTGCTAAAAACTATGGGTTTATCACATTTAATATAACAGCACCATGTAGATAATATAAAATGCCTTTTAAGAAAATTAATTCTTTTATTAATAAATGAATAAGATTACAAAGTATATGCTACATCATATCAAATATGATTGGCTTGTGTACATACTACTTTCAGAACAAACAAAATCTCCCCATCCAGGATTGGAGCCTCCATAACAGAAACATGCTGAGAAGATATATACTTAGAGATATAATAAGCAAGGTCATCATAACCAAGATAATCATTAGAAGAGGTACCAATAAGGTTTTAAAAGTAATCCACTACAACTTGCTGGATATTCGATTGACCCTCAACCAAGTCGCCATTAGAGTCATTGATGGCCATAATTTTATTCATGTTCCATCTGCTTTTAATCAAATTGGCAAAGAATTTTGAGTTCTTGTCCCCTTGAGAAATCCATAAGGCCCTAGATTTCTATTGAAGTAAGGATTCTTCTGAAGCTAATGCCTTCTAAAGAGATTGCTAACACTGAGATTCCTAGCTTTTCATGGCTGAGTTATATGGATCATGATGAAGAGAGGATTCAATAGAGTGGACCTGGGATTGCAGAGAAGAGACATTTAAAGAAAGATTCCCAGAATAAGCATTAAGAGAGATGAGGGCCTTTTTAGTTCTCTTAACTTTTCAGCAAGAATAATCATTGGATTGCCAAAAACTTAAACATTCCAAACCTCATGGACAGAGTTAGTAAACCACACCAATCATGTAATTGAAGAATTAGAAAGGCTTTTTGACTTTATGCAAATGCAAACCAGTATTAAGGATAATAGGGAAATGATCAGATAGGCCCCTAGGACCAAAAGAAACATGAGAGTCCGGCATGGAACAAAGCCAGAAAGAGTTTCCCATAGCTCTGTCAAGTTTCTTGAAAATAGAATTTTCCTCCTGACAATTCCACCAAGTGAAAGTAGGCCCAATAACCCTAATGTCACCAACCCCAATAGCTTCAATACAATCATTAAAATCAGCCATATCATAATCCCATTATCTATCCCTACCTTATGTAATGACCGCGAATTTCAAGCAATATAATTAAGGTTAAGAATTTAATTTTCATTATTAATTAAATTTATGTGGTATGATTGTTTGTGTGTGGCTATATGATAATTTATTTAATAGTCCAAGTATAATGGACTAGCCTTCTGAAGTATTTTTATATTTTTTTATAAAACAAGCCCCATCCAAAGTAGGTGTAGACTTTTGGCTAGGACTTATAAACTGTTAAATTGGGAAAGCCTTGATTTATGTTGTCAAGCATAAAAAGGGGTCCAATGGGGTATGTCGGTAAGCCCAATTGGGGGATTTATCTTTAACCGTAGCAGATCACATTTTATTTGGCAAGATAGGATTTCTTACGTGTTCTATACACAAGCTATCTAGGCCAACGACTTATTATCCTACTCTGCAACATCAAGGGTATGGCGGGGAACGGAGTTGGTAGTACTTCCCACCTACTCTCTTCTAATCGGTATGGCCATCACGTGTTGGGTAGAGACCAACGGTGGAGTAAAGGTTTCTTTATAAATAGAGCTCTTATTTCATCTAATGAAATCTGCTGAGATTGTTGGATCTGAGTTAGATAGAGATATTGTGAGTTTAAGAGCAAGGAGAAGCTATCAAGTGGATGTCCTCTGGTTTCATCACGTACTCAGAGAAGACGCGCAATCGGTCCAAAGAGGTGAGAAGTTTTTCCATCTCGGTAGTTACAGTTTATACATATATTATATTTGTCGACGCCGGGAATGTCGCTCTAGTTGCGATTGTTGCCATTTCCGATTTTAGCCTTTTTTATTAGATAATTTTTGGAAAAGGTCGGCATTGATGTCGACGGGGTTTTGAAAGATCGTTTTTTATGATGAGCCAATTAACCAGAGTCGCCAGTTGGTATATTTGAAATGGATGTACCAACTCATCCGAGTTTTCGCTTTCGTAAATCGCTGGCTCATGTGTGACTCCGAATTAATTGGTCTGCGAACCGAGATTCATAGAGTTCGGGGGCTTGCTTAAACGAGGGGAAGGTGTTAGGCACCCCCTGACTTCCGTGAAACACGGTTACCGCAATCTCGATGCTTTCCTATCCTTTAATTCTCGAATGTGTGTGTGTGTATGTGCGCGCGTGTGTGTGTGTGCCTATGTGAATGTTGTGGTGGGTTTGTATGAAAGAATCATTTGGATTTTTAGGGAAAGTCGTGCTTTAATTTGAGGACGCTTCGGAATGTCTTTTCGGCATACACGAGAAAGCTTTATGAGAAAGGTATGATTTTAATTGTCAAACTGCAAGATCTTCATTAGGTGTCATTTTGGCAAACAAGAGTTTCTTAAACCTTCGTCAAAATAGGAATCGAGATCTATACGTTGCTTTCGTAACTCAAATGATGGGCAACTTCTAGAATCTCTTTAACCCTATGCACAACGGTTTAATAAAACGCCATTTATTTATAAAATCATTTTGTGTGATGTTTTGGAAAACGATTTTTCTTTGCCTTCTCGTTAAGTAGAAATCGACATTCATTAGCACTCCCAATTTCTTATCCTCGTGATGCTAATAACCTAATTTGATTGATTTTATGAAAATCTTAATCTTTTAGCTTTGAAATCAATTTTAGGTCGTAAATCAAATCAAGCATTAAAATGCATTGGGGCTATTCATGGGCATGTAAGCCATCCAAATAACCCCAACGCCCACAATTGCATACTTCACTATTACGGGGGCCTTAAACCCGATCTTCAACTTGGTATCGTTTTAAGGCCCGACGATTACAATTTACAATAAAGGATTACATACATCAACATTGTCCATCATCGGATTTGGACCACGGGGTCGCGTTCCTAGGCTCACATCCACAATTATACACACCCACGCAATGGATACTACAAAAATTAAACAAGCTAAAATCGCCAAATGGATATCATCGGGCCATTAGGAAGAATTTCGTTCCACTTGGAACCCTCACTAATAGTCCTCAATCCATGGATCCACAACAATATACAAGAAAACTACATTTTACATAACCCAATTGACAAGAAGATTAACAAAATGATATACAAAAAATGCTATGGAAATAGTCTTTTCACCTTGCAAATAATCCTCACAATAGGTATGAATTTATGTATTGAGTAGAATAGAAGTTATATGATATATAATCTTACACAAAAGATATAATTCCTCACTTCTTTTCTCTCTTTTCTCTCTATTTTCCTTGCAAATTCTTGCTGTTTTTCTTTCCTATTCTCGAGTTGCTGCTGCTGTTTTCTCCTTCTTCTCCGCTTGCTTCACCTTCCTAACCTGCTGACTCTCTCTTTGTATTACTGAATGAAGGAAATGTGTTGAAGTAGGCTGGCTAAGCCCAGCCGCAGATTGATCTGCGGCTGGCCGCAGATCCATCTGCGGCTGGCCTTAGCCCGCCATCCACTCAGCCCGCCATGCACTTTAGTTATTTAATTCTCCTCGGTTTCTGCACCGCACCTCGATTCTCGTGTCGTGCTGTCGGTTTTCGCCGAAAGGCCTGTATTTTGTAGTCCGGGAATTACTGTGAGACGTGACACATTATTCGGGAATGCTCATTTCGGATGGCCTTGTTGTCACGTCGGTTTTGACTGCAAATCGTCGTGGTAGCGTCGAGTGTTCGCACTTGTGCCCATTCTTCGCTCCCGCAGGCCGGTTCAATTGACGATTTTGCCCTCCTATCACGGTTAGCATAGGGAACGCAAAATTTGGGTGTCTACAGCTGCCCCTCTTTATCATGTTTATGCAATGTTAAATGAATTGAACAGGATAAAGAATAGACACTCGATTCATGAATGACAGTGCACAAGAATGACAATACATACATGATGCAACACATATAACTTATGATGCAACGTAAGATGTAAGGCATGCAAATTATTGGTAAAAGGGTGTCAATGCGGATGATCATCTCGTCGGGGCCGGGTCTCGTATCCGGTCACCCATCTCGTATTCGCCGGGTCTCGTCGCCGGTCGATCGTCTTGTCGGGGCCGGGCTTCGTCGCCGGTCACCCATCTCGTAATCGCTGGTTATCGTCGCTGGTCGATCGTCTTGTCGGGGCCGGGTTTCGTCGCCAGTCACCCATCTCGTAATCACCGGTTATCGTCGCCGGTCGATCGTCGTGTCGGGGCCGGGTTTCGTCGCCGATCACCCATCTCGTAATCGCCGGTTATCGTCGCCGGTCGATCGTTTTGTCGGGGCCGGGTTTCGTCGCCGGTCACCCATCTCGTAATCGCCGGTTATCGTCGCCGGTCGATCGTCTTGTCGGGGCCGAGTGTCGTCGCCGGTCACCCATCTCGTAATCGCCGGTTATCGTTGCCGGTCGATCGTCTTGTCGGGGCCGGGTCTCGTCGCCGGTCACCCATCTCGTAATCGCGGGTTATCGTCGCCGGTCGATCGTCTTGTCGGGGCCGAGTTTCGTCGCCGGTCACCCATCTCGTAATCGCCGGTCATTGTCGCCGGTCGATCGTCTTGTCGGGGCCGGGTTTCGTCGCCGGTCACCCATCTCGTAATCGCCAGTTATCGTCGCCGGTTGATCGTCTTGTCGGGGCCGGGTTTCGTCGCCGGTCACCCATCTCGTAATCGCCTTTTTCCATCGCATTGTCATCAAAGGAAGTTATTCTCCTGACTAGCCTGAAAGGCATCCTTGGAGTTCGTCCTCGTACATCGTTCTTGGCAGCCATCGCTTTTGACTCTGATAGGCTAGGACCTTGACACCTAACCTGCATGGATCACGTACAGAATTATCATCTATTCAATGTATGTGACACAACATTTAAAATGGAAATTTGATGAAAAATGACCCCTGTACAGTCTTTTGATACTGTTCTACAGATGTCATCATTTGTCGGGGTTTACTTGGATCTCAGCCCTTCCCAGGGATCGCTCACTTTTTTGGATATTAGCCCTTCCCAGGGGTTGTTCACCACCTTGTTGTGGTTCGTTTGGATGCCTTCCCAGGTTCTCACACCCCCTTATTGTGATTTGCTTGGATGCCTTCCCAGGTTCACTCACCACCTTGTTGCGGTTTGCTTGGATGCCTTCCCAGGTTCTCACACCACCTTGTTGTGGTTTGCTTGGATGCCTTCCCAAGCTCACTCACCACCTTGTTGTGGTTTGCTTGGATGCCTTCCCAAGTTCATTCACCACCTTGTTGTGGTTTGCTTGGATGCCTTCCCTGGGTCACTTCTTGCTTGGATACCAGCCCTTCCCAGGGTCATTGATTGTTTAGATACCAGCCCTTCCCAGGGGTCATTGATTTTTTGGATACCAGCCCTTCCCAGGAGTCTTGATTATTTGGATACCAGCCCTTCCCAGGGGTCTTGATTATTTGGATACCTGCCCTTCCCAGGGGTTTTGATTATTTGGATACCAGCCCTTCCCAGGGTGTTAGTTGTTTGGATCTCAGCCCTTCCCAGGGTGTTAGTGGTTTGGATCTCAGCCCTTCCCAGGGTGTTAGTGGTTTTGGATCTCAGCCCTTCACAGGGTGTTAGTTGTTTGGATCTCAGCCCTTCCCAAGGTGTTAGTTGTTTGGATACCAGCCCTTCCCAGGGTGTTAGTGGTTTTGGATCTCAGCCCTTCCCAGGGTGTTAGTGGTTTTAGATCTCACCCCTTCCCAGGGTGTTAGTTGTTTGGATACCAGCCCTTCCCAGGGTGTTAGTGGTTTTGGATCTCAGCCCTTCCCAGGGTGTTAGTTGTTTGGATCTCAGCCCTTCCCAGGGTGTTAGTTATTTGGATCTCAGCCCTTTCCAGGGTGTTAGTGGTTTTGGATCTCAACCCTTCCTAGGGTGTTAGTTGTTTGGATCTCAGCCCTTCCCAGGGTGTTAGTTGTTTGGATACCAGCCCTTCCCAGGGTGTTAGTGGTTTTGGATCTCAGCCCTTCCCAGGGTGTTAGTGGTTTTGGATCTCAGCCCTTCCCAGGGTGTTAGTTGTTTGGATACCAGCCCTTCCCAGGGTGTTAGTGGTTTTGGATCTCAGCCCTTCCCAGAGTGTTAGTTGTTTGGATCTCAGCCTTCCCAGGGTGTTAGTTGTTTGGATCTCAGCCCTTCCCAGGGTGTTAGTGGTTTTGGATCTCAGCCCTTCCCAAGGTGTTAGTTGTTTGGATCTCAGCCCTTCTTAGGGTGTTAGTGGTTTGGATCTCAGCCCTTCCCAGGGTGTTAGTGGTTTTGGATCTCAACCCTTCCTAGGGTGTTAGTTGTTTGGATCTCAGCCCTTCCCAGGGTGTTAGTTGTTTGGATACCAGCCCTTCCCAGGATGTTAGTGGTTTTGGATCTCAGCCCTTCCCAGGGTGTTAGTGGTTTTGGATCTCAGCCCTTCCCAGGGTGTTAGTTGTTTGGATACCAGCCCTTCCCAGGGTGTTAGTGGTTTTGGATCTCAGCCCTTCCCAAGGTGTTAGTTGTTTGGATCTCAGCCCTTCTTAGGGTGTTAGTGGTTTGGATCTCAGCCCTTCCCAGGGTGTTAGTGGTTTTGGATCTCAGCCCTTCCCAGGGTGTTAGTTGTTTGGATCTCAGCCCTTCCCAGGGTGTTAGTTATTTGGATCTCAGCCCTTCCCAGGGTGCTCACCATCTTGTTGTGGTTTGCTTGGATGCCTTCCCAGGTTTACTCACCACCTTGTGGTTTTCTTGGACGCCTTCCCAGGTTTGCTCACCACCTTGTTGTGGTTTGCTTGGATGCCTTCCCAGGTTTTGCTCACCACCTTGTTGTGGTTTGCTTGGATGCCTTCCCAGGTTTGCTCACCACCTTGTTGTGGTTTGCTTGGATGCCTTCCCAGGTTTGCTCACCACCTTGTTGGGGTTTGCTTGGATGCCTTCCCAGGTTTGCTCACCACTTTGTTGTGGTTTGCTTGGATGTCTTCCCAGGTTTGCTCACCACCTTGTTGTGGTTTGCTTGGATGCCTTCCCAGGTTTGCTCACCACCTTGTTGTGGTTTGCTTGGATCCCTTCCCAGGTTTGCTCACCACCTTGTTGTGGTTTGCTTGGATGCCTTCCCAGGTTCACTTCTTGTTTGGATACCAGCCCTTCCCAGGGGTCACTGATTGTTTGGATACCAGCCCTTCCCAAGGGTCACTGATTGTTTGGATACCAGCCCTTCCCAGGGGTCTTTGATTGGTTGGATACCAGCCCTTCCCAGGGGTCGTCTGTTGGTTGGATACCAGCCCTTCCAAAAAAAAATGGCGCTAGAAGGAGGGCTATGGAAAGCTAAGAAGGAGCTCTACAACTTTCATAACTGGAGCTCGACGAGATAATGGCCAGAGCAAGGCGCAAATTGGCCCCGAAGCAGCTGCTGTGTAAAATTCATGCAAAATCCGATGGTAAAAGGACCATAACTCTCTCATACGAACTTCAAATTGGATAATTCCGGATGTTCTGGAAAGCTAAGATCAAAATCTACAACTTTCGTTCTTTGCGTTTTGAGAGATTCGGATTGCATCATGGATCAAATTGAGAAACAAGCAGCGGAAATGCTAGATTCGAGCCAAAAACGTAACGGTCCAAGGGGCCTTTATTTCAATACCTACAAAACAACGTAAAAACATATAAAAGCACACAAATACATATAAAAGTACTACAAAAGTACATTACACAACAATAAGATGAAAACACATAAAACCAAACGAAATAGCTAAAGACTTACAAATTATCAAGGCTAAAAGTACCCAATTTGTGTGTATAAAACACACTCATCAGTCGTCTGTTGGTTGGATACCAGCCCTTCCCAGGGGTCATTGATTGGTTTTGAGTGATTTTTTTGAAATGGGATGTGTGATCGGCTTCATGTCCTGGATCTCCCACCAACATCGTCCACGTACCATGCCGCAAAAGCCATCACAGTCTGATCATTCGTGAGGTTGAAAGCGACGTGCTTGTACTTTCTTGAAGATTTTCATTTTGATCGTACATGTATGCATGAAAAAGATGTTATGCATGATCTGGCAGATATGTTATGGACAGATGCATGTGCACAACATATGTTTAGATAGAAATGACCCTTGTTCAGTCAAATGATATGATTCGACAGTCGTCGTTGTTCGCCAACATTTGATTGGATCACGCCTCGTCATGAAGTGTAGTTTCTAGACTTCAACCCTGGTCTGGTACTCTGTCTGTTCTTGGTCGTCTTCATTTCATCGAGTTGAGGCAGTCTGTTTCGCTCTCTATGATGATCGACAGCTACGTTGGGCTTCTTAGCCTTTTGATCATTTCTGCTGGCCGATATGCTATTGTCCCGCATTATATCATCCTTGTATATGCTCATGCACGTGGATTATTTGGATGTCGAGGCAGTGATAGTCAGGATTAGGGAGAGGCCCAATGAGAAGTTCTGTGCAGCCTCAGCTTCCTTCCATTTCACGATTCTTAACTGCCCCTGCCTTGGCGCGTGTTGTTACCAAGAATTTCTATCGAAAACTCGCGATGTTGACCGTGCTGAGTTATCCACAGCTCTGCAAGATCCTGCATATCAGATGACTAACAAATGCCAAAACTTGAAGGCTCGGGCCGTTAGTGTTAGTTCAACACAAAGATATTATAATCTCGACAAAAATGCAGTTAAAGCACATAAAATTGAATATCTGTTGATCGCACAATCTAGCAAGTTGTGAACCGTGAATGTACTAGATTGGAAGTTATTTTCAATCCCTCGTGAGTTGATGATTTTCTATTTAACGAGTTATGAAATCGTAAGAACACCTTCAAGCATTCATGGTCATTGTACGTGAGTAAGGTCGAATTCAAAAGAACTACCTTCCCTCGTCAAAGGTATCCTGTCTTCATTCTCGACAACGTTCTTAGCAGGATTGACGTCATATGACAAATGCACTGTGCGATGCGGCACTCAGTAGGGGTTTCTCTTCTATGACTTTTTGTTTAAGGCCGAGAGTTTTTTCGTATTATCTTTTCTTTTTATTAGCCCACTGCACTTGTCTCGTTTTCTTAGGCTATTCAAAGTTACCCATTTAACGAGTTTTGGACCAATGACTCCCAAACCAGACGGTTTTGGGGCATTAAGTGTACAGACACCCCTTCGGGTTTATTTACTCGAGTAACAAAGGCCACGATTCGAGACAAGCTGGTGGTCTGCCCCATTCATTCTTTGCTTGACCTTGCGCAAGATTCGTTTTCTTAGGCTTGAGTTACCCATGTAGCGAGTGTTAGGCCGGTGACTCCCAAACCAGACGGCTTTAGGGCACCAGATGCAGAGACACCCCTTAGGCTTAATTACTCGAGTAGCCCATGCCACGATTCGAATCTGCTCGGGGCTCCTCTACTGTAATGCTCGTTTTCTTAGGCTCTGAGTTACCCATGTAACAAGTGTTGGGCCAGCGACTCCCAAACCAGATGGCTTTAGGGCACCAGGTGCAGAGACACCCCTTGGGCTTAATTACTCGAATAACCCAGGCCACGATTCGAGACATTAGCTTGATAATCATTTTACTGTCTGACTTCTTGATATTAGCTGACTACGTGTTATTTGCCATCAATATCGTCATAGTTTTATACCCCACAACTGAAAGTTTGTGCAAATGCAAAGTAAAGGCTGTCACATGAGGTCGATTCTGTCGCAAACGTTGCTTTGAATTAAGGCTTTGTACCCGATCAAAAGGTTGAATAGCCTTCTTCGTCTAATCATACTCACGATCGTGCTCCATGGTTGCTTGTCAGAATTAATCCGATTCCTATCAAACCAAATAAAACCCCCTTTCACGCGGATCATCGTATCCCGGGAAAACTATGCTTGACAAATGCCAGATGATCGTACCGTTGAAGATTGAATTGACATGAGGTAGCATTTGATGATGATGGTGCATGTTGATGGGATTGTTGCATGGGTGCCAATTTGCACGTCATCATTTCCTGGGTAGTTGACAAATGCCCAGTGTTAAGTTGCTTTTCTTGTGATCTCCCTCGTACTGGTTGCATCGGTATCTCGCTGGGCTAACAGAAGATCCGGTCCTTTGACTTGTTGAAAGGTTTGGGGGATTTTTGATTTTTGAGATTTTTTTTTTGTGTTCGAATTTGCCCCTACTCCGGGTTCTTTGTGATCGTTAGGGGTTCTGATGCTTGATGGCGATGGTTTGGTCTAAGTCGGGTTTGGGTTTATCTTCGACCCATCCTTTGATCTCGTTAGGCGTATTGTCGATATCTGTCTCGCCCTGCTCAATCCCCATCAGATCGAAATCTAGCTCTATACCAAAATCGTGATCCTCCTTCAAATTTGGCCTATTGCTTGTCAGGCTAGAATGCCTCAAATCGGGGTACCATTGATCTTCTACTGGCCGGGATTCACTGCCATACTCCTGGATTTACCCCTTCCTGGATATCACCTGCTGCACGGTCCAGCTGGCCACGGTGAGGTCAAGCAATGGAGCTCATTAGGAGGTGCATGGATCGTATTAGCATGGATCTGGCATTGATGGCATTTCTTGACATGAGTATCACAGTCAGTTTTCATGGTTAGCCAGTAGTGACCCGTTCACATGATTTTCTTTGCCAAAAATATTCCGCTCATATGGGCTCCGCACACATCGCCATGTACTTCGTTCATTAATCAGTGGGCTTCTTCGGCTTCCAGATATCTCAGCAGTCCCGTAGCTAGGTCCCATTTATGCAAATCGTCTCCGCTTAGGAAGAATTTCACTGCCCATCTTTGGATTCTCTTTCCTCGGTCAGATCTGCATTTTCGGGAGAGGAGCTGTCTTGGAGGAACTCTTTAATGTTTTGATACCAAGCCCATTTGGGAGGGGCGTCACTATGGGAGATCTCTCCGATCTGATCCTCATAGGGCGGACAAGTCTGTACCGCAATTCCCAGGGCTAATCTCAGTCCTAGGATGCATCCCTCGTATTCGGCCGTATTGTTGGAGTGGCAGAACTGTAATTTCATGGCTATCGGCTTCTGCCATTTGGATGGGTGGAGTATGGACTTTACGGCCTCTCAGTTGGGTCCTAGGGGCAATCTCACAAAACAAACAAGGGTCGTAGTTTAGTACTGTGCCAGTTACAAGTTGGCAGATGCATGTCAACACTGATGCCTGATTATTTTTTTTTTTTTTTAGGTTCTCTAATCTTATCCTGCAAAACAAGGTCAGTGTTTGATGACAGGATAGTATTTAGAAGTTTTAGAAAACCTTGGTACTTGGTATGGCTTGCCTTCCTGCAAAACCATGTCAGTATTCTCTTTATAGGTGCAGGTGATGTAATCACATGATACAAGACATATTTATTACGATGATGACAGTATGACAGTTGTATGTCATTTTCATGACATTTATTTATTTGACTGAACGATAAAAGGGCATGAAGAAGCTTCCCTTCCGTTAGGTTTATCAGAGGCTGACCTACCCTAGGGTTACTCTCGCGGGCTTTTCGGCATGAAGGTCCCCAAATCTTCGCAATCTACTCGTCTGAATCCTTTTGATTGGAGCGGATTTGGGTGGTGCGTTTCCTGAGCCATCTCCGGGGAGCAGCCCCTTCGAGTCCAGTAATAAGCAATCGACAGGTTCGCCTCAGGAGGAGGTACTCTCTCAACATACATTCACATTCATTGTCCTCACCGCATGCAAATGATTTCTTTAAAGTAAAGCCATTCCATTCAATCAATCATTCATTGGAAAAGAGCACACATTCACACAACAATAAGTAAAACAAGTCAAAATATCGCACATACATATACATTTATGAATTTTTAAAGGGTAGGATAGCATCAAGATTTGAACGCGGCTTAAGCCCTCTAACATCCCTAGCAGAGTCGCCAGCTGTCGACGCCGGGAATGTCGCTCTAGTTGCGATTGTTGCCCTTTCCGTTTTTAGCCTTTTTTATTAGATGATTTTTGGAAAAGGTCGGCATTGATGTCGACGGGGTTTTGAAAGATCGTTTTTTATGATGAGCCAGTTAACCAGAGTCGCCAGTTGGTATATTTGAAATGGATGTACCAACTCATCCGAGTTTTCGCTTTCGTAAATCGCTGGCTCATGTGTGACTCCGAATTAATTGGTCTGCGAACCGAGATTCATAGAGTTCGGGGGCTTGCTTAAGCGAGGGGAAGGTGTTAGGCACCCCCCGACTTCCGTGAAACACGGTTACCGCAATCTCGATGCTTTCCTATCCTTTAATTCTCGAATGTGTGTGTGTATGTGCGCGTGTGTGTGTGTGTGCCTATGTGAATGTTGTGGTGAGTTTGTATGAAAGAATCATTTGGATTTTTAGGGAAAGTCGTGCTTTAATTTGAGGACGCTTCGGAATGTCTTTTCGGCATACACGAGAAAGCTTTATGAGAAAGGTATGATTTTAATTGTCAAACTGCAAGATCTTCATTAGGTGTCATTTTGGCAAACAAGAGTTTCTTAAACCTTCGTCAAAATAGGAATCGAGATCTAAACGTTGCTTTCGTAACTCAAATGATGGGCAACTTCTAGAATCTCTTTAACCCTATGCACAATGGTTTAATAAAACGCCATTTATTTATAAAATCATTTTGTGTGATGTTTTGGAAAACGATTTTTCTTTGCCTTCTCGTTAAGTAGAAATCGACATTCATTAGCACTCCCAATTTCTTATCCTCGTGATGCTAATAACCTAATTTGATTGATTTTACGAAAATCTTAATCTTTTAGCTTTGAAATCAATTTTAGGTCGTAAATCAAATCAAGCATTAAAATGCATTGGGCTATTCATGGGCATGTAAGCCATCCAAATAACCCCAACGCCCACAATTGCATATTTCACTATTACCGGGGCCTTAAACCTGATCTTCAACTTGGTATCGTTTTAAGGCCTGACGATTACAATTTACAATAAAGGATTACATACATCAACATTGTCCATCATCGTATTTCGACCACGGGGTCGCGTTCCTAGGCTCACATCCACAATTATACACACCCACGCAATGGATACTACAAAAATTAAACAAGCTAAAATCGCCAAATGGATATCATCGGGCCATTAGGAAGAATTTCGTTCCACTTGGAACCCTCAATAATAGTCCTCAATCCATGGATCCACAACAATATACAAGAAAACTACATTTCACATAACCCAATTGACAAGAAGATTAACAAAATGATATACAAAAAATGCTATGGAAATAGTCTTTTCACCTTGCAAATAATCCTCACAATAGGTATGAATTTATGTATTGAGTAGAATAGAAGATATATGATATATAATCTTACACAAAAGATATAATTCCTCACTTCTTCTCTCTTTTCTCTCTATTTTTCTTGCAAATTCTTGCTGTTTTTCTTTCCTATTCCCGAGTTGCTGCTGCTGTTTTCTCCTTCTTCTCCGCTTGCTTCACCTTCCTAACCTGCTGACTCTCTCTCCGTATCACTGAATGAAGGAAATGTGCTGAAGTAGGCTGGCTAAGCCCAGCCGCAGATTGATCTGCGGCTGGCCGCAGATCCATCTGCGGCTGGCCTTAGCCCGCCATCCACTCAGCCCGCCATGCACTTTAGTTATTTAATTCTCCTCGGTTTCTGCACCGCACCTCGATTCTCGCGTCGTGCTGTCGGTTTTCGCCGAAAGGCCTGTATTTTGCAGTCCGGGAATTACTGTGAGACGTGACACATTATTCGGGAATGCTCATTTCGGATGGCCTTGTTGTCACGTCGGTTTTGACTGCAAATCGTCGTGGTGGCGTCTAGTGTTCGCACTTGTGCCCATTCTTCGCTCCCGCAGGCCGGTTCAATTGACGATTTTGCCCTCCTGTCACGGTTAGCATAGGGAACGCAAAATTTGGGTGTCTACAATATTTTTGCACCCGGCTAACATAAAAGTCAGGAATAGTTTATGAGCTAAATGCTCTGATATCATGTCTTGAATAATACCATGAATGTTGTCCATAGGACTTATGACCGAGTCTTAGTTAAGTCAACATAAGGTGTGGACTATGTTCGAAAGGATTATAATAGTCTGTCTTACTAAGAGAGTCAATATGAGTAATGGTGGAGATACTGAAGTCGTTCCGATGAGGTTCGTCCCCATACCCGAACCCATGAACTTAAGTAACGGGATTAGACATAGGTCTGTCACCCGACCCCGAACCGTAGAGAGGGTTCCGAAATGAAGTCCATAGTCAAACCCCAAAGGTTCTACTGGCTGTCAAGGGTCTGGTTCAGTGCTGGACCCGAAGCCGAACCACTCGGCAATCGTAAAGTAAGTCAGCCGAACCACTCGGCAATCCTAGAGTAAGTCAGCCGAACCACTCGGCAATCATAGAGTAAGTCAGCCAAACCACTCGGCAATCGTAGAGTAAGTCAGCCAAACCACTCGGCAATCTTAAAGTAAGTTAGCCGAACCACTCGGCAATCGTAGAGTAAGTCAGCCGAACCACTCGGTAATCGTAGAGTAAGTCAGCCGAACTACTAGCGGATCGTAGAGCTTCACTAGTCAGTCGTAGAGTGAACCCTGCCGATCGTAGATCTTCACCAGACGATCGTAGAGTCAACTCTACCGATCGTAAAACTTCGTCACTGATCGCAGAGTCACCCCACTGACCGTAGAGTGACTCCATCGACAGTATTAAAGCCCTACTAATTATAGAGCTATCATGGCAGACTATGGGTAAAATAAAGGGACCATAGGATAGACCGCATAAGTCTTTTGAGCACGTTTATTTAATCCATCGTTAATACTTAACTATGGTTGATCAGAGAGTACACTATGATTACTGTAGGATACTTGTAGAGCTGAAGCATAGAGTAATTAGTAAGCAACAAATCAGGCAAGTTTTTAACCTTAAACTTCTTATGTGTTACAAGTTTCTAATCTCATCTTGTGCAAGTTTCTGATCCTATCTTATGCAAATTTTCTCTTTGAGCCAGTTACTTACTATTACATATATATATATATATAATCGGATTGCCGGTTTCTTGAATCAGATGTGAATTATTATTCCTTATTCGTATTAAGTGGTGTAATTATTGAAAATTATTCCACGTCGTTGATATTTATTGACATTCGCATGATGTGCAATTGGAAAGTTGATTTTTGTCATTGAATTGCACCATTTAAAGTTCTGTTGCTCATGAACTATCTAGGGGAGGTCTAAGTCATTTGTTCGACTAGATTTAAACAAGTTAAATAATTTAAAAGCTATCCAAACTAGTAGTTGGTGCGGATTCTTAGACTAATATGAATTAACCCTGTATAGGGGAGTTTCCTAAGTATCTGAAAATACGATACAAAGAAGAAATAAATGTTATGCATATACATGGTGTACAAGAGGTTGATCCCCTTGAGTACAAACTGTTAGGTTTGTATATTGCGCGAATATGCAATCCAATTACATAAATAGTGCGGAAGCGCGATAAAACGGATTTTAAAATTTTCATATAAACCATCACCATGATCTTTCCTTGTGTTCAATTATCAATTAACGAAAGAGATAGAGATTAAGAAATTATACCCTCGTAGAACTGTGCTTCCTCGGGTACAAGTTCACCTCCAATTCCTTTGCATTCTCCTTGAATTCCACCGATTAAATTTCTTCCTTTGATCAACATTAGCCACCCAAGTGTTTGGCCTCTAGAGGTGATCCACCAAGGAATAATAGTTATTCAAGAAGATGGGTATTGGCAAAACCCTAGTTTCTTTCTCTATAGAAATTACAAGTACTCTCTCTCTCTAATTCTTATGGAAGAGTGTGTAACTATCTAACCCTAATAATGATAAGACTCCTCTTATTTATAGATATAGAGAACCCTCCTAAACTATTTAGGATTAGGGTTTTTATTTTAATTAAACTCCTTTAATTAATTAAACTCCTAATCCAATTAGGAATTTATGAGAGAGTACTTCTATTAATTAATTCTCAATTCCTATTAGGAATTAAATAATAGTAATAGTAATAATAATAATAATAAGACTCCTCTTATTAATTTATATTTAATATTTTCAAAATATTAAATAATAAGTATTAATATATTTAATTTATTCTATCTCCGTCGACTAAATTAAATACACTTAACTTATTATTACAATTATGTCATTTACTTCTTAAATAAATATTTTTCTTTTTGCGGTGTGACCCTTTAGGTTCTCCATATTAAACCGGTTGTGAATAAATCAATTAGAACAATTCTAATTTTATTTAAATAAAAAAATTAAACTATTTAATTCATTTAAATAAATAATATTTATTCTAAAATAAGGGTAAGCCCCCTTAACGATCAACGACTTTCCAGATAATATAGATTTCAACATTAATCATAAAAGAACCTTTCAGTGAAAAGTTACCATACAATTCAATCCTTCTACCATACAATGTCCCAATTAAATATAAGACATGGAATTACTGTCAAGTCTTATTTTATTTAATTATATGTATTTCGATTCTCAAATACACAACTCTGATTAATGCAAATTAGAATCTCCTTTCTAATTTCATTCTGCTTTGGCCAAAGACTTCTGAGTTGTCATTTATCGAATCACATAGGACATTCTCTCCTTTTACTAGAAGTGGTAGATTCTTTGTTGATCATTCACCTATCTCCATGTATAACGTATTATACCCAATCATACCCTTTGATATACCCTAAGGGTCTTAAGGGACATGTTAAAGTATAACTCATCATACACAAGATACTATGATGATCTCAAGTCCAAGGATCACTTGTACTACTATCACTAGAGGAATTCCTATTGACAGACGAGTAAAACTCCATTAGGTATTCCTTAGCGAGCCACGTTCAGTGAACTTATTCTCTAATAAGCACCTACATACTTGCTTTAGTGTCTCCACACAAATGATTATGAGATCAATCATCCTCTTCATAAGAGCAAGCAATGTATGTACTAATCTATCCGGATTCACTAAACCCCTTTTTAGTAATCCATCGATTAGGAACGATTTTAGTTTATGAGCTATCTAGAATTTAGATCTCATTAGTATGATCCCCATCATGATTCTAAAAGCATTGCTCAAAACTATGGGTTTATCACATTTAATATAACAGCACCATGTAGATAATGTAAAATGCCTTTAATAACCGAATAAGATTACAAAGTATATGCTACATCATATCAAATATGATTGGCTTGTGTTCATACTACTTTCAATCTCCCACTTGCACTAAAGCCAATCGTCATGGTATCTAATACCCTTCTTCTCTAAGTGACGATCATCCTACTGTTTGGATAAAGCTTTAGTAAATGGATATGCAATGTTGTTCTTGAGAGTCCACTATCTCTATAGTGACTTCTCCTCTTTCAATGATTCCACCAATCAAATGAAAGTACCGCAACACATGTTTGAATCCAAGATGAGACTTAGGAACTATTCCTAGTTCTTTAATGAACTTTTCATCCAAACAATCAACTTGTAGCTTCATTTACAGCTATATACTTTGTCTTTGTCACTAAACCAACAACTCTTTGCTGTTTGGAACCTTTCCAATTCACTGCACCACCATTCAAGGTAACGATTTACCCTAAAGTGGATTTGTTATTGTCTTGGTCAGTCTGAAAAACTCGAGTCTGTTTAGCCCTATAGTTTTAATTCAGACCTACCATGAATCATGATCACATCTTCAGTACCGGTTAAGTACTTAAAGATGTTTTTCACTGTCTTACAATGATCTTCTCCAGAATATGACTGATCAACATCAGGCCTTGTATATTCACTGCATACATGATAGTAACTCATGCGATCTCTCTTTTAATTGGAGACAATTAGAGAGATACACTTCATGGCTCATCATTATGAGACCTCTCTTGGAGTTTGTCATGCTAAACGCCTTTAGCATCGAATGAATATACATTCATTGGGTCAAGCCGAACATCCTTTTAAATCTATCTATATAGATTTATATCCCCAATTTATAAGATGTTCCTCCCAAGTCATTCATAGAGGAATGTTTAGACAATTTTATCTTTACCGATTGTAACATTGGTGTGTTATTCCTTATCAATAGTATATCAACATATAATACCAAGAATGTCACAGTGCTCCCACTGACCCATTTATACAGACTAGGTTCATTCTCGTTTTTGATAAAATCAAACTCTTTTGATTGTCTCATTAAAACGAATGTTCCATCTTTGAGAAGCTTGATTCAATCCATAAATGGATCATTACATCTTATATACACGATTTGCTTCAACCTTTGAAACAAATTTCTCTGGCTGTATCATACATACATTCTCCTCAAGTCTTCATTGAGGAAGGACGTCTCCACATCCATTTTGCCAGAATTCGTAATAAGCTGCAATCACAAGCAAAATCCAAATGGACTTGAGCATTACCCGGTAATAAGGTTTTATTACAGTCAACTCCTTGACTTGAAAAACCTTTTAAACAGGTCTGGTCTTATAGGTCTCCACCTTGCCATTTGTCCCAGTCTTTCTCTTAAAGACCCATATTCACCCTCTAGGCACTATGCCCTTTTGTGGAGTAACCAGAGTCTATACTTGGTTCTCATACATGGAGTCCATTTCGGATTTCATGGCCATCTGTCATTTCTCTGAGTGTCTACTACTCATAGCCTCATCGTATATAACTAGATCATCATCCTCTATGATGCGTACCTCATCATCATCCTCTATGATGAATCCATACCTCCCAGGTATCTTCGGTAATCTTCTAGATTTACGATTCGGTTGTGGTACAATAGGTCTATCTACAGGTTCCTCGGTTCGACTTAAAGTGCTTTGTGGTTCTTGAACTCCTTCAAGATCTATTACCCTCCCACTAGCTCCTTCAATGATAAACACCTTTATCTAAGAAGGTAGCGTGTAGGATTAAAGTAATAATACCCTAAACTTTCTTTAGAATATCCCACAAATCTACACTTGTCAGATTTTGTCCCAAACTTATCTTTGAAACCTTTTCACATAAGCTGGACAACCCCTTATCTTAACATACTTCAGAATAGGAATCCTTCCTATCCATAACCTTTATGGAGTATTGAGCTCGGATTTTTGAGGTTACCTTATTTTTGTAGATATGCAGCCGTTTCTAGGGCGTAATCCCAAATGAATACTAGAATGTCGGTAAAAATCATTATGGACTGCACCATGTCCAACAAGGTACAATTTCTCCTTTTAGATACACCAATCAATTATTGCGTATCAGGAGGTGTCCATTATGAGAAAATACCATTATGAGATGATCTAGAAACTCATTGCACAAGTATTCCCCTCCTCAATCCGATCGAAGAATCTTAATACTCTTACCAGTTTGCTTCTCTACTTCACTTCTGAATTCTTTGAACTTTTCAAACGATTCAGATTTGTATTTCATTAAATACACTTATCCAAATCTAGAATGATCATCAGTGAAAGTAATAAAATAAGAATACCCTCCTCGTGCATTCGTTGTCATAGGTCCACATACGTCTGTGTGTACCAACGCTAACAACTCTGTAACTCTTTCTCCTTTTCCAATAAAAGGAGATTTAGTCATCTTACCCATGAGACAAGATTCATAAGTTGGATATAATTCGTAATCAGATAGCTCTAAAAGCCCATCTTTATGCAACTTAGATAATCTTGTTTCATTGATATGACCGAGTCTGAGTGCCACATAAAGGTATAACATCATCTCTTTTTCTGTTCTTAGTTTGTTCAATTTGAAGTATATTTTCATGTATGTCAAGTATATAAAGTCCATTCAATAAATTATCAACACCATACAAAACATTTTTATTATAAATAGAACAACTATTGTTCTTTATTATAATATCAAAACCATCCATATCCAATACAGAAATTGAAATAATGTTTCTAATGAGTGTTAGAACAAAATAACAATTATTTAAACTAATGGACTTGCCCGTAGGTAGTGCTAAACGATAAGTTCCTACTGCTAAAGCAGCAACCTTTGCTCCATTTCCCACTCGTAGGACGACTTCATCCTTGTTCAGCTTTCTACTTTTGCTTAGTCCCTACATATTATTACATATGTGAGAACTACAGCCGGTATCCAATACCCAAGTAGAATTTTGACTTTCAGAAAAATTTATTTTTAATCATGAACAAACTTATATCTGTAACCGAAGCTTCACTAAGCTTCGTCTGGTTAGCCTCTGTAAGATTCTCCTTACAGATTCCTTTCTAGTATCCAGGCTTATTGCAGTGGAAGCAAACTCCTTCGCTATCTGCATCAGTCTTGTTCTTATTTTCCTTAGTTATTGCCTTTCTTTATACCTTCTCTGAATTGTTCTTCTTTTAAGAAGATCCTTTGGCCCTCTTCCGCTTCCTGGAAGAATCATCTACCAGTAAGACTTGGTCTTTCTTGATTGGAAAGTGACTCTTTACAGTTTTCAACATGTTTAAGCAACTCAGGCAGGCTGACATATAGCTTGTTCATGTGGAAATTCACAACAATTTGTGAGAAAGAGTCCGGAAGTGATTGCAAGATCAAATCTTGGATCAACTCTTCATCCAATACAAAACCCAGTTGCCCCAATTATTCAATCATATTGATCATTTTAGGACATTTGTCTATACTGTAGTGTCATCGGTTATTCTAGATTGGAAGAGCTCCTTAGATATCTAATATCTAGCAGTCCTACTTTCCTCACCCTTCAACTCCTTGAAGGTACAGGAGTATAGTAGGAGCATCCATAGTTTCATGCTGACGCTGAAGCTCGTTACTCATGGATGCGAGCATGATGCATTGAGCCAACTGTGCATCATCTTGTCACGTACTAAAAGTAGCAATCTCTTCCTCAGAGGCATTGTCTGCAACCATTGTAGGGATAGGCATATTAAGGACATAAGATAGCTTTTCAGCCTTGAGAACTATTCTCAAATTCTTTAACTAGTCCGCTTAATTCGGTCCAGTTAATTAGCATCTAATATGCTACGCAGTGATAGTGAATTAGACATTGTAAAATTCTGTTAAATGAATTTGTAATTTAACAACATTTTAGCATACATTCATTTAATTAATTACCAAAATAAATTAGGTCTTTATTTTAAATTGGTATCTCTCACTTTTTCATCAAACTATATTACCCTCAATATATATAGTTCGGCAAATCTAATTAAAGGTTTGCTAGTGATAATAAGGATCCCATTTCAAATGTATATAGTCTTGTGTGACACAACAAACGATATATAAATAAATAGGTAGACAACTATTGTCAATTACATCACTATGTAACTCCTTGTATTTTGCCTCTTAGATTATTTTGATCAAGTGTGACACATCCGAATCAAAATTATCCAAGTTAAGTCCAACCTAGCACTTTCGTATATTCGAAAGAAAAACACTGTCCTTGTGTGACACAACAAAACAACATCGTTCAGTCTATTTATAAGCATCAAATGTGATAAAGCAACATCTTAAATATTTAATACTTGCCTTGTGTGACACAACAAACTCATATTAAATATTTAATACTCTATCGCTTTACCATGCTAGAAGGCGACGTTCGATATTCCAAATATCTTTGAACGCTTAGGACTTAATATAATTTCTTTGAGGGGTTTGTTATTTTTTAGTCTCATCTTGTTTAGCGCGCATGCACATATATATATAAAATACGCATCATATTATTTAACATGCGAAGCATGTTGTATAATATAATATATATATATATATATATATATATATATATAGTAAACATGCACATATAGAATACTATATTCTACCCGGATTGAGTATGGACTTTTATTCTAGTTTGGTTCACTAGAGCCACCAAGTGAACCAAAAGTTCAAATCTAGGGTGCAAGAACAAAAATTTAAATATAACTATTACATTTAAACCTGGGCTCCATTACAAACGGGTCTTCAAGCGCTCCTTGCTCCTTTGTCTCCAATTCTTCAAGTAATTCTAACTAAACCTATTACATAAACTATTTATAATAAATAGAAACCTTGATCAGCAGTCAAGGGGAGGTACATAGGAGGCAGATAGAATTTACATCAAGAAAAACTAGAGAAGACGAGGTACGCAGACCCCATTTATAAAAATCCATTTATTCAAGCATCCACTAAAATAAATTCAATCACACATTGATCAGTAGTCCGTAATCAATCCCTATTTATTATCATACATATCTCTATATGTATCAATAAATAACATTCATCCCATGAATATTAAAACCATTCCATATATGTATTGATATCAATTAATGGGCAAAAGTTTTGCTAATATTTAGTTTTGAAACAAAATAAACTCTTTTATTTTAATCAAAAACCAAATCCAAATTAAACTCCTTTAATTTTAGCAATCTGAAATCCTATTCCAGATAAAATAAACATCTTTATTTTAAACTTATATCAATTAAATAAACCATTTAGTTTAATTGAAGGAAAACTTATTTTTCGGATTCTGTTGTCCGGCGCAGCTACGCCCAGAATGAACTGGGAAACGGCGCAGCTGCGCTTAACCCCAGAAACGAATTTTTGGGTTTGGGCGCAGCTGCGCTCCAGAATGAACTGGAGCCGGCGCAGCTGCGCTGCGTAGCAGATTCAGAAAAACAGATTCTGCCCAAAAATTTCGATCCAATCGCATACCATACACACATGGAATCATCAAAATCGATAATTAGCACAAGATTAGGCTCTGATACCACTGTTAGGTTTGTATATTGTGCGAATATGCAATCCAATTACATAAATAGTGCGGAAGCGCGATAAAATGGATTTTAAAATTTTCATACAAACCATCACCATGATCTTTCCTTGTGTTCAATTATCAATTAACGAAAGAGATAGAGATTAAGAAATTATACCCTCGTAGAACTGTGTTTCCTCGGGTACAAGTTCACCTCCAATTCCTTCGCGTTTTTCTTGAATTCCACCGATTAAATTCCTTCCTTTGATCAACGTTAGCCACCCAAGTGTTTGGCCTCTAGAGGTGATCCACCAAGGAATAATAGTTATTCAAGAAGATGGGTGTTGGCAAAACCCTAGTTTCTATCTCTATAGAAATTGCAAGTACTCTCTCTCTCCAATTCTTATGGAAGAGTGTGTAACTGTCTAACCCTAATCATGATAAGACTCCTCTTATTTATAGATATAGGGAACCTTCCTAAACTATTTAGGATTAGGGTTTTTATTTTAATTAAACTCCTTTAATTAATTAAACACCTAATCCAATTAGGAATTTATGAGAGAGTACTTCTATTACTTAATTCTCAATCTCTATTAGGAATTAAATAATAGTAATAGTAATAATAATAATAATAAGACTCCTCTTATTAATTTATATTTAATATTTTCAAAATATTAAATAATAAATATTAAGCTATTTAATTTATTCTATCTCCATAGACTAAATTAAATACACTTAACTTATTATTACAATTATGCCATTTACTTCTTAAATAAATATTTTTCTTTTTGCGGTGTGACCCTTTAGGTTCTCCATATTAAACCGGTTATGAATAAATCATTTAGAACAATTCTAATTTTATTTAAATAAATAAATTAAATTATTTAATTCATTTAAATAAATAATATTTATTCTACAATAAGGGTAAGCCCCCTTAGCGATCAACGACTTTCTAGATAATATAGATTTCAACATTAATCATAAAAGAACCTTTCAGTGAATAGTTACCGTACAATTCAATCCTTCTACCATACAAAGTCCCAATTAAATATAAGACATAGAATTATTGTCCAGTCTTATTTTATTTAATTATATGTATTTCGATTCTCAAATGCACAACTCTGATTAATGCAAATTACAAACTCCTTTCTAATTTCATTCTGCTTTGGCCAAAGACTTCTGAGTTGTCATTTATCGAATCACATAGGACATTCTCTCCTTTTACTAGAAGTGGTAGATTCTTTGTTGATCATTCACCTATCTCCATGTATAACTTATTATACCCAATCATACCCTTTGATATACCCTAAGAGTCTTAAGGGACATGTCAAAGTATAACTCATCATACACAAGATACTATGATGATCTCAAGTCCAAGGATCACTTGTACTACTATCACTAGAGGAATCCTATTGACAGACGAGTAAAACTTCATTAGGTATTCCTTAGCGAGCCACGTTCAGTGAACTTATTCTCTAATAAGCACCTACATACTTGCTTTAGTGTCTCCACACAAATGATTATGAGATCAATCATCCTCTTCATAAGAGCAAGTAACGTATGTACTAATCTATCCGGATTAACTAATCCCTTTTTTAGTAATCCATCGATTAGGAACGATTTTAGTTTATGAGCTATCTAGAATTTAGATCTCATTAGCATGATCCCCATCATGATTCTAAAAGCATTGCTCAAAACTATGGGTTTATCACATTTAATATAACAGCACCATGTAGATAATGTAAAATGCCTTTAATAACCGAATAAGATTACAAAGTATATGTTACATCATATCAAATATGATTGACTTGTGTGCATACTACTTTCACAAACTCTGGAGTTAGTAACCTAATAAGGGTCAATTAAGTGATTGATTCATTAAAGTATGTTCATAGTCTATTTGACTGTTCAGTACATTAATAATCAATCTTCATCATTCATTTGGACATTGGTTATATTATTTCAGCTATTCATACTGTTGAATAAATTTTCAGTTATTCCCCTTTCATTCATGATATATCTTCCTTATTTATTTTAGACTTGCTGAGCAAGCTCGTTGCTCAGTCTTGCTATATCATGAACCTATTGCAGCTAAGCCCGAGTGCTCGAGCAAAGATAAGGGCAAGGGGAAGATGAAGTCCTAGACTTTGGCTAGGCGATTTATATGCTTAACATGTGTTTAGATATCAGTTAATGTAATACGAACCCTACTAGCTATTTGTGGATTTCGTGATTAATTTATTTAAGGTTATAGACCTTGGGACCCTAGTAAACCTTTTGTAATGAACAATATATGTTTATTCATTCCGCATTAGTTGTCATATGTTGTTTAAAGGTGTTTGGATGTTCTTTATCGTGAGCACCAAATTCGAGGTATTGATACCCGAATTTGGGGGTGTCATAGGTTAGTATCAGAGCTGTAGGTTATAAATATTAGGAATGCGAAACCTAGGTGTTGGTCCAAGGAGATCCATTGAGTCGAGTTGTATTTGGGAGATGGATTATGGAAAATTCATCAAGCCGATGTCGTGCATAATACAATATTATTTCATTTCATCAATGGAAATATTTTATTGTGATACTGATATGATCTGGTTGTTGTGTGTCTTTGGTTATGGTTGTAGGATGCTTGAGATCGGTCAGTTAGTCGAACCATGGAAGAGGAGGAGTTCACTGATATCCATGTAGATACCGAGCAGCCGCTAATAGCTGAAGTCGAAGTAGATACTGAGGAGGATTAGGCTGATGAGAACGATGAGGCGGATGAGGCCAAAAAGTCTTCGGAGGCCGAAGGGCCAGTTAATGTAGAGGAGTTTATAGCCGAAGCTATGGAAAAGGTGGAGTACTATGCTTCTCCAGAGGAGTTGTCAGCTGAGGATTACCTAATTGAGCAACTAGCCGATAGGAATCTGGATTTAGAAGATAAAGTGAAAGATTTAGAAGAACAAAACGTGACCCATCAGAGTATGGAGGATCAGTATAACGAGTTAGCTTATCAGTTGGAAGATGAGGTGAATGTGCTAAAGGAACAATTGAAGGGGTATATGACTTCGGCTCAGCATGTGGGGCCACTACGCCATCAGTTAGTCGCCCAAAATACTGAACTAAGGGAAAAGAAGGAGTAGGCAGAGCTAGAATTAGCATTTCTGAGAGGAGAGTATGAGGCCATAGAGGCCGAATTTGATCTGGAAATAGCAGACAAGATCCGCATAGAGGAGGCATGGGTTCGGTCTGCCAGGAGGATAAGTCAGCTGGAAGGAGAGGTCCAGGCTAGGACAGTTAGAATTGAATCCCTGGGCTTTTCATTGGATGCAATTCTTGAGAAACTGAGAAGCAGGGGATAGGAGGGCATAGTTAGAGCATGCAGTTGCGGTTCGTCGTAGCATGCAATGTTGTGATAGTTTAGAATGCTTGCAGTTTAGTTCCTACTTTTGTTCATAGTAGGGACTCAGTTATGATGTAAATCCCGGTACTTTGATTTATATTTAGGATAGTGTTAGTGACCCTGCCTTTTGCTTTTGATCAGAGGGGCGGGATATTTTAAATCCCCACTTTTGTTTTTAGGGGATAGTTATCAGTGAGAGGTGCCTGGGGCATTTATAGAAATATGCCACGAGTTTGTAATGTGTGATGTACTGAACAGTGGTATATGAACATAAATGCAGTATTACTATTATACGCTGACTTGAGTTTGAATTGTGCTTTTAATTCCTAAATGTCTAACATCCATAACCTGTTGTATAAGCAATAAAACACAAAATATTAATCTAAGTCGTTGTTTACATCAGATAATGCCGCCTAGAAGACAAACCAAAAACCCCGTAGTGGAAGAGTCTGTAAACAACGGGTCAGGTTAACCAGACCCAATGAGAGCTTTTACCGATATGTTGGCAGAGGCAATGCAGAATATACCCCCGCCGGTAGTTGAGCAGCCAGGGCATCACTTAGCAAGCTTTAAAGATTTTAAGTTAGTAGGACCTCTAGAGTTCCGAGGAACTTTGGATCCAATTGAAGCCCAGACATGTGTAGAGGAGATGGAGAAGGTGTTCGAGGTTGCACGGGTGGCCGAAGAACAAAAGACTGGATTTGCTATTTTCATGATGAAAGGCAAGGCAAATTACTGGTGGAAGGTAAACAAGGGTCGGGCCGGGGAAGACATAGTTCCGTGGGCTCGTTTCAAAGAGTTATTCTTCGAGAACTATTTTCCAAAAAGTATGCAGGCGAGCATGGAGGTAAAGTTCTTGGAACTTAAGTAAGGGAGTATGTTAGTCGCAGAATACGCGACAAAATTTAATGAGTTGGCTAGATTTTCCCCACACCAGGTGGATTCTGATGCCAGGAAGGCACGAAGATTTGAGCAAGGACTGAAACCATGGGTATACAGCAGGGTTGAGGTTCTGCAAATTGGCACGTTTTCAACGCTGCTGGAGAGGGCAATCATAGCCGAAGGAGGAAGTGAGGTGTTGGTAAAATATAATCAGGATAAAAAGAAATAGAGCCACGAAGGAAGTAGAGGTGGAAGTAGTGAAGAAGTAACCAAAACAAGAGAAAATGGAATGACAGTCAGGCTTCAGGAGGCAGTAAGTCTGGAAGAGAAGGTAAGAAAAGGAACACATACGACAAGTGCGGGAGGAATCACTCTAGGGAGTGTATGAAAGGTAAGGGTGTTTGTTATAGTTGTGGACAGCAAGGGCACATTGCCCCTCAGTGTCCGAATGGTAAGAAAGGAGGGTGTTTTTCATGTGGTGCTTCGAATCACCAGATCAAGGACTGCCCGAAGAGGAAAAGTGATGTTGCCAACGGCAATAAGGGTAACAACAGCAAGCTGATAATTGGAAGGCCAGTTAATCAAGCAAGTAGACTGATGGCACGGACGTTCAATATGACCGTACAAGATGCAGTGGAATCGAAGGACATGGTGTTAGGTATTATTTCGATTAATAATCTCAATGCTTATGTATTATTTGATTCGGGTGCTACCTATTCTTTTGTTTTGGAAGAGTTTGCTAAGAGATTAGGCTTACCCCGTGAAAAACTAGAGAATCCTATAAATGTAGAAGTAGCCAATAAAGCGATTATCCCCGTAGATTACGTTCGTAGGAACTGTTGTGCTAAACTAAGAGGGTATAAACTTGGCGTGAATCTAATCCCAATTCGATTGGGAGAGTTTGATGTAATTCTTAGAATGGATTGGTTGTCTAATCATGGAGCTGTGATTGACTGCTAGAAGAAATGCATACGCCTGAAGACTTTAAATAAGTCAAAAGTTATATTTTATGGTAGTAAATCGCCAAGACAATCTTATTGTCTGACGATGATGCAAGCGAAGAGATTGTTATGGAAGGGTTGCGCAGTTTATCTGGCCCATGTGGTTAATACTCAAAGAGTAAGGAGTGAACTGAATTAGATACCTGTCGTAAGGGAATTCTCTGAGGTTTTCCTGAATAAGTTATCGGGTTTGTCGCCGGATAGATAGGTAGAGTTTGTAATTGATTTGGTACCGGGTACAACACCAATATCCAAGGCACTATACCGAATGGCTCAGATAGAGATGAAGGAATTGTTGGTGCAATTACAGGAGTTGTTGGATAAAGGTTATATTCGACCAAGCGTGTCTCTGTGGGGAGCTCCAGTACTGTTCGTAAAGAAGAAGGATGGATCGCTAAGGTTTTGTATCGACTACAGGGAGCTGAACAAAGTTACGATTAAGAACAAATACATGTTGCCTAGGATAGACGATTTGTTTGATCAATTGAAGGGAGAGAAACACTTTTCGAGATCGACTTGAGGACTGGCTATCACCAGTTGAAAGTGAGGAAGGAGGATATTCCAAAGACCGCATTCCGAACTCGATATGGACATTATGAATTTCTAGTGATGTCGTTTGGATTGACGAATACACCAGCAGCATTTACGGACATGATGAACTGAGTGTTGAAGCAATACTTGGATAAGTTTGTTGTCATGTTCATAGATGACATTTTGGTTTACTCAAAGACGAAGAAAGAACACGCTGAACATCTAAGGATAGCGCTAGAAACTTTGAGAAGGGAGAAACTGAAAGTAGTGTGCACACAAGCCAATCATATTTGATATGATGTAGCATATACTTTGTAATCTTATTCGTTTATTAATAAAAGAATTGATTTTCTTAAAAGGCGTTTTACATTATCTACATGGTGTTGTTATATTAAATGTGATAAACCCATAGTTTTAAGCAATGCTTTTAGAATCATGATGGTGATCATGCTAATGAGATCTAAATTCTAGATAGCTCACAAACTAAAATCGTTCCTAATCGTTGGATTACTAAAAATGGGATTAGTGAATCCGGATAGATTAGTACATACGTTGCTTGCTCTAAGGGAGAGGATGATTGATCTCATAATCATTTGTGTAGAGACACTAAAGCAAGTATGTAGGTGCTTATTGGAGAATAAGTACACTGAATGTGGCTCGCTAAGGAATACCTAATGGAGTTTTACTCGTCTGTCAATAGGAATTTCTCTAGTAATAGTAGTACAAGTGATCCTTGGACTTGAGATCAGCATAGTATCTTGTGTATGATGAGTTATACTTTGACATGTCCCTTAAGACCTTAAGGGTATATCAAAGGGTATGATTGGGTATAATAAGTTGTACATGAAAATAGGTGAATGGTCAACAAAGAATCTACCACGTCTAGTAAAAGATGTGAATGTCCTATGTGATTCGATAAATGACAACTCAGTAGTCATTGGCCAAGGCAGAATGAAATTAGAAAGGAGTCTCTAATTTGCATTATTTAGAGTTGTGCATTTGGGAATCGAAATACATATAATTAAATAAAATAAGACTTGACAGTAAATTCATGTCTTATATTTAATTGGGACATTGTATGGTAGAAAGATTGAATTGTACGGTAACTATTCACTGAAAGGTTCTTTTGTGATTAATGTTGAAATCTATATTATCTGGAAAGTCGTTGATCGCTAAGGGGGCTTACCTTTATTGTAGAATAAATATTATTTATTTAAATGAATTAAATAGTTTAATTTATTTATTTAAATAAGATTAGAATTGTTCTAATTGATTTATTCACAACTGGTTTAATATGGAGAACCTAAAGGGTCACACCGCAAAAAGGAAAAATATTTATTTAAGAAGTAAATGACATAATTGTAATAATAAGTTAAGTGTATTTAATTTAATCTATGGAGATAGAATAAATTAAAAAGCTTAATATTTATTATTTAATATTTTAGAAATATTAAATATAAATTAATAAGAGGAGTCTTATTATTATTACTATTACTATTATTTAATTCCTAATAGGGATTGAGAATTAATTAATAGAAGTACTCTCACATGAATTTCTAATTGGATTAGGAGCATAATTAATTAAAGGAGTTTAATTAAAATATAAATCCTAATACTAAATAGTTTAGGGAAGGGTTTTCCTACATCTATAAATAAGAGGAGTCTTATCATAGATTAGGGTTACACACTCTTGCATAAGAATTGTGGAGAGTACTTGTAATTTCTATAGAGATAGAAACTAGGGTTTTGCCAACACCCATCTTCTTGAATAACTATTCTTCCTTGGTGGATCACCTCTAGAGGCCAAACACTTGGGTGACTAACGTTGACCAAGCAAAGGAATTTAGTCGGTGGAATTCAAGGAGAACGCGAAGGAATTGGAGGTGAACTTGTACCCGAGGAAGCACGGTTCTACGAGGGTATAATTTCTTAATCTCTATCTCTTTCGTTAATTGATAATTGAACACAAGGAAAGATCATGGTGATGGTTTGTATGAAATTTTTAAAATCCGTTTTATCACGCTTCCGCTCTATTTATGTAATTTGATTGCATGTTTGCATTATATACAAACCTAACAGTGGTATCAGAGCCTAATCCTTGTGTTAATTATTGATTGTGATGATTCCATATATGAATTGATATGCGATACGATCGTATCGCATATCAATTCTTGCACCAAGGACTTTTATTCTAGTTTTGTTCACTAGAGCCACCAAGTGAACCAAAAGGTCAAACCTAGGGTGCAAGAGTTAAATTTAAATATAACCATATCAATTCATACATGGAATCATCACAATCAATAATTAACACAAGGATTAGGCTCTGATACCACTGTTAGGTTTGTATATAACGCACGCATGCAATCAAATTACATAAATAGAGCGGAAGCGTGATAAAACGGATTTTAAAAATTTCATACAAACCATCACCATGATCTTTCCTTGTGTTCAATTATCAATTAACAAAAGAGATAGAGACTAAGAAATTATACCCTCGTAGAACTATGCTTCCTCGGGTACAAGTTCACCTCCAAATCCTTCGCGTTCTCCTTGAATTCCACCGACTAAATTCCTTTGCTTGATCAACGTTAGCCACCCAAGTGTTTGGCCTCTAGAGGTGATCCACCAAAGAAGAATAGTTATTCAAAAAGATGGGTGTTGGCAAAACCCTAGTTTCTATCTCTATAAAAATTTCAAGTACTCTCCATAATTCTTATGCAAGAGTGTGTAACCCTAATCTATGATAAGATTCCTCTTATTTATAGATGTAGGAAAACCCTTCCCTAAACTATTTAAGATTAGGGTTTCTATTATAATTAAACTCCTTTAATTAATTATGCTCCTAATCCAATTAGGAATTCATGAGAGAGTACTTCTATTAATTAATTCTCAGTCCCTATTGGGAATTAAATAATAGTAATAGTAATAATAATAATAATAAGACTCCTCTTATTAATTTATATTTAATATTTTCAAAATATTAAAAAATAAATATTAAGCTATTTAATTTATTCTATCTCCATAGATTAAATTAAATACACTTAACTTATTATTACAATCATGGCATTTACTTCTTGAATAAATATTTTTCTTTTGTAGTGTGACCCTTTAGGTTCTCCATATTAAACCGGTTGTGAATAAATCAATTAGAATAATTCTAATCTTATTTAAATAAATAAATAAAACTATTTAATTCATTTAAATAAATATTATTTATTCTACAATAAAGGTAAGCCCCCTTAGCGATCAACGATTTTCCAGATAATATAGATTTTAACAATAATCACAAAAGAACCTTTCAGTGAATAGTTACCGTACAATTCAATCCTTCTACTATATAATGTCTCAATTAAATATAAGACATGAATTTACTGTCAAGTCTTATTTTATTTAATTATATGTATTTCGATTCCCAAATGCACAACTCTAAATAATAAAAATTAGAGACTCCTTTCTAATTTCATTCTGCCTTAGCCAAGGACTACTGAGTTGTCATTTATCGAATCACATAGGACATTCACATCTTTTACTAGACGTGGTAGATTCTTTGTTGATCATTCACCTATCTCCATGTACAACTTATTATACCCAATCATACCCTTTGATATACCCTAAAGGTCTTAAGGGACATGTCAAAGTATAACTCATCATACACAAGAACTATGATGATCTCAAGTCCAAGGATCACTTGTACTACTATTACTAGAGAAATTTGAAAGTAGTATGCATACAAGCCAATCATATTTGATATGATGTAGCATATACTTTGTAATCTTATTCATTTATTAATAAAGAAATTGATTTTCTTAAAAGGCATTTTATATTATCTACATAGTGCTGTTATATTAAATGTGATAAACCCATAGTTTTGAGCAATGCTTTTAGAATAATGATGGTGATCATGCTAATGAGATCTAAATTCAAGATAGCTCACAAACTAAAATTGTTCCTAATTGTTGGATTACTAAATTGGGGATTAGTGAATCCGGATAGATTAGTACATACGTTGCTTGCTCTTAGGAAGAGGATGATTAATCTCATAATCATTTGTGTGGAGACACTAAAGCAAGTATGTAGGTGCTTATTAGAGACTAAGTTCACTGAACGTGGCTCGCTAAGGAATACCTAATGGAGTTTTACTCGTCTGTCAATAGGAATTCCTATAGTGATAGTTGTACAAGTGATCCTTAGACTTGAGATCATCATAGTATCTTGTGTATGATGAGTTATACTTTGACATGTCCCTTAAGACCTTGGGGGTATATCAAAGGGTATGATTGGGTATAATAAGTTGTGCATGGAGATAGGTGAATGATCAACAAAGAATCTACCACGTCTAGTAAAAGATGTGAATGTCCTATGTGATTCGATAAATGACAACTCAATAGTCCTTGGCCAAGGCAGAATGAAATTAGAAAGGAGTTTCTAATTTGCATTAATCAGAGTTGTGCATTTGAAAATCAAATTACATATAATTAAATAAAATAAGACTTGACAGTAATTTCATGTCTTATATTTAATTGGGACATTGTATGGTAGAATGATTGAATTATACGGTAACTATGCACTCAAAGGTTCTTTTGTGATTAATGTTGAAATCTATATTATCTGGAAAGTCGTTGATCGCTAAGGGGGCTTACCCTTATTGTAGAATAAATATTATTTATTTAAATGAATTAAATAGTTTAATTTATTTATTTAAATAAGATTATAATTGTTCTAATTGATTTATTCGCAACCGGTTTAATGTGGAGAACCTAAAGGGTCACACCGCAAAAGAAAAATATTTATTTAAGAAGTAAATGGCATAATTGTAATAATAAGTTAAGTGTATTTAATTTACTCTATGGAGATAGAATAAATTAAATAACTTAATATTTATTATTTAATATTTTGGAAATATTAAATATAAATTAATAAGAGGAGTCTTATTATTATTATTATTACTTTTACTATTATTTAATTCCTAATAGGGATTGGGAATTAATTAATAGAAGTACTCTCCCATGGATTCCTAATTGGATTAGGAGCATAATTAATTAAAGGAGTTTAATTATAATACAAACCCTAATCCTAAATAGTTTAGGGAAGGGTTATTCCTATATCTATAAATAAGAGGGGTCTTATCATAGATTAGGGTTACACACTCTTGCATTAGATTGTGGAGAGTACTTACAATTTCTATAGAGATAGAAACTAGGGTTTTGCCAAATACCCAACTTCTTGAATACTTGTTCTTCCTTGGTGGATCACCTCTAGAGGCCAAACACTTGGGTGGCTAACGTTGATCAAAGGAAGGAATCACACCGTAGCATTCGAGGAGAACACGAAGGACTAGGAGTTGAACTTGTACCCGAGGAAGCTTTGTTCTACGAGGGTATAATTTCTTATTCTCTTTCTCTTTCGTCTATTTCGTTAATTGAGCACATTGATCGATCATGGTGATGGTTTGTATAAAATTTTAAAATCCGTTTTATCGCGCTTCCGCACTATTTATGTAATTTGATTGCATGTTCGCGCTATATACAAACCTTACAGTGGTATCAGAGCCTAATCATGTGCTAATTATCGATCTTGATGATTCCATGTATGAATTGATATGCGAAACGTTCGAATTTTTGGGCAAGACAAATTTTTCTGATTCTGCATCGCGGCGCGGCCGCGCCGCTTCCAGTTCATTCTGGAGCGCGGCCGCGCCCTAACCCAGAAAACGTTTTCTAGGGTGCAGCGCGGCCGCGCCGCTCCTAGTTCAAAATGGAGCGCGGCCGCGCCGGTGTCCAGACTTTGAAATTTTTTTGTTTTTCTCAATTAAAATAAATGGTTTATTTAATTGATAAACGTTTAAAATAAAAGAGTTTATTTTATCTGGAATAGGATTTCAGATTGCTAAAATTAAAGGAGTTTAATTTAGATTTGGTTTTTGATTAAAATAAAAGAGTTTATTTTGTTTCAAAACTAAATATTAGCAAAACTTTTGCCCATTAATTGATATCAATGCATATATGGAATGGTTTTATTATTCATGGGATGAATGTTATTTATTGATACATATAGAGATATGTATGATAATAAATAGGGATTGATTATGGACGGTTGACCAATGTGTGATTGGATTTATTTTAGTGGATGCTTAAATGTATGGGTTTTTTATAAATGGGGTCTGCGTACCTCGTCTTCTCTAATTTTTCCTTAATGTAAATTTTATCTCCCTCCTATGTACTTCCCCTTGACTGCTGATCAAGGTTTCTATTTATTGTAAATAGTTTATGTAATAGGACTAGTTAGAATTAATTTTTGAATAATTGGAGACAAAGGAGCAAGGAGCGCTTGAAGACCCGTTTATATTGGAGCCCGGGTTTAAATGTAATAGTTATATTTAAATTTAATTCTTGCACCCTAGGTTTGACCTTTTGGTTCACTTGGTGGCTCTAGTGAACCAAACTAGAATAAAAGTCCATAATCAATCCGGGTAGAATATAGTATTCTATATGTGCATGCTTACTATATATATATATATATATATATATATATATATATATATTATATATTATCAAACATGTTTCGCATGTAAAATAATATGACGCGTATTTTATATATATATGTGCATGCGCGTTAAACAAGATGAGACTTATAATAATAAACCCCTCAAAGTATTTATATTAAGTCCTAAGCGTTCAAAGATATTTGGAATATCGAACGTCGCCTTCTAACATGGTAAAGCGATAGAGTATTAAATATTTAATATGAGTTTGTTGTGTCACACAAGGCAAGTATTAAATATTTAAGATGTTGCTTTATCACATTTGATGCTTATACATAGACTGAACGATACTGTTTTGTTGTGTCACACAAGGACAGTGTTTTTCTTTCGAATATATGGAAGTGCTAGGTTAGACTTAACTTAGATAATTTTGATTCGGATGTGTCACACTTGATCAAAATAATCTAAGAGGCAAAACACAAGGAGTTACATAGTGATGTAATTGACAATAGTTGTCTACCTATTTTTTTATATATAGTTTGTTGTGTCACACAAGGCTATATACATTTGAAATGGGATCCTTATTCTCACTAGTAAATCTTTAATTAGATTTGCCGAACTATATAATGAGGGTAATATGGTTTGATGAAAATAGTGGGAGATACCAATTTAAAATAAAGACCTAATTTATTTTGGTAATTAATTAAATGAATGTATGCTAAAATGTTGTCTATTTCACATGCAGAATTTAAAAATGTCAAACTCACTATCACTGCATAGCATACTTGATGCTAACAAACTGACCGGACCGAATTACACAAACTGATTAAGAAATCTGAGAATTATTCTCACTGCTGAAAAGATTTCTTATGTCCTAAATTCGCCAGTCCCTGCAAGTGTTGTAGAAACAGCCTCTGACAAAGAGATTGCTACTTTTAGAAAGTGGCAAGATGATGCAATCTTGGCTCAATGCATCATGCTCGCATCCATGAGTAACGAGCTTCAGCGTCAGCATGAAACTATGGATGCTCCTACTATATTGCTGCACCTCAAAGAGTTGTATGGTGAACAAAGTAGGACTGCTAGATATCAGATATCTAAGGAGCTCTTCCGATCTCGTATGACCGAGGGCACTGCTGTTGAGACTCATGTCCTTAAGATGATCAATTTAATTGAACAACTTGGACATCTAGGGTTTGTGATGGATGGGGAGTTAAGCCAAGATTTGATCTTGCAGTCACTCCCGGACACCTTCTCACAATTTGTTGTGAATTTTCACATGAATAAGTTGGACGTCAGCTTGCCTGAGTTACTTAACATGTTGAAAACTGCTGAAGGTCACTTCTCATCCAACAAGAACTAAGTCTTACTAGTGGATGATTCTTCCAAGAAAAGGAAGAGGCCCAAGGTATCTTCTGAAAAGAAGAAAAATAAGAAGGCTAAGGGCAAGGCGAAGGGAAAGGATAAAAAGAAACCTGATCCAGATAGCAAAGGAATTTGCTACCATTGCAATAAGCCGGGACACTGGAAGAGGAACTGCAAGGAGTATCTTGCGGACCAAAAGAAGCTTGGAGAAGCTTCGACTTCCGATCTAGGTTTGTTCATGATTGAAATTAATTTTTCTGAAAGTCAAAATTCTACTTGGGTATTGGATACCGGCTGTAGTTCTCACATATGTAATAGTATGCAGGGACTAAGCAGAAGTAGGAAGCTGAACAAGGATGAAGTCGTCCTACGAGTGGGAAATGGAGCAAAGGTTGCTGCATTGGCTGTAGGGACTTATTGTTTAGCACTGCCTTCGGGCAAGTTCATTAGTTTAAATAATTGTTATTATGTTCCAACACTCATTAGAAACATTATTTCAATTTCTGTATTGGATATGGATGGTTTTGATATTATAATAAAGAACAACAGTTGTTCTATTTATAATAAAAATATTTTATATGGTGTTGGAAATCTACTGAGTGGACTTTACATACTTGACTTGCATAAAAATATTCTTCAAATTGAACAAACTAAGAAAAGGAAAAGAGATGATGTTAATTATACCTTTATGTGGCACTGTAGACTTGGTCATATCAATGAAACAAGATTATCCAAGTTGCATAAAGATGGGCTTTTAGAGCTATCTGATTATGAATCATATCCAACTTGTGAATCTTGTCTCATGGGTAAGATGACTAAATCTCCTTTTAGTGGAAAAGGAGAAAGAGTTACAGAATTGTTAGCGTTGGTACACACAGACGTCTGTGGACCTATGACAACGAATGCACGAGGAGGGTATTCTTATTTTATTACTTCCACTGATGATCATTCTAGATTTGGATATGTGTATTTAATGAAATACAAATCTGAATCGTTTGAAAAGTTCAAAGAATTCAGAAGTGAAGTAGAGAAACAAACTGGTAAGAGTATTAAGATTCTTCGATCGGATCGAGGAGGGGAATACTTAACCAATGAGTTTCTCAATTGTCTCAAAGAAAATAGTATTATCTCACAATGGACTCCACCAGGGACGCCACAGTTGAATGGTGTATCTGAAAGGAGAAATCGAACATTATTGGACATGGTTCGATCCATGATGAGTTTTACCGACCTTCTAGTATCATTCTGGGGTTATGCCCTAGAAACGGCTGCATATCTACTTAACAAGGTACCTACCAAATCCGTTCCAAAGACCCCATATGAGATATGGACAGGGAGGAAACCAAATCTTAAGTAGTATGCACACAAGCCAATCATATTTGATATGATATAGCATATACTTTGTAATCTTATTCATTTATTAATAAAAGAATTGATTTTTTAAAAAGGTATTTTATATTATCTATATAGTGTTGTTATATTAAATGTGATAAACCCATAGTTTTGAGCAATGCTTTTAGAATCATGATGGTGATCATGCTAATGAGATCTAAATTCTAGATAGCTCACAAACTAAAATTGTTCCTAATCATTGGATTACTAAAAAGGGGATTAGTAAATCCGGATAGATTAGTACATATGTTGCTTGCTCTTAAGAAGAGGATGATTGATCTCATAATCATTTGTGTGGAGACACTAAAGCAAGTATGTAGGTGCTTATTGGTGAATAAGTTCACTGAACGTGGCTCGCTAAGGAATACCTAATGGAGTTTTACTCGCCTGTCAATAGGAATTCCTCTAGTAATAGTAGTACAAGTGATCCTTGGACTTGAGATCATCATAGTATCTTGTGTATGATGAGTTATACTTTGACATGTCCCTTAAGACCTTTAGGGTATATCAAAGGGTATGATTGGGTATAATAAGTTGTGCATAGAGATAGGTGAATGATCAACAAAGAATCTACCACGTCAAGTAAAAGATGTGAATGTCCTATGTGATTCGATAAATGACAACTCAGTAGTCCTTGGCCAAGGCAGAATGAAATTAAAAAGGAGTTTCTAATTTGCATTATTTAGAGTTGTGCATTTGGGAATCGAAATACATAAAATTAAATAAAATAAGACTTGACAGTAAATCCATGTCTTATATTTAATTGGGACATTGTATGGTAGAAGGATTGAATTGTACGGTAACTATTCACTGAAAGGTTCTTTTGTGATTAATGTTGAAATCTATATTATCTGGAAAGTATTTGATCGCTAAGGAGGCTTACCCTTATTGTAGAATAAATATTATTTATTTAAATGAATTAAATAGTCTAATTTATTTATTTAAATAAGATTAGAATTGTTCTAATTGATTTATTCACAACCGGTTTAATATGGAGAACCTAAAGGGTCACACCGCAAAAGTAAAATATTTATTTAAGAAGTAAATGGCATAATTGTAATAATAAGTTAAGTGTATTTAATTTATTCTATGGAGATAAATTAATTAAATAGCTTAATATTTATTATTTAATATTTTGGAATTATTAAATATAAATTGATAAGAGGAGTCTTATTATTATTATTATTACTATTACTATTATTTAATTCCTAATAGGGATTGAGAATTAATTAATAGAAGTACTCTCACATAGATTCCTAATTGGATTAGGAGAATAATTAATTAAAGGAGTTTAATTATAATAGAAATCCTAATCCTAAATAGTTTAGGGAAGGGTTATTCCTACATCTATAAATAAGAGGAGTCTTATCATAGATTAGGGTTACACACTCTTGCATTATATTGTGGAGAGTACTTACAATTTCTATAGAGATAGAATCTAGGGTTTTAACAATACCCAACTTCTTGAATACCTATTCTTCCTTGGTGGATCACCTCTAGAGGCCAAACACTTGGGTGGCTAACGTTGATCAAAGGAAGGAATTTCATCGGTGGAATTCGAGGAGAACACGAAGGACTAGGAGATGAACTTATGCCCGAGGAATCTTTGATCTATAATGGTATAATTCTTATTCTCTTTCTCTTTCGTTTATATCGTTAATTGAGCACATGGATTGATCTTGGTGATGGTTTGTATAAAATTTTAAAATCCGTTTTATCACGCTTCTGCCTTATTTACATAATTTGATTGCATGGTTACGTTATATACAAACCTAACAGTGGTATCAGAACCTAATCTTGTGCTAATTATCGATTTTGATGATTCTATGTGTGTATGGTATGCGATTGGATCGAAATTTTTGGGCAGAATCCGTTTTTTCTGAATCTGCTACGCGGCGCAGCTGCGCCGGCTCCAGGTCATTCTGGAGCGCAGCTGCGCCCAAACCCAGAAAGTTGTTTCTGGGGTTCAGCGCAGCTGCGCCGTTTCCCAGTTTATTCTGGGCGCAGCTGCGCTGGACAGAAGAATCCGGAAAAATAATTTTTCTTCAATTAAAATAAATGGTTTATTTAATTGATATAAGTTTAAAATAAAGATGTTTATTTTATCTGGAATAGGATTTCAGATTGCTAAAATTAAAGGAGTTTAATTTGGATTTGATTTTTGATTAAAATAAAAGAGTTTATTTTGTTTCAAAACTAAATATTAGCAAAACTTTTGCCCATTAATTGATATCAATGCATATATGGAATGGTTTTATTATTCATGAGATGAATGTTATTTATTGATACATATAGAGATATGTATGATAATAAATAGGGATTGATTATGGTCTATTGACCAATGTGTGATTGGATTTATTTTAGAGGATGCTTAAATGTATGAGTTTTATAAATGGGATCTGCGTACCTCGTTTTCTCTAATTTTTCTTAATGTAAATTCTACCTCCCTCCTATGTACTTTCCCTTGACTGCTGATCAAGGTTTCTATATATTGTAAATAGTTTATGTAATAGGACTAGTTAGAATTAATTTTGATGAATTGGAGACAAAGGAGCAAGGAGCGCTTGAAGACCCGTTTGTATTGGAGTCCGGGTTTAAATGTAATAGTTATATTTAAATTTAATTCTTGCACCCTAGGTTTGACCTTTTGGTTCACTTGGTGGCTCTAGTGTACCAAAGTAGAATAAAAGTCCATAATCAATCCGGGTAGAATATAGTATTCTATATGTGCGTGCTTACTATATATATATTATCCAACATGCTTCGCATGTTAAATAATATGATGCGTATTTTATATATATATGTGCATGCGCGCTAAACAAGATGAGACTAATAATAATAAACCCTTCAAAGAAATCATATTAAGTCCTAAGCGTTCAAAGATATTTGGAATATCGAACGTCGCCTTCTAGCATGGTAAAGCAATAGAGTATTAAATGTTTAATATGAGTTTGTTGTGTCACCACAAGGCAAGTATTAAATATTTAAGATGTTGTTTTATCACATTTGATGCTTATTAAGGAATTGAACATTACTGTTTTGTTGTGTCACCACAAGGACGGTATTTTTCTCTTCACATATATGGAAGTGCTAGATGGACTTAACTTGGATAATTTTGATTCGGATGTGTCACCACTTGATCAAAATAATCTAAGAGTCAAAATACAAAGAGTTACATAGTGATGTAATTGGCAATAGTTGTCTACCTATTTATTTATATATCGTTTGTTGTGTCACCACAAGGCTATATACATTTGAAATGGGATCCTTAATCTCACTAGCAAATCTTTAATTAGATTTGTCGAACTATATATATTGAGGGTAATATAGTTTGATGAAAATAGTGGGAGATACCAATTTAAATAAAGACCTAATTTATTTTGGTAATTAATTAAATGAATGTATGCTAAAATATTGTCTATTTCACATGCAGAATTTAAAAATGTCAAACTCACTATCACTGCGTAGTATACTTGATGCTAACAAACTGATTGGACCGAATTACACGGACTGGTTAAGGAATCTGAGAATTGTTCTCACTGCTGAAAAGATTTCTTATGTCCTAAATTCGCCAGTCCCTGCAAATGTTGCAGAAACAGCCTCTGAGGAAGAGATTGCTACTTTCAGAAAGTTGCAAGATGATGCAATCCTAGCTCAATGCATCATGCTCACATATATGAGTAATGAGCTTCAGCGTCAGCATGAAACTATGGATGCTCCTACTATATTGTTGCATCTCAAAGAGTTGTATGGTGAGCAAAGTAGGACTGCTAGATATCTTATATCTAAGGAGCTCTTTCGATCTCGTATGACCGAGGGTGTAACGATCGCGGATCGTGGGTAGCTTTGTAACACGAGCCTACGAATTTTATTGAATAAATTGAACTTTTATTAATATTATTCCGTGTTATGTGTGTGAATATTTTATTACTACATATGAGGTGTATGTGATAATTTTTGATTGATATTATTTTTATTGGTATTGATTAAATCATTAGAGAATAGCGCTAAAACGCTATTTATGCAAAGGACGTCTTTTTCGATTTTATGACTTTTCATAATTTCGCCAAAGCGTTAATGAGAGGGGTTAATAATCCAAGTGTGGGATTTTATTTTAGCCCAATTGATTATTTATTAGAACCCCAATTGGTATTAAATTAGAAGCCCAATAGATTATTATTGGAAGCCCAAAACCCATGAACCAAGTCTATGAACCAAACCCACCATCCATGACCCAAACCCATGACCCATGAAGGGAAATGGGTAATAACCTTTCAGCTGAACCATTTGTAGAAGGAAGAAGAGTACGGGAGAAGGAAGAGAGGAAGGAGAAGATGAAGAACGTGATGGATTTGGGGAGGAGCAAAACTTGCATTTGGTGAAGGAAGAACAACTCGGGAGAAGGGAGGGGGAGAGCCCAATGGCTGACCAAACCTTGGAGGAGCCGAAGCTCTCCTACCCGAGCATTGGGAGCTGCCATGTCTGGCATGCTCAGCCCTCAACCCATCCATGAAGCTCTGATCACTTCTTCTATATATACTCCCTCATTGCTTAGCCTCCATTCCTTTGTTTGTTGCTTAGTAAGATAGCTGAAAATTGAGAGAGTGTAAGAATTGAGTGTGTACGGGTGATTTGAGGAAGAAGAAGGAGTGTGTAGCAGCTGGGTTTTAATCCATTTAGCATCCTTAGAAGAAGCTCAAGAGGTATGCACTATAGAGCTTAGCTAATTTCCACATTCTTTCCAAGTTTATAGTTTTACTGTGATTGTTTTGTTGGAGTTATGTAGCTGAAATTGCTTGGTTGCTCATGAACATGTGTATGAATGTTGTTAGCTCTATTAAACCTTGTTAATGGTATGTAAAGGTGGAACAATGAATGAGAATCAAACCTATGCATAAGGAATCAAGAAATGGACTGAAATGGATATTAGAGGACTGTTATTCATATTTTGTTAATAATGAAGTTATAACCATCTTGGTTTGGTTATGTGCATTGGTTGTGTATTGTTGGTATATGCCAAGAAGGTATGAGTAATGATTTCAATGGGAAATCTGGACTAGAGTATAATGAAACTCTACTCCAATGTGAGTTTTCAACTCATGCCCACCAACTATTTGGTTTAATGTCCAAGAGAATGATTTCTCTAAGGAACATGAGAATGAGGAATGATTAATTGATTAAATGATGTTATGATGCATAGCTCAGTTGTAAAAGCATGTTTTAAGTCATATATACATGTGGTATAATGGTTAAGAAGCAAATGGGACTGAATCATTGGGTTGGATTTTTGGGTTCTGCAGTAGCAGAACTTGAAGGTCCCTGGATGCAGAGTGGCGCAGCTGCGCCACTCCCAAGCATAGCACCTGCGCAGCTGCGCAGGGTGCCAGACCTGAAAGTCCCTGGACGCAGAGTGGCGCAGCTGCGCCACTCCCAAGTACAAGACCTGCACAGCTGCGCCGGTCTGCAGAACTGCCAAGCTTAGTTGCTTTGTGTTATTAATTTGATGCATGTTTACATAGACCCAACATGTTATAAATACCCCAAGACATATGTATGATATGTTAGTGTAGTAGTTGAATGACCCCAAGCATGAAATGACTAAGTCACGTGAGATTTGCTTAAATGAAATGAATAGCATAGTTGCATTTTTCGTAGTCGTAGTGGCAATCAATGTTCGTAATGATTATAATGCCTTGATTAATGTAAGCCAATGTTTGGTGTCTATTGTGAGACTAATTGGTATGTGAATATATGTTTAAATGCGTAGGACATATTTGAAGGACGATTAACGTCAACTAGTAGCAAGCGCTTAAGGCAAGTTTCCTAAACCCTTGTCTAACCTTTGTGTTGGGCAAGTTCTCTAACTTCATTCATTTTCAGTATTGAATGCAAGTTTCGTATCTTATACAAGAGACGTATATTGTGCAAGTTTATTTGATTCATTTGATTATATTCTCTTGACTCTCATGCGATGTTTGAAGTTCCGATTTACGCAATACATATATGGTTGTGTGAATTCCTTACTTATGTAAATTTTTCAGTATTTGCACAAGTATTCGAGCTATGTTATGACATAAATTGTTGAAGCTTTCAAGTTCACATATATATGAACTGTTATAGAGAACGTCGATGCCATTTGTTTCGGCTAGACAGATATTGAGATATTTTATTGATTTGATAATAAATCCTTGAAATGTTATTGATGATTAAGTAGAGCTATCCAACCGAATTGTTTTGGTTAGGATTCCGAGACATGAATGAGATGAACAACCCTAATATTAGGGGCAGTTTTTAGTCAGTTATTCTGACAAGGCATCGAGCGCCTAAACAAACGCATATAGTCGTTTCCAGCTAGAGTGTTGATCAACATAGAGTACAATAGGCTGATCACCTAGAAGTGCTCGTAAGTAAGACGGTTTGCAGTTATAATGCTGTGTACCTTTTCAAGAAAGCAAAAAGAAAGTTCAAGGTCTTATGACCACTCAATGTCGTTTCAAAAATATATTTTTAAAACGAAAGCAAAGTATTATTCTTGTTTATTCAGAATATTTCACAACTATTGTTCAGTTGTCGAAGAGAAATGATATGATTGATGATATTGTTGTTATTCAACTGTTATACTTGCTGGGCAATTGAATGCTCATTCTTGCTTTATATTAAACATTGCAGCTAAGTCCGAGCGGGCCGAAGGTTCCGGTAAGGACAAGGGAAAGGGCAAGATGAACGTCTAGATGACGTCATAGTTTATTTGTATTAGAAATATTGTAAGACTAAGACTTATTATGTATTTGGAATGATGTTATGGTAATAGAACCTGGGATTGAGAGTAAGACGTGTTATAATAATATAGTAATTACATTCATGTCTATTATGTTGTATGGAATGGGATGTACCGTGTAGCACCGGATTCGGGTTTGAGGTACCCGGATTTGGGGGCGTCACAGAGGGCACTGCTGTTGAGACTCATGTCCTTAAGATGATCAATCTTATTGAACAACTTGGACAGCTAGGGTTCGTGATGGATGGGGAGTTAAGTCAACATTTGATCTTACAGTCACTCCCGGACACCTTCTCACAATTTGTTGTGAATTTTCATATGAATAAGTTGGACGTCAGCTTGCCTGAGTTACTTAACATGCTAAAAACTACTGAAGGTCATTTCTCATCCAACAAGAACCAAGTCTTACTAGTGGATGATTCTTCCAAGAAAAAGAAGAGGCCCAAGGTATCTTTTGAAAAGAAGAAAAACAAGAAGGCTAAGGGCAAGGCGAAAAGAAAGGATAAAAAAAAACCTGATCCAGATAGCAAAGGAATTTGCTACCATTGCAATAAGCCAGGACACTGGAAGAGGAACTGCAAGGAGTATCTTGCGGACCAAAAGAAGCTTGGAGAAGCTTCGACTTCCGATCTAGGTTTGTTCATGATTAAATTAATTTTTCTGAAAGTCAAGATTCTACTTGGGTATTGGATACCGACTGTAGTTCTTACATATGTAATAATGTGTAGGGACTAAGCAAAAGTAGAAAGCTGAACAAGGATGAAGGCATCCTACGAGTGGAAAATGGAGCAAAGGTTGTTGCATTAGCTGTAGGGACTTATTGTTTAGCACTGCCTTCGGACAAGTTCATTAGTTTAAATAATTGTTATTATGTTCCAACACTCATTAGAAACATTATTTCAATTTCTGTATTGGATATGGATGGTTTTGATATTATAATAAAGAACAACAGTTATTCTATTTATAATAAAAATATTTTATATGGTGTTGGCAATCTACTGAGTGGACTTTACATACTTGACTTGCATGAAAATATTCTTCAAATTGAACAAACTAAGAAAAGGAAAAGAGATGATGTTAATTATACCTTTATGTGGCACTGTAGACTCGGTCATATCAATGAAACAAGATTATCCAAGTTGCATAAAGATGGGCTTTTAGAGCTATCTGATTACGAATCATATCCAACTTGTGAATCTTGTCTCGTGGGTAAGATGACTAAATCTCCTTTTAGTGAAAAAGGAGAAAGAGTTACAGAGTTGTTAGCGTTTGTACACACAGACGTATGTGGACCTATGATAACGAATGCATGAGGAGGGTATTCTTATTTTATTAGTTTCACTGATGATCATTCTAGATTTGGATATGTATATTTAATGAAATACAAATCTGAATCGTTTGAAAAGTTCAAAGAATTCAAAAGTGAAGTAGAGAAGAAAACTGGTAAGAGTATTAATATTCTTCGATCGGATCGAGGAGGGGAATACTTGACCAATGAGTTTCTCAATTGTCTTAAAGAAAATAGTATAATCTCACAATGGACTCCACCAGGAACGCTACAGTTGAATGGTGTATCTGAAAGGAGAAATCGAACATTGTTGGACATGGTTCGTTCCATGATGAGTTTTACCGACCTTCAAGTATCCTTCTGGGGTTATGCCCTAGAATCGGCTGCATACCTACTTAACAAGCTACTTACCAAATCCGTCCCAAAAACTGATACAATCCTGACCAGGCTCGTATCGAACAACATTCACTCAACTCGATTTCAGGAGGTTCATCAGTTAGTCGCGAGTGATTGGTTTGAAATCCATTCAAGGATGCGTACATTGGAGCTAAATTCATATGAACGGCAAAGTGAAGGTCAATCATATGATTTGGGATTACTAGATACCATCTATTTAGTAAAGCCGAATCAACGCAAGCCAAGCCATAGAACAATGTTTGGAACAATGGAATTTGGTTCAAGGATGATTGGAATGAAGATTGAAGAGTTTGGAGATGTCATTTACATAGCAGTCACTTCGGGCTTAATTTTGACCTTGACACAGTTGGAATTTCGCAAAACTCAAAGAATGAAAGTTGTAGATCTCTTCGAGATCTTCGATTTGATAGGTGACAGGTCCCGTAACTCTTTCCGAATCAAAAGTTATGGTCATTTTTCCAAAGGACGTCGCAGCAGAATTTTTGTGCGAATCGTGGATTATTTTCAAAGCTGGGACTCAAAGCCCCGGCGTCCAAATCTAGTGTAAGTTGAAAGCCCCGGCTTTGGAATGCAGAAAGTTTTTCTGGCTTTGAAAGCCCCGGCGTCCAAGCCCAGACACGGATCCCGAGGACGCGTTTTATCAGATTTAATGCAATCTTTTGGGGATCTTTTCCTATTCTTTTGTAACTAGGATATTTATCAGATAAGATTTGATTTCCATATCGTTTTCTAGCTAAGATTTTTTTTTTCTAATTCAAATTCTTATTTCCTTATAGGATTAGGGTTTTATGTTATTAGTATAAATAGAATACATGAGTTATGTACAAGGAGACTACACTTTTGATTAATGAAATTATTGTGAGATTCTTCTCATCTTTTGGTTCTTTGAGAATTCCTAGATTAATTTCTTAGTTTTCTTTTGAGATTCATATTTAACTTATCATACAACAAACCATAGTTGTGTGTGGCGTTATTCTATCGCATCATACAATCATACGGAGATTATCGTTTACCAACTAAACGAGGGTCAAAGTGTTGTTGGTGTTCCATCCATCACATATTCAAATTGCTTGATCGACTATTCCAAGGTTTATCGTCTATATTCAGGCGAGGGATTAAGGATTCGAAAGAGTTCCATCAAATAGCTTGCTAGAAACGATCTGGGCGACGACCACCTCATGCAAGCGTGCCGTGGAGTCTATCATTTGGTATCAGAGCTGCGTTTTCTAGCTAAGTATCTATCTTTATTGTTTCTTTGAATTTGTGAGTCAAAAAAAAAATTCGTGAGTAAAAAAAAAAAAAGAGGGAAAATTATTATTGTTGCAATTGCTTGGGTTTCATAAGTTCGTGATTATTGGGATCGTATTGAAGAAGTTATTATTTGGTTCTATTGTTGGAATTTGTGAATTTTGAGGATATTGGGGTTTCACTCAAGAGGATCTTAATTGGTGATCGTGAAAATTTTGTGGTTATCGTACGTCACACTTGCTATATTTTGTTTTGTGATAAGTTCTTATTGAATTAAAAAGAAAACTGTGATATTTGGTTGGTGAATTCAAAAAGAACCTATAAGAGGGAATTTGAGAGGTAAAAGGCAAGAGTGTGAGATTGATTGAGGGTAAAAGCCTAAATTGTGTGATACACGAGCGTTTCATAATTGTGGGATATATTGTTTGAGTGAAACACGTAAGGGAGTGTGTGAGAAAAAAAAAATCTTTATCTACTAACCTTTGTTTTGCAGCAAATATGTATGGTTATAATTATGAAAGTGCTTATGGGTCTCGAAGGAATTCTTTCCAAGGCAGGAATGATCCAGATGCTTATTTGCGATGGGAGGGGAAAATTGTGCGAGAGTTTGACTATCATGGCTATTCCGAGCGGAGGAAGTTCAAACTTGCAGTTCAAGATTTTTCTGGTCATGCAGCTACATGGTGGGATCAATTTGCGATTAGCAGGAGAAGATGTGGAGAGCATCCGGTCGAGACATGGGAAGAATTAAAAATTATCATGAGGAAGCGGTTTGTTCCAAGACAGCTTAATCGGAGTAATGAATATGCAACTCCAAGATATGACGATCAACCTTCAAGGCGTTCAAATTGGGATGATGAAAGGAAGGATCATAGGCATGGAGATTCGCATCGGAGACAACCACGAGAAACTCCTAAGGTTTATAGGGAACCGGTATTTTCCAAGGAAAACAAAGAAGAAGTCATGGGATCATTTAGAGAGATGGCGAAGCAACTACAAAACGCCCGACAGGCGCAAAAGGAGCAAGATCAGTTGAGAAAGGAAGAAGATGGAATAGAGTATGCCGTCCAAGGAGAATTGTTAGGTTCCAGTGTATATGATGAAGTCCATGAAGATTTAGTGATTGTACAAAAAGATTATGATCAAAGGAAAGAAAGTGAACAACAAAAAGAAATTGGAAAAAAGATTGAGTGTGAAAAAGAAAAGAGTGAAATAGAGAATGAAAAGAAACGAGAGAATAAAGAGAATGAGAGTGAAAATAAACGAGAGAAAGAAACAGTAGAGAGTAAGAGTGAAAAAAAATAGGAGAGTGAGTTGGAAAGTGAGTTGTATTTTGAAAAGCCAATGACTGTACATTCATACAAGACGGCGCTTTTGAATACTAACCGGATTAACTCTTCTTTGTCTAGTTCTATTTTGTCTCTTGTACAGGTGATTGAGGATATACCCCGAGCTATCATTCCATATCAGCCAGCTTGTAGTATTCCCGAGGAGACGACGGAGTTACCAAGGCGGGTTGGAGAGTTGATGGAGTCCAACTTCATCGAAGCGGGTATCGTGGGAGAAAGCATTAGTGCATGTGCTATTCATGCGATCATAGTACCTAGGGAAGATAGAATACCGAGCTTGTTCGTTGATTTCGAATTGGTAAACAAGTATCGATATGTTTTTCTTTGCTTAGATAATATGTTTGATAAATTGCATAGTACTTATGTTTTGTCTACATGTGTTGATGACCATGTGATGATATTGCCTAGTCAAGTTAGCTTAAGAGAATGTGATGAATGGAAAATTGTGTTGACATGTGATTTATATAGATGGATAGTTCTTTCTGTTAGATTAACTAATGCATCTAGTATTTTCATGAGTTATTTAAAACATGTTTTGCATGCTTCCATGGATAAATTTGTGTTTGGCTATTTTGAGGGTAAAATCGTCTTTATCATAAACTATGGAGGGTATTTGATATTTGTCGAGTTAGTTTATGAGCATGCGTATATTCTCGTTGTCAATGTTCTTACTATCATTTGGTAAATTCTCATTGTCAAAGTGCATATCTTCGTAGAATTTATTCTGGTGATTATTGTGGGAATTCTCGTTTTCAACGTTTGTACTTGCATGAAATTCATTCTAGGGTTTTTCATTCACATGTTGAATTAGATTTTGATCAATCTTTACATAGCATGTCGTTAATTGATAATGGTAGTAATCATGACTCTTCAATAGAGAAATTTTCATTGCATGAATTGTTATCATTTGGTAATGTCTTTCCATTAGAGTTGTTATCATTGCATGATTTTGAGGATGTTGTCTTGAATGGAAAGGAATTTGGTATTTAATTGAAAAGTGATTATCATCAGATTGGATTGAGATATGGTTTACATACATGTTTAGTTAAATCGTTGGGATTAACTAATGCATTAAATGTTTTCATGTTAAATCATATTTTGTATTCTTTCATGGGAAAATATGATAATATTTGTTTTGGTGATATTTTGACTTTTGTTGACACTTGGAAAAATTCTTTGGCATATGTTGAGTTTGATTGTGAGTATCATAAGTATGCTAGTGAGTTTTTATCTTGTGGTGTTGGTTTTGATCTTTTAATTTCATTGATGTTGTTATTTGATTTTGCATTGGTTGATGTCAATGGGAAGGGAAAGGTTGAATTTGTTTTGCAGATTTGTGATGGGTTCATACTCATCGAGGAGAAAGGTTTAATTCAATTTGCAAATCAATTTGAGCAATGCATGGAAAGTCTAAAGGGAAGTATTTTGAATTTTGTTTTAGTAGACTTTGTATGTGAATTTGAATTATTTGATTTCTTGGTGATTAAACAAAAGGTACTTATTGATTTGTTTGGTTTTGTGTTTAATCCCAGAATTCAAGAGCACTTGCGAATGCAACGAGTTGAATTTCAAATTATGACATTTGATCCGGGTGCATTGGAATGGAAGTTAGTACAAATGATCGAGATCATAAGGTTCACGTTTGATCCGGGAATTTGTCAAGGGGTTTATCTACGAATGGTCAAGATCATCAGGCTGGTTTTTGATCCGGGAATTCGTGGATGGGAGATTATGCTACATGAAGAGTTCTACATGCTGATATTTGATCCAGGAGGATATAGGACTTTTCATAGTTTTATTTGCTTTTATTTTACTATATATGCATTTGATTTCTTAGGTAGAAATTTTGATTGCGTGTTAGTTTTAGTGGCTTATTTAGTTTGTTTTGATGTAGTTAGTAATTTGGAAGTATTTGGCTTACGTGTGGAAGAGCATCGTGTTGGTGTGGACAAGTTCTTGAGTAAAAGAGATCGAAAGATTAAGTTTCCAAGTTGTGTTACGAGGAGTTTGCAGGGTGTTATACTGATTCGATCACTGCTTGGAAAGAGATGTTTACAAGTTGTTCATGTCGATACGTCGGAGTTGCCAGATGTTGTTATGTTCTTTGCAGGAGTTGGAGTTTTTGATGATTATTTTCATTACTTTACTTGCATTGTTGATATTGCGTATATATTTCGTTTGCAAGATGAGTTTTGGGATTATGATTTGTTTGATGCTACTAACTTAATTTGTTTTTATGTAGGATCAGATTTGTGGGTAAATCCTTTTCAAGAGGAGGGGATGTCAGATTTGAGGACAAATCCTTTTCAAGAGGAGGGGAATGATACAATCCTGACCAGGCTCGCATCGAACAACATTCACTCAACTCGATTTCAGGAGGTTCATTAGTTAGTCGCGAGTGATTGGTTTGAAATCCATTCAAGGATGCGTACATTGGAGCTAAATTCATATGAACGGTGAAGTGAAGGTCAATCATATGATTTGGGATTACTAGATACCATCTATTTAGTAAAGTTGAATCAACGCAAGCCAAGCCATAGAACAATGTTTGGAACAATGGAAGTTGGTTCAAGGATGATTGGAATGAAGATTGAAGAGTTTGAAGATGTCATTTACATAGCAGTCACTTCGGGCTTAATTTTGACCTTGATCCAGTTGGAATTTCGCAAAACTCAAAGAATGAAAGTTGTAGATCTCTTCGAGATCTTCGATTTGATAGGTGGCAGGTCCCGTAACTCTTTCCGAATCAAAAGTTATGGTCATTTTTCCAAAGGACGTCGCAGCAGAATTTTTGTGCGAATCGTGGATTGTTTTCAAAGATGGGACTCAAAGCCCCGGCGTCCAAATCTAGTGTAAGTTGAAAGCCCCGGCTTTGGAATGCAGAAAGTTTTTCTGGCTTTGAAAGCCCCGGCGTCCAAAACTAGTACAAGTTGAAAGCCCCGGCGTCCAAGCCCAGACACGGATCCCGAGGACGCGTTTTATCAGATTTAATGCAATCTTTTGGGGATCTTTTCCTATTCTTTTGTAACTAGGATATTTATCAGATAAGATTTGATTTCCATATCGTTTTCTAGCTAAGATTTTTTTTTTCTAATTCAAATTCTTATTTCCTTATAGGATTAGGGTTTTATGTTATTAGTATAAATAGAATACATGAGTTATGTACAAGGAGACTACACTTTTGATTAATGAAATTATTGTGAGATTCTTCTCATCTTTTGGTTCTTTGAGAATTCCTAGATTAATTTCTTAGTTTTCTTTTGAGATTCATATTTAACTTATCATACAACAAACCATAGTTGTGTGTGGCGTTATTCTATCGCATCATACAATCATACGGAGATTATCGTTTACCAACTAAACGAGGGTCAAAGTGTTGTTGGTGTTCCATCCATCACATATTCAAATTGCTTGATCGACTATTCCAAGGTTTATCGTCTATATTCAGGCGAGGGATTAAGGATTCGAAAGAGTTCCATCAAATAGCTTGCTAGAAACGATCTGGGCGATGACCACCTCACGCAAGCGTGCCGTGGAGTCTATCAAAAACTCCATATGAGATATGGACAGGGAGGAAACCAAATCTTAAGCATGTTAAGACTTGGGGTTGTCCAGCTTATGTCAAAAAGTTTGAGCATGATAAGCTGAAGACTAGATCCGACAAATGTAGATTCGTGGGATACCCTAAAGAAACATCAGGGTATTATTTCTATCATCCTACTGATCAAAAGGTGTTTGTTGCGAAACACGCTAGCTTCTTGGAAGAGGAGTTTATCCATAAAGGGGTCAGTGGGAGCAAGATATATCTTGAAGAAGTTCAAGAACCACAAAATACTACGGATCAAAGTCAGGTACCTGACCAAGTAGAAGAACCTACTGTACCACAACCTATTCATAAATTTGGAAGACTACCGAAGATACCTGAGAGGTATGGATTCATTATAGAAGATGATGATGAGGTACGCATCATAGATGATGATGATCCATTGACTTACGAAGAGGCTATGAGTAGTGAAGACTCAGAGAAATTGCTAGAAGCCATGAAATCCGAGATGGACTCCATGTATGAAAACCAAGTATGGACTTTGGTTTCACCACCTGAGGGCATTAAGCCTATTGGGTGTAAATGGGTCTTTAAGAGATAGACTGGAGCAGATGGCAAGGTAGAGACCTATAAGGCCCGACTGGTTGCAAAAGGTTTCAAACAAAGACAAGGAGTTGACTATGATGAAACCTTCTCACCAGTAGCAATGCTCAAGTCCATTCGAATTTTGCTTGTAATTGCAGCTTATTATGACTACGAGATCTGGCAAATGGACATGAAAATGGCCTTCCTTAATGGAGAGCTTGAGGAGAATGTATATATGATACAGCCAGAGGGTTTTGTTTCAACGGTTGGAACAAACCAAGTCTGTAAGCTACAACGATCCATTTATGGATTGAAGCAAGCTTCTCGAAGATGGAACATCCGTTTTGATGAGATAATCAAAAGGTTTGATTTTATCAAAAATGAGGATGAACCTTGTGTGTACAAGAAAGTTAGTGGGAGCGTTGTTTCATTCCTTGTATTATATGTTGATGATATATTACTGATATGGAATGATGTTCTTATGCTACAGTCGATCAAAATTTGGTTATCTAAACACTTCTCCATGAAGGACTTGGGTGAGGCATCCTATATTTTGGGGATAAAGATCTATAGAGATAGATATAAAAGGATGTTGGGCTTGACCCAAGGAAAGTACATTGACTCGATGCTAAAGAAGTTTAGCATGGAAGATTCCAAGAGAGGTCTCATGTCGATGAGCCATGGAATACATCTCTCCAAGAAACAGGCCCCAAAGACACCTAAGGAGAGAGACCTTATGAGTAAGATTCCTTATGCTTCGGTAATAGGATCTATCATGTATGGTATGATATGTACTAGACCAGATGTCACTCATGCACTTAGTGTAACAAGCAGATATCAGTCGAATCCAGGAGAAGAGCACTGGAAGGCAGTGAAAAACATCCTAAAGTACTTGAGAAGAACTAAGGATGTATTTCTTGTCTATGGTGGGTCTGAATTGAAACTAGAGGGCTATACAGACTCAAGTTTTCAAACGAACCAAGATGACAGTAAATCCATTTCAAGGTACGTGTTTACCTTAAACGGTAGCGAATTGAGTTGGAAAAGTCCAAGCAGCAAACAGTTGCTGATTCAGTGACAGAGGCAGAGTACATAGCTGTAAGTGAAGCTGCAAAGGAAGCTGTTTGGATGAAGAAGTTCATAACTGAACTTGGAGTGGTTCCTAGCATTAGAGGAGCCGTACCTTTATTTTGTGACAACACCGGAGCTGTTGCGCAAGCTAAGGAACCAAGGTCTCATCAGAAATCCAAACACGTGTTATGGCGGTTTCATTTAGTTAAAGAGATCATTGAAAGAAGAGATGTCACCTTGGAGCGAGTGGACTCTCAAGACAACATTGCAGATCCATTTACTAAAGCTTTAACACAACAGCAGTTTGATCGTCACTTAGAAAAGATGGGTATTAGATACCATGGCGATTGGCTTTAGTGCAAGTGGGAGATTGAAAGTAGTATGCACACAAGCCAATCATATTTGATATGATGTAGCATATACTTTGTAATCTTATTCATTTATTAATAAAAGAATTGATTTTCTTAAAAGGCATTTTATATTATCTACATAGTGTTGTTATATTAAATGTGATAAACCCATAGTTTTGAGCAATGCTTTTAGAATCATGATGGTGATCATGCTAATGAGATCTAAAATTCTAGATAGCTCACAAACTAAAATTGTTCCTAATCGTTGGATTACTAAAAAAGGGATTAGTAAATCCGGATAGATTAGTACATACGTTGCTTGTTCTTAAGAAGAGGATGATTGATCTCATAATCATTTGTGTGGAGACACTAAAGCAAGTATGTAGGTGCTTATTGGTGAATAAGTTCACTAAACGTGGCTCGCTAAAGAATACCTAATGGAGTTTTACTCGCCTGTCAATAAGAATTCCTCTAGTGATAGTAGTACAAGTGATCCTTGGAGTAGAGATCATCATAGTATCTTGTGTATATGAGTTATACTTTGACATGTCCCTTAAGACCTTTAGGGTATATCAAAGGGTATGTTTGGGTATAATAAGTTATGCATGGAGATAGGTGAATGATCAACAAAGAATCTACCACGTCTAGTAAAAGATGTGAATGTCCTATGTGATTTGATAAATGACAACTCAGTAGTCCTTGGCCAATGCAGAATGAAATTAGAAAGGAGTTTCTAATTTGCATTATTTAGAGTTGTGCATTTGGGAATCAAAATACATATAATTAAATAAAATAAGACTTGGTAGTAAATCCATGTCTTATATTTAATTGGGCAATTGTATGGTAGAAGGATTGAATTGTACGATAACTATTCACTGAAAGGTTCTTTTGTGATTAATGTTGAAATCTATATTATCTGGAAAGTCGTTGATCGCTAAGGGGGCTTACCCTTATTGTAGAATAAATATTATTTATTTAAATGAATTAAATAGTTTAATTTATTTATTTAAATAAGATTAGAATTGTTCTAATTGATTTATTCACAATCGGTTTAATATGGAGAACCTAAAAGGGTCACCCCGCAAAAGAAAAATATTTATTTAAGAAGTAAATGGCATAATTGTAATAATAAGTTAAGTGTATTTAATTTATTTTATTGAGATATAATAAATTAAATAGCTTAATATTTATTATTTAATATTTTGAAAATATTAAATATAAATTGATAAGAGGAGTCTTATTATTATTAGTACTATTACTATTATTTAATTCCTAATAGGGATTGAGAATTAATTAATATAAGTACTCTCACATGGATTCCTAATTGGATTAGGAGCATAATTAATTAAATGAGTTTAATTATAATAGAAACCCTAATCCTAAATAGTTTAGGGAAGGGTTATTCCTACATCTATAAATAAGAGGAGTTTTATCATAGATTAGGGTTACACACTCTTGCATTAGATTGTGGAGAGTACTTGCAATTTTTATAGAGATAGAATCTAGGGTTTTGCCAATACCTAAATTCTTGAATACCTATTCTTCCTTGGTGGATCACCTCTAGAGGCCAAACACTTGGGTGGCTAACGTTGATCAAAGGAAGGAATCGCATCGGTGGAATTCGAGGAGAACACGAAGGACTAGGAGCTGAACTTGTACCCGAGGAAGTTTTGATCGACGAGGGTATAATTCTTATTCTCTTTCTCTTTCGTTTATATCGTTAATTGAGCACATGGATTGATCTTGGTGATGGTTTGTATAAAATTTTAAAATCCGTTTTATCACGCTTCCGCCTTATTTATGTAATTTGATTGCATGTTTGCGTTATATACAAACCTAACATATAGCCCTCTAGTTTCAATTCAGACCCACCATAGACAAGAAATACATCCTTAGTTCTTCTCAAGTACTTTAGGATGTTTTTCACTGGCTTCCAGTGCTCTTCTCCTGGATTCGACTGATATCTGCTTGTTACACTCAGTGCATGAGCGACATCTGGTCTAGTACATATCATACCATACATGATAGATCCTATTGCCGAAGCATAAGGAATCTTACTCATACGGTCTCTCTCCTCAGGTGTCTTTGGGGCCTGTTTCTTGGAGAGATGTATTCCATGGCTCATCGGCATGAGACCTCTCTTGGAATCTTCCATGCTAAACTTCTTTAGCATCGAGTCAATGTACTTTCCTTGGGTCAAGCCCAGCATCCTTTTAGATCTATCTCTATAGATCTTTATCCCCAAAATATAGGATGCCTCACCCAAGTCCTTCATGGAGAAGTGTTTAGATAACCAAATTTTGATCGACTGTAGCATAGGAACATCATTCCCTATCAGTAATATATCATCAACATATAATATAAGGAATGAAACAACGCTCCCACTAACCTTCTTATACACACATGGTTCATCCTCATTTTTGATAAAATTAAAATTTTTGATTATCTCATCAAAACGGATGTTCCACCTTCGAGAAGCTTGCTTCAATCCATAAATGGATCGTTGTAGCTTACAGACTTGGTTTGTTCCAACCGTTGAAACAAAACCCTCTAGTTGTATCATATATACATTCTCCTTAAGCTCTCCATTGCGGAAGGCCGTTTTCACGTCCATTTGCTAGATTTCGTAGTCATGATAAGCTGCAATTGCAAGCAAAATCCGAATGGACTTGAGCATAGCTACTGGTGAGAAGGTTTCATCATAGTCAACTCCTTATCTTTGTTTGAAACCTTTTGCAACCAGTCGGAACTTATAGGTCTCTACCTTGCCGTCTGCTCCAGTCTTTCTCTTAAAAGATCCATTTACACCCAATAGGCTTAATACCCTCAGGTGGTGAAACCAAAGTCCATACTTGGTTTTCATACATGGAGTCAATCTCGGATTTTATGGCTTCTAGCCATTTCTTTAAGTCTTTTCTACTCATAGCCTCTTCACAAGTCAATGGATCATCATCCTCTATGATGTGTACCTCATCATCATCCTCTATGATGAATCCATACCTATCAGGTATCTTCGGTATTCTTCCAGATTTACGAATAGGTTATGATACATTAGGTTCTTCCACTTGGTCAAGTACCTGACTTTGATTCGTAGTATTTTGTGGTTCTTGAATTTCTTCAAGATATATCTTACTCCCACTGACCCCTTCAAGGATAAACTCCTTTTCCAAAAAGGTAGCATATTTTGCAACAAACACCTTTTGATCAGTAGGATGATAGAAATAATACCCTGATGTTTCTTTAGGGTATCCCAAGAATCTACATTTGTCAGATCTAGTCTTCAGCTTATCATGCTCAAACCTTTTGACATAAGCTGGACAACTCCAAATCTTAACATGCCTAAGATTTGGTTTCCTCCCTGTCCATAACTCATATGGAGTCTTTGGGACAGATTTGGTAGGTACCTTGTTAAGTAGGTATACAACCGATTCTAGGGCATTACCCTAGAAGGATGTTGGAAGGTCGGTAAAACTCATCATGGAACGAACCATGTCCAACAATGTTCGATTTCTCCTTTCAGATACACCATTCAACTATGGCGTCCCTGGTGGAGTCCATTGTGAGATTATACCATTTTCTTTGAGACAATTGAGAAACTCATTGGTTAAGTATTCCCCTCCTCTATCCGATCGAAGAATCTTAATACTCTTACCAGTTTGCTTCTCTACTTCACTTCTGAATTCTTTAAACTTTTCAAACGATTCCGATTTGTATTTCATTAAATACACATATCCAAATCTAGAATGATCATCAGTGAAAGTAATAAAATAAGAATACCCTCCTTGTGCATTCGTTGTCATAGGTCCACATACGTCTGTGTGTACCAACGCTAACAACTCTGTAACTCTTTCTCCTTTTCCACTAAAAGGAGATTTAGTCATCTTACCCATGAGACAAGATTCACAAGTTGGATATGATTCGTAATCAGATAGCTCTAAAAGCCCATCTTTATGCAACTTGGATAATCTTGTTTCATTGATATGACCGAGTCTACAGTGCCACATAAAGGTATAATTAACATCATCTCTTTTTCTTTTCTTAGTTTGTTCAATTTGAAGTATATTTTCATGCAAGTCAAGTATGTAAAGTCCATTCAGTAAATTGCCAACACCATATAAAACATTTTTATTATAAATAGAACAACTGTTGTTCTTTATTATAATATCAAAACCATCCATATCCAATACAGAAATTGAAATAATGTTTCTAATGAGTGTTGAAACATAATAACAATTATTTAAACTAATGAACTTGCCCGAAGGCAGTGCTAAACAATAAGTCCCTACAGCCAATGCAGCAACCTTTGCTCCATTTTCCACTCGTAGGACGACTTCATCCTTGTTCAGCTTCCTACTTCTGCTTAGTCCCTGCATATTATTACATATATGAGAACTACAGCTGGTATCCAATACCCAATTAGAATTTTGACTTTCAGAAAAATTAATTTCAATCATGAACAAACCTAGATCGGAAGTCGAAGCTTCTCCAAACTTCTTTTGGTCCGCAAGATACTCCTTGCAGTTCCTCTTCCAGTGTCCCGGCTTATTGCAATGGTAGCAAATTCCTTTGCTATTTGGATCAGGTTTCTTTTTATCCTTTCCCTTCGCCTTGCCCTTAGCCTTCTTGTTTTTCTTCTTTTCAGAAGATACCTTGGGCCTCTTCCTTTTCTTGGAAGAATTATCCACTAGTAAGACTTGGTTCTTGTTGGATGAGAAGTGACCTTCAGTAGTTTTCAGCATGTTAAGTAGCTCAGGCAAGCTGACATCTAACTTATTTATGTGAAAATTCACAACAAATTGTGAGAAGGTGTCCGGGAGTGACTGCAAGATCAAATCTTGGCTTAACTCCCCATCCATCACGAACCCTGGATATCCAAGTTGTTCAATCAAATTGATCATCTTAAGGACATGAGTCTCAACAGCAGTGCCCTCGGTCATACGAGATCGAAAGAGCTCCTTAGATATCTGATATCTAGTAGTCCTACTTTGCTCACCATACAACTCTTTGAGGTGCAGCAATATAGTAGGAGCATCCATAGTTTCATGCTGACGCTGAAGCTCGTTACTCATGGATGCGAGCATGATGCATTGAGCCAGGATTGCATCATCTTGCCACTTTCTGAAAGTAGCAATCTCTTCCTCAGAGGCTGTTTCTGCAACACTTGCAGGGACAGGCGAATTTAGGACATAAGAAATCTTTTCAGCAGTGAGAACAATTCTCAGATTCCTTAACCAGTCCGTGTAATTCGGTCCGGTCAGTTTGTTAGCATCAAGTATGCTACGCAGTGATAGTGAGTTTGACATTTTTAAATTCTGCATGTGAAATAGACAACATTTTAGCATACATTCATTTAATTAATTACCAAAATAAATTAGGTCTTTATTTTAAATTGGTATCTCCCACTATTTTCATCAAACCATATTACCCTCATTATATAGTTCGGCAAATCTAATTAAAGATTTGCTAGTGAGAATAAGGATCCCATTTTAAATGTATATAGCCTTGTGTGACACAACAAACTATATATAAATAAATAGGTAGACAACTATTATCAATTACATCACTATGTAACTCCTTGTATTTTGCCTCTTAGATTATTTTGATCAAGTGTGGCACATCCGAATCAAAATTATCTAAGTTAAGTCCAACCTAGCACTTCCATATATTCGAAAGAAAAAACACTGTCCTTGTGTGACACAACAAAACAGTATCGTTCAGTCTATGTATAAGCATCAAATGTGATAAAACAACATCTTAAATATTTAATACTTGCCTTGTGTGACACAACAAACTCATATTAAATATTTAATACTCTATAGCTTTACCATGCTAGAAGACGACGTTCGATATTCCAAATACGCGTCATATTATTTTTACATGTGAAGCATGTTGGATAATATATATAATATATATATAGTAAGCATGCACATATAGAATACTATATTCTATCTGGATTGATTATGGACTTTTATTCTAGTTTAGTTCACTAGAGCCACCAAGTGAACCAAAAGGTCAAACCTAGGGTGCAAGAATAAATTTAAATATAACTATTACATTTAAACCCGGGCTCCAATACAAACGGGTCTTCAAGCGCTCCTTGCTCCTTTTTCTCCAATTCTTCAAAATAATTCTAACTAGCCCTATTACATAAACTATTTATAATAAATAGAAACCTTGATCAGCAGTCAAGGGGAAGTACATAGGAGGGAGATAGAATTTACATTAAGAAAAAATTAGAGAAGACGAGGTACGCAGACCCCATTTATAAAAAAAAAACCCATACATTCAAGCATCCACTAAAATAAATCCAATCACACATTGGTCAACAGTCCATAATCAATCCCTATTTATTATCATACATATCTCTATATGTATCAATAAATAACATTCATCCCATGAATAATAAAACCATTCCATATATGCATTGATATCAATTAATGGGCAAAAGTTTTGCTAATATTTAGTTTTGAAACAAAATAAACTCTTTTATTTTAATCAAAAACCAAATCCAAATTAAACTCCTTTAATTTTAGCAATCTGAAATCCTATTCCAGATAAAATAAACTCTTTTATTTTAAACTTTTATCAATTAAATAAACCATTTATTTTAATTGAGAAAAACAAAAAAATTTCAAAGTCTGGACACCGGCGCGGCCGCGCTCCATTTTGAACTAGGAGCGGCGCGGCCGCGCTGCACCCCAGGAAACGTTTTTCTGGGTTCGGGCGCAGCCGCGCTCCAGAATGAACTGGAAGCGGAGCGGCCGCGCCGCGACGCAAAATCAGAAAAAATTTCTTTCCCAAAAATTCGAACGTTTCGCATATCAATTCATACATGAAATCATCAAGATCGATAATTAGCACATGATTAGGCTCTGATACCACTGTTAGGTTTGTATATAACGCGAGCATGCAATCAAATTACATAAATAGAGCGGAAGCGCGATAAAACGGATTTTAAAATTTTATACAAACCATCACCATGATCGATCAATGTGCTCAATTAACGATATAAACGAAAGAGAAAAAGTGTAACGAATGCAATTTTTGTGATTGAATAAAAATATTTATTGAATTATATAAATATTTTTATTAATTTATTGAGCTAAATAAATAATTTATTAAGTGTTTGTGAAGTGGGTATATGTTAAGTTTAATAATGTTAAATGTTATTTGAATGTGATTTGTTATGTTTATTCTAATTTAATTTAATAATTAAATTAGATGATGAAAAGGTTTATTTGAATAAATGATTTATTTGAATAATATAATTCATTGGGTGTTATTGTTATTGGTTAAATAAGTTTATTATTTAAGTTAGTAAGGTTTAATTGAATTTATTTAATAATAAGTTCAATTAAATTAGAAGTGTGACATTTAAAACTATATGTTATAATGATTTATTAAAATAAATGAGAAAGTGTTTAATTCAGTTTTACCAAACAAGGCCCTATGATCTTTGTTTGGAAATAATGGGTTATTTTATTTGTGTTTTACCAAACAAGACCTTATGACCTTTAGTTAGAATAATGGGTTATTTTTAAATTAGTTTGCCAAACAAGCCTTATGGCTTTTTGAATTATGTAACTGATAGATTAATATCAGTATACGTTATTATTTGTTAAATTATCAGTTTTTATCTTTTGCTTATCAGTTGTTAAAAGTAAGAAAAACACAGAGTTTTAAAAAAAAGAGAAGGGAGAATATTAGATTCTTATTATTTTACTTCTCTGTATATGATTTCTATTTCACCGTATATGAATTTATATGCTAAATACATGAATTACTTGGTTATAATTGTTAGTAAGCATGTATTAGAGATTATGTGATGATTATAAACTAGTTTGAAGAGTTAATTCATGAAAACATGTTTTTGAATTTAGTTTTAGTTTTTACAGAGTTTATTTCATGAATTGTATATATGTATGAAAATTGATGCTTAAATTAGTTGTTATTCGGTAAATTAATAATTGTTTATGATTATATGATGAAAAACAAGAATAATGCAAGAAGAATGGTTTTAATTGGTTGAAAAATGAATTTACAGAGCTTGATTTCATGAAAATGGTCAAAACATGAATAAATTGTTTAACAGTGAATTTTTTTGATTTAAATTGGTTGATTATGTGTTTTATAATGGTTAAATTAGTTAGAAGCATGATGGGTAATTGTTTTATATCATATTTGATGCCTGGGTATATTTAATTTGTGTATTGGATGGTAGAATTCAGAAAATTTGGCCAAATTTGGCCTAAGTTTTCACTGGTTCGCGACTGTAGGAGACGACTGCCGAGTCTCTCGCCCCGGCGAGAGAAATGAACTGTAAATCCTCGCCCCGGCGAGAAATTTTAAAAGGGAATCCTCGCCCCGGCGAGAAATTTTAAAAGGGAATTCTCGCCCCGGCGAGAATCACTACTGTAAAAAAAAATTATTATTTTGTTTTCTTTTCTTGGAAGTTATGACGCAGAATTAAACTTATATTAATGTATTAAGTGATTAATGAAATTCCAAGATGATTGAAACTTGTTGATTATGGTTTGCTAAATGAGATATTATAATAAAATGAGATAGAGAGCAAACCTAAAATGCTTTCAATCTTGTGACTAATTATGTTACCATCTTATAATTAAATGTATAGGTTGTTTAAGGATCGTGAAATTACTTAAATTTTTAATCTACGCTTGAGGCAAGTTCCTTATCTCAACTTATTACTTTTACGTTGAGCAAGTTGTTCTTTCCTTTTAACTTGTTAATTTATTCAAAGCAAGTTTATTTGTATTGAGCAAGCTTATTGACCTTAGCTTATTGATATTCAAGCAAGGTTACTATCATGTTACGTACTTAAGCTTTATTCTAATCATTGTTTATTATTCAAATTTCGAGTATAGTTTCTATTGAACAAACTCTATTGATGAATTAGACTAGCAAACTCTTATTGATTCAGCTAGTCCTTAGTTGATGAGTGATTTCAAAGACTTAGAATATTTTCTATACTTGTTCCAAGCCAAGTTCTTTTTGGTACGGATTCAGACGATAAACTGAGATGAACAACCCTAATATAGGGGATTACTTACGCGACAACGTTAAAATGTTTGTGCACAATACATTGTACAAAGGGCTGATCCCCTTGAGTACGAGATGTTGGTCCGTAGTCTATATGACTGTTAAAGGTTACAGTAGAAATACTTGTTAACCTAGGACATAGTTCGAGGTCTTGTGACCCTCAGATATAATTTCTAAATCTTAAAGTCCATTTCTCCTTGAATTGAGCATTCTAACGAGCTTTTAGAGTTTGATCACTTATTGACCGAGATTCAGAAAACTATTATTCCTCAGTTAAAATCCATTTCATTTAAATATTTTTGTTATCATACTTGTGGGCAATTGTTTGCTCACTCTTGCACTAAACATTGCAGCTAAGCCAGAAAAGCAGGATGAGCCGTCCACGAGTAAAGGCAAGGGAAAGATGCCAAAGTAGCAAGAGATTTATTATCCACTTGATGTTTATTTGTATCAAAGACTTGTTTAATATTATGTTTTATTCCGCACAGATGTATTTAAGGTTAAGATAACCTGGGATTTGATTGTTTAAGAGTTTGGTGATGTAACCCATTTTGGGAAGATGTTTCTTTAAGTTTATTTAATTGTTCTTAATTATGGGTAGATAGATGTGAATGAATGAGATAGTGAACACCAAATCTGTGGGAATTAAGTACCTGGATTTGGGGGTGTCACAGGTTGGTATCAGAGCTGATAGGTTATGAACCTTTAGGTAGGGAAAACCTTAGGGTAGTAGCCTTTTAGAAGATAGAGAATATAGAGGTGATAAACTCTTATCGAGTTTTAAGGAATGAATTACGGAAATTCATAAAAGATAATAAAATGATTATGTGTTATGTGCTTATTTGATAATAAACTTATGTGCTCGCGAGTATTATCGATTAGTAATTAAAACTTAAAATTTTGTTGTCAGGATGACTGATAGAGGAGAGCCCAGCCAGGCTAGGGAGGAGGAGTCCCGAGATATTCACGTAGTACAAGAGCAGCTAGTGCAGAGGGAGCCATCCCCATTGATTACAGTTACAGGTCACGAGTATGAGCCTGAGACTGATCCTGAGGAGGATCCGGAGGAGGTTGAGGAGGAGGAGGAAGACCCTGAGGGGATATCACTATCTTCCTTAGGTGTTCAGATGTACGAGCAGGTGTATGATCGCAACATAGAGTTGCAAGACAGAGTGGAGGAGTTAGAAAGGCAGCTGATGAGTGTGTTTTATATACACAAATTGGGTACTTTTAGCCTTAATAATTTATAAGTCTTTAGCTATTTCGTTTAGTTTTATGTGTTTTCATCTTATTATTGTGTAATGTAGTTTTGTATTACTTTTATATGTATTTGTGTGCTTTTATGTGTTTTTACGTTGTTTTGTAGGTATTGAAATAAAGGCCCCTTGGATCGATGCGTTTTTGGCTTGAATCTAGCATTCCCGTTGCTTGTTTCACAATTTCACCCATGATCCAATCCGAATCTCTCCAAACTCAAAGAACGAAAGTTGTAGATTTTGATCTTAGCTTTCCAAAACATCCAGAATCATCTCATTTGAAGTTCGTATGAGAGAGTTATGGTCATTTTACCATCGGATTTGGCATGCATTTTACATAGCAGTTCATTCGAGCTCGATTTGAGTCCTTCTTCGGCCATTATCTCGTCAAGCTCCAGTTATTAAAGTTGTAGAGCTACTTCTTACCTTTCCATAGCCTACTTAAACGCCTAAATCCGAGTTTGGACGAAGAAGTTATGGCCATTTTACCTGAGCTCGCCGGGGCGGGAATTTCCTACACAAATTCCTCGCCGCGGCGAGAGCTCGCCGGGGCGAGAAAACGTAGGCCAAAATCCTCGCCGGGGCGATCTCGCCTGTAGCAGAAAGCTAAAATGTGCGGGATTTTGGTCCAATTTGGTGTGCTAAGCTAGGTGAGGCATCCAGGGGGTTTATACTAACAGAGGAGGCACGAAATAGGCATTATAGGAAGGAGAAATCAGCAAAACTAGAGAGAGGAAGCTACCAAATACATCCAATTAGAGGGCCAAAGTGCTAAAATCAAGCTACATCAAGCAAGGCCAAAGAGCAAAAACATCAAGGATTGCAAAATCAAGGAGGAGAAGCTAGTGTTCATCTTCAACCCATCAAACATCATATGAAAATCTACAAAAGTGGTTTTATCCCTAGTTTCCTTTCTATTTTTGTATCCAACATGATGTATAAATTGAATATGATGTTATTTGTAGTTACCATGAACTAAACTCTATTTTGGGATTATAATGGATCTTGTTGTGTAGTTTACTTTGCTATGCTTCCTTGTTAGTCTTATTAGCTATTCATGGATTGTCTATTATGATTTGTGTTCAATTGCTTAATTGCCTAGCTAGCAATTACCATGATAATCCATATGAAATTGAGAAACAGATTATAGGTTTAGATCTAATTATAATAGCATGTGTTTGTATGTTCTACATGGCGTTGGAATGTATGATTTGTGCTTAGGATAGACATATACCGAAGCACCGCTTGTAGTCATTTGAGAGCTTGAGCTTAAACCCTATTTATTTGTAAATCACATAGACATATAGTGGTTTAGGTAATGTGGGTGTTCGTGTTTATTCTATCATTTGTGGATTATATATGATATGAACTTGGTACATCGAAAGATGGCCTTGTCTCACTTTCGTGTTCTCGACTAACAATCTGTGATAATTAATTTGGTTTAACAGGAAGTGTGTTGAGGTAGATGAATCAATAGGAGAAATTATAATCTCATATCTTCATTATCTTTAAAGCTTTCTATTGTTCTTTTATTAATGTTATCTTTATTAATCCAAACCACCAAAAAGACAGAAAATCATTAGTTTAGATAAGATTGAGATGATAAAAGGTTAATACTTGGAAAACACTAGTAATAATTCCTCGTGGGATCGATACTTTACTTACTCTTTATTACTTGTTGACCGCGTATACTTGCGCGTAAATTGTTCATATATAAATCGGACAACAGCAGCTGGCGGAGCGACAGACTGCCTTGGAGCAGAAGAGCAGTGAGATTGAGGAGCTCGATATACGTCTTGGAGACGTAGAGTGGAAGTTGGTTCATGTAGAGAGTGAAAAGGAGGAGTTAGAGGAACAGGTTGCGGAACGTCAAGCCACTTTAGAGCAGAAGGATGCTGAGATCCAAGACCTTTCATCATGTCTTGCAGAGGTTGAGTAGAGGCTAGCACAGTCTGAGTATCGACGAGGACAGTTGATAGCCAGGAATGAAATTGTACGAGATGAGTTGAAAGAGGAGTCAGCTAAGCGGGCGAGAGCTGAGACTGCTTGGTTGAGGGAGGCTAACCGCGCAGATCGTGTTGAATGTGAGGTGCGGTCAAAGAAGGCCAAGATTGACGAGATGGAGTATATTTTTCTCACCACGGTAGATAGAGCTCAGGATCGAGTTCATCGTCATCCAAATATGGTGGATCGAAGGATTGTGACTCGCATTATGGAGCAGGAACGCCAGGAAGCTGTGCGTCGTGGGTTATCATCGTAGATTATGATTAGATTTGTTATTATGAAATTTATGAGTTAATAAGTTGTAAATCCCAGTTTTATATAATGGGATAGAATAATGATGTAGTCCTGGAACCTTATGATTTCAGGATAGATGATTTGATGTAAATAACTACGATGCTATTTTTATTATGTTTTAAAGCAGTAAATGAATAAAAATGCGAAAGTTTATCAGATGTGCTATGTGTTAAGTGTTGTTTATAAATGTTTAAGTTAAGACTTAAATGTTTAAGTAATTGAGCAATAGTCTAATAACGAGAATTCTTAATAGTAAAATGCCGCCAAGAAGACAAACCCGTCAACAGACCCCTGAGGGATCTACCAACAACAACGAAGAAGCCAACGCTAATCCGATGCAGCAGCTGGTGAATTTGCTAACGGGAGCATTTGCTAACCAACCCCAAGCTCAGGCCACGACTTTTAAAGACTTCAAAGCTGTCGGACCTCCGGAATATCACGGCTCTATGAATCCAATCGAAGCTCAAACTTGGGTCATGGAGATGGAGAAGGTGTTTGATGTAGCTACGGTCAATGAGGACCAAAAGACGGCATTTGCAACCTTTATGCTGAAATCAGAAGCTAGCTACTGGTGGCAAGCAAATAAGACTCGAGGTGGCCAAGGGGTAATACCGTGGGAACGATTTAAGGAGATGTTTTTCGAGACCTACTTTCCGACAAGCGCGCAAAATCAAATGGAGGTGCAATTTCTGGAATTGAAGCAAGGTACAATGACGGTGCCTGAGTATGCTGCAAAATTCAACAAGTTGGCGAGATTTGCGCCATATCAAGTCAACACGGATGAGCGAAAGGCTAGAAGATTTGAGCAGGGATTGAAGCCCTGGTTATATAGTCGAGTTTCGTTGTTTCAACTGAACTCCTTTGCGGCAGTTTTGGAAAAGGCAATTATCGCTGAAGGAGGCAGTGATGCTCTGTCCAAGTATAATCAGGAGCAGAGGAAGAAGAAGAATGAAAGTGAAAATAAGGCAAGTGGTAGCCATGGGGGCAGTAGCCAGAAAAGGAAATGGAATGATGGTAACTCTGCGGGAAGTCAGCAGGGTAATCAGAAGAAGAAGATGGAGGTGTGCATCAAGTGTGGAAAGAGCCATATGGGTGCTTGTTTGAAGGGTAAGAGGGTATGCTTCAACTGTGGACAAGAGGGTCATATTTAACCAAATTGCCCTAATCCAAAGAAAGGAGCATGTTTCATCTGCGGGTCGAAGGATCACTTTTCCCGAGACTGCCCTAAGAAAGCAACGACAGGTGGAGCCAGTGTAGGAAAAGGAAACAGCGGTGGTGGCAACCTTACTATCACAGGACCGGCACAGCCCAACCGACCTACAGCTCGAACATTCAACATGACGGTGCAGGATGCTGTGCAGTCAAAGGATGTAGTGTCAGGTATCATTCCAGTCAATAATGTTAATGCTTATGTATTATTTGATTCGGGTGATACTTGCTCATTTATATCCGATGATTTTGCTAAGAAATTAGAGTTACCCCAGGAAAAATTAGATTACCCCATGAATATAGAAATTGCGAATAGGGAGGTGATTCCTGTTAAGTTTGTCCACAAGAACTGTCAGGTAGATATTAAGGGTCATGTGATGACTGTCAACTTAATCCCAATTCGTCTTGGGGAGTTTGACGTTATTTTGGGTATGGATTGGTTGTTCAACCGTGGGGCAGTTATTGATTGTCAAAAGAAGTGTGTAAACCTTATGACTCCGTCAAAGGTAGTATTTTATGGCAGCAAGTCGCCTAGACAAATGAGTTGTCTGACGATGATGCAGGCCAGAAAAGATGTTGAGACAAGGATGTGTAGGATATCTAGCCTACATAGTTGATACCTGAAAGGTAGGTGCAAAGCTGGAGGAGATACCGGTAGTTAGGGATTTTGCGGACGTGTTTCCTGATGATTTGCCAGGATTACCGCCAGATAGGGAAATTGAGTTTGTAATTGATTTAGCACCAGGTACAGCCCCTATATCAAAAGCCCCATATAGAATGGCTCCGGTAGAAATGAAGGAGTTGATGGTACAATTGCAAGAGTTGCTGGATAAAAAGTATATCCAACCGAGCGTTTCACCGTGGGGAGCGCCGGTATTATTCGTCAAGAAGAAGGACGGATCAATGCGTCTTTGCATTGATTATAGAGAGTTGAACAAAGTCACGATTAAAAACAAGTATCCGTTGCCAAGAATCGATGATCTGTTTGACCAACTGAAAGGAGCAAGATATTTTTCAAAAATAGATTTACGAAGTGGGTACCATCAGTTTAAGGTGAGAAAGGAAGACATACCAAAGACGACATTTCGAACTAGATATGGTCACTATGAGTTTTTGGTTATGTCATTTGGTTTAACGAATGCGCCTGCAGCATTCATGGACTTAATGAATAGGGTGTTCAAACCTTTTCTGGATAAATTTGTGGTGGTATTCATAGACGACATTTTGGTCTACTCTAAAACTCAGGAAGAACACGTGGAGCACTTGAAGGTGACATTGGAGGCGTTAAGGAAAGAGAAATTATATGCCAAATTTTCGAAGTGCGAATTTTGGTTGGAGCGTGTTCAATTCCTTGGGCATGTTATCAATAAAGACGGGATTTCAGTGGATCCAGCGAAAGTGGAAGCTGTGATGAACTAGGATCAGCCGAAAACACCGTCAGAAGTGAGGAGTTTCCTAGGTTTGGCAGGATATTACAGGCGTTTTATTCAAGATTTTTCCAGGATCGCCACTCCGTTAACAAATTTAACAAGAAAATCAGTGAAGTTTGTTTGGACGGAGAAGTGCGAAGAGAGTTTCCAAGAACTAAAGAAGAGGCTAAGTTCGGCGCCTGTGTTGTCTTTGCCAGATGATACAGGAAATTTTGTGGTCTATAGCGACACATCGCATAAAGGACTTGGTTGTGTGTTGATGCAGAATGGTAAGGTTATTGCATATGCATCGCGCCAACTAAAAGACTATAAAAAAGGGTATCCGACCCATGACTTGGAGTTAGCAACTGTGGTGTTTGCTCTGAAAACCTGGAGGCACTATCTCTATGGGGAGAAGTGTGAAATATATACAGACCATAAAAGTCTGAAGTATATTTTTACACAGAAGGACTTGAATATGCGGCAGAGGAGATGGATAGAATTGATCAAAGACTATGACTGTGAAATTCTATACCATCCGGGAAAGGCTAATGTGGTTGCTAACGCTTTGAGTAGAAAGGGTCGGGAGAAACTACTTTTGTTAACTGCTTAGGAAACGGTTGTAGCTGAAATGGCTAAATTGGAGTTAGAGGTGAAGGGTTTGGCAGAGCCTAATGAAAAATTGTTCCAGATGGAAACTCAACCAACTCTGGTAGACAAAGTCAAGGAAGCGCAACTCAAGGATGAGGAGTGTATTAATATACGCAAAAGAGTGCTTGAAGGTGAAGAGTTTAAATATAAAATCGATACCGAAGGGTTGCTGAGATTTGAAGGCAGAATCTGGGTACCGTCAGTATTGGCAATCAGAGAGGAGATTTTGAACGAAGCTCATAGTTCAAGATTTTCGATTCACCCGGGGAGTACAAAGATGTACCAGGATCTTCGCCAACATTTTTGGTGGCCAAACATGAAGAGAGAGGTTGCTGAATGTGTTGCGAAGTGTTTAACTTGTCAGAAAGTCAAAGCAGAACATCAACGACCAAGTGGTTTGTTACAGCCCTTGGAGATACCAGAATGGAAGTGGGAGCATATCACAATGGACTTTGTGGTAGGGCTTCCAACTACTCAGAAGGGTTATGACGCAGTATGGGTCATAGTTGACAGATTGACGAAATCAGCACATTTCTTGTCTATCAAAATCAGATTCACTTTGGATCAGCTGGCGAAATTATACGTAAAGGAGATTATCTCAAGGCACGGTGTTCCAGTGTCAATAGTATCAGACAGAGATCCACGTTTCACCTCAAAATTTTGGAGGAGTCTGCAAGCTTGTTTGGGAACGCAGATAAGAATGAGTACAGCTTACCATCCTCAAACCGATGGCCAGAGCGAAAGAACAATTCAAACGTTGGAGGATATGCTCCGGGCGTGCGTCATGGATTTTAAAGGTGACTGGGATGATCATTTACCTCTGGTCGAGTTTGCTTACAACAATAGTCATCACGCTAGTATCGACATGCCGCCCTACGAAGCATTGTATGGAAGGAAATGCAGAACTCCATTATGCTGGGATGAGGTTGGTGAACGACGACTATTGGGACCCGAGCTGGTACAACAAACTGCTGAAATTGTCAAGGTGATAAGAGCCAGACTGATAGCCGCCCAAGACAGGCAGAAGAAGTATGCTGATCAACACCGACAAAATCGCGAATTTGAAGATGGCAGTTTCGTGTTTCTCAAAGTATCTCCTTGGAAAGGGAAAATCAGATTTGGTAAAAAGGGTAAGCTGAGTCCGCGATTTATTGGACCGTTTGAGGTGCTGAAAAGGGTGGGTGAGGTAGCTTATGAGGTAGCTTTACCACCTGAGTTAGGTCACATTCACAATGTCTTCCATATATCGGTGCTACGACCGTATAAACCCGATTATAAACATGTAATAGAATATGAACCGATACAATTCGAGAAAGATTTGTCTTATGAAGAGGTTCCTGTACAGATAGTAGACAGGAAAGAGCAAGTACTTAGAAATAAAGTGATACCTTCTGTTAAGGTAATCTGGAGGAACCACAGTGCTGAAGAAGCAACGTGGGAACTCGAAGAGCAAATGATGCAAAATTTTCCTCAATTATTTGTTTAGTCTTTGTATAGCGATTCTGGGGACAGAATCTTTGTAAGAAGGGGAGAATGTAAATGACGATTTAATTGCGTTGTGATTTTGGGGACAAAATCCTTTTAAGGAGGGAAAGATGTAACGAATGCAATTTTTGTGATTGAATAAAAATATTTATTGAATTATATAAATATTTTTATTAATTTATTGAGCTAAATAAATAATTTATTAAGTTTTTGTGAAGTGGGTATATGTTAAGTTTAATAATGTTAAATGTTATTTGAATGTGATTTGTTATGTTTATTCTAATTTAATTAATAATTAAATTAGATGATGAAAAGGTTTATTTGAATAAATGATTTATTTGAATAATATAATTCATTGGGTGTTATTGTTATTAGTTAAATAAGTTTATTATTTAAGTTAGTAAGGTTTAATTAAATTTATTTAATAATAAGTTCAATTAAATTAGAAGTGTGACATTTAAAACTATATGTTATAATGATTTATTAAAATAAATGAGAAAGTGTTTAATTCAGTTTTACCAAACAAGGCCCTATGATCTTTGTTTGGAAATAATGGGTTATTTTATTTGTGTTTTACCAAACAAGGCCTTATGACCTTTAGTTAGAATAATGGGTTATTTTTAAATTAGTTTGCCAAACAAGCCTTATGGCTTTTTGAATTATGTAACTGATAGATTAATATCAGTATACGTTATTATTTGTTAAATTATCAGTTTTTATCTTTTGCTTATCAGTTGTTAAAAGTAAGAAAAACACAGAGTTTTTTAAAAAAAGAGAGAAGGAAGTATATACAGAGAAGAAGAGAGAATTAGAGAGAAAATTGAGAATTGAAAGGTTTGTGAATTGAGAAAGAGAAGGAAGGGAAGTGCTAAGCTAAGGAATTATATACATAGCTTGAAGGTATAATTCTTATTAGTTTTGTTCTTCATTATATTCTTATTATTTTACTTCTCTGTATATGATTTTTATTTCACCGTATATGAATTTATATGCTAAATACATGAATTACTTGGTTATAATTGTTAGTAAGCATGTATTAGAGATTATGTGATGATTATAAACTAGTTTGAAGAGTTAATTCATGAAAACATGTTTTTGAATTTAGTTTTAGTTTTTACAGAGTTTATTTCATGAATTGTATATATGTATGAAAATTGATGCTTAAATTAGTTGTTATTCGGTAAATTAATAATTGTTTATGATTATATGATGAAAAACAAGAATAATGCAAGAAGAATGGTTTTAATTGGTTGAAAAATGAATTTACAGAGCTTGATTTCATGAAAATGGTCAAAACATGAATAAATTGTTTAACAGTGAATTTTTTTGATTTAAATTGGTTGATTATGTGTTTTATAATAGTTAAATTAGTTAGAAGCATGATGGGTAATTGTTTTATATCATATTTGATGTCTGGGTATATTTAATTTGTGTATTGGATGGTAGAATTCAGAAAATTTGGCCAAATTTGGCCTAAGTTTTCACTGGTTCACGACTGTAGGAGACGACTGCCGAGTCTCTCGCCCCGGCGAGAGAAATGAACTGTAAATTCTCGCCCCGGCGAGAAATTTTAAAAGGGAATCCTCGCCCCGGCGAGAAATTTTAAAAGGGAATTCTCGCCCCGGCGAGAATCACTGCTGTAAAAAAAAATTATTATTTTGTTTTCTTTTTTTGGAAGTTATGATGCAGAATTAAACTTATATTAATGTATTAAGTGATTAATGAAATTCCAAGATGATTGAAACTTGTTGATTATGGTTTGCTAAATGAGATATTATAATAAAATGAGATAGAGAGCAAACCTAAAATGCTTTCAATCTTGTGACTAATTATGTTACCATCTTATAATTAAATGTATAGGTTGTTTAAGGATCGTGAAATTACTTAAATTTGTAATCTACGCTTGAGGCAAGTTCCTTATCTCAACTTATTACTTTTACGTTGAGCAAGTTGTTCTTTCCTTTTAACTTGTTAATTTATTCAAAGCAAGTTTATTTATATTGAGCAAGCTTATTGACCTTAGCTTATTGATATTCAAGCAAGGTTACTATCATGTTACGTACTTAAGCTTTATTCCAATCATTGTTTATTATTCAAATTTCGAGTATAGTTTCTATTGAACAAACTCTATTGATGAATTAGACTAGCAAACCCTTATTGATTCAGCTAGTCCTTAGTTGATGAGCGATTTCAAAGACTTAGAATATTTTCTATACTTGTTCTAAGCCAAGTTCTTCTTGGTACGGATTCAGACGATAAACTGAGATGAACAACCCTAATATAGAGGATTACTTACGCGACAACGTTAAAATGTTTGTGCACAATACATTGTACAAAGGGCTGATCTCCCTGAGTACGAGATGTTGGTCCATAGTCTATATGACTGTTAAAGGTTACTGTAGAAATACTTGTTAACCTAGGACATAGTTCGAGGTCTTGTGACCCTCAAATATAATTTCTAAATCTTAAAGTCCATTTCTCCTTGAATTGAGCATTCTAACAGGCTTTTAGACTTTGATCACTTATTGACTGAGATTCAGAAAATTATTATTCCTCAGTTGAAATCCATTTCATTTAAATATTGTTGTTATCATACTCGTGGGCAATTGTTTGCTCACTCTTGCACTAAACATTGCAGCTAAGCCAGAAAACAGGATGAGCCGTCCACGAGTAAAGGCAAGAGCAAGATGCCAAAGTAGCAAGAGATTTATTATCCACTTGATGTTTATTTGTATCAAAGACTTGTTTAATATTATGTTTTATTCCGCACAGATGTATTTAAGGTTAAGATAACCTGGGATTTGATTGTTTAAGAGTTTGGTGATGTAACCCATTTTGGGAAGATGTTTCTTTAAGTTTATTTAATTGTTCTTAATTATGGGTAGATAGATGTGAATGAATGAGATAGTGAACACCAAATCTGTGGGAATTAAGTACCTGGATTTGGGGGTCTCACAAAGAGAATAAGAATTATACCCTCATAGAACAAAGCTTCCTCGGGTACAAGTTCAACTCCTAGTCCTTCGTGTTCTCCTCGAATGCTACGGTTTGATTCCTTCCTTTAATCAACGTTAGCCACCCAAGTGTTTGGCCTCCAGAGGTGATCCACCAAGGAAGAACAAGTATTCAAGAAGTTGGGTATTTGGCAAAACCCTAGTTTCTATCTCTATAAAAATTGTAAGTACTCTCCACAATCTAATGCAAGAGTGTGTAACCCTAATCTATGATAAAACTCCTCTTATTTATAGATGTAGGAATAACCATTCCCTAAACTATTTAGGATTAGGGTTTCTATTATAATTAAACTCTTTTAATTATTTATGCTCCTAATCCAATTAGGAATTCATGGAAGAGTACTTCTATTAATTAATTCTCAATCTCTATTAGGAATTAAATAATAGTAAAAGTAATAATAATAATAAGACTCCTCTTATTAATTTATATTTAATATTTGCAAAATATTAAATCATAAATATTAAGCTATTTAATTTATTCTATCTCCATAGACTAAACTAAATACACTTAACTTATTATTACAATTATGTCATTTACTTCTTAAATAAATATTTTACTTTTGCGGTGTGACCCTTTAGGTTCTCCATATTAAACCGGTTGTGAATAAAACAATTAGAACAATTCTAATCTTATTTAAATAAATAAATTAAACTATTTAATTCATTTAAATAAATAATATTTATTCTACAATAAGGGTAAGCCCCCTTAGCGATCAACGACTTTCCAGATAATATAGATTTCAACATTAATCACAAAAGAACATTTGAGTAAATAGTTACCGTACAATTCAATCCTTCTACCATACAATGTCCCAATTAAATATAAGACATGGATTTACTGTCAAGTCTTATTTTATTTAATTATATGTATTTCGATTCCCAAATGCACAACTCTGATTAATGCAAATTAGAAACTCCTTTCTAATTTCATTCCGCCTTGGCCAAGGACTACTGAGTTGTCATTTATCGAATCACATAGGACATTCACATCTTTTACTAGACGTGGTAGATTCTTTGTTGATCATTCACCTATCTCCATGTATAACTTATTATACCCAATCATACCCTTTGATATACCCTAAAGGTCTTAAGGGACATGTCAAAGTATAACTCATCATACACAAGATACTATGATGATCTCAAGTCCAAGGATCACTTGTACTACTATCACTAGAGGAATTCTTATTGACAGGCGAGTAAAACTCCATTAGGTATTCCTTAGCGAGCCACGTTCAGTGAACTTATTCTGTAATAAGCACCTACATACTTGCTTTAGTGTCTCCACACAAATGATTATGAGATCAATCGTCCTCTTCTTAAGAGCAAGCAACATATGTACTAATCTATCCGGATTCACTAATCCCCTATTTAGTAATCTAACGATTAGGAACGATTTTAGTTTGTGAGCTATCTTGAATTTAGATCTCATTAGCATGATCACCATCATGATTCTAAAAGCATTGCTCAAAACTATGGGTTTATCACATTTAATATAACAACACTATGTAGATAATATAACAACATTATAGATTACAAAGTATATGCTACATCATATCAAATATGATTGGCTTGTGTGCATACTACTATCAATAAATTCCTTCACTTGATCAACGTTAGCCACCCAAGTGTTTGGTCTCTAGAGGTGATCCACCAAGTAATAATATGTATTCAAGAAGATGTGTATTGGCAAAACTCTAGTTTCTATCTCTATAGAAATTGTAAGTACTCTCCACAATCTAATGCAAGAGTGTGTAATCCTAATCTATGATAAGACTCCTCTTATTTATAGATGTAGGAATAACCCTTCCCTAAACTATTTAGGATTAGGGTTTCTTTTATAATTAAACTCCTTTAATTATTTATGCTCTTAATCTAATTAGGAATTCATGGGAGAGTACTTCTATTAATTAATTCTCAATCCCTATTAGGAATTAAATAATAATAATAATAATAATAATAATAAGAATAAGACTCCTCTTAATAATTTATATTTAATATTTCCAAAATATTAAATAATAAATATTAAGCTATTTAATTTATTCTATCTCCATAGATTAAATTAAATACACTTAACTTATTATTACAATTATTCCATTTACTTCTTAAATAAATATTTTCCTTTTGCGGTGTGACCCTTTAGGTTCTCCATATTAAACCGGTTGTGAATAAATCAATTAGAACAATTTTAATCTTATTTAAATAAATAAATTAAACTATTTAATTTATTTAAATAAATAATATTTATTCTACAATAAGGGTAAACCCCCCTAGCGGTCAACGACTTTCCAGATAATATAGATTTCAACATTATTCACAAAAGAACCTTTAAGTGCATAGTTACCGTACAATTCAATCCTTCTACCATACAATGTCTCAATTAAATATAAGACATGGATTTACTGTCAAGTCTTTTTTATTTAATTATATGTATTTCGATATCCAAATGCACAACTCTAAATAATGCAAATTAGAAACTCCTTTCTAATTTCATTCTGCCTTGGCCAAGGACTACTGAGTTGTCATTTATCGAATCACATAGGACATTCACATCTTTTACTAGATGTGTGGTAGATTCTTGTTGATCATTCACCTATCTCCATGTACAACTTATTATACCCAATCATACCCGTTGATATACCCTAAAGGTCTTAAGGGACATGTCAAAGTATAACTCATCATACACAAGATACTATGATGATCTCAAGTCCAAGTGTGACAACCCGAATTTTCAGAAATTATTAAATAAGAATTTAATAAATAAAATTCTTATTATGTGATGTTTTGAGTTTTGAGTATGTGTATATGTGATACATATTTTGTGAAATATATGTTTTAATGTGAAGAGAATTATATATTCGTGTATTTGTGAAATGAGGTTAATAGTTAATTAAACTATTGAATGAAATAAAGGAAATTGCTACGAAAAAGATATTTACTGAATATTAGAAAGTTAAAATTATATTGAGAAATAATATAATTTGATTGTTATGTCTTGTGAACAATGAAAATTATTGTGAATTAAATTTCATAATAATGTGAGTGATTTACTTAATTAAAATAGTGAATTAATGTAATATAAATATTTGTTTTTGATAAAACGAGAAAATAATATATTACATGTTAATGTATTATGATTGTGAATTTCGTAAATGGATAAAATATTTATTGAGTATAATAAATATTTTAATTGGGATGTTTATTTAATAAATAAATATTTGATGAGAATATTGTGTGATAATTTGTTTGTATGAGAATATTAAGTAAAGTGATAATAAATATTTTTATACTTGATGCGTATTTTATTATGCATGGATGTTGATAAGATGTTGATAATTTATTAAATAAGAGGATGAATAATTTTATTAAATTATTTATTAGGGGAAAGATGATTTTATTAAACAAAGTTGTTTATTAAATAAAAAATTATTTTTAAGTGTGGCAATATCATATAATAAGAAGATTATTAAAATAAGCTAAATGAGGATTTTTGGGTTCTAGCCAAACGAGGCATAGAGACCCTTTGTATTTTATAACGGCTGAAAAGTCACGTAAGTTTTCTATCAGTTAGTTTTATGAGCCAAACCAAAGAGCAGAGAGTTAGAGAGGAGAGGAAATTGAAAAGAAATTGGAAGTTCTGAGAATCAAGAGAGGATTTTAGAGTAATTCTCATCATCTACACAAGCACAAATAAGAATTTAAGGTATAATTTAGCCTTTTTGATTCTTAATTTTTGTGTTCTTGAGTTTTGTAAATTAGGGTTCTTGATGGATGAATTGTGCATGATTGCTATATATGTATGTTGAAAGGTGTTTATACTTCATTGTATGTAAGTTACAAATGATTTCCAGAAATTAGATTGTTGAAAAACAAGTTTTTAATTGGGAATTTGTGTTCTTGAGGAATACATATATGTTATGGCTTAAATGTATAAAAATTGATGTTTGATTTGAGTAATAATCTGTAAATTGACGATGGATTATTGTTATGCGTTAAAAAACGAAAACAACAGAAGTTGAACGAACCAATTTGGTTCAGAAACGAATCCGTAGCGATTGATTACGCTAATTTTGTAAAAGTTTGTAAAACTAGTGTGAATTGGGATTTTTAAGCCTTTAAATTGGTTGTTTAAGATTTTTAAAGTGTTAGAATCATTGTATTCATGTTGAGTATTGATTCTATAAAGATTATAATATTTGGGTATGTCTAAATTATTGTTTAAACGAAGAAATTGGGAAATTTTGGTCTGGAAATTCTGCAGTTCGCGAACTGCAGAATCTGGAGTTCTCGAAGCTTGCCCCGGCGAGCTCAACAGGTCATTTTTCTCGCCTCGGCGAAGTCTCGCCTCGGCGAAGTCTCGCCCCGGCGAGAATTTTGTGAAGGAAATTCTTGCCCCGGCGAGAGCTCGCCCCGGCGAGAGCTCGCCCCGGCGAGAGTTTCATGTTATATTTTCTCGCCCCGGCGAGAATTGCAGAAAGGGAAAAAATTTTCTTGATTTTAATTCTTTTCTTTTGGTCATGCTATGCTACCCTATACAAGTATTACTTATAAACATTATATATCTAATGTAAAGCGGAGTTTAAGACTTGACTAATGGTTAAGTGTCGATTAAAGTGAGATGCAAGAAAATGAAGGATTAAGAAAAGTTAAGTAGAATTTATACTAAGTGTTGATATGTGGCTAATAAATAATATACATGATTGTATATATCGTGTAGGATACGTGAAGTGCAGATATATATAAGCTGGTTATGGTAATTGATAATCTACAAACCAGGCAAGTCTTTCAGTTCCTACTTGTTATGTGAATTAATTGTTTAACTGTTTTTATCATAGGATGTAAAAGCATGATGCATTTGATATTTGTTACGTGTATGAGACGACAATGTCAAATTATGACTACGTTCGTTGAATGAATAATGTTGATTGAGTTATGGAACTCAATCCTTAATTGTTATGTGTTGATCATTATGTATGATCTGTTCAGTCAAATGATTATGATTATAACTGAGATGATGATCATGTTATCTATGTGCTATGTGAATGCATGCAAACTGTTAGATTTTGCTGAGCTGTCGAGCTCATTCTTGCAAATAACCATTTTTGCAGGTTAAAGATACAAGGTAAAGTTAAGTGCTGCTTGAATAGCATGACTCAGATGTAATGCATGCAGATTAATAGTTTTAATTTAAATTATGTTTTTGAACCATGACTAAGGTTCTAAATGATGTATTTGAGAAGGTATTATATGTAACAGATGTAGAGTTGTTAAATTTGTATTGAGTTGTAAATTTAATATTATCCGTTATATAAAGGGTGTTAAATCTTGAAGTTTTATTTTTATTATAACTCTGATGAAGCGAATCAAATATGATTCTAGTATATGTAAATGATTAAAGGTTATGATTCAGGGAAAACAAAGAAAGAAAACTGAAAAGTTTAATATTATTCCGTATTTTATTAAGTTTAGCATTGAATAATGTTGTGAAGTCAGAAAATGGATGTATTGTTAACGACCGAAGTTGAGAGTTGGAATTGTATGAATTTTGGGGTCGTTACAGTTGGTATCAGAGCTGATAGGTTAGAAACCTTAGGTGCGAGTACCTTAGGCTATAACCTTAGAGAATAGAGGTGAAGATGATAGAGTTAAGAGAATAATAAGTTAAGAATGACTATGGTACAATCGTACTCTTTAATGGTTGATGTATGGTATCTGGGCTAAACAATTCCTTCAGAGAGCGGAGGTTGATACGAACTAGCAACCGATCTAACTCGCTGTGAAAGACGGTGTAGACGAGACGGGAACTAGTTTGTTGGTTGTTTGTGGGAAACCACTCAGGTGCTGTACAGAACACTGTTAGAGACTCGAGGTGTATCACGTATAGAATTAGGGATGTGTATGATTAACAAGTGATTCTTTTCGTATAAGTAGAAGCATGAGATGAGTTAAGTCCTAGAAACGTTACAGGAAGAAAATGAGAATGATGCGAGGTAAACTCGAATAAAATATTGAATAATATGAAGAAAGATAGAGATTCTTAAAGAAAGAATTGTTATATATAAACAAGAAGATTCAAAGAAGAATCATGAAGAGTTAAATAAGATGAGAATCAGGAGTTACCTGACTCCAATAATAAAGATGGTGTTAATAAATAGACGATATCTATAAGATGAGAATGATATAATGATAAGAATGAACTCAAATAGAGATTAGAGAATTCATGTAAGATAAGATTATGATAAAAGATTAGGTTCAAAGAAGAACTTGAAGAGCTAAAAGAACAGAAAACACCTGAGTTGATTAATCATAAGATAACGTGATTAAAGAGAAGAATAAAAGAGATCGCGGGATGAGACGATCATGAGATAAGAAAGAATCGTAAGAAGAGTTGATGATAGAATGAGATCACGAAGTGATCTGCTAAAGTTATAAAATGTCAGAAGATCTTAAATGATTGAATAGTTGTAGTATGATGTTATAAAAGGATGGTACTATCAAATAGTACGAGATAAACTCACGAGGAGTTATGGATGATGAGGGACGAGAATTTCGTATCAAGCAAAGAGTTAAGTTAAGAGCAAGATGAAATTAGGTGGGATTTCAATTGAGGACTCATGTTAGTGGCTGAGTTGTACGATTCCTGGTATGGGACGGGAATTTGTGCTTGGTTTGAAAACTACTTAGCTTCCTACATTAATATAGTGGTTGAGTTGAACAAATCCTTGTATGGGCAGGGAATTTGTCCATGGTTTAACAACCGCTCAGCTTCCTATATTGATTAGTGGTCGAGTTGGTTCGACAACCACTTAGCTTCCTATATTGATAATCATTGAAATATTGGTGTGTCGCACTGTCAATATACATATGATGAGAAGGTGATTCTTTTCTCATATTTATATTTGATAGTTAGAGAATATTAAGATTAGATACGGTTCTTAAAACTCATACTTATGGTAGGTTCGTGACTCATAATTGTATGGCGGAACCCCTCAGCGAATGGACGATTTTGGTCTGACCCATACGATTGTGGTAAGTTCCTGAACTTCCAAAGTGTGGTAAGTTTGATGAACTATATTGGGTATAGAAAAGCTATGGCATAGAGAGCATTGATAGCATAGAAGATTGATAGAATGAGTAAGTAATGAAGCAATGGAGTAAAGAGTGAAGTTGATGGAGGAGAAATAGAGATTCTAATTCTTCTAGCTATGCTAGATTTTCGAAATTTATTGACATCGTGCTGATATTCGCAAATTTTGTGTTCTCGAAAATATATTGGGTCAATGCTTGAACCAATAAGTTTTAAAAAGGTGCTATTAATTGTACGTCTAGGCTAATTGTTTCAGCTAGACAAAAATGATTTGAAACTATCAAAATGTATTTTCAACGACTGAGTCATCAATGCAACCGAACCTAGTGTTGGATGTGATCGAAGGATCGTCAACCCACTATGGTATGATGTAGTATGACAAAGTCCTAAAATGACGGAATGCTCAACGTACCATCGAGCGGTACGGTATCATGACGTCATAAAAGAATTTTGGTTTTCTTTTAGTTATGAAAAGATATGCCAATTGAGTTGGCTACAAATATTTTAATTAATATTCGAATTGTTGTTCAAGGTCTATGCTAACTGATTCGGCTAGACGACTGTTGAAAGATATTTATGAAGTTTAAGAGTTCTTTGAGATTTTATGCCAAACCAGTTTATTCTGGTGCGGAATTTGTATTAAGTCTGAGGTGAACCAACCCTGTAATGGGGGTTACGCAATAGCGTTAATATGTATGTGCACAATACATAGTACGAAGGGTTGATCACCTGGAGTACGAGAAGAGATGGTCCATAGTCTTTGACTGTTAAAGGTTACAGTAGAAATATCTGTTAACCTAGGCCAAGGTTCAAGTCTTTACGATTACTCAGCAGAATATTGAAAGCTTTTGAATGAATTTTTTTTTAAATTCCTGAGTTATTCATACTGCTTCCCAATTATTGAACAATTGTGGAAGATTCTTATTCTTTTGAAGGTGGAAGTAGAAAGAAAATATTCCTTAAAAAGGGATAGGTTATAGAATGTGGCATGTGTTGATGAGTAAGTTAAACAAACTATAATAAATCCAAGAAAGAAATGAAGTTCCAGAAAGGGAAGAGAGAATGATGAGAAATTTTTAGAAGAAGAAGATGTGAAGAATGTGATGACTTTAGAAAGGTCTCTAGAGAAAGAATTTGGTATAGAACCCAATGAATAGGTAGAGATTAGCGTGTAGTCCATTTCGATAAATGGAAGGAATGAATATTAGTAAATCAAAATTTCGAGGACGAAATTCTTAGAAGAAGGGGTGAATGTAATATCCCGAATATTTTTTGCGAAGTTAAATCAGGATATTAAATGATTATTACGAGTATAATATGCAATGAATGCGTTAAAGGGTTAAAGAATATATAATGCTCGAAGTGTTTCAAGTTTAAGTGAAGATGATGAAATAAAACCTACATCAAGGTAATGCACTAAGTTATTCAGCGATAATTGTGAAAGAGATATAGTGAAAACCGAGTAAGGGAGGTTTCGTTGATTCCGAGGACGGAATCCTTATAAGGAGGGAAGGATGTGACAACCCGAATTTTCAGAAATTATTAAATAAGAATTTAATAAATAAAATTCTTATTATGTGATGTTTTGAGTTTTGAGTATGTGTATATGTGATACATATTTTGTGAAATATATGTTTTAATGTGAAGAGAATTATATATTCGTGTATTTGTGAAATGAGGTTAATAGTTAATTAAACTATTGAATAAAATAAAGGAAATTGCTACGAAAAAGATATTTACTGAATATTAGAAAGTTAAAATTATATTGAGAAATAATATAATTTGATTGTTATGTCTTGTGAACAATGAAAATTATTGTGAATTAAATTTCATAATAATGTGAGTGATTTACTTAATTAAAATAGTGAATTAATGTAATATAAATATTTGTTTTGATAAAACGAGAAAATAATATATTACATGTTAATGTATTATGATTGTGAATTTCGTAAATGGATAAAATATTTATTGAGTATAATAAATATTTTAATTGGGATGTTTATTTAATAAATAAATATTTGATGAGAATATTGTGTGATAATTTGTTTGTATGAGAATATTAAGTAAAGTGATAATAAATATTTTTATACTTGATGCGTATTTTATTATGCATGGATGTTGATAAGATGTTGATAATTTATTAAATAAGAGGATGAATAATTTTATTAAATTATTTATTAGGGGAAAGATGATTTTATTAAACAAAGTTGTTTATTAAATAAAAAATTATTTTTAAGTGTGGCAATATCATATAATAAGAAGATTATTAAAATAAGCTAAATGAGGATTTTTGGGTTCTAGCCAAACGAGGCATAGAGACCCTTTGTATTTTATAATGGCTGAAAAGTCACGTAAGTTTTCTATCAGTTAGTTTTATGAGCCAAACCAAAGAGCAGAGAGTTAGAGAGGAGAGGAAATTGAAAAGAAATTGGAAGTTCTGAGAATCAAGAGAGGATTTTAGAGTAATTCTCATCATCTACACAAGCACAAATAAGAATTTAAGGTATAATTTAGCCTTTTTGATTCTTAATTTTTGTGTTCTTGAGTTTTGTAAATTAGGGTTCTTGATGGATGAATTGTGCATGATTGCTATATATGTATGTTGAAAGGTGTTTATACTTCATTGTATGTAAGTTACAAATGATTTCCAGAAATTAGATTGTTGAAAAACAAGTTTTTAATTGGGAATTTGTGTTCTTGAGGAATACATATATGTTATGGATTAAATGTATAAAAATTGATGTTTGATTTGAGTAATAATCTGTAAATTGACGATGGATTATTGTTATGCGTTAAAAAACGAAAACAACAGAAGTTGAACGAACCAATTTGGTTCAGAAACGAATCCGTAGCGATTGATTGCGCTAATTTTGTAAAAGTTTGTAAAACTAGTGTGAATTGGGATTTTTAAGCCTTTAAATTGGTTGTTTAAGATTTTTAAAGTGTTAGAATCATTGTATTCATGTTGAGTATTGATTCTATAAAGATTATAATATTTGGGTATGTCTAAATTATTGTTTAAACGAAGAAATTGGGAAATTTTGGTCTGGAAATTCTGCAGTTCGCGAACTGCAGAATCTGGAGTTCTCGAAGCTCGCCCCGGCGAGCTCAACAGGTCATTTTTCTCGCCTCGGCGAAGTCTCGCCCCGGCGAGAGTTTCATGTTATATTTTCTCGCCCCGGCGAGAATTGCAGAAAGGGGAAAAATTTTCTTGATTTTAATTCTTTTCTTTTGGTCATGCTATGCTACCCTATACAAGTATTACTTATAAACATTATATATCTAATGTAAAGCGGAGTTTAAGACTTGACTAATGGTCAAGTGTCGATTAAAGTGAGATGCAAGAAAATGAAGGATTAAGAAAAGTTAAGTAGAATTTATACTAAGTGTTGATATGTGGCTAATAAATAATATACATGATTGTATATATCGTGTAGGATACGTGAAGTGCAGATATATATAAGCTGGTTATGGTAATTGATAATCTACAAACCAGGCAAGTCTTTCAGTTCCTACTTGTTATGTGAATTAATTGTTTAACTGTTTTTATCATAGGATGTAAAAGCATGATGCATTTGATATTTGTTACGTGTATGAGACGACAATGTCAAATTATGACTACGTTCGTTGAATGAAGAATGTTGATTGAGTTATGGAACTCAATCCTTAATTGTTATGTGTTGATCATTATGTATGATCTGTTCAGTCAAATGATTATGATTATAATTGAGATGATGATCATGTTATCTATGTGCTATGTGAATGCATGCAAACTGTTAGATTTTGCTGAGCTGTCGAGCTCATTCTTGCAAATAACCATTTTTGCAGGTTAAAGATACAAGGTAAAGTTAAGTGCTGCTTGAATGGCATGACTCAGATGTAATGCATGCAGATTAATAGTTTTAATTTAAATTATGTTTTTGAACCATGACTAAGGTTCTAAATGATGTATTTGAGAAGGTATTATATGTAACAGATGTAGAGTTGTTAAATTTGTATTGAGTTGTAAATTTAATATTATCCGTTATATAAAGGGTGTTAAATCTTGAAGTTTTATTTTTATTATAACTCTGATGAAGCGAATCAAATATGATTCTAGTATATGTAAATGATTAAAGGTTATGATTCAGGGAAAACAAAGAAAGAAAACTGAAAAGTTTAATATTATTCCGTATTTTATTAAGTTTAGCATTGAATAATGTTGTGAAGTCAGAAAATGGATGTATTGTTAACGACCGAAGTTGAGAGTTGGAATTGTATGAATTTTGGGGTCGTTACAGTTGGTATCAGAGCTGATAGGTTAGAAACCTTAGGTGCGAGTACCTTAGGCTATAACCTTAGAGAATAGAGGTGAAGATGATAGAGTTAAGAGAATAATAAGTTAAGAATGACTATGGTACAATCGTACTCTTTAATGGTTGATGTATGGTATCTGGGCTAAACAATTCCTTCAGAGAGCGGAGGTTGATACGAACTAGCAACCGATCTAACTCGCTGTGAAAGACGGTGTAGACGAGACGGGAACTAGTTTGTTGGTTGTTTGTGGGAAACCACTCAGGTGCTGTACAGAACACTGTTAGAGACTCGAGGTGTATCACGTATAGAATTAGGGATGTGTATGATTAACAAGTGATTCTTTTCGTATAAGTAGAAGCATGAGATGAGTTAAGTCCTAGAAACGTTACAGGAAGAAAATGAGAATGATGCGAGGTAAACTCGAATAAAATATTGAATAATATGAAGAAAGATAGAGATTCTTAAAGAAAGAATTGTTATATATAAACAAGAAGATTCAAAGAAGAATCATGAAGAGTTAAATAAGATGAGAATCAGGAGTTACCTGACTCCAATAATAAAGATGGTGTTAATAAATAGACGATATCTATAAGATGAGAATGATATAATGATAAGAATGAACTCAAATAGAGATTAGAGAATTCATGTAAGATAAGATTATGATAAAAGATTAGGTTCAAAGAAGAACTTGAAGAGCTAAAAGAACAAAAAACACCTGAGTTGATTAATCATAAGATAACGTGATTAAAGAGAAGAATAAAAGAGATCGCGGGATGAGACGATCATGAGATAAGAAAGAATCGTAAGAAGAGTTGATGATAGAATGAGATCACGAAGTGATCTGCTAAAGTTATAAAATGTCAGAAGATCTTAAATGATTGAATAGTTGTAGTATGATGTTATAAAGGGATGGTACTATCAAATAGTACGAGATAAACTCACGAGGAGTTATGGATGATGAGGGACGAGAATTTCGTATCAAGCAAAGAGTTAAGTTAAGAGCAAGATGAAATTAGGTGGGATTTCAATTGAGGACTCATGTTAGTGGCTGAGTTGTACGATTCCTGGTATGGGACGGGAATTTGTGCTTGGTTTGAAAACTACTTAGCTTCCTACATTAATATAGTGGTTGAGTTGAACAAATCCTTGTATGGGCAGGGAATTTGTCCATGGTTTAACAACCGCTCAGCTTCCTATATTGATTAGTGGTCGAGTTGGTTCGACAACCACTTAGCTTCCTATATTGATAATCATTGAAATATTGGTGTCGCACTGTCAATATACATATGATGAGAAGGTGATTCTTTTCTCATATTTATATTTGATAGTTAGAGAATATTAAGATTAGATACGGTTCTTAAAACTCATACTTATGGTAGGTTCGTGACTCATAATTGTATGGCGGAACCCCTCAGCGAATGGACGATTTTGGTCTGACCCATACGATTGTGGTAAGTTCCTGAACTTCCAAAGTGTGGTAAGTTTGATGAACTATATTGGGTATAGAAAAGCTATGGCATAGAGAGCATTGATAGCATAGAAGATTGATAGAATGAGTAAGTAATGAAGCAATGGAGTAAAGAGTGAAGTTGATGGAGGAGAAATAGAGATTCTAATTCTTCTAGCTATGCTAGATTTTCGAAATTTATTGACATCGTGCTGATATTCGCAAATTTTGTGTTCTCGAAAATATATTGGGTCAATGCTTGAACCAATAAGTTTTAAAAAGGTGCTATTAATTGTACGTCTAGGCTAATTGTTTCAGCTAGACAAAAATGATTTGAAACTATCAAAATGTATTTTCAACGACTGAGTCATCAATGCAACCGAACCTAGTGTTGGATGTGATCGAAGGATCGTCAACCCACTATGGTATGATGTAGTATGACAAAGTCTTAAAATGACGGAATGCTCAACGTACCATCGAGCGGTACGGTATCATGACGTCATAAAAGTTATATTTTCTCGCCCCGGCGAGAATTGCAGAAAGGGGAAAAAAATTCTTGATTTTAATTCTTTTCTTTTGGTCATGCTATGCTACCCTATACAAGTATTACTTATAAACATTATATATCTAATGTAAAGTGGAGTTTAAGACTTGACTAATGGTCAAGTGTCGATTAAAGTGAGATGCAAGAAAATGAAGGATTAAGAAAAGTTAAGTAGAATTTATACTAAGTGTTGATATGTGGCTAATAAATAATATACATGATTGTATATATCGTGTAGGATACGTGAAGTGCATATATATATAACCTGGTTATGGTAATTGATAATCTACAAACCAAGCAAGTCTTTCAGTTCCTACTTGTTATGTGAATTAATTGTTTAACTGTTTTTATCATAGGATGTAAAAGCATGATGCATTTGATATTTGTTACGTGTATGAGACGACAATGTCAAATTATGACTACGTTCGTTGAATGAAAAATGTTGATTGAGTTATGGAACTCAATCCTTAATTGTTATGTGTTGATCATTATGTATGATTTGTTCAGTCAAATGATTATGATTATAACTGAGATGATGATCATGTTATCTATGTGCTATGTGAATGCATGCAAACTGTTAGATTTTGCTGAGCTGTCGAGCTCATTCTTGCAAATAACCATTTTTGCAGGTTAAAGATACAAGGTAAAGTTAAGTGCTGCTTGAATGGCATGACTCAGATGTAATGCATGCAGATTAGTAGTTTTAATTTAAATTATGTTTTTGAACCATGACTAAGGTTCTGAATGATGTATTTGAGAAGGTATTATATGTAACAGATGTAGAGTTGTTAAATTTGTATTGAGTTGTAAATTTAATATTATCCGTTATATAAAGGGTGTTAAATCTTGAAGTTTTATTTTTATTATAACTCTGATGAAGCGAATCAAATATGATTCTAGTATATGTAAATGATTAAAGGTTATGATTCAGGGAAAACAAAGAAAGAAAACTGAAAAGTTTAATATTATTCCGCATTTTATTAAGTTTAGCATTGAATAATGTTGTGAAGTCAGAAAATGGATGTATTGTTAACGACCGAAGTTGAGAGTTGGAATTGTATGAATTTTGGGGTCGTTACACCAAGGATCACTTGTACTACTATCACTAGAGGAATTCCTATTGACAGGCGAGTAAAACTCTATTACGTATTACTTAGCGAGTCACGTTCAGTATATTTATTCTCCAATAAGCACCTATATACTTGCTTTAGTGTCTCCATACAGATGATTATGAGATCAATCATCCTCTTCTTAAGAGCAAGCAACGTATGTACTGATCTATCCGGATTCACTAATCCCCTTTTTAATAATCCAGCGAGAATTTTGTATTAGGTTTTCTCGCCCCGACGAGGAGTGTGAAAGTAGTATGCACACAAGCCAATCATATTTGATATGATGTAGCATATATTTTATAATCTTATTCGGTTATTAAAGGCATTTTACATTATCTTTATAGCGCTGTTATATTAAATGTGATAAACTCATAGTTTTGAGCAATGCTTTTAGAATCATGATGGTGATCATGCTAATGAGATCTAAATTCTAGATAGCTCACAAACTAAAATCGTTCCTAATCGTTGGATTACAAAAAAGGGGATTAGTGAATCCGGATAGATTAGTGCATACATTGCTTGCTCTTAAGAAGAAGATGATTGATCTCATAATTATTTGTGTGGAGACACTAAAGCAAGTATGTAGGTGCTTGTTGGAGAATAAGTTCACTGAACGTGGCTCGCTAAGGAATACCTAATGGAGTTTTACTCGCCTGTTAATAGGAATTCCTCTAGTGATAGTAGTACAAGTGATCCTTGGACTTGAGATCATCATAGTATCTTGTGTATGATGAGTTATACTTTGACATGTCCCTTAAGACTTTTAGGGTATAACAAAGGGTATGATTGGGTATAATAAGTTATACATGGAGATAGGTGAATGATCAACAAAGAATCTACCACGTCTAGTAAAAGATGTGAATGTCCTATGTGATTCGATAAATGAAAACTCAGTAGTCCTTGGCCAAGGCAGGATGAAATTAGAAAAGAGTTTCTAATTTACATTATTTAATGTTGTGCATTTGGGAATCGAAATACATATAATTAAATAAAATAATACTTGACAGTAATTCCATGTCTTATATTTAATTAGGACATTGTATGGTAGAAGGATTGAATTGTACGGTAACTATGCATTGAAAGGTTCTTTTATGATTAATGTTGAAATCTATATTATCTGGAAAGTCGTTGATCGCTAAGGGGGCTTACCCTTATTGTAGAATAAATATTATTTATTTAAAGGAATTAAATAGTTTAATTTATTTATTTAAATAAGATTAGAATTGTTCTAATTGATTTATTCACAACCGGTTTAATATGGAGACCTAAAGGGTCACACCGCAAAAGGAAAATATTTATTTAAGAAGTAAATGACATAATTGTAATAATAAGTTAAGTGTATTTAATTTAATCTATGGAGATAGAATAAATTAAATAGCTTAATATTTATTATTTAATATTTTAGAAATATTAAATATAAATTAATAAGAGGAGTCTTATTATTATTAGTATTACTATTACTATTATTTAATTCCTAATAGGGATTAAGAATTAATTAATAGAAGTACTCTCTCATGAATTCCTAATTAGATTAGGAGCATAATTAATTAAAAGAGTTTAATTAGAATAGAAACCCTAATCCTAAATAGTTTAGGGAAGGGTTTTCCTACATCTATAAATAAGAGAAGTCTTATCATAGATTAGGGTTACACACTCTTGCATAAGAATTGTGGAGAGTACTTGCAATTTCTATAGAGATAGAAACTAGGGTTTTGCTAAACACCCATCTTCTTGAATAAGTATTATTCCTTGGTGGATCACCTCTAGAGGCCAAACACTTGGGTGGCTAACGTTGATCAAAGGAAGGAATTTAATCGGTGGAATTCAAGGAGAACGTGAAGGAATTGGAGGTGAACTTGTACCTGAGGAAGCTAGAATTCTACGAGGGTATAATTCTTATTCTCCATCTCTTTCATTTAATTAATAATTGTGCATAAAGAAAGATCATGGTGATGGTTTGTATAAAATTTTAAAATCTGATTTTATCGCGCTTCCGCTTTATTTATGTAATTTGATTGCATGTTCGCGTTATACAAACCTAATAGTGGTATCAAAGCCAAACTTTATACGAATTATTAATTGATTTGATTTTGTATATACATTGATATGTGTTTAGAACAATTTAATTGAGCATAACTGTTTGTGTAAAATTATTTTATTTTTTTTATTAATTTTTTTTTTTTTAAAAAAATTGGTCAAAGTCAACGGTCAAACGTTGACTGGTCAAACGTTGACCGTTGACTAGTCAAACGTTGATTGGTCAACTATTGACTGGTCAACTGATGACGTGGCATTGACTGCTGATGTGGCACAGGTTACTGATGTGGCGCTAACTGGTCAACTGCTGACTGCTGACGTGGCGCTGACTGGTCAACTGTAGACTGCTGACATGACGCTGACTGGTCAACCTTTAAAAATGAAATAATTAATTTGGGGCTAGAGGGTTTTGAACCCTTGACCTATTGGTCATATGTTGGAAGCCTTACCACTACACCAAAATCACTTTTGATTAATAATCAGAATGTTTAATATTTAAACTATATAATTCTGGATTTGAAGTTTGACTTAAAGGCTTGTTTGATTATATCTTTTAAAGGTTTATGATCAGGATTGACCTCATTTTTTTTATTTTTTTTATTTTTGTAAATTAAAATAAAGGAGTTTATTTTGATTTGGATTTGATTAAAAATAAAGGAATTTATTTTTATTCAAAAAAAATTGGATAAATTAAAATAAAGAAGTTTATTTTGATTTGGAATTTGATTAAAAATAAAGGAGTTTATTTTTATTCAAAATTGGATACGTTAAAATAAAAGAGTTTATTTTGATTTGGAATATGATTAAAATAAAGAAGTTTATTTTGATTGGAATTGAATTTCATGATAACTAATTAGAGTTGGAATTGGATTCCATGATAACTAATTGGAGTTGAAATTGAATTTTATACTAACTAATATTGCCCATTAAATGATATCAATGCATATATGGAATGGTTTTATTATTAATGAGATGAATATTATTTATTGATGCATATGGAGATATGTATGATAATAAATAGGGATTGATTATGGACTATTGACCAATGAGTGATTGGATTTATTTTATAGGATGCTTGAATGAATGGGTTTTTATAAATGGGGTATGCATACATCGTCTTCTCTAATTTTTCTTAATGTAAATTATATCTCCCTCCTATGTACTTCTCCTTGACTGCTGATCAAGGTTTTTATTTATTGTAGATAGTTTATGTAAAAGGTTTAGTTAGAATTACTTGAAGAATTGGAGACAAAGGAGCAAGGAGCGCTTGAAGACCCGTTTGTAATGGAGCCCAGGTTTAAATGTAATAGTTATATTTAAATTTAATTCTTGCACCCTAGGTTTGACCTTTTGGTTCACTTGGTGGCTCTAGTGAACCAAACTAGAATAAAAGTCCATAATCAATCCGGGTAGAATATAGTATTCTATATGTGCATGATTACTATATATATTATATATTATCCAACATGTTTCGCATGTCAAATAATATGACGCGTATTTTATATATATATATATATATATATATATATATATATATATGTGCATGTGCGCTAAACAAGATGAGACTAATAAATACAAACCCCTCAAAGAAATTATATTAAGTCCTAAGCATTCAAAGATATTTAGAATATCGAACGTCGCCTTCTAGCATGGTAAAGCAATAGAGTATTAAATATTTAATATGAGTTTGTTGTGTCACCACAAGGCAAGTATTAAATATTTAAGATGTTGCCTTATCATATTTGATGCTTATTAAGGAATTGAACATTACTGTTTTGTTGTGTCACCATAAGGACGGTATTTTTCTCTTCACGTACATGGAAGTGCTAGGATGGACTTAACTAGGATAATTTTGATTCGAATGTGTCACCACTTGATCAAAATAATCTAAGAGGCAAAATACAAGGAGTTACATAGTGATGTAATTGACAATAGTTGTCTACCTATTTATTTATATATCTTTTGTTGTGTCACCACAAGGCTATATACATTTGAAATGGGATCCTTATTCTCACTAGCAAATCTTTAATTAGATTTGTCGAACTATATATTGAGGGTAATATAGTTTGATGAAAATAGAGAGAGATACCAATTTAAAATAAAGACCTAATTTATTTTGGTAATTAAATGAATGTATGCTAAAATCTTGTTAAATTACAAATTCAATTTACAGAATTTTACAATGTCTAATTCACTATCACTGCGTAGCATATTAGATGCTAATTAACTGGACCGAATTACACGGACTGGTTAAGGAATCTGAGAATAGTTCTCAAGGCTGAAAAGCTATCTTATATCCTTAATACGCATATCCCTGCAATAGTTGAAGACAATGTCTCTGAGGAAGAGATTGCTACTTTTAAAAAGTGACAAGATGATGCACAGTTGGCTCAATGCATCATGCTCGTATCCATGAGTAACGAGCTTCAGCGTCAGCACGAAACTATGGATGCTCCTACTATACTCATGCACCTTCAAGGAGTTGAAGGGCGATAAAAGTAGGACTATTAGATATCAGATATCTAAGGAGCTCTTCCGATCTAAAATGGCCGATGGCACTATAGTATAGACAAATGTTCTAAAAATGATCAATCTGATTGAACAATTAGGACAACAAGGTTTTGTCATGGATGGAGAGTTGATCCAATATTTGATCTTGCAATCACTTCCGGACTCTTTCTCATAATTTGTTGTGAATTTCCACATGAATAAGCTATATGTCAGCCTGCCTGAGTTGCTTAAACATGTTGAAAACTGTAGAGAGTCATTTTCCAACCAAGAAAGACCAAGTCTTACTGGTAGCGACCAAAGGATCTTTTGAAAAGAAGAATAATTCAAAGAAGGTATAAGGAAAGACAAAAACAAAGGATAATAAGAACAAAAATTGATGCGGATAGCAAAGAAGTTTGTTTCCACTGTAATAAGCCTGGACACTGGAAAGAAAACTGTAGGCAGAATCTTGCAGAGGCTAACCAGAAGAAGCTTAGTGAAGCTTCGGTTACAAATATAGGTTTGTCCATGATTGAAATAAATCTTTCTGTAAGTTAAGGTTCTACTTGGGTATTGGATACTGGCTATAGTTCTCACGTATGCAATCCAATGTAGACACTAAGCAGAAGTAAAAAGCTAAACAAAGAGTAAGTAATCTTACATGTGGAGAATGGAGCAATGGTTGCTACATTAGCCGTAGGAACTTATAGTTTAGCGTTGCTTGCGAGCAAGTCTATTAAGTTAATAAGTTGTTATTATGTTTCAGTTCTCTTTAAAAACATTATTACTTCCGTTGTTGGACAAGGAAGGTTCTGGTATTATATCTAAGAACAATTGTTGTTTTATTTATAATGATAATGTTTTGTTTGAAACTGGAAGATCACTTGATGGACTTTGTAAACTTGACTTACGTAAAAAAAAATTAATTTTGCAAATTGAACAAACTAGTAAAAGAAAATGAGATGATCATTCAAATAGTTGAATATGTGTATTTGATGAAATACAAGTCTGAATCATTTTAAAGGTTCAAAGAATTCAGAAGTGAAACAAATTGACAAAGTATTAAGATTCTTTGATCAGATCGAGGAAGGAATACTTGTGCAATAAGTTTCTAGATCATCTCAAAATGGTATTTTCTCATAATGGACACCTCATGATACGCAATAATTGATTGGTGTATCTAAAAGGAGAAATTGTACCTTGTTGGACATGGTGCGGTCCATAATAATTTTTACCGATATTCCAGTATCCATCTGGGGTTATACCCTAGAAACGACTGCATATCTACAAAATAAGGTAACCTCAAAATTCAGCCCCAAGACTCCATAAAAGTTATGGATAGGGAGGATTCCTAGTCTTAAGTATGTTAAGATAAGGAGTTATCCAACTTATGTGAAAAGATTTCAAAAGATAAGTTTGGGACAAAATCTGACAAGTGCAGGTTTGTGGGATATCCTAAAGAAAGTTTAGGGTATTATTAATATAATCCTACACATTGCCTTCTTGGATAAAAGTGTTTATCATTGAAGGAGCTAGTGGGAGGGTAATAGATCTTGAAGGAGTTCAAGAACCACAAAGAACTTTCAGTCAAACCGAGGAGCCTGTAGATAGACCTATTGTAGCACAACCGAATCGTAAATCTGGAAGAGTACCGAAGATACCTAGGAGGTATGGATTCATCATAGAGGATGATGATGAGGTACGCATCATAGAGGATGATGATCTAGTTATATACGATGATGCTATGAGTAGAAGACACTCAGAGAAATGGCAGATGGCCATGAAATCCGAAATGGACTCCATGTTTGAGAACCAAATATAGACTTTGGTTACTCCACCGAAAGGCATAGTGCCTAAAAGGTGTATATGGGTCTTTAAGAGAAAGACTAGGGCATATGGCAAGGTAGAGACCTATAAGACCAGACCTGTTTAAAAGGTTTTGAAATAAAGTCAAGGAGTTGACTGTGATAAAACCTTATTACCGGGTAATGCTCAAGTCCATTTGGATTTTGCTTGTGATTGCAGCTTATTACGAAATCTGGCAAATGGATGTGGAGACGTCCTTCCTCAATAAAGACTTGAGGAGAATGTATGTATGATACAGCTAGAGGAATTTGTTGTAAAGGTTGAAGCAAATCGTGTATCTAAGCTACAATGATCTATTTATGGATTGAAGCAAGCTTCTCAAAGATGGAACATTCGTTTTGATGAGACAATCAAAAGAGTTTAATTTTATCAAAAACGAGAATGAACCTAGTGTGTACAAAAGGTCAGTGGGAGCACTGTGACATTCCTAGTATTATATGTTGATATATTACTGATAAGGAATGACACACCAATGTTACAATCAGTAAAGATAAAATTATCTAAACATTCCTCCATGAATAACTTGGGAGGAACATCCTATAAATTGGGGATATAAATCTATATAGATAGATTTAAAAGGATGTTCGGCTTGACCCAATGAACCTATATTCATTCGATGTTAAAGGCGTTTAACATGGCAAACTCCAAGAGAGGTCTCATGATGATGAGCCATGAAGTGTATCTCTCTAAAATTATCTCCAATGAAAAAGAGATCACATGAGTTACTATCATATATGCAATGAATATACAAGGCATGATGTTGATCAGTCATATTCTGGAGAAGATCACTGTAAGACAGTGATAAACATCTTTAAGTACTTAACCGGTACTGAAGATGTGATCATGATTCATGGTAGGTCTGAATTAAAACTAGAGGGCTAAACAGACTCAAGTTTTTCAGACTGGCCAAGACGATAACAAATCCACTTTAGGGTAAATTATTACCTTGAATGGTGGTGCAGTGAATTGCAAAGGTTCCAAAATAGCAAAGAGTTGCTAGTTTAGTGACAAAGACAAAGTATATAGCTGTAAATGAAGCTGCAAGTTGATTGTTTGGATGAAAAGTTCATTATAGAACTAGGAATAGTTCCTAGGTCTCATCTTGGATTCAAGCATGTGTTGCGGCACTTTCATTTTATTAGAGGAATCATTGAAAGAAGAAAAGTCACTATAAAGATAGTGGACTCTCAAGAACAACATTGCATATCCATTTACTAAAGCTTTATCCAAACGGCAGGATGATCGTCACTTAGAGAAGAAGGGTATTAGATACCATGACGATTGGCTTTAGTGCAAGTGGGAGATTGAAAGTAGTATGCACACAAACCAATCATATTTGATATGATGTAGTATATACTTTGTAATCTTATTCGGTTATTAAAGGCATTTTACATTATCTTTATAGTGCTGTTATATTAAATGTGATAAACCCATAGTTTTGAGCAATGCTTTTAGAATCATGATGGTGATCATGCTAATGAGATCTAAATTCTAGATAGCTCACAAACTAAAATCTTTCCTAATCGTTGGATTACTAAAAAGGGGATTAGTGAATCCGGATAGATTAGTACATACGTTGCTTGCTCTTAAGAAGAGGATGATTGATCTCATTATTATTTGTGTGGAGACACTAAAGCAAGTATGTAGGTGCTTATTGGTGAATAAGTTCACTGAACGTGGCTCGCTAAGGAATACCTAATGGAGTTTTACTCGCCTGTCAATAGGAATTCCTCTAGTGAGTAGTACAAGTGATCCTTGGACTTGAGATCATCATAGTATCTTGTGTATGATGAGTTATACTTTGACATGTCCCTTAAGACTTTTAGGGTATAACAAAGGGTATGATTGGGTATAATAAGTTGTACATGGAGATAGGTGAATGATCAACAAAGAATCTACCACGTCTAGTAAAAGATGTGAATATCCTATGTGATTCGATAAATGACAACTCAGTAGTCCTTGGCCAAGGCAGGATGAAATTAAAAAAGAGTTTCTAATTTGCATTATTTAAAGTTGTGCATTTGGGAATCGAAATACATATAATTAAATAAAATAAGACTTGACAGTAATTTCATGTCTTATATTTAATTGGGACATTGTATGGTAGAAGGATTGAATTGTACAGTAACTATGCACTGAAAGGTTCTTTTATGATTAATGTTGAAATCTATATTATCTGGAAAGTCGTTGATCGCTAAGGGGGCTTACCCTTATTGTAGAATAAATATTATTTATTTACAGAAATTAAATAGTTTAATTTATTTATTTAAATAAGATTAGAATTGTTCTAATTGATTTATTCACAACCGGTTTAATATGGAGAACCTAAAGGGTCACACCGCAAAAGGAAAATATTTATTTAAGAAGTAAATGACATAATTGTAATAATAAGTTAAGTGTATTTAATTTAATCTATGGAGATAGAATAAATTAAATAGCTTAATATTTATTATTTAATATTTTAGAAATATTAAATATAAATTAATTAGAGGAGTCTTATTATTATTATTACTATTACTATTATTTAATTCCTAATAGGGATTAAGATTTAATTAATAGAAGTACTCTCTCATGAATTCCTAATTAGATTAGGAGCATAATTAATTAAAAGAGTTTAATTAGAATAGAAACCCTAATCCTAAATAGTTTAGGGAAGGGTTTTCCTACATCTATAAATAAGAGAAGTTTTATCATAGATTATGGTTACACACTCTTGCATAAGAATTGTGGAGAGTACTTGCAATTTCTATAGAGATAGAAACTAGGGTTTTGCCAAACACCCATCTTCTTGAATAAGTATTATTCCTTGGTGGATCACCTCTAGAGGCCAAACACTTGGGTGGCTAACGTTGATCAAAGGAAGGAATTTAATCGGTGGAATTCAAGGAGAACGTGAAGGAATTGGAGGTGAACTTGTACCTGAGGAAGCTAGAATTCTACGATGGTATAATTCTTATTCTCCAACTCTTTCGCTTCATTAATAATTGTGCATAAAGAAAGATCATGGTGATGGTTTGTATAAAATTTTAAAATCTGATTTTATCGCGCTTCCGTTTTATTTATGTAATTTGATTGCATGTTCGCATTATACAAACCTAACAGAGTGCTCTATCCGTTTTCGCCTAGCGTTTCGCTCCGGCCCAGACCTCTTTGGCGTTTCTCGCCCCGGCTAGAAACTGAAGAACAAATTCCTCGCCCCGGCGAGAAAGGTCGGCGTTGACCAGTTTGACCAGCTTTGACTTTTTGTAATTTTTGAGGATTTCTATTTCAGATTGGATTCTTAATTCTTAGAGACTTAGGATATTATCTTAGGATTATAAATAGATGTTTTTAGTTTATTATTAGGGACATCTTGACAACTACAATTGTAACCCTAATTGGAGGAGATTGAAGGCATGCCAGACTAAACTCTTACTTTCAGTTCTAAGGGATGTTAAACCTTATTCATAATTAATGGTTTAATCAGGTTTTATTTATTTATTCCATCTTGCATGAGATTTATTCTGATAATCTATTTTTAATTGATTATATGTTATTTAATCTTTTGATTTTATTTGGCCAATTGAATTAATTTGATTAATATCATCTGCTAGATTAAGATATAGTATTAAGCAAACGATATTATATCGGATCATAGGTAGCAATTAATAGTATTTGATTGTGGACAAGCTTTTGGATATTATTAAGATTATTAGAAGGTAAGTTAAATAATTCCTGATTGTGTAATTGTTGCTTGGAATAACCTAATTCTCTAATTCTTTATGCTGCTGTTATATTAAATCTAGAGTGATAGTTCTAGGTTATATGATAGTTAGGGTCTCTTGAGGCGATTGTCACATTTGATTTACACATAAGGAGAATTTCGGATAATTAGCGATTGCGGTTATCTAGGGTTATTAATCTCATTGAAGGATAAATATTGTTAAACTTGACTTTTCCATAATTGTGCTAAGGTGATACTGAACTGAAGAACTGAAGTTTTTTATTCATTGATCACTCTTAATTACTTTTGTTGGCTTAGTGAATCAAACTCAAAACCCCCCATTAATAGAAATAATAGGAATATTAGAATAAGTAAAAGACTAATTCACTTCTCTGTGGGATCGATCCTTGCTTGTCATTATACTAAGTTTTGTGCTAGTAGAGTGTTAGTAAGGTATTAATTTTGGAGTATAAAACGACAGCTCCCAGTATAATCCCCTATATTAGGGTTGTTCATCTCAGCTTTGACATTAGAGTCCGTACCAAAGGAAGTTTGGTTTGGATTAGCTTCAATAGAAATTCTAGCTTTTAGAATGCTCATAAACTACGAACTAGCCGAATCAATAAGGGTTCGCTAGTCACTAAAGAGTTTGATACAACAATATAATCTTGTATAATGGTACATAAGCAAATCATGATTCAACGAGTGATAGGATCACAAGGATTCATAATTGAATAGACATCGTATATCGAAGCAACACTTTCGAAAGAATTAGAAAACTTAATTAAGAAACTTGAGTAATAATAAACAAGTTAGAGATAAGGAACTTGCACAATAAAAGAGTGAAGTTCAGAAACTTGCCTCGTGCGTAATCTACACAATCGCAACTTACGTTCACCAAATGTCCTACATACCATTAGGATCACAATATAAATTAGTTTCATTACAACTATCATCTTCGGCTTCACTTTCTACTTTAGTACAGCTTAACAACTTAGTTCATAATCTGAACTTCGTAACTAACCACATAGTACGAATCAGAACTCTCTATTAACATATAACACATGACATAGCATATTAATGACATCTCCAATCCTTACTAACATCGAGTTACAAACTTTTGTAACTCATTAACTTATAACTTATAATCATCATCTGTGCAATTACATTGCGCTATTAAGTTTTATAACATCTATTTTACTTTGCTACATTCATATAATAAGGTTACATTAACATTCCTAGAACCATACACATAAATACTCATTACTGGGTCTAAGCAGGTAGCAACGTGGCAGCGCTGCTTTTACTCTTGTTTCAAGCGCGGTCGCGCCCGACTGCAGTATCAGATTTCTAGTAGCAGCGCAACGGTGCTGCTTTTATACTTGGCACTAGCGCGACCGCGCTGGTGTGCAGACTCAAAATCTGCAGGTCGGGAACATACTCTGTTTCTTCCCAAATTCCATACATTCAACACTTAAAATCCCATTTAGCCAATCACAGACGCTATGAACTTAACAAACACAAAACTTAAACATTTACAGAATCATTTCAACATCTCAGAATCTTCAAATAACCAAATTAAGGATTCAAATATCACAATTCATGTCCTATTTCATATTTTTGACATATTAGTGAAATCAAATACCACGAATTTGTTTCTAAGCCATTTTAATCCGTTCAAGTTGCATTATTTTCGTTTCTCAATGAATTACAATAATACACCATCAATTTACAGTTTTACACAAGGATTGATACTATGAAACCAAAAAGTCTAATTATTTCTATTTCATGCTTATACCCAAATTTTAATTACGGAAAACCATTTATAGAGGCTATATAACACATTATACATACTCATAAACATTTATAATCAACATATAATCAAATCCTAACACTTTAGTTCATCAAAAAATTTCACAGAGAATCCACTTCAAGAAATATAACTAAAACTTTAGAATTAGTTTATTACCTTCAATTCTTCTTTGAACTTAGAATAGGTGTTTGGTTGCTTGACAACTCTCCTCCAATTTCCAGATTATAGAGAACACACACTCTCAATTTTTCTCAACTTTCTCTCAAAGTTTCTCTCAAAGTGAACACTGGCCTTTTTCAAAACAACGTAAAATAAACTGATATGGCCTTTATTTTCTTAACGTAAAATTTAATTAGCTAGTCAGTTACCAAAACCATCAGTTAACAAATTTAGAAGGTCATAAGGCCTTGGTTGGCTTGCACCCAAAACTCCTTTCCCTTTACTTTAATAGTTATTTTATAATATAGTTCAATTGTCACATATAATTTAATTAAACTTATTAATTAATTAATTCAATGAAATTATAATTTTATTTAGCCAACTACAACTTAATACTATAAATCCTTTATTCAATTAAATTATTTATCATCTAATTTAATTATTTAATTAAATTAGAACAAACATCAAATCAAATAAATTATTCCACAATAATTTTCATCAAATACTTATTTTTATTTAATAAATAAATCAACTAAATTATTTATTTTATTTAATAAATATTTTAAATTATTACAAAATTCACAATCGTTACATCCTTCCCTCCTTATAAGGATTATATCCCCAGAATCGGTATACAAGGATTAAGCAAATAAATGAGGATAGTTTTTCATCATCTTGTCTTCGAGTTCCCACGTAGCTTCTTTAGCATTGTGGTTCCTCCATATTACCTTTACAGAAGGTATCACTTTATTTCTAAGAACTTGCTCTTTCGTGTCTACTATCTGAATGAGAACTTCTTCATAAGATAAATCCTTTTCAAATTGTAATGGTTCATACTCTATAACATGTTTATAATCAGACTTGTATGGTCGTAGCACTGAAACATGGAAAATATTGTGAATGTGTTCTAACTGTGGAGGTAAAGCTACCTCATAAGCTACTTCACTCGCCCTTCTTAACACCTCAAAAGGTCCAATGAACCTTAGACTCAACTTTCCCTTTTTACCAAATCTTATCTTCCCATTCCAAGGAGTGACTTTTAAGAAAACATAACTTCCGACATCAAATTCTCGCTTCTGTCGGTCCTGATCCGCATATTTTTTTTGTTTGTCTTGAGCAGCTAACAATCTGGCCCTTATCACCTTGGCGATCTCTGCAGTTTGTTGTACCAGTTCAGGTCCTATCAGTCGGCGTTCACCAACTTCATTCCAGCATAGAGGAGTTCTGCACTTTCTTCCATACAACGCTTCGTAAGGCGGCATGCCAATACTCGCGTGATAGCTGTTATTGTATGCGAATTCAACTAGTGGTAAATGGTCGTCCCAATTTCCTTTGAAGTCCATGACGCAAGCCCTCAACATATCTTCCAATGTCTGGATCGTCCTTTCACTCTGACCTTCGATTTGAGGATGGTACGCTGTGCTCATTCTCAACTGTGTGCCCAAGCGTTCTTGTAAAATCTTCCAGAAATTAGATGTGAAACGCGGATCTCGGTCTGACACAATTGACATCGGAACACCGTGCCTTGAAATAATCTCCTTAACATATAATTTTGCCAATTGGTCTAGATTAAACCTAATTTTAATTGGTAAGAAATGTGATGATTTCGTTAGTCGATCCACGATAGCCCATATCGCATCATATCCTTTCTGAGTAGTTGGAAGACCTACTACGAAATCCATCATAATATGCTCCCACTTCCATTCTGGTATCTCCAACGGTTGCAACAACCCACTCGGTCTTTGATGTTCTGCTTTAACTTTCTGACACGTTAAACATTTTGCAACACACTTAGCAACTTCCCTCTTCATATTTGGCCACCAGAAATGTTGACGAAGATCCTGATACATTTTCGTACTTCCCGGGTGAATTGAATATCTCGAGCTATGAGCCTCGTTCAAAATTTCATCTTTGACTACTTGTACTGACGGAACCCAGATTCTGCCTTCAAATCTCAATAACCCTTCAGCATCGATCTTAAATTTTGCATCTTCACTTTCAGACACATTTTTCCTTAACTTTTCACACTCTACATCTTGGAGTTGTGCTTCGTTCACTTTGTCCACTAAGGTTGGACGGGTCTCTATTTGGAATAATTTCTCATCCTTCTCCTTCAGATACTTTACCTCTAACTTTAGCTTTGCCATCTCTGAGATTAGCTTCTCCTGGGTAGTTAACGTAAATAGCTTCTCTCGACCCTTCCTGCTTAATGCATCGGCAACGATATACACTTTACCTAGATGATAAAGAATCTCGCAGTCGTAGTCTTTAATAAGCTCCAACCACCTCCTCTGACGCATATTCAGGTCCTTCTGTGTGAAAATATATTTCAGACTTTTTATGGTCTGTATATATCTCACACTTCTCCCCATAAAAATAATGTCTCCAAATCTTCAAAGCAAAAACCACCGCGGCTAACTCCAAATCATGGGTCGGATACCCTTTTTCATAATCTTTTAACTGTCGCAATGCATACGCAATGACCTTTCTGTTCTGCATAAGCACACAGCCTAGGCCCTTATGCGATGCGTCGCTATACACCATAAAATTCCCTGTATTATCCGGCAAGGACAACACAGATGTCGTACTTAATCTTTTCTTCAATTCTTGGAAACTTTCTTTGTATTTTTCTGACCATATAAACTTTACTGCTTTTCTCGTCAAATTTGTTAACGGAGTGGCTATTTTGGAAAAATCTTGAATAAACCGAGGATAATAACCTGCCAAGCCTAGGAAACTCCTCACTTCTGACGGTGTCTTCGGCTGATCCCAATTTATCACAGCTTCCACTTTTGTTGGATCCACTGAAATCCCGTCCGTATCAATCACATGCCCAAGAAATTGCACGCGTTCCGACCAAAATTCACATTTTGAAAACTTCGCATATAACTTCTCCCTTCTTAATGACTCTAACGTCAGTTTCAAATGCTCAGTGTGCTCCTCCTTGGTTTTAGAATACACCAAAATATCATCAATGAAGACCACTACGAACTTATCCAAAAATGGCTTAAACTCCCTATTCATTAAATCCATAAACGCTGCAGGTGCGTTTGTTAAACCAAAAGACATTACTAGAATCTCATAATGACCATACCGAGTTCTGAGTGTTGTCTTCGGTATATCTTCCTTTCTAACCTTCAACTGATGATACCCACTTTCTATCCTTTCCGAGTTCTGAATGCTCTCGAAGAAAATTTTCTCTTTGAGCCGATTTTCTCTTGTGCATATGTAAATTGGATTGCCGGTTTCTTGAATCAGAGGTGAATTATTATTCCTTATTCATATTAAGTGGTGTAATTATTGAAAATTATTCCACGTCGTTGATATTTATTGACATTCGCACGATGTGCAATTGGAAAGTTGATTTCTGTCATTAAATTGCACCATTTAAAGTTCTGTTGTTCATGAACTATCCAGGAGAGGTCGAAGTCATTTGTTCGACTAGACTTATACAGGTTAAATAATTTAAAAGCTATCCAAACCAGTAGTTGGTGCAGATTCTTAGACTAATATGAACCAACCCTATATAGGGGAGTTTCCTAAGTATCTGAAATACAATACAAAGCAGAAATAAATATTATGCATATACATGGTGTAAAAGAGGTTGATCCCCTTGAGTACAAACTTTGGACTTAGTAACCTAATAAGGGCCAATCAAGTGATTGATTCCTTAAAGTATGTTCATAGTCTATTTGACTGTTCAATATGTTAATAATCAATCTTCATTATTCATTTGGACATTGGTTATATTGTTTCAGCTATTCATACTGTTGAATAAATTTTCAGTTATTCCCATTTCATTCATGATATATGTTCCTTATTTATTTTAGACTTACTGAGCTAGCACGTTGCTCACTCTTGTTATATCATGAACCTATTACAACTAAGCCCGAGTGCTCGAGCAAAGATAAGGGCAAGGGGAAGATGAAGTCCTAGACTTTGGCTAGGCAATTTATATGCTTAACATGTGTTTAGATATCAGTTAATGTAATACGAACCCTACTAGCTATTTGTGGATTTCGTGATGTATTTATTTAAGGTTATAGACCTTGGGACCCTAGTAAACCTTTTGTAATGAACAATATATGTTTATTCATTCCGCATTAGTTGCCATATGTTGTTTAAAGGTGATTGGATGTTCTTTATCGTGAGCACCAAATTCGAGGTATTGGTACCCGAATTCGGGGGGTGTCACACCTTCAGCTTCATTTAACCCCTTAATAGTGTTAAAATCCCCCAGCATACACCAAGCATCACTAGAAGAAACCTGCTTTAGATCATTCCACAACAACCTTCTTTCAATAACAGAATTCATACCATAAACAATGGAGACATATAAGAAATGTTGCTATCAATGAGCTTTAATTTACAGTGAGTAAGTTCAGAGGACTGAAACAAAATATCCACATTCCAAACATTAGAATTCCAACCCACCCAAATTCTCCCATTAGCATGGTAATCATAATTAAAGTTACAATCCCAATTTCAACCAATAGTTTTAGATATCCTAGAAGCTTTATGAGCTTTGACTCTAGTCTCAATAAGACTAACAAAAGAAATTTGGTTGTTTATCAAAAAGTTACGAACAAAAGCCTGGTTAGGCTTTTGATATAGTCCCCTGATATTGTATGAACAAAATCAAGTCATAAAAAGAAACCCTAGAAAATTAAGTAGGGGAAGAACCCTTAGGACCCTTATTCCTTTTCTTGGATGTTTGAGCATTATCTTTACCAGTCCTTGCTTTAGCTTTCTGTTTAAGATCTTTTCCTTCCTTTTCATCAATAAGTTTTAGTTTATCCACAAGAGGGTTGTAAGGAATTGGAGACTCCAGCTCCATACTTGATAAACCAATAATGTCATCAGCTATTGGGGAGAACGAATTGATAATGTTAGCTCCAGATGAAGGATTCTGCACCGAATGCTTTGAACCTTTGGAAACCAAAATCCATTCATTTTGGCTTAAGATTGGACTAATAGCAGGAGATCCAAAAGTGTAATCCACCCCAGGAATAGGGGCCACAACCTTTGGTTGGACTTTAGGCACCCACTAGAAATTAGCTTTTGGACACTTAGAAGGAGGGTGGCCAAACGTTTTTCACACAGGATAAGAGGGAGGTATACTCTGGTACTCAATATTAACAGTAATTAATTTGTCCTCCAAGGTACTTTCATCAAAAACAACAACATTGATAGAAGAAGGAAATGAGAAATCAGCATTAACCTCAATACAAACTATAACAAAATTCATAGGATCGAGCTTTGAAGTCATTTCATCAGCAAAAAGTGGCTTCCGAATACCACTAGCTATATAACTAATACCATCATTTATCCAATAAGAGAAATGAATATTACTGAATTTAACCCAGATAGGAACCTTATTGCATTCAGTTTTAACAAAATCCACTCCTTCTTTCCAAGGCTGCAAAATCTGTAGCTTTGAAGCTATGTGCCAGGGACAAGAAGCAAGAACAATGTCCCTATCCACTAAGGAATTAAATTTGAAGATGTAATAACCCTTATCATGAAGATACACTTTGGAAAGACCCATATTTCCCCATAAACGATGAGCAATAGAATCAACTAGTTTATAAGGCAGCTTAGAATGAAGGAAGAATCCTATCATACTCGAAGACCAAAGGCTAATGCCTTTTTTAAGAATATTAACAGGAGGTATAATGGTAATGATACCATCAAACACAATAGGGGGAAAGAAATTTAAGCATAAATTTTTATTCTTTTTTGAGTTTGCAACAATAGAGACTTAGGAGGAGGTTGATTTGCCTCAGACTGAGGAGGCTCATAATCTTTTCCAGAGGATGAAGGGCCAAGTTCACCTTCTTCCAGACCCTTAGTAGGGAAAATTATAGCAGGGAAAATTTGCCTAGGAACAATACTCACCCCAGAAGGAGAAATATGTCCCCCCCCCCCAACATCGGACTAGAGCAATCGACTCTTAAAGAACTTTTATCAAACACGTTGTGTTCATTTACTTGTCGAGCAAGGGAACCCTTGTGCGAGAAATCATTAACATCCTGGATAAAAAACCCATGAGCAGAGATAAAATATAGCAAATCTTGGTTTTTCCTACGCTCAAAAACAACATCCATTCGATCTTGCTGGGATAAATGATGAGTTGTACTAAACATTTCATGGACTTGAAAGTTTGCCAGGGGAGCTTAGATGTCCAAAGATGGAAGCACTATAGAGTCAGATTCATCCAAAAAAACCGTAATTGTTGCATCAAGCGCATCAGATTCTGCCTATCAATCAAAGGAATGGCTGAATTAATAGGGCCAGCAACCCCCAAATCAGATAACACTATCTGAGAAAAAGAAGGAGCAGAGCTACCTCCTAAGAAGGAAGAAACACCAACCATAAGAACCGAATCAAGGAAAAATAGAGGAAATAAAAGGAAAAGAACAAGAATCAGAAGCAAGAATGGATTGAAACAGTGAAGAATAGAAGATCAGTTAGGGAAAAGAGAAGAGAGAAGAGAGAGCGAAATTCCTAAAGAGAGAAACATTACCCTTTGAACAACTATAATTTCCCCCTTCCCCATTGTAGCAGAATAATCACATGTGGAGAACAAGTGCTCAAAAGATTCAAGGTAGTTCTGACAGAATGGGCAGTTTAGAGGTCTTGCGTTTGAATAGTGACAGGTGATATCACTGGTAGGCAACTTGTGCTGAAACCCAAATGATGAGTGGATTTTATACCTATGAATTAAGTATTTTTAGCTTGATGATTTGTGAGTTTTTGAGTATTTTATGTTCCTTTTTATGTGTTTTAATTGTTTTTATAGGAATACGACGGTGGAAGCAAGTTAGTTGAATTTTTGTTAAATTCAAAGTAAGTAGTCAAGCTAGGCGGACAAGGGAAGGGAGCAACATGTTGTTCCCTAGAGGCACACTAGAGATCTAGAAGGGGGGTTGAATAGATCTTTAAAAACTTTTTCTTTTCAAATTAATTAAAGATGTATTACCAAGTAATCAGTTACTCAGTATTGGTTATGCACAACGGAATATTCTTTGGAAAATCCCCCTTAAAGATTAAGTAAATCATAGATCTAAATTTAGTCTTGTGGATGGAACATTCATAGCAGATATAACAATATATATAATGATAGAATGTGTAACGCCCCCAAAATTCGAAATATTTTCACTCCCGATCTTGTGCGTTAACATATAGCTTCATTCTAATTTTCGCCAATAATCAATATTATAATCGATATACTCCGAAGATTCTCAGACTTCTTACAATAGTTAATATCGATACACATATTTAAACGCATTTATTTAAAAAAAATCTCATAATTTAATAAAAGATATACCTTCAAAACCTTTTCATCATTCTTCACCCCGAAATCACAACCTTTAGCTTCTATACATATGTTCAGGATCGTAGGTGAATGTAAGGTTCAACTATTGATATGAACTTCTTCCGCTAAGATCCTTGTTATCATCAATCATTAACTGTATGTTTTATGTAGCCAACTGGAATCTCAACAGTATACTATATCCACATTCTATACTAACTTTCGTACAATCCATCCATTACGTGCTTTAACTTTACAAAGTATAAAAATACATTTCAATTTCAAAGCAATGTTCTTTATTCTATGATTTAAAATTTACATAACTTTAGCTTACACATATAGTAAACCGTCTTCACAACTTAATACAATTTCAACTAAAGAAAACAATTGAAAGCTTTCCTTTATACACGCCTCTAATCTTTATCATCATAATAGCGAGAGAATCTCATCTTTAATCTGTAAATTATTGCAAGGTTGAGCACGACGGCCCAACAAGTTGTACAGATAATCACATAACACACAATTCGTATTTTGTACATGGTTTATAATTGTTATATCTTGCATTCTAAAACATGCTTTCTAATCTTCATGTATCACATTTAGATTACGTGCCATGATTCCTGATCCTAGATATCACATGCCATCATGTTAAACACAGTTCATGATTTATCATGCTTAAGCATACTTGCATCTCATTGTCATTATACACAATACTTTTCTTTAAATAACACCTATCACACATTGACACATGAGTTCCCATATCTCAATTCATTCTGGTCATACTTTGACCATAACAAGAATATATTTTAATATAGCACAAAGGCACATATCAATTCATTCACAATAACCTCATATTAGTTTATATAATCATCAACAAGTTACACATATCAAGTAAGTATGAAAAACTTGCCTTTGCGATTCAATGTTTCCGGGTTTCTACGCGTTTACAAACTCGAAAGATTATTTCCTTGAGCAAAAACTATATATATATATATATATATATATATATATAACATATATACGATTATTACATAGTTTAATATCTTCAAATTCCATTAATTCTATGAACTTTAACTTAAACTTGCTTTTCCCAAGCTTAATATTTCAATCTTAATTTTATCCATTTCATTGGATTTATTAATAATATTATAGTTTAAATATATATAAAGTATTAACTTTTATTAATTTTTTAATACTTCGTTTGCATCGCGTCAAAAATTGGATCAAAACGGAATGCAAACGGCAGCGCGCGCTGCTGTTGCATGCTATGGTCAGTTTCTAACCAGCCCACTTCATGATTTTCTAACTTAACATCCATAAATCTGATTGACTTTAATTTTTGGTATGTTGTAGATGGTATATCATAGTATTTTAAAAAAATATAACTTAGCAAATTTGGACATTCTAGACAGATTTAATAGGGGGCCAAAACTGCTCTGTCAAGTTAGTTTTTCGACCGAGCATAAATGAGTTATTCTTTCCAAAACAGGTTTTAACCTTATTAGGCTTACACAAACCACCCAATATACTTTATATAACATGCATAAAGAGGTTCTTATTAACTACATCACCTCAGTTGCCCTTTTTGAGCTTAACAGTTTCTAAGAAACAATTCATCAAACATAGTATGTGCATTAGATTTTAGGACAAAATTTATAGCTTTTCAAGGAGAGTAAATCCCAAAATTTTCTACCCTTATATCTCCAATAACCCTGCACAAAACCTCCATAACAATTTCCCATAATTCTACACATAATTACCCAGCCAAGCATAACAAACATAATCATATAAAACATTGTTCAACCGATTTTCTATGAGCATATTAATAACATATGACTTAACTCTTAATTGATTTGATTCCTGCTCAATTGCTAATCCAAATTAGTTTTGAAGTACGCTTTTGACCGTATTCAGTTCAAGTCTCCTTCCAATTTCATTGCTACTTCAGTTTCTTGTAAGTAATAATGTTTTGGAAGCTTGAGTGTGTGAAGAATTTGGGTAGTTTAGAGAGGAGAAAGAATGGGACGGATGGGAGAGGAGAATGAAGGCTTGGAATTGATTCTTACCTAATTAAGTTTCTTCAGTCCCTTTTTACTTTCACGGACAATAGCTTGCTTAGTGTCTTTGTTCATGGGATAATGGCATGACACCTCCTTCTTGCCACATAATGACTCATCCTAAGTACTAGTTTTATAATTCTCAGCACTTCTTGGTTAGCTTTTTAATTTCCAGCATATACATATAGTATATATATTATATTACTTATATTACATTCTCACTATATATAAAATGCATATATTTCCTTATATACATTATATTTCCCCTCACATAAATAATACATATTACATGTAATTTCAATATTAACCAAAAATTGAACATTATACATTTTCAACATGTATATAAAAATTTCTCCACAAATTATGAAATTAAATTCATAATTAAAATAGACATTTTTAGTGTAACGGATTAACTATCTAAATAATTAATATCCACTCCATTAATTATTTTAAATAACTTATTTAAATATACAATCTACATTGTATACTTAAATTTAACTTCCTCCTTCTCTCCATAAATTATTTTCAAACAATTTATTTATCTATTAAATATGTATAATTTAATATATTCAATCATGTATTCAAACATGAATTTATTTTACTAACTTGATACCAATATACATATTTTATATATTGGATCTCATCTCATATTTTTAACTTACATCCATTTGGTATAATATTAAATATTATACCATTATATGTTACATTATGGTAACATAATTCTCATTATTAACTAATTACTCTTCTCCACTTCCATATTTCATTTCGTAGCTAACTCAAGCTAACTAATTTAATAGTTTAATTAACTATTAAATATAACTTTTCAAATATATGTATATATTATACACTTGCATATACATATTAAATCTATCACATAAATAACATAACACATACAGTCATACAGTCAAACCCGACTTATCTTATAATAAGTATTTTATTTATTAAATTCTTATTTGAATAAATCCAAAAATTCAGGTTGTCACATTCTTCCTTTCTTATAAGGATTTCGTCCCCGGAATCCTACTTATCGAAACATCCTTATTCAGTTATGTCTACCCTCTTCCAAAATCTTTATCGTTGAATAATCCAACGTATCACGTTAACATAAGTGTTATATTACCTATTTTATTCATTTCGTCAACAAATTCTTATAGGTTTTCATACTAACATTTACATTCTCACTTTTTCCTAAGGATTTCATATCTTTTTATCATTCGATTTCCAGAATATCGGTAAATCTTTCAAGAGTCTTCAATAATTATGAAGCAATATGAATAACTTAAGAATTTAAAAGATTCCTTTAAAAACTTTTCATATTATGTTGAGGGGTTATAAAGACCATGAACTCATCACTAGGTTTAGTGGATATCCCTACTGCAACCCATAAATAGAAGTTTAACAATCATTAAGACTGTAAACTTCCTTTGTTTTTACTTTAGGTGATCAACATATTGTACTCTTACGTTGTGCACGGTCGGAATTTTTTTGACGTAAAATATCCCAATAATAGGGTTGTTCACCTCAGACTTAGTACAAGATTTTGCACCAAAATAATTTGGTTTGGCATAGATTTTCAAAGAATGCTTGAATTTCATAAACATATTTCAACATTCATCTAGCCGAATCAAATAGCTTAGACTTATATCAATAATTTGGACATCAATCGAAACATTTTAGTTAGCTCAACTGGCAAACTTTTTCTTTTTACATAGTTTTCATAAACTCAAAAATTATTTTTTGTATAACTTTGTCATACTACAACATACTATAGTGGGTTGACGATTCTATGATCACATACACACTAGGTGAGACTGCATTGATGACTCCATCGTTTGTCATATTCACACCATGGTGTGATGACGATTTTTAAAAAAATACATTTTGATATTTTTAAAATCAATTTTGCCTAGCCGAAACAATTGGCATTGACATACTTCATAAAATAGTTCATGTAAACTGAAAATCATTTTATGACTTTCTCATACCGCATCAAGTAATAGTGCGTTGATGATTCTATGATCATACCGCAACATTTTACCGTGCGCTGATGATTCCATCATTTGTCATATCGACACCATGTTTTAAATGGTGCGTTGACAATTTTAAAATACATTTTGGTGTTTTCAAATTAATTTTGTCTAACTAAAACATTAGCATAGAAAAATGAAGAATAAAACTTTTTAAAACTTATTGGTTCAATAATCTGATCCAATATCTTTTAAAATGTTAATATAGCATGATATCAATAAATTTCGAAGTCTAGCATAGCTAGAAGAATTAGAATATCCATTTTTCTTAATCATCTTCAATCTCTTTCATTCCACCATCCTTTAATAACTCTATTTGCTACATTGAGAATTTTTAGCTCTCAATCTACAACCTTTCTATACCCCAGTATAGTTCGTCAAACTTACCACGCGTTATGAGTTCAGGAACTTGCCATAATAATATGAGTTTAGGAACTTGTCATCGGAATATGTAATTTAAGAACTTATCAAAAATTGTCCATACCTTTTGGGCTCGAAAACATACCATATGATTATGAGTCACAAGCTTACCATAAGTATGAGTTTCAGAACTCGCACCTATTCTTAATATTCTCTAACCATCAAATATACACATGAGAAAAGAATCACATTCTCACCATATATATATCGATAGCGCGACATCAACATTTCAACGATTATCAATGTGATAAACTGAGTAGTCGTTAAACCAAGCACAAAACCCCTACACATACAAAGGTTTGTACAACTCAGCTATCATATGAGTCCTCAATTGAAATCCCACAAAATCCTAACTTTCTCTTTACTTATTACGAATTCTCTCAATCCGTATTCTATCATTTACAACTCTTCTTGAGTTTATCTCGTACCATTTCATAGTACCTTATCTTTTTATAGCGTCGGGCTATAATTTTTCAAGTATTTAACAGATCATCTATCATTTCACAACTTAATTCGATTACGTCGTGATCCTATTTTACAATTGTTTTACATTACGATCTTCCTTACCCTACAATCGTTTCATCCTACGATCTTCTTACTGTTCTCTTCAATCATATTATATTATGATTTTATTTACACTTTTCATCTTATAAACATCGTCTATTTATCATCACTTGTCATCTTTATTACTGGAGTCAGGTAACTCTTGATTCTAATCTTTTTATAACTCTGCGAGATTCTTCTTTGAATATTCTTGTTCATATATTAATTCCTCATTTATGAATTTTCTAAATTTAATTATTATCCATTAAACTTTATTCGAGTTTATCTCTTTACTATCTTCGTCATTTTCACTACGGTTATAGCCTAGGTACTCTTACCTAAGGTTTATAACCTATCAGCTCTAATACCAAGTATAACGCCCCCAAAATCTGGACTATTTTCACTCCCGATCTTATGCATTAACATATAACTTTATTCTAATTTCTGCCAATAATCAATATTATAATCGATATACTCTGAAGATTCTCAAACTTCTTACAATACTTAATATCGATATAAATATATAAACGCATTTATTTTTAAAAAATCTCATAATTTAATAAAAGATATACCTTCAAAACTTTTTTTTATCATTCTTCACCCCGAAATCGCAACCTTTAGCTTCTATACATATGTTCAAGATCGTAGGTGAACGTAAGGTTCAACTATTGATATGAACTTCTTCTGCTAAGATCCTTATTATCATCAATCATTAACTGTATGGTTTATGTAGCCAACTGGATTCATAACAGTATACTATATCCACGTTATATACTAACTTTCGTACAATCCATCCATTACGTTCTTTAACTTTACAAAGTAAGTATATAAATACATTTTAATTTCAAAACAATGTTCTTTATTCCATGATTTAAAATTTACATAACTTTAACTTACACATATCGTAAACCGTCATCACGGCTTAATACAATTTCAACTAAAGAAAACAATTGAAAGTTTTCCTTTACAGACGCCTCTAATCTTTATCATCATAATAGCGAGAGAATCGCATCGCATCTTTAATCTGCAAATTATTGCAAGGTTTAGCACGACGGCCCAACAAGTTTTACATATAATCACATAACACATAATTCGCATTTTGTACATGGTTTATAATTGTAATATCTTTCATTCTAAAACATGCTTTCTAATCTTCATGTATCACATTTAGATTACGTGACATGATTCCTGATACTAAATATCACATGCCATCATATTAAACACAGTTCATGTTTAAACATACTTGCATCTCATTGTCAATATACACAATACTTTTCTTTAAATATCACCTATCAGACGTTGACACATGAGTTTCCGTAACTCAATTCATTCTGGTCATACGTTGACAATAACATGAATATATTTCAGTATAGCACAAAGGCACATATCAATTCATTCACAATAACCTCGTATTAGTTTATATAATCATCAACAAGTTACACAAATCAAGTAAGTCTGAAAAACTTGCCTTTGCGATTCAACATTTCCGGGTTTCTACGCATTTGCAAACTCGAAAGATTATTTCCTTGAGCAAAACCTATATATATATATACCGTTATTACATAGTTTAATATCTTCAAATTCCATTAATTCTATGAACTTTAACTTAAACTTGCTTTTCCCAAGCTTAATATTTCAATCTTAATTTTATCCATTTCATTGGATTTATTAATAATATTATAGTTTAAATATATATAAAGTATTAACTTTTATTAATTTTTTAATACTTCGTTTGCATCGCGTCAAAAATTGGATCAAAACGGAATGCAAACGTCGGCGCGCGCTGCTGCAGCACGCTTCTGCTTCACGCTACAGTTAGTTACCAACCAGCCCACTTCGCGATTTTCTAACTCAACATCCATACATCCGATTGACTTTAATTTTTGGTATGTTGTATATGGTATATCATAGTATTTTTTAAAAATATAACTTACCAAATTTGGACATTCTAGACAGGTTTAATAGGGGGCCAAAATTGCTCTATCAAGTTAGTTTTTCGACCGAGCATAAATGAGTTGTTCTTTCCAAAACAGGTTTTAACCTTATTAGGCTTACACAAACCACCCAATATACTTTATATGCATAAAGAGGTTCTTATTAACTACATCACCTTAGTTGCCCTTTTTGAGCTTAACAATTTCTCAGAGACAATTCATCAAACATAGTATGTGCATTAGATTTTAGGACAGAATTTATAGCTTTTCAAGGAGAGTAAATCCCAAAATTTTGCACCCTTATCTCTCCAATAACCCTGCACAATACCTCCATAACAATTCCCCATAATTCTACACATAATTACCCAGCCAAGCATAACAAACATAATCATATGAAACATTGTTCAACCAATTTTCTATGAGCATATTAATAGCATATGACTTAACTCTTAATTGATTTGATTCCTGCTCAATTGCTACTCCAAATTAGTTTTGAAGTCCGCTCTTGACCGTATTCAGTCCAAATCCCCTTCCAATTTCATTGCTACTTCAGTTTCTTGTAAGTAATAATGTTTTGGAAGCTTGAGTGTGTGAAGAATTTGGGTAGTTTAGAGAGGAAAAAGAATGGGACGGATGGGAGAGGAGAGTGAAGGCTGGGAATTGATTCTTACCTAATTAAGTTTCTTCAGTCCCTTTTTACTCTCACGGACAATAGCTTGCTTAGTGTCTTTGTTCATGGGATAATGGCATGACACCTCCTCCTTGCCACATAATGACTCATCCTAAGTACTAGTTTTATAATTCTCAGCACTTCTTGGTTAGCTTTTTAATTTCCAGCATATAAATATAGTATATATATTATATTACTTATATTACATTCTCACTATATATAAAATGCATATATTTCCTTATATACATTATATTTCCCCTCACATAAATAATACATATTACATGTAATTCCAATATTAACCAAAAATTGAACATTATACATTTTCAACATGTATATAAAAATTTCTCCACAAATTATGAAATTAAATTCATAATTAAAATAGATATTTTAAGTGTAACAAATTAACTATCTAAATAATTAACATCCACTCCATTAATTATTTTAAATAACTTATTTAAATATACAATCTACATTGTATACTTAAATTTAATTTCCTCCTTCTCTCCATGAATTATTTTCAAACAATTTATTTATCTATTAAATATATATAATTTAATATATTCAATCATGTATTCAAACATGAATTTATTTTACTAACTTGATACCAATATACATATTTTATATATTGGATCTCATCTCATATTTTTAACTCACATCCATTTGGTATAATATTAAATATTATACCATTATATGTTACATTATGGTAACATAATTCTCATTATTAACTAATTACTCTTCTCCACTTCCATATTTTATTTTGTAGCTAACTCAAGCTAACTAATTTAATAGTTTAATTAACTATTAAATATAACTTTTCAAATATATGTATATATTATACACTTGCATATACATATTAAATCCATCACATAAATCACATAACACATATACAGTCATACAATCAAACCCGACACATCTCATAATAAGAATTTTATTTATTAAATTATTATTTTAATAATTTCTAAAAATTCGGGTTGTCACAGAATGTGCATGACATAAAGTAAATGACACAAGATGTTTTAAGTGGTTCGGAAACTGAATAACTCCTAATCCACTCTTCCACTCTACCGAGCAGGATATCCACTAAGGATAAGGTCACTACGACCATTTACAACTGAATCACTAAGATTCCTTCAAGTATCTTCGACTTGGAATTCTTACACTCAGTCCAGGACACTTAGACCTCTTCAAGTTTCTTCAACTTGGTATTCAGACACTTAGTCTAGGACTCTTAGACCTCTTCAAGTTTCTTCAACTTGGTATTCGAACACTTAGTCTATGACACTTAGACGTCTTCAAGTTTCTTCAACTTGGTAACGTGGACACTTAGTCCCAGATCACTAAAATCTCTTCAAGTCCCTTGAGCTTGGTATAATTATCACTGCGACCAAGCAAATCATAATTGAATGATTGTGTTTGAGGTGTTGTTAAGCTTTGCAATGACGCTCTGTCTTCTTTTGGTACTTAACAACTTGGTTGATATCATCTCCAAGATGCGGCTGATTTTTGCTTTGAGGCTTGACTCCTTCTAGTACTTAGCAGATCGAATGATATCATCTTCAAGATCCTGCTGATCTTTTCTTTGAGGCTTGACTCCTTCTGGTACTCAGCAGTTTTGAACACATCTTGAGTCGTAGAGTTGTATTGCTCTACTTATTCATCAATTCAACTTTTTGTGTTCTTAGTGAATCGTAGAGTGGTTCTTGCTTTTAGCCTTCTGATCTGCCACTCTATATCTTCTTTTTTCACCACCTTTTTTTTCACCTCTCTTTGCACTTAAATTCTTGAAGCTATTTATAGTCTTTTCAAAAAGACTTCTCGTTGTAAAGTATCCGTTGGTGCATTTGTTGTTCTGCTCCAAGATATTCTTTGACAACTGCTTTAAGAGTAGGTAGACATATAGCTTTCGGCTCTATAAATGTCCCATCAGACTGCAGACTTTACTACCATATTTTAAAGATGTCACATCTTTATTCTAGTCATTTAGACACAGCTTCATATTATTCCTCTTTCTAAATTTGAAGATGATGAGAAACATTCTTGAAATCTTTGCTCTGTAACGCTCTGTACTCGTCAAACTTATAACCGTTCTGACATGTTCTTCAGGCTTGACTTGATCATTGAGTTTACTGAAGAACGTAGAGTCTTGACTGTTAGGTTTGTTTAATACGCAAGCATGTAATCAAATTATATAAATAGAGCGGAAACGCGATAAAACGGATTTTAAAAATTTAATACAAACCATCACCATAATCTTTCCTTGTGTTCAATTATCAATTAAATGAAAGAGACAGAGATAGAGAATTATACCCTCGTGAATTAAAGCTTCCTCGGGTACAAGTTCACCTCCAATTCCTTCGCGTTCTCCTTGAATTCCAACGATTAAATTCCTTCGCTTTGATTAACGTTAGCCACCTAAGTGTTTGGCCTCTAGAGGTGATCCACCAAGGAATAATACTTGTTCAAGAAGATGGGTGTTAGTAAAACCCTAGTTTCTATCTCTATAGAAATTGCAAGTACTCTCCACAAATCTTATGCAAGAGTGTGTAACCCTACTCTATGATAAGACTCCTCTTATTTATAGATGTAGGAAAACTCTTCCCTAAACTATTTAGGATTAGGGTTTCTATTCTAAAAACTCCTTTAATTAAATTAAACTCCTAATCCAATTAGGAATTCATGAGAGAGTACTTCTATCAATTAATTCTCAATCCCTATTAGGAATTAAATAATAGTAATAGTAATAATAATAATAATAATAATAATAATAATAATAATAATAATAATAAGACTCTTCTTATTAATATATATTTAATATTTTCAAAATATTAAATAATAAATATTAAGCTATTTAATTTATTCTATCTTCATAGATTAAATTAAATACACTTAACTTATTATTACAATTATGCCATTTACTTCTTAAATAAATATTTTTCTTTTGCGGTGTGACCCTTTAGGTTCTCCATATTAAACCGGTTGTGAATAAATCAATTAGAACAATTCTAATCTTATTTAAATAAATAAATAAAACTATTTAATTCATTTAAATAAATAATATTTATTCTACAATAAGGGTAAGCCCTTTAGCGATCAACGACTTTCCAAATAATATAGATTTCAACATTAGTCACAAAAGAACCTTTCAGTGAATAGTTACTGTACAATTCAATCCTTCTACCATACAATGTTCCAATTAAATATAAGACATGAAATTACTATCAAGTCTTATTTTATTTAATTATATGTATTTCGATTCATAAATGCACAACTCTAAATAATGCACATTAGAAACTCCTTTCTAATTTCATTCTGCCTTGGCCAAGGACTACTGAGTTGTCATTTATCAAATCACATAGGATATTCACATCTTTTACTAGACGTGGTAGATTCTTTGGTGATCATTCACCTATCTCCATGTATAACTTATTATACCCAATCATACCCTTTGATATACCCTAAAGGTCTTAAGGGATATGTCAAAGTATAACTCCTCATACATAAGATACTATGATGATCTCAAGTCCAAGGACCACTTGTACTACTATTACTAGAGGAATTTCTATTGACAGGCGAGTAAAACTCCATTAGGTATTCCTTAGCGAGTCACATTCAATGAACTTATTCTCTAATAAGCACCTACATACTTGCTTTAATGTCTTCAACAAATGATTATGAGATCAACCATCCTCTTCCTAAGAGCAAGCAACGTATGTACTGATCTATCCGGATTCACTAATCCCCTTTTTAGTAATTCAAGGATTATGAACGATTTTAGTTTGTGAGCTATCTAGAATTTAGATCTCATTAGTATGATCACCGTCATTATTCTAAAAGCATTGCTCAACATTATGGGTTTATCACATTTAATATAACAACACAATGTAGATAAAGTAAAATGTCTTTAATAAATAAATTCTTTTATTAATAAATGAATAAGATTACAAAGTATATGCTACATCATATCAAATATGATTGGCTTGTGTGCATACTACTTTGAATCTCCCACTTACGCTAAAGTCAATCACCATGGTATCTAATACCTATCTTCTCTAAGTGACGATCAAACTGCTGTTGAGTTAAAGCTTAGTAAATGGATCTGTAATGTTGTCTTGAGAGTCCACACGCTCCAGGGTGACGTCTCCTCTTTCAATGATCTCTCTAATCAAATAAAACCCCCGCAACACGTGTTTGGATTTCTGATGAGACCTGGGTTCCTTAGGCTGTGCAACAGCTCCAGTGTTGTCACAGAATAAAGGTACGGCTCCTCTAATGCTAGGAACCACTCCAAGTTCAGTTATGAACTTCTTCATCCAAATAGCTTCCTTTGCAGCTTCACTTGCAGCTATGTACTCTGCCTCTGTCACTGAATCAGTAATTGTTTGCTGCTTGGAACTTTTTCAACTCACTGCGCCACCGTTTAAGGTAAACACATACCCTGAAACGAATTTATTATCATCTTGGTTCGTTTGAAAACTTGAGTCTGTATAACCCTCTAGTTTCAACTCAGACCCACCGTAGACAAGAAATACATCCTTAGTTCTTCTTAAGTACTTTAGGATGTTTTCACTGCCTTCCGTAGATAAGAAATAAGAGCCAGATTGTTAGTTGCTCAAGACAGGCAGAAGAAATACGCAGATAAGCACCGACATAATAGAGAATTCGACGTCGGCAGTTTTGTGTTTCTCAAAGTATCTCCTTGAAAAGGGAAGATTAGATTCAGTAAAAAGGGTAAGCTGAGTCCGCGATTTATTGGACCCTTTGAGGTGTTGAAGAAAGTAGATGAGGTGGCCTATGAGGTAGCTCTACCTCCCGAGTTAGACCACATTCACAATGTCTTCCATATATCGGTGCTACAAACGTATAAGCCCGATTATAAACATGTAATAGAATATGAACCAGTACAATTTGAGAAAGATTTATCCTATGAAGAGGTTCTTGTTCAGATAGTTGATAGGAAAGAGCAGATTCTCAGAAATAAAGTTATACCTTCTGTTAAGGTAATCTGGAGGAACCACAACGCTGAAGAAGCTACGTGAGAACTCGAAGAGAGAATGATGCAAAACTATCCCCAATTATTTGTTTAATCCATGTATCGCGATTCTGGGGACAGAATCTTTGTAAGGAGGGGAGAATGTAACGGACGAATTAATTGCATTGTGATTTTAGGGACAGAATCCTTTTAAGGGGGAAAGGATGTAACGAATGTAATTTTTGGTGAACAAATAGAATATTTATTGAGTTAAATAAATATTTTTGTTAATTTATTTATTGAGTAAAATAAATAAATGATAAAGTTATTGTGGAATAATTCATGTTAAGTATAATTATGTTAAATATTATTTGAATGTAATTTGATGTGTTTATTCTAATTTAATTTAATAATTAAATTAGATGATTAAATGATTTATTTCAATAAAGGATTTGTTTGAATAAGATAACTTATTTGGTAATATTCTTATTGGTCAAATAGAAATTATAAATTAAATTAGTAAGGTTTAATTGAATTTATTTAATAATAAGTTTAAATTAAATTGATGGTGTGATAATTAAACTATATAGTATAATGGGTTATTAAAATAAATGGAAAAAGGTTAATTTTAGTTAAACCAAACAAGACCTTGTGACCCTTGGTTGGTAAAAATGGATTATTTTGCTTTGGTTCAACCAAACAAAACCTTGTGGCTTTTAAAATTCTATTTTCTTATTTGGGTTTGCCAAACAAGGTCTAACCCTTTGTTTTTTTTAACTGACTAATTAAAAACTAAGTTACGTTAAAGTTAGTTCATCAGGTTAGTTTAAAGAAAACAAAACACAGAGCTTAACAAAGAGAAAATAGTGTGAGAAGAAAGAAGAATTTCTCTGCTAAAATCGGAGATAAGAATTCTAAGAATCAAAGGAGGATTTCTAAGTTATTCTCATCATCTAACTAAAGTCCAAGAAGGAATTGAAGGTATCAGTCTTTTTAGTTTTTTAGAAGTTCTTCACTGTATATGGTTTTCACTTCTCTGTATGTGAATTTATTTGCTCAATGCATGAATTACTTAGTTGTAATTGTTAATATGCATATACTAGTGATTATATAATGTTTGTAAATCAATTTGAGAGAATTAATCCATGAAAGCATGTTTTAAAATAGAGTTTTTGGTTTTACAAAGTTTCACTTTCATGTATGGCTTATATGTATGAAAATTGATGTTCAATTTGATTATTAATCGGTAAATTGACTTTTGATTGTGTTAATATAATGAAAAATGAAAAGAATGCAAGTGGAATGGAATAAAATAGTTTAGAGATGAATTCACAGTGTTCAATTTCATTAAAACGACCAAAACATGAATATTTTGTTTAAACAGTGAAATTTTGGTTTTTAATTGGTTGATTATGTGTATTATAATGATTAGGATTGTTAGAAACATGTTGGGTATTTGTTTTACAACATGTTTGATGTCTGGGTATATTTAATTTGTGAGTCGGATGATAGAATTTGGAAAATTTGGTCTGGAATTTCGCTGGTTCGAGAACTATGGGAGATGGCAGTCGAGTTCCTCGCCCCGGCAGTGGAAATGAACTGCATTTTCTTGCCCCGACGGGATCTCGCCCCAGCAAGATAAATGAACTGAGTTTTCTCGCCCCGGCGAGAAAACTGTAATGAAAATTTTCGCCCCGGCGAAGGCTCTCCCTGGCGAGAAATTTTGTGAAGGAATTCTCGTCCCGGCGCGCTCATTGTAAGAAAAGTTAATTTTTTTTCTTTTATTTGTAGTTACGCTATGTCACCCTATGCATGTTTAAAACTTAGACTAAGGTATTAAATGATTAATGAGATACCACGATGGTTGATAATCAAATACTTATTGAATATCAAATGGCAATCGAGATGTTACAATGAAATTGGATAAAACGAATTCTAAAGTGCTTAGCATACTGTAACTAATTATTGTTATCGCTTTATAAACGAAATGTATAGGTTGATTAAGGAACGTGAATATTAACCTGTAATCTTCGCACGAGGCAAGTTTTCTATCCTTATTCTCTTTATTTCGTTGAAAGCAAGTTCCCTAAACTTAACTTTTACTCAAGCAAGATTCCTACTTTACTTTCATTGAGCAAGTTTATTAACCTTAGCTTATTATTGTTCAAGCAAGGTTGTTATAGTATCAAATGCTTATGTACCTTTCAAGTCATTTGCTAAATTATTATGAATTGTTGATCAAACTTCGAACATAAATTCCATTGTACGACTTTATTGTTGAATCAAATACTTTAGTGACTAGCAAACCCTTATTGATTCAGCTAGTCCATAGTTGATGAGCGTTTTAAAAACTGAGAATATCTTGAAGTTATTCTAAACCAAGTTTCTTTTGGTATGATTCTGAAATCAAACTGAGATGAACAACCCTAATATAGGGGATTAATTACGCAATGGCATTAAAATGTTTGTGCACAATACATTCTACAAAAGGGCTGATCCCCCTGAATACGAGATGGATAGTCCATAGTCTATAAGACTGTTAAAGGTTACGGTAGAATTACTTGTTAACCTAGGATATAGTTCGAGGTCTTATGACCCTCAGATTTACTTTTGATGTTGAAATCTATATTCAATTCTTAAATCATGTTTTCTATTGAGCTTCTTGTTACTTCAAAGATTATTGAATTGTTATTGTTATTATACTTGTGGGCAAATGTTTCTCACCCTTACATTAAACATTGCAGCTAAGACTGAGAAATCAGATGAGTCGTCCACTAGTAAGGGCAAAGGCAAGATGCAGAAGTAGCTGGCGAATTGTTATCTGTTTGATGAATTTATGTAATAAGACTTGTTTAATTTTATGTTTTAATTCCGCAACGATGTAATAAAGGTTAGATGACACGGGATTTATTTACTTAAGAGATTTTAAATTGTAACCCTATTGTGGGCAGATGTTTTATTCGGTTTAATTATATTGTCTTTTATCATGGGTAGTTAATCATGAATGTTTAGAATAGTGAACACCAAATCTGTGGGATTGAAGTACCCAGATTTGGGGGTGTCACACTAAGTGCATGAGCGACATCCGGTCTAGTACATATCATACCGTATATGATAGATCTTATTGCTGAAGTGTAAGGAATCTTGATCATACGGTCTCTCTCTTCAAGTGTCTTTGGGGCATATTTCATGGAGAGATGTATTCCATGGCTCATCGGCACGAGACATCTCTTAGAATCTTCCATGCTAAACCTCTTTAGCATTGAGTCAATGTACTTTCCGTGGGTCAAGCCAAACATCCTTTTAGATCTATTTCTATAGATCTTTATCCCTAAAATATAAGATGTCTCACCCAAGTCCTTCATGAAGAAGTGTTTAGATAACCAAATTTTGATCGACTGTAGCATAGGAACATCATTCCCTATCAGTAATGTGACGCCCCCAAATCTCTACACTTCCCTGTAGCAGATCTGGTGCTCACGTGAAGCTAAACAACTATAAATATTCAATAAAATATGACTTCTATCTATCCAAGGTTCACAGTATCCCATAACAGATGATAATTCCGGCCAGAACCTTATCTGTGTTTGGATACCCTCACTTGGATATATAGATTCATATCTCATGAATACCTCTTTCATATCAATATTCCCTATCTATCTGACATTCACAGTATTAACGATAAGATTGTCCATAGAACTGAGGGGCGCATTCCGGTAAAGATGGCACCTTACCGGCGCTCATTAAGTGTAACCTTAGAGCTTATAGGACTTTCAATATCATTTAAATACCTTCATTCAGATGTATAGTTCGTATAGATACTGTATTTTCTTAGTACAACTATGCTAAACAAAGTAAACATAAGAATATAACGCATTCGATGTAATAAAGGATGATAATATATTACATATCATTAAGTTCGGTTACATCATTCTCAGTACTAAGTTATTACAACAAAGCCTTATAAAAGACTATAATTATTCAAAAACAGTAATTTAAAACTAATAAACATGTCCTTTTCCTTTGTCTGTACCAGAGGTGCTGGGATTATCATTTAAAGCTGCAAAGAAGATATGCGCAAGAATGAGCTACAAATGCTCAGCAAGTTTATTTGAATATGTAAACACAATGTGTTTGATTTGAAAATGTCAATTGATGTATAACTGAGGGTTATGTACCTGGACCATATATTTCATTTAGTTCTATCAGTCTTAAATGACTTAGATCATTTGATTTCAGATATCTGGTAGGGGATCAACCTCACCAATATCCTAGGAGTATGCATATCATCCTACCATTTATGTCAATTTTATTTCATTGACGTCACACTACCTTATCGTAAGGCTTTCGAGATCACCTTCTATCTAAGGTGTCTCATTTTACTCAGTATAAGATGTCGCACCAAAATAATTTGGTTTGACACAACAAATTTAAGCTTTAATATATGAACAATGATTCATTTTTAAGTTATGCTGAACAAGAAGCAATAACTTCACAATAATCGATAGCAAGATGTATAATACTTGCATAATATAAATTGAGTAAGGTTAGGACACTTGCCTTAGCGTAATTCGCCTAATACAATCTTACACAAGGTATCAGCGTACGTGGTCTACGTTGTCAAATATAAGTGTTAGAACTTATATTAACATGTATTACGCTAATCTAGACAAGTTTCATTAAGGTTCGACGTTGATTCGGTATCTCGGTCGCGTCCTTAATAGCTAAACACATAGGTTATTCGATAAAACTTCATTTGGAAGCTTAAATATTAGTTTAGATAATATAATTATCATTTCTAATATTTTTAGAACCTTAATATTATTTTTAAATAATTTTTATAAGTTTGGAAGTATTTTGAAATAATCTTACAAGCTTAGGAATAATTTTAAATGATTTAATTATCACTTAGAATACTTTTTAAAACATTAATATATTATTTAAATAATTTATTTGTCATTTAGAATATTTTTAGATATCTAAAATATTATTTAAATGATTTATTTATCATTTATAATATTTTTAGAAAGATAGAATATTATTTAAATAATTTATTTTATCATTAATAATATTTTTAGAATTTATTTTATTATTAAAATAATTTATTTATTACTTATAATAATTTCCAAAACTTAGTTTAATATTTAAATGATTTAATTATCATTTATAATATTTTTAAATACTTAATATATTATTTAAATGATTTATGTATCATTAATAATATTTAAATATTTAATATTTTATTTAATTATTATATATAATAATTTTATTTACTTTAATATCATTTTTAAATAATTAATTTAATTATTAAATGATTTAATATCATTTTTAAATAATTAAGATAATTATTAAAGGATTTATTATAATTATTATTTAATATTTAATTAAATTAAATAATATTTCTGATTATATAAAAATATTAAAAATAAAATTTTATAATTTAAAAATGAATTTTTGAATATATTTATGAATTATTAATAATTATTTAATATTTATTTATTATTTTATAATTTATTTAATTAATTTTTATTAATTTTTATTGAAAACCGTCGCAAAAGGGCTTTAGCGACAGTCTTCATAAGGTTTCTAGTTTCTGGGTTTGAAGGATGAATTTTATCGCTAAAGGTGTTCTTCATGAAGAAAACTTGGTCAAGGTCAAATAGTGAGTTTTGACCTCAAATTTCTCTTTTCTGTGTTGATGTTTATGTTTAATTTTTGTTTGTTGTTAAACCTAGCATGACAGAGTATAACATGTTAAATTTTAACTCAAACAACATCAATTGATGCTCTAAAAATCATAGTCAAACTAATCGGACCAACTGTTCTTGAGTTTCTGGGTTACCCAGAAACTCAGTCAGTCATGGTCGGTCAACATGGTTTGACCGTTAATAACTTTGATCCATGATTAGCTTAATGTGTTTTGATGGTTTATTCTTGTAGATTACATGGCAAGGAACAGATACAAACATTGAAACTTCATAAATTATATCATATGATCGAGATCTGGGCTTGTCAAACTCTTGTCAGACTCTGTCAGTGTGTTCATATGATTTCTAGGTTACCCAGAAATCAGTCTCCCATGGTCGGTCAACGCCTTTTGACCACTCATAACTTTCAGTCTAGAGATAATTTAACCATTCTAACAGTTGGATCTTAAAGCTAACATGGCATACTATTAATTCATGCTTTAAACACATAAAACAAACATTTTAAGCCGATCAAAAGCTCTGACAAAGTAGCTTGTCAGACTGTTCTTGACTGCCAAGAACAGTTTGCTATTTTTGCCTAATTTTGATATCTAGATGTTATAAAAACATGTTTTAACCGCCCAGATCACTTAATTACATATTAATAAACATTCCTAAATACTAAAACATAACATCTAATTCAACCTTAAAGATCTAGCAATAAATTAGGGTTTATGCACCTTTTTCTTCAAATTTTGATTTCTGGCTTTTGATTCTGAGCTTGTGATTGCAGAGGCTTGTTTAGGTATGATTGTAAGTGTATAAGCTTTGAAAATTTCGTAGGTTAAATAGCCAGCTTGATGTTCTATTTATAGCAACTTTGAAATTAGGGTTTCTAGGTCATTTTTGAAAATAGTATGCACACAAGCCAATCATATTTGATATGATGTAGCATATACTTTGTAATCTTATTCATTTATTAATAAAAGAATTAATTTTCTTAAAAAGGCATTTTATATTATCTACATAGTGTTGTTATATTAAATGTGATAAACCCATAGTTTTGAGCAATGCTTTTAGAATCATGATGATGATCATGCTAATGAGATCTAAATTCTGGATAGCTCACAAACTAAAATCGTTCTTAATCGTTGGATTACTAAAAGGGGATTAGTGAATCCGGATAGATTAGTACATACGTTGCTTGCTCTTGGGAAGAGGATGATTGATCTCATAATTATTTGTGTGGAGACACTAAAGCAAGTATGTAGATGCTTATTGGAGAATAAGTTCACTGAACGTGGCTCGCTAAGGAATACCTAATGGAGTTTTACTCGCCTGTCAATAAGAATTCCTATAGTGATAGTAGTACAAGTGATCCTTCGACTTGAGATCATCATAGTATCTTGTGTATGATGAGTTATACTTTGACATGTCCCTTAAGACCTTTATGGTATATCAAAGGGTATGATTGGGTATAATAAGTTGTACATGGAGATAGGTGAATGATCAACAAAAAATCTATCACCTCTAGTAAAAGATGTGAATGTCCTATGTGATTCGATAAATGATAACTCAGTAGTCCTTGGCCAAGGCAGAATGAAATTAGAAAGGAGTTTCTAATTTGCATTATTTAGAGTTGTGCATTTGGGAATCGAAATATATATAATTAAATAAAATAAGACTTGACAGTAAATCCATGTCTTATATTTAATTGGGACATTGTATGGTAGAAAGATTGAATTGTACGGTAACTATGCACTGAAAGGTTCTTTTGTGATTAATGTTGAAATCTATATTATCTAGAAAGTCATTGATCGCTAAGGGGGCTTACCCTTATTGTAGTATAAATATTATTTATTTAAATGAATTAAATAGTTTAATTTATTTATTTAAATAAGATTAGAATTGTTCTAATTGATTTATTCACAATCGGTTTAATATGGAGAACCTAAAGAGTCATACCGCAAAAGGAAAATATTTATTTAAGAAGTAAATTGCATAATTGTAATAATAAGTTAAGTGTATTTAATTTAATCTATGGAGATAGAATAAATTAAATAGCTTAATATTTATTATTTAATATTTTGGAAATATTAAATATAAATTAATAAGAGGAGTCTTATTATTATTATTACTATTACTATTATTTAATTCCTAATAGGGATTGAGAATTAATTAATAGAAGTACTCTCCCGTGAATTCCTAATTGGATTAGGAGCATACTTAATTAAAGGAGTTTAATTATAATAGAAACCGTAATCCTAAATAGTTTAGGGAAGGGTTATTCCTACATCTATAAATAAGAGGAGTCTTATCATAGATTAGGGTTACACACTCTTGCATTAGTTTGTGGAGAGTACTTACAATTTCTATAGAGATAGAAACGAGGGTTTTGCCAAATACCCAACTTCTTGAATATTTGTTCTTCCTTCGTGTATCACCTCTAGAGGCCAAACACTTGGGTGGCTAACGTTGATCAAAGGAAAGAATCACACCGTAGCATTCGAGGAGAACACGAAGGACTAGGAGTTGAACTTGTACCCGAGGAAGCTTTGTTCTACGAGGGTATAATTCTTATTATCTTTCTCTTTCGTTTATATCGTTAATTGAGCACATTGATCGATCATGGTGATGGTTTGTATAAAATTTTAAAATCCGTTTTATCGCGTTTCCGCCTTATTTATGTAATTTGATTGCATGCTCGCGTTATATACAAACCTAACAGTGGTATCAGAGCTTAATCATGTGCTAATTATCGATCTTGATGATTCCATGTATGAATTGATATGCGAAACGTTCGAACTTTTGGGCAAGAAAATTTTTCTGATTCTGCGTCGCGGCGCGGCCGCGCCGCTTCCAGTTCATTCTAGAGCGCGGCCGCGCCCGAACCCAGAAAAACGTTTCCTGGGGTGCAGCGCGGCCGCGCCGCTCCTAGTTCAAAATGGAGCGCGGCCGCGCCGGTGTCCAGACTTTGAAATTTTTTTGTTTTTCTCAATTAAAATAAATGGTTTATTTAATTGATAAAAGTTTATCTGGAATAGGATTTCAGATTGCTAAAATTAAAGGAGTTTAATTTGGATTTGGTTTTTGATTAAAATAAAAGAGTTTATTTTGTTTCAAAACTAAATATTAGCAAAACTTTTGCCCATTAATTGATATCAATGCATATATGGAATGGTTTTATTATTCATGGGATGAATGTTATTTATTGATACATATAGAGATATGTATGATAATAAATAGGGATTGATTATGGACTGTTGACCAATGTGTGATTGGATTTATTTTAGTGGATGCTTGAATGTATGGGTTTTTATAAATGGAGTCTGCGTACCTCGTCTTCTCTAAATTTTTCTTAATGTAAATTCTATCTCCCTCCTATGTACTTCCCCTTGACTGCTGATCAAGGTTTCTATTTATTGTAAGTAGTTTTTGTAATAGGAATAGTTAGAATTAATTTTGAAGAATTGGAGACAAAGGAGCAAGGAGCGCTTGAAGACCCGTTTGTAATGGAGCCCGGGTTTAAATGTAATAGTTATATTTAAATTTAATTCTTGCACCCTAGGTTTGACCTTTTGGTTCACTTGGTGGCTCTAGTGAACCAAACTAGAATAAAAGTCCATAATCAATCCGGGTAGAATATAGTATTCTATATGTGCATGCTTACTATATATATATTATATATTATCCAACATGCTTCACATGTAAAATAATATGACACGTATTTTATATATATATGTGCATGCGCGCTAAACAAGATGAGACTAATAATAACAAACCCCTCAAAGATATTATATTAAGTCCTAAGCGTTCAAAGATATTTGGAATATCGAACGTCGCCTTCTAGCATGGTAAAGCGATAGAGTATTAAATATTTAATATGAGTTTGTTGTGTCACACAAGGCACGTATTAAATATTTAAGATGTTGCTTTATCACATTTGATGCTTATACATAGACTGAACGATGATGTTTTGTTGTGTCACACAAGGACAGTGTTTTTCTTTCGAATATATAGAAGTGCTAGGTTGGACTTAACTTGGATAATTTTGATTCGGATGTGTCACACTTGATCAAAATAATCTAAGAGGCAAAATACAAGGAGTTACATAGTGATGTAATTGACAATAGTTGTCTACCTATTTATTTATATATAGTTTGTTGTGTCACACAAGACTATATACATTTGAAATGAGATCCTTATTCTCACTAGCAAATCTTTAATTAGATTTGCCGAACTATATAATGAGGGTAATATGGTTTGATGAAAATAGTGGGAGATACCAATTTAAAATAAAGACCTAATTTATTTTGGTAATTAATTAAATGAATGTATGCTAAAATATTGTCTATTTCACATGCAGAATTTAAAAATGTCAAACTCACTATCACTGCGTAGCATACTTGATGCTAACAAACTGACCGGACCGAATTACACGGACTGGTTAAGGAATCTGAGAATTGTTCTCACTGCTGAAAAGATTTCTTATGTCCTAAATTCGCCAGTCCCTGCAAATGTTGCAAAAACAGCCTCTGAGGAAGAGATTGCTACTTTCAGAAAGTGGCAAAATGATGCAATCTTGGCTCAATGCATCATGTTCGCATCCATGAGTAACGAGCTTCAGCGTCAACATGAAACTATGGATGCTCCTACTATATTGCTGCACCTCAAAGAGTTGTATGGTGAGCAAAGTAGGACTGCTAGATATCAGATATCTAAGGAGCTCTTCCGATCTCGTATGACCGAGGGCACTGCTGTTGAGACTCATGTCCTTAAAATGATCAATCTGATTGAACAACTTGGACAGCTTGGGTACGTGATGGATGGGGAGTTAAGTCAAGATTTGATCTTGCAGTCACTCCCGGACACCTTCTCACAATTTGTTGTGAATTTTCACATGAATAAGTTGGACGTTAGCTTGCCTGAGTTACTTAACATGCTGAAAACTGCTGAAGGTCACTTCTCATCCAACAAGAACCAAGTCTTACTAGTGGATGATTCTTCCAAGAAAAGGAAGAGGCCCAAGGTATCTTCTGAAAAGAAGAAGAACAAGAAGGCTAAGGGCACGACGAAGCTAAAGGATAAAAAGAAGCCTGATCCAGATAGCAAAGGAATTTGCTACCATTGCAATAAGCCGGGACACTAGAAGAGGAACTGCAAGGAGTATCTTGCGGGCCAAAAGAAGCTTGGAGAAGCTTCGACTTCCGATCTAGGTTTGTTCATGATTGAAATTAATTTTTCTGAAAGTCAAAATTCTACTTGGGTATTGGATACCGGCTGTAGTTCTCACATATGTAATAATATTCAGGGACTAAGCAGAAGTAGAAAGCTGAACAAGGATGAAGTCGTCCTAGAGTGGGAAATGGAGCAAAAGTTGTTGCATTAGCGGTAGGGACTTATCGTTTAGCACTGCCTTCGGGCAAGTCCATTAGTTTAAATAATTGTTATTATGTTCCGACACTCATTAGAAACATTATTTCAATTTCTGTATTAGATATGGATGGTTTTGATATTATAATAAAGAACAATAGTTGTTCTATTTATAATAAAAATGTTTTATATAATGTTGGGAACTTGCTGAATGGACTTTACATACTTGACTTACATAAAAATATACTTCAAATTGAACAAACTAAGAAAAGAAAAAGAGATGATGTTAATTATACCTTTATGTGGCATTGTAGACTCGGTCATATCAATGAAACAAGATTATCCAAGTTGCATAAAGATGGGCTTTTGGAGCTATCTGATTACGAATCATATCCAACTTGTGAATCTTGTCTCATGGGTAAGATGACTAAATCTCCTTTAAGTGGAAAAGGAGAAAGAGTTACAGAGTTGTTAGCGTTGGTACACACAGACGTATGTGGACCTATAACAACGAATGCACGAGGAGGGTATTCTTATTTTATTACTTTCACTGATGATCATTCTAGATTTAGATATGTGTATTTAATGAAATACAAATCTGAATCGTTTGAAAAGTTCAAAGAATTCAGAAATGAAGTAGAGAAACAAACTGGTAAGAGTATTAAGATTCTTTGATCGGATCGAGGAGGGGAATACTTAACTAATGAGTTTCTCAATTGTCTCAAAGAAAATGGTATAATCTCACAATGGACTCCACCAGGGACACCACAGTTGAATGGTGTATCTGAAAGGAGAAATCGAACATTGTTGGACATGGTTCGTTCCATGATGAGTTTTACCGACCTTCCAGTATCCTTCTGGGGTTATGCCCTAGAAACGGCTGCATATCTACTTAACAAGGTACCTACCAAATCCGTCCCAAAGACCCCATATGAGATATGGACAGGGAGGAAACCAAATCTTAAGTATGTTAAGACTTGGGGTTGTCCAGCTTATGTCAAAAGGTTTGAACAAGATAAGCTAAAGACTAGATTCGACAAGTGTAGATTTGTGGGATACCCTAAAGAAACTGTAGGGTATTATTTCTATCATCCTACTGATCGAAAGGTGTTTGTTGCGAAACACGCTGCCTTCTTGGAAAAGGAGTTTATCCTTGAAGGGGTCAGTGGGAGTAAGATATATCTTGAAGAAGTTCAAGAACCACAAAATACTACGGATCAAAGTCAGGTACCTGACCAAGTAGAAGAACCTACTGTACCACTAACTATTCGTAAATCTGGAAGAGTACCGAAGATACCTGATAGGTATGAATTCATCATAGATGATGATGATGAGGTACGCATCATAGATGATGATGATCCATTGACTTACGAAGAGGCTATGAGTAGTGAAGACTCAGAGAAATGGCTAGAAGCCATGAAATCCGAGATGGACTCCATGTATGAAAACCAAGTATGGACTTTGGTTTCACCACCTGAGGGCATTAAGCCTATTGGGTGTAAATGGGTCTTTAAGAGAAAGACTGGAGCAGATGGCAAGGTAGAGACCTATAAGGCCCGACTGGTTGCAAAAGGTTTCAAACAAAGACGAGTTGACTATGATGAAACCTTCTCACTAGTAGCAATGCTCAAGTCCATTCGGATTTTGCTTACAATTGTAGCTTATTATGACTATGAGATCTGGCAAATGAACGTGAAAACGGTCTTCCTCAATGGAGAGCTTGAGGAAAATGTATATATGATACAACCAGAGGGTTTTGTTTCGACGGTTGGAACAAACCAAGTCTGTAAGCTACAACGATCCATTTATGGATTGAAGCAAACTTCTCGAAGGTGGAACATCCGTTTTGATGAGATAATCAAAAGGTTTGATTTTATCAAAAACGAGGATGAACCATGTGTGTACAAGAAGGTTAGTGGGAGTGCTGTTTCATTCCTTGTATTATATGTTGATGATATATTACTGATAGGGAATGATGTTCCTATGCTACAGTCGATCAAAATTTGGTTATCTAAACACTTCTCCATGAAGGACTTGGGTAAGGCATCCTATATTTTGGGGATAAAGATCTATAGAGATAGATCTAAAAGGATGCTGGGCTTGACCCAAGGAAAGTACATTGACTCGGTGCTAAAGAAGTTTAGCATGGAAGATTCCAAGAGAGGTCTCATGTCGATGAGCCATGAAATACATCTCTCCAAGAAACAGGCCCCAAAGACACCTGAGGAGAGAGACCGGATGAGTAAGATGCACTTAGTGTAACAAGCAGATATCAGTCGAATCCAGGAGAAGAGCACTGGAAGGCTGTGAAAAACATCCTAAAGTACTTGAGAAGAACTAAGGATGTATTTCTTGTCTACGGTGGGTCTGAATTGAAACTAGAGGGCTATACAGACTCAAGTTTTCAAACAGACCAAGATGACTATAAATCCGTTTCAGGGTATGTGTTTACCTTAAACGGTGGCACAGTGAGTTGGAAGAGTTCTAAGCAGCAAACAGTTGCTGATTCAGTGACAGAGTCAGAGTACATAGCTGCAAGTGAAGCTGCAAAGGAAGCTGTTTGGATGAAGAAGTTCATAACTGAACTTGGAGTGGTTCCTAGCATTAAAGGAGCCATACCTTTATTTTGTGACAACACTAGAGCTGTTGCGCAGGCTAAGGAACCCAGGTCTCATCAGAAATCCAAACACCTGTTGCGGCGGTTTCATTTGATTAGAGAGATCATTGAAAGAGGAGATGTCACCCTGGAGCGTGTGGACTCTCAAGACAACATTGCAGATCCATTTACTAAAGCTTTAACTCAACAGCAGTTTAATCGTCACTTAGAGAAGATGGGTATTAGATACCATGGCGATTGGCTTTAGTGCAAGTGGGAGATTGAAAGTAGTATGCACACAAGCCAATCATATTTGATATGATGTAGCATATACTTTGTAATCTTATTCATTTATTAATAAAAGAATTGATTTTCTTAAAAAGGCATTTTATATTATCTACATAGTGCTGTTATATTAAATGTGATAAACCCATAGTTTTGAGCAATGCTTTTAGAATCATGATGATGATCATGCTAAAGAGATCTAAATTCTGGATAGCTCACAAACTAAAATCGTTCCTAATCGTTGGATTACTAAAAGGGGATTAGTGAATCCGGATAGATTAGTACATACGTTGCTTGCTCTTAGGAAGAGGATGATTGATCTCATAATCATTTGTGTGGAGACACTAAAGCAAGTATGTAGGTGCTTATTGGAGAATAAGTTCACTGAACGTGGCTCGCTAAGGAATACCTAATGGAGTTTTACTCGCCTGTCAATAGGAATTCCTATAGTGATAGTAGTACAAGTGATCCTTGGACTTGAGATCGTCATAGTATCTTGTGTATGATGAGTTATATTTTGACATGTCCCTTAAGACCTTTAGGGTATATCAAAAGGTATGATTGGGTATAATAAGTTGTACAGGGAGATAGGTGAATGATCAACAAAGAATCTACCACGTCTAGTAAAAGATGTGAATGTCCTATGTGATTCGATAAATGATAACTCAGTAGTTGTGTCACCCCCAAATCCGGATACTTCAACTCCACAGATTTGGTGTTAACTATAGCATACATTCATTACTAACTACCCATGATTAAGATAATATAATTAAACTGAATAAAACATCTTCCCACAAAAGGGGTTACATCTCCAATCTCTTAATCAAACAAATCCCAGGTTATCTAACCTCTATTACATCAATGCGGAATAAAAACATAAAATTTAAATAAGTCTTTTACAAAGAACTACAACAAATAAACTAAACATCTTCATTTGCTCATCTTGCCCTTGCCCTTGCTAGTGGACGGCTCATCTGATTTCTCAACCTTAGCTGCAATGTATTTAATACAAGAGTGAGCAAACAATTGCTCACAAGTATGGAAACAATAACATTTATATGATTATTGGAATAAACCTTAACTGGGAGTAATAGTTTTTCTAAAGTCAATCAATGATAAATCAAAAATCTGAAAGCTCAATAAAATACTAAACTCAAGAACTGAGTATAGATTCAAGGATAAAAATGTATCTGAGGGTCACAAGACCTCGAACTATGTCCTAGGTTAACAAGTATTTCTACCGTAACCTTTAACAGTCTTATAGACTATGGACCATCCATCTCGTACTCAGGGGGATCAGCCCTTTGTACAATGTATTGTGCACAAATATTTTAACGTTGTCGCGTAATTAATCCCCTATATTAGGGGTTGTTCATCTCAGTCTAGTATCAGAATCCGTACCAAAAAGAACTTGGTTCGGAATAATTATTAAAATATTCTAAGTCTTTAGAACGCTCATCAACTAAGGACTAGCTGAATCAATAAGGGTTTGCTAGTCACTAAAGCATTTGATTCATCAATGAAGTTATACAATGGAATTTATAATCAAAGTCTGAATAATGATCAATGATCGTATATCAAATGACTTGAATGATACATAGGTACTTGACATGATAACAACCTTGCTTGAATAACAATAAGCTAAGGTTAATAAGTTGGCTCAATGAAATTAAACTTGCTTTAACAAAATAATAAGATTAAGGGTGAAAAACTTGCCTCGAGCGTAGATTACAGATTTAAATAATGCTCGTCCCTTAATCACCCTATACATTTTGATTACAAAACGATAACGATAATTAGTTACAGATTCATATACATTTTAAGTCTCGTTCTTATCCTATTTTATTGTACCATCTCGATTGACATTCGATATTCCACAAATATTTGCTAACAACCCTCGTGGTATCTCATTGGTCATTTATTACCTCAATATAGGTTTTGAACATACATATAACAACATAGCAATATCACAAAACAAATAAATAAATTTTAATATTTATTTATTTATTTTTATTTTTTTTCAGTTACTGTTCCACCGCCGGGGCAGTGAATTTCTTAACCAAATCGTCGCCGGGGCGAGGAACATAGTTCAAATATGCCGCCGGGGCGACAAGACCGCCGGGGCGATATTTCTAGCTACATGCTTTCATGGATCAATTCATTTAAATTGGTTTATAATCATCACACAATCTCTAATTCATGCTTACTAACAACTATAACCAAGTAATTCATGTAGTTAGCATATAAATTCATACACAGTAAAATAGAAATCATATACAGAGAAGTAGAATAATAAAAATACAGTGTAGGACAAAACTAACAAGAATTATACCTTCTATTTCTTAGAAAGCTCCTTTGATTTAAGAATTTATTTCTCAAATCTTCAAGCTCCTCTCTCAATTTTCTCTTTATTCTCTGATAAACTTTTCTTCTCTTCTTCTCTGTTTTTCTTTTTCAACTGATAAACCTTTAGTTCTTTTTAACGTAACTGGGTTTAATGAGTCAGTTGAAATAACCCAAGAGTTAGACCATGTTTGGTAAACTTAATATAAAACAATAGAATTCCAAAGGCTACTAGGCTTTGTTTGGTTGAACCAAAGAAAATAATCCATTTTTTTTCAACCAAATGTCATAAGGCCCTGTTTGTTAAACAGAAATAAAACCTTTCCCATTTATTTTAATAAATCATTATATTATATAGTTTTAAATGTCACACTTTTAATTTAATTAAACTTATTATTAAATAAATTCAATCAAACCTTACTAATTAATTAATAATTCTATTTAACCAATAACAATAACACCAAATAAATTATCTTATTCAAATAAATCATTTATTCAAAAATAATCCATTTAATCATCTAATTTAATTATTAAATTAAATTAGAATAATCGTATCAAATCACAATTGCATAACATTTAACATAAATTCTTTCACCATAACTTTATAAATTATTTATTTTACTCAATAAATTAATTAATAAAAATATTTATATAACTCAATAAATATTTTTATTTAATCACAAAAATTACATTCGTTATAGTAATCCTTGGCCAAGGCAGAATGAAATTAGAAAGGAGTTTCTAATTTGCATTATTTAGAGTTGTGCATTTGGGAATCGAAATATATATAATTAAATAAAATAAGACTTGACAGTAAATCCATGTTTTATATTTAATTGGGACATTGTATGGTAGAATGATTGAATTGTACGGTAACTATGCACTGAAAGGTTCTTTTGTGATTAATGTTGAAATCTATATTATCTGGAAAGTCGTTGATCGCTAAGGGGGCTTACCCTTATTGTAGTATAAATATTATTTATTTAAATGAATTAAATAGTTTAATTTATTTATTTAAATAAGATTAGAATTGTTCTAATTGATTTATTCATAACCGGTTTAATATGGAGAACCTAAAGGGTCACATCGCAAAAGGAAAATATTTATTTAAGAAGTAAATGGCATAATTGTAATAATAAGTTAAGTGTATTTAATTTAATCTATGGAGATAGAATAAATTAAATAGCTTAATATTTATTATTTAATATTTTGGAAATATTAAATATAAATTAATAAGAGGAGTCTTATTATTATTATTACTATTACTATTATTTAATTCCTAATAGGGATTGAGAATTAATTAATAGAAGTACTCTCCCATGAATTCCTAATTGGATTAGGAGCATACTTAATTAAAGGAGTTTAATTATAATAGAAACCCTAATCTTAAATAGTTTAGGGAAGAGTTATTCCTACATCTATAAATAAGAGGAGTCTTATCATAGATTAGGGCTACACACTCTTGCATTAGTTTGTGGAGAGTATTTACAATTTCTATAGAGATAGAAACTAGGGTTTTGCCAAATACCCAACTTCTTGAATACTTGTTCTTCCTTGGTGGATCACCTCTAGAGGCCAAACACTTTGGTGGCTAACGTTGATCAAAGGAAAGAATCACACCGTAGCATTCGAGGAGAACACGAAGGACTAGGAGTTGAACTTGTACCCGAGGAAGCTTTGTTCTACGAGGGTATAATTCTTATTCTCTTTCTCTTTCGTTTATATCGTTAATTGAGCACATTAATCGATCATGGTGATGGTTTGTATAAAATTTTAAAATCTATTTTATCGCGCTTCCGCCTTATTTATGTAATTTGATTGCATGCTCGCGTTATATACAAACCTAACAATTTTTACTAACTTGCCCCTATAAATATCTTGACCACTTAACTTGTGCTGCTTGCAATCTGATCTAAATGACATGCTTGTGCTGGAGTGTGTTGAGCACAAGCTAGCACACTCCTAGCTCCATTTCCATTGGTTTAAATTTTATTTTTGATTTATTTTACTTACTAATTAAACTTAGAATTTTGTTAATCATGATTAGGATGTTTAATCATGTTTGGTAATACCTTAATTAAGCTGTTATATCATAATTAAGATTTCTCAATTCATAATTTAATGTTCTTGAATCAAATTAGGGTTTTAGGGTTCCGAATTAGGGTTTAGGGTTTTCAATTCTACAATTAGGGTTTTAATCTTTCATTTAGGGTTTTAATATAAGTTTAATGATTTATAATTAATATTATGATTCATTACTTAGAATCTAATTATATTAATTAAGATTCTTGTACAGTAATTAGAGTTTTAATTGACCAATTCGGACAACTTTTACCGATTAGGGTTTTCAAATTAGGGTTTCTAATTCAGTTTAACAAATTAAACCCTAATTAACTTATTTTAGAATTTTATCAGTTAATTTAATATTATATTAACTCCGAAGCTCGACAAATCACTTTGTCATTTCGAAGCACGACACAACAGCTTACAAAAATAATTTGCCGAGACGCTTCTCGATGAATTCACCGGAAGCACGACAAATCATTTTGTCCGTGTAAGCACGACACAGCTGCTTGGCGAAAAAATTTTTATTTGACCTAATTCTTAAATAAAATACACAATCACATAATACCAAGTCAGATCATGAAAATTCATTTATTCAACACATAATTTACATATACAAATCTTATTAGGGTTCAGAATATTACAAGTAATATATCATCCACATATAATACAAGGAATGAAACAGTGCTCCCACTAACCTTCTTGTACACACATGGTTCATCCTCATTTTTGATAAAATCAAACTTTTTGATTATTTCATCAAAACGGATGTTCCACCTACAAGAAGCTTGCTTCAATCCATAAATGGATCGTTGTAGCTTACAGACTTGGTTTGTTCCAACCGTTGAAACAAAACCCTCTGGCTATATCATATATACATTCTCCTCAAGCTATCCATTGAGGAAGGCCGTTTTCACGTCCATTTGCCAGATTTCGTAGTCATAATAAGCTGCAATTACAAGCAAAATCCGAATAGACTTGAGCATAGCTACTGGTGAGAAAGTTTCATCATAGTCAACTCCTTGTCTTTGTTTGAAACCTTTTGCAACCAGTCGGGCCTTATAGGTCTCTACCTTGTCGTCCGCTCCAGTCTTTTTCTTAAAGACCCATTTGCACCCAATAGGCTTAATGCCCTCTGGTGGTGAAACCAAAGTCCATACTTGGTCTTCATACATGGAGTCCATCTCGGATTTCATGGCTTCTAGCCATTTCTCTGAGTCTTTACTACTCATAGCCTCTTCGTAAGTCAATGGATCATCACCATCTATGATGCGTACCTCATCATCATCCTCTATGATGAATCCATACCTATTAGGTATCTTCGGTACTCTTCCAGATTTAAGAATAGGTTGTGGTACATTAGATTCTTCCACTTGATCAGGTACCTTACTTTGATCCGTAATATTTTATGGTTCTTGAACTTCTTCAAGATATATCTTACTCCCACTGACCCCTTCAAGGATAAACACATTTTCCAAGAAAGCAACGTGTTTCGCAACAAACACCTTTTGATCAGTAGGATGATAGAAATAATATCCTAAACTTTCTTTAGGATATCCAACAAATCTATACTTGTTGGATCTTGTCTTTAGCTTATCATGCTCATTCCTTTCGACATAAGCTGGACAACCCCAAGTCTTAACATGCTTAAGACTAGGTTTCTTCCCTATCCATAATTCATATGGAGTCTTTGGGATGGATTTAGTAGGTACCTTGTTAAGTAGGCATGCAGCCGTTTCTAGGGCATAACCCCAGAAGGATACTGGAAGGCCGGTATAACTCATCATGGAACAAACCATATCCAACAATGTTCGATTTCTCCTTTCAGATACACCATTTAACTGTGGCGTCCCTGGTGGAGTCCACTGTGAGATTATACCATTTTCTTTGAGATAATTGGGAAACTCATTGGTTAAGTATTCCCCTCCTCGATTCGATCGAAGAATCTTAATACTCTTACCAGTTTGCTTCTCTACTTCACTTTTGAATTCTTTGAACTTGTCAAATGATTCAGACTTGTATTTCATTAAATACACATATCCAAATCTAGAATGATCATCAGTGAAAGTAGTAAAATAATAATACCCTCCTCGTGCATTCGTTGTCATTGGTCCACATACGTCCATGTTTACCAACGCTAACAACTCTGTAACCCTTTCTCCTTTTCCACTAAAAGGAGATTTAGTCATCTTACCCATCAGACAAGATTCACAAGTTGGATATGATTCGTAATTAGATAGCTCTAAAAGCCCATCTTTATGCAACTTAGTTAATCTTGTTTCATTGATATGACCGAGTCTATAATGCCACATAAAGGTATAATTAATATCATCTCTTTTTCTTTTCTTAGTTTGTTCAATTTGAAGTATATTTTCATGCAAGTCAAGTATGTAAAGTCCATTCAGTAAATTTCTAACATCATATAAAATATTTTTATTATAAATAGAACAACTGTTGTTCTTTATTATAATATCAAAACCATCCATATCCAATACAGAAATTGAAATAATGTTTCTAATGAGTGTTGGAACATAATAACAATTATTTAAACTAATGGACTTGCCCGTAGGCAGTGCTAAACAATAAGTTCCTACAGCTAATGCAGCAACCTTTGCTCCATTCCCCATTCGTAGGATGACTTCTTCCCTGTTCAGCTTTCTACTTCTGCTTAGTCCATGCATATTGTTACATATGTGAGAACCATAGTCGGTATCCAATACCCAAGTAGAATTTTGACTTTCAGAAAAATTAATTTCAATCATGAACAAACCTAGATCGGAAGTCGAAGCTTCTCCAAGCTTCTCCTGCTTTTGATCCGCAAGATAATCCTTGCAGTTCCTCTTCCAGTGACCCGGCTTATTGCAATGGTAGCAAATTCCTTTGCTATCTGGATCAGCTTTCTTATTATCCTTTCCTTTCGCCTTGCCCTTAACCTTCTTCCTTTTCTTCTTTTCAGAAGATACCTTAGGCCTCTTCCTTTTCTTGGAAGAATCATCCACTAGTAAAACTTGGTTCTTGTTGGATGAGAAGTGACCTTCAGCAGTTTTCAGCATGTTAAGTAACTCAGGCAAGCTGACGTCGAACTTATTCATGTGAAAATTCACAACAAATTATGAGAAGGTGTTCGAGAGTGACTGCAAGATCAAATCATTGACTTAACTCCCCATCCATCACGAACCCCAGCTGTCCAAGTTGTTCAATCAGATTGATCATCTTAAGGACATGAGTCTCAACGGTAGTGCCTTCGGTCATACGAGATCGAAAGAGCTCCTTAGATATCCGATATCTAGCAGTTCTACTTTGCTCACCATACAACTCCTTGAGGTGCAACAGTATAGTAGGAGCATCCATAGTTTCATGCTGACGCTGAAGCTCATTTCTCATGTATGCGAGCATGATGCATTGAGCCTGCATCATCTTGCCACTTTTTGAAAGTAGCAATCTCTTTCTCATAGGCTGTTTCTGCAACATTTGCAGGGACTGGCGAATTTAGGACATAAGAAATATTTTCAGCAGTGAGAACAATTCTCAGATTCCTTAACCAGTCCGTGTAATTCGGTCTGGTCAGTTTGTTAGCATCAAGTATGCTACGCCATGATAGTGAGTTTGACATTTTTAAATTCTTCATGTGAAATAGACAACATTTTAGCATACATTCATTTTATTAATTACTAAAATAAATTAGGTCTTTATTTAAATTGGTATCTCCCACTATTTTCATCAAACTATATTACCCTCAATATATAATTCGACAAATCTAATTAAAGATTTGCTAGTGAGAATAAGGATCCCATTTCAAATGTATATAGCCTTGTGTGTGCACAACAAACTATATATAAATAAATAGGTAGACAACTATTGCCAATTACATCACCATGTAACTCCTTGTATTTTGCCTCTTAGATTATAATGGTCAAGTGTGTGCACATCCGAACTAAAATAATCTAAGTTAAGTCCAACCTAGCACTTTCATATATGTGTAGAGAAAAAGACCGCCCTTGTGTGTGCACAACAAAGCAGTAATGTTTAATTCCTTAATAAGCATCAAATGTGATAAAACAACATCTTATATATATAATACTCGTCTTGTGTCTGCACAACAAACTCATATTAAATATTTAATACTCTATTGTTTTACCATGCTAGAAGGCGACGTTCGATATTCCAAATATCTTTAAACGCTTAGGACTTAATATTATTTCTTTGAGGGGTTTGTTATTATTTGTCTCATCTTGTTTAGCGCGCATGCACATATATATAAAATACACGTCATATTATTTTACATGCGAAGCATGTTGGATAATATATATATATATATATATATATATATATATATATATATATATATATATATAATAAGCATGCACATATAGAATACTATATTCTACCCGGATTTGTGACGAACGAGAATTTTGTAACTTAATTTAAATATTTATTAAGTTGAATAAATATTTTTCGATGATTTGATTGTTGAATTAATTGATTTATTGATGATGAAATTGTGGTAGATTAATTTAATTATATATGTTACATTAGTTAAATTAATGTGGAGAACTTTTATATTTAAAGTATGCGTTTAATTGAATTTATTTGATTAAATGCATTATTTAAATAAGTATAATGTTATTTCTAATTAATTTAATATTAATTAGAGGTTTAATAATTTGTCATTACTAATAAAGGAGAATTTTTATTTATGTGACTATGTGATTTAATGTGAAATCATTTTATTTTATTTAATTGATTTTAGTAAGATTATTTAATCAATTTAAATATGTGACATGAACTATATTATAAGCTATTTATTAAAATAAATTAGAAATGAGGAATGAATGGGTAACCAAACATGGCCTTAGTGGGAATTGGTGTCAGTTATTAACTGACACCATGTTCTGCCATTTAATTTTCACGTACGGATCATTGTTCATCAGTTTCTAAGAGTTGGCACAGAGAAAAAAAGAGAGAGATTTAAGAGAATTAGGGAATCAAGAAGAAATTTCCATTCAATTGTTGCATAATCCAAGCACTAATCAAGGTAACTCCTTGATTTCAGACTTTAATTTATATTCTTATGGGTTTTACTCCATGAACGTATGTTTTTGAGTTCTCTGTATTTTCTGTAATTTGAATTCTATGGCTAAATCTTTAAATAACTTGATGTTAAATGTTAGTAACCGTGTATATATATATGTTATATGATTTATAGATGATTTAGAGTAATTAAATCCATGAAATCATATTTATGTTAGTGTTCTGGGAGTTACAGAGTAGTTACATATGAATATGGACTGTATGTATGAATTTGATGTTTATGTTGCTAGTTAATCGGTTAAATTGATAATTTATTTTGTTTATGCATGTAAAAATGAAGGAAACAAGATTTAAACGGATTGATTTGGTGTCATAACGAACCTGTTATGTGTGATTTCATGAAATTTGAAGAAACTTTGATAAAATGACAGAAACCTCAAATTTTGGTTCTTAGATTCATGGTTTATGTGATTTAAGTTGTTAGAATTATGCTAGAAGGCTTGGGTAGCGATTATATATGAATTATAGTAATTGGGTATGTTTAATTTGATGTAAGAATAAGAAGATTAGAAATTTTTGGTCTGTTTCTGTGTTCTTCGCGAACTGTAGAGTCTGAAATTCGAGTTTCTCGCCCCGGCGATCTCAATGAGCTGAGTTTCTCGTCCCGGCGGGAGCTCGCCCCGGCGAGCTCATTGAATTGAGTTTTCTCGCCCCGGCAAAGTCTCACCCCGGCGAGAAAACTGTGAAGGAATTTCTCGTCCCGGCGAGAAATTTTGTAAAGGAATTCTCGCCCCGGCGAGCTCAGTGCAGGAAGTGTTAAATTTTTTTTACTTTCTTTGTAGATATGCTATGTCACCCTATGCATGTTTAAAACTTAGATTAATATGTTAAACGAATATCAAGATGTTGAGTTTTAGGAATTCTTAAGTATGATATTGCTATGATTAAGTTTACAACTTCGGAAGCGAGATTAATAACCAGAAAACAGTTTAGGTATTAAAATGAAAGTTTGATGTAAATGAATCCTGAAGTGTTTATAAACTGTAACTAATCTTGTTACTGCTTTATAAACCGGATGTATAGGTTGATTAAAAGGACGTGAATTTTTAATTTGTAATCTACGCACAAGGCAAGTTTTCTACTCTTAATCTTTTATTTTATCGAAAGCAAGTTTACTATCTCTAATCTTGTTATTTCATTGAAAACAAGTATTTTATCCTTATTATTTCTACGCAAGTTCCTGAAACTCATCCTTTTATCATGCAAGCTTCATAATGCTATTACTTACTTGAGAAACTTCTTAATTCTATGTTATTCAATTGTATCTTTTGTGAGATTCAGTCTTTGATTCTCGAACATTTATTATATCTTATTGAACCTTGATTGACTAACAAACCCTTATTGATTCGACTAGTCCATAGTTGATGAGCGTTCTAAATTCTAGAAACGTTATTGAAGTAAATCCAAACCAAACTTCCTTTGGTGCGTACTCCGATATCAAACTAAGATGAACAACCCTTATATATGGGATTTTATTTACGCGTTAGCGTTAAAATGTTGTGCACATACATGGTACAAAGGGCTGATCCCCCTGAGTATGAGAAGTAAGGTCCATATAGTCTTACGACTGTTAAAGGTTTAAAGTAGAAATACTTGATAACCTGAGACATAGTTCGTGGTTTTAAGACCCTCAGACGTTCTTTTGAATCTTGTCTTATATTCTTGACTCAAAAGTTGAACCTTCGATTATTCGATATCCATTGTTTATTCGCATGTTATTATTATTGTTTTATTGTGTTACTTGCTGAGCAATTGTTGCTCGCCCTTGCATAATGACATTGCAGCTAAAGTAGAAAGAGTTGATGACACTACAAGAAATTAGGGATGTAGTGAAGGAAATTTTGTGAAGGAATTCATTCCTTCACATGAGGAGTTTTCTAGTGAAGGAACAATGAAGGAAAAAAAAGTAGTGACAATATAGTTATTAGCGAAAGAAACTTCCTTCACAATTTATATTTTTTTCCTCGCAAAATTGAGGTGGTAGAATGATATTTGGCGCTAATTTATGTTAAATATTTGCGAGGAAAAAAATAATTAATGAAGGAATTATTACTCACTATATGTTATTGTTCATAGGTTTTTTGCGAGAGATAAAATTGGTCGTTTTTTGTTCTAAATAATTTTTTTAGAATTAATTATGGTGAATATAAATTGTAATATAAATACATTAAATTTTTTATAGTAGTAAATTTACTTTTAATAACACTTTTTAAGTAACTTACAATATCAACTATTTATTTTAATAAACTATAAAGTAAAAATTTTACACTACATTAAACTTTAAAATTTCGTACATTGATCATGACAACAAAAAAAAAGAGAAAAAAGAAGAAGATATATAGTGGTGCTCTTTAATTTGTGGAATATATAGAGTACAGATGCCAAAAAAAAATACCCATATGTTCTACAGAAAGAATTAAGTTTAAGTTTGTTCTTTAATTTATAATATACCACAATTCAATTTGTAATGTAATTAATATTTTAATAAAAAGTTAATATTATTAATAATTTTTAAGCAATATACAATATTAATTAAAATATTAGTTATAATAAATATTGTAAATTGACAATAAAAAACTATAATAATTATGACTTTTTTGTCAATTAGATTACAAATGTTAAGTTTTTGAATCAGGGAGGCTGCGCCAGGGAGCTCAGCAAGGCCTCCATCAGAGTCAGAGAGGCTGCGCCAGCATCCAGGGAGCTTAGCGAGGCCTCCATCAAATCAGAGAGGTTGCGCTGGCATCCAGGGAGCTCAGATCGCTTCCTTCATGCAATCCGACCCTTCTTCATTCCAACCTTCATAACTTCTTTTCTAGACGTCCAAATGAGTCCATTTCAGACTCTATGGACTCCTAAGACATATGGCTACAACATATCAAAAATGTAGAGCTACCCATTAACATTAACATGGCCAAATCTTAGGCCAAAGTACTAAGTTATTACTCTGTTCTTGGTGTTCTTGGTGTTCTTCACCAAAATCATCATCAAATCTTTGTTTTAACTCGTTTTTACTCCATTTCTATTAGGTATATATATAGCGCGAACATGCAATCAAATTACATAAATAGTGCGGAAGCGCGATAAAACGGATTTTAAAATTTTTATACAAACCATCACCATGATCATCCTTGTATTCAATTATCAATTAAACGAAAGAGATAGAGATATAGAATTACACCCTCATCAATCAAAGCTTCCTCATGTACAAGTTCACCTCCAATTCCTTCGCGTTCTCCTTGAATTTCACCGATAGGATTCCTTCCTTTGATCAACGTTAGCCACCCAAGTGTTTGGCCTCTAGAGGTGATCCACCAAGGAAGAATAGTTGTTCAAGAAGATGGGTGTTGGTAAAACCCTAGTTTCTATCTCTATAGAAATTGTAGGTACTCTCTCTCTCCAATTCTCATGGAAGAGTGTGTAACTCTCTAACAGTCTAACTGTCTAACCCTAAATCATGATAAGACTCCTCTTATTTATAGATATAGGGAACCCTCCTAAACTATTTAGGATTAGGTTTTTTTATTTTAATTAAACTCCTTTAATTAATTAAACTCCTAATCCAATTAGGAATTTATTAGAGAGTACTTCTATTAATTAATTCTCAATCCCTATTAGAAATTAAATAATAGTAATTGTAATAATAATAATAAGACTCCCCTTATTAATTTATATTTAATATTTCCAAAATAATAAATAATAAATATTAAGCTATTTAATTTATTCTATCTCCATAGATTAAATTAAATACACTTAACTTATTATTACAATTATGTCATTTACTTCTTAAACAAATATTTTTCTTTTGTGGTGTGGCCCTTTAGGTTCTCCATATTAAATCGATTGTGAATAAATCAATTAGAACAATTATAATCTTATTTAAATAAATAAATTAAACTATTTAATTCATTTAAATAAATAATATTTATTCTACAATAAGGGTAAGCCCCCTTAGCGATCAACGACTTTCCAGATAATATAGATTTCAACATTAATCACAAAAGAACCTTTCAGTGAATAGTTACCGTACAATTCAATCCTTCTACCATACAATGTCCCAATTAAATATAAGACATGGAATTACTGTCAAGTCTTATTTTATTTAATTATATGTATTTCGATTCTCAAATGCACAACTCTGATAATGCAAATTAGAAACTCCTTTCTAATTTCATTCTGCTTTGGCCAAAGACTTCTGAGTCGTCATTTATCGAATCACATAGGATATTCTCTACTTTTACTAGAAGTAGTAGATTCTTTGTTGATCATTCACCTATCTCCATGTATAACTTATTATACCCAATCATACCCTTTGATATACCCTATAGGTCTTGAGGGACATGTCAAAGTATAACTCATCATACACAAGATACTATGATGATCTCAAGTCCAAGGATCACTTGTACTAATATCACTAGAGGAATTCCTATTGACAAGCGAGTAAAACTCCATTAGGTATTCCTTAGCGAGCTACGTTCAGTGAACTTATTCTCTAATAAGTACCTATATACTTGCTTTAGTGTCTCTACACAAATGATTATGAGATCAATCATCCTCTTCATAAGAGCAAGCAACGTATGTACTAATCTATCCAGATTCACTAATCCCCTTTTTAGTAATCCAACGATTAGGAACCATTTTAGTTTGTGAGCTATCTAGAATTTAGATCTCATTAGCATGATCACCATCATGATTCTAAAAGCATTGCTCAAAACTATGGGTTTATCACATTTAATATAACAACATCATGTAGATAACGTAAAATGTCTTTAACAAACGAATAAGATTACAAAGTATATGATACATCATATCAAATATGATTGGCTTGTGTGCATACTACTTTCAATCTCCCACTTGCACTAAAGCCAATCGTCATGGTATCTAATACCCTTCTTCTCTAAGTGACGATCATCCTGCTGTTTGGATAAAGCTTCAGTAAATGGATATGTAATGTTGTTCTTGAGAGTCCACTATCTCTATAGTGACTTATCCTCTTTCAATGATTCCATTAATCAAATGAAAATGCCGCAACACATGTTTGAATCCAAGATGAGACTTAGGAACTATTTCTAGTTCTGTAATGAACTTTTTATCCAAACAATCAAACTTGCAGCTTCATTTACAGCTATATACTTTGTCTTTATCACTAAACCAGCAACTCTTTGTTGTTTGGAACTTTTCCAATTCACTGCACCACCTTTCAAGGTAACGATTTACTTTAAAGTGGATTTGTTATAGTCTTGGTCAGTCTGAAAAACTTGAATCTGTTAAGCCCTCTAGTTTTTTATTCAAACCTACCATGAATCATGATCACATCTTCAGTACAGGTTAAGTACCTAAAGATGTTTATCACTGTCTTACAGTGATCATCTTCAGAATATGACTGATCAACATCAAGCCTATTATATTCATTGCATACATGATAGTAACTCATGCGATCTCTCTTTCAATTGGGGACAATTTTAGGGAGATACACTCCATGGCTCATCATCATGAGACCTCTCTTGGAGTTTTCCATGCTAAACGCCTTTAGCATCAAATGAATATACGTTCCTTGGGTCAAGTCGAACATCCTTTTAAATCTATCTATATAGATTTATATCCCCAATTTATAGGATGCTCCTCCCAAGTCATTCATGGAGGAATATTTAGACAATTTTATCTTTACTTATTGTAGCATTGGTGTGTTATTCCTTATCAGTAGTATATCAACATATAATACCAAGAATGTCACGGCGCTCCCACTGACCTTTTGTACACACTAGGTTCATTCTCGTTTTTGATAAAATCAAACTCTTTTGATTGTCTCATCAAAATGAATGTTCCATCTTTGAGAAGCTTGCTTCAATCCATCAATGGATCATTGTAGCTTAGAACATGATTTGCTTCAACCTTTAAAATAAATTCTTCTGGTTGTATCATACTTACATTCTCCTCAAGTCTTCATTGAGGAAGGACGTCTCTACATCCATTTTGCCAAATTTCGTAATAAGCTGCAATCACAAGCAAAATCCAAATGGACTTGAGCATTACCCAGTAATAAGGTTTTATCATAGTCAACTCCTTGACTTGAAAAACCTTTTAAACAGGTCTAGTCTTATAGGTCTCCACCTTGCCACTTGCCTCAATCTTTCTCTTAAAGACTCATATACACCCTTTAGGCATTATGCCTTTCGGTGGAGTAACCAAAGTCTATACTTGGTTCTCATACATGGAGTCCATTTCGGATTTCATGGCCATCTGCCATTTCTCTGAGTGTCTTCTACTCATAGCCTCATCGTATATAACTGGATCATCATCTTCTATGATGCGTACCTCATCATCATCCTCTATGATGAATCCATACCTCCCAGGTATCTACGGTACTCTTCCAGACTTACGATTCGGTTGTGGTACAATAGGTCTATCTACATGTTCCTCGGTTCGACTTAAAGTGCTTTGTGGTTCTTGAACTCCTTCAAGATCTATTACCCTCCCACTAGCTCCTTCAATGATAAACACATTTATCTAAGAAGGCAGCATGTAGGATTATAGTAAGAATACCCTAAACTTTCTTTAGGATATCCCACAAATCTGCACTTGTCAGATTTTGTCCAAAACTTATCTTTGAAACCTTTTCACATAAGCTGGATAACCCCTTATCTTAACATACTTAAGAGTAGGAATCCTCCCTATCCATAACCTTTATGGAGTCTTGGGCTTGGATTTTTGAGGTTACCTTATTTTGTAGATATGCAGCCGTTTCTAGGGCATAACCCCAGATGGATACTAGAATGTCGGTAAAAATCATTATGGACTGCACCATGTCCAACAAGGTACAATTTCTCCTTTTAGATACACCAATCAATTATTGCGTATCAGGAGGTGTCCATTATGAGAAAATACCATTTTGAGATGATCTAGAAACTTATTGCACAAGTATTCCTTCCTCGATCTGATCAAAGAATCTTAATACTTTGTCAATATGTTTCACTTCTAAATTCTTTGAACCTTTCGAATGATTCAGACTTGTATTTCATCAAATACACATATTCAACTCTTTGAATGATCATCTCCTTTTCTTTTACTAGTTTGTTCAATTTGCAAAAAAAAATTTCATGTAAGTCAAGTTTACAAAGTCCATCAAGTGATCTTCCAGTTTCAAACAAAACATTATCATTATAAATAGAACAACAATTGTTCTTAAATATAATACCAAAACCTTCCTTGTCCAACAACGAAAGTTCTAATATTTCTAATGAGAACTGGAACATAATAACAACTTATTAACTTAATAGACTTGCCCATAGGCAATGCTAAACTATAAGTTCCTATGATTAATGCAGCAACCTTTTCTCCATTCCCACACATAAGATTACTTACTCTTTGTTTAGCTTTCTACTTCTGTTTAGTCTCTGCATTGGATTGCATACGTGAGAACTACAGCCGATATCCAATACCCAAGTAGAACCTTAACTTACAGAAAGATTTATTTTTAATCATGAACAAACTTATATCTGTAACCGAAGCTTCATTAAGCTTCTTCTGGTTAGCCTCTGTAAGATTCTCCTTACAGTTTTCTTTTCCAGTGTACAGGCTTATTGTAGTGGAAGAAAACTCCTTTGCTATCTACACCAGTCTTGTTCTTAGTGTCCTTAGTTATTGCCTTTCTTTATACCTTCTCTGAATTGTTCTTCTTTTAAGAAGATCCTTTGGCCCTCTTCCGCTTCCTGGAAGAATCATCTACCAGTAAGACTTGGTCTTTCTTGGTTGGAAAGTGACTCTTTACAGTTTTCAACATGTTTAAGCAACTCAGGCAGGCTGACATATAGCTTGTTCATGTGGAAATTCACAACAATTTGTGAGAAAGAGTCTGGAAGTGATGACAAGATCAAATCTTGGATCAACTCTCCATCCATTAAAACCCAGTTGTCCCAATTGTTCAATCAGATTGATCATTTTGAGGACATTTGTCTATACTGTAGTGTCGCTGGTTATTCTAGATCGGAAGAGCTCCTTAGATATCTGATATCTAATAGTCCTACTTTTCTCACCATTCAACTCCTTGAAGGTGTCGGAGTACAGTAGGAGCATCCATAGTTTCATGCTGACGCTGAAGCTCATTACTCATGGATGCGAGCATGATGCATTGAGCCAACTGTGCATCATCTTGCCACTTTCTAAAAGTAGCAATCTCTTCCTCAGAGGTATTGTCTGCAACCATTGCAGGGATAGGCATATTAAGGACATAAGTTAGCTTTTCAGCCTTGAGAACTATTCTCAAATTCTTTAACCAGTCCTTTTAATTTGGTCCGGTTAATTAGCGTCTAATATGCTACACAGTGATAGTGAATTAGACATTGTAAAATTCTGTAAAATGAATTTGTAATTTAACAATATTTTAGCATACATTCATTTTAATTAATTACCAAAATAAATTAGGTCTTTATTTTAAATTAGTATCTCCCACTATTTTCATCAAACTATATTACCCTCATTATACAGTTCGACAAATCTAATTAAAGATTTACTAGTGAGAATAAGGATCCCATTTCAAATGTATATAACCTTGTGTGACACAACAAACGATATATAAATAAATAGGTAGACAATTATTGTCAATTACATCACTATGTAACTCCTTTTAATTTGCCTCTTAGATTATTTTGATCAAGTGTGACACATACGAATCAAAATTATCCAAGTTAAGTCCAACCTAGCACTTCCATATATTCGAAAGAAAAACACTGTCCTTGTGTGACACAACAAAACAGCATCGTTCAGTCTATGTATAAGCATCAAATGTGATAAAACAACATCTTAAATATTTAATACTTGCCTTGTGTGATACAACAAACTCATATTAAATATTTAATACTCTATCGCTTTACCATGCTAAAAGGCGACGTTCGATATTCCAAATATCTTTGAACGCTTAGGACTTAATATAATTTCTTTGAGGAGTTTGTTATTATTTGCCTCATCTTGTTTAGCGCGCATGCACATACATATATAAAATACGCGTCATATTATTTAACATGCGAAACATGTTGTATAATATATAATATATACATAGTAAGTATGCACATATAGAATACTATATTCTACCCGGATTGATTATGGACTTTTATTCTAGTTTGGTTCACTAGAGCCACCAAGTGAACCAAAGGTCAAACCTAGGGTGCAAGAACAAAATTTAAATATAACTATTACATTTAAACTCGGGCTCCATTACAAACGGGTCTTCAAGCGCTCCTTGCTCCTTTGTCTCCAATTCTTCAAGTAATTCTAACTAAATCTATTACATAAACTATTTACAATAAATAGAAACCTTGATCAGTAGTCAAGGGGAGGTACATAAGGGGAAGATAGAATTTACATCAAGAAAAACTAGAGAAGACGAGGTACGCAGACCCCATTTATAAAAACTCATTCATTCAAGCATCCACTAAAATAAATACAATCACACATTGGTCCGTAGTCCATAATCAATCCCTATTTATTATCATACATATCTCCATATGTATCAATAAATAACATTCATCTCATGAATAATAAAACTATTCCATATATGCATTGATATCATTTAATGGGCAATTAAAAGTTTACTAGAAATCCAATTTTGAAACAAAAATAAACTCCTTTATTTTAATCAAAATTTAAATCATAATAAACTTATTTATTTTATTTTATCCAATTTTTGAATAAAAATAAACTCCTTTATTTTTAATCAAATTCTAAATCAAAATAAACTCTTTTATTTCAATTAACATGGAATCCAATTTCAAGTTCAAAATAAACTCCTTTATTTTAACTTAAAATTGCTTGAAAAAATAAAATATGTTAAATCATATTCCTTATCAAAATAAACATCTTTATTTTTAAGGAAACATGAAATCATATTCCATATGTGAATAAACTCTTTTATTCTAGGAAACGTAAAATTCCAAGTTCAAATAAAACTTTTAATTTTAATTATATTCCAATTCAAAATAAACATTTTATCTTAATTGAAAATAAATAAAATCAAAATAAAAAAATTTCAAAATCTGTAGACCGGCGCGGCCGCGCTCCAAAATGAACTAGGATCGGCGCGGCCGCGCTGCATCCCCAAAAACGATTTCTGGGTTCAGGCGCGGCCGCGCCGCGTAGCAAACTTCGAAATTTTTTTTTTGCCCAGAAAATCGATCCAATCGCATACTCATACATACATGGAATCATAATAATCGATAATTAGCACAAGGTTAGGCACTGATACCACTGTTATGTTTGTATATAGCGCGAACATGCAATCAAATTATATAAATAGTGCGGAAGCGCGATAAAACGGATTTTAAAATTTTTATACAAACCATCACCATGATCATCCTTGTATTCAATTATCAATTAAACGAAAGAGATAGAGATATAGAATTATACCCTCGTCAATCAGAGCTTCCTCAGGTACAAGTTCACCTCCAATTCCTTCGCGTTCTCCTTGAATTTCACCGATGGGATTCCTTCCTTTGATCAACGTTAGCCACCCAAGTGTTTGGCCTCTAGAGGTGATCCACCAAGGAAGAATAGTTGTTCAAGAAGATGGGTGTTGGCAAAACCCTAGTTTCTATCTCTATAGAAATTGCAAGTACTCTCTTTCTCCAATTCTCATGGAAGAGTCTGTAACTGTCTAACAGTCTAACTGTCTAACCCTAAATCATGATAAGACTCCTCTTATTTATAGATATAGGGAACCCTCCTAAACTATTTAGGATTAGGTTTTTTTATTTTAATTAAACTCCTTTAATTAATTAAACTCCTAATCCAATTAGGAATTTATTAGAGAGTACTTCTATTAATTAATTCTCAATCCCTATTAAGAATTAAATAATAGTAATTGTAATAATAATAATAATAAGACTCCTCTTATTAATTTATATTTAATATTTCCAAAATATTAAATAATAAATATTAAGCTATTTAATTTATTCTATCTCCATAGATTAAATTAAATACATAACTTATTATTACAATTATGTCATTTACTTCTTAAACAAATATTTTCCTTTTGCGGTGTGACCCTTTAGGTTCTCCATATTAAACCGATTGTGAATAAATCAATTAGAACAATTATAATCTTATTTAAATAAATAAATTAAACTATTTAATTCATTTAAATAAATAATATTTATTCTATAATAAGGGTAAGCCCCCTTAGCGATCAATGACTTTCCAGATAATATAGATTTCAACATTAATCACAAAAGAACCTTTCAGTGAATAGTTACCGTACAATTCAATCCTTCTACCATACAATGTCCCAATTAAATATAAGACATGAAATTATTGTCAAGTCTTATTTTATTTAATTATATGTATTTCGATTCTCAAATGCACAACTCTGATAATGCAAATTAGAAACTCCTTTCTAATTTCATTCTGCTTTGGCCAAAGACTTATGAGTCGTCATTTATCGAATCACATAGCTCTCCTTTTACTAGAAGTGGTAGATTCTTTGTTGATCATTCACCTATCTCCATGTATAACTTATTATACCCAATCATACCCTTTGATATACCCTATAGGTTTTAAGGGACATGTCAAAGTATAACTCATCATACACAAGATACTATGATGATCTCAAGTCCAAGGATCACTTGTACTACTATCACTAGAGGAATTCCTATTGACAAGCGAGTAAAACTCCATTAGGTATTCCTTAGCGAGTCACGTTCAGTGAACTTATTTTCTAATAAGCACCTACATACTTGCTCTAGTGTCTCCACACAAATGATTATGAGATCAATCATCCTCTTCATAAGAGCAAGCAACGTATGTACTAATCTATCCGGATCACCATCATGATTCTAAAAGCATTGCTCAAAACTATGGGTTTATCACATTTAATATAACAGCATCATGTAGATAACGTAAAATGCCTTTAACAAACGAATAAGATTACAAAGTATATGCTACATCATATCAAATATGATTGGCTTGTATGCATACTACTTTCAATTCCAATTGGGTTAACTTCATAACCCATGGAACTACAATATTATAACATCAGACAAACTAAACAAACACAGAATCATAGTTACATGTCCTTTAAAATTCATCTGAATGTCCTTTTGTCCAAAAATGTCCAAAGTTCATGTTCTTCATCCTTTAAGCATAGATATAGATTTCTTTCATTCTTGGTCTATTTTTAAGTTATTAAGGGTTTATATAACTTCTGAACATCATTCTCAACCGTTCATAACAAATAACAACAACAAGAATCGCAACCAAGCCACCCCATAAGCATAAAAGCTTTAAAACCATAAAAACTAGAAAAACCTAACCACAATCAAATGGAATGGATTTAGGTTGATGATTTACCTCTATAAATCCCTTCTAAGTGTTAAGAAGACTAGTTAGGCTTGGCTTGAGTGCTTGTTCTTGCTTGGCTTTTCTTTTCTTCTATTCTTCTTCCTCCCGTGCTCCTTCCTTCTTTTTCTTCTTCAATACTCTCTCTCCCTATACTATTCTCTCTCTAGAACTTCTTCCTTGCTTCTGCAGCTATTTGGAAATAGTGTGGAAGGAATATTGGAATGGAATGGGAGATCGAATAGAGGCTTCGGGAGAATGGAGGGAGTTCACCCAAGCTCTCTTCCTCTCTTTCTCTTCTTCCCCTGTAATTCTCTCTCTCTAATCCTTGCAATTGGTCTGCTGAAATGAAAATGAAATAAGGAAGAGAATGATTTTTTGGAGAATGGAAGTGTGGCACCCGAGCTTCCTTGGTAGCACAAATGAGAATAAATGTTGGCCAATGCAATAATCAATACATGGAGCTTTGCACACTCCTCCCCCTGCCGACCACTCCCCCTTGCCCAAATTCTATTGGTTCACATGTCCCCTTTTCTATTCTTATTGGTCAAGAGTGTTTACTTGCTTCCCATATTAGTAACAAACCACAATTAATACACCCATTTGGTCTCTCCAATACCCGAATACTCCTTCATTTGAACCAAATTTGCTCAATAACTCTATCCATAATTAAAATGGATATTACCATAAAATATTGGGATAGGTAAAAATAATAAATACGGGGTTTGTCCATTTATTCGGAACACCCATATTAAACATTTTGGATACTAATTAAATCACGAATGAGCTCAAATAAAATTCCTAACACTTGGAAAAATTATTTCTTCGCATATACGTTCTAACGAAATTTCTCAAACTCGAAAAAGACGCAAAAATATTTTTGGCATGAATAGTGTCACGTGAATAGTGTCTCGAGAAACGTGCCTCGTGAATAGTGATTTTGTGATATTATACGAAATCAATTTATTCGCTTATGCGAAACTTACGACACATAAAATTCGTGCATTCACATAATCTAGGTTATAATATAACATTTAAACACATCATACAAAAATAAAAAATTTAATATATTCCATAATATTAATAAACTCAAATTACAAGGGTGCTCTCGATTCGTGATCGTTACATTCTTCCTCCTTTCTTCTTCTTTATCATCATTACAACTCACTCCGAACTTAAATTTGAGTTTTTGAGTTCCTTCTATACCATTATACGATTCGTCAGTTAGTCCATACTAATTAAATTAATTAGTTTTGACTAACTATTTGTCCATATCTCATCACTTAATCGATAATAAATATATAATACACATATATTTATTCACCTATCCCATAACTCATGTAAACATATACATAACACCTGTATATTTTACATTCAACTCTCTACACCTCATAATAAGAATTTTATTAAATCCTTATTTCAATATTATTCTGAAATTCTGGGTTGTCATATTCTTCCCCTCTTATAAGGATTCCGTCCTCAAAATCACCGAAAAATCCTTACTCGGTCCGCGTATGTAACGAATGCAATTTTTGTGATTAAATAAAAATATTTATTGAGTTATATAAATATTTTTATTAATTTATTGAGTTAAATAAATAATTTATAAAAGTTATGGTGAAAGAATTTATGTTAAATTTTATTCAATTGTGATTTGATGCGATTATTCTAATTTAATTTAATAATTAAATTAGATGATTAAATAATTTATTTGACTAAATGATTTATTTGAATAAGATAATTTATTTGGTGTTATTGTTATTGGTTAAATAGAATTATTAATTAATTAGTAAGGTTTAATTGAATTTATTTAATAACAAGTTTAATTAAATTAAAAGTGTGACGATTAAAACTATATAATATAATGATTTATTAAAATAAATGGAAAGGGTTTTGTTTTTTTTTGTTTTAACAAACAAGACCTTGTGACCCTTGATTAGGAAAAAAGGGTTATTTTGTTCTTATTCAGCCAAACGAAGCCTTATGCCTTTTAGGATTCCATTTTTTTTATTTTTGAGTTGGCCAAACATGGCCTAACTCTTGATTTCCTCAACTGATCAATTGAAGTCTGAGTACGTTAAAATAAGGTTCATCAGTTAAAAAAAAGAAAGAAGAAAGAGCAGAGCTTGAGAGTTCAGAGAAAAAGAGAGAGTAAGAATAGAGAGAAATTGAGAGAAGAGGTTGGAGATTGGAGAGAAGAATCAAAAGAGAAGTCACCAAGTTCTCTAGGCAATAGAAGGTATAATCTCTTTTAAATTTTATTAATAGTTTTGTTTCATTTCACTGTATATGGTTTTTAGTTTCATGTAGGTGAATTATTTGCTAAAAGCATGAATTAGTTGATGTGATTGATAGTAAACAAGTATTAGATGATTCCATGATGATTATAAACCAATTTAAATGAATTAATCCATGAAAGCATGTTTTAAAATTGAGTTTTTGGTTTACAGAGTTCTACTTTCATGTATGGTATATATGAATGAAAATTGATGCTTAAATTGGTTATTAATCGGTTAATTGATATTTGGTTACGATAATATGATGAAAAATGAAAAGAATGCAAGTAGAATGGATTAAAATGGTTGAAAGATGTTGTCACAGTGTTTAATTTTATTAAATGGCTAAAACATGAATATTTGGTTTAAACAGAGAATTTTTGGTTCAATTTGGTTGGTTATGTGTATTATAATGGTTAGAATGTTTAGAAACATGTTGGGTAATTGTTTTATATTGTATTTGATATCTGGGTATGTTTAAATTGTGTGTTGAATGATAGAATTCGGGAAATTTGGCCAAATTTGGCCTAAGTTTTCACTGGTTCGCGAACTGTAGAAGGTGACAGTCGAGTCTACCGCCCCGGCGGTAGAAATGAACTGGAAGTCTCGCCCCGGCGGTCTTGTCGCCCCGGCGGCATATTTGAACTATGTTTCTCGCCCCGGCGACGGTTTTGTTTAGAAATCCACCGCCCCGGCGGTGGAACAGTAACTAAAAAAAAATATTAAAATTTATTTATTTGTTTTGTGATATTGCTATGTTGTTATATGTATGTTTAAAACCTATATTGAGGTATTAAATGACCAATGAGATACCACGAGGGTTGTTAGCAAATATTTGTGGAATATCGAATGTCAATCGAGATGGTACAATAAAATAGGATAAGAACGAGACTTAAAATGTATATGAATCTGTAACTAATTATTGTTACCATTTTATAATCGGAATGTATAGGGTGATTAAGGAACGTGAATTTAATCTGTAATCTACGAGCGAGGCAAGTTTTTCACCCTTAATCTTATTATTTCGTTTAAAGCAAATTTAATTTTCATTGAGCCAACTTATTAACCTTAGCTTATTATTATTCAAGCAAGGTTGTTATCATGTCAAGTACCTATGTATTATTCAAGTCATTTGTTATGCGAGCATTGATCATTATTCAGACTTTGATTATAAATTCTATTGTACAACTTCATTGATGAATCAAATGCTTTAGTGACTAGCAAACCCTTATTGATTCAGCTAGTCCTTATTTGATGAGCGTTCTAAAGACTTAGAATATTTTAAAATCTTTCCAAACCAAGTTCCTTTTGGTACGGATTCTGATGCTAAGCTGAGATAAAAAACCCTAATATAGGGGATTAATTACGCCACAGCGTTAAAATGTTTGTGCACAATACATTGTACAAAGGGCTGATCCCCCTGAGTACGAGATGGATGGTCCATAGTCTATAAAACTGTTAAAGGTTGAGGTAGAAATACTTGATAACCTAGGACATAGTTCGAGGTCTTGTGACCCTCAGATACACTTTTAATCCTGAATCTATATTCAGTTCTTGAGCTAAGCTTTCCATTAAGCTTTTAGATCTTGACTAGTTATTGATTGAATTCAGGAAAACTATTATACCTCAGTTGAAATCTTCTTCATTGGTTATTCAATTGTTATTGTTATCACACTTGTGGGCAATTGTTTGCTCACTCTTGCGCTAAAACATTGCAGCTAAGGCAGAGAAATCGGACGAGCCGTCCACGAGCAAAGGCAAGGGCAAGATGCCAAAGTAGCAAGGGATTTACTATCCACTTGATGTTTATTTGTAACAAAACTTATTTAAACTTTATGTTTTCTTCCGCATTAATATAATAGAGGTTAGATAACCTGGGATTTGTTTATCTATGAGATTGGAGATGTAACCCCTTTTGTGGGAAGATGTTTTATTCAGTTTAATTATATTATCTTGATCATGGGTAGTTAGTAATGAATGTATGCTATAGTGAACACCAAATCTGTGGAGTTGAAGTACCCGGATTTGGGGGTATCACAGGTTGGTATCAGAGCTGATAGGTTATGCACCTTTTAGGTGGGGAAAACCTTAGGGCAGTAGCCTTTTAGAAGATAGAGAATATAGTGGTGATAAACTCTTATCGAGTTCTAAGGAATGGATTACGGAAATTCATAAAAGACAATAAAATGATTATGTGCTATGTGCTTCTTTGATAACAAACTTATGTGCTCGCGAGTATTATCGGGTAGTAATTAAAACTTAAAATTTTGTTGTCAGGATGACTGATAGAGGAGAACCCAGCCAGGCTAGGGAGGAGGAGCCCCGGGATATTCATGTAGTTCGGGAGCAGCTAGTGCAGAGGGAGCCATCCCCATTGATTATGGTTGCAGGTCCCGAGTATGAGCTTGAGACAGATCCTGAGGAGGATCCTGAAGAGGTTGAGGAGGAGGAGGAAGACCCTGAGGGGATATCACTATCTTCCTTGGATGTTCAGATGTACGAGCAGGTGTATGATCGCAACATAGAGTTGCAAGATAGAGTGGAGGAGTTAGAGAGGCAGCTGGCTGAGCGACAGACTGTCTTGGAGCAGAAGAACAGTGAGATTGAGGAGCTAGATATACGTCTTAGGGACGTGGAGTGGAAGCTGGTTCATGTTGAGAGCGAAAAGGAGGAGTTAGGAGAACAGGTTATGGAACGTCAAGCCGCTCTAGAGCAGAAGGATGTCGAGATCCAGGACTTATCATCACGTCTTGCAGAGGTTGAGCAGAGACTAGCTCAGTCTGAGTACAGACGAGGATAGTTATTGGCTAGAAATAAAATTGTACGAGAAGAACTGAAAGAGGAGTCAGCTAAGCGGGTTAGAGCTGAAAACGCTGGGCTGAGGGAGGCTAATCGCGCAGATCGTGTTGAATGTGAGGTGCGGTCAAAGAAGGCCAAGATTGATGAGATGGAGTATATTTTTTACACCACAGTTGATAGAGCTCTGGATCGAGTTCATCGTCATCCAGATATGGTGGATCGAAGGATGGTGACTCGTATTATGGAGCAGGAACGCAAGGAAGCTGTGCGCCATGGGATGTCATCGTAGATAATGATTAGATATGCTAGTATGAAAATTTATGAAGTTAATAAGTTGTAAATCCCAGTTTTATATAATGGGATAGAATAATGATGTAATCCTGGAACTTTATGATGTCAGGATAGATGATATGATGTAAATAACTATGATGCTATTTTTATTATGTTTTGAAACAGTAAATGAATAAAAATGCGAAAGTTTATCAGATGTGCTATGTGTTAAGTGTTGTTTATAAATGTTTAAGCTAAGACTTAAATGTTTAAGTAATTGAGTAATAATCTAATAGCGTAAATTTTTAACAGTAAAATGCCGCCAAGAAGACAAACCCGTCAACAGACCCCTGAGGGATCCACCAATAACAACGAAGAAGCCAACGTTAATCCAATGTAGCAGCTGGTAAACTTACTAACGGGAGCATTTGCGAATCAACCCCAAGCCCAGGCCACAACTTTTAAAGATTTCAAGGCTGTTGGACCCCCAGAATTTCAAGGGTCTATGAATCCGATCGAGGCACAAACCTGGGTCATGGAGATGGAAAAGGTTTTCGACGTCGCCAGGGTCAGCGAGGACCAGAAGACTGCATTCGCGATATTTATGCTCAAATCAGAAGCAAGCTACTGGTGGCAAGCTAATAAAACCCGAGGTGGGCAAGGGATAATGCCGTGGGAGCGATTTAAGGAGATGTTTTTCGAGACCTACTTTCCGACAAGCACGCAAAATCAAATGGAGGTGCAATTTCTGGAATTGAAGCAAGGTACCATGACGGTGCCTGAGTATGCTGCAAAATTCAATGAGTTGGCGAGGTTTGCGCCATATCAAGTCAACACGGATGAGCGAAAGGCTAGAAGGTTTGAACAAGGACTGAAGCCCTGACTGTATAGCCGAGTTTCAATGTTCCAACTGAATTCATTTGCGGCAGTATTAGAAAAAGAAATAATCGCTGAAGGAGGGAGTGATGCTCTGTCTAAATACAATCAAGAGCAGAAGAAAAAGAAAAGTGAAAATGATAATAAAGCAAGTGCTAGCCATGGTGGCAGCAATCAAAAGAGAAAGTGGAGTGATAGTAACTCTGGTGGCAGTCAGCAGGGAAGTCAGAAAAGGAAGGTGGAGGTATGCAGTAACTGCGGAAAGAGCCATGTGGGTGTTTGTTTGAAGGGTAAGAGAGTGTGCTTTAACTGCGGTCAGGAGGGTCATATCGCACTGAATTGCCCTAGTCCGAAGAAGGGTGCATGTTTTATTTGCGGGTCGAAGGATCACTTTGCTCGGGATTACCCTAAGAAAGCTACAGGTGGAGCTAGTACAGGAAAGGGGAACGGTAGTGGTGGCAGTCTGACTATCACAAGACCGACGCAGCCCAATCGACCTACCACTCGAACATTCAACATGACGGTGCAGGATGCTGTGCAGTCAAAGGATGTAGTGTCAGGTATCATTCCGGTTAATAGTGTAAATGCTTACATGTTATTTGATTCGGGTGCTATTTGTTCATTTATATCCGATGATTTTGCTAGGAAATTAGAGTTACCTCAGGAAGAATTAGATTACCCCATGAATATAGAAATTGCGAATAGGGAGGTGATTCCTGTTAGGTTTGGCCACAAAAACTGTCAGGTAAATATTAAGGGTCATGTGATGACAGTAAACTTGATCCCAATTCGTCTTGGGGAGTTTGACGTTATTCTGGGAATGGATTGGCTGATCAATCATGGGGCAGTTATTGATTGTCAAAAGAAGCGTGTAAATCTTAAGACTCCGTCGAAGGTAGTGTTTTATGGCAGCAAGTCGCCTAGACAAACAAGTTGTCTGACGATGATGCAGGCCAGAAAGATGTTGAGACAAGGATGTGTAGGATATCTAGCCTATATAGTCGATACACGAAAGATGAGTGCAAAGCTGGAGGAGATACCGGTAGTTAGGGATTTTGCGGATGTGTTTCCTGATGATTTGCCAGGATTACCGCCAGATAGAGAAATAGAGTTTGTAATTGATTTAGCACCAGGTACAGCTCCTATATCAAAAGCCCCATACCGAATGGCTCTGGTAGAAATGAAGGAGTTACAATTGCAAGAGTTGCTGGATAAAAAGTATATTCAACCGAGTGTTTCGCCGTGGGGAGCGCCGGTGTTATTCGTCAAGAAGAAGGATGGATCAATGCGTCTTTACATTGATTATAGAGAGTTGAATAAGGTCACGATTAAAAACAAGTATCCGTTGCCAAGAATCGATGACCTGTTTGACCAATTGAAGGGAGCGAGATATTTTTCAAAGATAGATCTGCGAAGTGGGTACATTCAGTTAAAGGTGAGAAAGGAAGACATACCAAAGACGGCATTTCGAACTAGATATGGTCACTATGAGTTTTTGGTTATGTCATTTGGTTTAACAAACGCACCTGCAGCGTTTATGGATTTAATGAATAGGGTTTTTAAACCATTTTTGGATAAATTCGTAGTGGTATTCATAGACGATATTTTGGTATATTCCAAAACTCAGGAAGAACACGTGGAACACTTGAAGGTGACATTGGAGGCGTTAAGGAAAGAGAAATTGTATGCAAAATTTTCAAAGTGCGAATTTTGGTTGGAGCGTGTTCAATTCCTTGGGCATGTTATCAATAAAGACGGGATTTCGGTGGATCCAGCTAAAGTGGAAGCTGTGATGAACTGGGATCAGCCGAAAACACCGTTAGAAGTGAGGAGTTTCCTAGGTTTGGCAGGTTATTACAGGCGTTTTATTCAAGATTTCTCTAAGATCGCCACTCCGTTAACAAATTTAACAAGAAAGTCAGTGAAGTTCGTTTGGACGGAGAAGTGCAAAGAGAGTTTCCAAGAACTAAAGAAGAGACTAAGTTCGGCGCCTGTGTTGTCCTTACCAGATGATACAGGAAATTTTGTGGTGTATAGTGACGCATCACATAAAGGACTTGGTTGTGTGCTTATGCAAAATGGTAAGGTTATTGCATATGCATCGCGCCAACTAAAAGACTATGAAAAAGGGTATCCGACCCATGATTTGGAGTTGGCAGCCGTGGTATTTGCTTTGAAAATCTGGAGGCACTATCTCTATGGGGAGAAGTGTGAAATATATACAGACCATAAAAGTCTGAAGTATATTTTCACACAGAAGGATTTAAATATGCGGTAGAGGAGATGGATAGAATTGATCAAAGACTATGATTGTGAAATTCTATACCATCCAGGGAAGGCTAATGTGGTTGCCGACGCTTTGAGTAGAAAAGGTCTGGAGAAATTATTTTTGTTAACTGCTCACGAGAAGCTTGTAGCAGAAATGGCTAAATTGGAGTTAGAGGTGAAGGGTCTGGCAGAGCCTAATGAAAAATTGTTCCATCTGGAAACCCAACCAACTTTGGTGGAAAAAGTGAAGGAAGCGCAACTTCAGGATGAGGAATGTGTTAAGATACGAAAAAGAGTGCTTGAGGGAGAGGAGCTTAAATACAAAATCGACACTGAAGGGTTGCTGAGATTGGAAGGCAGAATCTGGGTTCCGTCAGTGCTGGAGGTCAGAGAAGAGATTTTGAACGAAGCTCATAGCTCAAGATTTTCGATACACCCGGGAAGTACAAAGATGTATCAGGATCTTCGACAACATTTTTGGTGGCCAAACATGAAAAGAGAGGTTGCTGAGTGTGTTGCGAAGTGTCTCACTTGTCAGAGGGTCAAAGCAGAGCATCAACGATCAAGTGGTCTGTTACAGCCCTTGGAGATACCAGAATGGAAGTGGGAGCATATCACGATGGATTTCGTGGTAGGGCTTCCAACTACTCAGAAGGGTTATGACGCAATATGGGTCATAGTGGACAGACTAACGAAATCAGCACATTTCTTGCCTATCAAAATCAGATTCACTCTGGATCAACTGGCCAAATTATATGTCAAGGAAATTATTTCAAGGCACGGAGTTCCAGTATCAATTGTGTCAGACAGAGATCCATGTTTCACATCAAAATTTTGGAGGAGTCTGCAAGCTTGTTTGGGGACGCAGTTGAGAATGAGTATAGCCTACCATCCTCAAACCGATGACTAGAGCGAAAGAACAATTCAAACATTGGAGGATATGCTTCGGGCGTGCGTCATGGATTTTAAAGGCAACTGGGATGATCATTTACCTCTGGTCGAGTTTGCCTATAACAATAGTTATCACGCGAGTATTGGAATGCCGCCATATGAAGCTTTGTACGGAAGAAAGTGCAGAACTCCGTTATGTTGGGACGAGGTTGGTGAACGTCGCCTATTGGGACCTGAGCTGGTACAACAAACTGCTGAAATTATCAAGGTAATAAGAGCCAGATTGTTAGCTGCTCAAGACAGGCAGAAGAAATATGCGGATCAGCATCGTCAAAATCGCGAATTTGAAGTCGGGAGTTTTGTGTTCCTCAAAGTATCTCCCTGAAAAGGAAAAATCATATTTGGTAAAAAGGGTAAACTCAGTCCGCGATTTATTGGACCCTTTGAGGTGCTGAAACGAGTAGGCGAGGTGGCTTATGAGGTAGCTTTACCTCCCGAGTTCGACCACATTCATAATGTTTTTCACATATCGGTGCTACGACCGTATAAGCCTGATTATAAACATATAATAGAATATGAACCAATACAGTTTGAGAAAGATTTATCCTATGAAGAGATACCTGTACAGATAGTAAACAGGAAAGAGCAGGTTCTCAGAAATAAAGTGATACCTTCTGTTAAGGTAATCTGGAGAAACCACAATGCTGAAGAAGCTACGTGGGAACTCGAAGAGAAAATGATGCAGAATTATCCTCAATTATTTGTTTAATCTTTGTGTCGCAATTCTGGGGACAGAATCTTTGTAAGGAGGGGAGAATGTAGCAGTCGAATTTATCGCGTTGTGATTCTGGGGACAGAATCCTTTTAAGGAGGGAAGGATGTAACGAATGCAATTTTTGTGATTAAATAAAAATATTTATTGAGTTATATAAATATTTTTATTAATTTATTGAGTTAAATAAATAATTTATAAAAGTTATGGTAAAAGAATTTATGTTAAATGTTATTCAATTGTGATTTGATGCGATTATTCTAATTTAATTTAATAATTAAATTAGATGATTAAATGATTTATTTGAATAAATAATTTATTTGAATAAGATAATTTATTTGGTGTTATTGTTATTGGTTAAATAAAATTATTAATTAATTAGTAAGGTTTAATTGAATTTATTTAATAATAAGTTTAATTAAATTAAAAGTGTGACAATTAAAACTATATAATATAATGATTTATTAAAATAAATGGAAAGGGTTTTGTTTTTTTTTGTTTTAACAAACAAGACCTTGTGACCCTTGATTAGGAAAAAAGGGTTATTTTGTTCTTATTCAGCCAAACGAAGCCTTATGCCTTTTAGGATTCCATTTTTTTTATTTTTGAGTTGGCCAAACATGGCCTAACTCTTGATTTCCTAAACTGATCAATTGAAGTCTGAGTACGTTAAAATAAGGTTCATCAGTTAAAAAAAAGAAAGAAGAAAGAGCAGAGCTTGAGAGTTCAGAGAAAAAGAGAGAGTAAGAATAGAGAGAAATTGAGAGAAGAGGTTGGAGATTGGAGAGAAGAATCAAAAGAGAAGTCACCAAGTTCTCTAGGCAATAGAAGGTATAATCTCTTTTAAATTTTATTAATAGTTTTGTTTCACTGTATATGGTTTTTAGTTTCATGTAGGTGAATTATTTGCTAAAAGCATGAATTAGTTGATGTGATTGATAGTAAACAAGTATTAGATGATTCCATGATGATTATAAACCAATTTAAATGAATTAATCCATGAAAGCATGTTTTAAAATTGAGTTTTTGGTTTACAGAGTTCTACTTTCATGTATGGTATATATGAATGAAAATTGATGCTTAAATTGGTTATTAATCGGTTAATTGATATTTGGTTACGATAATATGATGAAAAATGAAAAGAATGCAAGTAGAATGGATTAAAATGGTTGAAAGATGTTGTCACAGTGTTTAATTTTATTAAATGGCTAAAACATGAATATTTGGTTTAAACAGAGAATTTTTGGTTCAATTTGGTTGGTTATGTGTATTATAATGGTTAGAATGTTTAGAAACATGTTGGGTAATTGTTTTATATTGTATTTGATATCTGGGTATGTTTAAATTATGTGTTGGATGGTAGAATTCGGGAAATTTGGCCAAATTTGGTCTAAGTTTTCACTGGTTCGCGAACTGTAGAAGGTGACAGTCGAGTCTACCGGCCCGGCGGTAGAAATGAACTGGAAGTCTCGCCCCGGCGGTCTTGTCGCCCCGGCGGCATATTTGAACTATGTTTCTCGCCCCGGCGACAGCCTCGCCCCGGCGACGGTTTTGTTTAGAAATCCACCGCCCCGGCGGTGGAACAGTAACTAAAAAAAATATTAAAATTTATTTATTTGTTTTGTGATATTGCTATGTTGTTATATGTATGTTTAAAACCTATATTGAGGTATTAAATGACCAATGAGATACCACGAGGGTTGTTAGCAAATATTTGTGGAATATCGAATGTCAATCGAGATGGTATAATAAAATAGGATAAGAACGAGACTTAAAATGTATATGAATCTGTAACTAATTATTGTTACCATTTTATAATCGGAATGTATAGGGTGATTAAGGAACGTGAATTTAATCTGTAATCTACGAGCGAGGCAAGTTTTTCACCCTTAATCTTATTATTTCGTTTAAAGCAAATTTAATTTCATTGAGCCAACTTATTAACCTTAGCTTATTATTATTCAAGCAAGGTTGTTATCATGTCAAGTACCTATGTATTATTCAAGTCATTTGTTATGCGAGCATTGATCATTATTCAGACTTTGATTATAAATTCTATTGTACAACTTCATTGATGAATCAAATGCTTTAGTGACTAGCAAACCCTTATTGATTCAGCTAGTCCTTAGTTGATGAGCGTTCTAAAGACTTAGAATATTTTAAAATCTTTCCAAACCAAGTTCCTTTTGGTACGGATTCTGATGCTAAGCTGAGATGAAAAACCCTAATATAGGGGATTAATTACGCGACAACGTTAAAATGTTTGTGCACAATACATTGTACAAAGGGCTGATCCCCCTGAGTACGAGATGGATGGTCCATAGTCTATAAAACTGTTAAAGGTTGAGGTAGAAATACTTGATAACCTAGGACATAGTTCGAGGTCTTGTGACCCTCAGATACAGTTTTAATCCTGAATCTATATTCAGTTCTTGAGCTAAGCTTTCTATTAAGCTTTTAGATCTTGACTAGTTATTGATTGAATTCAGGAAAACTATTATACCTCAGTTGAAATCTTCTTCATTGGTTATTCAATTGTTATTGTTATCACACTTGTGAGCAATTGTTTGCTCACTCTTGCGCTAAAACATTGCAGCTAAGGCAGAGAAATCGGACGAGCCGTCCACGAGCAAAGGCAAGGGCAAGATGCCAAAGTAGCAAGGGATTTACTATCCACTTGATGTTTATTTGTAACAAAACTTATTTAAACTTTATGTTTTCTTCCACATTAATGTAATAGAGGTTAGATAACCTGGGATTTGTTTATCTATGAGATTGGAGATGTAACCCCTTTTGTGGGAAGATGTTTTATTCAGTTTAATTATATTATCTTGATCATGGGTAGTTAGTAATGAATGTATGCTATAGTGAACACCAAATCTGTGGAGTTGAAGTACCCGGATTTGGGGGTGTCACAGCGTAAATCTTCTTCCAAAATTTTATAGTTGAATCATTTCAACGTATTACTATAATATAGGTGTTACATTACCTATTCCATTCACTCCTTATCAAATTCTTGTAGGTTTTATTCCATAACATTTATTAAACTTAATTATATACTGAGTATTATCCTTTCTTTAACCCATCAATTTCCTTTTCTAAGAATAGTTGTTTGCCAAAATCATCATAATAATTTAATATCATGTTTTACTAACTTATAAACATTTGGGATATCACAGATACTGTGTCAAGTTCTAGTTTTCCCGCCACCTTTTGATGCACTCTCCTTTCAGTAGGTCATTGGTAGTTATTAGCTGTTATAGTCTCCAACAACTCTTGTGCATCAACTACGTTCTTTCCCATGAATGCACCACATGCGGCTGCGTCAATACTAGTTCGAGTCGAATCAAACAACCCGTTATAAAAGTTTTGCACTTGTAACCACTGAGGTATGCCATGGTGAGGACACTTCTTGAGCAAATCCTTGAACCCTTCCCAGGCTTCATACAGAGACTCGGACTCATGCTGACTAAACGAGGTGATGTCATTTCTTAGTTTGGCTGTTTTGGCGAGCGAAAAAAATTTCGCTAAAAATTTCTGAGCCAAATCTGTCCAAGTGGTAATAGAGCTCGCTGGAAGTGAATGTAACCAACTCTTAGCTTTATCCCGAAGCATGAAAGGAAAGAGTCAGAGTCTGATAGCATCTTCAGAAATTCCATTGTATCTAAATGTGTCGCAGATCTCCAGAAAATTCATCAGATGGTCATTTGGGTCATCATTAGGTAGCCCACCAAATTACACGTAGTTCTGAACCATCTGAATAGTTCTAGGCTTGATTTCAAAGTTAGTAGCCTGAATAGCGGGTCTAGTGAGGCTTGACTGGAATTCCATGACGAGTGGCATAGCACACTCCCGCAAAGATTTCGGCACTTCCTCTGCCATGATATTTTGAGTAGGTATACTCTGAGCTTTTGCCCTTCTTCGTCTACAAGAAGTTCTTTCGATCTCAGGATCGTATGGAAATAATTCTCGACTTCGAGATCGTGGCATACAAATCAAGAATACCTACACAAACGAAGAACAATATATATATAAGTCTAAATTAAGACCAATTCGATTGTAATTAATATTGGTAAAATTATTAGTAAACAATTCCCCGGCAACGGCGCCAAAAACTTGTTCCTTGATTTTGCAATCAATAAAACACGCACAAGTATACACGGTTCACAAGTAATATAATGATAAGATATGAGTCGAACCCACAGGGAATTATGACAAATAAATACCAAGTACTAATCGTATATCACTTAGATCTTATTTAAATAATGAAAATTTGAGTATTTGTTGATTAAAAGTAATTTAGTAACAAGTAATAACTGAAATGCGGTAAGAATTCAAGATAGAAGGATCTAAGATTATAATATCCCCCAACACTTCATTTGAATTTTCTAACTCTCTCTTTTTAACTAATTAACCACAATAATTGACATCCGAGAAATCAAAGTTACAAATAAGCCTTTGTTGATGGTCAAACTTGAATCTCCCTAATACGGCATGTAGGTATATGTCTATCTTACACACTATCAAGAGACCAATTGCAAGAACAATTAACAAAACATATGTCACTATGCACTTATGTATATTTCTATCCTATATGCACATCTCGTTAACTATTCCTTCAATTACCAATTTTTGCATAGGAAGTCATTAAGAAAAGATTCTCAATTGATTGCATACGGTATTTAGGTATATGTCTATCCTAAATACTAGCAAGTTATCTATTCTTGAAGATAATGAATAAGACAAACGTCACTATAATCTTATTATAAACCCACAAGAATCTCTAACTTTCGCATGATATCATAACAAGGTCTTAACACTATAATCCGTTTGTCAAGTTTATATAGGTTCCCAAGGTAATTACTAGCTAGGTAATTAATATATGAAGCACAAATTATAATATTCAATTCACAAATGAGCAATTAATATCCAAGAGAGAGAAGTCAATTCAATCTAAGTGTTGGGTTCCTTTGAAATCTTAGATTAAAAGATTAGTTCATGATGACTACAATAAATATCAACTTCAATTTATATATAAGTATGCTTTGGATTACAAGGTTGAAAGAAGATAATAAAGATAAAGACACTTTGTAGTATAATCAAGCTTCCTTGTCTCTCAAATCTGATCTTTCCAAATTCCCCAGCCTGTTAGAAAAGGAGGAAGCCTATTCTATTTATAGAGGCTCCATGCAAACCCTAGCTCAGCCTACCTGAAGTCCCTGCATGGGTTGGCGCAGTTGCGCTGGTATGGGTCGTAGCTGCACTAGACTGGTTTTCCTTCCACGCGCGCGCCTTCCACGCTCCTGCCTGATGCCCTGCGCCTGCTGCCCCACGCGCCTGCCTGTTACTGCTCAGCGCGCGCGCGCCCCTGGTGCCCAGTCAGCTGCTGCTCATGGCTGGTCACCGTTGCACGCCAACATACGTCGTGCACACGAAAAGTCCAAATGGCTTCAAATTCAATACCGAGCGTCGTTATAAGATAATTACCATAATAATACAAATCAAGCACGGATTTTCACACACAGGCATTAAGACAATACTTGGCACGCGTGGACCGTTTGACTTCGCAAGCATCCGTTTAGTCCAATTCCTACAAAACAGGGTTAAAACACATAGAAACCAAACGAATATACATGAAAGCAACGCGAATAACATTTTACACAAATATGATAAAAAGATATAAAAACCAAATGAAAAGCATCAAGATTCACAAATTATCAAGCTCAAAAGCACCTAATTTGTGTATATGAAACACACTCATCAGTAGACCAGGAAGTTCTTCGGAAAATACGTCAGGGAACTTATTAACAACAGAAATATCATTCAAATCTGACGTATTTTTGTTTAAATCAGTTACATGGGCTAAGAAAGCTTGACATCCATTTTTCAATAAACGAATGGCTTTATGGCTCGAAATAACAGTTATTGATTTCAACGGTTTGGTTGCTTGAATTCACATAACAAGTTGATTATAAATATGAAAATTAACGACCTTACGAAAGCAATCAATTTTAGCATGATGAGTAGTTAACTAATCAATTCCTAAAATCATATCAAATCCATGTATTTTCAAAGAGATGAGATCAACAGGTAAGGTGAGAGTGCCGATTTGAATCAAACAAGATTTATAAATAGTGGATGTAATGAAGGTTTCTCCTAACGGAGTTTCAACAGATAAGTCAAAATCCAATTTCTGATGAGTCAAGTTTAAACGTTGAGCACAAGCAGATGAAATAAAAGAGTGGGTAGAACCAGTATCTAATAAGGCATAGACTTCGTAAGAGTTTATGATTAGTTTACCGGTTATAACTTCATCTGGTTTCCACGCCTTTTAAGAGGTTACGACAAAAGCTCTCCCCTGAATCATCGGCTTTGACTTGTCCCTGACAGCCTTTAGTGTCATCATTACAGCTGGACTTGATTTTTCTACAGGACAAAATTGAGCTATGTGGCCTTCCTTTCCAAAACTGTAACACACCTAGGATGGTTGCGTACAGTTTGGACTGATGTGTCCCTCTTTTCCACACTTATAACATCTGACTGGTGGTCGTTCTCGTCCCCTTGAAACTAGTGCTGCTGCTAGTGCTAATGTCGGTGCCTTTCCATGGTCATTGTTGAATCTTCTCTTCTTGAAGTTGTTTCCACTCGACTCACTTCTTCTATTATTTGAGCCAAGATTACCACCGAAGTGGTTACCATTTCTGGCATGATGATTTCCTCCTCGTTGGTTCTCATTATTCTGATAATTTTTGCCACTGTTACGATTATTATCGTAATTTTCTCTTGTTGTCGATCGTTGTCTCCTAGTTGCAATGTTTCTTTCTCTCGTTCCACCAATTGAGCCCTATCCACGATATCCGAATATAAACGAAGTTTATGAGAAATAAGATATTGACGAATCTCAAATTTCAAACCTCGTGAGAACATTCGAGTCATGCACTCTTCATTGTCCACCAAGTGGGGCGCAAATCGGGATAGCTCGACAAATTTGATCTCGTATTGCGAGACAGTCATATTGTTCTGTTCTAACTTAATAAATTCCACTTCCTTCATGTGACGAATGCTCTCCAAAAAATACTTTTCATTAAACAGCTCCTAAAATTCCGCCCAAGACATTTCAAGTGCTGAATGATGTGTACGTTTCACTGATTTCCACCAGTGATCTGCCTCTCCTCGTAACATGAAGGTAGCGAAGGGAACCTTTTGATCATCAGCGCAACGTAGTACATCAAATATCTTCGTCATTTGTTTGAGTCATGCCTCTGCCTTGAGTGGGTCCAACTTTCCAAGAAATTCAGATGGTTACCTGCGTTTCCACCAGTATTATAAACAGTAGTTTCTCTCGCCTGGTTCTGCAAGAATTGCACAAAGTTCCTAAAAAAATCAGCATTCATCATATTGTTAGCAGCATGATTTTTTGAGTTTGCAGTCATATTATTTGTAGCTTCCTGATTCTCAGCCATATTTGCCTCATAGTTCACTTCTTGATTTTCAGATGTCATTCTGAAATGCGGTCACAAAATAAAGATTAGTTAAAGAAATTGACATGACACATCTTTTCCTACAACCAAACCAACTAATAAATAACAAAATAGCTTAGGTAGGACACACTAGCCAAGGATTTTACTCGTATCTCCCTTCCTAGTTCTAATCCCAAATCTCCACCAGAGATCATATCCTTAAGCTCTGATACCAACTGTGACGCCCCCAAAATAGGTCCACACAACCCATTTTGAGTCGCCAAATATATACTACAAAATCCAAATACAAATTTTCCTATTTTCAACTATTAAATTGTCGTGCAAAATACGACAACACACATACTGTGAGTTTCAATACAAATATTGTACCGTATCTCGTACAACAATATTCACACCCAACTTAAGTTCTCAATACAATTATTGTCACACTATTTTATAATGTATTGAGATACTTCTACAGTCTCAGACCATCACTTCATTCCTCAGTTAGTCCCAGCTATACTCTCATTTTCTGAGAAGAATAATGGAACAAAAAGGAAAAGGGTGAGCTCAAATAGCCCATTAAAGAATATCATAACTAAGATAATGAAGAATAAATTATATTTAGCATTCAACAATAATAAATCAAAGATTTAACGAGAATAAATTTTCAATGATAACTGCAGCGGAACAAACAATTCATTAGAAGAGTCAAATAGAACATAATGTCTAATATCTTCTCCTATTTAAAAAATTCACCATCATTATTTTATCCCTGTAACACCAATCAATAGTTCCTGTTTATGATCATCCAAATCAACAATTTATCTTTGCACTACGGGCCAAAGATAATCATTTGTAACACCAATGGTCATGATCATGCCAAACACCAGTCCATCTTTGCACTACGGCCAAAGAGAACTTTCACCATAAGCCTTTGCCTGTAACACCAAAGGTCAAGATTATACCAATACACAGTTCCTGGTCATAATCATGTCAATCACCAGTTCATCTTTGCACTACGGGCCAAAAAGAACTTTTCACCATAAATTAAGTCTGAGGATTATGACAATAATATAAAGAATGAATAGAAATAATAAGATCAAGAATAAATATTAGAGATTTATAATTTAATTTATCCAGAGTCCAAGAATGTCTAAATTGTCAACATGATATCTAGAAATTCGATCAGAGTTCAAGAATAGAATAAATAAGGTTCACAATTCAACTATAACGTGTAAAACGCAATAGAAAGATTCAGATGAAAAGATATTAGATGAAGCACAAACTATTAAGGATATTCTACTAATTTCAGGAATTTTTACCATTTAATAATAAGGTTATGGAAACGAATAATAATTTCTTACCACAAATGGAGGAGTATGAAAGAAAATGATATCCCTTACGAGTATGAAAAAAAATAATATCCTTTACCTTAGTAGGAGACTAGATCTGACTGGTATAAAAGAAATTATCTTGAGAAAATCTTGCACTATTTGTAACACTCAGAGTATCCTTATACTCAAAAGAAATACGCACAATATTATAGAAGAAGAATTTTGTATTTCTGGTGTGAGTTTCATTGTTCAGCTGAGCAACCTATTTATAGGGAAATGCTTAGCATGCCACCTTTGACGAATTCGTCGGACGAAAGAACCTGGTGGGAAAATTGTTCGTCTGATTTCTATTATTCAACAAAATATTCTAATAAAACAAATAACTTTATATATAATATAATATATTCTAATTATATTCTAATAAAACAAATAACTTTATATATTATATAAAAGTTTTCTATTTTATTACTATTATAATAATAAAAAAACAAATACTGAAAGAAAATTTCTGCCGACGGTTTGACAAATTGGCAAGTAATGGGTCCATGGAATAATAAGTCAAACTTACAACAAACGCTTCATGACAAAATCCCTCTATTTATAACAAAAATTAAACAAATATCTACCACACATCACTTATCTTAATCAACACATTTTCAATCTTTCAACAATTATTCACCATTAATATTATAGACTTACAATATTGACAACGATGCGCAATTAAATAACCACTTTCCTTAACAGAACTTCTAGACATTGTCAATAATGCTAACTGGTCTAATAATATCATATCAAATAATATGAGTTATTGTGTTGTAGTATCCTAAATATTTTGAAATTTTGAAATAAGAATTTAATAAATAAAATTCTTATTAAGAGATAAAGTAGATTTGGATACATATGTATATATGTATTTCATATAATGTGAAGTATGTGATTTTGCGTAAGGGACTAAATGTGTATATATAGATGTGAAATATATACATATATTGGGAAAAATAGATTTAATATTTAATTAAATCATTAAAAAAAAGTGGATGGAATTAATTAATTAATATTAATCGATTGAAATTATATTATTAAATAATATAATTTGAATATTGAGCCTTGGACGGCGATAAAATTATTATGAACTAAATTTTCACATATGAGTTAATTAATTCACTTAGTTAAAATTAGTGAATTAATGTGTGTACTTTGTTCTAATAAAATGAAGTTTATATGGATAATATTTTGTATAAGTATGATGAGTAAATAAATATATGTGATATATATTTATTTGTTAGTATGTGTGTTATGTATTTGCTAGTAAGAGATTAATCTAGGTTGCAAGCCCAATGTATAAAATAGTTGTGGAGAATTAAGTTGACCCAAATTTTGGTCTAACTTTATATGAGAAAGTCCAAAGAATTTTAGTGTCAAGCCCAATTTTAAAGAATTAAGATGACCCAAGTTATTTGATTAAAAACTTGTGATAAGTCCAATGAAGAAGCCCAATGAGAATTTAATTTAGTAGCCCAAAATAATGGGACATGTGTTAGTAGAATAACTATGCTTAGGAATTAATCATGTTTGAGTTAAATGTAGGAAATTGTGAGAAATGATTATATTATCCAAAGGAAAGTGATTAATGACTCATGTGTCATAAGAAGGAAATTGCTAGGAAGTTTTCTTATAATTGAGGAATGACTAGTTTGTCCCAAAAGAAAAGTATTAATGACAATGGTATCCTTGAAGGAAATTTCTAAGAAATTTCCTAATAGTGAGGGAAAGACTATTTTGTCCTTAGAGAAAATTATTAAAGACCATTGTGTCCTAAGAGGAAATTGCTAGGAAGTTTCCTAGTAATGGGAGAATGGCAATTTTATCCTTAAAGAAAATTGCTTATGACCATTGTGTCCTAGGAGAAAATTTCTAGGAAATTTCCTTGAGATGTTTTAAAGACCATTATGCCCTTTCCTAGCAATGGTTGATGACCCTTTTGCCCTTGATGTTGGCTAAATGATTAAGCTTAATTAGACAAATTTTTAACACTTCATCCTCCATTCTTCACACTCTCACCCAACCAAATAGAGAGAGAAGAAAAGGGAGAAGGCTACCAATAATGGAGAAAAAGGAGGAAGAAGAAAGCTTAGGAAGAAGCCATGAAAGAAGATACATGGAAGGAAAGAAAGAAAAAATGAAGAACACAAGGTATAACTCAAAACTTTACCCACTTTATTGTGATTTAACTTAAATCTAGTGTTGGGTTGTTGTGATTGAACTAGATAATGATAGATCTACATGATTTATAATGATTCATGGTTGGATCTAGAGGTTTGATGGGTTATTAAACTTAGATTTGAGAAATAATTTCTTAAAACTCTAAAACCGTCACTTTCCTTTTTGATCCTTAGATCCGCATAGTGGGTATTGATGAAAAATTATATAGATTTAATATGTTGTAATATTATGAGTTAGGAATTCATAGAACTTGAAATCATTTGATTTGGTTATGTAAAACTCAAAATATAAAAATCGAAAGGAGAGAAGCGAAGGTTATTTTCCTCAAATTAAATGATCTAGTGAGTTGCTGTCCAAAAATAAAATATTCGGGGCTAGCTAGATTGCTCTAAAAGTTCTGTGCTTTTGGTATGTTATTATACATTGAATAAGCTTTCCATAGACTCCGGAACGGACTAATTCCGACTTCGGAGCAAAGAGTTATGACCAATCTAGTTTATCGTGCAAAACTGTCCAGGGAATTTTTGTAACGATCGGGAATTTTAATTTCCTTGTAACCCGAGTTTATGTATGAATGAAATGAATTGTTATTTTTATGAATATGATTATGTGTTATGTGCTTAAAGGTTGTGTAATAACCTAGAATATGTGTATATGTTGAATTTTACGTGTTGTAGTGTCGTTAGGGTGAATATACTGACTTCGCGAAAAATCGCAAATTCACTATTCACGGGGCACGCTTATCGAGGCACTATTCACGCCATAATATTTTTGCATCTTTTTTGACTTTAATAAATTTCATAAATACGTGTATACGTACGAATAATTTTTCCAAGTGTTAGATTTCCATTTCGAGCCCAATCGTGTTTTATTCGGTATCCGAAATATATAATATGACTGTTCCGAATAAATGGGCAAACCCCGTAATAATTATTTTTATATGTCCCAATAATTTATGGGAGTACCCAGTTTAATTTTGGGTAGAGTTATTTACCAGTTTTGGTACAAAAGTGGGAGTTTTCGGATATATTTTTGTGTATTTGGGTATTTATTTTGGCTTGTTACTCCAAGAGGGAACCAAACCCCAAATTTGGACCAATCAAAATTGAGCAAGGGAGAGGCTAGCCGGCAAGCTCATTGAGCCATTAAACCATTTCTCCCACTTCTCCTAAATTCACTCCTCTACTCTCCCAAATCATTCAAACTCTCATTCCTTCCCTAAACCATCAGCTGATAGAGAGAGAGAGAGAGAGAGCTGCAAAGAGTCGCCGGAAAGCCGCCGGAGTTCGCCGGAAAAAGGAAAAGAAAGTCGCCGGAAAAGAGAGGAAGAAGAAGAAGAAGGAGAAAAGAAGAAAAGGAGAGGTTCGGGTGAACCAAGAAAGAAGAAAGAGACTCAAGCCAAGCTCTAGAAAAGCCTCATAACATCTAGGAACGATTCACAGAGGTAAATATTCAACATCAAACGATTATCTTTCAATATCATTGAGTTTGCAAGTTTTTCTTGGTTTTCAAGCTCTTAAGCTTGGTGGATGATTTGTAGCTGATTGTGGTTGTTATTGTTGGTTGTATTTCGTTTATATTGTTGTTAAGAGACTATAGAAACCATTAATAACATCAAAGTGGAACAAAAATAGAGGAAATCCGTACCTATGCTTAAGGAGGATGAAGAACATGAAGAACAATGGACTTTTGGACATTTGGACTTTTTAGAGGACTATAAATGCTAGATTTCGTGCTTTGTTAATTTTATTTGTTGCTATGGTGTTGTAGTTCCATGGGTTACGAAGCTAACCCAATTGGAATGGAGTAAAAAGGAGTTGAAACGAGTTCGTAGGAATGATTTTTCGTAAAACTTGTCAAGAACTCGAAGAACAGAGTATGAACTTTACACTTTTGGCTTTAGATTTGACCATGTTAATGATTATGGGTAGCTCTGCATTTTTGATATGTTGTAGCCCCATGAGTCAGGAGTCCATAGAGTCCGGAATGGACCAATTTGCTTGTGTATTGAAGGAGTTATGGAGGTTGGAGTGGCCGGAGGTCGGAGTCGCGTTCTGGAAACAAACCCAGAATCCGGCTACTGCAGAATGGCGCCGCAGCGCCACCCATATGCCCTGCAGCTCACGCTGCAGCGAGGGGCAAATGGGGAAAAACCGGGACTCGCGCCGCAGCGTGAGGCCCAAGCCTTAAGGCTCACGCCGCAGCGTGAAGCCCGGTCATGGAGAAGACACGGGACTCACGCCGCAGCGTGAGGTCCAGTACTTGGGCTCGGCGCCGCAGCGCCAGTTCCGTGTTTGGGCTGGGTTGGGTCGGTCAGGCGGATCGGATCGGGTCGAACCCAATGAAGCCTTTTTCAAATTGTTCCAACACTTATATTTATCCTTGGATTAAATGATTAGACGGGTTAACTAAGCATATTCTGTTAAACCCTAAATGCTTAATTATTTCCCAAATGTCAACCAGATTGGTATTGGTAGTCGTAGGGTGATCAATGTGTTTTAATGATGCAGCGTCCGTTTTGAACCATTATTTGAAATGTGACTAATTGTTATGTGAATATGTACTTAATTGTGTAGGATATTAAGGAGCGTGTGTTGTATTATTGTAGCAGCGCTTCAGGCAAGTTCCCTAACTTCATTCTTTCTACTTATTGAATGCAAGTTCTTCGTTAACCCTTGCCTAGCCCTTGTGTTGGGCAAGTTCTATTATACGAGTTAATTATTGATTGAGAAATCATTCTATGTTATTACAAGTTCTCTAAATTTATTCAGTTATGTATTGTTGCAAGTATTACTCCATTAAGCGAGTTTCTTATCTTATTCAAGATATTCTGAACAAGTTCCTGTACTTCAATCATTGTCAAATTGCAAGTACTCTTAGAATGAATTGATAATCATTCACGTTATTTAACTATGCTTCAACGTATGTTATTAAAGCTTTCAAGTTCTATATTCCATGAACTACATGAGATAGATGTCAAAGCCAATTGTTTCGGTTAGACGTATATTTAATCATCATTGTTGTTAAGTAAAGCTATCCGATCAAATTGTTTGGTTTGGATTCCTATGTAAAGCTGAGATGAACAACCCTCATAGCAGGGGAAACAGTATGTATGTCGGGGAACCGACACGCGCGCGAACAGTATGTAAAAGGGGTTATGCATAACACCGGGTACATTAGGCTGATCACCTATTGTATTAGTATGTCGGATTATCGGATGAATTTCTGGTGATTCTAGTAAAAGTTCAGTGTCATGATGACCACTCAGTATAGAATATTTCCTCCATTTGGAAACCTTGAAATCATTCGGTCCTTAGAGGCCCTACACTTGTGTTAATGAGATCATTCGTTGAGATTATGCAGATTCTTGAGCTATCTTTTATTCTCTAGATTCTTGTAAGCTATAAAGTATTCATTTGATGATTCACGATTATTGTTATTATACTTGCTGAGCAAATTTGTTGCTCACCCTTGCTTTCCTTAAAATATTTCAGTTAGTGGAGCTCGTGGTGAAAGTTCAGGGATGGATAAAGGCAAAGGCAAAGCCATGGATTAGTTTTGTACCGTTAAGATTATCGTTTTGATTATGTATTAAGACTCGTTGACTTTTATGATGTATTAAGACTTAATTACCCTCATGTATTAAGTTACGTTTTGTAGAAGTTTTGCTTTCGAGACTTGGGACAAGATTATTTATGTTATATCAATGTAAATATTCCTTTATTTCCGCTGTAAGTTATCAATAGTATGATGCAGGTATGAGATAGTGACGAACCAGGTCCGGGGTTCGGGTGACCCGGATTTGGGGGCGTCACAATTTTGGTCAGCCCCCTTACGTGCGATTCCTGTATTGATGTGTTCGGAATTGGAAAAATTTTAGTAGGACAAAGTTGTAGATACGGAAGTTAGTTCGCGTAGCAACTGGAATCACCAAAAAATTATAAATAACGAAGAAGTTATGACTGTTTAAGCGAGCTAGGGTCTGTCAGCCAGTTTTCTCGCGAAACAGTTTTAATTTAGTCATTCCTTAAGATGTGCAGCCTCGTGTGTTTGGAATTTGAAGAAACTTAAAACTGTAAAGTTATAGATATTGAAGTTTTCTAGCTGGACACGTGAGATTGAGCCATTTTATGGAACGGATCATGTTCGAAATAAATTATTTATTAAAGCTATCCAGAAAATGAAATTTTCTAGACTAATTGATGAAATTTCAGAATCTGTTTTAAATGGTTAAGGGTCTGACTTTAAGGCCTAGATGAGGTTGTAGTACACTGAGTAAGGTTTAATTTGATATAAGAAGGAACAAAAAGAGTCATGTAACGAAGGAGTTACGTTAAAAACGAAAATAACGTTTTGTTAAAGAAATTGTGAAAATAGATTTTATAATTTTTATTTGAAGTAAAATTTTGGAAAATAATATATGTTGTTATGTGATGACATACATTGACATGTTGGGGATCATAGTGAATCCGGTGTATAAGGATGGATAAATATTGATGGCATGTGCTTATATGTAGTTCATAACATGTAAATTGTTAATAAATGCATACAACATGCTCGATAAAATGCCTAAGAGAATTTGTATATCTAAACATTGAGACTTAAAAGTATCCAAGTAATGGTATTAAGTGCTTGGAGTAATATATAATTGAAGAATATTTTAAGTATATTAATATTATTTAATTATAATATTAATATATAAGTGAGGATTATTTTAAGTATATTAATATTATTTAATTATAATATTAATATGTTAGTGATGATTATTTTAAGTGTATTAATATTATATAAATATAATATTAATATTTAAGCACAATATTTAGCGTGCTTAATTGATGAATATTATTTCATTAAATTAGGTTGTCAATCGAAGGAAGAAAACAAAAATTCGATGCGAATAATATAGGCGATGATCTACGGACTGAGGCAAGTTTTTCAGAACTTGCTCTTATGTGTAAAATGTCATTATATGTTAATGCATTGTTACATTATAACATGTTATGACTGTTAATTTAAGCTGATATGTTCATTTCAACTGTTCAATTAAACTTTATACTGTGCAGTGAAAAACATGATGATATATGATTTATGTGTTAATATGTTTACATGTATAACTGTTATACATGGATATATTGTGAAGTATGCATGATACATGATTTATGTGTTATGTGTAACTGTAAAACTTGTGGGCAACATTGTTGCTCACCCACGCCACAAACAGATTTTTGTAGCTAGCGAACAAGGACCTGGATGGTCAGAAGAAGATGACTGCAGGAAAGGCATTTATACAAGAAAGTGAAGTCTATGTTGTAATATTATATTATTTTAATATCGTACTATTATTTACAAGCTGATGTATTGTATACTCTGATTTAGAATAATGTGTACGATTAAAGGTTAGAAAACCTGGGAGTAGATTAAGATGTATTATAATATTATAGAGATTACATTTATGTTGTAAGAATTGTATTGCTTATGTAGTATCGTGACGAACCGAACCCGGGGTCAAGGTGACCCGGATTTGGGGTAGTTACAGTGTTGTGACAATCATCGATTTAATAATATCAAATATTATGTAGATGTTACTGTAACAATTATTGAGTTAAAATACTATGCAATTAATACTATATCAATTATTAAATCAATAATATGAAATACTGTGCAATATTATGTGCTACTATGTGCTACTATAGAATATTGCGTGCTACTGTAGAATAACGCGTGCTACTATTCTTTTATTACCGGGTATTTCAACCGTTGTAGGTGATAATACCGTTGACAAATATTAATACTGTCGTTTTTAGTATCTGACAATTAGTCGTTGTGGGGCCCACTAATGTTTTGTTATTTCGGTGTCGTCGTACTTTACCGAATATAATATTCCCCAACAAAAATAATATTTCCCGACAAAAGGAATATTCTCCGACATACTGTTTATCAGATAATTTGCATATATCACCCTTAACTATAACATTATATCAATTAAATACTTTACTGTTTAGAATAATAATCATAAAGAAAAATAAACTTTTATTTCATAAAAGTCGGGGTCTTACAAATAACTTTATTCGCGCACATGGATCACTCTAGATAGCATTAAGTAAATCATTTGCATTCATAAATATACCTGCATATACAATTTTCAACATGTAAGCTCATCTTTATGTAGAAGTGGTGTCCTACTCCCATTACCAAGTTTAGACCTAGTTTTAGTTTAGTGCCTTGGATCAACTCAAAGTGTAAACTTTAGATATTCGTGAGAACCTGCTCTGATACCACTTGTTCTTTCCCAGAGGCACACTAAAGATCTAGAAGGGGGGTTAAATAGATCTTTAAAAACTTTTTCTTTTCAAATTAATTAAAGATGTATTACCAAGTAATCAGTATTAGTTATGCACAGTGGAATATTCTTTAGAAAATCCTCCTTAAAGATTAAATAAATCACAGATCTAAATTTAGTCTTGTGGATGGAACATTCATAACAAATATAACAATATATATAATGATAGAATGTACATGACATAAAGTAAATGACACAAGATGTTTTAAGTGGTTCGGAGACTAAATAACTTCTAATCCACTATTTCACTCCACCGAGCAGGATATCCACTAAGGAAAAGGTCACTACGACCCTTTACAACTGAATCACTAAGACCTCTTCAAGTTTCTTCAACTTGGTATTCGGACACTTAGTCCAGGACACTTAGACCTCTTCAAGTTTCTTCAACTTGGTATTCGGACACTTAGTCCAGGACACTTAGACCTCTTCAAGTTTCTTCAACTTGGTATTCAGACACTTAGACCTCTTCAAGTTTCTTCAACTTGGTATTCGGACACTTAGTCCAGGATACTTAGACCTCTTCAAGTTTCTTCAACTTGGCAACGTGGACACTTAGTCCTAGATTGTAACGCCCCCAAAAATCGGGTCTTACCTTGAACCCAATTCTGACGCGTCACGGTACTACCCATACAACATAGGCCTAAAAATATGTAATTACAATAATATAACAACATATCCTCATCTAATCCCAGGCACGAAGACCTTAAACAAAACACTTATGACCAAGGTTGAATAAATACCATGATCCTTTACAATATCTCATGTGTGAACGCAAGGTTCAGATTCTGACTTTATCCAATCCCTGAATATTCGCAAGGTTATTCAATAACCAATACATTCGTTATAAAAATGTCCTTTATACAACATCGACATCCTTGTAGTTTACTATAACAAGTAACTAACATAATCACATCATAAATACTATAATGGATAACCTTCATTTCTAACTCAGGGTTTACATAGTCAAATTCACGTACATCATATACCGTCATCATAGCTAATTAATTACAGTAAAGGGACATTTAGCAACCTTCATGTTTCCATGCGCCTCTAATCCTTATCATCACGATATCAAGATAATTGCATTGCATCGTAAATCTGCAAAAGTTTTATTTTTGCAAGAATGAGCACGACGGCTCAGCAAGAATTGACAGTTTTCACATTTCATGCTTTACGTAACACATAAGTTTGCATTTTATCCATGCATCATGATTCTCATACTGTGCATCTTACTCATGCATTATAAATCTTATGCAATTCATCCATATATATGCATCATGTATCTCATAGCATACTTCAAGCATCTCACATTGTATATTTACAATAATTCAAGTTCCACATAGAACAATATAGTCACATAATTGCACATTGTGCACACTTTAATCATGCTCGCATATAATCCACATAATAGTGAAAGATTTAGTAATCAAGTCATGTACATCGACACATTTAAACAAGTCAACAAGTTACTGAAAGAACTTGCCTTTAAGCGTTCCTTGCCAAATTATGATGGCTCGTCCTTCAAATATCCTACACAATTTATTTAACAATAAAATACCAATTAGCCACTAAAAAGGCTTCATATAATGGTTTATATTATAAACCCACTTCATATCTTATAATGTTCGTTTTGTTTAAATCGAAACACTATTTAAGTTCTTTAACACTTTACGCGGCGTTTCGACGTTTACACGTCACACACCTAATTCGCCTCCTTTGCATGTGCTTAGCATGCTCATACATTGGTTTATAACACACTATCATGTTTCATTATTATTAGAAACACAATATTAAACAAGATTATACACACTAGTTACGGCGTTACGACGCTTGCACGTCTATACGCCAAACTTAATTATTCGAACGCCCAGGCGACATGCATTTGCGTACGCCTAACATGCCTATTCAATTTATCTAATACTCATTAAGTATCATTATAAGTCATAACATTCATGTTTTAGAACTTAGAACAACATTTTACATTATCGAGAGCATTACATGTGCTTACGCGCATGCCCGACACCCTCTGATTGCCCCCAATTACACATCAGTCCTATAAATGGCCAATTTAGACCAACCTACAGACCTCAAATTGAAAACCTTAAAGAACGAAAGTTGTAGGTCTACTCGTTCTCTTTCCGAATCATCTTGAATCATCTCAATCCGAGTTCGTATGAGAAAGTTATGCCCATTTTACTAAAGGATGTCGAAGCCGTATGCACAGTCTCTTGTCCAGCGCTGTAGGCGCTCAAAATGGCCTATGACCAGTGCCTACAGCGCTCTCTTGCAGTTGCTAGACTCATGGCCAGTGCCTACCCAGCGCCGTAGGCGCTAGGCCTGAGTCCCCAACCCGTTTTGCTTCCCGGAATGCTCTGATTTAGTGTTCTAGACCTATCTTTCTTCCAACCACCATAACTCCCTCAATACACGTTCAAATTGGTCCGTTCTGGACTCTATGGACTCCTAAGACATAGGGTTACAACATATAAAAAATTCAGAGCTATACATTAACATTAACATGGCCAAATCTTAGGCCAAAGTATCAACTCATGCTATATTTTCGTGTTCTTGGTGTTATTCGTGTTCTTCAAAAAATCTTCACCAAATCTTTGTTTTAACTTCTTTTTACTCCATTCCAACTGGGTTAAACTCATAACCCATGGAAGTATAATATCATAACAACAACGAATTAATCAAACACAAAATCATAGCTACAAGGTCCTCTAAATCGTCCAAATGTCCAAGTTCATGTCCAAAGTTCATTGTTCTTCATGTTCTTCATCCTCCTTAAGCATAGGTACAGATTTATTGCGTTTTTGTTCCACTTTGATGTTATTAATGGCTTACGTAACCTCTTAACAACATTTACAAACATCCAACACAAACACAAACAACAAGAATCGTTCAAAAATCGCCCGTGAGCTAAAAAGCTCCAAAAACCAAAAACTTTGGAAAATCTATTACAAAACTCAAACGAAATGGATTTAATGAGATGTTACCTCTATAAATCTCTTATAGATGATATAGAAGCTAGCTAGAGTTCATTAGAGTGGCTCTTCTTGCTTGGTTTCTCTCACTCTTTCCCCCGTGCCTTCTTCTTCTTCCTCCTTCCTTTTTCCGGCAAACTTCTTCCCTTTTTCCGGCGACCTCCGGCGACTTTTCCTCCTTCTCTCTCCGGCAGCTCTCTCTCTCTCTCTCTATCTCTATCAGCTGAACAAGGAAGAAAGAAAATGGTGCAAGAGAGAATGGAGTGGTTTGAATTATTTGGGAGAGTGGAGGAATTTAGGGAGAAGTGGGAGAAAAATGGAAGTGGCTCAAGGTGGCCAATTTTTCTAAGCTTGCCAGCAATCTCTCCCTCCTTGCTCTCATTTGATTGGTCTAAATTGGGGAATTGGTTCCCTCTTGGAGTAACAAGTCAAAATAAATACCCAAATACACCAGAATTATATCCGAAAACTCCCACTTTTGTACCAAAACTGGTAAATAACTCCACCCAAAATTAAAATGGCTATTACTATAAATATTGGGACGCATAAAAATAATTATTGTGGGATTTGTCCAAATATTCGGAACACCCATATCATACATTTCGGATACGGATAAAATCACGTATCAGCTCAAATAAATTTTCAGACACTTGGAAAAATTATTCGTACGCGTATACATATTTATGAAATTATTCAACATCGAAAAAAAACACAAAAATTTTATGGCGTGAATAGTGCCTCGGGAAACGTGCCCCGTGAATAGTAATTTTGCGATCTTTCGCAAAATCAATTATTCACTCCTACGATTCAATAATGCATAAAACTTCATACATTGACATCATCCAGGTTATAAAATAGCCTTTAAACACGTCACATAAAAATAATATTTAATCCATTAATAATATTAATAAACCCAAATTACAAGGGTATTCACGATTCGCGATCGCTACTCTTCCCGATTAACTCCCCATAATCATATACATCAACGTACATATATCTCACCCATATTTTGGGTTAGCGTCTTTACAATAAATAACTCGTCCAATAATATTATCCTTTAACTATTTATTTAATCCAATAAATAGTACTTTAGCGATATTTCTCGAATCCGCCAAATTAGCTAATACGAAAACTTTCATACTTATTAATCATCGTCTACACATAATCTAGGTTATAATATAACCTTTAAACACTTACCACATAATATTATCAATAAAAGTCTATTTTATTCAATCATATTCACAAGCTCGAATTATCAAGCTACCCATGACTCGCGATCGTTACAATAATTAACTATTAACTCATTCATTCTGAATCTATGTATATATTTCACATTTATATATATACATATTAAGCTCACCAAAAATCACATAGATATATATAACACATATATATTCAAACTCGAATCATAATAAGAATTATTCTATATTAAATTCTTATTATAATTATTCTCGAAAATTCGGGTTGTCACATCCTTCCCTCCTTATAAGGATTTCGTCCTCGGAATCACAAATATCAAACCTCTTACTCGGTTTTCGTCTAATTTCTTCCGAAATTTTATCGTTGAATAATTTCAACGTATTACTATAACATAGGTTTTATATAACCTATTTAATCTCTAAGTATTATCCTATGTTTAACCCATCAATTTCCTTTTTAAAGATCATTGTATGTCACAGTCATCATAATAATTTAATATCATGATTTACTAACTCATAAATATTAGGGATATTACATTCACCCCTTCTTCTAAGAATTTCGTCCTCGAAATTTCAACGCATTCACCTTTACTCATTCTACCCATCAAAACTAGGTTTTCAATCTAACCCTTACACTATCCTCTTTCCAGGATTCAGTTAAAATTGTCGCATTCTACGACTACTTCACCCTGTGAAAATTACCCCTCCCACAACCAGTTTTCCGAATAAATGGAACCTTCAACAATTGTTTAATAATTGTGAAGTAACTTGAACAAATAGGAAATAAAATATTCCTTAAAAACTTTTCATATTATGCTGAGGGGCCATAAAGACCATGGCCACAGAGGTTTACGGGTATTATTACCCCTACCGATTTCAATTTTGAAAAAGGTAATCTACCTCTGCTGGGGGCCATAAAGACCATGAACATAGCCAAAGAATTAGTCCGTCAGTAGTACTCGAGGGGATCAGCCTCTCATACCCCATGTATATGCATAACATTAAACTCTGACTGCATCGGATACCCGACACTTATAGCATCCATATCGAGGGTTGCTCTCCGCCAGTTGTACTTGAGGGGATCGACCTCTCGTACACCATGTGTATGCATAACATTAAATCCTGACCGTGCCAGATAACCGACACTTATATTCCCCTATTCCGGTTTATTCCCCCAGCTCAAGAATCCGCACCAAAACAATTTGGTTTGGCATAAATTCTCAAATAATGCTTGAATTTCATAAACACATTGCAACATTCGTCTAGCCGAATCAAATAGCTTAGACTTACATCAACAACTCGAACATCAATTGAAATATTTTAGCCAACTCAATTGGCATACTTTTCATACTTTAATGAAAACAAAAGTTATTTTATGACGTCATGATACCGCACTGTTTCTACAGTCCGTTGAGGATTCCGTCATTTGTGACTTTGTCATACTACATCATACCATAGTGGGCTGACGATCCTATGATCACATCCAACACTAGGTTAATCTGCATTGATGACTCCATCATCTGTCATTCTACATCAGGTCTCATGATGCATTGATGACAATTTAAAAATACATTTTGATATTTTCAAATCAACATGTCTAGCCGAAACTATTAGCATAGACATATGAATAATAGTACATTTAAAAATCCTTGGTCCAGAAATCTGGCCCCATACATTTTTCGAAGAGAAAAAGTGCAATTGTTAGCACGAAGTCAATAAATTTCGAAGTCTAGCATAGCTAGAAGATTTGGAATATCTATGTCTCCTCATCAACTTCAATTTCTCTTCAATACATCATTACTTAATAATTCTATCTATTTCTAATATCACCAATGCTCATCATTTTGAGAATTCATAATTCTCGCTCTACAACTTTCCTATACCCCAATATAGTTCATCCACTTACCACACATCATGAGTTCAGGAACTTGCCACAATAATATGAGTTTAGGAACTTGTCCTAGCAATACGTAGTCCAAGAACAAATCAAGGACTGTCCATACGCTGAGGGGCTCAAAACATACCATATGATTATAAGTCACGAACTTACCATAAGTATGAGTTTCAAGAACTCGCACCTAATCTTATTATTCTCTAACCATCAAATATAGATATGAGAAAAGAATCACCTTCTCGTCATACGTATACCGATAGCGCGATACCAGGTTCCAACGATTATCAATATAGGAAGCTAAGTGATTGTCGAACCCATCACAATCCCCTGCCCATACAAGGAATCGATCAACTCGGCCACTAATCAATATAGGAAGCTAAGCGGTTGTTACACCAAGCACAAATTCCCCGCCCATACAAGGAATTGTTCAACTCAACCACTATACCGATATAGGAAGCTAAGTGGTTCTCAAACCAAGCACGAATTCCCCGCCCATACAAGGAATTGTACAACCCAGCCACTAACATGAGTCCTCAATTGAAATCACCCCCAATCCTAGCTTACTCGTTGCTCAACAAGAATTTAATTCATGTTTCATCATCCATAACTCTTTCCGAGTTTTACTCATATTATCTCATAATACCATCTATCTATAGCATTGAGCTAAAATTTTCAATCATACAATTGATCATTTGCCATTCTATGATTTAATCCAATCACATCGTGATCTTACTCTACAATCGTTTCACATTATGATCTTCTTATCCTACGATCGTTTCATCCTACGATCTTCTATACTCTTCTCTCTAATCATAATATATGATTTTATTGCATTTTTGTCTTATAGACCTCATCTATTAATCAACATTTGTCATCTTTATCACTGGAGTCAGGTAACTCCTAATTCTCATCTTTTATAACGCATCAATATTCTTCTTTGAATCGTCTCATATATATCTCAACTCTTACTATGAATTTTTCTAAATTCATTCTCAATCGATAAAATTCTATTTGAGTTTTATCTCTTCACTATCTTCATCATTATCATCTTCCTTCACTACGGTTATAGCCTAAGGTACTCTTACCTAAGGTTTATAACCTATCAGCTTTGATACCAATTGTAACGCCCCCGAAAATCGGGTCTTACCTTGAACCTAATTCCGACGCGTTACGGTACTACCCATACAACATAGGCTTACTAAAAATATGTAATTACAATAATATAACAACATATCCTCATCTAATCCCAGGCACGAAGACCTTAAACAAAACACTTATGACCAAGGTTGAATAAATACCATGATCCTTTACAATATCTCATGTGTGAACGTAAGGTTCAGATTCTGACTTTATCCAATCCCTGAATATTCGCAAGGTTATTCAATAACCAATACATTCGTTATAAAAATGTCCTTTATACAATATCGACATCCTTGTAGTTTACTATAACAAGTAACTAACATAATCACATCATAAATACTATAATGGATAACCTTCATTTCTAACTCAGGGTTTACATAGTCAAATTCACGTACATCATATACCGTCATCATAGCTAATTAATTACAGTAAAGGGACATTTAGCAACCTTCATGTTTTCATGCGCCTCTAATCCTTATCATCACGATATCAAGATAATTGCATTGCATCGTAAATCTGCAAAAGTTTTATTTTTGCAAGAATGAGCACGACGGCTCAGCAAGAACTGACAGTTTTCACATTTCATGCTTCACGTAACACATAAGTTTGCATTTTATCCATGCATCATGATTCTCATACTGTGCATCTTACTCATGCATTATAAATCTTATGCAATTCATCCATATATATGCATCATGTATCTCATAGCATACTTCAAGCATCTCACATTGTATATTTACAATAATTCAAGTTCCACATAGAACAATATAGTCACATAATTGCACATTGTGCACACTTTAATCATGCTCGCATATAATCCACATAATAGTGAAAGATTTAGTAATCAAGTCATGTACATCGACACATTTAAACAAGTCAACAAGTTACTGAAAGAACTTGCCTTTAAGCGTTCCTTGCCAAATTATGATGGCTCGTCCTTCAAATATCCTACACAATTTATTTAACAATAAAATACCAATTAGCCACTAAAAAGGCTTCATATAATGGTTTATATTATAAACCCACTTCACGCGGCGTTTCGACGTTTACACGTCACACACCTAATTCGCCTCCTTTGCATGTGCTTAGCATGCTCATACATTGGTTTATAACACACTATCATGTTTCATTATTATTAGAAACACAATATTAAACAAGATTATACACACTAGTTACGGCGTTACGACGTTTGCACGTCTATACGCCAAACTTGATTATTCGAACGCCCGGGCGACATGCATTTGCGTACGCCTAACATGCCTATTCAATTTATCTAATACTCATTAAGTATCATTATAAGTCATAAAATTCATGTTTTAGAACTTAGAACAACATTTTACATTATCGAGAGCATTACATGTGCTTACGCGCATGCCCGACACCCTCCGATTGCCCCCAATTACACATCAGTCCTATAAATGGCCAATTTAGACCAACCTACAACCTCAAATTGAAAAACTTAAAGAACGAAAGTTATAGTTCTACTCGTTCTCTTTCCGAATCATCTTGAATCATCTCAATCCGAGTTCGTATGAGAAAGTTATGCCCATTTTACTAAAGGATGTCGAAGTCGTTTGCACAGTCTCTTGTCCAGCGCCGTAGGCGCTCAAAATGGCCTATGACCAGCGCCTACAGCGCTCTCTTGCAGTAGCTGGACTCATGGCCAGCGCCTACCCAGCGCCGTAGGCGCTAGGCCTGAGTCCCCAACCCGTTTTGCTTCCCGGAATGCTCTGATTTAGTGTTCTAGACCTATCTTGCTTCCAACCACCATAACTCCCTCAATACACGTTCAAATTGGTCCGTTCCGGACTCTATGGACTCCTAAGACATAGGGTTACAACATATCAAAAATTCAGAGCTATACATTAACATTAACATGGCCAAATCTTAGGCCAAAGTATCAACTCATGCTATATTTTCGTGTTCTTGGTGTTCTTCGTGTTCTTCACAAAAATCTTCACCAAATTTTTGTTTTAACTTCTTTTTACTCCATTCCAACTGGGTTAAACTCATAACCCATGGAAGTATAATATCATAACAACAACGAATTAATCAAACACAAAATCATAGCTACAAGGTCCTCTAAATCGTCCAAATGTCCAAGTTCATGTCCAAAGTTCATTGTTCTTCATGTTCTTCATCCTCCTTAAACATAGGTACCGATTTATTGCGTTTTTGTTCCACTTTGATGTTATTAATGGCTTACGTAACCTCTTAACAACATTTACAAACATCCAACACAAACACAAACAACAAGAATCGTTCAAAAATCGCCCGTGAGCTAAAAAGCTCCAAAAACCAAAAACTTTGGAAAATCTTTTACAAAACTCAAACAAAATGGATTTAATGAGATGTTACCTCTATAAATCTCTTATAGATGATAGAGAAGCTAGCTAGAGTTCATTAGAGTGGCTCTTTTTGCTTGGTTTCTCTCACTCTTTCCCCCGTGCCTTCTTCTTCTTCCTCCTTCCTTTTTCCGGCGAACTTCTTCCCTTTTTCCGGCGACCTCCGGCGACTTTTCCTCCTTCTCTCCGGCAGCTCTCTCTCTCTCTCTCTCTATCTCTATCAGCTGAACAAGGAAGAAAGAAAATGGTGCAAGAGAGAATGGAGTGGTTTGAATTATTTGGGAGAGTGGAGGAATTTAGGGAGAAGTGGGAGAAAAATGGAAGTGGCTCAAGGTGGCCAATTTTTCTAAGCTTGCCAGCAATCTCTCCCTCCTTGCTCTCATTTGATTGGTCTAAATTGGGGAATTGGTTCCCTCTTGGAGTAACAAGTCAAAATAAATACCCAAATACACCAGAATTATATCCGAAAACTCCCACTTTTGTACCAAAACTGGTAAATAACTCCACCCAAAATTAAAATGGCTATTACTATAAATATTGGGACGCATAAAAATAATTATTGTGGGATTTGTCCAAATATTCGGAACACCCATATCATACATTTCGGATACGGATAAAATCACGTATCAGCTCAAATAAATTTTCAGACACTTGGAAAAATTATTCGTACGCGTATACATATTTATGAAATTATTCAACATCGAAAAAAAACACAAAAATTTTATGGCGTGAATAGTGCCTCGGGAAACGTGCCCCGTGAATAGTAATTTTGCGATATTTCGCAAAATCAATTATTCACTCATACGATTCAATAACGCATAAAACTTCATACATTGACATCATTCAGGTTATAAAATAGCCTTTAAACACGTCACATAAAAATAATATTTAATCCATTAATAATATTAATAAACCCAAATTACAAGGTATTCACGATTCGCGATCGCTACTCTTCCCGATTAACTCCCCATAATCATATACATTAACGTACTTATATCTCACCCATATTTTGGGTTAGCGTCTTTACAATAAATAACTCGTCCAATAATATTATCCTTCAACTATTTATTTAATCCAATAAATAGTACTTTAGCGATATTTCTCGAATCCGCCAAATTAGCTAATACGAAAACTTTCATACTTATTAATCATCGTCTACACATAATCTAGGTTATAATATAACCTTTAAACACTTACCACATAATATTATCAATAAAAGTCTATTTTATTCAATCATATTCACAAGCTCGAATTATCAAGCTACCCATGACTCGCGATCGTTACAATAATTAACTATTAACTCATTCATTCTGAATCTATGTATATATTTCACATTTATATATATACATATTAAGCTCACCAAAAATCACATAGATATATATAACACATATATATTCAAACTCGAATCATAATAAGAATTATTCTATATTAAATTCTTATTATAATTATTCTCGAAAATTCGGGTTGTCACATCCTTCCCTCCTTATAAGGATTTCGTCCTCGGAATCACAAATATCAAACCTCTTACTCGGTTTTCGTCTAATTTCTTCCGAAATTTTATCGTTGAATAATTTCAACGTATTACTATAACATAGGTTTTATATAACCTATTTAATCTCTGAGTATTATCCTATGTTTAACCCATCAATTTCCTTTTTAAGGATCATTGTATGTCACAGTCATCATAATAATTTAATATCATGATTTACTAACTCATAAATATTAGGGATATTACATAGATCACTAAGATCTCTACAAGTCCCTTGAGCTTGGTATAATGATCATTGAGATCAAGCAAATCACAATTAAATAATTGTGTTTGAGGTGCTGCTAAGCTTTGCAATGAAGCTCCGTCTTCTTTTGGTACTTAGCAACTTGGTTGATATCATCTCCAAGATGCAGCTGATTTTTGCTTTGAGGCTTGACTCCTTCTAGTACTCAGCAGATAAAATGATATCATCTTCAAGATGCTGCTAATCTTTTCTTTGAGGCTTGACTCCTTTTGGTACTCAACAGTTTTGAACACATCTTGAGTTGTAGAGTTGTATTGCTTTACTCATTCATAATTCAGCCTTTTGTGTTCTTGGTGAATCGTAGAGTGGTTCTTGCTTTTGGCCTTCTGATCTGCCACTCTATATCTTCTCTCTTCACCACCTTTTTTTTCACCTCTCTTTGCACTTGAATTCTTGAAGCTATTTATAATCTTTTTAAAAAGAATTCCCATTGCAAAGTATCTGTTGGTGCATTTGTTGTTCTGCTCAAAAAATTCTCTGACAACTGCTTTAAGAGTAGGTAGACATATAGCTTTCGGCTCTGCAAACGTCCCATCAGACTGCAGATTTTTCTACCATATTTCAGAGATGTCACATCTTCATTTTAGTCATTTACACACAGCTTTGTATTGATCCTCTTTCTGAATTTGAAGATGATGAGAAACATTCTTGAAATCTTTGCTCTGTAATGCTCTACAATGCTCTGTACTTGTTAGACTTATAACCGTTCTGACATATTCTTCAGGCTTGACTTGATCATTGAGTTTGCTTAAGAACGTAGAGTCTTGACTTACTTTTCTCGATGTTCTGCTCTACGATTGATGAGGCAGTTCTACGATCTATTCTACGATGGTCGAGACAGCTCTACGATATGCTCTACTACCGTCTGATCTACTACCGTCTGCTCTACGAATGAGTACTCTTTGATGCTTGGGCAGTCTTAGCATACTTCTCTTTATTCTTTGAACATTTTAGCAGCTCTACGATGCCGAAGACAGCTCTACAATTTGGTTGTCTCTTTGTTGTCTTACAATATCAGCTGCTACTCTAAGAAATCTTGGTTACTCTGCGAACTAACTTATTCTTTATGAATAGGCAGAGTACTATTGCAATTTAGCCTTTGTAGAGTCTTTCCAGAGATTCTTTATGATTGAGACTATACTCAAACATTCTTAGAGTATATCCTTCTGTGATCAACTTTCTCTTGTTCGATTTTCAACTTATTTCCATAGCTCATAGAAGAGCTCTACGATCTTTGTCTTGTGCACTTCAGTTGAATGAGCTGACTCTGCTGCTTATGATCACACTACGATTTAGTAGAGTGATTCTACAATCGGTTAGTCCTATCGACTATACATAGAAAGCTTTATTAAGATCAACCTACTAGTTTTAATCTTTCTAGTCTAAGTCCTTGTACATGCATTTCTTAAGGACTTTACAAAATTTATCATTACAAATATACTTTAATCATTTGTTCATCAGGTAATGATAATTAAGATCAACCTAATAGTTTTGATCTTTTCAGTTCTAAGCCCTTGTACATTTATTTCTTAAGGACTTTACAAAGCTTCTCTTTCACAGGTATACTTCAGTCAATCAGTTCATATATATATATGTTACATTCACTTGGATCAACTTAGTGAGATCAACCTAACATGTTTGATCTTTCTCTATTATAAGTCCTTGTACATTCATCATTTTATCAAGGACTTCATAAAACTTACGTTTACAAATATACTTTAAATATCTCATCATCAAATCTCATACATTGGTAATCTCATGTACATTCTTTAACATTCTCCTCCTCAATAAATCATCCTAATCTACATGCAGATTCCTAACACAACAGGTATTGGCGCGCGTAAAGAAGTGGCGTTGTGACGCTAGTCTATAGCGCTGCGGTGCCAGGTGTAACGCCCCCGAAACTCGGGTCTTACCTTGAACCTGGGTCCGGTGCGTCACGGTACTACCCGTACAACATAGGCTTACTAAAAATTTGTAATTACAATAATATAACAACATATCCTCATCTAATCCCAGGCACGAAGACCTTAAATAAAACACTTATGACCAAGGTTGAATAAATACCATGATCCTTTACAATATCTCATGTGTGAACGCAAGGTTCAGATTCTGACTTTATCCAATCCCTGAATATTCGCAAGGTTATTCAATAACCAATACATTCGTTATAAAAATGTCCTTTATACAATATCGACATCCTTGTAGTTTACTATAACAAGTAACTAACATAATCACATCATAAATACTATAATGGATAACCTTCATTTCTAACTCAGGGTTTACATAGCCAAATTCACGTACATTCATATATCGTCATCATAACTAAATAATTACAGTAAAGGGACATTTAGCAACCTTCCTGTTTCCATGCGCCTCTAATCCTTATCATCACGATATCAAGATAATTGCATTGCATCGTAAATCTGCAAAAGTTTTATTTTTGCAAGAATGAGCACGACGGCTCAGCAAGAACTGACAGTTTTCACATTTCATGCTTCACGTAACACATAAGTTTGCATTTTATCCATGCATCATGATTCTCATACTATGCATTTTACTCATGCATTATAAATCTTATGCAATTCATCCATATATATGCATCATGTATCTCATAGCATACTTCATGCATCTCACATTGTATATTTGCAATAATTCAAGTTCCATATAGAACAATATAGTCACATAATTGCACGTTATGCACACTTTAATCATGCTCTCATATAATCCACATAATAGTGAAAGATTTAGTAATCAAGTCATGTACTTCAATACATTTAAACAAGTTAACAAGTTACTGAAAGAACTTGCCTTTAAGCATTCCTTGCCAAATTATGATGGCTCGTCCTTCAAATATCCTACACAGTTTATTTAACAATAAAATACCAATTAGCCACTAAAAAGGCTTCATATAATGGTTTACAATATAATAACTCTTATCTCATATTGTTCGCGCATTATAAATTAATAACGCGATTAACTCTAAAACGTTACTCGGCGTCGCGTCGTTTGAAAACGTTACGACCCTTATCACCATCAATACTTATTGGTTACATTAACCCCATCCCGTATCTTATAATGTTCGTTTCATTTGAATCGAGACATTATTCAAGTTCATTAACACTTTACACGGCGTTTCGACGTTTACACGTCACACGCCTAATTCGTCTCCTTTGTATATGCTTAGCATGCTCATGCATTGGTTTATAACACACTATCATGTTTCATTATTATTAGAAACAAAATATTAAACAAGATTATACACACTAGTTACGACGTTACGACGCTTGCACGTCTATACGCTAAACTTGATTATTCGAACGCCTAGGCGACATGCATTTGCGTACGCCTAACATGCCCATTCAATTTATCTAATACTCAATGGTTAATGTTAAGTATCATTATAAATCATAACATTCATGTTATAAAACTTAGAACATCATTTAACATTGTCGGGAGCATTACGCGTGCTTACGCGCATGCTCGACACTCTCCGATTGCCCCCAAAAACACATCAGTCATACAAATGGTCAATTTGGGAATTGATCCCGACCTCAAATGGAAAACCTTAAAGAACGAAAGTTGTAGGTCTACTCGTTCTCTTTCCGAATCATCTTGAATCGCCTCAATCCGAGTTCGTATGAGAAAGTTATACTCATTTTACTAAAGGACGTCGAAGCTGTTTGCACAGTCTCTTGTCCAGCGCCGTTGGCGCTCACACCAGCGCCGTTGGCGCTCCCATGCAGTAGCTGGACCCCGTGGCCAGCGCCTACAGCACCCAGCCAAGCGCCTAGAGCGCCCAGCCTTTGCTCCCAGCCCGTTTTGCTTCCCGGAATGCTCTGTTTTGGTGTTCTAGACCTATCTTGCTTCCAATCACCATAACTCCCTCAATACAAGTTCAAATTGGTCCGTTTCGGACTCTATGGACTCCTAAGACATAGGGCTACAACATATCAAAAATTCAGAGCTATCCATTAACATTAACATGGCCAAATCTTAGGCCAAAGTATCAACTCATGCTATATTCTCGTGTTCTTCGTGTTCTTGGTGTTCTTTACGAAAATCATCACCATATCTTTGTTTTAATCCCTTTTTACTCCATTCCAACTGGGTTAAACTCAAAACCCATGGAACTACAATATGACAACAACAAATAAACACAACAAGCAAGGAATCATAGCTACAAGTCCTCTAAATTCGTCCAACTGTCCATGTTCATGTCCAAAGTCCATTGTTCTTCATGTTCTTCATCCTCTTTAAGCATAGGTACGGATTTATTGCGTTTTTGTTCCACGATGATGTTATTAATAGCTTACATATCCTCTTAACAACATTTACAAACATCCAACACAAACAAAAACAACAAGGATCGCTAGAAAATCAATCCACAAGCTCAAGAGCTCAAAAACCATAAAAACTTGAAAACCTAAACAAGAAATCGAATGGAAAGGATTTGGTTGGTGTTTACCTCTATAAATCCTTCCTAAATGATTAAGAAGATAGCTAGGCTTGCTTGGCTTGAGTTCTCCTTACTTGGATTTTCTCCTTCTTCCACCCGTGCCTTCTTCTTCTTCTTCCTTCCTTTTTCCGGCGACCTTCTTCTTTTTCCGGCGAACTCCGGCGACCTCTTTCTCCTCCTTCTTTGCAGCTCTCTCTTTCTCTCTCTCTCTATCAGCTAATGGGAATGGGAGGAATGTGGAATGCAAGATAGAAATGGAATGGTTGCATTATTTGGGAGAAGTGGAGTAAATTAGGGAGAAGTGGAAGAAAAATGGGAAAGGTGGCCAATTTTCTATTGGCTAACAATTGTTTATTTGTTCCCACTTATTCAACATGCAAATTCCACTCATTTGGCCTCTCCCTTACCATGTTACCCGCATACTCCCTCATCAAAACACCAAAATGCTGATTTTTGTGCCCATATCCCACATGGGTCAAGTCTTGGGTCATGGGTTTGGGTCATGGGTTTGGGTCACCCTTAAAATCACTTGGGCTTCTAATTTACTTCCCATTGGGCTCCCATAAATCCTACACGTGGATTATTATCTCATTGCCTAAATGGGTTGGCAATAATTAGGAAAAATCGAAGTCATCCGCGAAGACGTCTCTAGATGAATATTCCCAACGTGAATACTAACTCGTGAATAGAGATTTAACGATGCTACGCGAAATTAAATATTCACTTAAACAAAACTATAAACACGTAAAATTTCATACATTCACATAATCCAGGTTGTCACGCAACCTTTAAACACGTCGCATAAAAATAATATTTAATCCATTAATACTATTAATAAACCCAAATTACAAGGGTATTCACGATTCGCGATCGCTACTCTTCCCGATTAACTCCCCATAATCATATACATCAACGTACATATATCTCACCCATATTTTGGGTTAGCGTCTTTACAATAAATAACTCGTCCAATAATATTATCCTTTAACTATTTATTTAATCCAATAAATAGTACTCTAGCGATATTTCTCGAATCCGCCAAATTAGCTAATACGAAAACTTTGATACCTACTAATCATCGTCTACACATAATCTAGATTATAATATAACCTTTAAACACTTACCACATAATATTATCAATAAAAGTCTATTTTATTCAATAATATTCATAAGCTCGAATTATCAAGCTTCTCATGACTCCGTGATCGTTGCAATAATTTACTATTAACTCACTCATTTCGAATCTATGTATATATTTCACATTTATATATATACATATTAAGCTCATCCATTTAATCGCATAAATATATATAACACATATATATTCAAACGCGACTCATAATAAGAATTATTCTATATTAAATTCTTATTATAATTATTCTCGAAAATCCGGGTTGTCACATCCTTCCCTCCTTATAAGGATTCCGTCCTCGGAATCACAAAAAATATCAAACCTTCGTTACTCGGTTTTCGTCTAATTTCTTCCGAAATTTTATCGTTGAATAAATTTTAACGTATTACTATAACATAGGTTTCATATTACCGATTTAATCTCTGAGTATTATCCTATGTTTAACCCATCAATTTCCTTTTCTAAGGATCATTGTATGCCACAATCATCATAATAATTTAATACCATGATTTGCTAACTCATAAACATTCGGGATATTACATTCACCCCTTCTTCTAAGAATTTCGTCCTCGAAATTTCAATGCATTCATCTTTGCTTATTCTACCCATCAAAACTAGGTTTTCAATCTAACATTTACACTGTCCTCTTTCAAGGATTCACTTAAAATTGTCGCATGCTACGACTACTTCTCCTTGCGATAATCACTCTTCCCAAAATCAGTTTCCCGAATAATAGGAACCTTCAACAATTGTTTAATAATTGTGAAGTAACTTGAACAAATAGGAAATAAAATATTCCTTAAAAGCTTTTCATATTATGCTGAGGGGTCATAAAGACCATGACCATAGAGGTTTACGGGTATTACTACCCCTACCAATTTCAATTATGAAAAAGGTAATCTACCTCATAAAGACCATGAACGTAGTCAAGGAATTAGTCCGTCAGTAGTACTCGAGGGGATCAGCCTCTCATACCCCATGTATATACATAACATTTAACTCTAACTGCATCGGATACCCGACACTTATAGCATCCATATTAAGGGTTGCTCTCCGCCAGTTGTACTTGAGGGGATCGACCTCTCGTACACCATGTGTATGCATAACATTAAATCCTGACCGTGCCAGATAACCGACACTTATATTCCCCTATTTCGGGTTATTCCCCCAGCTCAAGAATCCGCACCAAAACAATTTGGTTTGGCATAAATTCTCAAATAATGCGTGAATTTCATAAACACATTGCAACATTCGTCTAGCCGAATCAAATAGCTTAGACTTACATCAACAACTCGAACATCAATCAAAATATTTTAGCCAACTCAATTGCCATACCTTTCATACTTTAATGAAAACAAAAGTTATTTTATGACGTCATGATACCGCACTGTTTCTACAGTCCGTTGAGGATTCCGTCATTTGTGACTTTGTCATACTACATCATACCATAGTGGGCTGACGATCCTATGATCACATCCAACACTAGGTTAATCTGCATTGATGACTCCATCATCTGTCATTCTACATCAGGTCTCATGATGCATTGATGACAAATTTAAAAATACATTTTGATATTTTCAAATCAACTTTGTCTAGCCGAAAACTATTAGCATAGACATATGAATAATAGTACATTTAAAATCCCTGGTCCAGAAATCTGGCCCCATACATTTTTCGAAGAGCAAAAGTGCAAATGTCAGCACGAAGTCAATAAATTTCGAAGTCTAGCATAGCTAGAAGATTTGGAATATCCATGTCTCCTCATCAACTTCAATTTCTCCCATTTCTCCACTATTTAATAATTCTATCTATTTCTAACTCCATCCATGCTCATCATTTTGAGAATTCACAGTTCTAAATCCACAACCTTTCGATACCCCAATATAGTTCATCAAACTTACCACACAATATGAGTTCAGGAACTTACCACAATCATATGGGTTTAGAAACTTATCCTACTCAGACCAAAATCGTCCATTCGCTGAGGGGTTCCATCAGACCATATGATTATGAGTCACGAACTTACCATAAGTATGAGTTTCAAGAACTCGCACCTAATCTTATTATTCTCTAACCATCAAATATAGATATGAGAAAAGAATCACCTCCTCGTCATACGTATAGCGATAGCGCGATACTTGGTTCCAACGATTATCAATATAGGAAGCTAAGTGATTGTCGAACCCATCACAATCCCCTGCCCATATAAGGAATCGATCAACTCGGCCACTAATCAATATAGGAGGCTAAGGGGTTGTTACACCAAGCACAAATTCCCCGCCCATACAAGGAATTGTTCAACTCAACCACTATACCGATATAGGAAGCTAAGTGGTTCTCAAACCAAGCACGAATCCCCCGCCCATACAAGGAATTGTACAACTCAGCCACTAACATGAGTCCTCAATTGAAATCACCCCCAAATCCTAGCTTACTCGTTGCTTAACAAGAATTTAATTCGTGTTTCATCACCCATAACTCTTTCCGAGTTTTACTCATACTATCTCATAGTACCATCTGTCTATAGCATTCAGCTAAAATTTTCAATCATTCAATTGATCATCTGTCATTCTATGACTTAATCCAATCACATCATGATCTTACTCTACAATCGTTTTACATTACGATCTTCCTTATCCTACGATCGTTTCATCCTACGACCTTCTCTACTCTTCTCTTTAATCATAATATATGATTTTATTGCATCTTTGTCTTATAGACCTCGTATATTCATCAACACTTATCATCTTTATCACTGGAGTCAGGTAACTCCAAATTCTCATCTTTTATAATGCATCGAGATTCTTCTTTGAATCGTCTTATATATATCTCAACTCTTACTATGAATTTTCTAAATTCATAGTAAGAGTTATACCCTGAGGTACTCTTACCTAAGGTTTATAACCTATCAGCTCTGATACCAACTGTAACGCCCCCGAAACTCGGGTCTTACCTTGAACCCGGGTTCGGTGCGTCACGGTACTACCCATACAACATAGGCTTACTAAAAATTTGTAATTACAATAATATAACAACATATCCTCATCTAATCCCAGGCACGAAGACCTTAAATAAAACACTTATGACCAAGGTTGAATAAATACCATGATCCTTTACAATATCTCATGTGTGAACGCAAGGTTCAGATTCTGACTTTATCCAATCCCTGAATATTCGCAAGGTTATTCAATAACCAATACATTCGTTATAAAAATGTCCTTTATACAATATCGACATCCTTGTAGTTTACTATAACAAGTAACTAACATAATCACATCATAAATACTATAATGGATAACCTTCATTTCTAACTCAGGGTTTACATAGCCAAATTCACGTACATCATATATCGTCATCATAACTAAATAATTACAGTAAAGGGACATTTAGCAACCTTCCTGTTTCCATGCGCCTCTAATCCTTATCATCACGATATCAAGATAATTGCATTGCATCGTAAATCTGCAAAAGTTTTATTTTTGCAAGAATGAGCACGACGGCTCAGCAAGAACTGACAGTTTTCACATTTCATGCTTCACGTAACACATAAGTTTGCATTTTATCCATGCATCATGATTCTCATACTATGCATCTTACTCATGCATTATAAATCTTATGCAATTCATCCATATATATGCATCATGTATCTCATAGCATACTTCATGCATCTCACATTGTATATTTGCAATAATTCAAGTTCCACATAGAACAATATAGTCACATAATTGCACGTTATGCACACTTTAATCATGCTCTCATATAATCCACATAATAGTGAAAGATTTAGTAATCAAGTCATGTACTTCAATACATTTAAACAAGTTAACAAGTTACTGAAAGAACTTGCCTTTAAGCGTTCCTTGCCAAATTATGATGGCTCGTCCTTCAAATATCCTACACAGTTTATTTAACAATAAAATACCAATTAGCCACTAAAAAGGCTTCATATAATGGTTTACAATATAATAACTCTTATCTCATATTGTTCGCGCATTATAAATTAATAACGCGATTAACTCTAAAACGTTACTCGGCGTCGCGTCGTTTGAAAACGTTACGACCCTTATCACCATCAATACTTATTGGTTACATTAACCCCATCCCGTATCTTATAATGTTCGTTTCATTTGAATCGAGACATTATTCAAGTTCATTAACACTTTACACGGCGTTTCGACGTTAACACGTCACACGCTTAATTCGCCTCCTTTGTATGTGTTGAGCATGCTCATGCATTGGTTTATAACACACTATCATATTTCATTATTATTAGAAACAAAATATTAAACAAGATTATACACACTAGTTACGACGTTACGACGCTTGCACGTCTATACGCTAAACTTGATTATTCGAACGCCTAGGCGACATGCATTTGCGTACGCCTAACATGCCCATTCAATTTATCTAATACTCATTGGTTAATGTTAAGTATCATTATAAATCATAACATTCATGTTATAAAACTTAGAACATCATTTAACATTGTCGGGAGCATTACGCGTGCTTACGCGCATGCTCGACACTCTCCGATTGCCCCCAAAAACACATCAGTCATACAAATGGTCAATTTGGGAATTGATCCCGACCTCAAATGGAAAACCTTAAAGAACGAAAGTTGTAGGTCTACTCGTTCTCTTTCCGAATCATCTTGAATCGCCTCAATCTGAGTTCGTATGAGAAAGTTATACTCATTTTACTAAAGGACGTCGAAGCTGTTTGCACAGTCTCTTGTCCAGCGCCGTTGGCGCTCACACCAGCGCCGTTGGCGCTCCCATGCAGTAGCTGGACCCCGTGGCCAGCGCCTACAGCGCCCAGCCAAGCGCCTAGAGCGCCCAGCCTTTGCTCCCAGCCCGTTTTGCTTCCCGGAATGCTCTGTTTTGGTGTTCTAGACCTATCTTGCTTCCAATCACCATAACTCCCTCAATACAAGTTCAAATTGGTCCGTTCCGGACTCTATGGACTCCTAATACATAGGGCTACAACATATCAAAAATTCAGAGCTATCCATTAACATTAACATGGCCAAATCTTAGGCCAAAGTATCAACTCATGATATATTCTCGTGTTCTTCGTGTTCTTGGTGTTCTTTACGAAAATCATCACCAAATCTTTGTTTTAATCCCTTTTTACTCCATTCCAACTGGGTTAAACTCAAAACCCATGGAACTACAATATGACAACAACAAATAAATACATAAAGCAAGGAATCATAGCTACAAGTCCTCTAAATTCGTCCAACTGTCCATGTTCATGTCCAAAGTCCATTGTTCTTCATGTTCTTCATCCTCTTTAAGCATAGGTACGGATTTATTGCGTTTTTGTTCCACGATGATGTTATTAATAGCTTACATATCCTCTTAACAACATTTACAAACATCCAACACAAACAAAAACAACAAGGATCGCTAGAAAATCAATCCACAAGCTCAAGAGCTCAAAAACCATAAAAACTTGAAAACCTAAACAAGAAATCGAATGGAAAGGATTTGGTTGGTGTTTACCTCTATAAATCCTTCCTAAATGATTAAGAAGATAGCTAGGCTTGCTTGGCTTGAGTTCTCCTTGCTTGGATTTTCTCCTTCTTCCACCCGTGCCTTCTTCTTCTTCCTTCCTTCCTTTTTCCGGCGACCTTCTTCTTTTTCCGGCGAACTCCGGCGACCTCTTTCTCCTCCTTCTTTGCAGCTCTCTCTTTCTCTCTCTCTCTATCAGCTGATGGGAATGGGAGGAATGTGGAATGCAAGATAGAAATGGAATGGTTGCATTATTTGGGAGAAGTGGAGTAAATTAGGGAGAAGTGGAAGAAAAATGGGAAAGGTGGCCAATTTTCTATTGGCTAACAATTGTTTATTTGTTCCCACTTATTCAACATGCAAATTCCACTCATTTGGCCTCTCCCTTACCATGTTACCCGCATACTCCCTCATCAAAACACCAAAATGCTGATTTTTGTGCCCATATCCCACATGGGTCAAGTCTTGGGTCATGGGTTGGGTCATGGGTTTGGGTCACCCTTAAAATCACTTGGGCTTCTAATTTAATTCCCATTGGGCTCCCATAATCCTACACTTGGATTATTATCTCATTGCCTAAATGGGTTGGCAATAATTAGGAAAAATCGAAGTCATCCGCGAAGACGTCTCTAGATGAATATTCCCAACGTGAATACTAACTCGTGAATAGAGATTTAACGATGCTACGCGAAATTAAATATTCACTTAAACAAAACTATAACACGTAAAATTTCATACATTCACATAATCCAGGTTGTCACGCAACCTTTAAACACGTCGCATAAAAATAATATTTAATCCATTAATACTATTAATAAACCCAAATTACAAGGGTATTCACGATTCGCGATCGCTACTCTTTCCGATTAACTCCCCATAATCATATACATCAACGTACATATATCTCACCCATATTTTGGGTTAGCGTCTTTACAATAAATAACTCGTCCAATAATATTATCCTTTAACTATTTATTTAATCCAATAAATAGTACTCTAGCGATATTTCTCGAATCCGCCAAATTAGCTAATACGAAAACTTTGATACCTACTAATCATCGTCTACACATAATCTAGGTTATAATATAACCTTTAAACACTTACCACATAATATTATCAATAAAAGTCTATTTTATTCAATAATATTCATAAGCTCGAATTATCAAGCTTCCCATGACTCGTGATCATTGCAATAATTTACTATTAACTCATTCATTTCGAATCTATGTATATATTTCACATTTATATATATACATATTAAGCTCATCCATTTAATCGCATAAATATATATAACACATATATATTCAAACGCGACTCATAATAAGAATTATTCTATATTAAATTCTTATTATAATTATTCTCGAAAATCCGGGTTGTCACACCAGGTTTGCAGTGAGGCAGCGCAGCGGTGCTATAGATGTAATACCCCGAATATTTATGAGGCTTATAAATGCGATCGTATACGTTTAGAATTAGAACGTATAAACCTAAAACTAGGTATCGAGAAGTTTAAAACCTTAAACCCTAAAGAGATTCGAACTTTGTAACATATGTGCTTAATAAAGATCGAAATGATATTTCGAACCAGGTGTTTTGTGATTTTATAGTGTAAACGATGAATTAGGTCAAATAAAAATTTTTGTCAAGCTACTTAGTCGTACTTACATTAACAAAATGATTTGTCATGCTTTCTACGATTTCACCAAGAAGCATCTCGACAAATTATTTTTGACAAGTTATTGTGTCGTGCTTGGGAATAACAAAGTGATTTATCGTGCTTACAGTGGCAAGCTGCATTGTCGAGCTTGGAAGATATTTTCATTGAGGAGCTTAGATTGCAAGCTGCATTGTCGACCTTGGAAGATATTTTCATTGAGGAACTTAGAAGATAGGTTCAATTGTAAGTTGCATTGTCTAGCTTGGAAGATATTTTCATTGAGGAGCTTAGATTGCAAACTGCATTGTCGAGCTTGGAAGATATTTTCATGGAGGAGCTTAGAAGATAAGTTCAATTGCAAGCTGCATTGTCGAGCTTGGAAGATATTTTCATTGAGGAGCTTAGAAGAATATTCTAAGAATATGCTAGGGTACAAAGTGTAATAAGCCGAGCCCCTAACTTGCAATTAGTGAAACTTGATTTTCCTATAAATTGCAAGCTAAGTTCATTCATTCCTTACCATGTTCAAGAGCAGTTCAAGAGCAAAAACACTATATATTTATATACTGAGAGATATTTGAAGATAAAAATTACTTTCGAAGCATCAAAGCGCTACGCGATTGGAAGTAAAGCTAGCAACTACAAGAGGTATACTCTCGTAGTTATAATTTTTATTTTTATGTAAATATACTTTTACAAGTAGTTGTAATGTCCAAATTATTTTATGTATATAGTACAAAGTCCTATTTACAAACAGTTATAATGTCCAATTTATTTCTTTTATAAAGTTGAAAATATACTTTTATAAGAAGTTACTATGCCCGATTTTCTTCAGGTATTTTGTAAGAATATTCATTTTATAAGCAGTTATAATGCTGAAATTATTTCAAATATAATAGCCGAATATTCATTTTATAAACAGTTATAATGCCCGATTTATTTTAAATATAGTTGTTGAATATTCATTTTATATGCAGTTATAATGCTGAAATTATTTGATGTATAGTAGAAGAAGTTTTATTTATAAGCGGTTATAATACCCAAAATAAAACTTAAAAGATTTAATCGTTAAACGCTTATTTGTCTACATGAACTTATAATCGTGTAGGATTTACGACGAACGTTTAGACCGTTATATTTATCTTTAGAAGATATACGAGGCAAGTATTCTAACTCTTATATGTTATTTTTATAAGTTATATATATGTGGTTTATACGCTTTGTGTGACAACGTGATATAAATTGTTGAATGAAAAGTTATTTGTAATAAATAACTACTTATAAAAGTATATCTTCATAACTGCAAATAAATGTTTATTCGCAAGAATGAGCACTACGGCACATTTGATGTATAGTAGGAGTTTTATTTATAAGCGGTTATAATACCCGAAATAAAACTTAAAAGATTTAATCGTTAAACGCTTATTTGTCTACATGAACTTATAATCGTGTAGAATTTACGACGAACGTTTAGACCGTTATATTTATCTTTAAAAGATATACGAGGCAAGTCTTCTATTCCTTTAAACTATGTGCAAGTATTCTAACTCTTATATGTTATTTTTATAAGTTATATATATGTGCTTTATACGCTTTGTGTGACAACGTGATATAAACTGTTGAATAAAAAGTTATTTGTAATATCAAATTGATATATATAATATGTCAAGGCATGTTAAAGTTTATATGAAAGCATAAACTGTTTATGTGTTATTAGTTAGACTTGTTAAGCCGTAGTGCTCATTCTTGCGAATAAACATTTATTTGTAGTTATGAAGATCATGCAGCTTGCAATCTAAGCTCCTCAATGAAAATATCTTCCAAGCTCGACAATGCAGCTTGCAATTGAACCTATCTTCTAAGCTCCTCAATGAAAATATCTTCCAAGCTCGACAATGCAGCTTGCAATCTAAGCTCCTCAATGAAAATATCTTCCAAGCTCGACAATGCAGCTTGCAATTGAACCTATCTTCTAAGCTCCTCAATGAAAATATCTTCCAAACTCGATAATGCAGCTTGTCACCGTAAGCACGACAAATCACTTTGTCATTCCCAAACACGAGACAACAACTTGTCAAAAATAATTTGTCGGGATGCTTCTTGGTGAAATCGTGGAAAGCACGACAAATCATTTTAGCAATGTAAGCACGACTAAGCAGCTTGACAAAAAATTTTATTTGACCTAATTCATCGTTTACACTATAAAATCACAAAACACCTAGTTCAAAATATCATTGTGATCTTTATTAAGCACATATGTTACAAAATTCGAATGTATTTAGGGCTTAAGGTTTTCATTGAGGAGCTTAGAAGAATATTCTAAGAATATGTTAGGGTGCAAACTGTAATAAGTCGAGCCCCTAATGTGCAATTAGTGAAACTTTGTTTTCCTATAAATAGCAAGCTAAGTTCATTCATTCTTTACCATGTTCAAGAGCAGTTCAAGAGCAAAAACACTCTATATTTATATTCTGAGAGATATTGTGAGATAAAATTACTTTCGAAGCGTTACGCGATTGGAAGTAAAGCTAGCAACTATAAGAGGTATACTCTCATAGTTATAATTTTTATTTTTATGTAAATATACGTTTACAAGCAGTTGTAATGTCCAAATTATTTTATGTAAATAGTACAAAAGTCCTATTTACAAGTAGTTATAATGTCCGATTACCCGAAATAAAACTTAAAAGATTTAATCGTTAAATGCTTATTTGTCTACATGAACTTATAATCGTGTAGGATTTACGACGAACGTTTAGACCGTTATATTTATCTTTAAAAGATATACGAGACAAGTCTTCTATTCCTTTAAACTATGTACAAGTATTCTAACTCTTATATGTTATTTTTATAAGTTATATATATGTGCTTTATACGCTTTGTGTGACAACGTGATATAAACTGTTGAATGAAAAGTTATTTATAATATCAAATTGATATATGTAATATGTCAAAACATGTTAAAGTTTATATGAAAGCATAAACTGTTTATGTGTTATTAGTTAGACTTGCTGAGCCGTAGTGCTCATTCTTGCGAATAAACATTTATTTGCAGTTATGAAGATCATGAACGTAAAGAAGAAGCGTAGACTAGGTTTCATGTTTTAATTACTTGTTATTTATATCAAGTCATAATGATTGTTGTAATACGAACAAGCAAACCTTGTAACCGAATGTTCTATCAATGATATTATTTATTATCATGATTGGTGTTATGTCTTTACTTTGATATAACTTAGAATTGTTAAAGATCTATTAATCTGAATGAGGGTATTGGTAATATGGACTGATCATGTTATGCCGATACTCTGAACTTCAGATATATAGTAAAACATTGATACAATGTTGATAAAGAACTATACATCTGAGTGAGGGTATTGAATGATATTGGGAGTTCTGTAAGCACTGAGGTTACACTTAATGAGCGTCGGTAAGGTGCCACCTTTACCGGAATGCGCCCCTTGGTTCCAAGAACAATCTTATCATTAATACTGTGAATTTTAGATAGATAGGAATTATTAATATGAAAGAGATGTCCATTATTTATAAGATTATATATCTAAGTGAGGGTATTTGGCACACTGAAATTTCTGACTAAGAAATGAAGGTTAGGCCATCTAATTTCACACTAATATCGATTTATCTTTATTGGCAAGCCCCCTTCAGATCTGGGAACTATCTCTATTGTTGGTACTGTGAATCTTGGATCCATATAAAGCTTATAAATGATAGAATATTTAAATCATAAGGTTAAAAATTTGACCGATATATATATAGTGTTATCTATATATACAAATGAACTACAAGTTGATACTTGTAGAAAGAATGAGACTGAGATCAAGTTAAGATCCAGGGATTTAGATAAAAGAAATTTATGATTTTATAGTTTGTAATAGACTTCAACCAATATGATTATGGGATCATTGGTTAAGTTACGATAGTAGTACGAGATAACGTCGGACCCTTGTTCGGGCGACCAGCGCCCGAATTTGGGGGCGTCACAGTTGGTTTTATAACCAATCAGTTTACTATATTACTATATATTTGCAAAACTTATGTTGTGGTTAAAGGAAAAATGGAATTATAGAGGATTAGGGGTATTCCAAAATCCTCTAGCTAGGCTAGTCATTCATGCGTGTATTCGCACTTGGGTGCCTTTGAAAAAGAATTGTTCAAACTATTGAACTGGAAAATTTTTGAACCTATGTCTATGCTAATTTTTCAAGCTAGACAAGGTTGATTTGAAAAGGATAAAATGATTTTTATCATCAACACATGGTAACCTGAGGTGTGAAATAAATCAAGTGTTATCTGATTAAAATTAGAACGTATAAACCTAAAACTAGGTATCGAGAAGTTTATAACCTTAAGCCCTAAACAGATTCGAATGTTATAACATATGTGCTTAATAAAGATCGAAATGATATTTCGAACCAGGTGTTTTGTGATTTTATAGTGTAAACGATGAATTAGGTCAAATAAAAAATTTTGTCAAGCTGTTTAGTCGTGTTTACTTTGACAAAATGATTTGTCGTGCTTTCCACGATTTCACCATAAGCATCCCGACAAATTATTTTTAACAAGTTGTTGTGTCGTGCTTGGGAATGACAAAGTGATTTGTCGTGCTTATGGTGACAAGCTGCATTTTTGAGCTTGGAAGATATTTTCATTGAGGAGCTTAGATTGCAAGCTACATTGTCGAGCTTGGAAGATATTTTCATTGAGGAGCTTAGAAGATAGGTTCAATTGCAAGATGCATTGTCGAGCTTGGAAGATATTTTCATTAAGGAGCTTAGATTGCAAGCTACATTGTCGAGCTTGGAAGATATTTTCATTGAGGAGCTTAGAAGATAAGTTCAATTGCAAGCTGCATTGTCGAGCTTGGAAGATATTTTCATTGAGGAGCTTAGATTGCAAGCTACATTGTTGAGCTTGGAAGATATTTTCATTAAGGAGCTTAGAAAATAAGTTCAATTGCAAGCTGCATTATCGAGCTTGGAAGATATTTTCATTGAGGAGCTTAGAAGAATATTCTAAGAATATGTTAGGGTGCAAACTGTAATAAGTCGAGCCCCTAACGTGAAATTAGTGAAACTTTATTTTTCTATAAATAGCAAGCTAAGTTCATTCAGTCTTTACCATGTTCAAGAGCAGTTCAAGAGCAAAAACACTCTATATTTATATTCTAAGAGATATTGTGAGATAAAAATTACTTTTGAAGCATCGAAGCGCTGCACGATTGGAAGTAAAGCTAGCAACTACCAGAGGTATACTCTCGTCGTTATAATTTTCATTTTTATGTAAATATACTTTTACAAGTAGTTGTAATGTCCAAATTATTTTATGTATATAATGCAAAAGTCCTATTTATAAGCAGTTATAATGTCCGATTTATTTTTCTTATAAAGTTAAAAATATGCTTTTATAAGCAGTTACTATGCCCTATTTTCTTCAGGTATTTAGTAAGAATATTCATTTTATAAGCAGTTATAATCCTGAATTTATTTCAAATATAATAGCCGAATATTCATTTTATAAACAGTTATAATGGCCAATTTATTTTAAATATAGTGGCTGAATATTCATTTTATATGCAGTTATAATGCTGAAATTATTTGATGTATAGTAGAAGGAGTTTTATTTATAAGTGGTTATAATACCCGAAATAAAACTTAAAAGATTTAATCGTTAAACGCTTATTTATCTACATGAACTTATAATCGTGTAGGATTTACGACGAACGTTTAGACCGTTATGTTTATCTTTAAAAAATATACGAGGCAAGTATTCTAACTCTTATATGTTATTTTTATAAGTTATATATACGTGGTTTATACGCTTTGTGTGACAACGTTATATAAACTGTTGAATAAAATGTTATTTGTAATATCAAATTGATATATGTAATATGTCAAGGCATGTTAAAGTTTATATGAAAGCATAAACTGTTTATGTGTTATTAGTTAGACTTGTTGAGCCGTAGTGCTCATTCTTGCGAATAAACATTTATTTGCAGTTATGAAGATCATGCAGGTTGCAATCTAAGCTCCTCAATGAAAATATCTTCCAAGCTCGACAATGCAGCTTGCAATTGAACCTATCTTCTAAGCTCCTCAATGAAAATATCTTTCAAGCTCGACAATGCAGCTTGCAATCTAAGCTCCTCAATGAAAATATCTTCCAAGCTCAACAATGCAGCTTGTCACCGTAAGCACGACAAATCACTTTGTCATTCCCAAGCACGACACAGCAATTTGTCAAAAATAATTTATCGAGATGCTTCTTGGTGAAATCGTGGAAAGCACGACAAATCATTTTGGCAATGTAAGCACGACTAAACAGTTGACAAAAAATTTTATTTGACCTAATTCATCATTTACACTATAAAATCACAAAACACCTAGTTCAAAATATCATTGTGATCTTTATTAAGCATATATGTTACAAAATTCGAATGTATTTAGGGCTTAAGGTTTTCATTGAGGAGCTTAGAAGAATATTCTAAGAATATGTTAGGGTGCAAACTGTAATAAGTCGAGCCCCTAACGTGAAATTAGTGAAACTTTATTTTTCTATAAATAGCAAGCTAAGTTCATTCAGTCTTTACCATGTTCAAGAGCAGTTCAAGAGCAAAAACACTCTATATTTATATTCTAAGAGATATTGTGAGATAAAAATTACTTTTGAAGCATCGAAGCGCTGCACGATTGGAAGTAAAGCTAGCAACTACCAGAGGTATACTCTCGTCGTTATAATTTTCATTTTTATGTAAATATACTTTTACAAGTAGTTGTAATGTCCAAATTATTTTATGTATATAATGCAAAAGTCCTATTTATAAGCAGTTATAATGTCCGATTTATTTTTCTTATAAAGTTAAAAATATGCTTTTATAAGCAGTTACTATGCCCTATTTTCTTCAGGTATTTAGTAAGAATATTCATTTTATAAGCAGTTATAATGCTGAATTTATTTCAAATATAATAGCCGAATATTCATTTTATAAACAGTTATAATGGCCAATTTATTTTAAATATAGTTGCTGAATATTCATTTTATATGCAGTTATAATGCTGAAATTATTTGATGTATAGTAGAAGGAGTTTTATTTATAAGCGGTTATAATACCCGAAATAAAACTTAAAAGATTTAATCGTTAAACGCTTATTTATCTACATGAACTTATAATCGTGTAGGATTTACGACGAACGTTTAGACCATTATGTTTATCTTTAAAAGATATACGAGGCAAATATTCTAACTCTTATATGTTATTTTTATAAGTTATATATATGTGGTTTATACGCTTTGTGTGACAACGTGATATAAACTGTTGAATAAAAAGTTATTTGTAATATCAAATTGATATATGTAATATGTCAAGGCATGTTAAAGTTTATATGAAAGCAAAAACTGTTTATGTGTCATTAGTTAGACTTGTTGAGCCGTAGTGCTCATTCTTGCGAATAAACATTTATGTGCAGTTATGAAAATCATGAACGTAAAGAAGAAGCGTAGACTAGGTTTCATGTTTTAATTACTTGTTATTTATATCAAGTCATAATGATTGTTGTAATACGAACAAGCAAACCTTATAACCGAATATTCTATCAATGATATTATTTATTATCATGAAATGGTGTTATGTCTTTACTTTTATATAACTTAGAATTGTTAAAGATCTATTAATCTGAATGAGGGTATTGGTAATATGGACTGATCATGTTATGCCGATACTCTAAACTTCAGATATATAGTAAAACATTGATACAATGTTGATAAAGAACTATACATCTGAGTGAGGGTATTGAATGATATTGGGAGTTCTGTAAGCACTGAGGTTACACTTAATGAGCGCCGGTAAGGTGCCACCTTTACCGGAATGCGCTCTTTGGTTCCAAGAACAATCTTATCATTAATACTGTGAATTTCATATAGATAGGATTATTAATGTGAAAGAGATGTCCATTATTTATAAGATTATGTATCTAAGTGAGGGTATTTGGCATACTGAAAGTTCTGACTAAGAAATGAAGGTTAAGTCATCTAATTGCACACCAATATCGATTTATCTTTATTGGCAAGCCCCCTTCAGATCTAGGAACTATCTCTAGTGCTGGTACTGTGAATCTTGGATCCATATAAAGCTTATAAATGATAGAATATTTAAATCATAAGGTTAAAAATTTAACCGATATATATATATATATATATATATATATATATAGTGTTATCCATATATATGAATGAACTACAAGTTGATACTTGTAGAAAGAATGAGACTGAGATCAAGTTAAGATCCAGGGATTTAGATAAAAGAAATTTATGATTTTATAGTCTGTAATAGACTTCAACCAATATGATTATGGGAACATTGGTTAAGTTACGATAGAAGTATGAGATAACGTCGGACCCTTGTTTGGGCGGCCAATACCCGAATTCGGGGGCGTCATAATAGACGGACGTTGCGGCGCTGAGGGCTATCCAAGGAGCACTGATGCACTGTAATCTAGGGCTGCAGCGCTGGCTCGCGTGGGCTGATTTGGCTGACCTGTGTTGTGTTTTCCTATCAAACTTGGGACTTACTATGTTGAGTTCTAATGGGTTGTAAATTCTACCAGGCTAAGGATGTGACGCCCCCAAATTCGGGTCTCAAACACCCGGATTTGGTCATCACGATCCAATACAAATCATCCACCTCCAAACAACATACAATAACTAAATGCGGAATATAATAAACATATGTTGTTCATTCAAAGGTGTTACTAGTCCCAAGATTCGATAACCTTAATACAAAAATACAAATATACCCTAATATAATACTTTAGGGTTTAAATAACAATAGAAGTTTCTTAATTATGCCTGGATCAAACTACAGACATTAAAAGACTAATACTTCATCTTTTCCTTGCCCTTGTCTTTTTCTGAAGTCTCGGGCTTAACTGCAATAAGGTTCATGATATAGCAAGGGTGAGCAACTAGTTTGCTCAACAAGTTTAAATAACAGCAAGAAAAGATATATATCATGATGAACGGAATGTAAATAGAGGAATTCAACAATATGAATATCGGAAGCAAGAATAATAATTGCTTTTAAAAACGAATGCTAGTCAAGTAGACTTTGAACAATAAACGTCCAAGGGAGTCAATAGCTAGTTGACCCTTTGGTTACTGGCTCAGAAATAAGTACTCGAGGGGATCAGCCTCTAGCATCCGATGTGTATGCATAACATTTAACTTCTGTTCTTTGTATCTTATATTCCGATACGTGGGGTACTCCCCTATATTTTTAGGGGTGTTCATATAGTCAAAGATTCTGCACCATCAAATGGTTTGGATAGCTTTTAAAATCTATACTGCAAATGTCCAGCCGAACAATGGCTAAGACTTAACTATAGCAGTTCATCCATAATAGAACTTTAAATAAAATACAAGTCAATGTCTGCGCGAAAATAATTGCACGATGTGCGAGTGTCAATAACAACGATGTGGAATAATTGTTAAGTAATTAATCCACTTAGAACATGCTTGAGGAATTTAAAGATTCAAGCTTAAATATTAACTTGCAATACATAATACAAGAATGATTTCAAGGAACTTACAACAACGTAAGAAGTTTAAGGTTAGGAACTTGCACAAAGTGAAGTTTCGGTAAAAGGGAACTTGTCCTCAATAATACTTGCATAACAATAATATATTTGCACAAGTTAATAGGAGTCAAGGGAACTTGCGTTCAACATATAAGGTGAATGGAATTAAGGAACTTGCACAATACACCACATCCTGCTCGAATGTAAATTGAGTAGGGTTAAAGGAAACTTGCATATCAATAACAACTTGCACATTGTGCGAATATCAATAAATATCATAGATATGGAATAATTGTCAATAATTAATCTACTAGCATACTTGAAATATAATAACTCGAGTTTGAGTTAGGAAACTTGCCTGGTGCGTCTGCTACAATATACTAACACACGCTCCTTAAAATCCTACACAATTAAGTACATATTTGTATAACAATTAGTCACTTATAGACTAGATTTAAAACTGACGTAGCATCATTAAAGTACTTTGATTGCCACTACGAAACCAAACATAAGTTGTAACCACGTTAATCAATTTTCGCCTTAAGACAACACTTATTTAATCTTGGTTGTTAAATGGTTACCTAATAGTAATAATCAACTAATTAGCCTTATTTATTATTTAATACAAACCTGATAATAAATAATTAACTGCATTTATCCATAATCTAATATTGATTAAATAGTAATTAACTAATTATTAATTACCGTAACTTAAATAAGAATTTAAATTAAAAGTGTTTAATTCTCAAACTGCATGACTCGACCCGAATCAACCCGATCCGGACCGACCCGGCCAAGAACACGAGGTTGGCGCTATAGCGAGAGACCATTAGGGTAAGGCCGATGTTGCGGCGCGAGGTCCGTGTCGTTCTAGCTTAGCACGCGGGCTTGGCGCCGCGGCGTGGGTTTAAGTAATAAGCTCGACGCTGCGGCGGCAAGGCCTTTAGGCGCGGCGCTGCGACGCCACGCTGACACTGCGGCGCTAAGACCCCTTATCGCATCGCTGCGGCGCCATCTGCTAGCGCTGCGGCGTGGTAAACCAGAGATCGTCTTCTCCGATCCATTTCAATGATTTTCTTTAATTTTAATCCTTAAAAATAATTACCAAGCATGCAAAGCTCAATATTATTCACATATTACCATTAATTGCAAGTTTTATACACTAATTTGAGGAATTAATTTTCAAGCATACAAGCAGAGTATTTGTAAAATTTTGTAACGAAGGTGCACTGTAACAGGGAAATGGTTACCTCATAGACTTAGTTGTCGTTCTTCTCTTCCTTCCGCAATAGATAATAAAATTCGAGACCATTCGCGTGCTCACTCCTTTCCTTCCGATTTTCCTTCCTTCCTCAACTCTCAATTTCTCTCTCTAAGTGAATTTTACAAGCTCAGTGAACTGAAGGAAGAAGTCGAGGTCGTAATTTATAGGAAGTTCAAAAACCAGACAATGCAATTGCCCAATTTGGTTAACCAACGTGAAGAGGAAGAAGACGATGGGCAAACGCCGCTGATTATCTTCAGCCACGAGAATCCGGCAAGAAATCCCGCAGCAAATCCTTATGCGGCTAAAGATGAGATTTGCACTGTTCATCCCAACTTATTTATTTTAATTTCTTTCCTTTCCTAAATTGCCGACCACTGCTAGAAATAAAATGGGATATGTCCCATAATTCTTGCCCCATTATTTTGCTACTAGTTAATTAAATAAATTTAACTAGCCACTTATTATTTATTTACTAACGGGACTATAAATATTATTAATTGTATTATCCTTATTAATTAATAGGTAATATTAATTAATTTACTATATTCAAAACAATTGAATATTTAATACATAATTATTCATGAATTTCTAGATATTAAATAACCTAAGGTAGTCCATTAATTTAATAATTTTATTACTGAGACTCCCTTTAAATTAATTAAATATCTATTCCCACACTATATTCAATTAAATGGAATATTTAATTAATCGGCACTTTATCAATTCTTTCAACATTAAAATCGAAGGGTCAGTTCACTAATTTAATTAAACTATTAGTGACTCCCCTTAATTAATCCTAACAGTTATGTGAAATCATATAATCACATAACCAATTAAATACACAAGATTTTAAATAATCATACGAAACTAAGTCATTAAAAATTAAATCTATATTTAATTAATAATGGAGTTTAAAAATTCACGGTCATTACAAAGGAATAGAGCTTATAAATACAACCAAAGGGTTGATATTCAGATATTCATATAGATACATAAGAAGCTAGGATTACATATCAGAACGGAAGAGAGACGCCTAAGGGAGCAGAAATTGAAGAAGGATCGTGCTATCACAGATTTATTCTTTTATCCCTTCTTTTGTTTTTGTAATTCGAGGATGTTCTTTAATTTCGTTATGAGCTAACTTTTAATTAAAATTGCAATAGAACTCAATGATTAGTTTAAATTGATTTATTTTCGTTTTAATTATTTATCATGTTTTGTGCTTTATGTATGATTGCTTAGCTAGCAATTATTGTGATAACCTATATGAAATTGAAAGATGGAGTATAGGTTTAGATCTGAATATGATGACATGCGAAAGTTTATTCTTCTTAGGGTGATTAACAAGAATTATGTATAGGATAGGAATATACCTATATGCGATGTGACATGCGTCGAGTTAATTATTCATAAGATTGAGTATCTTGCTAGTGTATGAGATAGACATATACATATGTGCCATGTGTAACTCGTTAGAGAATCTAAACTTAGTGAATCTTGTTCTAAATTATTTCACATAGACATATAGTGATTTAATTAGAAGGGATATTTTTATTTGACTATCGAAAGAGGCTTATAAATAATTTAGAATTCTCGATTAACAATTTATTATAATTAATTAATTGAAAAGAGAGTGAAGAGGTTTAAATGAAATATTGGGGGAAATTGTAATATTAAACTTTTAATCTAATATTAATCCTTGCTTAGTAATTTATTTATTTTAGTTTAATTAATTTAATTTCATAATATTAATTTCATTTGTTTAAATAAAATTGGATTAATACAAAGTTAGTACTTGGTTAATATTATTAGCATATTTCTCGTGAGATCGACACTCTACTTATCACTTTATTATTTATTGATCGCGTATACTTGCGCGATTATTTGTCAATTACTAAAAAGGAAAAACACCAAGCCATAAGATGAAAGAATACCTTGGGACATGGTGATTATGCCAAAGAAGTTTATGCCAGGTAGTAGCCTGAACTCTGTACCTAATGGATTGCCAGATTGAGTTTGCTTTGAGGCTACAAATATCCAGGTTATCCCAAGTAATTTTATCAGCATAACTAGAGGGAGGGGGAATGTTTCTGAAAAGGTCTCGAAAAACAGCCACATCATGATGATTGCTAGGTGGGAGATTCCAGTTCTGGCCATGGGTAATGTTAACTCTAGCATGGACAGGAAGGCCAGAGTTGCTAAGCAGCATGGCATCAGGATTAATAGGTCTTCTCAGCAACCAAGGATCATACCATAGACTAATACAATTGTAGACACCCGAAATTTTGCACATGTTATCTAACCATGGCAAGAGGGCTAAAGCATCATTTTACCACAACTTCAAGACATCTAAACAAAGATTACAAACCTCAGAGCGAGCATTCAAGGCTATCACAACGACTTCTGGGTAACAGACTACGCAAGGCAAGACGATTGACTAGCCGGCATCTACAAGAGGATGATTTTCTGCCTTTTTCTCTATTTTCTATGATCTAGAATTGGCCAACCTTTATGTCATTGCATAGCTCTTGGAAAGAGCTTTCCAGAATGGTATCGCGCATCTCCTAACTCTTCCTGGATTGAAAGTTATGGATATTTCAGTGAGCAGCACAAAAAACCGACATCGCGGCACGAAAACCGAGGTATGTGGGCCCCACCCTAGCCCAGCCGCAGGTGTACCAGCGGCTAGTAGCAGTTATAACTGTGGCCAAGCTATGTGCCTATATAAGGCGAAATTATGCTGATTTTTAAAGAGAGAAGACATTTGTAGAGAGAGAATAAGTGTTATCTATAGAGAGAAATAGATAAAGGGAGAGAAAAATCTCTCTAATTCCCATCTAGATCTAGTTTTTTTTCATCAAAACTTTCAGCAATTTAGGTCCAAATCTTCAAGATCCAAGCTTAAGGGGGTGAGATCTACCATTCTCAAGGTGAAAGATTCAATCTTTATGTAATTTTTTGTACAGATCTAGCTTAGATCTAGTGTATTTTATAAATTGTTATGCTTGGAATTCACTTGATTTCTAATTAATATTTCATTGAGGATCTCCTAGTGTTGGGCTAAATCTATACTAGCAATTCCACGTGCAAGTATACACGGTCCGCAAGTAATATAATGATAAGAGAGTTGTCGATCACACGAGTAATAATAACAATTTATTACTCCAACTACTAATTCTTAATCGACTCAATTTTATTTAAACAATCAGAAATAGAAAATTAACTAATGAACTAAGATATTAACAGATTAAAAGATGTAGATTACAATTTTTCCCAATGGTTCACTCAAATCTCTTCACTCTCTCTCATTAACTAGTTAACTATATTGATTTGTCAACAGAGAATTCACAAGTATTCTATAAGATTCTTTTCCAAGAATGATATAAAAATATTCACTCTAATCAATTTACCATATTCTTATATAAATTAATGAAGAATGATTAATTAACATCAATTCTCAAACCAAGTTGTAACGCCCCCGAAACTCGGGTTTTACCTTGAACCCGATTCCGGCGCGTCACGGTACAACCCATGCAATATAGGCTTACTACAAATATGTAATTACAATAATATTACAACATATTCTCATCTAATCCCAGGCACGGCGACCTTAAATAATACACTTATGATCAAGGTTGAATAAATACCATGATCATTTACAAAATCTCCTATGTGAATGCAAAGTTCAGATTCTGACTTTATTCAATCCCTAAATATACGCATAGTTATTCAATAACTATACATTTGTTATAAAAAAATGTCCTTTATACAACATCGTCATCCATGTAGCTTACTATAACAAGTAACTAACATAATCACATCATAAATACTATAATGGATAACCTTCATTTCTAACTCAAGGTTTACATAGACAAATTCCAGTACATCATATACCGTCATCATAGCTAAATAATTACATTAAAGGAACATTTAGCAACCTTTCTGTATCCATGCGCCTCTAATCCTTATCATCACGATGTTAAGATAATTACATTGCATCGTAAAATCTGCAAAAGTTTTATTTTGCAAGAATGAGCACGACGGCTCAGCAAGAACTAACAGTTTTCACATTTCATGCTTCACGTAACACATAAGTTTGCATTTTATCCTTGCATCATAATTCTCATACTATGCATCTTACTCATGCATTATAAATCTTATGCAATTCATCAATATATATGCATCATGCATCTCATAGCATACCTCATGCATTTCACATTGTATATTTACAATAATTCAAGTTCCACATAGAATAATATAGTCACATAGTTGCACATTGTGCACACTTTAATCATGTTCGCATATAATTCACATAATAGTGAAAGGCATAGTAATTTAATCATGTACGTCAATACATTTAAACAAGTCAACAAGTTACTGAAGGAACTTGCATTAAGCTTTCCTTGCCAAATTATGATGGCTCGTCCTTCAAATATCCTACACAATTTATTTTAACAATAAAATACCAATTAGCCACTAAAAATGCTTCATATAATGGTTTACAATATAACAACTCTTATCTCATATTATTCGCGCATTATAAATTAATAAACGCGATTAACTCTAAAACGTTACTCGGTGTCGCGTCGTTTGAAAATGTTATAACCCTTATCATCATCAATACTTATTGGTTACATTAACCCCATTCCATATCTTATAATGTTCGTTTCATCTGAATCAAAACATTATTTAAGTTCATTAACACTTATACGATGTTTCGACGTTTACACGTTACACGCCTAATTCGCTTCTTTTGCGTGTTCTTAGCATGCTCATACATTGGGTTATAACACTCTATCATGTTTCATTATTATTAGAAACAAAATATTAAACAAGGTTATACACACTTGTTACGGCGTTACTGAAAGTAATATGCCCTCAAGCCAATTATATTTGATGTAATAAGCATTTACTTTGTAATCTTATTCAAATATTAATAATAGAATAAAAGGCATATTTTATCCATGTTAATTGGTTGAATTAATAAATGTGATGAACCCATAGTTTTCGAGCAATATTTTTAGAATCATGATGAGATCATGCTAGTGAGATCTAAATTCAAGAAAGCTCAAAACTAAAATGTTCCTAATCGTTGGATCACTAATATTGGGATTATTGATCCGGATAGATTAGTACATACTATGCTTGATCTTTAGAAGATAATGATTGATCTCATAATCATTTGTGTGAAGACACTAAAGCAAGTATGTAGGTGCTTATTAGAGAATAAGTTCACTGAACGTGACTCGCTTAAAGAACCCTAATGGAGTTTTATTCACCTGTCAATAGGGAAGTTCTTAAGTGATAGTTGTACAAGTGATCCTTAGACTTGAGATCATCATAGTACCTTGTGTATGTTAAGTTATACTTTGTCATATTCCTTAATACCTTAGGGTATGTCATAGGGTATGTACGGGTATAATAAAGTATACACGGAGGTAGGTGAATGATCGACAAAGGATCTACCACTTCTGATAAAGAGAGAGAATGTCCTATGCGATTTGATAAATGACAGCTCAAAAATCCCTGGCCAGGGTTGAATGAAAATTAGAAAGGAGTTTCTAATTTACATTAATCGGAGTTGTGCATTCTTAAATCGAAATGCATATGATTAAATAAAATAAGACTTGTCAGTAATTCCATGTCTTATATTTAATCGGGACATTGTATGGTAGAAGGATTGAATTGTACGGTAACTATTACTGAATAGGTTCTATGTGATTAAACGTTGATTTCATATTATACGGATAGTCATGATACATTATCGTAAGGTGTCACTCATGATGTAGAATAAATATTATTTATTTATATATGAATTAAAGGAGTTTAATTCATTATAAATAATATTAGAATTGTTCTAATTTATTTATTCTACTACCAGGCATAATATTGAACCTAAAGGGTCACACCGCAAAAGAAATATATTATTTAGAAACAATTGGCTTAATGATAATAAATTAAGTATTTAATTTATTAGTAGAATAAATTGAATAGCTTAATATTTATAATGATATATTTGGAGAAATATTGAATTATAAATTAATAAGAGAAATCTTATTATTATTATTATTATTATTTAATTCCTAATTAGATTGGGAATTGAATTAATACATTTATTGCTAAAGAGTTTAGTTGTAATAAATGCTCCTACAAATGCAAATGCAAATGCAAATGAAATTCAATTTCTAGATTAATATGTGTTACTTGCTTAATGTTGATTAAACAAGTAACATATGTTATGTGTGAAATGAAGCCTACATGTGGGTTAGGAGAATATGTATACATGTAAGTATACAACTAGAATGATTAGATGAATACTTGCATTATTATTTGCAAGAGATTATGAGATGAACCCTAATAGAGATTAGGAAAAATCAATAATTATTCTTGAATTTCTTAAGAGTTAAGAAAGAAAGAACTATTTGGATTAGCCATCCTTGATTTCTAGGAAATCATAATTTGTTTCTTCATTAATCATTTCTTGGTGGATCACCTTTAGAGTGCTTCATACACTTTGAAGCTAGTGTTTAATCCAAGGAGCAAAGAAAGGAGGAGCTTGAAGAAATCAACAAGGAGTAGATCTTGTAGCGGTTCAAAAGTTGGATCTATTAAGGTATATTTCTTGTTCATCTTCTTCTTCAATTAATAGCTATGCATAAGGTGATTCATGGATAAGTTGCAAAAATTTTAATTTCCATTTTCCGTTGCGTATTACAATTAGATTGTGATTTTGCAAACTTACAGTGGTATCAGAGCCATCCTTATGCGTACTATTAATTGTGTCAATCATATATATGTTGATATGTGTTTAGAACAATTTTTTTGGATATAATTGTTAGTATGAAATTATGTTTTTTGGAAAAAATCAAAATAATAATAAAAAAAAACGGAACTATTCATGTCGGACACTGTTCACGCCGGAACTGTTCACCGGGAACTGTTCACGGCACTGTTCATGCCGGAATTGTTCACCGGGAACTGTTCACGCAGGCACTGTTTAAACACTGTTTGGGCACTGTTCGGGCATTGTTTGAGCACTGTTTGGGTACTGTTCGGGCACTGTTTGGGTACTGTTCGGGCACTGTTTGGGAACTGTTCGGGCACTGTTTGGGAACTGTTTCGGGCACTGTTCATAAAAAAAAAAAAATTTGATTTCCAATTTTACATTTTCAATGTTAAAAATAAAGATGTTTATTTTGGACTTGAAATTGGTTTAAAATAAAGGAGTTTATTTTAATTAATATTGGATTTCAATTTTGAACAAAGATTCTAAATTTTTATAAAGGAGTTTATATTAATTTAGAATGAATTAAAATAAAGGAGTTTATTTTAATTGGATTTTGAATTTCTACTAGTCAATTGCCCATTAAATGATATCAATATATATTGAATGGTTTATTATTCATGAGATGAATGGTATTTATAGATGTTGATATATATATATATATATATATATATATATACTATATATATATATATATATATTAGGGATGATTAAGGACTATTGACCAATGTGATTGGATTTAATTTGAATGGATGCTTGAATGAATGGTTTTATTCATAATGGGGTCTGCGTACCTCGCCTATCTAAATTTCTAAATGTAATTTCTATCTCTCTCCTATGTACTTCCCCTTGACTGTTGATCAAGGTTTCTATTTTGTTAAAATGAATGTAATAGGATTTAATAGAGTTACTAGAGAAATTGGAACCGAAGAGCAAGAGCATTGAAGACCCATTTGTAATGAAGCCTGGGTTGAATGTAATAGTTATATTCAAATTTATTCTTGCACCCTAGGTTTGACCTATTAATTTACTCGGTGGCTCGAGTGAATCAAATTAGATTAAGTCCATAATCATCCCATATAGAATATAGTATTCTATGAATGCATGCTTATAATATATATATTAAATATATTATTATTCATGTTGATGAATGTTTAATATGACGCGTATTTATATATATATATATACTTGCATGCGCGCTAAACAAGATGAGACCATTAATAACAAAACCCTCATTACAAAATATTAAGTTGAATACGTTTAAAGGTATTTCAAAAATATCAAACGTAGCCTTCTAGCATGATAAAGCAATAGAGTATTAATTATTTAATATTAGTTTGTTGTGCACACACAAGACTCATATTAAATTTTTAAGATGTTGGCTTTATTATATTAAAAATGTTTTATAAGGAATTGAACAATACTAGTTTTGTTGTGCACACACAAGGACTATATTTTTCTATTCGCTTATATGGAAATGCTAGGTGAAACTTAACTTGGATTATTTTAGTTCGGATGTGCACACACTTGACTATTATAATCTAAGAGGCAAAATACAAGGAGTTACATAGTTGATGTAATTGACAAGAGTTGTCTACCCTTTGAATAAATATATGGTTTGTTGTGCACACACAAGGCTGCATATTTATGTCAATAGGATCCTTACTCACTAAACAGATTTTTGAAAATTTGTCGAACTATATTTGGAGGGTCATATAGTTTGTATAAAATAGTGGGAGACACCCTTTTAATAAAGTCCTACATTAAATTGGTGATTAATAAAATGAATATATGCTAATGTTGTTTAAATAAAAATTCATTTACAGATTTTTACAAATGGCCCATTCACTATCGCTGCGGAGCATATTGGATGCTAATAAACTAACCGGACCGAACTACACGGATTGGTTAAGGAATTTGAGAATTGTTCTCACCGCTGAAAAATTATCTTATGTCCTTAATTCACCTGTTCCTGCAACTGTTGCAGAAACTGCCTCTGAGGAAGAGATTGCTACTTTTAAAAAGTGGCAAGATGATGCTATGGTAGCTCAATGCATCATGCTCGCATCCATGAGTAACGAGTTACAACGTCAACATGAGAAAATGGATGCACCTGCTATATTGCTTCACCTGCAAGAGTTGTATGGTGAACAAAGTAGGTCTGCAAGATATGAGATATCTAAGGAGTTCTTCCGATCTAGAATGACCGATGGCCCCTACAGTAACAGGCACATGTCCTCAAAATGATCAATTTGATTGAACAATTGGGACAACTGGGTTTTGTAATGGATGGAGAGTTAAGCCAAGATTTGATCTTGCAGTCACTCCCGGACTCCTACTCACAATTTGTTGTGAATTTTCACATGAACAAGCTTGATGTCAGCTTGCCTGAATTGCTTAACATGTTGAAAACTGCAGAGAGTCACTTTCCATCTAAGAAAGACCAAGTCTTACTGATAGGTGAATCTTCCAAGAAAAGGAAGTGGCCCAAAGGATCTTCTGCTAAGAAGAAAAATTCTAAGAAGGCAAAAGGAAAGGTAACTGATAAAGGTAATAAGAATAAAACTAGTGCGGATAGAAAAGGAGTTTGCTTCCACTGCAATAAGCCTGGACATTGGAAGAGAAACTGCAAGGATTACCTTGCAGAGGCAAAGCAGAAGAAGCTTGGTGAAGCTTCAGCTACGGATACAGGTTTATTCATGATTGAAATAAATCTTTCTGTAAGTCAAAATTCTACTTGGGTATTAGATACCGGCTGTGGTTCTCACATATGCAATTCATTGCAGGGAATAAGCAGAAGTAGAAGGCTAAACAAAGGAGAAGTAACTCTACGAGTGGGAAATGGAGCAAAAGTTGTTGCATTAGCTGTGGGGACTTATTGTTTAGCACTGCCTACGGGAAAATCTATCAATTTAATAAATTGTTATTATGTACCTGTTCTCATCAGAAACATTATATCTATTTCTATGTTGGACAAAGAAGGATTCGATGTTATATTTAAGAACAATGGTTGTTCTATTTATAATAATAATGTTTTGTTTGGAACTGGTAGATTAATTGATGGACTTTACTTACTTGACTTACATGAAAATATTTTTCAAATTGAACAAACTTGTAAAAGAAAAAGAGATGAAGTAAATCATACTTTCATTTGGCACTGTAGACTCGGCCACATCAATGAAACAAGATTAAACAAGTTGCATATTGATGGTCTTTTAGAACCATTCAATTTTGAATCATATCCAACTTGTGAATCATGTCTCATGGGTAAAATGACTAAATCTCCATTTAATGGACATGGAGAGAGGGTTACAGGGTTGTTAGAGTTGGTACACACAGATGTATGTGGACCTATGACAACAGATGCTAGAGGAGGGTATTCGTATTTCATTACATTCACTGATGATCATTCAAGATTTGGATATGTGTATTTAATGAAATACAAATCCAAATCATTTGAAAAGTTTAAAGAATTCAGAAGTGAAGTAGAGAAACAAACTGGCAAAAGTGTTAAGATTCTTCGATCAGATCGAGGAGGAGAATACTTGAGCAATGAGTTTCTTAATCATCTCAAAGAAAATGGTATTCTTTCTCAATGGACGCCTCCTGGTACGCCACAATTAAATGGTGTATCTGAAAGGAGGAATCGTACCTTGTTAGACATGGTGCGGTCCATGATGAGTTTCACCGACCTTCCAATATCATTCTGGGGTCATGCCCTAGAAACGGCTGCATATCTACTTAACAAGATTCCCTCAAAATCCGTCCCTAAGACTCCATATGAGATGTGGACAGGGAGGAAACCCAGTCTTAAGCATGTTAAGATTTTGGGGTTGTAACGCTTATGTAAAGAAGTTACAAAGTGACAAACTTGAGGCTAGATCTGACAAGTGCAAATTTGTGGGGTATCCTAAAGAAAGTTTAGGATATTATTTCTATAATCCTACCGAGCAAAAGGTGTTTGTTGCCAAACACGCTACCTTCTTGGAAAAGGAGTTTATCCTTGAAGGGGCTAGTGGGAGGAAAATAGATCTTGAAGAAATTCAAGAACCACAAATCACTACAGATCAAGTGGATGAACATGTTCAAGTAGATATAACTTCTGTACCACAACCGAGTCGTAAAATCTGGAAGAGTGCCGAAAATACCTAAAAGGTATACACTCATCATAGAAGATGATGATGAGGTACGCATCATAACTGATGATGATCCAGTAACATACGATGAGGCTATGAGTAGTAAACACTCTGAGAAATGGCAAATAGCCATGAAATCCGAAATGGACTCCATGTATGAAAACCAAGTATGGACTTTGGTTACTCCACCTGAAGGCATTGTGCCTATAGGGTGTAAATGGGTCTTTAAGAAAAAGACTGGAGCAGATGGCAAGGTGGAGACCTATAAGGCCAGACTGGTTGCAAAAGGTTTCAAACAAAGACAAGGAGTTGACTATGATGAAACCTTCTCACCAGTAGCCATGCTCAAGTCCATCCGGATTTTACTTGCGATTGCAGCTTACTATGACTACGAAATCTGGCAAATGGACGTGAAAACAGCCTTCCTCAATGGAAAACTAGATGAGGATGTATATATGATACAGCCAGAGGGTTTTGTTTCAAAGGTTGGAACAAATCACGTATGTAAGTTGCAAAGATCCATTTATGGATTGAAGCAAGCTTCTCGAAGTTGGAACATCCGTTTTGATGAGACAATCAAAGAGTTTGATTTTATCAAAAATGAGGATGAACCATGTGTGTACAAGAAAGTTAGTGGGAGTGCTGTGACATTCCTGGTATTATATGTTGATGATATATTACTCATAGGGAATGACATACCGATGCTACAATCAGTTAAAATTTGGTTATCTAAACACTTCTCCATGAAGGACTTGGGAGAAGCATCCTACATATTGGGGATAAAGATCTATAGAGATAGATCAAAGAGGATGCTCGGCTTGACCCAAGGTGCATACATTGATTCGATGCTAAAGAGGTTTAGCATGCAAGACTCCAAGAGAGGGCTCATACCGATGAGTCATGGAGTAAATCTCTCTAAGAAATTGTCCCCAAAGACACCTGAAGAGAGAGAACGCATGAATCAAATACCTTATGCTTCGGCAATAGGATCCATAATGTATGGAATGATATGTACCAGACCAGATGTTGCTTATGCACTTAGTGTAACAAGTAGATATCAGTCTAATCCTGGAGAAGAACACTGGAAAGCTGTGAAAAACATCTTGAAGTACTTGAGAAGAACTAAAGATGTGTTTCTAGTATATGGTGGGCCTGATTTGAAACTAGAGGGCTTTACAGACTCAAGTTTTCAAACTGACCAAGATGACAGTAAATCCATGTCAGGGTATGTATTTACCTTGAACGGTGGAGCAGTGAGTTGGAAAAGTTCCAAACAGCAAACAGTTGCTGACTCAGTGACAGAGGCAGAGTATATAACTGCAAGTGAAGCTGCAAAGGAAGCTGTTTGGATGAAGAAGTTCATTTCTGAACTCGGGGTAGTTCCTAGCATTACTGGACCCGTTCCGGTTCATTGTGACAACACTGGAGCTGTTGCACAGGCTAAGGAACCCAGGTCTCATCAGAGATCCAAACACGTGTTGCGGCGATTTCATTTAATTAGAGAAATAATTGAAAGAGGAGATGTCACCTTAGAAAGAGTGGACTCCCAGAACAACATTGCAGATCCATTTACTAAAGCATTATCACAAGATCAATTCAATCGCCATTTCGATAAAATGGGTATTAGATACCAAGGTGATTGGCTTTAGTGCAAGTGGGAGATTGAAAGTAATATGCCCTCAAGCCAATTATATTTGATGTAATAAGCATTTACTTTGTAATCTTATTCAAATATTAATAATAGAATAAAAGGCATATTTTATCCATGTTAATTGGTTGAATTAATAAATGTGATGAACCCATAGTTTTCGAGCAATATTTTTAGAATCATGATGAGATCATGCTAGTGAGATCTAAATTCAAGAAAGCTCAAAACTAAAATGTTCCTAATCGTTGGATCACTAATATTGGGATTATTGATCCGGATAGATTAGTACATACTATGCTTGATCTTTAGAAGATAATGATTGATCTCATAATCATTTGTGTGAAGACACTAAAGCAAGTATGTAGGTGCTTATTAGAGAATAAGTTCACTGAACGTGACTCGCTTAAAGAACCCTAATGGAGTTTTATTCACCTGTCAATAGGGAAGTTCTTAAGTGATAGTTGTACAAGTGATCCTTAGACTTGAGATCATCATAGTACCTTGTGTATGTTAAGTTATACTTTGTCATATTCCTTAATACCTTAGGGTATGTCATAGGGTATGTATGGGTATAATAAAGTATACACGGAGGTAGGTGAATGATCGACAAAGGATCTACCACTTCTGATAAAGGGAGAGAATGTCCTATGCGATTTGATAAATGACAGCTCAAAAATCCCTGGCCAGGGTTGAATGAAAATTAGAAAGGAGTTTCTAATTTACATTAATCGGAGTTGTGCATTCTTAAATCGAAATGCATATGATTAAATAAAATAAGACTTGTCAGTAATTCCATGTCTTATATTTAATCGGGACATTGTATGGTAGAAGGATTGAATTGTACGGTAACTATTACTGAATAGGTTCTATGTGATTAAACGTTGATTTCATATTATACGGATAGTCATGATACATTATCGTAAGGTGTCACTCATGATGTAGAATAAATATTATTTATTTATATATGAATTAAAGGAGTTTAATTCATTATAAATAATATTAGAATTGTTCTAATTTATTTATTCTACTACTGGCATAATATTGAACCTAAAGGGTCACACCGCAAAAGAAATATATTATTTAGAAACAATTGGCTTAATGATAATAAATTAAGTATTTAATTTATTAGTAGAATAAATTGAATAGCTTAATATTTATAATGATATATTTGGAGAAATATTGAATTATAAATTAATAAGAGAAATCTTATTATTATTATTATTATTTAATTCCTAATTAGATTGGGAATTGAATTAATACATTTATTGCTAAAGAGTTTAGTTGTAATAAATGCTCCTACAAATGCAAATGCAAATGCAAATGAAATTCAATTTCTAGATTAATATGTGTTACTTGCTTAATGTTGATTAAATAAGTAACATATGTTATGTGTGAAATGAAGCCTACATGTGGGTTAGGAGAATATGTATACATGTAAGTATACAACTAGAATGATTAGATGAATACTTGCATTATTATTTGCAAGAGATTATGAGATGAACCCTAATAGAGATTAGGAAAAATCAATAATTATTCTTGAATTTCTTAAGAGTTAAGAAAGAAAGAACTATTTGGATTAGCCATCCTTGATTTCTAGGAAATCATAATTTGTTTCTTCATTAATCATTTCTTGGTGGATCACCTTTAGAGTGCTTCATACACTTTGAAGCTAGTGTTTAATCCAAGGAGCAAAGAAAGGAGGAGCTTGAAGAAATCAACAAGGAGTAGATCTTGTAGCGGTTCAAAAGTTGGATCTATTAAGGTATATTTCTTGTTCATCTTCTTCTTCAAATAATAGCTATGCATAAGGTGATTCATGGATAAGTTGCAAAAATTTTAATTTCCATTTTCCGTTGCGTATTACAATTAGATTGTGATTTTGCAAACTTACAGTGGTATCAGAGCCATCCTTATGCGTACTATTAATTGTGTCAATCATATATATGTTGATATGTGTTTAGAACAATTTTTTGGGTATAATTGTTAGTATGAAATTATGTTTTTTGGAACATCAAAATCAAAAAAAAAAAAAAAAAAAAACTGTTCACGGCACTGTTCACGCCGGAACTGTTCACCGGGAACTGTTCACGGCACTGTTCATGCCGGAATTGTTCACCGGGAACTGTTCACGCAGGCACTGTTTAAACACTGTTTGGGCACTGTTCGGGCACTGTTTGAGCACTGTTTGGGTACTGTTCGGGCACTGTTTGGGTACTGTTCGGGCACTGTTTGGGAACTGTTCGGGCACTGTTTGGGAACTGTTTCGGGCACTGTTCATAAAAAAAAAAAAAATTTGATTTCCAATTTTACATTTTCAATGTTAAAAATAAAGATGTTTATTTTGGACTTGAAATTGGTTTAAAATAAAGGAGTTTATTTTAATTAATATTGGATTTCAATTTTGAACAAAGATTCTAAATTTTTATAAAGGAGTTTATATTAATTTAGAATGAATTAAAATAAAGGAGTTTATTTTAATTGGATTTTGAATTTCTACTAGTCAATTGCCCATTAAATGATATCAATATATATTGAATGGTTTATTATTCATGAGATGAATGGTATTTATATATGTTGATATATATATATATATATTAGGGATGATTAAGGACTATTGACCAATGTGATTGGATTTAATTTGAATGGATGCTTGAATGAATGGTTTTATTCATAATGGGGTCTGCGTACCTCGCCTATCTAAATTTCTAAATGTAATTTCTATCTCTCTCCTATGTACTTCCCCTTGACTGTTGATCAAGGTTTCTATTTTGTTAAAATGAATGTAATAGGATTTAATAGAGTTACTAGAGAAATTGGAACCGAAGAGCAAGAGCATTGAAGACCCATTTGTAATGAAGCCTGGGTTGAATGTAATAGTTATATTCAAATTTATTCTTGCACCCTAGGTTTGACCTATTGATTTACTCGGTGGCTCGAGTGAATCAAATTAGATTAAGTCTATAATCATCCCATATAGAATATAGTATTCTATGAATGCATGCTTATAATATATATATTAAATATATTATTATTCATGTTGATGAATGTTTAATATGACGCGTATTTATATATATATATACTTGCATGCGCGCTAAACAAGATGAGACCATTAATAACAAAACCCTCATTACAAAATATTAAGTTGAATACGTTTAAAGGTATTTCAAAAATATCAAACGTAGCCTTCTAGCATGATAAAGCAATAGAGTATTAATTATTTAATATTAGTTTGTTGTGCACACACAAGACTCATATTAAATTTTTAAGATGTTGGCTTTATTATATTAAAAATGTTTTATAAGGAATTGAACAATACTAGTTTTGTTGTGCACACACAAGGACTATATTTTTCTATTCGCTTATATGGAAATGCTAGGTGAAACTTAACTTGGATTATTTTTAGTTCGGATGTGCACACACTTGACTATTATAATCTAAGAGGCAAAATACAAGGAGTTACATAGTTGATGTAATTGACAAGAGTTGTCTACCCTTTGAATAAATATATGGTTTGTTGTGCACACACAAGGCTGCATATTTATGTCAATAGGATCCTTACTCACTAAACAGATTTTTGAAAATTTGTCGAACTATATATGGAGGGTCATATAGTTTGTATAAAATAGTGGGAGACACCCTTTTAATAAAGTCCTACATTAAATTGGTGATTAATAAAATGAATATATGCTAATGTTGTTTAAATAAAAATTCATTTACAGATTTTTACAAATGGCCCATTCACTATCACTGCGGAGCATATTGGATGCTAATAAACTAACCGGACCGAACTACACGGATTGGTTAAGGAATTTGAGAATTGTTCTCACCGCTGAAAAATTATCTTATGTCCTTAATTCACCTGTTCCTGCAACTGTTGCAGAAACTGCCTCTGAGGAAGAGATTGCTACTTTTAAAAAGTGGCAAGATGATGCTATGGTAGCTCAATGCATCATGCTCGCATCCATGAGTAACGAGTTACAACGTCAACATGAGAAAATGGATGCACCTGCTATTCCGTACGCCACATTTGCCTATTCGAACGTCCAAGTGACACGCGATTGTGTACGCTTAGCACGCTCACTTGAATTGTCTAATACTCAATGGTTAATATTAAGTATCATTATAGATCATAATAAATCATGTTTTAGAACTTAGAACATCATTTAACATTGTCGGGAGCATTACGCGTGCTTACGCGCATGCCCGACACTCTCCGATTGCCCCTAAAAACACATCAGTCATACAAATGGTCAATTTGGGAATTGATCCCGACCTCAAATGGAAAAACGTAAAGAACGAAATTTGTAGGTCTACTCGTCCTCTTTCTGAATCATCTTGAATCAACTCAATCCAACTTCGTATGAGTAAGTTATGCCCGTTTTACTAAAGGACGTCAAAACTGACATTTACCACTTGAGGCCTAGCGCCCCGGCTCTGAAACTAAGCCTAATACCAGCGCCCCGGCGCTGTATGCAGGAGATTATGGTGCTCGTTTGCCCAACTTCATGATTTTGACCCTCCTTCACTTCAATCCTCATAACTCCTTCTATACACGTTCAAATTGGTCCATTTCGGACTCTATGGACTCCTAAGACATATGGCTACAACATATCAAAAATTCAGAGCTATCCATTAACATTAATATGGCCAAATCTTAGGCCAAAGTATCAACTCATGCTATATTTTCGTGTTCTTGGTGTTCTTCACAAAAATCATCACCAAAACTTTGTTTTTAGGTCTTTTTAATCCGTTCCAGTTGGGTTAGCTTCGTAACCCATGGAACTACAATCCCATAACATTAAACATATTATACCAACACCGAATCTATGTTCTAAATCTTCTAAAATTCGTCTGAATGTTCATATTGTCCAAAGTTTCCATGTTCTTCATCCTTTAAGCATAGGTATGGATTTCTTTCACTTGGTTCCACTTCCAGAAGTTATTAATGGTTTCTATAACCTCTCATCAACATATAAAACTGTTCACAACCAACAACAACAATAAAAAATCTCCAGAAAATTAAAACCCATCACAAAAGCTTGAAAACTCAAAAATGGAGGAAATGAGCTTGAGGTTGGGATTTTACCTCTTGTTAATCCGTTCGAAAGTTAGAGAAGATGAACTAGAGCTTGGTTGAAGGTTCTTCTTCCTCCTTGGGCTCACCCACACACTCCTCCTCTTCTCTTCTTCTTGTTCTCCTTCTCTCCCGAACCCGTCTTCTTTTCTTTGTTCTTCTTCTTCTTCCTCTTCATTTTCTGCAATTTTCTCTCTCTCTCTCTCTCTCTCTCTCTAAAATCTGCAACACCACTTTGGAGAAAGAAAATGAAATAGAATGGTATGGGAGGGAGGGAGGGAGGGAATGAGGGAGTTGAGGGCTCAAGGCATTTTGTCGGCTCCTCTCTCCTCTCTCTCTTTTGATTGGTCCAAAATGGGGGAGTTGGTTCCCTCTTGGAATAACATGCAAAAATAATTACACAAATACACAAAAATATATCTGAATACTCCCACTTTTATGCCCAATTTGATAAATAACTCTACCCAAAATTAAAATGGGTATTCCCATAAAATATTGGGATGCATAAAAATAATTATTACGGGATTTGTCCATATATTCGGAACACTCATATAATATATTTCGGATACGGATAAAATCACGTATCAGCTCAAATTAAATTTCTGACACTTGGAAAAATTATTCGTGCGCATACACGTATTTATGAAATTTATTAAAATCGAAAAAGACACAAAAATATTATGGCGTGAATAGTGCCTCGGGAGACGTGCCCGTAAATAGTGATTTTGCGATATTTTACAAAATCAATTATTCACTCCTACGGTTCAATAATGCATAAAACTTCATACGTTGACATCATCCAGGTTATAAAATAACCTTTAAACATGTCACATAAAAATAATATTTAATCCATTTAATAATATTAACAAACTCAAATTACAAGGGTATTCACGATTCGCGATCGCTGCTCTTCACGATTAACTCCCCATAATCATATACATCATCGCACATACATCTCGCCCATAATTCGGGTTAGCGTCTTTACAACACATAACTCGTTCAATAATATTATCTTCTAACTATTTATTTAATCCAATAAATAGTACTCTAGCGATATTTCTCGAAACCACCAAATTAGCTTATACGAAAACTTTCATACTTACTAATCATCGTCTACACACAATCTAGGTCATAATATAACCTTTAAACGCTTAACACATAATATTATTAATAAAAGTCTATTTTATTCAATAATATTCATAAGCTCGGATTATCCAGCTATCCACGACTCGCGATCGTTACAATAATTAACTATTAACTCATTCATTTTGAATCTATATATATATTTCACATTTATATATATACATATTAAGTTCACCAATTAAAATCACATAAATATATATAACACATATATATTCAAATACGACTCATAATAAGAATTATTCTATATTAAATTCTTATTATAATTATTCTCGAAAATCTAGGTTGTCACATCCTTCCCTCCTTATAAGGATTTCGTCCTCGGAATCACAAATATCAAACCTCTCTTACTCGGTTTTCATCTACTTTCTTCCAAAATTTTATCGTTGAATAATTTCAACGTATTACTATAACATAGGTTTCATATTACCTATTTAATCCACTTTCCTCAACCAACTCTCGTAGGTTTTATTATATAACATTTATCAAGTCAATCATACTCTGAGTATTATCCTATGTTTAACCATCAATTTCTTTTTCTAAGGATCATTGTATGTCACAATCATCATAATAATTTAATATCATGATTTACTCACTCATAAACATTCGGGATATTACATTCACCCCTTCTTCTAAGAATTTTGTCCTCGAAATTTCAGCTTAATCATTTCTACTCATTCTACTCATCATAACTAGGTTTTCAATCTAACCTTTAGACTATCCTCTTTCAAGGATTCACTTAAAATTGTCGCATTCTACGACAACTTCTCCCTGGGAAAATTACCCTTCCCACAATCAGTTTTCCGAATAATAGAAACCTTCAACAATTGTTCGATAATTGTGAAGTAACTTTAACAAATAAGAAATAAAATATTCCTTAAAAAAAACTTTTCATATTATGCTGAGGGGCCATAAAGACCATGACCATAAAGGTTTACGGGTATTACTACCCCTACCGATTTCAATTATGAAAAAGGTAATCTACCTCATAAAGACCATGAACATAGAGGTTTACGGGTATTACTACCCCTACCGATTTCAATTAAGAAAAAGGTAATCTACCTCCGTACGCCAGGTGATCAACCTTTTGTACTCTGACGTTATGCACAACATTCTAGCTAAATGACTATATGCGTTTGCTTGACCACCATAGGGTCAGTCGGGATTTTTCCGACATCAAATACCCCCATAATAGGGTTGTTCACCTCAGCTTACTACAAAATTCTGCACCAAAATAATTTGGTTTAGGCATAAATTCTCAAATAATGCTTGCATAAATATATTTCAACATTTGTCTAGCCGAATCAAATAGCTTAGACTTTTATTAACAATTCGGACATCAATCGAATTATTATAGCCAAGTCAATTGGCATACTTTCTCATAGTTTAAAGAAAACAAAAATCATTTTATGACGTCATGATACCGCACTGTTTTTACAGTCCATTGAGGATTCCGTCATTTCGTGATTTTATCATACTACATCATACCATTGTGGGTTGACGATACTATGATCACATCCAACACTAGGTTAATCTGCATTGATGACTCCATCATCTGTCATTCTACACCAGGTTTCATGATGCATTGATGATAATTTAAAAATACATTTTGATATTTTCAAATCAACTTTGTCTAGCCGAAACTATTAGCATAGACATATGAATAATAGTACATTTAAAAAAAATCCTTGGTCCAGAAATCTGGCCCCGTATATTTTTCAAAGACACAAAAGTGCAATATCAGCACGAAGTCAATAAATTTCGAAATCTAGCATAGCTAGAAGATTTGAAATATTCATGTCTCCTCATCAACTTCAATTTCTCTTCAATGCATCATTACTTAATAATTCTATCTATTTCTAACATCACCAATGCTCATCATTTTGAGAATTCACAATTCTCGCTCTACAACTTTCCTATACCCCAATATAGTTCATCAACTTATCACACATTATGAGTTCAGGAACTTGCCACAATAATATAAGTTTAGGAACTTGTCCTAGCAATACGTAGTCCAAGAACAAATCAAGGACTGTCCATACGCTGAGGGGCTCAAAACATACCATATGATTATGAGTCACGAACTTACCATAAGTATGAGTTTCAAAAACTCACACCTAATCTTATTATTCTCTAACCATAAAATATAGATATGAGAAAAGAATCACCTTCTCGTCATACGTATAACGATAGCGCGATACCAAGTTCCAACGATTATCAATATAGGAAGCTAAGTGATTGTCGAACCCATCACAATCCCCTGCCCATACAAGGAATCGATCAACTCGGCCACTAATCAATATAGAAAGCTAAGTGGTTGTTACACCAAGCACAAATTCCCCGCCTATACAAGGAATTGTTCAACTTAACCACTATACCGATATAAGAAGCTAAGTGGTTCTGAAACCAAGCACGAATTCCCCGCCCATACAAGGAATTGTACAACTCAGCCACTAACATGAGTCCTCAATTGAAATCACCCACAATCCTAGCTTACTCGTTGCTTAACAAGAATTTAATTCGTGTTTCATCACCCATAACTCTTTCCGAGTTTTACTCGTACTATCTCATAGTACCATCTATCTATAGCATTGAGCTAAAATTTTCAATCATTTAATTGATCATCTGTCATTCTATGACTTAATCCAATCACATCGTGATCTTACTCTACAATTGTTTTACATTACGATCTTCCTTATCCTACGATCGTTTCATCCTGCGATCTTTTATACTCTTCTCTCTAATCATAATATATGATTTTATTGCATTTTTGTCTTATAGACCTCGTCTATTGATAAATACTTATCATCTATATCACTGGAGTCAGGTAACTCCTAATTCTCATCTTTTATAACGCATCGAGATTCTTCTTTGAATCGTCTTATATATATCTCAACTCTTACTATGAATTTTCTAAATTCATTTACTATTAATTAAACTCTATTTGAGTTTTATTCCTTCACTATCTTCATCATTATCATCTTTCTTCACTACAGTTATAGCCTAAGGTACTCTTACCTAAGGTTTATAACCTATCAGCTCTGATACCAACTATAACGCCCCCGAAACTCGGGTCTTACCTTGAACCCGATTCTGGCGCATCACGGTATAACCCATGCAATATAGGCTTACTACAAATATGTAATTACAATAATACTACAACATATTCTCATCTAATCCCAGGCACGAAGACCTTAAATAATACACTTATGATCAAGGCTGAATAAATACCATGATCATTTACAAAATCTCCTATGTGAACGCAAGGTTCAGATTCTGACTTTATTAAATCCCTGAATATACGCATAGTTATTCAACAACTACACATTTGTTATAAAAAAAATGTCCTTTATACAACATCGTCATCCTTGTAGTTTATTATAACAAGTAACTAACATAATCACATCATAAATACTATAATAGATAACCTTCATTTCTAACTCAAGGTTTACATAAACAAATTCCAGTACATCATATACCGTCATCATAGCTAAATAATTACATTAAAGGAACATTTAGCAACCTTCCTATATCCATGCGCCACTAATCCTTATCATCACGATGTTAAGATAATTGCATTGCATCGTAAAATCTGCAAAAGTTTTATTTTGCAAGAATGAGCACGACGGCTCAGCAAGAACTAACAGTTTTCACATTTCATGCTCCACGTAACACATAAGTTTGCATTTTATCCATGCATCATGATTCTCATATAATGAATCTTACTCATGCATTATAAATCTTATGCAATTCATCAATATATATGCATCATGCATCTCATAGCATACCTCATGCATCTCACATTGTATATTTACAATAATTCAAGTTCCACATAGAACAATATAGTCACATAGTTGCACATTGTGCACACTTTAATCATGTTCGCATATAATCCACATAATAGTGAAAGACATAGTAATTTAATCATGTACGTCAATACATTTAAACAAGTCAATAAGTTACTGAAGGAACTTGCATTAAGCTTTCCTTGCCAAATTATGATGGCTCGTCCTTCAAATATCCTACACAATTTATTTTACAATAAAATACCAATTAGCCACTAAAAATGCTTCATATAATGGTTTACAATATAACAACTCTTATCTCATATTGTTCGCGCATTATAAATTAATAAACGCGATTAACTCTAAAACGTTACTCGGTGTCGCGTCGTTTGAAAATGTTATGACCCTTATCATCATCAATACTTATTTGTTACATTAACCCCATTCCATATCTTATAATGTTCGTTTCATTTGAATCGAAACATTATTTAAGTTCATTAACACTTACACGGCGTTTCGACGTTTACACGTTACACGCCTAATTCGCTTATTTTGCGTGTGCTTAACATGCTCATACATTGGGTTATAACACTCTATCATGTTTCATTATTATTAGAAACAAAATATTAAACAAGGTTATACACACTTGTTACGGCGTTACGACGTTTGCATGTCCGTACGTCACACTTGCCTATTCGAACGTCCAAGTGACACGCGATTGCGTACGCTTAGCACGCTCACTTGAATTGTCTAATACTCAATGGTTAATATTAAGTATCATTATAGATCATAATAAATCATGTTTTAGAACTTAGAACATCATTTAACATTATCGGGAGCATTACGCGTGCTTATGCGCATGCCCGACACTCTCCGATTGCCCCCAAAAACACATCAGTCATACAAATGGTCAATTTGGGAATTGATCCCGGCCTCAAATGGAAAAACGTAAAGAACAAAAGTTGTAGGTCTACTCGTCCTCTTTCCGAATCATCTTGAATCAACTCAATCCAACTTCGTATGAGTAGGTTATGCCCATTTTACTAAAGAACGTCAAAACTGACATTTACCACCTGAGGCCTAGCGCCCCGGCTCTGAAACTAAGCCTAATACCAGCGCCCCGGCGCTGTATGCAGGAGATTATGGTGCTCGTTTGCCCAGCTTCGCGATTTTGAGCCTCCTTCACTCCAATCCTCATAACTCCTTCTATACACGTTCAAATTGGTCCATTTCGGACTCTATGGACTCCTAAGACATAGGGCTACAACATATCAAAAATTCAGAGTTATCCATTAATATTAACATGGCCAAATCTTAGGCAAAAGTATCAACTCATGCTATATTTTCTTGTTCTTGGTGTTCTTGGTGTTTTTCACAAAAATTATCACCAAAACTTTGTTTTTAGGTCTTTTTAATCCGTTCTAGTTGGGTTAGCTTCGTAACCCATGGAACTACAATCCTATAACATTAAAAATATTATACCAACACCGAATCTATGTTCTAAATCTTCTAAAATTCGTCTGAATGTTCATATTGTCCAAAGTTTCCATGTTCTTCATCCTTTAAGCATAGGTATGGATTTCTTTCACTTGGTTCCACTTCCAGAAGTTATTAATGGTTTCTATAACCTCTCATCAACATATAAAATCGTTCACAACCAATAACAACAATAGAAAATCTCCAGAAAATTAAAACCTATCACAAAAGCTTGAAAACTCAAAAATGGAGGAAATAAGCTTGAGGTTGGGATTTTACCTCTTGTTAATCCATTCGAAAGTTAGAGAAGATGAACTAGAGCTTGGTTGAAGGTTCTTCTTCCTCCTTGGGCTCACCCGCACACTCCTCCTCTTCTCTTCTTCTTGTTCTCCTTCTCTCCCGAACCCTTCTTCTTTTCTTTGTTCTTCTTCTTCTTCCTCTTCATTTTCTGCAATTTTCTCTCTCTCTCTCTCTCTAAAATCTGCAGCATAACTTTGGAGAAAGAAAATGAAATGGAATGGTATGGGAGGGAGGGAGGGAATGAGGGAGTTGAGGGCTCAAGGCATTTTGCCAGCTCCTCTCTCCTCTCTCTCTTTTGATTGGTCTAAAATGGGGGAGTTGGTTCCCTCTTGGAATAACATGCAAAAATAATTACACAAATACACAAAAATATATCTGAATACTCCCACTTTTCTGCCCAATTTGGTAAATAACTCTACCCAAAATTAAAATGGGTATTCCCATAAAATATTGGGATGCATAAAAATAATTATTACGGGATTTGTCCATATATTCAGAACACCCATTTAATACATTTCAAATACGGATAAAATCACGTATCAGCTCAAATTAAATTTCTGACGCTTGGAAAAATTATTCGTGCGCATACACGTATTTATGAAATTTATTAAAATCGAAAAAGACACAAAAATATTATGGCGTGAATAGTGCCTCGGGAGACGTGCCCGTAAATAGTGATTTTGCGATATTTTACAAAATCAATTATTCACTCCTACGGTTCAATAACGCATAAAACTTCATACGTTGACATCATCCAGGTTATAAAATAACCTTTAAACATGTCACATAAAAATAATATTTAATCCATTTAATAATATTAACAAACCCAAATTACAAGGGTATTCACGATTCGCGATCGCTGCTCTTCACGATTAACTCTCCGTAATCATATACATCATCGCACATACATCTCGCCCATAATTCGGGTTAGCGTCTTTACAACACATAATTCATTCAATAATATTATCTTCTAACTATTTATTTAATCCAATAAATAGTACTCTAGCGATATTTCTCGAAACCACCAAATTATCTTATACGAAAACTTTCATACTTACTAATCATCGTCTACACACAATCTAGGTCATAATATAACCTTTAAAAGCTTAACATATAATATTATTAATAAAAGTCTATTTTATTCAATAATATTCATAAGCTCGGATTATCCAGTTATCCACGACTCGCGATCGTTACAATAATTAACTATTAACTCATTCATTTTGAATCTAGGTATGTATTTCACATTTATATATATACATATTAAGCTCACCAATTAAAATCACATAAATATATATAACACATATATATTCAAACACGACTCATAATAAGAATTATTCTATATTAAATTCATATTATAATTATTCTCGAAAATCCGGGTTGTCACACAAGTTGCATGTGGTATATAGGTATATTCCTATCCTATACACGAATTAAGTATTCATCCTAAGAAAAATACATAATCACATGTTATCTCAATCAGATCTAACCCTAGAGTCCATCTTCCGATTTCATCTAAGATTTATCAGATAATTGGTAGCTAGGCAATTATACGAAAGAGATAAAGAACTAAAATCATACCTTCGTAGAACCGTGCTTCCTCAGGTACGAGTTCAAATTCAAATCCTTTGCGTTCTCCTTGAATTCACCGTTTAGATTCCTTCCTATGATCAACATTAGCCACCCAAGTGTTTGGCCTTTAGAGGTGATCCACCAAGGAATAATATGTATTCAAGAAGATGGGTGTTGGCAAAACCCTAGTTTTCTATCTCTATAGAAATTGTAAGTACTCTCCCAAATCTTATGGAAGTGTGTATGTGTGTGTGTGTGTGTAACCCCAAGCTATAATACGACTCCTCTTATTTATAAATATAGGTAACCCTCCTAAACTATTTAGGACTAGGGTTTTATTTTAATTAAACTCTTTTAATTAATTAAACTCCTAATCCAATTAGGAATTTATTAGAGTACTTTTATTAATTAATTTCTAAACCCTTTTAGGAATTAAATAATAATAATAAGACTTCTCTTATTAATTTATATTTAATATTTCTAAAATATTAAATAATAAATATTAAACTATTTAATTTATTCTATCACCAGAGATTAAATTAAATATATTTAACTTATTATTACGATTATGACATTTACTTCTTAAATAAATATTTTTCTTTTACGGTGTGACCCTTTAGGTTCTCCATATTAAACCGATTGTGAATAAATCAATTAGAACAATTCTAATCTTATTTAAATAAATAAATTAAACTATTTAATTCATTTAAATAAATAATATTTATTCTACAATAAGGGTAAGCCCCCTTAGCGATCAACGACTTTCCAGATAATATAGATTTCAACATTAATCACAAAAGAATCTTTCAGTGAATAGTTACCGTACAATTCAATCCTTCTACCATACAATGTCCCAATCAAATATAAGACATGGAAGTACTGTCAAGTCTTATTTTATTTGATTATATGCATTTCGATTCTCAAATGCACAACTCTAAATAATGCAAATTAGAAACTATTTTCTAATTTCATTCTGCCTTGGCCAAGGACTATTGAGTTGTCATTTATCAAATCACATAAGACATTCACTCCTTTTACTAGAAGTGGTAGATTCTTCGTTGACCATTCACCTATCTCCATGTACAACTTATTATACTCAAGCATACCCTTTGATATACCCTAAAGGTCTTAAGGGACATGTCAAACTATAACTCATCATACACAAGATACTATAATGATCTCAAGTCAAAGGATCACTTGTACTACTATCACTAGAGGAATTCCTGTTGATAGGCAAGTAAAACTCCATTAGGTATTCTTTTAGTGAGTCACGTTCAATGAACTTATTTTAGCGAGTCATGTTCAGTGAACTTGTTCTCCAATAATCACCTACACACTTGATTTAGTGTCTCCGCACAAATAATTATGAGATCAATCATCTTCTTCCTAAGAGCAAACAAAGTATGTACCAATCTATCCAGATTCACTAATCCCCTTTTTAGTAATCCAATGATTAAGAACGATTTTAGTTTTAAGCTTTCTAAGAATTTAGATCTCATTAGCATGATCATCATCATGATTCTAAAAGCATTGCTCAAAACTATGGGTTTATCACATATAAAATAACAACACCATCTAGATAAAGTAAAATACCTTTAATAAATTAATTTTTTTATTAATAAATGAATAAAATTACAAAGTATATGCTACATCATATCAAATATGATTGGCTTGTGTGCATACTGCTTTTAAAATTATGATAAACAAATCATTTATAATCAACATAATCACTAGAGAGAGTAAATTAACCCAAGTTATCCATTGAGTTCCATTGCAATCTTAATAAAAAGATTAGTTCATATTAAATAATAAAATAACCAATACAATAAATTCAGAAACATCTTAAAGTACAAGAGATAAAATTAAGAGTGAAGAATGAACTCTGTCACAGTCAAGATTCGCTCCTTTCTTCAAATCCTTGCAATCTTCAAGTGCCTCCTTCAAAACCCTAAATACTCTAATAATAGTTTGACTACTCTAAGTTTCCTCTTTAAAACCCTAAAACAGAGGTATGTATCATAACATCAGCTATACAGACTTTAATTCCTCCTAAAACTCCTTTGGTAAGTTTCCTTGTTGCACTAACAATCAATCTTCAGCAAAAACAACTCAGCTGCAAGCTCCTACCTTCTGCGCGCGTGAGACCACGCACCCGGTCTCTGGACAACCCCAAGCGTTGTTGTGCCTCTTCCATTTGCGCTACTGCGCATCCCTTTGCATTCTTGCGCTGCAGCTCTTGTATCCTTGCACTGCTGCACATACTCGGTAGAATTGCTTCCTTTCTTCATTTCCTTCCTTGTCTTGCCCAAGTCTTGCCTCCATAGCACCACATATGCACATATTAGCCCCTCATAGCCATGTCTTCTTGCACATGCTCAAACGCCGACCATGCTTGAACCACGTTTACTTCAATTGTGCATGGAAACCATCGAGATTTAGCTGAAATAACGTCATTATCACATAATCCTCTTCTAAAAGCTAATCCTGCAAAAACATAATAAAACAGATAAAAAGCAACATAATAGACTCAAAAATAGGCAATATCATCAAGTTAAAGGTACTAAAATCATGATATAAAAACCACTCATCAAATACCCCCAAACTTAACTCTTTGTTTGCCCTCAAGCAAAACCTAACTAACAACTAAAAACTATTTTAACATGCAATAAACAGTTAACCCATAAGCAAGAATTTAAGATAAATCTGAACCATAGCCTCAAAGATCTCATATAATAACTTCCAGCCAAATTCAAATCATGCATAGTCTAAAAACTTAACATAATCATCAATTTTATAGCAATCCACGGTCCACAATATATGATCATCTAAACTACTCAAATCAATCAAACCTATATAAGATCATATAATCAAATACTGTATAAAAGACACCTGACATCAACTCCAGAATCCTATTTATCACATCAAATTTCAGCAAAGAGGACATCACATCAATTCGGGGGAAGGAATTAACAAAGAATTTCATATATTTTTTTCAACCCGTGAGTGCATTTTATGCTCCATCTCACTTCATTGCACACAAATGTCACTTCATTGTAAACAAGTGTGTTTTACGCTTCATCTCGCCTGCGTTTATGGATGAGTGCGTTTTATGCTACATCTCAATCCACCAACAATTCAAATTCCACGAAATTCAATATTTTTCAATATTTCAATTTCTTTCCTAAAATTTTCCCCCAAACTTAAATGAATGCCTATCTCTACGTCAACTGACGATCAAATAATCTCCTAGAGTTTCAATCATGTCTTTTACACATATTAAACTATATAAATTCTCTAACGTCAATTAACTTGAACAGCATGATTGTCAAAGAGCCTAGAATCTTAAAATACTATAAAACCAAATCCTATGTTGAATTCCAAACTAGCTTGATCCAAAAATTAGCTAGAATTACCCAATCTTCAATCCATTTCTATCATCGGCCTTCAACAGATTCAATTAAAAGATTGCTCAAAAGTTAAAAATAAATCAAAATTTTCCTACTAATATGCAACTAATAATAAGCTAAATTACCAATACAATAAAATAAATTAACTAAAACAAATTAACATGCATAAATAATTAGATCTCAAGTACCAAATATCAAATACAGCATAATACCCCCAAACTTAGAATTTACATTGTCCTTAATGTTCGAAATATAGGCAAAAACAGGAAAAATAAAGAAACTTCCCTGAAAACTCAAGCAGCTCCATCATCATCATTATCATCCTCGTCAGCCAAGTCATCATCATCATCTTTCTCCTCCGTGTCATGGGTGGAGTCAAGAAACATAGGAGGTGCTAGGAACTGGAAAGGACCTTGATTGAAACTAGCTCCCGGAGTATTGAAAACAGTTAAGATCGTGGAGTTAAAATCCGTAGAACAGTTCACGAACTGTCCAACCGATTCGCTACCTGATCCACCCGACGAAACTGTCACCTAGTCACCTGAAGTATCACTTCCTGGCCTCGACGAAGCTCGACATTCTCCCTTCTAAGCTCCCTCATCTCTGCGATCATCAAATCCATCTGCGATTGAGACGAAGAAGAAGCTCCTTGACGTGAAGGTTGAGCCTGTATCGACTGCTCAAAATAAGACTCGGGTTGTGGAGGCTGAACTAGTGCTTCAACAACCGGTGGATTGTCCCCAATAATAAATCCTGCTCCTCGTGGATGAGACACACCTCCGTCCCAAATACTGAACTTGTTAATCGTAGTAAGATCTATTACCGCCTTTGGTGGTTGCAATACTTCACCCTCGTCCCATGTAACTTTCGCCTTTTCGCATAATCCTGTAATGAGGGATGGATGAAGTAGACCACTAGTAGATCCGCATTGGATTGCATACTGGATAGAGCTGTGTATCACTTGCCCGACATCAATTGACTTCCCAATCACAATAACATATAACAGTACGGCTCTTTCCTGGGTCACATCAGTCAAATGTGTGGAAGGCATCAACTTTGTGCAAAGGAACGCGTACCATGCCTCTCCATATTTGCTTAGTTCCTTATGTGTAAAGGTCACAGCACCTTGTTGGTCCCTACTCTTCCATTTTGCTCCCGGTCTGCATAAATGCTTAATCACTTCGGTCAAGTTGAGGTCGCGGTTGTAATAGTCCGTGAATTCGTCGTCACCGTCATCTATTCCCTCTAACTGATAGTACTCATTAATGCTTGCTGAGGTAAATGAGATTGGCTTTCCTCGAACTTGAACCATAAAATCCTTCGCCTCTTTGGCGTTTGCATAAAACTCTTTGACTATAGACACCACCGCCGGTTCCGGTTGCTTAACAAATTTGCCCCATTTCCTTTCATGAATCATCGCTGCTATTTGTCCTGTTTCATTGCCCTCGGCCTGTAAACCGCGCTCCTGAATGAGTTTCTTACCCACCATGACTGAATGAAATCATTCCAAAGCCTCCAAACTCACGAATCGCCTTGTATCATATTGTTTTGAAGCTTGAGTTTTGGAGCTTTCGCTTCTATGTCTTTTGGGAGCCATGTTTAAAGAAGAATGTATGAAGCCTTAAGGAATAATGTAGAATACAATCGCCAAGCAAAATGGCCCAAAACCACCAAAAAATTTCACTCAGGCACCTTATAAAACACCTTGCGTGCACCTTCGAACTACCTTACAATCAACACCTTTTGCTTCTCAAGTTTCCACCGAATTGCCACACACAAGCAACTCATCAATGCAATAACTCAAAACTTCAATCAATACTAACAAAACAGAAATAAATTGCCTTCTTAATTGGTATCAAAAGAGTCTTGAATAAACTCCGTTGAATGCCTCTTTGTTGATATTGAGTTTGAGTATACTTAGGATCATTGAGAAGTTGAGTTTTGAAATAAGAATGAACACCCCTGAATTGCTCTTCCTTGCCCGGTTAAAAACTCCCTGATGCCCATGCACTGCTGCGCACTCCTTTCTGCTTTGTTGCGCTGCTCAGCACGAATCCGAAGCGCTGCTGCACACCAAGCAGCGCATGACATGTGATGTGACACCCTGAAATCCACCTGCTTGCTTGGTCGGACTTCGTGCTCACTTGTATAACCTTTACATACTGCTATAGAAATCTTGACTTCTAATAATCAGAGTATAATGCGGAAAAGTGATAATATTTACAATATCATTCGTTCATTGTTACATCATTCCCAAGTTACTTGTTCTTATTACACATAAGTCCTAAAAAACTTAAAAACAAATCTCCATTTATCTATCCAAGACTTGCAGTATTAGCAACCAGGCAGTTCCCAGGAAAGAGGGGGCTTTCCGTTAAAACGGCGCGCAATTAGATGACCTAACCCCTTTCCTCGTCAGAACTTTCTAGACATTGCCAATAATGTTAATCTAACATAAATAAAATGACTTCTGCATCTTCAACTTTCTTTGTACTGCCAGAATCGTCTAGTAATTCTTCCTTAGCTGTAATTTGTTTTAAGATAATTGCAAGAATGAGCATAAGAATGCCCAACAAGTCTAACACATATATATATATATATGAGAAGAGAATCACATTTTCAAGATATATATACAGAATAAGCTGATACAAGATTTCAACGATTATCAATATAGTAGACTGAGTGGTTCCTAATCTGTGAACTAATGAATTAGTTCCTCGTCTCATCAACACTGCTACAATTGTATCTACAGTGTATACCGCTTCTACGATACATCTACACTGCGACAAATGTTACCTCAGTGAGTTAGATCAGTTTCCTAACACATCTTAAACTCCTGCCCCATACAAGAGAGTTGTTCAACTCAGATACTAACATGGTTTTCAATTGAAAATCAACAATCACTAACACGTTGCACATAACAGATAACAAACATGTTAATGCACGGGGTGCAAAAGAAACAATACTTGTATAACAATAAACTTCCTCAATAAGACACATTATTGCACGGAGTGCATTTCAACAAATAAGTAGACTTGCCTGAATATGGATAATATGTTAACGCTAATTTTTCATTCCTCACTCAATCACCTGAAGTGTAAGCTCTAGAACTTTTATCCTCCAAGCTTTTTCTTTCCTTGGATTATGTTAGGCTAATTAAGCATTTTAACGATTAAATCTTTTAAGTTTTATTTTGGGTATTATAACCGCTTATAAATAAGACTTCTTCTACTATACATGAAATAATTTTAGCATTATAACTGCATATAAAATGAATATTCGGCTATTATATTTGAAATAAATCGGGCATTATAACTGTTTATAAAATGAATATTCAGCTATTATATTTGAGATAATTTCAGCATTATAACTGCTTATAAAATGAATATTCTTACTAAATACTTGAAGAAAATCGGACATTATAACTGCTTGTAAATAGGACTTTTGTACTATATACATAAAATAATTTGGGCATTTATAACTGCTTGTAAAAGTATATTTTTACTAATACATACATAAAAATAAAAATTATAACCACTAGAGTATACCACTTGTAGTTGCTAGCTTTACTTCCAATCGCGTAGTTCTTGGATGCTTCGAAAGTAATTTTTATCTCACAATATCTCTCAGATAATAAATATATAGTGTTTTTGCTCTTGAATTGCTCTTGAACATGGTAAGGAATGAATGAACTTAGCTTGCTATTTATAGAAAAAGATAGTTTCGCTAATTGCACGTTAGGGGCTCGACTTATTACACTTTGTACCCTAACATATTCTTAGAATATTCTTCTAAGCTCCTCAATGAAAATATCTTCCAAGCTCGATAATACAGCTTGTAATTGAACCTTTCTTCTAAGCTCCTAAATGAAAATATCTTTCAAGCTCGACAATGCAGCTTGCAATTGAACTTATCTTCTAAGTTCCTCAATGAAAATATCTTCCAAGCTCGACAATGCAGCTTGCAATTGAACCTATCTTCTAAGCTCCTCAATGAAAATATCTTCCAAGCTCGACAATGCAGCTTGTCACCGTAAGCACGACAAATCACTTCGTCATTCCCAAGTACGACACAACAACTTGTCAAAAATAATTTGTCAGGATACTTCTTGGTGAAATCGTGGAAAACGCAACAAATCATTTTGTCAATGTAAGCACGACTAAGCAGCTTGACAAAAAATTTTATTTGACCTAATTCATCGTTTACACTATAAAATCACAAAACACCTGCTTCGAAATATCATTTCGATCTTTATTAAGCACATATGTTTCGTCCTCGAAATTAACTCTAACTTAGTCTTTAATATGAATTTTCTTAATTCATCCGTTCTCACATCAAATTCCTAATACTTAAATTAGGTAAAAATGTTCAATCTAAACATTTCCTTACCCTAGGTTTTAAACCTTTAATAATACTCGACTTCTAGTTTTATTCTTCTCTTAGTGAGAATTCTTCTAATTTATACTGAGGGGTCAATCAAGACCTTGAACTGTTTCATATTCTATGGGTACTATATGATCCACAAGTTTAACAATCACCAGGATTGAAAAACACAATAGTCAGTACGTCAGGTGATCAGCCTATCGTACCACATGTGACGTATAACATAATAGTTTTAAAGACGCGGTATGTTGCGTCTACCAGAATCATATATCCGTTCCAAATTTTCTTTATTAAAAGGGTTGTCTAGCCGAAACAATTGGCATTAACTCATCTTTAAACCATTCAAAACTTTTAAAAATGATTGTATACCGCACCTTGCAAAAGTACGTTGATGACTCATCATTTATCATACCACACCAGGTAAAATAGTATGTTGATGAAAAATTCATTTTTATTTTTAATATTAAATCTGTCTAGCCAAAACAATTAGCATAGACCTATGAATAACATAGCTAAATCAATTTTTATGATTTTATCATGTCCACACAGATAACAATGTGTTAATCTTCACACCTCAGGTACCGTGTGTTGATGATAAAAATCATTTTATCTTTTTCAAATCAACCCTGTCTAGCTTGAAAAATTAGCATAGACATAGGTTCAAAAATTTTTCAGTTCAATCGTTTGAACAATTCTTTTTCAAAGGCACCCAAGTGCGAATATACACATGAATGACTAGCATAGCTAGAAGATTTTGGAATACCCCTAATCCTCTATCATTCCATTTTTCCTTTAACCACAACACAAGTTTTGCAAATATATAGTAATATAGTAAATTGATTGGTTGTAAAACCAAGTACAAACAAATATATCAGTTCCCCTTCTTATCAACACGGGATTGAAACTATCTTAGTGCACATTGATCTTTTTCAACATCACACTATTTATGACATTTCGTAGCCGCATCTCATAAGTCGGTTTGACTGACATATCATAGCTCATGCCCATACAAGGGTTCGTTCGCTCAGTAACTAACATACAAATATTTTTAAACTATAGTTGGACATAACAACTAATAACTAATCAATATACATATGAGAAAAGAATCACATTCTCAGAAATATATACAAAGAATAGTTTAACACAAGATTTCAATCTATTAACATGATTAATCAGCTGAGTGTTTCCTCTACCCAAGAACTAATGAATCAGTTCCCCGTCTCATCCACACTATCCCCAAATGATCTCATTCAATGTGTAACCCGCTTTGAAAACACTAACCATGAATCATTTGTACCAACAGTGTAGTTAGATCGGTTCACTTACGCATATTAAACTCTTGCCCATTCAAGAGAGTCGTTCAACTCATCTAACAACATAAGTTTTCAATTGAAATCCCTTATTATTTCTTAACTATCTTTGGAATTTTTTTAATCCATATTACTTACATTTCTCTATGAGTTTATTCCTCTACTTACCCAGATTTTATGCAAAATAATATAATTTAAACATAATTCCAAACACATAACTTTAATCAGATAACACTTGATTTATTTCAACATTACTCTTTAATCAGTATATTTCTTTCACATAATGTTTTTATGTATTAAGATTTATTACAATTTTTGCATATCTTTTACTTATCTACGGACTCTTCACAAGTCCATTTAATCTTAACCCATCAGATTATGCTCTAAGGTACTCGTTACCTCGAAACTATAACCTACTGCTCTGATACCAAATGTGATGTGATGCCCCGAAATCCACCTGCTTGCTTGGTCGGACTTCGTGCTCACTTGTACAACCTTTACAAACTGCTATAGAAATCTTGACTTCTAATAATCAGAGTATAATGCGGAAAAGTGATAATATTTACAATATCATTCATTCATTGTTACATCATTCCCAGGTTACTTGTTCTTATTACACATAAGTCCTAAAAAACTTAAAAACAAATCTCCATTTATCTATTCAAGACTTGCAGTATTAGCAACCAGGCAGTTCCCAGGAAAGAGGGGGCTTTCCGTTAAAACGGCGCGCAATTAGATGACATAACCCCTTTCCTCGTCAGAACTTTCTAGACATTGCCAATAATATTAATCTAACATAGTTAAAATGACTTCGACATCTTCAACTTTTTTTGTACCATCAGAATCGTCTGGTAATTCTTCCTTAGCTGTAATTTGTTTTAAGATAATTGCAAGAATGAGCATAAGAATGCCCAACAAGTCTAACAGATATATATATATATATGAGAAGAGAATCACATTTTTCAAGATATATATACAGAATAAGCTGATACAAGATTTCAACGATTATCAATATAGTAGACTGAGTGGTTCCTAATCCGTGAACTAATGAATTAGTTCCCCGTCTCATCAACACTGCTACAATTGTATCTACAGTGTATACCGCTTCTACGATACATCTACACTGCGACAAATGTTACCTCAGTGAGTTAGATCAGTTTCCTAACACATCTTAAACTCCTGCCCCATACAAGAGAGTTGTTCAACTCAGATACTAACATTGTTTTCAATTGAAAATCAATAATCACTAACACGTTGCACATAACAGATAACAAGCATGTTAATGCACGGGGTGCAACAGAAACAATACTTGCATAACAATAAACTTTCTAAATAAGACACGTTATTGCACGGAGTGTATTTCAATAAATAAGTAGACTTGCTTGAATATGGATAATATGTTAACGCTAATTTTTCATTCCTCGCTCAATCTCCTCAAGTGTAAGCTCTAGAACTTTTATCCTCCAAGTTTTTCCTTTCTTTGGATTAGACCTGGCAAAAGAAGCCTAGGCCCACGGGTCGGCCCAGCCCGCCCACCAAAAACTGGGCCACGGGCTATGTTATTTCAACCAATAAAAAGTTGGGCCACTTTTAGCCCGGCTCGCGGGTGGCCCGACCCGCCCGTAGTTTTTTTTCTTTCCAAAACATTGGTCCCATGAAGATTTGAACTTGAGACCTCCAAGTAATATAACAAGTACCCAAACCAAGTGAGCTATGACAACTTATTATTCCATAATTTAATATATAATTCTTTATTTTTATAAGGCATGCTTTAAGTTCATTTTTTTATACTTATCAGCTTACATACCAACCAAAAGTCAAAGCCAAAAGGTAATGGCATAGACCATTTCTTTCTCTCTCTAGCGGCGGCCTCTCTCATCCAAATGAAACCTAGCTTGAATCCAACCGAAAACCATGAATCTAGATGGAGTTTTACCAATTCCAACCGATTACACAACTCTAATCCCATAATCCACACTTACACCAATTAATGTCTCCAAAAATCGGGAGTTAACAACAGTCATCAGGTTTCGATATATTTATATATATATATATATAGATTCTCCTTTTCTGATTATGTATTTTGGCATTTATCTGAGTTGAATTTCCTTGGGCTTGAGATTAGATTTATATTTTAGTTTAGTTTGGTTTAGTTTTCTCGTTCGTTGGTTATATTGTTGTATTGAATGTTTTAAATTTATTAATTACTATTATCTGGAAGTTCATATCTGAATACATTTTTGAAAGCTCACAAACACAGGTTCCCTCTCCAAGTATTATAGCGTTTGCAACGAATCAACGATTATATCTTCCTCCCCAAAAGTTATGATTAATATTTTCTTTGCTTTACATTTCAGAAAGGATTGAATTTGTGACATAAAATATGGATTTATATTTGTTGAAGAACTAGAGGTGATTTGGAATAAAATATTAGGCAAGGCTTAATATTATGTTGGACTGTTAGTAGGGATTTCTTTTATAAAAAAAAAAATTAGCCCGCGGGCTGGCCCAACCCAACCCGGGCCATGGGCTTCTGATTTTCAGCCCCAAAAAAACTGGGCCATTTTGGCCCGAACCAGATTTGGCCCGGCCCGTTTGGGCTGGCCGCCACGTTTGTCAGGTCTACTTTGGATTATGCTAGGCTAATTAAGCATTTTAACGATTAAATCTTTTAAGTTTTATTTTGGGTATTATAACCGCTTATAAATAAGACTTCTTCTACTATACATGAAATAATTTCAGCATTATAACTGCATATAAAATGAATATTCGGCTATTATATTTGAAATAAATCGGGCATTATAACTGTTTATAAAATGAATATTCAGCTATTATATTTGAGATAATTTCAGCATTATAATTGCTTATAAAATGAATATTCTTACTAAATACTTGAAGAAAATCGGACATAGTAACTGCTTATAAAAGTATATTTTTAACTTATAAGAGAAATAAATCGGACATTATAACTGCTTGTAAATAGGACTTTTGTACTATATACATAAAATAATTTGGGCATTTATAACTGCTTGTAAAAGTATATTTTTACTAATACATACATAAAAATAAAAATTATAACCACTAGAGTATACCACTTGTAGTTGCTAGCTTTACTTCCAATCGCGTAGTGCTTCGATGCTTCGATGCTTCGAAAGTAATTTTTATCTCACAATATCTCTCAGATAATAAATATAGAGTGTTTTTGCTCTTGAACATGGTAAAGAATGAATGAACTTAGCTTGCTATTTATAGGAAAACATAGTTTCGCTAATTGCACGTTAGGGGCTCGGCTTATTACACTTTGTACCCTAGCATATTTTTAGAATATTTTTCTAAGCTCCTCAATGAAAATATCTTCCAAGCTCGACAATGCAGCTTGCAATTGAACCTATCTTTTAAGCTCTTCAATGAAAATATCTTCCAAGCTCGACAATGCAGTTTGTCACCGTAAGCACGACAAATCACTTTGCCATTCCCAAGCACGACACAGCAATTTGTCAAAAATAATTTGTCGGGATGCTTCTTGGTGAAATCGTGGAAAGCACGACAAATTATTTTGTCAATGTAAGCACGACTAAGCAGTTTGACAAAAAAAATTATTTGACCTAATTCATCGTTTACACTATAAAATCATAAAACACCTGTTTCGAAATATCATTTCGATCTTTATTAAGCACATATGTTACAAAATGCGAATCTCATTAGGGCTTAAGGTTTTAAACTTCTCGATACCTAGTTTTAGGTTACTAAATTAACCTCTAACCATATACGATCGTATTTATAAGTCTCATAAATATTCGGGGTATTACATCAATTGTGCACGAAAACCACTGATATTTAGCTGAAATAGCGTCATTATCACATAATCCTCTTCTAAAAGCTAATCCTGTAAAAACATAATAAAATAGATAAAAAGCAACATAATAGACTCAAAAAAGGCAATATCATCAAGTCAAAAGGTACTAAAATCATGATATAAAAACCACTCATCACCTAGAATCCTATATCACCTCTAGAGATGTTAAGATCCTAGTTGTGGATTATGAGTGGTTAGAGAGGATTTCTCATTAATGCAATCTCATTCTAACTACCCGATGATATTCGTTCGGCGATTCATCGATTTTACTTGGATTTGATTCTTTTTTACCGATTATTTTGCTTGGGAATCATTTTTAAGGTTAAAGTTCGAATCTTTTTACTAGATCTAGCATAGATCTGGCTTAGATCCAACTTTATTATTGATTTTAAGGCTAAAGTTTTAACCTTTATGCCAGATCCAATCTAGATTTGGCTTAAATCTAGTTATTTTGTCATTTTCTATTGATTTTGGTTCACCCCAAAAATCCTAGATTCATATCTAGTGGTGAGGTCCCACCTTTTGGCCGACAAGGGATTCTAATAAATTGAATCTCTTGATAGCCATTTTGGAATATATGCCCGATTAAATCCCGATTACGTCATTGCTTAGATCTATAGAATCTTAGATCTACGAATTTCATTTCCTAGATTCTAAATCCTTTAGCTAGATCTTGTCAATACGTAATAGTCCCTCTCGATGTTGGCTTCGGTTGTTCGATCTACGGATTAGGGTCCACGGGAGCCCTTTTTCTAGATCTTTAATTCCGCTTTTGGATTTCGATGTATTGTATGTGGGGGTTCTAAATCATGTGAGCCTAGGAACGAAGTCAATGCCCTTAAACGTCGTGTTTAACAGGAATTGACGGAATTCCGACAATGGACATATTTGACGGTTGTAATATTTGCGATTCGATAATTGTAAATGTAAAATCGGGCCTTAAAACGATATTGAGGGTTCTATCACACGAAAATTGGATTTAAGGCCCCGTGATAGTAGATTTTATCATTGCAAGGTGTTTGGGGCTACGTAGATGGCTTACATGCCCATAGGTAGCTCCGACCCTATTTTGATGCGTGATTTTATCTTTTGACACGCGAAACGATTTTCGAACGAAACGACAAAGATCTTATAAAATTGAATCAACCTAGGTTATTAGATCAATGCTAGGTTAAATTTGGAAGTAATAGAGAACCTCGATTCCTATTTGACGAAGGGTTTAAAAAACCATATTTTCTGCAAAAAAAACGTCACCCAAAAGGGTTTTATCAAATGAAAACTAAAATGAAACTTTTTCTTCAAATCAAATCCTTCGTGCATAGGTTCAAAGAGATTCAAGGTTGCTTTCAAAACAACACACCCTCCACGACTCGACCTTAGGAGACGACCCCTAGGTTATATGCGATTCGATTTAACTCTAAGAGACGATATTCTAGACTTTCTCTAATGACACGAAAACATATAGGCACAACATGCATGCACACACACGCACACACTTCATATTGCATTTTAAGGAAAACATTAAGAAAGCGGTAACTGTGTCTTCACGAAAGTCGGGGGGTGCCTATCACCTTCTCCTCGCTTAAGCAAGTCCTTGAACTCTATGGATCTCAGTTGCAGACAAATTCTTCGGAGTCACATATGGGCTATCTCGATTGTGAAAATCCTAAAATCCGGATGAGTTGGTACATCCATTTAAATCTTTACCAACTGGTGACTCTAGTTAATTGGCCCATCATTAAAATCAACCTTTCAAAACCCCGTTGGCATTTATGTCTGTCTTTTCCTGAAAACTTACCCTTAATATAATAAATAAATCAAAAGATAAAAAAGGGTAGATAACACCATTTAGGGAAAAAAAATTCCTCGCGCCGACAACAGTCCCTAAGACCCACATGATACTGCATATGTTCAAGAGCCAGGGGCCTAAGTTTTAGAACTTTTCTCCATATCCAAGAGTAGTTAGAAGGAGTACTCATTTGTCAGAAATTTTGTTTCCTTAAGATGGTGGCTCGAATCCACTTTGCCCATAATGAAATTGGCTGAAGCTGAATAACATGGATAAGATGGAGCATGATTTGAGCTTTGTTCCAGTCAATAATACGTTTAAGACCATGGTTTCCCTCTTTAAGGGGAAGAGTGATTGAGTTCCAAGCAACTTTGGCACCATATTTTGCAAGGGATGGGCCTTTTCATAGAAACCGAGAAAGAATAGATTGGATAGATCTGATAACCCCTTGTGGTAAAATGAAGTGAGCACTCCAAAAGGACTGGATGGAGAAAAACACAGATTTAATGAGTTGCAGCCTCCCAGAATAAGCCAGCGAGATAGAAGTCCAAGAGGAGACTTTAGAATTTAGCTTTTGAATTACGGGAATGCACTCTTAATAAGAAAAGCTTTGATGATATTAAAGGAACTCCCAAGAACTGGCAATATTACCATAGAAAACCCTGGAAGGTCTAGAGCAACCTGCTTTGTGGCTTCATCCATATTTGCAACAAAGCACTGACTTTTATAGGCATTGGGAATTAACCCAGAAAAGAGAGAGAAAAATTGGATGCAAGAGTGGACAACAACAATAGAGGCTATACTCCCATGACCAAAAACCAACAAGTCATCAACAAAACATATATGAGTGAGATCAAGGATATAGTATTACTTAGTGCTTAGTTGTTTATTGACGGTTAAACGTTTAGTGTGTTTCGGAGTTTCAAACACACTAGTTGCACTAACAACATTTGAGAATCTTGCTCTAACTCGCAAACACTTCATAAAAAAATCATTCCAAATGCACAAAAGGCACCAAACTGAACAAACTTTTAAGGAGAGAGTAGAAAAGGTTGCTAGACTCTAAAAAAAGAAAAAAGAAAAATGTATTGTATTACTTAAATGGGTGTTTGTTTTAGACCATGATGGATACCCACTTAAACATAGATTATTAGGTATTTGATTATTGGTAATACAAAATGGTCATATTATGTCATTTCTGTTTGGTAGAAGATATGTGATTACCGGTAATTGCTATTATGAGTGTTTGGTATGAATTTAAGATTACTGGGTATATTTTTTCTAATATTGATCTTTTACTAAAATATCCTTATACTAATTTTAGTTGAATGATTCAGCCATGTAGTTATTGTCAAATGTAATTATTGACGGTCATCAAAGTATTATCAAACTAGTATTGATAAATCGTATTAAATTTTTTAATATGTTTATAAAATTACAATTCATGATTTATTCAATTATTAAACATAAAAATTTCAAGTATGTCATTAATAATACATTAAACTTATAATAATAAATAACAAACAACATCACATACTTTGTATGGACAGTGAATTATTTTAGTTAAACTAAACATGTCGACAAAAAAAATTAAAAATTAAAAATTAAAAATTAAAAATTAAAAATTATGTGACTAATAAGGTTATTTATGTCCCAATTATTAAATATAAAGAATATTTTTATCTAAATAAAAATTTCAAGATGATTACTATGTGGTAATCTCATATTATCACATATTTTTTTTGTCACTTAATTATCAAAAATCTTAACATTTTATTGAATATCTAATTAACGAAAATGTAAGATTACTAATATAACCAACACGATTTATAAAGATAACCGGTATATCATATACTTGAGATGACCAAACGAAGCCTTATTTACTTTTCAACCGTGTAACGGAGGCCTGGTAACTACAGGAGTTTCCTTTATTCGAAAAGCCCCTGTTTAAACCTCTCCCTCTCTCTCAACTCTAAAAAAATGGCGAATCCGCAACAAGTATCGAGCCGTCCATGGATCCTCGAATTGGTTCCTCTTATGGTCGTCATTCTAACAGTCGCTCACGTTCTTGCACTGGTAATGTCCCTTTGAAATTTTGCCTCTCTAACAACATCTGCTTGTTATTTTAATTAGTACTTACTTCAGATCTCTCATATTGTCTCTGTTCTTCTTGTTAATGTACAATAGGTTTACTGGATTTACAGGTTAGCTACTGAGAGACAGCCTCAAAGGAGAAAGAAGCACTAGCAGTAGCTAAATTTACTAATACCCAGAAGGTATAACCTAATTTGTTTATTTCCTGGTCATTATTTTATGGCATATGCAAATTGTAAAAGCTTCTATTATTATTTGGAAATTTTAAAGAGTTTTAACTCGTAAAATCTGAGAGAAATGAAAATGAAGTGTAAAATAGTTGAACAAAAATTTGAAAGATTTTCATGGTGGTAATTTTTTGCAATATACTACCCCGTTCCAAAATATAAGATCATTTGACATTTTAAAGTCAAATTAAGACATTTTCAACCTAAAAAATACTACTCAGTGTAATTTCATAATTTTTAATGAATTATCTCAATTTTGAGTTTGAAAATGTCTCAAATTGAATTTCAAAATCAACACTCACCTTATAATTTGGAATGGGGGGAGTACTTAATATTAGGTTATGTTAAAGTGTATATTTAGTTGGTTATTTTTTATTTACTTGGCATTTATTTTCTCTTTTTCCTTTCAAACAACATCTATTTAAGTTTCAAATAAAAAATTGTTAAACACATAGAAAGTTAAATTCACTTGAAATAACCTGAAATACATAATAGTAGAAGGAGAAAAGCCCTGATTATGTTGATCTGTCCTTCAAAACAATATAGACTATTAATTTACTAATACCAAGAATGTAAAACACTAATACATGGATTTTCTCTATTATTATTATATACAGTTATGAATACTTATTTGTTCATTTATTTATTGAGTGAAAAAATCAATAAATAAATGACAAGTACAGAAAAACTGAGGGAAAAGAAAGGAAAGGGAGATGAAAATGACAAGTACAGAAAATCAAGAACTATTGAAAGATTCATGACACTTGATTATTTCCGACCTTACCTTTTCATTTTTCATAATTCAGAGTAGGCACCTAATGTAATTATTTTTTGGAGGATCCTTGTATAGATTTTTTGTTTGTTTTTGTTTTGCTTGGGAGATACAAGTGCTTTTATTTCCATTGTGCTTTGTATACTCCGTGTGTACGTGGGTTTGCCCTCTTTTTAGTGCTTTTATTAAAATTATATACTTTTCAAATTTCAAACAATAATAATAATTGCAGAAGGCGAAAACATGTTTTTATTGGATTTACTGGAGTTCAAGAATAATTACATCAATATGTTATGAGATTATGTACTCTGAAATTCTTGTGTATCTTACTTGTTTCCATATAGACTTTTGAATTCCTTCAAACAAACGAAACTAAGAGCAAATTGATCAATATTCATTGTTTTAGAACCGAAAGACCATTGTTGATTGATTTTTCTACCACCAGATTTTACTTTTTGTTGGTAAAGATAGTTCTATTGATGGTTTGCAGTTATATATGCTGAATGCCTTTTTGTTCTTATCAATCATCCATATAAATGGTAAATTAGTTGAAACAGACTGGCTGTAAGCTATGTAAGCAATGTATAAACCCTTACTTGTCTCAGTTTGGCAAGTGATTGGTCATAGACAACCTCTTTATTTATTTGTTTTGAATTTCCTTCTTATTTTCTTTCATCTTTATGAGGACTACAGGTTTGATTATAGTTTTCTTTCTGATTCATTTAGGCTGTTCTCATGATTTTAATTTTGAGGTAAGTGTTGATGTCTCTAATGGCTTTGTGTGACATACTGGAATTTGGTATTTATTTTGATCAAGTAGGAAACAAATGTTGATTTCTGTTTTCTACTTTGTTGGGAAAAGCCTGGCTATGCGATGTGGTGTTAATGGCTGCTCTGCTACGACTTTGTGGGGGTTCTGAAATTGCTTTCAGTGTTCTTAGTCTCTTTGCTTCTTTATTTATAGAAGGACAAAAGCTAGTGTGTATCCTAGGTCTATTGCATTTTGGGATCCAGTTATTTGAGAGAGTTGCACAACGTCTTGATAGGTGTAATGGAGCATATTTTTCCTTAGGAGGTAGGATTACTTTGATTCAGGCTTGTTTAGCTAGTATCCCCTTGTATTCATAGTTGTCACGGCGCCAAGGCGGGACGCGGCAGTAGTTGACCGCCAGGACGCCTAAGCGATAAGGCGCTCGCCATGGTGTCCGTATGACGACAAGTCGTTAACAATGTACACTTTATACATTATTTATTTTACTTCAAAAGTATATTGTAAAATAAAATTTTATATACACCAAAACCCAAAACATAATAACTAACACTATAAAAAAGTCTTCACTCTCTACTGTCTCTAGTCATAACTCAAGCAAAGTCATCAACTATTTCCGTCTCCCTCACGAGTATTACTCTCATTCAAAGGAGTAGGGTCATGGGTTAGTCTAGGGTCATGGGTTGAGTTACTTGGGTAATTGGAAAAGTCCATGAGTTATGATGAGTCATGGTAAAAAATGACTTAATCACTTAATTTGGGCCTGCTACCAATGCGTGAGCCTTGGCGACTAGGCGTCCAAGGCGTTGCCTTGCCCTTCTCCAACGCAAGGACGCCTAGTTGTCTCCTAGGCCACGCCATGACAACTATGCTTGTATTATTTGTCTTTGTTTAAGATCCCAGTTAGTGTTGCACATTCCTTAGAGAAGTTGATGAGCGATTTTCTTTGGTTAGGGGTAGTGGAGGAGAAAAGGGATCATTAGGTAGGATGGAAGGTGTATTTGTCAAAGCAGGATGGAGACTTGGGGGTTGGGTAACTTAGTCCTTAAAAATGTCACGTTGGTGGGTACTTGGCTTTGGAGATTTCTCTTAAAATCTAATTCTCTTTGGCATAAGGTTATTAAGAGCAAATTTTGTATGCAATTGAATGGGTGGGATGCTAATCCTTAGACTTCTGTTACTCATGCGAGTCCTTGAATCATTTCCTATGGTTTTATCTCTTTTGGGTGTCATTAGATATATGCGGCTGGGGAATGACATCATATTTGTTTTTGGGAAGACACATGGGTAGGTCAAGTTCAGATTTCAAGGGCTTTCAATCATCAGTTTCGCATATGTACTTTGCATAATGCTCTAATTGCTGAATTTATTGTTTTTGATGTTGACTCTATCTTGGAACTTGCATTTCTTTAGGAATCTCATTTATAAAGATACCAAAGAGTTGTTCTCGATGCTTAATTTGTTGAATTCGATTCAATTCCCCACATCTCCTAATAAATGAGTTTGGACTCTAGACTCTTGCGGTAGCTTTTCTTGCAAGAGCTATTTCTCTTTCTTGATTTGTTCTCGTGTCCCAGTTAAGTTTCCTTCGACTTCTGTCATTTTGAAGGTAAAGATTCTATTCAAATTCAAGGCATTTCTTTAGTCCATGGTTTTAGAAAGGTTGAGTATGAATTATATTTATCAATTGCACAGGCCTGACAAGGCTCTATCTCAAGATATTTGTTTAATGTAAAAGCAGAATGGCGAGACACTCATATATTTTTGCATTTTTTGTAGCTTGGGGTTATTGGAACTCTATTTTTGGAGCATTATCTGCCTCGTTGAAAGATTTGTTACTTATTTGGTATAGAGGTTTTGGAGGGAGTAAGGATGTAAAGGTGCTTTGGAAATGAGGCGATCTTCTCTGTGTTTTGGGGGATTTGGAGTGAGCGCAACGCTGAGCTTTTTAGAGAAAGCTATATTTCTTTTGGTCTGCTGCGAGATACGATAATTTTCCTTCTTTCTTTATGGGCCTCTGCCATGGGTGCATATAGGCATATTTCTGATTGTCCTTTATAGAGATTGGAGAGCTGTCCTCTTTTAAATTGTTTTTGTTCTTTTTCCTTCTTCGTTTTGGTGGACTCTTTGTCCCCCTTTGCTTATATTCTCTTTTTTTTTTGATAAAAAAAGAAATTTTATTAATAGAGAAGTAAGGATACAATAAATGGGGGACAAGAAGTCTGCCCTCAGCAGACTAAAAGATCAAAAACAAGAAAGCACTTAAAAAAGTTCAGCCCTCCAAGCTCTACATAAATCATTAACAAAGATACCTCTAAAAGCCCCCCATAGCAGAAGCCCAAAGAGACAAGAAAAATAATCTCATCATTTAATAGCTTTAAGGAAGTAACTTTCTCTAAACAACCTAGCATTACGCTCATTCCAAATTCCCCACAAGATAGAAAAGAAGGCACACTTCAATAAAATTTTGGCATCCCTCTTACTTCCAAATCATCTAAAACGAATTAATAATATATCTTCCACCGTAGCAGGACACACCTACTCCTCTCTTAGTACTCCAAATAGAGACCTCCATAATCACCAAGCAATAGGACAATGCAGAAATAAATGAGCATGTGTTTCATTACTCTGCTTGCACATAAAACAAGTCTTCGGAGATAAAACTTTGTAAGACCTGCGACCTTGATAAAGATCATTAGTATTTAATCTTTGTAAAACCATAGACCACACAAAAGTCTTGACTTTGGAAGGGACCTTGGCTTACCAAATGTACGAAGTCAATGGAAATGGATGAGGAACAATAGACCGAGTAAAAAAAGAGGAGTAACTCTTACAAGAAAAGGAACCAGTTAGATCTAAAGTCTAGATACGCTTATCAGAAGAGGTACATAGATGAACCGAATCAAGCAATGTTAGCAAAGATTCCATCTCATTAGATTCCAAATCCGTGAGATTCCTGAATAAATGAAAATCCCAAGAAAGTGAGTTCCCATCATGCTTTATGAAGGTAGAAATGGGAGCATTATGAAGTGAAGAAATACGATAAACATGATTAAAAACAAGAGAAAAAATGATTATCTTCCAACCAATAAGTCTCCCAGAATCGAATTCGATGACCATCCCCAACTCCATATCTCAAATGTCGAATAAAGAAAGTATAATCTTGGGAGATGAATTTCCTAGGACTTGCATGAGTAACATAAATCCCGAGTCTAGACTCTAGATCCCACCCATTCAAATGCATGCCGAATTTGCTCCTAATAACCTTATGCCAATGGGAATGAGGTTCCGAAGAAAATCTCCAAAGCCATTTATCAATCAGAGCAACATTTTTGAGTACCAAATTACCCAACCCCAAACCCCACTCCACTCCTGCTTATTGTTTTCTACCCAACCAAATGATGGTGATGAGAGGAAGGATCATTTGGTTGGGTGAAAAACAGTTCGTCTTTCTAAGCAGGAGGGGGTTTGGATTTGGGTAATTTGGTCCTCAAGAATGTTGCTTTGGTTAGTAAATGACTTTGGAGATTTCCTTTGGAATCTCATTCCCTTTGGCATAAGGTTATTAGGAGGAGCAAATTCGGCATGCATTTGAATGAGTGGGATTTATGTTACTTATGTCCTTGAAAATTCATCTCCTAAGGTTATAATTCCTTTATTCGACATTTGAGATATGGAGTTGGGGATGGTCATCGAATTCGATTCTGGGAGGATTATTGGATGGGAGATAACCATTTTTCTCTTGTTTTTAATTGTGTTTATCGTATTTCATTACTTCATAATACTCCCATTTCATCTAATAAAATTCTTCTTTTATGTAAAAAAAATGTGTATTAAATTCTGGAGAGAGACAGAGCTGGTGGTTCCAATCCCCATACCAGGGGCTACAATTACTGACAAGATATAGGGACAAAGCTAAGTGGTAAGCAGTTAGGTATAGTTTTGATACTAAAGAGTCAGTTTTCCAAAGGCAGTGTAGGTAAAACCAATCAAACCCTGTTTTTCTTGCCAACATGACAACACGGCACAGACCGGCATAAGTAGGTTTATGTTTGCTATGAAATTCTTTTAAAACAGTGTTGCGATTAGTGTGGCTAAAGATGGACAGATACATGTATTTTTTGTTTTGGTCTAGTACTTTTGCCTGTTAGAGTACTGGTTTTTGGGTTTAAATTACTGGTTTTCCGGTTCAAACAATGGTATGATTCGGGTGTTGACCATTACCTGATTTACAGGGTCAACGTTCATGAGACCTGTTCCCGATTTTACATGTCCGAACGACCGGTCTGTTTCGCTAAACATTGACTGGTATTTTATAAAGACTTTGTAAATTAACTAAAACCTGAACTGTACATTATTGTTGTTTTGTAGAAGTATTAAATTATTCAACAAGATTAGATATTAGATCTAGTATATTACTGTTCTTGCTTACATGCAGGCATAGTATCGCTAATACGTCATAGATAGATATTGCCGTCCACTATGAAAATTGCCCATGTCCTAGGCGTGGCTTCTCTCCCTCCATCACTAGATGTTAACTAAGGGATTTTAAGGAGAACTGTTGTAGACTACCTGGGGGTGTCTGTTTATCTTTTTTATTGAATGTTGATTAGTAATTTAGTATTATTGGGAGTTTTCAAAGGAGAATTGTTTTAGATGGTTTCACAATTGCTGTTTATAGCTTGGAGGTTTTTTCAGGTTTTTTATTTATTTTTATATAGTTAAGAATATTAATGAGAAAGAGAGGAAATTACATGAGAGGAGAGCAAGGTGGCCTCTTCAAAAGAGGAAACAAAAATTAGAAAATCAAAACCCTCAATGAACGGTTTCCTTCCGATCTCTATGATTATTAGAAGTAGCTACCTAATGTAAACTGTTGAAGTGGAACCCTAGAAAGATGAGAGAAAAGAGACTATCTTTTAGATGATGAAAGGGGCATAAAATGATCCAGAACAATACATGTAATGTATTCATCTTAAGTCAAGATCCCCAAAGAAATAGTGAAACATCCACACCTCCAAACATTTCCTATCCTTGGCCCTCTCCAGTCTTGTGAAATCTATTAAGCAGCAATCATTCCCACCAAATGTTGGGAGGGTTAGAGAAAATTAGAATTAGGCCTGTAAGTGAACAGTTTGGTACTAGTTGGTGATGATACTGTATCGCGAAACAACCAATCTGACCTGTGTTGTGCTATGATGCCATATGTCAAAAAGTAAACAACTCAAGTAATAGTTTGGGAGCATTCTTATAGGATAATATCTGAAGCCTTGCTCAATAAATTTTAAGTTAGCTTAGGATGAAGTTGTAATTAATACTAGTGAGTAACGTGGAGGATCTTGGCTCAGTATGTGTAATATTCCGAATCCTTATAAGATTTGTAATGTAACCTTATATGATTAATAAAGGTTGTTTTGGTGATTGAAATTATGTGTTATGTGATTGAATGTGTGTGGATTCATTATATGTATGATTATAGAAAATTTTTGCAAAACACAACTAGGAAACCACTGTTCATAAAAACGCTAAATCACTATTCATAAACGTAAAGTCAACCTTGAGAAATTAAACAATTTTTGGCTAACCGGATTAGTTAGGAAAGCTAACTAAAAAGCAAATTAGAAGGCTAACTAGAAAGCAAACCAAGTTTGGAGAAACTAACCTAAGGGTTGAAACCTAGATAAGAAATCACTATTCACCAATACGAGAATAATACGAGTATAAATACGAAATATTATACGAGTAGAATACGAGAATAATATGAGTATAATACGGAAATTATACAGTAGAAATACAAAAAGTCAAAGTCAACGATTTTGATTAACTAACTAGTTAGAGTAACCAAACTAATAGGATTTGGTTATGATGTAGAGTAAGTAGGGACTTTTTGGCCAATATGAAAGTATGTAATACTTACAAGCTTGTAAGTATGTTTTCTTGCTTTGAAGAGTTAGTCATCAAATTGAGATTTGATAGCTCTTGGGGTGTTGTCAAGCAAAGAAAGGAGAGATGTGACTTATTAGTTATTTGCTTTAGTGTTGTCAAACATGGAAGGGTGAGATGTGGCCTTTGGGTTGCAAGTGTCAAGCTTGGTAGGCCATTGGCCTTGTTGGTCACTTGTGAGTGACTTAGCTTTTGGCCTTGTTGGTCACTCGTGAATGGAGAGATGTGGCCTCATTTCTTGCTTGTGGTGTTGGCTTGCTATGTATGGTGAGATGTGGCCTCTTGTCTTGCAACACAATTGTTGCAAGAGAAAAGGTGGTAGGCCATGACCTTGTTGGCCAAATTGGTGAGTTGTGGTATGATGACACTTATGCCCTAGGTCTTGGTTGCCTATAAATAAAGCCCTCATACCATGCTTATTGACCTTCATCAAAATACAAAGAAATCATAAGAGAGTTATAGTAAGATCAATTGCTAATTGAGAAAAGGAGATTGAGTTTTTGCATAATCAAGTTAAACGTAAAGCTTGCAACTTCAAGAGGTAATTTACGACTTGTCGTAGTCTTGTTAGTTAATCGTTCATATATTCGAAATCATGTAATATTGCATGCTAAACATAATTTGTGTGTTAATAAGTAGCAAGTCGTATGTTCATGCTAAGCTAGCTTAAGTAAATGTCCTAATAAGGAAAGTAAAACATGATTATGCATGTTAGTATGTTTATGTTGTAAAACTTGATAAAACTAGCTACCTAATTGCTTCATTAGGCAAGCTAATTGAATGAGATAAAGCATGATATGTATGTTAATGTTAAAATCATCAAGTATGCTAAATTTGCTAAAGAAATGCCTCAGACAAATTTAACAACCAAAGTTAGGTTTAAGCTATGTAAAACCTAGTTTTGATAGCTTTTGCAAGAGGTGTGCAGCCTCATGAGTTGGTATTTATTCATGAAATAAATAGTAATGTTGTAGAGGGGGACGTTACGAACGCGTAGGAAAAAGAATCGCTCAAAAATACCTTGTAGATCAAAAGTTATGCACGTCGGAAGCTCGGGTGTCAAAACTGCAAAAGCTGAAAATGGGGCCTGTATGGTTGGCGCGACAGCGCCACCAACATGCCTATTTTGGGCGCGACCGCGCCAGAAAGGCAGCGTGCGCGTGCTGGGCGTTGGCACGCCGTGCGACGTTGTGCATTCTAGGGTGTTTTGTGCGCTATAAGTTATTTTTCGGACATTGTATTGTTAAGTATTGAAATTTAATTCATACTAAAGATTAATTAGAGTATACTAAGATTGTAAAGTCATGATTACGACTAACCGTATGTCAACCTAATGAACAATATAGGCCATACGAAAGACGAAAAATTAGCGTAAACATAGAAGACACTATCATGCAAGTTTTTTAACTCATTCGATTTATGTACTTACGCAAAGTGGAACGATGTGTTTTAAATTGTTGAATTTCATAATTTCTTTCTTTGAATTATGAAGTTCATTATATATTGTGAAATCGTTTATTGATAAGAGTTATTTGCCATTTGTTTCGGCGTAACTCGAGAATTGAGCTATTCCTTTCAGAATGATTATTGATGAGATATTGAAATGTTACAATTCTTTATTTGAGTTGAGTTTATTGTGTCAAACCAAATTGTTTTGGGGCGGAATCTGTATGTTAGTAACTGAAATGAACAACCCTTATTTATGGGGGAATTTATGATGTGTTGGGTAACCGACTCCTATTTTGTTGAAAACGAAAGTTGTCAGTACAGAAGGTGTTATGCATAACATAGGATATTATTAGCATAGTTGTCACGGCGCCACGACGAGTCATGGCGGTAGCCGACTGCCAGGACGCCTAGGCGACAAGACGACCGCCATGGCGTCCGTATGGCGACAAGTCGTTTACAACTTGCAATTTATATATTATTTATATTTATTTTACTTAACAAGTATATTGGCAATAAAATTTCATATACATTAAAACTCAAAACATAACACTATGGAATAACATTAAAGGCATAATTATGTAAATTCTTAGCAATAACAATCCAAAAACAATATATATTAATCACACCACACCAACCTTAAATTTTATTTGATTAGTCAGCATATAACAATATGGAGTTATGGACTAGTTTTATACTTTTATTTTGTACCCACCTACTTTTACTATTAAAATGGTGTTCATGGATCTAATGTATGTATGTGTTTATATTTATATAACCACAGTCAATATGTATGTGTTCATTATCTAATATATATAAATTTTCTATGTATCAGTAGTTCAGTACATATATTGTATGTATGTGTTCATATTTATATAACCACAGTCAATATGTATGTGTTCATTATCCAGGTCAATATGTAATTATGTATGTGTTCATTATCTAATATATATAAATTTTCTATGTATCAGTAGTTCAGTACATATATTGTATGTATGTATAAGCATGTATTAGTATATAAATAAATATATATATATATATATATATATATATATATATATATATATCGACCCAGTTTAAAGAAAAGGGTAGCAAAAAGAAAAAGAAAAAAAGCCAACAGTTAGAGTGTTATACAGAAGAATACAAAACGAAAGCACCGCCACCGACCAAGCATGCATACAGTCAGACAGAAGAAGATAAAAAGAACGCAACCAAGCAGTAAAGAGGGGAAGAAAAAAAGAAGAAGAAGAAGACGTACCTACTGAGTGCCGATCGGAGTGCAAGCAGCGTCGAGGCCTCTCGAGTCTCGCCCCTCACAGTCTCTCTCTCTCGGTCGAAGCCTCTCGTGGTCGAAGCCCTCGCAGTCTCTCTTTCGCAGCCTCTCGGTTGCTCGACTTCGAACTTCTTCTCACTTCTCTGCTATTCGACTTCGACTAGGGCTAGCTTTGGTGTTGCGCTCACGATGTCGTTTTTTTTTAACCCGGTTTGAATTTGGGTCGATCCATACCTATAGGCCAAGTCGCTCGATCAGCAAGAAAGGCGTCCAAGTCGTCGCCGCGTTGGCCAAGGCGACGACTGTTTCTTCTAGGCGCTCGCCTTTCAGCCTTCAACCAAGTCGCTTGCTCACCTTGCACGTCTCTTACCGACTGGACGACTTGGCGTCGCCTAGGCGACGCCTTAACAACTATGATTATTAGGCTGATCCCCTTATAATATTTACAGAGAGTTCTAAGTTTTTATGACTGACGAACAGTTCTTGGTTTAACAACCCTCAGTTTCCTATTATAAACAATTGTTGATATTTTTTTGTTGAGCTATTCATCCCTTTGAATCAGAGAAGTGTGAGTTCTCTTATGTGTTATGTGTTAGACTTGCTGAGCTATCTTATGCTCATTCTTGCAAATATGTTTCAATTGCAGTTAAGTATTACCAAAAGAGTCTGGCAGTAGAACGAGGAAGTTAAAGAAGAGTAGTCAGGTCATAAGACATGTTTATTGTCTTGCAGTATGATGTAATGTTGTAATAACTTTAGGAAAATGGAATTAAGAAGTTGGTCATTGTAATATTCGTATATCAATGGCATTGAAGAAGTTTTTACTTAAATGTATTGTTTGTATACTTTACATTTAAACTAGTAGATGTAGAAGTCATTTAACTATGCTAGATTATCCTGTGTTACTCGGACTCGGCAGTTTTAGATGGAGTACCCGTGTCGACACGATCCGACACGGGTGCGGGATTTGTGTCGGATACGGCAGTTTCAATCCGGACACGGCTGAACGAAGGAAGCGGCGGAGACGACATGCGCGACAAGAAAGGGAAGAGTCCAGAAAATACTGAAAAGAGAGGCAGAGAGATAGAGTAAGAGATTGACTTACCTTCTATTCTTCTTCTTCTCTTCTGGTCTTCTGGTCTTCTTCTCCTTTTCTTCTCCAACAATCTGACGAACGAGTTCTTCTCCAACGACGATCAGAGTATTTGAGATCAGATGGGAATAAATATCTCTGGAAAATTACAGTTAGGTACCCCATAGATTTTATAGTTTTTTAATTTAGTCCCTCAATTTTTCTAAAAGTTCAAAATAGCCCCTAAAAAATTACTTATCAGTCCCTATAGTTTTGTTTTCTTTCATTTTAGCCCCTGAAGTTTCAGTAATTTCAGTTCTGCCCCTGTTTCTTTATATTTTTGCACTTTAACCCCTAAAGTTTCATGATATATGCATGTCTATATGAGTTTGGACATCATAAACATTATTGTTAAAAAATCATAACATACCGTATCCCCGCACCCGTGTCCAAATTCGGATTCATATCCGCGTATCCTCTATTTTTTGACTTCACGTGTCCGACACTTGGATTCGTATCCAAATCCGACACCCGCACCCGAGTCCGAGTAACACAGAGATTATCATTATTGGCAATGTCTAGAAAGTTCTGTTGAGGAAAGGGGTTGTCTAATTGAGCACCGCTTTAACGGAAAGCCCCCTCTTTCCTGGGAACTGACTGGCTGCTAATATTGAAAGTCTAGGTTAGATAAATGGTGTTGAAGTTGAGAAGAAGGGTTTAGTGGCGGAAAGTTGCATGTTTAAATGCATTAGACTAAGTCATAAGTAATATGACTTTGGAATGTAATAGGAAATTGTAAAGTGTACGATTCTGGAATAAAGATTCTGTTGTAAGTTTTAAATAAACGAGTTTTTACCAAGTATATTGCTGGTGAATGTTATGGAAGATGATGGATCGTGAGCACCAGATCCGCTGTAGCAAGTGCACGGATTTGGGGGCGTCACAATATTCATCCATTATGATTAATTTAGTTGATAGGAAATGTTTTCAAGGTTTCTATACAAGTTACAACGATCAAGACTTCAATTGTTAAAAAGGATGCTAAGTAAACAGTTCTTACCTCCATAAATGAAGCACAGTTGAAAACACTGATCTTGTGACATGTCCACTAATCTGATGGCACTGGTGGATGGGGTTTTGAGGGTTAATTTGGTCAATATATAATATAGGTTTATTAATGTGGGTCATTTGACCATATATTTTTCTCCTTACTAATTTGGTTGTGGATGTGCTTGGTTGTGTCTTTGATGCAAAATTAGTTGGTTAAAACTTGGGTTTTTAAACGAACTGAGCTACTCAATTCTCGACCCTACTCAATAAAAACTTGACTCGTCTCACTAATAGAGTTGAATTTGACAACTTTTTACTTGTTATCTAGGCTATTCGATACTCGACCCTACTCAATTAACACTCGATTCGCCTCACTAATTGAGTCGAGTTTGACCACTTTTTACTTGTCAAGTTTCTAGTCAAGTCGAGTATATACGCTGATTGAGACTCGAAACTCGACTCATCTGCAACTCTACTCGACTTGATAATCGACCAAATCTAATACCTTTAATTATATATATATATATATATATATATATATATATATATATATATATATATAGGGACTGATTCATAGCCAACGTTATAAATTTAAAGTTATCCTTACAACAGATTGTGATTGTCCATCCGTTGATCGAACGGTTAAATAGAGCCCCCGTCCGCAATTTAGTTTCCAGTATTCCGCAGTTTAATACTGCGGACAGGATAGATGTCCAAAATACCCCTCTTAGTTCAAATCTTCCGTCCGCAGAATTAAATTGCGGAGCCTAGAAAACTTAAAAAAAAAATCTTTGGCATCCGCAGTATTAAACTGCGGAGCCTGGAATGGTTTTAGAGGAGATCAGATTTAAAGTACATAGCAGCTGGCACCCATTCAATTCTCAAATTATGTCCACCGCCACCCTCCACCACCCCCTTTTTCTTTCCCTCTCCTCCCTCTTCCTTCCTCTGCTAACTTGTGGTTTCAAACCCTTATCCTTCAACCATGGCTGGATCTTCCTCATCATCCCAAGACCCACCAAACCCATCTGCCTTACAACCGCCCCCTTCATCCTCCACCGCTTCCCGCCGCCTGCCGCCGCCGTACTTTAGTGTACGGAGAGAGTATCTAGATTCTAGATAGATTTATGGGGGTATTTGTAATTTTGATTTTGGATAATGTCCTTTTGGGTTGGTTGGTGAAGCAGTCCGATCCCAAATGCCGTATTTTTTTTTATTACAAGTATTAGGAATTCAGATATTGAAATTAGTTGAATCTGGGTCTTTACGACTCTCTTCTATTATACACATGCATATGTATGTTACAAAGACCAAATGAATGCTACTGTCTTATTTATTATATGATTTTCTTGGGAAATTTAGACTTGTGAAGAAAGTGGGTTATCGGTTTGATTTTGCTTGACCTTGCTTTGGCAATTTATTGTAGGGAAATTGGGTTTTTTTGGTTTTTCTTGTTTGGATGTTTATCTGTGAAAGCCCCTCCTTTTCAGAATTTGAGGAATAAGAAGACAGAGACCAGAATCTGAGAGAGAAGATCGTAGAGTGAGAATAGAGAAATCGTAGAGTTAGAATAGAGAAATCATAGAGTGAGAAGGAGAGAACAAAGAAGTTGGGAAGGAAAAGATTTTATTCATTCATTTCTAGGCTCCGCAGTATAATACTGCGGATGCCAAAGATTTTTTTTTTAAAGTTTATTTTAGCCCAATTGCAGCTCCATGCATGAACACCATGCGCCTTCATCAATGACTCCATCCATTTAGTTGTATCAGTATTTTTGTTTTGCACATAATAAGATAGCAGTTCCCTAAAATTCCACTGAATGCTTTATTCAAGAATTCTCAAGCCCAAAACAGGACTTGCCATATATCGTCAGAGCTTACTGGGTATGATCAACAACACAAAACAATACTAGTATGAAAAAGAAAGAAATGATCTAATCACTCTACGAGTTGTAATGGAAAGTATGAATTGTAATGGAAATGACAACTATGCCCCTTCTAATAATAACAGACTCTACGATCAAGTCTAACAATTGACTGTGTCAGTACGATCAATTCCACTCTACGACTGACTCTACGACTGTATTGATTCCATTCTACGATTTCATTGATTCACTCTACGATTGTGAATCAATGAAAACTAATAACAACTGACTAATGACTTATTAACTAGCTATTGGATTATTGACCCAACTGATATTCCTTACTTTATACTATAAATTTTAAACCAAAAAAAATTAAACAAAAGTTTGATAGTAAAGAAAAAAGAAGAAAAAGAGGTAAATAACAATGAACTCCCAAACCAGAACCAGCAGCAGCAAGAAGACAGACTGCTACTGCTACTGGCTTCTAGCCATGATAATTATGGTCTCTATACATACACTTCTTTTGATCTCTGCCAATTTATTTCTCAACTCAAATTTATCATAACAATTTCCAACAAATTATATTGGAGAGACTTTCTCCTCTTACCTCCACTCTCTCTTTTGTGTTTCAGCACCTCTTTGTTTCTTCTTGTTCAAAAGAATTCAAATGGGATCTCTTGTTTGATGTTTTAATCTCATCCCGGTGATGAGAATTTCCAAAGGGGAAAGATGTCCAACTGAGAGGTGAAACCCCTACTACAACAAGTGAGAAGCAAAACAAAGAATTAAGAGAGGTTGGGGAAGAAGAAGACAGAGACTAGAATTTTGAGAGAGAAAATCGTAGAGTGAGAATAGAGAAATCGTAGACTGAGATACGTTGCCCCCTCGATAAAAAGTCTACTCTTCTTCCCTGCCCTCTCAATATCCTCCTATTCCTAGACCACTGGAACCATCACCGTCACAATCTCCTTCTCTTCCACCACCACCGTCGCAATCTCCTTCTCTTCCACCACCACCACCATCACCACCGAAATCAATTCGTGGGAAATTATTCTACCAAACCAATAACCAGGAAGTGGGTTATTAAATCCAAAAAATTCAAAAGACAAATCAGATTTTATTTAATCCAAATGGCAAACCCAGACACTACAAAAGGATCTATTAATGAAAATGGCTGAGTGGGTTGTAATGGTGGAGATGAAGTTTTATCAACACTACCATTCCAAATAGGAAAGTTTTTAATTGAAGGCAAAACTTGATATTTGGAAGGAAAAAAAAACAAAAAAACTCAGAGACAGATCTAGAGAATCCAAAACAAGTCAGGTGGGTAAGATCCGAAAAAGGAAAGTTTTTTAATTGAAAACCAACTTTGTAGCCGATCTTTCAAGGGAAAATGGAGCAACAGACATGATGAGGATGAGGAGAGAGAAAAAGAGTGAAACACAAAGTTAGGACATTGTTGTGAGAAGAAACAAATATGTCGAGAATACTGCGATTTTTTTAAAACAAAGTTTTTCAGGCTCCGCAGTTTAATAGTGCGGATGCCAAAACAAAGGAACTTGTACTAGGCATAGTTGTCATGGCGTTGCCATGGCGTCGCCTAGGCGACGACTAGGCGTCCTGGCGTTGGAGAAGGGCAAGGCAACGCCTTGGACGCTAAGCTGCCAAGGCTCACGCATTGGTAGCAGGCCCAAATTAAGTGATTAAGTCAGATTTTACCATGACTCATCATAACTCATGGACTTTTCCAATTACCCAAGTAACTCGACCCATGACCCTAGCCTAACCCATGACCCTACTCCTTTGAATGAGAGTAATGCTCGTGAGGGAGACGGAAATAGTTGATGACTTTGCTTGAGTTATGACTAGAGATAGTAGAGAGTGAAGACTTTTTTATAGTGTTAGTTACTCCCTCCGTCCCAGGATAAAAGTCCTGGTTGACTTTTTGCACATATTAAGAAAGGGGATAAAATGACAAAATTGTCCATATTTAAATTCTCATTTAATTGCATAGTTTTTTGCACATGACTAGTGATGCTCCATAAATATGCATAGGGAATAAAAATATGACAATTAATACTAAGGGTATTATGGACAAATTATTGTAAAAAATAGATTATTTAAGGTAAGTAGACATTTAACTTGAGACTACCTAAAATAGTAATAAGGACTTTTATCCCGGGACGGAGGGAGTATTATGTTTTGGGTTTTAGTGTATATGAAATTTTATTGTACAATATACTTTTGAAGTAAAATAAATAATGTATAAAGTGTACATTGTTAACGACTTGTCATACGGACACCATGACGAGCGCCTTATCGCTTAGGTGTCCTGGCGGTCAACTACTGCCGCGTCCCGCCTTGGCGCCGTGACAACTATGGTACTAGGAGGAGTATTTTGGACATCTGTCCTGTCCGCAGTATTACACTGCGGAATACTGGAAGCTAAGTTGCGGACGGGGGCTCTATTTAACCGTTCGATCAACGGATGAACGGTCACGATCTGTTGTAAGGATAATTTTAAATTGACAACGTTGATTATGGATCAGTCCCCTATATATGTTTTCATTTTTATATATGGTATTTCTTAAATAAATAATTTAATATATTGAAATCAATGTTATTAAGGGAGGAAAACTTGTAACCGCTTTCTTGAAGCTGTGTAACTATTTAACCCATCACATTCCTACCTTTTCTCCATTTTCTCTCAAAATTTTCCCCTTTTCTCTCTCCACTCCTTATCAATCCTTAATTTCTCTAATATATACTTTCTTCGTCCTCAGAAAGATGACTAAAGGTACGATTTTCTTGTCCACAAAAGGATGAACTAAGATACATAAAGTGAAGGGTAAATATGTCATTTAGTAAGGTCCACTAATATGAAAAAATAAAAGTACTCATTGTAATTTTGTGGGACCTCTAAGGATAAATTTGGAACCTTTTTATTCTCTTTCCTCTACTTTACTCCTTCCTTAATATGTGTGAAAAATGTATTTTGCTCATCCTTTTGAGGACGGAGGGAGTATATATATTTTTAAATGCGCACACGGTGTGTGCTAGGAACACTAGTACTCTATAATTAATTGATACTAGATTCATACTTGATTATGTTTGAATGTCTCGAACTACTTGCGAGCTGCTCGATAAGTATTCGAGTTAAGTTCGATAAGTACTCAAGTTCGAAGAGACAAAACAGTGTTCGCTAGATACTCGACTCGACTTGAAATCGATTACTTTTGCAATGAGTCGAGCTAGATCAGACTCAACTCGTTTAGAACCCTAAAAACTATTCCTCCAATCTTCTTAGATAGAAACTACTGCTATTTTTTTTAGTTGTATGATTTGGGTGGTTCATATTCTTATTCTATTTTTTGCACTTCTGTACATGTTTGTGTCCTTCCTAGATCACTTTTTTTGGCCCTTACTCAAGAAACTTGGCTGTACAAGTTGCCAACTGTTTTTAGGTTGTTTATACTATTCTAATAACTTTGAGCTTCCACAGTATTAATCCTTGAGTAGTGCTGGCGCCCCGCCCAGGGCATTCAAGATCAAAGTTTGTAGCTTATGGCATGTTAAGATGGTGTCTGCTTCAGAATTATTCCTATTTTTCTGATCATCCTCTTGTAGGACATATCTGTGCCTCATTGTGCTCATTTTGGCAGAAACTTTAATTTGTATTACTAATTTACTATGGTTCCTTTTGCATTTTACTGGAATAGCTGCATTATGTATTATATTATATAGCTATGTTTTGATATTTAAATAATGTATTCCATCTCATTTTATGAGATTTGAATATTCAAGTTAATGAACTCGAGGCAAGGAAGCTCAATAACTAAAAAGTCCTTCAAAAATTTAGAATTTTCAATTTTTTAGGTGATATATCTATATAATACAAGGTCATGTTTGTTTACATGCGCTTGAGATTTGACTATTTGTCTTAATTTAAAACTATTTCGGACTATTTAATCCTTTGACGATCGACTATTCTTTAATGTGGGACTATTAGTCCAATAAAGCCATTTAATAGCTTAAAATTGGGGACTATTAATCCCATATTTATCGGGAATTATATAATCCCTCATAAATAGCCTCAGGAATGACAAAAAATAGTCCACGTGACCATTTAAAGGATTATTAATCCCTTATCATGGAATAAAATAATCCAAAGTAGTGTTAAATTAAGACGAATAGTTTAATCCCAAGCATGCTTTTTGCAAACAAACATAACCTTGATGAATGTACGCTAAACTGGAATTATCCGACCAGTTTTTAATCTATCCTATTTTCATAATTTTAAAATTCCCCCGTGTGAAATTCTATCGACTTCTGTTAGCAATTTAGGCAGATGAAGTAATTAACATCTAATGTTATTAAGTTTTTTATTTCTTCAGAGAATACTTGATCCAACAATGGGTTTTATCGACAGAGGCAAGGTTCTGATACACGGTTCTTGTAAGATATCATAACCATTCATCCCTACCTTGTAATTGCTTATGTTAAAACTTTTTTCACGCAAGGTCGATGTTATTATGCAAGTGAATACTATGAAATGTTGCTGTAGATTCCGGTTGTAATGGTGGTTGTAGGTATAGTTTGCATGGGCGAACTGAACGTGCTAATTTGAAACATATTTCAAATATTGAAATTTGAGCATTGAAGAATTTGGTCTAAGCATATTGTTTTTTAAAGGCAGGTTAAATCTAGAGTGAATTGCTAACATGATTTAAGCCCTGCTAAGTAGTACTCTAAACATCCCTCGGATGGTCACCAACCCTCTTTCTTCTTCTTTTTCTTATTTGTAGTGTTATTATTTTCATATGTAGGCATTCTGAAGACAAGTTGAGAAGACAAAGATACCACTTAACATTTAAAAGAGAGAATAAATTGCTGTCATATCTCTTTGGGCAAAAATAGCCCCAAGTAGTGAGAGGGGAGAGGAAGTCATGACACTTGTAGTTGAAATTCTTTATCTTCAGGAAATTGATATTTTCTGAAGTAAAATTTAATATTTTCACAAGATTTTTTTTCGTATTAATGTGGATAATATTTACTCTTCATGTGAGATTATAGAATTATCACAAATATTATTTTTCTATCTTTACCACATTAGTTTGACCTCAACTCATTATGTTTGACTTAATTTGAGAAGTAAAACGAATTTCTCACAAAGATCATCCTATGTTACCTGACTTGAAATTTTTTTTATTACTATTATTATTATTATATTATTATTAAAATTTAAAGTATATTTATAATTTGAATCTAAGTAGGATTTTATTATTATTTAATTAATATAACTTTAGAAGAAAATTGTTTTTTTATTGCAATCATCTAACCAAATATTAAATTGATATTATTTTTATAACATAAATAAATTAACCAATTCATATAAAATAAAAAATAAAAAAGGTATGATAAATAATTTATCTTACTCTTCATGAATCAAAAACAGAACAATAGAAAGAGGACAAAAAGAATTCAGTTAATTATTTTTCTATTTATATGCAAATCAACATTAATGATAGAATGCATGGGATTTGATGGAATGAACATGCATTAGATTTCATGGAATTAGTATATGTTTGCTCAGTTAGTAATTGAGGCAAGGGACAATCTATCTTTGGAGGTAGAAATTATAGAATAGTTCTAGCACTTAAATATTTTAAATTGAGGTGTAAAGAGGAGCAGAATAATTGCCGTCTTATACTCCTTTCAAAATATAGAATATATTTGGCTTCTTAAAATTAATTGACATAATTTTAAAATTATGTGATTCATTTAATTTTTAAAAATAACAATTCTCGTAATTAGTAGAACTATCTAGGTAGTTTGTAATTTTCATAAATTATATTATCTAAATTTTCCAATTGAGCTTTTAAAAAGTTGATATTAATCTTGTATTTTGAAATAGTTTTGCTATATATAACGACAAATTTATATCGACATTAAAGGTGGACGACGCATGTAGATACATAAGATAAGAAAGAATCAAGAAGGGACTTACACATTTATTATTCTATCTTATCGTTTAGAGTTTTACATTATTCTCAATCCAATTTTGTCAATAAATTTGTTAACATATATAGAATTTTTATTTTGGAATGAAGGGAGTATTTGAATATGAGATTTTACTTTATTTATTTATTTATTCCATTTTGGAATGAAGGTAGTATTTGAATATGAGATTTTAATTTCACACGGACCTCCTTTTTGGAGAGTAATATAATCTTATAATCATGTACATTATTTAGTATTACAATATCAAAGAATCAATTAAATTTCACTAGAAGAGAAAGAAACAAACTTACAAACAAGTTTCACGTAAAGGAGAAAACATATTTTTCATAAAAGAAAAAAATAAACTCATCTAAGTGATAATCGAATTTGAGATATTTAAAAGTCACAATATTTTAATTATAATCACTAGGGTAAGACTTCATCAACTTCCACGTATGTTTATAACCATGTTTTTATCTATTAAGCCGCTTAAAGCCTCAAGGAGCATCAATACATTAAGCCCATTCGAAATAATAATGGGGATTGGCAGCCAGCTAATCTAATCAATAACTATATATATTAAGGTGTTTCAAGATTTTATCCTAAGTTGATTCCCAATAGTTTTGTAATTTGACCAAGTTGTTTTGTTTTGGTTGGTCGGCTTTGCTGCTAATCCGGAACCAAGTCAATAAGCCGGATATGTCACTACTTGAGGACACTTTTTCACAAGCCAGTCAATTTCATATTAATTATTTAAGACTCTTCATTATGTTGGTTTTTAAAGGGTTTTGTTAATACAATGTATATATTCATTCATGCTAAACTTATCGTATTCAGTAATTCTATCATTTCTAAAATCCTACATGCATGTATAATATATATATATATATATATAATTTGATCTGCATGGACTATATAATGGTACAGTTTTATGTTCTATTTCACTCCCTGATGGGGTTCTTTTCACCCTTCCCTCACGGTACTACTTCGCTATCGGTCACCCAGGAGTATTTAGCCTTGCAAGGTGGTCCTTGCTGTAAGACCCCGAAAATTTTAATAAATAGAATTTAATTTTCTTCTTATTATTATTTTAAACAGAAAGGTGTTAAATCGATAATGATAAAGCTACTAGTGAAATGTGACAATTGAGATGTCTAGTAATAACGCTAAATCACTATTCACGCTATCACTATTCACGGGGTACTATTCACGCTAAAACGCTTTTACATTTTTTCGATCTTCGAATTACGTCATAACGTTTATATAAGCTGGATACGAAAATTATACGGTATAAATACGAAAGTACTATTCATACGAATATACTATTCATTTATACAAAAAGTCAAACTAGTATGTCGGGGAATATTCCTTCTGTCGGATATAGAAAGTGATAGAAATTGACGGCAAAACTTTAACCGATAACTGTTGAAATACCCGGTGATAAAAAGAACAGTAAAACGCGTTATTCCACAGTAGCACACGGTGTCGCACAGTGTTTTATATTATTGATTCAATAATTGATAAAGTAACAATTGCGCAATATCTTGATTCAATAATTGATAAATAACATCTGCATAATATATTTTACTATTTGTCATGACACTGTAACTTATATCATTTAATAGGATATTTTAGCATTATCGACAATGTCTAGAAATTCTGTCAAGGAAAGGGGTTATTTAATTGCGCGCCATTTTTATGGAAGGCCCCCTCTTTCCTGGGAATAATCTGGTTGTCAGTATTGCGAGTATATGCTATCTGTGATATTAATACATTTAACACAATAATACAGAAAAATGGATTTATTGTGATAATGGAGTTATTTTTTTATGGTTTTATCTTTTGATAATGGAATTATCTTTTGATAATGGATTAATCTTTTTGAATAAATGGATGGATGATATTAATGGAAGAAAAAATGGATGGATGATATTAATGGAAGAAAAAATGGATGGATGATATTAATGGAAGAAAAAATGGATGGATGATATTAAAAGAATATGAGGAAAAGACCAAAATGCCCTCACCTTGATTTTCCTATAAATAGGGAGAGTTTGCTTAAGAAATTTTCACACCTTCATTGCTTATACTTTCTCTCTCTCTAAATTTCTTAAGTTCTCTTAGTGTGCTAGGCTATTGTGAGTATTTGTGAGAATACTAGTATTATCCGAAGTTAGTAAACTTCATAGAAAGTAACATCCAGTCACTTGTTAACAAAGGTAGGGAATATCATTTCTTTCATACTCACATATAATATCATTTGTTTTCATGTTCGTAAGTGATATTATACTCATAAAGGTTGTTATTCATTCTGTATTAATTTGTGGGGATAACCTGGCCGTGCGGTATGACGCATGCCTGGTGAATATCCTTTTGTATTCAACCCTTATTATTCTATGGGAATAACCTGTAAGTACGAGTGTCGTACCTGGTGAATACCCTTCTGTATTCATTCCTTATTAATCTGTGGGTATAACCTGTTCGTGCGGATTGACGCATACCTGGTGAATAACCCGTCGTATTCATTATTTATTAATCTGTTGTGGAAATAATCTGTCTACGCGAATTATCGCATGACAGGTGAAAATCCATTGCAGTTTCATATATTCTGTTATACTCATATAACTTATCATTTCTTTTGTACTCTTTAAGGGATATCTTTTTCTTTCACATTTCTCCATTTATGATAAGAAATCCTTATTTGTTTCCAAAACCTTATTTTTAAATGGAGAAAATCCCTGAAAATTAGTACAATATCCTTAATAGTTTGTGTTTCATCTAATATCTTTTCACTTGAATCTTTCTATACGTTATAGTTGAAGCATGAAATAATTTCTTGAATATCATTCTTGAATTTGACTCCACAATTTGGTTATCATGTTGGCAATTTGGTCAATCTTTGATACTGATTAAATTATAAGTTTTTCTTATCCTTAATCTCACTGTATCATTGTCATCATCCTCATCCTCATACTTAAATTGTGGTGATAGTTCTCTTTGGCCCGTAGTGCAAAGATGAACTGGCGTGACATGATTTTGACCAAACTGTGTATTGGTATAATCATGACTTTTTGTGTTACAAACAAAGGCGTATGGTGAAAATTCTCTTTGGCCGTAGTGCAAAGATGAACTGGCGTTTGGCATGATCATGACCGGTGATGTTACAAATAAATATCTTTGGCACGTAGTGCAAAGAGAGGCTGTTGAATATAAACTGTTGATTTGGATGTTCATAAACAGGAATTGTTGATTGGTGTTACAGGGATAAAATATTGGTGGTGATCCTTTAATTTATAGAAGATGGTAGATATTATAATCTACTTGACTCTTCTAATGGATTGTTTGTTCCGCTGCAATTGTTATTGTTGAACAATTATAATATCTTTAAATCTCTGATTTATTATTGTTGAAGACTAAAGATAATTTTTATTCTTCATTATCTTAGTCATGATATTTCTTACTGGGCTATTTGAGCTCACCCTTTTCAGTTTTGTCCCATTGTTCTTCTCAGGAAAGGAAAATGTAGCTGGGACTAGCCGGGGAGTGGAGTGATGGACCGAGTTAGTGGTTGTCCTCATCAAGTTATGACATAGTTTAATAATGATTGTACTGAAGACTTAAAACATGTGTTGCCGTCTTTTTACGGCATTGTAATAATTTGGGTTTAGATACTGTGGTACCATACGGTACGATATTTGTATGGAAGTCACAGTATGTGTGTGGTCGTATTTTGCACGACAAATATTAGTTGTAAATGGGAAAATTTGTATTTGTATTTGTATTTTGTAGAATGTTATTGGCGACTCAAAATGGGTTGTGTGGACCTATTTTGGGGGCGTCACACTTGCTGATTCACACGGGATTCCACGTGCCCCATGCTATTCGGGTCAGAGCGTAAGCTAGTGATGCTTTCGGCTACTGGACTCTCGCCATCTAGGGTGCAGTACTCTACCGCTTTGCCTATCAGCACGACGCTTGTATTGCTCTCCCATTGTCTCCAATTCTTCAAAATAATTCTAACTAATCCTATTACATATACTATTTACAATAAATAGAAACCTTGATCAGCAGTCAAGGGGAAGTACATAGAAGGGAGATAGAATTTACATTAAGAAAAATTAGAGAAGACGAGGTACGCAAACCCCATTTATAAAAACTCATTCATTCAAGCATCCTCTAAAATAAATCCAATCACACATTGGTCAATAGTCCATAATCAATTCCATTTATTATCATACATATCTCCATATGCATCAATAAATAACATTCATCTCATGAATAATAAAACTATTCCATATATGCATTGATATCATTTAATGGGCTTAAAAGTTTGCTATTATTTAGTTTTGAAACAAAATAAACTCTTTTATTTTAATCAAAAACCAAATCAAAATTAAACTCCTTTAATTTTAGCAATCTGAAATCATATTTCAGATAAAATAAATATCTTTATTTTTTAAACTTTTATCAATTAAATAAACCATTTATTTTAATTGAGAAAAAATAAAAAATTTCAAAACCTGCAGACCGGCGCGACGGCGCTCCAAAATGAACTAGGAGCGGCGCGGCCGCGCTGCACCCCCATAAACGATTTCTGGGGTCGGGCGTGACCATGCTCCAGAATGAACTGGAAGCGGCGTGACCGCGACGCAGAATCAAAAAAATTTTCAGCTCAAAAAATCCGATCGTATCGCATATCAATTCATACATGGAATCACCAAAATCAATAATTAACACAAGGATTGTCTTTGATACCACTGTTAGGTTTGTATATAACGCAAGCATGCAATCAAATTACATAAATAAAGCGGAAGTTCCTTGTGTTTAATTATCAATTAACGAAAGAGATAGAGATATAGAATTATACCCTCGTGAATCAAAGCTTCCTCGGGTACAAGTTCACCTCCAATTCCTTCGCGGTCTCCTTGAATTCCACCGACTAAATTTCTTCGCTTGATCAACGTTAGCCACCCAAGTGTTTGACCTCTAGAGGTGATCCACCAAGGAAGAATAGTTGTTCAAGAAGATGGGTGTTGGCAAAACCCTAGTTTCTATCTCTATAGAAATTGCAAGTACTCTTCACAATCTAATGCAAGAGTGTGTAACCCTAATCTATGATAAGACTCCTCTTATTTATAGATGTAGGAAAACCCTTTCCTAAACTATTTAGGATTAGAGTTTCTATTTTAATTAAACTCCTTTAATTAAATCAACCTCCTAATCTAATTAGGAATCAATGAGAGAGTACTTCTATTAATTAATTCCCAATCCCTATTAGGAATTAAATAATAGTAATAATAATAATAAGACTCCTCTTATTAATTTATATTTAACATTTCAAAAATATTAAATAATAAATATTAAGCTATTTAATTTATTCTATCTCCATAGATTAAATTAAATACACATAACTTATTATTACAATTATGCCATTTACTTTTTAAACAAATATTTTTTCTTTTGCGGTGTGACCTTTTAGGTTCTCCATATTAAATCGGTTGTGAATAAATCAATTAGAACAATTCTAATTATATTTAAATAAATAAATTAAACTATTTAATTCATTTAAATAAATAATATTTATTCTATAATAAGGGTAAGCCCTCTTAGCGATCAACGACTTTTCCAAATAATATAGATTTCAATATTAATCACAAAAGAACCTTTCAGTGCATAGTTACTGTACAATTCAATCATTCTACCATACAATGTCCCAATTAAATATAAGACATGAATTTATTGTCAAGTCTTTTATTTAATTATATGTATTTCGATTCCCAAATGTACAACTCTAAATAATGCAAATTAGAAACTCCTTTCTAATTTCATTCTGCCTTGGCTAAGGACTACTGAGTTATCATTTATCGAATCACATAGGACATTCACATCTTTTACTAGACGTGGTAGATTTTTTGTTGATCATTCACCTATCTCCATGTACAATTTATTATACCCAATCATACCCTTTGATATACCCTAAAGGTCTTAAGGGACATGCCAAAGTATAACTCATCATACACAAGATACTATGATGATCTCAAGTCCAAGGGTCACTTGTACTACTATCACTAGAGGAATTTCTATTGACAGGCGAGTAAAACTCTATTAGGTATTCCTTAGCGAGCCACGTTCAGTGAACTTATTCTCCAATAAGCACCTACATACTTGCTTTAGTGTCTCCACACAATTATGAGATCAATCATCCTCTTCCTAAGAGCAAGCAACGTATGTACTAATCTATCCGGATTCACTAATCCCCTTTTTAGTAATCCAATGATTAGGAACGATTTTAGTTTTAAGCTATCTAGAATTTAGATCTCATTAGCATGATTATCATCATGATTTTAAAATCATTGCTTAAAACTATGAGTTTATCACATATAATATAACAGCACCATGTAGATAATATAAAATGCCTTTTGATACTTTAATTAATAAATGAATAAGATTACAAAGTATATGCTACATCATATCAAATATGATTGGCTTGTGTGCATACTACTTTCAGAATAACCACAACCTGTTGATGAGGGAGTTCAACAAGACCTTGACGGATGGTGCTTTCAGTTGGTATTATAACTTGTAGAAAGGGTCAGTCCATGATTGGGATGATCTAAAATTACAGTTTTTTAAGAAAATTTTCTATGTGCAAAAGCAGGTAGCCATTGTAGAGCTCATGCGATTCAAGTAGAAGCCGAACGAGGACCTGTCAGATTATGTGGACAGATTTAGGGCTCAGGCACAGAAGTGCGCAGAGCCAATTGAAGAAAAGAACTTAGTGAGCATATGCAACAATGGTGCGATCGATGCCTTCAAGCCCCATCTCATTACAAAAGCCTGCGATTCATTTGCAACTCTCTCGTCTTTTGCACAAGACTTGGGAGGAATCATGATGTTGCCTGCAAACCATGCGACTGTTACATGGAAGGGCAAGAGGACGACAACTGTGCCTCTGGCAGATTCTTAGCCAAAACCATAAGGGGTCAAGAAGGAGAAGAATGAGAAAAATTTAGAACAAAACAAAGGAAAGCCCAGGGACAAGTATGCAAGAATGCCAATCCCGGAGGCTATTACATGCAGTGAGAAGGCGTTTAGGGACCTGTATGAACAATGGATAGAGCATGGAGTGGTGAGGCCTCCAAAGCCTAGGTTTGTTGTGACGGAAGAAATGAAAAGAAGACCGGACTTTTGTGTATACCACCAATACGCAGGACATTCCACTATGGATTGTTATAGTCTGCGGAGGATATACCATGAAAAGTTGGCGATAAGAGAAATCGAGCTGGGAAAAGGATGCAGCGTACATGACAAACCACTGCCTAATCACAAGCGAAAGGAAACGTGCAACACTATTACTCATAGTGAAGCACCAGAAGTGGAGATGATGGAAAATGCAGAAATGATGGAAGAAAGGATGGATGTTGATCCAGGCCTACAGGTGACGGCACTAATGAATGGAGCTAAATTCAGAAAAATTTTCGACCAGATAGTGTTGGCCAAGGAAGCAAGGATAGAAGCAACAAGGGCGATCATTAAAGCAGCCGAAACACAAGAAACCTGCATGGCGGTGAGCAAAGGATTTGTGAAGGTAGTGGAAGAGGAAGAAAGCAATATATCTTTCTCTAAAGCTGATAGAGAGATAAGATACCCGCACAACAAACCGCTGTATGTAACAACAATAATTAATGGCATAGAAGTGCGGAGGGCGTTCATTGACAATGGAGCGTCTGTAAACATTATGCCCTACACCGTGTTTAAACGGTTAGGCCTGCCAGAGAAGAGAATTGTGAAAAAACAGACAAACATCATAGGGTTTGCTAATCAAAGCACGAGAACCCTTGGACACATCAAGGTGGATATGCAGGTAGGAAAGATCCGAGGACCTGTGATGTTCCATGTAGCAGAGGTGGATGCAGCATATCATGTGTTGCTAGGTAGGGCTTGGCAGAATGATTACGGGGTAGTACCCTCGGTCTTTCACCAATGCCTGAAAGCTATTTGGAAAGGAAGAGAAGTGAAGATACCTGCGACAAGGAATCCCTTCGGACCGGAGGAAGCGCACATCACCGTGGCAGTTTTTTTCGATGATGTCGCTGAAGAGGGAGAAAATCAGATTGCGAAGCCTGACTCCCTAAGGCTGGCAAGCTGGGAGGAAGTGTAGGCAGACAAGTTTGTGCCTGAGAAGAAGGAGAAGAAGAAGAGCTCGGAACCAGGGGAATGTTCCAAAAAGCCAGTAGTGGTAAACTTGGAGAAAGAAGGAAAAAAAGAAAAGAAGCAGGTAGCAGATCCGGGAGATGCTAGAAACATAATCAATACCAAGCGAATAGCCCAATCAGAAGCTGGCAAAGAAGATAGAAGAAAAGAAGAACAGAGGACGAAATGGGAAAGGGTTGTTAAACCCGATGGGAAGATAGTCTTTCGCTTGTGACAGTGCAAGGGGAAGAAGCTGAAGGTATACCCAAACCTGACGGCTTAGGAGGAGTCCCCCACTCCAGTAGTGAGGAAAAGGAAGAAGTTGTGCAGCCAGCTCCAGAGTGCTTCGAGGATAGACCAAAACCTCAGCAAAATGAATTAGAAAAAAGTTGATTTGGCAGTAGATGGAGGAACGCCAAGACCAACTTACATCAATAAGGAGCTGAATGCCAATCAGAAAAAGAGCTGGTAAAGTTACTGCGAGAGTATGGGGACGTCTTTGCTTGGAATTACAATGAAATGCCCGGGATTGACAAGGAGTTGGTAGAACATAATCTGAACATAAGCCCGAGAATTAAGCCAGTAAAGCAAGCGCCTCGAAATTATGCACCAGAAGTAGAAACGTAAATAAAGAAGGAGATCAAGAAGCTGCTGGAGGTAGGATTCATCAAGCCAATTCAACATCCAATATGGATGTCTAGCATTATACCGGTGAAGAAATCCAATGGACAGTTGCGGATATGTGTAGATTTCAGAGACTTGAATAAGGCGTGCCCAAAGGACATGTACCCCTTACCCAATATAGACACTTTAGAAGATGCAATGGCAAATCATGAGATGATGTCGTTCATGGATGGGTTCATGGGCTACAACCAGATCAAGATGTCCGCAAAAGATGCAGAATTGACAGCCTTCCGTACTCCGTTTGGGAATTTCTACTATGTAGTAATGCCATTTGGGTTGAAGAATGCGGGAGCAACTTATCAAAGGGCAATGCATACTATCTTTCATGACATGATTCATGATATAGTGAAAGACTACGTGGACGATATAGTGGTTAAATCTAAAAAGGTGGCCACCCATGTAGAGGACATGAGAAAAGTGTTTGAGAGATGCCGAAGGTACAAGTTGAAAATGAATCCGAAGAAGTGTGCCTTTGGGATGACAACTGAAAATTTTTTCGGCTTCTTAGTCCATAATAGAGGTCTGGAGGTAGACCCAAGCAAGGCGAAGGCTATCACAGAGATGCCCCCACCAAAAACGCAAAAGCAGTTGAAGAGCTTTCTAGGGAAGGTTTCCTAATTGAGAAGATTCATGCCAGCATTGGCAGAAGTCACGGAACCTTTCGGGAAGTTGCTAAAAGGAAAGGTAGAATGGGATTGGGGGCAAGACCAGCAACATGCCTTCGAGAAGGTAAAAGGAATTTTGGATTCAACACAAATGATGGTAGTACCACAAAGAGGAATACCGTTGCAGTTGTACATCACATCTACCACAAAGTCTGTAAGAGGATTGATCACACAGGAGGTAGATGGAGAAGAAAAACCTGTATACTACATCAGCCGGATAATTAGAGGACCAGAAACCCGGTATTCACAGGTGGAGAGGCATTGCCTTGCATTAGTGTTCATTGCGCAAAAAATGCTGCATTATTTTTTGGCACATGAAGTAAAGCTTACAACGAGAACTGACCCGATCAGATACTTGTTGATTAGGCCAACATTGGTAGGAAGACCTGCAAGATGGATGATGATCCTTTCAGAATATGACATCCAGTGTGTAACACCGAAGGCAATCAGATATCAGGCTTTGGCAGACCTACTAGCTCAATTTCCAAATGGAGAATATGAACCTCCCTCCGAGGATCTTCTAGGGGGAAAAGTGGAAGAAATTGACATAGTAGATGAGGACTCGGAATGGTGGAGTTTGGCCTTTAACGGGTCGTCTGCAGAGGGCAAAGGAGGAGCAGGAGTGATGTTGACCACTAGGGAAGGAAAGGAAGTGGCCTTGTCATACAAGCTGGATTTCCCTTGCACGAACAATGAAGCAGAATACGAGGCATTTATATTGGGATTGTTGGTGGCTCAAGAGTTGGGAGCTAAACGTCTTAAAGTAAGGGGAGATTCAAATCTGATAGTGCAACAAATAAGAGGTCAATTCGTAGTGAAGGAACCTATCTTGGCACCATATCGAATGGTAGCACAAAAAGTGATGGAGGCCTTCAGGAAGGTGGTGATTGAGTATGTGCCAAGGGGACAAAACAAACAACCTGATGCATTAATTAACAACAATAGCATCTAGAGTGTATGTCCAAGGAGAAGACCTAGATGTGAAGGTAATAAAAAGAGCCCTCCCAACCACAGTGCTAGATTTGTTCCCTAAAGATATGACAGATGATTCGAGACATGATATCTCCCATCAGTTACAAGCAAAGGAGGGAACAATCTCACCAGTGGAACTTCAGAAATACAACATCATCAAAGGGGTCCTGTATCACAAAGAAGCAGATGGTGTATTGACACGATGTTTGAGGAGGTAGGAAGCGAATAGAGTTTTAAATCAGATACATGAAGAGAGCTGCGGATTGGCAGATATTGGGCTGTATCGCAGGTTGCAGAGCTAAGGGTATTATTGGCCCAAAATGAAGAAGGAAGCAGATGCCAACAATACTCTAGGGAGGAGGAATGCGCCTTCATTGATGACATAGCGGAATGGCAAATCCCTTATGTGGAGTTTTTACAAAGCGGCAGTCTTCCAGCTGAAAATAAGGGCGCATTTATAATAAAGAAAAAATCACAACGATTCTTCTTACAAAATGGAGAATTGTTTAGAAGGGTTCAATAGAAAGCCCTTACGGTGTTTGAAGCTAGGCGAGACCAAAGATTTGGTTTATCAAATGTACAAAGATGAACACTAAGGGGGAGCCAAGTTGTACAAACAGTTGATTGATCATGGTTATTACTGGCCTAAAATGGAAGGAGATTGTTTGGAATTTGTCAAGAAATGTCATGTTTGCCAAATTCATGGGAATTTGATTCATGCTCCCGCTGTAGACCTGCGGACCATAGTAACACCATGGCCCTTCCATACATGGGGAATGGATCTTATAGGTTCCATTCATCCTAATTCTAAAGGTAATATATGGATCTTGACCGCCACTGAGATGTACACAAAGTGGGTAGAGGCAATCCCTTTGAAGAGGGCTACGGGGCCAACAGTGGAAAATTTCATTAAGGAACATATCATTTGTCGTTTCGAGATCCCGAAGATCATTTTATCAAATAATGGAACTCCCTTCATCAATAGGGACGTTAAAAGTCTGATGGAAAGATACAGGGTGAAGCACTACAAATCATCACCCTACTACCCGAAAGGCAATGGGCAAGCAGAAGCCACAAACAGAACCTTGATCAAGATTTTATCTAAAACCCTAGACGATCATCCGAAGACATGGCCAGAGCAATTACCGATAGCATTATGGGCATATCGAACTTCAAAAAGAAAGCCTACAAGTGAAACCCCATATGCTTTAGTCTATGGAGAAGAAGCTATCTTGCCCGCCGAAATAGAATTTAACATTGGTGATTGTAGCATTGGTGTGTTATTCCTTGTCAGTAGTATATCAACATATAATACTAGGAATGCCACAGTGCTCCCACTGACCCTTTTGTACACACTAGGTTCATTCTCGTTTTTGATAAAATCAAACTCTTTTGATTGTCTCATCAAAACAAATGTTTCCATCTTTGAGAAGCTTGCTTCAATCCATCAATGGATCATTGTAGCTTAAAACATGATTTGCTTCAACCTTTGAAACAAATTTCTCTGGCTGTATCATACATACATTCTCCTCAAGTATTCATTGAGGAAGGGTGTCTCCACATCCATTTTGCCAGATTTCGTAATAAGCTGCAATCACAAGCAAAATCTAAATGGACTTGAGCATTACCCGGTAATAAGGTTTTATCACAGTCAACTTCTTGAGTTGAAAAACCTTTTAAACAGGTATGGTCTTATAGGTCCCCACCTTGTCATTTGCCCCAGTCTTTCTCTTAAAGACACATATTCACCCTCTAGGCACTATGCCCTTTTGTGGAGTAATCAGAGTCTATACTTGGTTCTCTTATATGGAGTCCATTTCAGATTTCATAGCCATCTGCTATTTCTATGAGTGTCTTCTACTCATAGCCTCATCGTATATAACTGGATCATCATCCTCTATGATGCGTACCTCATCATCATCCTCTATGATGAATCCATACCTCCTAGGTATCTTCGGTACTCTTCCAAATTTACGATTCAGTTGTGGTACAATAAGTCTATGTACAGGTTCCTCGGTTCGACTTAAAATGCTTTGTGGTTCTTGAACTCCTTCAAGATCTATTACCCTCCCACTAGCTCCTTCAATGATAAACATCTTTATCTAAGAAGGCAGTGTGTAGGATTATAGTAATAATACCCTAAACTTTCTTTAGGATATCCCACAAGTCTGCACTTGTCAGATTTTATCCCAAACTTATCTTTGAAACCTTTTCACATAAGCTGGACAACCCCTTATCTTAACATACTTAAGAGTAGGAATCCTTCCTATCCATAACCTTTATGGAGTCTTGGGCTCGGATTTTTGAGGTTAATTTATTTTTGTAGATATGCAGCTATTTCTAGGGCATAACCCCAGATGGATACTGGAATGTCGGTAAAAATTATTATGGACCGCACCATGTCTAACAAGGTACAATTTCTCCTTTTTAGATACACCAATCAATTATTGCGTATCAGGAGGTGTCCATTATCAGAAAATACCATTTTGAGATCATCTAGAAACTTATTGCACAAGTATTCCTTCCTCGATCTGATCAAAGAATCTTAATACTTTGTCAATTTGTTTCACTTCTGAATTCTTTGAACCTTTAAAATGATTCAGACTTGTATTTCATTAAATACACACATTCAACTCTTTGAATGACCATCTCCTTTTCTTTTACTAGTTTGTTCAATTTGCAAAATTATTTTTCATGTAAGTCAAGTATACAAAGTCTATCAAGTAATCTTCCAGTTTCAAATAAAACATTATCATTATAAATAGAACAACAATTGTTCTTAAATATAATACTAGAACATTCCTTGTCCAATAACGGAAGTTCTAATGTTTCTAATGAGAACTGGAACATAATAACAACTTATTAACTTAATAGACTTTCCCGTAGGCAATGCTAAACTATAAGTTCCTATGGTTAATGCAACAACCTTTGCTCCATTCCCACACATAAGATTACTTACTCTCTGTTTATCTTTCTACTTCTGCTTAGTCTCTGCATTGGATTGCATACATGAGAACTACAACCGGTATCCAATACCCAAGTAGAACCTTGACTTACAGAAAGATTTATTTTTAATCATGAACAAACTTATATCTGTAACTGAAGCTTCACTAAGCTTTTTCTGGTTAGCCTCTGTAAGATTCTCCTTACAGTTTCCTTTCTAGTATCCAGGCTTATTGCAGTGGAAGCAAACTCCTTTACTATCTGCATCAGTCTTGTTCTTATTGTCCTTTGTTTTTGCCTTTCCATTTACCTTCTTTGAATTGTTCTTCTTTTAAGAAGATCCTTTGGCCCTCTTCCGCTTCCTGGAAGAATCATCTACCAGTAAGACTTGGTCTTTCTTGGTTGGAAAGTGACTCTTTACGGTTTTCAACATGTTTAAGCAACTCAGGCAAGCTAACATATAGCTTGTTCATATGAAAATTCACAACAATTTGTGAGAAAGAGTCCGGAAGTGATTGCAAGATCAAATCTTGGATCAACTCTCCATCCATTAAAACCCAGTTATCCCAATTGTTCAATTATCTTACCACTTTCTAAAAATAGCAATCTCTTCCTCAGAGGCATTGTCTGCAACCATTGCAGGGATATGCATATTAAGGACAGAAGATAGTTTTTCAGCCTTGAGAACTATTCTCAAATTCTTTAACCAGTCCTTTTAATTTGGTCCGGTTAATTAGCATCTAATATGCTCCGCAGTGATAGTAAAATTAGACATTGTAAAATTCTGTAAATGAATTTGTAATTTAACAATATTTTAGCATACATTCGTTTCTTAATTAATTACCAAAATAAATTAGGTCTTTATTTTAAATTGGTACCTCACTATTTTCATCAAACTATATTACCCTCAATATATATAGTTCGACAAATCTAATTAAAGGTTTGCTAGTGAGAATAAGGATCCCATTTCAAATGTATATAGCCTTGTGTGACACAACAAACGATATATAAATAAATAGGTAGACAACTATTATCAATTACATCACTATGTAACTGCTTGTATTTTGCCTCTTAGATTATTTTGATCAAGTGTGACACATCCGAATCAAAATTATCCAAGTTAAGTCCAACCTAACACTTCCATATATTCGAAAGAAAAACACTGTACTTGTGTAACACAACAAAACAACATCGTTCAGTCTATTTATAAGCATCAAATGTGATAAAACAACATCTTAAATATTTAATACTTGCTTTGTGTGACATAACAAACTCATATTAAATATTTAATACTCTATCGTTTTACCATGCTAGAAGGCGACGTTCGATATTCCAAATATCTTTGAACGCTTAGGACTTAATATAATTTCTTTGAGGGGTTTGTTATTATTTGTCTCATATTGTTTAGCACGCATGCACATATATATATATATATATATATAAAATACGCGTCATATTATTTAACATGCAATCATGCTGTATAATATATAATATATACATAATAAGCATGCACATATAGAATACTATATTCTACCCGGATTGATTATGGACTTTTATTCTAGTTTGGTTCACTAAAGCCACCAAGTGAACCAAAAGGTCAAACCTAGGGTGCAAGAACAAAATTTAAATATAACTATTACATTTAAACCCGGGCTCCATTACAAACGGGTCTTCAAGCGCTCCTTGCTCCTTTGTCTCCAATTCTTCAAAATTAATTCTAACTAGTCCTATTACAAAAAACTATTTACAATAAATAGAAACCTTGATCAGCAGTCAAGGGGAGGTACATAGGAGGAAGATAGAATTTATATCAAGAAAAACTAGAGAAGACGAGGTACGCATACCCCATTTATAAAAACCCATTCATTCAAGCATTCACTAAAATAAATCCAATCACACATTGGTCAGTAGTCCATAATTAATCTCTATTTATTATCATACATATCTCTATATGTATCAATAAATAACATTCATCCCATGAATATTAAAACCATTCCATATATGCATTGATATCAATTAATGGGCAATTAAAAGTTTACTAGAAATCCAATTTTGAAACAAAATAAACTCCTTTATTTTAATCAAAATTTAAATCATAATAAACTTATTTATTTTATTTTATCCAATTTTGAATAAAAATAAACTCCTTTATTTTTAATCAAATCTCAAATCAAAATAAACTCCTTTATTTTAATTAACATGGAAACCAATTTCAAGTTCAAAATAAACTCTATTTTAACTTAAAATTGCTTAAAAACATAAAATATGTTAAATCCTATTTCTTATCAAAATAAACATATTTATTTTTAAGGAAACATGGAATCGTATTCCATATGTGAATAAACTCTTTTATTCTAGGAAACATGGAATCATATTTCATATGTGAATAAACTCATTTTTTCTAAACTTATATCAATTAAATAAACCATTTATTTTAATTGAAGGAAAAATTATTTTTCGGATTCTGCTATCCGGCGCAGCTGCGCCCAAAATGAACTGGAAAACAGCGCAGCTGCGCTGAACCCCAAAAACGACTTTCTAGGTTTGGGCGCAGCTGCGCTCCAGAATGAACTGGAAACGGCGCAGCTGCGCCTCGTAGCCGATTCAGAAACAACAGATTCTGCCCAAAAATTTCGATCCAATCGCATATCATACACACATGGAATCATCAAAATCGATAATTAGCACAAGGATTTGGCTCTGATACCACTATTAGGTTTGTATATAGCACGAACATGCAATCAAATTACATAAACAGTGCAGAAGCGCAATAAAACGGATTTTAAAATTTTTCATACAAACTATCACCATGATCATCTATGTGCTCAATTATCAATTAAACAAAAGAGATAGAGATATAGAATTATACCCTCGTGAATCAAAGCTTCCTCAGGTACAAGTTCACTTCCAATTCCTTCGCGTTCTCCTTGAATTCTACCGACTAAATTCCTTTACTTGATCAACGTTAGCCACCCAAGTGTTTGGCCTCTAGAGGTGATCCACCAATGAATAATAGTTGTTCAAGAAGATGGGTGTCGACAAAACCCTAGTTTCTATCTCTATAGAAATTACAGGTACTCTCTCTCTAATTCTTATAGAAGAGTGTGTAACTGTCTAACCCTAAATCATGATAAGACTCCTCTTATTTATAGATATAGGGAACCCTCCTAAACTATTTAAGATTAGGGTTTTTATTTTAATTAAACTCCTTTAATTAATAAAACTCCTAATCCAATTAGGAATTTATGAGAGAGTACTTCTATTAATTAATTCCCAATCCCTATTAGGAATTAAATAATAGTAATAGTAATAATAAAATAATAATACTCCTCTTATTAATTTATATTTAATATTTCCAAAATATTAAATAATAAATATTAAGCTATTTAATTTATTCTATCTCCATAGACTAAATTAAATACACTTAACTTATTATTACAATTATATCATTTACTTCTTAAACAAATATTTTTCTTTTGCGGTGTTACCCTTTAGGTTCTCCATATTAAACCGGTTGTGAATAAATTAATTAGAACAATTCTAATCTCATTTAACTAAATAAATTAAACTATTTAATTTATTTAAATAAATAATATTTATTCTACAATAAGGGTAAATATTTATTTATTTAAATAAATTAAATATTTAGCGATCAACGACTTTCCAGATAATATAGATTTCAACATTAATCATAAAAGAACCTTTCAGTGAATAGTTACCGTACAATTCAATCCTTCTACCATACAATGTCCCAATTAAATATAAGACATGGAATTACTGTCAAGTCTTATTTTATTTAATTATATGTATTTCGATTCTCAAATGCACAACTCTGATTAATGCAAATTAGAAACTCCTTTCTAATTTCATTCTGCTTTGGCCAAAGACTTCTGAGTCGTCATTTATCGAATCACATAGGACATTCACTCCTTTTACTAGAAGTGGTAGATTCTTTGTTGACCATTCACCTATCTCCATGTGCAACTTATTATACCCAATCATACCCTTTGATATACCCTAAGGGTCTTAAGGGACATGTCAAAGTATAACTCATCACACACAAGATACTATGATGATCTCAAGTCCAAGGATCACTTGTACTACTATCACTAGAGGAATTCCTATTGACAGGCGAGTAAAACTCCATTAGGTATTCCTTAGCGAGCCATGTTCAGTGAACTTATTCTCTAATAAGCACCTACATACTTGCTTTAGTGTCTCCACACAAATGATTATGAGATCAATCATCCTCTTCATAAGAGCAAGCAACGTATGTACTAATCTATCCGGATTCACTAATCCCTTTTTTAGTAATCCATCGATTAGGAACGATTTTAGTTTGTGAGCTATCTAGAATTTAGATCTCATTAGCATGATCACCATCATGATTCTAAAAGCATTGCTCAAAACTATGAGTTTATCACATTTAATATAACAACATTATGTAGATAAAGTAAAATGCCTTTAACAACCGAATAAGATTACAAAGTATATGCTATATCATATCAAATATGATTAGCTTGTGTGCATTGTACTTTCAATCTGCCATTTCTCTGAGTGTCTACTACCCATAGCCTCATTGTATATAATAGGATCATCATCCTCTGTGATGCGTACATCATCATTATCCTCTATGATGAATCCATACCTTCTAGGTATCTTCGGTATTCTTCCAGATTTACGATTCAGTTGTGGTACAATAGGTCTATCTACAGGTTCCTCGATTTGACTTAAAATATTTTGTGGTTCTTGAACTCCTTCCAGATCTATTACCCGCCCACTAACTCCTTCAATGATAAACACCTTTATCCAAGAAGGCAGCCTATAGGATTATAGTAATAATACCCTAAACTTTCTTTAGGATATTCCACAAATCTGCACTTGTCAGATTTTGTCCCAAACTTATCTTTTGAAACATTTTCACATAAGTTGGACAACCCCTTATCTTAACATACTTAAGACTAGGAATCCTCCCTATCCATAACTTTTATAGAGTCTTGAGGCCGGATTTTGAGGTTACTTTGACATGTCCCTTAAGACCTTTAGGGTATATCAAATGGTATGATTGGGTATAATAAGTTGTACATGGAGATGGGTGAATGATCAACAAAGAATCTACCACGTCTAGTAAAAGATGTGAATGTCCTATGTGATTCGATAAATGACAACTCAGTAGTCCTTGGCCAAGGCAGAATGAAATTAGAAAGGAGTTTCTAATTTGCATTAATTAGAGTTGTAAATTTGAGAATCGAAATACATATAATTAAATAAAATAAGACTTGACAGTAATTCCATGTCTTATATTTAATTGAGACATTGTATGGTAGAAGGATTGAATTGTACGGTAACTATTCACTGAAAGGTTCTTTTGTGATTAATGTTGAAATCTATATTATCTGAAAAGTCGTTGATCGCTAAAGGGGCTTACCCTTATTATAGAATAAATATTATTTAATTAAATAAATTAAATATTTTAATTTATTTATTTAAATAAGATTAGAATTGTTCTAATTGATTTATTCACAACCGGTTTAATATGGAGAACCTAAAGGGTTACACCGTAAAAGAAAAATATTCGTTTAAGAAGTAAATGACATAATTATAATAATAAATTAAGTGTATTTAATTTAATCTATGGAGATAGAATAAATTAAATAGCTTAATATTTATTATATAATATTTTAGAAATATTAAATATAAATTAATAAGAGGAGTCTTATTATTATTATTATTACTATTATTTAATTCCTAATAGGGATTGGGAATTAATTAATAGAAGTATTCTCTAATGAATTTCTAATTAAATTAGGAGTTTAATTTAATTAAAGGAGTTTAATTAGAATAAAAACCCTAATCCTAAATAGTTTAGGGAAGAGTTTTTCTACATCTATAAATAAGAGAAGTCTTATCATAGATTATGGTTACACACTTTTGCATAAGAATTGCAGAGAGTACTTACAATTTCTATAGAGATAGAAACTAGGGTTTTGCCAACACCCATCTTCTTGAACAAGTATTATTCCTTGGTGGATCACCTCTAGAGGCCAAACACTTGGGTGACTAACGTTGATCAAAGGAAGGAATTTAATCGGTGGAATTCAAGGAGAACACGAAGGAATTGGAGTTGAACTTGTACCTAAGGAAGCTAGAATTCTACAAGGGTATAATTTTTATTCTCCATCTCTTTCGTTTAATTAATAATTGTGCATAAAGAAAGATCATAGTGATGGTTTGTATAAAATTTTAAAATCTTATTTTATCGTGCTTACGCTTTATTTATGTAATTTTGATTGCATGTTCGCGTTATATACAATCTTAAAAGTGGTATCAGAGCCAAACTTTATGCGAATTATTAATTGTTTTGATTCATACATATGTTGATATGTGTTTAGAACAATTTGATTGGGCATTATTGTTGATATAAAATCATGTTTTTGAAAAAAACAACAAAAATTACGATTTAAAAAAACCTGAAATCGGCAGTGGAGCGGGGCGCGCTGATATGGCGCGGGGCGCGCCGTCTTCTGCAGGACCAGCGCGGTCTGGCATAAAATCCGATTTAAATATTTTTTTTTGCAGTTTTCAAAATTAAGATAAAAAGTTTATTTTGATTTGAAAAAGGATTAAAATAAAGATGTTTATTTTAATTGGGATTGAATTTCATGATACTAATTAGTGTTGGAATTCGATTCCATGTTAACTAATTGGAGTTGAAATTGGATTTTATATTAACTTAAATTGCCCATTGAATGATATCAATATATATATTGAATGTTTTAATTTCATGAGTTGAATATTATTTATTGATGCATATAGAGATATGTATGATAATAAATAGGGATTGCTTATGGACTATTGACTAATGTGTGATTGGATTTATTTTAGAGAATGCTTGAATGAATGGGTTTTTATAAATGGGGTCTGCGTACCTCGTTTTCTCTAGTTTTTTTTGATGTAAATTCTATCTTCCTCCTATGTACTTGCCCTTGATTGCTGATCAAGGTTTCTATTTATTTTAAATAGTTTATGTAATAGGATTAGTTAGAATTATTTTGAAGAATTGGAGACCAAGGAGCAAGGAGCGCTTGAAGACCTGTTTGTATTGGAGCCCGGGTTTAAATGTAATAGTTATATTTAAATTTAATTCTTGCACCCTAGGTTTGACCTTTTGGTTCACTTGGTGACTCTAGTGAACCAAACTAGAATAAAAGTCCATCATCAATCCGGATAGAATATAGTATTCTATATGTGCATGCTTACTATATATATATATATATATTATATTATCCAACATGCTTCGCATGTTAAATAATATGACGCGTATTATATATATATATATATGTGTGTGTGTGTGTGTGTGTGTGTGCATGCGCGCTAAACAAGATGAGACTAATCATAACAAATCCCTCAAAGAAATCATATTAAGTCCTAAATGTTCAAAGATATTTGGAATATCGAACGTCGCCTTCTAGCATGGTAAAACGATAGAGGATTAAATATTTAATATGAGTTTGTTGTATCACATAAGGCAAGTATTAAATATTTAAGACGTTGTTTTATCACATTTGATGCTTATTAAGGAATTGAACATTACTGTTTTGTTCTGTCACACAAGGACGGTATTTTTCTATTCACATATATGGAAGTGCTAGGTTGGACTTAACTTGGATAATTTTGATTCGGATGTGTCACACTAGATCAAAATAATCTAAGAGGCAAAATACAAGGAGTTACATAGTGATGTAATTGACAATAGTTGTCTACTTATTTATTTATATATCGTTTGTTGTGTCACACAAGACTATATACATTTGAAATGGGATCCTTATTCTCACTAGCAAATTTTAATTAGATTTGTCGAATTATATATTGAGGGTAATATAGTTTGATAAAAATAGTGGGAGATACCAATTTAAAATAAAGACCTAATTTATTTTGGTAATTAATAAAAATGAATGTATGCTAAAATGTTGTCTATTTCACAGGCAGAATTTAAAAATGTCAAACTCACTATCACTGCATAACACTTGATGCTAACAAATTGACCGGACCAAATTACACAGACTAGTTAAGGAATATGAGAATTGTTCTCACTGCTGAAAATATTTCTTATGTCCTAAATTCGCCCGTCCCTGCAAATGTTGCAGAAACAACCTCTGAGGAAGAGATTGTTACTTTCAGAAAGTGGCAAGATGATGCAATCTTGGTTCAATGAATCATGCTCGCATCCATGAGTAACGAGCTTGTAGACACCCAAATTTTGCACTTCGTATACTAACCCTGACAGGAGGGCAAAATCGTCAATGAACCCAGCCTACGAGAACGAAAGGTGAACATAAGTACGAACACTCAGAGCCACCGCAACGACGTGCGATCAAAGCTGACACGACAACGATCAAAGCGGAATGATATGACACGTTTCCCAGCGGTTCTCGGACTGCAAAATACAAGCCTTTCAGCGAAAACCAACGGTACAACACGAGAATCGAGGTGCGGTACGAAAATCGAGAAAATCATCCCAGCCAGCCGCGGATTGATCTGCGGCCAATGATTAAAATAAACTGAAGTGCGCGGCGGGCGGCTGAAGTGCGCGGCGGGCGCGGAGGAACCGAGGCCAGCCGCAGATCAATCTGCGGCTGCCTCTAATCAGCCTTTATCAGCACATTCCTTCATTTAGCATACAGGGAGGTTGAGCGAGGAAGAAAAAAAGAAAAGAAGAAGAATCAGCAAGCAACAGCAGCGAGAAAAGAGAGAAAAAAGTGAGGATTTGTACCCCTTTTGTTAGATTGTATCACAAATAGTTTCTACTATATTCAATATACGAATTTATACGCATCGTGGTGTCATTTGCAAGGTGAAAAAGATATTTTTTTTGTAGCATTTTTGTTATATCATTTTGTTAAACTTTTATCATTTGGGGCTATATTAAACGTAATTTTTCTTGTATATCATTGAGGATACATGGATTATGGACTATTAGTGAGGGTTCCAATGGAACAAAATTCTTCCTAATGGCCCGATGATATCCATTTGGTGAATTTTAGCTCGTTAGGATAATGTATTATGCGTAGTGTATTTAGATTGCTATGTTAGTTTATTGTGGTGTGCAATGCAATCCGGTGTTGTTTAATTGTTGTAGTATCCATTTTGTGGGTGTGTAGCAATTTTGGATGTGAGCCTAGGAACGCGACCCCGTGGTCCAAATCCGATGATGGACATTTTTTGGTGAATGTAATAGGGTCGATATGCCCTTTGTTGTAAACATGTAATCATCGGGCCTTAAAACGATACCAAGTTGAAAGTCGGGTTTAAGGCCCCGTAATAGTGAAATATGTGGTTGTGGGCGTTCGGGGTTATTTTGATGGCTCACATGCCCATGAATAGCCCCAACGCATTTTAATGCTTGATTTGATTTACGACACAAAAATTGATTTCAAAGCTAAATGATGAAGATTTCCGTAAAATCAATCAAATTAGGTTATTAGAACCACGAGACTTAAAATTGGAAGTGCTAATGAATGTCGATTCCTATTTAAAACGAGAAGGCTAAAGAAAGATCGTGTTCAAACATCACAAAAAATGGTTTTATGAAAATAAATGACGTTTTATTAAACCATTGTGCATAGGGTTAAAGAGATCCTAGAAATTGCCCGTCATTTTATTTACGAAAGCAACGTATAGGTCTCGATTCCTATTTTGACGAAGGTTTAAAAAACTATTGTTTTGCCAAAACGACACCTAATGAAAATCTCACAGCTTTTGACAATTAAAATCAAACCTTTCGTTCTCGTATAAGCCGAACGACATTCTAAAGCATTCTCAAAATAAAACACGACTTTTCATAAAAAACCTAAATGATTTTTTCATGCAAACTCACCACAACATTCACATAGGCACACACACACGCACACATACATTTTAAGAATTAAAGGATAGGAAGAGCATCGAGATTGCGGTAACCGTGTTTCACGGAAGTCGGGGGGTGCCTAACACCTTCCCCTCGCTTAAGCAAGCCCCCGAACTCTATGAATCTCGGTTTGCAGAGCAATTAATTCAGAGTCAGATATGAGCCAACGATTTACGAAAACGAAACTCGGATGAGTTGGTACATCCATTTCAAATATACCAACTGGCGACTCTGGTCAATTGGCTCATCATAAAAACGATCTTTCGAAACCCCGTCGACATTTGTGCCGACCTTTTCCAAAAAATCATCTAATAAAAAGGCTAAATTTGGAAAGGGTAATAATTAGCGCGGAAGCGATTCTCCTGGCGTCGACAGCTGACGACTCTGCTGGGGAACATTAGAGGGCTTAAGCCGCGTTCAAATCTTGATGCTGTCCTATCCTTTAAAAATTTATGAATGTGTATGTACGTGCGATATTTTGACCTGTTTTACTTGTTGTTGTGAGAATGTGTGTTTTTGTCCAATGAATGAATGATTGAATGGAATTGCTTTACTTTAAAGTAATCATTTGCATACGGTGAGGACGATGAATGTGAATGTATGTTGAGAGTGTACCTCCTCCTGAGGCAAACCTGTCGGTTGCTTATTACTGGACTCGAAGGGGCTGCTCCCCGGAGATGGCTCAGGAAACGCACCACCCAGATCCGCTCCAATCGAAAGGATTCAGACGAGTAGATTGCGAAGATTTGTGGACCTTCATGCTGAAAAGCCGCGAGAGTAACCTTAGGATAGGTCAGCCTCAGATTAACCCAACGCAGGGAAAGTCTCTTCATGCCCTTTTACGTTTACACGTATAAGTATCATAGTCCCATTCAATATTTTTACATATACCTTCCCTATTGTCAAAAGAAAGTACTAACCTCTATGTTTTGCAGGGAATAGCTGGGAAGGCATAATAATTCGTGTCTAACATTTATTATTGCAATAAGGGACCGCTAACATTTTGTCTTGCAGGGAAAGATTAAAAAACCTAAAAAACACAAAAGTTACAGCTTTAGCATGCATCCACATCTTTCATTTCCCAAAGATTAAACTTCAAACCGTTTTTTTCCTGTAGGATTGCTCCTCAAACGCGTTTGCAATCTAAGAGGGCCCAGGTTTCTACATCTGAAATGGCTGATCTTCCACCTCCTAATCCCGGTTCCATATCTCGGGAGGAATTCGATGATTTTAAAAAACAGATGTTGGAAATGGCCACGATGCTGAAAGAGCAGTTGCTACCTAGACAGGATCCGCCAAACAAGGATCCGCCTAAGGATGATCAACCCCAGCCTAAGGGCGAGCCAGTCATCCCCAAAGCCATTCCCACACCTAACAGGACAGTAATCACTATCCCAGAGGAGGGAGACACTGATGATCTTCGAAAGAAAATGAAGCAGATGGAGAAAACTATCCAATCTCTGAAAGGCATAGGTTCCCTGGGCAGGGTGAATTATTTAGATCTGTGTGTCTTTCTAGGAACCAGGTATCCGGAGAAGTTCAAGATCCCCGAATTTGAGAAATATAATGGAAAGGGAGACCCGTATACACACCTGAAAATATACATTGGGGAACTTGGGTCTTATGCAGAGGATGAAGGACTGAGGATGCAGTTATTCCAAAGGAGCCTAACGGGAGAAGCAAGAACTTGGTATGCCCGCCTTGATAATGCTCGGATCCACAACTGGGAGGAATTGGACCATACTTTCTTGACACAATACAGCTTCCAAGCACAGATGGCCCCTGACAGATATCAGATGACAAAGGTTAAGAAGCAACCGAAAGAATCTTTTAGGGACTATGCACAGCGGTGGAGGGGTATGGCTGCACAGGTAAATCCCCCAATGAGCGAGGCAGAAATGGTAATGACCTTTGTGGATATTCAGGAGGCGCCCTATTATGAGCGAGTGATAGCGGGGATTGGAAGACCTTTTGCTGAAATGATAAAGCATGGAGAAATGATTGACATGGGGTTAAAATCTGGCAAGATCCGGGACTTCACAGCTCTAGAGGCAGTTGCGGAGCAAATCCAGAGTGGAAACTATGGTAGTACTTCCCGCAGGACCCAAAAGAAAAGGGAGGAAGATGTTTCCCTCATCCTGTAGGGATCGTCTAGGAAGGTGGAGGATAGCCCTCCAGTGCAAATACAGAGAATAATGCCACCCCGACAATCTAATTTCCATAATCAAAGGACGGACGGACGGACGAAGAAGGTTTGAGGCCACAAAGGATCGGGTGTTCACCCCGCTCGGGGATCCTCTTGAACAGATTTTGGCAGTCTTAATAGCACAGAGAAAGATAGTCGATTTGGCACCCCCGATTGACCCGAAAGGGAGAAGATTTGACCCGAATAAGAAGTGTGCCTACCATTCGGGTTTCCCTGGTCATGATACTCAGGAATGCTGGACGCTGAAGCATAAGATTCAGAACATGATCGATAGTGGGGAGATTGTGGTGGAACAACCAGAGTCACCAAATGTTAAAGTCAATCCTCTACCTAAGCATGATGGGGAGGGGGTCAATGTGGTGGAAGCCAGCGAAGCCGGAGGACCACCAAGGCTGAATTATATAAAGAGAATCGATGAGATGATTTGCATGACAAGTGATCAGGAGAATATACGAGGGACGCCGATTCGGTTGGCAGGTCTGAGCAGGGGTATCACAGAGGGGCCTATCAGGTTAACGGCTCCGAAACCTCTCACCATTGCAGCAAGACCACAAATCCCCATTAGCAGTCTGAAAATAGTACCGTGGAATTACGGGGGAGTATCAGAGGAGGCGACCAGTTGTGCTTCGGTAACATCAAAGGGGAATCCTTTATATCTTCCAGGACGAGTCCTTGAGAGCAAAGAGAAGAGGAACGAAAAGATATCCGAGGAGAAAGCTATGGAATTCTTAAGGAAGATGAATCATCCAGAAGTAAAGGGCGTCAACGTATTGAGCGAGGAATCGACTCTGACATCTATCATGGATTTGGTATTATCATCCGACGATCACTGCAGAGTTCTGGCCAAAGTTCTGGGAGAGGCACACATTCCCAAGGTGATTAGCAAAGAAGGTTTCGGCCATCTAGTGGACCATCTGTTAGAAAATAATGTAATATCATTCACAGATGATGATATCCCCAAAGAAGGAAGGGGGCATCGAAAATCGCTGCATATTGCGGTAATCTCATCAGGGTATGTTATGAATGGGGTGCTAATTGATGGGGGATCAGCATTGAATATCTGTCCATTCAGTACATTGGAAAAAATGAACGTCAATCCTAAGCGCCTGCGGGCCAGTTATGTGGTGGTACGAGCTTTTGATGGATCCCGGAAGGATACGATGGGAGAGATAGAATTGCCTGTGGAAATAAGGCCCTGCACTTTCGATATTTCATTCCAAGTCCTGGATATCGCGGCAAGTTATAACATGTTATTGGGAAGGCCGTGGATACACATGGCCGGGGCAGTTCCCTCTACGCTACACCAGCAAATTAAGTTTATCATCGACGGGAACCTGGTGACGGTCTCTGCGGAGCATAATGACCCTTCTCCTTACAGGAATGGCCTACCGGTGATTAATTTGGACGAGACGGTGGTACCCGCCAGTTTTCAGGCACTAGAAATCAGTACTCCCCACTACCGATGTCCGGGGGCTCCAGCCGTAAAACCTAAAGTCTCTCCCGAACTTACCTTTGTTGCTAGAGAAATGATGAAGATAAACTTTCGACCTGGGCAAGGGTTGGGAAAGAACAGTCAAGGAATTACTGAGCCTATTCAACTGCCCAGTCAGATAGGCAAGGCAGGGTTGGGGTATTATGGAGGCACAAAACAGAAACACTCTCAAGGGGGGACCCCAACTCGACTGGCCGAAGGTCTGATGCTGAAAGTCAATAATGAACAAGGTACTGGCTGAAAGTAGTATGCACACAAGCCAATCATATTTGATATGATGTAGCATATACTTTGTAATCTTATTCGTTTGTAAAAGGCATTTACATTATCTACATAGTGCTGTTATATTAAATGTGATAAACCCATAGTTTTGAGCAATGCTTTTAGAATCATGATGGTGATCATGCTAATGAGATCTAAATTCAAGATAGCTCAAAAACTAAAATCGTTCCTAATCGTTGGATTACTAAAAAGGGGATTAGTGAATCCGGATAGATTAGTACATACGTTGCTTGCTCTTATGAAGAGGATGATTGATCTCATAATCATTTGTGTGGAGACACTAAAGCAAGTATGTAGGTGCTTATTAGAAAATAAGTTCACTGAACGTGGCTCGCTAAGGAATACCTAATGGAGTTTTACTCGCCTGTCAATAGGAATTCCTCTAGTGATAGTAGTACAAGTGATCCTTGGACTTGAGATCATCATAGTATCTTGTGTATGATGAGTTATACTTTGACATGTTCCTTAACACCCTTAGGGTATATCAAAGGGTATGATTGGGTATAATAAGTTATACATGGAGATAGGTGAATGATCAACAAAGAATCTACCACTTCTAGTAAAAGGAGTGAATGTCCTATGTGATTCGATAAATGACGACTCAGAAGTCTTTGGCCAAAGCAGAATGAAATTAGAAAGGAGTTTCTAATTTGCATTAATCAGAGTTGTGCATTTGAGAATCGAAATACATATAATTAAATAAAATAAGACTTGACAGTAATTCCATGTCTTATATTTAATTGGGACATTGTATGGTAGAAGGATTGAATTGTACGGTAACTATTCACTGAAAGGTTCTTTTATGATTAATGTTGAAATCTATATTATCTGGAAAGTCGTTGATCGCTAAGGGGGCTTACCCTTATTGTAGAATAAATATTATTTATTTAAATGAATTAAATAGTTTAATTTATTTTATTTAAATAAGATTAGAATTGTTCTAATTGATTTATTCACAACCGGTTTAATATGGAGAACCTAAAGGGTCACACCGCAAAAGGAAAATATTTATTTAAGAAGTAAATGGCATAATTGTAATAATAAGTTAAGTGTATTTAATTTAATCTATGGAGATAGAATAAGTTAAATAACTTAATATTTATTATTTAATATTTTAGAAATATTAAATATAAATTAATAAGAGGAGTCTTATTATTATTATTATTACTATTACTATTATTTAATTCCTAATAGGGATTGGGAATTAATTAATAGAAGTACTCTCTCATGAATTCCTAATTGGATTAGGAGTTCAATTAATTAAAGGAGTTTAATTAAAATAAAAACCCTAATCCTAAATAGTTTAGGAGGGTTCCCTATATCTATAAATAAGAGGGAGTCTTATTATGATTTGGGGTCTTTAGACAGTCAGACAATTAGATTGTTAGACAATTTACACACTCTTCCATGAGAATTGGAGAGAGAGAGTACTTGCAATTTCTATAGAGATAGAAACTAGGGTTTTGCCAACACCCATCTTCTTGAACAACTATTATTCCTTGGTGGATCACCTCTAGAGGCCAAACACTTGGGTGGCTAACGTTGATCAAAGGAAGGAATTTAATCGGTGAAATTCAAGGAGAACGCGAAGGAATTGGAGGTGAACTTGTACCCGAGGAAGCACGGTTCTACGAGGGTATAATTTCTTAATCTCTATCTCTTTCGTTTAATTGATAATTGAGCACATGGATGATCATGGTGATGGTTTGTATGAAAATTTTAAAATCCGTTTTATCGCGCTTCCGCACTATTTATGTAATTGGATTACATGTTCGCGCTATGTACAAACCTAACAGTGGTATCAGAGCCTAACCTTGTGCTAATTATCGATTATGATGATTCCATGTATGTTTGATATGCGATTGGATCGAAATTTTTGGGCAGAATAAATTTTTCTGAATCAGCGTCGCGGCGCAGCTGCGCCGGCTCCAGTTCATTCTGGAGCGCAGCTGCGCCCATACCCAGAATCAGTTTTTTTCTGGGGTTCAGCGCAGCTGCGCCGTGTCCCAGTTCATTCTGGGCGCAGCTGCGCCGGTCAGCAGAATCTGAAAAATAAATTTTACTTCAATTAAAATAAATGGTTTATTTAATTGATAAAATCAGAATAAAGGAGTTTATTCACATATGGAATAGGATTCCATGTTTCCTTGAATAAAAGAGTTTATTCACATATGGAATAGGATTCCATGTTTCCTTAAAAATAAAGATGTTTATTTTGATAAGGAATAGGATTCAACATATTTTATTTTCCACCAATTATAAGTTAAAATAAAAGAGTTTGTTTTGAACTTGAAATTGGTTTCCATGTTAATTAAAATAAAGGAGTTTATTTTGATTTGGAATTTGATTAAAAATAAAGGAGTTTATTTTTATTCAAAATTGGATAAAATAAAATAAATAAGTTTATTATGATTTAAATTTTGATTAAAATAAAGGGGTTTATTTTGTTTCAAAATTGGATTTCTAGTAAACTTTTAATTGCCCATTAATTGATATCAATGCATATATGGAATGGTTTTATTATTCATGAGATGAATGTTATTTATTGATACATATGGAGATATGTATGATAATAAATAGGGATTGATTATGGACTACTGACCAATGTGTGATTGGATTTATTTTAGTGGATGCTTGAATGAATGGGTTTTTATAAATGGGGTCTGCGTACCTCGTCTTCTCTAATTTTTCTTAATGTAAATTCTATCTTCCTCCTATGTACCTCCCCTTGACTGCTGATCAAGGTTTCTATTTATTGTAAATAGTTTATGTAATAGGTTTAGTTAGAATTACTTGAAGAATTGGAGACAAAGGAGCAAGGAGCGCTTGAAGACCCGTTTGTAATGGAGCCCGGGTTTAAATGTAATAGTTATATTTAAATTTTGTTCTTGCACCCTAGGTTTGACCTTTTGGTTCACTTGGTGGCTCTAGTGAACCAAACTAGAATAAAAGTCCATAATCAATCCGGGTAGAATATAGTATTCTATATGTGCATGCTTGCTATGTATATATTATATATTATACAACATGCTTCGCATGTTAAATAATATGATGCGTATTTTATATATATATGTGCATGCGCGCTAAACAAGATGAGACATATAATAACAAACCCCTCAAAGAAATCATATTAAGTCCTAAGCGTTCAAAGATATTTGGAATATCGAACGTCGCCTTCTAGCATGGTAAAGCAATAGAGTATTAAATATTTAATATGAGTTTGTTGTGTCACCACAAGGCAAGTATTAAAATATTTAAGATGTTGCTTTATCACATTTGATGCTTATACATAGACTGAACGATGCTGTTTTGTTGTGTCACCACAAGGACAGTGTTTTTCTTTCGAATATATGGAAGTGCTAGGATGGACTTAACTTGGATAATTTTGATTCGGATGTGTCACCACTTGATCAAAATAATCTAAGAGGCAAAATACAAGGAGTTACATAGAGATGTAATTGACAATAGTTGTCTACCTATTTATTTATATATCGTTTGTTGTGTCACCACAAGGCTATATACATTTGAAATGGGATCCTTAGTCTCACTAGCAAATCTTTAATTAGAATTGTCGAACTATATAATGAGGGTAATATAGTTTGATGAAAATAGTGGGAGATATCAATTTAAAATAAAGACCTAATTTATTTTGGTAATTAATTAAAATGAATGTATGCTAAAATGTTGTTAAATTACAAATTCATTTATAGAATTTTACAATGTCTAATTCACTATCACTGCGGAGCATATTAGATGCTAATTAATCGGACCGTATTAAAAGGACTGGTTAAAGAATTTGAGAATAGTTCTCAAGGCTGAAAAGCTATCTTATGTCCTTAATATGTCTATTCCTGCAATGGTTGCAGACAATGCCTCTGAGGAAGAGATTGCTACTTTTAGAAAGTGGCAAGATGATGCACAGTTGGCTCAATGCATCATGCTCGCATCCATGAGTAACGAGCTTCAGCGTCAACATGAAACTATGGATGCTCCTGCTATACTCTTGCACCTTCAAGGAGTTGAAGGGTGAGGAAAGTAGGACTATTAGATATCAGATATCTAGGGAGCTCTTCCGATCTAGAATGACCAATGGCACTACAGTACAGACATATGTCCTAAAATGATCAATCTGATTGAACAATTGGGACAACTGGGTTTTAATGGATGGAGAGTTGATCCAAGATTTGATCTTGCAATCACTTCCGGACTCTTTCTCACAAATTGTTGTGGATTTCCACATGAACAAGCTATATGTCAGCCTGCCTGAGTTGCTTAAACATGTTGAAAACTGTAAGAGTCACTTTCCAACCAAGAAAGACCAAGTCTTACTGGTAGATGTTTCTTCCAGGAAGCGGAAGAGGGCCAAAGGATCTTCTTAAAAGAAGAACAATTCAAAGAAGGTAAAAAGAAAGGCAAAAACAAAGGACAATAAGAACAAGACTGATGCAGATAGCAAAGGAGTTTGCTTTCACTGCAATAAGCCTGGATACTGGAAAGGAAAATTGTAAGGAGAATCTTACAGAGGCTAACCAGAAGAAGCTTAGTGAAGCTTCGGTTACAGATATAGGTTTGTTCATGATTAAAATAAATCTTTCTGTAAGTAAAGGTTCTACTTGGGTATTGGATACCGGCTGTAGTTCTCACATATGCAATCTAATACAGAGACTAAGCAGAAGTAGAAAGCTAAACAAAGAGTAAGTAATCTTACGTGTGGAGAATGGAGCAATGGTTGCTACATTAACCGTAGGAACTTATAGTTTAGCGTTGCCTACGGGCAAGTCTATTAAGTTAATAAATTGTTATTATCTTCCAGTTCTCATTAGAAACATTAGAACTTTCATTGTTGGACAAGGAAGATTCTGGTATTATATTTAAGAACAATTGTTGTTCTATTTATAATAATGTTTTGTTTGAAATTGGAAGAATACTTGATAGACTTTGTATACTTGACTTACATGAAAAATAATTTTGCAAATTGAACAAACTAGTAAAAGGAAAAAGGAGATGGTCATTCAAAGAGTTGAATGTGTGTATTTGATGAAATACAAGTCTGAATCATTTGAAAGGTTCAAAGAATTCAGAAGTGAAACAAATTGACAAAGTATTAAGATTCTTTGATCAGATCGAGGAATAGTATACTTGTGCAATAAGTTTCTAGATCATCTCAAAATGGTATTTTCTCATAATGGAAACCTCCTGATACGCAATAATTAATTGGTGTATCTAAAAGGAGAAATTGTACCGTGTTGGACATGGTGCAGTCTATAATGATTTTTACCAACATTCTAGTATTCATCTGGGGTTATACCCTAGAAATGGCTGCATATCTACAAAATAAGGTAACCTCAAAATCCGACCCTAAGACTCCATAAAAGTTATGGATAGGGAGGACTCCTAATCTTAAGTATGTTAAGATAAGGTGTTGTCCAACTTATGTGAAAAGGTTTCAAAGGTAAGTTTGGGACAAAATCTGACAAGTGCAGATTTGTGGGATATCCTAAAGAAAGTTTAGGGTATTATTACTATAATCCTACACGCTGCCTTCTTAGATAAAGGTGTTTATCATCGAAGGAGCTAGTGGGAGGGTAATAGATCTTGAAAGAGTTCAAGAACCACAAAGCACTTTAAGTCGATCCGAGGAACCTGTAGATAGACCTATTGTACCATAACCGAATCGTAAATCTGGAAGAGTACCGAAGATACCTGAGAGGTATGGATTCATCATAGAGGATGATGATGAGGTACGCATCATAGAGGATGATGATCCAGTTATATACGATAAGGCTATGAGTATAAGATACTCAGAGAAATGGTAGATGACCATGAAATCCGAAATGGACTCCATGTATGAGAACCAAGTATAGACTCTGGTTACTCCACAAAAGGGCATAGTGCCTAGAGTGTGAATATGGGTCTTTTAGAGAAAGACTGGGGCAAATGGCAAGGTGGAGACCTATAAGACCAGACCTATTTAAAAGGTTTTTCAAGTCAAGGAGTTGACTGTGATAAAACCTTATTACCGGGTAATGCTCAAGTCCATTTGGATTTTACTTGCGATTGCAGCTTATTACGAAATCTGGAAAAATGGATGTGGAGACGTCCTTCCTCAATGAAGACTTGAGGAGAATGTATGTATGATACAGCCAGAGGAATTTGTTTCAAAGGTTGAAGCAAATTGTGTTTTAAGCTACAATGATCCATTGATGGATTGAAGCAAGCTTCTCAAAGATGGAACATTCATTTTGATGAGACAATCAAAAGAGTTTGATTTTATCAAAAACGGGAATGAACCTAGTGTATACAAAAGGGTCAGTGGGAGCACTGTGACATTCTTGGTATTATATGTTGATATACTACTGACAAGGAATAACACACCAATGCTATAATCAGTAAAGATAAAAATTGTCTAAACATTCCTCCATGAATGACTTGGGAGGAGCATCCTATAAATTGGGGATATAAGTCTATATAGATAGATTTAAAAGGATGTTCGGCTTGACCCAAGGATCGTATATTCATTTGATGCTAAAGGCGTTTAGCATGGCAAACTCCAAGGGAGGTCTCATGATGATGAGCCATGGAGTGTATCTCTCTAAAATTGTCCCCAATTGAAAGAGAGATCGCATGAGTTACTATCATGTATACAATGAATATACAAGGCTTGATGTTGATCAGTCATATTCTGGAGAAGATCACTGTAAGACAGTGATAAACACCTTTAAGTACTTAACCGGTACTGAAGATGTGATCATGATTCATGGTAGGTCCGAATTAAAACTAGAGGGCTAAACAGACTCAAGTTTTTTCAGACTGACCAAGACGATAACAAATCCACTTTAAGGTAAATCGTTACCTTGAAAGGTGGTGCAGTGAATTGGAAAGGTTCCAAACAGCAAAGAGTTGTTGGTTTAGTGACAAAGACAAAGTATATAGCTGTAAATGAAGCTGCAAGTTGATTATTTGGATGAAAAAGTTCATCACAGAACTAGGAATAGTTCCTAAGTCTCATCTTGGATTCAAACATGTGTTGCGGCACTTTCATTTGATTAGTGGAATCATTGAAAGAGGATAAGTCACTATAGAGATAGTGAACTCTCAAGAACAACATTGCATATCCATCTACTGAAGCTTTATCCAAACAGCAGGATGATCGTCACTTAGAGAAGAAGAGTATAAGATACCATGACGATTGGCTTTAGTACAAGTGGGAGATTGAAAGTAGTATGCACACAAGCCAATCATATTTGATATGATGTAGCATATACTTTGTAATCTTATTCGTTTGTAAAAGGCATTTTACATTATCTACATAGTGCTGTTATATTAAATGTGATAAACCCATAGTTTTGAGCAATGCTTTTAGAATCATGATGGTGATCATGCTAATGAGATCTAAATTCAAGATAGCTCAAAAACTAAAATCGTTCCTAATCGTTGGATTACTAAAAAGGGGATTAGTGAATCCGGATAGATTAGTACATACGTTGCTTGCTCTTATGAAGAGGATGATTGATCTCATAATCATTTATGTGGAGACACTAAAGCAAGTATGTAGGTGCTTATTAGAGAATAAGTTCACTGAACGTGGCTCGCTAAGGAATACCTAATGGAGTTTTACTCGCCTGTCAATAGGAATTCCTCTAGTGATAGTAGTACAAGTGATCCTTGGACTTGAGATCATCATAGTATCTTGTGTATGATGAGTTATACTTTGACATGTTCCTTAAGACCCTTAGGGTATATCAAAGGGTATGATTGGGTATAATAAGTTATACATGGAGATAGGTGAATGATCAACAAAGAATCTACCACTTCTAGTAAAAGGAGTGAATGTCCTATGTGATTCGATAAATGACGACTCAGAAGTCTTTGGCCAAAGCAGAATGAAATTAGAAAGGAGTTTCTAATTTGCATTAATCAGAGTTGTGCATTTGAGAATCGAAATACATATAATTAAATAAAATAAGACTTGACAGTAATTCCATGTCTTATATTTAATTGGGACATTGTATGGTAGAAGGATTGAATTGTACGGTAACTATTCACTGAAAGGTTCTTTTATGATTAATGTTGAAATCTATATTATCTGGAAAGTCGTTGATCGCTAAGGGGGCTTACCCTTATTGTAGAATAAATATTATTTATTTAAATGAATTAAATAGTTTAATTTATTTATTTAAATAAGATTAGAATTGTTCTAATTGATTTATTCACAACCGGTTTAATATGGAGAACCTAAAGGGTCACACCGCAAAAGGAAAATATTTATTTAAGAAGTAAATGGCATAATTGTAATAATAAGTTAAGTGTATTTAATTTAATCTATGGAGATAGAATAAGTTAAATAACTTAATATTTATTATTTAATATTTTGGAAATATTAAATATAAATTAATAAGAGGAGTCTTATTATTATTATTACTATTACTATTATTTAATTCCTAATAGGGATTGGGAATTAATTAATAGAAGTACTCTCTCATGAATTCCTAATTGGATTTGGAGTTCAATTAATTAAAGGAGTTTAATTAAAATAAAAACACTAATCCTAAATAGTTTAGGAGGGTTCCCTATATCTATAAATAAGAGGAGTCTTATTATGATTTGGGGTTAGACAGTCAGACAATTAGATTGTTAGACAATTTACACACTCTTCCATGAGAATTGGAGAGAGAGAGTACTTGCAATTTCTATAGAGATAGAAACTAGGGTTTTGCCAACACCCATCTTCTTGAACAACTATTATTCCTTGGTGGATCACCTCTAGAGGCCAAACACTTGGGTGGCTAACGTTGATCAAAGGAAGGAATTTAATCGGTGAAATTCAAGGAGAACGCGAAGGAATTGGAGGTGAACTTGTACCCGAGGAAGCACGGTTCTACGAGGGTATAATTTCTTAATCTCTATCTCTTTCGTTTAATTGATAATTGAGCACATGGATGATCATGGTGATGGTTTGTATGAAAATTTTAAAATCCGTTTTATCGCGCTTCCGCACTATTTATGTAATTGGATTACATGTTCGCGCTATGTACAAACCTAACACTGGCAAGCCTGTGTCTGAGACAGGAGGTGAAAAATTGACCCCCACGAATGATGAGTCGGCCGAAAAAGAGAGTTTCCTGTAGGAGGTCATGCAACATTTTGAAACCAAGTGTTATATCCTCGGACAGTCAGTAAGGAGTGGAAAAGGGAAGGATGTTACCACGCCGTCAGGAGTCCAACAGAGTGTGTCTGTCATCAATTGGGCGGGACTGACTATTTCTGAAGAGGTTATGAAGAAGGACCAATGTGATGTGGCTGTAGTCATCGAGGAAATTTCCGATGCGAAGCCGCCTTTCATCTGTCGCATTCCGGCCAATCTGACCACCGACAACTGGACGATGGAGCCAGTAATATCCAAACGAGGGTAAAATATGGCGTCAGGGTGGTATACCCCGGATGGTGGGGGATGAATGGATACCAGTTTTTGTCCCTTATTTTGAATTTTGTATGGTTATGTTATTTTTGTCATGTTATTTTAAAGATGATCATTGTGGGAAGATGACTTATATATATGACAAATATTTTTGTTTCATGTCAGGTGTACCAATTTGAGTATTTCTTGCCTAACAAACGATGTTTCAAATTTGAAAGATGACTATGATTTTGATATTGAGCTGGATTTCGATTTAATGGGCATTGAGCAGGATGAGACAAATAATGATGACACACCTGACGAGATCAAAGGATGGGTCGAAGACAAACCCAAACCCAACTTAGACCAAACCATCACCATAAATATCAGAACCCCTGACAAACTCAAAGAGCTCAAGATAGGGACAGACCTGACCCCTAGCCAGAAAACAGAAATAACCGAGTTGCTAAGCCAGTATGAGGATGTTTTTGCCTGGTCTCATGAGGACATGATCGAATTGTCCACCGACATTGGGGTACACCGGTTGCCCATCAAGGAGGGTTTCAAGCCTGTCAAGCAGAAACTAAGAAAGCTAAAACCGGAGTGGAGCTTGAAGGTGAAGGAGGAAATCGTCAAACAGTTTAAGGCTGGAATCATTATGTGTCCACTTACCCGAAATGGCTGTCCAATATAGTCCCAGTGGCTAAGCCTGGAGGGAAGGTGAGGGTATGTGTCGACTATAGAGATTTAAACAAGGCCAGTCTCAAGGACAACTTCCCAGTGCCTTTTATACACATTTTGATGGATAACACAGCCCAATACGAGGTGTACTCTTTTGTTGATTACTTTGCGGGGTATCATCAGATAATGGTGGCGGAGGAAGACCGAGAAAAGACCGCTTTTATCACCCCTTGGGGCACCTTCTGCTACAGACGATTAGCCTTCGGTCTCACGAATGCAGGGGCTACTTATCAGAGAGCCATGATGGCCCTGTTCCACGACATGATGCACAGGGAGATAGAGGTCTACGTGGATGACATTATCGTGAAATCGAGGATGGAATCTGATCATGTAACCCATCTCAAAAAGCTATTCGATCGGCTCAAAAAATATAATTTGAAGCTCAATCCGGCAAAGTGTGCTTTCGGAGTGCAGTCGGGCAAGCTCTTGGGATTCCTGGTTAGTAATCGGGGCATTGAGTTAGATCCGGCGAAGATTAAGGTCATTGTGGATATGCCGGCACCTCGCACAGAAAAGGAAATAAGAGGATTTCTGGAAAGAATAAACTTCATCAGCCGCTTCATATCCCACTTGGCAACTACATGCGAGTCGATTTTTAAACTGTTAAGGAAAGATGTCTCCCAAGAGTGGAATAGGCAATGCCAGAAAGCCTTTTAGACCATTAAGAAGCAGCTGACAGAAGCACCGATGCTGGTACCCCCGAAGGATGGGATCCCGCTGTTTATGTATATATCGGTCAATGCCATTATAATGGGATGTATGCTGGGACAGAAGAATGAATCAGGCAAAGAGCAGGCCATCTATTACCTCAGCAAGAGATTTAGCCGATGTGAACAGAATTACACCCCCATCGAAAGGACCTGTTGTGCTTTGGCGTGGGCTGCTATGAGATTACAGCACTATCTCCATGAGCACACTACGTACCTGATATCGAGAATGGATCCCCTGAAGTATATCTTTGAAAGGCCCATGCTGAACTGTCGACTGTCAAGATGGCAGTTAATCTTACAGAAGTTCGACATCGTATACGTGACTCAGAAAGCCATGAAAGGGCAGGGAATTGCAGATCAGTTATCAGAAATGCCAGCAGGGGGGATGGAGCCTTTAGAAACTCCTTTGCCGGGCGAAGATGTGTTCTGGGTCTTACACACGAGATGTGATGACGAGGGGCAGTTCTGGAAATTGTATTTTGATGGTGCCATGAATGCTGAAGGGGCAGGAGCCGGAGCAGTCCTGGTCTCCATCACCGGAGAGCAATACCCCGTGGCCACTAAACTGCAGTTCAGTAATTCGAATAACACGGCTGAGTATGAGGGATGTATATTAGGACTCCGTTTTGCCCGCGATATGGGGGTAAAAAGACTAGCGGTGTTCGGGGATTCAGAGCTGGTAATCAAACAGGCGATCGGGGAGTATAACACGAAGGAGCTCCGGTTGCTTCCATTCCACCGATGTGTTATCCAATTGATGCGAGAATTTGAAGATATCGCTTTCCAACATATCCCCCGGGGACGAAATGATTTTGCCGATGCATTGGCAACTCTGGCTTCCTTAATCCACATAATCAAAAGCAGGGACATTTCGCAGATTGAAATAGCGGTACAGAATGCCCCGACATACGAGGAGCATGTGGCAGTATTGTCGGAGGAGGTTGTTCTGCCAGGGCAGCCGTGGTATCACGACATAAGGGAGTATCTGAGGGATAGATCCATTCCTGACCAAGCAAGCCGAGCTGAGAGGTTGAGAATCCAAAAGATGGCGATGAAGTTTTATCTGAGCGGGGATTCACTGTACAAGAGGGATGCCGGTTTGGGATTGTTGCGATGTGTAAATGAAATGCAGGCCCAAAAGATTATGGACGAAATACATGGTGGAGTGTGTGGGCCACACATGAGTGGACCGATGCTGGCCAAAAAGATATTGAGAACGGGGCATTACTGGTTAACACTGAAAGCCGACTGCGATGATCATGTCAAACGATGTTACCAATGCTAGGCGCACGACAACGTAATCCATGCGCCTCCCAATGAACTGCATTGTATGACCTCCCCTTGGCCATTCTCAATGTGGGGTATGGATGTAATCGGACCAGTGGAGCCCAAAGCAAGCAACGGACACCGATTTATCTTCGTCATGATCGATTACTACACTAAATGGGTAGAAGCAGGTTCTTTCCCCAGAGTAACTCAGGAGATTATCGTCCGTTTCATCAGGAATAATGTCATTTGCCGATACGGGCAACCTGAGGTCTTAGTCTCCGACAATGCCAAGAATTTGAACAACGCCCTCATGAAGGAATTATGTGACCGATTTAAGATCAAACACCTCAATTCTGTCATTTACCGTCCTAAGATGAATGGGGCAGTGGAGGCTGCAAATAAGAATATCAAGAAGATCATGGCGAGAATGTCTGCTAATCATCGGGGATGGCCGGATCTGCTACCTCTCACCCTGCTGGCGTACAGAACGTCGGTGCGTACTTCTACAGGGGCAACCCCTTACGCTTTGGTCTACGGAATGGAGGCTGTTTTGCCAGTTGAGGTTGAGATGGTGTCCCTCAGAATCTTGATTGATGCTCAGATAAGCGAGGAGGATTGGATGCAAAGTCGGTACGACCAATTGGCCCTAATTGATGAAAGGAGGGTGGCTGCTGTTTTGCACGGTCAGTTATATCAGCAAGAATCTCTCGATCGTATGACATAAAGATAAGACCTCGGAAATTCAAGGAAAATGACCTAGTGCTAAAGAGAGTCATGCCTTGTCAAAACGAAGCCAAAGGGAAGTTTGCCCCGAACTGGGAAGGACCTTTTGTGATTAAGAAATTGCTGTCCGGAGGAGCCCTCATATTGCAAGAGATGGACTGTGAGGTGTTTCCACAGCCCATCAATTCTGACTCGGTGAAGCGGTTCTACGCTTGAAAAAAAAAAATCATCATTTTCTCCTCTTTCTTGGAAGAACGAACTACGTAGGACCTGATTTCCCGACCTGTGGGAATACGTAGGCAGCCATCATGGCACGGTCCATTTCTTTACAAAATAATACTTTCTCTAACCCCAACCGATTCTCAACAGCCAGAAAAACCTTCCTATACCCTCGAAACCTTCCCGAAACCAGCCGCCTAATCAGCTTCATCTCAAATGACATAACCCTAACCCAGCCAAACAGTTAGCCGAAATCTAAGACTCAGTCCGATGAAATCAATAGGGTGTGCGGCAATATCTGTCAAATCTCCATCAAGACTTAAGAAGAGAAAGAAGGCGAAATATCAAAATCATGGTTAACTGGATAAAATGAGGATCCAATGAAAGACAACGATACGACAAAAAGGGAAAATGACTAAATTTAAATGCATGTCTATATATATAAGTCATTTTGTTACAAGATTTCTCTTTCGATAACCGATGAAACTGACATAGTCTATTCAGGAAATAAAATGATTTACAAATCTGAAACTAACTAAAGCAGGATGGATAGGGTGGTGGATAGATCTGAAGCATCGGCATCCCCTGCGATCTGTTGCCCCATCGTGGCGATGCGATCCAATAAAGCAGTGGCTCGGCTCACAGTCTCAGAGTGAGCATCTATAACTGCCCTAGTCTGCAATACAATGGCGTCTCTGTCAGTAAGGGCAACATCTCTGGCCAGAATAGCAGCATCTCTCTCAACAAGAGCAACGTCCCTCTCAGCCTGCATAGTAACCAAGGCCAGTCGGATCCGGTTATCCTCAGTAACCCGACTAGGGGCAGAATCAGCTGAGATGGAATGAGGAGTCTGGGCGGGAGTGGAGAAGCCTTCAAAATCACATCTGGATATCATCTCTGTAGACTCAGGATGGATAAATACTTCTGGGGTGGTATCATCTGTGAAAATCACTCGAGAGTCATCAAATACTCCAGTCTGACTCAAACCGACCATATCAGAGTCTCCGTGCAACCATTGCACATAAGCAGATGTCTGAATGGGGCAGCTCTCACTATACTCGGTAAAAATCCTGCGAGACCAAAGATCGTATACCCGCAGTAGATCTCTTTCTGTCTGGGGTGATATGAGGAATCGGTAGTCGGCGGCACCCGTGAACGGGTGAAAATCCTGTATCTGATCGAACTGCCCCATAACCGCCAAGGGATGATAAGTCGTCACGCCCCTCAAGCCAGAAATAGGGATGAAATCCAAGGTGGGCATATGAGTCGAGAAGCTCATGAAGGAGCAATAACCCGAATAGATCAAGAGATGAAAGGGCTCCTCAATAGATGATAAGAATTCTATCCAGGAAGCCGCATCAATACAGCTCATGGGACGGAACGAAAATTGCATGGCTATGTCGTGGCTGAAGCAAAGCCCATGGCGACAGAGATGACCGATAGGGCTGAGATGGCTCATAAACCACACATACAACAAAACAGAGCTCCCTCTGAATACTCTGCCTCGGAAAGATTGACAATATGAGGCTGACATGTAGGTGTCTGCTAGTATCATGGGAATGATGGTGTGATCCTCCTGAAGGGCTCTAGTGGCCGCAATAACTCGCATGTCCAACAGATCGGGTTCGGCTGGCAGATACAAAACTGAGATAACACAAGCCATCAAAACATCTACTCTCAAAGCGCCCCAACGCGCCTCAGATACGGAGAAATCACCAGAGAATAGATGAAAACTGTCGGGTGAGCCGAATCGGTCAATCAAGAAATGAAGGGGAACTATATGGTCTGACGTAGTCACCGATAACAGGACTGTCCTCCGCAAACCAGTAAAAGTCAAGAACTGACGGCGCATGGAACCAGCTGTGACCCTGGCACACGGACCATCCAAAGACAAGCCGGTAAAGCGAACATACTCCTCGAGATCCACTGTCCCTAATCTAAACACCTGACGGGCAGGGGCCCAATAGCTCAAAATGCCCTCCACAAAGCCTGCCGGCACCTGAAAGGATAATAAGGACTAGGAATGTCCCAGAAGACCATCTACAATAACCCTGTCGCCCGGCGACAAACTGTCTAGCCAGCGAAAAAGCCTGCCAACCAACCCTGTGGGGGGACCGAGATCCAAACGTGCCACGACGTCTGGTGACGACATCTGTGAAAAACAGTATCAAAAAGACTGTGCAGGGGTCATTATCCATCTATGAATAAAAAAAAAGCATGCATCATACAGTTAATAATAGGGCAATTGAACTGTCATAATGATAAAACTGTGCATAAATAAATAAATGAGTTCAATACATAGTGCATGAAATGAAAAAAAGGCTGAACATGTTCAAATACAAAAAAGCCCTATCCTATCATGATCTAATCAAAGGTGATGTCATCTATGAAATCGGGGTCCCCAAACTGATCCCCTGGAGTAGAAGTGGAAGTCGAAGCCCCGAAGTTAATATCTGGGATATATGGGGGCACTGGGGCATCAGATGAGCTCGGGCCGGCATCGTAACCCGCACTGTCAGGGTCGTACGCATAAGCATCCTCTGGGGTCCGGCCTAACACCCGAAGATATAAGGATAATTGGTCCACCTGGTGGGTCAGGGTAGCAATCTGCTCAGCATGCGTAGGAGCCCGAACACAGGCAGCCCAATCCGTCATCATCACCAATCCAGGGACCATATCCCCGAGGAAGAATGTGGCCTGAGTCTGAGGACCGATAGTGCGGGGCACCCACCAGGTGCGGAAGGCCTCACTCGTGCTGGGACCCGTAGAAAGTGTCCGGCCATCCTCTCCTTCCAACATAATCTCTGAAGGCTGAGAATGCACCGGTCAGGATGTAGTAAGGGGGAGGGAGTGCGAAATACGGATCTCTCCAGTCACGCATCTGAATGCGCGCTCTCCCAGATACATCACCCATCCTCCGACACTTTGCAAGGTGAGGCGACGGGTGGAAAGTATGAACTCTGGGCCGGAGGGATATCCGTCTGTAAACCCCACAGTCAGATGCTCCGAAAGATAAGGAGTCCAGACGACCTCAGCAGCGGTGATCAACTCCAGCTGAATACGGCAATGGGCGAAGCTGCCAGACACCAGGACCTCCTCCAAAGTACTGTGGTGCCATCGCCGACCCCTAGGATAGGTATCCAGACCAAGAGTCGTGACAGGCCTCAGGCATGGGAGTCGCTCGTACGCCCAGAACTGTGAACGGAGACAAGAAACGACATGAGTAACTGGTAGATGCAGAAAAGGGAAATGAAATGATAGGAAGTGCACTAAGAAAGGAAGGCTTACCAGCAGAAAGGGGTAAAATCCAAGCCAAGCATCCGTCTGTCCCTCTGAGCGAAGACGGAGACCATGGAGGAAATGGGCGAAAGTGAAGGACCCCCAGTCATAATCACCGATCCGATCCACGTCCCTGATGGCTCTGACAATGTTGAAATGAATGGTAAAAGAGTTGTTCCCTAGGAAACAACCCCTCATGATAGTCAGGAATAGACGACGGAGCAGAATGTCACGAGTAGCTCGGTCTGTAGGGAAGGGCATCGCATAGATACCTCCAACAGCATCAACAGCCAATGCTCCGGACCGAATGCTGCGGGCCTTGAAGACCCGATCCTCGGCGGCGAAACCCAATAGAGATCGGACCTCCGCTGGAGTGATATCAAGATCCAGGGGAACACGGACCCCAGTGAACTCAATGCCGGTGATGTACCTCCAATCCCAAGGAGTCAGCATAACCTCGCAGTCCAAGAGATGAAGGGACTGGGTCTGGTGGAACCATCGCTCAGACAAGGCCCTCATATAACCCCATGGGCACTGACGTGGTATGATGGTGAAAAAAGAACAAAAACCCCAGGAATCCACCACCGTTCGGTAATCGGCGTGCAGTGCTGTGTAGAGGGAATAGATGTTGAACCAGTTGCCCCTCAGCTGGGTGAACTCGGGCACCTGTGGCAATCACTAATGGATCAGTCCGGATACGAACAGAGATTGAGAATGAATTTAAAGAAGTAATGAGTATACCTCATTAGCGACAAGAGATGCTGAGGGGTGACGACTGAGGTCTCGACCTAACAGATCAGGCACCTGAACATGGGCGCCAGGCAAAACGCGGCGAGTAGAGGGAGCCGGTGTGCCGAAGGAAGGTCCCTCTGCCTCAGTGTCCGGAAGAGCGGCCTCGTCAACCTCAGGATGATCGGGCCGGACGACAGCCTCCGCCAGTCGACGAGCCTGGCGAGTCCTAGGCAAGACCGGGGCAGGTGCAGCCCTACGGCGGCGAACACCCGAAGCACGAGGCGCAGTGGAGCTGCTGGGAGCGTCAGGATCCATAGCTGGAACGACACAGTCAAAGAGGGAGGTACATTATATTTTGAATTGTGTCACAAAATATTTTATCTGCCTATCTTCAGCACATAAATAATGCAGCATGATGCATGGTTACTATATATGCATGAATTAGATTTTTATGGGACTCCAGTTTTTTCGAAATTTCGGCAGAGTTTCGTCTATAAAACGGGCGTCCCATGCACAACCAGGCATGTTTTCAATTAACCCAAGCCACAACAGATCAAAAGTGCGTTTTATATGGTTAATTGTAACATGAAAATGACCATAATGCATGCTCTCATTCAAAAAATGACAAGTATGCATGACCCGCATCATGAGCATAGAATATGACTCGCACAGTTGAGACATAACATATACATGCAATGATACATGACATAGCATTTCAAAGCATACATTTCTATCTCTAAACATGCAAAATAGCCGAATGTATAGCGAAACATTGACGAAATAAGAAAACAATCGGTCAAAATGTTACCCGTAGCGTGTAGATCGATCTAACCGGAGCGGTTTTTGCGAGAAGGTTGGAAAAGTCGGCCAAAAGGACGTATAAGGTTGAAAAATCGCGAAAAGTAGCGGTGGATCAAGGCTGAAAGTGACAGATCTGGGAAGGGGCGAATCGGCTAAAAAGCCCGATCTTGGCCGCAGATCCATCTGCGGCTGGGCCCTGTTTCCCTCCTTTTTCCTCCTTTGCAAAAATTGATCAATTTCAAATCCATTTGACTTAAAAATATGAGGTTTCAACCAATCGGGTATGGAACATGACAAATCAATCAACCGGAGACGATACCCGGTGCCGACGAGACGATTAACCGGATACGAGACTCGGTGCAGACGAGTCGACCAATCGGAGATGAGAACCGATACAGACAAATTAATCAATCGGAGACGAGACCCGGTGCCGACGAGACGATTGACCAGATACGAGACCCGGTGCAGACGAGTCGACCAATCAGGGACGAGAACCAATACAGACGAATCAATCAACCGGAGACGAGACCCGATGCCGACGAGACGATTGACCGGATACAAGACCCGGTGCAGACGAGTCGACCAATCAGAGACGAGAACCGATATAGACAAATCAATCAACCGGAGACGAGACCCGGTGCCGACGAGACGATTGACCGGATACGAGACCCAGTGCAGACGAGTCGACTAATCGGAGACGAGAACCGATATAGGCAAATCAATCAACCGGAGACGAGACCCGGTGCCGACGAGACAATTAACCGGATACGAGACCCGGTGCAGACGAGTCGACCAATCGGAGACGAGAACCGATACAGACAAATCAATCAACCAGAGACGAGACCCGGTGCCGACGAGACGATTGACCGGATACGAGACCTGGTGCAGATGAGTCGACCAATCGGAGACGAGAACCAATACATACAAATTAATCAATCGGAGACGAGACCCGGTGCCGACGAGACGATTGATCGGATACGAGACCCGGTGCAGACGAGTCGACCAATCGGAGACAAGAACCGGTGCAGAGGGGTCGACCAATCGGAGACAAGAACCGATACAGGCGAGTCGACCAATCGGAGACGAGAACCGATACCGACGAGACGATCGATCGGGTACGAGACCCGACAGTTACAAGACGACGACGATGCCAAGACGGCGACGATTACGAGACGGAGCACGACATCTGCGATAAGGATTATCGCAATGACTTACCAGAGACGGAACCTGACAACAACGATGCGATCAGCAATCGAGTCCTGTTGAGATCTATACGCGCGATAAATTTACGATTGCATGATGCATTGACACCTTTACGAATGTTTTGCATGCCTTACCTCTTGTGTTGCATCATAAGCCATATGTGTTGCATCATATATGTATTGTCATGCACTGTCATTCATGCATCGGGTGTCTATTTCTTTATCATGTTCATTTTATTTAACATTTCCTAAACATAATAAAGAGGGGCAGCTGTAGACACCCAAATTTTGCACTTCGTATACTAACCCTGACAGGAGGGAAAAATCGTCAATGAACCCAGCCTACGAGAACGAAAGGTGGACATAAGTACGAACACTCAGAGCCACCGCAACGACGTGCGATCAAAGCCAACACGACAACGATCAAAGCGGAATGATATGACACGTTTCCCAGCGGTTCCCGGACTGCAAAATACAAGCCTTTCAGCGAAAACCAACGGTGCGACATGAGAATCGAGGTGCAGTACGAAAATCGAGAAAATCAGCCCAGCCAGCCGCGGATTGATCTGCGACCAATGATTAAAATAAACTGAAGTGCGCGGCGGGCGGCTGAAGTGCGCGGCGGGCGCGGAGGAACCGAGGCCAGCCACAGATCAATCTGCGGCCAGCCGCAGATCAATCCGCGGCTGCCTCTAATCAGCCTTTATCAGCACATTCCTTCATTTAGCATACAGGGAGGTTGAGCGAGGAAGAAAAAAAGAAAAGAAGAAGAATCAGCAAGCAGCAGCAGCGAGAAAAGAGAGAAAAGAGAGAAAAAAGTGAGGATTTGTACCCCTTTTGTTAGATTGTATCACAAATAGTTTCTACTATATTCAATATACGAATTTATACGCATCGTGGTGTCATTTGCAAGGTGAAAAAGATATTTTTTTTGTAGCATTTTTGTTATATCATTTTGTTAAACTTTTATCATTTGGGGCTATATTAAACGTAATTTTTCTTGTATATCATTGAGGATACATGGATTAGGGACTATTAGTGAGGGTTCCAATGGAACAAAATTCTTCCTAATTGCCCGATGATATCCATTTGGTGAATTTTAGCTCGTTAGGATAATGTATTATGCGTAGTGTATTTAGATTGCTATGTTAGGTTATTGTGGTGTGCAATGCAATCCGGTGTTGTTTAATTGTTGTAGTATCCATTTTGTGGGTGTGTAGCAATTTTGGATGTGAGCCTAGGAACGCGACCCCGTGGTCCAAATCCGATGATGGACATTTTTTGGTGAATGTAATAGGGTCGATATGCCCTTTGTTGTAAACATGTAATCATCGGGCCTTAAAACGATACCAAGTTGAAAGTCGGGTTTAAGGCCCCGTAATAGTGAAATATGTGGTTGTGGACGTTCGGGGTTATTTTGATGGCTCACATGCCCATGAATAGCCCTAACGCATTTTAATGCTTGATTTGATTTACGACACAAAAATTGATTTCAAAGTTAAATGATGAAGATTTCCGTAAAATCAATCAAATTAGGTTATTAGAACCACGAGGCTCAAAATTGGAAGTGCTAATGAATGTCGATTCCTATTTAAAACGAGAAGGCTAAAGAAAGATCGTGTTCAAACAACACAAAAAATGGTTTTATGAAAATAAATGACGTTTTATTAAACCATTGTGCATAGGGTTAAAGAGATCCTAGAAATTGCCCGTTATTTTATGTACGAAAGCAACGTATAGGTCTTGATTCCTATTTTGACGAAGGTTTAAAAAACTATTGTTTTGCCAAAACGACACCTAATAAAAATCTCACAGCTTTTGACAATTAAAATCAAACCTTTCGTTCTCGTATAAGCCGAAAGACATTCTAAAGCATTCTCAAAATAAAACACGACTTTTCACAAAAAACCCAAATGATTTCTTCATGCAAACTCACCACAACATTCACATAGGCACACACGCACGCACACATACATTTTAAGAATTAAAGGATAGGAAAAGTATCGAGATTACGGTAACCGTGTTTCACGGAAGTCGGGGGGTGCCTAACACCTTCCCCTCGCTTAAGCAAGCCCCCGAACTCTATGAATCTCGGTTTGCAGACCAATTAATTCGGAGTCACATATGAGCCAGCGATTTACGAAAACGAAACTCGGATGAGTTGGTACATCCATTTCAAATATACCAACTGGCGACTCTGGTCAATTGGCTCATCATAAAAACGATCTTTCGAAACCCCGTCGACATTTGTGCCGACTTTTTCCAAAAAATCATCTAATAAAAAGGCTAAATTTGGAAAGGGTAATAATTAGCGCGGAAGCGATTCTCCCGGCGTCGACAGAGTTTCAGCGTCAGCATGAAACTATGGATGCTCCTACTATATTGCTGCACCTCAAGGAGTTGTATGGTGAGCAAAGTAGGACTGCTAGATATTATATATCTAAGGAGCTCTTCCGATCTCGTATGACTGAGGGCACTACCGCTGAGACTCATGTCCTTAAGATAATCAATCTGATTGAACAACTTGGATAACTAGGGTTCGTAATGGATGGGGAGTTAAGTCAAGATTTGATCTTGCAGTCACTCCCGAACGCCTTCTCACAATTTGTTGTGAATTTTCACATAAATAAGTTGGACGTCAGCTTGCTTGAGTTACTTAACATGCTGAAAACTGCTGAAGGTCACTTTTCATCCAATAAGAATCAAGTCTTACTAGTGGATGATTCTTCCAAGAAAAGGAAAAGGCCCAAGGTATCTTCTGAAAAGAAGAAAAAGAAGAAGGCTAAGGGTAAGGCGAAAGGAAAGGATAATAAGAAAGCTGATCCAGATAGCAAAGGAATTTGCTACCATTGCAATAAGCCGGGTCACTGAAAGAAGAACTGCAAGGATTATCTTGTGGATCAAAAGCAGAAGAAGTTTAGAGAAGTTTCCACTTCCGATCTAGGTTTGTTCATGATTGAAATTCATTTTTTTGAAAATAAAAATTCTACTTAGGTATTGGATACCGGCTGCGGTTCTCACACATGTAACAATATACAGGGACTAATCAGAAGTAGAAAGCTGAACAAGGATGAAGTCGTCCTACGAGTGGGAAATGGAGCAAAGGTTGCTGCATTAGCTATAGGAACTTATTGTTTAGCACTGCCTTTGGGCAAGTTCATTAGTTTAAATAATTGTTATTATGTTCCAACACTCATTAAAAACATTATTTCAATTTCTGTATTGGATATGGATGGTTTTGATATTATAATAAAGAAAAACAGTTGTTCTATTTATAATAAAAATGTTTTATATGGTGTTGGCAGTCTACTGAATGGACTTTACATACTTGAATTGAATGAAAATATACTTCAAATTGAACAAACTAAGAAAAGAAAAAGAGATGATGTTAATTATACCTTTATGTAGCACTGTAGACTCGGTCATATCAATAAAACAAGATTAACCAAGTTGCATAAGGATGGGCTTTTAGAGCTATCCGATTACGAATCATATCCAACTTGTGAATCTTGTCTCATGGGTAAAATGACTAAATCTCCTTTTAGTAGAAAAGGAGAAAGAGTTATAGAGTTGTTAGCGTTAGTGCACACAAACGTATGTGGACCTATGACAACGAATGCACGAGGAGGGTATTCTTATTTTATTACTTTCACTGATGATCATTCTAGATTTGGATATGTGTATTTAATGAAATACAAGTCTGAATCGTTTGAAAAGTTCAAAGAATTCAGAAGTGAAGTAGAGAAGCAAACTGGTAAGAGTATTAAAATTCTTTGATCGAATCGAGGAGGGGAATACTTGACCAATGAGTTTCTAAGTTGTCTCAAAGAAAATGGTATAATCTCACAATGGACTCCACTAGGGACGCCACAATTAAATAGTGTATCTGAAAGGAGAAATCGAACATTGTTGGACATGGTTTGTTCGATGATGCGTTATACCGACCTTCTAGTATCCTTCTGGGGTTATGCCCTATAAACGGCTGCATATCTACTTAACAAGGTACCTACCAAATTCGTCCCAAAGACCCCATATGAATTATGGATATGGAGGAAACCAAATCTTAAGTATGTTAAGACTTGGGGTTGTCCAACTTATGTCAAAAGGTTTGAGCATGATAAGCTAAAGACTAGATCCGACAAGTGTAGATTTGTGGGATACTGATGAGTAGGTTTCATACCTACTTATTGGACACTAACTGACTTAAATTTTTGCTAAACTATTAGCTCCATTGTGTGTTTTTCATACATTTTCTTCTTATTTTTGGTAATGCTTCACAATTCGCGTTCTTTGGCTTTTTGTGCAGTATAGGGTGAATTTAACACGAGTTGGTGGCATTTGATGTTTGGGATTTGAATGAATAAAAGTTGCTTGCATAGTGTGCGAGAATCGAGAAAACAGACTGAATGTAGCAGTGCAGCAGCAACCTGACAGCCAGCGCAGCTGCGCCCTTGCCCTGCACCCAGACGCTGCCCAGCGCAGCTGCGCCCAGCTTGGCCTTAAGGCCGGCGCAGTTGCGCCCAACCTCGACTGCTGACACTCCCAGGTCGCAGCTGCGCCCAATTCCAAGAATGATCCCGGCACAGCTGCGCCCGTCGCCAGCCATGCAGACACGTTCCTGACAGCTATGCAGACTTGCCAAAAACGTGTGGAATCAATGCCTGGTTTTCAGGAAATTAGTGGAATGTTATTGTATCAGCTGGAAATCAAATTTAGTAAACAAAAGACAATTGGGAAGCTTGATTATAATCATGCAGAGTTGTAATTAGAGAGAGCTCCTCCCCCACGAAAAAAATTCATCACAGACTGCATTTTATTTCCAAAAATTAAAGATAGCTGTTGATCATCAGAATCACTTGGGAACTGAAGAATGGAGCTACATGGATGCTGAATTGAAGATTGGGAGCAAGAAATCAAGGATCATCACAACTTGGAAAATCAACGGATTAGCAGAAACGGGAAAATTGAAGCAGGGAGTATTATTATTTTCTGTCTGTGATTTATTTTCTTATTCTGTAAAAACAATGATGAACCATTTGTGTATGATGAACTCTATTATTGTTATCATGAGCTAAACTTAATTTTTGGGATTATAATGGATCTTTTGCATTAACTGAAAATTGACATGCTTCCTTATTGTTAATGGTTGGTTATGAAATGAATGTCTAGCATAATTTATACTGAAAGTTTAATTGCTTGATCACCAATTACTGTGATAATTTATATGGAATTGAGAAAGGAAATATAAATTAAGATCTGATTATGCTAGCATATGTTCATTATTTCTGCATTCCTCGTGGATTAATGTTTCGTGCTTAGGATAGAGATATACCGAAGCACCATATGTGGCCAATTGAGAACTTATACTTCAACCCTCTTGATTGTAATTCACATAGAGATATAGTGCGTTAGTCATCTAGGGTGTTCACATTCATTCTATCAATTATGGATTTAGTGTGATATAGATATGGTGCATCGAGAGGTGGCCATATTTTACTTTCGTGTTTTCGACCAACATTCTATAATAACCAATTAGAAGCAATAGGAAGCATGGAAATCTAAGTCATGTACCTGTTTAAAGAAACCGAAATAATTATAAAATTGGTGTTTGTAGTTGTAATTGCAATTCTATTCTCCGTGGGATCGATATCTTACTTACTTTATATTACTTGTGGATCACGTGCATTTGCGTGTATGAATCATATTTGTTATACATACAAATATCCTAACAAGTTTTTGGCGCCGTTGTCGGGGAATTGTAATTGCGTTTATAACTTTCATCATCAGTTTAAGTGGATCGATACATGGCCAAAACTGAAAAGTTGGAGCAAGGCCAAACATTGGGTTTCAAGAGTTTGGAGAGCCAAATGAGTCAATTGTTTATCTTGTTATCCAATAGACCTCAGGGAGCTCTTCCTAGTGATACAGAAATCAATCCAAGGCGAAGTGGAAAGGAGCAATGTCAAGCTGTCACCCTCAGAAGCGGAAAGCAGACTCTGCCAACTGGCGCAGCTGCGCCCATTTTGCAAGAGGAACCGGCGCAGCTGCGCCCTTTCCCAGAAGTTGAATCTGCAAAATTTTATGGAGAGGAAGATAGCATAGAGAAATCTGAACCTACACTAAAAGAAAGCACATGAAAGACTCAACCTCCTCTAACCAAATATTATCCACCAGTTCCGTATCCTCAGAGGCAGCAAAAGTAGAAATTGGACAAGCAATTCTCTAAGTTTCTTGAGGTATTTAAAAAGCTACAAATTAATATACCATTTGCAGAAGCTTTGGAGCAAATGCCTAGCTATGCCAAGTTCATGAAGGGGATTCTGTCAAGAAAGAAGAAATTGCAAGATTTTGAAATAATAGCTTTGATAGAAGAGTGCAGTGCGATTTTACAAAGAAAGCTACCACCGAAGTTGAAGGATCCTGGTAGTTTCACCATTCCTTGTACCATTGGCAACCTGTCATTTAAGAAATGCTTATGTGATCTTGGTGCAAGCATTAATCTCATGCCACTGTCCGTCTACACTCAGTTGGGTTTACCAGCTCCTAAGCCAACAAATGTCTCTCTACAGCTAGCCGATCGTTCTGTCACCTATCCAAGAGGAATTGTGGAAGATGTTCTTGTTAAGGTTGATAAGTTCATATTCCCAGCTGACTTCATAATCCTAGACTTCGAGGAAGACAAGGATATTCCCATCATACTGGGGAGGCCATTTCTAGCTACCGGGAGGACTCTCATTGATGTACAAAAGGGAGAATTGACAATGAGGGTTCAAGACCAAAAAGTCACTTTTAATGTCTTTAAAGCTATGAAATTCTCGACCGAGGAGGAAGACTGTTTCCGTGTAGATATCATTGAAGGTGTTGTGACTGAAGAGTTTATGAAAGCCACATGTAATGACCTTCTAGAGATGACACTGACAGGAGACATCGACTTGGACGAGCCCAAAAACTGTGAGTATGTCCATTTACTAGATGCAATACCAAGGATGGAAAGGTTCAAGGTACCAATTGAGCCCCTGAAAAGCTCAAGAGAATCCTCACCTCATTTGAAACCATCTAGAGAGGTACCTCCTAAACTTGAGCTTAAGCCCTTGCCAAATCACCTCAGGTATGCATATCTAGGCACTTCAGATACTTTACCTGTCATTATTTCTTTTACACTAACCTCTTTACAGGAAGGCAAGCTGATAAGTGTCCTTCGAGAATTCCAAGGAACTATTGGATGGACCATCGTTGATATAAAAGGAATCAACCCCTCATTTTGCATGCACAAAATTCTGATGGAAGATGACAACAAACCTACCATAGAGCATCAAAGAAGGCTGAATCTGATCATGAAAGAGGTGGTAAAAGAGGAAATTCTGAAATGGCTAGACGCCGGGATCATTTACCTCATCTCTGACAGTCCATGGGTAATCCCTGTACAATGTGTACCGAAGAAAGGATGAATAACTGTGGTAAGAAATGAGAACAACGAGTTTATACCAACTCGAACGGTCACAGGATGGAGAGTCTGTATGGACTACCGAAAGCTCAACAAAGCCACGAGGAAAGATCACTTCCCACTTCCATTCATTGATCAAATGTTGGACAGATTGGCAGGTCATGACTACTACTGTCTGCTTGACGGATATTCTGGATATAATCAAATTGCCATCACTCTAGAGGATCAAGAGAAAACAACTTTTACTTGTCCTTATGGAACTTTTGCATTCAGGCGGATGTCTTTCGGTCTATGTAATGCTCCAACCACATTTCAACGGTGTATGATGGCGATATTTTCTGATATGGTAGAAATCAACATGGAAGTTTTCATGGATGATTTTTCCAGGTTTGGAAATTCCTTCGACAGCTGTCTAGAGAATTTGATCATGGTACTGAAGAGACGTGGAAACAAACCTTGTGCTTAATTGGGAGAAATGTCATTTCATAGTTCAGGAAGGAATAATATTGGGCCACAAAGTCTCAGCAAAAGGTTTGGAGGTGGATAAAGCAAAATTAGAAACCATCGAGAAATTGCCTCCACCCACTTTAGTAAAGGGAGTTTGGAGTTTCTTGGGACATGCTGGGTTCTACCGCAGATTTATTAAGGACTTTTCCAAGATCACTAAACCCATGTGCAGTTTATTGGAAAAGGATGTCCCATTCATATTCGATGAAAATTGCTTGGCAGCCTTTGAGTTGTTAAAAAAGAAGTTGACAACGGCACCTGTGATAGTGGCGTCGGACTGGTCTTTATCATTTGAGCTTATGTGCGACGCTAGTGATTACGCTGTGGGCGTGGTATTGGGACAGCGCAGAGAAAAGGTTCTACATGCGATCTACTATGCCAGCAAAACACTCTCAGAAGCCCAACTGAATTACACCACCACCGAGAAGGAACTACTCGCTGTTGTTTATGCATTCGACAAGTTTCGGTCCTATCTCATTGGAACAAAAGTAGTGGTGTACACAGACCATGCAACAATTCGGTACTTGATATCGAAGAAAGATGTCAAGCCAAGATTAATCAGGTGGATCCTTTTGCTTTAAGAATTTGACTTGGAAATAAAGGACAAGAAAGGCACAGAGAACCTAGTAGCTGATCATCTCTCCAGATTAGACAATCCGGAGCGGGAAAGCAAAGATAAGGCTGAAATAAATGATCATTTCCCCGATGAACAACTATTTGCAGTAACCTCTGAGATCCCATGGTTTGCTGATATTGTCAACTACCTGGTGAGTCATGTACTCCCCTCAGATCTAACTTATCAACAAAAGAAGAAATTTCTGCATGATACAAAGAGATACATGTGGGACGAGCCTTAATTGTTCAAACAATGTACGAATCTTGTGATCCAAAGGTGCATTCCCGAGGTCAAAACTGCCAGTATATTGCATGCATGTCATTCGTCTCTGTATGGAGGCCATTATGGAACGCAAAGAACCGCAACCAAACTACTCCAAGCCAGGTTCTATTGGCCCACTTTATTCAAAGATGCCCACCAATTCATAAAGAATTATGATCGATGCCAACGGGTGGGCAACATCTCCAACCGCAATGAAATGCCATTAAATGTAATCTTGGAGGTGGAAATCTTCGACGTATTGGGAATATACTTTATGGGACCATTCCCGTCATCCTGCAACAATCTCTACATCCTTCTTGCGGTGGATTCTGTGTCCAAATGGGTTGAGGCTACTGCATTACCAACCAATGATGCTAAGGTGGTTCTTAGGTTCCTACAAAAGAGCATTTTCACTAGATTTGGCACTCCAAGAGCTATCATCAATGATGAGGGAAGTCATTTCTGCAATAAACATTTCACAGCTCTCCTAGCTAAATACGGACTGAGGCACAGGATTGCCACGACATACCACCCGCAAACAAATGGGCAAGCCGAAGTGTCAAATAGAGAGGTGAAGAGAATTCTGGAGAAAATTGTTAATCCTTCCAGAAAAGACTGGTCATTGAAGCTAGATGAAGCATTATGGGCGTATAAAACTGCCTATAAGACACCCCTCGGCATGTCTCCATACCATGTGGTCTACGACAAAGCGTGCTATCTCCCGGTTGAACTAGAGCACAAGGCGTATTGGGCAATCAAGAAGCTAAACTTCGACCTATCCGCAGCGGGAGAAAGGAGACTTCTACAGCTAAATGAACTTGATGAGTTCCACTTACAAGCCTATGAGAATTCCAAACTCTATAAAGAAAAGGTAAAGAGATGGCACGATCGAAAAATCATCGAGAAAAAATTTGAACCTGGTCAAGCGGTGTTGCTATTCAACTCCAGGCTCAAATTATTTCCGGGTAAGCTCAAATCCCGATGGTCGGGGCCTTTTACCATAACAGCTGTATTCCCACACGGAGCCGTTGAAATTGTAGGAAATGACAGTGAGCAACCATTCAAGGTAAATGGTCAACGACTGAAACACTATTGGGGAGGCGAAGTCGATCGCCAAGAATCCTCAGTTGTCTTAGCCATGGATTGAGCACCAATGGATAGTCGAGCTAACCGACTTTAAACCAAGCGCTTCTCGGGAGGCAACCCGAATTTATTGTTTTACCTTTTATTCTTGTGTGTTTATAATTGAGTTTGTATGATTTCATTTTAACATGATTGTTTGCTTTTCAAGTATCCAATCACGCCCTCAACCGTGCGACTTAAACAGACAACATCGATGGCGGATGGCATAACCTCAGGGAAATGCGTAAGCTTTAATTGGGTCCATCTTAGCCATTGAGAATACTGTCAACTTTAAGTTTGGGGGTACAAAGTTTTTGCTACATTAATTATGCACCTTATGAGAGTTTATAAGTTTGAACTAAAATGTCTTTTCCTTTGTAGGAATGTTAGATGATTTTATGAATTGAGTTTTTCATCTGATATTTTAATGTGTGCCAAGTGTGTTTCATTTAAAAAAAAAAATTCATCCAGGGAGTTGACAGGAAGGCGCAGCTGCGCCGTTCCTCAAGCTAAGCATCGTGCAGCTGCGCTGGGCTTGGAAGCGACAACTGGGCACCAGCGCAGCTGCGCCCAAATAACAAGGCAGCAGGTGCGCAGCTGCGCCCATCAGCAAGAAACTTTTTTTTATATAAAGGACCTGTCCTATCAGTTTAAGTCACATCACAACATAAAACCCTAAACCTATTCTCTCCCTAGAGCAGAAGCAAAAGCAAAGAAAACTCTTTCATCTCATCTTTGATATCTCAAACCCTAAACCTAGCTACATTTAATCATGCCTAAGAGAGCAAGAACAACCCAACCCTCTTCATCTTGCAGCGATGCCGACTCCGCGGGGGGTGGCATCAACACTCTGGATGCCACCAAATTCGTCAACCTCTCCGCCCAACACTACTATTGGGAGGTGTTGAGTGTCAAATCCTTCATACCGGAGAGGGGTTTGAAGCCCAAAGCATAGGATGGGAGGATTTTAGAGCAGATATGGCGGTTGGGATGGCTGCTATTCATTGAGACACCTTTGTCCGCCCCGATGGCCATTGTGCGGGAGTTCTATGCCAATGCCCGTGAAACCCAGAATGGCATCTCCTTTGTAAGGGGCAAACAAGTCCCCTACACCAAGCAGGCAATCAACGAGCTATTCCGATTGCCGTCTACTTCTGCTGAGACCACCAAATGGGTGGAAACTGATCGCTTCGAGACTGATCTCGATGAGTTGGTTCGAGAGATGTGCCAACCGGGCACTCAATGGAAGACGCAGGCGGGCACCACTCAGAAAGTCCACTTCCCCCAAACCGCGCTGAACAGATATGCCAAGGCTTGGTATGCCTTCATTTGTGCGAGTCTATTGCGTACGACCCACCACCAGGATGTGACTCGTGACTGGGCAGTTATTCTATACCGCATTCTTAAAGGTGGAAGCATCGATGTGGGTTACATCATTCACCAATATATGCTTCGGTTTATGAGAGCGGTCACCTCAGGCGCCATTCCACACGCCTCGATTATCACACGCCTATGTCTAGCGGTGAAGGTGGAATGGGGAGAGGACACTCTCTAATTACCTATGCGGGATATTGACAGCGCCACCATAAAGAAGTTCAATGTATGGCGCGGAGGAGAGTCCCGTCCTAATGGTTTGGGTTTCATTGTTTCTGACGACGAGGAAGATAGTGAGGAGGAGGAGCCTGCACAACCCGTATACCACATGGGGCACTATGGAGAGGAGTTGATGGCCATGAGCGCGAGATGCGTCGCTTACAGCGCCGGATGGACGCTCTGCACACTAGTTTCAGGGACTACAACATCAACTTTGCGGATGCCCTCTCTGAGGCCTTCAGTCAGCAGGGGGTCCATGTCCAGTTCCCCACTTTCGGTGCCAGCACCCCATATCTGCCACCCGACACACCGCCGAGCAGAGATGAGGACGACTCTTAGGAGAGTCTCTTTACCCTTTATCTCCAATGAGGACATCGATTATTTTAAGTTTGGGGGTATTAGGGTTTATTTATTTGTTTTATTGCTTATTAGTATTTGCATGTTAATTTTAGGAAATAGTTCATTCTAGTTGCATCATAGTTAATTTGCATTATATTCAAGTTGCATATCATTATCCACTGCATAATAGTATAAATAGTATTTATTTCATTTGCATTAGTATTTATTTCATTTGAATGAGTAGGATAAATTGCATCATGAAAAAAAAATATTTTGCTTTATTTTAATGTATATCGTATCATGTAGCCTAGATTGCATAATCCTAACATCTAAAATTAGTAAACATCCTCATGTGCATCTTATGTGATTATTGCCCACGAATGCTAATTGCTAAGGCTTGGGTTGAATGCCATAATATATTGCAAATCTTGTCTTGTTTTGAATCTGATATAACTGGTTAGCACTCATATAGTAGTATCTTACTAAAGTGACCTAAAGATTCGCATAATTGAGTTCTTGAGGGAAATTAAAGTTTTAATAAAAGATATGCAAATGAGGGTAGTGATAGCAGAGACATCACAAACGTTTACGTTAGGGAAAAACTTAGTGGAGTATTTGAGCAACGAGACGGAGCGTAAAACGCACTCGTTGATAATAATGATAACTGAAAAAAAAAGAATAAATGCTTGGTTAGCTTAGTTTTGTGGCCTTTGATATTCGAGTAAGTACGCCCTAGGGGATGTCTCTACACCTAGCGCCCTAAAACCAACTGGTTTGGGAGTCGTTGGTCGAAAGCTCGTTATACAGGTATCATTGAAAAGCCTAAGGGAACTAAGCATTGCACAACCAGGTATTATAGCCCAATAGCCCCCAAGTCGGTCCCTAATCTAGACAATAGGTGTATCTCAGCTGTATCTTATCCCATTTGTTGTGCTTGCAAGTTTGAGTATAAAAATTTCCCCCTAAGAAACACATTATGAGAATCATTTAGGGTGCTATGAGTTTGATGAATACTACACACACACACACTATATCAATCATTACAGGGTTTGATTTGTATGACTATCATGGTACATGAACTAAGTTTTTGTTAAAAGCTATGTGTGTTTGTTATTGTGATTCTTCTAAGGCAAATCACACTGGGATTGTTTACTAATTGATGAGGATTCATTGTGCATTTAGAGATTATTGCATTTCATTCATGTTTTGCATTCACTTCATTTTTAATTGCTCGAGGACAAGCAATGGTTCAAGTTTGGGGGTATTTGATGAGTAGGTTTCATACCTACTTATTGGATACTAACTGACTTAAATTGTTGCTAAACTATTAGCTCCATTGTGTGTTTTTCATACATTTTCTTCTTATTTTTGGTAATGCTTCACAATTCGCGTTCTTTGGCTTTTTGTGCAGTATAGGGTGAATTTGACACGAGTTGGTGGCATTTGATGTTTGGGATTTGAATGAATAAAAGTTGCTAGCACAGTGCGCGAGAATCGAGAAAACAGACTGAATGTAGCAGTGCAGCAGCAACCTGACAGCCAGCGTAGTTGCGCCCAACTTGGCTTGGGAGCCAGCGCAGCTGCGCCCTTGCCCTGCACCCAGACGCTGCCCAGCGCAGCTGCGCCCAGCTTGGCCTTAAGGCCGACGCAGCTGCGCCCAACCTCGACTGCTGACACTCCCAGCTCGCAGCTGCGCCCAATTCCAAGCATGATCCCGGCGCAGCTGCGCCCGTCGCCAACCATGCAGACACGTTCCTGACAGCTATGCAGACTTGCCAAAAACGTGTGGAATCAATGCCTGGTTTTCAGGAAATTAGTGGAATGTCATTGTATCACTGGAAATCAAATTTAGTGAACAAAAGACAATTGGGAAGCTTGATTATAATCATGCAGAGTTGTAATTAGAGAGAGCTCCTCCCCCACGAAAAAAATTCATCACAGACTGCATTTTATTTCCAAAAATGAAAGATAGCTGTTGATCATCAGAATCACTTGGGAACTGAAGAATGGAGCTACATGGATGCTGAATTGAAGATTGGGAGCAAGAAATCAAGGATCATCACAACTTGGAAAATCAACGGATTAGCAGAAACGGGAAAATTGAAGCAGGGAGTATTATTATTTTCTGTCTGTGATTTATTTTCTTATTCTGTAAAAACAATGATGAACCATTTGTGTATGATGAACTCTATTATTGTTATCATGAGCTAAACTTAATTTTTGGGATTATAATGGATCTTTTGCATTAACTGAAAATTGACATGCTTCCTTATTGTTAATGGTTGGTTATGAAATGAATTGTCTAGCATAATTTATACTGAAAGTTTTAATTGCTTGATCACCAATTACTGTGATAATTTATATGGAATTGAGAAAGGAAATATAAATTAAGATCTGATTATGCTAGCATATGTTCATTATTTCTGCATTCCTCGTGGATTAATGTTTCGTGCTTAGGATAGAGATATACCGAAGCACCATATGTGGCCAATTGAGAACTTATACTTCAACCCTCTTGATTGTAATTCACATAGAGATATAGTGCGTTAGTCATCTAGGGTGTTCACATTCATTCTATCAATTGTGGATTTAGTGTGATATGGATATGGTGCATCGAGAGGTGGCCATATTTTACTTTCGTGTTTTCGACCAACATTCTATAATAAGTGAAATTATAATCCCAAAACCCATAAACCTGTATTTATACAATTGTAATTTGATTTATTTCTCTCTAGTAATCATTAGACAATTTCATCACATTATTCACCTGTTTAAAGAAACCGAAATAATTATAAAATTGGTGTTTGTAATTGTAATTGCAATTCTATTCTCCGTGGGATCGATATCTTACTTACTTTATATTACTTGTGGATCACGTGCACTTGCGTGTATGAATCATATTTGTTATACATACAAATATCCCAACAGATACCCTAAAGAAACTGTAGGGTATTATTTCTATCATCCTACTGATCAAAAAGTGTTTGTAGCGAAACATACTGCCTTCTTGGAAAAGGAGTTTATCCTTGAAGGGGTAAATAGGAGTAAGATATATCTTAAAGAAGTTCAAGAGCCACAAAATACTACGGATCAAAGTCAGGTACCTGACCAAGTGGAAGAACCTAATGTACCACAACCTATTCGTAAAAATGGAAGAGTACCGAAGATACCTGATAGGTATGGATTCATCATAGAGGATGATGATGAGGTACGCATCATAGATGATGATGATCCATTGACTTACGAAGAGGCTATGAGTAGTAAAGACTCAGAGAAATGGCTAGAAGCCATGAAATCCGAGATGGACTCCATGTATGAAAACCAAGTATGGACTTTGGTTTCACCACCTGAGGGCATTAAGCCTATTGGGTGTAAATGGGTCTTTAAGAGAAAGACTAGAGCGGACGACAAGGTAGAGACCTATAAAGCCCGATTGGTTATAAAAGGTTTCAAACAAAGACAAGGAGTTGACTATGGCGAAATCTTCTCACCAGTAGCTATGCTTAAGTCCATTTGGATTTTGCTTGCAATTGCAGCTTATTATGACTACGAAATCTGGCAAATGGACGTAAAGATGGCCTTCCTCAATGGAGAACTTGAGGAAAATGTATATATGATACAACCAGAGGGTTTTATTTCAACGGTTGGAACAAATCAAGTCTGTAAGCTACAACGATCCATTTATGGATTGAAGCAAACTTCTTAAAGATGGAACATCCGTTTTGATAAGATAATCAAAAAGTTTAATTTTATCAAAAATGAGGATGAACCTTGTGTGTACAAGAAGGTTAGTGGAAGCGCTGTTTCATTACTAGTATTATATGTTGATGATATATTACTGATAGGGAATGATATTCCTATGCTACAGTCGATCAAAATTTGGTTATCGAAACACTTCTCCATGAAGGACTTGGGTGAGGCATCCTATATTTTAGCGATAAAGATCTATAGAGATATATCTAAAAGGATGCTTGGCTTGACCCAAGGAAAGTACATTGACTCAATGCTAAAAAAGTTTAGCATGGAAGATTCCAAGAGATGTGTCATGCCGATGAGCCATGGAATACATCTTTCTAAGAAATAGGCCCCAAAGACACTTGAGGAGAGAGACCGTATGAGTAAGATTCCTTATGCTTCAGTAATATGATCTATCATGTACGATATGATATATACTAGACCAGATGTCACTCATGCACTTAGTGTAACAAGCAGATATCAGTCGAATCCAGGAGAAAAGCACTGGAAGGTAGTGAAAAACATCCTAAAGTACTTAAGAAGAACTAAGGACGTATTTCTTATCTATGGCGGGTCTGAATTGAAACTAGAGGGCTAAACAGACTCAAGTTTTCAAACGGACTAAGATGACAGTAAATCCGTTTCAGGGTATGTGTTTACCTTAAACGGTGGCACAATGAGTTAGAAAAGTTCTAAGTAGCAAACAATTGTTGATTCAGTGACAGAGGCAGAGTACATAGCTGCAAGTGAAGCTGCAAAGGAAGTTGTTTGGATGAAGAAGTTCATAACTGAACTTGGAGTGGTTCCTAACATTAGAGGAGCCGTACCTTTATTCTGTGACAACACCGGAGTTGTTGCACAGGCTAAGGAACCCAGGTCTCATCAAAAATCCAAACGCATGTTGCGGCGGTTTCATTTGATTAGAGAGATCATTGAAAGAGGAGATGTCACCCTGGAGCGTGTGGACTCTCAAGACAACATTGCAGATCCATTTACTAAAACTTTAACCCAACAACAGTTTGATCGTCACTTAGAGAAGATGGGTATTAGATACCATGACTGTAATGTCCAAGAATTTTGAACCTTGTTATCAATTTATTTTGATATATGAAATTTATTTTTATTTTATTTTACGGACTTAATTAGATCTATGAGGGGTATTATTATTAAATTAGATAACCATACGATCTAATGATTTTCTTTACATTGAAGGGACCCACTAATAGTTCGAATAAATTAGTGGTTCAACCCTAAGATTTGGTTAAAATTTAAATAAGTAAATTCATTTCATCGTGATGTTACATTAAGTTTATCGGATTAAATAATTCGGATGAGGGGTTTATTGTTAAAATAAATATTTTAAGTAATTAACTAATTGAGTTGAGTATTTAATTTAAAATACTAAAGGTATAATTGTTATTAATTAGTTAGAGAGTTGGCCCATTTTCCTCTTAGTCGGCTGGCCCAATATCAATTGGGCTGGACCCATTCCCCTTGCATTTTTGGTCGGATCCATTTCCTCTCCTGTCAGGTTGAACCCATTCCAAATGGGTTGGGGGGGGTAAGACTATAACCAGTAAGACGAATTGGTACAGAGAAGGGGCTTGGGGCCAGTCGACACCTATTAACCTAGACTCTCAAATCGGACGGAACGAGAGAAGGAAGAACGGTCACACCAAGTCGTGCGCCGGCAATAGCATGAAGCGACCGACGGCTATTCAAGGTGCGAGGTGGGTGACCGAGAAATTACCAGACGGACCAAAGGATTCGAGCGCGCGACGATTGACTGATGGGAACACACGGCTCGAGGGTTTACCGACCGAGCTTAGCTGGGCTCGGATAAGACTCGACGCGGACAACCGAACCCCCCACTCCCTCCTACCGTTGGTCATTGATTCGATTGATTAAGGTATTGCCCAGTAATTGGGTAAACACTTCACTATAAATTGGAACCCAAAATCCTAGCAAAGCTGCCGATATTTGTGAGTCCAAATTAGAGAGAGAAGTTATAGAAGAAAAGGAAAAATTCGAAGGGGGAAACTACTGTGGATGTCTGCCGGCTTGATTTCCTACTTTGGGAGAAGGAGAAGGACGACAACTAGGACCCCAATTCGACTCAATTCGATTTTAAGATATAACAATGGTTCAATGTTACACCGAGCTACTGTGATGGTTTTCCTGATTGGTTTTGTTTATTTATTTTTCTTTTCTTTTCTTTCTTTCTGTACTTGGAATTGTGTTGTTCCTCTGTGCTTGGGTTGTATTGTGTTGATGGAAACTCTAATATAGCAGAACCTTAAGGTTCGGACAGCACGATTGTGTATAGGCAATAGACCAGTGTTGGGGTTTAGCACGCCCAACATGTGTTTGATGTAATGTCTGAACCAGATTGTGCTTCACTTGGTATTAAGTGTACTGTCAATACATATTGTTTATATAAAAATCAAATTTTGGTCTATTATATAATGGTATCTTGGCTGTTCACCGAAATTGAAACCAGTGTTGTCATGAATATGTTGGTAGTTTTCCTATTGAAAGTAGTATGCACACAAGCCAATCATATTTGATATGATGTAGCATATACTTTGTAATCTTATTCATTTATTAATAAAAGAATTGATTTTCTTAAAAGGCATTTTACATTATCTACATAGTGCTGTTATATTTAATGTGATAAACCCATAGTTTTGAGCAATGCTTTTAGAATCATGATGGTGATCATGCTAATGAGATCTAAATTCAAGATAGCTCACAAACTAAAATTGTTCCTAATCGTTGGATTACTAAATTGGGATTAGTGAATCTGGATAGATTAGTACATACGTTGCTTGCTCTTAGGAAGAGGATGATTGATCTCATAATCATTTGTGTGGAGACACTAAATCAAGTATGTAGGTGCTTATTAGAGAATAAGTTCACTGAACGTGACTCGCTAAGGAATACCTAATGGAGTTTTACTCGCCTGTCAATAGGAATTCCTCTAGTGATAGTAGTACAAGTGATCCTTGGACTTGAGATCATCATAGTATCTTGTGTATGCTGAGTTATACTTTGACATGTCCCTTAAGACCTTGTGGGTATATCAAAGGGTATGATTAGGTATAATTAGTTGTACATGGAGATATGTGAATGATCAACAAAGAATCTACCTCATCTAGTAAAAGATGTGAATGTCCTATGTGATTCGATAAATGATAACTCAGTAGTCCTTGGCCAAGGCAGAATGAAATTAGAAAGGAGTTTCTAATTTGCATTATTTAGAGTTATGCATTTGGGAATCGAAATACATATAATTAAATAAAATAAGACTTGACAGTAAATCCATGTCTTATATTTAATTGGGACATTGTATGGTAGAAGGATTGAATTATACGGTAACTATCCACTCAAAGGTTCTTTTGTGATTAATGTTGAAATCTATATTATCTGGAAAGTCGTTGATCGCTAAGGGGGCTTACCCTTATTGTAGAATAAATGTTATTTATTTAAATGAATTAAATAGTTTAATTTATTTATTTAAATAAGATTAGAATTGTTCTAATTGATTTATTCACAACCGGTTTAATATGGAGAACCTAAAGGGTCACACCGTAAAAGAAAAATATTTATTTAAGAAGTAAATGACATAATGGTAATAATAAGTTAATTTAATTTAATCTATGGAGATAGAATAAATTAAATAGCTTAATATTTATTATTTAATATTTGGAAATATTAAATATAAATTAATAAGAGGAGTCTTATTATTATTATTACTATTACTATTATTTAATTCTTAATAGGGATTGAGAATTAATTAATAGAAGTACTCTCCCATGAATTCCTAATTGGATTAGGAGCATTATTAATTAAAGGAGTTTAATTATAATACAAACCCTAATCCTAAATAGTTTAGGGAAGGGTTATTCCTACATCTATAAATAAGAGGGGTCTTATCATAGATTAGGGTTACACACTCTTGCATTAGATTGTGGAGAGCAATTTCTATAGAGATAGAAACTAGGGTTTTGCCAAATACCCAACTTCTTGAATACTTGTTCTTCCTTGGTGGATCACCTCTAGAGGCCAAACACTTGGTGGCTAACGTTGATCAAAGGAAGGAATCACACCGTAGCATTCGAGGAGAACACGAATGACTAGGAGTTGAACTTGTACCCGAGGAAGCTTTGTTCTACGAGGGTATAATTCTTATTCTCTTTATCTTTCATTTATATCGTTAATTGAGCACATAGATTGATCTTGGTGATGGTTTGTATAAAATTTTAAAATCCGATTTTATCGCGCTTCCGCACTATTTATGTAATTTGATTGCATGTTCGCGTTGTATACAAACCTAACAGTGGTATCAGAGCCTAATCTTGTGCTAATTATCGATTTTGATAATTCCATGTATGCTTGATATGCGATTGGATCGAATTTTTGGGCAGAATAAAAATTTTTCTGAATCAGCGTTGCGGCGCAGCTGCGCCGCCTCCAGTTCATTCTGGAGCGCAGCTGCGCCGAAACCCAGAATCGTTTTTTTTTTCTGGGGAGCAGCGCAGCTGCGCCGTTGCCCAGTTCATTCTGGGCGCAGCTGCGCCGGTAAGCAGAATCTGAAAAATATTTTTTCTTCAATTAAAATAAATGGTTTATTTAATTGATATAAGTTTAAAATAAAGAGTTTATTTTATCTGGAAAAGGATTTTAGATTGCTAAAATTAAAGGAGTTTAATTTGGATTTAGTTTTTGATTAAAATAAAAGAGTTTATTTTGTTTCAAAACTAAATATTAGCAAAACTTTTGCCCATTAATTGATATCAATGCATATATGGAATGGTTTTATTATTCATGGGATGAATGTTATTTATTGATACATATAGAGATATGTATGATAATAAATAGGGATTGATTATGGACTGTTTGACCAATGTGTGATTGGATTTATTTTAGTGGATGCTTGAATGTATGGGTTTTTTTATAAATGGGGTCTGCGTACCTCGTCTTCTCTAATTTTTTCTTAATGTAAATTCTATCTCCCTCCTATGTACTTCCCCTTGACTGCTGATCAAGGTTTTCTATTTGTTGTAAATAGTTTATGTTAATAGGGACTAGTTAGAATTAATTTTTGAAGAATTGGAGACAAAGGAGCAAGGAGCGCTTGAAGACCCGTTTGTATTGGAGCCCGGGTTTAAATGTAATAGTTATATTTAAATTTATTCTTGCACCCTAGGTTTGACCTTTTGGTTCACTTGGTGGCTCTAATGAACCAAACTAGAATAAAAGTCCATAATCAATCCGGGTAGAATATAGTATTCTATATGTGCATGCTTGTTATATATATATTATATATTATCCAACATGCTTCGCATGTAAAATAATATGACGCGTATTTTATATATATATGTGCATGCGCGCTAAACAAGATGAGACTAATAATAACAAACCCCTCAAAGTAATATATTAAGTCCTAAGCGTTCAAAGATATTTGGAATATCGAACGTCGCCTTCTAGCATGGTAAAACAATAGAGTATTAAATATTTAATATGAGTTTGTTGTGTCCACCACAAGGCAAGTATTAAATATTTAAGATGTTGCTTTATCACATTTGATGCTTATAAATAGACTGAACGATGCTGTTTTGTTGTGTCAACCACAAGGACAGTTGTTTTTTCTTTCGAATATATGGAAGTGCTAGGTTGGACTTAACTTGGATAATTTTGATTCGGATGTGTCACCACTTGATCAAAAATAAATCTAAGAGGGAAAAATACAAAGAGTTACATAGTGATGTAATTGACAATAGTTGTCTACCTATTTATTTATATATCGCTTGTTGTGTCACCACAAGGCTATATACATTTGAAATGGGATCCTTAATCTCACTAGCAAATCTTTAATTAGAATTGCCGAACTATATAATGAGGGTAATATAGTTTGATGAAAATAGTGGGAGATACCAATTTAAAATAAAGACCTAATTTATTTTGGTAATTAATTAAATGAATGTATGCTAAAATGTTGTCTATTTCACATGCAGAATTTAAAAATGTCAAACTCACTATCACTGCGTAGCATATTTGATGCTAACAAACTGACCGGACCAAATTATACGGACTTGTTAAGGAATCTGAGAATTGTTCTCACTGCTGAAAAGATTTCTTATGTCCTAAATTCGCCAGTCCCTGCAAATGTTACAGAAACAACATCTGAGGAAGAGATTGCTATTTTCAGAAAGTGGCAAGATGATGCAATCTTAGCTCAATGTATCATGCTCGCATCCATGAGTAACGAGCTTCAGCGTCAGTATGAAACTATGGATGCTCCTACTATATTGCTGCACCTCAAAGAGTTGTATGGTGAGCAAAGTAGGACTGCTAGATATCAGATATCTAAGGAGCTCTTCCGATCTCGTATGACCGAGGGCACTGCTGTTGAGACTCATGTCCTTAAGATGATCAATCTGATTGAACAACTTGGACAACTTGGGTTCGTGATGGATGGGGAGTTAAGTCAAGATTTGATCTTGCAGTCACTCCCGGACACCTTCTCACAATTTGTTGTGAATTTTCACATGAATAAGTTGGATGTCAGCTTTCCTGAGCTACTTAACATGCTGAAAACTACTGAAGGTCACTTCTCATCCAACAAGAACCAAGTCTTACTAGTGGATGATTCTTGTGACGCCCCCAAATTCGGGTCTCCAAATACCCGGATCCGGTCATCACGATTCAACATAAACATCCACCTATAACAACATATGGTATCTAAAATGCGGAATAAAATAAACATACGTTGTTCATTACAAGGTGTTACTAGTCCCAGAATACGATTAACCTTAAACATTTACACAATCCATACCCTAAATAGCTAGCAGGGTTTAAATTACATCAGTAAATAACTAACACATGAATCTAAGGTCAGCTACAAGAAGTCTATCATTTCATCTTTTCTTTCCCTTTATTCTTCCCTGACGTCTCGGGTTTAGCTGCAATGAAATCGTGATATAGCAAGAATGAGCAACAAGTTTGCCCAGCAAGTTTAAAGTGCAACAATAAGGATATATCATGATGAAGGGATATAAAAAGGGATTTCAACAATAGAATAAATCAGAAGCACGAACAATAAAATGCTTTTAGAACAATTGATGGTCAAATAGACTTTGAACGGATAACTTCCAGAGGAGTCAATAGCTGGTTGACCCTCTGGTTACTGGCTACAGAATAACGTACTTGAGGGGATCAGCCTCGCGTACCCTATGTATATGCATAACATTTAATTCTGCTATTTGTACCTTATATACGGTACGTGGGGTACTCCCCTATAAATAAAGGGGTGTTCATACAGTCTAAGAATCCTTACCATTGATTGGTTCGGATAGCTTTTATAAATTCTCACAAAATTGTCTGACCGAACAAGGGTTCAGACTTAACCATGAATGGTTCATAAAACTTCTGAATTTAATTCAATATTCGAATTCAAATGCATGAGTGCGAATGCCAATAAATACACAGATGTGGAATAATTTTTAAAAATAATTAGACCACTTATAGCATGCTTGGAGATAAAATTCAAGCTTAAGGAATACTTGCAATAATATATACCTTTTGCATGAATTAAAATACTGCATAAGGTTTTAGAAGTATTGCTCAAGGTAAAAAGTTGAGTAAGGAAGAACTTGCAATAATGTAAGAAGTTTAGGGTTTAGGAACTTGCCTGTTTGCTCAGCTACAATTAAAGCTTAGCTTTAATTACTTGACCTATGGATAACCTATCAGTTGGTAGAGTTGGTTTATCCATTAGCATTGCGTAATTATACCCACTTATGCTATTTATTTAGCAGATAAACAATTCACCGAATTTGATTACTACCTAGCCAATCAGCTAACAAAATTTAATGGCCTCTAAATTATTATTTAAGATTAAACAATAGTTAATCATGGGTTACCTATCATTTGGGTACCCTTCTAGATGTGGGTTAAAATTTCTTATTTATTAGTTATACAATAATTAATAAATTTAGTCATGAATTTGATAACAACTAAATAGTAGTTGATCCCTTACTTAATCTTTTATTTACTTAATTACTATTCACCTTAAGGGCAATTGGAGTAATTATTACACTTGGTTCTTTATTAAAATATTCAAAGTTATTAATTCTACACGCACTTAATTATTATTAAAATATTTATTGAATAATTATTGAGTGCTTATTATCTTTATTTATTAAGGGCCATAAATAATCTTATTAGTCTCATTCATACTTAATCATTATTTCATTAATGATTAAGTAGTTATTTTCCTTCTCATTTAGTAACCTTATTAATACTTAATTACTATTCAATATCAAATAATAATTAAATATTTAATATTTTTATTTATTATTTATTGGGAACACAATAAACAATTAAAATTTATTCATACTTAATTAATAATAGTTTAAGTAACCATTATTCTTTATGAGAATTAACCTTACTCCTACTCATTATTAGTTAAATCTTTATTTATTATTCAAGGATAAATAATAAATAATTAAATTATTAACTTTATTCATATTTAATTATTTTTCAATAATAACTAAATATTTTATTACCTTTATTTATTATTCACTGACAAATAATAATCATTATTTTTTTTTTTTTTTTATAAATAATAAATAATTATCTTATTAACTTTACTTGTATCTAATTATTATTTAGGATAGTAATTAAATATTTACTACCTTACTATTATTTAGTATTACTAATAATTAAATATTCATTTAATTTTATTTATAAAATAAATAATTAGTTATTAGTGTATTATTAATTCAAATAAAAATCAATTATTCCGAGAGTATTACATAGTGGTAATAATCGTATTTTCATGCCACACGACTCCAGTCATACTTCTGCATAGGACAACTAATTCCTGAAGTTTTATTCCCAAACCATCCAGTTTAACACAATAGGAAACACTTATAACAGGTTCATGGGCCACACTGGTTTTCAGTTTCCATTATCAGCCATGATACCAATAATAATAGGCTAAAGCTTGGTCCTTATGATGTTCAAGGCTGCCGAACCTTATGGTTCTTAGCATACAGAGGGCTCAACAACCAAAGCACAACCAAAAGTAATCTACCTAAAAGCCATTAACCCCATACAGAGAAATCATTAACCCGAATACAGAGAATATCATTACTTTCAGTATATAGAAGCAAATACCCAAACACAGAGAAAGGTTTCAATCCCATACAATTCCGGGTATAATATAATCAACACCATACAGTCTAATCCCAAACAAATGCATAGTATAGGCTAATTTTATCTACTGCTAGCACCTAATCAGTTTCTCAAAAATCACTGTTTCGTACAATGTATAACCCATTCAAACACAGGGAAGAAATTTTTAAAAAAAAAAACTAACAATAAACTACCACAGTGGCCCTCTTGACAGATTCATAGCTATACCTTGGACTTCGATCGATGTGCCGACCTTCTCCTTCTACCGAAATTAGGTGATAAGGCTTTGGGACATTCACTCCAACTGGAATTGAATCCTTCAACTAGCCACCCCTGTTTCCTCTTTCGCTTAACTTTTGAACCCTAATTTTCTATATTTGGATTCGCACAAAGGAGAATCGAATTGGCAGCTGGTTTAGGGTTTGGGGGGAAAACCCAATTTATAGAAGATTAGTTGCCCAGTAATTGGGTATTACCCTACCTGACCCACTGTTAACCGTCGGTAGGAGAGGGGTTGAGCTGTCGATCGTTTCACATCCACCCAGCTGTGATTTGCCGTCACTTTCTTGAGCCGCGCGTCCCGCCGGTTGTTTTCGCAGGATTTCTGGGACCTTCGGTCCTTGCCGCGTTTTGCTCGGTCGTTGGTGCTTCCGCTCGTTTGTCCGCTGGTTGCTTCACGTTGTCGCCGGCGTACGCCTGGCGACTCTTCCTCCAGTCGATTGTTCACCTCCGTTCGATTGATTGAAAAGCCAGAGTCTCGTTTGGCTAGGTCTTGGCTGAGGATTTGGGATCTTCCCCAATTTGATTTAGTCGGTTGTCTTGATTTGAGGCTCACAATTTCCTAATTAACCGGTTTTCCCCAATTTACTTGGGGCGACCCATTTGCAAATCACAACCCGGCTGGCAAAGAAATAAGGGAATGGGCTTAGCCACTAGTTGGGCCATTTAAATCAAGTAAGAGGCGGCCCAAAAGAACTAAAATAAAAATAAATATGGGCTCGGCTTAACAAGATGGAAATTGGGCCAGTCCAATTTAATTTAACCACAATGCATTTTTTTAATATTTTAAAATTAAATAACTAAACCCATTAATTATTTATTAATTTTCTAGTTTCTTGTAAATAAATTCTTAGGGTTAACTCACTAATTATTTAACCCATCAGTGAGTTCCTTTGATGCACATAAAAATTATTTGGACCTTATAGTTATCTAATTAAATAAAGATTCTTACATGGATCCGAATTAAATAAAAATTATATAAAATGAATTTATTTATAAAAATAAATTTGATACAGTGTTTAAAATTTTCCGGACATTACAATTCTTCCAAGAAAAGGAAGAGGCCCAAGGTATCTTCTGAAAAGAAGAAAAACAAGAAGGCTAAGGGAAAGGCGAAGGGAAAGGATAAAAAGAAACCTGATCCAGATAGCAAAGGAATTTGCTACCATTGCAATAAGCCGGGACATTGGAAGAGGAAACTTGCAAGGAGTATTCTTGCGGGCCAAAAGAAGCTTGGAGAAGCTTCGACTTCCGATCTAGGTTTGTTCATGATTGAAATTAATTTTTCTGAAAGTCAAAATTCTACTTGGGTATTGGATACCGGCTGTAGTTCTCACATATGTAATAATATGCAGGGACTAAGCAGAAGTAGGAAGCTGAACAAGGATGAAGTCATCCTACGAGTGGGAAATGGAGCAAAGGTTGTTGCATTGGCTGTAGGGACTTATTGTTTAGCACTGCCTTCGGGCAAGTTCATTAGTTTAAATAATTGTTATTATGTTCCAACACTCATTAGAAACATTATTTTAATTTCTGTATTGGATATGGATGGTTTTGATATTATAATAAAGAACAACAGTTGTTCTATTTATAATAAAAATGTTTTATATGGTGTTGGCAATTTACTGAATGGACTTTACATACTTGACTTGGATGAAAATATACTTCAAATTGAACAAACTAAGAAAAGAAAAAGAGATGATGTTAATTATACCTTTATGTGGCACTGTAGACTCGGTCATATCAATGAAACAAGATTATCCAAGTTGCATAAAGATGAGCTTTTAGAGCTATCTGATTACGAATCATATCCAACTTGTGAATCTTGTCTCATGGGTAAGATGATTAAATCCCCTTTTAGTGGAAAAGGAGAAAGAGTTGCAGAGTTGTTAGCGTTGGTACATACAGACATATGTGGACCTATGACAACAAATGCACGAGGAGGGTATTCTTATTTTATTACTTTCACTGATGATCATTCTAGATTTGGATATGTGTATTTAATGAAATACAAATCTGAATCGTTTGAAAAGTTCAAAGAATTCAGAAGTGAAGTAGAGAAACAAACTGGAAAAAGTATTAAAATTCTTCGATCGGATCGAGGAAGGGAATACTTAACCAGTGAGTTTCTCAATTGTCTCAAAGAAAATGGTATAATCTCACAATGGACTCCACCAGGGACGCCACAGTTGAATGGTGTATCTGAAAGGAGAAATCGAACATTGTTGGACATGGTTCGTTCCATGATGAGTTTTACCGACCTTCCAATATCCTTCTGGGGTTATGCCCTAGAATCGGCTGCATACCTACTTAACAAGGTACCTACTAAATCCGTCCCAAAGACTCCATATGAGATATGGACAGGGGGGAAACCAAATCTTAAGCATGTTAAGACTTGGGGTTGTCCAGCTTATGTCAAAAGGTTTGAGCATGATAAGCTGAAGACTAGATCCGAAAAATGTAGATTCGTGGGATACCCTAAAGAAACATCAGGGTATTATTTCTATCATCCTACTGATCAAAAGGTGTTTGTTGCGAAACACGCTGCCTTCTTGGAAAAGGAGTTTATCCTTGAAGGGGTCAGTGGGAGTAAGATATATCTTGAAGAAGTTCAAGAACCATAAAATACTACGGATCAAAGTCAGGTACCTGATCAAGTAGAAGAACCTACTGTACCACTACCTATTCGTAAATCTGGAAGAGTACTAAAGATACCTGAGAGGTATGGATTCATCATAGAGGATGATGATGAGGTACGCATCATAGATGATGATGATCCATTGACTTACGAAGAGGCTATGAGTAGTGAAGACTCAGAGAAATGGCTAGAAGCCATGAAATCCGAGATGGACTCCATGTATGAAAACCAGGTATGGACTTTGGTTTCACCACCTGAGGGCATTAAGCCTATTGAGTGTAAATGGGTCTTTAAGAGAAAGACTGGGGCAGATGGCAAGGTAGAGACCTATAAGGCCCGACTGGTTGCAAAAGATTTCAAACAAAGACAAGGAGTTGACTATGATGAAACCTTCTCACCAGTAGCTATGCTCAAGTCCATTCGGATTTTGCTTGCAATTGCAGCTTATTATGACTACGAGATCTGGCAAATGGACGTGAAAACGGCCTTCCTCAATGGAGAGCTTGAGGAGAATGTATATATGATACAGCCAGAGGGTTTTGTTTTCAACGGTTGGAAACAAACCAAGTCTGTAAGCTACAACGATCCATTTATGGATTGAAGCAAGCTTCTCGAAGGTGGAACATCCGTTTTGATGAGATAATCAAAAGGTTTGATTTTATCAAGAACGAGGATGAACCATGTGTGTACAAGAAGGTTAGTGGGAGCGCTATATCATTCCTTGTATTATATGTTGATGATATATTACTGATAGGGAATGCTGTTCCTATGCTACAGTCGATTAAAATTTGGTTATCTAAACACTTCTCCATGAAGGACTTGGGTGAGGCATCCTATATTTTGGGGATAAAGATTTATAGAGATAGATCTAAAAGGATGCTGGGCTTGACCCAAGGAAAGTACATTGACTTGATGCTAAAGAAGTTTAGCATGGAAGATTCCAAGAGAGGTCTCATGCCGATGAGCCATGGAATACATCTCTCCAAGAAACAGGCCCCAAAGACACCTGAGGAGAGAGACCGTATGAGTAAGATTCCTTATGCTTCCGCAATAGGATCTATCATGTACGGCATGATATGTACTAGACCAGATGTCGCTCATGCACTTAGTGTAACCAGCAGATATCAGTCGAATCCAGGAGAAGAGCACTGGAAGGCAGTGAAAAACATCCTTAAAGTACTTGAGAAGAACTAAGGATGTATTTCTTGTCTACGGTGGGTCTGAATTGAAACTAGAGGGGCTATACAGACTCAAGTTTTCAAACGGACCAAGATGACAGTAAATCCGTTTCGGGGTATGTGTTTACCTTAAACGGTGGCGCGGTGAGTTGGAAGAGTTCCAAGCAGCAAACAGTTATTGATTCAGTGACAGAGGCAGAGTACATAGCTGTAAGTGAAGCTGCAAAGGAAGCTGTTTGGATGAAAAAGTTCATAACTGAACTTGGAGTGGTTCCTAGCATTAGAGGAGCCGTACCTTTATTCTGTGACAACAATGGAGCTGTTTCGCAGGCTAAGGAACCCAGGTCTCATCAGAAATCCAAACACGTGATGCGGCGGTTTCATTTGATTAGAGAGATCATTGAAAGAGAAGATGTCACCCTGGAGCGTGTGGACTCTCAAGACAACATTGCAGATCCATTCACTAAAGCTTTAACACAACAGCAGTTTGATCGTCACTTAGAAAAGATGGGTATTAGATACCATGACGATTGGCTTTAGTGCAAGTGGGAGATTGAAAGTAGTATGCACACAAGCCAATCATATTTGATATGATGTAGCATATACTTTGTAATCTTATTCATTTATTAATAAAAGAATTGATTTTCTTAAAAGGCATTTTACATTATCTACATAGTGCTGTTATATTAAATGTGATAAACCCATAGTTTTGAGCAATGCTTTTAGAATCATGATGGTGATCATGCTAATGAGATCTAAATTCAAGATAGCTCACAAACTAAAATTGTTCCTAATCGTTGGATTACTAAATTGGGGATTAGTGAATCCGGATAGATTAGTACATACATTGCTTGCTCTTAGGAAGAGGATGATTGATCTCATAAATCATTTGTGTGGAGACACTAAAGCAAGTTATGTAGGTGCTTATTAGAGAATAAGTTCACTGAACGTGACTCGCTAAGGAATACCTAATGGAGTTTTACTCGCCTATTCAATAGGAATTCCTCTAGTGATAGTAGTACAAGTGATCCTTGGACTTGAGATCATCATAGTATCTTGTGTATGATGAGTTATACTTTGACATGTCCCTTAAGACCTTGTGGGTATATCAAAGGGTTATGATTGGGTATAATTAGTTGTACATGGAGATAGGTGAATGATCAACAAAGAATCTACCTCGTCTAGTAAAAGATGTGAATGTCCTATGTAATTCGATAAATGATAACTCAGTAGTCCTTGGCCAAGGCAGAATGAAATTAGAAAGGAGTTTCTAATTTGCATTATTTAGAGTTATGCATTTGGGAATCGAAATACATATAATTAAATAAAATAAAGACTTGACAGTAAATCCATGTCTTATATTTAATTGGGACATTGTATGGTAGAAGGATTGAATTGTACTGGTAACTATCTACTCAAAGGTTCTTTTGTGATTAATGTTGAAATCTATATTATCTGGAAAGTCGTTGATCGCTAATGGGGCTTACCCTTATTGTAGAATAAATGTTATTTATTTTAAATGAATTAAATAGTTTAATTTATTTATTTAAATAAGATTAGAATTGTTCTAATTGATTTATTCACAACCGGTTTAATATGGAGAACCTAAAGGGTCACACCGCAAAAGAAAAATATTTATTTAAGAAGTAAATGGCATAATGGTAATAATAAGTTAAGTGTATTTAATTTAATCTATGGAGATAGAATAAATTAAATAGCTTAATATTTATTATTTAATTATTTTAGAAATATTAAATATAAATTAATAAGAGGAGTCTTATTATTATTATTATTACTATTACTATTATTTAATTCCTAATAGGGATTGGGAATTAATTAATAGAAGTACTCTCCCATGAATTCCTAATTGGTATTAGGAGCATTATTAATTAAAGGAGTTTAATTATAATACAAACCCTAATCCTAAAATAGTTTAGGGAAGGGTTATTCCTACATCTATAAATAAGAGGGGTCTTATCATAGATTAGGGGTTACACACTCTTGCATTAGATTGTGGAGAGCAATTTCTATAGAGATAGAAACTAGGGTTTTGCCAAATACCCAACTTCTTGAATACTTGTTCTTCCTTGGTGGATCACCTCTAGAGGCCAAACACTTGGGTGGCTAACGTTGATCAAAGGAATGAATCACACCGTAGCATTCGAGGAGAACACGAAGGACTAGGAGTTGAACTTGTACCCGAGGAAGCTTTGTTCTACGAGGGTATAATTCTTATTCTCTTTATCTTTCGTTTATATCGTTAATTGAACACATAGATTGATCTTGGTGATGGTTTGTATAAAATTTTAAAATCCGATTTTATCGCGCTTCCGCACTATTTATGTAATTTGATTGCATGTTCGCGTTGTATACAAACCTAACACCTATTGTGTTGAACAATGCTCTAGTTGGCTTGAAATATGATTACAGAAAATTGTTCTATTGTGGGATAATGTGGCTGCTGATTTGTGGCATGCCTATAAAGGAATGAAAATAGGATTATTACCCTTAATAATATTATGCAATAATTGAATTATTTTCTAAATGGGTTGCTTAATTCATTAGCTTATTCAACTAAGGTAACTAACAAATGAAGTCTATTTAATTAAGTGTTATTAATTAACTATGATCAAGAAATAAACTAGGGATAATAATTATTTAACTATTATGTAATTAATAATAACTAATACTATTGGATGGATTATTAGTTATTATTTGAATTAATAATGCACCAATAAAATAGTTATTTATTATTTAATGTTAAATAATAAATAAAGATAATAAATATTTAATTATTATTTAATTAATATTAAATAATAATTAAGTATGAATATAGTTAATAAAATAATTATTTATTATTTAATATTAAATAATAAATAAAGATAATAAATATTTAATTATTATTTAATTAATATTAAATAATAATTAAAGTATTGAATATAGTTAATAATAATTATTTATTATTTAATATTAAATAATAAATAATTATTTTATTAATTATATTCCATACTTAATTATTATTTAATATTAATTAAATAATAATTAAGTATGGAATATGGTTAATAATAATTATTTATTATTTAATATTAAATAATTAATAAAGATAATAAATATTTAATTAATATTAAATAATAATTAAGTATGAATAAAGTTAATAAAATAATTAATTATTATTTAACATTAAATAATAAATAAAGATACTAATATTTACTTATTATTTAATTAATGTTAAATAATAATTAAGTACGAGTAGAGTTGATAAATTAACTAATGTTAAATGAGGAATAAGGGGTAACAATTACTTAATTACCTTTAAAATGAATAGTAGCTAAGTGCAAGTAAAATTAAATAACTTATTAATCATTAGTCACTATTAGTTAGTAATGCACTAATAAATTTATTATTTATTTTTATAAATAATAAATAGGGATTATTAACCAAATAATTAAAGACAGGTAAGGTTACTAATTTGAATATCCAGATAATAAATGAGCATGATTGGGTGTTTGAAATAATACCTAAAGGACACTAATTAATTTCTGTTTAGCTAATGTTAAATAGTAATTAAATGTTACTAGAGTTAATAAAGTAATGTAAATGAATTAAAACAGTTATAAGTAATTGTTAGAAAGTGTTTATCACTTAAGAAAACATTGTTAGCAAATAATTTCTCAGTCTACAGATCAATTAAGTATCTTATGGGATTGAGGATGGTCTATTGACTTATATGCTATGTAAATTGTTTATCTGCTAAATAAATAGCATAAGAGGGTGTACCGATATATAACTATGCAATATTAATTGATAGATCGACTTTATCAATGTTAGGTCCTTCAAGGCCAAATAATTAAAGCTAAAATTAGTGGTAGCTGAGCAGACAGGCAAGTTTCCTTTAACCCTACTCAATTTACATTCGAGCAGGATGTGATGTATTATGCAAGTTTCCCTTTCTCCTGAAACTTTACCCTGTGAAATTTTCCTTAATCCTACTCAACTATATTCGAGCAGGCCACTATTGTATTGTAGCATGAAATTTTACTTTCAAGAATGCTTAAGTGGTTTAATCAATTTACAATTAATCCACATCGATATTATTGACACTCGCACTCGGTGCATTTGAATTCGTACAGTCTTGGATTCGTACATTTATTAAAGTTCCGTAATTCACGAACTATTTAAGAATGAGTCTGGACCCTTGTTCGGTCAGGCAAGCATGTGAGAATTTATAAAAGCTATCCGGACCAATCAATGGTATGGATTCTTAGACTGAAATGAACACCCCTTTTATTATAGGGGAGTACCCCAGGTATCTAATATAAGGTACAAACAGCAGAGTTAAATGTTATGCATATATATAGCGTACGCGAGGCTGATCCCCTCAAGTACATATTCTGTAGCCAGTAACCAAAGGGTCAACCAGCTATTAACTCCCTTGGAAGTTTATTGTTCAAAGTCTACTTGACTATCATTTGTTCTAAAAGCAATTATTATTCTTGCTTCCGATATTTATATTGTTGAATCCCCTCTCTATATTCCGTTCATCATGATATATCCTTATTGTTGTATTCTAAACTCGTTGAGCAAACTAGTTGCTCATCCTTGCTATATCATGACTTTCATTGCAGCTAAACCAGAGACATCAGGGAAGGGCAAGGGTAAAGAAAAGATGAAGTGATAGGTTTCACGTAGCTGGCTTTATTCTATGTTTAGCTTAATTGCTATTAATGTAATTTGAACCCTGATTACTACTTAGGGTATGTTTTGTGCTATGTATTAAGGTTATTTTATCTTGGGACTAGTAACACCTTTCGAATGAACAACATATGTTTATTATATTCCGCATTTAGTTATCGTATGTTGTTAGAGGTGAATGTTTCTATTGGAACGTGATGACCGAATCCGAGTAGTTGGAGACCCGAATTTGGGGGCGTCACAATGGCGATTGGCTTTAGTGCAAGTGGGAGATTGAAAGTAATATGCACACAAGCCAATCATATTTGATATAATGTAGCATATACTTTGTAATCTTATTCATTTATTAATAAAAGTTTTTAAAGGAATTTTACTTTATCTACATGGTGCTGATATTTAATATGTGATAAACACATAGTTTTAAGCAATGCTTTTAGAATCATGATGATGATCATGCTAATGAGATCTAAATTCTAGATAGCTTAAAAACTAAAATCATTCCTAATCGTTGGATTACTAAAAAAAAGAGATTAATGAATCCGGATAGATTAGTACATACGTTGCTTGCTCTTATGAAGAGGATGATTGATCTCATAATCATTTATGTGGAGACACTAAAGCAAGTATGTAGGTGCTTATTGGAGAATAAGTTCACTGAACGTGGCTCGCTAAGGAATACCTAATGGAGTTTTACTCGCCTGTCAATAGGAATTCCTCTAGTGATAGTAGTATAAGTGATCCTTGGACTTGAGATCATCATAGTATCTTGTGTATGATGAGTTATACTTTGATATGTCCCTTAAGACCTTTAGGGTATATCAAAGGGTATGATTGGGTATAACAAGTTGTACATGGAGATAGGTGAATGATCAACAAAGAATCTACCACGTATAGTAAAAGATGTGAATGTCCTATGTGATTCGATAAATGACAACTCAGTAGTCCTTGGCCAAGGCAGAATGAAATTAGAAAGGAGTTTCTAATTTCAATTAATTAGAGTTGTAAATTTGAGAATTGAAATGCATTTAATTAAATAAAATAAGACTTGACAGTAATTCCATATCTTATATTTAATTGGGACATTGTAAGGTAGAAGGATTGAATTGTACGGTAACTATTCACTGAAAGGTTCTTTTGTGATTAATGTTGAAATCTATATTATCTGGAAAGTCGTTGATCGCTAATGGGGCTTACCCTTATTGTAGAATAAATATTATTTAATTAAATGAATTAAATATTTTAATTTATTTATTTAAATAAGATTAGAATTGTTCTAATTGATTTATTCACAACCGGTTTAATATGGAGAACCTAAAGGGTCACACCGCAAAAGGAAAATATTTGTTTAAGAAGTAAATTGCATAATTGTAATAATAAATTAAGTGTGTTTAATTTAATCTATGGAGATAGAACAAATTAAATAGCTTAATATCTATTATTTAATATTTTAGAAATATTAAATATAAATTAATAAGAGGAGTCATATTATTATTATTACTATTACTATTATTTAATTTCTAATAGGGATTGAGAATAAATTAATAGAAGTACTCTCTCATTAATTCCTAATTAGATTATGAGTTTAATTTAATTAAAGGAGTTTAATTAGAATAGAAACCCTAATCCTAAATAGTTTAGGGAAGGATTTTCCTACATCTATAAATAAGAGAAATCTTATCATAGATTAAGGTTACACACTCTTACATTAGAATTGTGGAGAGTACTTACAATTTCTATAGAGATAGAAACTAGGGTTTTGCGAACACCCATCTTCTTGAACAAGTATTATTCCTTGGTGGATCACCTCTAGAGGCCAAACACTTGGGTGGATAACATTGATCAAAGGAAGGAATTTAATCAGTGGAATTCAAGGAGAACGCGAAGGAATTGGAGTTGACTTATACCTGAGGAAGCTAGAATTCTACAAGGGTATAATTCTTATTCTCCATCTCTTTTCTTTAATTAATAATTGTGCATAAAGAAAGATCATGGTGATGGTTAATATAAAATTTTAAAATCTGATTTTATCGCGCTTATGCTTTATTTATGTAATTTTGATTGCATGTTCGCGTTATATACAAACCTAACAGTATCTCCTAAACCATCACCAGTTAGCTCTCCTATACATCCTCCCAAGCAAGAATATACTCCATCTATTCCCTCCGATATTCCTTCTTCTTCTTCCAAGAATGAATTCTTGGATTTACCTCTTGCACTAGTCCACCTATCCCAAGGTCCTACAGACAGTCCTGCACTACCACTTGATCGCATCATCGAACGACTGGAAGCTATCCCTACTACTACTCAACTGACTGCATTGACAAATACTATGTCTCAAGACATCGAAGAAAAACTTAAGCAAAACTCAACTGAGCTTTGTCATCAAATGGCCGACATCACTACTGTCGCCGGTCATCTACATGGCGACTTGAGAAGAGAGATTCAAAAGCAATTAAAATCTATGTTCAAGGACATGTATGAGCGTTTTCATGATAGAGATAAAATATTTCTTAAAGTTCTTAATGAACACAAATAGACCGTGAAGACCCTTCAGTAGCAGAATGAGCAGTCTGTTAACTCACTGACCACTAAAGTTTTTGAGCTCAGCAATGGCTTATATTCATTTGAGTGCAGTAACGCCAACCGGGGTAAATATTCCATCTGGAGATCCGACGTATTTGAACAAAAACCTTCAAGGCACTCATATTGTAGGAGAAGAAAGGATATTCGCCTTTTTCACTCCCAATCTTGGCCCACGGGATTCTATTGAAAAAATTAGAAGGAAAAACGCTGAGCAACAAGAAGTTTCAAATCACAGAAGGGAAGCTGCGAAGAAATGGCTTGCTTTGGAAAAGTCAAGAAAGAGAAGAAAATAGTAAGCTTATTTTATCTATTTCTTGTTAGAATGTTTAAAAATCTGATGAATTGTGTAAAACTCTTTAATCATCAATAAATTTATCTTTTTAATCTAGCAATACAGTGGCTTACTGTATTTTAAGTCATATTAACATAGTGTCGCAATGCATTCTTAATTGTCATATGAAACTACTGGTTTTGTCATCATCAAATAAGGAGAGATTATTGGAGTCTGCATGATTTGTTTATTTGATTTGATGATGATAGATCTTAATGTATATTTATATCAATTAGTTTTTCTGTAAAGTCCTTCTTAATGATTCAATGTACAAGGACTTAGAGTTAAAAGATTAAACCTGTTAAGTTGATCTTTTTGAGTTGATATGAAGCATAGGCTTAATATGTATGTAAAGTTTAGTCTGACGAAGCTGTAAAGAAAATATGTTAGATCGCAGACTTAACTCTCCTATCGTAAAGCTTCAGAGAAAGCGTAAAGCTAATTTGTATATTGTAAAGCTTTAGACTCATCACAGAGCTGTGGCTTCTATCGTAAAGTGAACAGGATCATAAAGCCAAACAAAGCTCACTCAGCAAGGACTGAACATAGAGTGCTTCAGAGAATCGCAAGGCTAAAGTCAAATAGTAATGCACCTCCTAAATCGTTTAGCTACAGAAAGATTCGTAGAGTTCTTGACTTATCGTAAAGTCGTCTTTCGATCGAACGATCAACACTACGAGCTCCTATAATTGTAGAGCAATAAACCCTTATAAACTAACATGAAAGTACTACTGGGTGAATGTAATATCCTAAATATTTATAGAACATATAAATATGATATTGAATGACTAAAGTTATTTGTAAAGTTAATTTTGAGGACGAAATTCTTATAAGTAGGGATAAAGATAAAAGAAATTTATGATTTTATAGTCTGTAATAGACTAATTCAACCAATATGATTATGAGATCATCAATTAAGTTACGATAGAAGTACGAGATAACATCGACCCTTGTTCAGGCAGCCCCGAATTTTAATACCTCGAATATTTATGAGGCTTATAAATACGATCGTATATGGTTAGAGCTTAATTCAGTGACCCAAAACTATGTATTATGTGATTATTCGGGTATAACGATGAATTATATCTGAAAATATTTTCGAGGAAAACACAAAAAACGTTGTGCTTAGAAATTTTTCACCAACAAGCTTGGGGATATATCTGTAATAACAAGCTGCTTTGTCGTGCTTACGGTGACAAGCTATTTTGTCGTGCTTACGGTGACAAGCTGCTTTGTCGCGCTTACGGTGATAAGCCGTTTTGTCGTGCTTACGGTTACAAGCTGTATTGTCGAGCTTAGAAGATATTTTTAGTTGCAAGCTGCATTGTCGAGCTTAGAAGATATTTTTAGTTGCAAGCTGCATTGTCCAGCGTAGAAGATATTTTCAGTTGCAAGCTGCATTGTCCATCTTAGAAGATATTTTCAGTTTCAAGCTGCATTGTCGAGCTTAAAAGATATTTTCAGTTGCAAGCTGCATTGTCGAGCTTGTTAGATATTTTGGGGGAATATGCCAAGAATAGGCTAGGGCAAAATAGTAATAAGCCATGGTTGAGATGGGAAATGACCAAAATGCCGTAACTCTTGGTTTTTTTATAAATAGCAAGCCATTCTTTTCTAAATTTTTAAGAATTCACAAGTATTTCAAGAGCTTGAGAAGCTATTATAATCTTTAGAGAGAGTTCTTATGAGTTAAAGTGTTGAAGCCTCGCAAAGAAATAGTTAAAGCTTGCAACTTCCAGGGGTAATCATCTTAGTAGTTACAATGTTGGATTTCAGTTCGTAGTTATAGCTAATTATGCATTTTACAAGCAGTTATAATGCCCAAATTATTTTATGTATATAGTACAAAAGTCCTATTTACAAGCAATTATAATGTCTGATTTATTTCTCTTATAAAGTTAAAAATATATTTTTATAAGCAGTTACTATGTCCGATTTTCTTCAAAAATTTAGTAAGAATATTCATTTTATAAACAGTTATAATGCCTAAATTATTTCAAATATAATAACCGAATATTCATTTTATAAGCAGTTATAATGCTTAATTTATTTTAAATATAGTTGATAAATATTCATTTTATATGTAGTTATAATGCTGAAATTATTTGATGTATAGTAGAAGGAGTCTTATTTATAAGCGGTTATAATACCGAAATATAAATTAAACGATTTAATCGTTAAACGCTTATTTCTCTACATGAACTTATAATCGTGTAGGATTTATGACGAACGTTTAGACCATTATATTAACTATAAAAAGATATACGAGACAAGTCTTCTATTCTTTTAAACTATGTGCAAGTATTCTAACTCTTATGTGTTATTTTTATAAGTTATATATATATGGTTTATACGCTTTGTGTGACAACGTGATATAAACTATTGAATGAAAAGTTATTTGTAATATCAAATTGATATATGTGATATGTTAAGGCATGTTAAAGTTTATATGAAAGCATAAACTGTTTATGTGTTATTAGTTAGACTTGCTGAGCCGTAGTGCTCATTCTTGCGAATAAACCTTTATTTGCAGTTATGAAGATCATGAACGTAAAGAAGAAGCGTAGACTAGGTTTCATGTTTTAATTACTTGTTATTTGTATTAAGTCATAATGACTGTTGTAATACGAACAAACAAACCTTGTAACTGAATGTTCTATCAATGATATTATTTATTATCATGAAATGGTGTTATGTCTTTACTTTGACATAACTTAGAATTGTTAAAGATCTATTAATCTGAATGAGGGTATTGGTAATATGGACTGATCATGTTATGCCGATACTCTGAACTTCAAATAAATAGTAAAATATTAATACAATGTTGATAAAGAACTATACATCTGAGTGAGGGTATTGAATGATATTGGGAGTTCTGTAAGCATTGGGGTTACACTTAATGAGCGCCGGTAAGGTGCCACCTTTATCAGAATGTGCTCCTCGGTTCCAAGAACAATCTTATCATTAATAATGTGAATTTCAGATAGATAGGGAATATCGATATAAAGAGATATCTCTATAACTATATGTATTCAAGTGAGGGTATTGAATAATATGGTATGTTCTGTAAAGAAAAGGAATCTTATCACGGATAAAGATACAAACATTTATCGCCAGATTTTTCTGTTCCCAAGAACCATCCTATTATTAATGTTGTGAACCTTGGGTATATGGAAGTATAGAATGGTTAAATCATAAGGTTAAAAATTTGACCGATATATATATATAGATATATATATATATATATATATATATATATGGTATTATCCATATATACGAATGAACTACAAGTTGATACTTGTAGAAAGAATGAGATCGAGATCAAGTTAAGATCCATGGATGAAGATAAAAGAAATTTATGATCTTATAGTCTGTAATAGACTAATTCAACCAATATGATTATGGGATCATTAATGTTAAATCGCAAGATTTTTCTGTTCCCAAGAACCATCCTATTATTAATGTTGTGAACCTTGGGTATATGGAAGTATAGAATGGTTAAATCATAAGGTTAAAAATTTGACCGATATATATATATATATATATATATATATATATATATGGTATTATCCATATATACGAATGAACTACAAGTTGATACTTGTAGAAAGAATGAGATCGAGATCAAGTTAAGATCCAGGGATGAAGATAAAAGAAATTTATGATCTTATAGTCTGTAATAGACTAATTCAACCAATATGATTATGGGATCATTGGTTAAGTTACGATAGAAGTACGAGATATCGTCGACCCTTGTTCGGGCGACATCGCCCGAATTCGGGGGCGTGACATTTTGGTATCAAAGCCATACACACATGATGTGAAGAGCCCCAAGCTTTTTGCCGGTGACTCCCCGTTGAAGGGGATGCACCGAAGCCAGACTTTCCGTAGGGGACGTCGTGAATTCGGTGGCAAGTTGATAGGTATCATTGTGAGGTGTTGTCCGATTACGGATATGAGTCATATTTAGTATCAAAGCAACATGTTATAGTTTTGAGGTAACGAGTACCTTGGAGTATAATCTGATGGATTAAGAATTAATAGACTTGTGAAGAGTCCGTAGATAAGTAAAAGATATTGAATAAATCTTATTAAATCTTAATACATAAAAACATTATGTGAAAGAAATATATTGAATAAAGCTAAACTCTTTACGAGAATGGCTGTAGATAAATGGACTCTTAAGAATTCCCAAGGCAGTAATAAGATAAAATAAATCTTGGATATTTTTGTATGAAACTGTTTCATCTAAATGAAATGGTGTGCTTGGTATTATGTGTAGTTATAATATTACTACATAAAAACCAGAGAGAGTAAATAAGTAAACTCATAGAGAAATGTAAGTAGTATAGATTAAAGAAATTCATAAGATAGTTAAGAAATTAGTAGGGATTTCAATTGAAAACTTATGTTGTTAGCTGATTTGAACGACTCTCTTGAATGGGCAGGAGTTTAATATGCGTAAGTAAACCGATCTAACTACATTGTTGGTATGAATGATTCATGGTCAGTATTTTTAAAGCGGGTTACATACTGAATGAGATCATTTGGGGATAGTGTGGATGAGACGGGGAACTGATTCATTAGTGAAAGTAGTATGCACACAAGCCAATCATATTTGATATGATGTAGCATATACTTTGTAATCTAATAAGTTATATATGGAGATAGGTGAATGATCAACAAAAAATCTACCTCGTCTAGTAAAAGACGTGAATGTCCTATGTGATTCGATAAATGACAACTCAGTAGTCCTTGGCCAAGGCAGAATGAAATTAGAAAGAAGTTTCTAATTTGCATTATTTAGAGTTGTGCATTTGGAAATCGAAATACATATAATTAAATAAAATAAGACTTGACAGGAAATCCATATCTTATATTTAATTGGGACATTGTATGGTAGAAGGATTGAATTGTACGGTAACTATGCACTGAAAGGTTCATTTGTGATTAATGTTGAAATCTATATTATCTAGAAAGTCGTTGATCGCTAAGGGGCTTACCCTTATTGTAGAATAAATATTATTTATTTAAATAAATTAAATAATTTAATTTATTTATTTAAATATAATTAGAATTGTTCTAATTGATTTATTCACAACCGGTTTAATATGGAGAACCTAAAGGGTCACACCGCAAAAGGAAAAATATTTATTTAAGAAGTAAATGGCATAATTGTAATAATAAGTTAAGTGTATTTAATTTAGTCTATGGAGATAGAATAAATTAAATAGCTTAATATTTATTATTTAATATTTTAGAAATATTAAATATAAATTAATAAGAGGAGTCTTATTATTATTATTATTACTATTATTTAATTCCTAATAGGGATTGAGAATTAATTAATAGAAGTACTCTCACATGAATTCCTAATTGGATTAGGAGCATAATTAATTAAAGGAGTTTAATTATAATAGAAACCCTAATCCTAAATAGTTTAGGGAAGAGTTATTCCTACATCTATAAATAAGAGGAGTCTTATCATAGATTAGGGTTACACACTCTTACATTAGATTATGGAGAGTACTTGCAATTTCTATAGAGATAAAAACTAAGGTTTTGCCAACACCCAACTTCTTGAATACCTATTCTTCCTTGGTGGACCACCTCTAGAGACCAAACACTTGGGTGGCTAACGTTGATCAAAGGAAGGAATCTCATCGTGGAATTCGAGGAGAACACGAAGGACTAGGAGTTGAACTTGTACCCGAGGAAGCTTTGATCTACGAGGGTATAATTCTTATCCTCTTTCTCTTTCGTTTAATTGATAATTGAACACAAGGATAGATCATGGTGATGGTTTGTATTAAAATTTTTAAAATCCGTTTTATCACGCTTCCGCTTTATTTATGTAATTTGATTGCATGCTTGCGTTATATACAAACTTAACAGTGGTATCAGAGCCTAATCCTTGTGTTAATTATTGATTTTGATGATTCCATGTATGAATTGATATGCGATATGATCGGATTTTTGGTCTAGAAATTTTTTTCTGAATCTGCATCGCGGCCGCGTCGCTTCCAATTCATTCTGGAGCGCGGCCGTGCCCTAACCCAAAAAACGTTTCTAGGGGTGCAGTGCGGCCACGCCGCTCCTAGTTCAATTTGGAGCACGGCCGCGCCGGTATCCAGAGTTTGAATTTTTTTTTATTTTTTTCTTAATTAACATAAATGGGTTATTTAATTGATAAAAGTTTAAAATAAAGATGTTTATTTTATCTGGAATAGAATTTCAGATTGCTAAAATTAAAGGAGTTTAATTTGGATTTGGTTTTTGATTAAAATAAAAGAGTTTATTTTGTTTCAAAACTAAATATTAGCAAAACTTTTGCCCATTAATTGATATCAATGCATATATGAAATGATTTTATTATTCATAAGATGAATGTTATTTATTGATGCATATGGAGATATGTATGATAATAAATAGGGATTGATTATGGACTATTGACCAATGTGTGATTGGAATTATTTTAGAGGATGCTTGAATGAATGGGTTTTTATAAATGGGGTCTGCGTACGTCGTCTTCTCTAATTTTTCTTAATGTAAATTCTATCTGCCTCCTATGTACTTCCCCTTGACTGCTGATCAAGGTTTCTATTATAGTAAATAGTTCTTGTAATGGGATAAGTTAGAATTATTTTGAAGAATTAGAGACAAAGGAGCAAGGAGCGCTTGAAGACCTGTTTGTATTGGAGCCCGAGTTTAAATGTAATAGTTATATTTAAATTTAATTCTTGCACCCTAGGTTTGACCTTTTGGTTCACTTGGTGGCTCTAGTGAACCAAAGTAGAATAAAAGTCCATAATCAATCCGGGTAGAATATAGTATTCTATATGTGAATGCTTACTATATATATTATATATTATCCAACATGCTTTGCATGTAAAATAATATGAAGCGTATTTTATATATATATATATATATATATGTGTGTGTGCATGCGCGCTAAACAAGATGAGACTAATAATAATAAACCCCGCAAATAAATCATATTAAGTCCTAAACGTTCAAAGATATTCGGAATATCGAACGTCGCCTTCTAGCATGGTAAAGCAATAGAGCATTAAATGTTTAATATGAGTTTGTTGTGTCACCACAAGGCAAGTATTAAATATTTAAGATGTTGCTTTATCACATTTGATGCTTACTTAAGGAATTGAACATTACTGTTTTGTTGTGTCACCACAAGGACGATATTTTCTCTTCACATATATGGAAGTGCTAGGATGGACTTAACTTGGATAATTTTGATTCGGATGTGTCACCACTTGATCAAAATAATCTAAGAGGCAAAATACAAGGAGTTACATAGTGATGTAATTGACAATAGTTGTCTACCTATTTATTTATATATCGTTTGTTGTGTTACCACAAGGCTATATACATTTGAAATGTGATCCTTAATCTCACTGGCAAATCTTTAATTAGAATTGCCGAACTATATAATGAGGGTAATATAGTTTAATGAAAAAGTGAGAGATACCAATTTAAATAAAGACCTAATTTATTTTGATGATTAATAAAATGAATGTATGCTAAAATGTTGTCTATTTCACATGCAGAATTTAAAAATGTCAAACTCACTATCACTGCGTAGCATACTTGATGCTAACAAACTGACCGGACCAAATTATACGGACTTGTTAAGGAATCTGAGAATTGTTCTCACTGCTGAAAAGATTTCTTATGTCCTAAATTCGCCAGTCCCTGCAAATGTTGCAGAAACAACATCTGAGGAAGAGATTGCTACTTTCAGAAAGTGGCAAGATGATGCAATCTTGGCTCAATGTATCATGTTCGCATCCATGAGTAACGAGCTTCAGCGTCAGTATGAAACTATGGATGCTCCTACTATATTGCTGCACCTCAAAGAGTTGTATGGTGAGCAAAGTAGGACTGCTAGATATCAGATATCTAAGGAGCTCTTCCGATCTCGTATGACCGAGGGCACTGCCGTTGAGACTCATGTCCTTAAGATGATCAATTTGATTGGACAACTTGGACAGCTTGGGTTTGTGATGGATGGGGAGTTAAGTCAAGATTTGATCTAGCAGTCACTCCCGGACACCTTCTCACAATTTGTTGTGAATTTTCACATGAATAAGTTGGACGTCAGCTTGCCTGAGTCACTTAATATGCTGAAAACTGCTGAAGGTCACTTCTCATCCACTAAGAACCAAGTCTTACTAGTGGATGATTCTTCCAAGAAAAGGAAGAGGCCCAAGGTATCTCCTGAAAAGAAGAAAAACAAGAAGGCTAAGGGCAAGGTGAAGAGGAAGGATAAAAAGAAACCTGATCCAGATAGCAAAGGAATTTGCTACCATTGCAATAAGCCGGGACACTGGAAGAGGAACTACAAGGAGTATCTTGCGGACCAAAAGAAGCTTGGAGAAGCTTCGACTTCCGATCTAGGTTTGTTCATGATTGAAATTAATTTTTCTGAAAGTCAAAATTCTACTTGGGTATTGGATACCGGTTGTAGTTCTCACATATGTAATAATATGCAGGGACTAAGCAGAAGTAGAAAGCTGAACAAGGATGAAGTCGTCCTATGAGTGGGAAATGGAGCAAAGGTTGCTGCATTAGCTGTAGGAACTTATTGTTTAGCACTGACTACGGAAAAGTCCATTAGTTTAAATAATTGTTATTATGTTCCAACACTCATTAGAAACATTATTTCAATTTCTGTATTGGATATGGATGGTTTTAAAATTATAATAAAGAACAAAAGTTATTCTATTTATAATAAAAATGTTTTATATGGTGTTGGCAATTTACTGAATGGACTTTACATACTTGACTTGCATGAAAATATACTTCAAATTGAACAAACTAAGAAAAGAAAAAGAGATGATGTTAATTATACCTTTATGTGGCACTGTAGACTTGGTCACTTCAATGAAACAAGATTAACCAAGTTGCATAAAGATAGGCTTTTAGAGCTATCTGATTACGAATCATATCCAACTTGTGAATCTTGTCTCATGGGTAAGATGATTAAATCCCCTTTTAGTGGAAAAGGAGAAAGAGTTACAGAGTTGTTAGCGTTGGTACACACAGACGTATGTGGACCTATGACAACGAATGCACGAGGAGGGTATTCTTATTTTATTACTTTCACTGATGATCGGATCGGAGTGAAGTAGAGAAGCAAACTAGTAAGAGTATTAAGATTCTTCAATCGGATCGAGGAGGGGAATACTTAACCAATGAGTTTCTCAATTGTCTCAAAGAAAATGGTATAATCTCACAATGGACTCCACCAGGGATGCCACAGTTGAATGGTGTATCTGAAAGGAGAAATCGAACATTATTGGACATGGTTCGTTCTATGATGAGTTTTACCGACCTTCCAGTATCCTTCTGGGTTATGCCCTAGAATCGGCTGCATACCTACTTAACAAGGTACCTACCAAATCCGTCCCAAAGACTTCATATGAGTTATGGACAGGGAGGAAACCAAATCTTAAGCATGTTAAGAGTTGAGGTTGTCCAACTTATGTCAAAAGGTTTGAGCATGATAAGCTGAAGACTAGATCTGACAAATGTAGATTCGTGGGATACCCTAAAGAAACATCAGGGTATTATTTCTATCATCCTACTGATCAAAAGGTGTTTGTTGCAAAACATGCTGCCTTCTTGGAAAAGGAGTTTATCCTTGAAGGGGTCAGTGGGAGTAAGATATATCTTGAAGAAATTCAAGAACCACAAAATACTACGGATCAAAGTCAGGTACCTGACCAAGTAGAAGAACCTACTGTACCACAACCTATTCGTAAATCTCGAAGAGTACCAAAGATACCTGATAGGTATGGATTCATCATAGAGGGTGATGATGAGGTACGCATCATAGATGATGATGATCCATTGACTTACGAAGAGGCTATGAGTAGTAAAGACTCAGAGAAATGGCTAGAAGCCATGAAATCCGAAATGGACTCCATGTATGAAAACCAAGTATGGACTTTGGTTTCACCACCTGAGGGCATTAAGCCTATTGGGTGTAAATGGGTCTTTAAGAGAAAGACTAGAGTGGATGGCAAGGTAGAGACCTATAAGGCCCGACTGGTTGCAAAAGGTTTCAAACAAAGACAAGGTTTGACGCCCCCAAATCTGGGTCACCTGAGCCACAGACCAAGTTCATCACTATCTAATACAAGCATGATACAATCGATAACTTATAACGGAATAAAGGAATATTTACATTGATATAATATAAATAATCCTGTCCCAAGTCTCGAAACCAAGACTACTGCAAAACATAATATAATATATAAGGGTAAATATGTCTTAATACACAACGTCAATTAATAAGTCTTAATACAAACGGTAATTCTAGAACAACAAAATACAACTAATCAGTAGCTTTCCCCTTTCCCTTATCTTTTCCTGAGCTCTCGCCACGTGCTGCACTAACTGAAATGTTTTAAAGAAAGCAAGGGTGAGCAACAAATTTGCCCCGCAAGTATAATAGCAATGAATAATCACGTGAATGACTTTAGCTCACAGGAGTAAAATTTTAGCTAACTCAAGAAAATAAACAACTTCTTTTACCACCGTTATAGTGGTTGCTATGAACCGAAGGATTTTTGAAGTATCCAAGGATTTCAAAGTTTCCCAAAGAAAGGGACTAATCAATACTGAGTGAGCACTAAGGCACCGAACTCTATCTAGAATTACTGGAAATTCATTCGATAATCCAAAAAACTGGTACAATAGGTGATCAGCCTAAGGTACCTGGCGTTATGCATAAGCCTTACATTTTTCCATTTACGTGCGTGTCGGTTCCCCGACGTTTATACAATTTCCCCTACTGTGAGGGTTGTTCTTCTCAGCTTTACATAGGAGTCCGGACCAAAACAATTTGATCGGACAGCTTTACTTAACAACAATAATAGTCGGAGGACTTAACCTCACTTCAATAAACAAATCAATAAGTGTCTAGCTGAAGCAATTAGCTTTGACATAACTTTCAAACAATTTATGGAATAAAGAACTTTAAGGTACAACAACATGCATAATAGCATCAATAATATCTTGAATGAATAACAATTCATAACCTTTGGAATCACACAATGTATAACATTGCATGAAATGGGCTTTCATTGCAATACTTGAATAAAAGTATGAATACTAGCACAATAATTGCTAAATCGATAAGTAACTTGAACGGAGTCAAGAAACTCAATAGCTTGGTCAATAAATAATATTTTCTCGAATATAATTTTGAGTAGGGTAAGTAAACTTGCACAATAATAACTTGAATAAGATAGGAGACTTGTTCGATAGGTAAATGAGTTAAGTTAGAAAACTTGCACAATCAATAATTAAATTGAGTGAAGATAGAAAACTTGTATTAATATATAATACTTGTTCGATATATAAATTAAACAAGAATTCGAAACTTGCCCAATAAATAAATTGAGTAAGGAAAACTCGCACAATTAAATAAGGGTTGATTAAGGAACTTGCCTTGCGTGTGCATTAAAATCTTGACGTTAATCGTCCTTCAAAAATAATACCCTACAGTTCATTAAAATCGTCATAAATATTAGTCACATAAGGACTAGGTTCAATACAGTCATCACATCATCAAAATACATTGATTGCCACTACGAGTACCCAGTCGGGGGTCTCGCTAAACGAGAATTGTAATTCGGTTAATGATTTCCGCTTTATAAATTAACTAAGTCTTTAACGATTAATAGGGTACAATTAATAAGCGTCTCTAATCATTTTGTATAAAAATATAAGTTTTAGACTCGCGAAAAAAATTTTTGGTCCGACCCGACCCGGTCCAGCCTGACCCGACTCGGACCAGGCACGGAACAGTGCCATGTAGTAGCAGTTCTGCAGTTCCTGCAGAACCGCGAACTGTCAGACCTTCGCCCGCTCCAGCCTCCATATCTCCCACTATACTCGATCAATTTGGTCCGTTACGGACTTTATGGATTCCTAAGACACGAGGCTACAACATATCAAAAATGCAGGATGGCCCATAAACATTAACACAGCCAAATCCTAAGCCAAAGCACAACATTGATACTCTGTTTTTTGCAGTCATGATACATTTCACTAAAACCTTCACTGTAACTTCATTTTAGCATCTTTTTGGTTTATTCCAACCAGGTTTTCTTCACAACTCATGGAAGTACAATATTATAACAACAAACAATCAAAATAATTACATCATCAAGGCTTTACAGTCTTCTAAATAGTCTGAAGGTCCAAAAGTCCAAAAATATCCATAGTTCATCCTTTAAGCCAAGGTTCGGATTTCTCTTTATTTTTGTTCCACTTTGAGGGTGTTAATGGTTTATATAGCTTCTTAATAACCTCCATGATAGATTCAACACAGCCAATAACAACAATATTCAACAAAATCCAACCCGCAAGCATGTAAGCTTATAAAACTCATGAAAGCTTCAATGGAGAAGAAATGGGTTGTGGTTTGATTACCTTTTTGTTGCTAGCTTCGTGTAGGTTGAGATGGTTGCTAAAGTGCTCCTCTCCTTCCTCTTGTTGCTCTTCTCTCCCTTCTCCTCCTTCCTTGCTTTTCTTCTTCTTCCTGAACACTTCTTCTTTTCTTTCTTCTATTTCCTTTTCTCTCTCTCTATGTTACTATCTCTTTCTCTCTTCTGCAGAACACTCCTTGCTTAGCAATGGAAAATGAGCTGATGGTTTTAATGAGAAGAGGAAGGAATGGATGGGAGGATAAGGTGGCTTCGGGAGGATGGGGAATGAATTGGGAGAGCAAATTTGCTAACCCGAGCTTCTTGGAATCAATATTAAGGAGGATGTTTGCCATTATTTGCTTTCCAATGTTTGGTGTACTGTAACTGTCTATCCCCCTCATCTGATTGGCTAATTCAATTAATGCTCTCTCCTAATTGGTTGAGGCTTAATTGCCTCTCCAGTTAATTCGAATACATAGATAAATATACCCGAATACTCCCATTTTTGTACCAAATTTGGTAAATAATCCTACCCAAAATTAAAATAGGTATTCCCATAAATTATTGGGATGCATAAAAATATTTATCATGGGATTTGTCCATTTATTTAGAACACCTATACAACACATTTCGAATACGGATTAAATTACGCAGCAGCTCGAATAAAATTCCCGCCGCTTGAAAAAATTATTTCTTCGCATACACGCCATAACAAAATTAATAGAAATTGAAAGAGATGCAAAAATATTTGGACGTGAATAGTGCTCGTGAATAGTGCCTCGGGAAACGTGCCTTGTGAATAGTGATTTTACGAATTTTCGCAAAATTGATTTATTCACTCCAATGACACAACAACACATAAAATTTAACACATGCACATTTTCTAGGCTGCAACACAACTCTAAGCACGTAACACAAATAAATATAAATAAAAATAAAAATTCATTTTATTCATACATAACTCGGGTTACAAGGAAATCTAAAATTTCTGATCGTTACATTCTCCCCCCTTATAAGGATTCTGTCCCCAGAATCACCGTACAAGGTTAAACAAAAAGTCGAGGGTAATTCTCCTTCATCTTATCTTCCAATTCCCATGTAGCCTCTTCGGCATTGTGGTTTCGCCAAACTACTTTTATAGAAGATATAACCTTATTTCTTAATACGTGCTATTTCCTATCAATTATTTGAATAGGAATTTCTTCGTACGTAAGATCCTTCTCTATTTGAACGGGCTCATAGGATATCACGTGCTTGTAATTGGGCTTGTATGGTCGTAACATTGAAACGTGGAATACATTGTGGACATGCTCCAGTTCAGGAGGCAAGGCTACCTCATACGTCACTTCACCCACTCTTCTCAATACTTCGAACGGTCCTACGAACCTTGGGCTCAACTTTCCCTTCTTCCCAAAATGTATCTTCCCTTTTCAGGGAGACACTTTCAGAAACACGTAGCTGCCGACATCGAAGTCTCTCGTCTGGCGATGTTGATCTGCATACTTCTTTTGTCGGTCTTGGGCTGTAACTAGTCTTGCCCTGATCACCTTGACCACTTCAGCTGTCTGCTGCACCAACTCTGGTCCTAGTAGTCGTCATTCGCCGACCTCATCCTAACTTAACGATGTTCTGCACTTCCTTCCGTAGAGGGCTTCATACGGCGGCATACCGATACTTGCATGATAGCTATTGTTATAAGCGAATTCCACGAGTGGTAAGTGGTCATCCCAATTCCCTTTGAAATCCATCACACAAGCTCTAAGCATATCTTCCAGTGTCTGTATTGTGCGCTCGCTCTGTCCGTCAGTTTGAGGATGGTAAGTAGTACTTAATCACAACTGCGTTCCCATTCTCTCTTGCAAGCTCTTCCAAAAATTTGACGTGAAGCGCAGATCTCGATCTGAGACAATTGACACTGGCACTCCATGTCGCGAAATAATTTCCTTTATGCACAACTTGGCTAACTGGTTTAAACTGAATCGGATTTTTATCGGTAGAAAGTGTGCTGATTTTGTCAATCGGTCTACGATAACCCAAATGGTATCACAACCCTTTTGTGTAATTGGAAGTCCCACCACGAAGTCCATAGTGATATGCTCTCATTTCCACTCTGGTATATTCAGTGGTTGAAGTAACCCACTCGGTCTCTGATGTTCTGCTTTGACTTGCTGACAGGTGAGACACTTACTGACGTACCCTGCTACGTCTCACTTCATGTTGGCCCACCAAAAATATTGACGAAGATTCCGGTACATTTTCGTGCTTCCTGGGTGGACAGAATATGCTGAATTATGTGCTTCATGCAAAATTTCTTCTCTTAATTCAGTCACGGCTGGCACCCACACTCGCTCTTCGTATCTTAAGATACAATCCTTATCCATCCGGAATTTCTCTTCCTCATTTTTTGCGATCCTCTCCCATATTCTTTCACACTCTTCATCCTTTTCTTGTGATTCTTTCACTTTGTCGAGTAATGTCGGACGAGCTTCAATTTTGAATAACTTCTCTGCTGCCTCTGTCGGACTTTTTATTTTGATCTCTAGTCTCGCCATTTCCCGTATTAGCTCCTCATGAGTAGTCATCATAAATAATTTCTCGTTCCCCTTTCTACTCAATATGTCTGCTACTACATTTGCCTTCCCTAGGTGATAAAGAATTTCGCAGTCGTAATCCTTGATTAATTCCAACCACCTCCCTGTCGCATGTTTAGCTCCTTTTGTGTGAAAATATATTTCAGACTCTTATGGTCCATGTATATCTCACATTTCTCCCCATAAAGGTAATGTCTACAAATCTTCAATGCCAAAACAACAGTTGCTAGTTCCAGGTCATGGGTAGGGTATCGCTTCTCATAGTCCTTCAACTGCCGTGATGGATACGCAATGACCTTGCTGTGTTGCATTAACACACAACCAAGACCCTTGTGTGATGCATCACTATACACTACAAAACCTCTCGTATCATCTGGCAAGGACAATACAGGCGCCTCGCTTAACCTATTCTTCAACTCCTAAAAACTGTCTTCGCACTTTTCAGACAACACAAACTTCACTGTCTTCCTCGTTAGATTGGTCAACGGGGTTCCTATCTTAGAAAAATCTTGGATAAACCTCCGATAGTACCCGGCTAACCTTAAGAAACTTCGTACTTTTGTCGGCGTCTTCGGTTGTTCCCAGTTACTAACTGCCTCCAACTTCGTAGGGTCTACTGAGATACCGTTTTTGTCGATCATATGCCCTAAAAATTGCAACTTTTCCATCCAGAATTCGCACTTGGAAAATTTCGCGTATAACTTTTCCCTTCTCAGTGTCTCCAGTACTTCGTTCAGATGATCGGCGTGCTCTTTTTCGGTCTTTGAATAAATCAAAATGTCATTGATGAAAGCTACTATGAACTTATCTAAGTACGACTTCAGAATTCGGTTCATCAAGTCCATGAATGCTGCCGGCGCGTTAGTCAAACCGAAAGACATCACCAAAAGCTCGTAGTGACCATATCTTGTCCGAAATGCAGTTTTAGGTACATCTTCCTTCCTTACTTTTAGCTGATGATATCCGGTCCTCAAATCTATCTTCGAGAAGTGTCTGGCTCCCTTTAGTTGATCGAACAGGTCGTCGATTCTTGGCAATGGGTACTTATTCTTGATCGTTGCTTTGTTCAGCTCCCAGTAGTCGATGCAGAGTCTCATCGATCTGTCCTTCTTCTTGACAAACAAAACTGGTGCTCCCCATGGGGACACACTTGGCTGAATATACCCATTGTCCAGCAGTTCTTGAAGTTGTATCAACAATTCCTTCATCTCTACTGGCGCCATACGATACGGAGCCTTCGAAATTAGTGCAGTCCCCGGCACTAAGTCTATCGCAAATTCAATTTCCCTGTCTGGTGGAAGACCGGGTAAATCGCTTGGAAACACATCTGGAAACTCTCTCACTACAGGTATATTTTTAATATCCACACCTTCTTTCTTCGTATCTAGAATATAGGCTAAATAGCCTACACATCCTTTCTTTAACAACTTCCGAGCCTGCATCGTCGTAAGACGATAAGAGCTTCTCAACGATGCACTGCCATTAAACACTACCCTCAACCGATTTGGGGTCCGAAGGCTCACACTTTTCTTCTGACAGTCAATAATCACCGCATGATTATACCTGACACCACGTCCTTAGTAATCACTGCATCCCGGACGGTCATGTTGAATGTTCGGGCAGGGTGCGGTTCGGCGGAGTCGGACCTGTTAGGTTTGTATATAGCGCGAACATGCAATCAAATTACATAAATAGAGCGGAAGAGCGATAAAACGGATTTTAAAATTTTATACAAACCATCACCATGATCGATCAATGTGCTCAATTAACGATATAAACGAAAGAGAAAGAGAATAAGAATTATTCCCTCGTAGAACAAAGCTTCCTCGGGTACAAGTTCAACTCCTAGTCCTTCGTGTTCTCCTCGAATGCTACGGTGTGATTCCTTCCTTTGATCAACGTTAGCCACCCAAGTGTTTGGCCTCTAGAGGTGATCCACCAAGGAAGAACAAGTATTCAAGAAGTTGGGTATTTGGCAAAACCCTAGTTTCTATCTCTATAGAAATTGTAAGTACTCTCCACAATCTAATGCAAGAGTGTGTAACCCTAATCTATGATAAGACCCCTCTTATTTATAGATGTAGGAATAACCCTTCCCTAAACTATTTAGGATTAGGGTTTGTATTATAATTAAACTCCTTTAATTAATAATGTTCCTAATCCAATTAGGAATCCATGGGAGAGTACTTCTATTAATTAATTCCCAATCTCTATTAGGAATTAAATAATAGTAATAGTAATAATAATAATAAGACTCCTCTTATTAATTTATATTTAATATTTCCAAAATATTAAATAATAAATATTAAGCTATTTAATTTATTCTATCTCCATAGAGTAAATTAAATACACTTAACTTATTATTACAATTATGCCATTTACTTCTTAAATAAATATTTTTCTTTTGCGGTGTGACCCTTTAGGTTCTCCATATTAAACCGGTTGTGAATAAATCAATTAGAACAATTCTAATCTTATTTAAATAAATAAATTAAACTATTTAATTCATTTTAAAAATAAAATAATATTTATTCTACAATAAGGGTAAGCCCCCTTAGCGATCAACGACTTTCCAGATAATATAGATTTCAACATCAATCATAAAAGAACCTTTGAGTAAATAGTTACCGTACAATTCAATCCTTCTACCATACAATGTCCCAATTAAATATAAGACATGGATTTACTGTCAAGTCTTATTTTATTTAATTATATGTATTTCGATTCCCAAATGCACAACTCTAATTAATGCAAATTAGAAACTCCTTTCTAATTTCATTCTGCCTTGGCCAAGGACTACTGAGTTATCATTTATCGAATCACATAGGACATACACATCTTTTACTAGACGAGGTAGATTCTTTGTTGATCATTCACCTATCTCCATGTATAAACTAATTATACCCAATCATACCCTTCGATATACCCACAAGGTCTTAAGGGACATGTCAAAGTAATAACTCATCATACACAAGATACTATGATGATCTCAAGTCCAAGGATCACTTGTACTACTATCACTAGAGGAATTCCTATTGACAGGCGAGTAAAACTCCATTAGGTATTCCTTAGCGAGCCACGTTCAGTGAACTTATTCTCCAATAAGCACCTACATACTTGCTTTAGTGTCTCCACACAAATGATTATGAGATCAATCATCCTCTTCCTAAGAGCAAGCAACGTATGTACTAATCTATCCGGATTCACTAATCCCCAATTTAGTAATCCAACGATTAGGAACAATTTTAGTTTGTGAGCTATCTAGAATTTAGATCTCATTAGCATGATCACCATCATGATTCTAAAAGCATTGCTCAAAACTATGGGTTTATCACATTTAATATAACAGCACTATGTAGATAATATAAAATGCCTTTTGAGAAAATCAATTCTTTATTAATAAATGAATAAGATTACAAAGTATATGCTACATCATATCAAATATGATTGGCTTGTGTGCATACTACTTTCAGGACCTCCAATCATCAGTTTGCTGCCTCCTCCTCGGTTGCCGCTTCCACCACTGCTTCCTTTCTTCGGGCAGTCTCTGAACTGATGCTCCATTGATCCACAAGAATAGCATCCACGGTTCTTCTTTGGGTTTGGGGAATGCGGTGCTATATGCCCTTCCTGGTTGCAGTTGTAGCAGACATTACGTCCCTTCCAGCACTCATCCTTGTGATTTTCCCACATTTCGAACACGCTTCAATCTTCTTCTTAAATCCTCCCTGATTATTTCCTGTCTGATTTGTGTTGGTTTTGTTGTTATTGTTGTTACCGCCGTCCCATTTTCTCTTTCTTGAATTACTTCCACCGTTACTGCCACCACCACGGTAGTCTCCTCCACTATTCTTATTCTTCTTGTGTTGATTTAGGGCCTCAATCCCTCTTTCGACGATGATGGCTTTTTCTAGTAGCGTACTAAAAGTCTCAATCTGGAGAACGACTACCTTATTATACAACCTCGGTTTCAGCCCTTGTTCGAACCTTTGCGTCTTCAGCTCTTCAGTACTTACTTGAATCGGTGCAAAACGCGCAAGTTCATTGAATTTGGTGGCGTATTGAGCCACCGACATGTCTCCCTGCTTCAGCTCTAGGAATTTCACCACCATTTGCTTTTCCATGCTCTTTGGAAAATAATTCTCGAAAAATAATTCCTTGAACTTGTCCCTGTTAGGTTTGTATAACGCAATCATGCAATCAAAATTACATAAATAGAGCGGAAGCGCAATAAAACGGATTTATAATTTTTCATACAAACCATCAACATGATCATCCTTTTGATCAATTATCAATTAAACGAAAGAGATAGAGATATATAATTATACCCTCGTGAATCAAAGCTTCCTCAGGTATAAGTTCACCTCCAATTCCTTCGCGTTCTCCTTGAATTCTACTGATTAATTCCTTCTTTTGATTAACGTTAGCCACCCAAGTGTTTGGCCTCTAAAGGTGATCTACCAAGGAATAATAGTTGTTCAAGAAAATGGGTGTTGGCAAAACCCTAGTTTCTATCTCTATAGAAATTACAAGTACTCTCTCTCTCTCCAATTCTTATGGAAGAGTGTGTAACCCTAATCTATGATAAGACTCCTCTTATTTATAGATGTAGGAATAACCCTTCCCTAAACTATTTAGGATTAGGGTTTCTATTATAATTAATCTCCTTTAATTAATTATGCTCCTAATCTAATTAGGAATTCGTGAGAGAGTACTTCTATTAATTAATTTCCAATCCCTATTAGGAATTAAATAATAGTAATAGTAATAATAATAATAAGACTCCTCTTATTAATTTATATTTAATATTTCCAAAATATTAAATAATAAATATTAAGCTATTTAATTTATTCTATCTCCATAGACTAAATTAAATACACATAACTTATTATTACAATTATGCCATTTACTTCTTAAATAAATATTTTTCTTTTGCGGTGTGACCCTTTAGGTTCTCCATATTAAACCGGTTGTGAATAAATCAATTAGAACAATTCTAATCTTATTTAAATAAATAAATTAAACTATTTAATTTATTTAAATAAATAATATTTATTCTACAATAAGGGTAAGTGCCCTTAGCGATCAACGACTTTCCAGATAATATAGATTTCAACATTAATCACAAAAGAACCTTTCAGTGCATAGTTATCGTACAATTCAATCCTTCTACCATACAATGTCCGAATTAAATATAAGACATGAAATTACTGTCAAGTCTCATTTTATTTAATTATATGCATTTTGATTCTCCAATGAACAACTCTGATAATGCAAATTATAAATTCCTTTCTAATTTCATTTTACTTTAGCCAAATACTTTTGAGTCGTCATTTATCGAATCACATAGGATATTCTCTCCTTTTACTAGAAGTGGTAGATTCTTTGTTGATCATTCACCTATCTCCATATATAACTTATTATACCCAATCATACCCTTTGATATACCCTAAAGGTCTTAAGGGACATGTCAAAGTATAACTCATCATACACAAGATACTATGATGATCTCAAGTCCATGGATCACTTGTACTACTATCACTAGAGGAATTCCTATTGACAGGCGAGTAAAACCCTATTAGGTATTCCTTAGCGAGCCACGTTCAGTGAACTTATTCTCTAATAAGCACCTACATACTTGCTTTAGTGTCTCCACACAAATGATTATGAGATCAATCATCCTCTTTATAAGAGCAAGCAACGTATGTACTAATCTACCCGGATTCACTAATCCCCTTTTTAGTAAACCATCGATTTGGAACGATTTTAGTTTGTGAGCTATCTTGAATTTAGATCTCATTAGCATGATCACCATCATGATTCTAAAAGCATTGCTCAAAACTATGGGTTTATCACATTTGATATAACAACACCATGTAGATAAAGTAAAATGCCTTTAACAAACGAATAAGATTACAAAGTATATGCTACATCATATCAAATATGATTGGCTTGTGTGCATACTACTTTCAATCTCTCACTTGCACTAAAGTCAATCGTCATGGTATCTAATACCCTTCTTCTCTAAGTGACGATCATCCTGCTATTGGATAAAGCTTCAGTAGATGGATATGCAATGTTGTTCTCGAGAGTCCACTATCTCTATAGTGACTTTTCCTATTTCAATGATTCCACTAATCAAATAAAAGTGCCGCAACACTTGTTTGAATCCAAGATGAGACTTAAGAACTATTCCTAGTTTTGTAATGAACTTTTCATCCAAACAATCAACTTGCAGCTTCATTTACAACTATGTACTTTGTCTTTGTTACTAAACCAGCAACTCTTTGTTGTTTGGAACTTTTCCAATTCACTGCACCACCTTTCAAGGTAACGATTTACCTTAAAGTGGATTTGTTATCGTCTTGGTCAGTCTGGAAAACTTGAGTCTGTTTAGCCCTCTAGTTTTAATTTAGACCTACCATGAATCATGATCACATCTTCAGTACCGGTTAAGTACTTAAAGATGTTTATCACTGTCTTATAGTGATCATCTCCAGAATATGACTGATCAACATCAAGTCTTGTATATTCATTGTATACATGATAGTAATTCATGCGATCTCTCTTTCAATTGGGGATAATTTTAGAGAGATACACTCCATAGCTCATCATCATGAGACCTCTCTTGGAGATTGCCATGCTAAACGCCTTTAGCATCAAATGAATATACGTTCCTTGGGTCAAGCCGAACATCCTTTTAAATCTATCTATATAGATTTATATCCCCAATTTATAGGATGCTCCTCCCAAGTCATTCATGGAGGAATATTTAGAAAATTTTATCTTTACTGATTGTAGCATTGGTGTGTTATTCCTTATCAGTAGTATATCAACATATAATACCAAAATGTCACAGCGCTCCCACTAACCCTTTTGTACACACAAGGTTCATTCTCATTTTTGATAAAATCAAACTCTTTTGATTGTCTCATCAAAATAAATGTTCCATCTTTGAGAAGCTTACTTCAATCCATAAATGGATTGTTGCAGTTATATACATGATTTGCTTCAACCTTTGAAACAAATTCCTCTGGCTGTTGTAACAGACGAGTTTAATTGCGAGTTTAATTGCGTTGTGATTCTGGGGACAGAATCCTTTTAAGGAGGGAAAGATGTAACGAATGCGATTTTTGAGAATTAATAAAAATATTTATTGAGTTGTATAAATATTTTTGTTAATTTATTGAGTTAATAGATGATTTATTAAGCTATTGTGAAATAAGTTTATGTTGAGTTAATTGTGTTAATTGTTACTTGAATATGATTTGTGATGATTATTCTAATTTAATTTAATAATTAAATTAGATGATGAAAAGAATTATTTGAATAAATGATTTGTGTTAATAAATAATTTATTTGAATAATATAATTTATTTGGTGTTTTTGTTAAATAAAATTATTATTTGAGTTAGTTATATTTAATTGAATTTATTTAATAATAATAAGTTTCAATTAAATTAAATGTGTGACATTTAAAACTATATGTTATAATGGTTTTATTAAAATAAATGAAATGAGTTTTAATTTAGTTTTTCCAAACTAGGCCTTATGACCTTTGGTTGGAAAAAATGAGTTATTTTAATTGTGTTTTACCAAACAAGACATAAGAATAATGGGTTATTTTTATTAGTGTTTACCAAACAAAGCCTTATGGCTTTTGAAAATCTTAACTGATGATTCAATTTAAGGATTATACGTTATTATTATTTAAAAACAACAGTTTTTATTTTTTTTAAAATCATCAGTTTTTATTTTGTAAAAGTACGTCAGTTGAAAGAAAAGAAAAGAGAAGAACAGAGAGAAAAGAGAAAGAAGAGAGTTTTGAGAAAAGAGAGAGTTCTGTGAAATTTGAGAAAGAAGAGAGTTTGAGAATTTTGAAAAAAAGATATTGAAGGTAGAAGTTCAAGCTAGGAGAGTGTTAATCAAGCTTCTCTTTTAATCAAATAGAAGGTATAATACTCTTCTCTGTATTTTAATATTTGGTTCTCTGTAAAAATATTCATTGGCTTAATATGTGATTATTTTTGTTATAATTGATAGCTATGTGAATTAGATGATTACGTGATGTTTATATGATGATTAAAACTCTATTTGAAGGTTTTAATTCATGAAAATATATTTTAGAATTTAATTTTAGTTTTACAGAGCTTTGTTTTATGAAAATGGCAAAAACATAGTTATTTTATAAAACAGTGGAATTTCTTGCTTAAATTGGTTTAATTTGTGTTCTATAATTGTTAAATTGATTAGAAACATGTTGGGTAATTGTTTTCTAGCATATATGATGTCTGGGTATATTTAGTTTGTGTACTGGATGGTAGAATTCGGAAAATTTGGCCAAAAATTGGCCTAAGTTTTCACTGGTTCGCGACTGTAGGAGATGACAGTCGAGTCTCTCGCCCCGGCGAGAGAAATGAACTGTAAATTCTCGCCCCGGCGAGAGCTCGCCCCGGCGAGAAATTTACAAAGGGAATCCTCGCCCCGACGAGAATCTCGCCCCGGCGAGAATCTCGCCCCGGCGAGAGTTTTTGTATAGGATTTCCTCGCCCCGGCGAGGGAACAGTATAAAAAAATATATTTTTTAAAAAAAAAATTATTAAATTGTTTTGATTGTTTTTGCTAAGGTGTTTCATGCATATATACTTAAGACCTGTTAAATATATATATATATATATATATATATATATATATATATATATTAAGTGATTGCCATGATAATTATTTAGTTAGCATTTGTTGTCCAATGTATGCTAAATGAGATACTATAATTATGTAAAAGGAACCTAAAGTGATTATAAATTTTGTAACTAATTTATGTTACCATTTTATAATTAATTGTATAGGTTGATTTAAGGATCGTGAATTATTTAATTTGTAATCTACGCTTGAGGCAAGTTTTCTTTCTTTAAACTTGTTAAATTATTACAGAAAGTTATTTATTTCTTAAGCTTGTTATTATTTCAACAAGTTTACTTCCTTTGAGTGAATTAATTAACCTTAGCTTATTGTTATTCAAGCAAGGCTGATATCATGTTGAGTAATTATATTTTGTTCCAGATATTATTTATTCAGTTATTGATTATCATTCAAACTTCGAATATAAACTTTATTGAAGAACTAGACTAGCAAACCATTATTGATTCAGCTAGTCCTTAGTTGATGAGCGTTTAAAAAAAAACTTAGATTATCTAAACTTGTTCCAAGCCAAGTTCCTTTTGGTAAGGACTCTTATAATAAACTGAGATGAACAACCCTAACATAGGGGATTATTACGCTTAGCGTTAAAATGGTTGTGCACAATACATTGTACAAAGGGCTGATCCCCCTGAGTACGAGATGAAGGTCCATTTATAGTCTTTAAGACTGTTAAAGGTTACGGTAAAAAAAAAATACTTGTTAACCTAGGACATAGTTCGAGGTCTTGAGACCCTCAGATATATTCAAACTTTGATTACTTATTGATTAACTTCAGAAAATCATTGCTTCTCATTTGAACTCTTTTTCAATTAAAAGTTATTGTTATCATTCTTATGGGCAATTGTTTGCTCACTCTTGCACTAAACATTTCAGCTAAGCCCGAGAAGCAGGACGAGCCGTCCACCAGTAAGGGCAAGGGCAAGATGCAGAAATAGTTCTAGATTTATTATTTAATTGATGAACATTTGTACCAGACTTGTTTTAAACTATATTTTTATTCCGCATTTGATGTATTAAGGTTATGGTGACCTGGGATTTTAATTATTGATGTAACCCGGTTTGGGAGATGATTAATTAAGTTTATTTTAATTGCTTAATTATGGGTAGTTAGATGTGAATGAATGGGATAGTGAACACCAAATCAGGGGGAATTGAGTACCCAGATTTGGGGGTGTCACAGCTGTATCATATATACATTCTCCTCAAGTGTTCATGGAGGAAGGACGTCTCCACATCCATTTTCCAGATTTCGTAATAAGCTGTAATCGCAAGTAAAATCCAAATGGACTTGAGCATTACTCGGTAATAAGGTTTTATCTCAGTCAACTCCTTGACTTGAAAAACCTTTTAAATATGTCTGGTCTTATAGGTCTTCACCTTGCCATTTGCTCCAGTCTTTCTCTTTAAGACCCATATTCACCCTCTAGGCACTATGCCCTTTTGTGGAGTAACTAGAGTCTATACTTGGTTCTCTTATATGGAGTTTTGGATTTCCTGGCCATCTGCCATTTCTCTGAGTGTCTACTACTCACAGCCTCATCGTATATAACTGGATCATCATCCTCTATGATGCGTACCTCATCATCATCCTCTATGATGAATCCATACCTCCCAGGTATCTTCGGTACTCTTCTAGATTTATGATTCGGTTGTGGTACAATAGGTCTATCTACAGGTTCCTCGGTTCGACTTAAAGTGCTTTGTGGTTCTTGAACTCCTTCAAGATCTATTACCCTCCCACTAGCTCCTTCAATGATAAACACCTTTATCTAAGAAGGCAACGTGTAGGATTATAGTAATAATACCCTAAACTTTCTTTAGGATATCCCACAAAACTGCACTTGTAAGATTTTGTCCCAAACTTATCTTTGAAACCTTTTCACATAAGCTGGACAACCCCTTATCTTAACATACTTAATAGTAGGAATCCTGCCTATCCATAACCTTTATGGAGTCTTGGGCTCGGATTTTTGAGGTTACCTTATTTTGTAGATATGTAGCTGTTTCTAGGGCATAACCCCAGATGGATACTAGAATGTCGGTAAAAATCATCATGGACTGCACCATGTCCAACAAGGTACAATTTCTCCTTTTAGATACACCAATCAATTATTGCGTATCAGGAGGTGTCCATTATGAAAAAATACCATTTTGAGATGATCTAGAAACTCATTGCACAAGTATTCCTTCCTCGATCTGATCAAAGAACCTTAATACTTTGTCAATATGTTTCACTTCTGAATTCTTTGAACATTTCAAATGATTCAGACTTATATTTTATCAAATACACACATTCAACTCTTTGATTGACCATCTCCTTTTCTTTTATTAGTTTATTCAATTTGCAAAATATTTTTCATGTAAGTCAAGTATATAAAGTCTATCAAGTAATCTTCCAGTTTCAAACAAAACATTATCATTATAAATAGAACAACAATTGTTCTTAAATATAATACCAGAACCTTCCTTGTCCAACAACGAAAGTTCTAATGTTTCTAATGAGAACTGGAACATAATAGCAACTTATTAACTTAATAGACTTGCCCGTAGGCAATGCTAAACTATAAGTTCCTATGGTTAATGCAGCAACCTTTGCTCCATTCCCACACATAAGATTACTTACTCTTTGTTTAGCTTTCTACTTCTGCTTAGTTTCTGCATTAGATTGCATACGTGAGAACTACAACCGGTATCTAATACCCAAGTAGAACCTTGACTTACAGAAAGATTTATTTTTAATCATGAATAAACTTGTATCTATAACCGAAGCTTCACTAAGCTTCTTCTGGTTAGCCTCTATAAGATTCTCTTTACAGTTTCCTTTCTAGTATCCAGGCTTATTGCAGTGGAAGCAAACTCCTTTGCTATCTGCATCAGTCTTGTTCTTATTGTCCTTTGTTTTTGCCTTTCCATTTACCTTCTTCGAATTGTTCTTCTTTTAAGAAGATCCTTTGACCCTCTTCCGCTTCCTGGAAGAATTATCTACCAGTAAGACTTGGTCTTTCTTGGTTGGAAAGTGACTCTTTACAGTTTTCAACATGTTTAAGCAACTCAGACAGGCTGACATATAGCTTGTTCATGTGGAAATTCACAACAATTTGTGAGAAAGAGTCCGAAAGTGATTGCAAGATCAAATCTTAGATCAACTCTCCTCTATTAAAACCCAGTTGTCCCAATTGTTCAATCAGATTGATCATTTTAGGACATATGTCTGTACTGTAGTGCCATCGGTCATTCTAGATCGGAAAAGATCCTCAGATATCTGATATCTAATAGTCCTACTTTCCTCACCCTTCAACTCCTTGAAGGTGCATGAGTATAGTAGGAGCATCCATAGTTTTATGCTGACGCTGAAGCTCGTTACTCATGGATGCGAGCATGATGCACTGAGCCAAATGTGCATCATCTTACTACTTTCTAAAAGTAGCAATCTCTTCCTCAGAGGCATTGTCTGCAACCATTGCAGGGATGGACATATTAAGGACATAAGATAACTTTTTAGCCTTGAGAACTATTCTCAAATATCTTAACCAGTCCGTTTAATACGGTCCGATTAATTAGCATCTAATATGCTATGCAGTGATAGTGAATTAGACATCGTAAAATTCTATAAATGAATTTGTAATTTAACAACATTTTAGCATACATTCATTTTAATTAATTACCAAAATAAATTAGGTCTTTATTTTAAATTGGTATCTCCCACTATTTTCATCAAACTATATTACCCTTCCTATATAGTTCGACATATCTAATTAAAGATTTGCTAGTGAGAATAAGGATCCCATTTCAAATGTATATAGTCTTGCGTGACACAACAAACTATATATAAATAAATAAGTAGATAACTATTGTCAATTACATCACTATGTAACTCCTTGTATTTTGCCTCTTAGATTATTTTGATCAAGTGTGACACATCCGAATCAAAATTATCCAAAGTTAAGTCCAACCTAGCACTTCCATATATTCGAAAGAAAAACACTGTCCTTGTGTGACACAATAAAATAGCATCGTTCAGTCTATTTATAAGCATCGAATGTGATAAAGCAACATCTTAAATATTTAATACTTGCCTTGTGTGACACAACAAACTCATATTAAATGTTTAATACTCTATCGTTTTACCATGCTAGAAGGCGACGTTCGATATTTCAAATATCTTTGAACGCTTAGGACTTAATATAATTTCTTTGAGGGATTTGTTATTATTTGTCTCATCTTGCTTAGCGCACATGCACACATTAATAAGAATGGAGATTTCATGCCTGGTTCAAATTCGAATTTGGGCAGTTTGGTAACGTTGTGTGTGTCGCTTAAGCTTTTGAGTAGGCAAGTTTGATGTATTGACGTGCAAGCGTCGTAACGCTGTAATATATGTGTTTATCCTTGTTTATTACTATGCTTCTAATAAGATTATAACCTTATGGAGTAGTGTAAGCAAATGTTTGGTATTTATTATGTGAATGATTGTAATATGTTTATGTGCACATACGTGTGTAGGATAATTGAATAGCGTGTGTTGTATTATTGTAGCAGACGCACGAGGAAAGTTTTCTCTAACCTTACTCAAGTTACTTATCGAGCAAGTTCTTCTTTAACCCTTGTCTAACCCTTGTGCTGGGCAAGTTTCTTTACCCTAACTCAATTTATTGATTGAGCAAGTATTCTACCCTATTGCAAGTTTCATGGTTCAAAGTGAGTTATTACGTTCAAATTATATTAGTGGATTAGTTATTAACAATTATTCCACATCTATGATTATTGATATTCGCACTCTGTGCAATTAATCTCTTGTTCTATTATTTGAACTGTGAAATAATTAGAATCCTTTATTCATAAACTGTTTATGAGCCATGTCTCAGCTAGTTGTATCAGCTGGACAAGTTCTTTTACTTCAATCATTGTCGTATTGCAAGTACTCTTAGAATGAACTGATAATCATTCATGTTATCTAGCTATGCTTCAACGCATGTTATTAAAGCTTTCAAGTTCTATATTCCATGAACTACATAAGATAGATGTCAAAGCCAATTGTTTCGGCTAGACGTATGTTTAATCATCATTGTTGTTAAGTAAAGCTATCCGATCAAATTGTTTGATTTGGATTCCTATGTAAAGCTGAGATGAACAACCCTCATAGCAGGGGAAACAGTATGTATGTCGGGGAACCGACACGCGCGCGAACAGTATGTAAAAGGGGTTATGCATAACACCAGGTACATTAAGCTGATCACCTAGTGTATTAGTATGTTGGGTTGTCAGATGAATTTCTGGTAATTCTAGTAAAAGTTCAGTGTCATAATGACTACTCAGTATGGAATATTTCCCCTATTTGGGAACATTGAAATCATTCGGTCCATAGAGGCCTAACAATTGTGTTAAAGAGATCATTCGTAGAAATTGTTCAAGTTCTTGAGCTATTTTTTAATCTCTTGATTCTTGTAAGCTATAAAGTCTTCATTTGATGATTCACGATTATTGTTATTATACTTGCTGAGCAAAATTGTAACGACCCCAAAATTCATACAATTCCAATTCTCAACTTCGGTCGTTAACAATACATCTATATTCTAACTTTACATTATTAATTGATAATAAACTTAATAAAATGCGGAATAATATTAAACTTTTTAGTTTTCTTTCTTTGCTTTCCCTGAATCATAACCTTTAATCATTTACATATTCTAGAATCATATTTGATTCGCTTCATCAGAGTTATAATAAAATAAAACTTCTAGATTCAATACCCTTTATACATCGAATAATATTAAGTTACAACTCAATACAAATTTAACAACTCTACATCTGCTACACTTATTACATAATGAGATACATTTTCCAGAATCTCAATTATGGTTCCAAAATATTAATTTAAGCTAAAACAATTAATCTGCATGCATTACATCTGAATCATGCCATTCAAGCAGCACTTAACTTTACCTCGTATCTTTAACCTGCAAAAATGGTTATTTGCAAGAATGAACTCGACAACTCAGCAAAATCTAACAGTTTGCATGCATCACATAGCACATAGATAACATGTTCATCATCTAAATCATAATCATTTGACTAAACATATCATACATAATGATCAATACATATCAAGTAAAGATTGAGTCCCACAACTCAATCAACATTCCTTACTTAACGAACGTAGTCATATTTTGACTCTGTCGTTTCATCATTGCAACATATATAAAATACAACATGTTTTTGCCCATAAATATAAAACAGTTAATCATTTAGTTCACATAACAAATAGGAACTGAAAGACTTACCTGGTTTGTAGATTATCAATTACCATAACCAGCTTATATATTTCTGCACTTCACGTAACCTACACGATATATATATCATACACATCATTTATTAGCCACGTAGAAACACTTAGTATTAATTCTACTTAACATTTCATAATCCTTCATTTTATTACGTTCCACTTTAATCGACACTTAACCCTTAGTTAGGTCTTAAACTTCGCTTTACATTAAATGTATAAATATATAGGGTAACATAGCATGACCAAAAGAAAAGAATTAAAAACAAGAAAATTTTCATTTTCAGCAATTCCTGCCGGGGCGAGAAAATTACTACATAAAACTCTCCGGGGCGAGCTCTCGCCGGAGCGAGAAAACTTAGTGCAAAACTCTCGCCGGGGCGAGAAATTTGACTTAATGAGCTCGCCGGGGCGAGCTTCATGAACTCCAGATTCTGCAGTTCGCGAACTGCAGAATTCCTAGACCAAAATTTCCCAATCTATTCATTTTAACAACAATTTAGACATACCCAAATATTATAATCTTTATAGAATCAATACCCAACATGTATACAATGATTCTAACATCTTAAACAGCTCAAACAACCAATTTCAAGCCTCAAATATCAATATTCATGCTAGTTTTATAAATTTTTACAAATTTAGCGCAATCACTCGCTACAGATTCGTTTCCGAATCAATTTGGTCCGTTCAACTTTCGTTGTTTTCGTTTTTTAACGCATAACAACAATCCACTGCCAATTTACAGATTATCACTCAAATTGCTAGCCAATTTTAGTCTCAAAATAGACCAAAATATACATATTACAACAAAACTCAAATTTCTCTTCTAACACATGTTTACATGGATTTGATACTCCCAAAATCATTTATAAACAACATATATTAAATTAAGTAAACTCAATAACACATGAACCCAATTTCCTCAACAATTTAACCCTATAAATTCAATTACAGAGAACTTAGAAAACAAACTAAGAATTAGAAACTTTGAAAACTTACTTTTAATTAGCTAGATGGCTAGAATTTGCTTGATTTCTTCCTCTTCTTCTTTGATTTCTCACAAATCTCCAGATGTGACAACCCGGATTTTAGAAATTATTAAATAAGAATTTAATAAATAAAATTCTTGTTACGAGATGTTTTGGGTTTGAATATATGTATATATGTGATATGTATTGTGAAATATGTGATTTGATGTGAAGAGAATTATATATTCATGCATTTGGGAAGAAATACTTTAATAGTTAATTAAACTATTGAAAAGATTAAATGAAATTTCCATGAGAAGGAAATTAGTTGGGAAATATTAGTTAATTAAATTAAGTTAAAATTATATTGAGAAATAATATAATTTGATTGTTATGTCTTGTGAACAATGAAAATTGTTGTGAATTAAATCTCATAATAATGTGAGTGATGTATGATTTATTTAATTAAAATAAGAATTAATGAGAATATAATTATTTTAATAAAATGAGAAGGTAATGTGTTACATAGAAATATAACATGTTAACGTAGTATGATTGTGAATTTCGTAGATTAAAATATTTATTAAATAAATATTTGATGGAAATTATTGTAGAATAATTTAATTAAGCGTTTTAGAGCGTATTTTACTACGCGAGTAATATTCTAATTTAATTTAATAATTAAATTAGAGAAATAATGATTTATTAAATGAAATTATAATTATAATTGTCTAATTTGAGATTATAAATTTTGTTAATAAGATTTAATTAGATTTATTGATATAATAAGTTTAATTAAATTAGAGTGTGACATGTGACTTTATAGCAAGGGAATATAAAAATAATCTAGTAGGAGGTTCTATTGTGTCAAGCCACACAAGGCCTTGTGGCCTTTGGTTTTCTTAACCGATGAAAAGCACGTAAGTTATCAGAAGTCTGGAGAAAAGAAAAAGACAGAACATAGAGGAAGAGAGAAAAAGAGAGAAGAACTTCTCTGTGAAAAATTGAGAGGAGATTTGTGAGAAATCAAAGAAGAGGAAGAAATCAAGCAAATTCTAGCCATCTAGCTAATTAAAAGTAAGTTTTCAAAGTTTCTAATTCTTAGTTTGTTTTCTAAGTTCTCTGTAATTGAATTTATAGGGTTAAATTGTTAAGGAAATTGGGTTCATGTGTTATTGAGTTTACTTAATTTAATATATGTTTATAAATGATTTTGGGAGTATCAAATCCATGTAAACATGTGTTAGAAGAGAAATTTGAGTTTTGTTGTAATATGTATGTTTTGGTCTATTTTGAGACTAAAATTGGCTAGCAATTTGAGTGATAATCTGTAAATTGGCGGTGAATTGTTGTTATGCGTTAAAAAACAAAAACAACGAAAGTTGAACGGACCAAATTGATTCAGAAACGAATCCGTAGTTAGTGATTGCGCTAAATTTGTAAAAATTTATAAAACTAGCATGAATATTGATATTTGAGGCTTGAAATTGGTTGTTTGAGCTGTTTAAGATGTTAGAATCATTGTATACATGTTGGGTATTGATTCTATAAAGATTATAATATTTGGGTATGTCTAAATTGTTGTTAAAATGAAGAAATTGGGAAATTTTGGTCTAGGAATTCTGCAGTTCGCGAACTGAAGAATCTGGAGTTCATGAAGCTCGCCCCGGCGAGCTCATTAAGTCAAATTTCTCGCCCCGGCGAGAGTTTTGCACTAAGTTTTCTCGCCCCGACGAGAGCTCGCCCCGGAGAGTTTTATGTAGTAATTTTCTCGCCCCGGCGGGAATTGCTGAAAATGAAAATTTTCTTGTTTTTAATTCTTTTCTTTTGGTCATGCTATGTTACCCTATATATTTATACATTTAATGTAAAACGAAGTTTAAGACCTAACTAAGGGTTAAGTGTCGATTAAAGTGGAACGTAATAAAATGAAGGATTATGAAATGTTAAGTAGAATTAATACTAAGTGTTTCTACGTGGCTAATAAATGATGTGTATGATATATATATATCGTGTAGGTTACGTGACGTGCAGAAATATATAAGCTGGTTGTGGTAATTGATAATCTACAAACCAGGAAAGTTTCTCAGTTCCTATTTGTTATGTGAACTAAATGATTAACTGTTTTATATTTATGGGCAAAAGCATGTTGTATTTTATATATGTTGCAATGATGAAACGACAGAGTCAAAATATGACTACGTTCGTTAAGTAAGGAATGTTGATTGAGTTGTGGGACTCAATCTTTACTTGATATGTGTTGATCATTATATATGATATGTTTAGTCAAATGATTATGATTTAGATGATGAACATGTTATCTATGTGCTATGTAATGCATGCAAACTGTTAGATTTTGCTGAGCTGTCGAGCTCATTCTTGCAAATAACCATTTTTGCAGGTTAAAGATACGAGGTAAAGTTAAGTGCTGCTTGAATGACATGATTCAGATGTAATGCATGCAGATTAATTGTTTTAGCTTAAATTAATATTTTGGAACCATAATTGAGATTCTGGAAAATGTATCTGATTATGTAATAAGTGTAGCAGATGTAGAGTTGTTAAATTTGTATTGAGTTGTAACTTAATATTATTCGATGTATAAAGGGTATTGAATCTAGAAGTTTTATTTTATTATAACTCTGATGAAGCGAATCAAATATGATTCTAGAATATGTAAATGATTAAAGGTTATGATTTAGGGAAAGCAAAGAAAGAAAACTGAAAAGTTTAATATTATTCCGTATTTTATTAAGTTTATTATCAATTAATGATGTAAAGTTAGAATATAGATGTATTGTTAACGATCGAAGTCGAGAATTGGAATTGTATGAATTTTGGGGTCGTTATAGTTGGTATTAGAGCTGATAAGTTAGAAACCTTAGGTACGAGTACCTTAGGCTATAACCTTAGAGAAGAGAGGTGAAGATGATAAAGAATAAGCTTAGATAGAGTTTGAACAATAAGGATTAATTTAGAAAATTTATAAAGAAGAGATTAAAACATATATAAGAAGATTCAAAGAAGTATTTTCGCAGGGTTATAAGAATAAGAAGTTAAATGTTAGTTATGGTACAATCGTACTCTTTAATTGTTGATGTATGGTATCTGGGCTAAACAATTCCTTTAGAGAGCGGAGGTTGATACGAACTAGCAACCGATCTAACTCGCTGTGAGGGACAGTGTAGACGAGACGGGAACTAGTTTGTTGGTTGTTTGTGGGAAACCACTCAGGTGCTATACTGAGCACTGTTAGAGACTCGATGTGTACCGAGTATAGAATTATGAATGTGTATGATTAAGAAGTAATTCTTTTCATATAGGTAGATGCATGAGATGAGTTAAGTCCTAGAAGTGTTACAAGAAGAAGATGTGAATAATGCGAAGAAAACTTGAATAAAATATTGAATAATATGAATGAAGTTAGAAATTCTTAAAGGAATTATTGACATATAAACAAGAAGATTCAAAGAAGAATCTTGAAGAGTTATGAAAGATGAGAACCAGGAGTTACCTGACTCCAGTAATAAAGATGGTGTTAGTAAATAGACGATATCTATAAGATGAGAATGGTATAATGATAAGGATGAACTCAAATAGAGTTTAGAGAATTCATGTGAGACAAGATTATGATAAAATGATTAGGTTCAAAGAAGAACCTGAAGAGCTAAAAGAACAGGGAACACCTGAGATGATTAATCATAAGATAACGTGATTAAAGAGAAGAATAAAGAAGATCGTAGGATGAGACGATCATGAGATAAGAAAGAATCGTAAGAAGAGTTAATGATAGAATGAGATCATGAAGTGGTCTGCTAAAGTTGTAAATGTCAGAGGATCTTAAATGATTGAATAGTAATAACATGACGCTATAAAGAGATGGTACTATAAAATAGTACGAGATAAACTCACGAGGAGTTATGGATGATGAAGTATGAGAAATTCGTATCAAGCAAAGAGTTAAGTTAAGAGCAAGATGAAATTAGGTGGGATTTCAATCGAGGACTCATGTTAGTGGTTGAGTTGTACAATTCCTGGTATGGGACGGGAATTTGTGCTTGGTTTGAAAACTACTTAGCTTCCTATATTAATATAGTGGTTGAGTTGAACAGGTCCTGGTATGGGACGGGATTTGTCCATGGTTTAACAACCGCTCAGCTTCCTATATTGATTAGTGGTTGAGTTGGTTCGACAACCACTTAGCTTTCTATATTGATAGTCATTGAAATGTTGGTGTCGCACTATCGATATACATATGACGAGAAGGTGATTCTTTTCTCATATTTATATTTGATAGTTAGAGAATATTAAGATTAGGTACAGTTATTAAAACTCATACTTATGGTAGGATCGTGACTCATAATCGTATGGTGGAACCCCTCAGCGAATGGACGATTTTGGTCTGACAAGGATAAGTTCCTGAACCCATATGATTGTGGTAAGTTCCTGAACTTCCAAAGTGTAGTAAGTTTGATGAACTGTATTGGGTATAGAAAAGTTATGGTATAGAGAGCATTGGTGATATTGAAGAATGAGAGAATGATTGAGTGATGAAGCAATGGAGTAAAGATTGAAGTTGATGGAAAGAAAATGGAGATTCTAATTCTTCTAGCTATGCTAGATTTTCGAAATTATTGTCATCGTGCTGAAATTCGCAATTTTAAATTCTCAAAATATATTGGGTCAATGTTTGAGCCAATGAGTTTTAAAAAGGTGCTATTATTTGTACGTCTATGCTAATTGTTTCAGCTAGACAAAAATGATTTAAAATTATCAAAATGTATTTTGAACGACTGAGTCATCAATGCAACTGAACCTAGTGTTGGATGTGATTGAAGGATCGTCAGCCCACTATGGTATGATATAGTATGACAAAGTCCTAAATGACGACATCCTCAACATACTATTAAGACGGTACGGTATCATGACGTCATAAAAGAATTTTATTTATTTATTTATTTATTTTTGTTAAGTTATGAAAAGATATGCCAATTGAGTTGGCTAAAAATATTTTGACTAATATCCGAATTGTTGTTCAAGGTCTATGCTAATTGATTCAGCTAGACGACTGTTGAAAGATATTTATGAAGTTTAAGAGTTCTTTGAGATTTTATGCCAAACCAGTTTATTCTGGTGCGGAATTTGTATTAAGTCTGAAGTGAACCAACCCTGTAATGGGGGCTACGCAATAGCGTTAATATGTATGTGCACAATACATAGTACGAAGGGCTGATCACCTGGAGTACGAGAAGAGATGGTCCATAGTCTTTGACTGTTAAAGGTTACGGTAGAAATATCTGTTAACCTAGGACAAGGTTCAAGTCTTTACAACTCCTCAGCAGAATATTGAAAGTTTTTGAATGAATCTTTAAACTCTTGAGTTATTCATACTGCTTCCCAATTATTGAACAATTGTGGAAGATTCTTATTCTCTTGAAAGGTGGAAGTGGAAAGAAAATATTCCTTAAGAAGGGGTAAGTTGTAGAATGCAACATGTGGTGATAAGTAAGTTAAACAAACTATAATAAATCCAAGAACGGAATGAAATTCCAGAAGAGGAAGAGATAAATTTAGCTGATGATGAGTAATGATGAGAAATTTTTAGAAGAGGAAGATGTGAAGAATGCAATGACCTTAGAAAGGTCCCTAGAGAAAGAATTTGGTTGTAGAACCCAATGAATAAGTGGAGATTAACGTAAAGTCTATTTCGTTAAATGGAAGGAATGAATATTAGTAAAACAAAATTTCGGGGACGAAATTCTTAGAAGAAGGGGTGAATGTGATATCCCGAATATTTATGCGATGCTAAATCAAGATATCTTATGATTACAATGAGTATGTTATGTAATGATCCTTGGAGAAAGGAAGTGAATGCGTTAAAGGATTAAAGAATATATAATACTCGAAGTGTTTCAAGTTTAAGTGAAGGTGATGAAATAAAACCTACGCTAAGGTAATGTGTTGAAGTTATTCAACGATAATTGTGAAAGAGATTTAGTGAAAACTGAGTAAGGGAGGTTTCGTTGATTCCGAGGACGAAATCCTTATAAGGAGGGAAGGATGTGACAACCCGGATTTTAGAAATTATTAAATAAGAATTAAATAAATAAAATTCTTGTTACGAGATGTTTTGGGTTTGAATATATGTATATATGTGACATGTATTGTGAAATATGTGATTTGATGTGAAGAGAATTATATATTCGTGCATTTGGGAAGAAATGTTTAATAGTTAATTAAACTATTGAAAAGATTAAATAAAATTTCCATGAGAAGGAAATTAGTTGGAAAATATTAGTTAATTAAATTAAGTTAAAATTATATTGAGAAATAATATAATTTGATTGTTATGTCTTGTGAACAATGAAAATTGTTGTGAATTAAATCTCATAATAATGTGAGTGATGTATGATTTATTTAATTAAAATAAGAATTAATGAGAATATAATTATTTTAATAAAATGAGAAGGTAATGTGTTACATAGAAATGTAACATGTTAACGTAGTATGATTGTGAATTTCGTAGATTAAAATGTTTATTAAATAAACATTTAATGAAAATTATTGTAGAATAATTTAATTAAGCGTTTTAGAGCGTATTTTACTACGCGAGTAATATTCTAATTTAATTTAATAATTAAATTAGAGAAATAATGATTTATTAAATGAAATTATAATTATAATTGTCTAATTTGAGATTATAAATTTTGTTAGTAAGATTTAATTAGATTTATTGATATAATAAGTTTAATTAAATTAGAGTGTGACATGTGACTTTATAGCAAGGGAATATAAAAATAATCTTGTAGGAGGTTCTATTGTGTCAAGCCAAAGAAGGCCTTATGGCCTTTGGTTTTCTTAACCGATGAAAAGCACGTAAGTTATCAGAAGTCTGGAGAAAAGAAAAAGACAGAACATAGAGGAAGAGAGAAAAAGAGAGAAGAAATTCTCTGTGAAAAATTGAGAGGAGATTTGTGAGAAATCAAAGAAGAAGAGGAAGAAATCAAGCAAATTCTAGCCATCTAGCTAATTAAAAGTAAGTTTTCAAAGTTTCTAATTCTTAGTTTGTTTTCTAAGTTCTCTGTAATTGAATTTATAGGGTTAAGTTGTTGAGGAAATTGGGTTCATGTGTTATTGAGTTTACTTAATTTAATATATGTTGTAATTTAATATATGTTGTTTATAAATGATTTTGGGAGTATCAAATCCATGTAAACATGTGTTAGAAGAGAAATTTTAGTTTTGTTGTAATATGTATGTTTTGGTCTATTTTGAGACTAAAATTGGCTAGCAATTTGAGTGATAATCTATAAATTGGCGGTGGATTGTTGTTATGCGTTAAAAAACGAAAACAACGAAAGTTGAACGGACCAAATTGATTCAGAAACGAATCCGTAGCGAGTGATTGCGCTAAATTTGTAAAAATTTATAAAACTAGCATGAATATTGATATTTGAGGTTTGAAATTAGTTGTTTGAGCTGTTTAAGATGTTAGAATCATTGTATACATGTTGGGTATTGATTCTATAAAGATTATAATATTTGGGTATGTCTAAATTGTTGTTAAAATGAAGAAATTGGGAAATTTTGGTCTAGAAATTCTGCAATTCGCGAACTGCAGAATCTGGAGTTCATGAAGCTCGCCCCGGCGAGCTCATTAAGTCAAATTTCTAGCCCCGGCGAGAGTTTTGCACTAAGTTTTCTCGCCCCGGCGAGAGTTTTATGTAGTAATTTTCTCGCCCCGGCGGGAATTGCTGAAAATAAAAATTTTCTTGTTTTTAATTCTTTTCTTTTGGTCATGCTATGTTACCCTATATATTTATACATTTAATGTAAAGCGAAGTTTAAGACCTAACTAAGGGTTAAGTGTCGATTAAAGTGGAACGTAATAAAATGAAGGATTATGAAATGTTAAGTAGAATTAATACTAAGTGTTTCTACGTGGCTAATAAATGATGTGTATGATATATATATCGTGTAGGTTACATGAAGTGCAGAAATATATAAGCTGGTTGTGGTAATTGATAATCTACAAACCAGGCAAGTCTTTCAGTTCCTATTTGTTATGTGAACTAAATGATTAACTGTTTTATATTTATGGGCAAAAGCATGTTGTATTTTATATATGTTGCAATGATGAAATGACAGAGTCAAAATATGACTACGTTCGTTAAGTAAGGAATGTTGATTGAGGTGTGGGACTCAATCTTTACTTGATATGTGTTGATCATTATGTATGATATGTTTAGTCAAATGATTATGATTTAGATGATGAACATGTTATCTATGTGCTATGTGATGCATGCAAACTGTTAGATTTTGCTGAGCTGTCGAGCTCATTCTTGCAAATAACCATTTTTGCAGGTTAAAGATACGAGGTAAAGTTAAGTGCTGCTTGAATGGCATGATTCAGATGTAATGCATGCAGATTAATTGTTTTAGCTTAAATTAATATTTTGGAACCATAATTGAGATTCTGAAAAATGTATCTGATTATGTAATAAGTGTAGCAGATGTAGAGTTGTTAAATTTGTATTGAGTTGTAACTTAATATTATTCGATGTATAAAGGGTATTGAATCTAGAAGTTTTATTTTATTATAACTCTGATGAAGCGAATCAAATATGATTCTAAAATATGTAAATGATTAAAGGTTATGATTCATGGAAAGCAAAGAAAGAAAACTGAAAAGTTTAATATTATTCCGCATTTTTATTAAGCTTATTATCAATTAATGATGTAAAGTTAGAATATAGATGTATTGTTAACGACCGAAGCCGAGAATTGGAATTGTATGAATTTTGGGGTCGTTACAAAAATTGTTGCTCACCCTTGCTTTCCTTAAAATATTTCAGTTAGTGGAGCTTGTGGTGAAAGCTCAGGGAAAGATAAAGGCAAAGGCATAGCTACTGATTAGCTTTGCAGCGTTAAGTTTACTATTTTGATTATGTACTAAGACTCGTTGACTCATGTGATGTATTAAGACTTAATTACCCTTATGTATTAAGTTATGTTTTGTAGAAGTTTTGGTTTCGAGACTTGGGACAAGATTATTTATGTTATATCAATGTAAATATTCCTTTATTTCCGCTGTAAGTTATCAATAGTATGATGCATGTATTAGATAGTGACGAACCAAGTCCGCGGTTCAGGCGACCCAGATTTGGGGGCGTCACAGGAACATTGACACCTTGTTGTACAACCACGGCTTCAATCCCTGTTTGAATCTCCTCGCCTTCCTTTCATCGGTGTTCACTTGGTAAGTTGCAAACCTAGCCAACTCGTTAAATTTCGCAGCGTATTCCGGTACAGTCATGGTACCCTGCTTCAGCTCCAGGAATTGAATCTCCATTTGATTTCGCGAGCTAGTCGGAAAATACATCTCAAATAACATCTCCTTAAACCTCTCCCACGCGATTACACCCTGACCTCCTCGCACCTTATTCGCTTGCCACCAATAGCTGGCCTCTGACTTAAGCATGAACGTTGCAAAGGCAGTCTTTTGATCATCACTAACCCTAACAACGTCAAATACTTTCTCCATTTCCATCACCCAGGTTTGGGCTTCGATCGGGTTCAGGGTACCTCTAAACTCTGGCGGTCCTACCGCCTTAAATTCCTTAAATGACGTTACTGGTGGAGCTTGCGGCTGTTCGCAAGTGCTCCAGCCAAAAGGTTCACCAACTGCTGTACATGATTAGCATTGGCGTCGTGGTTGTTATTGGTAGAGCTCTCCTGAGCTTGTTGACGTGGTTGGTGTCTCGGCGGTATTTTCTGTTCAAGAATATGCGCTTATTAGATCATCACTCAATTTCTTAAGTGTTCAACATTTAACTCAAACAATTCAGGTTAAACATTTAACACATAACATCTTCAAATAAAATTGATATTTCATTAATTCAAAAGTCTTAAACATAGAAAGATAGCATCACTGCTATTTACATCAACTATCCCAAGATTAAACAATCTTTAGGATTAAATAGTCATATTCCATTGTGTATAATCACGCTGGAATTTACATCATTAACTACCATAAATATTTACACATAATTCAAAACTCCTCCTATCACGACCTACTAAGGCGTCGAACTGCCTTCCTATGTTCTTGCTCCATGATACGGAGCATCGTGCTGCGATCCAACATGTACCATGGCAAGTCCTCGGACTGAACTGGATAGTGAAAAACTTAATCCTGGGCCCCATTAATTGCTGTCTGAAAAGTATAGTCTGTCTCCTCAATCTTAGCCTTCTTTGCCCGTTCGCCTTCTTCGAAAATCTCTGCACGTCGAGCGGTGTTCATCCAAGCATCCTCTGCTCTAGCACGTTCCGCTGACTCCTCACTCAGATCACCCTTCAATTTCTGAATCTCAAGTTTCATCTTCTCCTTCTCAGCTAAAAGGTCTTCCTTTTGGCTTTTTGCCTTAATTAACTTCTATTCCACGTCTCCAAGACGTATATTAAGATCCTCAATTTTCTCGTTTTTCTGGTCTATAAGAGCCTGGTGTCTATTTGCCAGTCCCTCCAAGTCTCTGACTCTATCCTGCAACTCTATGGTACGATCATACAATGCATCGTACATCTCAACATCGACAGAGGTAAGGGGTACCTCCTCGAGATCCTCATTATCCTTATCAGCCTCTGTCTCAACATCCTCAGAATCCTCCTCTGAATCAATCTCAGGCTCATGCTCCTGACCCACAACAGTGATCAATGGAGATGACTCTCTCTGTATCAATTGCTCCCGGATAACATGGATATCACGGGGCTCCTCCTCTCCAGCCACTCGGGGCTCAACGTCCCTAGGCTGACTGAATCCTCCAACATCCGACATCCTGACAACAAAGTTTAAATTTTAATTAATACTCGGCACTAGTCACAGCACATAGGTTGTTAACACATAAGCACATAGCACATAAAGTCTTTTATTATCTTTAATGAATTCCGTAATTCAGTCCTTAGAACTCGATAAGAGTTTATCACCACTATATTTTCTGACTCTTAAAAGGCTACTACGCTAAGGTTTCCCCACCTAAGGTTCATAATCTATAGCTTTGATACCAACCTGTGACACCCCCAAATCCGGGTACTTCGTTTCCTCGGGATTTGGTGTTCACTATCCAAATATATCACATCACATCTAACTACCTATTCAAATATAAATGAAAACTCTTAATTAAAATAGAAATCTCCCATTAAAGGATTACAACATCTTTAACAAATAAATCCCAGGTTATCTAACCTTAAATAAACATCAGTGTGGAACCATATATTAAGTCTATTACATAAACATCATTTAAACAATATAACAAGTCTTCATCACTTGTTTGCTTTGCCTTTGCCCTTACTAGTGGATGGCTCATCAACTCTTTCAACTTTAGCTGCAATGTTATTATGCAAGGGTGAGCAATGATTTCCCAGCAAGTACAATAACAACGATAATAATAACATGCGAAACAATCAACGGATATTGAATAATCGAAGGTTCAACTTCTGAGTCAAGATTATAAGACAAGATTCAAAAGAACATCTGAAGGTCTTATGACAACGAACTATGTCCCAGGTTATCAAGTATTTCTACTTTAAACCTTTAACAGTCGTAAGACTATATGGACCTTACTTCTCGTACTTAGGGGGATCAGCCCTTTATACCATTTATGTGCACAACATTTTAACGCTGACGCGTAAATAAAATCCCTTGTATAAGGGTTGCTTATCTCAGTTTGACATCAGAGTCCGCACCAAAGGAAGTTTGGTTTGGATTTACTTCAATAACGTTTTTAGAATTTAGAACGCTCATCAACTATGGACTAGTCGAATCAATAAGGGTTCGCTAGTCAATTAAGGTTCAAAAGGTGTAATTCGAGAATCAAAAACTAAAATCTCACAAAAGGTACAATTGGATAAGTTCTGTATAACTGAAGTATTACAAAGAGGAAATTAAAATGTTTCATTGAATCCATGAAATTGAATGGAATAGAAATAATAACTTGCTTGAGTAAGTAATAGCATTATGAAACATATATGATAAGAAAATTAAGTTCATGAACTTGCATAATTGAAATCCAGGTAGAAAACCTGCGTAAACGTAAAAGTAAGGATAAGATACTTGCCTCGTGCATAGACTATAAATTAAAATTCACATTCTTTAATCAACCTATACATTCCGTTTATAAAGCAGTAACAATAATTAGTTACAGTATTATAAACACTTTAGGATTCATTCACATCTAATTTTTAATATCTCAATTGTTTTCTGGTTATCAGTCTCACTTCAGAAGTTGTAAGCCTAATTATAGCAATACCATACTTAAGAATTTCTAAAACTCAACGCTAAGTTAGAGTTCATCGATCTTTATATTTTATAATCAGCAAGTATATGCTTAGCATCCAACTCGACATCTTGGTATTCGTTCAACACATTAATCTAAGTTTTAAACATACATAGGATAACATAGCATAACTACAAAGAAAGAAAAAGAAATTTAACATTTCCTGCAATGAGGTCGTCGGGGCGAGAATTTCTTCACAAAATTTCTTGTCGGGGCGAGCCTTCGCCGGGGCGAGAATTTCCTTTACATTTTTCTCGCCGGGGCGAGAGAACTCAGTTCAATGAGCTCGCCGGGGCGAGAAAACGCAGTTCATTGAGCTCGCCGGGGCGAGAAACACGAATTCCAGATTCTGCAGTTCGCGAAGAACGCAGAAAAATGCCAAATTTGGCCAAAGTTTTTCATCGAATGACAAATTTAAGTCTACCCATTCATCATATGTGTTATAAAATCAAAACCCATTACATACACAACGATTTTAACATCACAGACAGTCTAAACAACCAATTAAAGGCTAAAAATTTCATTGTTCATACTTTATTATCAAGTTTTGATACAGTTAACGAAATCAATCGCAGTGAATTCGTTTGTTAACCAAATCTATCCGTTTAATTATTGTTTTCTTCATTTTTACATGCATAAACATAATCAATTATCAATTTAACCGATTAACATGCAAAACAAGCATCAATTTTATACATTTAAACCATATTCGTATGTAACTATTCTGTAAATTCCAGAACTCTATCATAAACATGATTTCATGGATTTAATTACTCTAAATCACATATAAATCATATAAAACATATTTATTCATGCTTACAAACATCTAACATCAATTTTATTAACAATTTAACTATACAATTTAATTTACTGAAAACTCAAAACGTACATTCATGTAGATATTAAAGAAGAACATAATCAAAGACTTTTAATTTAACGATTACCTTTGATAAGATGCTAGATTACGCAATAAAGATGAATGAATTTTCTTTTTCAATTCTCTCAAACTCTCTCTCTTTCTCTATGTATACTCAGGTTTAGAAATACTGATAATGGAGTGCGTATAAGGAAACTACGTGAGATTAAACTGACAGTACATGGTGTCAGTTAATAACTGGCACCAACTCCTACTAAGCCCATGTTTGGCTTACTCCTTTTATTCTCCCTTCTAGTTTATTTTAATAAATTACTTATTATATAGTTCATGTCACATATTTAATCAATTAAAAAAAATCTCATTTAAATCAATTAAATAAAATAGAATAATTCTACATTAAATCACATAGTCACATAAATAAAAATTCTCCTTTATTAATAATGACAAATTATTAAATCTCTAATTAATATTAAATTAATTAGAATAACATCATGCTTATTTAAATAATGCATTTAATCAAATAAACATAATTAAGCACATACTTTGAATATAAAAATTCTCCACGTCAATTTTACTAATGTAACACATATAATTAAATTAATCTACCACAATTTCATCAATTAATCAATTAATTCAACAATCAAATCATCGAAAAATATTAATTCAATCAATAAATATTTAAATTAAATTACAAAATTCTCATTCGTCCTAGTTACATCCTTCCCCCCTTAAAAGGATTCTGTCCCCAGAATCACAACGCAATTAATTCAATTAATTCGTCTGTTACATTCTCCCCTCCTTACAAGAATTCTGTCCCTAGAATTGCGATACAAGGATTAAACAAATAATTGTGGATAACTTTGCATCATTTTCTTTTCAAGTTCCCACGTAGCTTCTTCAGCATTGTGGTTCCTCCAGATTACCTTTACAGAAGGTATAACTTTATTTCTGAGCACTTGTTCTTTCTTGTCAACTATCTGTACAGGAACCTCTTCATAGGATAAATCTTTGTCAAATTGTAACGGTTCATAATCTATTACATGTTTATAATCGGGCTTATACGGTCGTGGCACCGATACATGAAAGACATTGTGAATGTGGTCTAACTCGGGAGGTAAAGCTACCTCATAGGCCACCTCACCTACTCTTTTTAGCACCTCAAAAGGTCCAATAAATCGCGGACTCAGTTTACCCTTTTTACCAAATCTGATCTTCCCGTTCCAAGGAGATACTTTGAGAAACACAAACCTTCCGATGTCAAATTCTCGATTCTGTTGGTGTTCATCAACATACTTCTTTTGTCTATCTTGAGTAGTTAACAATCTGGCTCTTATCACCTTGACGATCTCAGCGGTTTGTTGTACTAGTTCGGGTCCTAATAGTCGACGTTCACCAACCTCATCCCAATATAACGGAGTTCTGTATTTCCTTCCGTATAACGCTTCATAAGGCGACATTCCAATACTTGCGTGATAGCTATTGTTATAGGCAAACTTGACTAGAGGTAAATGATCGGCCCAGTTTCCTTCTAAATCCATGACGCACGCTCTTAGCATATCTTACAACGTTTGAATTGTTCTTTCACTCTGACCATCAGTTTGGGGATGGTACGCTGTACTCATTCTCAATTGCGTCCCCATACAAACTTGCAGACTCCTCCAAAATTTTGATGTGAAACGTGGATCTCTGTTCGACACAATTGATACGGGGACTCCGTGCCTTGAGATAATCTCCTTGACGTATAATTTTGCCAACTAATCTAGCGTGAATCTGATTTTGATCGGCAAGAAATGTGCTGATTTCGTCAGTCGGTCCACGATAACCCATATTGTTAGGTTTGTATATAGCGCGAACATGTAATCAAATTACATAAATAGTGCGGAAGCGCGATAAAACAGATTTTAAAAATTTTATACAAACCATCACCATGATCATTCTATGTGCTCAATTAACGATATAAACGAAAGAGATAGAGATAAAAATTATACCCTCGTAGAACCGTGCTTCCTCGGATACAAGTTCACTTCCAATTCCTTCGCGTTCTCCTTGAATTCCACCGACTAAATTCCTTTGCTTGATCAACCTTAGCCACCTAAGTGTTTGGCCTCTAGAGGTGATCCACCAAGGAAGAATAGTTATTCAAGAAGATAGGTGTTGGCAAAACCCTAGTTTCTATCTCTATAGAAATTGTAAGTACTCTCCACAATCTAATGCAAGAGTGTGTAACTGTCTAACCCTAAATCATGATAAGACTCCTCTTATTTATAGATATAGGGAACCCTCCTAAACTATTTAGGATTAGATTTTTTTATTTTAATTAAACTCCTTTAATTAATTAAACTCCTAATCCAATTAGGAATTTATGAGAGTACTTTTATAAATTAATTCCCAAACCATTTTAGGAATTAAATAATAATAATAGTAATAATAATAAGACTCCTCTTATTAATTTATATTTAATATTTCTAAAATATTAAATAATAAATATTAAGCTATTTAATTTATTCCATCTCCATAGATTAAATTAAATACACTTAACTTATTATTATGATTATGCCATTTACTTCTTAAATAAATATTTTTCTTTTGCGGTGTGACCCTTTAGGTTCTCCATATTAAACCAGTTGTGAATAAATCAATTAGAACAATTCTAATCTTATTTAAATAAATAAATTAAACTACTTAATTTATTTAAATAAATAATATTTATTCTACAATAAGGGTAAGCCCCCTTAGCGATCAACGACTTTCCAGATAATATAGATTTCAACATTAATCACAAAAGAACCTTTCAATGAATAGTTACCGTACAATTCAATCCTTCTACCATACAAGGTCCCAATTAAATATAAGACATGGAATTATTGTCAAGTCATATTTTATTTAATTATATGTATTTCGATTCTCAAATGCACAACTCTGATAATGCAAATTAGAAACTCCTTTCTAATTTCATTCTGCTTTGGCCAAAGACTTCTGAGTCGTCATTTATCGAATCACATAGGACATTCTCTCCTTTTACTAGAAGTGGTAGATTCTTTGTTGACCATTCACCTATCACCATGTGCGATGTGACGAACGAGATTTTTGTAATTTAATTTAAATATTTATTGAATTAAATAAATATTTTCGATGATTTAATTATTAAATTAAATAATTAATTGATGAATTTGTGGTAGATTAATTTAATTATATGTGTTACATTAATTAAATTAATGTGGAGAATTCTTATATTCAAAGTATGTATTTAATTGAGTTTATATGATTAAATGCATTATTTAAATAAGTGTAATGTTATTTTTAATTAATTAATAATTAATTAGAGATTGAACAATTTGTCGTGATCAATAAATGAGAATTTTAATTATGTGACTATGTGACTATGTTATTTAATGTGATATTATTCTATTTTATTTAATTGATTTAAATGAGATTATTTAATTGACTAAATATGTGACATTAAACTATATTGTAAGCAAGTTATTAAAATAAACTAGAAGGGAGGATAAAGGAATTGGCCAAACGAGGCCTTAGTGGGGGTTAGTGCCAGTTACTAACTGACACCCACTCATTAAATTAAGTTTAACGTATTTTCAATTGAGCAATTCTTATTTTTGGCTAAGTTGGAGATACAGAGAGAAAAAGAGAAAGTTTGAGAGAATTAAAGAAGGAAATCCATTCATCTTTATTGCATAATCTAGCATCTTATCAAAGGTAATCCTTAAATTAAAAGTATTTGGTTATGTTCTTCGTTAATATCTACATGAATGTACGTTTTGAGTTTTCTGTAAATTAAATTGTATGGTTAATTGTTAATAAAATTGATGTTAGATGTTTGTAAGCATAAATAAATGTATTTTATATGATTTACATGTGATTTAGAGTAATTAAATCCAGGAAACTATGTTTAATTAGAGTTTAGAAATTTACAGAGAAGAAAAATATGGATATGGCTTAAATGTATAAAAATTTATGTTTGAATTGCATGTTGATCTGTAAATTGAAGATGGATTATTGTTATGCGTTTAAAAACGAAAACATCAGAAGTTGAACGGACCAATTTTGTTGAGAAACGAATCCGTAGCGATTGATTGCGCTAAATTTGTAAAAGTTTGTAAAACTAGTATGAATTGTGATTTTTATGCCTTTAATTGGTTGTTTAAGTTGATTAAGATATTGGAAATCGTGCTAGAAGGTTTGGGTAATGATCATATATGAGTTATAGTGATTGGGTAATTTTAATTTGTTGTTAAAAATGAAGAAATTTGGAGTTTTTGGCTTTGAATATTCTGCAGTTCGCGAACTGCAGAAGTCGAGTTTCAGGTTCACCGCCCCGACGGTGAAATTGTACTAGGAACGTCGCCCCGCCGGTAGGCTCACCCCGGCGGTAGAACTATACTGAGTTCCTTGCCCCGACGGCAGAGTCGCCCCGGCGGCATTTTGGAGAGGAAATCCATCGCCCCGGTGGTGATATAAAAAAAAATTCTTTTTCTTTGTGGCCATGCCATGTTACCCTATGCATGTCTAAAGTTTCGACTAATATATTAATTGAGATATTAAAATGATATTATTGAATAGAGAATAAAATGAAGGATTATGAAATGTAAAGTATAGTTAATACCAAGTATTGTTGTGTGACTAATAAATATTGTGCATGATTATATATCGTGTAGGATACGTGAAGTGCAGATATGTATAAGCTAATTATGGTAATTGGTAATCTACGAAGCAGACAAGTCTTTCAGTTCCTAATTGTTATGTGAACTAAATGATTAATTATTTTAAATCTATATTGTAAAAGCATGATGTATTCTATGTGTTGTATGTATGAAATGACAAAATAAATTTATGATAACATCCATTGAGTTAAAATGTTGATTGAGGTATGGAACTTAATTTATTACTTGGTAATTGATGTATAGTATGTATGATATGTTTAGCCAATTGTTTATGATGTATATAATGAGCATGTTATCTATGTATTATGTGATGTATGTAAACTGTTAGATTTTGCAGAGTTGTCGAGCTCATTCTTGCAACTAACCATTTTTGCAGGCTAAAGATACAAGGTAACGTTATGTGCTACCCAAATGACGTGGATCAAAGTGATGCATGAAGATTAAATATTTTAGTTGAAATTTATTACCTGAATTATGTTAACATTTTGATAAATGTATTTACGTTAAGTTGTAAAGTTTATATTGAGGTGTAAATTTTTATAATAAGTTCGACAAGGTGAATCATGATATTAACATGATACTAAGATATTTAGATGTAAAGGTTGAGAATTTTGGGATCGAGAATGATTTGTAATAGAAAAGTTTGAATTATTCCGCATTTTTATTAAGTTTAACATTGAATAATGTTGTAAAGTCGGAATAAGGATGTATTGTTAACGACCGATGTTGAGAGTTGAATTGTATGAATTTTGGGGTCGTTATAGTTGGTATCAGAGCTGATAGGTTAGAAACTTTAGGTAAGAGTACCTTAGGCTATAACCTTGCAGAAGAGAGGTGAAGATGATAGAGTTAAAAGAATAAGAAGTTAAGTATAATTAGGGTATAATTCTACTCTTTAATGGTTGAGGTATGGTATCTGGGCTAAATAATTCCTTCAGAGAGCGGAGGTTAATACGAACTAGCAACCGATCTAACTCGCTGTGCAAGACAGTGTAGACGAGACGGGAACTAGTTTATTGGTTGTTTGTGGAAAACCACTCAGGTGCTATACTGAACATTGTTAGAGACTCGATGTGTACCGAGTATAGAATTATGGATACGTATGATGAAGAAGTGATTCCTATCACATATGTGGATATCTAAGATGAGTTAAGTCCTAGAAGCGTTAGAAGAAGATGCGAATGATGCGAAGTGAACTCGAATAGAATATTGAATAATATGAATAAAGTTAGAGATTCTAAAAGGAAGAATTTATGTATAAAGAAGAAGATACAAAGAAGAATCTTGAAGAGTTATGAAAGATGAGAACAAGAGTTACTTGACTCCAGTAATAAAGATGGTGTTAATAAATAGACGATATCTATAAGATGAGAATGATATTAATGATAAGGATGAACTCAAATAGAGTTTAGAGAATTCATGTGAGACAAGATTATGATAAAATAATTAGGTTCAAAGAAGAACCTGAAGAGCTAAAAGAACAGGGAACACCTGAGTTGATTAATCATAAGATAACGTGATTAAAGAGAAGAATAAAGAAGATCGTAGGATGAGACAATCATAAGATAAGAAAGAATCGTAAGAAGAGTTGATGATAGAATGAGATCACGACGTGATCTGTTAAAGTTGTAAAATGTCAAAGGATCTTAAATGATTGAATAGTTATAGCATGACGCTATAAAGAGATGATACTATGAAATAGTACGAGATAAACTCACGAGGAGTTATGGATGATGAAATACGAGAAATTCGTATCAAGCAAAGAGTAGGTAAGAGAAAGATGGAATTAGGTGGGATTTCAATGGAGACTCATGTTAGTGGCTGAGTTGTATAATTCCTTGTATGGGTAGGGGATTGTGTTTGGTTTGAGAACCACTTAGCTTCCTATATTGGCAATTCATTGTAATTTTGGAATCGCGCTATCACTATACGTATGACGAGAAGGTTATTCTTTTCTCATATTTATATTTGATAGTTAGAGAATATTAAGATTATGTACGGTTCTTAAAACTCATACTTATGGTAAGTTCGTGACTCATAATCGTATGGTGGAACCCCTCAGCGAATGGACGATTTTGGTCTGACTAGGATAAGTTCCTAAAACCGTATGATTGTGGTAAGTTCCTGAACTTCCAAAGTATGGTAAGTTTGATGAACTATATTGGGTATAGAAAAGTTATGGTATAGAGAGCATTGATGATATTGAAGAATGATAAAATGATTGATTAATAAAGTAATGGAATAAAGATCGAAGTTGATGGAGAAAATGGAGATTCTAAATCTTCTAGCTATGCTAGATTTTTGAAATTTATTGACATCGTGCTGATATTCGCAATTTTGTGTTCTCGAAAAATATATTGGGTCAATGTTTGAACCAATAAGATTTAAAAAGGTGCTATTATTTGTACGTCTATGCTAATTGTTTCAGCTAGACAAAAATGATTTGAAATTATCAAAATGTATTTTGAACGATGGAGTCGTCAATGCAATTGAACCTAGTATTGGATGTGATCGAAAGATCGTCAGCCCACTATGGTATGATGTAGTATGACAAAGTCCTAAAATGACGGCATCTTCAACGTACTATTAAACGGTACGGTATCATGACGTCATAAAAGAATTTTATTTTTCTGTTAAGTTATGAAAAGATATGCCTATTGAGTTGGCTAAAAATATTTTGGATTAATGTCCGAATTGTTGTTCAAGGTCTATGCTAATTGATTCGGCTAGACGACTATTGAAAGATGTTTTACAAGATTCAAGCATTCTTTGAGAATTTATGCCAAACCAGATTGTTCTGGTGCGGAATTTGTATTAAGTCTGAGGTGAACCAACCCTGTAATGGGGGCTACGCAATAGCGTTAATATGTATGTGCACAATACATAGTACGAAAGGCTGATCACCTGGAGTACGAGAAGAGATGGTCCATAGTCTTTTGACTGTTAAAGGTTACAGTAGAAATATCTGTTAACCTAGGACAAGGTTCAAGTCTTTACGACTCCTCAGCAAGATATTGAAAGTTTTTGAATGAATGTTTAAATTCTTGAATTATTCATACTGCTTCCCAATTATTGAACAATTGTGGAAGATTCTTATTCTTTTGAAAGGTGGATATGGAAAGGAGGATATTCCTTAAGAAGGGGTATGTGACATGTGGTGATGAGTGAGTTAAACAAACTATAATAAATCCAAGAAAGGAATAAAATTTCAGAAAGGGAAGAGATAAATTTAATTGATGATGAGTAGTGATGAGAAATTTTTTGAAGAGGAAGATGTGAAGAATGCGATGATCTTAGAAAGTTCTATAGAGAAAGAACTTGATTGTAGAACCCAATGAATAAGTAGTGATTGACGTAGAGTCCATTTCGATAAATAGAAGGAACGAATATTAGTAAACCAAAATTTCGAGGACAAAATTATCAGAAGAAGGGGTGAATGTTGAAAGTAGTATGCACACAAGCCAATCATATTTGATATGATGTAGCATATACTTTGTAATCTTATTCGTCTATTAAAGGCATTTTACTTTATCTACATAGTGCTGTTATATTAAATGTGATAAACCCATAGTTTTGAGCAATGCTTTTAGAATCATGATGGTGATCATGCTAATGAGATCTAAATTCAAGATAGCTCACAAACTAAAATTGTTCCTAATCGATGGATTACTAAAAAGGGGATTAGTGAATCCGGATAGATTAGTACATACGTTGCTTGCTCTTATGAAGAGGATGATTGATCTCATAATCATTTGTGTGGAGACACTAAAGCAAGTATGTAGGTGCTTATTAGAGAATAAGTTCACTGAACGTGGCTCGCTAAGGAATACCTAATGGAGTTTTACTCGCCTGTCAATAGGAATTCCTCTAGTGATAGTAGTACAAGTGATCCTTGGACTTGAGATCATCATAGTATCTTGTGTATGATGAGTTATACTTTGACATGTCCCTTAAGAGCCTGAGGGTATATCAAAGGGTATGATTGGGTATAATAAGTTATACATGGAGATAGGTGAATGATCAACAAAGAATCTACCACTTCTAGTAAAAGGAGTGAATGTCCTATGTGATTTGATAAATGACGACTCAGAAGTCTTTGGCCAAAGCAGAATGAAATTAGAAAGGAGTTTCTAATTTGCATTATCAGAGTTGTGCATTTGAGAATCGAAATATATATAATTAAATAAAATAAGACTTGACAGTAAATCCATGTCTTATATTTAATTGGGACATTGTATGGTAGAAGGATTGAATTGTACAGTAACTATTCACTGAAAGGTTCTTTTATGATTAATGTTGAAATCTATATTATCTGGAAAGTCGTTGATCGCTAAGGGGGCTTACCCTTATTGTAGAATAAATATTATTTATTTAAATGAATTAAATAGTTTAATTTATTTATTTAAATAAGATTAGAATTGTTCTAATTGATTTATTCACAACCGGTTTAATATGGAGAACCTAAAGGGTCACACCGCAAAAGGAAAATATTTATTTAAGAAGTAAATGGCATAATCGTAATAATAAGTTAAGTGTATTTAATTTAATCTATGGAGATAGAATAAATTAAATAGCTTAATATTTATTATTTAATATTTTGGAAATATTAAATATAAATTAATAAGAGGAGTCTTATTATTATTATTACTATTACTATTATTTAATTCCTAATAGGGATTGGGAATTAATTAATAGAAGTACTCTCTCATGAATTCCTAATTGGATTAGGAGTTCAATTAATTAAAGGAGTTTAATTAAAATAAAAACCCTAATCCTAAATAGTTTAGGAGGGTTCCCTATATCTATAAATAAGAGGAGTCTTATCATGATTTAGAGTTAGACAGTTACACACTCTTCCATAAGAATTGGAGAGAGAGAGAGTACTTGCAATTTCTATAAAGATAGAAACTAGGGTTTTGCCAACACCCATCTTCTTGAATAACTATTATTCCTTAGTGGATCACCTCTAGAGGCCAAACACTTGGGTGGCTAACGTTGATCAAAGGAAGGAATCTCATTGGTGAAATTCAAGGAGAACGCGAAGGAATTGGAGGTGAACTTGTACCTGAGGAAGCACGGTTCTACGAGGGTATAATTTCTTAATCTCTATCTGTTTCGTTTAATTGATAATTGAGCACATGGATGATCATAGTGATGGTTTGTATGAAAAATTTTAAAATCCGTTTTATCGCGCTTCAGCACTATTTATGTAATTTGATTGCATATTCGCGCTATGTACAAACCTAACAGTGGTATCAGAGCCAAACCTTGTGCTAATTATCAATTATTATGATTCCATGTATGTATGGGTATGCGATTGGATCGATTTTCTGGGCAACAAAAATTTTTTCGAAGTCTGCTACGCGGCGCGGCCGCGCCGCTTCCAGTTCATTCTGGAGCGCGACCGCGCCTGAACCCAGAAAACGTTTCTGGGGTGCAGCGCGGCCGCGCCGCTCCTAGTTCATATTGGAGCGCGGCCGCGCCGGTCTCCAGATTTTGAAAATTTTTTATTTTGATTTTATTTATTTTCAATTAAGATAAAAGGTTTATTTTGAATTGGAATATAATTAATTAAAAGTTTTATTTGAACTTGGAATTGGATTCTAAGTTAACTAGAATAAAGGAGTTTATTCACATATGGAATAGGATTCCATGTTTCCTAGAATAAAAGAGTTTATTCACATATGGAATAGGATTCCATGTTTCCTTAAAAATAAAGATGTTTATTTTGATAAGGAATAGGATTTAACATATTTTATTTTTCCAAGCAATTTTAAGTTAAAATAAAGGAGTTTATTTTGAACTTGAAATTGGATTCCATGTTAATTAAAATAAAAGAGTTTATTTTGATTTGGAATTTGATTAAAAATAAAAGAGTTTATTTTTATTCAAAATTGGATAAAATAAAATAAATAAGTTTATTATGATTTAAATTTTGATCAAAATAAAGGAGTTTATTTTTTGTTTCAAAATTGAATTTCTAGTAAACTTTTAATTGCCCATTAAATGATATCAATGCATATATGGAATGGTTTTATTATTCATGAGATGAATGTTATTTATTGATACATATGGAGATATGTATGATAATAAATAGGGATTGATTATGGACTACTGACCAATGTGTGATTGGATTTATTTTAGTGGATGCTTGAATGAATGGGTTTTTATAAATGGGGTCTGCGTACCTCGTCTTCTCTAGTTTTTCTTGATGTAAATTCTATCTTCCTCCTATGTACCTCCCCTTGACTGCTGATCAAGGTTTCTATTTATTGTAAATAGTTTATGTAATAGGTTTAGTTAGAATTACTTGAAGAATTGGAGACAAAGGAGCAAGGAGCGCTTGAAGACCCGTTTGTAATGGAGCCCGGGTTTAAATGTAATAGTTATATTTAAATTTTGTTCTTGCACCCTAGGTTTGACCTTTTGGTTCACTTGGTGGCTCTAGTGAACCAAACTAGAATAAAACTCCATAATCAATCCGGGTAGAATATAGTATTCTATATGTGCATGCTTACTATGTATACATTATATATTATACAACATGCTTCGCATGTTAAATAATATGACGCGTATTTTATATATATATGTGCATGCGCGCTAAACAAGATGAGACAAATAATAACAAACCCCTCAAAGCAATTATATTAAGTCCTAAGTGTTCAAAGATATTTGGAATATCGAACGTCGCCTTCTAGCATGGTAAAACAATAGAGTATTAAATATTTAATATGAGTTTGTTGTGTCACCACAAGGCAAGTATTAAAATATTTAAGATGTTGCTTTATCACATTTGATGCTTATACATAGACTGAACGATGTTGTTTTGTTGTGTCACCACAAGGACAGTGTTTTTCTTTCGAATATATGGAAGTGCTAGGTTGGACTTAACTTGGATAATTTTGATTCGGATGTGTCACCACTTGATCAAAATAATCTAAGAGGCAAAATACAAGGAATTACATAGTGATGTAATTGACAATAGTTGTCTACCTATTTATTTATATATCGTTTGTTGTGTCACCACAAGGCTATATACATTTGAAATGGGATCCTTATTCTCACTAGCAAATCTTTAATTAGAATTGCCGAACTATATAATGAGGGTAATATAGTTTGATGAAAATAGTGAGATACCAATTTAAAATAAAGACCTAATTTATTTTGGTAATTAATTAATAAATGAATGTATGCTAAAATGTTGTTAAATTATAAATTCATTTATAGATTTTTACGATGTCTAATTCACTATCACTGCATAGCATATTAGATGCTAATTAATCGGACCGTATTAAAAGGGCTGGTTAAAGAATTTGAGAATAGTTCTCAAGGCTGAAAAGCTATCTTATGTCCTTAATATGCCTATCCCTGCAATGGTTGCAGACAATGCCTCAGAGGAAGAGATTGCTATTTTAGAAAGTGGCAAGATGATGCACACTTGGCTCAATGCATCATGCTCGCATCCATGAGTAACGAGCTTCAGCGTCAGCATGAAACTATGGATGCTCCTACTATACTCCTGCACCTTCAAGGAGTTGAAGGGTGAGGAAAGTAGGACTATTAGATATCAGATATCTAAGGAGCTCTTCCGATCTAGAATAACCGATGGCACTACAGTATAGACAAATGTCCTCAAAATGATCAATCTGATTGAACAATTGGGACAACTGGGTTTTAATGGATGGAGAGTTGATCCAAGATTTGATCTTGCAATCACTTCCGGACTCTTTCTCACAAATTGTTGTGAATTTTCATATGAACAAGCTATATGTCAGCCTGCCTGAGTTGCTTAAACATGTTGAAAACTGTAAAGAGTCACTTTCTAACCAAGAAAGACCAAGTCTTACTGATAGATGATTCTTCCAGGAAGCGGAAGAGGGCCAAAGGATCTTCTTAAAAGAAGAACAATTCAAAGAAGGTAAATGGAAAGGCAAAAACAAAGGACAATAAGAACAAGACTGATGCAAATAGCAAAGGAGTTTGCTTCCACTTCAATTAGCCTGGATACTAGAATTAAAACTAGAGGGTAACCAGAAGAAGCTTAGTGAAGCTTCGGTTACAGATATAGATTTGTTCATGATTAAAAATAAATTTTTCTATAAGTCAAGGTTCTACTTGGGTATTGGATACCGGCCGTAGTTCTCACGTATGCAATCCAATGCAGAGACTAAGCAGAAGTAGAAAGCTAAACAAAGTAGTAATCTTATGTGTTGTAATGGAGCAAAGGTTGCTACATTAACCATAGGAACTTATTGTTTAGCAGTGCCTACGGGCAAGTCTATTAAGTTAATAAGTTGTTATTATGTTCCAGTTCTCTTTAGAAACATTATTACTTCCGTTGTTGGACAAGGAAGGTTTTGGTATTATATTTAAGAACAATTGTTGTTCTATTTATAATGATAATGTTTTGTTTGAAACTGAAAGATCACTTGATAGACTTTGTAAACTTGACTTACATGAAAAATATTTTACAAATTGAACAAACTAATAAAAGAAAAAAGGAGATGGTCATTCAAAGAGTTGAATGTGTGTATTTGATGAAATACAAGTCTGAATCATTTGAAATGTTCAAAGAATTCAGAAGTGAAACAAATTGACAAAGTATTAAGATTCTTAGATCAGATCGAGGAATAGTATACTTGTGCAATAAGTTTCTAGATCATCTCAAAATGGTATTTTCTCATAATGGAAACCTCATGATACGCAATAATTGATTGGTGTATCTAAAAGGAGAAATTGTACCTTGTTGGACATGGTGCAGTCCATAATGATTTTTACCGACATTCTAGTATCCATCTGGGGTTATGCCCTAGAAACGGCTGCATATCTACAAAATAAGGTAACCTCAAAAATCTGGCCCCAATACTCCATAAAGGTTATGGATAGGGAGGATTCCTATTCTTAAGTATGTTAAGATAAGGGGTTGTCCAACTTATGTGAAAAGGTTTCAAAGATAAGTTTGGGACAAAATCTGACAAGTGCAGATTTGTGGGATATCCTAAAGAAAGTTTAGGGTATTATTACTATAATCCTACACGCTGCCTTCTTAGATAAAGGTGTTTATCATTGAAGAAGCTAGTTGGAGGGTAATAGATCTTGAAGGAGTTCAAGAACCACAAAGCACTTTAAGTCGAAATGAGGAACCTGTAGATAGACCTATTGTACCACAACCGAATCGTAAATCTGGAAGAGTACCGAAGATACCTGGGAGGTATGGATTCATCATAGAGGATGATGATGAGGTACGCATCATAGAGGATGATGATCCAGTTATATACGATAAGGCTATGAGTATAAGATACTCAGAGAAATGGTAGATGGCCATGAAATCCGAAATGGACTCCATGTATGAGAACCAAGTATAGACTCTGGTTACTCCACATAAGGGCTTAGTGCTTAGAGTGTGAATATGGGTCTTTTAAGAGAAAGACTGGGGCAAATGGCAAGGTAGAGACCTATAAGACCAGACCTGTTTAAAAGGTTTTTCAAGTCAAGGAGTTGACTGTGATAAAACTTTATTACCGGGTAATGCTCAAGTCCATTTGGATTTTACTTGCGATTGCAGCTTATTACGAAATCTGGCAAAATGGATGTGGAGACGTCCTTCCTCAGTGAAGACTTGAGGAGAATGTATGTATGATACAGCCAGAGGAATTTGTTTCAAAGGTTGAAACAAATCGTGTTTTAAGCTACAATGATCCATTGATGGATTGAAGCAAGCTTCTCAAAGATGGAACATTCATTTTGATGAGACAATCAAAAGAGTTTGATTTTATCAAAAACGGGAATGAACCTAGTGTATACAAAAGGGTCAGTGGGAGCGCTGTGACATTCTTGGTATTATATGTTGATATACTACTGACACGGAATAACACACCAATGCTACAATCAGTAAAGATAAAATTGTCTAAACATTCCTCCATGAATGACTTGGGAGGAGCATCCTATAAATTGAGGATATAAGTCTATATAGATAAATTTAAAAGGATGTTCGGCTTGACCCAAGGAACGTATATTCATTTGATGCTAAAGGCGTTTAGCATGGCAAACTCCAAGAGAGGTCTCATGATGATGAGCCATGGAGTGTATCTCTCTAAAATTGTCCCCAATTGAAAGAGAGATCACATGAGTTACTATCATGTATGCAATGAATATACTAGGCTTGATGTTGATCAGTCATATTCTGGAGAAGATCACTGTAAGACAGTGATAAACATCTTTAAGTACTTAACCGGTATTGAAGATGTAATCATAATTCATGGTAGGTTTGAATTAAAACTAGAGGGCTAAACAGACTCAAGTTTTTCAGACTGACCAAGACGATAACAAATCCACTTTAAGATAAATCGTTACCTTGAAAGGTGGTGCAGTGAATTGGAAAGGTTCCAAACAACAAAGAGTTGCTGGTTTAGTGACAAAGACAAAGTATATAGCTGTAAATGAAGCTGCAAGTTGATTGTATGGATGAAAAGTTCATCACAGAACTAGGAATAGTTCCTAAGTCTCATCTTGGATTCAAACATGTGTTGCGGCCCTTTCATTTGATTAGTAGAATCATTGAAAGAGAAGAAGTCACTATAGAGATAGTGGACTCTCAAGAACAACATTGCATATCCATTTACTGAAGCTTTATCCAAACAGCAGGATGATCGTCACTTAGAGAAGAAGGGTATTAGATACCATGACGATTGGCTTTAGTGCAAGTGGGAGATTGAAAGTAGTATGCACACAAGCCAATCATATTTGATATGATGTAGCATATACTTTGTAATCTTATTCGTCTATTAAAGGCATTTTACTTTATCTACATAGTACTGTTATATTAAATGTGATAAACCCATAGTTTTGAGCAATGCTTTTAGAATCATGATGGTGATCATGCTAATGAGATCTAAATTCAAGATAGCTCACAAACTAAAATTGTTCCTAATCGATGGATTACTAAAAAGGGGATTAGTGAATCCGGATAGATTAGTACATACGTTGCTTGCTCTTATGAAGAGGATGATTGATCTCATAATCATTTGTGTGGAGACACTAAAGCAAGTATGTAGGTGCTTATTAGAGAATAAGTTCACTGAACGTGGCTCGCTAAGGAATACCTAATGGAGTTTTACTCGCCTGTCAATAGGAATTCCTCTAGTGATAGTAGTACAAGTGATCCTTGGACTTGAGATCATCATAGTATCTTGTGTATGATGAGTTATACTTTGACATGTCCCTTAAGACCCTTAGGGTATATCAAAGGGTATGATTGGGTATAATAAGTTATACATGGAGATAGGTGAATGATCAACAAAGAATCTACCACTTCTAGTAAAAGGAGTGAATGTCCTATGTGATTTGATAAATGACGACTCAGAAGTCTTTGGCCAAAGCAGAATGAAATTAGAAAGGAGTTTCTAATTTGCATTATCAGAGTTGTGCATTTGAGAATCGAAATACATATAATTAAATAAAATAAGACTTGACAGTAAATCCATGTCTTATATTTAATTGGGACATTGTATGGTAGAAGGATTGAATTGTACGGTAACTATTCACTGAAAGGTTCTTTTATGATTAATGTTGAAATCTATATTATCTGGAAAGTCGTTGATCGCTAAGGGGGCTTACCCTTATTGTAGAATAAATATCATTTATTTAAATGAATTAAATAGTTTAATTTATTTATTTAAATAAGATTAGAATTGTTCTAATTGATTTATTCACAACCGGTTTAATATGGAGAACCTAAAGGGTCACACCGCAAAAGGAAAATATTTATTTAAGAAGTAAATGGCATAATCGTAATAATAAGTTAAGTGTATTTAATTTAATCTATGGAGATAGAATAAATTAAATAGCTTAATATTTATTATTTAATATTTTGGAAATATTAAATATAAATTAATAAGAGGAGTCTTATTATTATTATTACTATTACTATTATTTAATTCCTAATAGGGATTGGGAATTAATTAATAGAAGTACTCTCTCATGAATTCCTAATTGGATTAGGAGTTCAATTAATTAAAGGAGTTTAATTAAAATAAAAATCCTAATCCTAAATAGTTTAGGAGGGTTCCCTATATCTATAAATAAGAGGAGTCTTATCATGATTTAGGGTTAGACAGTTACACACTCTTCCATAAAAATTGGAGAGAGAGAGAGTACTTGCAATTTCTATAGAGATAGAAACTAGGGTTTTGCCAACACCCATCTTCTTGAATAACTATTATTCCTTGGTGGATCACCTCTAGAGGCCAAACACTTGGGTAGCTAACGTTGATCAAAGGAAGGAATCTAATTGGTGAAATTCAAGGAGAACGCGAAGGAATTAGAGGTGAACTTGTACCTGAGGAAGCACGGTTCTACGAGGGTATAATTTCTTAATCTCTATCTCTTTCGTTTAATTGATAATTGAGCACATGGATGATCATAGTGATGGTTTGTATGAAAAATTTTAAAATCCGTTTTATCGCGCTTCCGCACTATTTATGTAATTTGATTGCATATTCGCGCTATGTACAAACCTAACAAATGTGATATCCCAAATATTTATGCGATGCTAAATCAGGATATCAAATGATTACGACGAGTATGATATGCAATGAATGCGTTAAAGGGTTAAAGAATATATAACACTCAAAGTGTTCCAGGTTTAAGAGAATGTGATGAAATAAAACCTACACTAAGGTAATGCCTTAAGTTATTCATCGATAATTATGAAGGAGATTAAGTGAAAACCGAGTAAGGGAAGTTTCGTTGATTCCGAGGACGGAATCCTTATAAGGAGGGAAGGATGTGACAACCCGGATTTTCAAAAATTTTTAAATAAGAATTTAATAAATGAAATTCTTTTTATGAGATGCTTTGAGTTTGAGTATGTGTATATATATGTGTTTCATGTTGTGAAATATGTGATTTGATGTGAATATAGAAGAGAAAGCACAACGCTAAAGAAACTACGTGAGACGAATTAATTGAGTCGTGATTCTGGGGACAGAATCCTTTTAAGGGGGGAAAGATGTGACGAACGAGATTTTTGTAATTTAATTTAAATATTTATTAAATTAAATAAATATTTTCGATGATTTAATTATTGAATTAAATAATTAATTGATGAATTTGTGGTAGATTAATGTAATTATATGTGTTACATTAATTAAATTAATGTGGAGAATTCTTATATTCAAAGTATGTATTTAATTGAGTTTATATGATTAAATGCATTATTTAAATAAGTATAATGTTATTTCTAATTAATTAATAATTAATTAGAGATTGAACAATTTGTCGTGATCAATAAATGAGAATTTTAATTATGTGACTATGTGACTATGTGATTTAATGTGATATTATTCTATTTTATTTAATTGATTTAAATGAGATTATTTAATTGACTAAATATGTGACATTAAACTATATTGTAAGCAAGTTATTAAAATAAACTAGAAGGGAGGATAAAGGAATTGGCCAAACGAGACCTTAGTGGGGGTTAGTGCCAGTTACTAACTGACACCCACTCATTAAATTAAGTTTAACGTATTTTCAATTGAGCAATTCTTATTTTTGGCTAAGTTGGAGATACAGAGAGAAAAAGAGAAAGTTTGAGAGAATTGAAGAAGGAAATCCATTCATATTTATTGCATAATCTAGCATCTTATCAAAGGTAATCCTTAAATTAAAAGTATTTGGTTATGTTCTTTAATATCTACATGAATGTACGTTTTGAGTTTTCTGTAAATTAAATTGTATGGTTAATTGTTAATAAAATTGATGTTAGATGTTTGTAAGCATGAATAAATGTATTTTATATGATTTACATGTGATTTAGAGTAATTAAATCCAGGAAACTATGTTTAATTAGAGTTTAGAAATTTACAGAGAAGAAAAATATGGATATGGCTTAAACGTATGAAAATTTATGTTTGAATTGCATGTTGATCTGTAAATTGAAGATGGATTATTGTTATGCGTTTAAAAACGAAAACATCGGAAGTTGAACGGACCAATTTTGTTGAGAAACGAATCCATAGCGATTGATTGCACTAAATTTGTAAAAGTTTGTAAAACTAGTATGAGTTGTGATTTTTAAGCCTTTAATTGGCTGTTTAAGTTGATTAAGATGTTGGAAATAGTGCTAGAAGGTTTGGGTAATGATGAAGGCATCCTTGGTTCGGGAACGAATGACAATCATAGAGCGGATCCTATGAGCATGCCGGATGGACCTGTGATAAGAGCTCGGGCTAAACGATTCAAGGAAGGCCTTAATGGATTGATACAAGGCATGTGGAGCGAGGATAGATCAAGTGTAGAGTTCGAGGAGCAGGATTCTAAGGCTTTGCATTTGGTCATGATGATACAAGCAAACACGCCAACGTTGGGAACGATGGAAATGAGAGAAGACAAAAATTTCCAAGTTGCAGAGTTCTCGCCCTGGCGAGAACATCAAAACCAAAGGAACCTCTCTGTCCATTCTCGCCCCAGCCTAATCCTTTCTCGCCCCGGCCAAGATCTCTCTGGCCATTCTCGCCTCGGCGAGAATTCTACTTCAAATTTCTCGCCCCGGCGAGAATAGTCAATTTTGGTTGGCGCGTTTTTTGAGGCAGACGCGTTTTTGACAATTTGGAATGCGGATTTCTTCCTTAATTTTAGGGATTTCATTATATTTTTATAATTCTATTGTAATTAGGATATTTTAAGATAGGATTTTGATTCCAAATCAATTGTTATTTCCTTTTTGGATTCTAGGGTTTCATAGTTAGTATAAATAAGTTTTATGTTTGTAATTAAAGGACACATTACAATTATTCAGAGTTTATTCATACTTGAGAGTTATTCTCTACTTTTGGTTCTTTGAAGAATTTCTAAGCTAATTTCTTAGTTTTTCTTTGAAATTCATATTTAACTTATCATACAACAAACCGTAGTTGTGTGTGGCGTTATTCTATCGCATCATTCAATCATACGGAGATTATCGTTTGAATTAACGAGGGTCAAAGTGTTGTTGGTGTTCCATCCATCACGCATTCAAAAATTGCTTGATCGACTATTCCAATGTTTATCGTCTATATTCAGGCGAGGGATTAAGGATTCGAAAGAGTTCCACCTTCAAAACTTGCTGGAAACGATCCGGGCGACGATTTGGTATCAAAGCTGCGTTTTCTAGCTAAGTATCTATCTTTATTGTATCGTTAGATTTGTGAGTAAAAAAAAGAAAAAAAAAGAAAGAGTATAGAAAATTTTATTTCAGTTATTTCAATTTGTTCGTAGATTTCATCTTCAATTCCGTAATCGAGATTGTTGGTACTTATATTCATACCTACTATAGTTGTTTGTGATAAGTTATTTTGAATTGATTAGCAAAACTGAGGAATTTGCTAGGTAAATTCGAAAAGAACCTATTAGAGAGAATATTTAGAGGTAAAAGGCTTAGTTGTGAGATCATTCGAGGGAAAAAGCCTATTGAGTGATACACGAGCGGAACATTGATCGAGTGAAACACGTAAGGGAGTGGTGAGGAAAATATTTTGCTACTAACCTCTATTTTGCAGGAAAAATGTCTAGCACCAAAGATAAAGGTGTTATGGAAGATCCTCCAGCAAAGTTTGATCCAAAATTTGTGATGGAAGCTATGATGAAAGAATTCACTAGAAAGTTGGATATGGCAATGGAGCAAGTGAATGAGTGTTTCAACCAAATGAGTACGTCCCAAGGACCCCAGTTTCAACATCCTCATGGGGCACGTTAGCACGGAAGAACGCATCAAAGAGAAACTAGACAAGGGGAAAATTACTATGAAGGGGGATTTAGTGAAGAAGAGGACTGTGAATTTGACTTCATCCATAGGAGGCGAGGAGCAAGGGATAGAGGTGGTAGGGATAGAGAAGATGGCAATTTGGATAGCATCAAAATGAAGATTCCAGCTTTCCAAGGGAGGAGTGATCTTGAGGCATACCTAGAGTGGGAAAAGAAGATGGAGTGGGTTTTTGAATGTCACAACTATTCAGAACTCAAGAAAGTCAAACTTGCCGCTACGGAGTTTTTAGCTTATGCAGTTACTTGGTGGGATCAACTGATGATCAGCCGGAGAAGGTGCGGAGAACGGCCAATTGAAACTTGGGATGAGATGAAGACGATTATGAAAAAGAGATTTGTACCAGACTACTATCACCGTGAGTTAGTTCGGAGTCTACAAAGTCTGAAACAAGGTAGTCGGAGTGTAGAGGACTATTACAAGGAGATGGAGATGTTATTAGCTAGGGCAAACATCAATGAGGATAGCGAAGCAACAATGGCCAGATTTTCGGCGGGACTAAATTGGGAGATTTCAGATCTAGTAGAACGACAACATTATGTGGTATTGGAGGATATTGTACACATGGATATCAAGATTGAGAAGCAGCTTAAGAGGAGAGGTAGCCAACGATCAATGTCAAATCCGAGTTCATTATGGAAACCCAATATTGGCAAGCGAGAGTAGAAGCCAGCCGTGAGTAGACCCAAATTTGAGCCAAAACCGGAAACGACTAATAGAGGAGTGCAAGGTAAAACTGACCCTATTTCTTTTAGTCGTAATCGAGATATTAAATGTTTTAAATGTCAAAGTAGGGGACATATTGCAAGTCAATGTCCGAATCAAAGGACGATGTTATTACTTGACAATGGAGAGGTGGAGACCGAAGGGGAAGATAGCGATACTGATTCTATGCCACCATTAGAGGAGGTAGAAGATAGGGAAGTTGCAATATTTGGGGAAGTTTTGGTGACTAGACGAGTGCTTAGTGCACAAGTGAAGGAGGAGAGCAGCGAGCAGCGTGAAAATTTATTTCATACTAGGTGCCTTGTGAATGGAAAGATTTGTTGTGTCGTGATCGACGGAGGTAGTTGCACGAATGTGGCAAGTACGGTTATGGTGGAGAAATTGGGGCTTTCCACAACCAAGCATCCTCAACCTTATCGATTGCAATGGCTCAATGATAGTAATGAGATTAAAGTGACTAAACAGGTGTTGGTGTCATTTACTATTGGAAAGTATGTGGATGAAATTTTGTGCGACGTGGTTCCAATGCAGGCGGGGCACATATTGTTTGGTCGACCGTGGCAATTTGATAGACGTGTGAAGCATGACGGGTTTTCAAATGAGTATTCTTTTGTTCACAATAAAAGGAAGGTTACTTTATGTCCCATGTCACCACAACAGGTGCATGAGGATCAGCTTCATTTACAAAAAGATCATGAAAAAAGAAAAGAGAGTGAAGAAAAGAAAAATCATGAGGGAAAAAATAATGCGGGAAAAACTAAGAGAGAAAAAGAAAGAGAGAAAAGAAAAGATGAGGAGCGAAAAACAAATATCTATGCAAAAAAGAGCGATGTGAGGCGAGCTTTAGATGCTAAACAACCGATGGTTATACTTCGGTATAAGGAGGCGCTTTTGAATTCTAACGCTAACGATTCTTTTTTGCCTAGTGTTGTTTCATCTCTTTTGCAGGATTATAAGGATGTGTTTCCCGAGGAGCTTCCACAAGGATTACCACCTATTCGGGGAATTGAGCATCAAATTGACTTCGTACCCGATACAACCATTCCAACCCGTCCAGCTTATCGGAGCAATCCCGAGGAAACGAAGGAGTTGCAAAAGCAAGTTGGCAAACTTATGGAGAAGGGGTTTGTGAGAGAGAGCATGAGTCCATGTGCAGTTCCGGTGATCTTAGTGCCTAAAAAGGATGGGAGGCGCATGTGCATAGATTGTCGAGCGGTGAACAATATTACGGTAAAGTATCGACATCCCATTCTGCGTTTAGATGATATGTTAGATGAATTGCATGGGTCATGTATATTTTCTAAAATTGATTTGAAAAGCGGGTATCATCAAATTAGAATGCAAGAGGGTGATGAATGGAAGACTGCTTTCAAAACAAAATATGGTCTTTATGAGTGGTTAGTGTTACCTTTTGGTTTAACTAATGCTCCTAGTACTTTCATGAGATTGATGAACCATGTTTTGCGACCATTCATTGGCAAATTTGTGGTAGTTTATTTTGATGATATCTTGATATATAGCAAAAACTTGGGAGAGCATGCATTGCATTTGAAATCTGTTTTAGATGTTCTTAGAAAAGAAAAGTTATTTGCTAACATGGATAAGTGCACGTTTTGTACGGATAGAGTTATTTTTCTTGGATTTGTTGTGAGTTCACAGGGAGTTCAAGTGGATGAGGAGAAAATACGTGCAATCCGAGAATGGCCGAGTCCATCAAATATGAGTCAAGTTCGTAGTTTCCATGGACTGGCAAGTTTCTACCGACGTTTCGTGAAGAACTTCAGCGACATTACAACACCTTTGACGGAAGTAATCAAAAAGAGTGTGGGTTTTAAGTGGGGTGAAGAACAGGAAAAGGCGTTTAAATTGATTAAAGATAAATTGACTAACGCTCCTTTGTTTGTTTTGCCTAACTTTACTAAAACTTTCGAAATTGAGTGTGATGCTTCAGGTTTAGGGGTTGGAGCGGTGCTGATACAAGAAGGAAGGCCAGTAGCATACTTCAGTGAGAAATTGAGTGGAGCCGCTTTGAACTATCCGACATATGACAAGGAGTTGTATGCATTGGTTCGAGCGTTGGAGACGTGGCAGCACTACCTTTGGCCTAAAGAGTTCGTGATTCACACGGATCATGAATCGCTGAAATACTTGAAGGGACAACACAAGTTGAACAAAAGACACGCGAGGTGGATGGAGTTCATTGAGACATTTCCGTACGTCATCCGATACAAACAAGGTAAAGAGAATGTTGTTGCTGATGCTCTTTCGAGAAGGTACGTGTTATTGAATATTCTTAATACAAAATTGCTTAGGTTTGAACAAATTAAAGAGTTGTATGTTAATGACCTTGAATTTTGTGACGAGTTTAAGTCATGTGAAAAGAATGTTGTAGGTAAATACTTTAAAGTTAATGGTTTTCTGTTTCGAGAAAATAAGCTATGTATACCTGCATGTTCTTTGCGTGAGTTGGTGATTAGGGAGTCACATGGGGGAGGTCTAATGGGTCATTTTGGTGTTGAAAAGACTTTATCTGTTTTGAAAGAACATTTTTATTGGTCTCATATGAAACGAGATGTGGAAAAAATTTGTGATAAATGTATTACGTGTAAACAGTCTAAGTCTCGTGTTCAACCTCATGGATTGTATATGCCATTGCCTATATCTAGTGAGCCTTGGATTGATTTCTCTATGGAATTTGTATTGGGTTTACCTAGGTCTAAGCGTGGTCATGATTCTATATTTGTGGTCGTGGATAGATTTTCTAAGATGGCACATTTTATTCCATGTCATAAAACTGATGATGCATCCCATATTGCTGATTTGTTCTTTAGAGAAATTGTGTGTTTGCATGGCATGCCTAGAACAATTGTTTGAGATAGAGATTCTAAATTTTTGAGTTATTTTTGGAAGACATTGTGGTGTAAGTTAGGTACTAAATTGTTATTTTCCACTACTTGTCACCCACAAATTGATGGTCAAACAGAAGTAGTTAATAGGACTTTATCTGCATTACTAAGGACTATTATCAAAAAGAACATTAAAGTTTGGGAAGAGTGTCTACCACATGTTGAGTTTGCATACAATCGATCTGTTCATTCTGCTACACAATTTTCACCATTTGAAATTGTTTATGGTTTTAATCCTTTGACACCGTTGGATTTATTGCCATTACCTATTTCTGAATTGACTAACATGGATGGAAAGAAAAAGGCTGAATTTATTAAGCAGATACATGAAAAGGCAAGACTTAACATTGAAAGGAGGACGGAGCAATATGTTAAACAAGCTAACAAGGGTCGTCGTCAAGTGATTTTTGAACTAGGAGAATGGGTGTGGTTACATTTGCGGAAGGAAAGATTTCCAGCTCAACGACGTTCAAAATTGCTTCCAAGAGGAGATGGTCCATTTCAAGTTCTTGAGCGCATCAATGATAATTCCTACAAATTGGATTTGCCTGGTGAGTATAGCGTTAGTGCAACCTTCAACGTTACTGATCTTAGTTCGTTTGATGTAGGTGACAATTTGAGGACAAATCTTTCTCAAGAGGAGAGGTATGATGAGGGCATCCTTGGTTCGGGAACGAATGACAATCATAGAGCGGATCCTATGAGCATGCCGGATGGACCTGTGACAAGAGCTCGGGCTAAACGATTCAAGGAAGGCCTTAATGGATTGATACAAGGCATGTGGAGCGAGGATAGATCAAGTGTAGAGTTCGAGGAGCAGGATTCTAAGGCTTTGCATTTGGTCTTGATGATACAAGCAAACACGCCAACATTAGGAACGATGGAAATGAGAGAAGACAAAAATTTCCAAGTTGCAGAGTTCTCGCCCCGGCGAGAACATCAAAACCAAAGTTCTCGCCCCGGCGAGAACCTCTCTGTCCATTCTTGCCCCAGCCTAATCCTTTCTCGCCCCGACCAAGATCTCTCTAGCCATTCCCGCCCCGGCGAGAATTCTAGTTCAAATTTCTCGCCCCGGCGAGAATAGTCAGTTTTGGTTGGCGCGTTTTTCGAGGCAGGCGCGTTTTTGACAATTTGGAATGCGGATTTCTTCCTTAATTTTAGGGATTTCATTATATTTTCATAATTCTATTGTAATTAGGATATTTTAAGATAGGATTTTGATTCCAAATCAATTGTTATTTTCTTTTTGGATTCTAGGGTTTCATAGTTAGTATAAATAAGTTTTATGTTTATAATTAAAGGACACATTATAATTATTCAGAGTTTATTCATACTTGAGAGCTATTCTCTACTTTTGGTTCTTTGAAGAATTTCTAAGCTAATTTCTTAGTTTTTCTTTGAGATTCATATTTAACTTATCATACAACAAACCATAGTTGTGTGTGGCGTTATTCTATCGCATCATTCAATCATACGGAGATTATCGTTTGAATTAACGAGGGTCAAAGTGTTGTTGGTGTTCCATCCATCACGCATTCAAAAATTGCTTGATCGACTATTCCAAGGTTTATCGTCTATATTCAGGCGAGGGATTAAGGATTCGAAAGAGTTCCACCTTCATAACTTACTGGAAACGATCCGGGCGACGACCACCTCACGCAAGTGTGTCGTGGAGTCTATCAGGTAATGATCATATATGAGTTATAGTGATTGGGTAATTTTAATTTGTTGTTAAAAATGAAGAAATTTGGAGTTTTTGGCTTTGAATATTCTGCAGTTCGTGAACTGCAGAAGTCGAGTTTCAGGTTCACCGCCCCGGCGATAGATCTATACTGAGTTCCTCGCCCCGGCGGCATTTTGGAGAGGAAATCCACCGCCCCGGCGGTGATATAAAAAAAAATTTCTTTTTCTTTGTGGCCATGCCATGTTACCCTATGCATGTCTAAAGTTTCGACTAATGTATTAATTGAGATATTAAAATGATATTATTGAATAGAGAATAAAATGAAGGATTATAAAATGTAAAGTATAGTTAATACCAAGTATTGTTGTGTGACTAATAAATGTTGTGTATGATTATATATCGTGTAGGATACGTGAAGTGCAGATATGTATAAGCTAATTATAGTAATTGGTAATCTACGAAGCAGGCAAGTCTTTCAGTTCCTAATTGTTATGTGAACTAAATGATTAATTATTTTAAATCTATATTGTAAAAGCATGATGTATTCTATGTGTTGTATGTATGAAATGACAAAGTCAATTTATGACAACGTCCATTGAGTTAAAATGTTGATTAAGTTATGGAACTCAATTTATTACTTGGTAATTGATGTATAGTATGTATGATATGTTTAGCCAATTGTTTATGATGTATATAATGAGCATGTTATCTATGTATTATGTGATGTATGTAAACTGTTAGATTTTGCTGAGCTGTCGAGCTCATTCTTACAAATAACCACTTTTGCAGGCTAAAGATACAAGGTAACGTTATGTGCTACCCAAATGACGTGGATCAAAGTGATGCATGAAGATTAAATATTTTAGTTTAAATTTATTACCTGAATTATGTTAATATTTTGATAAATGTATTTACGTTAAGTTGTAAAGTTTATATTGAGGTGTAAATTTTTATAATAAGTTCGACAAGGTGAATCATGATATTAACATGATACTAAGATATTTAGATGTAAAGGTTGAGAATTTTGGGATCGAGAATGATATGTAATAGAAAAGTTTGAATTATTCCGCATTTTTATTAAGTTTAACATTGAATAATATTGTAAAGTCAGAATAAGGATGTATTGTTAACGACCGATGTTGAGAGTTGAATTGTATGAATTTTGGGGTCGTTACATGCAACTTATTATACCCAATCATACCCTTTGATATACCCTAAGGGTCTTAAGGGACATGTCAAAGTATAACTTATCACACACAAGATACTATAATGATCTTAAGTCCAAGGATCACTTGTACTACTATCACTAGAGGAATTCCTATTGACAGACGATTAAACCTCCATTAGGTATTCCTTAGCGAGTCACGTTCAGTGAACTTATTCTCTAAGAAGCACCTACATACTTGCTTTAGTGTCTCCACACAAATGATTATGAGATCAATCATCCTCTTCATAAGAGCAAGCAACGTATGTACTAATCTATCCGGTTTCACTAATCCCTTTTTTAGTAATCCATCGATTAGGAACGATTTTAGTTTGTGAGCTATCTTGAATTTAGATCTCATTAGCATGATCACCATCATGATTCTAAAAGCATTGCTCAAAACTATGAGTTTATCACATCTAATATAACAACACCATGTAGATAAAATAAAATACCTTTAAAGAAAATCAATTTTTTTATTAATAAATGAATAAGATTACAAAGTATATGCTACATCATATCAAATATGATTGGCTTGTGTGCATACTACTTTCAATCTCCCACTTGCACTAAAGCCAATCGTCATGGTATCTAATACCCTTCTTCTCTAAGTGACGATCATCCTGCTGTTTGGATAAAGCTTCAATAAATGGATATATAATGTTGTTCTTGAGAGTCCACTATCTCTATAGTGACTTATCCTCTTTCAATTATTCCACTAATCAAATGAAAGTGCCGCAACACATGTTTGAATCCAAGATGAGACTTAGGAACTATTCCTAGTTCTGTAATAAACTTTTCATCCAAACAATCAAACTTGCAGCTTCATTTACAGCTATATACTTTGTCTTTGTCACTAAACTAGCAACTCTTTGCTGTTTGGAACTTTTCCAATTCACTGCACCACCATTTAAGGTAACGATTTACCTTAAAGTGGATTTGTTATCGTCTTGGTCAGTCTGAAAAAATTTGAGTCTGTTTAGCCCTCTAGTTTTAATTCAGACCTACCATGAATCATGATCACATCTTTAGTACCGGTTAAGTACCTAAAGATGTTTATCACTGTCTTACAGTGATCATCTCCAGAATATGACTGATCAACATCAGGCCTTGTATATTCATTGCATACATGATAGTAACATATGTGATCTCTCTTTCAATTGGGGACAATTTTAGAGAGATACACTCCATTGTTCATCATCATGAGACCTCTCTTGGAGTTTGTCATGCTAAACGCCTTTAGCATCGAATGAATATACATTCATTGGGTCAAGCCGAGCATCCTTTTAAATCTATCTATATAGATTTGTATCCCCAATTTATAGGATGCTCCTCCCAAGTCATTCATGAAGTAATGTTTAGACAATTTTATCTTTACTGATTGTAGCATTGGTGTGTTATTCCTTGTCAGTAGTATATCAACATATAATACCAAGAATGTCACAGCGCTCCCACTGACCCTTTTGTACACACAAGGTTCATTCTCATTTTTGATAAAATCAAACTCTTTTGATTGTCTCATCAAAATGAATGTTCCATGTGACAATCCGAGATTTCAAAAAAAAAATAATAAAATAAATAATAATAATAATAATAATAATAATAATAAATAAGAATTTATTTACTTAATTGTTTAAGTGAGTATGTGCGATGCGACAATTGGTATATGTGATGATAAATATATCGTAAGTAAATTTTTGAAAACAGTGTATAAGAAGAAGAAAATGATGGAATTTAGCATACTAAAATTTTCCACTTTTATTAAATAATGTATAAATAATATATTATCGCGAGCATGTCTGTAATATGGTAAATATATAAAATATTATATTTGTTGTAGTTAAGCAAATTGTTGAAAAACAATTTATGAGAAGAAGGAAATGATTAAAATTTATACAAGTTGTTGTAAATAATTAATTGAATATTAATTATTTTATTTTCAGTAAGTTCGTCCCACTAAATATGTTAACTTATTAAATGGAATTATTTTCGTACTTATTATTATAATTGTCTGGACTACACATTTAATGTGGCATCACGCGATACATACAGAAGGAAATTATTATGAGTAAATTATCATTATTTTAATATAATGATGTTAGCACATTGAATTTTATGTATTTATAATACATTAAATAAGGTGATTTAAAATATGTTATGATATTAACTTATTTTAATATGTTTAACTTATTTTATTAAATAAATTATTTTTATTCAATATATAGTTTCCATTATTATAGAAAAGTTTTTTTGGTATAATACATTATAATATTTAATGTATATACTGTATTGAATGTATGTACCAAGTATAATATATATATGTAATATGTATGTGCGTATGTATATTATATATAATATATGTTATATAAAATGTATGTATGTACTATATGCATGTATGTTATATATATATATATATATATATATATATATATATATATATATATATATAAAATATGTTATATGTATGTATGTATGTAATAGATATATATGTAATATGTATGTCACTGTGTGTAATATATGTATATAAATATAAGAGTAACCTTCAAGCAAAGAAAGATGAGTCAGTTAATAAGAGAGCAGGAGCTGACAACGGGTTAAGAAATTTAGAGAACAACTCAGCCAAACCAAACGTAGCAACCAAGGACATTGAGTAAGGACCAAGAGAAGAGAGTGGAGAGTAAAAAAATTCACTTCTCTATATGTATCAAGCCTTCTATATTCAGTTTCTCTTTTCTCTGCGAGCCATCAAATTCTTCTAATACCACTAAAAGAAAGGAAGGATTCGAGCTAAGAATTATAATAATACACTGCTAGAAGGAAGTAATTAATTCGTGTATATACATTAAATTGAGTAAATTAAAATAATTTATGAAGTTAAATTATTTTAATATAATGGATGTATTAGAATAATTTATGAAATTAAATTATTTTAATATAGTAAAATAAATGCATTAAATAAATTAATGTATAACATTTATCTTACGGAAATGAAATATGGAATATATTATATATTGTAAAATATGTAATGTATTTTATACGTAATATATAATGTATATTTCATATATGTTATATCAGATTAATAATTAAGCTTAGTTGGATAAGATAATTGCTCAATTGGGTAACCTTCAAGTAATTTATGGGATAAAGATAATTAAGTCGGCTCTTAGAGAGAAAGATAAATTGTATATTAATTAATATATGAATTCCATTTTTGGAACGAAGGATGAAATAATTAAATTATGTATATCAAATTTGATATTACATTAATTTAAGTGAATTAAAATACTTTATGAAATTAAATTATTTTAATATGGAAAAATGTTGGCATTAAATAAATTAATTATTTTTATTTATTTAATGTATAACATTTAATTTATGGACAAAGGAAAAAATGAAATATATTACATATTGGGAAAATATATAATATATGTAATAGGTGATACATGTAATATGTAACTTTCAAGTTAAGTTAATTAGCCAAGTCGGTTTAATAAAAGAGCATGTGCTGGGTATACTTATAAAAGAAGTGCTGCTCAAGTACAATATGGAATTTAGCAAGCAGGAGCTGCCCTATACTAATTAAGCTAGACCTAATACTCATCAAGGTTATAGAAGTGATCATCAAGTATAATTCGTGATGAGCAAGATTTAGGCTCTATATATATGCAACTCAAGCTTCAGTCAGTAGTCCTTTGTTTTTTCTTCATCTCAAAATTCTCCTACATTGATATTGAACAAAGCTGAAGATTAACAGTTAAGAGAAGTGAGGAAGCAAAACGTCAGTCAATAGTAAGAGGTAAGATTATTAATGCTTATGATCTTGTTATTTAGTCATGGGAATTGATACATAGAAAGGATATATTAGCTATTGCAATAAAAAATAGTTTTTTTTTGATAAAACAGATAAGTTGTATAAAACAATTATTATGTATGGATAAATTAAATTGATGATGATATATAGATTGGTAATTAATAATTCCTTGTGTTGATTAGTTATGAAAATGCATGTTATGTGACATAATTAATTACCAAGGTGTGTGTGTGTAAACACAATTGTGTAGGGTTTGTGGAAAGAAGTCAAGTTAATTTTAAGGATAATATCCAATTGAGGAAAGTATCTCTACGTACCATATGCACTACGTTTATTTTGTGCAAACAAGTATACGTTTAAGCAAATATTCCGAAATTGGTTTCTTTCTTTCAACTTTGTATTAAATTCATGACGGTGCAAGTGTTCTAGCCTTACATCGTATTCCTGTGCAAGTTTCCTTAACATGTGTAATGTTATGCAAGTTATCTATGTTGTACGTTTGTACAAGTTCCCTAACTTGTGCAATTCGATTATTGTTGCGAGTAACCTGAACTCGTTTATTCTTTTTGTATGAACAAGTACCTTGAACTCATTTATCTATGAGCAATTTTCATTCATTAAATCCAAGTTTTCTGTAGGTTTATGTTGATAAGTTATGTTAAGAGATATGTTTTTCGTTCTTATTGAATATGAACTGTTTAAAAAATCAAGTCTAAGCCTTTGTTACGGCTAGACTAATGTTCTTTCTCATTTGCAAGTCTTTACACATTATTGAGATTAGGTAGAGCTTTCCAATCAGATTGTTTTGATTTGGAACTCAAGTCTGAGAATGAACATCCCTTATTTGGGAAAACTTTTAATTGTGCCTAAAGGCAGTGAGAATAACACAAGTAGTGTTGATCAACACAGGGCATAAAGGGCTGATCACCCACCGTGCCCGTAAGTTGAGTCGGTTCACAGATGAATTTCTGATAGAACCTTTTCAACAAATGAAAATAAAGTTCATGGTCTTTTGACCACTCAGCATCTATAGTCAGTATGTCATTTCAAAAATATAAACGATTTGATAGATTATTCAGAATTGTTTCAGTTACTTCACAACTATCGATTCGTTGTAGAAGTATAACTCAAAGAAAACATTTATTCCTTTCATGCGATGCTTATTGTTTGTTATTAATTGCTGAGCACTTGAATGCTCATTCTTGCTTTGAAATTAAATGTTTTCAATTAAACCTGAGCGAGTAGAAGGGTCCGGCAAGGATAAGGGCAAAGGAAAACTGCAGGAGTAATTAGAAGTCGTTATCTGTATTAGTTGTAGTGTTATTATGTGATAACACATTATCTATCATGTAATAAAGTACTTTAAGGTCTTCGTACCTGGGATAGTAAACTCTGATGTAATCTTTTTAATTACTTAATATATTAACCAGTTTGAATGAATGAATCGTGTAGCACCAAGTGCGGATTTCAAGTACCCGGATTTGGGGGCGTCACATTCCATCTTTGAGAAGCTTGCTTCAATCTATAAATGGATCATTGCAGTTTATATACACGATTTGCTTCAACCTTTGAAACAAATTCCTCTGGCTGTATCATACATACATTCTCCTCAAGTCTTTATTAAGGAAGGACGTCTCCACATCCATTTTGCCATATTTCGTAATAAGCTGCAATCAGAAGCAAAATCCAAATGGACTTGAGCATTACCTGGTAATAAGGTTTTATCACAGTCAACTCCTTGACTTGAAAAACCTTTTAAACAAGTCTGGTCTTATAGGTCTCTACCTTGCCATTTGCCCCGGTCTTTATCTTAAAGATCCATATTCACACTCTAGGCACTATGCCCTTTTGTGGAGTAACCAGAGTCTATACTTGGTTCTAATACATGGAGTCCATTTCGAATTTCATGGCCATCTGCCATTTCTCTGAGTGTCTTTTACTCATAGCCTCATCGTATATAACTGGATCATCATCCTCTATGATGCGTACCTCATCATCATCCTCTATGATGAATCCATACCTCCTAGGTATCTTCGGTACTCTTTCAAATTTACGATTCGGTTGTGGTACAATAGGTCTATCTACAGGTTCCTCGGTTCGACTTAAAGTGCTTTGTGGTTCTTGAACTCCTTCAAGATATATTACCCTCCCACTAGCTCCTTCAATGATAAACACCTGTATCTAAGAAGGCAGCGTGTAGGATTATAGTAATAATACCCTAAACTTTCTTTAGGATATCCCACAAGTCTGCACTTATCAGATTTGGTCCCAAACTTATCTTTGAAACCTTTTCACATAAGCTGGATAACCCCTTATCTTAACATACTTAAGAGTAGGAATCCTTCCTATCCATAACCTTTATGGAGTCTTGGGCTCGGATTTTGAGGTTACCTTATTTTTGTAGATATGCAGTCGTTTCTAGGGTATAACCCGAGATGGATACTAGAATGTTGGTAAAAATCATTATGGACGGCACCATGTCCAACAAGGTATAATTTCTACTTTTAGATAAACCAATCAATTATTGCGTATCAGGAGGTGTCCATTATGAGAAAATACCATTTTGAGATGATCTAGAAACTCATTGCACAAGTATTCTTTCCTCGATCTGATCAAAGAATCTTAATACTTTGTCAATATGTTTCACTTCTGAATTCTTTGAACATTTCAAATGATTCAGACTTGTATTTTATCAAATACACACATTCAATTCTTTGAATGACCATCTCCTTTTCTTTTATTAGTTTATTCAATTTGCAAAAAAAATTTCATGTAAGTCAAATATACAAAGTCTATCAAGTAATCTTTCAGTTTCAAACAAAACATTATCATTATAAATAGAACAACAATTGTTCTTAAATATAATACCAGAACTTTCTTTGTCCAACAACGAAAGTTCTAATGTTTCTAATGACAACTGGAACATAATAACAACTTATTAACTTAATAGACTTGCCTGTAGGCAATGCTAAACTATAAGTTTCTATGGTTAATGCAGCAACCTTTGCTCCATTCCACACATAAGATTATTTACTCTTTATTTAGCTTTCTACTTCTGCTTAGTCTCTGCATTGGATTGCATACGTGAGAACTACAACCGGTATCAAATACCCAAGTAGAACCTTGACTTACAGAAATATTTATTTTTAATCATGAACAAACCTGTATCTGTAACCGAAGCTTCACTAAGCTTCTTCTGGTTAGCCTCTGTAAGATTCTCCTTACAGTTTCCTTTCTAGTATCTAGGCTTATTGTAGTGGAAGCAAACTCCTTTGCTGTCTGCATCAGTCTTGTTCTTAATGTCCTTTGTTTTTGCCTTTCCATTTACCTTTTTTTGAATTGTTCTTCTTCTAAGAAGATCCTTTGGCCCTCTTCTGCTTCCTGGAAGAATCATCTACCAGTAAGACTTGGTCTTTCTTGGTTGGAAAGTGACTCTTTACAGTTTTCAACATGTTTAAGCAACTCAGGCAGGTTGACATATAGCTTGTTCATGTGGAAATTCACAACAATTTGTGAGAAAGAGTCCGAAAGTGATTGCAAGATCAAATCTTGGATCAACTCTCCATCCATTAAAACCTAGTTATCCCAATTGTTCAATCAGATTGATCATTTTAGGACATATGTCTGTAATGTAGTGGCATCGGTTATTCTAGATCGGAAAAGCTCCTTAGATATCTGATATCTAATAGTCCTACTTTTCTCACCATTCAACTCCTTGAAGGTGCCGGAGTACAGTAGGAGCATCCATAGTTTCATGCTGACGCTGAAGCTCGTTACTTATGGATGCGAGCATGATGCATTGAGCCAACTGTGTATCATCTTGCTACTTTCTAAAAGTAGCAATCTCTTCCTCAGAGGCATTGTCCGTAACCATTGCAGGGATATGCATATTAAGGACATAAGATAGCTTTTCAACCTTGAGAACTATTCTCCAATTCTTTAACCAGTCCTTTTAATTTGGTCCGGTTAATTAGCATCTAATATGCTCCGCAGTGATAGTAAATTAGATATTGTAAAATTCTGTAAATGAATTTATAATTTAACAACATTTTAGCATATATTCATTTCTTAATTAATTACCAAAATAAATTAGGTTTTTATTTTAAATTGGCATCTCTCACTTTTTCATCAAACTATATTACCCTCATTATATAGTACGGCAAATCTAATTAAAGATTTGCTAGTGAGAATAAGGATCCCATTTCAAATGTATATAGCCTTGTGTGTGCACAACAAACTATATATAAATAAATAGGTAGACAACTATTGTCAATTACATCACTATGTAACTCCTTGTATTTTGCCTCTTAGATTATAATGGTCAAGTGTGTGCACATCCGAACTAAAATAATCTAAGTTAAGTCCAACCTAGCACTTCCATATATGTGAAGAGAAAAAGACCGCCCTTATGTGTGCACAACAAAGTAGTAATGTTCAATTCCTTAATAAGCATCAAATCTGATAAAACAACATCTTAAATATTTAATACTCGCCTTGTGTGTGCACAACAAACTCATATTAAATATTTAATACTCTATTGCTTTACCATGTTAGAAGGCCACGTTCGATACTTCGAATATCTTTGAACGCTTAGGACTTAATATGATTTTCTTTGAGGGGTTTGCATTTATTAGTCTCATCTTGTTTAGCGCGCATGCACATATATATATATATATATAAAATACATGTCATATTATTTAACATGCGAAGCATGTTGGATAATATATAATATATATATAGTAATCATGCACATATAGAATACTATATTCTACCCGGATTGATTATGGACTTTTATTCTAGTTTGGTTCACTAGAGCCACCAAGTGAACCAAAAGGTCAAACCTAGGGTACAAGAACAAAATTTAAATATAACTATTACATTTAAACCCGGGCTCCATTACAAACGGGTCTTTATGCGCTCCTTGCTCATTTGTCTCCAATTCTTCAAAAATTAATTGTAACTAGTCCTATTACAAAAACTATTTACAATAAATAGAAACCTTGATCAGCAGTCAAGGGAAAGTACATAGGAGGGAGATATAATGTTACATTAAGAAAAATTAGAGAAGACGAGGTACGCAGACCCCATTTATAAAAACCCATACATTCAAGCATCCTCTAAAATAATTCCAATCAGACATTGGTCAATAGTCCATAATCAATCCCTATTTATTATCATACATATCTCTATATGTATCAATAAATAACATTCATCCCATGAATATTAAAATCATTCCATATATGCATTGATATCAATTAATGGGCAAAAGTTTTGCTAATATTTAGTTTTGAAACAAAATAAACTCTTTTATTTTAATCAAAAACCAAATCCAAATTAAACTCCTTTAATTTTAGCAATCTGAAATCATATTCGAGATAAAATAAACATCTTTATTTTAAACTTATATCAATTAAATAAACCATTTATTTTAATTGAAGGAAAAAATATTTTTTTCGAGTTTTGCTGTCTGGCGCAGCTGCGCCCAGAATGAACTGGGAAACAGCGCAGCTGCGCTGAATCCTAGAAATGACTTTCTGGGTTTGGGCGCAGCTGCGCTCCAGAATGAACTGGAAACGGCGCAGCTGCGCCGCGTAGCAGATTCAGAAAAACAGATTTTGCCCAAAAATTTCTATCCAATCGCATACCATACACACATGGAATCATCAAAATCGATAATTAGCACAAGATTAGGCTCTGATACCACTGTTAGGTTTGTATATAGCGCGAACATGTAATCAAATTACATAAATAGTGCAAAAGCGCGATAAAACGGATTTAAAAATTTTATACAAACTATCACCATGATCATTCAATGTGCTCAATTAACGATATAAACGAAAGAGATAGAGATAAAAATTATACCCTCGTAGAACCGTGCTTCCTCGGGTACAAGTTCACCTCCAATTCCTTCGCGTTCTCCTTGAATTCCATCGACTAAATTCCTTTGCTTGATCAACGTTAGCCACCCAAGTGTTTGGCCTCTAGAGGTGATCCACCAAGGAAGAATAGTTATTCAAGAAGATGGGTGTTGGCAAAACCCTAGTTTCTATCTCTATAGAAATTGCAAGTACTCTCCACAATCTAATGCAAGAGTGTGTAACTGTCTAACCCTAAATCATGATAAGACTCCTCTTATTTATAGATATAGGGAACCCTCCTAAACTATTTAGGATTAGGTTTCTTTATTTTAATTAAACTCCTTTAATTAATTAAACTCCTAATCCAATTAGGAATTTATGAGAGTACTTTTATTAATTAATTCCCAAGCCCTTTTAAGCCCTTTTAGGAATTAAATAATAATAATACTAATAATAATAATAAGACTCCTCTTATTAATTTATATTTAATATTTCCAAAATATTAAATAATAAATATTAAGCTATTTAATTCATTCCATCTCCATAGATTAAATTAAACACACTTAACTTATTATTACGATTATGCCATTTACTTCTTAAATAAATATTTTTCTTTTGCGGTGTGACCCTTTAGGTTCTCCATATTAAACCGGTTGTGAATAAATCAATTAGAACAATTCTAATCTTATTTAAATAAATAATTTAAATAATTTAATTTATTTAAATAAATGATATTTATTCTACAATAAGGGTAAGCCCCCTTAGCGATCAACGACTTTCCAGATAATATAGATGTCAACATTAATCACAAAAAAACCTTTCAGTGAATAGTTACTGTACAATTCAATCCTTCTACCATACAATGTCCCAATTAAATATAAGACATGGAATTACTGTCAAGTCTTATTTTATTTAATTATATGTATTTCGATTCTCAAATGCACAACTCTGATAATGCAAATTAGAAACTCCTTTCTAATTTCATTCTGCTTTGGCCAAAGACTTCTGAGTCGTCATTTATCGAATCACATAGGACATTCTCTCCTTTTACTAGAAGTGGTAGATTCTTTGTTGACCATTCACCTATCTCCATGTGCAACTTATTATACCCAATCATACCCTTTGATATACCCTAAGGGTCTTAAGGGACATGTCAAAGTATAACTTATCACACACAAGATACTATGATGATCTCAAGTCCAAGGATCACTTGTACTACTATCACTAGAGGAATTCCTATTGATTGGCGAGTAAAACTCCATTAGGTATTCCTTAACGAGCCACGTTCAGTGAACTTATTCTCTAATAAGCACCTACATACTTGCTTTAGTGTCTCCACACAAATGATTATGAGATCAATCATCCTCTTCATAAGAGTAAGCAACGTATGTACTAATCTATCCGGATTCACTAATCCCCTTTTTTAGTAATCCATCGATTAGGAACGATTTTAGTTTGTGAGCTATCTTGAATTTAGATCTCATTAGCATGATCACCATTATGATTTTAAAAGCATTGCTCAAAACTATGGGTTTATCACATTTAATATAACAACACCATGTAGATAAAATAAAATGCCTTTAAAGAAAATCAATTTTTTTATTAATAAATGAATAAGATTACAAAGTATATGCTACATCATATCAAATATGATTGGCTTGTGTGCATACTATTTTCACATATTGCGTCGTAACCCTTCTGAGTAGTTGGAAGCCCTACCGCGAAGTCCATCGTGATATGTTCCCACTTCCATTCTGGTATCTCCAAGGGCTATAACAAACCACTTGGCCTCTGATGCTATACTTTGACTTTCTGATAAGTTAGGCACTTCGCAACACACTTAGCAACTTCTCTCTTCATATTTGGCCAACAGAAATGTTGTCGAAGATCCTGGTACATTTTTGTACTTCCCAGGTGAACCGAAAATCTTGAACTATGAGCTTCGCTCAAAATCTCCTCTCTGATCTCCAGCACTGACGGAACCCAGATTCTACCTTCAAATCTCAACAACCCTTCGGTATCGATTTTGAATTTAAGCTCCTCACCCTCAAGCACCCTTTTCCGTATTTTATCACACTCCTCATCCTGGAGTTGTTCTTCCTTTACCTTGTCCACTAAAGGTGGTTGGGTTTCCATCCGGAATAATTTTTCATTCGGCTCTGCCAGACATTTTACCTCTAACTCCAACTTAGCCATTTCTGCTATGAGTTTCTCCTGAGCAGTTAACAAAAATAACTTCTCCCGACCCTTCCTGCTCAAAGCGTCGGCAACTACACTAGCTTTCCCCGGATGGTATAGGATTTCACAATCGTAATCTTTGATCAAATCTATCCATTGCCTTTGATGCATATTTAAATCCTTTTATGTGAAAATATATTTTAGACTTTTATGGTATGTATATATCTCACACTTCTCCCTATAGAGATAGTGCCTCCAAATTTTTAAAGCAAACACCACGGCTGCTAGCTCTAAATCATGGGTCGGATACCCTTTCTCATAATCTTTTAATTGGCGCGATGCATACGCGATAACCTTACCATTCTGCATAAGCACGCAGCCTAGCCCCTTGTGCGATGCGTCACTATACACCACAAAATTCCCTGTATTATCCGGTAAAGATAACACAGGTGCTGAACTCAAATGTCTCTTTAACTCCTGAAAACTTTCTTAGCATTTCTCCGTCCAAATGAACTTCACTACTTTTCTTGTCAAATTCGTCAACGGAGTGGCGATCCTGGAGAAATCTTGAATAAAACGTCTATAATAACCCGCCAATCCCAAGAAACTCCTTATTTTTGATGGTGTTTTTGGCTAATCCCAGTTCATCACAGCTTCCACTTTCGCCGGATCCACCTAAATCCCTTTTTATCAATAACATGCCCAAGGAATTGAACACGTTCTAACCAAAATTCGCATTTGGAGAATTTCGCCTACAATTTCTCTCTTCTTAATGCTTCCAATATCACCTTCAAGTGTTCCACATGCTCTTCTTGAGTTTTGGAATATACCAGAATGTTGTCTATGAACACCACTACGAATTTATCCAAAAATGGTTTGAACACTCTATTCATTAGATCCACGAATGTTGCAGGCGCATTCGTTAAACCAAATGACATTACAAGAAATGAAAGTAGTATGCACACAAGCCAATCATATTTGATATGATGTAGCATATACTTTGTAATCTTATTCGTTTGTAAAAGGCATTTTACATTATCTACATAGTGCTGTTATATTAAATGTGATAAACCCATAGTTTTGAGCAATGCTTTTAGAATCATGATGGTGATCATGCTAATGAGATCTAAATTCTAGATAGCTCAAAAACTAAAATCGTTCCTAATCGATGGATTACTAAAAAGGGGATTAGTGAATCCGGATAGATTAGTACATACGTTGCTTGCTCTTATGAAGAGGATGATTGATCTCATAATCATTTGTGTGGAGACACTAAAGCAAGTATGTAGGTGCTTATTAGAGAATAAGTTCACTGAACGTGGCTCGCTAAGGAATACCTAATGGAGTTTTACTCGCTTGTCAATAGGAATTCCTCTAGTGATAGTAGTACAAGTGATCCTTGGACTTGAGATCATCATAGTATCTTGTGTATGATGAGTTATACTTTGACATGTCTCTTAAGACCCTTAGGGTATATCAAAGGGTATGATTGGGTATAATAAGTTATACATGGAGATAGGTGAATGATCAACAAAGAATCTACCACTTCTAGTAAAAGGAGAGAATGTCCTATGTGATTCGATAAATGACAACTCAGAAGTCTTTGGCCAAAGCAGAATGAAATTAGAAAGGAGTTTCTAATTTGCATTATCAGAGTTGTGCATTTGAGAATCGAAATACATATAATTAAATAAAATAAGACTTGACAGTAATTCCATGTCTTATATTTAATTGGGACATTGTATGGTAGAAGGATTGAATTGTACGGTAACTATTCACTGAAAGGTTCTTTTGTGATTAATGTTGAAATCTATATTATCTGGAAAGTCGTTGATCGCTAAGGGGGCTTACCCTTATTGTAGAATAAATATTATTTATTTAAATGAATTAAATAGTTTAATTTATTTATTTAAATAAGATTAGAATTGTTCTAATTAATTTATTCACAACCGGTTTAATATGGAGAACCTAAAGGGTCACACCGCAAAAGAAAAATATTTATTTAAGAAGTAAATGGCATAATTGTAATAATAAGTTAAGTGTACTTAATTTAATCTATGGGATAGAATAAATTAAATAGCTTAATATTTATTATTTAATATTTTAGAAATATTAAATATAAATTAATAAGAAGAGTCTTATTATTATTATTACAATTACTATTATTTAATTCCTAATAGGGATTGGGAATTAATTAATAGAAGTACTCTCTCATGAATTCCTAATTGGATTAGGAGTTCAATTAATTAAAGGAGTTTAATTAAAATAAAAACCCTAATCTTAAATAGTTTAGGAGGGTTCCCTATATCTATAAATAAGAGGAGTCTTATCATATTTTGGGGTTAGACAATTTACACACTCTTCCATGAGAATTGGAGAGATAGAGTACTTGCAATTTCTATAGAGATAGAAACTAGGGTTTTGCCAACACCCATCTTCTTGAACAAGTATTATTCCTTGGTGGATCACCTCTAGAGGCCAAACACTTGGGTGGCTAACGTTGATCAAAGGAAGGAATTTAATCGGTGGAATTCAAGGAGAACGCGAAGGAATTGGAGGTGAACTTGTACCTGAGTAAGCTAGAATTCTACAAGGGTATAATTCTTATTCTCCATCTCTTTCGTTTAATTAATAATTGTGCATAAAGAAAGATCATGGTGATGGTTTGTGTAAAATTTTAAAATCTGATTTTATCGCGCTTCCGCACTATTTATGTAATTTGATTGCATATTCGCGCTATGTACAAACCTAACAAGAAACTCGTAATGACCATACCGAGTTCTGAATGTCGTCTTTGGTACATCCTCCTTTCTCACTTTCAGCTAATGATACTGTTGTCCAATTTATAAAATGACAAATACGCGCAAGTATACGCAGTCAACAAGTAATAAAGAGTAAGTAGAGTATCGATCCCACGAGGAATTATTACTAGTCTTTTCCAAGTACTAACATTTTATCATCTCAATCTTATTTAAACAAATGATAATTGTTTTTGTTGTTTTGCATTAATGAAGATAACAATTAATCCAAGAACTATAGAAAGCATTAAGATAATGAAATCTAATATTAATAAGTCTAAGATTGCAATTTCCCCAAACACTTCATTTAAATATCCTAACTCTCTCTTTTCAACTAGTTAAATCACAAGAATTGTTATCCGAGAAGTCACTAGTATGTCTAAGCCTCTCTCGATGGTCAAATACGTATTCCCCATTACGGTGTATAGATATATCTCTATTCTACACACTAACAAGATTCTCATATCAAGAACAATTAGTAAGGTATATGTCACAAAACCTCATTAACTACTCTATCAATTACCAACTTTCGCAATAAAAATCATTAAACACGGATTCTCAATTGGATACATGTGGTATTTAGGTGTATGTCTATCCTAAATACATGAAAATCATTTATTCTCAAAGATAATTAATAAGACACACGTCACATAATTTCATACATTACTCGTACGAATATCCAATTTTCACATGAATTCATAACTAGGTCTCAACCTATATTTCCTCTCTCAATTCCATATAAGTTACCAAGGTAATTACGGGCCAAACAATTAATCCTTAAGCAAAGGTTATGAACTCCAATTCACAAATAATTAACCAACATCAAAGAGAGAGCATTCAATTCAAACTATGTATTGGGTGCATTGAAATCTTAGAAATTGAGTTCTAGTTCATGGTAACTACATAAAACATCAAATTTGAGGGTTGATGATTTCTAGCTTTCCTCCTTGATTTGGTACTCCTTTCTTCAATTGTTTCTTTGATTTTGCTGGAAATTCCTTGTATTGCAGCCCATTTCTCTTCGATTTGATGTTTATGTGCAGCCTCCACAAGTCTCCCTCTTCATTTTCGAGCCCCTGTATATGTTATAAGTGTTGGGTATGAGTAACCGTAGCTTAGCACACCAAAAATGACCAAAAAACCCGCACAATCTACTGTCCGCGACGAGCTCACCCCGGCCACCAAATTGGCCTAAGTTTCTCGCCCCGGCACCATTACCGCCCCGGCGGTGATCTGTAGCCCGAATCAGTTTCGACGTCTGTTGGTAAAATGGCCATAACTTCTTCGTCCGAACTCGGATTAAGGCGATTAAGTAGGCTCTGGAAAGCTAAGAAGTAGCTCTACAACTTTCATAACTGGAGCTCGGAGCAAGGCTCAAATTGTGCCCGAAGCGATTGATGTGTAAAATGTATGCAAAACTGATGGTAAAATGACCATAACTCTCTCATACGAACTTTAAATTAAATGATTCCGGATGTTTTGGAAAGCTAAGACAAATATCTACAACTTTCATGTTTTGAGTTTTGAGAGATTCAGATTGGATCATGGGTCAAATTGAGAAACAAGCAGCTGGAATGCTAGATTCAAGCCAAAAATGCATCGATCCAGGGGGCTTTTATTTCAATTCCTACAAAACAAAGTAAAAACACATAAAAGCGTACAAAAACATATAAAAGTAATACAAAACTACATTACACAATAATAATATGAAAACACATAAAACCAAACGAAATAGTTAAAGACTTACAAATTATCAAGGCTAAAAGTACCTAATTTGTGTATATAAAACACACTCATCAAATACTCCCAACTTAAACCTTTGCTTGTCCTCAAGCAAAACACAACACAACTATCACACAAGCTAACTAACAACCTACAACACGAGCAAGGAATCAATTATTATCCAAAATATGGCCTCAACAATTTCAAAACTAATAACTCCAAGCAAAATACAAGAGCATGCAAGTTTAACAATTTTAACCTATATAATGGTTCCATGACAATCACGGCCCACAAAATGCAAGCACCTCCATACTGTATAAGCCACGCTACTTAGATAAGAATATATAGCAAACTCTAAGCAAAAGATATTCAAAATCGATTCTCGAAGCCTATTACCACATCAATCCTAACTACAATAAACAACATATAAATCCGGGGGAATACAAAGGATAAGCATCATCAAACAAGCTATCTTCCCTAGCATAGCATTCAAATGCTATAAACAACTTTTTCCTTTTTCTTTTTATTCCTTTTCCTTTTTCAATTTGAATTTAGTGAGTGCATCTTATGCTCTATCTCACTTCCAAATGAACGAGTGCGTTTTACGCTCCATCTCGTCTCATATGTGTCCATGAATGAGTGCGTTTTATGCTCCATCTCACTCACCACATGAATCAATGCAAACTAGGGAAAACATTTATAAAAATCAAACCAAGATGCAAAACAATCCAAGATTTCCCCCAAACTTATATGAATACCAACTTTACTTTAATTGATGTTTAAATAAGTTTATAGAATCTCAACAACAAGAATAAGCTATATAAACTTTCTAAGACATAATTAACTCAACGGTGGAATAAAAATACCAAGAAAGCGAAAAAGGGTCATAAATATCGTAGAACCAATACGAAAGGTATAATTTAAACTAGTATGCTCAAGGATTTCACGAGCTTTACAAAATGCTCACCAAGTTCATATCATAGGCCCAACAAAGATTCACCCAAAACATTGCTCGAAAACTCTCAAATTTTGAAAAAAAAATTCAAAATTTAACTAATATGCATAAATAACTAACGCATGCACTGCTATGATGTCAATGCTAATCACCCCCAAACTCAAAGTGAACAATGTACTCATTGTTTATACGATAAAGAAATGAAAACTGAGAACTTCCCTGATTAGCCAAGCGTCATGCTCGACCATAACCTCCTAAGCATCTGAGTCCGATGGTGAATAGACTGGTAATGGATGTGGCTCAAGAACATGCACTGGGGCGGCATTCGTATAATAGCCAAGCAATTCCTTACCAAACAATGCTCAATCAGGCCAACATTCTTTTAGACAATTCGTTGACTACATGATGTGCACTGGCTGAAATTCTTCATTAAATACCTCCCCCAGACTCAGTTTCAACAAAAATTGCTAAGTTATTGTAATATTCAATCAAATCATAGCAATGAATAACCTAAAATCCTCCAATTGAGCCATCACAAACTCAATTGGGCAACCAAACTAAATTTATCCAAATTTGACAGTGCATGATTACCCAATATAAATCCAAGTACAACAGTTTAACTAACTAAGAATACCCATCACAATTGATAATTTGATCTTACTTGTATGCAAAAATTGGAGTGAGTACCTTGCTTTGTGTTGGCAAAAGAAGTTGTTTGTTAGTACCTTCAATTTGGAGATGTACTCTTTTGAATGCTCATTGGTTGTGTTTAATCCGACTGGGAGGAGATGAAATTTGATCTTACTAGAATGCACAAAATGAAGGGGAACGAACTGCCTGGAAGGATTTTTAAAAACTGTATTTCGCGCCTACCGTCGGGGCGGTAGAAAAAGCCTTCGATTTGCCGCTGGGGCGAGCTCGTCGCCGGGGGCGGGGAAAATTGAACTAAAACCTGCCGCTGGGGCGGTAACCCCCTGTATCCCAAAACTTGATTTTTTTAGCATTTCAGTGCAGCAATAATTCTCAATGCCCCTCACCTGTATAAAAGCAACATATCAAAGATTAAATAGACAACATTGAGAATATGATGAGACATAGAAAGCAAATCCAATCCTAAAACTTAACTAACTAAATATACATATAACTTGAAAACTTTAAAAATGCGGTAAATGAAAAACAACGAATGCAAATGAATGGGTTGCCTCCCATCAAGCGCTTGGTTTACAGTCCTCGACTTGACTAACTCCCTGTTTTTATCTAATTCCCCTTCGATAATTGAGGAACCCACCATCCTTTGATAGCCATGTGACAATTGAGGGTTTCTCCTCGGTAAGAGTCATTGAATCATGTTCACCTAGCTTGGTACTTTTAGGCACAACCTCACTTAAGAACTTCACATAACTAGGTGACTATTCCATTGTGCCTGTGAAAAGAATGTTGAATTGAAACTCCTCAAACACAATAGAATTTTCAGCTTTCTTCTTATGGACCCCTATTTCGTCCCACCATGGTTCCACATTCATACTAGCTCCATCGTCACATAGAGCCTCGCCTAAGAAATGACTACCAAGTGGACACGGTATTGCAAAACTGCCCGAATCCTTGAGCTTTGGTGGAGAATGTGTATGAGGCACTATCAAAATTGGCTCATCATCATTAGAGCTCAAGGCTAGATCTTCCTCGGCCTCCACTTCTTGCTCCTCACATGTCTTCTCCCCCATAGATTCCTTGAAAATCGGCTCGGGCACTCCATCAGTTTTCGGAACCGAGTCATTGGGCCATGCTTCTTGATAGTTATTATTGAATGCAATGACAAGCTGTCCCACCTGGTTCTCGAGATTTTGAATCGACATCTCCTGACTCTTCAACATCTCCTCATTCGAAGCCATGATCTTGGACAAAAGTTCCTCAAATTTTGACATTCTTTCTTCTTGAGTAGGAGCTTGATTCTGAGATTCAAGAGTGTATGATGGGCATGGAGCATAACATTGATCATCATAATTGTGGCTCCATGCAGTATCCGGGTGATACCCCCAATCTTGGTGATAATCGGGATAATCATAGTTGTTGAGGTAATCACCACCGTATTGTACCGGTCCAACACTGACGGTGCATTGATGACTCGGATGATTGTCAGCACAATAATCACAAGTAACTGTTATACCTTGAGTGCTCTCTACTACTAAAGCATCCAACTTCCTCGATAGTGTTTCAAATTGTGCTGAAAATGCAGAGAGTGCATTTAGTCCATCAATCCCAGTTTCCCTTGGTTGAGTCATACTCATATACGACCATTAATAAGCAAAGTCATCCATGGTGTACCTCGCAAAGAAGAAAGCATTAACACAGAAAAAAATGATAAAATAAACTAAAAACAAATTTATATACCAGTTTAAATTAAGATCAATTTGATTGTAATTAATATTGAAAAAACACTTGAAGAATAATTCCCCGGCAACGGCGCCAAAAACTTGTTGTCCAATAAATAAAATGACAAATACGCGCAAGTATACCCGGTCAACAAGTAATAAAGAGTAAGTAGAGTATCGATCCCACGAGGAATTATTACTAGTGTTTTCCAAGTACTAACATTTTATCATCTCAATCTTATTTAAAAAAATGATAATTGTTTTTGTTGTTTTGCATTAATGAAGATAACAATTAACCCAAGAACTATAGAAAGCATTAAGATAATGAAATCTAATATTAATAAGTCTAAGATTGCAATTTCCCCCAATACTTCATTTAAATATCCTAACTCTCTCTTTTCAACTAGTTAAATCACAAGAATTGTTATCCGAGAAGTCACTAGTATGTCTAAGCCTCTCTCGATGGTCAAATACGTATTCCCAATTACGGTGTATAGATATATCTCTATTCTACACACTAACAAGATTCTCATATCAAGAACAATTAGTAAGGTATATGTCACAGAACCTCATTAACTACTCTATCAATTACCAAATTTCGTAATAGAAATCATTAAACACGGATTCTCAATTGGATACATGTGGTATTTAGGTATATGTCTATCCTAAATACATGAAAATTATTTATTCTCAAAGATAATTAATAAGACACACGTCACATAAGCTCATACATTACTCGTACGAATATCCAATTTTCACATGAATTCATAACTAGGTCTCAACCTATATTTCCTCTCTCAATTCCATATAAGTTACCAAGGTAATTACGGGCCAAGCAATTAATCCTTAAGCAAAGGTTATGAACTCCAATTCACAAATAATTAACCAACATCAAAGAGAGAGCATTCAATTCAAACTATGTATTGGGTTGCATTGAAATCTTAGAAATTGAGTTCTAGTTCATGGTAACTACATAAAACATCAAATTTGATCTATATATCATCATATTGGATTTACAAAATAAGAAGGAAATACTAGAAATAAAACCACTTTTGAAGATTTTGCAATGTTGCTTGCTTGAGGGTTGATGATTTCTAGCTTTTCTTTTTGATTTGATACTCCTTTCTTCAATTGTTCCTTTGATTTTGCTGAAAATTCCTTGTATTGCAGCCCATTTCTCTTCAATTTGATGTTTATGTGCAACCTCCACAAGTCTCCCTCTTCATTTTCGAGCCCCTGGATATGTTATAAGTGTTGGGTATGAGTAACCCTAGCTTAGCACACCAAAAATGACCAAAAAACCTGCACAATCTACTGTCCGCGACGAGCTCGCCCCGGCGACCAAATTGGCCTAAGTTTCTCGCCCCGGCGCCATTACTGCCCCAACGGTGATCTGTAGCCCGAATCAGTTTTGACGTTAGTTGGTAAAATGGTCATAACTTCTTCGTTCGAACTCAGATTAAGGCGATTAAATAGGGTTTGGAAAGCTAAGAAGTAGCTCTACAACTTTTATAACTGGAGCTCGTCGAGATAATGGCCGGAGCAAGGCTCAAATTGAGCCCGAAGCGACTGATGTGTAAAATGCATGCAAAATTCGATGGTAAAATGACCATAACTCTTTCATACGAACTTTAAATTAAATGATTCCGGATGTTCTGGAAAGCTAAGGAAAATATCTACAACTTTTAGTTTTTGAGTTTTGAGAGATTTGGATTGGATCATGGGTCAAATTGAGAAACAAGCAGCTTGAATGCTAGATTCAAGCAAAAAATGCATCGATCCAGGGGGCTTTTATTTCAATTCCTACAAAACAAAGTAAAAACACATAAAAGCATACAAAACATATAAAAGTAATACAAAACTACAATACACAATAATAAGATGAAAACACAGAAACCAAACAAAATAGCTAAAGACTTACAAATTATCAAGGCTAAAAGTACTTAAGTTGTGTATATAAAACACACTCATCAGATACCCACTTCTCAGATCTATTTTCGAGAAATACTTCGCCCCCTTCAACTAATCGAACAAATCAACAATTCTGGCAATGGGTATTTATTCTCAATAGTGACTTTATTCAGTTCCTTATAATCAATGCAAAGACGCATCGATCCATCTTTCTTCTTAACAAATAACATCGGCGCTCCCCACGACAAAACGTTCGGTTGGATATACTTCTTATCTAGCAGCTCTTGTAATTGCACCATCAACTCCTTCATCTCTACCAGAGCCATTCGATACGGGGCTTTTGATATAGGGGTTGTACCCCATGCTAGATCAATTACAAATTCAATTTCCCTATCTGGCGGTAGTCCTGGCAAATCATCAGGAAACACGTCTGTAAAATCCCTAACTACCATTATCTCCTCCAACTTTGCACCCACTTTTCATGAATCGACTATGTAGGCTAGATATCCTGCACATCCTTGTCTCAACATCTTCCTGGCCTGCATCATCATCAGACAACTCGTTTGTCTAGGCAACTTGCTGCCATAAAACACTACCTTTGACGGAGTCATAAGGTTGACACTCTTCTTTTGGCAATCAATAACTGCCCCATGGTTAAACAACCAAAAACTCCCCAAGTCGAATTGGGATTAAGTTTACCGTCATCACATGACACTTAATATCTACCTGGCAGTTCTTGTGTACAAACTTAACAGGAATCACTTCCCTATTCGCAATTTCTATGTTCATAGGGTAATCGAATTCTTCCTAAGGTAACTCTAATTTTTTAGCAAAATCATCGGATATAAATGAACAAGTAGCACCTGAATCAAATAATACTTAAGCATTTACACTATTGACCGGAATGATACCTGACACCACATCCCTCGACTGCACAGCATCCTGCACCGTCATGTTGAATGTTCGGGCGGTAGGTCGATTGGACGGCGTCGGTCCAGTGATAGTCAAATTGCCACTACTGTTGTTTCCCTTTCCTTCGCTTGCTCCTCCTGTAGCTTTCTTAGGACAGTCTCGAGCAAAGTGATCTTTCGATCCGCAAGTGAAACATGCACCCTTTTTCGGATTAGGTCAATTCGGTGCGATGTGGCCCTCTTGTCCACAATTATAGCATACCCATTTCCCCTTCATACACACACTCGTATGGCCCTTTCCATAGTTACCACACACTTCAAACTTCTTTCTCTGATTCCCTTGTTGACTTGTAGCAGAAACACTATCATTCCACTTCCTCTTCTGTCCACTGCCACTATGACTACCACTTGCCTTATTCTCATTTTCATTCTTCTTCTTCTTTTGCTCCTGATTGTACTTGGTCAAAACATCACTCCCACCTTCAGCAATAATTGCCTTTTCTAACACAGCTGCAAATGAATTCAGTTGAAACATCGAAACTCACTATACAGCCAGGGCTTCAGTCCCTGTTCAAACCTCTTCGCCTTCCTCTCATCGGTATTGACTTTGTACGGCGCAAACCTCGCCAATTCATTAAACTTTGCGGCATAATCGGGTACCGTCATTGTTCCTTGCTTGAGCTCCAGAAACTGAACCTACATTTGATTCTGCGAACTAGGCGGAAAATATGTTTCGAAGAACATCTCTTTAAATCGTTCCCGCGGAATTACCCCTTGACCACCCTGAGTTTTGTTAGCTTGCCACCAATAACTAGCTTCTGATTTAAGCATAAATGTTGCAAATGCAGTCTTCTGGTCCTCGCTGACCCTAGCGACGTCAAAAACCTTTTCCATCTCCATGACCTATGTTTGAGCTTCAATTGGATTCATAGACCCTTGAAATTCCAGGTGTCCTACCGCCTTGAAGTCTTTGAAAGTTGTGGCCTGAGCTTGGGGTTGATTCGTAAATGCCCCTATTAGCAAATTCACCAACTACTGCATTGGATTAGCGTTGGTTTCATCGTTGTTATTTATGGATCCCTCAGGGGTTTGTTGACGTGCCTGTCTTCTTCTTGGCGGCATCTTACTGTTAAGAATTCGCGCTATTAGATTATTGCTCAATTACTTAAACATTTAAGTCTTAACTTAAACATTTATAAACAACATTTAGCACATAGCACATCTGATAAACTTTTGTATTTTATTCATTACTGCTTCAAAACATAACACAGATAGCATTATAGTTATTTATATCATCTATCCTGAAATCTTAAAATTCCAAGATCACATCATCATATCCCACTATTTATCTCATTTGAGATTTACATCATAATAACTCTCTTAGAAAATAACTTATTATTACTGCTATTCGTGATCTATTACGACACTCCACGTCGCACGGCTTCCTTACGCTCTTGCTCCATGATACGAATCATCATCCTGTGATCCATCACGTACCACGGGAAATCCTCAAACTGCACCGGATAATGAAAAACTCGATCCTGTGCCCTATCCATTGCTGTGTGGAAAACATGCTCCATCTCATCCATCTTGGCTTTCTTTGACTGTACCTCATCCTCAACACGGTATGCATGATCAGCAACCTTCATCCACATGTCCTCGACTCTAGCACGCTTTCTGAACTGTTCTTTCAGATCACACTTCAGTTTTTCTACTTCAGCTGATAGCTTTTCATTCTGACTCTCTGCTTGAACTAACTTCCACTATGCGTTTCCAAGACATACATCAAGATTCTTAATCTCGTCATTCTTCTGCTCTATGGTGGTCTGTCGTTCCTCAACCTGATCTTCTAACTCCTTAACTCTATCCTGTAGCTCTATGCTACGGTTATACAACTCATCGAATAACTCAGCGTCAGTGGTGATAGGAGAGAACTCTTGGGGATCCTTATCGTCCTCCTCAATCTTCTCGGGTTCCTCCTCCGGATCATACTCAGGCTCATACTCCGAACCCACAATAGTAATCAACGGAGATGGCTCCCTCTGCACTAACTGCTCTCGAATGATATGAATATCTCGTGGCTCCTCCTCCCTAGCCTGGCTGGGTCCTCCTATATCAGTCATCCTGCCACCAAAATTTTAAGTTTAATTACTACTCGATACTACTCGATAGTATTCGCGAGCACATAAGTTACTAACAAATAAGCACATAAAGTCTTTTATTATTATCTTCAATAAATTCCTTAATTCATTCCTTAGAACTCGATAAGAGTTTTATCACCACTATGTTTTTGACCTCCTATAAGGTTATAACCTAAAGTTTCCCTACCTAAGGTTCATAACCTAAAGCTTTGATACCAACCTGTGACACCCCCAAATTCGGATACTTCAATCCCACAGATTTGGTGTTCACTATTCCGTACATTCATATCTAACTACCCATAGTAAAGGATAATAAAGTTAAACTGATTAAGTCATCTTCCCACAAAAAGGGGTTACAATTTAAAACTCTTAAGCACATAAATCTCAGGTCATCTAACCTTTATTACAATAATGCAGAATTAAAACATAACATTAAATAAGTCTGATCATATAAATTTCATAACAATAGTAGTTTGCGAGCTACTTCTGCATCTTGCCCTTGCCCTTACTAGTGGACGGCTGTTAGGTTTGTATATAACGCAAGCATGCAATCAAAATTACATAAATAGAGCAGAAGCGTGATAAAACGAATTTTAAAATTTTTAATACAAACCATCACCATTATCTTTCCTTGTGTTCAATTATCAATTAACAAAAGAGATAGAGATTAAGAAATTATACCCTCGTAGAACCGTGCTTCCTCGGGTAAGAGTTCACCTCCAATTCCCTCGCGTTCTCCTTGAATTCCACTGCCTAAATTCCTTTGCTTAATCAACGTTAGCCACCCAAGTGTTTGGTCTCTAGAGGTGATCCACCAAGGAAGAATAGTTATTTCAAGAAGATGGGTGTTGGCAAAACCCTAGTTTCTATCTCTATAGAAATTGCAAGTACTCTCCACAATCTAATGCAAGAGTGTGTAACCCTAATCTATGATAAGACTCCTCTTATTTATAGATGTAGGAATTGTAGGGTTTTGGACACATAAACACAGCGGAATTTAAAAATTTTAAAATAATTTTCTGAAACCCTAAAACAGGATCCATGCGAAAAGAACAAATTAATTCAGAGGTTTAGATTTGTTTTACCGATTATCCGAGCTTGAATGGAACGATAAAATTCTGAACGACTTCGAATCTCCAACGCAATCCAATGGAACTGCGTCTCTACGGTATCCACACGAACGTCCCACAAATCGTCACACGATCTGCAGCAAAGAGAACTCCGGTACTAGCCGCCAAGATCTGGATTTTCTCAAGTGTTGCTCTTAACTCTCTTTTCTAAAATGGCTAGGGTTTTCTATTTAGTTTCACGTAAACAAGACTGCTGATATATCTGATATATATAGAGTCCAAAAGGTTAAGCAAAACCCTAATCCTATTAGAAAAGTAAAATCCGAATTTATATATATATATATATATATTATATTTTAATTAAGTCTTACTTAATTAATATACATATATATACAAATTATCTTGTTAATTTAAATTCGTAATTTAAATACTATCAATCATATTGATATATTTAAATCCTTACAATTTAAATTAATTCTCTTTTAATTACGTTCTAAGTGTGTGACCCTATAGGTTATTATTTATATTGGCAATAATTTTAAAAATCATATTATAAAATTATAAACAGTGAGTGGCATCTAGTAAATGCATCACTGCTACCTAAATAACAATAAGATCCGTGACTCGATTGCAAACCTTTTCGTGACCAATGTTTCAATGTAATTTAATCCTTTTAACCTTGACATCCTAGATTAAACCTCGAGTCATGGAATGTGTCATACTCTTCATAATTTAATCTGAGTTTTCTTGATCAATGAGTAGACTATATGATAACATATCACTATTTGAGGCATGGCCATGCATTTCATAGTCCTACTCAATCAAGAGGCCTATGGATATCACCCCTAATATATAGGAGGGTTAAATTCCATCTAGATCACTCATATTCCTCACACGATTCATGACGTACCCAATAATCACCTTTATTGTCCACCCTATTAAAGGTGGACCTTTGATGATTATCAAGAGTACATAAATTCTCGTATAGTAATTATAGTGATTTCAGGTCGGAGGACCATTACATCATTGTCACTATGAGAATTGCTTATGACATTTTGCATAATGCTCCACGTAGAATTCTCATGATGGGTCTGTCCAAGTACATTGTTCTCTAACATGTACCTATGCATTGACTTAAATATCTCATATTATTAATGACCAATGAGATTTGGCCATCAGTCAATCCACATACTAGTCTCAATGTGATCATTTGTTGTCCCATTCTCAATGATTACTCGACTAGGGGACATTTAAGAGTAATGATACTTATTGTAATTATATAATCTCATGTTCAAGTCACATGCTTGAAGCTATATAATTTGTATCATTATTCTAAGGACTTTTATTATGTTAACTTTTATATAACACAGTGAATGAAACCATAATAAAATAATTCATTTATTCAATCAAATATCAAGAGAAATGTTAAGGAACTACATTAAATAATTGGCCTCTAGGGCATAAACTCTAACAATCTCCCACTTGCACTAGAGCCAATCACTCATGTATCTAATACCCATGGAACTAGTGTGACCTTCATGCTTCTGTTGTGACAAAGCCTTAGTCAGTGGATCTGCAATATTATCATCTGTTGGCACTCTGCATATGTGTACATCTCCTCTACCAATTATTTCACGGATGAGATGGTACCGCCTAAGTATATGCTTGGATCGTTGGTGAGATCTAGGTTCCTTAGCCTGTGCAATGGCTCCATCATTATCACAGTATAGCTCAACTGGATCAACAATGGATGGAACAACACCAAGTTCAGTGACGAACTTTTTAATCCATACAGCCTCCTTGGCCGCACTAGAAGCAGCAATATACTCAGCCTCTGTTGTAGAATCGGCTACTGTCTCTTGCTTCGAACTTTTCCAGCTAACAACACCACCGTTAAGACAAAACACAAAACCTGATTGAGACTTATAGTCATCCATATTAGTCTGAAAACTAGCATCTGTGTAACCTTTTACTGCCAGTTCGTCTTCACCTCCATATACCAAGAATGAATCCTTAGTCCTTTTCAGGTACTTGAGGATATTCTTGACTGTTGTCCAGTGACCTTCACCTGGATTCGACTGGTATCTGCTAGTCATGCTCAAAGCATACGAGACATCTGGACGAGTACATATCATTGCATACATGATAGATCTAATTGCCAAATCATAAGGGATCTTTCTCATACGCTCCTCATCATCTTGTGATTTAGGATATTGGGCCTTAGAGATCTTTACACCATGAGACATGGGTAAATATCCTCTTTTTGCCTCTTGCATGCTGAACCGTTTTAGCACTTTATCAATATATGTACTTTGACTTAGGCCGAGCATTTTTCTCAATCTATCACGATAGATCTTGATACCTAAAATGTAGGTTGCATCGCCCAAATCTTTCATGGAGAAACATTTTCCTAGCCATGTTTTTACAGCCTGTAAGGAAGGAATGTCATTCCCAATAATTAATATGTCGTCAACATATAATACCAGGAATACAATGTGACTCCCACTAACCTTCTTATATACACAAGGTTCATCTTCATTTTTTATAAAGCCAAACTTTTTGACTGCTTCATCAAAATGAAGATTCCAACTCCGAGAGGCTTGCTTCAATCCATAAATGGATCGCTGCAGCTTACATACCTTTCCAGCATCCTTTGTAGTGACAAAACCCTTAGGTTATGTCATATACACATCCTCAAGGAGATTTCCGTTAAGGAAAGAAGTTTTGACATCCATCTGCCAGATTTCGTAATCATAAAAGGCTGCAATAGCAAGTAAGATCCTGATGGATTTAACCATTGCCATTGGAGAGAAGGTTTCATCATAGTCAACACCTTGAACTTGTTTGAAACCTTTTGCTACCAGTCGGCCTTTATAGGTTTGTACATTACCATCCATGTCGGTTTTCTTCTTGAAAACCCATTTGCACCTGATTGGTTTTACCCCTTCGAGTGGATCAACCAAAGTCCATACTTGGTTAGTATACATGGAGTCCATCTCAGATTTCATGGCTTCAAGCCATCTCTCAGAATCTGGTCCATTCATAGCTTCTTGGTAGGAAGCAGGCTCATCCTGATCTATGAGCATCACATCTGCGTTTTGAGTCACAAGAAATCCATAATATCTCTCGGGCTCTTGGCGTATCCTACTAGATCTACGAATGCCTTATGTAATTTGAGCAGGTTCACTTTCCACAACATCTTGTGGTCCCTTCTTATGTTCCAACTCAGGTTCAATGATATTTTGTGGTTCTCGAATTTCTTCGAGTTCTATTTTCCTCCCACTGTTTCCTTTAGAGACAAATTCTCTTTCTAGAAAAATACCAGTTCGAGCAATAACCACTTTGTTCTCAAAAGGTTTGTAGAAATAATACCCTTTTGTTTCCTTAGGGTATCCCACAAAATTACATTTCTCAGATTTAGGTCCGAGCTTGTCAGAAGCCAGACGTTTCACAAACGCCTCGCAACCCCAAATCTTCATGAAAGACAAACTAGGACGTTTTTCAGTCCACATCTCATATGGTGTCTTTTGAACCGTCTTTGTAGGAACACAGTTAAGTGTGAATGCAGCTGTCTCTAGGGCATGACCCCAAAAGCTTATTGGAAGATCTGCATGACTCATCATTGATTGTACCATGTCCAACAAGGTGCGATTTCTCCTCTCAGACACACCATTCCATTGTGGTGTTCCAGGTGGAGTGAGCTGTGATATAATACCACACTCCTTTAGAAGGTCATCAAAGTCTTGGTTTAAGTATTCACCTCCTCGATCGGATCGAAGGGCTTTTATGCTTTTGCCAAATTGGTTTTGAACTTCATTCTTGAATTCCTTGAACTTTTCAAAGGATTCGGATTTGTGTCTCATAAGATACGCATATCCATATCTACTGAAGTCGTCAGTAAATGTAATGAAGTAATAGAACCTACCTCTTGCTAACAAACTCATGGGTCCACATACATCACTATGTATAAGTCCCAATACATCGCTAGCCCGTTCACTATGACCAGTGAAAGGGGCTTTAGTCATCTTGCCTAATAAACAAGATTCACATTTCTCATATGATTCAAAATCAAAAGAATCCAAAAACCTATCTTTATGGAGTTTGGATATGCGTTTCTCATTTATATGGCCTAAACGACAGTGCCAGAGATAAGTCGGATTTGAATCATTTGATTTAAATCGTTTTGTATTTATGTTATAGATAGGCATTTCAAAATCAAGAATATAAAGACCATTAAACAATTGTGCAACACCATAACATATTTCATTTAAGTAAAACGAACAACTATTGTTCTTTATTAAAAATAAAAAACCTTTATTGTCTAAACAAGAAACAGAAATAATGTTTTTGCTCATAGCAGACACATAATAACGATCCTCTAATTCTAATACTAGCCCAATGGGCAATGATAAATGATAAGTCCCTACGGCTAGTGCAGCAACTTTTGCTCCATTCCCCCAACTCGTAGGTCAACTTCTCCTTTCGCTAAAGTCCTACTCCTTCGGAGTTCCTGCACATTAACACAAATGTGAGAACCACATCCAGTATCCAATACCCATGATGTATAAGTAGACAAATTGACTTCTATAACATATATACCTGAATCAGAAGTCACACTTCCTTTCTTTTTCTTCAGCTCTTCCAAATAAGCATGACAATTCCTCTTCCAGTGTCCAGGTTTTCCACAGAAGTGACAATCACCTTCTTTAGCCACCCCACCTATAGGCTTTAAAGCCCGTTTGTTTTTGAAATTGGGTTTGGCACCAGATTTAGATCTTATCTTTTTCTTGCCTTTCCCTTTTCCCTTAGCATTCCCCTTTTGTACCATCATTATGGGATCGGGTCTTGCTTTTTTCATGTTATTCTCAGCAGTTCTTAACATGCTTAACAACTCAGTAAGTGGTTTCTCAATTTCATTCATGAGATAATTCATAACAAATTGAGAGTAGCTGTTGTTCAAAGATTGCAAAACAAGATCAGTTTGGGCTTCCTGAGTAATTGGAAAACCCAACCTATCAAGGAACTCAATATACCCAATCATTTTCAGAACATGTGGACCAACTGGATCACGATCACCCATCTTGCAGTGATACAACGCTTTGCTTGTATCATACCTCTCCTGTCGAGCATGTCCTTCGAACAATTTCTTGAGATGCTCGATCATCTCATAAGTATCCATTAACTCATGTTGCTTCTGAAGCTCAGAGTTCATAGTTGCTAGCATGAGACAACTCACGTCCAGAGCATCATCTTGATGCTTCTTGTAAGCATTATGCTCTGCATGTGGTGCAGTGTTAGCTGGTGCTACAGGAATGGGCCCATCAAGGACATATAGCTTGCGCTCTTGTTTGAGGACAATCCTCAAGTTCCTATGCCAGTTTAGGAAATTAATTCCACTCAGTTTTTCCTTCTCAAGGACTGATCGTAGTGAAAGACTATTTGTGTTGTTGTTTGCCATTGATATCTACAATTTATAAGTGCAAAAAAATAATAAGTCAAATTGCAGAGTTTTTTGATATTATGAAATTGATAATAGTACATTCAAAATATACCTCCCACTATTTTATTCAAATTAATAGCCCTCACCATTAATTCGGAAAGCATTTTTATTTAAATCTTTCTAGTAAGCCAAGATCCATATTTCATTATGCCTTAAGTTAGCTTTGGCTATTCTCTCAAAACATAATTATTTAGGTAGAAAACCCTTTGTCAATTATATCGTATATAACTCTTAGATAGTTTGGTGAACAACATTTGTTCTAAGTCCATCTAATGGTATCTACCAAACTTTATGCCTCTAAGTCCACAATCCTATTGAGATAACTTAGTTAAGTCAGGCCCAATGATTTTAACAATTTGGATATCACAATTATCCTATCGCATCTTACCAAGATAAATAAGGTACTTTGCTTTGGCAAACCTACATCCATCGATCAAGGTCTTGATGAGTGTTATTCATTGGAAGGCATCTGATTAGACTTAATAATTTTATGAGGGATTTTATTAATTAATTTAGATCTCACCAATTTTTAATCTCATTAAGCATGCACATTATTTATCATATCATATCGTATATAAGCATAAATAAAGTGCAAAATTAAATGTGTCACAGTTATGGCCCAACCCTATGTCAATCTTCTCAAGCTAATGAAAAGATTGAAGGTCAGTCTAAGGTGATAAAAAAAATCAAAATAGTAGCTTCCTCGGGCCTTCCTCGTGTATGTGTCTCCTCTCCATCATCTTGTCATCTTGATAGGTTACATTTGTACATTACATGTGATAAAGAAACCTCGAGTTACATTCGAGGGGATTTAGATGAGAAAAGAATATTACATTAGACTTTATAGAGAGGCACGACATGCAAGCCGTATTTCAAAAACAAAAACCACTAACCTATGGGTCAAAAGGGCCATAACTGTGCACCATGCATATCACAATAAGCACATAACACAATTTTATATAAAAAAATATCAAATATTAGGGTTACGACCATCGTGCGCTACGACGAGGGGTCCAAGGGGGGTTCCCCCCCTGGCGGTGGTCAGCGAGCGGGGTCGGGGGCAGCGCCCTTGAAAAATTTTTTCGAACTACAATCTGTATTGTAGAATTTTTCCACACGAATTTATGAAACAATTCCAGATTCGTATACAAACCCCAAAACACACATAATAACAATACATTCAGAACATATCATATATGTCCAGTTTAGGTTAATCATATTAAACCGAATCATGTTTCTAATCCAATTAGAACAATAGTTGTATTGTTATTCCACCTTCTAGGATACGACTAATAAAACATCTTATACATGCATATATCTTACTGTTTTTCCAGAACTCGCATACATGCAGAATAGGATATATTCAATTTTCAGATCGGTAAACATGCATCATCAAATATCATATATATCGAATACAATTAAAACACATAATCTAAATTAATCTTTTCGCAAGTAGCTCTGATACCACTGTAGGGTTTTGGACACATAAACGCAGCGGAATTTAAAAATTTTAAAACAATTTTCCGAAACCCTAAAACAGGATCCATGCGAAAAGAATAAATTAATTCAGAGGTTTAGATTTGTTTTACCGATTATCCGAGCTTGAATGGAACGATGAAATTCTGAACGGCTTCGAATCTCTAACGCAATCCAACAGAACTGCATCTCTACGGTATCCACACGAACGTCCCACAAATCGTCACACGATCTACAACAAAGAGAACTCCGGTACTAGCCGCCAAGATCTGGATTTTCTCAAGTGTTGCTTTCAACTCTCTTTTCTAAAACGGCTAGGGTTTTCTCTTTAGTTTCACGTAAACAAGACTGCTGATATATCTGATATATATAGAGTCCAAAAGGTTAAGCAAAACCCTAATCCTATTAGAAAAGTAAAATCCGAATTTATATATATATTATATTTTAATTAAGTCTTACTTAATTAATATACATATATATATATATATACAAATTATCTTGTTAATTTAAATTCGTAATTTAAATACTATCAATCATATTGATATATTTAAATCCTTACAATTTAAATTAATTCTCTTTTAATTACGTTCTAAGTGTGTGACCCTATAGGTTATTATTATATTGTCAATAATTTTAAAATCATATTATAAAATTATAAACAGTGAGTGGTATCTAGTAATGCATCACTGCTACCCAAATAATAATAAGATCGGTGACTCGATGCAACCTTTTCGTGACCAATGTTTCAATGTAATTTAATCCTTTTAACCTTGACATCCTAGATTAAACTCGAGCCATGGAATGTGTCATACTCTTCATAATTTAATCTGAGTTTTCTTGATCAATGAGTAGACTATATGACACAAATCACTATTTGAGCATGGCCATGCATTTCATAGTCCTACTCAATCAAGAGGCCTATGGATATCACCCTTAATATATAGGAGGGTTAAATTCCATCTAGATCACTAATATTCCTCACACGATTCATGACGTACCCAATAATCACCTTTATTGTCCACCTTATTAAAGGTGACCTTTGATGATATCAAAGTACATAAATTCTCGTATAGTAATATAGTGATTTCAGGCCAGAGGACCATTACATCATTGTCACTATGAGAATTGCTTATGACTCTTTGCATAATGCTCTACGTAGAATTCTCATGATGGGTCTGTCCAGTACATTGTTCTCTAACATGTACCTATGCATTGACTTAATATCTCATATATTAATGACCAATGAGATTTGGCCATCAGTCAATCCACATACTAGTCTCAATGTATCATTGTTGTCCCATTCTCAATGATACTCGACTAGGGACATTTAAGAGTAATGATACTTATTGTAATTATATAATCTCATGTTCAAGTCACATGCTTGAAGCTATATAATTTGTATCATTATTCTAAGGACTTTTATTATGTTAACATTTATATAACACAGTAAATGAAACCATAATAAAATAATTCATTTATTCAATCAAATATCAAGAAAAATGTTAACAAATTACATTAAATAATTGGCCTTTAGGGCATAAACTCTAACAGGAATAACCCTTCCCTAAACTATTTAGGATTGGGGTTTCATTTATAATTAAACTCCTTTAATTAATTATGTTCCTAATCCAATTAAGAATTAATGAGAGAGTACTTCTATTAATTAATTTCCAATCCTAATTAGGAATTAAATAATAGTAATAGTAATAATAATAATAATAATAAGACTCCTCTTATTAATTTATATTTAATATTTCTAAAATATTAAATAATAAATATTAAGCTATTTAATTTATTCTATCTCCATAGATTAAATTAAACACACTTAACTTATTATTATAATTATGCCATTTACTTCTTAAATAAATATTTTCCTTTTGTGGTGTGACCCTTTAGGTTCTCCATATTAAACCGGTTGTGAATAAATCAATTAGAACAATTATAATCTTATTTAAATAAATAAATTAAACTATTTAATTTATTTAAGTAAATAATATTTATTCTACAATAAGGGTAAACCCCCTTAGCGATCAACGACTTTTCAGATAATATAGATTTCAACATTAATCATAAAAGAACCTTTCACTGCATAGTTACCGTACAATTCAATCCTTCTACCATACAATGTCCCAATTAAATATAAGACATTGATTTACTGTCAAGTCTTATTTTATTTAATTATATGTATTTCGATTCCCAAATGCATAACTCTAAATAATGTAAATTCGAAACTCCTTTTTAATTTTATTCTGCCTTGACCAAGGACTACTGAGTTGTCATTTATCGAATCACATAGGACATTCACATCTTTTACGATACGTGGTAGATTCTTTGTTGATCATTCACTTATCTCCATGCACAACTCATTATACTCAATCATACCCTTTGATATACCCTAAAGGTCTTAAGGGACATATCAAAGTATAACTCATCATACACAAGATACTATGATGATCTCAAGTCCAAGGATCACTTGTACTACTATCACTAGAGGAATTCCTATTGACAGACGAGTAAAACTCCATTAGGTATTCCTTAGCGAGTCAAGTTCAGTGAACTTATGCTCCAATAAGCACCTACATACTTGCTTTAGTGTCTTCACACAAATGATTATGAGATCAATCAACCTCTTCCTAAGAGCAAGCAACGTATGTACTAATCTATCCGGATTCACTAATCCCCTTTTTTAGTAATCCAATGATTAGGAACAATTTTAGTTTGTGAGCTATCTAGAATTTAGATCTCATTAGCATGATCACCATCATGATTCTAAAAGCATTGCTCAAAACTATGGGTTTATCACATTTAGTATAACAGCACCATGTAGATAATGTAAAATGCATTTAACACTTTTATTAATAAATGAATAGGATTACAAAGTATATGTTACATCATATCAAATATGATTGGCTTCTGTGCATACTACTTTCAATCTCCCACTTGCACTAAAGCCAATCGCCATGGTATCTAATACCCATCTTCTCTAAGTGATGATCAAACTGCTGTTGTGTTAAAGCTTTAGTAAATGGATATGCAATGTTGTCTTGAGAGTCTACATGCTCCAGGGTGACATCTCCTCTTTCAATGATCTCTCTAATCAAATGAAACCGCCGCAACACTTGTTTTGATTTCTGATGAGACCTGGGTTCCTTAGCCTGTGCAACAGCTCTAGTATTGTCATAGAATAAAGGTATAGCTCCTCTAATGCTAGGAATCACTCCAAGTTCAATTATGAACTTTTTCATCCAAACAGCTTCCTTTGCAGCTTCACTTGTAGCTATGTACTCTGCCTCTGTCACCGAATCAGCAACTGTTAGCTGCTTGAAACTTTTCCAACTCACTGCGCCACCGTTTAAGGTAAATACATACCATGAAATGGATTTACTGTCATCTGGGTCCGTTTGAAAACTTGAGTCTATATAGCCCTCTAGTTTCAATTCAGACCCACCATAGACAAGAAATACATCCTTAGTTCTTCTCAAGTACTTTAGGATGTTTTTCACTGCCTTCCAGTGCTCTTCTCCTGGATTCGATTGATATCTTCTTGTTACACTAAGTGCATGAGCGACATCTGGTCTAGTACATATCATACTGTCGACGCCGGGTTTTCTCTCTTCTCGTCTTTTCCAATTTTAGCCTTTTGATTTGATGATTTTTTGGAAAAGATCGGCATTAATGTCGACGGGGTTTTGAAAGATCGCTTTTTATGATGAGCCAATTAACCAGAGTCGCCAGTTGGTATATTTGAAATGGATGTACCAACTCATCCGAGTTTTCGTTTTTTTATACATCGCTGGCTCATATGTGACTCCGAATTAATTGGTCTGCGAATCGAGATTCATAGAGTTCGGGGGCTTGCTTAAGCGAGGGAAAGGTGTTAGGCACCCCTCGACTTCCGTGAAACACGGTTACCGCAATCTTGATACTTTCCTATCCTTTAATTCATAAAATGTGTGTACGTGCGTGTGTGTGTGTGCCTATGTGAATGTTGCGGTGAGCTTGTATGAAAGAAGTTCTTTTGGGTGTTTTATGAAAGAGGCGTGCTTCATTTTGGAGAGTGCTTTAGGATGTCTTTTCCTTTAATACGAGAAAGCTTTATTTTTTATGGGAAAGGTTTGATTTTAAATGGCAAAAAGTTATGAGATTTTTTATTAAGTGTTGTTTTGGTAAGACATGAATTCGTTAAACCTTAGCCAAATAGGAATCGAGACTTATACGTTGCTTTCATAATTGATGGGCAATTTCTAGAATCTCTTTCACCCTATGTATCAAGGTTTAATAAAACGTTTCGTTCTTTTATAAAACCCATTTTGATGACATTTGAAAATAACCTCTTTTAGCTTTCTCGTAGAATAGGAATCAACTTTTATTAGCATTTCCAATCTTTAGCCTCGTGATGCTAATATCCTACTTTGATTGATTTTAGAAAAGATCTTTATCGTTTAATCTTTTGAAACCCTTTTGGTGTCACGAAATATAATCAAGCATAAACATGCGTTGGGGCTATCCACGGGCATGTAAGCCATCAAAATATCCCCAAACGCCAACAATCACGTATTCCACTAATACGGGGCCTTAAACCTGATTCTCGTCTTAACGTCGTTTTAAGGCCCAACGGTTACATATTACAAAACGAGCACCTTGAATCTATACATACATCAAAACGTCCATTCTCGGATTTGAACCACGGGGTCGCGTTCCTAGGCTCACACGAGATTATGACATGTCCACAAAATGAATACTACATGATTAACCAACCCGAATTTATATAATACACCATGACATCCGAAAATGACAATCTAAATAAATTACACCCGATAAATTATCAGAAACAAACTAAAAATTTCATCAATTGGATATCCTCGGGTTATTAGGAAGAATTTTGTTCCGATGGAACCCTCACCAATAATCCTTAATCCATGCTTGTTCAACAATATTCTTGAAAATTGCAATTTAATTTAGCCAAATGACATGATAGAAGTTGCAAAAATAAGGAGATTTTCACCTTGCAAATGATACCAAAATTGTGTAGAAACTTGTGTATTGAGTGAAATATGAGATGTATTGATATAATCCAACAACAAGGGGAAATTCCTCTCTTTTTCTCTCAATTGTTGCAAGAATTTTTGCTATTTCTCTCTATTTCCGAGCTAAAACTGCTGCTGATTTCTTCTCCTTCCGCCAAAAACTGCTCTCTCTTCTTCTGCAGGAGGAAATGAGCTGAAATAGGTTGGCTGGCCCACCTCCCATCGCACTCAGCAGATAGTGCTGATTTCCTGGTTTCCGTGCTGGCGCACCCACTTGGCCGCAGATCAATCCGCGGCTGGCTGGCTTGACTTTCTCGATTTTTGTGCTACGCCTCGATTCTCGTGCCATGACGCTGGTTTCCGCTGACAGGCTCGTATTTTACAGTCCGGGAATCATTGGGAGGCGTGCCACACCTTTCGGGAATGCCAAAATCGGATAGCCTTATTGTCACGTCAGCTTTGATTGTCAATCACTGCGGTGGTGTCGGGCGCTTCGCATTTGGGCCCACTCCTTCGCTCCCGCAAGCCGGTTCAATTGACGATTTTGCCCTCCTGTCAAGGTTAGTACAGGGAACGCAAAATTTGGGTGTCTACACATACCATACATGATAGATCCTATTGCTGAAGCATAAGGAATTTTACTCATACGGTCTCTCTCCTCAGGTGTCTTTAGGGCCTGTTTCTTGGAGAGATGTATTCCATGGCTCATCGGCATGAGACCTCTCTTAGAATCTTCCATGCTAAACTTCTTTAGCATCGAGTCAGTGTACTTTCCTTGGAACATCCTTTTAGATCTATCCTTATAGATCTTTATCCCCAAAATATAGGATGTCTCACCCAAGTCCTTCATGGAGAAGTAAATAGATAACCAAATTTTGATCGACTGTAGCATAGGAACATCATTCCCTATCAGTAATATATCATCAACATATAATACAAGGAATGAAACAGTGCTCCCACTAACCTTCTTGTACACACATGGTTCATCCTCATTTTTGATAAAATCAAACCCTTTGATTATCTTATCAAAACGAATGTTCCACCTTCGAGAAGCTTGTTTCAATTCATAAATGGATCGTTGTAGCTTACAGACTTGGTTTGTTCCAACCGTTGAAACAAAACCCTCTGGCTGTATCATATATACATTCTCCTCAAACTCTCCATTGAGAAAGGCCGTTTTCACGTCCATTTGCCAGATTTCGTAGTCATAATAAGCTGCAATTGCAAGCAAAATCCGAATGGATTTGAGCATAGCTACTGGTGAGAAGGTTTCATCATAGTCAACTCCTTGTCTTTGTTTGAAACCTTTTGCAACCAGTCGGGCCTTATAGGTCTCTACCTTGCCATCCGCTCCAGTCTTTTTTCTTAAAGACCCATTTACACCCAATAGGCTTAATGCCCTCAGGTGGTGAAACCAAAGTCCATACTTGGTTTTCATACATGGAGTCCATCTCGGATTTCATGGCTTTTAGCCATTTCTCTGAGTCTTTACTACTCATAGCCTCTTCGTAAGTCAATGGATCATCATCATCTCTGATGCGTACCTCATCATCATCCTCTATGATGAATCCATACCTATCGGTATCTTCGGTACTCTTCCAGATTTACGAATAGGTTGTGGTACAGTAGGTTCTTCTACTTGGTCAGGTACCTGACTTTGATATGTAGTATTTTGTGGTTCTTGAATTTCTTCAAGATATATCGTACTCCCACTGACCCCTTCAAGGATAAACTCTTTTTCTAAGAAGGCAGCGTGTTTCGCAACAAACACCTTTTGGGATGATAGAAATAATACCCTACAGTTTCATTAGGGTATCCCACAAATCTACACTTGTTGGATCTAGTCTTTAGCTTATCATGCTTAAACCTTTTGACATAAACTGGACAACCCCAAGTCTTAACATCCTTAAGATTTGGTTTCCTCCCTGTCTATAATTCATATGGGGTCTTTGGGACGGATTTGGTAGGTACCTTGTTAAGTAGATATGCAGCCGTTTCTAGGGCATAACCCTAGAAGGATATTGGAAGATCGGTAAAACTTATCATGGAACGAACCATGTCCAACAATGTTCAATTTCTCCTTTCAGATACACCATTCAACTATGGCATCCCTGGTAGAGTCCATTGTGAGATTATACCATTTTCTTTGAGATAATTGAGAAACTTATTGGTTAAGTATTCCCCTCCTCGATCCGATCGAAGAATCTTAATACTCTTACCAGTTTGCTTCTCTACTTCACTTCTGAATTCTTTGAACTTTTCAAACGATTCAGATTTGTATTTCATTAAATACACATATCCAAATCTAGAATGATCATAAGTGAAAGTAATAAAATAAGAATACTCTCCTCGTGCATTCGTTGTCATAGGTCCACATACGTCTGTGTACCAATGCTAACAACTTTGTAACTCTTTCTCCTTTTTCACTAAAAGGAGATTTAGTCATCTTACCCATGAGACAAGATTCACAAGTTGGATATGATTCGTAATCAGTAGCTCTAAAAGCCCATCTTTATGCAACTTGGTTAATCTTGTTTCATTGATATGACCGAGTCTACAGTGCCACATAAAGGTATAATTAACATCATCTCTTTTTCTTTTCTTAGTTTGTTCAATTTGAAGTATATTTTCATGCAAGTCAAGTATGTAGAGTCCATTCAGTAAATGGCCAACACCATATAAAACATTTTTATTATAAATAGAACAACTGTTGTTCTTTATTATAATATCAAAACCATCCATATCCAATACAGAAATTGAAATAATGTTTCTAATGAGTGTTGGAACATAATAACAGTTATTTAAACTAATGAACTTGCCCGAAGGCAGTGCTAAACAATAAGTCCCTACAACCAATGCAGCAACCTTTGCTCCATTTCCAACTCGTAGGTCGACTTCATCCTTGTTCAGCTTCCTACTTCTGCTTAGTCCCTGCATATTATTACATATGTGAGAACTACAGCCGGTATCCAATACCCAAGTAGAATTTTGACTTTCAGAAAAATTAATTTCAATCATGAACAAACCTAGATCAGAAGTCGAAGCTTCTCGAAGCTTCTTTTGGCCCGCAAGATACTCCTTGCAGTTCCTCTTCCAATGTCCCGGCTTATTGCAATGGTAGCAAATTCCTTTGCTATCTGGATCAGGTTTCTTTTTATCCTTTACCTTCGCCTTTCCCTTAGCCTTCTTGTTTTTCTTCTTTTCAGAAGATACCTTGGGCCTCTTCCTTTTCTTGGAAGAATCATCCACTAGTAAGACTTGGTTCTTGTTGGATGAGAAGTGACCTTCAGTAGTTTTCATCATGTTAAGTAGCTCAGGCAAGCTGACATCCAACTTATTCATGTGAAAATTCACAACAAATTGTGAGAAGGTGTCCGGGAGTGACTGCAAGATCAAATCTTGACTTAACTCCCCATCCATCACGAACCCAAGTTGTCCAAGTTGTTCAATCAGATTGATCATCTTAAGGACATGAGTCTCAACAGCAGTGCCCTCGGTCATACGAGATCGGAAGAGCTCCTTAGATATCTGATATCTAGCAGTCCTACTTTGCTCACCATACAACTCTTTGAGGTGCAGCAATATAGTAGGAGCATCCATAGTTTCATGCTGATGCTGAAGCTCGTTACTCATGGATGCGAGCATGATGCATTGAGCCATGATTGCATCATCTTGCCACTTTCTAAAAGTAGCAATCTCTTCCTCAGAGGCTGTTTCTGCAACACATGCAGGGACTGGCGAATTTAGGACATAAGAAATCTTTTCAGCAGTGAGAACAATTCTCAGATTCCTTAACCAGTCCGTATAATTCGGTCCGGTCAGTTTGTTAGCATCAAGTATGCTACGCAGTGATAGTGAGTTTGACATTTTTAAATTCTGCATGTGAAATAGACAACATTTTAGCATACATTCATTTAATTAATTACCAAAATAAATTAGGTCTTTATTTTAGATTGGTATCTCCCACTATTTTCATCAAACTATATTACCCTCATTATATAGTTCGGCAAATCTAATTAAATATTTGCTAGTGAGATTAAGGATCCCATTTCAAATGTATATAGCCTTGTGGTGACACAACAAGCGATATATAAATAAATAGGTAAACAACTCTTGTCAATTACATCACTATGTAACTCCTTGTATTTTGCCTCTTAGATTATTTTGATCAAGTGGTGACACATCCGAATCAAAATTATCCAAGTTAAGTCCAACCTAGCACTTCCATATATTCGAAAGAAAAACACTGTCCTTGTGGTGACACAACAAAACAGCATCGTTCAGTCTATTTATAAGCATCAAATGTGATAAAACAATATCTTAAATATTTAATACTTGCCTTATGGTGACACAACAAACTCATATTAAATATTTAATACTCTATTGTTTTACCATGCTAGAAGGCGACGTTCGATATTCCAAATATCTTTGAACGCTTAGAACTTAATATGATTTCTTTGAGGGGTTTGTTATTATTAGTCTCATCTTGTTTAGCGCGCATGCACATATATATATAAAATACGCGTCATATTATTTTTCATGCGAAGCATGTTGGATAATATATAATATATATATATAATAAGCATGCACATATAGAATACTATATTCTACCCGGATTGATTATGGACTTTTATTCTAGTTTGGTTCACTAGAGCCACCAAGTGAACCAAAAGGTCAAACATAGGGTGCAAGAATTAAATTTAAATATAACTATTACATTTAAACCCGGGCTCCAATACAAACGGGTCTTCAAGCGATCCTTGCTCCTTTGTCTCCAATTCTTCAAAAAATTAATTCTAACTAGTCCTATTACATAAACTATTTACAATAAATAGAAACCTTGATCAGCAGTCAAGGGGAAGTACATAGGAGGGAGATAGAATTTGCATTAAGAAAAATTAAAGAAGACGAGGTACGCAGACCCCATTTATAAAAACCCATACATTCAAGCATCCACTAAAATAAATCCAATCACACATTGGTCAACAGTCCATAATCAATCCCTATTTATTATCATACATATCTCTATATGTATCAATAAATAACATTCATCTCATGAATAATAAATCCATTCCATATATGCATTGATATCAATTAATGGGCAAAAGTTTTGCTAATATTTAGTTTTGAAACAAAATAAACTCTTTTATTTTAATCAAAAACCAAATTCAAATTAAACTCCTTTAATTTTAGCAATCTGAAATCCTATTCCAGATAAAATAAACTCTTTATTTTAAACTTATATCAATTAAATAAACCATTTATTTTAATTGAAGAAAAAATATTTTTCAGATTCTGCTTACCGGTGCAGCTGCGCCCAGAATGAACTGGGCAACGGCGCAGCTGCGCTGCTCCCCAGAAAAAATCGATTCTGGGTTTCGGCGCAGCTGCGCTCCAGAATGAACTGGAGGCGGCGCAGCTGCGCCGTGTCGCTGATTCAGAAAAAATTTTATTCTGCCCAAAAATTTCGATCCAATCGCATATTAAGCATACATGGAATCATCAAAATCGATAATTAGCACAAGATTAGGCTCTGATACCACTGTAAGGTTTGTATATAACGCGAACATGCAATCAAATTACATAAACAGTGCGGAAGCGCGATAAAATCGGATTTTAAAATTTTATACAAACCATCACCAAGATCAATCTATGTGCTCAATTAACGATATAAACGAAAGAGAAAGAGAATAAGAATTATACCCTCGTAGAACAAAGCTTCCTCGGGTACAAGTTCAACTCCTAGTCCTTCGTGTTCTCCTCGAATGCTACGGTGTGATTCCTTCCTTTGATCAACGTTAGCCACCCAAGTGTTTGGCCTCTAGAGGTGATCCACCAAGGAAGAACAAGTATTCAAGAAGTTGGGTATTTGGCAAAACCCTAGTTTCTATCTCTATAGAAATTGCTCTCCACAATCTAATGTAAGAGTGTGTAACACTAATCTATGATAAGACCCCTCTTATTTATAGATGTAGGAATAACCCTTCCCTAAACAATTTAGGATTAGGGTTTATATTATAATTAAACTCCTTTAATTAATAATGCTCCTAATCCAATTAGGAATTTATGGGAGAGTACTTCTATTAATTAATTCTCAATCCCTATTAGGAATTAAATAATAGTAATAGTAATAATAATAATAAGACTCCTCTTATTAATTTATATTTAATATTTCCAAAATATTAAATAATAAATATTAAGCTATTTAATTTATTCTATCTCCATAGATTAAATTAAATACACTTAACTTATTATTACCATTATGCCATTTACTTCTTAAATAAATATTTTTCTTTTGCGGTGTGACCCTTTAGGTTCTCCATATTAAACCGGTTGTGAATAAATCAATTAGAACAATTCTAATCTTATTTAAATAAATAAATTAAACTATTTAATTCATTTAAATAAATAACATTTATTCTACAATAAGGGTAAGCCCCCTTAGCGATCAACGACTTTCCAGATAATATAGATTTAAACATTAATCACAAAAGAACCTTTGAGTTGATAGTTACCGTACAATTCAATCCTTCTACCATACAATGTCCCAATTAAATATAAGACATGGATTTACTGTCAAGTCTTATTTTATTTAATTATATGTATTTCGATTCCCAAATGCATAACTCTGAATAATGCAAATTAGAAACTCCTTTCTAATTTCATTCTGCCTTGGCCAAGGACTACTGAGTTATCATTTATCGAATCACATAGGACATTCACATCTTTTACTAGACGAGGTAGATTCTTTGTTGATCATTCACCTATCTGCATGTACAACTAATTATACCCAATCATACCCTTTGATATACCCACAAGGTCTTAAGGGACATGTCAAAGTATAACTCATCATACACAAGATACTATGATGATCTCAAGTCCAAGGATCACTTGTACTACTATCACTAGAGGAATTCCTATTGACAGGCGAGTAAAACTCCATTAGGTATTCCTTAGCGAGTCACGTTCAGTGAACTTATTCTCTAATAAGTACCTACATACTTGCTTTAGTATCTCCACACAAATGATTATGAGATCAATCATCCTCTTCCTAAGAGCAAGCAACGTATATACTAATCTATCCGGATTTACTAATCCCCAATTTAGTAATCCAACGATTAGGAACAATTTTAGTTTGTGAGCTATCTTGAATTTAGATCTCATTAGCATGATCACCATCATGATTCTAAAAGCATTGGTCAAAACTATGGGTTTATCACATTTAATATAACAGCACTATGTAGATAATGTAAAATGCCTTTTAAGAAAATCAATTCTTTTATTAATAAATGAATAAGATTACAAAGTATATGCTACATCATATCAAATATGATTGGCTTGTGTGTATACTACTTTCAAAAAAATCTTTTCAGCAGTGAGAACAATTCTCAGATTCCTTAACCAGTCCGTGTAATTCGGTCTGGTCAGTTTGTTAGCATCAAGTATGCTACGCAGTGATAGTGAGTTTGACATTTTTAAATTCTGCATGTGAAATAGACAACATTTTAACATACATTCATTTTATTAATCATCAAAATAAATTAGGTCTTTATTTAAATTGGTATCTCTCACTTTTTCATCAAACTATATTACCCTCAATCTATATAGTTCGACAAATCTAATTGAGGATTTGCTAGTGAGAATAAGGATCCCATTTCAAATGTATATAGCCTTGTGTGACACAACAAACTATATATAAATAAATAGGTAGACAACTATTGTCAATTACATCACTATGTAACTCCTTTTATTTTGTCTCTTAGATTATTTTGATTAAGTGTGACACATCCGAATCAAAATTATCCAAGTTAAGTCCAACCTAGCACTTTCATATATTCGAAAGAAAAACACTGTCCTTGTGTGACACAACAAAACAGCATCGTTTAGTCTATTTATAAGCATCAAATGTGATAAAGCAACATCTTAAATATTTAATACTTGCCTTGTGTGACACAACAAACTCATATTAAATATTTAATACTCTATCGTTTTACCATGCTAGAAGGCGATGTTCGATATTCCAAATATCTTTGAACGCTTAGGACTTAATATAATTTCTTTGAAGGGTTTGTAATTATTAGTCTCATCTTGTTTAGCGCATGCACACACACACACACACACACACACACACACACACACACACACATATATATATATATATATATATATATAAAATACGCGTCATATTATTTAAATGCGAATCATGTTGGATAATATATAATATATATATAGTAAGCATGCACATATAGAATAATATATTCTACCCGGATTGATTATGGACTTTTATTCTAGTTTGGTTCACTAGAGCCACCAAGTGAACTAAAAGGTCAAACCTAGGGTGCAAGAATTAAATTTAAATATAACTATTACATTTAAACCCGGGCTCCATTACAAACGAGTCTTTAAGCGCTCCTTGCTCCTTTGTCTCCAATTCTTCAAAATTAACTCTAACTAGTCCTATTGCATAAACTATTTATAATAAATAGAAACCTTGATCAGCAGTCAAGGGGGAAGTACATAGGAGGGAGATAGAATTTACATTAAGAAAAATTAGAAAAGACGAGATACGCAAACCCCATTTATAAAAACCCATACATTCAAGCATCCTCTAAAATAATTCCAATCACACTGTTGTCCAAAATAAGTATTGACAATTTACACGCAAGTATACGTGGTCAACAAGTAATAATGAGTAAGTAGAGTATCGTTCCCACGAGGAAATATAATAATATTTATCAATTACTAATTCTAACTCAATTAATCCTATTTAAACTACGAATAATATTTGAGAATTAAAATTAAAATTAACTAATAAAATAATTAGTCATAAGAAAAATGCAGATTTATAAGTTTAAGATTACAACTTCCCTTAGTATTTCATTTAAACCAATACACTTCCTATTTAATTAATTAATTACAATGAATCGCTAACCAAAAATTCTTTATAATATTCAAGCGCTTCTTTCGAATGACACATGAACAAATCCTTATAAATCCAACAATTAAGCAACAGAATTACAAGGGACACCCTAATTAATTAACTCACTATATTCCTATGTGAATTATGTTAATTAGTATTTCAAGCACAGATTCTTTTAATGGCTGCAAAAGACATATAGGTATATTCCTATCCTATACGCTAATCATGTTAACCTTACTCAAATTATATGAACAGATGTTATCATATCTAGATCTAAATCTATACTCCATCTTCTAATTTTGTATAAATTATCCCGGTAATTGTTGATCAGACAATTAATCAATAAGCACAAGATATGATAAACGATTCAAGAATAATTAACTAAAATTAAATAAGAAGCATCGATCTAAATTACATACTAAGTTCTGTTGCAATCTTAATTAAAAGTTTAGTTCATAATGATTAAGGAAAACATCATCCAGATAATAAATAAAAACATCCCAGAGATTACAAAAATTAAAGATAAAAGAAAGGAATAGAAGAAACTATAAAGCTGCTCGCAATCTCTGTCTTGATCTTCAAGTTCTGCAAATCTCCTCCGTGTTCTCCTTGTTGTTTTCTCTGCAAAATCTTGTTATATTCTAATCTGAAGTCTTCTCCTTTGTATATTAATAAAACCCTCATTCAGATTCCTAATTGGCTTCAATTTTTCCTCACAGCCGCACAAAACCTTCACATTTTGCACTAAAGCACTCTAGGCGCTCACCTAGTTCAAATCCAAGCGCTCTAGGCGCTTGACCAGGACCACATATTTACAAAAATGCCACTCAGCCCAATTTTTAATCCTTTTTAATTCTTTTCTTCACCAAATGACTTCTATGTCCCTCCAACTCCATCCTAAAATAAATAAACACAAAAACAAATAAAATAATACTAAAAACACTTAAAGATAATAATAATTAAGCTCAACAATACCTAATTCATAGATATAAAACCCACTCATCAAATTCCCCCAAACTTAACCAATTGCTTGTCCCCAAGCAATGCAACAATGCAAATGCAAATTAACTATCATGCCTACGAAATAAACAATCAACTAACATAGTATCCAACACCAGGCCTCAAAAATATCATATAGTACTTAAACAAAACATCCAACCAATGCAAAGTTTCTAACTTTAACCAATTAGTTAAATTACACCTATCAAATCACAACTCAAATCAATCACATAATTAACTTCTTAGAGGAAAACTTTCAATTTTAACTCAATTCAACATGTGAACACAACCAATTCAGCTGATTCAAGTAATCACTAAGCATAGGGGTCCCTAACAATCACAAGATTATTTAAAACATTTAAATCCTTTTTAAACCCTTCCCTAGGAATTCAAATAAGTGATGAGTGTGTTTTATACCTACGAATCAGGTCTTGTTAGACTTAATTATTGCAGTCTTTAAGTGTTTTTAGTATTGTTTTATTCGTTTTTGTGTTTGTTTATTGTAGGATTGGAGCTGGAGGGGCAAAAGAGTCATTTTGGAGCTTAAAGGGTTAAAATCAGACTTGGTGGCATTTTTGTAAATCTGAGGGCATGACCTAGCACCAGAAGCGCTAGGAATTATACTACTATAGCGCTAGAGGCGCTAGTGCACGAATTTTGTTGATGATGTGCTGCTGGATGGAGAAGAAGAAGCCAATTTGGAAGAGGATTCAAGTGATGATTGAGAAGAGAGAGAGAAGAAAACCTAGAGAACTTGGAGACTTTAATTATTATTATTCTACTTTTCCAGAGATATAGTTTTTTGGGATTTTTACTGTGATGTGGGTTTGATCTTACTTTGGATTCTATTCAACAATTGGGTTTGATCAATCTACCTCTTCTTATTTCAATTGATTGTTTATTTTCCAATGTGTAGTTTTGATCCCATAATGGCTTTTGGTTCAGTCATGAACTAATCTCCATTATGGGATTCTAACGGATTTTAATATGTAGTCTAGTTGTAAGCTTGATTGTTAGATTGTTTTGTATATCATAAGAAATCTTTATCATGGTTGTTTTACATGCATGAATGCTTGATCACCATTCGCTCTCAGTGCTTGTATGGAATTGAAAAATAACATATGAGTATGGATTGTAATCATGATAGCTTGCGAATATGAGGCTTAATTGGATAACTTAATATTTTGTGAATCAGATAGGAATATACTGTTTCACCGTAAGAGTCAAAATAAGGGTTTGTGCTTTAAATCAATATAATTGCAATTTCACATAGAAATATAGTGATTTTGGTTATAGTGGTGATTACATGGTGTCTATTGAGTATGGATATTATGTAAGTAGGTCATAATACATTGACAGATGGTTATGTCTATATTAGTGCCCTCGGCTATTTTTCTATGATATGTGAACTCTCTAGCATGATGGTGGTAATTAGATGAACTATTGAATGAAGTTAGGATCCCATTAATTTTAAGTTTGATATATTTTGTTATTATTTGCATCTTTAGTTGTTAATTTGTTTAGAAATAACTTTGTCACCAAAATCAAGTTATTAGTTTAGGCAAATAAATATAGTGATAGAACTGATGCATAGTGATTTAATTTAGCACTTTCTCTGTGGGACGATACTCTACTTCCTCTGTATTACTTGTTGACACATGTATGCTTGCATGAGTTAGAGCTCTTTTGTTAAAGATTAAAAAAGAGGCAACAAGTTTTTGGCACCGTTACCGGGGAAAGGCGTTTAGATTTTTATCATCACTTTTAAGCTAGATTGTTTGACTTAGACAAATCTAATCTTTTCTCATTGCTATTTTTGTTTTTGTTTTGGTTTCAGGTACTTGTAGGATTTTTATGCACACACGATCATCCAACTCAGAATTGACATCAGCACAGGATAATATTGACGGCAGAGGTTGGAAAGCAAGAGTGCGTAGAAATTTACAAGCATAGTTGGAAGAAACTATACCGAATATGGCGGAAGAGCGAAGAGAGGAGCATAAAGCTTTGCGGGACTATTTTATGCCGAATATTAATGAACTGCAGTCTAGCATAGTCAGACCGGCAATAGCAGCAAATACCTTTGAGATAAAACCGGGAACCATTCAAATGGTGCAGAATTCGATTCAGTTTGGGGTGCTACTACAGACGATCCTAATGAGCATCTATTGAGCTTCATTGAAATATGCGATACATTTAGGTACAATGGGGTGACGGAGGATGCTATCTGACTAAGACTATTTTCATTCTCATTGAGGGATAGAGCGAGAAGTTGGCTTCATTCTTTGCCTTCAGGATCAATTACTACATGGGAGGACCTAGCACAGAAGTTCTTAGCCAAGTTTTTCCCCATGGCGAAAACTGCGAAGATGAGGATAACAATCTCTCAGTTCGAGCAACAACAGGGTGAATCCTTATACGAGGCATGGGATAGATACAAGGAGATGCTAAGGAAGTGTCTGCATCATGGGATGCTAGATTAGATGGTGATCAACACATTTTATAATGAATTGGGATGGTAGTCGAGGCAAATGGTAGATGCAGCTGCAGGTGGAGCTTTAGGGGCGAAGAGTTATGACGAATCTTATAACCTTATTGAGACTATGGCAGCAAATGATTTTCAAAACCCTACAGCCAGAATGTCACATCCCAGAGTTTCAGGTTTGTTGGAAGTGGATGCTATTACCCAGTTGTCAGCACAGATGGCAGCCATGGCAAAGAAAATTGATTCGTTGTCAGAGAGTAAAGCCAAGTCAGTTGCCTTCATATGTGAGATTTGTGCGGGGTCACATTTGACGGATCAATGTGCTATCAACTCGGAGTTGGTGCAGTATGTGAACAGTTATAGGAAAGACCAAGGACAGTTTCAGAACACATACAACCCCAACAACCGAAATCATCCAAACTTTAGTTGGTCAAATAATCAAGGAAATCAGCAACAACGGTTTCAGCAGAATCAACAGTTTCCATCTCAACCAGCGCAGCAACAGTTTGCTCCACGACCACCTTTTCCACCGAGATTTTCTCAACAACAACATCCTACTTCAAATGCACCTCAGCAAGAAAAGAAATCCGAAATGGAGGAGATGATGATGAAGTACATGGCAAATACGGAGGTGATGATCAAAAGTCAAGCAGTGGCTATTAAAAATCTGGAAACTCAAATGGGGCAAATGGCGACTATGCTTAACAACAGGCCCCAAGGTTCATTGCCAAGTAACACAGAGGCAAATCCACGGAGAGAGGGTAAAGAGCAGTGTCAGGCCATAACACTAAGATCGGGAAAGCAATATGCAGGAACTATACCAGGCACTATAGCACCTAGTTTACAAAGGGATGACACTGGGGTTGAAACTGAGAAAGAAATTGAGGCTGATCAGAAAAAGAAGAAGGATGAGTCCGAGTCGCAGCAAGTGGAGAAGGAGAAAGTGAGTTCAGATAAGAAGCCCGTGAATACAGTACCACAAGTTCACCCTTCGGTTCCATATCCACAGAGATTGAACAAACAGAGGGAAGATAAACAGTTCAGTAAGTTTTTGGAGGTTTTTAAGAAGCTGCAGATTAACATACCTTTCACTGAGGCATTGGAACAGATGCCAAGTTATGCAAAGTTAATGAAGGGTATACTGTCAAGAAAGAGAAGATTAGACGAGTTTGAGACAGTGGCCTTGACGGAGGAATGCAGTGCAGTACTCCAGTGTAAACTACCTCCAAAGCTGAAAGATCCAGGCAGTTTCACAATTCCATGTACGATCGGAAAGATGAACTTCAATAAATATTTGTGTGATCTTGGGGAAAGTATCAACCTAATGCCTTTGTCTGTATTTAGTCAGTTGGGATTGCCGGAGCCAAGGCCAACAAATATTTCCTTGCAGTTAGCTGACAGATCTATCACGTATCCACGGGGGATAGTGGAGGACGTACTGGTGAAAGTGGACAAATTTATCTTTCCGGCGGACTTCATCATCTTGGACTATGAGGAGGACAAGAGTATACGAATCATATTGGGGAGACCATTCCTAGCTACGGGGAGAACTTTGATAGACGTGCAGAAAGGGGAGCTTACAATGCGGGTACATGATCAGGAGGTGAAGTTTAATGTTTTCAAGGCAATGAAGCTCCCAACCGATGAAGAGGAATGCTTCAGAGTTGACTTCGTGGATAGGATAGTGCATGATGAAGTTGAGAGTTTGTTGGGATATGAACCACTGCAGAGAGTGATTGCTGAAGATTCAGATTTGGAGGATGAAGAGTGTGCAGAACTTGTGCAATATCTGGATACTACCCCCAAATTCGGAAAATTCAGAACACCTGTCGAGCCACTTACGAAAGCTAGAGAGACGTCGGTAAAGTTGAAACCATCTCTTGAGACACCGCCCGAACTTGAATTAAAACCACTTCCAGATCATCTCAGGTACGCATTTTTAATTAAAGATTCAAAGCTACCTGTAATTATTTCTTCGGCACTAACATCTTTTCAGAAGGAAAAACTGCTACGAGTGCTTAGAGAGTTCCAATCAGCTATTGGATGGACCATAGCAGATATCAAGGGAATAAGCCCTTCTTTTTGCATGCATAAGATCCTGCTGGAAGATGATAGCAAGCCAACGGTTGAGCAGCAAAGAAGGCTCAATCCTATAATGAAAGAAGTGGTCAAGAAAGAGATACTGAAATGGCTGGACGCGGGAATAATCTACCCAATTTCGGAAAATTCATGGGTGAGCCCCATGCAGTGCGTACCAAAGAAGGGTGGAATGACCGTTGTCACTAATGAGAATAACGAGCTGATCCCAACGCGAACCGTAACAGGGTGGAGAATCTGCATGGACTACCGCAAGCTTAACAAAGCTACAAGGAAGGACCATTTTCCACTTCCGTTTATCGATCAGATGTTGGACAGACTGGCGGGTCATGAGTATTATTGCCTTCTGAACGGATATTCAGGCTACAATCAGATTATGATAGCTCCAGAAGACCAAAAAAAGACTACTTTTACATGTCCATACGACACTTTTGCCTTCAGAAGGATGTCTTTCGGGTTGTGCAATACTCCAGCCACTTTTCAGAGATGTATGACAGCAATTTTTTTAGACATGATCGAACAGAATGTTGAGGTATTCATGGACGATTTCTCGGTATTCGGTGATTCTTTCGATTTATGCCTTGAAAATTTGGTGATGGTCTTAAAGAGATGTGTTGAAACAAATCTAGTACTGAATTGGGAGAAGTGCCATTTTATGGTACAAGAAGGAGTTATACTGGGACACAAAGTTTCGAAGAAAGGAATTGAGGTGGACAGGGCAAAGCTGGAAACTATTGAGAACCTACCTCCACCTACTTCAGTAAAAGGTGTCCGCAGTTTTCTTGGACATGCAGACTTCTACCGCAGATTCATTAAGGACTTCTCCAAGATAACTAAACCATTGTGCAGTTTATTGGAGAAGGATGCACACTTTAACTTCGACGAGGCTTGCATGAGGGCATTTGAGCACTTAAAGAGTAAATTAACTTCAGCGCCAGTTATCACAGCACCAGATTGGGCATTGCCGTTTAAGCTGATGTGTGATGCCAGTGATTACGCAGTAGGGGCTGTTTTGGGGCAAAGGTAGGAGAAGATGTTTCATGTGATATACTATGCCAGCAAGACCCTTACGGATGCACAGTTAAATTACACCACCACAGAAAAAGAGTTATTGGCAATGGTGTATGCCTTCGATAAATTTCGGTCATATCTGATAGGCACAAAAGTGATAGTGTACACGGATCACTCGACAATCCGACATTTAGTGGCAAAGAAGGATGCAAAACCCAGGTTGATCAGGTGGATTCTATTATTGCAGGAGTTTGACTTGGAGATCAAGGACAGGAAGGGTACCGAAAACCAAGTGGTAGACCACTTGTCTCGACTAGAGAATTCGGAAAGGGAGATAGACGGCAAAGTTGAAATTAATGAATCCTTTCCGGATGAGCAGTTGTTTGTGGTGCAAGGGGAGGTGCCATGGTTTGCAGACTACGCAAATTATTTGGTGAGTAAGATGATACCTTCTGACTTGGTGGGGCACCAAAAGAAAAAGTTCCTGCATGATGTTAAATGGTATATATGGGATGAGCCGTATTTGTTTAAACAGTGTGCGGATCAAATGATAAGAAGGTGTATCCCCTATAGTGAGACCGAGGGGATTTTACAGGATTGTCATTCTTCTGTATATGGAGGGCACTATGGAGGAGAGAGAACAACAGCTAGAGTACTACAAGCGGGATTCTACTGGCCGACAATCTTTAAGGATGCTTACAGTTTTGTCCAGCGGTGTGATAGATGTCAGAGAGTGGGTAATATTTCAAAGAGGAATGAAATGCCTTTGAATACAATCCTTAAAGTGGAAGTTTTCGACGTATGGGGGATTGATTTCATGGGCCCTTTTGTGTCTTCGTGCGGTAATCTCTACATCTTGCTAGCAGTTGACTATGTGTCGAAATGGGTAGAAGTGGCAGCGCTCCCGACGAATGATGCCAAGGTAGTTCTCAAGTTTTTACATCGAAGTAGTTTCACTAGATTTGGGACTCCGAGAGCCATTATTAGTGATGAAGGTAGTCACTTCTGCAACAGGCATTTTACAGCTTTATTGGCCAAGTATGGGGTGAATCATCGTATTGCTACAACTTATCACCCACAAACAAATGGCCAAGCTGAAGTATCCAATCGAGAAGTCAAGAGAATCCTCGAAAAGATTGTGAATCCGACGAGGAAGGATTGGTCTTTAAAGCTGGATGATGCTGTGTGGGCCTATAGGACTGCTTACAAAAACTCCGTTGGGCATGTCACCGTTTCAGCTGGTTTATGGAAAAGCTTGTCATCTCCCTATGGAGCTAGAGCATAAGGCATATTGGGCAATTCGGAAGTTGAACTTTGATTCGACAGCTGCAGGGGAGAAGCGCTTACTCCAGATCAATGAGTTGGATGAATTTCGACTACGGGCATATGAAAATTCGAAGTTGTACAAGGAAAAGGTGAAAAAATGGCATTATCGCAAGATCATAGAAAGAACATTTGAACCGGGTCAAAGAGTTTTACTTTTCAACTCCAGACTTAAACTTTTTCCCAGGAAGCTGAAATCAAGATGGTCAGGACCATTCACAGTGAAGACAGTCTTTCCGCATGGTGCGATTGAAGTGTATGATAAATTCCCAAACCAGTCGTTCAAAGTGAATGGCCAGAGGTTGAAGCATTACTTTGGGGATGAGGTGGACAGACAGAAAGTCACCTTAATCCTTTCTGAGACGTGAGATTCAGAGACAGTCAAGCTAATTGACTATAACTTAGCGCTATCTGGGAGGCAACCCAGCGTTTTAATTTTCTGTTTTTCTTTTGTTTATTCAATTATTTTGTTTAAAAAAAAAAAAGGGATTTGCAACTAATTTTTGATTTTGGGTTAATTTGTGTGCAGGTAGTAGCTAGAATTGGGAAAAATTGGCTAAGTATGCATGTCAGCGCCTAAAGCGTCCCACGAGTCATAAAACCGGCGTTAGAGGCGCTCAAATGAGTCCAAGTTTCTGTATACCAGCGCTCTAGGCGCTCGACAACATGCATCATCAGTGCCGGTGGCGCTAAGAACGGACGAGGCTACTGGACATCAGTGCTTAAAGTGCCCAACTCTTCACTAAAGTCAGCGCTAGAGGTGCTCAACTCGGCAACAGCTACTGCAAGCGAGCGCTGGTTGCGCTCGAGCCTTCACAAACCAAGCGCCAGCAGCGCTACCCCAAACCACTAGATACTACCAGACAGCGCCAGAAGCGCCCAAACCAACACAACCCATAGCGCCAGCAGCGCTACCCCAAACCACTAGCTACTGCAAGACAGCGTTGTCAGCGCCCAACTCTATACAAACACCAGCGCCAGCAGCGCTCAACAGGGGAATTGAAAAAAAAGGGTTTAAAACCTAAATCGGGCAAAAGGAGGGAACCACACTAAAAGTCCAGTTTTTCTTCTTCTCCTAGCCACTTCAAAACCGCCGCTTCCCCTCTCCTTTTTCCATTGTTGCCGATTTAAGCTACTTTCTCCCAACCAAGCACTAACAAATCGTCATCCATAATTACACCCATTGCCGGCACCTATCTATTGCAATCAAGGAACTCTCTTTAATAGCCATAAAGGATTGAAGATTCTACATATGGGTACTTTCAATTTCAAGTAAGTTTTACATTATTATGCAATTAGAACTTGAAATTGTTGGCTAAAGGATTGAATTACTAGTATTTGGAGAAAGTTCTTAGTTTTGATTGTGAACCCAATTGAGTTTGTGTTGGCTCAATTGGGATTTGGGTTAAAGCTTCAATTTTCTATCTATATGTTTGCGATTTGTGGGAGATTGCATTGTGGCAAGATTGGGTTATTCTAAGTTTGTGGAAAACATTGTCAAAGGGTTTTTAAAGTGTGCCTACTAAGTGTTCGACAGTTTGCCTCAACGAAGTTTTGAGTTGTTTTGGGATTTGCTTGTACTTAAGTGATTATTCATGGCTCCCAAAAGACATAGAGGGGAAAACTCAGGTGCGTCAGCTGCTGTTAAATATGATAAGAAATAGTTTGTTAGCCCTCAAGCGTACGACAGGTATACAAACTGGTCGTCAGGGAAGTCCCTAATTCCTGAGCGCGGGTTATTACCGATTGAGCGGGTCGATGGGGAATTAGCTATCATGATACGCAGTCATAATTGGATAACCTTTACAGCGCAACCTGAGCCATCTGTAGTTGAAATTGTAAAGGAATTTTATGCCAATGCTAAAGAAGCTAATGGGAATTTGGTGATGGTTCGCGGTAAGGAAGTTAATATGGGGAGAAAAGCAATCAACGCGTATTATGGGTTGCAAAAGATTCACCGTGACGGATATACGAAATACATGCAACAGGACTTGGACTATTCTGAGATCATAGCAGCCCTCTGTGAGCCAGGGACAGAATGGAAGTTGACTGACCAACAAGAAGCCATGCATTTTCCTTTATCCAAGTTGAGCAGATATGGTAAAGTGTGGCATGCTTTTATTTGTGCTAAGTTGATACTGTGCCGCCATATGAGCGATGTAATTAATCAGTGGGCGGCTTTATTGTTTTGCATTGCCAAAGGGAAGACAGTGGATATTGGGGAGGTAATTCATGAATCTATCATGCACGCGCTTGAGGGTAGCAGCACAAGTGGATTACCTCATCCTTCATTGATCACCGATTTATGTCGCCGTGTTGGACTCCAGTGGGATAAGGATGCCCTAATGCAGGCCCCATTACCTCCAATTGATCATGCTGCAATGGTACGGTACAGAGTATGGGGTGGAGGTGAATCGCACCTGAGGGGCTTAGGCTTCATTATACCACAGCAGCAGCCGCAGGATCCGCACCACCTGTTGAGGATCCGGTTCAAGCCCCCAATGTAGTTGAGACTATCCGACAGGACCTCCGGCACCATACTAGACAGATAGACTTAGTGGCATGACAGATTCAGAGGGGTTTTGATAGCATGACTCGTCAGCAGAGTCGACTTGCTCAACGCCAAGCAGAGATCTATGCTTATAATGTTAATTGTTCTACTGCGTTGGTGGATATGTTTGAGCGGTTGAATCCTGTGGCAAGGCCATTTCAGATTCCACCAGCTCCTCCTCTTTCTATTTACCCACCACTTGACTCGCCTCCTGATGCCGACGATGATGATGATGCTGCCGATGGCAGTGATGACGACTAGCGTGTTCATCAGGGGAGTCCTCTGTTCTTAATTTCTTATTATTTCTCAATGAGGACATTGTTCAGTTTAGTTTGGGGGGTAGTTTTTTTTGTTTTCATGCATATAGATTGTATGTTTTATTGTGTTTATACTTGTTGCATGGTAGTTACAATGCATTTTAGGATGTGTCAAGCATTTAGTTGCATGAATCATATAACAAATAACATAGTTGAACCATTGTGGCCAATGATAAGATTCTAGTGTTAAGTAAAAGCTTGCTAATGTTTGAAATCTAGTGTCGAGCGATAACTTGAACGGGGAAGTCAAATCTGCTTGTCTGAAGTTCATGTTAACAAGGAAAGCATTTAGTTAACTGTTTAATTAATTTGATTCAAATTCTTTTATAATATGTGTCTGGTAAGAAACTTGGGAATACAATGTGATAATATCAGTGAAACTTCTATGAAGGCTCTAGTAAGCAAGAAATAAGTTTGGGGGAGTTCTAAAAAAAGAAAAAAAGAAGAAAAAACTTTCTTGGCTAGTTTAATTTCGTGGCCATTTCTACTTGAGTAATTAGATCCTTAGGGGTGTCTTGACACCTAGTGCCCTAAAGCCAACTAGTTTGGGAGTCACTGGTTGAAAGCTCGTTACATGGGTAGTTTTGGTAAGCCTAAGGAAGTTAGACATTGCACATGCCAAGTAAAAAAAAAAAGGAAGAAACTGAAAAAAAAACAAACACGAGATGGAGCGTAAAACGCACTCGTAAATGAAGAAAACATGTCGTAACTCCCCTTGTGCTAATTACATGTTTACATGAGTTGGATTAGTTGTTTTACTGATAGAGGTGTAAAAAAAAATTTGAGTTTCTTTCTAAGATGTTGATTATATGAGTAATTTGGGTTGTGATTGGTTATAATAGTTGATACACACACACACAGCATGAATGATGACAAGCATGGTTTGATTAATCAGTTTGAGGGGGAGCTTTACATTAGATAGTGGGTTGAACTGGATTGTTTTATGGATATTTGAGGCCTGATTTGGTTTTCTATGTTGTTTTAGTTATTTGATTTGTTTGCATTATAGTTAGTTTGCAGTTTTTCATGTTGGTATTATTGCATTGCTTAGGGACAAGCAATTGGTTAAGTTTGGGGGTATTTGATGAGTGGATTTTATACCTACGAATCAGGTCTTGTTAGACTTAATTATTGCGGTCTTTAAGTGTTTTTAGTATTGATTTATTCATTTTTGTGTTTGTTTATTGTAGTATTGGAGCTGGAGGGGCAAAAGAGTCATTTTGGAGCTTAAATGGTTAAAATCAGACTTGATGGCATTTTTGTAAATCTGAGGGCATGACCTAGCGCCAGAAGCGCTAGGAATTATACTACTATAGCGCAAGAGGCGCTAGTGCATGAATTTTGTTGATGATGTGCGGCTGGATGGAGAAGAAGAAGCCAATTTGGAAGAGGATTCAAGTGATGATTGAGAAGAGAGAGAGAAGAAAACCTAGGGAACTTAGAGACTTTAATTATTATTATTCTACTTTTCCAGAGATATAGTTTTTTGGGATTTTGACTGTGATGTATTATTGTTCAAGTGCTGGATTTTGATGTGGGTTTGAGCTTACTTTGGATTCTATTCAACAATTGGGTTTGATCAATCTACTTCTTCTTATTTCAATTGATTGTTTATTTTCTAATGTGTAGTTTTGATCCCATAATGGCTTTTGGTTCAGTCATGAACTAATCGCTCTCAGTGCTTGTATGGAATTGAAAAATAACATATGAGTATGGATTGTAATCATGATAGCTTGCGAATATGAGGCTTAATTGGATAGCTTAATATTTTGTGAATCAGATAGGAATATATTGTTTCACCGTAAGAGTCAAAATAAGGGTTTGTGCTTTAAATCAATATAATTGCAATTTCGCATAGAAATATAGTAATTTTGGTTATAGTGGTGATTACATGGTGTCTATTGAGTATGGATATTATGTAAGTACGTCATAATACATTGACAGATGGTTATGTCTATATTAGTGCCCTTGGCTATTTTTCTGTGATATGTGAACTCTCTAGCATGATGGTGGTAATTAGATGAACTATTGAATGAAGTTAGTGAAAGTAGTATGCACACAAGCCAATCATATTTGATATGATGTAGCATATACTTTGTAATCTTATTCATTTATTAATAAAGGAATTGATTTTCTTAAAAGGCATTTTATATTATCTACATAGTGCTGTTATATTAAATGTGATAAACCCATAGTTTTGAGCAATGCTTTTAGAATCATGATGGTGATCATGCTAATGAGATCTAAATTCAAGATAGCTCACAAACTAAAATTGTTCCTAATCGTTGGATTACTAAATTGGGGATTAGTGAATCCGGATAGATTAGTACATACGTTGCTTGCTCTTGGGAAGAGGATGATTGATCTCATAATCATTTGTGTGGAGACACTAAAGCAAGTATGTAGGTGCTTATTAGAGAATAAGTTCACTGAACGTGACTCGCTAAGGAATACCTAATGGAGTTTTACTCGCCTGTCAATAGGAATTCCTCTAGTGATAGTAGTACAAGTGATCCTTGGACTTGAGATCATCATAGTATCTTGTGTATGATGAGTTATACTTTGACATGTCCCTTTAAGACCTTATGGGTATATCAAAGGGTATGATTGGGTATAATTAGTTATACATGGAGATAGGTGAATGATCAACAAAGAATCTACCTCGTCTAGTAAAAGATGTGAATGTCCTATGTGATTCGATAAATGATAACTCAGTAGTCCTTGGCCAAGGCAGAATGAAATTAGAAAGGAGTTTCTAATTTGCATTAATTAGAGTTGTGCATTTGGGAATCGAAATACATATAATTAAATAAAATAAGACTTGACAGTAATTCCATGTCTTATATTTAATTGGGACATTGTAAGGTAGAAGGATTGAATTGTACGGTAACTATCTACTCAAAGGTTCTTTTGTGATTAATGTTGAAATCTATATTATCTGGAAAGTCGTTGATCGCTAAGGGGGCTTACCCTTATTGTAGAATAAATGTTATTTATTTAAATGAATTAAATAGTTTAATTTATTTATTTAAATAAGATTAGAATTGTTCTAATTGATTTATTCACAACCGGTTTAATATGGAGAACCTAAAGGGTCACACCGCAAAAGGAAAATATTTATTTAAGAAGTAAATGGCATAATGGTAATAATAAGTTAAGTGTATTTAATTTAATCTATGGAGATAGAATAAATTAAATAGCTTAATATTTATTATTTAATATTTTGGAAATATTAAATTTAAATTAATAAGAGGAGTCTTATTATTATTATTACTATTACTATTATTTAATTCCTAATAGGGATTGGGAATTAATTAATAGAAGTACTCTCCCATGAATTCCTAATTAGATTAGGAGCATTATTAATTAAAGGAGTTTAATTATAATACAAACCCTAATCCTAAATTGTTTAGGGAAGGGTTTTCCTACATCTATAAATAAGAGGGGTCTTATCATAGATTAGGGTTACACACTCTTGCATTAGATTGTGGAGAGTACTTACAATTTCTATAGAGATAGAAACTAGGGTTTTGCCAAATACCCAACTTCTTGAATACTTGTTCTTCCTTGGTGGATCACCTCTAGAGGCCAAACACTTGGGTGGCTAACGTTGATCAAAGGAAGGAATCACACCGTAGCATTCGAGGAGAACACGAAGGACTAGGAGTTGAACTTGTACCCGAGGAAGCTTAGTTCTACGAGGGTATAATTTCTTATTCTCTTTCTCTTTCGTTTATATCGTTAATTGAGCACATTGATCGATCATGGTGATGGTTTGTATAAAATTTTAAAAACCGTTTTATCGCGCTTCCGCACTATTTATGTAATTTGATTGCATGTTCGCGTTATATACAAACCTAACAGTTAGGATCCCATTAATTTCAAGTTTGATATATTTTGTTATTATTTGCATCTTTAGTTGTTAATTTGTTCAGAAATAACTTTGTCACCAAAATCAAGTTATTAGTTTAGGCAAATAAATATAGTGATAGAACTGATGCATAAGTGATTTAATTTATCACTTTCTCTGTGGGACGATACTCTACTTCCTCTGTATTACTTGTTGACACATGTATGCTTGCAATGAGTTAGAGCTCTTTTGTTAAAGATTAAAAAAGAGGCAACAACAGCCGTTTCTAGGGCATGACCCCAGAAGGATATTGGAAGGTCGGTAAAAACTCATCATGGAATGAACCATGTTCAACAATGTTCGATTTCTCCTTTCAGATACACCATTCAACTGTGGCGTCCCTGGTGGAGTCCATTGTGAGATTATACCATTTTCTTTGAGACAATTAAGAAACTCATTGGTCAAGTATTCCCCTCCTCGATCCGATCGAAGAATCTTAATACTCTTACCAGTTTGCTTCTCTACTTCACTTCTGAATTCTTTGAACTTTTTAAATGATTCAGATTTGTATTTCATTAAATACACATATCCAAATCTAGAATGATCATCAGTGAAAGTAATAAAATAAGAATACCCTCCTCGTGCATTCGTTGTCATAGGTCCACATACGTCTGTGTGTACCAACGCTAACAACTCTGTAACTCTTTCTCCTTTTCCAGTAAAAGGAGATTTAGTCATCTTACCCATGAGACAAGATTCACAAGTTGGATATGATTCGTAATCAGATAGCTCTAAAAGCTCATCTTTATGCAACTTGGATAATCTTGTTTCATTGATATGACCGAGTCTACAGTGCCACATAAAGGTATAATTAACATCATCTCTTTTTCTTTTCTTAGTTTGTTCAATTTGAAGTATATTTTCATGCAAGTCAAGTATGTAAAGTCCATTCAGTAGGTTCCCAACACCATATAAAACATTTTTATTATAAATAGAACAACTTTTGTTCTTTATTATAATATCAAAACCATCCATATCCAATACAGAAATTGAAATAATGTTTCTAATGAGTGTCGGAACATAATAACAATTATTTAAACTAATGAACTTGCCCGAAGGCAGTGCTAAACAATAAGTCCCTACAGCTAATGCAACAACCTTTGCTCCATTTCCCACTCGTAGGACGACTTCATCCTTGTTCAGCTTTCTACTTCTGCTTAGTCCCTGCATATTATTACATATGTGAGAACTACAGCCGGTATCCAATACCCAAGTAGAATTTTGACTTTCAGAAAAATTAATTTCATTAATGAACAAACCTAGATCGGAAGTCGAAGCTTCTCCAAGCTTCTTCTGGTCCGCAAGATACTCCTTGCAGTTCCTCTTCCAGTGTCCCGACTTATTGCAATGGTAGCAAATTCCTTTGTTATCTGGATCAGGTTTCTTTTTATCCTTTCCATTCGCCTTGCCCTTAGCCTTCTTTTTTTTCTTCTTTTTAGAAGACAACTTGGGCCTCTTCCTTTTCTTGGAAGAATCTCCACTAGTAAGACTTGGTTTCTTGTTGGATGAGAAGTGACCTTCAACAGTTTTCAACATGTTAAGTAACTCAGGCAAGCTAACGTCCAACTTATTCATGTGAAAATTCACAACAAATTGTGAGAAGGTATCCGGGAGTGACTGCAAGATCAAATCTTGACTTAACTCCCCATCCATCACGAACCCAAGCTGTCCAAGTTGTTCAATCAGATTGATCATCTTAAGGACATGAGTCTCAACGGCAGTGCCCTCGGTCATACGAGATCGGAAGAGCTCCTTAGATATCTGATATCTAGCAGTCCTACTTTGCTCACCATATAACTCTTTGAGGTGCAACAATATAGTAGGGAGCATCCATAGTTTTCATGCTGACGCTGAAGCTCGTTACTCATGGATGCGAGCATGATGCATTGAGCCAAGATTGGATCATCTTGCCACTTTCTGAAAGTAGCAATCTCTTCCTCAGAGGCTGTTTCTGTAACATTTGCAGGGACTGGCGAATTTAGGACATAAGAAATCTTTTCAGCAGTGAGAACAATTCTCAGATTCCTTAACCAGTCCGTGTAATTCGGTCCGGTCAGTTTGTTAGCATCAAGTATGCTACGCAGTGATAGTGAGTTTGGACATTTTTAAATTCTGCATGTGAAATAGACAACATTTTAGCATACATTCATTTAATTAATTACCAAAATAAATTAGGTCTTTATTTAAATTGGTATCTCCCACTATTTTCATCAAACTATATTACCCTCAATATATATAGTTCGGAAATTCTAATTAAAGATTTGCTAGTGAGACTAAGGATCCCATTTCAAATGTATATAGCCTTGTGTGTGCACAACAAACTATATATAAATAAATAGGTAGACAACTATTGTCAATTACATCACTATGTAACTCCTTGTATTTTGCCTCTTAGATTATAATGGTCAAGTGTGTGCACATCCGAACTAAAATAATCTAAGTTAAGTCCAACCTACCACTTCCATATTTGTGAAGAGAAAAAGACCGCCCTTGTGTGTGTGCACAACAAAGCAGTAATGTTCAATTCCTGAATAAGCATCAAATATGATAAAACAACATCTTAAATATTTAATACTCGCCTTGTGTGTGCATAACAAACTCATATAAAATATTTAATACTCTATTGTTTTACCATGCTAGAAGGCGACGTTCGATATTCCAAATATCTTTGAACGCTTAGGACTTAATATAATTACTTTGAGGGGTTTGTTATTATTAGTCTCATCTTGTTTAGCGCGCATGCACATATATATATAAAATACGCGTCATATTATTTTACATGCGAAGCATGTTGGATAATATATAATATATATATATAATAAGCATGCACATATAGAATACTATATTCTACTCGGATTGATTATGGACTTTTATTCTAGTTTGGTTCACTAGAGCCACCAAGTGAACCAAAAGGTCAAACCTAGGGTGCAAGAATTAAATTTAAATATAACTATTACATTTAAACCCGGGCTCTTATACAAACGGGTCTTCAAGCGCTCCTTGCTCCTTTATCTCCAATTCTTCAAAATTAATTCTAACTAGTCCTATTACAAAAATTATTTACTATAAATAGAAACCTTGATCAGCAGTCAAGGGGAAGTATATAGGAGGGAGATAGAAATTTACATTAAGAAAAATTAGAGAAGACGAGGTACGCAGACCCCATTTATAAAAACCCATACATTCAAGCATCCACTAAAATAAATCCAATCACACATTGGTCAATAGTCCATAATCAATCTCTATTTATTATCATACATATCTCTATATGTATCAATAAATAACATTCATCCTATGAATAATAATAAAACCATTCTATATATGCATTGATATCTATTAAATGGGTAAAAGTTTTTGCTAATATTTAGTTTTGAAACAAAATAAACTCTTTTATTTTAATCAAAAACCAAATCCAAATTAAATTCCTTTAATTTTAGCAATCTGAAATCCTATTTCAGATAAAATAAACATCTTTATTTTAAACTTATATCAATTAAATAAACTATTTATTTTAATTGAAGGAAAAAAAATTCGGATTCTGCTAGCCGGCGCAGCTGCGCCCAGAAGAATGAATTGGAGCCGGCGCAGCTGCGCCGCGTCGCTGACCCAGAAAAATTGATTCTGCCCAAAAATTTCGATCCAATCGCATACCATACACATATGGAATCATCAAAATCGATAATTAACACAAGATTAGGCTCTGATACCACTGTAAGGTTTGTATATTACGCAAGCATGCAATCAAATTACACAAATAGAGCGGAAAGCGCGATAATAAAATCGATTTTTAAAATTTTATACAAACCATCACGATGATCAATCTATGTGCTCAATTAACGATATAAACGAAAGAGAAAGAGAATAAGAATTATACCCTCGTAGATCAAAGCTTCCTCGGGTACAAGTTCAACTCCTAGTCCTTCGTGTTCTCCTCGAATTCCACCGTTGAGATTCCTTCCTTTGATCAACGTTAGCCACCCAAGTGTTTGGCCTCTAGAGGTGATCCACCAAGGAAGAATAGGTATTCAAGAAGTCAGGTATTGGCAAAACCCTAGTTTCTATCTCTATAGAAATTATAAGTACTCTCCACAATCTAATGCAAGAGTGTGTAACCCTAATCTATGATAAGACTCCTCTTATTTATAGATGTAGGAATAACCCTTCCCTAAACTAATTAGGATTAGGGTTTCAATTATAATTAAACTACTTTAATTAATTATGTTCCTAATCCAATTAGGAATTTATGGGAGAGTACTTCTATTAATTAATTCTCAATCCCTATTAGGAATTAAATAATAGTAATAGTAATAATAATAATAAGACTCCTCTTATTAATTTATATTTAATATTTCTAAAATATTAAATAATAAATATTAAAGCTATTTAATTTATTCTATCTCTATAGACTAAATTAAATACACTTAACTTATTATTACAATTATGCCATTTACTTATATCTTAAATAAATATTTTCCTTTTTGCGGTTCTATGTGACCCCTTTTAGGTTCTCCATACTAAACCGGTTGTGGAATAAAATTAATTAGAACAATTCTAATCTTATTTAAATAAATAAATTAAACTATTTAATTCATTTAAATAAAATAACATTTATTCTACAATAAGGGTAAGCCCCCTTAGCGATCAACGACTTTCCAGATAATATAGATTTCAACATTAATCACAAAAGAACCTTTGAGTAGATAGTTACCGTACAATTCATATCCTTCTACCATACAATGTGTCCCAATTAAATATAAGACATGGATTTACTGTCAAGTCATATTTTATTTAATTATATGTATTTCGATTCCCAAATGCACAACTCTAAATAATGCAAATTAGAAACTCCTTTCTAATTTCATTCTGCCTTGGCCAAGGACTACTGAGTTTGTCATTTATCGAATCACATAGGACATTTCACATCTTTTACTAGACGTGGTAGATTCTTTATTGATCATTCCCCTATCTCCATGTACAACTTATTATACCCAATCATACCCTTTGATATACCCTAAAGGTCTTAAGGGACATGTCAAAGTATAACTCATCATACACAAGATACTATGATGATCTCAAGTCCAAAGATCACTTGTACTACTATTCCTAGAGGAATTCCTATTGACAGGCGAGTAAAACTCCATTAGGTATTCCTTAGCGAGTCACATTCTGTGAACTTATTCTCCAATAAGCACCCTACATACTTGCTTTAGTGTCTCCACACAAATGATTATGAGATCAATCATCCTCTTCTTAAGAGCAAGCAACGTATGTACTAATCTATCCGGATTCACTAATCCCCTATTTAGTAATCCAACGATTAGGAACAATTTTAGTTTGTGAGCTATCTAGAATTTAGATCTCATTAGCATGATCACCATCATGATTCTAAAAAGCATTGCTCAAAACTATGGGTTTATCACATTTAATATAACAGCACCATGTAGATAATATAAAATGCCTTTTAAGAAAATCAATTCTTTTATTAATAAATTGAATAAGATAACAAAGTATATGCTACATCATATCAAATCTGAGTGGCTTGTGTGCATACTACTTTCACACAAGCCAATCATATTTGATATGATATAGCATATACTTTGTACTCTTATTCGGTTATTAATAAAAAAATGTATTTATTAAAGGCATTTTTCGTTATCTACATGATGCTGTTATATTAAATGTGATAAACCCATAGTTTTGAGCAATACTTTTATAATCATGATGGTGATCATGCTAATGAGATCTAAATTTTAGATAGCTCACAAACTAAAATCGTTCCTAATCATTGGATTACTAAAAAGGAGATTAGTGAATCCGGATAGATTATTACACACGTTGCTTGCTCTTAGGAGGAGGATGATTTATCTCATAATCATTTGTGTGGAGACACTAAAGCAAGTATGTAGGTGCTTATTGCAGAATATGTTCACTGAACGTGGCTCGCTAAGGAATACCTAAAGTGTTATGAGTTTTATACTCGTCTGCCAATAGGAATTCCTCAAGTTGAATAGTAGTAACAACTGATCCTTGGAACTTGAGATCGAATCATAGTAATCTTTGTGTATTGATGAATATTAATAAACCGATTGACATGTCCTTTAAAGAGACCTTTAGGGTATATCCAAAAGGTGATATGATTGGGTATAATAAGTTAGTTACCATGGATAGATATTGTTGATATGTAATCCAACAAAGTAACTCTAACTACAGTCCTAGTAATAAACTAGATGTGAATGGACCTCATAATGGTTTCGATAAAATGACAACTCAGTAGTCCTTGGCCAGAGCAGAATGAAATTAGAAAGGATGATATTGCATAATTTTGCATTATTTAGCAGTTGTGCATTTGGGAATCGAAATATAAATAAAACTTAACATTAAAATAAGATTCTTGACAGTTAATTTCCATGTTTTATATTTAAATTGAAGATGATTGGTATGTTTGAAGGATTGAATTTGATTACTATAACTAGGTCCATTGAAAAGGTTTCTTTTAGTGATTTACATGTTGAAATCTATATTATTTGGAAAGTCAATTGATCGTCTAAGGGTGACATTACCCTTATTGTAGAATCAAATATTATATTAATTAAATTAAAATGTAAATAGTTTAACATTTTATTCATTTAATAGAAAGTCAAAAGGAAAAGCAATAACTAAGGACACTAAGAACAAGAATTGAATGTAGATAGCAAACGATGTTTGCTTCCACTGACAATATGCCTGGACACTGGAAAAGAAAACTGTAAGGTAGCATTCTTGTAGAGGCTAACCAGAGATGAAATTTAGTGAAGGTCTTCTGGTTAACAAATATAGTGTTGGGTATGTATAACATGATGTGAAATAAATCTATATACTGTTAAAGTCAATGGTTATCTTACTTGGGATAATTGGGATACGCGATTGTAAGTTTCTCCACGTATTGCAATCCTATTGCAAGAGAACAATGCAATCAAGTAGATCAGGGCTTAAACAAATAGGAAGTAAATCTTACGGTGTGTGAGAGGATGGAGCAAAGGTTGCTAGCAGTGAATAGCAATAATGTCACAATACTTATATATTAAGTCATTGCCTATGGACAAGTCCTAATTAAGTTATATAAAAATAAGTTTGATTATTATGTTTTCCAGTTCTAATTTAGAAAACATTATTTCCAGTTTCCGTTTGTTAGGACCAAGGAAGGTAGATTGGGTATTATATTTAAAGTAACTAATGGAAGTTGATTCTATAATTATAATTAAATTTAATGTTTTGTAAAAGAACTACAGAAAAATACTTGAATGGACATTCGTATACTCCTTGACTTACATGAAAATAATTTTACAAATTTGACCAAACTCCAAAGTTTAAGAGAAGAAAATTTAGCGTAGATGGTCATTTATACATTTAGTTGAATAATGTGTATTTGATGAAATACAAGTCTTGAATCATTTGAAAGGGTTACAAATGAAATTCAGAAGGTGAAACAAATTAACAAAGTATTAAGCTTAATCCTGTCGATCTAGAATCGAGGAAGGAATACTTGTGCATAATGAGATTTACTAAATCATCTCAAAATGTGTTATTATTCTACATAATGGTGCACATCCCCTGATACGTCAATCAAAATAATGATTTGTGTGTATCGTAAAATGAGTAGAAAGCTGTAACCTATGTTGGTACATGTGTGTGCACGTGTTCATGATGGGATTTTTACCGATATTTCCAGAGTTATACTCCATATTGAGATTATGCCCTAGAAACGACTGGTAATAATACGTACAAAATAATGCAACTCTCAGAAATTCGGCCCCAAGACTCCATAAAAGTTATGGATAGGGAGGATTCATTAAATCTTAAAATATGTTTAAGGACAAGAGGTTTGTCCAACTTATGTGAAAAGGTTTTCAAAAGGATAAGTTTGGGACAAAAACAGACAAGTGCAGATTTGTGGTATATTCCTAAAAGAAAAGTTTAGGGTATTTAGTCTTACTATAATCATCTACACTGCTGCCTTCTTGAGATTAAAGATGTTTATCCATGTGAAGGTGAAGCTAAAGTGGGATGGATAATAGATCTTGGAAGGAGTTCAAGGAACCATCAAAGTGAACTATACATAAGTTAAAACCGAGTGAACCATGCTAGATAGACGCTATTTGTAGCATAACTGTAATCCGTTAAATTGTGTGAATGAGTTACCGAAGTTGAAACCGATGAAGGTTAATGGATATGCATCATAGAGGATGATGATGAAGTACACGCAAATCATAGAGATGGATGATGAATCTAGTTATATAACGAAATGAGATGCTTATGAGTAGTAAACACTCAGATAAATGGCAGACGGACCATAAAATCCAAAATGGAGGGACTCCATATATAAAAAAACCAAATGTGGAATTTTTGGTCTAAACCCGTCCGGTTAAAATAGGCATAAAACCTAAAGTGGTGTAATAAATGGGTCTTTAAGAAGGAAAAGTACCTAGGGCCAAACTGGGCAAGGAGGGAGACCTATAAGACCAGACTTAGTATTTTCAAAAAGTGTTCTCAAATCAAGTCAATGAGTTTGACTATGATAAAACCTTATTAACCGTGGGGTATATGCTCAAGTCCATTTTGATTTTTACTTGCCGAATCTTGAGGCAGTTCTTATTATTACGAAAATCTGGCCAAAATGGATTGTGGGAAGACGTCCTTTCCTCACAATGGAAGAGCAGGTTGAGGTAGAATTGTAATGTATGATACAACCAGAGGAAAATTGATTATTCAAACAAATTGTTGAAACAAAATCTAGTGTATGTAAAGTTACAAAACGATCCATTTAATGGATTGAAAGTGCAAGCTTCTCAAAGATGGAACATTCAATTTTAGATTGAGACAAATCACAAAAGTAGTATTGATTTTTAATCAAAAAAACGAGAATGAACCTAGTGTAGTATAAGAAGGGGTCAGTGGGAGGCCATTGTTGTATATTCCTAGTATTATAGCATTGATATACCTACTAATAAAAGAAATGACATACCAGTTGCTACAATCAGATAAGGTATACAAAATTGAAATAAACATTCCTCCGTGAATAACTTTAGGTAGGGAGCATCCTTATACAATTAGTGGAATATAAATACTATATTAGAAAGGATATAAAAAGGATGCTCGGCTTGACCCAAGGAAGCGTATATTAGATTCTGATGCTAAAGGTCAGTTTAATATGGCAAATTAACAAGAGGGAGGTCCCTTCATGATGATGAGCTAATTGAGGAGTGTATCTCTCTCTAAAATTGTCCCCAATATAAAAAAGAGAGATCGCTTGAGTATTACTATTCATGTATGCATATGAATATACAAATCCTGATGTTGTATACAGTCATATATCTGGAGAAGTATCACTATTAGAGACAGTGAAATACATCTTTAAATACTCTAATAGGTTAATTGAGGATGTGATCATGGATTAATGTGTGAGTCTGAATTAAAACTAGAGGGTTAAACAGATAATAACAAGCTTTTCCAGACTAACCAAGAATGAATAAGCCAAAATCCCACTATTAAGGTAAACTTCGGTTACGTTGCAATTGGGCGTTTGTTGTAGATGAAATTGAAAGAAGTTTCAAATAATGCAAAGATGTTGCTGGTTTAGCGACCCAAAAAGGTGTAAACGAAGTTATATCTGCAAGTTTGATTAGTTTGGATGAAAAGTTACATTGCAAAAACTAGGACATAGTACCATAAGTCCTCATCTTGGAGTTCAAACATGTGTTGTTGGCAACTATTCTATATTTGATTAGGTATGAATCATTTGAAAGTAGACAGTCACAATATAGAGATCCGCGGACTCTCCAAGAACAACAACATTACATATCCATTTATACTGAAACTTTATTCCAATAGTAGTGATGATCCGTCACTTAAAGAAGAAGGTGTATTAGGGATGGTAATGACCCGAAAATTTAAGATAATATTTTAATGGAAAAATTGTGTGATTTAATTTTTTTTTTAAAACATAATTAATAGGTGTTCATCAAATATTAAATTTAAGAATGAAAAGAGAAGCCAACATATTTGTTAAATAAGATATATGTTGTGAATAGTTGAATTTATTAAATTAAAGTGATGACAAAATAAATAATATATTATAATTAAATATTTGCAGGGTTAAATGTATAAAGTCATTTAATTAGTGTTTAAATTCTTGGTCTGTGTATAACCTAACATCCCATTTTGTTATGAATAAAGTGAGTTAACTTAATTATTATATGTTAAAGAAATAATACTATGCTTGTTGTAATTTATGGAAACAACTCAAGTCATTAAATAATTAATTGAGGTGGTGTACAAATTTAAGTGCTATGTGAACTAATTTATTTAATCTTATCGCGTGGCAATAATATTAACGTATTTATAATTTTTTAATAACCCCAAATAAATAAATTTAGTGGAGAGTGAGTGATTGGTTGAAAAAAAGATTAATATTATAGTAAGTTTAATTGGATGAAATACGTAAAGCAAAACTTAATGAAATATTTCTCTAGCTGCTAACACCCTTAATAGGCATATAAGCCCAATAGTGAAAATGTGTAGCCATAATTTAATAAACTAAGTTAGTCCCAAGTTGAATGGACTAGTAATAACTTGAATGCTAGTAGCCCAAATAGATTTTATTAAAGAGTCCAAGATCATCTAAAAGTGGAAATGTGCCCAATTGATAGCCCATTTGGGGGTAGACTTCCTAGTTAGGTGTAAATATTCGATTAATGTAATAATAAAAAGGATAAAATTAAAAGATAGTAACCTTCGTCTGACCTCCTCCCCCAAAAACTTCTGGCCAAGATGGCCTAATTAGTAGCCTTGGGGGCCTACAAATTTTATTATGTATTCTACGGATCCGATGTCGTGGATAAATCTTGAGAATGGGATAATGGCCCTAATGAATTTGCTACTGATATAGGCTTTTCACCTACTCTTGGGGGGGTGGAGTGACCATGTAGATAAAGTAATCTTATATGGCGGTTATTTCTATTGTTTAGGCCAATGTGTAAATGGAAGTGATGTGTGCTAAGGCTAGGTGGTTAGTAATGATGAGATGACGAGTAATGAACCCAAATCGTAGCATTAGATATGATAAAAAATATGTAACTGCAAAGTGCACAAGTGTTTCAAATTGAAGAACCGTGGACAAGTACAGTTCTGAAACCACGAGAGACTAGATTAATTTCAATGGTATCATTCGATAGATCTAATTTAGAATTCGAGATTAGAAATAAAATAATGATGGAAGATGATTAATTAACCTAAATAATGCAAAATTAAAAATTAATGAAAAACTAGGAATGAGAAAAGCTATCTAGGAATCTGAATCCACTATAGTACTTAACATAAATAATAATTTCTTACTTTCCACATTAATTCCCAAATTATTTTCCATCACCCCCCCCCCCCCTTATAAAAAAAAAATTCATAATAACTTTAATATGGGCACAACATAAGTTAAGGAAAAATTCACAGATTAACTAATAAACTCTAATCAAAACCGATCGCAAATCAATATAATTGAATCAATATGCAATATAATGCGAAGGGAAAATATGAAAGGCCGGAAAATAATTAGGCCACTAATTTACGGAACGAAAAGAAATTATATTAATATGTAATACACTAGTTTTCATCATCATCCTAGATATTAGGAGAGTTTAGCTAGACCATGAAAATATAAAACCAACAAATTCAAAATTAAAACTAACTAATAATAATTGCATGAAATAATGAACAATAATTCAAAAAGAGAATTTCTATTAAAATAAAAAGAAAAGATTACAAAATACTCCCTGACATTACTACAGACCGAGTACCACACCATGATCAGAAATAAGAGGAAAAATTCAAAGGCTCTCAATTGCTAAAAAACTCCTCATCCCTTCTTACACTCCCAGCGAAAAACTATAGGTAAAATAAAAATAACCAAGTGACTGCCCCTCATCTCTAACAACCAAGAGACCTAATGTTATAGGGAAAATAAATTTGTGCCCTAAATTTAAGATTCCATTGAACTTGGCCCCATCTTTTGTTCCCTTTTTTTTCCTCTTCTCTCCGTTTATTGAGTTTCAATATCTACAATGTGTAATCTCCTCACAAAAGTCCTTATATCCATGTAGGCATATTCATTTTCATTCTAGTGTCAATCAACATTCACAATAGAGATCTTCTAGATGAACTTTTCTTGTTTCTTTCATTGGATTGTAATTGACTATTGCACACCAAGATTGTTTTCCACCTCCTTCCTTTTCCTTGTAGAATTCCTTCTTGGATATTTCCTTACATGAATAAAAGAAGCCATTTAAAAAATATTAACTTGAATCACCAAGAATTTTTGACTTTATCACAACAAAATAAAAAATACCTACAAAATAAAATAAAACATATTAATTTAATAAACTAAATATAATTAAAAAGGTGACAAAATTAGGGATAATAAAATGTTCAAGCAATTATGTGTTTATCAAATACCCCCTAATACCTTAGCTTTAATTTCGCCTCGTCCTCCGGGAGATAAAATAAAAAAAGAAAATAAAAAAACAAAAAACTATACCCCATTTCTCGTAGGAAACACGACAGTAAAGAATTAGCATATGGGATGATGCACTTAGCATGTGCCAACAAGCCTTAATAAAACCCCCCCCAAAAGTGTATTTACCAGACCAAGTGGACGAGTTAGTGTCTCGTGAGGTGTTTAGGTAGTGAATATACCCATAAAATTACAAAATTCAAAATTCAAAATAAAATATTTATATTTGAGTTGTTCGAACATAGGTTTATGTAAATTTGAAAGAAACCAACTTTCTAAAGATATACATGGGCCATTATACATAAGCGAAAATTCAAAATTCCAAAATCACACTTTCAACCCTTATTCCAAAAATACTCAATCTTCCATTCTAGACCACCATCCTTACAATAAAATATAAATCCAATGTGATGTATGCATGTTTTTGGGTATCTGATGTAACTCTTAGTAGGGATTATTACCATAGGAAAATCCAAGTCAAAATTCAATTATTTATTTTCTTTTTTCCATTTTATTTATCCTATTTTTTTCCCATTCTTTTTTATATCCTTGACTATGTATAGCAATGTCTCGTTTATCTTGAGACTATTCAGCAGTTACCCATTGGTAGCGATCGTATGGAAACAATGACTCCCCAAACCAATTGGCTTTAAGGGCAACACTAGGTGTGAAAAAGGGAAACACACGCCCTAAGCAAGCTTACTAAACTCGAGTAACAAAGGGGTCCACAAAACTAGAACTAGTCAAACTACTTATATCCATTCACACTAATTCAAGTCGTGAATATCGTGACTGCTTATCCTTGAGTGCTTAGGGATAACCAGATTATTTCCGTCTCAATGTACATTGAAGCAGTTATTATATTTCTTTTCTACTTTTTTTTCCAACTTTTTTTTTCTACAATTTTTTTCTTTGAAATTGCTCAAAATCATAGTGTTATACCACCTACAACTACGAGTTAGTTGTGAACGTTGAAGTGCAAAAATGATTTAGGAACGTGTCAATTTTATTCCAGATAGTGCATACCCGAACACGTGTAAGGTATTTTGTATCTTCATCAAAGGTTCAAGAGTTTCATAAAATCTTTTTAATCCTTACTACATGAGTTTTTGCTCCTACATGAAACTTTATTAGAATTAATACAATACTCCATAAAAAGTCAAACAAAATTTTTATTTTTTCAATTTTTCCATTTTTTTTTGTTTTCTTTTTTTTGTACAAGAAATAATTTAAATTTCCTAAAAAGAAGAAAAACAATAAAATACCGAAAAAAAATAAAAATAAAAATAAAAATACTAATAATAAAAAATGCCAAAACGTACGTCTCTCGCCCCATTACCTAAATCAAATTAGCATTGTCCTCAATGTATAGGCAAATGAAGAAAGAGAACAAAGAAATGAAAGAATTGTTAACCTTGTACGGGGTGGAGCAGGAAAATCGGAACGACATTGACTTGTTACAAACACTAAAAATATATCAAACAACTTACAAATACAAGTACAAAGGCCAGTCATTTGGACAAATGTGGGTCGAACAAGATACCCCGACCATCCTCTGGTTCGTTTGTGCATTAACCTAAAAGAGGTGTTTAAGTCATTATAGACCATCCTCACTATTTTGAAAAATGTTCACACCGCCACTCTTGTGGATTTTTCAACATCGACTGCCCCATGAGAGTAAACAATAACCTTGACTACAAAAGGTCCATAGGCCCATCTAGAACAGCGAAATTTGTCAGTGAAAGAATAGATGTATAGCCATAGAATTATTACAAGGAGAACATTTTTCGACCAGGTGAACAATGATTTTCTCAAAATTGATTTAATCATGGAAACACTTTTGTTCTTTCCTTGTAAATTTTTAGCATTTTCATAAGCATCATTCCTAATCTCAACCATCTAACTCAGCTAAATACAATTGTCTATGACTCCGACCAATGAACATATCAAAATTCAACTGTTTTATTGCCCATACAGTCGCGATGTTCAAGTTTCACAACAGGTAAGTGGACCAGCTTTTCCCAAACACAAAAGCCTATGACGGTGACATTATAAATTAGTACTTAAAGGCAGTACGGTAAGCCCACAATGAATTGGATCAATTTAAGAAGACCATTCTTTCCTATGTGGTAAAACTCACCGTTCTTTTCCAGGATTTATTTTAGTATAGGCCTATTTGAAGACTTTCGTACTTGACCACTTGTTTATGGGTGTGATATGTCGTTGCAATGCTTGTGAGGGTGATTGAGGAATACTATAATTTTCAGCAGATGATATACAAAAGGCTGATTATGTCGAAAAATGTTTTATAGGATCACTGATAATAGGCTCACCTAGGAGGTAACCAAAGGCGGAGTAAAAAATTTTCTTCTTTCAGAAAAAACTATTTGAACAACAACCTTGTTGTCATTGGTCTTTCTTGGAATAGCCTTCTACCCACTATAGACCCGTAATCCACCGCAAGTAAAATGTGGTACAAATTTCCAAAAGGAATTGTGGAAACTGAGACCCTAATGAAATCTATTCCCCACACATCAAACAATTTAATGACCTAGAAATAAGGTTGCAGCGATTGGCATCATATATCTCCTAGTGGATCCTTGCTAATAGTTGACAACCTATTGCAAACTGGCACAAAATTTTCTTGTATGGAATCCTTGAATAGACCTAGGGCAATAGAAACCACCACCGGAGGGACCTTGGCGGCCTTCTTTTATTGCCTCCAAAAATGTCCACCACAAGCTTGGTCATGACAAAAATGACAGAACACTCCTAAACTCATAGTCGGGGTACACACCTCCTAATGTGATTTGATCAGGGCAAATATTTAAACAAATAGAGGGTCGTCCCAATAAAAGTAGGTTTGACTTGTGAAAGACAATCTTGTGACCGGTCTTGTTTGGACATCAATGGGAAGAAATCTCACTAGGTAACTAGGTAGTTGCACAATAATCAGTCAAACCCAAGGGTGTAGGCATGATGTGGAGAAGAAGTCTACTCATCTGGAGAAAGATTCATTAATGGGCAGATCAAGGAGTTTGGACTAACTCACAACTTAAAAAAAAAAAAAACCGGGACCAAATGAACAGCTACCACATTTTTGGGATCCCCTTTGTTTGTCCATTATCATATTTATTTGTTTTAATAGAGTCCAAATTCTTGTGAGCAATAAGACCCAAACGAATTAAACGGGCTTTTGAATCTTTCTTGGAAAGAAGTATGTCTGAGGGCAAGCGTTGGGTCAGTGTAAAACAATGATTTGATTAGACCCAATACTAGATTAGAGCGAAACTTTTCTAGGGCAAAAACATAACAGCTTAGAATTCTTATTTCAGTAGTGGAATAATTCAAATTGTGCATCATTCAAAGTCCTACCTAGCATAGTATATAGACATGGGGGACTCTTTGTTGAATTCTTTGGTCCCTAGAACATGCAACCAACTGCATAGTCAGAATGCCATCACACATTAACTCAAATGGATTGACTCCAACTCAGGTGATTTAGGATGATAGGAGCTGAAGTCAAAACTCCTTTTTTGAGTTGGTTTCAAAAGGATTGGGAGAGGGGGGGGGTCATTTTATCATTAAATTCAAATTTTACATCTTACCTAGGAAAGAAGATGGTGCCATGGGTCTTAGCTTTCTTGACTGAAATTCTTTTGATTGAAATCGCCTATTAAAAGCCTGCTGTGGTGTCCTAGGATTCCGAACGAATTTCCTTTGACTGTCCTAGGTAGGTGGGAAGATTGGAATGATGGGTCGATTTTGGCTTTGTGTCTACTTCAATTCCCTTTTCAGATATGATATGACCAAGAACAAATCCTTTTTTTACCATCAAAATGACATTTTTCTCCCAATTTAGAATTAAGTTTTGATATTTTCCTTACATCTCCCTTTAGGAACTAAGTCAAGAGTGGTGAAGGCACTCATGAAATGTAGAACCCCAAATATGGAAAACATTCATCGTATGAAAATTTCTAGGGACATTTCTCCCCCATGTTAGAAAAAATGCTCATCATACATCTTTTGAAAGGTGGCACGGGGCACTTACATAGCCCAAAAGTGGTCAGACGACGAATATGCAAAGGTCTTCCGATAAGGACAATGGTGAATTGTGGGTCTTTTTCTTTCTCTTGGTCTTCTAGGGCTATGGTGGAATTTGAAAGTAGCCCGAGTATCCATCAAGAAAATAAATAGTAAGTGCTATGACCAGCTAACCTTTCTAAAATTTGGTGTCTCTAGTGAAGGGTCAAGGAATAAATGATCACCTTTCTTTGTGGGATGCAGTTGAGTTTTCTAATAGTCTATGCAAACCCTCTAACCAGATTGTTACACTGACGTGGGAATTAACTCATTAGCTTCATTTTGAACCACACTTAAAGCCAGCACTTTTTAGGCACCGACTTCTGAACAGGGACTTACCCAAGGTGCTTATCAGAAATGGGATAGATGTATAAACCCATTATCTAGACACTTAAGAACTTCCTTCTTAACAACCCTCTTTTTATGGAACGTGGTGTATCAACCATGCCTCTCGTGGGTTCTCTACCTGGTTGTTTAGCATCATCTATTAAGTGGATTCCTATCGTTGGATCAGTTAGTGTTGTGACTAAATCCCCTTAATATCTGTTATGCGCTTCCATCCTAATGTGATGACTTTCCTTTTGTTTTGTCTCTTAAGGAATTTAATTGGTCAATAGTACATCTTTCTCCTGGGGTGTCGGTTTGGTTATAAATCAGTAAGCAAATGATACTAGGAAGAAGTTTTGGAAGAGGCCGACCTAGATAGGCATATTTAAGGATATATTAGGAAGAGGTTTAATTTCGTAACGCTTGGTGGGGAGCTCTCTTTTCAAGAGGTTCTGAGAGAGTGCAAGAGATTGGTCTCAGACACGGGTTCCACATTTGTAGAGTAAGGATAATGATGTAGGGGTGACTCTAACATGTTGCATATCACTCTCATTTACTATATTCTGGTCTTCATCCCAATTTTGACCAAACATGATTTAGACCAAAAAATAAGAATTTCATCTTCTCCCATAAGTTGATTATTCAGACAATTATCATTAATCATGTTCTTCATTCAACGGGCTAGGAGTCAGACAAAAACTCACTAGTTTGCTTTCCCACATTAAACACATTTAAATCGAATTGTCATGTTCCCAAATGTCAATTTTCATTAGTCCATTTCTTACAAAATTGATTAACCGCATTTGAGGTTGCTAAGAAATGGGTCTAGCCTAAAAATGACATGAATTTGACCCTTCGGGATTGGGTGCCACAGCGCTGGGTTTTCCAAGGAGCAAACAAAGTCACACAGGGGAAAACAAAATCGCCAGACCTGATAACTGGAGTAGTCATCCTCAACTATTCCCTTTGGCACTTTAACGGAACGAATAGCTAGTTAGAGTGTGACACTTGTCTTTTTCAAGTACCCCTTAAACCCAAGGTTTGGTACATAAAAAATGGGGTAAAAGGTTCACACTAACTCCTAAATCAAAAGCAAAGGCTTTTTTAATTAATGGGTGTGTCACCTATGGATTGCATGAAATAGTAGGGTACAACCGGGGTCCTTATAATTTCACAAGGTGGAACTTGTGCATTGACAAGATAGAACTAACATGGGCTGTTAGAAAAGCTTTCTTAGTGAACATGAGTGTTGGTTCTTTTGTGTGTGCACAAATCTTTTAGACCATTTAGTCATATGAGGGAAGGCTTGGTTTTGAAGTGACAATCTCATGAAGGGAGGTGAATATTACTTTTCACTTATTTGAACACATTCCCTAGAAATTTATGTTCTAATACTAAGGGCTGACTACTTGTTTGAACATAAGTCTTTGTAGGGGATATGGGGCTTTTGGGTTTAAAGACTTTTTCAGCTGACTCAGAAGACCCTGTGAATTTGAATCATTTGTTGGGACACATGCTTAGTGGATGGGTCTACTGACTCAGATCGATTTGTGGAGTTTGGATGAGGGCTTTTAAAAGGTCCTGGGCTGACGTTGTAAGGATTGGGATTGTTAGAATTCAACAGTATAAATTTTTTACTCTTCTTCATTATCAATGTGTCCGAGCAATGATTGGTTAAAATTAATTTCCAGACCTTAACAGAAGATTTACAGATATTCACACATGAATTGACCTTGTGGTTGATTTTCAAGTGAATTAGCATGATACAGGTTTTTTTTGATTATGTGGACTGAAAATTTCGGATTGGTCTCCCGGGTTGAGCAAGGAAGCTTTACCATTTCTCTCTTTCACTAACTTGTAGTGGCCCAATTGACTCATTTG